>OW052244.1:88757210-93757210 GCA_932526585.2 Philonthus cognatus
ATATATACATATATACATATATACATATATACATATATACATATATACATATATACATATATACATATATACATATATACATATATACATATATACATATATACATATATACATATATACATATATACATATATACATATATACATATATACATATATACATATATACATATATACATATATACATATATACATATATACATATATACATATATACATATATACATATATACATATATACATATATACATATATACATATATACATATATACATATATACATATATACATATATACATATATACATATATACATATATACATATATACATATATACATATATACATATATACATATATACATATATACATATATACATATATACATATATACATATATACATATATACATATATACATATATACATATATACATATATACATATATACATATATACATATATACATATATACATATATACATATATACATATATACATATATACATATATACATATATACATATATACATATATACATATATACATATATACATATATACATATATACATATATACATATATACATATATACATATATACATATATACATATATACATATATACATATATACATATATACATATATACATATATACATATATACATATATACATATATACATATATACATATATACATATATACATATATACATATATACATATATACATATATACATATATACATATATACATATATACATATATACATATATACATATATATATATATATATATATATATATATATATATATATATATATATATATATATATGTATATATTTATTTTTAGGTTTTCGCGAGCAAAATATAACTGGCTGGAGTTTTTTGGGCTGCTTGCTCGCGTTAATTGATTTATTTGCGCTCTACGTTTTGGCAGCATCACTTCTGCCATCCTCAGGAGCTTTTTTATATACTGAGTGATAGATGTCACGTTCACTGTCAGTACATTTGTTTTGCAAACTAGGGACTTGTAGTCTAGATTTGCTGCGTGTTATTGGTCCACTCGATGTAGAAGGTGCTAAAATTTCTTGATTTGTGTCCGATGTATCTGCATTGTTGAAATTACTTGAATTTGTCTGAATATTCCGAAAATTGTTAAATATTGGAGGAAAGTCATTTTTTTCTTGTTTTATTATATTCATCAAAGGTTTTCATGTGGTTTGTAATCTTGTGCCATCATCTCGTTTATTGAGGCACAAAGGATGTTTTTCTATTTCTATGGCTTCCCGTACGATTCTTTCTTCAAATTTTGCGATAGAACTAATTACCGAATTATTTTCAAAATCTATGTTATGATCTGTATCAAATTTATGTTGGAATAATAAGGAATTTTTCTCGTGATTTTTTATGGCTAATTTATGTTCTTCTCGTCTGACGCTAATTCTTCTGTTAGTTTGGCCGATATATGATTTATGGCAGTCTTTACAGGGAATTTTGTATATTCCTTGTTTTTCAAGGAGAATTTTGTCTTTAGGGCTACGTAAAAATGGTTTTATTGTAAGATATGGTTTGAACGATGTGTGTATGTTGAATTTTCTAAAAATATTCGAAATTTTGTCTGTAACTCCTTTTATATAAGGAAGAGTTATTGTGTTCGTGTAATCTGTGTTTATAACGTTTATAGGTTTTGGTGTATTGGCTCTGTCAATTAGTTTGTTTATTGTGTTTTCTTATAATTTGTTTGACGACGTGAAAAAAGTAATTACACCAAGAGAAAAGTCATCGATGTGCCCTAAATTGTACGGTCTTCCAAAAAGACTGTAAAGACTGCCATAAATCATATATCGGCCAAACCAACAGAAGAATTAGCGTCAGACGAGAAGAACATAATTTAGCCATAAAAAATCACGACCAAAATTCCTCCTTATTCCAACATAAATTTGATACAGACCATAACATAGATTTTGAAAATACTTCGGTAATTAGTTCTATTGCAAAATTTGAAGAAAGAATCGTACAGGAAGTTATAGAAATAGAAAAACATCCTTTGATGGCACAAGATTTCAAACCACATGGAAACCTTTGATGAATATAATAAAACAAACAAAAAAATGACTTGCCTCCAATATTTAACAATTTTTGGAATATTCAGACAAATTCAAGTAGTTTCAACAATGCAGATACATCAGACACAAATCAAGAAATTTTAGCACCTTCTACATCGAGTGGACCAATAACACGCAGCAGATCTAGACTGCAAGTCCCTAGTTTACAAAACAAATGTACTGACAGTGATCGTGACATCTATCACTCAATATATAAAAAAGCTCCTGAGGATGGCAGAAGTGTTGCTGCCGAAACGTATATATATATATGGGATGATGGATGTGGCGGCCTAAGGAGCTCATAAAAAGAGCGAAACGATCGTCGTCGTCTTCTATCTTCCTTGCACACTCACTTGATAAAATAATTTTTACGGACCTAATGCGCTGGTATTTCTTATTTAGTATATATACATATATACCGGGTGTTCACTTGGCAGACACAACCTAGGAAATCGCTTGTTAATTTTAAAGTGTTCAACTATTGGCTTCGCTATTTATTTTAGAGACAAAATGTATTTCACTTTTTTGTAGAGGGAAAAATTATAAATTTATTAATGTTCACACTTAACACTTTACGTTTCTTTGAGTTGAAATAATGACACACCATGGAATTGATACAACAATTGCGGATATTCCCTGTTTTTTTTAAGTTAATTTAAAACTTTAAACAAGTGTTTTCCACTTCCAAACTAAGCATGAAGTCAAATTTCGAGTTTAGAAAAGCCCCGTGAAAATTTGTCGAGGGTCGCGCAGCGACCCGAGACATATTTTCTGGGCTTTTCTAAACTCGAAATTTCACTTTATGCGCCACGCGTATAAAACACTATAATATTGTCAAATATATGAATATTCGAACTTCACTTAAAATCTGCGTTTTATACGCGTGGCGCATGAAGTAAAATTTCTAGTTTAGAAAAGCCCAGAAAATTTGTCTCGGGTCGCTGCGCGACCCTCGACAAATTCTCACGGGATTTTTCTAAACTCGAAATGTTACTTCATGCTTAGTCTGGAAGTGGAAAATACTTGTTCGGCAGCTATAAGAGCCTTTAATGATAATACTGATTTCTTAAAGAAAATGGAAAACAAACAAACTGCAGTCATTTTCAAAGTCTTTATGAGTTTCGTTAATTGTCTCGTTGTTGATTTTTTTTAAGAATAAGTACTGTCATTAGAAGTTCTCATGGTTGTCGAACAAATATTTTCCACTCCCAGACTAAGCATGAAGTAAAATTTCAAGTTTAGAAAAGCCCCGTGAAAATTTTCACAGGGCTTTTCTAAACTCAAAATTTTACTTCATTCTTAGTCTGGGAGTGGAAAACACTTGTTCGGCAGCTATAAGAGAAAGAAAACAAACAATCTGCAGTTATTTTCATAATCTTTGAGTTTCGTTAATTGTCTCGTTGTTGATTTTCTTTTAAGAATAAGTACTGTCAAATATCTCTGGAATTTTGGTATATTTTTAGTTGTAATATATTATATATTTTGTAAATGAACTCCGTTGTTTGAATAAATAAATATTGATTAGGGCAATACACATGCGTTTCCTGTACTTCGGTAATTAATTTAATGAGATAAAATATTCTGTTTGCCGGATATTTCTAGCATCAAGAATATCTGAGAATATTTACCCCTTTTTTTAAAAGTGAATATTTCATCGAAGATTTGAATGTTTTGTAATTACAAATATAAAAGGAGACAAAATCCGTATTTTTGCAAATTAACATTATATTCTGTTTAAAATTATAATATAAAGTTGACAAGACATCGAATTCAAGATCCCTAAATTCTTAAAAGATGTAAGCTAAATAGTGTGTAATAAATAAAGAACATTCACTGATTTCTTATTAACAGGTAAAAAAAGGAAATATATTTTTGAAACTTATTAATCTTGTGTTATTTTAATTAAATATAAAGTGAGTAATTTTCTCACTTATCACTTAGTAAAACATTTTTAAATATTGATAACGAAGGTTTAAATTAAATTTAAACCTTCATTGTCAATATAAAGTGAGTGTTTGTAAACTTTACATTAAGTCAGTGTATTATAAAATCTACGATTATTTTATAAAAATATACTCTAATACTGGATGATTTAAATTAAATTTATATTAAAACACTTGGTTTGTTTCACTTATTTATATTTTCTTCAAGGAAAAAATATAAATAAGTGAACCAAACCAAGTATTTTAATTTAAATTAAATTTAAATCATCCAGTATTAGATTCAAAAATGTTTCACAACGGGTTAAGTGAAAAATTAATTAAAGATATAAAAATATACTCTTTAAAATTGGCACTTATTTTATGTATTATGGTTATAAAATATACAGGAAATTTGTCTGAGTATACATATGCATACGTTGTTAATTTTCCAACGCTCTTTGTTTTTTAAAACAGTTCAATTTAAAGCTTTAAACGAGATCATAATGATGGTTGCGACCGTAACTACGTGGTAATTCATGATCACTGAATCAAACACTTACTATGTTTTTACCACAAAATATAAATATTTTGTGGTAAAAACATAGTAAGTGTTTGATTCAGTGACTTTAAACGAGAAGTTTCCACTCCCAAATTAAGCATGAAGTACCAAACCAAATGTTCAGGCTTTTCTATACTCGAAATTTTACTTCGTGCTTAGTCTAGTAGTCGAAAACAATCGCTTTAAGCTTCAAATTAAACTCTTTTAAAAACAACGAATATTAAAAATATTAAAACGTATGTATGTATACTTAAAAGAAAAATTCTCTGTGTGTCTGTTTCGTTATTCAGGAACGGTGTAGGAAACACGAGATTTACCTGAAACTAGACGCAACCTTCAATGTAATAAATTTTAATGTACCTCGAGCATAAGCTCGGGTAGGTTATGAAAACCCACTTGGTCAAATAATTTTGAATGGGCGACATAAATATTACGTTTCGTAACTATTTGTAACCAGCGTACTGTAACTGTATAAAGTTTTATGTATGTATAGAAATACTGGTGTAAGGGTTCTGTGCAAATAATTTTCCGTATGTGTATGCTATACATATTTCATCCATTTAGATAAATCTTGTTATAAACTATTAATGAATAGATATTAATTTCAATAAGATATTTAGCAGAACAATTGTTGCGAAATGCAAGAAATGTATTTGAAAATAATTGATGACGTTCTGACGTTCAGATAAAATCACCGATTAGTAAATCAATGATTACATTAATCAAGATGCTTCATTTGCACCGATATTCGGTTAATAAATCAGTGATCATAGAACTTTAACAATGTGCTCAGTTTTGGATTAATCACAATTTTCAAAAAACTATGTGTGTTTTAAAAATGCCTGTACCTGGAAAAATTGTTTTGTAAATCACTATTATTAAGATTAATGTAAATATGAGTAAAATACGAGTAAAAAGTAGTCACTGTTTTAAAGCGACATATATTTTATGTGAGTTTTGGAATCTCGTTAAAACTTGGTATGTATACCGGGTGTTTGATAAAACACGCCCGACGCCGTACCTCTTGTATTCATTGACCGATTTGATTGAACTAAAAACCAAAGTCAATGGCCGTTTAAAAACTAAAAAATGACATGAATATTGTATTTTCTTTCAGTAATAACTTCATTCCCAAATAAAAGCTAACTTAAAACTTTTAAATGGCTTGCTATATTTTTTTAATTTTATTACATTAGACATTATTACTCTGAATCCAATAACGCCCAATTTTTTGTTTATGTTCAATGTTTTGGTCGATTTTTTTAAATCTTCTATTTAAAATTATATTTTTTAAAAATTTCAATGAGTGTGCCTTGCAAAAAAAGGAAAAAATGTCATTTATTGTGACGTTATGCCAATAATAATAACGAAACAACAAATAAGTTCCTGCGTTACAACTTGATGCAGAATAAAAGTCAAGGATAAATGTAAATATTTTGTTTATTTTAATATTTCGATTATTACTCATTTTTTGGTGTATTTATAACTTCACAATATGTCAGTGTTTTTATGTGTGGCGCATGAAGTAAAATTTCGAGTTTAGAAAAGCCTTAAAATTTGGTTTGGTCGCGTAGCGCTACGCGCTACGCGACCAAACCAAATTTTAAGGCTTTTCTAAACTCGAAATTTTACTTCATGCTTAGTCTGGGAGTGGAAACACTCGTTCGAACTTAAAATTTATAAAATTGACGTGTGTAATATAATAAATTTTTCATTGAAATCATAAAAAAAAAGATGCAAAATTTTACCTAAAATCAACATTTAGAGATAACTTTATAATTTGCTCGGCTCCTAATGGGTTAATATTCTATTCCTAAGAAAAACAGTTTTTATTTAATATTAAAGTTGCATTCAATATAATAAGAAACTGTGAATAAATCGACTAAAATCTAGAAATATCGAAAATCTGGGCATGTTGACGGTCCACTCCCAGACTAAGCATGAAGTAAAATTTCGAGTTTAGAAAAGCCCCTCGTAGAAAATTTGTCGAGGGTCGCGCAGCGACCCGAGACAAATTTTTACGGGGCTTTTCTAAACTCCAAATTTTACTTCATGCGCCACGCGTATAAAACACTGAAATATTGTAAAGTTAAAAATATACTAGCCTTTATTTTGTTCGGTTGGTTGACAATTTGTGTTGAATCTTCTAAGCTGATTATACATACTAATTCCATTTATACATTTTGATCAGTATTAAAAGTCCAATTTTGATTCAAAGTACACTACATTTTTTGCCAAAAAATCACGTGAACAAGATTTATTATAATTTTTTTCTAGCATAAATATTAAATTAAAATCAACATATCCAGCATAATTGGATTAAGGAAAACAATGTCCAATATAATAAAATATGAAAAGTATATGCAGCCATTTAAAAATGTAAACTTGACTATTATTAGGCAATGAAGTTAAATTTGAAAAAATATATAATTAGTGTTAGTTTATGGAATTGAAACTGGGGTTGACTTTGTTGTTTAGTTTATTTAAATCGATTAATAAATAACAGAGTTATGGCGTTGGGCGTTTTTTTATCGGATGCCCGGTATAAACACATTGTTTATTTAAATAATGTTGCAACTTTAAAATAAATAATAATAAAATTTATATTCTTTGTATGGATTAGAGCTTAGTAGTAACAAAAACTAAACCAATCTATGAATTTTTATCAAAACATCGTATCTTAAGTCAGTCTTACATAATTATTTTGAAAAGCTCATGCAAACTAAGGAAACGATATTCACCTACAGCAATTTTCACTAGTGAAAACTTTCATTAATGGTGCATCTTAAATGTGTACACCTAAAATGTTAAGAAGCAATTTTATCAAATAGGATAGAGTGGGGCAGGTTACGATATAGGGCACCTTCGGACACTTTCGTTTTTTTTTATTGTTTTGAAAGATGTGCACATTCAGTATTTCGAGGGATAATGACACTGACAATTTAATTGTGGACTGTAACGTTTTATGTTGACATGACTAGATTCAGTAAAGTTTTTACAGAAACATGATAAAATGCTGCACAAAGTAAGTTTACATCATTTATCTAACTTAATTTGACATAAGCTCACTTGATGATATTTTGTAATACATATTGTGGAAATTATTTAAGATAAAGGACAAGTGTTCACATATAATAAATTTTAACAAAATTCCTAAACTCGCATTATATTTACGCCTCTCTCTTAAAATGTGACTACTTTTTTCTTTTGAGTAGTGTAGTATTTTATTGTATTGATAATTAAATAAAAGTCACTTGGTTTGTTTCACTACTATTTTTTATTTTCTCTGACTAGTTTCGACTTATCATCATTCTCAAGAAATAATACAGAGAAATGGTTTACAAGATATATATGCATATTTCTTGAAGGTCAGGTAATAAGGGCTTCAAGAATTGGGGAGTTCCAGATGTCTTCCTACTCGTTAACGATGTGTTTCTCCTGTTTAAAAAAAATAGTAGTGAAACAAACCAAGTGACTTTAATTTAATTATCAATATTGTAAACATGTTTCATTAAGTGATTATTGAGAACCAAACTGAAGGTATTTTATTGTATATTATAAATAATAACTTGTTTGGTCAAATAACATTTCATCACTGTATTTATTTCCCTGTATAAATATAGCATACCTCTTGTTGAGTTGAACGAGCGTTTGTTGGATATCTCGTTACGTTTTATGCTTGTTTATTTATTTTTTTTGTGTTACTTGAGGGAGAGAAAGTGGGACGCCCCGGAATTATACGGGATTACAAAAACTAACACGTTCTTTTATCGTAAATATACAAGAAAAGTAACGAAATTTGTGAGTTAAGCCCGGAGGGATACGCTTAGGGACACTTTGGCGAAAGCGTAAGCGTCGATTACACGAGAACTGCAGCCTGCCCTTTTTTTCCCCCGCCGAGCTCCTTAGGGCGAGCGAAGAGAGAAAAAAATGTCCGGAACTCATTTCTGCTATCCTGAGGAATCTCTTATTTACATGTGCGCTCCATATCATCGTTTACAGACATAAAGGTGTTTTGGTGGGGATTTGGGAAAATAAGCTTTGGAAAAATGGTGGATTTGCTTTAAAAAGATTCTGATCGAATAATAAATAAAGATATGGCCTTTTGACCAGCCAAAGTACTATTATTTTATTTATTATTTGGTTTTTTAAAATCATCTCGCCTTTTCTTTCAGTGCAGGTCTTTCCTAGAAGTTTTTTAATAACACAGGTTTTTCACTTAATTTTCACCATTCTTCCAACATTGATTCCAAAAGTATATATCTGTGCTTTTACAACGCACTATTACTCGTCGGCCATAAGTCACGGGAAGTTTAGTTACTTTTGGTCCAAAAATGCCATAAATGACCCATTTTGACCAATTTGAGATAAGATATCTTAAAATCTGGCAACTTTGAGCCTAAACGGGATTCGGATTCAGCGTACCCAAAATTAGTGAAGAACAACAACTAAAACCGACTTAACCAAGGGGTATATTTACAATCTGATTATCATTGTTATCAATAGTTCAAAACTAACGAACAAAAACTATATGCTAGTTTTTGTTCTATTAATATTTAATATTAGTATCTTGTCTTTATGAGTCTAGTAGATTTTAATAACAATTAAACTTTAATGATAGTAACAGCAATCCTAATAATAGGGCTTATAATATTTAATTTTCTATCTTTGTCATGCAGATGTCTTAATTTTGAAAATATATGTATTCCTTGTTCAGTTGTAAACACTGCTATTAACAAGATAATCACTCAAATGTTCCAATTAGAACTTTGCGAGTTGTTTTCTTTCTTTTAAGACGAGGCACGTGTATGCCTGAATGTATACAGGTCAACAATTGGGGCTGCTGTATTTTTACTGCCGGGTTTATGTCGGCAGTATAAAAATATAACTGGCTATTAAATTACAGGAACGAAACATTCCATAATATCGCCGTTTCTCGTCTTTTAATTACCGTGAAAAATACGTAATGTGGAATTTATTATTCGACAAACAGAGAGAGAAAGAGAGAGTGGTGTTTCCGAGGCTATTCAATTTTACAGAATTTCTTGTGCTTATTTTATTTACGTGAATTACCTCGAATCAACAGATGTAAAAAAATATGGCGTTTTTATAACAAACATATAAATAAACGAATATTTAACACTGTTGTATCCTTTCTTCACACTTTATTTTGTGTTGGGTGCTTAAATGTAACGCACCAATTAGGTTAGGTTTTAATCATAAGTATTAATATTTATTGATATCAAAATGTACAATGTAAAATTGAGATTCCGTAAATTAATTTAAAAAAAAAGTATTTTCTTATTGTCAGAAACATATTTCGAGTGCTAAGCACTCGCTATCAATAACTACCAATGATAATGAGTTCGTAGTACTTAAAATATGTTTCAAACGATTAAAATATAAAGTGTGAATCAAGGAAACAATAGTGGTTATTATTCGTTAATTATACGGGATTACAAAAAAAAAAAAATATTCAGATTTGAAAATCAGATTTGAAATCTCAAAATGAATTTTAAAATGTATTTAATATTGATTGATAATAGTTAATAATAATAATAATAACAGTTTATAAAATCAGTGCCAACATTTGATTGTGCTCTTCAAAATGTATCGAATATTGTGCAAATTTACTCATTGCAAATAGTTGTTAGAATTCAGTTTGTTATTGATAATGAGCACTTTGTGTCTCGAGATGTACATCTAACGATAAAAATAAAAAGTGAAGTAAGGAATAACAGTCTTTATTAGTGTAATTATCACTATTGACAAATGCTAATATTCACTGTCAACGCCCACTTATGTCCAATAATCTAACACTTCATGCAGCTCCAACAAGAATATTATTGATAACATTAGTTGACATTTAGTTTATAATGACAAACGTCATTTATTGTGACTGTTAAGTTTAGGGGGCGCCAATTGTGTTTTTGGCCCCAGGCGCAAGATTTCTTTGCCTACATGTATAAAATCAAATGATGGTTTGTTTAGTTAAAACGCTTTGTTTGTTCCTCTTTGTTTGTTATTTGCAAATAGAAATTTCTGCAATATAATATCAGGTACGAATGGTGACTGCGCCGGGGGAAAAAATACTATTTTTACATAGTGTTGTGAAATTCCCTCTGCAATAAATATTTTATTATCAATCATGTTTAATATTAAATTAAAATTGAATTTTGTTTTATTTTTAAAACTTGATATATATTACTCTTCATAAATAAAATAAATTATAAATGCAAGATTTGACCTAATTACTCTATCCATTACGAAACGGAAAATCAGTGTAATTCAAGAATTCCGGTTTTAAAAAATAGGATAAGTTTATAGAACACGCATACTACTAGGTCATTTATCACAAAAAGCCCGCCCTATTTCAAGATAAGAGTAGGCACATTAATTAATTAAGTTATCGCGACACACCCTAATATACATCCGGTAATTATGAATGCCACATTTAGAAACAAAAATTATATTCCATCTGACTTAATTTACGAGTATATCAGATGAAAATAAAACGCTAGATCTGCTTTGAAAATCCACTTATTCGTAACAGCCTTAAAAGATATGGTATTCAGGATATACGAGTATATTTGACCTTTTAGTTAAACTTCTCTAGATAATATTTCTGTTTTTATTAATTTTTAATTTATTTACAGGGTTTTTCGTTGGATTTTCATCATATCGATGGCTTAGCGCACAAATGTGTTAGGTGCAGTTTTTGGCTAAAATGAGTTGAGTGTGCCATCTCATAAATAAACAAATAAATAAAAAAAACCTTTATTCCCGGATGTACCACTTTACAGAATCTAAAAATATTTTACGAAATAACAATTACACTAACTACTACTAACTAAAGATAGAAGCAAAAATATTAATGACAACATAGTAATCTTTTAACAATTATTATAAACTGGGGAAATGTATTACAAAAAATATCAAAATCATGATAAACAAACAAAGAATTTGCTGTACGCATAAGACGTGTAGTCGGTGTGTGGAAACCATAATTCGTGTTATGGAACGGTATGAGAAAAAGCGGGGGGTTCCGATACAAGCGATTATCAAATTTTACAGAAAAACACATGCGAGAAAGAAGAGCCGGGCATTGGATATCCCCATTAAATAGTTTGTAAAGTAATGACATATCAGCAAAGTACCGCCTGCAACATAGTTGATCAATATTAAAATCAACGCTAACATTTCCATTATTATGTCTCGACTTAAATGCTAGATACTTATTAAATTTGTTTTGAACATCTTCAATACGTTTGATATAAATCTTTTGCTACGGACTACATATACATGAAGCATATTCTAAATGCAAACGAACGTATGCAAAATATACAATTTTAAACGACAATACCGACAGATCCCTAGACAAACGTTTAACATACCCTAGCATTTTAGCCGCGCGATTACATATAAAATTAATATGATGTTTGAAACTGAGTTTAGCAGCAAACCAAACCTCAAGGTCCTTCATTATGGTAACTTTTAAAACAATTTTTCCATCAATATGGTAAATTAAATCACATGTTACTATCTTACGTAAAAAAGTTAGAGATTTACACTTGTCAATATTGAAACTGAGACCGTTTAAAATGCACCAGCTAGCTAAGGAAGAAAAATCATTTTGAAGTAAAAGACAATCACAAATATCGCGTATTTCTCTAAACAACTTTAGATCATCAGCAAATAAGGCAAAAATTGAGTATTTAATTTAAAGAGATGTCATTAATAAAAATAAGAAATAATAAAGGACCACAATGCGATCGCTGAGGTACCCCAGAAGGATCGCAAAAAACATCAGAGAGATGGTTTTTTTATTTTACCACATTGTAAACGGCTTTGCAAAAAGCTCCGAAAGCTCCGAAAAAGCTGAGATAACTGATTAGTTGAATCTTAATGCACTTAATTTAGATAATGAAATATTATGTGATACCTTATCAAAAACTTTAGAAAAATCCAAATACACCGTGTCAATTGAGCACCTATTTTTCATAGAGTTAGATACTTTTATATAAAGAATAATTAAAAATTTATAAAAATAGAGGGTACATCCTCGGGCCTGGGATACTATTAGCTTCAATAGATTCAACACCAATAAACACTTCACTTTTAGTAATATTCCAAGGAACATCAATAACCTCTTTGTTAAAATTCTGCAGAGGTATATTTGACGTTGCATCATAATTGTTAAAATGAAAAAAAAAATCGCAATGAGATTTACGCACTCCGAACCATCACTGTTAGATTCATTATTGTAGTGCATTACCTCTGGGTAACACGAATCGCGATTTGTGGCCCTTACAAAATCCCAGAACTGCTTCGGGTTATTTAAAATATTGGAATTGACTAATTCAATGAATTTATTATATAAATTAGTTTTTAGATGAGCACAATCATTTCGCAGTTGTTTAAATTGACGATAATTGTCAGAAGTTTGATTACATTTATATCTTTTATGGGCATTTTTTTTATTATGAATAAGCCTAATCAGATCATTCGTAAACCATGATGGATATGATGATTGTCTTACACGTTTGATTGGGGTGAAAGCAGAAATAACTTCAGGTACTATTTTATAAAAACATTTCACAATAACATCAATATCATCACCCTTCAAAATTAGTGTTAGCTATCCAATTCACTTAATAGTGTTCAAATATCAGTTTGATATAGTAATAAATGTTCAGTATTCCTTAGCACTGGGTCGGGACCACACTGAAGAGGACCTTGAGTTCCGAAACGCGTCTGTGGGTATCTGGTGCCGGAATACTGAACTCAAATACCCTTCTAAATATTTACCTAATCTACCGAGGCAAGATGGTGGTTGATAGCAATATAATTGGCTCAAGAGAAGTCGTAAATATATTCTTCAAATTAAAGGGGTTTTGTTGTTTCACTAAAATGTGCAGTAGGGACTATAATGATGGCTTATGGGAAGAATTAAGTCAATCGCTTTAGACACAGAGAACTCTGGTCTTGTAAAAACTAAATCTTAAAAAACATTATTCTTGTTGGAAATTGAACAAAGCTGGACTATATTGTGATAGACATCTGAACATATTGTATGAGATGGCACACTTAACTCATTTTAAACAAAAACTGCACTTAACACATTTGTGCGCTAAGCTATATATCAATATCAAATGAGAATTCGCTAGCTCAAAGCAAATTTTTAGGTTGAAGTGAAGTTCAAAATATATTCCTTATTAAATAAAATTACGAAAATGTTTTTCGTGTAAAATGCAAACAATGTGTCTTAATTAATAAGACAACTTAAGACAATAAATATACATTAAAACAACTACTTCCCGTGCAAATACACCTCCGGATATTAAATTATAAAATATATTATGTTTAAACTATAAGAAGCATAAGCTTATTTTCTCGAAATCAAATTCTTTATCACGAATTAAAATATTTTTGAATTGGAATTATTCTTGTTTACACTCCTTATGTTTGGTAATACGTTAAAAATGTTCATTTAGCTAAACAAAATCTTGAGCTGTCAATACTTAAACAAAAAAAAAATGTATATTACGAAGTGAAAATTAGGATGTAACAGCTTCTATTTTATTACAAAAATAAACTTAATAGAATATAAGTACCTATTTAATAACTTTTACGTCTAAATCAAAAACACTACCGTATTCTTTATTCTGTAAAATACTTCTGCTCTTTCAAGAAAATTGTAATACGATGTCGAGCATCTCCAGTGCTTGTCACACTTGTCTTGTGGATTAACCTTAGGGACGATTTAATTCAACCCCAATTCCCATTAAAGCAACACCGAGTAATTTAAATAATTACTCAGCCCTTGGTATCAATCAAATTACGCTGATTTCTGGGATGTATGCTAACTGAAACTATGATGTATTGTCGGCGGTAAAATTGGAATTAATTGGATTCTTGATTTTATGTGATGTATTGTTAGTTATAATATGTATACCGATTTTTTCTATTAGTTATATATACATTTATACATACATGTATGCCTCGCTGTTACTTATCCGATAATCGTTGTTTTTTTAAAGAGTTCAATTTAAAGCTTTAAACGCTATAAACTTACCACTCCCAGATTAAGCATAAAGTAAAATTTCGAGTTTAAAAAAGCCTGGAAATTTGGTTTGGTCGCGTAGCGCGAAGCTCCCAATCCAAATTTTCAGGCTTGTCTAAACTCGAAATTTTAAATCAAGCGCCAAGCGTATTAAACACTGAAAACACTGAAATATTGTGAACGGTGAAACTTCACTTGAATTCAGTGTTTTGTACGCGAGGCGCATAAAGTAAAATTTCAAGTTTAGAAAAGCCTGAAAATTTGGTTTGATCTCTCCGCTTCGCGAAGCGATCAAACCAAATTTTCAGGCTTTTCTAAACTTGAAATTTTACTTCATGCTTAATCTGGAATTAAAAACGCTCGTTAGAGGCTTTAAATAGAAAGTTTTTAATAAAACAACGATTGTCTAAAAAATTACCAATGGAAATCGAAATAATATTATAAACCAAAATTAGTAAAATCAAATAATTAAAATTAGGGCAAATCATTAAATTTGTATGCATCCGCTGTTAGTTTTCCGACAGTCGTTGTTTTTTTAAGAGTTATATTTGAAGCTTCAAACGAGAGCTTTCCACTTCCAGATTAAGCATGAAGTAAAATTTCGAGTTTAGAAAAGCCTGGAAATTTGGTTTGATCGCGTAGCGAAGCGGAGTGAAGCGGAGCGACCAAACCAAATTATCAGGCTTTTCTAAACTCGAAATTTTACTTCATGCGCCACGCGTATTAAACACTGAAAACACTGAAATATTGTAAACAAGGGAACTTTACTTAAAATTGGTGTTTTGTACGCGTGGCGCATAAAGTAAAATTTCAGGTTTAGATAAGCCTGGAAATATGGTTTGATCGCGTAGCGAAGCGGAGCTACTAAACCAAATTTTCAGGCTTTTCTAAACTCGAAATTTTACTTCATGCTTAGTCTGGGATTGGTAACACTCGTAAGAGACTTCAAATTGAAAGTTATTAATAAAGCAACGTATGTCTAAAAAAATACATATGGGAATCGAAATAATATCATAAACCAAAATTTGCGGAGTGAAGCGATTAAGCCAAATTTTCAAGTTCTTCTAAACTTGAAATTCTACTTTATGCTTAATCTGGGAATGGAAACTCTTGTAAGATTATTTAAATTAAATGTTTTATATAAAGCAACGGATGTCTAAGAAATTACACATGGAAAAAGAAATAATATCATAAACAATAATTACAATAATCATATTATTAAAATTAAGATAAGTCATTAAATTTATAAATAATTATTAAATGTTAACCCATGAACCCATTATGTTTCTAATTTTTAAATTAGGGATGTAAGTGTTTACCTTAATCCAGCTAAAATGAAATTTTGGAAATTAATGCGTGTGTTGAGAATGGCCGGTTAATTGGCTAATAAATTTGAAATTGTGCGAGTTTCCCGATATGTGCCCGCTTTACTTTACTGGCGGTCTCCTATTAAAATATTAATAAGGGGAAAGATAAACAGGGACCGACTTTTATTATGTCTTGCCCCCGATGTTAATGGCTCGTTAACTTTTGTACGCTTTATGTACTTTAACTAAAGGTTAATCGATAACGTGATATTACGTTGTGTATTCATAATGGACAAGGTATTTTGTCAGCGGTGCACTTTTATGGATAATAGATTTTATCTAGGCTTTTCCTCGTAGTATTAAAATAATGGCATTTTAATTAATAAGTAGAAGTTTATGTAAAACAAATTGTTTATTTTTCTCTTTGCAATAAAATTAATAATACTTCTTTTCTAAAAAAAGTTAATTTTAATAAAAGTAAATACCGTGTGATCAGTAAAAACATGATTTAGGTTAGGCTTTGAATTTCAAATATGATTGGCACTACTGACTATTAACACAGTTTACCATAACCTCAAATTTATTCAATTAGCATTCTGGGCAACCGCACAAAAAAATGCCGCCAACTCCAAATCATAATTTAAACTAAACGATCGCACGGTAGTAAATAAAACACATTTTAACTTTGCTTAACTACTGCGGTTATTAAATACAGCACTTAACTTGTGATTACTAGGTAGTTGAAACTGCTATGTCCCTTAAACTTTAAACCTAAGTTATCTATTGTAAACTAACAATAGTAATCTATAGAAATTTTTTATAAATAATAATTTAAATGATTCGTAGTTTTCTGTTTCTCGAATAGTATTTAATCCCTTGTTGATTTTTTTACTCACATACAGAGTGTCTCGTTAATGTGGGAAAATAGCTTAACCATAGATTTCTGGGATAAAAATATGATGATTTTACACAACTTATCTATATCCAAAAATTTACGGCTAAGCCGGAATTAGTCTTTACAGTTCAAAAAATATTATTAATTTTATTTGAAACAACTATTATCGATTTGACTGAAATGTATTATGGTTTATTATCATATTAAAACACATCATTTAAGTTATTATGGTCATCATTTATTGACAAGAAGTATGAAAAACAGTAGTACCACAACATAAAAACTAAAATTTATTTTTACTGGCGCACCTTATAAAAAATAAAAAAAAAATACTTCAAAGATTGGTTTATTTGAAAGCTTTTTTGTTTGTTAATAATTTTTATTTTGCCTCAAAAATATAAAATATGAATATGGTATCCTCAATATCCTTGGCAAAATCCTAATACAAGCAACATACAGTGAATTTTTCTTTTCGGTAAACATTTGTATAAGCTGTACATATTTCGGCATTCGTTGTTTTTTAAAAGAGTTTAATTTGAAGCTTTAAACGCGTGTTTTCCACTCCCAGACTAAGCATGAAGTAAAATTTCGAGTTTAGAAAAGCCCCGTGAAAATTTGTCGAGGGTTGCGTAGCAACCCGAGACAAATTTTCTGGGCTTTTCTAAACTCGAAATTTTACTTCATGCGCAACGCGTATAAAACACAATTTACAAGTGAAGTTCGAATATACATAAATTTACAATATTTTTGTGTTTTATACGGTGGCGCATGAAGTAAAATTTCGAGTTTAGAAAAGCCCAGAAAATTTGTGTCGGGTCGACCCTCGACAAATTTTCACGGGGCTTTTCTAAACTCGAAATTTTACTTCATGCTTAGTCTGGGAGTAGAAAACACTCCCTTAAAGCTTCAAATTTAACTTAAAAAGAACAAGGAATATCTAAAGATTTACAGAAAATAGGATAAATTTGGAATACGTATACTTAAAAAAGAAAACCCCTATAACTGTTTGCTTTGGAGGAATATGAATAATTATAAACCATAATAAAGATAACAATAAATTCTCGTTAATTAATATTATACACAATTGACGTTTGTTAAACAATGGCGGCGACAAAGAAATAACTTGTATTTTTATTCACTCGAAAAACTAGATTTCGTTTTTACTAAATAATAAAAAATACTTTATTTGCATTTTATTTTTTTGTGACAAAACCGTACAAGATATCAATCATTATTAATAGACAACAAAGCTTTTAGATCAACTAATCTTTCAAGATAATTTTTTTAAATTTTAATAAGTTGCGACAATAAAAACATATTTTAGTTTTTATGTAGTGGGACTATTGTTTTTTATACTTCTTGTCAATCAGTAATGACCACAATAACTGAAATATTGTGTTATAATATGATAATTAACGATAATAAGTTTCAGTCGGATCGAATAAAGCGTTAAATTGTTGTAAATAAAATTAATAAGATTTTTTTGAACTTTGAAGACTAATTCCGGCTTAACCGTAAACTTTTGGATATAGATATGTTATGCTAATTCATCATATTTTGATCCCAGGAATCTATGGTTAAACCATTTGCTTACATTAACGGGACACCCTGTATAAAACAACTACGATAATTGCACTCAACCCACCTCACACATAATCTAATCGAGAGCAACTCCCCCAACAACCCGACTGATGGAAATTTAAGTCCTTGCGGGACCCACCTCTCAGATTTTCGCCGCCGACGCTGAATCCGAATTAGACTGGGGGCCCCGGATTTTTATGGGTCACCGGACCGAATACCTGCTGCAGCCTAATCCATATTACCAGAGTGCAGTTTCCTCTCACTATTATTTATCCAGAATTGGCTCGCCGTGTGCATTAACCATCACTTGTGGAGGCGTAATTGATTATTGATGTTTCTCTATGATTGTGTTATTGGCTCGGTCGATACGCCGGAATTGAATACGGTGTGAATTTGTAGTTTCGGAGCGTACGCGGATTGTAAAGGGTTCATTCAGAATGTGTCGAGTGGAAATCACTGCAGGGTGTTAATAATTGTAAAGAATTTTGATTGCCCATTAAGTTTGAAAAATCGTTAATAATTCATGAAATGTTTAACGCTACCTAGGGAGCAATCCAAATATTCAAGCTGTATTAAACTTATATTAATAAAATATACAGAGAATTTTATGTAACACCAAACATGTTATTAACGAGAATTTGTCTTTTAGGTATACATAAACATATGTTGTACATTTGCTGACGCTCGATTTATTAAAAGAATTTAATTTTAAGCTTTAAACGGGTGTTTTCCACTCCCAGGCTAAGCATGAAGTAAAATTTCGAGTTTAGAAAAGCCTGAAAGTTTGGTTTGGTCGCGTAGCGCGAAGCGCGGAGCGGCCAAACCAAATTTTCAGGCTTTTCTAAACTCGAAATTTTACTTCATGCGCCACCGGTACGAAACACTGATGCAATATAAAGTTTAGCGGTGTGTTTTAAACTTCGTAATATGTCAGTGTTTTGTACCGGTGGCGCATGAAGTAAAATTTCGAGTTTAGAAAAGCCTGAAAATTTGGTTTGGCCGCTCCGCGCTTCGCGCTACGCGACCAAACCAAATTTTCAGGCTTTTCTAAACTCGAAATTTTACTTCATGCTTAGTCTGGGAGTGGAACACACTCATTTTAAGTTTCAAATTGAACTCATTTAAAAAAAAACAACGGTTATCTAAAGATTTACGGCATATACGCTGTAATTGGGACATGTATACTTGAAAGAAAAACTTCCTGTATGTACAAGTTGAGGCCGACCAGTACACATTGTAGCCAATCAATCGCGATTGATTGGCTACAATGTGTACTGGTCATATAGGCAACCCAATTTACAGAACACATAAAAATTAAAGGTGCCGAATTGTATTGGATGAAAATGTTCGGTGTAACATAACACTCTCTGTATAATATTTACTTAATCAAGGATTAGAAGACATTCGTTCGAATGGTATCTAGAACTTAAATAAAAACAGAGTTATTTTTTTATTTTACACGCATTAATGAAAGCGAAGAATGAACATTGACCATATGTTGAAGAATCGCTCAATTTGTAAAGATATATATTAGAGTGTTCCAAAAAAACCATCATTTTCGAGTCTATTACGACGCACCATTTCAATTTGTGGAGCGTAAAAATATATATATTTTTTTTAAATAAAAAGTTGTTTCGTTAATTTTTAGGGATCACCACTAATGATTAAGTAAATACAAAAATTGTGAAAAATCACCAAAAAATTGGATTGAACACGTCATAGATTTTTTCTTGCCCATTAAAACTTTTGGCTTGATACGAATTTCTATAGAGTACCTAATGGAAAGTATTTCTCTATTTTATCAAAACGACTAGAATTATTTGGACAAGACGAAATTTCGATGTGGATGACAGAAGAATGAATTGCATTTGCGTTGACACCTAGAAAAGACATCATCATCTCATTTGTGCGATCAACAACAGACTAGGGATGATTATAATGAGTTATTGGAACTGTGTTTAGTATTCTCAGGTATAATAGAAAATCACACATGTTACACATTTTCCGATGTATTGTATTTTTCAGAGTTCTTACAATTTCGGTGCTTTCTTTCAGGCGACATTGCGGAACCGAGTTTCAAAATCCCCGGAGCGATTCATCGCGCACTTTGGATGGCTAAGGCTGTCTACGGCTTGAAAGTTCTCATGTTTCAAGATGAATTTGTCTTTACACGTTTCAAAAAAGGCTTTCGGTCGAATTTGTGTCTTTGTAGTGATGAGCCACATTTTTGCTTGTTATCGAGCTCCTCCTGCAGTACACGCGCCTCAGAACGATCTATAATTTCAAACGTTGATCCTGGAATATCAAAATCTGCCACTGAGAAGGTCTTACGTCACTTGTGGTATGTCTCTAAATAAGTGATACTTTTGGGTTTCTTCGATAACAGAGATCTGAACTGACGAAAGCCAAAATGATCGCTGCTTTGGGTCTTACTGAAGAGCCGAAAATAAAAGTAGCGTGACTGTCTTCCGATAATTAAGTAAAAGCTGTTATAAAAATGGAAGAAATTAACAACCTTGGGTTGGAAAATTTGGAAAAAAAGAATAGCTCTTGTTTGTTAGAAATTTTAGAACTGATTATTCTTTCCTTACGAAAGATGTTACCGAATGGTTCTGTTACGTGCAATGCAAAACCCTCTGCAAAAAACTAAGAGTCGTCAATGATGTGGCAGAGCACGGCGTATCTTTGATACAGCACTACGATTTGCATACCCAAAATGTGCAACAAAAAGAAGCTAACTTCGCTTTAACCTTTAGGAAAATGCTCTCCATTAGTCACTTTATAGAAATTCGTATCAAGAAAAAATGTTTAGTCGGCAAGAAAAAATCTATGACGTATTAAATGCAAATTTTTGATGATATTTCACCTTTAGCGACCCCTAAAAATTAACGAAAAAACTTTGTATTAAGGATAAAAATTATGCATTTTTACGCTCTACAATTGAGAGGGTGCGTCATTAAAAATTCGTTATTTGAAACACTCCAATATATACACAGAGTTTTATGTAACACCGAACATTTTCATAAAAAGATTTTTTCATTTAAATATACCTTAAAGAATTTAATTTTAAGCTTTAAATGAGTGTTTTCCACTCCCAGGCTAAGCGAAGCGCGGAGCGGCCAAACCAAATTTTCAGACTTTTTTTACACTCGAAATTTTACTTCATGCGCCACCAGTACACAACACTGATTAAATGTAAAGTATAGCGGTGTGTTTTAAACTTCGGAATATATCAGTGTTTTGTACCGGTGGCGCATGAAGTAAAATTTCGAGTTTAGAAAAGCCTGAAAATTTGGTTTGGCCGCTCCGCGCTTCGCGCTACGCGACCAAACCAAATTTTCAGACTTTTCTAAACTCGAAATTTTACTTCATGCTTAGCCTAGGAGTGGAAAACACTATTTTAAAGCTTGAAACTAATTTCTTTTGACAAACCGAGCGTCGAAAAATGTACGACAGACGCAAATGTATACTTAAAAGAAAAATGCTCTTTATGAAAATGTTCGGTGTTACATAAAACTCTCTGAATACGTTTTTCGAATATGCTTAAAAACAAAATTAGTGAATAATTACTGAGGATTTTGAAATTAAAACATAATTATTAAATAATTTCGTAATTATTCAATAAATACGTATATGAGAGTGGAAAACAATCGTTTAAAGCTTCAAATTGAACGCTTTTTAAAACACCAATATCTAAAAATTTACAAAGTGAACATCAAAATGTGCATACTTAAAAGATCAATTCTCTATACGTGGCTCACATTCATAGATACATTCGCAATGCTTTAAATTTAAAAGATATACGTTTTTTTTTTAAAGATCATTTGTTTGATCCCAATTTAAAATTGCTCATTCTCAATTTGATGTTTTTTTAATTCTAATTTGATCGTGTTAAAACTGATAGCTATTTTAAAGTCTAAATTTGAAATTGTTTATTCGCAATTTGATATTGATTAGTCCCAATGTTAACTTGAAAAGGTTTGGTTGCTTTTCATAAATGGTCTTGATTTTTATAGAAATACAATATCAAGAAAATTTATCCTTTAATATTATTGTAAAATGTTTCACCAAGTGATACATGAGAAAATTATTTAAGAAATATTCATAATGTTATTATCATTATTTTTATTTAGAATTATAATGTAATTTAAAGTCACAGCGCACTCAAATCATGCTTATGTTTATGTCAACATGTTATCCTGTTATAAGTTTATTGTAAACTGTTGGATAATAAATATATAAATAATAATAAATAAATAAATCCCCTTAACATAATAGGCTTAATGCAGGTATGTGCAGTAGCCACCAACATAACAAGACATACTATATAATACAATAATAACGCCGGAACGTTTTACCTTATCAGGGCGGTACGCAGTCAATTGTTAAAATTAACATCATTAAAAAAAAGAAACCTGAAAAATGACCCCGATATATCCGAATCACGGTATCTCAAGGCCCGGTATAGCGAGGTTCTACTGTATATATATAAATATACTTAAAAAAAGCCTTCATAAATAATTTATTACCAAATAAACTAAAACAAAAAACAAATATTTTATTATAATTTAAATAATTAACAAAATTAATTCAAAACAATAAAAGTTGAAGAACTTAATATTTGAATTGATATTTTTTGATGTTAGCTATGATTATTTATTATGTACGTTATACGTATTTATTACTATTATAATTTGTGCAATTTATAAAAAAGTGTCTGACTTGTGTACTACAAATAAAAATGCTGATTATTTAATAATTGAGTTAATTATTTTTCACATCAACCATTCTTAATATGTAAGTCAAACAAATGAAACAGAAAATAATAGTAAATAAAAAAACTGAAAGTGTTGGCGATAAATCCCCCCCTCCACTTTTCTTTCATTTCTTTGTTGATTGCTCGGCACGAGAAATAAAGTATTCACTCAGAGCCCTCTCTTTTCTGTGATGTTTTCCCACTGAAAGACTTTTATATATGATCCCTGTTGACTCTGCCCCTGTTTCGGGGTATAAAAGTCTACTCCAGAATGTGTACATTGAGAGGATTGCCTCCACGGATACTTTATAGTTGGAGTCGCGCTGGAAGAAATACGGCATAATTTCCACGCGGTAAAGGCTCGGCGTGTCGCGATCGATTTCACCTTTTTTTCTGCTGGTGTATTTTAATAGCGTGATCAATTTTTAGCACCATGAAAAATTGAAATGATGCTGTAATAAGGGTTTAAACTGAAATAAATATTCGAAATTTACACCCACTTAAAAAAAGGGAGTGGGTAAATAATAGAATAATAAGGGTACAACTGAAATATTCATATTATACAAATACGAGGGTGGTTTGAAAAGTCCGTGCAAAGTCCGAGATACCGGCGGGTATCGAGGCCATGTTTAGTTAGTAGCATCTCTTGAATGAACCCACACCAAGTATCAGCCATATTTGACTATGTCTTTGTGTTTGGCTTTCGTGTGAATCAAGGAAGTCGAGTGATTTTCAAGAAATGGACGAAAAAGAATTTCGTGTGGTGATTAAACATTACTTTATGAAAGGCAACACGTCTCATGAGACTAAAGAGAAGCTTGATAAACATTATGGTGATTCTACACCTTCGAATAGAACAGTTTATAAGTGGATTTAAAATTTTCGGACTGGCCATATGGGCACAAGTGACGCTAAACGTTCTGGAAGGCCTGTGGAGGTTACGACTCCAGAAATCATTGATCAAATCCATGATATGGTGATGGATGAAAGAAGAGTTAGGGTGCGTGCGATTGCTAGATCTCTGGGCATCTTGACTGAATGTGTACATAATATTTTGCATAAACATTTAGACATGAGAAATCTATCCGCAAGATGGATGCCGCGATTGCTCACGCTTGACCAAAAACGAAATCGTGTGAAGTGTTGCAAGGATGGTATGCAGCTGTTCCAGAAGAATCCGGAGGACTTTAAGCGTCGTTTCGTCACTGTGGATGAAACATGGATACATTACTATACTCCTGAGACCAAACAACAATCTAAACAATGGGTTACCAAGGGGTAATCTGCACCAAAAAAAGCGAAGACCGTTCCTTCGGCCGGAAAGGTTATCGACTATCTGGAAAAGAGTAAAACTATTACGGGTAAATATTATTTATCGTTATTTGACCGTTTGAAAACCGAGCTGCAAGAAAAACGCCCGCGATTGGCCCACAAGAAAGTCCATTTCAATCACGACAACGCAGCAGCACACACCTCAGCAGTTTTGGTCGCAAAATTAATGGCAATAGGATTCCAACTCGTTTCACATCCCCCCAATTCTCCAGACTTGGCTTCCTCGGGCTACTATTTGAAGAAATGGCTGGCGGGACAAAGATTTTATTCAAACGAGGAGGTGATTGCAGACACTAATGGATATTTTGCAGACATAGACAAATCCTATTATTCGGAAGGGATCAACAAACTAGAACATCGTTGGACGAAGTGTATAAGCCTAAATGAAGACTATGTCGAAAAATAAAAAAGGTTTACCCCAAACACGTTAGTAGTTTTTATTTTTGCACGGACTATTTAAACGCCCCTCGTACTAACAAATCTGCTAGAGAATGTACAGCCCATTTATCAGGATATGTGTACTTAATAGAAAACTTCCGCGTATGAAATTATACAAATAATTTTGTTTTATATATACCTACATATTTCGATACATTCATTGTACATTTTCAAGCAATCATAGTTTTTAAAAAGATTAAATTGGACTCTTTTTAAAACCATAAATGCCTGAAAATTTACATTGAATGTATCGAAATATGTAGGTATATATAAAACAAAATTATTATCTTCTATATCGTCAAGTTTAAAACATACTTCTTAGGCAGTATTCTAAAGTAGTAAAGTAGAACTTTGATTATAACACTTGGTTTGTTTCACTGAAATCAGTAAAACAAACCAAGTGTTTTAATCAAAGTTATACTTTTAATTAAATGTGTTTCACCACGGGTTTATTGAGAAATTCATTCAACATATTCTAAAGCAGTATGTTTTTAACTTCACTATAAATCAGTGTTTTATACGCGTGGCGCATGAAGTAAAATTTCGAGTTTAGAAAAGCCTGAAAATTCGGTTTATAGCGGAGCGACCAAACCAAATTTTAAGGCTTTTCTAAACTCGAAATTTTAATTCATGCTTAATCTGGAATTGGAAAACTCTCGTTAAAGGCTTCAAATTAAACTTTTTTAATAAAACAACGACTGTCAAGACTCTTCTAAACTCGACTTTATGGTTAATCTTTGGGAGTAGAAACACTCGTTAGAAGTTTTAAATCGATTTTCATAAACATGGAATGAATGTATATAAATGTAAAAATCAGTATACAAAGAGTATTATATAACACCGAACATATTCATAACGAGAATTTTTCTTTTAAGTATACATATGCAGACGTTACACATTTTACCACCCTTGGTTTATTAAAAGAATACAATTTGAAGCTTTAAACGAGTGTTTTCCACTCCCAGGCTAAGCATGAAGTAAAATTTCGAGTTTAGAAAAGCCTGAAAATTTGGTTTGGTCGCGTAGCGCGAAGCGCGGAGCGACCAAACCAAATTTTCAGGCTTTTCTAAACTCGAAATTTTACTTCATGCGCCACCGGTACAAAACACTGATTCAATGTAAAGTTTAGCGGTGTATTTTAAACTTCGTAATATGTCAGTGTTTTGTACCGGTGGCGCATGAATTAAAATTTAGAGTTTAGAAAAGCCTGAAAATTTTGTTTGGCTTTTCTAAACTCGAAATTTTACTTCATGCTTAGTCTGGGAGTGGAACACACTCATTTTAAGTTTTAAATTTAACTCTTGTAAAAAAAAACAACGATTATCTACAGATTTACGGCATATACGCTGTAATTGGGACATGTATACTTGAAAGAAAAATTCCTTGTATGTATAAGTTAAAGCATTAATTGCAATTGATTAGCTACAATTTGCAATGATAATATAGGCAACCCAATTTACACATAACCTAAAAATTAAAGGTGTCAAATCGTATTTTATGAAAATGTTGGTGTTATATAAAACTCTCTATATGTTTAGTTAAAGGAAAAAAATCCTTTTATGTGAGTTACAAATCAGTAATAAAACAATTGTGGATTGATTTTAAAAAAATAGAAAAAAATAAACGTGGGTTTGAATTATATAGAGTTGAAAATCTGTGTTTCGGAAATTTAGGAGTTGTAAAGAAATCTCATCCATTAATTAAAATCCTTCTTGCGATAATTGATTATTTTGCCATTTGGGTGCGATTTTTATATTATATAAAGTTTTATCTGTAAAAGCGATCAGTCAATTAAACTTTCACTTAATACAGCTCTACCTGGATGTTTAGTTTCTGTGCTTTTAATACATTATAATAATATTTAGACTAAATCCTATTGCTTTTGCATATATTCGCCTGAATTTCGCTCCAGCTAGTTTCGTAAACTCGCTAGTTTTGGCCGTATTAACTCGGAGCTTTGTTTCCAGAGCAAACATCGTCTTGTGAAAGTATACTGAGATACAAAAGCACTTGTAGCCTGTTTGTTTGTCAGGAATTTTCAGCGGAGCACGTGAGCAAAGTTTATATGGAAAGTAAAGTATCCCCATTATAATAAGTTTGTATATGAAAACACAAAATGCTTTTACTCGACGGAAAGTAAAAAAAATAAAAGGGGGAGAACAAAAAAAAAACAAGGAAACAATGTATGAAAAAGAATAGAACAAACTCTAGCATGTAGTTATTTTCTAATTTCACGTTTCCCCGCGAAGTTTTATACTTACGTGGTTTTTAATGAGATGGATAATTGTATACTAACATATTAAAACATGAGATGGATAATTGTATACTAACATTTTAAAACATGTATAATTATCTAATTCTATTATTAAACACTTATGCCCGGTATTATAAAACGTTTTATTCCCTAAATAAAATTTACTTTAAGAATAAATTAATTTATTCCAAAGATTTCGGTATTATAAACACAAAATAACTTTATTTGGCTAATAAATCTCCTCAGTAAATTATTTGTTGGTTTTTCTACCAAGTAAATTTTATTCTCTATATAATTTGACAGTTAAAAGTCAAAAGTCTATTATATTATTATATTTACTTTAGATTCTACTACTTGTATATATTAATTTCATTACGGTTATCATGTCTACCATATCATCCATGTCAGATTTAAGTTCGCTCATAGTATCTTCCCTGACAGTGATTAATTCGAACCACAAGACATTCTAAGAAGTCGAAGACCTAGAGTTTTTCAAGTCAGACATAACCAGGGATCTTTATACTAATGCATACGTTTTTTTTTTTTAAATTAGTTCCATTTAAAGTTTTAAATAAGTGTTTTCCACTCCCAGACTAAGCATGAAGTAAAATTTGGAGTTTAGAAAAGCCTGAAAATTTGGTTGGTCGCGTAGCGCGAAGCGCGGAGCGGCCAAACCAAATTTTCAGGCTTTTCTAAACTCCAAATTTTACTTCATGCGCCACGCGTATTAAACACTGAAAACACTAAAATATTGTGAACAAGTGAACTTCACTTGAAATCAGTGTGTTGTACGCGTGGCGCATGAAGTAAAATTTCGAGTTTAGAAAAGCCTAAAAATTTGGTTTGGCCGCTCCGCGCTTCGCGCTACGCGACTAAACCAAATTTTCAGGCTTTTCTAAACTCGAAATTTTACTTCATGCTTAGCCTGGGAGTGGATAACACTCGTTTAAGTCTTTTATAATTTCTAATAAGCTTTCTTTTTCTTGTTCTTTGTAATTCTGTCCTATTCCACGGTTATTCTCTATAATTATAAGGAATTATACTAAATTTCCAATTTAATTGACAATTTAATTTGAAATATTAACAATTTAATTTAAAACATTGGTGGTTCCAGCTATAGCCCCAAAAAAAATTTTAATTTCGGTCTGTAATCTACTAATTAAATTATTTATTTCTAGAATTGCTATTTATTTGGTAGGTTTGCTTTATAATACGCAATTTTATTTGCCCATTAGTTTACTAGGTAAATGAATTAACTCCACAAATAGTTATCTAATGATTTATTAATCATTTATAATCCCGGGCATTGATGTAGTTATTTGAATTACGTGAAGATTTTAAGTCACTTAATTAAAACGCAGTTATATTTTTTTCTTCACTTTTATTTTTCTATGCCAGATGTAGATTTTTATCAATAACTAACAGGGTACATAGTATCCGAAATGTACATCTGGCATAGAGAAATAAAAATAAAGAAAGGAATATAACTGCGTTTTAATTAAGTGTGTATTGAACACATTTAAAATTGTTCTCACTTATTTCTTCACATCTTTAAATAAAATTCTGAGAATTAGATTTTCCTGTACGAAACGAAGTATTCTTAACTAATTTAGAAACAAATTCTACAAAATGTTAAGGTGTATTACGTTTTTTACCGGCAAACCTAATTTTCAGGATTTTATTTAAAGATATGCTAAGAAACAATGTAACGTTCCAATTTACCACTAGGATTTGTTTATGAAATTAATATTAATTTAGTAATATTAATTGGTACGGTAATAAATAAATTACGTAGAAAATAAATTCGTATTTATAAATTTCGTACGCTATTTTATTTGAATTAAGGAGCGCAGACGCGCAATTTTGTCCAGTATTATCTGCGATTAGTAGGCATTGGCGTTGGCGCGGAGGAATATCCTTGCTTTTATTTTTATCTCGATCGAGATTATTAAATTATCATTTGCACGGACAAGGAGGTGTGTTGTCGATGACACGTTAGTGAATTTAATTTACGTGCACCAATTCATTGCAATTATTTTGGAGATATTGGTCTTATTTCGGTTTGGAGTTAATTGTGGAAATACTCTGAGGAGTTTTATTTTTTTTTATTTTTATTGGGTTTTGGCTTTTGCCTGGCCTTAGTTACTAGACTATTAGCCATCATCAATTTTTTTTTTATTATTTGTATACATTTGTTTATTTTAACTTATTACTAAGTACATATAACTATATATTTGGACGTCACAACACATTCACACACACCCATAGACTCCGGGACGAATATTATTCGTTGGAAAAATTACTCACCCCGGCTGGGAATCGAACCCAAATCACCGCCGTGAACGATTGGGGAAACCAGCGGCTCAACCGCTCGTTGAGCCGCTGGTTTCGCCAATCGTTCACGGCGGTGATCTGGGTTCGATTCCCAGCCGGGGTGAGTAATTTTTCCAACGAAAAATATTCGTCCCGGAGTCTATGGGCGGGCCTCTCTGAGGAGTATTTGTTGCACTTCGATCCCTTGCCGTGGAAATAATTCATTATCAATTTTCTGGAGATAGGAAAAAAAACCCTCTGAAACAGGTAAGGTTTATTTTAATTATTCACCTTCTATTATTCTTGTGTTTCTGTTGTCCTGGTCCTATCTTTTCACATAAGTAAAAATGTTTATACCTAATTTAAATATTTCTGTGTTTTTTTATTACGTAATTTTTTTATTAAAAAAAACAATCCTACTGTTTTGCATTTTTAGAATTGGAGGTTCGTCTTCTATTCTATTATCTGGACTTTCTGTAGAGACTGATTGGATTTTGGGTTCCGGTTCCGATGATTACTTTTCTGTTCGGAACAATGCCGAAGTTTTTATTTGGATTGGCGATAAAAACTTCACTCTGACTTCATTCTGGGCTTCGTTTGGAATTGGTGTACCAAGAAATTGATCACGGGATTGAATTGAAGATACGTTTATGCATTGATGTTTTTTTATTATTAAATTTTTAACAAGGTTAATTATATTTCTTAAAGGAGCAGCAATAAAAATAATCATAAATCCCAACTTCTAATCCTTTTTCACCAAGCAAACAACTCCCCAATATTTTTGTTATTTGACGTCAATTAAGACAGTTGACGAATAACCTATAATGATATCGTATGTTCATTTAAAATAACTTCAAAAGTTCCATGATTTATTATTTAAAAAAAATAAGTTGGCACACATGTTAGGACTTGGCTTACAAAACGTCAGATCTTTTTAAAAGTCACAATGGTTTATACTGACTAGCAAAAAACGTTTTTAGTTGAAAATTATTTCCGAAATGGGACTAAAGTTGACGGGAATTGAGCATATTCATTGGACGCAGCTATGACAGAGTTTCAGGAAGAATTTCCCAACGTTTCGATTATTTATAAAGAATTTAAAAATAAATTATTACGATCAATTACATTATTTCGTAAAACGGGTAGTATTCTTTGTAAACCAGGAAGTGGTAGACCAGGTAAACGTACTCAGAATGCCATTAACACAGCTGGTGGGACGCGTTGAACTTTTTACGATTAAATTGTAGTCGCGTGCCCGAGATACTGGTTCCGTTGAGTGAAAATAAACACGTAGGTTTTTTGGTAAAACAACAACGATTTATTTACATTTTTTACATAAAGTTTACAATTTTTTTGTGTAGGTGGAACGAAGCCTAGTTTTCAAAATGAATGTGAATTTTTGGACTGAGTGCTACGATGAAAAAATGCAAATTTTAGGACCGCCCTGAAATTGGGGGTAACAGGTGTGTTATTGGTAGGTTCGAAAAACACCACCAATAGGGTGTACTTTTACATACTTTGACTCGATGCGGGTGCAACTCTCTGGAATGTAAATTAGTGCACAACTTTCTCCTATTTCCAGCAAACTTGCCCCAGCAACGGTCACTTCTTTTTGTTATAAAAAAAAGGTCTCTAGCACTCAGTCCCTTACGCCTTCAAAAAAAGGGCGGAAATAATTGATTTTTACTAAACTATTTACAGAAATAAATCTAGACGAAAAGAAACATATGTCCAAAGACGAACAATTTTTAAAAGAGATAAACAAATATATACAAAAAAGATCTCCTTGAAATTAGACACACTAACAACAGCCCAAGAAATTTTGGAAAATGAACCTACGACTTCTCTGCGTCGTTTATCACAGCAAATTAATATATCGGTAGGAACATGCCACACGCTTCTACGAAAAGATTTGCAAGTATACCCTTATCGCATAACATCGGTGCAAGAGTTATTACCCATTGATTACCTCAGATGACTCGAATTTTGTCAGTGGTTTTTACAAAATGTAAACTAAGATGTTTTACAAATTAGTTTTTTTAAACGAGTCTTATCCACTCCCAGACTAAGAATGAAGTAAAATTTCGAGTTTAGAAAAGCCCCGTGAAAATTTGTCGAGGGTTTGTCGATCATTATATTCCTTGTATTTTTTTTTTTTAGTTTAATTTGAAGCTTTAAACGAGTATTTCCACTCCCAGACTAAGCATGAAGTAAAATTTCGAGTTGAGAAAAGCCCCGTGAAAATTTTCTGGGCTTTTCTAAACTCGAAATTTTACTTCATGCGCCACGCGTAAAAACAGTGATTTTAAGTGGGATTCAAATATACATAGAGTTCACAATATTTTAGTGTTTTATACGTATGGCGCATGAAGTAAAATTTCGAGTTTAGAAAAGCCCAGAAAATTTGTCTCGGGTCGCTGCGCAACCCTCGATAAAATTTCACGGGGCTTTTCTAAACTCGAAATTTTACTTCATGCTTAGTCTGGGAGTGGAAAACATTCGTTTAAAGCTTCAACTTGAATAAAAAAAACAAGGAATATAAAGATATACAGAAAATAGGCTGACAACATTCGTTGTTTTTTACAAGAGTTTAATTTGAAGCTCCAAACGAGTGTTTTTTACTCCCAGACTAAGCATGAAATAAAATTTCGAGTTTAGAAAAGCCCCGAGACAAATTTTCTGGGCTTTTCTAAACTCGCGCCACGCGTATAAAACACTGATTTTAAGTAAGGTTCAAATATACATAAAGTTCACAATATTTTAGTGTTTTATACGCGTGGCGCATGAAGTAAAATTTCGAGTCTAGAAAAGCCCAGAGAATTTATTTTCACGGGGCTTTTCTAAACTCGAAATTTTACTTCATGCTTAGTCTGGGAGTGGAAAACACTCGTTTAAAGGTTCAAATTGAACTCTTAAAAAAACGAATAAATAAGATTTAAAGAAAATAAGCTGAATTTGGAATACGTATACTTTAAAGGAAAACTCCCTGTTCATCAATGAAATATCATTTGGTTGTACGGTAAGCAATCAGCTGTTTAGTTATCAGCACGAAATGTACTTGTCAAAGCTATTACGTGCATGTGTACGTAATGTCAATCATACTTGTCAAGATGGCAGTGTGGTATGATGCGGTTACTAGATAGGGCGTAGGTAAAATATTTTACGTTTGACATGTTACATAACCAAAGAGCTATGTCGATTACTAATATGTGTGCCAACTTAAATTTTTAAAAATAATATATCATGGCACTCTTGGGGTTTTTTTTAAATTGAACATACGATATGATATTTGGACTTTACGATAGTTTTCTTGAATTTGAACAATTTTGTTTTTTTCCATGTTTTTCTGTTGGTGCAGCTATATTTATGAATTTAAATACGAGTAATTTTAATCATCTTTTAGTTGTTTGATTAATTTAAACAAATAATGTTTTTTCAATAATATTAATCAATCTTTATTCTCAGAAATAAATAAATACAAATTATATATCTCTACATATATACATAAACATACAACCTATTTAACTATTCTAAAGAATAGTCGCGGAGCGACCAAACCATATTATAAGGCTTTTTTAAATTCGAAATTTTACTTCATACTTAGTCTGGGAGTGGAAACACTCGTTCTAAACTTCATTTTACACGTTTTTATTAAGTCGTTCATAGAAATCATAAACGAAGAGTTGACCCTATAATTGCTTGGCTGTTAACCCATTAAGTTAACATAAGATCAAACTTAATCAGTATATTTTGAACTTCACTTGAATTTTTTTTTTATAATAATAATAATAATGTTTTATTAGTGTTATAGCAGAGCTTACACAAGTCAGAGTTTACAAGTTTTACAAGTTTAGGTATTTAAGATTTACTGATATAAACAATTACACAAATGCGTATACGAACACAAAATTTGAATAAAAACGATTATTTATACATACGTACAGAGTATATGAGCAGTAAATCATGACTAAAATATATGCTTTAGAAAGTCCTCTATGGTGTAGAAGGCATTTTTGATAAGAATTATCTTAATTTCTTTCTTGAAATTTACTATATTTAGTTCCCTAAATCTATCCGGTAAATGATTGAAAAATTTCAGACCATAATAGTTCTGACAATTCCTGGATCTTTGGAGCCTGAGGTTGGGAATGCTTAAGTCACTTTTTGTTCTCGTGTGATAATTGTGCCTTTGTTGGTTTAATTTGTTGTCGTCGTAATACGATTTAATTAATAGCACACTTTGCAGGACATAGAGATAAGGTAGTGTTAATATTCTTAGCTTTATGAATGCTGGTTTGCAGTTATCTTGGTAACCTAAGTTATCAAGTATTCTTACCACTTTCCTCTGAATACCAAAGAGCCTGTGTCTAATGGAGGAATGTCCCCATGCCACAATGTTGTATGAGAGATGGGACTGAAAAAGGAAAAAATATGCGGTTCTTAGCATAGATTAAAATTTTGACTTTAAATAGGCCTGAAAATTTAATTTAGTCATTCCGCTTCTCAAAACTTTGCGAAATATAGGGCTATTTACAAAACATTGAAAACCTATAATAAGCAGGTTTTTAATGTTTTGTAAGTAGCCCTATATTTTGCAAAGTTTTGAGAAGCGGAATCACTAAATAAAATTTTCAGGCTTATTTAAACTGAAAATTTTACTTTATGCATCCCGCTTATAAAATATTAATTTCAAGTGAAATTTAAAATATACTGATTAAGTTTTGATTTATTTGAAAAAACGAACGTCTGTTTCTTTTTGTAAAATTATTCTTAGCATTGTTGTCACATTGTTAATAACGAAAAAGTTGTATTTATCATTCAATGAGTTAATCGAAATAACAATTACTGCACCATCCTTATCCCTATTACACAACTGTATATGAAATGTCAGCATTAATTTCGCACTCTTATCTAGAAAACAAACGTGACGGAAATAACGAAATATCCGCATCCCCGAAGCGGGACTAATTATATTTTTCAGTACACACACACACACACACAATATTTATTACCATTTCCATTCGGGGACACATAAAATTTTAATTAACGTTCCGAGCTGACAAAAAAAAAACGCAGCACAACAGGAAAAAAATGCGCAGCTCGGGCCTGAAAAAAAGCGAACACAAGGGACCCTCTGGGGCACTCTGCGGCTGCATTGATGCCGAAACCTGCGTATTTGCTTTAATCTTCGGCCCTTTGAAGCGTTTTCCTCCCGCTATGTTTACCCAAGGACTTGCTACAACTGCTTACTTTCGAATGCGAGAAAATTCGTTAATGAATTCGCGTGTGTGTGTTTTCTGGGGAGGGGACGAGGAAAAGGGCAATTTCCTGGATTTCCTGAACGGTCGGTAGGGATTTGTTAGATTAAAAAAAAAGGGGGTAGGTAAATATTGGAGTTTTAAAGCCAGCGTAGATTGAACAAAAGTCATACTTATGCTGCATACGTGTGTAAACAAAAATAAATTTAAAAAATGTTGTTTTCAACTCCCGCGGTATTGTATTTGCTAAAAAATAATAATAAATAAAGTGTTGGAAGACCAGTTGGACACAGGATTTAACGCAGACTTTTATGTTTTAAGCCCCTATTTAAATAGATTTGTAAAAAAATATATGAACTTTTTGTTTGTGTTAAATCTCCTGTGAGTTACTCTATATTGTTTCGGAATTAATGCATCTAGGATTTTATATACAAAATATTAAAACCTAATTATTCAATATTAAGGCTAAAAATTGTTACACTCAATATCTGATTCTATGTTGTTCTAAACAATGATGATGCATGTAATAAATAAGCGTAAACACAATTTGTACAATATTAACCCATTAAGCGCCATTGGTGCATACACGCAACATTATAATTTTGTTGTTAACCAAGTTACTAAATGAGTTAATTTTGTATATTATATTATTTGACCTGAGTTGAAAATAAATGAAAAACATGTAAATATTTTGTTATTTAATTTTTTCGGTTAGTACTCATAAAAAAACATCCGTGTATTTATAACTTCACAAAATTTCAGTGGTTCATACGCGTGGCGCATGAAGTAAAATTTCGAGTTTAGAAAAGCCCCGTAAAAATTTGTCTCGGGTCGCTGCGCGACCCGAGACAAATTTTCTACGCGGGGCTTTTCTAAACTCGAAATTTTACTTCATGCTTAGTCTGGGAGTGGAAACAATCGTTCTAAACTTTATATCGCACGTTTTTATAAAAAATCGATTAATGGCTGAAACTGTACATTGTATACATTTTGCATATTTGAAAGAAAAATGCATTCTTTTTTTAAATATGCAAAATGTTTACACCGTATATTTTCAATCATTAATCGATTTTTTATAAAAACGTGCAATGTGAAGTTTATAACGAGTGTTTCCACTCCCAGACTAAGTATGAAGTAAAATTTCGAGTTTAGAAAAGCCCCGCGTAGAAAATTTGTCGAGGGTCGCGCAGCGACCCGAGACAAATTTTCACGGGGCTTTTCTAAACTCGAAATTTTACTTCATGCGCCACGCGTATAAAACACTGAAATATTGTGAAGTTATAAATACACTAGGGTGTCCCAAGGCATTAGGGAGAATTTTTTTTCGCGAAATCAGATACGCACACCCTTTATTTTTTTTCTGTTTGACCTCAAAAAAGCAAATAATAACTATTATTGAGATTGGATAAGGATAACCCGTGCCGACTTGATGCCAAACTTAAGATATGATCATTTCTACTGAGTTAACATGGATGGATTCTAGAACTGAATGTTAATTTGGTAAATAAAACACGAATATGCCCAAATCATATATCTGTTTAATATTTAATATTTAGAAAACATTATTTTTAAATTTTCTTTCCAAAGTTTGCTTTTTAGAGTCAGGATAAATCTTCTGATGTTCTTGTACGCAACATAATAAAAATTGCTTCTGTTCCTCATTAACCGTGATTAAACCATGAAAGTCTTGCATCAACTTGACCGCTCTTTCAGCTGAATCGTTGACGGCCCTAAGCGTTGAAACCTTCTTTTTGGCTTCTTCAAACGAAGCATTATTTGACCACAACGTAGGACATTCGTAGAGAAAACTGTCATTAATTTTAAGACGTTCAAACAAGGATTTGCTTTTGACCGAAATGAAGTCATAGTTGTTTTTCTCTGAAATAAAAAAGGTGAAATACAGTTACCAAAATTATCATATAAACAAACAACTAAAAACCAACTTCTATATTTACTTATCAAACTAACCGTATAATGGACCACAAAGTTCTTCCTGCGATGGGATGTAACGTTTACCATGGGTTGACACATTTTCGTTGATTAAATTTGCAACCATTTTTACTTTCGTTTCTTGGTCCACATCATCGTCAAATAGTGACAAGACAGATACTTTATTAGTCAAATACCACAAATGCTGGCTTAACTTCTGTAAAGCTGCTTTCGAGATGGTTTTACCAACATTTTCGTAAGCCTTCATTGACTTCAAAAAGCACAAATCTTGATAAGGTGCCTTTACAGCCAAAATACATTGGATCCATGGCTTGACGTATGATGTCACGATGAATAGGCACACGTCTAACAGTGCTGTTTTATCCTTGCTTGTAATTTTCAATTGGGCACTAAACAATGACATTTTCAGTGAATAAATTGCTCTCGCCATCCATCGAGCATGGTGCATGGCACCTGGAGGTCGAATTTTAAGTTTTCTCTCTGTGTCTGTAACACAACACTCTATCAGCTCTCAATAGTCATTTCTGACTATATCTTTGGTAAGTTCAGTTTGGTAAAACTCAAGCAAATTGTCAATTTCGGAAAAAGTCAGGCACGATGTAAGCTTTTCTCTATAGCACTGTATTTTATCAGTATCAACACTTTTCCAGTTATTTCGGAACTTTTTGAAGAACGGACTATCAGGGCTTGTAGTCACAAGACTGAATTTCGCTTCGAACACGCTTTTTAACACCAATTCATATACGTGATGGCGGCAAGCAAAAATAAGCGTTTCTCTATCAAGTTTTTGTTCGAGAAGCACGCAAGCGCCATTAATACGTCCTGTATTTGAAGCTGTAGTATCACAACAAAGAATTTGCACTTTATCTTCAAGATTCCAGTCTACAATCGCGTTCCAAACAGCTTGCGCATGCTCCCTTCCTGAAGAGCTTTCCAACCTTGGCACAGAAATAATTTGTTCTTTGTTTCCATATGTAATAACTATCGGAAGACGTTCTTCTTTTGATTTCCGAGCATCTAAAGCAGGCAACAGTTTTCCATCCCAGTGAACAGTCACAACATCTGGTACTTCCTTTTGAAAAACAACTTTTATGGCTTCCGCACGCTCTTTCCGTTTAGTCGTACGAATTCTTTGAATTGAGGACTTACGTATTGGAAATTCATCGGTATTATGTCCAAGTGCCTCAATGGTAGCTTCAAGAATATACACAGAATCTCTCATACTTAGCTGACACCTATCAAGCGCTGCTACTAATTTTGGAGTGATGAAATCTTTCCTCATAGATGGTTTACTAGTTCCGGGTTGTGTGTCTTCGATCAGCGTTGGCAAATTTGCTTGTAAATCCATATTTCCATTAGAATCCGAAGATGAATCATTTTGTAACGGTTCATAAGATGGCGTCAACGAAGTTGGCGCGGAGAAATATTTAGCACGCCGCTTTTCTTCCTCAACAGTTCTACTGCGTGCCCTTTCCTCTTTATCAGCCAGTTTTTTGTCAACCCCAGCTAAGTGGCCAGGTCGGCCTGGTTCTCTCTGGTACACCAAGAAGGTTCTATCTTCATTTATTTTAATAATTTCAAACGCATCCGCGTGTGCAATATCAAACAGATTATTTAAGTTGTTGATAAACTCTTGTCGGCGCTCCTCAAAGATACCTAGTGTTTTTTGTGCATTTTCTTGCAAGTTTCTCCAAACTTGATATAATTTCACAAGTTTCTTCACGCAATTAGGTAAAGATTTTGTAGGATTCGTGCCTTTTCCAAAAAGATAATGCACTCGCGAATAGTGAGATTTGCGCTTTCATTAACAGTTAAATTCACTTTACGAATATTGTAAAATAAAACTGCCAGATTTTGTTCATTAGAAGGAAGTTTTGAACCCGTTATTTGATGTTTCACGTCCCCTATTAAAAATATACTCTTTTTAGAACTGCGTAATTCCACCAACATGTTGGATTATTGATAACGGTGAGTTTACTAACGAAATAGCAAGTAATAATAAGCACATCGATGCGTTAGCTCGCGTTCGCTTTAGTCAGCAAGAACAGACATGTATCGATGCAAGTCGGCACGGGTTGCCGTGGTCCTGCGTTCACGAAATTTAATGTACAATTGTTTTGACACCAAACAAATATAATAAGAGGGTATGCGTCAAAAAAAAGACTTTAATTTTTTTGGGACACCCTAAAATACACGGATCTATTTTTTTATGAGTAATAATCGAAAAAATTAATAATAAGTTAATCATAGAAATCATAAAAAGAACTGCCGAATTTTACCAAAAATCAACTTTTAAAGTCAACTCTATAACTGCTCGGCCGTTAATGGATTAATCATCCAACTAGGGATTAGAAATATATCGATTTATTCAAAAAATATCGGTATTTTGGTATATTTAACAATCAAAACCGGTTTACCGGTAATGTACCGGTATATCAAAATATCGTTATTTAATCACTAAAAAACAAACCAAACCAAATGTTCACGCTTTACTCAACTCGGAATTTTACTTTATGGTTAACCTGGTAGTGGAAACACTTGTTTAAGGCCTGAAATGGAACTCTTAAAAAAGCGAATATCTGAAGATTTACAGCATACAATTGAGTTTCACTTAAAATATACTTAAAAGAAAAACTTCTTGTATAACATATACAGAGATGTAACACCAAACATTTTTATAACGAGAATTCTTTGAAGTATCGATATGCATACGTTGCACAATTTCCGATGCTCAGTTTATTAAAACAATTCAATTTGAAGCTTTAAGCGAGTGTTTTCCACTCCCAGGCTAAGCATGAAGTAAAATTTCGAGTTTAGAAAAGCCTGAAAATTTGGTTTGGTCGCGTAGCGCGAAGCGCGGAGCGGCCAAACCAAATTTTCAGGCTTTTCTAAACTCGAAATTTTACTTCATGCGCCACCGGTACAAAACACTGATTCAATGTAAAGTTTAGCGTTGCGTTTTAAACTTCGTAATATGTCAGTGGTTTGTACCGGTGGCGCATGAAGTAAAATTTCGAGTTTAGAAAAGCCTGAAAATTTGGTTTGGCCGCTCCGCGCTTCGCGCTACGCGACCAAACCAAATTTCCAGGCTTTTCTAAACTCGAAATTTTACTTCATGCTTAGCCTGGGAGTGGAAAACACTCGCTGAAAGCTTCAAATTAAATTATTTTAATAAACCGAGCATCGAAAAATATGGACCTTATGCATATGGATACTTAAACAAAAAATTCTCGTTAGGAAAATGTTCGGTGTTGAACAACCATAAGTTGCATTACAGTGGCTTAAAATCTATCAAAATTCTGACAATATATTTTTGTTTTACTAGAAGAGGAGAGCATTGTTAGTGATTAATCAGTATACCAGTATTCCAATCCCTACATCTAACATTAATTTCCAATCACTGTAAAAATTTTCCATTCTTAAAACCTTCCAACCAACTATAAATTCAAGAAATGTGTCGTATATATTTCTACTTGTAATGGATTGTATAATAATTGTTAAAGACCAATAAAGTTCAAATGAACAAAACAATGTGGAAGTCTCGAGTGTCGTTGTTTTAATAGAAACTAACTATACGAAGCGATCTCGTACAATTCAGTAGCTTTGCGGCAATATAAAGTAGTGTAACTTCCAGAGTTATAACTAACGCCGAACTCTTTGTTCTGTTTATAGTGCGCAAAACCGCTAACTTACTTACCCGCCGTTATTCCGGAGGCAAAAACATTACTACGAAATTTAATTAAAGTCGCTGCAACTGGATTAGTGCAAGAAAGCAATTCCCACCGCACCCGCTAATTACTAATAATGTAATTTGTTTAAAAACATGTATACGAGTATACCGGATTAGATATTGTAATTGAATTCGTAAAATCTGTAAATAGCTAGCCATTTGATTGGATGAAGGATTGATGTTAAATTATATTTCTGTAAAATGTCATGTTTTTCAAGACAAAACGTTCCAATATATTTGCTGGTAAGTTTTCTAGATTTCTTCTGAATTCTGTAAACAAAACCTCTAAAGAATTGCTAAAATTAATACTTCAAATAGAGATTTTTTTTGTGAAATTGTTGTAGAATTTAATATTTCTAATTTTAAATAATAATTTATAAAAATTGATTAGCGTCATATTAATAGGTAGATTTCGTGATTAGACAATAACATGTATACTACTTAGATTTTGGAGGCGTTCACTTCGTGGTACATCTTCAATTTTAATATAAAGAAAACTCTTAACTTTTTTATACCACTTTTATTTTACTTCAGTGACTAGTTTCAATTACACGGTAATCATTCTCAAACTAAGTACTTCAAACACGAGTTACACATTAAATCTATAGCGCTTCGAAGAGAGGAGTGTACATCAGGTCAACCTGGTCGTTAAGGATGGAAATTCCCGGATTAATTTTTGCTTTGTGTATTTCAACGGCTTCCAGTAAATCCATTTTCTTACCATTTTCGGTGAGATGGATTACCGAAAGTACATCCTTGCCGAAATTATGGTTTGTTTCTAACAAATGATTTGCAAAAGTTGAATTCTCATGTTTTATATTATATGATGTTCTTTTAGTCTGGTTTGAAAATTACGACCTGATTGTCCGATGTACACTCCTTTACAATCTGGACATGTTAACCTGTAAATTCCTGACTTGTATATCTTATTTATTGGGGTTTTTGCGTTGAATATTAAATTACAGAGTTTAGTATTTGATCTAAAAACAATGTCAATGTCTCGTTTTTTTTTAAATATTTTTAATTTTTAAGCTGAGTGTGCCAAAGAATGTTACAATTTTGTATGAATTATTTGTGGCTGGGCTAATAGCGTATATGGAATTTTGAATTTGTTTTGATTGGAATTTATTAATTAATTTGCGTATCAGATGTTTCGAATAGCCATTATTAGTAGCAATTTGTTTTATTGTCTGTATTTCTTTGTTCCGTGATTCAGGGCTAAGGGGGATTTTGAATGCACGGTATATCATTGAGTAGAAACTCGTTATTTTATATTTATATGGATGACGTGAGGAATTCGGGATAATTGTATTTGTGAACGTGGGTTTTCGGTAAATATCAAATGTAAGTTTGTTATTCGTTTTAGTTAATGTTAAATTTAGAAAGTTAATCTTGTTATTGCATTCTGTTTCTACTGTAAATTTAATGGATGGATGAAGAGAGTTAAGAAAGGCTAGAAATTGGTTAATTTGTCTGTCAGTACCTTGGAAGCATGCAATACTACAGTATACTACATGTATACTAGTACAACGGGTTAGATATTAACTGTATGTTTTTGAGTTTAAGTGAAGTGAATATATCACTACTAAAGACTGTTATTCCTTACTTCACTTTTTATTTTTATCGTTAGATGTACATTTCGAGACATAAAGTGCTCATTATCAATAACAAACTGTTTGTTATTGATAATGAACACTTTATGTCTCAAAATGTACATCTAACGATAAAAATAAAAAATGAAGTAAGGAATAACAGTCTTTATTAGGGTTAGATATTGTAATTGAATTCGTACAATCGGTGAATAACTAGCTATTTGATTAGATGAGGGATTGATGTTAAATTATATTTCTGTAAAATGTCCAATATATATTTTCTGGTAAATTTTTCTAGATTTCTTCTTAATAGTGTAATCAAATGTGCTCAAGAATTTCTAATATTAATATCTCAAATAGAGATTTTCTATGGTTGAGAAATCAAACATTTTTAGTTATAAATAATAATTTATAATAATTATGTTCATATCTATAGGCACATTTCATGATTAGACAATTCCAGAGAAAATTGTAGTAAGCATATTTTTAGATTTATGGTAAGTCTGTCTTTAGGAAATTATAGTCTAAATAGGCAGACGACAAAAAATTAAACGAAAGAAGGGTTTGTATTTGTAATACTATTTCGTCATTAATAAAACTCCGATTAAATATGAAAACGATAATACGTCAAAATACAAGAGTTACAACAAAAGGTGTATAAGTATTTAAGTAAATTGTAAAAATTTGTAGAATGTATTGACGTAAGGATCAACCATAAGGGATAGGTGTATTTTGAAATTTAGTTTAAATTAGTGTTCTATACGCGTGGCGCATGAAGTAAAATTTCGAGTTTAGAAAAGTCTGAAAATTTGATTTGGTCCCTCCGCTTCGCGGAGCGACCAAATTAAATTTTTGGACTTTTCTAAACTCGAAATTTTACTTCATGCTTAATCTGGGATTAGAAACTCTCGTTAGAAGCATAAAATTAAATGCATTTAAAAAACAACGAATGTCTAAAAACGTACATAAAAAAATCGTCATATGTATAACTAAAACAAAAATTCAGATCGTGAAAATTGACCAAATTACTTTTATTTTTATTAGAATATACGAAAAAAAGCGAATAATTACAAATTTCATGATTTTTGTGTAGCTAAAAAATTTACAGAATTCGTTAAATTGAGGTATTTAATGAATTCTGTAAATTTTTTAGTTGTTGCAAAGCAAAGCATGAAACTGATCAAAATTTATAAATAAAGCTCACAAATATTAAGAGCAGTTAAAATATTACAAAACATACTGAGAAAATAACAAGACTTGTGAATTTTGTAAAAATAATAAAAATGAATTTAAAATTCAACTTGAAATGATAAAAATCGATAAAAATTAGATATAATCAAATAAGTCAAATAATTGTATGTTTTTGAGTTTACTTGAAGTGATTATTACACTAAAAAAGACTGTTATTCCTTACTTCACTTTTTATTTGTAGCGTTTGATGTACATTTCGAGACACAAAGTGCTCATTATCAATAACATACTTTGTTATTGATAATGAGCACTTTGTGTCTCGAAATCTGCATCTAACGATAAAAATAAAAAGTGAAGTAAGGAATAACAGTCTTTTTTAGTGAAATTAGGCAAAGTTTCAAATGGAACAAAACTTCATAAAAAATCATGACAAATTCAAGACGTCACTTCTTTGTTAATATTTTTTCACATTATTGAACAAACATTAACAAAGAAACGGTTGAAATTGGTAAAAAAAGTCATGATTGGAAAAAACATCAAAATTTAAAGATAAAGAAAATTTGTTAAATTTTAATAAACCGATAAAGCTCGTAAAATTGATAAACCAACAGTGCAATTTGATAAAAATATAAATAAAGTAATTTGTCAAAACAACTAATATAAAAATGTACCAATAATAAAACTTGTATATTGACAATTGCAAACCAAAAAGAAAATACAATTAAAATTTTTTAGATGTCTAAAATTATTCGGACAAATCGACCAAATTAAATTAATTTATATATTTTTGACTTTCACTTACAATATAAAGTACCACAATTTCATTAACAACAGCTATGAGAATTAAATAGAATTATAATAAAAATAATAATTTAAGCATGAAGTAAAATTTTGAGCTAAGATAAGCTTGAAAATTTGGTTTGGCGACCAACGATTGTGCGTGTGTTTAAAGTAATTACTTATTTCTCTTTATGACGAAAAAGCATGGCAAAAATTACGATAATACAAAAAAGTTTGTTTGTCGCCATTTTGATTTCTACTCGAAATCAAAATGGCGACAAACAAACTTTTTTGTATTATCGTAATCGTAATTTGTAATACTGTTATAAAATATGTAAAATTTTAATGACCCAGACCTTCCTTATCTTCAGCTTTAGAATAATCAATTATTCACTTTTTTATGTATTTTTTCTCTTTCTAAATATGTCAAAATATACAGAGCATCCCTTTAAAAAATTGGGTTTTTGCAAAATTTAAGTTTTACTTGCTTTTCTGTTTACACCATCTTAATATACATAAAAATATTACTAGCTTGTTAATTTAATCGACTTTGTAGCTCCAAAGATTACAAAGTTACCAATGGTGGCCTGATAGTTTAGAACACCCTGTAGATTACTATTATGGTCAGATTTCGGCTATAAATTGACTACAGATTATTATAGTAGAGATATTTTGTATTTAAAGTAACTATTGATGGCTATAGTAGCAACTGTTTTCTTTTAAATAGTAACATTGTGGCTCTAAAGTAGCTTAAGGTGACTACAATAATTAAAAATTGACTTTAAAACTATTGCAATAATCAAATGTTCGTTTCAAAGTGATGTTAATAGTCAAATGTTGGCTTTACCGAGACTATATATCAGTATTAGGACTTTAAATTGACAACAAATGATTAAACTACCTATATTTTGTATTTAAAGTACACTGATTTTTTTTAAATTTACCAAAGACAGCGTTAATACTCCTAATATGAAATTAAATATCCTAAAGATGACCATTGTAGTCATAATTTGGCTTTAAACGGACTAATGATAAGCATAGTAGCTAGATTTTGGCCTGTAAGTGATTATAAATGTCTAAAATAGGCAGATTTTGACTTAAAAATGACCGTAGATCACTACAACAGTCAAACATTTGTTTTGTTGTGACTAAACTAGGTATTAAACTGACTACGACTTACTCCAATACGCAAATGATGGTATTAAAATGATTTAAATAGGTAGATCCAGTTAAAATATATCGATGTAATTCAATTTAATACCACAATTTGTGTACTGGAGTAAGATGACCATTTTAGTCATAATTTGGGTTTGAACAAACTAATGATAAGCATAGTAGCCAAATTTTGGTCTGTAAGTAATTGTAAATGTCTAAAACAGGCAGATTTTGACTTAAAAATTACCGTGGATCACTACAACAGTTAAACTTTTGTTTTATTGTGACTAAACTAGGTTTAAAAATTACTACGACTTACTCCAATACGGAAATTATCGTATTAAAATGATTTAAATAGGTAGATCAAGTTAAAATTTATCGATTATATCAATTTATTACCACAATATTAGTATTGGAGTAAGGTGACTATAGTAGTCATAATTTGGCTGTAAACAGACTAATGATATGCATAGTAGCCAGATTTTGGTTCATAAGTGATTGTAAAAGCCTAAAACAATCAGATTTTGATTTAAAAATTACCGTGGATCACTACAACAGTCAAACGTTTGTTTTATTGTGACTAAACTAGGTTTAAAAATTACTATGGCTCACTCCAATACGCAGATGATAGTATTAAAATGATTTAAATAGGTAGATCAAGTTCAAATCTATCAATTTAATTCAATTGAATACTAAAATTTGAGTATTGGAGTGAGTCGTAGTCATTTTAAAACCTAGTATATTCACAATTATTACAAATTTGACTATTATAAAAAATGACTGTATCACTACAATAGTCAAATGTTTGTTTTAAATTGACTATACTAGGTTTTAAATGTAACTGACTACAATGTAATAGTCAAATTTTCTCAGTTAAACAGACAGATTCTGATTTTAAACTGACTGTGGATCGCTGTAGTTATGATATTTTTATTTTATTTGAATTTTTAACAAGAGTTTTTCGTACCTTGGGTTAAACATAAAGTAAATATTGTATTAAATGATTCTCAATGTATGAAAGATGTGAAATAAAACTAAGAAAGAAGACCCAATTATTTAAAAAACATATATTTTCGAATAAACATTTTAAAGACCCCTGGGCCTCACATTTACTCTGAAAGGCACTGGCTTTGAAGAGTCATAGTTTAAATAGTAAATTTTCCGTTGATATAATTTTAATTTTTAGTTTAGTATTCAAGATTGATATTTTATTAAATGTTATTAGTAAAGCGGCACAATACATTTCATTTGCTTATACTTTACTTATCAAATTTTTCACTTTAGTAAATAACATCGTTAGAGATTTCACTATTTATTGGTTGAGACTACAACAATTGTTTCACCACACTGTGGCTTTATCAAGCAGATACGTGATCTGCAGAATCACTTGCACTTGCATCACTTGTGTAGTGAAACAATTATTGCAGTGTCAACTAATAAAAAGTGAAATCTTAGATAAATGTGTTATTAACTAAAATGGTAAAATAGAATTTCATCAAGTAAAAGCCTTAGCGAATAATTTTTTATCAAATTTACCGATTAAAAAAAATAAAATTATTTAAGTTTCGATCAATTTCACTGAAAGCACATATTGATTAAATGCACTAAAGCTCAAGAATAGTAGATTAGCTTAATTAGGATGGCTTAATCAATTGAATTTGCGTCAGTCTCGCTAATTAACCTGTCTACTGTTCTTGAGGCTAAATGCATTCAGTCATCGAATTTCATGCATTGCATCCTATCCTACTTAATACCATACTACAGAGAAAAGATTACCAGGAATTAGTCGATGCAGTTTATAGTTTGATCATATTATTAGACAATTTTATAATAATTATTTATTATCAACATAGTTTTTATAGAAGCTTTAATATTATAAAAGTAATTATGGGTAATTTGCTTGCACATAAAGGACATTTGCTTAGGGTATACAGGGAATATTTCTTTTAAGTATACATATGTATACTCTTTTTTTAAAGAGTTTAATTTAAAGCTTTAAACAAGTGTTTACCACTCCCAGATTAAGCATGAGGTAAAATTTCGAGTTTAGAAAAGCCTTAAAATTTGGTAAAATTTTCAGGCTTTTCTAAACTCAAAATTTTATTTCATGCGCCACGCGTATTAAACACTAAAAACACAGACATTTTGTAACCAAGTAAACATCACTTAAAATCAGTGTCTTATACGCGTGGCGCATGAAGTAAAATTTCGAGTTTAGAAAAGCCTGAAAATTTGGTTTGGCCGCTCCGCTTCGCAGAGCGACCAAACCAAATTTTTAGGCTTTTCTAAACTCGAAATTTTACTTCATGCTTAACCTGGGAGTGGAAAACACTCGTCCACATCAACGTGATCTCCTTAAAAAAAACATATATCAGATGATTTACAAAATACAATTGGGATATGTTTACTTAAAACAAAACTTATTAGCCTTATTTTTAACATGCAAATTTTTAATATTTATTTCATTATTGTATTTAATTTTATTATTTTTTAGTATGTTTATGTAAATATATTTTATATTTTTTCTAAATTTAAAAAGGAATTTCCGCGATTAAAAAATAAATAAACGTTCAAAAAAGAATTGAACAGCCATGAGTTGAATTACAGTGGCTTAAAATTCTGATGGAAATATTTTTCACTATAAATGTATCCTCGTAAAATTTCTAAGAAGAGTACAATTTTGACGAAGTTAACAAATATTGTCAAGAACTGATTAGACTTGTCCTGGGCGTTGAAAAAAAAAATAAAAAATAAAATCCATAAACAAAATATAATTTATTTTAATAAATCTATAGTCAGGTAAATTAATTTTAGATTGCCAAATGTTGTAATAAAAAATCTATCTGCGTGTTCTTATAATAAAAATAAGTGTTTATTAACAGGAAATTTCCTACTTACAAGACAATGTAATATAATGGGTATATCTATTGCATTTCACTATTGATCAAATAAGAATCACTATATCCCAAATAACTTTCACCCTGTCAAATACAGGATTTTTCTATTGCATTTTCCTATTGATCAAATTAGATTCACCATATCCCAAATATATTTCACCTGGTCAAATATATGCCAAAAGATTTTCCGATTTACGAAATGAATTGCACTGTACACCAAATACTTTTCCATTCAATATTTTTATTGAACATTATTGCAGTAATAAGAACATTGTTCTGGAAATATTTTATTTTTATTTATACATATGTAACACTACTTACGCCAGCATCCATTTTTCAGATAACGAGTCCTCTTAGTTCATTGGTAACAAGCATTATTTGCCGAACTGCAGCCATTTTGCTGACAAGTGAAATGTAATTGACAAACTATGATAAGGTTTTGAAATATAGTGGTATGTAGGGAAATGTATTTGATATATATTCAAAAATAAAGAGATACATATTTGATATAATGTGAAATGCAATTATAAAAACTCTGTAATATAAAAACAATTAACGTATGTATATATTTATTTAAATTATTATAATAAAAGAACATTAGCCGAGGACAAATCCGTAACTGTATTATTTCTGGAGCTCTGAGGAATAGAAGAGATTAAGAATAAAAAAACTGCTTCCCTCTTAGAGCCAATGTAATATAATATAATAAACAATTAACATATGTTCATACAAATTTAAACTGTTATAATAAAACAACAATAACTGAGGTCTAAACCTTAATCGTATTATTTCTGAAGCTCCGAGCAAAGGAGGAGATTAAGAATATAACAAACTTCCTTCCTCTTAGAGCAGAGTGACGTTTTATTTTTTTTTATGTGTGCGCGACTGTAAATATTTAAAGACGCGTTCCACGCCTGCTTGAGGAAATTGCGATTTATACGTCGACACATAATATATTAAATCTCTTTGTGGATTCCAATAACAAAAAGATATTACACTTCTGACAAACACGAAGCGAGCCCCATTGATCGGATCAAACAGTTTTTCTGACTCCAAATCCTAAGAATGAATTTTATATGTTGTCTACAGCGAATTTCATTTCCATATCAATGCGAGAAAATATTAATGGCGAAAGAATTCTACGCAATTTTAAAACAGAGTGCTTTTTTCATTATGAAATGGAATTTAGATAATCATCCCGGCGATTCACATAAAGGGCATTTTTCTTTGAAGTTACATGTGATTTCGTAAAAAAAGTACATACCTACTGTTTAAAAAAAATAATAAAAACTGAGATAACACCCCTATAGTTTAGGTAAACATTTTATAAGCGTCTATCATACAGACAATTTAACATAAAGAAAAATTTAGTTTGTCAATAGTTTGCAGAATATTTACAAAATATAAAAACGAATTAAAATTATTATCGAGTTTCTGCAAAATGTTTGTCTCATTGAGACAAGTCTCCAAATATTCATTGAAACAACTGCTTCCCGAGCTAATACACCGACAGATATTGAATTATACAATGAATATTTGAGTTACACGATAGCTCTACTGTTCTATGCATAATTTATATGCAAAATGCAACATCAAGTCAAATTATTCTCTCACCAAACTAAATGAAACAACAGGAAATTGAAATAAACTTATTTAGTGTAATATTTTCAATTTATTTCAATTTCCTCTTGTTTCATTTAGTTTGGTTAGAGAATAATTTGACCTGATGTTGCATTTTGCATATAAATTATGCATAGAACAGTAGAGCTGTCGTGTAACTCAAATATTCATTGTATAATTCAATGTCTGTCGGGGTATTAGCTCGAGAAGTAGTTGTTTAAATGAATATTTGGAGACTTGTCTCAATGAGACAAACATTTTGCAGAAAGTCGATACTAATTTTACTTTCCCCCGTATGTAATACAAAGGGAAAGTATTGTTTTCGTGAAAATTTTCGAATCAAAAATTTAGCGGAAATATCCGTTTTGAGGTCCCATGAGTCGAATAAGACCATTTTTGAAAAATGTCTGTCTCTCTGTGTGTCTGTGTGTGTCTGTGTGCGCTGTACCGCAAAAACCGCTACAGATATCGAGATGAAACTTAAAACTTAAGCTTTTTGTTACAATCGGAAGAACTGAAAAGCTTTTGGTGAAAATCGGAAAACCGGAAGTGGTACTTTACTCTTAGCGTTTTTCAGTTTTTTCAGATTTTTTCAATAAATGTTCATTAAACAAAAAATTCTTTCAAATAAAAGTTGTAGATAATAACAAAATGAAGATATATTGTTTTTTTACTTCTTGTCATAGCACTCTTAGTTTTTGAGATATTTTAAAAGTTGTTTGTTTTATCTAGTTATTGATGTGTGACAGTGTATGTGTCGATACAATTGAAAAATGTTTCAAATAAAAGTTGTAGGAAATAAGAAACTAAAGATTTTTTGTAGATTTACTTTTTGTCATAGCACTCTTAGTTCTTGAGATATTTAATAAATAGTATTTTTTATCTAGTCATTGATTTGTGTCAGAGTGTGTGTTGATACAATTGGAAAATGTTTCAAATAAAAGTTGTAGGTAATAAAATATTAAAGATTTTTTGTATCTTTACTTTTTGTCATAGCACTCTTAGTTTTTGAGATATTCAATAAATAGTGTTTTTTTATCTAGTCATTGGTTTGTGTCAGTATGTGTTGAAAATGTTTCAAATAGAAGTTGTAGTTATCAAAAAGTTGAAGACATTTTGAAAATAATAATGCTACAAATATTTTAAAAGTGATTTAATACGCAATTTACGGGGGAAAGTACTATGATGGACACATCACCATTTTTATATTTTATAAGCGTTTATATTTTTTGCAATACATTTTACTTTAGTCTCAACTAGGTTCTTGCATTAAAATTATTTATTTTTAATTCTTAGCACCTAAAAGTTTTATTTTAGTCACTTAATATTGCGGTTTTTTATATAGAATCCTGTTTATGAATTAATTAAAAACCCGCGGAGCTTCTTTCATAATAACAATTCAATTTATCTTGTATTGTTTTTTATTCAAGAACACATTTAAATGTTATAAAACAATCAAATCAATTGACAAGGAAATAAAAATGCCTTCTTGCTTATACGTCAAAGATTAAAAATGCCTAGTCCTTGTTTTGATTTTGGTTTTAATGAATTTGGTATGTAGGAGGTAGGAAAGTTTTAAATAAAGTTCGATGCCTAGGTATTTACAGGAATGGGATGAAAGAATGGTGGTGTTATTGATTATTATTGTAGGAGATCGTGGACTGATTTTATGGTAAGGGATGAATAAGTTTGTTTTAGAAGATTTAATTGTATTCGCAATTTTTTTGCACCATTTTGTATGGAATTAAGAGACTTTTAAAAGAGATTTTGGTATTGTTAAAGCGTTAAAGTGTAGGAGACATCATCAGCAAAGAGGGGGGCGTATCTTGTTGGATTCAAGAAGGAAGGCTTGGGATTAAATATATCATAACAAAATATGTTGTAAAGTAGTGGGGATAGCGGAGAGCTTTGCGGGACACCTTATAGGGGCATGAGCGAAATACAGTTTGGCGGATTCTTACATTACAGGATCTATTTGTTAGGAATTGGGAAATGAGGATTATTAGATGCTTTAGAATTTTTAGGATGTAGCATTTGTATAGAAGGCCAATATGCCAAACCGTGTCAAAAACTTTAGTTATATCAAGAATAACGATACATGTTTCTTGACCTTTTAGATGCATGGTTTGTATATTAGAGGTTAAAATGGAAAAAGGTAGAATAGTTGATTTTTTGGGGAGAAATCCGAATTGGTATTGGGGGATTGAATTTATGGATAGCTGTAGCAATTTTTGTTTAATAAGGGATTCAAACTGTTATAATACTGGGAGCAGTGTTATGGGCCGATAACTGGAAATAAGGAATGGATCGTTTTTAGGTTTAGGAATACAGGTAATTAACCCTTGCTTCCATTCGAAGGGGAAGTATTGATGGGAGTAACAATAGTTATAAATTATTAGGATTAGTACATATATATTATAGGGTCTTTTTTTTTAAACTAATCTGGGAATTTTATCAAATCCTGGAGAGAAATTTTTACCAGAGTGTAAAATAGAGAAATAGTCCGTCTCGTCTAGTATATCGTCTGAGGGAGGTGTAAGTGGAGTCGTGTCAAAAGAATTAAACCAGTCATGAAAGTATTCGTAGAATCTATTGTTTTGTGTGATTTGATATGATTTGCAAATGCCTGTGCAATCTCTTTATCGTCTGTTAGTATTGTACCGTCATTTGAGTTCTTTCAGTCTTGCATGTAGTGATTATTTTTGTATTTTAATAAGTTTTTAATTTCCGTCCAATAAGTTTTACCTTGCATGTCGTTAATTTTTAGTTAAGAGATATTTTCTTTGAAAATGAAACACTGGTTATAATAGAATTTAAATTTATTTTTGTTCGAGTGTTCTCCACTCCCAGACTAAGCATGAAGTAAAATTTCGAGTTTAGAAAAGCCCCGCGTAGAAAATTTGTCGAGGGTCGCGCAGCGACCCGAGACAAATTTTCACGGGGCTTTTCTAAACTCGAAATTTTACTTCATGCGCCACGCGTATAAAACACTGATTTATTCTAAGTTTAGAAACAGAAAATTCATCTTTTGTTACTGCTGAAAGTTAAGTTAAATAAGCGACATAAATATAAAGAATAAAGTCGCAGTCCAAATTTATACAAAATTTTGAAGGGCCTTATAGTTTTAACTGCAGGACAAATTTCCTTATAAAGTATAAGTTTAATACTTTAAAAAATACACATTTTGTTTAAAAATAAGTAAGCTTTGAAATTTTGAAGAGAAAATAAAAATATATTAAGTAGTTTTTCGGTAATAATATGTTAAAGTGAAAGTTTAGTAACAAAATCTTACATTTAAGCGAATATATGGTTTAAACAATCTCAAAAATTATTTCTGCAAATCATAAATTTTAAAATAGCAGATTTCACTAAAGAGATGACTAAGATTTAATGTAGTTAAGAGAAAATAAAAATAAATCACTTAGTTTTGCTACAATATTATATCAAAGTTGACCTTTTTTAATAAAAATATCGAGATTTAAGCGAAAAAATGTTTAAAAAGAAAAACTCCGTGTATTAAATTTATTCGCATTATTAATAAACAATACAGGGAGTTCGCTTGGAAAGTTTACTACTTAATTTTTGCATAACTTTATGGATGGTAAAAAGTATAGACCATCTACTTTTTACCATCCATAAATGTTTGACTGAATGTCAGCTAAATATTGGCCTCTGTACCCTCACAATTGTGAGCTCTTTTTATTATAACATTTTTCCTCACATTTTCGCACATACAACCGGTATTAATATCATTTCCTTATAATGAATATACCGAGTGTTCGATTAAAAACGCTCAACGCCGTAACTCCGTTATTTATTGACCGATTTGAATAAACTAAAAAACAAAGTCAATTTGTTATTTAAATACTAAGAAATGACAGTAGTGTTGATTTTTTTTAATAATAACTTCATTGCCAAATAATAGTCAACTTAACATTTTTAAATGGCTGAATATAATTTTTTTTAAATTTTATTACATTAGACATTATTTTTCTGAATCTAATAATTTAGTGACCTGAAGTGTTTTCTATTAATTACTGTAGATTTCTTTCTTCACTGCAAGGAATTACTACAATAATTAATTGGGGGATTAATTTTTTTTTTTTTTACAGAAGACTGCTGTTTTTTTTAGAAACGCTTCATTTAAGGTAACGAAACACTTTTTCTAAGTTTACAGGGTACTGGTTAAGAGCTTAAGAGCCACTGGACTAGACTGACTAGGCTTGTGACAATTTCAGGTAATCTACATATGATCATTAATGCATTTATTTATGAATATCTCACTAACTGATGCTTAACTTTATGTCGTTGGTTTTTATAAATTTCCTTAAAATTCTTTATGAGCTGTTTTTTATAATTTCTACGAACAACTATTTGAAATGGGAGGACGTTTCCTCTTTCAACCCAGAAAACTTGATAATTCCTCCAAGACAGAATAGCGTCCGTCCCTTTTCCCCATTCACGACAAAACAACCGCACCAGCCAGCCCTTTTCGCTCCATTCTCTCGGGGAAAACACAGAACAGCGGCCCTTGTATTTGTGTATCGATTATGAGGCTCTTATTTCGCATCGCCGCGTACTTGCACCCATTATCAAAAGCGGGGGGCCCGTTTACGTGCCTGTTGCTGCCCTTCTTCCCACGAACGCAGCAAAGATACCGTTTCTCATTTACAGCCGAACGTTTCTTACTTAAAACGTAATTTATACAGCCCGCGGGCGGCATTACTTCCCATACTTTATCACCTCGGAATATTTATCGGAGCTAATGATAGCCCTAATTATTTACCTTCTCGGTGTAATTTAATGCCCTTTGAAATACTCTTGAGCTCCGGTTTTAAGGGTTTTATTATAAGAGTTTAATGATATTATAATATTTAACAGAATTATTCGTACAAAAAAATCAACAAGAAAATGGGATAATTTTTGTAAATAAATGTTATATCAAAAACTATAGCCAACACATTACCGTTTTACCGTGACGGAATTCGTAGCTTTACCGTAAAGCTACGAAAGTGCATGTGAATGCCCTTTTTTCCAAATCTGTCAGGGAGAAGTCAAATGTTTATAAAGTTTTCAACAACATAACATATAATTAGAAAAATGAAAAGTATACGTACATATGCGTACGTTGTAAATTTTTTGATATTCGTTGTTTTATAATAGAATCCAATTTGAAGCTTTAAATTAGTGTCTTCCACTCCCAGATTAAGCATGAAGTAAAATTTCGAGTTTAGAAAAGCCTGAAAATTTGGTTTGGTCGCGTAGCGCGAAGCGCGGAGCGACCAAACCAAATTTTCTTTTCTAAACTCGAAATTTTACTTCATGCGCCACGCGTATGAAACACTGGTTTTAAGTGAAGTTCCAAATATACGTCTTTAGAATACTGCTTTAGTAGCGTAACGTAAACTTGACAATATTATAAGTTTTAAGCGCGTGGTGCATGAAGTAAAATTTCGAGTTTAGAAAAGCCTGAAAATTTGGTTTGTCGCTCCGCGCTTCGCGCTACGTGACCAAACCAAATTTTCTTTTCTAAACTCGAAATTTTACTTCATGCTTAATCTTGGAGTGTAAAACACTCGTTCAATGCTTCAAATTGAACTCTTTTAATAAACAACGTATATCTGAAGATTTGCAGCATATATGTAGTTGGGATATGTATACATCTAAGAAAAACTCCCTGTATAAAACCAAGAAGAATACGAACAATAAAGAAATTAATAATAACATTTTAAACTACAAAACTCAATAAATTAGTCACTGAAATCACTCGAAATATTTTAAGCCAAGGAATCCAAATCAACATTTGTATTTATAAAAATTTGCTTTATATTAGAGGCATCGCAAATCTACATTAACCTCGAAGATTCTTCAATTACCTTCACTGCATGTTCTACTGTTCAATGGTTACTTGTTGAAGTGATTCCAAAAATGAAAATGGTTTTCTAGTTTTGAATTAGTTGAATGTATCACTTCATCATATTTACTTTTGCATTGCGACCTTACTATTCTAATATTATTGAAATGGCAATAGTATAGTGGTAGTCTCAAAATCGTATGTCTAAAATAGTATTCATCTAAATCATACTTTTCTTCCGGTGCTCTTTTTCTATCAGCAATTGACCACATCTCGTCCTTTATAGCATGTTCTCGAAAACCGTATTTATTATATTTTAGCTATTCAAATCATTCATAATTGGTCCAGCACTTAGTTGGCATTTCTTCCACTACTTCACTGTAGTAACTTACAGTATCCATAATAAATAATTAATGATTTATCATCCAAATCTCAAATAAATTTCGTCTGAAGCCACTTTTCAAATGTAACCCTATTCATGTTCAAGTGGTAATCTCCTGTTTTAAGGGCACTTCTGAACACCAAATGGGCATTAAGCACGAACAATTATATACCTCCGGCATACAAAATAATGTATCGACATCCTTCACCGTATTATAGAACGTTTTATTCCCTAAATAAAATTTACTATAGGAATAAATTAATTTATTCCAAAGATTTCGGTATTATGAACACAAAATAACTTTATTTGGCTAATAAATCTCCCCAGTAAATTATTTGTTTGTTTTTCTGCCAAGTAAATTTTATTCTTAAATAATTTGACAGTTAAAAGTCGAAAGTGTATTATATTATTATTATTACTTTAGATTCTACTACTTGTATTTATTAATTTTATTACGGTTATCATGTCTACCATATCATCCGTGTTAGATTTATGTTCGCTTATAGTATCTTCCCTGACAGCGATTAATTCGAACCACAAGACATTCTAAGGAGTCGAAGACCTAGAGTTTTTCGAATCAGACATAATCAGGGATTTTTATATTTATGCATAGGCTTTTTAAAATTAGTTCTATTTAAAGTTTTAAACAAGTGTATTCCACTCCCAGACTAAGGATAAAGTAAAATTTCGAGTTTAGAAAAGCCTTAAAATTTGGTTTGGTAGCGTAGCGCGAAGCGCGGAGCGACCAAACCAAATTTTCAGGCTTTTCTAAACTCGAAATTTTACTTCATGCGCCACGCGTATAAAACACTGAAAACACTGAAATATTGTGAACAAGTGAACTTCACTTGAAGTTAGTGTCTTGTACGCGTGGCGCATGAAGTAAAATTTCGAGTTTAGAAAAGCCTGAAAATTTGGTTTGGCCGCTCCGCGCTTCGCGCTACGCGACCAAACCAAATTTTCAGGCTTTTCTAAACTCGAAATTTTACTTCATGCTTAGCCTGGGAGTGGAAAACACTAATTTAAGTCTTTTATAATTTCTAATAAGCTTTATTTTTCTTGTTCTTTTTAATTCTGTCCTATTCCACGGTTTTTCTCCATAATTATAAGGAATTATACTAAATTTCCAATTTGATTGACAATTTAATTTGAAATATTGATATTTAACAAATTGTTGGTTCCAGCTATGGCCACAATGAAAATGTATAATTTCGGTCTGTAGTCTACTAATTAAATTATTTATTTCTAGAATTGCTATTTATTTGGTAGGTTTGCTTTATAATACGCAATTTTATTTGCCTATTAGTTTACTAGGTATTAGTTTACTAGGTAAACAAAGGAACTAAGGAGTCGAAGACCTACAGTTTTTCGAATCAGACATAATCAGGGATTTTTATACTTATGCATAGGCTTTTTAAAATTAATTCTATTTAAAGTTTTAAACGAGTGTTTTCCACTCCCAGACTAAGCATGAAGTAAAATTTCGAGTTTAGAAAAGCCTTAAAATTTGGTTTGGTAGCGTAGCGCGAAGCGCGGAGCGACCAAACCAAATTTTCAGGCTTTTCTAAACTCGAAATTTTACTTCATGCGCCACGCGTATATAACACTGAAAACACTGAAATATTGTGAACAAGTGAACTTCACTTGAAGTTAGTATCTTGTACGCGTGGCGCATGAAGTAAAATTTCGAGTTAAGAAAAGCCTGAAAATTTGGTTTGGCCGCTCCGCGCTTCGCGCTACGCGACCAAACCAAATTTTCAGGCTTTTCTAAACTCGAAATTTTACTTCATGCTTAGCCTGGGAGTGGAAAACACTAATTTAAGTCTTTTATAATTTTTAATAAGCTTTATTTTTCTTGTTCTTTGTAATTCTGTCCTATTTCACGGTTATTCTCCATAATTATAAGGAATTATACTAAATTTCCAATTTGATTGACAATTTAATTTGAAATATTGATATTTAACAAATTGGTGGTTCCAGCTATGACCACAATGAAAATGTATAATTTCGGTCTGTAGTCTACTAATTAAATTATTTATTTCTAGAATTGCTATTTATTTGCTAGGTTTGCTTTATAATACGCAATTTTATTTGCCTATTAGTTTACTAGGTATTAGTTTACTAGGTAAACAAAGGAACTAAGGAGTCGAAGACCTAGAGTTTTTCGAATCAGACATAATCAGGGATTTTTATACTTATGCATAGGCTTTTTAAAATTAGTTCTATTTAAAGTTTTAAACCAGTGTTTTCCACTCCCAGACTAAGCATAAAGTAAAATTTCGAGTTTAGAAAAGCCTGATAATTTGGTTTGGCCGCTACGCGCTTCGCGCTACGCGACAACCAAATTTTCAGGCTTTTCTAAACTCTAAATTTTACTTCATGCGCCACGCGTATAAAACACTGAAAACACTGAAATATTGTGAACAAGTGAACTTCACTTGAAGTTAGTGTCTTGTACGCGTGGCGCATGAAGTAAAATTTCGAGTTTAGAAAAGCCTGAAAATTTGGTTTGGCCGCTCCGCGCTTCGCGCTACGCGACCAAACCAAATTTTCAGGCTTTTCTAAACTCGAAATTTTACTTCATGCTTAGCCTGGGAGTGGAAAACACTAATTTAAGTCTTTTATAATTTCTAATAAGCTTTATTTTTCTTGTTCATTGTAATTCTGTCCTATTCCACGGTTATTCTCCATAATTAATTATAAGGAATTATACTAAATTTCCAATTTGATTGACAATATAATTTGAAATATTGATATTTAACAAATTGGTGGTTCCAGCTATGGCCACAATGAAAATGTATAATTTCGGTCTGTAATCTACTAATTAAATTATTTATTTCTAGAATTGCTATTTATTTGGTAGGTTTGCTTTATAATACGCAATTTTATTTGCCCATTAGTTTACTAGGTAAACAAATTTACTCCACAAATAGTTATCTAATGATTTATTAATCTTTTATAATACCGGGTATTAGAGAAATATTTTACTAACGTATCATCCTGCCAACAATTCCGAAATGAGCCTTTACTGAAAATTTATGTTTCATCGAGAAAAACTATTTTTAATAGATTTCTAGGTCTCTAGTTTTCCATAAATTCTTTTAGAAACTGTAACTTCTTTAATTTCACATCGAGAACATCAAGAAATACGGTCTGTTGCCCGTTTTCTTCCACTTAAATCCTATACTCTTGCACCAATTTCTGAGAGAATTTATATAATAAGGAAAGTGTTCGCCCAATCCATCTTTTAATTTCTTTTGTAAAGTCTCCATAGAACGAAATTCTTTTCATTCATACATTCCGTATACTGTTTCTCTAATAGAATGTTTCAATGTTTTAGTGATCTGTGTTGCGTCATATTTATTTTACGAGAAAGATTAGCTTTATATGCTACTACACTTTGAACTCCCCTTCTTTTGATGCTTGGTATTGTTTTTTTTTACAGACCTTGAATGCAAGTGATGACTTTAATAATACATTTAAAAAAAAAAACAATTACATGATGATTTCATTATAGTTCAATTCAAACTCGTGTCAAGTTGGCACAGCCAAGGAGAGCCGTCAAATCCAAATTATTTTCAGCCTTCTCTAAACTCAAAAAATCTAAACTTCATGCTTAATAAAGGAGTGAAAACATTCGTTACAAACTTTACATTGAACGCTTTTCAAAAACAACGATTGCCTGAAAATGTACAGCGTGTCGTTCATCGGGATATGTATACCTAAAAGAAAACATCTGAATCTCAAACATTGAATCTGAATCATTAGATTTGCAGGTGGGCGTCAGTGATCCTAACGACGGGTTTGCTTGCCCTAACCGATTACATTTTTATATTGAAAGGATTTCATTTTAACTGTATCAAACTAAACACGGTATAAAAATTGTGTAAATCAATAGAGCTAGTTGCGCACCCACTAAATTATTTAAAGCTCGTGTTTGTTTTAAACAAGTTACATTTTTTGTTAATGTATACGTTACAAGTTTAATTCGCTCGAGTAAACATTTACATTATAAAATAATGGGGAAATTTTCAAGAGGAATTTAAATTCAAACTAGGGAACGATCAATGAAACCTCCTATAAATGCCGAGAGAGTTATATCTCGGAGCAACGAGAAAATAGTAGCTGAATATATATATATCTTACGTGTCAGGGCCAATTTGACTGACGCGAAAATTACATTCTCTTGTTCTGCTCTTAATGCCAAGTCCTACCTACAACCCGTTCCGTATCTAATTTTACCTGGTGCCCCTTTTGTTCGGGGGCTTTTAATTTCGAGATTGGAAGCTGAAGTTTCGGAGAGTCGATAACGTAGTGTTTAATCCGTAAAAAGACACCTCCGGCTTTAAAGCGAGCGGCTTTACGCTGTCGCTAACGTTATCCGGGTTTGAGGAGGCCGTTGAGGGGAAGGAAGGGCATTAGCCAGCTAGACCATGTTAATGGCCCTTTCGGTTTGCCTTTTTATGTCCTAATGAAAACCTCGATACCTTGTAATGGCAGGTCAATGGTGAGTGTGTGTCCCTGCAGGACCCCTTTTAATTCTAGCAATTTCCTAAATGGACCTTCACATTGTTTTACAGGGCATCAATTTTGAATGTATCCTTTTAACATAATTCGAAAGTTGGTCTTATATGTGTAATACATTGTATGGATAAGACATAATAAAGAGTATTTGCAAGTCTTTCGCGATTTACATCAGTCTGGATATAAAATAATTAAATAATAAAATCTTTGATTTCGTTCTCTTTGTGGTACATCTTCATAACAATTTAATTGAAAAGCCTAACTTTGTATTACCACTTTTATTACTTATTCCTATTTACTTTAAATAAAAGTGGTAAATCAAAGTTATTAAATTGATAATTAAATAATTATAGCGATTGTATTAATTAATTTAATATCCTTATCATTTTTAAAGAAATATTATAAAATCTCGCATTCATTTTCATATTCGTGTGAATTTAAATTACATCAACCATAATTAGTAGTCGAGTGACCCAATTTCCGAGTGGATGTAAGTTGTGTGTGTTATTTTTAGATAGTAAATTTATAACGAGGGCGGAAGCGGAATAAATTTCCAGATGGAAAAAGTGGCTGGAATCCTATTTATTTCCGTATGCGTGGCTGCATTTCCTATTACGCCCCCCTTAACAGTCGACTTGCTTATGTAAAATATGCAAGGATCTCTCTTTAAAGAAGCAAAGAAGCAGCCACTCACCACCGCCACCCACCGAGCCCCCGGCGTCCGTAAACTCTTGTGGCTGGCAAACGACGTTTAAGCTATGCCAATTTTATGAAATAAAAATAAACGGAGAATTTATTGCGAGCACGCTGGGTATCCAATAAATTTAAAGCTATTTTAAATTAAACTTACAATTTGTTTTTTTGTTTATCTCTTTTGTAAGTTTTATTTCACTATTTCTTAAAAGTATTGTTTGACAAACAAAGCACGCTATTTAATAGAAATAGTAAAATACAATTGACAAAAAAAGCAAAAGAAATAGACGATTTAAAAAAATAAGAAAAATATTTAGAGAAAATATGGAGAAAATGAAAGCTTAAAAGAGTGAAAAAGAAATGTGGAGTTTCTTGAGAAGAGGTGAAGTGAGGGGGCAGATAGGGGTGTCTCTGGAGGAGTGGACCGAGAAGTATAAGGTGACAAAGGGAGAACCGACAGGGGTGGAAGAACGAGTGTCAGTGGAAGAAGGGGAAATTGAGGGCTTCACGGAAAAGGAAGTAGAGAAGGCGTTTAAAGAAGTTAAAGTTGGAAAACCAGCGGGTTAAGACGGACTGAAGGCAGAAATGTATAAGGAAATGGGAGTGGACGGAAAGAGAAGATTCAGGGAGCTCCTATATGGGATTTAGAGAGGGGGAAGCGAACTTCCAAGATCATGGAGAGTAGAGGTGATGTACCCGTTACATAAAGGAGGAGAGAGAACGATAGTAGATAATTACAGAGGGATTTCCATCACGAGTACCGGGTACAAAATCGCCATGACGGTGGTCAAAAGCAGAATGGAAAGAGAAGTTGAGGATAAAAAACTGCTGCCGAAAACTCAGGGAAGGTTTCGGATGGGGAGGGGGACAAGGAATCACTTTTTTGCATTAGCGAAGATGGTAAAGAGAAGACTGGAAGAGAAGGGGAGTATGTATGCTCTATTTTTAGATCTGAAAGCTGCGTATGACACTGTGCCGAGAGATAAGATGATAAAATGCTTGAAAAGGAGAGGTGTGAACTGTGTGGCTGTGGAATGTATGAGGAGGGTGTATGAGGAAACGTGGGTGAGAGCGAAAGTGGAAGGAAGTATAACGGAATAGTTTAGAGTATGGACGTGGGTGGGACAGGGCTGTCCGCTGAGCTCTCTGTTATTAAACTATTATATGACTGAAATGGAGGAAGTATGGAAAAGAGGGCAGGCAGGTGGGGTAGTGATTGGGAAATCGAAAGTATGGATGTTGTCCTATGCGGACGATGTAGTACTTCTGGTAAAAGAATGGGGAGAAATGAAAGAGGTATTGCAGCGAGTGGAGAGGTATTTGGATAAGAGAGGATTGTGTGTGAATGTTAAGAAAACTAAGTGGATGAGGTTCAGAAACAGAGGAAGGGAATGTGGAAGAGTAGGCAAACTGAAATGGACAAAAGAGGTAATTGAAAGAGTAAATGAATTTAGTTATTTGGGCTTTATATTCAAGAGCACCGGAGGATACAGCGAGCACGCCAAATGGGTTCAAGAAAAAGCCGGAAAGGCCTGGGGGATGGTGAAAGGAAAGTGGGGAAAGTGGTTTTACGGGAACCATTTGGCGTGCAAACTGTGGGATGCGTGTGTGGAGCCCATCCTAATGTAAGATGTGGAAGCATATAGAATGGAAGGATATGAATGTATTGAAAGAGTGCAATGGTGGCTCCTCAAACAGATACTGGAAGTGGAAATATCAACTCTTAGCTACATTCTGTTTCAGGAAACCAATAGGGGAAGTATGATGGTGAATGCGTTGGAAATGGTGGTGAAATACGAGATGAAGTTGAATGAATTGCGGAATGAGAAGCTGGTGAATGATGTATGGACGACTTGCTTGGGAATAGAAGAGAGTGGGTCGAAGAGGAAGCGAAGAAAGATGTATGAAAGAGTAGGAAGATAGTGGCGAATGATTAGCTGGAAAAGGGGTGAATGTGGCTGCATAAATGAGAGTGAATTTATAAAAGGTAGAAGCGCATGAAAGGCAAGAATGTTTGGGGAGGAGTGGGTATAACCCTTTATACGAACGATGGCAAGTTCATGAGAGGCTGCCACTGTACTTAAGCAGGAATGACTTGTCACCGGGCAAAAAAGTAGCTTTGGCAAGAGCCAGGTGTGAATCAAATGAAAGAGGTAAAAAGGTATGGATGGATAAAAGATATGTAAGGTGTGTGTTATGTGGAAGTGGAATAGATACTTGAAATAATATTAAAAGATAAATTAAAAAACACTTGGTTTGTTTCACTATTTCAAATAGTGAAACAAACCAAGTGTATTTTTTAATTTATCCTTTAATATTATTTCAAAATGTTTCACTAAGTGATAAATGAGAAAGTTATTTAAGAGATACTTGGGACCAAATAGGAAGGGAATGCAAGGGTGTGCGTGGTGGGTGGACTGGTGGGAATAGAAAGATAACAGAGTGGGTAAGTGAAACTGGAGCTGGTGCTAAGATTTTGATGAGACGGGTGGAAAAAAAATGTAGAATACATTTATTTGTAATTGTAATGTCGGAATTGTGTTTTTAGTTTTGAGGTATGGTGCCAATAACGGTCTTTTTTTCCAAACGATTTAAATGTTTTAGACCCCCCAGATAATCAGACGACAAAAAATGAAACAAAAATATAGTTAATTATTTGTATGTTATTTTAATATCGATAAATCTGAAAAATATAATTTCTCAAAATCTAAGGGTAACAATAAAAGGTGTATAAGAATATTAGTAAATATTAAACATTTGTAGAATGTATTGACGTAGGATATAACATAAAGGGGTGGGTGTGTTTCGAAACTCACTTGAAATCAATGTTTATATGCGTGACGCATGAAGTAAAATTTCGAGTTTAGAAAATCCTGAAAATTTGTTTTGGTTGCTCCGCTTCGCGGAGCGACCAATCTTAATTTCCAGGATTTTCTAAACTCGAAATTTTACTTCATGCTTAATCTGGGATTGCAAACACTTGTTAGAAGCTTCAAATTTCTACAAAAATAAATTATCTCAACGCATCTTTTTAAAAATTCAAACCAAAGTTGAGATTATGCAATTTAATCAACGATTTTAGGAGAACATTTTTTTGAAACAATTGTAAAAAATTAACAGAATATCAAATCAAGATAAAAATAACAGAATCTACATAGAAATGAATATAGTTTGATTTGCTATAATTGAAATTTAAATATCTTTGCTGGATATTCCAAAATATCAAATCAAAATTTAAATTTGAGTTGATATAGATTTATTTTCTCAGCGTATTTTTCTATGAATTTGAATAATTTCTAGTCAAATAAATTTCTGATTAATTGTTTAACGACAATTTCCACTCCCAGACCAATCGTTGATTAAATTGCATAATCTCAACTTTGGTTTTAAATTTTAAAAAGATGCGTTGAAATAATTTATTTTTGTGGAAATTTTAAGCTTCTAACAAGTGTTTGCAATCCCAGATTAAGCATGAAGTAAAATTTCGAGTTTAGAAAATCCTGAAAATTTGGTTTGGTTGCTCCGCTTCGCGGAGCGAAAATTTGGTTTGGTTGCTTCGCTTCGCGGAGCGGCCAAACCAAATTTTCAGGATTTTCTAAACTCGAAATTTTACTTCATGCTTAATCTGGGATTGAAAACACTTGTTAGAAGCTTCAAATTTCTACAAAAACAAATTATCTCAACGCATCTTTTTAAAATTTCAAACCAAAATTGAGATTATGCAATTTAATCAACGATTTTAGGAGAACTTTATTTTTAAAACAATTGTAAAAAATTAACAGAATATCAAATCAAGATAAAAATAACAGAATCTACATAGAAATTAATGTAGTTTGATTTTATATAATTGAAATTTTAATATCTTTGCTGGATATTCCAAAATATCAAATCAAAATTTAAATTTGAGTTGATATAGATTTATTTTATCAGCGTATTTTTCTATGAATTTGAATAATTTCTAGTCAAATAAATTTCTGATTAATTGTTTAACGACAATTTCCACTCCCCAGACTAAGCATGAAGTAAAATTTCGAGTTTAGAAAAACCTGAAAATTTGGATTTGCCGGGGCGCGCGAGCGAAGCGAAAATTGAGATTATGCAATTTAATCAACGATTTTAGGAGAACTTTATTTTTAAAACAATTGTAAAAAATTAACAGAATATCAAATCAAGATAAAAATAACAGAATCTACATAGAAATTAATGTAGTTTGATTTTATATAATTGAAATTTTAATATCTTTGCTGGATATTCCAAAATATCAAATCAAAATTTAAATTTGAGTTGATATAGATTTATTTTATCAGCGTATTTTTCTATGAATTTGAATAATTTCTAGTCAAATAAATTTCTGATTAATTGTTTAACGACAATTTCCACTCCCAGACTAAGCATGAAGTAAAATTTCGAGTTTAGAAAAACCTGAAAATTTGGATTTGCCGGGGCGCGCGAGCGAAGCGAGTCGCGCCCCGGCAAATCCAAATTTTCAGGTTTTTCTAAACTCGAAATTTCACTTCATGCGCCACGCGCATAAAAAGTGATTTCAAGTTAAGTTCAAAATATATTTAACCTGATTTTATGTATAATCCCCCATAAATTAATTAATTAATTTTATAAATGTTTATTGCGCCTAACCAAATCTTACGCTTTTATAAATTTGTTTTGGAATAAGTAGGTATACCTAAAATAAAAATTTGTTAACATCAAAAATGTTTTTTTCCGCTGATCGTGCAAATATACATAGTTAACAAAGCATTTGTTTTCATTTCATAGAACGATAGACGTGATAAATTTCACGCGGAAACTGATAACTTCAACAACTACATTTTCTAAACATTTATTTTTTCTAACCGATGTGTTCGTTGTAAGCAACATCAATGCTTCTTTGTATACGTTATTCTACGGACCGACTATTTGTTCGTTATAACCGATTGTATATTAAAGCTGGTGTCGTTATAAACGATTTTGACTGTACCTATATTCAAATTGTCGTTTCAGCGTGCAATTCATCACGTCTATTGTCCTATCTTCATACAAAGTTTATCTTAATATAGTTAGCATATATTTAGAAGAAGATACAAAGGAAGACCAAGGAAGTTATGGAGCGACAGAGTGAGGGAACAGGCAGAGAAAAGAGGACTAACATGGAACGGAATCAAGCACCCTACAAAGGACAGGAAGAGATGGAGAGAAACTAATTTTCTTACACACCCCCAATTTATTTTGTAGATAAGTTGTGATAATTAACAAATGCGTCAGAAGATAAAATTATCTGCCATCCAGTAACCTCGAATAACATTAGAGCTCAAAAACTATACTCCTAGTACGTGTATTATATAAAAGGGTTAAATGCTTAAAACAAGACAATAACTTTGTAAAACCTTACACTGATGAAATGGTAGATAGGTTTATGATTGAAAAGAATATATATTTAGAAGATATAAAGATATATTATTGTTAAACAGAATCCCGATTGAATTTTGTTACACATCCCCAGTTTATATTGTAGATATAATGTGATAATTATTGAAAGCGTCGGAAGATAAAATTATCTGCAATCCAGTAAACTCGAAAAGCATCAGAGATCGAAAACTAAACCCTAGTATGTGTAATATATAAAAGGGTTAAATGCTTAAAACAAGAATGATTAGCATAACTAATTACACCGAGCGAGAGCGTCTAAGCCGAAGCAGGTCGGCGCCTAGATAGCAGCCAGTAGGCGCATTTGAAAGTGTTTATCTTAGCCGATGTCTTGTGTTAACAAGCATTCGTGCGTTCATAGATAGCGTCGGATATTTGAATATGGACGTCCCTCCTCAGATGCGCAAGAAGGGAGAGAGAATGGAGGCTCATTAGCCGCGCAACACCACGCGTCACTTAACACAGACCTATTAGACATCCTGTCACGCTGATGAAAATTGATTTCACCCTTCTGATCCCCATAATGTTATCTCATCCCGCTTACGGGGCGGGGAGCGAGAGGGTGCACAATGAGCGGCGAAACCTTACGGCTTACGACTTACGGCTTACAGCTGCAATGCGTCACCTCGACTTAGATTTCATCAAAGCGTTATCATCGGAGAAATGGGCACATAAACACTTCCCGGTGCGGTCTTGTCTCGCTTCCAGGCAACGAGTTCAAACTGCAATCTGTCAGGAATCCCTTCAAACGCGTCCTATTTTACACTTGAAATGCGTCACTTCTACAATTCTGTATAAAATAAATTTAGATATGCAAACAAATAGTATTTGATTCATGCACGAATCCACGAAGAAAAAATTAAATGAAAAAATGGTTATAAACTGTTTCCTCGTTATTGAAATTAAGCATGAAGTAAAGTTTCGAGTTTAGTAAAGCCTGAAAATTTGGTTTGGTCGCATAGCGTGAAGCGCGGAGCGACCAAACCAAATTTTCTGGCTTTTATAAACTCGAAATTTTGCTTCATGCGCCACGCGAATTAAACACTGAAAACAATAAAACATTGTAAACAAGTGAACTTTACTTGAAATTAGTGTCTTATACGCGTGGCGCATGAAGTAAAATTTCGAGTTTAGAAAAGCCTGAAAATTTGGTTTGGTCGCTTCGCGCTTCGCGCTGCGCAACCAAACCAAATTTTCAGGCTTTTCTAAACTCGAAATTTTACTTCATGCTTCACCTGGGAGTGGAAAACACTCGTTTATAGCTTCAAATTGAGTCTTTTTAAAAACAACGAATATTTAAAAAATTACAGCACATAATTGGGATGTGTATACTTTAAAGAAAAGCTCCCTGTATAGTAAATATCTCAATAAAAATATTAAATGATCTTACAACAATATCGACTATTACATATTAAAATAATTGACGCCTTTTTTACGTCATCGTATGTGAATGGATTAAAATCATATCAAACTAAAGTTTTGGATAACCCTTTGAAAAATTGTTCACACAAATGATTTACTTAATAATTAGAGTGCATTTTATACATAATTTAGTTACATTGATAATCTATACGTGTAATTATTGATTTATAATTAACATTATGCTTTCATGATCTGGCAATAATACAGAATATCTGAGTAATAACACAGTGTTCCACATTATTGAATCAAACACGTACATATTATACGAATAGTATTACCATAGACAATTACACATACAGAGAGTTTTATGTAACACCGAACATTTTCATAACGAGAATTTTTTTTTTAAGTATACATAAGCATGCGTTGTACATTTGCCGATGCTCTGTTTTTAAAAGAATTTAATTTGAAGCTTTAAACGAGTGTTTTCCACTCCCAGGCTAAGCATGAAGTAAAATTTCGAGTTTAGAAAAGCCTGAAAATTTGGTTTGGTCGCGTAGCGCGAAGCGCGGAGCGGCCAAACCAAATGTTCAGGCTTTTCTAAACTCGAAATTTTACTTCATGCGCCACCGGTACAAAACACTGATGTAAGTAAAGTTTAGCGGTGTGTTTTAAACTTCGTAATATGTCAGTCTTTTGTACCGGTGGCGCATGAAGTAAAATTTCGAGTTTAGAAAAGCCTGAAAATTTGGTTTGGCCGCTCCGCGCTTCGCGCTACGCGACCAAACCAAATTTTCAGGCTTTTCTAAACTAGAAATTTTACTTCATGCTTAGTCTAGGAATGGACCTCACTCATTTCAAGACTCAAATTTATTTTTTTTAACAACGAATATCTAAAGAGTTACAACATATACAGTGTGATTGGGACATGTATACTTGAAAGAAAAACTCCCTGTATGTACACGTTGAGGGATTTACTGCGATTGATTGGCTACAATTTTTAATGGTCATATAGGCAACCCAATTTACACAACTAATAAAATAAAGGTGTCAATTTGTATTGGATAAACATGTTCGGTGTTACATAAAACTCTCTGTATACAGTTCGTCCAATGTAACTATTTGGACGTTAAAAAATGGAATCAAGGATTTTTGGAATCTAGGAGATTTTAACGGCTAAATAAAATAATAACATTGGGCAATTGATAGCGTACTTTGAATTTAAAATAATTATACCCCCGATACCGTACACGAAATGTTAAAATTAACGTATATGTTATGAATACCCTAACAATCTAAGTACACAAATCAAGTACTAAACGCGCTTAGACTGTGATGCAGGGTAATATTTACGTTAAATTTAACTTTTCGCGTACGAAATCAGGGGATATATCTGATTAATAAGGAAATTGTAGTTTCCCTGTATTTAAGAGAGTAGCTTAAACTGGCATACATCTTGACGCCTTTACGCGAGAAATTCAAACTAATTCAAATTAACGGGACGCGCATCAATCATTATAGAATTTAAATTATGAACGGTGGAGGCTTCTACTTCGTTATATATTTATTTATTTATTCACGAGATACCTCTTTAACTATATAACTATACTTTATACATGTTAATTAATTAAAATTAAACACTTTAACTTTGTTTGTACAACACAATATTTTTATTTTCGTGACTGCAGTTTCGGCAACTGAACTTGCCATTATAAAACAGATGTTTTATTATAGACTTTGAGTGGTTTAGTTTGAATTTGGCGCCTAAAGGCGTCAAGATAGATGCCAGTTTGCGCTACTCTCTTAAATACAGGAACACTAGGAAATTGCGAATTACAAATGCCATCTATAAGATTTTGTTTTAATCATAATTTGGTTTCCTGGATTCCTTATCTCATGGATTGTCTGTGGTATTACTATGTCAAATTAGGTATCACTTATCGGAATCTAGTTCAAAAATGTCTTCATAAACCAATTCTATTCTATTTTTTTTAATGCCTGTTACTTGATGGGGTGAAAAAAGCGCGACCACGACTCCAATCAGCAATTGCGCGCTACGGTAAATAACTTTCATTTTACCCCAATTACACAAGGCCCAAACTGGCGTGCAAAGTGCTCAACTTTTGACCCTTCTTGTTCTGCAACGGCACCCGTCGACGTCTCCTGGGCATTTCCGGTTTCCGAACCGACGCGACCCGGAGCGCGCCCTTTTATTCCTCACAAGTGAAACGTCGGCCCTTGTAAAAGAGATATGAAAGAATCAGATATTTTTGCGGATAATACTCCGTGAAAGAAAGAAATAGTTTCAAGAAAGAAATAGTTTCAAGGAAGAAATATTAAAAACAAAAAAAGTTTCGTAACCTTTTAAAAAGTTTAATTTTTTGTTTTTTTAAATGAGGTTATTTATAGGAGATTAATAATATAAAAAATTAGGTTGTTTAAAATATTTAGAGCCGGTGTATAGACTTTTTTAAATCTTGTTCAATCCCCTAAATAATAATAATAATATAACACATATTTGCAATCAACATAACCATTAAACACAATAATAAATGTATAATTTGTAAAATCAGCATTGTACTCGTAATTGTAAATAAAATGCATGATTTATTATTTATGACTATAACCACTTAAAAGAATGTAAGATTCATTATTTATATTGACTAATTTAACACTCAAAAAAAGCAAGATTCGTATATAATAGAGTCGAAAAATTGTTGAGCAACAGATGTTGAGATTGCAACATCAATCAGCGTTTTACAGCCTGCTTGACTATGTATCTAGTTAAGTCTATTTTTCTTTAACCTTTTCAGCCCTGGCATTTTCCTGGTGCCTTAAAAACTGTGTTGTACACTACATATTATTTATTAACATCTCAGATATACATAAATTTTTTTTTTTAAGTAAACATACCTTAATATACTGTATACGCTGTAAATCTTCAGATATTCGTTGTTTTTAAAAATATTTCAAATTAAAATTTCAAACGAGTGTTTTCCACTCCCAGATTAAGCATGAAGTAAAAGAGTTTAAAAAAGCCTGAAAATTTGGTTTGGTCGCGTAGCGCGAAGCGCGGAGCGGCCAAACCAAATTTTCAGGCTTTTCTAAACTCGAAATTTTACTTCATGCGCCACGCGTACTAAACACTGATGTGATGTGATTTTCAGAATACACTTTTTTAGCATACTGTTTTAGTAGAATATTTTTAACTTCATATGAAATCAGTGTTTTATACGCGTGGCGCATGAAGTAAAATTTCGAGTTTAGAAAAGCCTGAAAATTTGGTTTGGTCGCGTAGCGCTACGCGCTACGCGACCAAACCAAATTTTCAGGCTTTTCTAAACTCGAAATTTTACTTCTTGCTTAGGCTAGGAGTGGAAAACACTCGTTCAAAGCTTCAATTTAAACGATTTTCAAAAACAACGAATGCCTCGAAATTTACGAATAACGAGTGCCGTAAAATTCACATCGGATACTTCGAGATATGTGTAAATATAAGAAAAAATCCCTTAATTTTGAAATCTAGTGAAATAAATAAAACATTATCTACTTACAAGGGATGATCTAAAAGTAAGGTTACAAATCGCCCCTCGTATTAGTCTATTAAATTAAAATGTAATACCCAGGTCGATAGCCTGCAGTTTTTATTCCTCTTAAAAATATACATTTTATTGAGAAAAGCACTCAGTTTGTACTTTTCTTAAAGTGTACTAATGTTTAAAAATATTTTATCCCTAAATAATGACGCAGTTAAAACGACATTGCAGAGTTTTCTGCGTTTAGAACGCATTCGAACTCCTCTTAAAAATGAGTGAATATTCATCACCAAATTTACAATATTGTATACTGTAGGAAATGTTTTTGGAAATTAACAAAAGCAATTGATTTTGTACAGCGGTTAAACATCCGCCCGTATCAACAAAATGTGTTTGCGCACAATGGCCTTTGGTGTTTTACAGTGACGCGTGAATATATTGCGGGGGCGGAGCGGAAATCAAACAGGGGAATTGGGATAATATTTTCAATCATATCAGCCGCATGATGGATGTCATATTCCAAATCCACGACAGCGCCATTGCAAAATAGAGAGAGGCCTGGCCGCGTTCAATCAAAATATTTTCCATACGGATAACTCGACTAAAAACTAAAAAAATGGGTGTTTAAAAAAATGATTAAACTTTAATTGGTTATGAGAATGTGGGAATCCTGGTGGAATCTTTATTTTAGATTTTAATTTACGAAATTAATAATAGAATAATATTTGCGCTGTACTCTCGTGCATAGAATAATATTTTAAAGCACAAAAAGCCAGGAGCATACTTTAAAATCAATATTTCCGAATGGAGTTCTAAATTCTGTTAAATTAGCTTCTGGCACAGATCTAAATATGCTTAGAGCCTTTTGTAAAGAATCATTGAATATCTTGAAGAATAATGAACATAATTATTATTCTGTATGCGTTACTTAGGTGTTAGATTATTACTTAAACAAAAACCTTAATTTGTTTAGGTTTCAAAATTATATTTATTGTACTACAACAATTGTTTCACCACACTGTGGCTTCATCAGGTAGATGAATGGTAATACAAGAAGTTTACAGTTGTCTTAAATAGTAATTAGTGCTCATTAGAAAAGGGGGATGAAAAGGTAACAATGCAAGGGGGGGGGGGTGCTTAAAAATAACAAAGTACAAAAAAGTACATATTAGAACAAGGTTACAGATAATTTTACGATTTATAAGAAAATACACTTAACTAAACCAAGGTTACAATGCAAGGGGGGGTGTAGCTTAAAAATGACAAAGTACAAATAACCACATATTAAAACAACGTTACAGATAACTTAACGATTAATAACAAAATACAATTAACTAAATTAGGACGAAAAGTATTAGATTATGTTAGGAAAATGCTTCTTCGGCAGGATGACTAACAATCCAAGTTATATATTAGTGTTGACATTTGTTTATACAAAAGTTGTGTATTTTTGTTGGCAAAACTTTTATTTAAGACATTATTGATTAAGGTAATATGTTTCTATAATTTTAACTTCTCTTGAAATTAGTGTTAAATACGCGTGGCGCATGAAGTAAAATTTCGAGTTTAGAAAAGCCCGCAAAATTTGGCTCGGTCGCTGCGCGACCGAGCCAAATTTTGCTCAAGGCTTTTCTAAACTCGAAATTTGACTTCATGCTTAGTCTGGGAGTGGAAAACATTCGTCAGTAATTTTTCAATTTATTATACAGTTGTGTATTTTGTCGTTGTCTGCAACTTTCCTTTGAATCTTTGTTTTATTGAATTGATAATAAACCTATAGTTGATGAGTGATTAGCAAAATATATCAAAACAATCTTTCTCGGTTAATTGAACAAATACAAACGAGCTGAGGAGAAAACTTTTTAGGTAAATCCAATCCCCACCCACAATTATATTCCGTGGCTCCTCCGCACCCTGTTGCAAGCGTGATATGTGGTCTCTAATCTCCTTCCCTGCTTGTTGGTTATACACAGTCACTACTTTCCATTTCCTTGGTCTCTTACAAACTGTTCTGCTTACTGCCCCTTCCTGTAGCTTCCTTTTCGCTGACTCATCTCCCTCTTTCAATCCTTCTCTAAGCCTTGTCTTAATTTCCCCTTTTGCCCTACCTTTCACCTTTTCGCGTCTTACCCCGACGCATCTCCATATAAAAGTATTTGGCATTCTTGTGTTCTAATGTCTCCCAATCTTCTAACTTCACCCACGTTTCTATTATTTTGACAAAATATTTGTCCCTTACCCAACTTCTTAGTTCTTCATTCCATAGATTGTCCTCTAGCATTTTTTTTACATTAGCAATATTCTAAAGAGATAGTGTTATCACATCCGTTTCTCTTTCCCTTCGTCTTCCCCTGCTATATCCCCTTTTCTCTAGTTCTTCCATGTATCTTTTAAACCTTCTAAGTACTTTATTAGTGTGCCGCTTACCTCACCTCAAACCCACCATTCGTTTCCGATGCGCATTTTTTGATACCTGATTTCCTTTTGTTTTTTCCTCTGTAGCCCTCGCTTTTATTTTTATTTGAATTTCCCTCTCCTCCTTTATCAAATCGTCATCCAAATATACCTTACTTTTCACTTCTTTCAATACTCGTTTTTTCACCATTATTTTCTTCTCCTCAATATTCTTGCGTTTGACCAAAATCGACCGTTTTTTTTCCATTGCCTTTTTTCCCAATCTAGCTGCTTTTTTATACTGAAACGATACTTTCAATTCCTTTGCCAATTTGTCAATATCTCCCTGCACGTTTTTCCCTTCATCCAACTCATTGATTGTTATGTTATTTTTTCTTTTCTCTTTCTCTCTCATCCTCTCTGCCTTTTCCAATTTATCTATTCTATTTAGTAATGCAGATTTCTCCTCATCCCATTTTTGTTCCCTTTGCCTTAATTCTTCTTTCAAATCATTTATATTCTTATCATATTTTTCAAACCTTGTTTCTATAACCCCCAATTTATTTAATATTCTATCTAGTTTCTCTTCCATTTTATCCGATTCCGGTACATTTTTTTCTACCTTCCTTTTCTTATTCACTTGTTTAAAAAATGTCTCAAATCCCCGCAGTTTCTAGTTCATAAACAAAAGAACTGAGGCGGAAAGTGATTATACAAAATTTTGTGTTGTGTTTTTTGAAACAATTTTTGATTAAGTCACTAAGAAAGCAAACATTTGTGAGTCATTATCAAATAAATATCTCCCCTAGGGTTTTGCGTATACTAATCATAAACAAAAGAGTTAAGGTAAAAAGTGTTTAGGTAAAAGTTGTGTGTTTTTTCATTTATCTATGAAAACATTTTTTTGAAAAATTATAAAATAATGTGATACATTGAGGATATTTCTTAAAAATGTTTATAAAAAAGTATTTAATCAGCAAATATATGTCAAAAAAGAAAAATAGTATCAAAATATTTTTGAAACTTCTTCAGTTTCACAAAGTTCTAATTATTTCAAAGTCTTTTGTTGTTAACATAATTAAAATTCGTTTAATAAAAAACCGAAAAATATATTGATTTCTGGTGATTTTTAACATAAGACATAAAGACATTTGATAGTTTAGAGTTGGTAACACAGCCCCCCAGGGGTATTCAGCCGAGAGAAATAAAGTTTCCCGTCTAACTGAAAATTCATAAACGTCTCAAAGTTGAAATTAGATATCTGGTAAAAATTTGTCGCCGTTAAAAATGTTCCGCCGTAGGCTTCAGCCTACTTAGCCTAATAGAAAATCCGCCACTGATTCAATATAAACATTTGTAAGATTAATTAACATAAGATTCAACCTAAGCAATATAACTTTGAATAAAATACTTGGAACCTTTCTTCAATAAAGTATGGAAGAAAGGTTTCAAGTATTTTATTCAAAGTTATAATTATCTTCAAGTAACTCAATCAATCCAAATACTAAGCAATATATTTTGAATTTTACTTGAAATCAGTGTCTTATACGCGTGGCGCATGAATTAAAATTTCGAGTTTAGAAAAGCCTGAAAATTTGGTTTGGTCGCTCTGCTTCGCGGAGCGACCAATCCAATTTTTCAGGCTTTTCTAAACTCAAAATTTTACTTCATGCTTAATCTGGGATTGGAAACACTCCTTAGAAGCTTCAAATTAAAAACTATTGTAAAACCTGCGAATATCCAATCATATACATGGATAAATGGTAATAAGTATACCTAAAAGAACATTTTCTTGTATCATAAAAAAGTATTTTTGAATAAACTGTAAATATTTTTTTTATATCCTGAAAAACCAGATATTATATTCTAAAAACTTCGTTCCTTGACTTTACAAGTCTCGAGCGATAATTGTGACTACTGTGACACATCTAAATCGACTTTTGCATATTACAATATTTGACGTCTCCTATACATGGGTTGAATTTTGATTTTTTTTAATTCAAGAAAATAAAACTTACTAAAATAAATTTTAAGGTGACTATCGTGTATTTTAGGACTTCTGCATATTTTTAACAAGCCAAGTTTCGTTAAAATCTACTCAAAACTAAAATAAAAATTTGATTTATTAATATTATTTACACATACAAACCGTAATATGTGATTGAGTTACAGTTAAGGTAGCGGTGTAATTTTTTTCGTGTTTAAAATACAACAGAGGTACAAGTTTGATCATGATAATCAAAATTGTAATTTATATTTCCACTTAGTAACACACATAATTTTCTTCAACAGGTTATTTAAGTGCATAGCATGTTTACGTTCCAACATCATGTACAAATATTAATGCACTCAGTATGCACAACTCACCCAACTTTACGTGGATTGATAAAGTCTGCACTGTACATTGTAAACTAACTAACTTATCTAGAAAACTGTTCATACACCAACATTCCACACCATTTTCGCGGCCCATTATAATCGTACAACGTCCATATCGGTATTTCAGGCGGCGAGAGAGAGGACAAAAAAATAGCGTTCATTAACGAACATATCTCTGCCGACGTAATATGAAAAATTCTTGTTCGTTAAAATATTTCCGCCGCTGATGAGGCCATAACAAGCGAAGTCGATAGATACCGAGTCGAGTCAGCAATTGAGCCCTTAATTATAGCCACCCTAGAAGTCTCTAACATTACATTACCCGGTTTACACGTAAAAATCACCAAGTGCTCATTAATCACTTACGTACTTGATGAATTTCACTTTATTACAAGCGGTGTTGGAATGAAGCGGAGATTCGCTTCAACACTTTTTTTTTATTATCAAGTGCGCTAAAGGGGGAAAAAATCGAGGTTTTCCCTGATGTTGCAGGGATATATAATAAGAATGCTGAGCGCGTCGGGATTGAGATTTAAATATTAAACGTCGCCTGGATGTGACAGAATAGATATTTAAATCGATGCAAATTTAATATTGCGCCCATTGAATTTTATTAACTTTCGAGCTTCGGTGTTATTGCCTCTTTGTCCACTACGGATTATTACTTTCAAAGTGCGGACTTTTAAAAGCCGGGGGTGGCGCCCTCTAGAAACGGTCGCCGCTGGCGTATACATAAACATGAACCGTTCGCTATGAAAGCGCGGTAATTTATGGCCGCATTAACTGGACATATATTCCAGTTAGATTGGATTGACTGCACCCTTACTGCCATATACAGGATATCCTTAATAGCTCATTTCCACTTTAGTACGTAAAAAATGATGTATGGTATAATTTAATAGGTAAATAATAATTATGCATTAATACACGTAAACAAAGATTTTGTTTAGTTTAAATCTTATTTGTATATAATTTTAATAAACAATTTCCTAATATAACATATAAAATTACGAAAATGTTTTTCGTGTTATATATATTATGTTTAAAGTGTGCAAACTATAAGAAGCGTTAGCTTATTTTCTCGAATTCTAATATTTATAAATTGGAATTATTCTTGTTTAATATCTTATTGTTTCAGAGCTTTTAATTAATGTTACCAAATTGTATTGCCTCATGGAGTGCGCTTAAATAAAACATTCTTGAACTTTTAAAACATTCTTGAACTTTTACTACATTCTTAAATCCTAATCTTTTGTACCCTCATTTTAGAATCAATTTATATTGCTCTTCTTCTCTTCTTAAAAAATTAACGATTTTTGATAAATTACTCGGTACCCATATATGTATTAGGAGTCAATTCTAAATAACCTTACTTTGCTAAAGCGATGTTTGGTAGACCTGACTATAGCAAAATTGGGTTGTTTAAATTACAGTTTTGTTTAAGTAATTAAGTGATTCTATCTTACCTTTGATGCTCACTTCAATTTCAAAACTCACTACGCTACAATCATATGTAAAGCCAACATAACTCTTGGGTTTATTATTCGTAACACTAGGTCTTTCAAAAATTAAAAGTTCTATACAATTCGTATGTACATTCTGTACTTGAATACGGTTCGATCATCTGGAATCCGATATATCACACACATAATCAATCTCTTGAAAATATCCAACGTAAATTCTTCAAGTACCTGTGGTATAAAAGGCATGGAAACTATCCTCCGCAGGGTTTCAGCCACGACTTGCTTTTAAATGAGTTTGATGCGGTCTCGCTACAATCACGGAGAAATATTCTTCGTCAATTATTTTTATTTAAAATCCTTCACAGCATGATTGATTGTCCAGACCTTTTATTTAAAATTAACTTTAATATCCCTAGATTATCTAGTCGACATTGTATGTGCTTCCATATTAACACTGCGCGGTCTAACGTCCTTGAATTCTCCTCATTGCGTCGTATCTGCGCATGTCACAATAATCACGATTGTGACATATTTAACTGCAGTTTGAGAGAATTCAAGGCATTAATTTCTAGTGTGTAATTTAACATTTAAGGTTAAAGGCGATTGACTATCTACTGTATTATTGTTTTTTTTTTTACACTTAATTTAATTTAATTTATTTAGCTTGTAAATTATATATACATTTCTACATTTCCTTATATATATATATATATATATATATATATATATATATATATATATATATTCTTTTTTAAAAAAAATTTATTAGAATGATTATTATTATTATTATTATTATTAATTTAATTCTTAAAAATTCGAATCCTGGTGAAGTTTTAAATATATTATTAAGGCTGAGAATTTTCAATATTTAAGTATTCAATTGTTTTATTATTAGTGCATTGATTTGCTAACCAATAACGTTATCCATCACAAGATTTAAATAAAATAAGAATAAGATACGATTCACGAGAGTTGTCTCATGGTTTTCTTGATTTGTAGTGCTTTCTGCACCAATACATGTCATACTAAAACAATTTGATGTCATCAGATTACGTGTGTGAAAAGAGACAGAAAACGTCATAATATGTCTGCTATGCTTTTTAGATGAAACCTGCGATAACGTATGATCCGGTATGCAGCTTTAAAATTTTAAGGTTAAACGTCACATTTCTACAATGTCTTCGTAAAACTTAATCTGCAAAAACCCAGCTACAAATCATTTTAATTAATGTGCACAATAATTTTAATTGTGAATTTAAATAGTATAAATCCTATTTCCAAATTTACGAAATAGTTCAGGTATTTACAGAAATAAATAATGCATTTATGTTGATTTTGTGATTTGGCAAAAAGTCATCGGATTAATCCGTTAATATAGGGAATGTTTCTTTTAAGTATACATACAGGTATCTATATGCATACGCTATTTTTTAAAGAATTTAATTTTAGGCTAAAAACGAGTGTTTTCCACTCCCAGACTAAGCATGAAGTAAAATTTCGAGTTTAGAAAAGCCTGAAAATTTGGTTTGGTCGCGTAGCGCGAAGCGCGGAGCGGCCAAACCAAATTTTCAGGATTTTCTAAACTCGAAATTTTACTTCATGCGCCACGCGTATTAAACACTGAAAGCACGTAAATATTGCGAACGAGTAAACTTCGCTTGAAATCAGTGTCTTGTACACGTGGCGCATGAAGTAAAATTTCGAGTTTAGAAAAGCCTGAAAATTTGGTTTGGTCGCTCCGCGCTTCGAGCTACGCGACCAAACCAAATTTTCAGGCTTTTCTAAACTCGAAATTTTACTTCATGCTTAACCTGGGAGTGGAAAACACTCGTCTAAACTTCAAATTGACATCTTTTAAGAAAATAACGAATATTTAAAAATCTACAATACGTAATCAGGATATGTATACTCAAAAGAAAAAATGTACAATAAATTATGATTTCAAGCTTTTGTAAAAGAATGAATACTAATATATTCGTAATCTATACCATATGACATTGTCATGTAACGTCAAAATTTGACACAACTAGGATAAATCGTTGCAGATACAACTGTCGACATACTCTCTAAAAAATTTGAAACACACATTCCACATGAATAAGACATTTTTCCCGAATTCTAATATATATATATATATATATATATATATATATATATATATATATATATATATATATATATATATATATACTTTTTTAAAACATTTTTATTCGAATGATTATTTTAGTTTATAGTTGTTACTCTGTAATTGGGTTTTTCCCTGTTGGGTAATAAAGATTATTATTATTATTATTATTATTAATTTAATTCTTAAAAATTCGAATCCTGGTGAAGTTTTAAATATATTATTTAGGCTTGAGAATTTTCAATATTTAAGTATTGAATTGTTTATCTAAAAGTATATTAAAATATTTCAAATGCTCGAATATTTAAATATTCTTTCAAAAACATTTAAATATTTAGAGTATTTAAATTTTCAAATATTCAAGTATTTAGATATTTAAATACTCAAGTATTTAGATAAAAGCATGAAGTTATATATATTTTTTCTCTTAAAAATGCAAATAGCTGACGTTTATTTATAACGCGATAAAGAAACTTGAAATATTTCAGTATTTAATACGCGTGAATCGCTTCGTTTGCGCGCCCCGGCAAATCCAAATTTTTAGGCTTCTCTAAACTCGAAATTTTACTTCATGCGCAACACTGAAAAATTGCGAAGTTCAAAATAAATACTAGTTCTGTATTTGATAGTATGAATTAATTGACAACACGTGAAAACTTGAAAAGATTCTCTCGATAAACATACTCTTGTGATGTTGACTTCGAAAATTGACAAAATGTGTGAACGCTGATGGTGGGCTCACGGGGATGGTTCTCAAGAAAGCGAGAAGAGTTCACAGTAACGCGTTTATTTACACTTATATACATTAGATCTTAACAATATCGTAGTCGAGGAGCTAGTGGTGTTGCTCGGGGTACACCCCCTCAGCCGACCTATAATCAGTGCGCGCCAAGGGTGGCACATGCGCTTTAACAAAATGCATGAATATATTTTTAACATCAAATGATTTCTTTATATTCATCATTTTACATTTCTAACGTTTCATTAAATTGTTTTTTTTTACTTTCCCCCATATGTAATACAAAGGGAAAGTATTGTTTTCGTGAAAATTTTCGAATCAAGAATTTTAGCGGAAATATCCGTTTTGAGGTCCCCTGAGTCGAATAAGACCATTTTTGAAAAATATCTGTCTGTCTGTCTGTCCGTCTGTCTGTCTGTCTGTGTCTGTGTGTCTGTGTGTGTGGCTGTGTGCGCTGTACCGCAAAAACCGCTAAAGGTATCGAGATGAAACTTGAAACTTAAGCTTTTTGTTACAATCGGAAGAACTTAAAAGCTTTTGGTGAAAATCGGAAAACCGGAAGTGGTACTTTATTTTTAGCGTTTTTCAGTTTTTTCAGATTTTTTCAATAAATGTTCATCAAACAAAAAATTCTTTCAAATAAAAGTTGTAGATAATAACAAAATAAAGATGTATTGTTCACTTACTTTTTGTCATAGCACTCTTAGTTTTTGAGATATTTCAAAAGTTGTGTGTTTTATCTAGTTATTGAGGACCACTTCGTAATATGTTATAAAAAGAAGAACGTTTTTCGGGAACTTTCAAACACAATTTTCTACAGGGTGATTCATTAGCCTCTTTACAAACTTTAAAAAGTGATTTAATACGCAATTTACGGGGGAAAGTACTATGATGGACACATCACCATTTTTTATTTTTTGTTTTCTCCTTAATGGATATCCTGGCTACGCTCTTCTTTACATATGAATATATTTAACTCTAGGATTATTTAGTAGGTATATAGAATTTTAATAATTTTTATGTTAAAAAACATGTGAATATGAATTCAGAAAATGCAAAATACAGCAACGCTTTGTGAAATTTATGAAAGTGGTTGAAATAGAAGGAAAATAGGTGGGTATTATCTGTACAGCTCGACGTAATCGCTCCATAAAATTTTTGCAGGACACTTCCGCGGGCCTATACAACTACACTCGGGCAATTGTTACATAAATTGTTGATGTTAACAGATGTAAAACACACAGATACGCACAGACGAGGACATAATTGCCGACCAGGAATTAAATACGATTAAAACGGGCGGCGATTTAAACGCTGACGTATTCATTCCGGGCGGGCGCGCGAACTGGTGCATGAAACGACGTGCACGTAATAAGTCAACTAAACATAATGCCCTGTGACCCGAGAGTAGTTTTTAAAGGGCTTTTCGGAATAGGGATGAAGGGCTGGATGGCGTGCGGGATGGACATGTCAGCGCCGCAGCGCTGTCAGCTTGGATTTATTGGGAAGTCGGGTTATGGAGTGTTCTATGGAATTTTACTCATAATAAAGCTATTATTTTAAGTAGTTACGTTGCTTTGATAATAATTTCATTTTAATATTTGAAATCAGAATCCAATTAAACGTTAGATTCAAATTTAGCTTAACAAGTTTTTATTACAATGCAAATCGATCAAAAGTCAAAATTTACGATCTATTTAAAAAAAAAAAGAATTACAAAATGTCTTTATCGCGTTAAATATAAACATCAGCTATTTAAAGTTATTTAAATAAAAAACACTTGGTATTGTTTCACAAATTAAAACTTTATTCCGACTAGTTTCGGTTTGTTAGACCATTTTCAAAGGAAAAAAATGTCCTTTGGAAATGGTCTAACAAACCGAAACTAGTCGTAATAAAGTTTTAATTTGTGAAACAATACCAAGTGTTTTTTATTTAAATTACTTTACATATTCTAATATGTTTCACCAAGTGCCAGATGAGAAAGTAATTCAAGAAATTATCAGCTATTTCTTATTTAGGAAGAAAAAATATATATAACTTCATGCTTTGATTTTCACTAATGGAAAAATAAATTCCAACTTTAAGCGTCCACCAAGAGTACAATTTTGAACTTAGAAGAATGCGAGTCATGCCAATTTAAAGTAATGCTAGGCATTTTTTAATCTGAAGTCTTTGAATATTCATTTAAAACATCTTTAAATATTTTAATTATTTGAATTTCCGAATATGTTAAACGAATTTGAATGTTTTTTAATGAATATTCAAATATAATAATTTTAAAAATTTACAGCAAAAATCAAAACATGTATATTAGAATTCGAGAGAAATGTCCTATAACTCATTCATGTGGAATGTGTGTTTCAAATTTTTGAGGGAGTATGGCGACAGTTGTATCTGCAACGATTTTTCCTAGTTGTGTCAAATTTTGACGTTACATGACAATGTCATATGGTATAGATTGCGAGTATATTAGTGTTCTTTCTTTTACAAAAGCTTTAAATCATAATTTCTTGTACATTTTTTCTTTTGAGTATACATATCCCAATTACGTATTGTAGATTTTTATATATTCGTTTTTTTTTCTTTAAAGAGGTCAATTTTAGGTTTAAACGAGTGCTTTCCACTCCCAGGTTAAGCATGAAGTAAAATTTCGAGTTTAGAAAAGCCTGAAAATTTGGTTTGGTCGCGTAGCGCGAAGCGCGGAGCGACCAAACCAAATTTTCAGGCTTTTCTAAACTCGAAATTTTACTTCATGCGCCACGTGTACAAGACACTGATTTCAAGCGAAGTTTACTCGTTCGCAATATTTCAGTGCTTTCAGTGTTTAATACGCGTGGCGCATGAAGTAAAATTTCGAGTTTAGAAAAGCCTGAAAATTTGGTTTGGCCGCTCCGCGCTTCGCGCTACGCGACCAAACCAAATTTTCAGGCTTTTCTAAACTCGAAATTTTACTTCATGCTTAGTCTGGGAGTGGAATACACTCGTTTTTAGCCTAAAATTAAACTCTTAAAAAAAAGCGTATGCATATAGATACCTAATAGAAAATTCTCTGTATGTATACTTAAAAGAAAAATTCCCTATATTAACAGATTAATCCGATGACTTTTTGCCAAATCACAAAATCAACATAAATGCATTATTTATTTCTGTAAGTACCTGAACTATTTTGTAAATCTGGAAATAGGAATTATACTATTTAAATTCACAATTAAAATTATTGTGCACATTAATTAAAATGATTTGTAGCTGGGTTTTTGCAGATTAAGTTTTACGAAGACATTGTAGAAATGTGACGTTTAACCTTAAAATTTTAAAGCTGCATACCGGAACATACGTTTTCGCAGGTTTCATCTAAAAACCATAGCAGACATATTATGACGTTTTCTGTCTCTTTTCACACACGTAATCTGATGACATCAAATTGTTTTAGTATGACATGTATTGGTGCAGAAAGCACTACAAATCAAGAAAACCATGAGACACCTCTCGTGAATCGTATCTTATTCTTATTTTATTTAAATCTTGTGATGGATAACGTTATTGGTAAGCAAATCAATGCACTAATAATAAAAGTTGATGATTTTTGACAGTTTAAATGATTTTACGTTAGAGTTAATTTAGTGATTTAAATAATAATTTTATTCTGTATTGTGGAGGCTTCTACTTCGTTATACATGTTAATTACACAATGAAACACTTTTAACTTTGTTTGTATAACACGTTTTATTTAATGTGACTGCAGTTTCGACAAATTTAGCTTGTCATTATCAAACATGGAGTAACTTAAACTAGAGGTTTTACAGGTATATATACACAATTACAAGACAGCGGTAAAAATGGGGGTGTACATTAGGTCAACCTGGTCGTTAATTAAGGGAATTCCCGGATTAGCGCGGGCTTTGTGTATCTCTAGTGCTTCTAGCAAATTCATTTTACGACCCTTTTCGGCATGATGGATTATGGTAAGTACATCTTTTTCAAAAGTGTGATTTTCGTCTAAAAGGTGTTTTGCAAAAGACGACTTATCACCCTGTTTAAGCCGAAAAGAGCGCAAATGTTCCCTCAATCTTATGTTGAAATTACGACCAGATTGGCCAATGTATATCCCTTGACAATCTGCGCAAGTTAATTTATATATTCCGGATTTATTAAATTTATCTAATTTTGTTTTACTATTAAAGATATGGTTATTGATTTTACAGTACGGTTTAAATGCAACTTGAATATTATGCTTTTTTAGGATATTTTTAACTTGAAAACTGACATTACCAAAATAAGTTAACGATTTATATTTAATTGTTTCTTTTTCAAATGATATTCCAGCGTATAATAGATGTTTGATGTTATTAAATTTCTGTTTTTTAAGAAGTCTATCAACCAAATCACAACCATAACCATTGTTAATAGCCATAGCTCTAATCAAGTTAATTTCCTTCTCGAAAAAATTAGCTGACAAAGGGATTTTTAAGGCTCTATGAATCATTGAATTGAATGCAGCAATTTTATGTTTATAGGGATGTCTGGAATGGTTAGGGATAATTGAGTCGGTAAAGGAAGGTTTTCTAAAAATATCAAAAGAGAGTTTGTTATTTATTCTGGTAATAGACAGATCTAAATATTTAATGTTGTTATTGATTTCGGTTTCAGCTGTGAATTTAATTTTAGGGTGAAGTTTATTTATGAAATCTAAAAATTGAGTGAGTTGTCTATCAGTTCCCTGGAAACAAGCCAATATATCATCGACGTAACGGTGCCACATTTTAATATGTTTTTTAGCTAGTGGCGAATTTAATATTATTTTTGTAAAATTATGCATAAATATATCTGCTAGCAATGGACTTAAAGGGCACCCCATTGCTAGGCCTTCTGTTTGTTTAAAAAATTTATTGTTAAATGAGAAAAAGTTATTATTTAAGATGATTTCTAAGCAATCCAAAAATTCTGTTTTTACTGTGACATTAATATTACATTTATCGAATGATTCTACTATTAGTTTAATACACTCTGATGGAGGAATATTAGCAAACATATTAGTTACATCGAATGATACAAGCTTATATCCTGGTTCCATTTTAATGTTAGTTAAATTTGTTGTTAATTCTACTGAATTTTTAACTGAATGAGGATCTCTGAACTCGGTTAGTTCCTTATAAATTGAATTAAGATGGATGGACATATTACGCGCTGGGGAATTCATATAGGATACTACGGGACGGATCGGTGTATTTTGTTTGTGGATTTTGATTAGGCCATATAATCGGGGAGGAATCGGATTCATCGATTCCTCCGATTCCTCCCCGATTATATGGCCTAATCAAAATCCACAAACAAAATACACCGATCCGTCCCGTAGTATCCTATATGAATTCCCCAGCGCGTAATATGTCCATCCATCTTAATTCAATTTATAAGGAACTAACCGAGTTCAGAGATCCTCATTCAGTTAAAAATTCAGTAGAATTAACAACAAATTTAACTAACATTAAAATGGAACCAGGATATAAGCTTGTATCATTCGATGTAACTAATATGTTTGCTAATATTCCTCCATCAGAGTGTATTAAACTAATAGTAGAATCATTCGATAAATGTAATATTAATGTCACAGTAAAAACAGAATTTTTGGATTGCTTAGAAATCATCTTAAATAATAACTTTTTCTCATTTAACAATAAATTTTTTAAACAAACAGAAGGCCTAGCAATGGGGTGCCCTTTAAGTCCATTGCTAGCAGATATATTTATGCATAATTTTACAAAAATAATATTAAATTCGCCACTAGCTAAAAAACATATTAAAATGTGGCACCGTTACGTCGATGATATATTGGCTTGTTTCTAGGGAACTGATAGACAACTCACTCAATTTTTAGATTTCATAAATAAACTTCACCCTAAAATTAAATTCACAGCTGAAACCGAAATCAATAACAACATTAAATATTTAGATCTGTCTATTACCAGAATAAATAACAAACTCTCTTTTGATATTTTTAGAAAACCTTCCTTTACCGACTCAATTATCCCTAACCATTCCAGACATCCCTATAAACATAAAATTGCTGCATTCAATTCAATGATTCATAGAGCCTTAAAAATCCCTTTGTCAGCTAATTTTTTCGAGAAGGAAATTAACTTGATTAGAGCTATGGCTATTAACAATGGTTATGGTTGTGATTTGGTTGATAGACTTCTTAAAAAACAGAAATTTAATAACATCAAACATCTATTATACGCTGGAATATCATTTGAAAAAGAAACAATTAAATATAAATCGTTAACTTATTTTGGTAATGTCAGTTTTCAAGTTAAAAATATCCTAAAAAAGCATAATATTCAAGTTGCATTTAAACCGTACTGTAAAATCAATAACCATATCTTTAATAGTAAAACAAAATTAGATAAATTTAATAAATCCGGAATATATAAATTAACTTGCGCAGATTGTCAAGGGATATACATTGGCCAATCTGGTCGTAATTTCAACATAAGATTGAGGGAACATTTGCGCTCTTTTCGGCTTAAACAGGGTGATAAGTCGTCTTTTGCAAAACACCTTTTAGACGAAAATCACACTTTTGAAAAAGATGTACTTACCATAATCCATCATGCCGAAAAGGGTCGTAAAATGAATTTGCTAGAAGCACTAGAGATACACAAAGCCCGCGCTAATCCGGGAATTCCCTTAATTAACGACCAGGTTGACCTAATGTACACCCCCATTTTTACCGCTGTCTTGTAATTGTGTATATATACCTGTAAAACCTCTAGTTTAAGTTACTCCATGTTTGATAATGACAAGCTAAATTTGTCGAAACTGCAGTCACATTAAATAAAACGTGTTATACAAACAAAGTTAAAAGTGTTTCATTGTGTAATAATTTTATTATTTATTTCGTATCTGTGGAGCTTGTACCCCTCTTGGCTTAGTTTATGTATGTAAATAGAAAACTTTCAAAATAAAGACAGAAATAAAAATCTGTACATTAGAACCTGACTTTATGGTATTCTTCTGCATTGTGAGCATTTTATAAAAATCTGTACAGTAGAACCTGACGTTATGGTATTCTTCTGCATTGTGAGCATTTTACAATAATCTGTACACTAGAACCTGACGTTATGGTATTCTTCTGCATTGTAAGCATTTTACATTACTATAATTTTTATTCTTAAAATAATAATCTATTATTATTATAATAATTATTTTTAATTATATTTATTAGAAAATATGTCTTAATAAATTTGTTCTGTGTTTTACATAATTAATTATTGTTAAGATAGAGAAAATTGTATGTTCTTACTCTGTGTGTGCTTGTCTTTGGAAGAGGCCACGAAACAACATCCAACGGATTTACAAGACAATCCCGTCTTTTAGGAATAAATAGAATTCAATTTGGCTAACACGGAGAGGCGCACAGTGCCGCCCCCCGCAAAAGCCGACGCAACAACCCTTTTTATTTGCATTGCAAATTTATCCAAAATGTGCGAAAAGCAAACACACAACGTGCTAAAAACAGGATATCGGGATTTAAATGTATTTCCAAGCGGTCTATTTAAATATATTTTAAATAATATTAGCAATTAACATGAGAAATTTATTTATTTATTTACGGACATCGCCAATTTAACAAAATTACATATAATTATAACAAAAAATATAAAAATTAAACTAAAAATAAGTAAGACTGAAATCAAAAGTGCAAACAGTTTACAACTAAATTATACACTTTGATAAGTCCATAACACTCAGACCACGCTTAGCCCATTAACGGCCGAGCAATTATAGAGGTAAAGTTGATTTTAGGTAAAATTCTATACTTCTTCTAATGATTTCTACGAATGAATTATTGTATTACATACTGTACATTTTTCTTTTAAATGTAAGGAGGCATTCGTCAATTTTCTATAAAAACATGCAATATGAAGTTTACAACGAGGGTTTCCACTCCCAGACTAAGCATGAAGTAAAATTTCGAGTTTAGAAAAGCCCCGCGTAGAAAATTTGTCGAGGGTCGCGCAGCGACCCGAGACAAATTTTCACTGGGCTTTTCTAAACTCGAAATTTTACTTCATGCGCCACACGTATAAAACACTAAAATATTGTGAAGTTAGAAATACACTGAACACATTTTTTTTAAATAATTAATAATCGAAATATTTAAATAACAAAATATTTAGGTTTTTCTTCATACATTTTCAAGTCAAGTCAAATAATATAATATATCAAGTTAACTTATGTAGTAATTTAAGTAACATAAAATTAATAATATTGCGTTTATGCATCAATGGCCCTTAATGGGTTAAGTAAAGGAAAATATGTATAAAAAATATAAGAATTGGAATAAGAGTTTTAAATATTGCAATATTTCATCATTTTAACTATGGGATTGTGATTTCCATAGTGGAGTGAAACGGTATTCGAAATAATATTATAGCCCTAGTGGGTTTAATAATGCTAAAATTGAAGTCGAGAATTAAATGTAAACTAACATGTTAAGTTTAAAAACAATAACATGTTAGAATGGCTTAAAGTAATTCAAGAATGACTAAATCTAAAAGAAATTAATCTTTTGAATTTTCTCTGGACCATTTCAATTCTATGAATTGATTTTTTGTAGAAAGGACTCCATATTGATGAACCATACTCCAAATATGAACGTACAAGCGATACATATAAACATTTTACAGTATACAAATCGAACTCATGTAAAAACCGATTAATGGCTCCTAGCATAGAAAATTTGTCTCGGGTCGCTCCGACCCTCGACAAATTTTCACGGGGCTTTTCTAAACTCGAAATTTTACTACATGCTTAGTCTGGGAGTGGAAAACACTCGTTTAAAGCTTCAAATTGAACTTAAAAAAATAGATATTCCTTGTTTTTTTTTTAAAGTTCAATTTGAAGCTTTAAACGAGTGTTTTCCACTTTCAGACTAAGCAGATTTACAGAAAATAGCTGAATTTGAAATACGTATACTCCAAAGAAAAACTCCCGGTATTTCCTTAAAATAATAAAAACATTCTATAATTTTCATTTATTTTCAGAAAAAATTATAGAATATTTTGTAGCTGTCTAATACAAAATGGGATTTTCTGGTAAAAAAATAAACAAATTTATTACCTTACTGTTGAAAATAATTTAATTAGATTTAGGCTCCAATTATCTTCATGAGTTTATAACAAAATAATCCAACAAGGAATTAACTTAAAATTATATTCGTGAAAAATTCAGATTTAGTCTCTAGTTTTCTCCATGAATTTGTAAACAAATACCCCAAGTAGAAATTAATTTAAAACTCATTGCCAACATTAAATTGTAACATTTTCATAATTTAATACTGAAATATTTTATTATAGCTTTTTTATTTGATTTTATTACCGAGGGTTTTCCACTCCCAGACTAAGCATGAAGTAAAATTTCGAGTTTAGAAAAGCGTGAAAATTTGGTTTAGTTGCGTAGCGCGTAGCGCTACGCGACGAAACCAAATTTGCACGCTTTTCTAAACTCGAAATTTTACTTCATGCGCCACGCATATAAAACACCAATTTATTTAAAGTTTTTTTTTTTCGAACAAAATACGCACAGATAGTATATGTTTTGATTTAAAAATGTATGTAAAAGTTAATTTATATATATATATACCAGCACAAGAAGTAACGGTCGTACTACGTTAGTGTTAACCCTGAGGAAGGGACAAAATGAGTCCCGAAAGCTTGGTATTACAATAAAGTAGATTACGCACATCTCTCCTGCCGTATTATTGGTCGAATGCCCTGTTAGGAAATTTTCCGAACTCTGCCTATATATATATATATATATATATATATATATATATATATATAAATCTTTATTGGCAGATTGTACAATAAATAATTAACATAAAAATAATTCTGATGGCTAAAATAACAAATAAATTCTTCTGCCAATTAGCTATCGAACATCGTCTTTCCGCCTGAATTTTAATTGTTTGTCCTTGTCCGTTCTTGTGTAAAAAACCTCTTGTTTGTTAGTGTCGTCCAATGTCTGTCAGATGATTACTGTTCACAAATCGTCATGATCACTAATGTCATGGAATGATGCAATGAAATCATGAATGGTGATGGTGAAACGTTTACGCTTGGGAGTGATGTTTTGGTTTCGAGGGATACATAAAGGGTGAAGGAAATTGTAGAGGATAGGATTTAAGGCGAATTTTTCAGCTAAGTGTTATAGTCGGGTTTCGATGGGAGTGACTGCTGTTAGTTCATAAAGTAGGGTATTGTATGGGTTATGTAGGGGGTTTTGGGGGTGTCGGATTTTGGTCAACACTCTAAGGGCCGATCTTTCGGCGACTTGCAAATTCTTTAGGGTGGTAGGATGGGGGTTGTGATAAAGGATTGAGGCATAGTCAAGTAAAGGGCGACAGATCATTTTATATATATGTACGGCTGTGTTTGTGCTGATGCCTTGTTGTTTGAAGGTCAGACTTATAAAGTGGGCCGCCCGATTCTTGACTTTTGTTTTAAGGATTGCGGAGTGGGTTTTGAATGTGAATTTGGGATCAATGTGAATACCTAGGTACTTGCAGGTGGCGGAGGGGAAGATGACTTGGTCGTTTATGGTAATTGAGAAGGTGGAGTTGTTTTGTCGATGAAAAGGAATCAGGAGCTGGGATTTGTTTGGGTTTATGGAAATTCGCCACTTCGCGAACCACGTTTGAATAATGTCGATTAGGCCCTGAAGGGTGCTGAGAGCTTTAGGGAGAGTGGGGGCATGTGCGATTAACGCAGTATCATCGGCGTAGAGGAGAGGATAGGCAGATTTATTTATGTGATCAGGATCAGGATTGTAAATGTCATGTACTAGGAGATTATAAAGGAGTGGTGATAAAGTGGAGCCTTGAGGTAAACCTTGTTCAGGTGTGAAGGAACTGGAAAAGGATTGGCGTATTTTAACTTGGAGGGATCTACTGTGAAGGAAGCTGTCTAGGAGATTAATCAGGTGTGGGGGTATATTGAGGGTATTGCATTTAAACAGCAAGCCCCGGTGCCAGACAGAATCAAATGCTCTTTTGACGTCTAAGAATAATACAGCAGATTTGCGGCCTTCGAGGCTCGCTGTTTGGCAGTTTGATATTAGAATGGTTAGAGGTAGTGCTGTGGAACGATGTTCAAGGAATCCAAATTGGTAGGGAGGGATAAAGTCAGAAATGTAGGTCATGAGCTTATTTTTTTATAACGGATTCAAATAATTTTCTAAGGACAGGGAGGAGGGTAATGGGACGGTAGTTGCTAGGTTCTAAGGGATCATTTCCGGGTTTATGAATGCATGTAATTATGCCACGTTTCCACTCACTGGGAATAACCTGCGTAAAGTATATGTGGTTAAATATTTTGAGGATATATTCGTGGATGCTTGGTGGAAGGGATTTTAGCATAGATCTAGGGATATTGTCATGACCGGGCGCGGTATTCTTGCCATTTTTGAGAATATCGAAGTATTCTTCATTCGTTATAGTATCATTGGGAATTTGCGGGATTTGGGTAGTTTTAAAGGACGTGTACCAGGAATTTAAATTGCTGAGGAAGTCGTTGTCAAAGTCATTGTTATCTGTCGATGTGTATGATTGTTTGAAATGTGTTGCAAATATATTCGTAATGTTAAAAGGTAATATTAACTGTTAAATTAACTTATACCTTATTATTTTTTTATGTAGAAATGAATGCACTTAAATATTTTAAAGAGAAACATAAATAAACAATTTAGTGATTGAATTGGAAAATAAATTTACCTAAATATTCTGAAGAGAAAATTTTAATATTTAAAAAGAATAATACTATCATAAACGACAGAAAATGTTTATATTTCAACAATTATATTTAGAAATTTATCGAATAAAATACTCTGCAGAAAAAATAGAAATATTTAAAAAAAATAAAGCTAACATGAATAATTGATTAATTGAATTTAGAAATTAATTCACTTAAATATTCTAAAGAGAAAATTTTAACAGTTCAACAATTATATTTAAAAATGTATCGAATGAAATATTCTGCAGAGAAAATTGAAATATTTTAATATTTGAATAATATTCATATTCATGTCAGTATTAATAACAAAATAAACTATAGTTAATAAAAATGTTTATACAGCACTCAATAAATATTTATATATTTACTTGAGTATTAATTTTTATTATAAATTGCTTTAACAACAATTATATTTAGAAATGTATTCAATAAAATATTCTGTTGAGAAAATATAAATACTTAAAGAGAATAATACTAACATAAACAATTCAGTGATTCAATTTAGAAATTAATTCACTCAAATATTCTGAAGACCAAAATTTAATAGTTCAACAATTATATTTAAAAATGTATCGAATGAAATATTCTGCGAAGAAAATTGAAATATTTGAATAATATTCATATTCATGTCAGTATTAAAAAAAAAATAAACTATAGTTAATAAAAATGTTTATACAGCACTCAATAAATATTTATATATTTACTTAAGTGTTAATTTTTATTATAAATTGCTTTATAGTTGTGACGAGTTATTAATTCCGATCTAAAAACATTATTCTACTTGAAAATAAAATATACAAAAAGGTAATGGAGCTCGCATGCAAATGTATCACATTTACCACCACAGTGCAGCAGCATGAAACTGATTGTAGATGCGATCTCTATACAATAAATTATTCAGCTGTTTGCATTTTCAAGTGCTAGTAGCAAAACCGTCATCGATTTGTATAAACGGAATCCCCTTGGGCAGGAAGGAAATTAAATACAGGCAAGAGCACCTTCTCAATTCATCCATTTACCTTTTTTTAATGTTATTTTCTGGTGAAGAAATGGTTAAGCACAGCATAACTAGTTTAGCAGAGATTAAAACTGTCTAGTAATGTCTTTCAGTTACGCTGCATTTAATTAAGAATCCTATGAGGATAATATTTTACTTCAACGCGCTTATATTTTCTTGTGGAGGAGGCGGTTACTTTGTGATAAATTTTAATTTTTTAGTTGAAGTAAAGTAGTAAGTAATTATTTTCTGGTGAAAAATGATTAAGCACTGCATAACCCGTTTGGCAAAAATTAAAACTGTCTAGTAATGCAGCGTAACTAAAAAACATTACTAGACAGTTTAAGAATCTTATAAGGGTAATATTTTATTTTAAGGAGCATATATTTTCTTCTAGCGAGGGCGGTTACTTTGTGATACATTTTAATTATTATAATTGAATTATAGTAAGTAATCAGTGTTTTTTTAATTAAATATATGTTTTTGTTTTATAATTTAAGTATAAGCATAAGGAATCGTTGTCATGCTTAATGAGAAACATGGGAATATATAAACATAAACTCTCCAAGTTGTGCGGATCAGAATGTGTGCGGTAATAATAACAGGATTATAATACCTGAAATAAACTTGTACCGGTTGTTATGAACTACATTACAGGACCAAAATGGAGATTGCCTTAACTATTACAAAGTCCGCTAATTAAGACGTTTACTAGGCTGCTAATTATGAATTTCAAACACGATTCATATTAAGGGCCAGACAAATCTCTTACATTTCCCATATCGATCTATAATACTCATAACAGTTACCATGTAAAATTATAACATTTATTAAGAGAAGTTAAATGAATTGATCATTCATGTATCTCTTAAAAAATGTGTACTCCTTATATTTTGCACAGTGATTTATTACATTTGTAAACAAAGAAATCAAAAGATACGTTCAACAGAAAATTTACAGAATTTTAATTTATAAACTGTAATTATTTATTACGCATTACTTTCATTCGACTAAGTATTCTGTAAAGAAAAAAAATTTAGAGGCAGTTTTTTTTTAAGTATACATGCTATTCGATCCCAAAAAATAGTATGTATAAATAGTATAAAGTAGTATGTATACTTAACATAAAAACTCCCTGTATAACTTTTATATTTACAGAATACATAGTCGAATAAAAATAATGGTTAATAAATAATTAGAATTATTAAATTTAAATTCTGTTCATTTTCTATTGACAGCATTTTTTGTAATTCTTTGTTTATAAATATTATAAATCACAAAATATGTATTATAAATCACAAAAATGTATTATAAATCACAAAAAATGTAATATAAATCACAAAAAATGTATCGATATTGAGTCTCTATTATATCGTATAGTAAAGTATTTATTTATTTATTTATTTATTAACGGAATCTCCATTTTATTACATAAGTGTACATATACATATTGTAATATATGACAAAAATAACAAAAATAACAAAAAACATAAAAATCATATAAAGAATTACATTGATTACAACCGACTAAATTATTACTGAACAAAAATAACAAAAACCATATAAAGAGTTACATTGATTACAGTATTAGAGTATTGAAAAATATAGATTTTTAAAACATCCATACTTTTCAATACCAAATACAAGGAGTTTTTCTTTAAAGTATACGTATTCCAAATTCAGCTTATTTCTTTTAAATCTTTAGATATTCGTTGTTTTTTAAAAGTGTTAAATTTATAGTTTTAAACAAGGATTTTCCACTCCCAGAATAAGCATGAAATATAATTTCGAGTTTAGAAAAGCCCCGTGAAAATTGATCGAGTGTCACGCAGCGACTCGAGGCAAATTTTCTGGGATTTTAAAAAAAAGTCATAAGCAAAGCTATACTAAAGAGAGATAAACCTCTAAACGCGTCTGTACATGACCTAAGTCAATAATTTTAATCCAAGTCCTTTTCATCTCATAAATTTTCATCAATTTGTTGTACCTTCTCCTATAATTCTGTAATTTTAATTTATAATTTGATTCTTTCTCAAGTCTGTTGCTTCAAGTAATTGCCCTCCTGGCGTCGGGCAATGACCAAGCAACAGACTTTCGATTTAAACATAATTGATGCGTAATTATCATTGCTCTTGGGAAATTATAGCTGATAATTTTAAAAACTATTATTTCGTATAAACAAATTTAGCAATTTCAAAATTTGAATTTTTCCTTGTGATCTACAGGTATACTTAAAGAAAACATTTCTGTAGTAGTTTTAGTTTTATAAACAATAACAGTAAGATGCTATTATTGTTTAAAAAGAAAAACCACAAAGAAAGAGTGTAAAAATGTGTATTTAAAATTTCAATACCCTTAATTTTTCCATTTCTGTGAGTTTCCTTTTCTCGCGTACGTTTACTTTCCATTTTCCCGGTGTAAACTAATTAATCGCTCTTTTAAACTGTCAGGAAAATTCATCTCCGACTCAACGCCGGCCGACAAAAGAAAATTACGAAATCCCCGAAAACGAAATTAATCCGCGCGTAATTAGATATAAAACTCGATTCTACTTGGAAATTCGCTTAAGAACGTCCCGTGCCCTAGGCACTTATAAATATTCTGAAGTCCGAAGAGGAGAACACGAGGGCAATTAATGATGTAAATATATTTCGGATTGAATTCACTGAAATTCGATTTGATTTGATAAACATTTCATGTTGTGCTAAATTTCACCTTATTTAATAATTATGTGTAAACAATTGTAAAATTTGTTAAATAATTATTAAATCGGGTCCTTAGACGAGTTTTAAAATCGAGAAAAATTATTATTACAAAATATTTTAGGATCTAAAAACATTGTCTACCAAAAAGAAACATTCCCACTCAGCAAACATATTAAAGTAATGTTTCAGAATCATTAAAACAACGTTTAATGTTGCTACAATGTTGATATAACGTTGTTTGTTTTTTGCTCAGTGGGTTGAATACAAATTATTTTAGGTATAATTTAAAATTGAAAAGTGCTAATTTTAAACAAATTTTGGCTTACCCGGAAACTCATTCTTATAATAAGTACATAAAAAGTCATGCGCATTGCAATATAACCGCGATAATTTAAATATTCAAATAAAATATATATATTTTTTTTTCTAATTGAATACCTATTTTCAGGTAGAAACGTTCTTTCCGAGTTGTTAGGACACATTGATACAATACAGTAACAATAATTCATTTACATATTAACTTTTTTAACTGCAGTAGTATGCGATGTATAAAAGGTTGACTAGCGTGGCGTCGCATCTGTTAAGTAAACAAACAAGTCCGCATGTTAATTGGCAACGCTTGCCCTGTCAATAAAAACGGATTTATTAGGCAATTGAGAGTGTTTTGATAAACAACTATTCGCTGTGTTTTACAAACAAATTATAGGTAAATACCGTCCGTTACACCGTTCTAATATTTTGGCGTCAAGATGGATGGTACTTCTAAATCTAAGGGCATCTTACAGCGCATGCGTTTGCGTGGATAGCTACGTCACACAACGTTTTCACGATTAGAATTTGCGGGAAAACTTTACTATTAATAATTAAAAAATTAAGTAAAAAATTAAATAAAAAAAAAACACATAGGACATATTGTTTTTTTGCTTATAAAGAGAATTAATCAAGACAATAAAAAAAAACTGCAAGAACCCCTTTGTTTTTTTTAAATTTTATTAGTGGATGAACATGATTGTACTCTTAAGGGCTGTAGGAAGAAACATTTGAACCGCCTTCGCCCATGAATTGTATTATTTTATAATGATATGTTCGATTTGTTCTAACAAGTAATTTTTCATTTAGTTCAGAGAGGAAATTAGTTTGGAATCTGATCCTAAAAAATCTAATATTCTATTAAGGACATTTTTAAATTTGTGAATCTATTTTTCTAAATATTGTATAATAACAAGAACGGTTTATAAATGAAAATATTTAATTATAGAAAAACATTAAACTCGATAAATAGCGCCTAAGGCAGCAATGTCTTGTTGAACCAAACAGTGTTTTCAATTAAAAAAAAATTGTCATTGGTGTATCTGTTTTTATAAATATATATTAAGAACGAAAGTTTTTTTATAAATAAAAACAACCAGTAAAATATTACAAACATTGAACTCAACAGATAACGCCTGAAGCAGCAAAGTATTGTTGATAAATCCCTTTACATTCTGAATTACATATTTACAAAACCTTAACTTCTGTGTATTATTTACACAACCTTATTCTCTCTTCCTTTTTCTATCGATATTTTTTTCAAATAATAAAAGAGAGGCCATTATTTTTATATCGATTATTTAGAAATATTTTGAGCGCCTGGTACATTATTTGGGATATGGTATTGCACTTGTAATACAAAAAAATCTTGTAGCAAAAAAAAAAATAAAATACAGAGAGAGTACATCTCTACTTTCATTGTCTTTCCCTAAAACTTTTCATCGATTAATACATTAGGTTTTTTTTTACAAGTGCAATACCAAATCCTAAAAAATGCTTCAGAAGTCCGAATTTTAAAACCGCAAAATTTAGTTAGACGAAATAAATACGTGCCTTTGTAAATTTTACTAACATAAGGGGTATATTTTGAACTTTACAATAATTCAGTGTTTTATACGCGTGGCGTATTTGGGAGTAGAAAATACTCTTTTAAAGCTTTAAATTTAACTTCAAAAATATCAGGAATATCTCAAGATTTACAGAATATTACGAGATTTATTTAAATCAGTATACTCAAAAGAATATCTCTCTGTATAAAAATATTAACATAGTAAGCACCATACAGGACATTTTGATTTTGAGTATACAAAAGATCTTTCAGGTTGAGGTAATTTCGGAAGGCCCACAGGCCACACGACTCCATAACATAACATTGAGTACACACATCTTGATAACCACAGCGTTTGGTAAATTTGCGGAAATTTGTTGTGATTTTAGCGGTTCATTTGAATCTTTTAACGAGTGTATTCCACTCTCAGACTGCATGAAGTAAAATTTCGAGTTTATAAATTGGGTTTGGCAATCTAATAATTCAGCTACTTGAAAATTCTTGAACACAGCGGGTCGGGGGTTATGAAAAAGGATTGCGGCGTATTTTAGCAGGGGTAGGCAAATCATTTTAGTTTTGGAGAGATACCTTGTTGCTTATAAGTAAGTGTTCTGAAATGCCTTGCCCTGCTTTTAACTCTTTTTTTAAGTTTTTGGGAATAGGGTTTGAAAGTTAATTTAGGATCAAGGGTTATTCCGAGGTATTTGCAGGTGCGAAAGGGAGATGTAGGTTGGTCATTTATGAAAATACGAAATGGAGAGTTGTCAATACGATGGAATGGATTTAGGAGCTGTGTTTTGTTAGGGTTTATGGTGATTCCGCATTAGGTGAACCATAGTTGTATAGTGTCGATCAAACCCTGCAGAGTACTCAAGGCTTTAGGTGGTGTAGGTGCATGTGAAATGAGGGCTGTATCATTTGCATATAATAGAGGATATGATTTTTTGTTTAGGAACTTGGGGCTGGAATTGCAAATATCACTGACAAAAAAGTTATAGAGAAGTGGGGGAAAAGGGGAGCCCTGAGGTAGGCTTTGTTGAGGGGTAAATGAGATAGAAAATGTGTTGCGAATTTTGATTTGAAGGGTTCTGTTTGATAATAGACTTTCAAGAAGGTTAATGAGATATTGGGGTATATTTGAGGAATTCAATTTAAACAGCAAACTATGGTGCCAGACAGAATCTAATGCATTTTGGATATTCAAAAATGCGATGGCAGACTTTTGGCCCACGAAGTGTGCTGTTTCTCATTTAGATGTTAGAATAGTTAAACTCTATTCCGTGAATGTTCACATTCACTTCATCAGTTCCAAAATTCTGAACTTCGGAATTCCGAATTGCGGTAGGCACTGTTGGCTGTACCTGTTTTAGGAGTCACAAGACATACGTTTCTATAAGTTGCTACGATGATGCGCATGTAATAGTATTAAATGGTAGAAAAACTGTTCGTCTCTGATACGTACATAAATTGATGACGTAAATGCTATGATACCCGGAATAGACTGTAGTAGCAGGGAAGTGGACCGATTTTCAAGGAAGCCGAATTGATATGGTGATATGGATTCGGAAATACGGTTTAACAGTTTATTTTTTAGGATGGATTCAAACAGTTTACCTAGGACTGGGAGCAGGGTGATTGGACGATAGTTGGTAACTGATAATGAGTCATTATTTGGTTTAGGGATGCATGTGATAATACCCTGCCTCCATTCGAAAGGAATATTTTGAGAGCAATATCAGTGTTAAGGATATATTTGCGAATATTATCGGGCAGGGACTTTAGGATGGTTCTGGGGACGTTATCATGACTGGTTGCAGTATTTTTGTGCTAGTGCAAAATTTCAAAACATTCATCCTCTTTTATGTCGTCTTCGGGGGTGCAAGGATAACGGTTATTTTTATAAGAATTATACCAGAAGTTTACTTTATTCAAAAAATTATTGTTACGTCTATCGTTATTTGTCATTGTTTACGTTTGTCTATAGTAATTAGCAAAAATATCTGAATATTTGGAATATTTAACAAAAAAAAGCGTTCAAACGTTTAAAATTTTAAGTAATTTGTATTTTATTTTAGTAATTACTTAAATAACAATGCAAAAATGCACGAAGAATGTGTGTATATTTTTACAAAAGGAAAAAAGCAATTGCAAAAAATATTCAAAGAAAAATATACAGAGAGTTTTATGTAAAACCGAACATTTTCATCCAATACAATTTGACGCCATTACTATTTAAGCGATGTGTAAATTTTGTTGCCTATATGACCATTACAAATTGTAGCCAATCAATCGCAATTAATGCCTCAATTCATTCCGTAGCTAGAAAAAAAAATCGAGTATATCCCCTTCCTCCAGTCTACCGCCTTGCCACAATTTTGTATACACAGGGAGTTTTTCTTTTACGTATATAAGCCTAATTACAGCGTATTTGCCGTAAATCTTTAAATAATCGTTGTTCTTTTTTTTAAGAGTTCAATTTGAAACTTAAAATGAGTGTGTTCCACTCCCAGACTAAGCATGAAGTAAAATTTCGAGTTTATAAAAGCTTGAAAATTTGGTTTGGTTACGGCGCGAAGCGCGGAGCGGCCAAACCAAATTTTCAGGCTTTTCTAAACTCGAAATTTTACTTCATGCGCCACCGGTACAAAACACTGACATATTACGAAATTTAAAACACACTGCTAAACTTTACATTAAATCAGTGTTTTGTACCGGTGGCGCATGAAGTAAAATTTCGAGTTTAGAAAAGCCTGAAAATTTGGTTTGGCCGCTCCGCGCTTCGCGCTACGCGACCAAACCAAATTTTCAGGCTTTTCTAAACTCGAAATTTTACTTCATGCTTAGTCTAGGAGTGGAAACCACTCGTTTAAAGCAGCAAATTGAATTCTTTTAATAAACCCAGCGTCGGATAACGTACCACGTATGCATATGCATACTTAAAAGAAACATTCTCGTTATGAAACTGTTCGGTGTTACATATAACTCTCTGTATGTATTGTTTACGAAACGAGAAATAAACATACATGTGCAAATACAATATTTTATATATGGAATATTTAACAAAAAAGAGCGTTGAATGTAACGTTTAAGATTTTTAGTAATTTATATTTTATTTTAGTAATTACTTAAACAATAATGCACAAATGCACAGATAATGTATGTATATTTTTACAAAAGGAGAAATAACATTTGCAAAAAAATATTTAAAGAAAAATATATGAATTGTTTATGAAACGAGAAATAAACATGCATATACAAATACAATATTTTAGGAAAGAAAATATAAAAGCATACATGTGTATATGTATACGTAATTCATTCCTTGTGTTTCGTTCGGATACGCTCTGCTTATTTCAATAGGATTATAAAACATAACATGGAATATGTAAGGAGAACATAAGGCGAACATTATATCTTATAGTAAAACGAAATAATATCCCATTCGTGTTCTGATTCTCAAGCAACATACATACATGCGAAAAGATAAGAGGTTTACACAATAGTGAGGAATGTATGCATATACAGGGTTATGTCAAAAAGGGCTGACTATTTTATTTTTTAAATAAAAATGTATTGAAAGGTACAAATTTAAACAAAACGTATTGCTGAAGTGTAAGGACAGGATTTGAACTTATTATTATATAATATTAAGTAATGTTTTACTGAAAATGATTAAAAATTAGCATATTTATTAAAACTAATATAATAGCATGAGAAATAAATGGGACAAATGTACATTATTAATAAATACTTTTCTGGTACAGAATTTAATTTAAATCTTATGTTATGAAGGATTCAATCTGAAGCACAGCAATGCTAAATTTGGATTATTTACAAACACAACACTAGTTTAGTAAACTATAATAAAGAGTGTCTTAAAAACATAGAGCAATCTCTATGTTTCATACAGGGTGCATTTTTTTTAAGTGTTACAGGTGTCAGTAATACGCAGGCAGAACGGATTAATATCATCTGAAGTCGCCATCACTTTATCCTTTATTTCTAAAACGTCAAAATTCACCACTGATTTAAGCAAACATATTTCTATGGAAACGCATATTAAATTCGAAATAAGTAAACTGAGTTTATTAGTAAAATTTATTTATTTCTTTAAATCAATCAAACTTTGCTTAATCCTAATTCCGTAACCAAGAAAGCAAGTAAAAAATAAAAAAAAACTAAATTTATCACTTATATTTGGTTTTTTACGTAGACTCGAATTTTCAAAACAAAAATACATTATCCGATTGAAAATTCTCAAGTGTCTCCCCAAGCATCAAAAACGAGTGAAGGTTAATATGTAAAAAATACGGTAAAATGTGTCTCCTCATATCACCAAAATTTTATGAAAATATTTAAAACCGTTCTCGAGATATAGCCCTGTCACACTTTAAAAAACTCACCCTGTATACCATACCTTGTTTAATAAATTTGCCTAGGACGGAATCTATCAAATTTTGTGAGACTGACCAATTTAAAATAAACTCCAGTGTATTTGTTTTAAATTTGTATTTGTATTAAATTGGTATTCTGCTAATTATTGGGTTGCTTTCACCCTGCATTGCTGCTAATAGTTTTTCTTTCCATGCAACCAATTTAATTTTTTTTGTCCCCTGTTTGGTTTAGATCCGTTTCCTTTTTCAATCTTGTCTTCATGTTGTTTACCTTTTTCAATAAATTCTTCGCATCAATTTCTCTTTCAAATCATGCAATACTTCAGAAATTGCCAAGTCTTTTTTTCTTCTTTATTTTGGGACTTGGGATTTTGCAATAACTACTGGGTGGTAACGAAATTTGTCGGCAATAAATTTATTAAATGGTTTTCGCTTTAAATTTCGCTTTCACTTGAAGAACTTTTTAACTAACTTTAATTAATCCACGCACAGACTACAAGACACACAATACAGCTATTACTAACGACGACGGATAGAAAGCACTCTCCTGCAGTCGAATATTCTTCCCAACTATACGCTTAGATAACGAAAAAAAGAAACGACACGTGGCTACGAAAATAGTGAAAAATTAAACAAACTATTTCATTAAGTGTTTAAAGGTGGGTTATTTAATAAATGGAGACATTCTTTAAAAAAAAAATATAGCCACATATGATGATAAAAAAGTGGATATTTTGGTAAATCCTCATCTTTCTATTCTATAGACATATGATTTTTTTATAACATACAACGATTAATTAATATTTGTTGTTATCTAAGAGTATAGTTCTGACCAATATGCGGATGTAGAAAAGTTCCATCTATCCGAATTGATCAAAAAATATGTATCACATAAAGACAATTTATCATGAAGCAAAATTGAGTTTGTCAATAGTTTGCAGAATATTTACAAAATATAAAACCGAATTAATATCGACTTTCTGCAAAATGTTTGTCCAAATATTTATTGAAACAACTACTTCTCGAGCTACTACCCCGACAGATATTGAATTATACAATGAATATTTGAGTTACACGACAGCACTGCTGTTCTATGCATATTTTTTCTAAATATGCATGGTGTGATTTAAGAAAAAAAAAGTTGACTATCGCCGCCTTGACAGTTTTCATCGTATTGTCAATTCGTTTGTTTCTAAATATATATAGTTTGTTATACTTTACTATCAAAATAAAAACGCTACAGGCTAAAAGATCCCTGGTCGATAGTTATTTTGTGAATTTTGTTTGATTTTCTTTTTAATATAACGTATTATTTAATTGTAAATATTCTGTATACAAAATTTTACGAATAAAGATGTTTAGTTAGCTTTGGAACACCAAACTGAATCACCCTGTATACGCGTGGCGCATGAAGTAAAATTTCGAGTTTAGAAAAGCCTAATTTGGCTCGGTCGCTCCGCTTCGCTACGCGCCCGAGTCAATTTTCAGGCTTTTCTAAACTCGAAATTTTACTTCATACTTAGTCTGGGAGTAGAAGACACTTGATTGTTTTATCATTGAAACAATTAAAAATTGACGTAATAAGTTTATTGTGTTTTTATTGACGGAGAATCTTAATTTTGATACAAGTTAAATAGGATTCAAAGGATAATATTTAAATTTCAGTCAATTTAATGATGAAATACTATCAAAATGCCATAATAGTGACAGGCAAGAGGCTCCAAGAGATATCAGTGGACAAATAGAGACAGGAAGAAAAATTTATGTTTTCTTAATAATGTGCTCAACAATCAGAACAGCTGATTTCCACATTTTAAAATGAGTTGATTTTATAGATCCATTTACTTTTGAACAGAAGGATTTGTAAGAGGTGATCATTATTAATACAAATTCAAGTATATTCTTTTACCTCTACGCGTACAGCCTACACCCAGATCAACAGCTAGAGACCGTAACAACGGATGGATGAGACACGAGGCACAGGATTTCTGGCAAAACCGCCCTGGGATGAGATATTTCAGAGCGGTAACAAGTGGACCATATGCGGCCAGGACGGCCTCATGGTTGAAGCTGAGCAGATCAGATGTTCACACATTAACTGCTCTCTTCACTGGACACAGCAGTCTAAGGCATCACCTTAATAAACTAGGACTAAGCGACACCAATGAGTGCCGCCTATACCTAGAGGATGATGAAACAGCAGAGCACGTCATATGTGCCTGTCCAGCTGGCGACCAGATCAGGACCACGGTGTTTGGCACACCGAAGCTAAACCTGAAGGACCTGGAAAAAACTTCACCTGACAAGATCCTTGACTTCATCAAGAAGATGGACTTGGAAGGTGAGCTGTAAGGTCGGATGTTCGACCTTAATTGTGAGCCACAATAGATCCTTGCGGTCGCAGTGGAGGGTAGCATAACTACCCACTAACTTTCAATAGAATAGAATAGAATACCTCTACCTTGTACTAGAAGCAAATGCTTTTGCTCTATTTTCCTATTGAGTATATCCTCTTTTTTATTTTTACGGCTCACTAGCTAGATGTATACGTTCATGTTTCCATTTTGTGTATATGTACAGTTCCCAAACATAGATCTATTATTTAACTCTTGTTGTATGAACGTAAGTGTTTCTTTGTCATACGAGCATGTCATTGTTGGTCTCAAATAATTAAATTATAGGCGGAATTTGGTGAATGCGCCAGGACTGCACTAAAGGTGAATTAATTAATAATGATAAAAGTTATTATTTTATTGAGTCTGCGCAATTAATGAAAAATAATGTTTAGCCTGTTTATTAAATTGTATTTATGTTTTTTTGAAGTAACGAAAAGCAGTGATATTTAACATTTTTAAGATAAAAAGCTAATTATCTCGTGTTCTCCTTTTTTTAAAAATTTTTATTGAGGCTCTGAAATCTATTCTAAAATAACTATTCTTTAGGACAACACCCCCGGTGCATCTTAAATTATACAGTAAATATTCATTTTTAAAATCCCATTTATCCTTTCGGGTATCGGGTTCTATTTTTTATTTGTATGCTGAATTAATTTTTCATTTAACCTGTGGTTAAACATGTTCGTATTAATAATAAAAAAAAAATTAAAACACTTTGTTTCACTGAAGCAGTGAAGCAAACTAAGTGTATTAATTAATTTTAAATTTGTATATTTGTTACAAAAATTAAGATATTATAATAAAAATAAGCGTGCGTTGTTATTTGATACGGAACACGCCACGGTAGTTAGCAGATAATTGAAATATTCCTCGCCGTAAAATGGCTGGAATAACAGTAAAATTTCAGCAGTCACGCGATGAAAAACGGAACAGCTACCTATCGGAGCGTGTAACTATTTACATAAACAGCTTCTATCGTACTTAACATCCCTAAAACACAGATTCTACCTTTTTATTCTTTGTTTTATATACCGATCGTTTGTTTTAAGTTGCTCATCATTAGGATTTCATAAAATATTAGAGATACGAAGACGGTTGATTTAGACAAAGTTTTCCTCCATTTTTAATACAAAATAAGACTGCGTTGACAAATTTAATTTGTTTTTAAGTGACACAAAAATGTGAAAATCGACAAAATAATCTGTTTTGCTATAACGTTAATTAAAACGATAATGAGATGAAATTTGAAACGTACCCAAAATAACGTTCGAAAAATACGATAAAATTGTGATTATTTGTACATTTCAAAAAAAGACATTATACTTCAATTTTTCTTTGTTATTAAATGACCGTGCTAGTAATAATAGTTTCACATTTTTTTAATTAATTGTCTGTCTGTGTTTATTAGCGTTAATAAAAATTGTCCTACTATTTTTTTATACAGAGAGTTTTATGTAACACCGAACATTTTCATAATGAGAATTTTTCTTTTAAGTATACATAAACATACGTTGCGCATTTGCCGACGCTCGGTTTATTAAAAGAATTTAATTTGAAGCTTTAAACGAGCGTTTTCTACTCCCAGACTAAGCATGAAGTAAAATTTCGAGTTTAGAAAAGTCCCGTGAAAATTTGTCGAGGGTCGCGCAGCGACCCGAGACAAATTTTCTGGGCTTTTCTAAACTCGAAATTTTACTTCATGCGCCACGCGTATAACACAGATTTTGAGTGAAGTTAGAATAAACATAAATTTGACAATATTATAATGTTTTAAACGAGCGGCGCATGAAGTAAAATTTCGAGTTTAGAAAAGCCCAGAAAATTTGTCTCGGGTCGTTGCGCGACCCTCGACAAATTTTCACGGGGCTTTTCTAAACTCGAAATTTTACTTCATGCTTAGTCTGGGAGTGGAGTGGCGCATGAAGTAAAATTTCGAGTTTAGAAAAGCCCAGAAAATTTGTCTCGGGTCGCTGCGCGACCCTCGACAAATGTTCACGGGGCTTTTCTAAACTCGAAATTTTACTTCATGCTTAGTCTGGGAGTGAAAAACACTTGCTTAAAGCTTTAAATTGAAAGCTTTTCTAAACTCGAAATTTTACTTCATGCGCCACCGGTACAAAACACTGACATATTACGAAGTTTAAAACACACCGCTAAACTTTACATTGCATCAGTGTTTTGTACCGGTGGCGCATGAAGTAAAATTTCGAGTTTAGAATAGCCTGAAAATTTGGATTTGTCGGGCTCGCTTCGCTCCGCCCGGCAAATCCAAATTTCAGACTTTTCTAAACTCGAAATTTTACTTCATGCTTAGCCTGGGAGTGGAAAACACTCGTTTAAAGCTTCGAATATATTTTTTTAATAAACCAATCGTCGGCACCACGGGGTGTCAACAATATAGGGAATTGCGAAACCAAAATTTGTTCTTTGTCTAACAACAGTAAAATGCCTATAGCTCTATTTCACCGATGGTTTACCCAAGGAACACGACGCCGCCGGCGGCTCCACTAGAAAATTATAATAGGAAACTGTAATAATGCTTTAACAAAAATGCTCTAACAAAAATTCCCTAGATGTCTCTACATCTGTCTGTTTACCTCTAATTTTGTGTTCTACACGTGACACGCCATTTTTAATTAATCTTTTGCTCTCTTTGCAGGTTAGACCGATTTTTCTGGATATTCTTGGAACCAAATTTGCAATATGAGTCGAGAGAGAGTGAAATATTGCATGATTTGTGGTTGTGCAGAAGATAAGGTGAAGAAATTGTTCTGTTTACCACGAAATCCGAAATTGTAATTTATTCAAAGTATTTACAATTATACACCGTTCCATTTGTTTCTGGATCTCGCCTAGCCATGCTTTCGTGTTGTTATGTTGCAGTATCAACATTTACATTTTTTATTAATTGGCACTCCTGATTCCTTATTTTAACAGTGTTGCAATAATTTATGATATCATAAGTATGGGGTATAAATTCAAATTAATTAATGGGCGCAAAATTCTCTGGGAACAAAAACATGTTGTTGCAGCTAAAATTATTTTCCTTAGAAAATTTTTACAGTATCAAAATTCCAGTAAAGATATCCAATTCGTATACCTGGATGAAACATGGATATATCAGAATGGATCCGTGGTTCGACGTTGGGTACATGAAACGGATATAAAAAGTAATCCAACTAAATTCAAAAATGAAGGCAAACGCTTCACCATTCTACATGCTGGGTATAGGGGTGGGTTTTTGGATGGGTGCGATTTTTTATTACATTCGAAAAACAATGACCGAGATTACCATGCCACAATGGATGGTAATACTTTTCAAAATTGGGTGGTTAATCAACTTATTCCTGCTTTGGCTAAGCTTTCAGGGAAATGTGTAGTTATTATGGATAATGCTGCATACCATTCTGTGCAATTAGACAAAACTCCTTCATTTTCTTGTAAGAAATGCGAAATGCAGGAGTGGTTGGTTAAACACAATGTAAAATTCAATCCAAAATTAACCAAAAAGGAACTATGGGCTTTATTTATACCTTTTCGATCAAATGACAAAATTTACGTAGTTGATGACATTTTGAGAAAGAACGGGCACGAAGTTCTTAGATTACCGCCATACCATTGTCAATATAATCCAATTGAAATGGCATGGGGGTTTTGTAAGTCTTACTACAATAAGCACATCAATTCTAAGCAACCATCTAAGGATCGTGTTCAGAATTTCTGGCTTGAGTCTCTCTCAAAATGTACATCCGATATGTGGCAAAATTTCTGTGATCATTGTGAAAAACTTATTTCGGATGACTGGACAAAACACATGGGGAACCTTTCTTTTGAAACCATTCCTCCTTTTATTATTTCGCTTGGGGAATCTGGCTCAGAACAAACATCAGAAGATTCAGATGCAGGTTCTCTTGACTAAATAATAAAAGTGGAATGAGGGCTTAAAAATTGTTTGACATGAAAATTATCAGTATCACAAGAGGGTAGGAATAAATTTGCAATTGTGCAAAAAAATACTGAGGGCCAACAGAAGAGAGAATGACCAAAATTTAGGTAGATGGATGGAGTTGATCAAAATGTGTTAACGGGAAGACCCAAGCGAGAAATACAAATGGATGACGAAATAACTTTGCAGAGCCGAATTCATTATATTTGTTGTATACAATATTATTGCTGTGTTTGTATGTACAAAAACCAAGTAGTAAATTTTGTTAATCTTAAAACTGCATATTATTATCCTTGTATATCTGAAAATTTGTAAAACAGGCAACAGTGTAAGATCACAATAGTCAGAAATTATAACCTTAACATCGAACATCTGACAGTGACATTTAAAAACCCTGATTTAAAACACAACCAGCCCCATTTACAATACTTAAACTGTCACTTTTCCATAGCTAGGCGAGATCCAGAAACAAATGGAATTTTGTATAGTCATTTCATCCTCATTTCCATTACCATTTATATTCACCGAGTACTTATATTACAGAATTAGATAAAGTAAAATCACGTAAGTGAGTTTTGATTTTAATTTTAAAATATGGACTATAGCTTAAATATGTTACAATGCACGCTTTTGCACAAGTGATATCTATTTTATAAGGTTATAATTCAGTTATTACATTAGGAATAAACATATTCAATATAATGTGATGAGCTGGATCGATTGTTTTAACTAATTATAATTTGAATTGTGATTTAATCAAACGGCACTTCCTTTTTATGTACGCACAAATGTAGTACCATTTCAAAGATTATAACTGATTATGCACATCACTAATATAATGCATATGTATGTCGTTTCTGTGTAACAAATAAAACATGATAACAAATTAACTTAATTTATTGTTTAATTAGCACTAAAATGTAGTATATATTAGCTGTTTGCGAAAACCTGCTCTTGTTAATTTGAGACAAGATGTATTAAACTTAAAAAATCCAATTGATCTGTGAAGTTGGTAGAATAGATTTTGGTAAACGGCTATAGAAATCCCATAGTTACGGATGTTAAACTTACTTATTAACAAATTGTGAACTAAAATGGAGTAGATTTTTGTTGTTGTTAATTACTGCTCCCTGTGATGTTATATAATCAACCTAAAATCGGATTATGATTGTCAACATTTAATGCTGATATGATGCTTGTTTGCTTGATTTCAGCTGATTAAAACAGTGTTTAATTTAAATGTACCATTTTAGATGTGAGACGTGGAAACATATTCTCGGAATTGTATCTGATATGTCCCGATGCAATGGGAGAATTTGCGACAGGCATTTTTCTAAGGAATGTTTTGTTCCCTTTAATGTAAGTATGTGATTATTACAAGATGCTATCCCATCTCTTTTTGTTGCAGACCTCAGTACTGTTTCTTCAAATATTAACAGTGATTTAATTCCACGAAAGGTAGATGTGTAACAAGGAAATATGTGCATATTTATAAATGATTTATTTTAGGTTACATATACGAAACCGTCCACATCATCAACACTTCCTCACATTTATACTCCCCCTATTAGACAGCTCAGAAAGCCTTTGTTTGTTTGTTCAAATATTGACATTACCCCTCAAAATAAAGCTTTAGTAAATACTATAAAAAAAAAGGAACGTCATATCAGGGTATTGAAAAATGGCAAATGTCAGAACCGTGTAGCAGGTCCCATATTTTCTTTGTAATAAATTGTTAATAATTTAATATTGCTATAATTGATTTCTCTTCATTTGTATTAATATTTTGTTTCAGATAGAAGTGACTTTATAGATATAATTAAATAAATGAAATTAACTTAGTAATGTGTTTTATTTATTGTGTACCCTTAAATAATATTCATAATGAAATTATTGCTTACATCAGTGAAAGCAATAATTTTATTATGGACTTAGATGGATTTAAATTAAATAATATTAAATATAAACGAATTTAAAAAACCGCCATATTTTGCCTCGACTGTCGCGCCACCACAGTGTGGTTTGCCATGTTGCGACCGTTTTTTTTCCCATAGTTGTGCATCTGTAATCTGTGGTCGGCACAATATATGCTTATGTATACTTCAAAGAAAAATTCTCGTTATAAAAATGTTCGGTGTTACATAAAACTCTCTGTATAAAGATACATTATTGACGTAATTAGCATGAATTTAAATGATTTTTTTTTGACAATGTGTCTGCCTATGTTTATTAGAGTTAATTAAAAATGTTGCTAAGTGCTGATACCGGCACATTTGACCGGTCAGCGAAAATTCTTAGTAGCAGCACTTAGCAATCATTGTTATTAACTCTAATAAACATAGGCAGACACATTGTCAAAAAATGTCATTTTAATTCATGCTTATTACCTCAATGATGTAAATTTATATAAAAAATAGGTAGGCAATTTTCACTCAAAATCATACACACAAAAATTTTACTTCATGCGCCACGCGTATAAAACACTGATTTTAAGTAAAATTTAAAATATACTACAAAAACAGTGTGCTACAGTAGCATATTTTAAACTTCACATGCAATCAGTGTTTTTATCGCCTGGCGCATGAAGTAAAATTTCGAGTTTTGAAAAGCCTGAAAATTTGGTTTAGTCGCGTAACGCTACGCGCTCCGGGACCTAGAAATGTTCCGTTATGCTTAATCTGGAAGTAGTAATACTCGTTATAAGCCAAGACACATTTTTATTGTTGGTTAATGAATTTGGATATAAAATAATATTAAAACACTTAACTTTGTTTTACCTCTTAAATTAACTTTTTACAGTGACAATAGTTTCGACTACAAGCTAGTCATTATCAAACTCAGATTGATAATGACTAGCTTGTAGTCGAAACTATAGTCACTGTAAAAAGTTAATTAAAGTCACTCAGTTTAATAATGACTAGCTTGGAGTCGAAACTATAGTCACTGTAAAAAGTTAATTAATGTGGTAAAACAAAGTTAAGTGTTGTAATACTATTTTATAAAGATGTACCACAAAGTGAACGCCAACCAAATCAAAGAATTTGGATATATCGCTTCAACACTTTCGCTACCAGGCCCTCGGAGCAAAATTCGGAACCAGTTGTCTATATATTTTTTTATTAAATTGAACAATTGCTTACACATCTATAAAAAGGTAATTGTCTTTTAGCACAGATTTCCTGCAGGTTTTTCATTTTTCAAATTCAATCAATCTGTTTGCCATATAATTTTGTAGAGCAAATTATGATGACGATATCAAAAATTTTGTCACATATACGTGACGTTGGTGGCGAATGTGTTGATAAAAATAGTGTATGTTTTTGTAAATAAATAAATAAATGGACAATTTCCTCTAGTCAAGTTGCGCGGGCAAATCAAAATATTTAAAGGTATAATTTTAATTAAGTAAAACAACACATCGCATATTCTTCCTGAATTTAAGTTCTAGAAAATTAATAATGAATAAATTATACTCCCAGGAGGAATGTATCCTACTTATTTTACATGTTTCATGTTATTAGTCTGATTTTTCCCTGGATAGAGAATAGATATATACTTGTGAAATCTTGCCGGAAATAAACGAGCGGAAAAGTCGTAAACACACAGGGGAAACATCCAACATCGCGTATAGTGCAAGGAAGGGCCGAGAACTCTGTGGAAGTCAGAATAATTTATCAGGAGCCTCTCTCGCACTTATTATCGGCCACCCCTGAACCCCGCAAGACGAACGGGGATGAGAGAGAAATGCGCGGCGTATCCCTCCGATCTTCCCCGCCATAACAAGCTCATGTTTTTCATATAGCTGAAAAATTATCCCGACGACACACACTGAAGGGAATTAATGGCGCCCGGCTTTTTCCGGCTGCTCCTTATTTCCGGCGCGCCTCCGCACATACACACTCACGAGGAATCGTCTGCCTTTAAATGTGAATTCTTACAGATATAATAAGTCAAACGAAGCAGATACTGCCCACAGAAAAAATAGTCTACTTTTAACATTTAAATACTGACAATTTTTTGGACTAAAGGATTTTTCTTAAAATAGTTCTGACAACTGTTATCAGGTCTCAAAATTGATTATACAGTTTTAAAAAAAAAACATTAAAATTCAGGAAGGTAAAGAACTCGCATAAAACTACTTGAAACATAAAGAGGGCAATTTATTAGGTCTAAAAACGTATTTATAACTTTAATTGGTGTTACTTTTGTGTAAATTTATGCATGATAAAATGGTAAAGTAGTTTTTACCATTTTATCATGCATAAATTTACACGAAAGTAACACAAATTAAAGTTATAAATACGGTTTTAGACCTACTAAATTGTCCTTTTTATGTTTGAAGTGGTTTATGCAAGTTCCTTACTTTCCTAAATTTTAATGATTTTTTAAAAACTATATAATCAATTTTGAAACCTGATAACCTGATTTTTAGACCTACTAAATTGTCCTTTTTATATTTTAAGTAGTTTTATGCGAGTTCTTTACCTTCCTGAATTATAATGATTTTTTTAAAACTATATAATCAATTTTGGGTGCCCAATACGTTACCTGTTTAAAACACCTTATATTGCTATACGCATACCGGGTGTTGATTTGGCGGACGCAACATATAAGATCCCATGTAAATTTTGAAATGTTAAAATTTTTGCTCTTCTATTTATTTTAGAAACAAAATGTTTTAACCTTTTTTGTAGAGGAAACAATACTGAATTCATTCGTGTTATCGTTTATCACTTTACGTTTTTCTAAGGTAAAATAATTAAGAAAAAGTAATGTGATTTTATAAAAATATTGACATGCCATGGAATTAAAACAACAATTGCGGATGTCAAAATGGCTAAAGATATCGCAGTCACTTAATTAAAGTAAATGGTTTTCGAAATGATTTACACTATACAAGAAAAAATCCTCCTAATACAGTGGTATTATGCAGACCACAGTTATCACGATGTTTGCGTTATGCTTTTTGTCGTTAATTGGGAAACAGCAATATTTTGTGCTATTTTAACATCCGCAATTGTAGTATCAATTCCATGGTATCTCATTATCTTTATTTTCCTAATTATTTTGGCTGTAATTTTTCTGACATTCGTTGATTTTTAAAAGAGGTCAATTTGAAGCTTTAAACGAGTGTTTTTCACTCCCAGACTAAGCATGAAGTAAAATTTCGAGTTTAGAAAAGCCCTGTGAAAATTTGTCGAGGGTCGCGCAGCGACCCTTGACAAATTTTCTGGGCTTTTCTAAACTCGAAATTTTACTTCATGCGCCACGCGTATAAAACACAGATTTTAAGTGAAGTTAGAATATACATAAATTTTGAAATATTGTAGTGTTTTATACGCGTGGCGCATGAAATAAAATTTCGAGTTTAGAAAAGCCCAGAAAATTTGTCAAGGGTCGCTGCGCGACCCTCGACAAATTTTCACGGGGCTTTTCTAAACTCGAAATTTTACTTCATGCTTAGTCTAGGAGTGGAAAACACTTGCTTAAAGCTTTAGATTGAACTTAAAAAAAAACATGGAATATCCGCAATTGTTGTATTAATTCCATAGTATGTCGTTATTTTTATAAAATCACATTACATTTTCTTAATTATTTTAGCTGTACATTTTCTGACACTCGTTGGTTTTTTAAAAGAGTTCAATTTGAAGCTTCAAACGGGTGTATTCCACTTCCAGACTAAGCATGAAGTAAAATTTCGAGTTTAGAAAAGCCCTGTGAAAATTTTCTGGGCTTTTCTAAACTCGAAATTTAACTTCATGCGCCACGCGTAAAAAACACAAATTTTAAGTGAAGTTAGAATAAAAATAAATTTGACAATATTATAGTGTTTTATACGCGTGGCGCATGAAGTAAAATTTCGAGTTTAGAAAAGCCCAGAAAATTTGTCTGGTGTCGCTGCGCGACCCGAACAAATTTTCACAGGGCTTTTCTAAACTCGAAATTTTACTTCATGCTTAGTCTGGGAGTGGAAAACACTTGCTTAAAGCTTGAAATTGAACTTAAAAAAAAAACAGGGAATATCCGCAATTGTTGTATCAATTCCATAGTATGTCGTTATTTTTAGAAAATCACATTACTTTTTCTTATTTATTTTAGCTGTAAATTTTCTGACATTCGTTGGTTTTTATAAAGAGTTCAATTTGAAGCTTTAAACGAGTGTTTTTCACTCCCAGACTAAGCATGAAGTAAAATTTCGAGTTTAGAAAAGCCCTGTGAAAATTTGTCGAGGGTCGCGCAGCGACCCTAGACAAATTTTTTGGGCTTTTCTAAACTCGAAATTTTACTTCATGCGCCACTCGTATAAAACACAGATTTTAATTGAAGTTAGAATATACATAAATTTTGAAATATTATAGTGCTTTATAGAAAAGCCCAGAAAATTTTTCGAGAAAAAAAAACGTTATTTTTTCGTTTTGGTTTTCTTTCCACTTCAATTAACCCAGAATTTATAATATACCGGGTGTATACATAGGAAATCGCATGTTAATTTTAAAGTGTTCAAATATTAGCTTCCCTATTTCTTTTAGAGACAAAATCTATTTCACTTAACACTTTACGTTTCTCAAAGTTAAAATAATTAAGAAAATGTATGTGATTTTATAAAAATATTGACATACCATGGAATTGATACAACAATTGCGGATATTTCCTGATATTTTATTAAAGTTCAATTTAAAGCTTTAAGCAAGTGTTTTCCACTCCCACACTAAGCATGAAGTAAAATTTCGAGTCTAGAAAGCCCTGTGAAAATTTGTCGAGGGTCACGCAGCGACCCGAGACAAATTTTCTGGGCTTTTCTATACTCGAAATTTTACTTCATGCGCCACGCGTCTAAAACACTATAATATTGTCAAATTTATGTATATTCTAACTTTACTTAAAATCTGTGTTTTATACGCGTGGCGCATGAAGTAAAATTTTGAGTTTAGAAAAGCCAAGAAAATTTGTCTCGGGTCGCTGCGCGACCCGAGACAAATTTTCACGGGGCTTTTCTGAACTCGAAAATTTACTTCATGCTTAGTCTGGGAGTGGAAAACACTTGCTTAAAGCTTTATATTAAACTTTAAAAAAAAACAGGGAATATCTACAATTGTTGTATCAATTCCATGGTATGTCATTATCTTTATTTTCTTAATTATTTAAGCTGTAAACTTTCTGACATTCGTTGATTTATAAAGGAGCTCAATTTGAATCTTTAATCGAGTGTTTTTCACTCCCAGACTAAGCATGAAGTAAAATTTTGAGTTTAGAAAAGCCCCGTGAAAATTTGTCGAGGGTCTCGCAGCGACCGAGACAAATTTTCTGGGCTTTTCCAAACTCGAAATTTTACTTCATGCGCCGCGCGTATAAAACACAGATTCTAAGTGAAGTTAGAATATACATAAATTTGACAATATTATAGTGTTTTATACGCGTGGCGCATGAAGTAAAATTTCGCGGTTAGAAAAGCCCAGAATATTTGTCTCGGGTCGCTGCGCGACCCTCGAAAAATTTTCACGGGGCTTTTCTAAACTTAAAATTTTACTTCATGCTTAGTCTGGGAGTGGAAAACACTTGCTTGAAGCTTTAAATTGAACTTTAAAAAAAACAGGGAATATCCGCAATTGTTATATCAATTTTATGGTATGTCAATATTTTTATAAAATCACATACATTTTCTTAATTATTTTAACTTAGAGAAACGTATAGTGTTAAGTGAAATAGATTTTGTCTCTAAAATTAATAGGGAAGCCAATATTTGAACACCATAAAATTAACATGCGATTTTCTATGCATACACCCGGTATATTGTAAATTCTGGGTTAATTGAAGCGGAAAGAAAACCAAAACGAAAACTAACGTTAACTTTTTTTTTAAATTCCTGAACTGTTTATATGAATACATGCGTATGTACATTTTGCTTGTAGAATGGGTTTGAAAATTGTATAATGTAATGTTGTTTCTAAGAAGGCTCATGCGGAACGGCCGAAATCAAGGATAAGTGGGGAAACTGCGTGGATCATACATAACATTGTATGCTTAAAGCCATCCTAATCTCCAGGGTAGGCGAAAACTTAGGGATCATCTCCCAGGGCCTATTTGCATACACGGAATTTCCCCCTGAAATACTTATACACTGTATGCTTAACATAATTAATTACGCCGAATTGGGAAATTCAAAAATCGTGACGCAAATTTAGTTATATTCATGTTATTTTTAAACTATAACTTCTAAACGGATACAGTGTTCTTCTTCTTCTTTCGCGTATTTAATTGCTTTGACATTCAAGCCCTTTTGACACAGTCAGTCACAGTATTAATTAAACACTTGTTTGTTTAACCATTTAAATAACGAATAAATAAATATAGGGGTAGTTATTAAAGGAACAGGTTATAGGAATGATTTTAGTTATTTTGATAATTAGATTATTGGAGTGTCGACTGAATTTAAAGTTTGGATTAACGCTCTTCCCGAGGGATAGGAAAAGGAAAATACACGTGCAGTTAGCAGGATGAGGTATACTAAAAGGGAATGTAAAGAATAAGAATATAAAAATGAATGTGACTGAAAAGATGCAAAAGGATAAGAGTCTAACTACGTGATGGCTTTGCGTTTTAATTTTTGCGAAGCGGTTCGACCTGCTCGGGATCGGGACACGGACTCAGGATTTAGTGTTTGTTCTGTATACTTTTAACGTGAGGTTAGAAATAACTTTAATTTGGTTCTCATTGATCACTTGATGAAACATTTTAACTAATATTTAAGTTTCAATTAAAGGCACTTGGTTTGTTTCACGAATTTCTTTATTATGCAACTAGTTTCGACTTATCGTCATTCTCAAGGAATAATAACATTATTCCTTGAGAATGACGATAAGTCGAAACTAGTTGGATAATAAAGAAATTCGTGAAACAAACCAAGTGCCTTTAATTCAAATTCAAATATTAGTTAGAAATGATATAAAACGTATACGGCCGTATTAATAGACGTTAATCGAAAGTTTCAAATTGCTCAACGAAACAGATTTAGTGGTTTTTGAAGTTTTCAATACTGCCTATTATTAGATCTTATAAATGTATTCTAAGTCAACAGTTTAAACCCTTGATTTAGTATAAAGTTTGTACCTCAAAAAAGCATTGAAGTTTTTTGTAACTTCTAATAATACGGCAAATTTAATTTAATATTTCGTTTATAGAACTGGCCCGATTAAGTGTAATTAAGAAATATTTAAAATAGTAACACAAGAATTACACATATTTGTGTAGGTAATTTGTAAATAATGACAGATTTGAATAAAGCGTACAATATTTTTTTTCAATAAAGGTTTCTGAATTTATTGTTTTTTTTTTCTAACAAGTGTTTTCACTTCTTGATGAAGCATGAAGCAAATATTTCAACCAGGCGCGCACCCAAAAAAATATTTTTAGGGGGAGCACACGCGTCTTAAAGGAGGCTAATCTAGATCTTACGGGAGGACTTCACGCATATGAATATATGTTACAGACATGCTGAGTGTAAGAAAAATGTCAAATTTGTAAATCTTTGATTTGGTTGGCGTTCACTTTGTGGTACATCTTTATAAAATAATATTAAAACACTTAACTTTGTTTTACCACTTTAATTAACTTTTTACATTACTATAGTTTCGACTACAAGCTAGTCATTATCAAACTGAGTACCTAAAATAGACTGTATAAAGTTATTTAAAGTGGTAAAACAAAATTTGTAAAGTTTAAATAACAGAAGCTTAACGTTAACCGAAATTATTGAAAATATAAGAGCATTATGTGCTATATTCTGACGCTCTCAACATAAAAAAGACATAATAAAAATGAGCAATTTGTAAGGAAATATTAATTTCTTTGTTTTTCATATAGAAAAAAAATTAAGCCGATAAAGCTAAAGAAACTAAATGTTAGGACTAAATTATGAAAAATACGAGACATTCTCCCGCTTTTATCTCAAATTACAAAAAATTAATAGATTAAACAAAACAAAGACAAAAAAAATCCCGAAAACATCACTTTTTTTAAAAATAAAGTGACAAATTACATATAACTTCACTTTAAATCAGTGTTTTATACGCGTGGCACATGAAGTAAAATTTCGAGTTTAGAAAAGCCTGAAAATTTGGATTTGCTGGGGCGCGACTCGCTTCGCTCGCGCGCCCCAGCAAATCCAAATTTTCAGGCTTTTCTAAACTCGAAATTTTACTTCATGCTTAATCTGGAAGTGGAATCGCTTGTTATCAATCAGAAGCTTAGTTTGGAATTTCCTTCATTGTCAAATTTATGACGTAAAATAAATAGAGTTGATGTTATTTCTTACTTCAAATTTAGAACGAAAACAAGTTTCTGTGGATTTTTTGTGTTTTACTAAACTTCGACGAACAAATTAGAAAAGCTTAAATTACGTAAAATAAAGCCTAATAAATAATTGAAAAAGTTAAAATTGATCAAAAATTATTTAAAACTAATAGAATTTAATTTAATTAAAAAAAACTCATCAATATTTCAAATCAAAATTTAACTGTTATTTAATATTTTTAAATATCCCGTGACGACACTCCAATTTTACTTACAGCCTAAATTTATTTATTTCTGTGTAGATTTTATTAATTATTTATTTTTATTTTTACAAAAAGCACACGGTGTGCGCGCATGCTTTTTGTAAAAATAAAAATAAATAATTTATAAATTATACACAGAAATAAATAAATTTAGGCTGTAAGTGGTTTTGAGAAATCTACATAATAAAAACAATTTTCTTTATTGCAGCGCCATCTATCAAAGTAACAACAAATATTTTTAGATAAAACTTACTTTTAAACGCTCTATCTAAATCTGTAATAAATAAATAGGGGTTCCTATTAAGGATTTTAAAGCTACCCCCTACCCAGCCTTCCCTGAGGGGTAGGGGGTTTAATGTTCTTACAGAATTAGATGTCCCCTTCCAAATCATTAAACTTTTATTTGAAACATGTTTTTATTCGGTGCATGTTTCTGAAGATATTCCAGGTGGTACTTTAAAATAGGACACCCTGTATATAATTATTTACTCCTGATTATGAAAAGTAGATTTTTTTTATGCAAGGTTTATTATAAATGCGTTTAGTTTTGAACATTTGACGAGTGTTTCCACTCCCAGATTAAGCATGAAGTAACATTTTGAGTTTAGAAAAACCTGAAAATTTGGATTTGCCAAAATTCAGGCTTTTTTTAAACTCGAAATTTTACTTCATGCGCCACCCGTATAACACGGATTTCAAGTAAAGTTACAAATATACTCCTTATAAATAATTTGTCACTTTGTTTATGAAACAAAATTATGTTTTCCAGTACTTTTTTTTTCAGTTTTTCTCCAACGCATTTTATCTAATAGCCCTTAAACACAAAGCATTTTGGCTACACAATGTGCGAAGTGACAGACAAATGCAATTTTATTCGGCTATTGTCTAAAAACATTGGACAATTCGGATTGTCTAGACAAAACGCGTTTTGTCCGTATTTCGTGTTTTGTCTGCAACATATACATCGACATACTACAATTTAGTTAGTCTTGTGGGAGGCCACCTCCACGGGTGCGCACCTGATTTCAACTATAGAAAATCCTAAAAATTGTAATTGTTAGCGAAGGCGTGTAAAAAGCGGATTTAATGTGAAGTGCAAAACATCTTTTTCTACTTTCATTACAATAACACAAAAACTCAATTATAGAAAATAATAAAATATTAATGAACTTTCTGCAAATCCCAAACAGGATTATTATTTGAAACGCTTAACTTGAATCGAGTATGTTTTTACAAAGCGGGAGAATGTCTCGTATTTTCCATAATTTAGTCCTAAAATTTAGATCCTCTGGCTTTATCGGTTCAATTTCGTTGTTTTTTGACATGAAAAACAAAGATATTAATATTTCCTTACAAATTAAGCATTTCAAATAACAAAAACAAAACTCTCCCACTAAAAGATAAAACAACTATTTATTAACTTCTTTCTACGCCTTGCGCATAAAGTACAATTTCGAGTTTAGAAAAGCCTAATAATTTGGATTTGAATAATACGGGATTTTCTTGAAAACAGATACAGGATTATTATATGGAATACTAAACAGAAATCCAATTAACCATCTCCCAGAAATGAATTATTCTAACAGGCAAGCTTTATTAATTCAAATATTAACCTCTACATAACCCCATCCATCTCTAACACAGGTAAAGCACCAATTATTTCCTCAATAATTGGACATATTTCCGGAAGCGCTTCCGCGGAAGAATTGACCATAAAGGAAATCCTATTATCGTTGCCCTGGATTTATTTTATGTAAAGGCACATTGAACGTAAATCTCTCGAAAAAGTTAAAACTGCAGAAGTTTCCGGCAATAAGTTTCACTTCGATAATTAAGTTGTATTTATTTCCAATTAAACTTTAATCACGAATTCACCGGAAATTTCGCTCTGGCTGGATTTTATCCGGCGAAAGGAGGCGATAAATCGCCCACTCTATCTCGTCTTATTTATTCATTTTTTGCTTCAATAAAGTAAATTAAGTTTATCAGCAGAATGACTAAAAAAAATATATATTTCTTAATGAAACGATTGAGACAAAAAAAAGAGATTGCGTGAATTTTCAAATTAATAGCTTGATGGGGCCCGCCGTGGCCGAGTGGTTGAGCCGCCGGTTTCGCCAAATCGGTCACGGAGGTGATCTGGGTTCGATTCCCAGCGGAGGCGAGTAACTTTTCTAACGGAAAATACTCGTCTCTGGTTCCATGGATGTGTGTGAATGTGTTGTGACGTCCAAATTAGTTGAAATATATGTTAATATAGTTAATATAAATCAACGTTAGTGGCTGAATGGTAAAAACCTATGCCAAACAAACAAACAAACAAAAAAAAATAGCTTGATGAGAAAATAAGAGCATTCGCTAGATGATTTAAGAAATTGATGAATAAAGCATTATTAATCTTTCGTCACACTTTTATTTAAATTACTTAATGTACATTTTGGACACAGTGTGACTATTATCAATAGATTAACAGTTTTTTAAGGAGATTTGAAGAATTTGTCAATACATTTATTGAGAGAAATAAAGAGATTTTGAAAATGTTTAAATAAGAGAAGATATTGGTGTTATTCAATGTCACAGACAGAATTTTAAGTAATTTTCAAAATAAAATAAATTAACAACATACAAACATTAAATTCACAATAGGGAAATAAGAAAATAAGTGCATTAATATCTTAGATTTGACAATCAAAAATACTAACAACAAACATGAATTTTTAATTTTTCACAAACTCACTCACACAGATACAACAATAAATAATAATTTCATTTCATCCCATTTCACAAACCTACACACACAGATACAACAACAAACAATAATTCATTTCATCCCATTTCACAAAAATTAGTAGCATTTCGGTCAATGATTCTTCGAGCTTTTGGAATCTTAATGTCACATGAAAATTTTAGAAAATAAATAAATATAATTAAATACATTGCAATTAAAAATCATTTTGCAATAGATATTGTAAATAAATTAATAACAAAGAAAAAACAGCAAATAATTAATAATTTAATATTTCCTTCAGAAATATACAAAGATACACGATACGGTTCACTTACATATAATGGTAATTTAAACCAGAACATTAGTAAATGTTTTATAAAATTAAACATTAAAATAGCTTTTAAAACAAATAACACTCTCTCAAAAATAATAAAAAACAATATAGACAAAACTGAAAGAGGTCAACGCTGTGGAGTTTTTCAGTTAAATTGTGGTGATTGGACAAACGGGGAGAGCATTTGAGGGACAAATTGATGAACACCTTAAAGCATTCCTAAATGATAAGGACACCTTAACATATGGTAATCATCTACAAGAAGAGCACCACCACTTTAACAAGTGCACATCGCTAGCATAGGAAGAAAATTAATCCTTATGGAGAACCTGGAAATAAATAAAAAAACATTCATCAGGCCTCTTGCTGAACAAACAGATCGAGCTCTCCAACTCTCCACTGCTCAAGCTGAGAAAAGATCCTCGCTCCACCCCCATGCCATAAAACTGTGTATATATATTGTAAATTTATCTGTAAATAACATCATTAACATTCTTTACCTATAGAAGCTACAGCGTAGGGCAACAACTGTGGTGAAAATAAATACAAGTAGTTGAAAATCAGAAATATTTTATTTATTAATTTATTAAAGTAATCATGGATTTTCAAAAAACGAGAATAAGAGAAGACATTTCATAAATTAGTCAAATAAAAGATTGAGAGAGATTTTATAAATGAATAGATTAAGAGAATATAAGAGGAGAACTGATTAATTAGTTGATAAGAATTTTATGAGAAAGATAAAGAGTAAAACAATGAACTGGTATTTTTGGAGCACTACAAATTTTACAAGGTTTGTTTGTTTGATTTTCACGATGCATCAAACGAAATTTATATTTTATCAAATGAAAATCCCACATGCTAGTTTTATATCAACATATTGCACTCTTTGTCGAATGACTTTCACTTTTAACAAAAGATTTTAAATGATTGAATTTTTGTCACAGACCATTAATAAGCCCAATAAAACCAGTGTTGAGCCCACTAAAAATATGTATTAAAAATTAAAAGTTGAAGTCCTAAAATAATTATGTGCTTTCTATTTTAGGGTATCAAATATTATAACATTTAAACTGTGTTACATCTTGCTTCATATTTTAGCGTTTATTCAGAGAGAGAAAACATTTTTTTAATGAGTTCAATCTGAGCTACTAACAAGTGTTTCCACTCCCAGATTAAGCATGAAGTAAAATTTCGAGTTTAAAAAGCCTAAAAATTTGGTTTGGTTTAGAATTAAATAATGCGTAAATACAGGGGATTATTGTTTTAAGTGTTTTAAACGAGTGTTTCCACTCCCAGATTAAGCATGAAGTAAAATTTCGAGTTTAGAAAAGCCTTAAAATTTGGTTTGGTCGCTCCGCGAAGCGGGGCGACCAAACCAAATTTTCAGGCTTTTCTAAACTCGAAATTTTACTTCATGCGCCACGCGTATAAAACACTGACATCTTGTGAAATTCAAAATATTCTTCTTTAGCAGTATATTTTAAATCCTGCTTTAGAGGCATATTGTCAATACTGATCTATCTAGCAGTATATTTTTAATACTAATCTAGCAGTACATATTTAAAACTACTAATCTAACAGTATATTTTTAATTTTACAATATTTCAGTGTTTTGTACGGGTGGCGCATAAAGTAAAATTTTGAGTTTAGAAATGCCTGAAAACCAAATTTTAAGGCTTTTCTAAACTCGAAATTTTACTTTATGCTTAACCTGGGAGTGGAAACACTTGTTCGAAACGCTCAAAAGAAAAATTTCCTGCGCTTAACGCTCTTACACATTATTTAATTAGTTTTAATAAACCTATCCTAAAAGGATAGTTATTTGACAAATTGTGAAATATCTTGATACAAAATTGACAAGTGTAATTTTCATTTTATAAAAAGGGAATTTCATTTGTTAGATAGTGAAAATCCAACAAAAAATCCTGTGTGCAAAATTTAGATACGGGTTTGAATTAGGTTTACAACGAAGAATTGCGGCTTCTTTCTCTTGTCAAAATCCTGTACTTCTTTTTCACATCTTTTACTCTACTTTTACTTAGTTCGGGTTATGGAAGATGAAATATCTGTTTTAAAACTTTACAATAAATCAGTGTTATGTACGCCTGGCATGAAGTAAATATTTCGTGTTTGGAAAAGCCTGAAAACTTGGTTTGGTCGCTCCGCTTCGCGGAGTGGCTGAACAAAATTTTCAGGCTTTTCTAAACTCGAAATATTTACTTCATGCTTAAACAAGTAATAGGAAAACGTGTTTAAAAATCATTGAAAACTTTAATAAAATTACTGAACAAGAAAATTACTATTATTTAAAATGTAGTTATAGAATTTTTTTGTTAGTAATGAATGTGTGTGATTGTTGTTTGAAATGCAAATAAAAGTGAGATCGCAGCGTGGAGAGCTTCTAGAAAGGGGGGCTTAACGAAAGCTTGTTTGGGTAAGCCATATTATGGCAGACTAAACGCAGTTTCAGTTACGTTTTAACATCCAGCGGCGTTATTGAGGCGGGGTTTTCACTAGGAATTTACATATTCTAGTCTAGATTTCGGTTGTTATTAATAGCATAACTCATTTATGTAATAGGTTATTAAACGTCGAGATGAAAAACGGAGAGTGTGGGAATTGTCGGTTTGTGTTGATGAAATTTCATAAATATACAATGTAAATTATTAAACTAACTTTTTAAAAAAAAATGTACAGGTTAAATGTTGTTTCAAATCAAATTAAATCAAGTTTATAGGTCTAGTAATATGTTCAATTACAATATTAGACTTCAAGAATTTAGAATAAAATGAAATATAAAATATAAAGTATAAAAACATAAAACACAAAGCAGACCACATAAAACACAAAACACAAAATATAAAGTATAAAATATAAATATAAGATATCATACTTGTTTCAATGATTATTTGCAGGAAGTCGATATTAATTCGTTTTTTTTTTATTTTGGGGTATATAAAATTAATTTAACTCAGTTGAATATGAATTTTGAGTTGTTTTTTTTCGTTCTAATTAGAATTATAGCGATGAAGTAACCAATGAAATCTTAAGTTGCTACTGAAATCTATATGAAATATTAATTTACGAAATATGTGCAAACAAACAATTTTCCCACGTAAACGCATTTTTAAAACACGAGCGACGAAGGCGCGAGTGCATTTGATTGGGTACAATATTTCTTTTTTATAAAAAAAACTTTAATTTATTTATTAGGGGATTCGATATGGGAATGAGGAGTAGTCAAAGAAAAGGGATCCGGTGATTATGGATTTTTTCACGCCTCGCGTAACAAAACCCCGATGTACCAGGCTTCATTTACGTTTTTCAATCTATAACACGATAAAATAAACACTACAGTGAGCTAATTCTTGATAGGCAAAAACGCATCGTGAAGATGCCAGCATTCCGCGGGAAACGAACTTTTGCAATAGGCACACAGGTCTTTCCTGATAATTGATATCTCATGTTAATTAATTTTACAAATGTTTATTTTGATTAATTCGAACGTCCGAAGCAATGTGTATGTGAATATGTAAAAATATATTTAAAAAGAAAAAACTAGTATGCTTCTTGAATGCAATTTTAAACCATAAGGGATTAAACAAAATTAACTAAGGGATTAATCAAGCAATAGTGACTGATACTGGTTTGTTAACTAATTTTGTAAACGTGTTTTGTTTAGCTGAAATTCCTTTCTTTAAACTCATTATCTATAGTTTTTGAATTTACAGCGATTGAAAATTTCGCACAATGTTACTTTTTTCGGAATAGCAACAATAAAATTGCAGATTAAATAACAACATTTTTCATCAATCAAAGTAACACAAATAATTTTAACAAAATCCAGCCGGAGGTTGAAATCAGTTAGCGATCGACCAAAAATTGTCCAGCGATCGACGGATTAAACACCCTCTGATTATGTATTTTTAAATTTATTTAAAAAAAAAAAACTAGTACAACATAGAGCTTTAGCCACTTCTAAAATATCGTATGTTTTTCTTGTAAAACAAACTTATCATGTACAGGTTATCAACATTTTTTATCTTGGCCAACAAGACGGTGCTCTTTTTTGACATGCACTTCATTAGCAATGTGGCTAATGCTAATTCCGTCTCTAAACGAGTCGTTATTATCGCTTTTTGCGATACAGTCAGTTAAAGCATGTCGACGTTAATTATTTTTTTTTACTTTTCCGCTGATTTGTCAATTTGATTGACAATTTGAAAAATCGAAGTGAGCCTAGTTCACATAGCCAAATATTTTGCTGTACTATTTTTTTTCCTCTCGCAACTGTACATCAATTCATCATGTCACTTAAATGCACTATAATTAAGACACTAGTTATTTCGAATGAATACAAAGCACGCACAGTAAATCAATTTGACAGTTTACAAAATTCGTTGAAATACATAAATCTTCTCGTAGTGAGAGCGTCAAGCATCAACATTGTCGCCCTCTGGCGGAAGGATATGGGCGGAAACTCGGATGAATTGTTGCACTATTTCATTATTAAAATGAAAAAAAAAAACACCGTCACGTATAAAACTTTCTAATTGTGTTAAACCCTCACAAAAACCGATTATAAACTCTAATAAAACTTTCTGGGTGGGCGTTAATATAAAGGGACTTCGCTGTGATCTCCTATTAAGGGATTTTATGACGCGCCCAGTGCACTAGGGGAGCAGTCTCTCGTAATTTCATAATGCACCTAAACGAAGGGACTAATTTTCATTTTCCGTGTAGCATTTTTTAAATATAATTTTTGTAGGAAATTTTGTTAAGTGCACGGAAGTTCACTTATTACGTTTTATATTTATAACGAAATTTACGGAGTTGTGAACTCGCGATCGGTAGCGCGCGCTTTGTAAGTTTTAATAGAAAGTGTCGTTGGTTATTTTATTTTGCAGTTTGTTGCTAGTGTGTTGTGCTACTGTAGTTTAATGAACGGTGAAAATTAATTAAATGTGTGTGCAAGATAAAAGGGTGATGGTCTTGGTTAATGAAATGTTAATTTTAATTAAATGTGTTGCGGTACAATTTAGGTTCTGAATAATTTTATGCTTTAATGAAACATTTTATATTAATTAAAAATTAATATAGTTTTATTAAAACAATAAAAAAAACTTTTATTTCCTACTTTTCGTGCATACAATATTTATAAAACACTGAAGAAAGATCTGTTATAAGTATACATGGTTTACTTCATGCGCTACGAGTATAAAACACGAAATTCTTGTGAAGTTTTTGTTTCAAGTATACCTGATGCATGTAAATTTAAGAGCATTTGTTATTTTATAGTTTAATTTAAAACTTCTAACGAGGTTAAGTATGAAGTAAAATTTTGAGTTTAGAAAAGCCTGAAAATTTGGTTTGGTCGCGTAGCGAAGCGAAGCAACCAAACCAAATTTTCAATAATCTAATAAGAACTTAAAATCTTACTTTGTAAAACGACAGTTCTATCACAATTCACTTACTACTCTTCGCTAATACATTCCTGTCTTAGCCAAGCGACTAAGTCACGGATTCAAAGAGTTCAAAATTCGTGTATTAGACTGATTTATGTATTTCGCAGATGAGATGGAAAAAGTCATAAACTAAATGATTTACAATGGCTAAACATAGAGAACCGTCAAAAATTGCAAAGCTATTGTTTATATAATTATAAATAAATAATATAAATAAACTATGTTAAAGAAGTCGAGGAGGTTATCGCCACCAGCACACAAAACAATATTATATAAAAGATCATTGCATTTTACAATTGTTAACTTCTTAAATAATTGTCTGTATTCTGTATTTCTATCGATTCCACAATTAGTTTTAAAAAGCGGTGATTTGAAATGTTATATGTAGAACAATGTAATTAAGTATATATTTCAGATTGATGTACCTGGTAAAAAGTGCGTGTTCGTAATATTGTTATTTTTTAATACTTTATATTTTAAGGTGTAATGGAAGATCAGTGTATATATTACGTACACATCTGAATTACGTCTTATGTTTCTATAACAGAATTTTGGAATTATATATGATTTATATTGTATAATGTATCTTCTGTTCTAAAAATTAAGCTTATTATTAATATTATTGTTATTATAATCAATAACATTTATTACTATTAATATTATTTAGATATACATTACATTCAATACAATTTTTCTGGACATATCACTAAAATACATTGCGGTTTTTTTTATTCTATTCGCTAGTAAAATATTTCTTGTTTCAATAGTAATATTTATGAGTGATGCCGGTCGAGCGAAAAACCGAATCCCCGCTTAATCAAATAAATCGAACGAAATACGCCCGAATATTTGAAAGTTTTTGTTTGGCTCTCCGGTTCTTTAGTTTCGAAAAAGAAACGCGTCAGATTTACACAGCGTGTGAAAATTGCTTGACACATTAATGCATTTTCTGGTTTGACCTAATAAACTTGTATTTTATTAAAATCAATAACTTGAAGTTATTCTCCCATTAAAGTAGTTATATTTTAAATTAATTCAAATTTTGTTTAAACCTTATGTTAAATTAATACGAAATAATTACTATTAATGAATGTTTGAAACAATCGTAAACGGCCTATAGACGGTGAATATTATTCCGCAATTTTTTGGGGTTTGTGTAATATAGGGTGTCTACGCTAAACCGTTCCTTAAAAGTTTATGGGGTTGCCGTTGCACTAATAATTTGAAAAAAATCCTTGTCATACGGTTGAATCAGTTCTCCTGATGTGAAATATTTTCAACTTTATATCACTTCCGGTTTCACCAGAAGTAGCACCAAATTTGTTATTTTAAATAGAACACCCTATATATTAGTAATTTTTTGGATTCCTTGTTTCAATTGCAACATATTTTGTTCGTAAATATGTACACTTATCTCTTATAGTTTTCAAGAAAAAAAAAAATATTTCTAAAATTTTGACGTCTAAAAGGCATCTTGAAATCTGTCTGTAACTTTTCTCAAGAATAAGATAAAAATATGATTTATTTTTAAAAGTTTGGGTATAACCTGGAAAATATTGTGCCGTCAGTCGGTATAAAAAAAAGTGGTAGCGCACGCGTCGTGATAGATAAAAATGGATAAGAGGTTTATTTTAGAGTTCATCGAAGTTTATCATAGACTTCCTATGCTCTATGGAACGTTAAGAGAAAGGACTACATTAATCGCATAAAAAATAAGTGCCGACAAGCAAGATGTTCTAAAAAATAATAATTCTTAGCGAACAAACTTCCGCAAAGAACTTAAGCGGCTCAACATGACTTCCGTCATGAAATACCGACAGGGACTGCAATATATTGACAAGCATATTATACGTCTAATGTTGTACAACCGTCAATATCGCCTCCATACGATTCAATTTATTGTATAAGCCCAATTATTGTGCAATAATATCGACTGTTTATGGGCTGCTCTAGACTATATTTTGGAGAAATTCGATACGAATTATTTTTTTATATTTTGAAAATTGTATGCTTATAATTGGCAAATTTAGTTTTACTTTGTCAAAGGAATTACCTAGAAGCAAGGGGGTGTAAGTGACTAATAAAAATATTGAGAAATCTAGTTTTAAAGTTCAAGTTATATTAAAACTAACAGACAAAATAGCCGAATGGTTATGTGGATTTACCGATAATATATTGGGTTGCAGTATATATCAATGAAAGCTCGATATCTCTCTGCTAATTAACACAAACTTATGAGTAACGACCTTTAAATATTTATACCAACTAAGGTAACGGCGCATAGGTCAAGATAAAAATGAGTTAAAATGATTAGATGAATCGCTGTAATCGCTGTAAAGTTCTTAGAGGGTTTAAAATTTAAACCGACATTAACTGTAGAAGCAAATCGAGATAAATGCCCGCATCAATGCAGGAATAAAATGTTAATTACCAAAAACTTATGGTTCATGGGATTAACATACAGAGAGTTTCATCTAACACCGAACATTTTCAATGTATATTTTCGTATGTTCAAATTGTCAAACCAAGCATCCAATACGATTTGACACATTTAATTTTTAGGTTATGTGTAAATTTGGTTGCCTAAATGATCACTACAAATTGTAACCAATTAATCGCAATCAACACCCTAACTTATTTAAGTACAAATTGTACATGCAGGAAGTTTTTATTTCAAATAGACATGTCCTAGTTACAGCGTATGTGCTGTTAATATTTAGATAATCCTTGTTTTTTTTTTATATAAGATTTCAATTGAAACTTAAATCGAGTGTTTTCCACTCCCAGACTAAGCATGAAGTAAAATTTCGAGTTTAGAAAAGTCTGAAAATTTGGTTTGGTCGCGCAGCGCGAAGCGAATTTTATTTCATGCGCCACCGGTACAAAGCACTGACTTATTACGAAGTTTAAAACTCGGCGTTAAACTTCACATCGAATCAGTGCTTTGTACCGGTGGCGCATGAAGTAAAATTTCGAGTTTAGAAAAGCCTGAAAATTTGGTTTGGTCGCTCCGCGCTTCGCGCTACGCGACCAAACCAAATTTTCAAGCTTTTCTAAACTCAAAATTTTACTTCATGCTTAGTCTGGGAGTGGAAAACACTCGTTTTAATTTTCAATTGAACTCTTATAAAAAAAAAACAAGGATTATCTAAATATTTACAGCACATACGCTGTAATTAGGACATGTATACTTGGAAGATAAACTCCCTGATTGTACAATTTGTACAGAAATAAGTTAAGACTTTGATTGCGATTGATTGGCTACAATTTGTAATAGTCATATAGGCAACCCAATTTACACATAACCTAAAAATTAAATGTGTTAAATCGTATTGAATGCTTTGGTTTGACAAATCGAACATACGAAAATAAACATTGAAAATGTTCATTGTTAGATAAAACTCTCTGTATATACAAGTCAGAAATATCAAGTGTGTGTGTTGGGTTGATAGATGTCGTGGCCTGAAGAGCTCAAAATAAGAGCGAAACGATTATCGTCATCTTCTGTCCTTGCACATACACCTGACAGATAGAAAACAGGTAGTCAAGATAGGTAATACAATATCTTCAGAAATTAGTGTTACTTCTGGGGTCCCAGAGGGCTCCCATTGCAGACCAGTATTATTTGTACTATTTATTAATGATATTGGCCAGTTTATTAAATATGGTAACTATCTTCTATTTGCCAATGACCTGAAATTGTTTAAATTTATTAAATGCCTGGATGACCAACATAAATTACAGTTGGATCTGAATAGTTTGTCCACGTGGTGTGAAACTAACAAATTATTTTTTAACTTACAAAAATGCAGCTCAATTTTATTTTATCGCCGTAACATAATGGAATTTAATTATGCGATATGTAATCATGCATTGCTTTGCGTTGATAACATCAAGGACCTGGGTGTCATATTTAATTATAATTTAAACTTTAGCCATCATATTAAACGCATATCTAACAAAGCACTGGGAGTCCTTGGTTTTATTGGACGCTTTTCGAAAGATTTTGATGTTTCCGTTTTACTTAAATTATATACTTCCTTGGTCAGACCTCACTTGGAATACGGATGTGTCGTTTGGTCTCCTTATACGAGGGTACTTTCAGCAAAGCTGGAGAAAGTACAGAGTCGCTTTTTGCGCTTAGTTTCTGCTAGGCTAGGCAACACTAGATACCAATTTAGCAATAGTACTATGCATAATATGTTGTGTCTCAGCTCGTTGGAAAATAGGAGAATAAAAAATGATTTGTGTTTTCTATTTAAGCTTATACACGGCGAGATAGACTGCCAAAGCTTATTAGAACAATTAGACTTTTATGTGCCTGCTAGAGGTCCCAATAGATCGAAATTACTATTATATTTGCGCTATCATGCAGTTAAATACGCAACATTTAATCCAATATGCAGAATGATGAGTTACTCTAACGAATTAAACAATAACAATTATTTTTTATTATATCAGTCTTTATTTTCAACATTTAAGGCTTATTTAAAACGAATCAATTTATCCGCTATTGTTAATAATGTTTTATCTTAATTTCAATTACTTAGTTTGTGAACTCATATAATTTTAATTCGATATTATATTATACAATCTAGTCTTTACTGATATTAATTTCAATATGTTATTTGTACAATTTATTAGTTGTTTATGTATTTGTCTTTGTACCGATTTGTTGATTTTATCTCTAAATAATGTATTCACTCTTTAATATTTTTTATTATTCTCATTTTAACTCGCGTAAAGTAAGAGTATGTTATCCACTCTGTATATATAAATATACTAATATTATAAATTTATGTAAAAGGAGATTCCGTAAATAAATCAAATAAATAAATTAATAATCATTTTCACTAATTTTTATCCTGACCTATGCGCCGTTACCTTACTTAGAATAATTAACAAAAAAAACTATTTCCCTTGCATGTACTCCATTTTTTTTTGTCACTTACACCCCTTTGCTTCTAAGTACCTCAATTAATTTTTATCAATATCAGATGTTTAATTCTATATATTTTCCACTTGTTTTTAAAGTAATAATAAAAATACAACACGTAACATTAGCGTCGAGGTAATTTAATTTAGATACGAAACTTCTTGTGTTCCACACATAATCACACGAAAAGTAAATAAATCACACGCGCGGCGTGTGTACACAGTAAATATTATACCGATAAATTATATTTTAATGAAATGAAACAAATCTGAGCAATATAAATGCGAGCACATTTATCAGAAATAATAGCGGTGTCTAATAATAATGGTGTGAAATATTAGGCGCTATTATAATAAAACAAATTCTAGGTTATCCCCGACGTTGAACTTTAGAGAAATTAAAGCCGTGCAATTTGTTTTCATTTATCCCGTAATTTCAGGATAATTAATAAGGGAGCTCGACTTGTAGACAGATCGGATGGTACCAGATGTAATCAAATCCTCGGCTATTTTTAGAGTTTAAATTTCCTTCACGGTAATTGCAACTAGTTTGTTTTTCTTACTATCTTTTTAGATTCCGTGGGCTCTGCCTGCTTTCCTGCTGTTCTAAGGCAAAGAGTTTTCCAAACTTGAAAAACAGCCCCATTTGTTTGAAACTTAATTATCGTTAGCGGTTTAATGTATTACTTTAGTTTTCTTAAAATAGAGTGAAATATAATCAGAGTGTTAAAAAAAAAACAAGGATTTAAAATGAGTGTGTAATCGTATGTTTTAAAATAAATCTTTATTTAAATCCTTTCTAAATTTACTCCCTGAATAACTATTATATTTACTTAATATAATAGCAGACTATTTATGATTTTCAACTTTTTATTCTTCTATTAATTGATAATGGATTTTCAAAAAATAAGTGCCTTAACAATCAACGATATTATATTTACCATTTGATGCAACATAAATACATTTTTGTATCCATTTTCAACTTACTCTTTGGATACCTTTTACAATTAGCATTTTATGTAACATAATATACAATTATTTCACACTAAAATTCAAGTCGAAATATTTACTTTTCATTTCTGAGAGGAGTGTAACTCTTAAAAAATATCGATTACAGTAAGGCCAGTATACGATGGCTGAGAGGAAAATGATAGAATATTTTAAAATGTAGACTTGAATAAAGATTCCAATAAATCGAAAATTACAAAACTTAACCCAAACGTTTCAAAGTTAAGTTACATTTTTCAAAACCATTTTTTATCTAAAAAAAAATAAAAATCACAGAAGTTAGTTAGTTTTCTTAAAATAGAGTGAAATATAATCGGTGTGTTAAAAGAAAAAAAATTGAAACAATATTTTAAAATTTAGACTTGAATAAAGATTCCAATAAATCGAAAATTACAAAACTTAACTCAAACGTTTTAAAGTTAAGTTACATTTTTTTCAAAACCATTTTTTATCTGAAAAAATTAAAAATCACAGAAGTTAGTTTTCTTAAAACAGAGTGAAATATAATCAGAGTGTTAAATGAAAAAAAACGAAATAAAATTTTAAAATGTAGACTTGAATAAAGATTCCAATAAATCGAAAATTACAAAACTTAACCCAAACGTTTCAAAGTTAAGTTACATTTTTTCAAAACCATTTTTTATCTGCAAAAATTAAAAATCACAGAAGTTAGTTAGTTTTCTTAAAATAGCGTGAAATATAATCAGAGTGTTAAAAGAAAAACAAATAAAACAATTATTCTTTCCCTTAATAGAAGATGCTATTGTTTTATTAGTTTTATACTATAAGCTCGTGTAAAGTTTAGTTTAGTAGTGATGTAATTAGTTTTGTATACTTAGAGTGTATATACTTTTTTTTATGTTAATGTTAAAATGGTTTTTACCGTAATTAAGTAAATAAATAAAAAATAAATAAATAAATAAATATTTTAAAATGTAGACTTGAATAAAGATTTCAATACATCGAAAATTACGAAACTTAACCCAAACGTTTTAAAGTTAAGTTACATTTTTTCAAAACCATTTTTTATCTGAAAAAATTAAAAATCACAGAAGTTAGTCAGTTTTCTTAAAATAGAGTGAAATATAATCAGAGTGTTAAATGAAAAAAAAAAAACGAAACAATATTTTAAAATTTAGACCTGAATAAAGATTCCAATAAATCGGAAATTACAAAACTTAACCCAAACGTTTCAAAGTTAAGTTACATTTTTTCAAAATCATTTTTTATCTAAAAAAATTAAAACTCACAGAAGTTAGTTAGTTTTCTTAAAATAGAGTGAAATATAATCAGAGTGTTAAAAGAAAAAAAAAATGAAACAATATTTTAAAATGTAGACTTGAATAAAGATTCCAATAAATCGAAAATTACAAAACTTAAACCAAACGTTTCAAAGTTAAGTTACATTTTTTCAAAACCATTTTTAATCTGAAAAAATTAAAAATCACAGAAGTTAGTTAGTTTCCTTAAAATAGAGTGAAATATAATCAGAGTGTTAAAAGAAAAAAAAATGAAACAATATTTTAAAATTTAGACTTAAATAAAGATTCCAATAAATCGAAAATTACAAAACTTAACGCAAACGTTTCAAAGTTAAGTTACATTTTTTCAAAACCATTTTTATCTGCAAAAATTAAAAATCACAGAAGTTAGCAAGTTTTCTTAAAATAGAGTGAAATATAATCAGAGTGTTTAAAGAAAAAAAAATGTAACAATATTTTAAAATTTAGACTTGAATAAAGATTCCAATAAATCAAAAATTACAAAACTTAAACCAAACGTTTTAAAGTTAAGTTACATTTTTTCAAAACCATTTTTAATCTGAAAAAATTAAAAATCACAGAAGTTAGTTAGATTTCTTAAAATAGAGTGAAATATAATCAGAGTGTTAAAAGAAAAAAAAATGAAACAATGTTTTAAAATTTAGACTTGAATAAAGATTCCAATAAATCAAAAATTACAAAACTTAACCCAAACGTTTTAAAGCTAAGTTAAATTTTTTCAAAACCATTTTTTAAAAATCACAGAAGTTTCTTTCATCATAAGAAACTATACTCTTATGTTAAAAGAAACTTCTGTGATTTTTTTTCATTTTTTAAAATATAAGAAATTTTAAGTGAATATTTTTTGTTTTTGGTGCTAAAATCTCAAATTAATGACGAAATTTTATATTTTTTTTGTAATCTCAAAAAATTCACACATGTTTTTAATAACGTTAGAACCAATGTGTAATGTTTTATTTATCTAGACAACAATTCATTAACTCACCAAAAACAATTTATTTGCAAAACAAGAGCTTGATATAAATTGTTGACTTTGAGCGCGTGTACTGGACACAATTTTTAGGCTACTAAGCTACACAAAACTAAAATTAAAGCCAAATCAATTCTGAATATAATGCTTAAATAAAAATTTTAATTATTTACAACTTGATTTTTTTGTTAATGGTTTTTATGGGAAAGTCCTGAACGATTTCAATTCTTTACAGAAAACAAGAAGTTTGTATTTTAAGCGCTTGTAATGGACATAACTTTTAAACTACAGATAGAAACAAAACTTCGAATTAAAGGTCATTTAGTTCAAAATACGCTGTTTTTCAGTATATTATAATATGGCTACCCTACCGTTGATTTGACAAATAAATTAATAAATATACATGGAATTTTTATGAAAATTTACATTCAGATTTTCGTTGCTTTTCCAAAGTTTTTTACTCCTTAAACGAATGTTTATAATCCTTGATTAAGTATGAAGTAAAATTTTGAGTTTAGAAAAGCCTGAAAATTTGGATTGGCCGGCGCGCGAGCGAAGCGAGTCGCGCCGGCAAATCCAAATTTTCAGGCTTTTCTAAACTAAAAATGTTACTTCATGCGCCAGGCGTAACAACGCTGATTCAATGTGAAGTTTAAAATATACTTCTTTAAACCTATATTTTATCTTTTTATAATATTACTCTGTAATTGAGTGGCCCTGTTGAGTAATAAATATTATTATTATTTATATTAAATACATTTTTTACAAAAAATTTAATGTTTTTCATATACAAATTTAAACTATTAAAAATATCATACAATTTTTTTTTCATTCAAAAATCACATCTATTCTAATGAATGTTGTGCGTTCATTTTTATTAGAAAAATATTCCTTACATTTCCAGCACAAATCAAATTTGTTTTTTAAAGAGAAAAACTGAATAAAATTTGGGACTTTGAGTGCTTGTGTTAATTACAGTTTTTAGCATGTAGTATAGCTGAATTGAAACCTCATTCATCTCGCTTCTACGCCTCTGAATTTTTGTATTCTCCACGATTTTTAAAAGTTGAAATATCTTGGTATAGTGTCTTGTGACTCATTGATGTGGAATGTGTGGTGAGAGTATGTCGACAGTTGTATCTGCAACGATTTTTCCTAGTTGTGTCAAATTTTGACGTTACATGACAATGTCGTACTGTTTAATCCGCAAGTACATTAGTGTTCTTTCTTTTAGAAAAGCTTTAAATTATAATTTCTTCTGATTTTTTTCTTTTGAGTATACATATCCGAATTGCATGTTGCAGATTTTTAAATATTCGTCGTTTTCTTAAAAGAGGTCAATTTGAAGTTTAAACGAGTGTTTTCCACTCCCAGGTTAAGCATGAAGGAAAATTTCGAGTTTAGAAAAGCCTGAAAATTTGGTTTGGTTGCGTAGCGCGAAGCGCGGAGCGACCAAACCAAATTTTCAGGCTTTTCTAAACTCGAAATTTTACTTCATGCGCCACGCGTATAAGACACTGATTTCAAGCGAAGTTTACTCGTTCACAATATTTCAGTGCTTTCGGTGTTTAATACGCGTGGCGCATGAAGTAAAATTTCGAGTTTAAAAAAGCCTGAAAATTTGGTTTGGCCGCTCCGCGCTTCGCGCTACGCGACCAAACCAAATTTTCAGGCTTTTCTAAACTCGAAATTTTACTTCATGCTTAGTCTGGGAGTGGAAAACACTCGTTTTAAGCTTCAAATTGAAGTCTTTAAAAAGAAGCGTATGTTGGTGCCATGAATTCTGCTAACTTACGAGATACACAACAAAAAAATTAGAATATTGCCGTTTCTGTGATTGTAGAAATATATGAATATAAATTCAATCATTTATTAATACAATCACAAAAACAACAATTTTCTATATTTTTTTGTTGTGTATGTGTTAAGATAGTTTTGGGTGATGTCCAAACCTAAAACTAACTTACGAAATACACAACAAAAATTGTATAATATTTAAAAGAAGTTCATCGATGTAAATATTAGATTGTGTATATTTATTTATATCTTAACTTAAGTCTATTATACCAACAAAATAAACATTGAATACATAATTAATTTATAACTTCGTAAATTCCAAAGTTTCCACAACAAACTTTTTTCCTCTCCCTCGACTAAAAAAAAAAGCTAAAATCAACATTTAATCCCGTAATTATTTAACCTGGCGCAACTTTTCAAGCATCACTCACGTTCCCAAGAGTCGCTATAAATAAATTCCGCGGGGATATTTAAATTCCTCCGCTCTGGGTGAATTTGCGCAGGGCAGCCTTGACCTGCCGGCTTTAAAACCCACGCGGATTCCCGAAGATCTTCATCAGCAACCAACGACGAAATTACTGTGCGTAATTCAAACCAATCCAGAACTATTTTACTAATCTTGACCTTTATCAGCGTTGCGGATTCCGTCCGAGGAATGCGAATCGCTTACGTTAACCTGTATCTAATAAAGGGAATATTTCAGTAAATTTGCGCTTAATTAAAATCAGAAATTGATTAATTAGAATTATTAGGGGTGGTTGTTTGTTCGGTGGTGTGTTGTGCTATGTGTGTGGGGCAATCACGGGAAGCAGCCTTTGAAGTCGTCCCGGGAAGTAAAACGGCACTTTTGTTGATGTTGCCCCCGGCGACGGGGGTTGAGGGTGGATGCTCTTGGTGATGCGAAGCATACCCATAACATAATTCTTTGTGGGGAACTTTAATGATCAATCTTGGATTCCACTTTGGCCTCGTTAGTATCGCCCTTCTCTGTGATGGAAATGCATATATTAATATCGCGCTCTAAAAGTTTAAAATTTAATTTTAACGTATTATACATGCGAAATTTTAAGACAACAAGAAGTTTAAACTTTCCTCGTAGATTCATTAAATATAATGCATAATTCTAAATTACTAACTATCCATAAATACCCACTTGAAAATAAAATAAAAATAGTATTAATAAATTATTTTGCATTTAACCAATTGTGAAATATTTTTGAATCTAGTTATGATATATTTAATTAAAACATTTTGCGTTAAAAGTGGCTGAAGGCCGAAATTTAAAAAAATCAAATTACCATATAATATATTGGTAATTTTAAAAAGTAATGTAAATCTTGGGAAAGTTACGAAAAGCGTTAAAGATCAACTAAAATTTTATAAATTCATTAAAAGTCTCTAAACTTTAAAAATAAACTGAAATTTTCAAAATTCATAAAAACCGTCAACATATTTAAAATTAACGGAAAGTCTCGAAAAATTGCCAATAATTGAAAAATAATTGTGAACTTATTAAAAAACTATTTGACATATGTTTCATCAATTTTTCAATAAACGAAACCTCAAACTATTTATTTAAAACAAATAATAAAAATTATAATTTACACATACAACTTTTAAAACTGTCGACAATGTAAAAATTGTTGAAAAGTGATGAAGTAAAAAATTTGTCATGAAAAAATGTGAATACTGCCCCCTAATCTAATATCTAATATGTGACTCAATAAATTCTTCACATTTTTAACTTTACTATAAATCAGTGTTTTATACGCGTGACGCATGAAGTAAAATTCCGAGTTAAAAAAAGCCAGAATTTCCAAATCCAAGTTTACTTAACTGTAAATTTTACTTCATACTCAATCTGGGACTGAAAAACACTGGATAGAAAATAATTAATAGGTTTTTTTCAAGATTTTCATTCATTTATAAAATCTTGTCTGGACCTTAAACTGCAGGATAATGTAATTTTCATTAAAATCGAATTATTTTGTAATTTTCTATCTACCATACCGGATTCAAGAGATTTAATGTGAAATTGAATTTTTTTGTTGGATTTTTGTTTGAAAATATCTAAAAAAAATAATTTTTTTTTGTGTGTTTCATTGGCCTCGGCTTTCGCCATACAGCCATCTGCCATTGTATTATTTTTTAATTAATTAATTAACTATTTCCACGTATTTAATTCGTTTGGACGCCACAATTCATTCACACTACATAGACCCGGATGGAATAATTTATTACTCACAAATTCTTCCACCGGACGGGATTCGAACCCGCGACCTCTTGGTCTATGGGCAGGGTCTCTACCCACTCGGCCACCGAGGCCCCCCCCAAAAAAAAATCAATTTCTAATTTACAGCTTTATTAAAAACTGGGAATTAAGCGTAAAATTAATCCGAATTGATTCATAAAGGAATTGTATTGGGGATTAATAAGGCAATTACAGCCATTCAGATTGGAATTTGAAATGAAATTATTACATTTTTTGTTGGATTTGTTTGCAAATTTGTTACAAACTTAAATTTTTGTTCTAGATATTAAAATAACTCGAATTAAAAGTAGAAATAATCAGAGTTTATGAGGATATATTGAGGAATTATATGAGGTAATTAGAAAAGCATTATATTTAAAATTAGTAAATTTATTGTTTTCTTGACGTTTTCCAAAAAGCACTTATTTTTACAAAATGTTTACTTTGTGCTTATAAAACACTCTCATGCTTAAATTTTGTAACCGATTAGGTTATTCAAAAGGCCTTTTAAACATCGTTCAATTTGAGCAGTAACTATTTTCAGAGGCTTGAAAATTGGGTTTAGCACAAGCGCTCAAAGTTTAGCGGATTTCTTGAGTTTGCATCGTTACATAAAGTTGCAAAAATTGGTATAAATATTTCTTTCTGAGAAAATAAAGTTGCAAACTTTGCTTCTATTGTTGTTATGCTATTTTATGTTATAGGGTCAGTGGGTCGTGTGGCCTCTAGGCCTTCCAAAACTACCTCGACCTAAAAGATCTTTTGTAATTATCCCTGACCTACTTGAGTCCATCAATGTCTAGAGCTCTTGCGAAGTTCACAATAACTTAAGGGTTAAAGTGTACCATGTCATCAGACTTTAAGGTGACCGATGACAAGTAGTTCACGCAAGAGCTCTAGACATTGAGTCCATCAATGTCTAGAGCTCTTGCAAAGTTCACAATAACTTGAGGGTTAATGTGAAAGATGTCATCAGGCTTTAAAGTGACCGATGACAAGTAGTTCCCTCATTGAAGGAACAGGGCAGAGCATTTAGAAAGTAGGTGCTCTGCTGTTTCTTGTGCCTCGTTGTAGAATCTGCAATTGCCATCAGTAGTCTGAAACATCTTAGTGAGGTGGTATTTCAGAGGACAGTGTCCGGTTAGAAGGCCAGCTTGAGAAACTGTTTGGCTCTTACGGCAGAGAAGGCGAAAAACCTTTTGCCTGCCTCAAGCCAGGTGTGTTTCTCAGATGAGCACTTTTAGCCGCAACTTCCCACTCCTGGATCATTCCCTTAATGCAAACTTTATTTATTCCACTATAGAGTTCTGGTCCAACAAATAGAGTTTTAAAATTTTCTTTGGCAAGGCTGTCGGCAATTTCATTACCTTTGATCCCTGCATGACCTGGAACCCAGAGCAGTTTAAACTATTGTTCCTGGCCATCTGCTTTAGGGATAGTTTGCACTTCCAGACAGATTTAGGCTTACATGTAGGTGATTTTATTGCCTTTAATGCAGCCTGACAACAGAACCATAAGTGATTACTAGTCTTTTTACCTTTATGAAAAGTCAATATATCATCTAAGGGTGTAAACCCCATCTTCTGCCAAATAGTCTACGGCAAGCCCATGTTGCCCTTACTGCTTTGGCGGTGATGTTGTCTACATGGGTTTTCCAGTTTAGCCTCTGGTCAAAAGAGAGGCTAAAATATTTAATTGTGTTGGAAAACCCAATAAGTGCTCCATTCATAGTTGGCGCCTCAAGATTTAACTTTCTCCGCCCTGTAAATGGAACAATTACAATCTTTTTGGGGTTGATGTTAAGCCCCTTCTGCACGCACCATGTACTTACTTTTCGAATGACTATCTACATGCGGTTTGACACTGTGTCGCCATGCTTTCCACTTACTATAAAAAATCCGTTGTTGGATAACACTGACATTAGTTCATCGACAACTAGTGACCTCAACAGGGGCGATACAACCCCCCCTCGCGGGCACCCCTTTACCGCGAACACAGTTGCCGACTTATCACCAATAGACAGTGTGATAATACGACCTCTGAGCATAGTTTGGATTCATGTGGATGTGGAGGTATCAATTTCTCTTGATAGTGTGACCGTACCTATGGATTCGTAGGAGCTGTTGTCAAAAGCACCTTCAATATCCAAAAATACACATAACGCCACTTCTGTGCTTGCAATGCTCTTCTCTATAACATCTTCTAGTGTATGAAGGGCATTTGTTGTTTATTTGCGTGTTGGCTTCTGCTAGCCTTTGGTATAAACACCACCGCTATCTCCCTCCATTGCTTGGGGATAATCCCATGAGAGTAGCTAGCTCTGAAAATTTGAGTGAGATGTGGCATTAATTCCTTTCCTCCAGTTTGCAGGAGGGCCGAAAAAATGCCATCAAAACCCGCGGATTTGAATGGTTCGAAAACGTTGATCGCCTACATTATTATACTTAGTGTGAAGAATCTTTTTGCTAGTTTTTTGCTTTCTATGGTAGAGCGTTCTTCTACCTCAAAGCCAACGGCAGGTAAGTCTTCCGTATTTATTTCATGGGACCCAGGAAAGAGCGCTTCTAGGAGTACTCTTAGACTTTCTTCTAGGGTTCCAGTATATTCACCATTGGACTTTTTTAGTAGTCCAGTGCCGTTCGTGTGATCCTTTAGAAGTACTTTTTGATGGCGATGTGCGGGAGGTAGATCATCTATTCCCTTGCATTGTTTTCCAAGTTTTCCTTTTGGATTTTCTGAGTTCTTTATTGTACTCCGTAAGGGCCTTTCTATACTCCTCCCACTGTCCGGGGGCTTTAGCCCTATTGAAAGTACGCCTTGTGCTGGCTTTTAGGCTAGCGAGTTAATTGTTCCTCCAGGGCACCTCTCTAACGACAGCCGATGTCTAATACCTCCTTTCTAACTGCTGTGACAAAAATAGGTTTATTACCTTTATTGACTATATCTAAGTTTTTACTTAAAACATAGTACAACAGAAACTCACCTCTTGTGTTAGTATCCGTACTGCCCCATACAGTGTAGTGCGCGTTGGCGTCGCAGTCCAGAATAAGGTGCTTCTTGCCCTTCTTTCACCAGGTATTGCTGTTAAGTAAGTTCATGATTTTCTAGATTTTTTAAAAAATACAAAAAAATACCCAAAAATCGAATTTTTACCACTAATGAAAATCTTAATTTTAAGGTCAGAAATTTCATTTTTTTAAATCTAAAAAAATCACAGTCATTCTTACTTATGTTAGTATCAATGTAGTGAGTTTATTTTTCCCAGAAAAAATCTTAACACACCCAGCTCAAATTACAATGATTTAAACATTTTTTGAATTGCATGAAACTTGCGACTTTGAGCGCTTGTGCTAACCACAATTTCAAACTGAAAAATATGTAGCTCAGCTCAGAATATACTTGATTCAATTGTAAATGTACTCATTTAAGTTAAATTTCAGTTGACGGCAAAATTTATCTTTTACGCAGTTTTATTCTAAGAAAAGTCGATTTCCTGATTTTTAAACTATCTACATTTAAAACGCGCGCTCGATTATAACGCTCAAATTATGTGATTAAGACGAAATTAAATCTATTCAACATTGAATAGGTCAATATTCTCATGTGTAATTTATTTTTGAGCTTTTGAAAGGGGTTTAATAAGCTGTGTAATCATGTTTTCAAGACATGAAAGTTGTGAAAATAATAACTCTTTGATGTATCAATAAATTATTTTTAAAATAGATAAATTCGCTTTTAGATTTTATAAGTATTTAGAAAATAATTCAATTTAACTTTATGTTAAAATAATTCAAAGTAAAAATCACTTTATTATTTAAGTAAATGTATCATATATTTTTTATTAAGGTAATTTGAATAAAATTCAGCGGTTTTATAAAAAGTTTCAACAATATCTTTAAGCGTGGTTTCCATTCCCAGATTAAGGATGAAGTAAAATTTCGAGTTTAGAAGAGCCTGAAAATTTGGTTTGGTCGCGTAGCGCGAAGCGCGGAGCGACCAAACCAAATTTCCAGGCTTTTCTAAACCCGAAATTTTACTTCATGCGCCACGCGTATAGAACACTGATTTCAAGTAAAGTTTATTTTAAACTACTAAAGCAGTATGCTAAAGATATGTAATTTGAACTTTTTATTATTTCAGTGTTTTAAGCGCCTGGCGCATGAAATAAAATTTCGAGTTTAGAAAAGCCTGAAAATTTGGTTTGGTCGCTCCGCGCTTCGCGCTACTCGACCAAACCAAATTTTCAGGCCTTTCTAAACTCGAAATTTTACTTCATGCTAAACACGCGTTCTTTTCAAATACGACGAAAATCTGAATACTTACAGCGTATTTCAAGGTATGTATACTTTAAAGAAAAAAACCCTGTATATTTTTTTAGCGTTCTTTTTGTGTCAAATATATAAACATTTCTAAATAAGATTGCAAAGTAGTACAACCAGCTTAAAAAATGTAACAATAATCGATTTTAAACATCGATTTCTTTAAACAAAAATTAATTATCATTAAACGCATTATATTTTGATAATTAGTTTGAATGGTATTATGTGGTACTCTCCTTTGTAGAATTCCTTTGTAGGGTATCCTATGTTCCGTGGCTTAGTCTTGTTTGTTAAAAAAAACATGCCTTGACGAGCCCCCAGGCGAGAAGAGTGTTATCCCTGCGTTTTTTCCCAAGTGTGTTTGAGCTGTGTGAATGAATCGTAATATGAAAAATAAATATATGATGTTGGTTAATGGTTGCAAAATCAAGGCCAGCCAAAAAGCCATCTGATTTAAAAAAAAAAATTGATAATGTACATCATAAAATATAAAAATCGACTTATTGCAAAAAAAATTGTTTATTTGAGACTGTTCTCCAGAAACAGATTGAAACAAGTACTTGTGTATGTAGATCATGTAATTTCTTTGCTTGTGTATGTAATTTCGTATGTATGAATCCCTGTTAAGCCGAAAATAATCTACTTTATTTTTTCCTAATTAATCCAATAATAATAATTGCTTATGCGTGCATGTGCCATAGTACACGTTTTATTCCGACTATAAAACCATAATATAACACACACATTTGGTTCAATATTTGGAAACAGCAATATGTAATATGACACACTAATTGATCATCCTTTGAGGGCGAATTGAGTTACCATAACAACTATTTCACCGAATGGAAATCAGATTGATAACGTCTATAATTATTTGGAAAGAAAAATTGATTCGCTCATAATGAAATCGAAGACAATTAATTTAAAATTCCTGTTATTTCATTCCCTCAAATAGAGTAACAAACAATCGTGAGCTAAATTATATGTGCATATAAATTGCGTTTGAATCAATATCGAGTTTAACAGAAGTTGAAATATTTTCACATTTAAATATCCTTTTGCATTTATAAATATTTAGAAATTTATAACATTTTTACACAATTAAATTATTATTTATGTTTTGATACAGAAAAATCAAATGTCATTAATATCCAATAAATCAAGTAATAGTTGTCGACAGAATTAAATATTGTAACAGTTATCAGTGGCGTACATAGGTTTTTGTAATAGGAGAGAATTCGACTTCATATTTTATATTATAAAATAATTTTTTGAAAGTTCTACAAAAGCAAGTACAAAAAATAGTCCCAAAAGAGCCTTATATATCATTCTCCTATAATTTAAGACTTATTGATTGATTCCCAACATCCCCTATCTAATAATCTGATAGCAAATTTCTTAAAGCGCTTAAATTTTAGAAGATTTTGTATCATATTATATTTCATTCTCCTATAATTTAACATTCAGTGATTGATTCCCTAAATCCGCTATCTAAAAATTCGAAAGCAAACTTCTCGGGGCGCTTAAATTTTTGAAGATTTTGTATCATATTATATTTTATTCTCCAATTATTTAAGATTCATTGATTGATTCCCTAAATCCCCTATCTAAAAATCCGAAAGAAAATTTCTCGAGGCGCTTAAATTTTTGAATTACATTTGTAATATTTTTAAATTTACTAATAACTAAAGGTAGTATACATGGTGTCCACAGATTAATTCTCAACATGGGGAGTGTTTGGACATTTTTTATAACTACTTATTATACCTTTTTATTATGCTACGCCTAAATATTTTTCAAAGCATTCTGTTTTTATTAAACAATTAGTATAAAATCAATTTTCTTTATTCTTTTCTATTCAGAGTCTTCAATTGTCAAGCTGTCAATGTTAAAACAATCTATTTTGTTGTTTCTGCCATTACTTTTCAAATTAGACATAATAAATTATACATTTCTAAAAAGCGGAAACAAATCTATTTTTAATGGTATCAAAGTCAACTATCACCTCCATAAGAAAAAACAAAAGTTGACCGTTGTAACTCAAATATGATAACAATTTTCGAAAATTTAAGTACACTACGAAATTCCTATTAATAAAGTATCTTAAGAAGATGCAAATTAAACTCGACTTACTCTAAAAATAAATGCGCCATTAAAGAAAATTTCAAAATATTTTATTTTTTTGTTTTGCTCTAGCGCCAGAAATACTTAAAATATCTAACCCTTTTTATGGGTTTTTACACAATTTCAGCTAATGAGTATTTCTTTCCATTTAACCAAATCTCTATCTCTTATAATAACGGAGATCTCTATGTTGAGAATGAAACGCCCCGTACTTTAAACTTCACTTTAAATCAGTGTTTAATACGCGTGGCGCATGAAGTAACATTTCGAATTTAAAAAAATCCTGAAAATCCAACCAATCCGACCAATCTAAATTTTCAGGTTTTTCCAAACTCAAAATTTTACTTCATGCTTAATCTGGGTGTGGAAACACTCGTTAGAAGCTTCAAGTTGAACGCTTTTTAAAAACAACGAATAACAAAATAATTACAACGTACACATCAGAATATGTATACTCAAACGAAAACTGCACTGTATATTTTAAGTTTAAACATATTATTATTCATTAACGAATTTGCCAACTTTCCTATAAACAAAATATTATACAATATTTTAACTCTTACACTAGAGTTTAGTTTATCGATTAAATAATAACGTGTGACGACCGGAGATATAATTAAAAGTTAAACACATGGTTAAATGCAAATTCACAACAAACATTACGTGTAATTAAAATAAACGTTACTGGTGCATGAAATAAACAGAAACTCTAGCGCATGAGTAATTTCAGATTTTAACAATGCAAAATAAAATATTTGTATTGAGTTATAATACTGTTTGATTAAGGATCAATTAGGAAATAAATGAACGCGTAATGTAAACGAAAATAAAAGACGAATGCATATAAATATTAAGTATTTTGCACCGATAAGTAAATACACGCACAAACAAAAATTTTGCATATTCTCTTATCGGACTTTTCGGATTTTTTTGTCTTTAGAACGTTTGTGAATTATATTGTTAAATCTTGTACACTGGATTGTTTTACGTCTTTTGCTTTTTATTACAGATAAAATATTGTTAAGATATATCCTTTATAAGTAGAGCTGGGACGAATCCTCGTAAAAAGGATTCGAATCACGAATCCGAATCACCTAATATGATTCGAATCACGAATACTCGAACAAAGGATTCGTAAGAGATAAATATGATTCGAATCAAAGATGCAAATCCTGTTTTTTCGAATCACGAATACAAATCCTTTGAGAATAAATTTGATTTTATTATTTTTTTCAACCATAATTATATAAATATCGTAACTAGTTGTTTAAACAAAAATATTCAAAACCTAATTATCTATTATTAACACTGAGCATCGTTGATAACAGACTAAATATCTGATTCCCTGTTACTCTGATTGAAGTTGTATTTGTGTGTTTCTAATCTTCACTTTAAATCAGTCGTTTGTACGCGTGGCGCATGAAGTATTCACAAAATGAGGGTTTCTTACAGAAAAAAGTTATATTAAAACGCCAGGGAAAAAAATCTTCAATCAGGGAAATATCGGAAACATTTTACAAATCAGATTGTGGCTACCATGTCAGTTTCACTATCAATAATATTAAACAAAATTTTGAAAACTAGATTATTATCTTTAAAAATATTTTCAGTCATTTAATGTTCTTATCAAAGCATTCAGTTTGAAGTTTCGAACGAGCATTTCCACTCCCAGGCTAAGCTTGAAGTAAAATTTCGAGTTTAGAAAAGCCCCGTGTAAATTTGTCGAGGGTCGCGCAGCGACCCGAGACAAATTTTCTGGGCTTTTCTAAACTCGAAATTTTACTTCATGCGCCGCGCGTATAAAACTGTGATTTAACGAGAAATTTAAGACACACAAAAGACATTTACATATTAATCCTCACAATTAATTCGAATTATTTTTGACGATTCAAATCCTTTTGTAAGTATTCGAATCATTTTATAAATATTCGAATCCTATTACAGGGATTCGAATGACCCACATTTGGATTTGAATACGAATCCTCTTAAAATAATGTAACTAATCCAGATCATGAATCCAGTTAAACTAAAGTATTCGAATGCCTCTTTGATTCGAATCCAGGATTCGAATCCTGAATGATTCGAATTTTGCCCAGCTCTGTTTATAAGTGCATTATGCGATAATAGTAAAAAGTTATTAATTAACATAGTGTAACCCTTGCTACTAAAACAATGATTACTCATTGTTTGATTATGTGAATGACATTTCGAGTGCTTTGTTGCTCGAGTGTATACTTTCGGTTCACGAGGTGCCTCATTTAAGTGTCATAGATTGTGCTAAAATTGTTTGTGTAACCAATGAGGGGTACATACAAGGAGATATTCCACGGAGATTAAATATCCAGCAATCGACTGTTGCCCGTATAGCAGAGCTGGGACGAATCCTCGTAAAAAGGATTCGAATCACAAATCCGAATCACTTAATATGATTCGAATCACGAATCCTCGAATAAAGGATTCGTAAGAGATAAATATGATTCGAATCAAAGATTCGAATCCCGTTTTTTCGAATCACGAATACAAATCCTTTGAGAATAAATTTGATTTCATTATTTTTTTGCAACCAATAATATATAAATATCGTTACCAGTTGTTTTAATAAAAATATTCAAAATCTAATTATTTATTATTAACACTGAATATCGGTTATAACAGACTAAATATCTGATTCCAAGTTACTCTGATTAAAGATGTATTTGTGTGTTTCTGAACTTCACTTGAAATCAGTGTTTTAAACGCGTGGCGCATAAAGTAAAATTTCGAGTTTAGAAAAGCCCGAAAATTTGTCTCGGGTCGCTGCGCGACCCTCGACAAATTTTCACGGGGCTTTTCTAAACTCGAAATTTTACTTCATGCTTAACCTGGGAGTGGAAACACATGTGTAAAACTTCAAATTGAACTAAAAATTATAAAATCGACGAATGGCTGAAAATTACGTAAATAAAACATTCATTGAATATCATTTAAACCGGGAAAGTCAGAGAAAAGTCATAGAATTATATTCTAATTGACCAAAACACTAACAAAAAAGCCATATGATATTATTAGATTTGTGAAAATCAGCAGGCAAATTATAAAACAAGTAAACATTTATAAAATTAACTTAAATATTGACAAAAACAATGAAAACAATTTAAAAAATGGGGATTGTCTACTGAAGAAAGTTTAATTAAAAGGCCAGGAAAAAAAATCTAGAATCAGGAAAATGTCGGAAAAATGTAACAATTGAGATTGTGGCTGCTATGTCAGTTTTACTTCAAATAATATTAAACAATGTTAAACATTTATTGTTCTTATCAAAGCATTCAGTTTGAAGTTTCGAACGAGCGTTTCCACTCCCTGACTAAGCATGAAGTAAAATTTCGAGTTTAGAAAAGCCCCGTGAAAATTTGTCGAGGGTCGCGCAGCGACCCGAGACAAATTTTCGGGCTTTTCTAAACTCGAAATTTTACTTCATGCGCCACGCGTACAAACCACTGATTTAAAGTGAAGATTAGAAACACACAAATACAACTTTAATCAGAGTAACAGGGAATCAGATATTTAGTCTGTTATCAACGATGCTCAGTGTTAATAATAGATAATTAGGTTTTGAATATTTTTGTTTAAACAACTAGTTACGATATTTATATAATTATGGTTGAAAATAATAATAAAATCAAATTTATTCTCAAAGGGTTTGTATTTTCGGACTTTTCTAAACTCGAAATTTTACTTTATGCGCCACGCGTATAAAACAGAGATTTAATGAGAAATTTAAAAACACATTTTTCGTGCTAATCCTCACAATTCGAATTATTTTTGACAATTCAAATCCTTATGTAAGTATTCGAATCCTTTTATAAATATTCGAATCCTTTTATAAATATTCGAATCCTTTTATAAGGATTCGAATCACCCACATTTGGATTCGAATACGAATCTTCTTAAGAAAATGTAACGAATCCGGATCACGAATCCAGTTGAACTAAAGTATTCGAATGCCTCTTTTGAATCCTCTAAAAGGATTCGAATCCACGATTCGAATCCTGAATGATTCGAATCCTGCCCAGCTCTGCCGTATAGTAAGAAGATTCGATGAGACTGGAGAAATCAAACGGCGGCCTGGTCAAGGACGTAAAAGATGTACAACGCCATAGATCACCAATATTTGATACTTAAATCATTACGAAATCGCGCATTTACAGCCCCGCATCTTAAAAATGAATTAATGAATGCAAGACAAGTCAACGTATCTACCAAAACGGTAATACTCTCACGTCACAAAATTCGCGGGTTAGAATTTGCAAGAGCACCTTCTAACTGGGATGAACGTCAGTGGAGAAACATTTTTTTTACAGACGAAACAAGAATACAATTGTGAAAGCCTGATGGACGTAGTCGAGTATACAGAAGGCCGGAAGAATGCAATCTTGCACAGAATGTATGTTTTGGTGGCGGTTCAATTATGCTATGGGGTGGCATTAGTTGGGAGAGTCGCACAGAGCTGATTGAAGTAAATTTAAGAATGAATGCTGACTGGTACATACACAACATCCCCAAAGTAAATGTTTTTCCTTACTTCGGCTTTATTGGCTACGATAATTTTGTGTTAATGCATGATAATGCGTGAGCCTATGCCGCAAGGATAGTTATCCAGTACCTTTAGGATGTCGGTATTGCGGCACATGAGTGGCCAGCAAATAGTCCTGATGCAAATCTTATAGAACATCTATGGGATAACCTAAAAAGAAGTACACGAGCACGAAATCCAGCTTCGAAGTCAATTGCAGAATCAAAAATTGTTGCCCAGGAAGACTGGAATCGCATTCCCCAAGAAGCCATCAAGGATCTTTTGCACAGCATGCCTAGGCGTATGCAGGCTATCATTTGAGCAAGAGGAGGAAATACCAAGTATTAAAATGTTATTATGTTGCGTTGTTATTGTGTTTAAGCGTGATTAATGTTTTTTTTTAATTGAATGTTCTAGCTATATACTAGTTATTGTACTAATTCCTCCACGAATTTGTTGTAAATTTTCAATGTAAATTTAGTTAAATAATATAAACGTAAAGCACTTCAATACACACGATTTAGCAAGAGAAAACAACAAAAGTTTAAAAAAAGAATTAATATAGATCGAAAATAATATATGCAATATTCTTGTCTGTGAGTATATAATAGATTCATAAATAGTTTAACACTATAATCAGGTATAACTCGTATTTAAATTATTTGAATAACTAAGTTAAATAACACTAATAACCTTTCTTTACACTTTTATGCTAGTTTAACTTTATAATTAGGTATTAAATAAGTAATGATAAGCCGTTAATAGGTTAAAGGAACAACATTAAAACTGTGTTGAATGACTGTTTCAAATAAATCAACAACAAAAAACATCTCAATTCATACATTAAAGAAAACACGTTAAAAAATTGGAAATAACTGTTTTAATTAATTTAACAAAAAATAACAACAAGAAATAAAACAAACGACCACAATTAGCAACATACCTACCTTGACAAATAAAACCTTTGTTACAGAAAGACAATCAAATATATTTGATTTCAAATTTCAAGAGATCAAAGGGAACAAGGCGGAAATTAATTAATTTCAACGGAAGGCCCATTCATCATTCGATATTCTGAAGAATATATATATATATATATATATATATATATATATATATATATATATATATATATATATATATATATATATATATATATATAGTATGTGTAGATCTGGAAAACGAAAGGCTGGCACTACGCTACACATTTTTAATTAGGCGAGTGTACGCCGAAACCATCGATTTTCCCTTTAATTTAATTAGAGAAGGGAAATGGGAAACGGGGCCGTACACTGACATGGCTTCACGTATGTGCACACGTTAATATAAAATACCGAAAGGAAATAAAACTTATCACAAAAAAAATAACAAGAGCGGTCGAGTGAAGCATAATTAAATAAGGTTTTGTCAAAAGGGGAACCTGAAACTTTAGTTCTAATGATATTACATTTTTTTTTCTTTGGTAATTTTCAAAACTGTCAACACTTTCCCTAAATGACAAACTTGCGTTTAACCCTAAATAACAATAAAAACAGCTGTGCAAAATTAAATAAGTATTTGTTAAAAGGTTGTAAGTAAGTGTTTTTATATAATATATAAAATTAGGAAAAAATTATTCGTGAATATGCAAACAATGTCTTGACATAATTAATAAGACAATTTAAGACGATAAATATCCATTGAAATAACTACTTCCCGTGCAAATACACCTCCGGATATTGAATTATACAATGAAATATTTAAAATCTTATTTAATTTGATTTGTTACAACGCTCTATTAAAGTATATGTAACGTTTAGGTCAAATTTTCTTCAAACCAACTAACAAATACAAATTTAAAATAAAAGGAGAGATAACAAAAAAATTGAAGTGAAAGGACTTGGATTAAAAGTTTTTTTTTCTTTCAGAAAATGAGTTTGGTGTTATTTGTAAAAAACAAAACTATAATATAAATAAAAAATTGGTAAGTAAATCAGTTATATTTATTATGGGCTATCTAATATTATTAAAACTATCTAATTGTATTAGATAACCCAGAAAAAAATACCCCATTTACTTAATTATTTTTCATCTTTAGAATAATATGATTTTTAGAAATGATACCAAACTCATTTTCTGGGAAAAAAACTGACTTACAAGCTTTTAACAACTACTTATTCAATTTTACACCGCTGTTTTAGTTGTTATTTAGGGTTTAACGCAAACTTAAATAAAAAAACATCATTATATACTAAATAAAAATAAAATAAGATACAAAAATAATTGGTAAATGCTGCGATTTTTCGTACAGGGAATTTTTTTACTAAGTATACATATCCTGCTTCATACGCTGTACATTTTTAGACAAAATTCACATTTGTATTTTTCTAACTTTACAATATTACGGTGTTATATACATGTGGCGCATGAAGCAAAATTTTGAGTTTAAAAAAGCCTGAAAATTTGATTTGGTCGCTCCGTTTCGCGGAGCGACCAAACCAAATTTTAAGGCTTTTCTAAACTCGAAATTTTACTTCATGCTTAACCTGGGAGTGGAAACACTGGTTAAAGAACCAGGTAGGATATGGATGGATACTTTAAAAAAATAATAATTGTATATATTTTTTTGGATAGATCATTTATGTTTCAAGAAATGTATATTATTAAATTTTATTGTGAATAGAAAGAAAAAATCAGGGCTTCGAACCGTTATTTTTTCGATTCGGTCTTCGTTCCGGTTCAATTAACAAAATATACCGTGCGGTCGTTAAAAACATGATTAAGAGTAGGCTTTGAATTTTAAATTAGATTGGCACTACTGGCTGTTAACAGATAGTTTACAACTACAATTATCATTCTCGGCAACCGCACAAAAAAATGCCGCCTACTCTAAATCATAATTTAAATTATCACACGGTATATCGGTTCAGTTCTGGATTTCGTTCTGGAAAAATAACGGTTTTTTGCGGTTTTCGGTTCATCTCTAAGTGATTGTTTTAATTTTCGACATGTATTTATTTCATATGGAATAGCACGTGTCTCAACAAACTTGATTGAATTTAATATTGGCTATATCAAACACTTTATTCAATCAATTTCATGAGTTGAAAGTTTTTATAAACAGCCCTTTTTCGTGTCATAATTTTCAAGAGTATTATTTTTCATTAAGATTATTTTTTTGCTTGTTCGAATACGTGTCTAATAAAGCGTTCCGGAATCCCGATAACGTCAAACTCTGACGCGTATAAATGAAATTAAAGGAGATCATTAACCATCGGTCGGACCTCGTCTTTTAAAAAGCGGCACGATATCCTCCTCCTTTCCGACGCCTCGGAGAGGACGCCTATTATTCAGCGTCAGTTTACCTCGTTAACGTCTCTCGATACGTTTTTGAAGAAGATTAAAAAAAACAGTCGATTACTCCCGACATGCTTAAAATTTACCCTCTTGATATTCACAATAGGCTAAGATTATAAGTACGTTTTTTTGTTAATAGTGTATGTTCAATTAAAAGTACTTCAAGAGTGCCATAAATTATTATTTAAAAAAATTTAAGCTGGCGTACATATTAGAAATCGACATACATACATCAGACATAGCTCTTTGGTTATGTTACTTATCAAACGTAAAACATTAAATTAAAGTCAATTTATAGATAACACAAACTAATCTTCTTGTTTTCACTGATTTCATTGTCAAGGCTATTGAAAGTGGAGCTGAAGTGCATTCTATTTACACAGACTTCAGCAAAGCTTTTGATTGAGTAAGTCACTCTATCTTATTGCAAAAATTGCGTGGTTATGGTATAGGTGATCCTTTACTGAAATGGATAAAGTCATATTTTACTGCCAGGGCTCAGTCTGTTAACATAAACGACTTTATCTCAGATACACTTTACGCAACGTACTCCAAGGTTCCCATCTGGGACCATTACTATTTACCATCTTTATCAACGACTCATCTGAAGAGTTAAATTTAAAGCTTCTAACGAGTGTTTTCCACTCCCAGACTAAGCATGAAGTAAAGTTTCGAGTTTAGAAAAGCCCCGTTAAAAACTTGTCGATGGTCGCGCAGCGACGCGAGACAAATTTTCTGGGCTTTTCTAAACTCGAAATTTCACTTCTTGCGCCACGCGTATAAAACACAAATTTTAAGTGAAGTTTAAAATATACTGCCTTAATGATGAGACCAAAAAGAAGACATTTGTGAAAAAATTGAAATTTTAGATAACACATTTTAACATATAATGTTTAAAGAATAACAATTAATTTATTTATGTTTTAATTTTTATACCTATTATATAAAACTAAGTGATTAGATAAAATGTACAAAAATAAAATGAATGAATAGAAGTTAAAAACCCCCTAAATCCCGATTTATTTTCAAAACTAGCTAAATCCAATTGTTTTTTAATGATTCAGGAAAAAGTATGAACGTAAGATTTTACTAATTAGAGCCCCTTATTTATCATTGTAGATACCAGCGATTTCTGCTATTGCAATTTTAATTATTCATCATTCATTAAGTGAATATTAAAAATGTGTTTTATTTACATGTGTATAAAAATATTAAATTACTCGAAACCAATCAAAGTGAATTTAGGGGGTTTTGGAAATAGGCGATTCAAATAATTTAACGTCTAAATACATGTTCCTCTTTTATCTTAACCTGTGTAAAATTACCGCTAATAGTAGCAATTAATTGGTATTCTAGAACCTATGCAATAATAATGAAAAAACGGAATACCTCTTGAAACGATAAATAAATTTAAAGGTAATTAAACCCTTGGATCAATTTTGAATTATTCAATTACTACCCCACTTTTCACCCGGCGCGCGAAAATCCCACCTGATTGCATTTCCAGCGCACTAAATTTCAATCTTCCGAAATCCAATTTAATTAGTAATTTAGACACCCGCTAACCAGCCCTTCCGCCGCACCGTCATTTCCCCTCTTTTTTTCCATTTCATTATTTCATGGGTGGGTGTGTGTGTGTGTGTGTGTTATTTCCTCGAAGCTCGTCGAACCGGAATTGATTTACGGGGGATTATTTTGGAAAACCCCCGGCGGCTTTGAGTTATGGTCGCGGGGCGCAATTAAATACGTAATATCGGCGGCCGCCGCGCAATTATCATTAATTATTTGAGTTTCTGCGCTAATAACTCAAATTAATGAAGTCGTTCATAATTCGCGCCCGCCCGTGATTCCGCTGGGGATCGTCTTGAATTTACTTTCATTTTCCGCGTGCAAGCTGCCGGTAAGAGCGTACGTACCGTGCGGATGGAAATTAGGAAAAATTACACAGTTTTATAACAATTTAGTTTCATTTTCCAGGATTTAAAACTCCCGTGTGATACAATATTGTTCAATTTACAGAAAATATTATTAAAAAACTTTTAATTAATATATAAAAACAGATTAATGATCATAGGCGTAGCCAGAATTTTAATCAGAAATGAGCATATATTGCAAAACAATTTTAAAACCTAAGAAAAGTCAATTATTATTGATTTAAATAATTATTGGTTTGTACAGGATGCAGCAGCATAACTTCCTTTTTTTTTAATTATTTCTCAAGTTTTTAATCAGAAAAAAGTATTCAAATGCTTGCTGTAGATTTATTTTTTTAAGATGGTTAAAGAAACTAATTTCACCCCTCAATAAACAGAATTTTTTATACAAAAAATACAATCTACACCTTCGAAGTGTTAAAGAAAGACCTTCCTCGTATTTTTTCCGCTTCCACTCTCCTGCCGTCCATTAATTATTTCCACTATAATCACGAGGTGAGTAATTAATATAAGCAAGGGACTTAATCTCGGCGCCCGGGCTCCCTTTTTTTTCTGTACCGTCGCAAAAAAGAAACTAAAGTCCCATTAAACACTTTAAATCGCACACTCAGATTAATAGCCCGAAATTAATATTTGCCTACGGGTATAAATCAGGGACGTCGCGTAATCGCCCTCTAATTAAATCCACGAGTTCAGAAAAGTGTTAATTATGAATTGCCCGGAACGTTCCGGTTTGGTTATTAAAAGGCGATTTTCTTTGTTTCTTATCTGCAATCTAAATTGTTAGTTGTTAAACTAGATTAATGAATAAAAAAATAGATTTAAAAGAATTCACTTTTGACTTAATTTGCAAGCTGACTAATTACTTAAAATTATAGCTGATTTAAAAAATATTGATTAAATAATTTACGTAGATATCACTGATTTACAACAATATGGTTAAGTGGGTTTTCATTGTTGTTCTTTACTAATTTGAATCCGATACTCCTTTGCGCCCAAAGTTGCTAGAATTTGAGATATCTTATTGAGACAACCAGACCAGAAGTCACGGGAGGTTGAGTTACTAGGGGTCCAAAATGCCACAAATGGCCCATTTTGACCACTTTGAGAAGTGGTCAAAATGGGCCATTTAAGGCATTTTGGACTCCCAGTACCTAAACATTTATAAAGCACACAAAATAATGATAATATAAAATACATGTTTTTTTAAATTTATTTCTGCAATAGTTTTAAAATGTATAATTTCTTGATAAACTCATTCATACTGACCTCATGCGTGTGCCCTCAGGCATAAATGCATTTTTTATTTTGTATTAAATAGTAAATTATAACATCACACCAATCAATAAATTTAACCCATATAACGCTACATTTTTTATAAATAATTGAATGGAACGGATGAAACAAATCAATTTCACGATAAATTTTAGCAAACCATTAAAACTTCAATCTAAATCACGCAGCTACATATTTAACACGCCTATTTAAAATATTAACTTTTTTTAAATAAATCTTCGTCTTTTCATAAATATAATTTTTCAACAAATAATGAAAAAAAACAGACATCAGTACGTGACAGTTTATTCCGTCCGCTCATTTATTTGGTGATCGCGTGATCGGATGCAAGTATTTTTCCATGTTTGCATTAAACGGATCGGGTAAAGGATGATAATGATATCCAGCGGTTTTTGTGTGCGGGATTTAAAAAATCACCCTCGAGATTACAAGAGTTATCGCCAGGAATTTATATTTACTAGGGGCACATAAATCCAGCAACTATCTTCAGTGCGAGCCGAGTCGTTTCGTTATGAATTTTTAACATTCCCGCGTGCGCTCAGTGGAACACTGGGGTTATTTTCTTTAGTGGTACAGTTGTGTATCAATCCATCATCATATTATATAATTTAATCATACATGATATGTTTATTAAATTGATTTTTTGTTGGGTTATTTGCAGATTTATATTAAAATTTCATGTATTTAATGACTTTTACGCCCAAAACGATGGTATTTAGATCTGACGAAATAATATCAGAAAATCAGCTTTAATTAATAAATGAATGTTATTTTAGGGTTATATTTGTTACTCAGTAATTGTTTTTTTTTTGTTTGTTGGGTAATATAGATTATTATTATTATAAGTATTATTAAATTTAGAATAATGAAAAATTTACAAATCCTAATGGAAAAACTTCTATTTTTTCAATTTATACATCAATATCCTTCTAAATCGTTTTAGGATATTGATGGATAATATATAATATCCTCTTTGGTTTACCTAATGTTTTTAACGTCAATTTGTGTTTGAATTAAAAACTAATACAATTTATTCTGCACGCGCAAATGAATAATACACGCGAATAATGCTTTGGCATTATTCCTCGGGGTCTAATTTTCGGAACATGAACAAAGCACCTCGGCGTGTTGTGCTCTAAATAATATCTTTGATGTAAATAGATTAAACAATATTTAACCGTTTTATTTGCACCGGAAATTTTCGGAGATAACGTCCCTTGTTTGCCCACTTTCGAGCTGCTTTTAATTTATTACATGAAAATGTTTCTTTGTGTGCATTTTTATTATTGTCTACGTTAAAATTGTAAATCATTTTACGAGGTGTGTTTATGTATGTAAGTATTATCTCAAATTGCGATTAATCTGAAATTGTTTTTTTAAAGAGTCAATTTGAAGTTTCTAACGAGGCTTTCCACTCCCAGAGTAAGCATGAAGTAACATTTCGAGTTAAGAAAAGCCTGAAGAATTTGGATTTGGATGCGCAGCGTCCAAATCCAAATTCTGGATTTCTTAACTCGAAATTTTACTTCATGCGCCACGCGTATAAAACACTAACATATTAGAAAGTTCGATTTACAAAAACCTGGCATATATAAGATTAATTGTTGCAACTGCGAAAAACTGTACATAGGACAAACTCAAAGAACATTAGCAATTAGATTTAAAGAACATAAATATCATATAAAGAACCTTAACCCTGATAAATCTGCTGTTGCACATCACACCATAACTACGGGTCATGTATTTTTGGAAAACAATATAAAATTATTAAAACATTCTTCAAATAAAAAATTAAATATGTTGGAAGCTATACAGATGAAAAAACACCACAATCATTTACATAATTTCGATTTAAGTCCCCTGAACAATCCCTTATTAGAGGTAATTCCGACCAATAACCCCGACAAACACAAATGTTAACCTCGCCCACGTTTTTTCCCATAATCCCCTTTAGGTATAAGTCTCCCGCCTTCTTTTTGTATTTACTCAGTAAGCTATTGATAATGAGCACGTAGTGTTCGAAATGTACATTTAGCGAAAATAAATGTTTTTAGTGAAGAAAGTGTTAGTCTTTTATTAAGTAAATTATAGAAAGTTCAAGTTTGCATGATGGATATTATTAATATATTTAGAACATCATTTGAAATCAGTGTTGTATACGCGTGGTGTATGAAGTAAATTTCGAGTTTGGAAAAGCCTGTAAATTTGGTAATGTGTGTAAAAAATACTACTAGTTTGCTAATTTAACCGACTTCGTAGTTCCAACGATAACAAAGTTACTAATGGTGGCCCGATAATTTAGAACATACAATTTTTTTTTAAAATAACTAAATATTTTAATTTAGAACACATTAAGCTATTTAGTAATTTAAAATAAGTGTTATTGCATCAATGGCGCTTCATAGGATATACTGCTTATCTTTATTTTACGTTAAAAATTATTACAAAAGACTATTTTGTTTGACCAAATCTTACTCTTTCAAAATTCTTGTTTTGAGATATATAAATATCATAAAACGAAAAAATCACTGTTGTTAAATCATCCGCTACTGCAACAAGAATGTTTATTGTTCAAATATTATACATTTAGAATTTATATGTTTTGTTGTAAAAGTATTCGACTAGTTACAAAAGGATGTACAGACTTAGAAAACATATCAAATTCTCCAAAAGGATTCGAATCCCTAAAGGGTTAGACAAGCATTTATTAATATGAGATCAAATATAAGGAGTATATTTTATCTGCCTGATGAAGCCACTATGTGATGAAACAATTGTTGATGAAACAATTGTCAACTAATAATTGTGAAATCCTAACAAATTGTTTTATTTACTAAAGTGTTGATATAGAATTTCTGCAAATAGCAGCCTCAGCTATTACAGTTTTGAAAATTATTAATAGAACATTTCTTCGTGAAAATTCAGGCTCTGTGTAAACTTGAAATTTCCGCCATATTTTTTTAGAACATTTTGTGAAATTATGGGAAACTCGGCACTTGGAATTAATTTTATTAATTGTGGCAAAGTTACAACCGATACTCCCTTTAATGTTAAAAGGACCGTAAAAGGATTACAGTTTCTTGCTGTGTTTCCATTACTTGAGTTTCTCTCTTTATGTGCCCGTGGAGTTGCTCTGGAGATAAAATCTCATTCATTGCCTCAGTTTATATTCTAAATGAACCGAATTAGATAGATGCATGTACTCCAATCTCCCCGCATCGAAAATAAATAAAATAAATTGGAACTTGAGTTAAACCAAATAAATTCGTCTATATTTTTTTTTTTTTTCATTTTTTTTGTAAATGTTATAATCCATGTATTTGAATAAAATAATATATCATTGGTTTTTAACAAGTGCAGAGGGGATTAGTCAGTCACTTAATCACAACGACAAAAATGAACAAGTTATCATATCATTATCAAATATCACTAATACAACTTCTAGTATATTAATCAACAATGATCTTTAAACATTTCTTCTTCAAACGCAATACTTAGGAAGCAAAGTTGAATTGCTAGTATTTATCCTGCTCTGTAGAATATTAATCGTCCGCAAACTGCCGACGCATTAACAGCGCTCCTTATATTTTTATTAATATTTAATCTCCTTGCTTATATTATGATCCTCGAGCTCCTTTAATTTGTATTATCTTGAATGTTGTTCGTATTTTAGTAATAATACATAGTTATACAAAAACAACAAAAAAACACGAAATTATTGTAAAATTAAAAATATCGTGCTAAAGGAGTATTAAAAATAAACTCCTAAAGCAGAACTAAAACTATACTGCTAAACATGAATGTTTTGAATTTCAGAATATTTCAGTGTCTGAAACGCCTAGCGCATGAAGTAAAATTTCGAGTTTAGTTTGATTTTCCGGTTTTTCTAAACTCGAAATTGTACTTCATTCTTAATCAAGGAATGGAAACCCTCGTTCAAAAGTTAATATTAAAGACTTAAATAACCAATGAATACTCAAAAATCTACTGAGCATGCACCGGAATATCTACACTTTAAAGACAAATTCTGTATACATTTTAAAAATAACGTTTAAAAATTGATGTGTTTATCTTAGCCCTGCCCTCGTTATAGATATGATGATTTTAATATTAAAAATACGGAAATGAGTCTCAAACTATATTTTTCTAGCTTTATTATTATTATCACATTCACGAAATAAATATGTTTTGCATATTTTTACTATATCTTAGTAAATATCTATCACATCATTCTTGAGCCAGACTTCGTTACAGCCAGACTTATATAGTGCCATTGAATTTAAAACAAATATTAGTGAGTACACGCTTAGTGACTACAAAAATATGGATGCCGACGATTAGGCCAACTTTGAAGATGTACGCAAAAAACGAGACCGCCCCGCAAAATTCTGCGTTGGGAAATCCGCAAAAAAAGTAGCCACAGGTAACGCTTAAGCTACTAACAAAACCTTACAATCAGTGTTACTACAAATAAATTCGCAACAAAAAGAAATAATTAAGCACCAAACTAACTAACACACCACACAACCATATAGCCAAAACCCCACTACTACAAACTCAAACAACGCATTAATAGCCACCCCAGTATCACAACAGCAGATATCAATCAATCAAATCAAACATATCCCCTAAAAAAAAAAACCTCCGCAGAAGCTCTACTGGCCGATAGCCGATTGCCAGTAATATTTGGTATTCTTCTTATTGTATATTTTTAAATCAATTTTTTTTATATGAAATTTTGTATATTATACTGGCAAGATTATTTATATTTATATATATCTATCACATCTCAGCTCTATATATTTTAAACTTTACTTTAAATCAGTGGCTTATACGCGTGGCGCATGAAGTAAAATTTCGAGTTTAGAAAAGCCCCGTGAAAATTTGTCTCGGGTCGCTGCGCGACCCTCGACAAATTTTCTACGCGGGGCTTTTCTAAACTCGAAATTTTACTTTATGCTCAGTCTGGGAGTGGACGATTCTCGTTTAATTTTTGTTAGATTTTCAACATATCGAGATTTTTATTAATTTTTGAAATTATCGTGAAATGTTTAATATTTCGAGGTATTCGAAATTTTACTTTATGCTCAGTCTGGGAGTGGACGATACTCGTTTAATTTTTGTTAGAATTTCAACATATCGAGATTTTTATTAATTTTTGAAATTATCATGAAATGTTTAATATTTCGAGGTATTCGAGATATTTTATAACTGTGGGTCGCTTGGTTGACTGTCTTTTGACTATACTAGAATTTTGTTATTTTATGTCTCTTTCGACTCTATTTCGACTATTGTGATATTATGACTGTAAGTCAATAGTTTGACTGTATTTCAACTTATTCAGATTTTGATTGTAAGTCATTTGGTTTACTATATCGATTGTATTTTCACGATTGTGATTTTATGACTGTAAGTCACTATACTGACAATTAGTCAGTAGTACCTAACACAAATAGGCATCAGCCAACTTTAGGACTATTGTCAATTTAAGACAACTTTTATTTGAAATCTATTATTAGATGGTCATGTTATTGTTTTTTTTATGACACTTGCGACAGACATTTTAGTAGTTGTGACATATTTTTAACTAACGAGTGTCTTCCACTCCCAGACCAAGCATGAAGTAAAATTTCGAGTTTAGAAAAGCCCCGCGTAGAAAATTTGTCGAGGGTCGCGCAGCGACCCGAGACAAATTTTCACGGGGCTTTTCTAAACTCGAAATTTTACTTCATGCGCCACGCGTATAAACCACTGATTTAAAGTAAAGTTAAAAATATATACTGCGGAGGTGTGACAGATATTTACTAAGATATAACGAAAAAATGCAAAAAATATTTATTTTGTTAATATTACCTAAATGTGATAAAATATAATAAAAGTAGAACAAATTTAGTTTGAGACACTTGCTCATATTTTTAATATTTAAATCATCATATCTATAGCACATCAAATTTTTTTTTAATATGAACCGAAAACCGCGACCGAATACGTTTTCACGCTTTTTAAACTCGACATTTTACTTCATGTTTAGGCTCGTTAGAAAATTCAAATTCTTTACGCATCTTCTTAAAATATTAACCCAAAGTATAAATTATGCCATAAAATCAACGATTTTAAATTAATGTTGTCAATGAAACAATTATAAAATATTACAGATTATCAAATCAATTTTCAATTCAAAGAATCTACACAGAAATTAATAAACTTTAATTGGCCATAATTAAAATTCAAATATATTTTAAATCAAATCAAATCAAATTAAACTTTATATTAGTAAAGTACATACATGTCATATAAATTAAAGTGTATCCGCATATTTGCTTCTCTTTTTTAAGTAAAATAACTTAAGCTATTTTTTTGAATAAATTTTTCAATCTTATATTTATTTTTTATCTATTACGTCAATTTTCTTTTTAAATTTCGTATCTGCCCTTATTTTACCCCTCGGGGTTAATACAATAATTCTTTCATCTTAAACTATTAGTATTGAAGGCTTAATATTTTTGTTTTGGTGTACATAATCTGTAAATAAAACAATAAAAGATATTCGTCATTGATATACTTTCAAATTTTGTGTAGGTACAAATTTCTAGTTTTATATCAAACGCTTTAAATAACAATTTTTACGATACTAACAACTGTTTCCCAAACACTTCTCTTGTATTCAAGAAAGGAGACACCCGACCAATTTAAATTAATTCGGGGGAAACCCGAAAGTGGTCGATTGGATGGAATCAAATTGCCAATCTATATAGAGAGCGAGTGAGTCGATCTAATCGGGGAAAACTTTGGAACACTTCCCCCTTTCCCCCTATCGCATCCCCCGACAACCCCGGCGTGACGGATTTTCTGATGGAAAATGTTTTATCAAACTGCAGAATTGAGACGCGATAAGGACTCGACGTTTTTAAAGTGTACGCGCTCGTGTGTTTGTTCATAATTGAAAAAAAAAAATAAAGGGGGGAATTTGTGTCTTATCGCAGGGATTTCTTTATCACTCCATTTGTTTTATTTATCGCATTGAGTACGGTTTAGATTATCGATAGGGTGTATCGTTTGTAGACTGTGCGGTTTGAAATAATTTAAAAGGGATTGGAGATAAAAATGTACACTCGTACTTCTTTGTATCTCTTGAATACAAATTTTGTAATTTTTAAAGAAGGTGCAATATATTATTCAACTACTTCCGAAACCTTTAAAGTGCCCATTTATTGTAAAACAATACCAAGTGTTTTTAATTTAAATAACTTACACATTTTCATTAGATATTTTAAGTAGTTTGTTTATACCAATATTGATAGAGGCAATATTGGTATAAACAAACTACTTAAAATATCTAATGAAAATGTGTAAGTTATTTAAATTAAAAACACTTGGTATTGTTTTACAAATTAAAACTTTATTCCGACTGGTTTCGGTTTGTTGGACCATTTTCAAAGGAATGTACAGAAAAAAAAATCTAGGTATACAGGGTGAGTCACTAAGCGGAAATCGGTCTATAGTGGGCGTATCGTTGAAAATAGCAAAAAAAGTTTCAAATAAAAGTTGTTCAGAATCAAGTTTTTCATAACCCAAAATTATTGCTAAATATGGCGGCCTTGCGGTTATACCGGAAGTAAACACCAACTTCCTTATTTTAAATAGATCATCCTATATATTTTTACATTTTTAGATTGCTCGTTAAAAATAAACATGAGTTTATGCACACAACATTCGGTCTCAGTTGAACCGTTTTCGAGTTATTTCATTTTTTTTGATAAATTTGACGATTTTAGAGCTCGACGCCATTAACAATATCTTCAAAACAAAATAATTCAGAGTTGTGCGGCTTACGGTTTTGGATTCGGGAAGAAATGTAGTATTTGTTTAGGTTTTTGCCATTAGTCAGATTTACTAAATTGAGCAGAGTCCGTCGACGGTATTCTTCAGTACTTCAAATATGCATAACTTCATTTTTTTTTTTTAAATAGAACCATATATCTTGTGACACTTTATCTGATGCGAAATTAAATTTCCTTTTTATTGATACCGAGTTGTTGCCATATCCTTCCAACAGTTTTGAGAAATATGCGATTTTGTAAAAATTTTAATACATTGCGGTAGCCCTAGATACTGATGACGTTTGGTGATTTTGTATTGACATTTAGTTAGTCATTGAGATATTCCCTGTTTTTTTTTAAGTTCATTTTAAAGCTTTAAACAAGTGATTTCCACTCCCAGACTAAGCATAAAGTAAAATTTCGAGTTTAGAAAAGCCCCGTGAAAATTTGTCGAGGGTCGCGCAGCGATCCGAGACAAATTTTCTGGGCTTTTCTAAACTCGAAATTTTACTTCATGCTTAGTCTGGGAGTGGACAACACTCGTTTAAAGCTTCAAATTGAACTCTTTTAATAATCAACGAATGTCAGAAAATTTACAGCTTGTGCATGTTTACCTAAAGTTTACCATTAAGTAACCACATTTAAATTCAGCGCGCATTTGTGACGTAAACGATCCCTACCCTCACTCTTACCGTATACTCGACCGTCCTTGGAATACACATTACATGGATGTTTCACGAACAAAAAAAACAAATTTTCTACTTTTTAACGTCTGAATACACCATTTGTACTTAAAATGTAAGATTTGGTTTAATGATTGGAGTAGTTTAGTTTTTATTATTTATATTATACTGAGAAACTTCTGGGGGGCTATTTACAGCACCAATGCAATTTGTCATCGGTGACAAGTTGCACTGAAATGGCGTCATTTTACTTCATACGATTTGGTAAATTCTTCCCGAAATGACGTCATTTTAGTGCGACTTCTCACCGATGATAAATTTCATCTGTGCTGTGAATAGCCCCCTGAAATGTCAACATTTATTACATAAAACGTTGGGCATACATTCTTGAAGCAAGTAATGCATTTCCATCAGCACTGCCCAAGGCGTAGACCATACCAATCAGTTCTTCTTCAGAAAACATGTTCGGTTTGTCGGACATGCGAGTCAAAACAAAATCACCAAACGGCATCAGTATCCAGGGCTAACGCGATAATACGAAATGTATTAAAATTTTTACAAAATCGCAAATTTCTCAAAAACTGTTGGAAGGATATGGCAACAACCCGGTACCAATAGAAAGGAAATTTAATTTCGCATCAGATAAAGTGTCACAAGATATATGGTTCTGTTAAAAAATATGAAGTTATGCATGTTTGAAGTACTGAAGAATACCGTCGACGGACTCTGCTCAATTTAGAAAATCTGACTAATGGCAAAAACCTAAACAAATACTACATTTCTTCCCGAATCCAAAACCGTAAGCCGCACAACTCTGACTTATTTCGTTTTGAAGATATTGTTAATGGCGTCGAGCTCTGAAATCGTCAAATTTATTAAAAAAAAAAAATGAATTAACTCGAAAACGGTCAACTGAGACCGAATATTGTGTGAATATACTCATGTTTATTTTTAACGAGCAATCCAAAAATATTAAAATATATAGGGTGTTCTATTTAAAATAAGGAAGTATACCCGCAAGGCCGCCATATTTAGCAATAATTTTAGGTTATGAAAAACTTGATTCTGAACAACTTTTATTTGAAACTTTTTTTGCTATTTTCAACGATACGCCCACTATAAACCGATTTCCGCGCAGTAACTCACCCTGTATATACATATTTTTTGTTTCAGTACCAAGGGAAGTTAAAATTGGGGAATTCCATATTTCCTCGTTGTCGTTTACTATGTTTTTTCCCATTTTTATGGCCCTGGTAATCTCCAGGCCGTCTTTTAGATTTAGTGTGTATCCCTTATTACCTGAATCCAAAATCTTAAAATTATGCGGATTAAAGAAGTAATTGAACCAAGTATTTTTAATTTAAATAACTTTACATATTCTAATATGTTTCACCAAGTGCCAGATGAGAAATTAATTCAAGAAACTAATCATTCATGTTGAAGTTATACGCACCTTAATAAAATTCAGAAGGATTATGCAGCTCATAATTAACTAGTATATTCTGTCTTCTGTCAAATTTGACATCTTAGACTTACGAAGTTTTGGAAATAGTTGATTGATATTTTTTTTAAAAATATTAATAACCTGTTTTTAATATGCTATTAGTAATTTAGATTTTTTGCAGATAAGCAGTTTCAATAAGCTATTATTTTTGTAGACTTAATAAAATTTAATCTACTCATAAAAAGATAGAGCAACTTTAAGTTACCTCCTTTTATTATTCAAAGTTGTTTCTTTTGATAATGAACTAAATGGCACGTGAAAAATTGCTATACTTACCAAAATTTATTTTGTGGACTTATCTGTATTACTTTTTTTTGTTAGTGTTTGTATGAAAGGTATATACACTTGAAAGCTCTTAAGGGATTTGCATCCCATTTTTAAATCGATCCGCACAATTAACCTTCAAATAGATACTAAAAGCAGGGTCTTTCGAAATTGATCTCCTGAGTGTAATAACGCAGTTTAGAGGATAAATACAAGCCATTTCGATGTCTAATACCATTTTAGGGGTGAAATATGTGTTTGTAATACATTAGGTGGAATTTTAGTGGTATCCCACAAAAGCACAAAATCGTAAAATTAAAATATAGAAAGAATAAAAGAAAAAACTTAGGAATCTGTTATTTATAGAGGTTTATGCTTTTATATGATTCGAATTAGGGATTGTTAAAACTTGGGAAATATTAAAATCTTGTCTAAAATATACAGGGAACTTGTCTTTCAAGTGTAGATCTTCCGTTGCATGCGCAGTAGATTTTTATGTATTTATTCGTTGTTTAAAAGTCTTTAATATCAACTTTTGAAAGAGAGTTTCCATTCCTGAATTAAGCATGAAGTAAAATTTCGAGTTTAGAAAAGCCTGTAATTTCGTTTGGTCGCGTAGCGTATATATTTTAAATTTTACTTTAGATCAGTGGTTAATAGGCGTGGCGCATGAATCAAAATTATGAGTTTAGAAAAGCCCCGTAAAAATTTGTTTACCTTTGTAAATATCTATCAAATCTCAAATCAGTGGTTTATACGCGTGGCGCATGAAGTAAAATTTCGAGTTTAGAAAAGCCCCGTGAAAATTTGTCTCGGGTCGCTGCGCGACCCTCGACAAATTTCGTATGCGGGGCTTTTCTAAACTCGAAATTTTACTTCATGCTTAGTCTGGGAGTGGAAGACACTCGTTAGTTAAAAATAAGTCACAACTATCAAAATGTGTGTTGCAAGTGTCATAAGGAAAAACAATAACATGACTATCTAATAATATATTTCAAATAATAGTTGTCTCAAATTGACAATAGTCAGAAAGTTGGCTGACGCCAATTTGTGTTAGGTTTGATACATTGGACTAAATGTCAATATAGTGAAATTTTACTGCATACTTAGTCTAGGAGTGGAAGACGAGTGCTTTAACTCTAGAGTATATATTTTGAATTTATCATTAGATCAGTGGTTTATACGCGTGGCGCATGAAGTAAAATTTCGAGTTTAGAAAAGCCCCGTGAAAATTTGTCTCGGGTCGCTGCGCGACCCTCGACAAATTTTCTACGCGGGGCTTTTCTAAACTCGAAATTTTACTTCATGCTTAGTCTGGGAGTGGAAGACAAAAATAATAGTTGTCTCAAATTGACAATAGTCTCAAAGTTGGTTGACGCCGATTTGTGTTAGGTTTGATACATTGGACTAAATGTCAATATAGTGAAATTTTACTGCATGCTTAGTCTGGGAGTGGACGACGAGTGCTTTAACTCTAGAGTATATATTTTGAATTTATCATTAGATCAGTGGTTTATACGCGTGGCGCATGAAGTAAAATTTCGAGTTTATAAAAGCCCCGTGAAAATGTGTCTCGGGTCGCTGCGCGACCCTCGACAAATTTTCTACGCGGGGCTTTTCTAAACTCGAAATTTTACTTCATGCTTAGTCTGGGAGTGGAGGACACTCGTTAGTTAAAAATAAGTCACAACTATCAAAATGTGTGTCGCAAGTGTCATAAAAAGAAACAATAACATGACTATCTAATAATATATTTCAAATAATAGTTGTCTCAAATTGACAATAGTCCCAAAGTTGGTTGACGCCGATTTGTGTTAGGTTTGATACATTGGACTAAATGTCAATATAGTGAAATTTTACTGCATACTTAGTCTGGGAGTGGAAGACGAATGCTTTAACTCTAGAGTATATATTTTGAATTTATTATTAGATCAGTGGTTTATACGCGTGGCGCATGAAGTAAAATTTCGAGTTTAGAAAAGCCCCGTGAAAATTTGTCTCGGGTCGCTGCGCGACCCTCGACAAATTTTCTACGCGGGGCTTTTCTAAACTCGAAATTTTACTTCATGCTTAGTCTGGGAGTGGAAGACACTCGTTAGTTAAAAATAAGTTACAACTATCAAAATGTGTGTCGCAAGTGTCATAAAAAGAAACAATAACATGACTATCTAATAATATATTTCAAATAATAGTTGTCTCATATTGACAATAGTCTCAAAGTTGGTTGACGCCGATTTGTGTTAGGTTTGATACATTGGACTAAATGTCAATATAGTGAAATTTTACTGCATGCTTAGTCTGGGAGTGGAAGGCGAGTGCTTTAACTCTAGAGTATATATTTTGAATTTAACTTTAGATCAGTGGTTTATACGCGTGGCGCATGAAGTAAAATTTTGAGTTTAGAAAAGCCCCGTGAAAATTTGTCTCGGGTCGCTGCGCGACCCTCGACAAATTTTCTACGCGGGGCTTTTCTAAACTCAAAATTTTACTTCATGCTTAGTCTGGGAGCGAAAAATACTTATTAGGTAAAAATATGTCACAACTGTCAAAATTTGTATCGTAAGTGTCATAAAGAAAAATAATAACATGACCATCTAATAATATATTTCAAATAATAGTTGTCTCAAATTGACAATAGTCCTTAATTTAGCTGACGCTGATTTGTGTCAAGTTTAATACATTGAACTTAATGTCATTTCAAGTTGACAAGATAGAATAATGTCGGCTGACGGCGACTCATGTCAAGTTGACACAATGGACTAAATACCGACTATCGTCGTCGCAGGTCAAGGTGACATGATAGACTAATATCAATCAATATAGTGACTTACAGTCATGAAGTCACAATGGTAAAAATATAATCAATACAGTGATTTATTGACAAAATCCTATCATAATCAAAAGACAGTTAACCAAGTGTCCTACAGTCCAAATATTGCAATAGTGAAAATACAGTGAATTAATGACAAAATCTAAATAAATTGAAATACAGTCAACCTATTTATTTACAGATGTAATATCACAATAGTCGAAATACAATCAACCTAGTGACTTACAGTCATAATATCACAATAGTCGAAATACAGTGGAAAGAGACATAAAATGACAAAATCCTAGCATAGTCAAAAGACAGTCAACCAAGCGACTTACAGTTATAATATCACATTAGTCAAAATATCTCGAATATCTTGAAATATTAAACATTTCTTGAACATTTTATAAATTAATATGTTGAAAATCTAACAAAAATTAAACCAGTGTCATCCACTCCCAGACTGAGCATGAAGTCAAATTTCGAGTTTAGAAAAGCCCCGCGTAGAAAATTTGTCGAGGGTCGCGCAGCGATCCGAGACAAATTTTCACGGGGCTTTTCTAAACTCGAAATTTTACTTCATGCGCCACGCGTATAAACCACTGTTTTAAAGTAAAGTTAAAAATATATACTGCTGAAATGTAATTGATATTTACTTAGATATAGCGAAAAAATGCAAAAAATATTTATTTTGTGAAAGTGAAAATAATAATAAAAGTAGAACAAATTTAGTTTGAGACACTTTTCCCTATTCTTAATATTTAAACCATATATACCGAGGACAGTGCTAAGATAAACACATCAACATTTTTTTAATATAAAATAAAAACATTTCAAAAATCAAAACAATGACTTGGAGCTGAACCGAAAACCGCAAAAAACCGTTATTTTGTCCTGAACGAAAACCTGAACCGAACCGATATATATTGTATTAATTGAGTCGGAACGTAATAAATAACGATTCGAACCTCTGAAAAAGGTATTCTTAACGAAATTATAAGTTACAATACTGTAATCGTGAATCGCCCGGCGCTCTCGCTATAATTTCAAAGGCAATCTCGTAAACTTAAAAATATATATCAAATAAATTGTAGGTTGGGTTATGTAACACTTGTTAAAGTTGAGTTTAATTTGTTTATGACTCAAAAATTAAATGAATATTGTAATGGATGAAAGTTAAAATTTGAGTGAATTTTAATTTCACTTACGCATTTATCTTGATCGGTGATTTCAATCAAAATTGGTGGCGGATTTTCCACGAAATCTTCTCTATTGCCATAAACCACCACTTATTAAAAGATCAAAGTTTCATCCCAAATCGGATTCATCGATGCGTTCTTTATGAATTAATAATCACAAAAATATTCAATTTTTGTCGAATTTTGTAATTGTAATTGAATAGTAATTTTGACTATTTATTTACAATTACAAAATTCGACATCACTATGTTTGAATAATATAATTTGAAGGATCTAATCTGTATAAGTAATTAAGTAATTTGCCTAAAAATCATGAACATTCGATACCGTAATTCACTTTTGATTCTTAGGACTATTAGTTATACAGTGAGAGCCAAAATGATTTGTTCATTTTTAATAGGCAATAACAAATATAACTATTTATTAATCACTATATTACTCATAACAATTTGAAAGAGAAGACTTTGGAGATATTTTGACAGTTGTCAAAATGGTGCGTTGGAACATACAGCAACGCATATTTTGTGTTGAAAAATTTCTTAAATTAAGTTCAATTATTCAAACTCAACGTTTATTTCGTCTAAATTTTAATGTTCGTGATGTTCCGGCTCGAACTGTTATTTCGTATTGGGTAAGGAAGTGGCGAAATCATGGGTAAGTTGAGAGAAGAAAATCAGCCGGGAGGATTCGCTCTGCATGCAATCCTGAAAATGAGGAACGTGTGAGACAATCAATTCTGCGTAGCCCAAATCCATCAGTTCGGCGGCATGCGGCAGCGTTAAATTTATCTGCAACAAGTACCCGAAGAATGCTGCACAAAATGAAGTTTCATCCATACAAAATAGCAGTGGTACAGAAGTTAACTGATCGTGATAAACAAAGCCGTGTTGAGTTTTGTCAACGTTTTTTGGAGTTAAGCAATGAGGAACCCGATATCGCACAACATCTTTTCATGAGCGACGAAGCACACTTTACTTTACATGGCTTGGTAAATAAACAGAATTTTCAATACTGGGCTACTGAAAACTCGTGTGAAATCTATGAAAGACCCTTACATTCCCCAAAAGTGACTGTTTGGTGTGCTGTATCATCGTCAAAAATCATCGGTCCATATTTTTTTGAAGAAAACGGCTAAACAGTCACAGTCAATTCTCAACGGTATGCACATATGCTCGAGACATTTTTTATACCGCAAATTGAAGAAGAAGAAAGAAATCACTTTTTTCAACAAGACGGTGCGACCTGTCATACTGCAAGAATAAGTATGGAGATCCTGCGACAGACATTTCCGAATAGACTAATTTCTCGAAACGGTGATTTTAATTGGCCCCCGAGATCTCCCGATATTACTGTTCCAGACTTTTTTCTCTGGGGATATTTAAAAGGTAGTGTTCAAGAGTAAGCCTAGAAATATAGAGGAGCTCAAAAGAAATATCCGACAAGAAATTGAAGCTATTCAACGAGTTATGGCAGATTTCATCCGTCGTTTAGAAGAGTGTGTGGAGAAGGGTGGCGGACATTTAACACACACTATATTCAAAAAGTAAAACTCCCATTATTACTTTTTAATATGTCATTTATATTATTTCTGCATTTAAAATAATTATGTGTTATTTCCTATTAAAAATGAACAAATCATTTTGGCTCTCATTGTATATGCACAAAAGTGTTCAAATTTAGAACACCTTTAGCTCTAACTAACTCTAACTACACTAACTAACTCTAACTACACTAACTCTAGTCCTGACAGTTTTGTCACAAACTATAGCTCTAGTGTACAAATTCGACAAGCAACCCAATACCGTTAATATATTTGGTTGCCATTGTCTACACGTCACAGTCCAATTCGTTACCTATAATCAGTTATAAGCAATTTATTTACTGGTTAATTATAAAAAATGCTCGCCAAACTTTACCGGTAATTGTCGTTTTTTCTATAAGTATTTCAATAGATTATAAAAAGCTTTACCCACTGAGCAAATCCATTTAAGTAATGTTTCAACAACATTGAAACAACGTTTAATGTTGCTATAACGTTATTTTTTTGTTTTTTGATTAGGGGGTACAGTGCATTTGTATACTGATCAAATAGCTTTTTATAATCTACCGAAATACTGGTAGAAAAAACGTTAATTACCGGTAGAGTTTGGAGAGCTTTTTTTATAATTACCTAGTAAATCGATAAACTAAGTGTAGTTAAGATAGATCCAATTACGTTGTATTTAGGGACTGTATCTAAATCCAACGATATTGAATCTGTGTTTACCTACTCAGAGTGTGCCGAATCCAATTGCATTTGCCTGATGTAAAAAATATCTTTCACATATTGAAAAAATTGAAATTATTGTGATAAATAAATATAATTTAATATTACAACAGATAATTGTATTATCCAATAAACTTGCAACCCACCTGGAGATATGAGATAAGTAGGAAAGTGATTTATTTTACGACCCTTATTTTTCCATATAATAGAAAACATTGTTTACTGTATTGGGTGAAATGGTGCAATAAAATCGGGAGAAAACATCCCTTTTATATATACACACACACATACCCTTCCCTTTATATATATATATATATATATATATATATATATATATATATATATATATATAAGATAACGAATGAAGACACACTGCGACACGAATTATACCAGAAGACATCGCCATGTGCGCACATATAAAACTCATAAAAAGTTCTCCGAGGGTAAGACAATAATTTTTTTTTGTTCTATCCTCTCTTTTACTTTTACTAACCCTAGGAAAAATCCTTCCGGAAGTTTGTTATTTAGATAATTAATTGTTTTTACAATAAATATAAAAGAGGTAGAAGGATTTCCAATACAGGGTGGGGAAAAATGATGCTAACATTAAATGGGTGCTCAATCACTGTAAATTCCTGGGCAGGTATTTGGTTACAGGGTTTAAATTTGACACCTACCCCTCTTAATGCACTTATGGAATCTGTTCATTGTTGTTTGTAAGGAACTCTGGGCCATTTAGGCAATAATTCCAGCGATGACGTAAGTAATGCGGTGTTTCAGGTCGTCCAAGTTGCGAGGTTTGATAATTCCGCATGGCGTCAGATCGGGGCGACCAAACCAAATTTTCAGGCTTTTCTAAACTCGAAATTTTACTTCATGCGCCACGCGTACGAAACAATGATTTAAATAGAAGTTTAAAATATATTTCGACTTAGGTTTGATCACGTGTTCATTAATTTTTAAAATGTTTGTATGGAATATGTGAAGTATACCTAAATATACTTAAATGAAAAAATCAATGCTTTTGCTTTTTTTAATATATCTAGTTTGTCTGTATTGTACCTATGTGAATATGTTTATTTAATATTATACCATTGTACTATATTTATATTTTACTATTTTAATATTTACTATTTTTCTACACATTGCATATACTGTACCAAATTTGACCCACCCATGAATCATTATCCTATTTGGAAATAAATAAATTGAATTGAATTGAATTGAATGGATGTATATTCTTTAATTAAAATTGCTGCTTATAAATGTATTAAAATTATACAGTAATTACTCTAATTGATTTATATAATCCCCTGTTTATGAACTCATTAAAACGTTTTTTTTTTGTTTTCAACATTGCGCATTTTACAGCAATACAAACTTGAAAATCTTTCCCAATTAGCATTTTGATAAAATCCAAATACGTTTGAACATTTTAATTACACCCTATTGTTTTTCGTATATGTATACAAAAAAAATGGGGTGTAATTAAAATGTTCGAACCTATCAGGATTTTATCAAATTGCTTATTGTGAAAGATTTTCTAGTTTGTATTACTGTAAAATGCGCAATATTTATAGAATATTCATAATATTCTTAAATCCAGATTCAAACTATGTACAGAAATTAAGATTGATTCTATATAATAGCTATCGATCGTAGGTCTTTCAGTCTCTAGTTTTTATTTACCTGCCGAATTATTATCATTCATACGTGCATTTCCATAAAGTTCACAGTGTGTTCTATAATTAAATCCGCTGCACTCGCTACCCTGTCCCTTTCTCGGAATTAATTTTCGCGAACTTTATCGGATGCCATGCATTTTATTCACCCCTAATTGCACCCCCGGATTGCTTCCCCTCGTTAATTTTCGCCCGATGACAAAAATCGCGCGGTCGGAAGTTCCTCAGTGTAATTAATAAGAGATTTATTAGTGGACAACGAGAGGAATTTATTTTAGTAGTGTGTGTCGTCTGGAAGTTCCTCGAGTTATGTTGTAATTAATGTTCGGATATGTTCGAATGGATAGATGAATCAAGAGTTAACGAGAAATTCAGTTTTGATTAAGAAAATGCGAAAATGGAGCATGATTATGAATTGAGCGTTCAGAGATATTCAGTCTTGGCTCGAAAGTAAAAAAAATAAGTTATTACTTTTCCTACGAGCAAATGTTTATTTTTCTTTTTTTAATATCTAATTATTACATATTTTCGTTGATTACTGAGGCACATATTACATATTTAATTAAAACACTTAGATTGCCTCTTAAAACAGGACATGCGGCACAAACCTGATTGGGTTTAACTTTTTTTTTTAATGAAATCTGCCAGTTGTTGACGCGTTACCTTGATATTAGGTAACGCGTCGTCAATAGAAATAATGCCTGTGTTTCACGAATAAAATTACGAAGATTTGGTTTACCTGCACTTTATGTACAAGTTATATAAGTGGACATAACTAATATTAATATACTGTTTTGAGAAGGCTGGGAAAATTAATTGAAAGACTGCAAACGTTCGACAATAGAAAAAAATATCGCTAAAATTGAAAGAGAAACATATTTTTTGCTTGTGCTCCGAAAAAAAAAACTTTTCTATTTACAAAACTTCATCTCCAGATGAAATCCCCGTCAATTTCCAAATATTTCTCCCCTCCCGTTAAAGTTGTAAACCCTGGGTCTCGCGATACACCCAGCAAATAAAAAATAAATAAAATGTGAGCTCCAAAATGAAGCTGCTGTCATGTTTCGCTCTTTCGCAAAAGGGATTTCCGTTTGTCTGTCGAAAGTCGGTTCGATGATGAGTTAAAGGGCATTTATTCCGGGACCTCCGCAGGGCGAGCGGCTCATTTGTCGGTTGATGGACTAACTTTTTGTACCAGGGAAAAATCGAGACAACGCGAGGGAAATTCGTCGCTCGAAAACGCCAAACACGACAGTTAATCATCAGGTGGCTGAATTTCGCCCTTGTGTCATAAGAGAATAAAGTCAATGTTTGGTTTTATCAACAAAGAAACACAGATTTGTAAAAAACATTCAAATTTTGAAAGTGCGATACTTTTTGCGATCTACAACTAATTTGTTTTACAATATAAACACCTATTGAAACAATTACTTCACTAATAAAGACTGTTATTCCTTACTTCACTTTTTATTTTTATCGTTTATCGTTTTATCGTCGATGTACATTTCGAGACACAAAGTGTTCATTATCAATAACAAACTGAATTCTTACAACTATTTGCAAACAGTTGTAAGAATTCAGTTTGTTATTGATAATGAGCACTTTGTGTCTCAAAATGTACATCTAATGATAAAAATAAAAAGTGAAGTAAGGAATAACAGCCTTTTTGAGTGTAATAATCACTTCACGTAAACTCAAAAACATACAGTTATAAATAATTACTTATTTGGCTAATTCCCCAACGCCTATTGGATTACACATTTTTTTAAGGGATTCCGCACACGAAAATATTAAACTTTGGATTCTGCTATTTTTTTGTAGGATGCGTAGTTTTCGAGATATACGCTACTTTAGGTTAAATGAATCACCCGGTATACCAGATTATCCAAATTTCCAGGTTTTTTTTTCTTAGTTCTATTTATTATAGGATAATTATTTTTAGTTAACATAAACGACAGTTATTGTATTTTATAACTGAATTTATTATTAATAATTGGGTAAACATTTGTAATAATATAAAACCCTTGTGAAATAATTGCGTGTCGCAGACACATTTCAAAACTAATTCACTTTCAGTCGGAACTAAATTATGGATTTGCTCCTCCGACGCAGTTACGCAACATCAAAACATGATTCCAACTTTGCCGCTGGCATCCGCGTTATATTCATCAAAATAATGGTCCATCCAGTGAAGTTTTATTATGACGTCCTATTTATAAATAGGTTTAAGGAAAAACTTGTCACTGGGGAAAATGATCTATACGCGCGGGCGAAAGTTCGTCCGGATTTTCCCATTTAACCGGCGGATTTCCGGAGGAGGAGAAGCAAAATGCAACGCATTATTAATACAGCAGGCCATTACTGGTTTAACTTTAATGTTAATGGCTGCAATCGACTTGTGAGTGAGATGCACTATTAACGGTTGCCTTGGAGGGTAATTTCTGTCCTGGAAATCGATTAACTTGTTTATACTAGGAAATTCCGTCTGATTAATCGTAATTGCGTTACTGGGATTAAATTTTAATTATAAAATTCTTATTACAAAATAAATTGGTAATACACAAGTCAGTTGTATGATTTTACTTTTTCTTATAACTATACCTTTATAAGTTCAAGTTAGCACTGAACCAGAGCTGGGTAGGATTTAATAATTTGGTAATTTCACTCTGTTCAATTTTCTGTGCTGCCCTTTTGGATGAGATTAAGCGGTTCTATTTTTCGCTGCGGCCACACATTTTTACCCCCGCCCCGTCCTTTTAATAACCTAATTATGATTATTGCAGCCAGGGCATTTAAACATTTTATCGCAAGTCGGGGCGAGGGATTAGAGCTAGTCTGTTTTGTTAAGATACCGCCCAGAATGAAATTTTCACAGATTTCACAAATTTCGCGCATACGAAATAATCACAGGGATTACACTTTGACAAATACTGATTAACATAAACAGTGTACAAATGTTAATAGATTTAAAGTTAGTTTAGAACATTTTTTATGTCGTTTTTCTTTTGCATTTCACTATTGATCAAATAAGATTCACCATATCCCAAATGTATTTTATCCTGTCAAATATGCCAAAAAATGTCCCGATTTAGCAAATGAGTTTCTCTATAAACCAAATACTTTTCCTTTTAATATTTTTGTTGAAAATCTTTGCAATAGTAATAAGTTTCTTCTGGAAATATTATATTTTTATTTATACATATATAACACTGCTTACGCCAGCATATATTCTCCGGATACCGAGTCCTCTTAGTCCATTACTAACATGCATATTTTGACAAACTGCAGCGATTTTGCTGACAAGTGAAAAACACTTGAAAAACTGTGATACGGTTTTGACATATAGGGACATGTAGTGGTATAGCGGGTGTTGAACTGGCGGACGCAACATAGGAAATCCCATGTAAATGTTGAAATGTTCAAATTTTGGCTCCCCTATTAATTTTAGAAACAAAATGCATTTACCTTTTTTGTAGAGGTAAATATTCTGAATTTATTCGTGTAAACGTTTATCACATTACGTTTCTCTAAGGTATTATAATTAGAAAAAAGTAATGTGATTTTATAAAAATAATCACATGCTATAGAATTGAAACAACAACTGCGGATGTCAAAACGGCAAAAAATATCGTAGTCACTTCATTAAAGTTGATGTTTTTGAAATGATTTTCACTATACAAGAAAAATGTCATTATTTTTATAAAATCACATTACTTTTTCCTAATTATTTTAGCTGATAATTTTCTAACATTCGTTGATTTTTAAAAGAGTTCAATTTGAAACTGTAAACGAGTGTTTTCCACTCCCAGACTAAGCATGGAGTAAAATTTCGAGTTTAGAAAAGCCCCGTGAAAATTTGTCGAGGGTCGCGCAGCGACCCGAGACAAATTTTCTGGGCTTTTCTAAACTCGAAATTTTACTTCATGCGCCACGCGTATAAAACACAGATTTTAAGTGAAGTTTGAGTATACATAAATTAGACAATATTATAGTGTTACATACGCGTGGCGCATGAAGTAAAATTTCGAGTTTAGAAAAGCCCAGAAAATTTGTCTCGGGTCGCTGCGCGACCCTCGACAAATTTTCACGGGGCTTTTCTAAACTCGAAATTTTACTTCACGCTTAGTCTGGGAGTGGAAAACACTTGTTTAAAGCTTTAAATTAAACTTTAAAAAGAACAGGGAATATCCGCAATTGTTGTATCAATTCCACGGTATGTCATTATTTTCATAAAATCACATTACTTTTTCTAAATTATTTAAGCTGTTAATTTTCTGACATTCGTTGATTTTAAAAAAAATCAATTTACAGCTTTAAACAAGTGTTTCCACTCCCAGACTAAGCATGAAGTAAAATTTCGAGTTTAGAAAAGTCCCGTGAAAATTTGTCGAGGGTCGCGCAGCGACCCGAGACAAATTTTCTGGGCTTTTCTAAACTCGAAATTTTACTTCATGCGCCACGCATATCAAACACTAAAATATTTTGAAATTTATTTAAATTCGAACTTCACTTGAAATCTGTGTTTTATACGCGTGGCGCATGAAGTAACATTTCGAGTTTAAAAAAGCCCAGAAAATTTGAGTATACATAAATTAGACAATATTATAGTGTTACATACGCGTGGCGCATGAAGTAAAATTTCGAGTTTAGAAAAGCCCAGAAAATTTGTCTCGGGTCGCTGCGCGACCCGAGACAAATTTTCACGGGGCTTTTCTAAACTCGAAATTTTACTTCATGCTTAGTCTGGGAGTAGAAAACACTTGTTTAAAGCTTTAAATTAAACTTTAAAAAGAACAGGGAATATCCGCAATTGTTGTATCAATTCCATGGTATGTCAATATTTTCTGGGCTTTTCTAAACTCGAAATTTTACTTCATGCGCCACGCATATAAAACACTAAAATATTGTGAAATGTATTTAAATTCGAACTTTACTTAAAATCTGTGTTTTATACGCGTGGCGCATGAAGTAAAATTTCGAGTTTAGAAAAGCCTAGAAAATTTGTCTCGGGTCGCTGCGCGACCCTCGACAAATTTTCACGGGGCTTTTCTAAACTCGAAATTTTACTTCATGCTTAGTCTGGGAGTAGAAAACACTTGTTTAAAGCTTTAAATTGAACTTTAAAAAGAACAGGGACTATCCGCAATTGTTGTATCAATTCCATGGTATGTCAATATTTTTATAAATACACATTACTTTTTCTTAATTATTTTAGATGTTAATTTTCTGGCATTCGTTGATTTTAAATGAGTTTAATTTAAAGCTTTAAACGAGTGTTTTTCACTTCCAGACTAAGCATGAAGTAAAATTTCGAGTTTAGAAAAGCCCCGTGAAAACTCGAACTCGAAATTGTACTTCATGCGCCACGCGTATAAAACTCTATAATATTTTGAAATTTATTTATATTTAAACTTCACTAGAAATCTGTTTTATACGCGTGGCGCATGAAGTAAAATTTCGAGTTTAGTAAAGCCCAGAAAATGTGTCTCGAGTCGCTGCGCGACCCTAGACAAATTTTCATAGGGCTTTTCTAAACTCGAAATTTTACTTCATGCTTAGTCTGGGAGTAGAAAACACTTGTTTAAAGCTTTAAATTGAACTTACAAAAATACAGGGAATATCCGCAATTATTGTATCAATGTCATTATTTTTATAAAATCACATTACTTTTTCTTAATTATTTTAATTTAGAGAAACGTAAAGTGTTAAGTGTGAACATTAATAAATTTAGAATTTTACCCTCTACAAAAAAGGAAAATACAAGTTGTCTCTAAAATAAATAGGAAAGCCAATATTTGAACACTTTAAAATTAACATGCGATTTGCTATGTTGCGTCTGCTGTCAACACCCGGTAAAGAGAAATGTATTTTATAAATGGGAAATACATTAGAGGTAAACGGATACACATTCGATATAAAGTGAAGTACAATAGAAATGCTTTGTATAAATACATAAATGTTATTATCATCCTTAGAACCGTGTTATAGCTATATGCCAACAGGTATTAATTATTTTGTGAAATCCCGGCGCATTCTCCAAAAATAAAATCCTATTTTATTCCAATTCAACTGAAACAATGGACGCAAATTATTTTCGAGGTATTTAGTATACAATGAATGCCATTTTTTAAAAGTTACTGTTTAATATATTTTGTTTGTTCAGTACTAGAACGAATTCATTCAATTGTGAATAAAAATGCTTTCAGCAAAATAGCATCCACACTCTGTAAAAATAGTAGCATTCCAAAGTGCGCCAGTGTATCGAAATAGCGAAAGAAAGAGAAAACGAAAAAAAAAAAAACAAACACCGAGCATGAATATTTTATAATGGCGAATGGGAATCCTCGATAAATACCACATACCGATTCCGCAGATCAAAGAGTGATCCGTGAGAGACGAAAGAAATATTCACGAACGGAATGCAAAGCCGGAATTTCCCACTGGAACTACATCTAGGATTCGGCCCTCGACGCCCTCCGGTTAATTGTTGATATTTAGGTACGGTTGGGGATGTTATTAAAATTCATTTAGGGCGTAATTAAAACGTTTACTGGCCCTAATTAATCCCAATGAATATTGATTGCGGGGCTGACTTTGGGATAGTGCCGACAACCTAGGAGTTAATCATTCATTCATTTGCTGTTACAGGGATTAAACCCACATCTACGATGTTTGTAATTAAAATGTTGTATTAATATAATATATGTGATAAGGATTTAGTTTTTAAGTAATAAAATTTGCGATGTGTTTATTATACGACTACCTCTTTTAAATATTAAAAGAAAAAATATGTTTTTTAAGGAGGTTGCCTCTCTTTACTCAGGTGAGATTGCAGTTTAATGAGCCTGGGCCCCAATTAACTGCGTAAATTAGTAAAGAAAGAAACTTATGTTTATATTACCGATAGAAAATGAATTATTTGTATATAATTGTAGTAAATGTAAATGTAGTTATGAAGAGTGGGCAATGAATAACCTTATAATCAAAATGAAAAAATATGGAATAGATATATTGGCCCTTCAAGAAACTAAACAAAGCGAATACGGAATTGCAGACATAGAGGGACTTAGTTTTTTTTTAAGTGGAGGAGAAAACAGAGGATTGGGAACAGGATTTTTAGTAAATAATAGAAAAAACCATATCATACTGAACTTCGAACCGATTTCGGATATAATGTGTTATTTGCGTCTAAGAGGAGGGGATAGAAAAATAAGCTTAATAAATATTTATGCGCCGTCAGAGGACAAGGATGAGGAAGAAAAATATGGATTTTATGAAAATACTGACAGGATGTTCAACAGTATACCACGACATGACATACAACTACTAATAGGAGACTGCAATGCAAAATAGGCAAGAAACAAATAAACATGCCAACAATAGGACGATTTATTAAACACGACCATTGTCTTTCCTATTGGAACAAAGTTGATCACTTTCGTTGTAGAAAGGAACATGGTTTTAAGAAGCACTCAATTCCAACAAAAATAAATATATAAAGGCACATGAATTTCACCAGAAGGTAGTAACACAAATCAAATAGACCATGTATTAGTAGAACAATGTCATGCCAAAAGGATCACAAATATAAGAGCCTGCAGAGGAGCATATGCCGACTCCGGCTATTTTTTAGTAAGAGTAGACCTAAAGGAAAAATTGAAGGAACAGGAGTCATGTAGGAAGGCACGAAGGAATAGATATGAAGCCAGGCTTTTGCAGGTAAACGATATCAGCGAAAATTACAAAAGATTAATAGAAGAAAATTTAAATGATGCCACAGAAGAAAATAGCACAGAAATACAGTGGAAAACAATAGAGAGGAAAATGCAGTAGGCAGAAGAAATGTCTATACCTAAACCCAAATTAACAAAACATAAAACAAAAGATTAGTACGATGATGAGTGTGTGAACGCGGTAAAAAAAAAGAATAGATAGCAGGGAGAAAATGTTAGAAGTAAATAACCCTGAAAATAGACAGCAATATAACGAAGCACGAAAAGAAGCTTAACAAACATGTAGAAGGAAAAAACGAGCAAATGATGAAAAAAAGATTAGTGCAATAGAAGAACAATTCAAAGCTAAGCATTTGCAGATTTTTTAACAGGAAATAAAAAATACGAGGTGGGTCTCAAAACACGAACATATACTGCAAAAATAAGCATGGAAATCTGGTCGGAGATAAATACAAGTAATCGAAAGGCGGAAAGAACATTTTGAAGAGCTGTTAAATGGTGATTAATCAGCGACACGTAAAGATAAAACAGCAACGGAAGAGCAATCGACAAAAATTGACCCCCCAGAAGTAGAGGAAGTAATCAGCATAATCCAAAAACTAAAAAACAATAAGAGCCCAAGGGAAAATGGAGTGATACCAGAAATGATAAAAGTAGGTGGACGAAAACTACATGATAAAATAGCGCACATAATCATACAAATATGGAAAGAAGAACAGATGCCAAACGACTGGACCAAAGCCATAATATGCCCAATCCACAAAAAAGGAGATCGATCAGTGTGCGATAATTACAGAGGAATTGCTTTAACAAAATCCTATCCATACTCCTACGCAAAAAGTTAAATTGCTACATAGAAAATATACTAAGCGAATATCAAGCAGGTTTTAGACGCAATAGATCACTTATGGACCAGATTTTTACAATAAAACAAATCCAAAGGAAGTGGTATAAATATAAAATGACACTACATACCCTGTTTATCGATTTTAAACAAGCATACGACCGTATCATTAAAGAAGAATTATTTATAGCTATGCGTATATTAGGAATACCTGAAAAACTAATCAAATTAACAAAGATTTTTTCTTTTTTTTTAATTATTTGCAAAACACTTAGTTGTATTTTACTATAATTACAATCTGATCACAAATGGATCATTGAGTAATATTTAGCTAACTTAATTTACTAAAGGTTTAATACTAAGGGTTTACTCATTAGTATCCCTTAGATTTTAATAACTTAATTACACTAATTAATGTGTACACTAGCACTATGCTCTGCTTTTGCACTAACACAATATTAAACTAACTCGAACGGTTTAGTCCGCTGTAGTCTTCTGGTCAAATTCGTGTTATCGAGGAGCTGGATGGCTTCGATGTTAACGTATTGAAGAAGTCGCTGTTCATGACTTTTGGCAAATTTGTGTATTGTCTCATTAACAGTATCCATTTCCAAGTCCCTGTGGAGGTCACTGTTTCGGAAATACCAAGGAGCATTGACAATACTCCTCAGTACTTTATTTTGGTATCGATGGATTATTTCTATATTGCTCTTGTTGGCAATTAACAAAGATGACACTAAAAAATAAACGGAAAACGCAGTCACCATACATGGAGGAGATCCGCTATCGACAATTCTTTTCAACATTGCACTACAGAAAGTAATAAGGGAGTGTAGAATAAATCGACAAGGCATCATATACGCGGAAAACCATCAATGTTTAGCTTACGCTGACGATATAATAATTATGGCAAGGACAAAAAAAGAACTGAAATGAACAGTAAAAAATTTAATACAGGCAGGAGAAATAATAGAGCCAACGGTGAATGAAAATAAAACAATGTATATGGTCATGAAGGCAAAGGAAGTAAACGATAAAATTAATGCAAAATTGAAAATCAAAACTTGGACAAACATAGAATACAACTTTGAAAAGGTAGAATATATAAATTGATATCTAGAAGTGGCAATAACAGAGGATAACAATAAAAAAAGTAAAATAGAATACAGAATACCAAAAGCTAACCGAACAGTAGGAATGCTAGGAACCACACTGACGTCAACATCTCAAATTGGACAGAACTAGCACAGGATAAACAAGCATGGAAAAATCCAAATTTTCAGGCTTTTATAAACTAGAAATTTTACTTTGTGCTTAATCAGTAGAAACACTTGTTAGAAGTTTAGATCACAAAAAGTATAAATCATATTGGCTCAGAGTGGGTTCCTTGAGAAACCCCATAAGCTATAGAAACTGGTTTGGAAATTGGGGTGAATGTTTTAAACTTTTGGCATATTCTGAAAGAGCATCTACACAAGATTTAATGAAGATTTCTTAAAGAATTTCCACGTTGTGAGTGTTTTAAGCTGTAATTTACCTAAATATTTCCATAAAATTGTACTTATTCGATTTTCAATTGAAAATAACTCAAAATCTGTCAATAGGGTATTTTCTGTTTTTGCTAATGCTTTTTAAACATCCACACGGAATTCTTAGAGATTTTTCATCTTTTTAATGTTTTAAACTTTAATTTACTTAAATACTAGTATTAGAGCCTAGCACTGGCCGCTTTTTTTGTGCCCGGCCCAGCCCAGCCCGCTAGCAAATTTCGCAAGCTCGGCCCGGCCCCTTCATGAAACAATTGACTAGAGCCCAACCTGGCTCGACCCATGTTAATAATAAAACAGGCCCGGAATAATTCAAAATGTTCACGGAGTGTCCAAATACATTTTATATAGGTTTATCACACTTGTGAATATATATTTACTTGTTTATAGATATAGTTTGCAATTAAAAATAAAAACAAACAGTTAGGCTCGGCTTGGTCTCATATTTTAGATTGAAAGCCCGGCCCGGCCCGGCCCAGGCTGACCGGGCCGGGTCAAAGCCCAACCCGTGCAGTGCTTTAACTAGTACCTATTTCGAATTTCCATTAAATTTTACTTTTTTGACTTTTAATTCAAAATATTTAATTTGAAACCTGTTAACGGCATATGCTCTGGTTTTTGGTAAATTCTAAAAGATTTCTCGAAAAATGTCCATATTGTAAATGTTTTAAACATTTTTTTTTAGTTTGTTTTTATTTGTAATTGCAAATCTTTATCTATAAACAAGTAAATGCAGGGAATTTTTTAGTATACATATGCATGCGATGGAAATTTTCCAATTAATTGTTAAAATACTAGTATTTCTATTGAATACTTCTTTTTCGACCTTCACTTGAAAACTCCAAACCTGTTGATGGCATGTTTTCTGTTTTTAACATATTCTAAAAAAGCAATGTTTTCTTAACGCCCACGTGAAATTCTATATAGATTTTACAAAGCATTTCCGTGTTGTAAATGTTTTACACTTCAATTTACCTAATATTTCCATAAAATTGTACTTATTCGACTTTCGATTGAGTATAACTTAAAAACTGTTGACGGGTATTATCTGTTTTTGATTCTGAAAGAGCAATGTCTTTTAAACATCCTCACGAAATTCTATGAATATTTCTCAAAAAATGTCCATGTTTAAATAGACATACGTGAATGTTTAAAACTTTTATTTACCTAAATGCTAGCATTTCCATAAAATTCTTCGTTTTCGACTTTCAATTGAAAATACCTCGAAAACTGCTGACGGCAAACTTTTTTGTTCTCAGCATATTCGAAAAGCATCCACACGAAATTTCATGAAAATTTCTTAGAGAATGTTGTAAATGTTTAAAACTTTAATTTACCTAACTATTTCCATAAAATTCAACTTTTTTTACTTTCAACGGAAATTTACTTAAAAAGTGTCGATGTTGTCTTCTTTGCTTTTAGGATATTCGGAAAGAGCAATGTCTTCTTAACATCCACATAAAATTCCATATAGATTTAACGTTGTCAATGATTTAAGCTTTAAATTAAAATATTTTCACAACATTCTGTCGACGGAGTATTTTTTCTTATTTTACCATATTTTCAAAGTGTATTGTCTTTTTAAAATCCCCGCAAAATACAAATAACTTTAGATTTATACAACGTGTTAAATTTTTGGTTTGTTAATTGATAATATGACATAAAATTTGCAAAATTTTTAAATAATTTTGTCTTTCATTCTCATTAATTCTCTTTATAATATTTAAACATTAACATGAATTTTAACAATTTTCTTAGCAAATCAAATTTAATTGTAGTTTACTCATTTTGAAAAACAAGTTAGTCTTCTTTAAATTATTTTATTTAAGTTTATTTGTGAGACGTGAAACCCACGTCTCACAAATAAACATGTATTACAATTGTCAAAGGTAAAAACACATATATAAAATTACTTAATGTTAACATGAAATACAATAAGTTAAGGTTACAATTAAAATTATTAAAAATTAAATAAGATTTTAAATATTTCATTGTATAATTCAATATCCGGAGGTGTATTTGCACGGGAAGTAGTTGTTTCAATGGACATTTATCGTTTTAAATTGTCTTATTAATTAAGACACTGTTTGCATTTTCACGAATAGTTTTTTCGTAATTTTATATATTATGTTTAAAGTGTGCAAACTATAAGAAGCGTAAGCTTATTTTCTCGAATTCAAATAGTTTTGAATTTGAATTTATCTTGTTTGAACTGTACCGTAAGGTAAGTAATAAGGTCTCACATTCTTCATACCTGCTAATGACATAATCCCCTTTTTTACCTATAAATACCGACCATCATTTTCACTCATTCCATTTCTGTGTACCTGTTCATTCCACACACAACACTTTTTCCAAGTAAGTTTGTTTTGAATTAATTCCTAATTTTTTAAACGTCATAAGCAAAGCTATACTGAAGAGAGATAAATCTCGAAACGCGTCTATAGATGGCCTAAGACATTAGTTTTAATCCAAGTCCATTCACTTCTAATTTGTTGCTATCTCTCCTTTTATTTTAAATTGTATTGTTAGTTGGTTTGAAGAGAATTTGACCTAAACGTTACATATACTTTAATAGAGCGTTGTAACAAATCAAATTAAATAAGATTTTAAATATTTCACTGTATAATTCAATATCCGGAGGTGTATTTGCACGGGAAGTAGTTGTTTCAATGGATATTTATCGTCTTAAATTGTCTTATTAATTAAGACACTGTTTGCATTTTCACGAATAGTTTTTTCGTAATTTTATATATTATGTTTAAAGTGTGCAAACTATAAGAAGCGTAAGCTTATTTTCTCGAATTCAAATAGTTTTGAATTTGAATTTATTTTGTTTGAACTGTACCGTAAGGTAAATAATAAGGTCTCACATTCTTCATACCTGCTAATGACATAATCCCCTTTTTTACCTATAAATACCGACCATCATTTTCACTCATTCCATTTCTGTGTACCTGTTCATTCCACACACAACAGTTTTTCCAAGTAAGTTTGTTTTAAATTAATTCCTAATTTTTTAAACGTCATAAGCAAAGCTATACTGAAGAGAGATAAATCTCGAAACGCGTCTATAGATGGCCTAAGACATTAGTTTTAATCCAAGTCCATTCACTTCTAATTTGTTGCTATCTCTCCTTTTATTTAAAATTGTATTGTTAGTTGGTTTGAAGAGAATTTGACCTAAACGTTACATATACTTTAATAGAGCGTTGTAACAAATCAAATTAAATAAGATTTTAAATATTTCATTGTATAATTCAATATCCGGAGGTGTATTTGCACGGGAAGTAGTTGTTTCAATGGATATTTATCGTCTTAAATTGTCTTATTAATTAAGACACTGTTTGCATTTTCACGAATAGTTTTTTCGTAATTTAATATATTATGTTTAAAGTGTGCAAACTATAAGAACCGTAAGCTTATTTTCTCGAATTCAAATAGTTTTGAATTTGAATTTATCTTGTTTAAAATTATTCACTTAATATTCATATTGTTATTAAAGTAAATTTATAAATATGTTTTATTTTTTTATTACTTTTACATTTTTAGATTGATTTAAGTGTTCAATAAAATTGTAACGAGTGTTTTCTATTCCATGATTTAGCATGAAGTAAATATTTCGAGTTTAGAAAAGCCAACAAATTTGAATTGGCCGCGTAGCGAATCAACCAGGTTTTTTCGAACTTGAAATATTTCCTTTATGCTTAAACTAGGAGTAAAATACTCGTTAAAATCATATTAAAGGTTTTAATTAATACAGAAAATTCCGAAAAATTACACAAAAAATATTGAACTACAACTTTATTCAAACAAAATAAAAATATTCGTCCTTGCTATTGAATAATGTTAAGGTAAAGATACAATTTAGCACAAATTTATTTTCAGGAATATCATAAATGACTTTTGAATCATACCAATTTATTTATTAAACACTAAATATTTAATTTACTTTACATATTTTTTTAAATGCAAAAACCGTGGTCGCGATTAACATGGAAATTAATACGATTTTAATGGCACACGTTGTAAACTGATATTTGATGGTCGCCGTGTGCACACTCGGCCCTCATATCTGCATACAACTAGGGGGAGAGGGCATTTGGCTATACGTGCGACGGCGACCGAAACTAATTGATATTAAAATGTAAATTTCGCGCAGACATAAAAGGGGGCCGCAAATTGTCGCGACGCATCAATTTCGCTGCGAACGAAAATAAACGCGTATCGTATCAAAATCGAGTTTACCAGGAATGGAATTTGAAATTTCCGAAATGGTGAGTGTGTGAAGCTTTGAATGTAAAAAAGGGTGTGTGAATACGAAGGGCGTCTTTTTTAGGTTCGGAGCATTGTGGAGGATACATTGGCATACATTAAGGATACTATAATAATATTGATTATTTGTAACGTTAATCCAAAATTACTGAAAACAAACGCTAGCCACAAAAATATTTTTCGTGTATAAGTAGCTTATTTTTTAAAGACTTTATTAATGATACCACTTTTGACCTACCATGCTATTTAAAAATCTTGGGTTATTGTCATTTTTAAGTAAACTCTCAGGGATGCCAACCTTTTTGCAAAATAACAGTATCACCAATCGATTCTTTAATACTGCTTTTGTAATACATTTTTTTGTCCTAACTGTCTAGGACTAGCCGTTTTCTTAAAAAAGCCTGATACATCTGGGACATCCTGTATATCGGAATACTACACGAATTTTATATTATAAATTATAAACTAATTACATACTTTAGTAATGTTAGCTTCCAAATTTTAAACATTTTAAGAAAACACAACATAGAAATAGCGTTCAACCTATTTTGTACAATTATTAATTATATTTTCAATATAACACGAAATTTAAAAAAAAAAACAATAAATCACGAGTGTATAAGTTAGCTTGTACCGATTATCAAGGTGTATACATTGGCCAAACTGGTTGCAATTTTAATACCAGGCTTAAGGAACATAACGGCACGTTTCGGCTGCGACAATGTGATAGATAAGTCATCTTTTGCAAAACATCTTTTAGATGAAAATTATACTTTGAAAAAGATGTACTTACCATCATTTATTGTGCCGAAATGGGTCGGAAGATGAATCTCCTTGAATCCCTAGAAATACACAAAGACCGCGGTAATCCGGGAATCCCCCTAATCAACGACCAGGTTGACCTAATGTATACCTCTATTTTTAAAGCTGTTTTGTAATCTGTATGATTGCTTTTTGTATATATACCTGTTTTGTCTCTAGTTTTATTTATTACATGTTTAATATTAGCAAGCTGAATTTGCTGAAACTGCAGTCACGTAAAATAAAAAAGTGTTATACAAACAAAGTTAAAAGTGTTTTATTGTAAAATTAACATGTATAACGAAGTAGAAGCCTCTACAATACAAAATATTTCGAGTATTGCTCATTTAAAAAACAGTGTTCAGCGCAAAGCCATAGCGAGAAAAAAAATTCGGAGAGGTTTATAAAATTTTAGGGGTAGGGAGGTTAATAGTAAAAATATTGATTCTGCTCTTACAAGGCCGCTTTTACATAGAAAAATTTAACATATTTAAAATTAGAGGGGGGTGGGGGGTGAATTTTCATATCCCCCCATGGCTACGGCCTTGGTTCAGCGTATTTTTCTTAATAAATAATTTCTCTTTAACGCAGCATATCATTAAATCCATCCTTCAAATAATTTAACTTTTAATCTATAATTATACCAAGAATTATCCACTTTTTACAACGCGCAAAAAAAGCTGGAATGCGATTTAATTGGAGTAAATATTAATCTAGTCTAGTAAAGCACAAAGTGTACACGTTTTTAATTACGTCCCGGGCGTAAAACGATGGGCTTATCGATCCACCATTATTTTTCAGTACGTGAAATTTTTCCGAAACGGACAATTTTTTCCTACGGGTTTCTTATTAATTAAACAAGACCGACGGGAATTGTGACTCGGTGTGTGTGTTTTTTTTAATTAAAGTCGTGTGTTTTCTCCACTCCAACAACGTTTTGAGCTCGGTTTGATTGGAGCGGAGTGTTTGTCTTTTGGTGATGATTTAATTGGGTGCTGTCCTAAAATAATGTTTGTGTTGAATGTTAACTAGTTCATTAGGATATACTATAATCATGTAAATGTAAGGTTTAGATTGTGTTATATATTATTCACTTTAAAATACATTGATAAAAACAATTAGCGGATCACTAATTTGTGCCTCCATAAAATTAAAACGGGAAATTACATGCAAATAAAATTAAGGACATCTGAAAGACGCCCTATTTAATTGTTATAATTGACACATAGGAAATTATCAGCATCGCACACTTCCGGAGTATCCGTAATAATGAACAAGGACTACCAAAACTAAAGTGAAATAATGTCTCCCAAATTTGATTCAACGAGCTAGGAAAGCCTTGTTGAGATCAATAAACAAACGAAAATGGTTGCAACTGACAGTTTGACTTAAGTTAAGTGAAAATGAGGCATCTCAAGGAAGTGGAAGTTGTTCGTGCTATAACATTAATTGAAAATGGCGAAAGCCTTCGACAAGTTTCAAGAAACTTCAACGTAAGCCTGCCTGTGATTCAGCGATTGTGGAACAGGAACTTAGATACAGGTCAATATACCAGGCGAGGTGGGCAAGGTCGCAAGCGAAATACAACTCAACATCAAGACCAATTTTTACTGATTTCGAGTCTTCGCAATAGAGGTTCTACGGCGAAAGACCTCTTAATTTCCCTCAGGACGGCGCATGGAGTCACTGTATCAGACCAGACAATTAGGAATAGGTTGAGGAAATCAAATTTGAGGGCAAGACGACCCGTTCGAAAACCCTCTTTGACACGACGCCACAGAAAAGCAAGGATTAATTTTGCTCTTGAACATGTCGCATGGCAACTTCGACAATGGAAGTTGTGCTCTTCACGGATGAATCAAGGTTCCGTATTACTCGTTGCGATGGCCGAGTACGTGTTTACAGACGCCCAGGAGAACGCTACGCCGCTGCTACTGTCCAGGAAGTCGAAAGATTTGGAGGTGGTTCAGTTATGGTTTGGGGTGGGATTAGTATCGACAGTAGAACCGACCTTGTTGTGATTCCAGGAAATCTTAACGCTAATCTTTATGTTGAATTGTGTTAGGAGAACATTTTGTCCCTAGGGCATATGGAATAGGTCCTAACTTTTTGTTAATGCAGGATAACGCAAGACCACATACTGCGCGAATCACTTTAGACTTCCTACAAGAACTGGAAATTCAAACAATGGTGTGGCCTGCGTTAAGTCCTGATTTAAATCCCATAGAGCATGTTCGGGATATGCTCGACAGACGTGTTCGTGGTCGCCCGCATCCTCCTCAGACCATCCAGCAGCTAACGGCGGCTCTTATTGAAGAATGGGACGCTATACCACAGGAAGACCTTCGAAGACTTTTGCGAAGCATGCCAAGATGGTGTAATGCCGTTGTTCGTGCTATGGGAGCACATACTCGTTATTAAGTTATCACTTTATGTACAAAAGTTTACATTGATAATTAATTTAATTTTGTTTTGCACTTTGGTTTTGGTAGTTGTTAATTATTACAGGTACTTTAAAAGTACGTGATGCTGATACTTCCATATGTACCAATTAAAACAATTAAATAGAGCGTCAGATTTCAGTTTCAGATATCCTTAATTTTATTTGCATGTAATTTCCCCTTTGAATTTTATGGAGGCACAAATTAGTGACCCGCTAATTGTTTTGAGCAGTGTAGTTTATTGCAAATTAGTTTTTCTAGATAGGGGATTTTTCATATTTTAGGTATTTATTAAAAGCATTCAATTTAAGACGAGTGTTTCAACTCCTTGATTAAGCATCAGGAAAATTTCGAACTCAAAATTTTACTTCATGCGCAACGCCAAAAAAACGTTAGTTTTAAGTTAAGTTCCAAATATACGTCTTTAGCATACTGTTTTAGTAGCAGAGCTGGGCAGGATTCGAATCATTCAGGATTCGAATCCTAGATTCGAATCCATTTAGGGGATTCAAAAGATGCATTCGAATACTTTAGTGCAACTGGATTTGTGATCCGGATTCGTTTACATTTTTTAAGAGGATTCGTATTCGAATCCAAATGCGGGTGATTCAAATACTTATAAAAGAATTCGAATATTTATAAACGGATTCGAATACTTATAAAAAGATTCGAATAATAATTTGTGAGGATTAACTTGAAATATTATCTTATATATTTCTTTTGTGTGTTTTTAAATTTCTCGTTAAATCATTGTTTTATACGCGTGGCGCATGAAGTAAAATTTCGAGTTTATAAAAGCCCAGAAAATTTGTCTCGGGTCGCTGCGCGACCCTCGACAAACTTTCACGGGGCTTTTCTAAACTCGAAATTTTACTTCATGCTTAGTCTAGGAGTGGAAACGCTCGTTCTAAACTTCAAACTGAATGCTTTGATAAGAACCTTAAATAACTGAGCATGTTTTCAAAGATAATAATCTAGTTTTCAAAATTTTGTTTAATATTATTTGAAGTAAAACTAACATGGTAGCCATAATCTGAAATCTTAAATTTTTTCGACATTTCCCTGATTCAAGACTTTTTGCCTGGTCTTATAATATAACTTTTTTCTGTGGGAAACCCCCATATTGTTAAATTCTTTGCATTGTTTTTGTCAATATTAACGTAAATTTTATAAGTTTTTACGTGTTTTATAGTTTTTCTGCTGATTTTTACAAACTTTATAACATCATGTGGCTTTTTTGTTAGTTTTGGCCAATTTTAATATATTTCCATGACTTTTCTTTGACTTTCCCGGTTTTAATGATATTTAGTGAATTTTTATTTACGTAATTTTCAGGCATTCGTCGATTTTATAATAGAGTCCAATTTAAAGTTGAAGTTGAAGAACAGGTGGTTCTACTCTCAGGCTAAGCATGAAGTAAAATTTCGAGTTTAGAAAATCCCTGTGAAAATTTGTCTCGGGTCGCGCAGCGACCCGAGACAAATTTTCGGGCTTTTCTAAACTCGAAATTTTACTTCATGCGCCACGCGTAGAAAACACTGATTTGAAGTAAATTTCAGAAACACACAAATACATCTTTAATCAGAGTAACAGGGAACCAGATATTTAGTCTGTTAACAACGATGTTCAGTGTTAATAATAAATATTCAAGACTTTTTCCCTGGACTTTTAATATAACTTTCTTGTGTGGGAAACCCCGATTTTGTTACATTTTTTTCATTGTTTTTGTCAATATTTACCTAAATTTTATAATTTTTTACGTGTTTTGTAATTTGCCTGCTGATTTTCACAAATTAACTAATATCATGTGGCTATTTTGTTAGTTTTGGTTAATTTGAATATAATTCCATGACTTTTCTCTAACTTTCCCGGTTTTAATGATATTCAGTGAATTTTTATTTACATAATTTTCAGGCATTCCATTTTATAATGGAATCCAATTTAAAGTTTTGAACAGGTGGTTCCACTCCCAGGCTAAGCATGAAGTAAAATTTCGAGTTTAGAAAAGCCCCGTGAAAATTTGTCGAGGGTCGCGCAGCGACCCGAGACAAATTTTCGGGCTTTTCTAAACTCGAAATTTTACTTCATGCGCCACGCGTACAAAACACTGATTTGAAGTGGAGTTCAGAAACACACAAATACATCTTTAATCAGAGTAACAGGGAATCAGATATTTAGTCTGTTATCAACGATGTTCAGTGTTAATAATAAATAATTAGGTTTTGAATATTTTTTTTAAAACAACTAGTAACGATATTTATAAATTAATGGTTGCAAAAAAATAATAAAATCAAATTTAGTTTTAAAGGATATGTATTCGTGATTGAAAAAACAGGATTCGAACCTTTGATTCGAATCATATTTACCTCTTACGAATCCTTTGTTCGAGTATTTGTGATTCGAATCATATAAGATGATTCGGATTCATGATTTGAATCCTTTTCACGAGGATTTGTCCTAGCTCTGTTTAGTAGCATATTGTGAGCTTCGCTATATTTCAGTGGCATGAAGTAAAATTTCGTATTTAGAAAAGCCTAAAATTTTACTTCATTTTTAACCTAGGAGTGGAAAACACTCGTTTAAAGCTTCAAATTGAACTATTTTATAAAAACAACGAATATCTAAAGATTTATGGCACATATGATGACTTCAATAATACATTTTTCGAACCAACACTCTCTTGCTCTTAAGAAACTCGATTCTTTTCTTCTTCAAAGAACATTGAAACATAAGTGTTTGAGCTTTTTGTTCATTATATCTTGGCATTTTCAATTATTTTGACAAGTGTAGGTACTTACATGACACTTGTCAAAATAATCATGCAGGCTTTAGTTTAAATATCGATATGCCAAACAATTGTATGTTTTCTGTTTCAACGAACCTTCATTAAGTAAACAAAGAAAAAAGTTCATGACGTCAAGGTAGAAAGGTAATGTGTTGACTATAGTTGCCTCAAATTTTCTCTGAAAAGCGTCGAGCCTTTGTGTAATGATAATATGATGACGAGAATTGCCATCTAATGTTAATTAGCATCAGTACTTTTAATACAATAATATTCTTTGTATTCTTGATGATAATAAATAAAACCGCAGGAGAAGAAAACCCTTTGATCTTATCAGTCCTCACACAAAAACGAACAAATTAATTAAATCCAGCATAAATCCGTTTTATCTAAACCATTAAAACGTCCCTCATCTGATTTAGTAATATTTACTCTAATCTACCGTAATATATCAACATTACTTAAACGCGGAGCACAAAAATACCCCTCTTGATCAAAGGGCTGCGATCTGAACCTGGGGGCTTAGTTGGCTCTGACGGAGAGATAAAAAGTCCATCGTGCATTCTATCCACGATAATGTATCGCCGACCGCACGCTGGGCCCCGCTTATTTTAACTTGCATTCAAATTACAACGTTCATATATACATTTATAGTATATACAATTAAATAAGTGTACGTCCAGGTTTTCGCGTCTGAGTGGACGAGGAGTTTGTTTACGGTCTTTTGCTGTGCGGCACGAAAGCAAAAATTTATTGCCGGGGTGAACATAAATTTAGTTTGTAGTGTACGTAATGTTAAGGTGATGTTATTTAGTAGATACTATTTTAAAGTGAGGAAACAAGTTTTGATTTTAATAAATGGATACCGTGATATCAAGGGCCGAATTTATATCAAGAATTTATTTCAATATTAATGACCATATTTATTGATTCATTGTAGATTAATTTATAACAGGCTAAAAATAGTTTTCTAATACATAAATGGATATCATGATATCAAAGGCCAAATTTATATCAAGAATTAATTTCAATATTAATGACCATATTTGTTGATTCATTGTAGATTAATTTAATTCATTTAGAACAAGCTAAGGATAGTTTTCTTATACATAAATGGATATCGTGATATTAAGGGCCGAATTTATATCAACAACTTATTTCAATATTAAAGACCATATTTATTGATTTATTGTAGATTAATTAAAATAATTTATAACAATATGTAAATGTATTTAAATTAAAAACACTTCGTATTGTTTCACAAATTAAAACTGTATTCCGACTAGTTTCGGTTTGTTAGACCATTTTCAAAGGAATGTAACTTTACATATTCTAATATGTTTCACCAAGTTCCAGATGAGAAATTAATTCAAGAAATTTATAACAAGCTGCGGATAGTTTTATAATACAACCAGTTATTGATATCCGTGGAATATGACAATTTAATATCAATAGAACAACATGGTGGTATTGTTCGTTGGCCTGTAAAATTATCAATAGTTGATTAGCATGTAAATATCATCTATGATTTCCCATGAATATTTGATTCCGATTTGTACACTCACACACTCACATATGCACAGCTATACATATTATTTGCTCGGAGACAATACAACTATTCATTCATGTATTTGTAGCGCTGGTCCTGACGGCTAGCTGTCTAGACGTTTCAACTATTTACACATTTAAGTAAATATAAACCGGAGGCTATATTTCAGCGTTTCGGGCATCGGCAAATAAAACTGATATTAAATTTATATCTCCATAAATGCATGCATGCATGCGTATTTCTACTGATCAGTGAATATTTCAAAAAGTTAATACTTATCATAAATTTAAATAACTATAAATATGGATATATTGCTTAAAAGTTATATTCTCTAACAGAGCTGGGCAGTATTCGAGTCATTCATAATTCGAATGCCGGATTCGAATTCTTTTAGAGGATTCAAAATAGGCATTCGAATACTTTAGTTCAACTGGATTTGTGATCCGGATTCGTTACATTTCTTTTTAAGGGGATTCGTTACATTTCTTTTTAAGGGGATTCGTATTCGAATCCAAATGCGGGTGATTCGAATCCTTATAAAAGGATTCGAATATTTATAAAAGAATTTAAATATTTATTAAAGGATTTGAATATTTATATATGGATTCGAATATCTATAAAAGCATTAGAATGCTTACAAAAGGATTCAAATACTTACAAAAAGATTTAAATCATCAAAAATAATTCCAAATAATTGTAAGAATGAACATAAAAAATGTCGTATGCGTGTTTTTAAATTTCTCGTTAAATCACTGTTTTATACCTGTGGCGCATGAAGTAAAATTTCGAGTTCAGAAAAGCCTAAAAATTTGGTTTGGTCGCGTAGCGCTACGCGCTACGCAACCAAACCAAATTTTTAGGCTTTTCTAAACTCGAAATTTTACTTCATGCTTAGTCTGGGAGTGGAAACGTTTGTTCGAAACTTTAAAATAAATGATTTGATAAGAACATTATTAAATAAAAATGTTTTTTAAGATAATAATCTAGTTATCAATTTTTTTAATATTATTTGAAGTAAAACTGACATGGTAGAAAAAATCTGAAAGGTTAAATTTTGCCGACATTTCCCTGATTCAAGATTTTTTTGACTGACCTTCTGATATAACTTTCTTCTATTGTTAAATTGTATTCACTGTTTTTGTATTATACAATATTTAAGTTGGTTTTATAAATGTTAACGTGTTTTGTAATTTTTATGATGCCTGTTGATTTTAACAAATGCAATAGTATATTCTTTTTTGTGTTTTGGTCAATTTGAATATAATTCCATGACTTTTCTCTGGCTTTCCTAGTTTTAATGATATTCAGTGAATTATTTATTTACCTAGATTCCAGACATTCGTCGATTTTATAATAGAGTTCAATTTGAAGTTTTAAAACACACAAATACATCTTTAATCCGAGTAACAGGGAATTAGATTTAGTCTCTTATTAACGATGTTCAGTATTAATAATAAATAGTTTGCTTTTGAATGTATTTAACGATATTTCTATAATAATGATTGCAAAAAATAATAAATGGAATTTATTCTTAAAGGATTTGTACTCGTGATTCGAAAAAACAGGATTTAAAACTTTGATTCGAATCATATTTATCTCTTACGAATCCATTATTTGAGTATTTGTGAATCGAATCATATTAGGTGATTTGGATACGTAATTTGAAACCTTTTTACGAGGATTCGTTCCAGTTCTGTTCTCTAATAACATTTTTAGCTGATTATTTAGTGAAATAGAAATTCTGGCTCATTCATTTAAGATTGTAAGCCTGAAATCAACCCTAAGGCCCCATAATAAATAAATGAAGCGTTCAGAGCTAAAGTGGATCAAGTCCAAAAGTATACAAAATTGTGTTTGTTGCTTGTTATTACTTGTTAATAGTGCATGTTTTCAGAGCTATAATAAACCAAGTAAATAGCCATTACTATTTTCTGATAAATGGCAGCAATTGTCTTTAGCCCTGAAAAACTCTCGTAAAAATTCTATGCTAAAATGGATCAAGTCCAAAATCGTAGCCCGTGTATTTTGTTTGTATACTGTTTGTACGTGTGTTGGTTGAAACACTAAAATTATGGATTCAGATGAATGTTTTAACTTTTTTGATTTATCCACAGACCATGTACTTTCGCAGAACGAATTAGCTACTTCAGAATCAGCACAAAAATGTATTCAAATCTTTACTACTGAGGACTGGATTCATATGGCCAAAAAAGCAAAGGGTATCAATGCAGCAACACCTGCAATTTTATCTACCAAAAAACTAGAAGACATGATAGAACAAAAAAATAAATAAGAGATATCCTATCACTTGACATCTAACCACTTGGTTAGAGATTATTTTAATAAGGTTTGAGCGATAGGAACCTTGGACACTGCAGTTTAAAAATACCTAAATGCAGATATTGGCTTCCCTAAAGTAACTATGTTTACAAAAATGTCTAAATTTGTTGAAAAGCGAGAAGCAAGACCCACTGTACAATACTCCAAGAGTATCATAAAGACAATTTAAAATAAAGAAAAATTGAGTTTGTCAATAGTTTGCAGAATATTTACAAAATATAAAAACGAATTAAAATTAATATCGACTTTCTGCAAAATGTTTGTCTCATTGAGACAAGTCTCCAAATATTCATTGGAATTCATTGAAACTACTTCTCGAGCTAATTCCCCGACAGATATTGAATTATACAATGAATATTTGAGTTACACGACAGCTCTACTGTTCTATGCATAATTTATATGCAAAATGCAACATCAGGTCAAATTATTCTCTCACCAAACTAAATGAAACAACAGGAAATTGAAATAAATTAAAAAATTACAGTGAATGAATATTGATTGTCTTAAGCCATCTATAGACGCGTTTCGAGATTTATCCCTCCTCAGTATAGCTATGCATTAGACTTTCAATACAAAAAATAATAAAATAAAATAAACAGGAAACTTACAGGAATGTCGAAGAGTGTTGTCGAAACAGATACACAAAACTGGGGCGAGTGAAAATGAAGAAATGTTATATATAGGTAAAGGATTAAGTCATTAGTAGGTACGAACAATTTGATACCCGAGAGAGAGTGACATACCGCCTTTAACGGTATAGCTTAACATAAAGACAATTTAACATAAAGAAAAATTGAGTTTATCAATAGTTTGCTGAATATTTACAAAATATAAAAACTACTCCAAGAGTAGTCACATCCCTGAATAAGGAAATTGCAGAATCAGATAATGACGAATCTCTCTCTGATGACACCATTTAAAGCTTAATTTCAAAGTTTTTAGATTATGTTTTACATGATGTAAAAAAAATGTCAGGGCCATTTCAAGTCCAGCACATTCTGATTTAAAATTAAATAGCTACCTTAACCATTGTTTTTGAGTTTTCAATTTATGACCAATATGTAAGTTAGTCTTTATACTACAATAATAAAATAAATAATTTCGCTGAATAAGGAAATTGCAGAATCAGATAATGACGAATCTCTCTCTGATGACACTATTTAAAGCTTAATTTCAAAGTTTTTAGATTATGTTTTACCTTATGTAAAAAAAAAATCAGGGCCATTTTAAGTCCAGCACATTCTGATTTAAAATTAAATAGCTACCTTAACCATTGCTTTTGAGCTTTTAATTGTTGACCAATATGTAAGTTAGTCTTTATACTACAATAATAAAATAAAAAGACAATTATGCTGTTACGGCTTTACCTGGCTCGCCGTAACTCCGACCTTCCGTATTTACATAAATATTATAAATATTGTCTCTTAATGCGTATTTTATTATGTTTTCATGTAAACGTAGTTACCAAGAACTAATTTTTATGGTTTTTAATTAAAATGCGCGATACGAACAATATGAATCATACACCGCCCAAACGCAAATGGTATAGCGGATTAACCGACAGCTGCATACCAGGCCCGAACGAGAGGCTCGAGATGCAGATTGCCGTTTGGCAACATCGGTAAGGTGGTGGTAATTGGGAATTATCATGACCAATTAGAATCACTCATTACCACCACCTACCCCTATAAGACTCCACCCACCACCCCATGGAGTAACCAAGGGACAGACGAGAGAAGAGAGACGATAACGAAACGTCAATGAGAACAGTCGCGACATTTTAAACTTTTGTACATTTTTGTATATATTGGTGTTTGACGAATCTAAACCAGATATAATTGGTCCTTGGAATTAAAGAATAGTAACATATGCTCTAAACCACTCCAGGATACAACTAGTGGTGATATAGTTAAATCTTGATTATCTGAAAACTATAATTTATAGATTTAATCTACATTAGCTCTAAACGCTTTAAATACTTGATAATGAGCAAAAATGTATAAAATTTTAGTTGATATATTTAATAGAAACACGTGGACAAAAATACCAATGGTCGATAGCCCAGACAGGGATATCCTAACATATTATAATGTAATTTTATATATTGGATAAATTGTGCATTAAGAGGGAATTTTTTTCTGAGAATACATATGCATTAATGAAATTTTACTTCATGCTTAAATTGGGAGTGAAAAACAATCGTTTAAAGCTTCAAATTGAACTTTTTATAAAATAACGAATGTCAGTAACTTAATAATAATAATAATAATAAATAATTTATTGCCAAATTGCATATTTACAATGATATAAACATAACTACAAAGGAAAACTGACTTAACAATATATATATATATATATATATATATATATATATATATATATATATATATATCTGATGCATTTGTCAAAGGGACTTAGATCATTCACAGCATTCGGTGTAAACCTATTGCTGTGATTGGTCTTCCTCTAATAACTTTCTATTTTTCTAAATATACAGAGAGTTTTATGTAACACCGAACATTTTCATAAAGAGAATTTTTCTTATAAGTATACATATGCATACGTCGACGGTCGGTTTAACAAAAGAATTAATTTCAAACTTAAACGAGTGTTTTCCACTCCCAGGCTAAGCATGAAGTAAAATTTCGAGTTTAGAAAAGCCTGAAAATTTGTTTGGTCGCGTAGCGCGAAGCGCGGAGCGGCCAAACCAAATTTTCAGGCTTTTCTAAACTCGAAATTTTACTTCATGCGCCACCGGTACAAAACACTGACATATTACAAAGTTTAAAATACACCGCTAAACATTACAATAAATCAATGTTTTGTACGGGTGGCGCATGAAGTAAAATTTCGAGTTTAGGAAAGCCTGAAAATTTGGTTTGTCCGCTCCGCGCTTCGCGCTACGCGACCAAACCAAATTGTCAGGCTTTTCTAAACTCGAAATTTTACTTCATGCTTAGCCTGGGAGTGGAAAACACTCTTTTAAAGCTTAAAATTAAATTCTTTTAATAAAACGAGCGTCAGAAAATGTACGACGTATGCATATGTATACATAAAAGAAAAATTCTCTTTATGAAAATGTTCGGTGTTACATAAAACTCTCTGTATGTTACTATCTTTAATGATTTATTAAAATTTCACTTCTCACTGACAAATTTGTAAAAAATGGGCACAGACATACGCTTTTGTCGCTTTATTGTGTTTTTTTGTGACGGCACGGTAAAAGGGTAATGTATTGACTATAATACTTTTAAGGCCTTTGAAAAGTTTATTCAAAAGCAAATATTTTAACAAAAAACATATTGTTCTTCTTTCTCATATCAATATATTACTCAAATCTTATACTCCACGTTTGGCTAAGTCAGGCAATAAATAAATCAAATTGCTGTTTTTTTAACCATAGAATAAATTAGCGTTTTATGCGCGTTTTGCATGAATTAACATTTCGAGTTTAGAAAAGGCTGAAAATTTAGTTTTTATTTGAAGTATACATACCTCGAAATATACGCTGTAAATTTTTAGGCATTCGTTCTTTTTAAAAAGCGTTCAATTTTAAGCTTCTGGTGAGTGTTTCCACTCCTCGATTAAGCATGAAGTAAAATTTCGAGTTTAGAAAAGCCTGAAAATATGGTTTGGTCGCGTAGCGCGAAGCGCGGAGCGATCAAACCAAATTTTCAGGCTTTTCTAAACTCGAAATTTTACTTCATGCGCCACGCGTATAAAACACTGAAATATTGTGAAACTCAAAATATTTTTGTTTAGCAGTATATTTTGAATCCTACTTAAGTTGTATATAATTTTATACTGATTGAACAGTATATTAATTTCACAATATATCAGTGTTTTGTGCGCCTAACGCATGAAGTAAAATTCGAGCTAAAAAAAGTCTGAAGGATGAAGTAAATTTTCAGACTTTTTTAAAGTCAAAATTTTACTTTATGCGCCACGCGTGTAAAACACAGAAATATTGTAAAATTCAAAATATTCTTGTTTAGCAGTATATTTTAGATCCTACTTAAGTCGTATATAATTTTATACTGATTTAACAGTAAATTAAGTTAACAATATATCAGTATTTTGTGCGCGTAGTGCATAAAGTAAAATTCGAGTTAAGAAAAGCGTGAAAATTTAGTTTGTTCGATCCGCTTCGCGGAGCATTCAAACCAAATTGTCGGTCTTCTCTAAACTCGAAATTTTACTTCATGCTTAATCGAGGTGTGTAAACACTTGTTATAAGCTTAAACCATGGAACTTGAAGTAAATTTTTTAGGCTTTTCTAAACTCGAAATTTTACTTCATGCGCCACGCGTAAAAACACTGAAATATTGTGAAATTCAAAATATTCTTGTTTAGCAGTATATTTTGAAACATACTTGAGTCCTGTATAATTTAATACTAATTTAACAGTATATTAAGTTTACAATATATCAGTATTTTGTGCGCATAGCGCATGAAGTAAAATTTGGGTTAAGGGGGTATTACCACTAGGACCGGGTTTTTTATTACGGTTTTTCAGAAATTTTTTTGTTGGGTTAATTTAATACATGCGATCTTGCGGTTTCTTGCAACTTGGTAATAGAATTATGAACTATAAAAAATGAATTTTAATTCCATTTATTCGTCCGGCTTAACCACTAAATCTGCCCTTAAATAAGGCCGTGTCTGAATGAAGTAGTATTCATTAATTTGCATTAAATTATCTGAAGTTTGAACCACCGCTAATAAAAAATCTCGATAAATGACAAAATGAAGGCTATTCGAAAAAAGTTGTCGCTTTTTGTCCCCCTTTTTCTGACTTTAAGGCTCTATGAAAAATATCAAATATTAATATAGTTGAATGACAGTAGCCTAAACACCAGAGGAAAAAGTGGAGAACCGAAAACTAAAAGCTCAAGTCGATACGTTTTATAGTTTGAAAAAAAAGTTGTTTCGAGAAAAACGCGTTTAAAGTTTTAACACAAGTTTTAACTATGTTTTGAGATTTTTGGCTTTAGTCAGCTACGTCCGCTCCGTACAGTAGGCCTTCCTCTTCCTCTAATAACTGGGTTTGAATGATTTGCTCCTGCCAGCGTTGTTGGATGGCTTTTTGATCTGCTGGAGTCAGGCAAAATTCGTCCCACGTCTCGCGCTCCGCGTCGGTCCGCACCGGAAGGCCTTGGCTTGCAGGCCGATATGGATTCACAGTGTCTCCATCGTCTTAAAAACTGCCGAGTATCCGTCGTTGAAGATGCTGGTAGCTATGAAGGATGCGATAGCGACGGTTTTTGCACCACAGTTGAGGTGCTTCCAAGTCAGCTTCCAGACACAAGTATTCAAACTTTCGTTTGAGTTCTGCGTATTTCCACCCAGCCACCTACTCAGCATTGTTTACTTCAACAAGCAAAAAACTAACTAACAAATTTGCGTATTGTAAAACGGCTTTAGGGCATGAAACTAAATACTATCAAGTATCAATATATGCAAAAAAATAAAATAATTTTTTTAAAAGTTCCGAATGGTAATACCCCCTTAAGAAAAAGCTTGAAAATTTAGTTTGTTCGATCTGCTTCGCGGAGCATTCAAACCAAATTGTCAGTCTTCTTTAAACTCAAAAATTTACTTCATGCTTAATCAAGGTGTGTAAATACTTGTTATAAGCTTAAAAATGAACGATTTGCAAAAACAACGATTTCCTTAACAAATACAACGTATATATCGGGATATGTAACTTACGAGAAAAATTCTCTGTATTGGTGGACTTGGTACACTTCAGCATGATTGCTTTTTTAGTGTTAAATTACCATAAGGTTATTACATTCGACATTTTTATTTATTAAAAACTTACAAAGATAAAATAAATTACAATTTTGTGTTATTAAAAATCTAATAAGAGCTATTTCCAGTGTAATCACAATTATCGACCGCCAAGGCAAGTACAAATTGCGCGCTTGTTCATTAAATGAGTGGTTTTAATGAAAAATTTTAAAGCTTGACAGTAAATACCGCACGAACGAAAATAAAATTCTCCACCCGTGATGCATAACAAATGCGAAACTATACATAACGGAATTCGAAATCTCGCCGCCCCATTTATTAACTTCCATGTCCGCAAATATTACGAAATCAATCACTATGCACGTCTGCGAGCTCGCATAACATATTCCAAACATATAGGGTGTTGTATATGCTAGGTGAGCGCATGTGTGTGTAAGTGAAGGAGGGAACATTATCATGCAAAGCGCCATTCGAGGCCCGCACCGAGTTTCATCAATCTTGGTTAATTATTTGTTACATGCAAATGAACCGGTGACGACGGATAAATATCGCCGATTGTTATTTAATGTTGATCGTTATTACTCAATTAAATTCGACATATGCGGTGACAATTGAACTTAATTGGACTTGAACTGAACTGATACAAAATCAATTACAATTGATTTTACTGGAATTGTATTGTTTCAATATAATTCATATAAAATTAATGTAATACAGTTTAATTGCAATTTAGCATGTTTGTATATAAAGTACACTTCTTATAATTTTATTTAAAACTGCAATATGCACATTTTAATTTCATGTACAATATAATTTACTTAAGTGAGATCGGCTCCTATTTAGACGCAAAAAATCAGCATATTGTCGTTTTAACTAATGCTGATCGAAAGGGCCCAGTTACCAAAGGCTATTAAATGAATTTTCAATAAAATCTCTAAAAACTCACAGACTCTATTATCAACATAAATAACAATGCGAACTTTTAATGTTGTACAAAAAAAACAAATATTTTCAACTACTTTTTATAAAGAGTGTCTATAAACTGTCAGCATCCCAGTAGGTTCTGACTTCAGAAACATACGTCGTAATTAAACATATAATTAATTTTATTTGACGTTTCTGAAATTCACTGAATCGTATGATTTAATCTAAACTATTTTATTTGTTTTTCAAAGCAACCGAGATGCTGATAGTTTATAGACACTCGTTAGTGTATAGTTTGTTTATATTTTCTTTAACTAATTATATTAAACATATTGTAATTTGTATGAACAAATGGTGTTTACCATCAATTAATTTACTTTACTTTACTTTAAATATAACAGAAGGCGGCATTTTTTTGTGCAGTTGCAAAGAATGTTAAAGTTATAGTGTAAGATAACAGTGTTGTCACTCAAAATTAATATTGAGTTTTTGAGTTTCAAATCAACATAAAGTTGCCAGCCTTCTGTAAAAATCTGATAAGTATTGCACCACTAATTTACCTAATTATTGCAATATTTATATTTCGCACTCAATCGGCAGTGCAAAATTTAACGCCAACTCGCGTTCGCATTCGCGCTCAAGGTAATTTTTTGCTACCATATCATTTTTTGACTTACTTTTCGTTTAAATAAAACAAAAAGAAACACATTTAAGGGCAGGTGGTGGCCGAGCGGTAACGTCGCCGGGCTGTATCGCTCGGCGAGCCACAATTCGGGTTCGATTCCCGTGCACGGCGAGACTTTATTAAAAAATAATTTCTCGTCGTGACCCTGGGTGTGGTATGAATGTGAGTGTTTGTCCGTATGAAATAATAGCATACTACAAATCGTAACAATTGTAATCGTAACAATTAATACAAATATATAAATAAATGATGCTGACTAATGGGCAAGTTCCCAAGGCCAGGCAAAAGCCAAACCAAATTAAAAAAAAACACATTTAAACATATTATTAATGTGCGAGCTACAATTTATAAATAAAATAAGATATAAATATTTAAAAGTCAACTCTCGTAAAATCTGTTATTTAACTTATCCTACTGTTTGTCCTATTGTTTACATGCCTATTATTTCGTTGCCTACCTGTATTGTTCTGTTAGTCACCCTGATCGGCACCTGGGTGTGAAGTGTGGCCTTTGTCTTTTTTACCTTATAATATAAAAAGAATTTGTAAAATGGTTCAAAAGTGTGCTACCTGCGAAATCAACATTAGCCCTCGCTTACCAGCGTTTAAGTGTGGTATTTGCTAGGAATGGAATCACGGCTCTTGTATTAATATTCCTGAAATAAAACTAGATTTTTATTTAGAGGAGACTAAAAGAGAAAATGGCGAAAAATGGTCCTGTAAAAAATGTTCAGTCAATAGATTCGAATCGACCATTACTTCTACACTGAAAACTGAGTTTGAACATTTTAAGAAGGAATTTATGGCTTCAGTCACTACTGAATTAGTTAAGTTAACAACAAGACTGGAATTAGCTGAAAAAGAAAATACCATTTTGATGGTGGAACTTAAACAATTAAGATCAGCCACTGAATCTAATGAAAGAAGCAGAAGGGCTAACAACATTGTCTTATATAACGTCCCTGAATCAAACACAGATGGCGATGATAAAACCATCAAGAACATTTTAAATACCGATACGTAAACTCTAAAAAGTCTTGTTCCCGTAAACCAGGAATATTGACCTGGAATAATTCAAAATTTAGTAAACCAGACGATATTATCAATGCACTCGCTGCGTACTTTTCTAGCGTTTACAAACCAAGTAACATTAGAAATCTAAAGCCTGTGTTCAATAGCGGAAAAAAATTATTCCTAGGGTCAGTGTCCGAATCAGACGTGATAAATGCCGCTAACAAGATTAAAGCAAATACCACGTCTGGGCCCGATGGAATCCCTGCTTTTTTTATTAGGGATTGCGTGAATATTCTATCAGTTCCTCTAGCACACATATATAACTTATCCATAAATACAGGAATATTCCCAAACCCATTTAAAATATGCAGAGTTACCCCCATCTTTAAAATCGGTGACAAAAATTCTTTGACTAATTACAGACCAATAATAATTATTAACAACATAGCAAAATTGTTTAAATCAATTTTAACGGTTAGAATTTATAACCAAATTTCGAACCAGATCACCACTAGTCAGCATGGCTTTGTTACTAGACGTTCTACGGCTACGAATCTCTTGAATTTCACTCAATATGATTCTAATGGACTGGATAACCAAAGGCAGATAGCCGTAGTATATACTGATTTTCGTAAAGCTTTTGACTCAATTAGTCACAGTTTGCTCTTGCGGAAGCTGGATATGTTTGGTATAGACACAACTACTAACAATTTACTCAAGGCGTACTTGTGTGGGCGTGCGAGTTTTGTTGAATATGGGGGTCACAGGTCCAAACAATATTGTCCCAGCAGTGGTGTGCCGCAGGGTTCGAACTTATTATTTATTATGTTCATAAATGATATAGTGCGCAATATGTCGTCATCAGTATTATTATATGCTGATGATATGAAAATATTCAGGTCAATAAGAGCGGCTGAAGATCATGAAATTCTTCAGACCGATCTTTGCGACATTGAAAACTGGTGCAACACAAACTCCTTAGAACTGAACATAAATAAATGCTTCTGCATGACATACAGTAAAAAAAAAACTACCATCAAATACAATTACAAATTAAACGGCACACCTCTATCTCGCACGGATACCACCAAAGATTTAGGAATACTTTTTGATACCAAGTTAACATTTGTCCCCCATATTGATAGGATTTGCAAGGCCAGCATGAGTTTGCTGGGGTTTATAAAACCTACATGTAGTGATTCTAAATATGTATCTGCTATCATCAGGCTTTATTTTGCTTTTGTGAGAAGTAAATTGGAATATTGTAGTATAATTTGGTCACCAGTCCATTATAAACAGGTTCAAGCCGTGGAAAGGGTACAAAGAAGATTTATTCGTTTACTTCAATATAAACTTACCGGAGTTTACCCTCACCACAGTAACTTTGATTATGAGACCTTATTAAATGCCTTCAATATGCAATCTCTTCTACAACGTCGCAAAATACATTTATTGATGTTCTTTTACAAACTTATCAATGGACTTGTTGACGACACAGATCTTCTGTTTAATATTAACATAAATGTACCTAGGGTGTCATCAAGAAATCCACCCTAGTTTAGGTATGCTAGGGCAAGTACCAATGCCCATTTTAATTCACTATTAGTACGCATGATGAAACTATACAACTCTGTGCAACATTCGCTCGATATATTTCACAATACCATTGGGTCCTACGCTGGCTCAATTTCCAGTCTAATGTTATGGTAATGTTATTTTAAATTTAAAATTTATGTTAAATTTAGTATATTCATTTATAAATTATTCATTATTTGTTAATTATCCGATTGCTATATATTTTTATTGATTTTACTATACATTAATTATGCATTGTTATCTATAATATACTTATGTTCTATGTTCTTATATACATTTTCCATGTAATAGGATATTCTGTATCTGTTGGGAAATAAATACTATTATTATTATTATTATTATTATTATTATAACAGAAACTTATTTAATCCAACAGGTACTAAACTTGCTTTTTATTTCTAAACTTTGAAAATATACATACAGAGAGTTTTATGTAACACCGAACATTTTCATAACGAGAATTTTTCTTTGAACTATCGATATGCACACGTTGCACATTTTCCGATGCACAGTTTATTAAAACAATTCAATTTGAAGCTTCAAGCGAGTGTTTTCCACTCCCAGACTAAGCATGAAGTAAAATTTCGAGTTTAGAAAAGCCTGAAAATTTGGTTTGGTCGCGTAGCGCGGAGCGGCCAAACCAAATTTTCAGGCTTTTCTAAACTCGAAATTTTACTTCATGCGCCACCGGTACAAAACAGTGATTCAATGTAAAGTTCAGCGGTGTGTTTTAAACTTCGTAATATGTCAGTGTTTTGTACCGGTGGTGCTTAGCCTGGGAGTGGAAAACACTCGCTTAAAGCTTCAAATTAAATTCTTTTAATAAACCGAGCATCGAAAAATATGGAACGTATGCATATGGATACTTAAACGAAAAATTCTCGTTCGGTGTTACATAAAACTCTCTGTATAATCGGATATAATAAGATCAAAAATATAAAATAAAATATTTTCAAATAAAACTCCGATTATGTTCTGTAACCTTGTAATCTTGAGTTTTGGATCATTTATCTATCCATTTTGTGTGTTCGTGTGTGTGTGTGCTTTTGCATTGCAAATACATATAAACACAGTTTATGTGTATCCGGCCATCGCTTGACGTTAAGATGATAAATTAACGTGCAAATTGAAAATTGCCGATAAATCGCCTGTCATTTTAAACCTTTGACGCATTTATTTGCGAGTGGTATCGGTCCGATAAAACGCCGATAGAAAACGGCGCCAGTGATAAACGATGGACATGGACACGTTTAGAGAAAATACAAAAACGTCACCCTATTCTATCCGCACAATTTGAATGACATTTTAGGACGTTAAAAATTCGTACAAATATGAGGGTCACACAAAATGGAATATAAATATTAGAGAATAGTAAAATATCTACATTAAATTAAAACGTAGGTATATCAAAATTTGCGACCAAAGTCGCGTATAAACACTGATTTCAAGTAAAATTCAAAATATATAGGGTTTTTCAAAAGTAAGTAGTATTCTAAACTACTCGCATCGTGGCTGATTTTTATACATTTTTGAAAATAAGGACAGTATCAGGTCACAAGGAAAACTGGATTTTTTTATTTTCACCTTTTTTCGTCATAGCAACAAATTTGTTTAAAAACAATTGCATCAAAAATAACATTGTATGCAATTGTTGTCACAGGTTTTTCACATTAACCTATTAAGCGCCATTGATGCACACACGCAACATTATCATTTTTTTGGTAATTAAATTACTAAATAAGTTAATTTGATAGGTTATATTATTTTACCTGATTTGAAATTGTATAAAGACAAAGATATATATTTTGTTATTTAAATATTCCGCTTATTACTCATTAAACAAAACAAATTTCAGTGTATTTATAACTTCACAATATTTCAGTGTTTTATACGCGTGGCGCATGAAAATTTCGAGTTTAGAAAAGCCCCGTGAAAATTTGTCTCGGGTCGCTGCGCGACCCTCGACAAATTTTCTACACGGGGCTTTTCTAAACTCGAAATTTTACTTCATGCTTAGTCTGGGAGTGGAAATACTCGTTCTATACTTCATATTGCACGGTTTTATATAAAATCGACAAATGCCTGAACGTTTACAGCGTATACATTATGTATATTTAAAAGAAAAATTCACAGTATGTTATACAATAAGTCATTCATAGAAATCATAAAAAAAGTGCAGAATTGGACTTAAATTCAACTTTTAGAGTTAACTCTATCACTGCTCGGCCGTTAATGGGATAAAACACAATTTCTTTTGTGAAAAGAAATAGCTTTGGTACTACAAATATAAACAGAGTTTCTCGGCAGGCTTTCGACGGTTTCTAAGCTGGTAGCTGGTAGTAAAATTTGAAGAAAGTGGTTATGTTATGGATAAAAAGAAATCAGGAAGACTCCCTGTGGCAACAGATAATGCAGTTGCTGAAGTTTTACACTAAACCCAAAATTTAGCAAATGAAAACGAATATGGAGCATCTAGCTTTATGGTATTGAATAATGGTTACTTCTTATTCAAGAAGAAAATGGCGGCCATATACAAAATTTACGATAAATGTAATATATTATATATATATATATATATATATATATATATACAGGGTGTCCCATTAGTGCGGTCTCGGAAGATATCTCAGCTCTCGTTAAAGATAGAAAAAAAAATGTTTTCACGAAATTTGCTTGATTTTAAGAGCTGCATAACCTAAAATCATTTTCAAATATACAGGGTGTCCCATTATTCCATACTTAATACCAACTTTGTTATTTTAAATAGAACACCCTATATATTATTTTTTTATTTGATCCGCCTTTAAATAACCTACACAAAGATATATCATTATCGGCACTTTAGGTAATTCGTTACTTAAAAAAAAAATATTTTTTGAAAATTTTGGCAGTTTTAGTACATTACTTAAAAATTCACTGTATTCGTATTTTTTAAGATACCAGTCTGTAATTTTACACACATATGCAGTAAAGAATGCTCTATCCATTGACTATAACACATTTTAATATTACTTATAAAACCTAGTAAAAAAACTACCCTCGAATATTTAATATTTAAAATGTACATTACTTCATTTTTTTAAATGGGACATCCTATATTTTTTTATTTTATCAAATCCGCAATAAAAAATGCTTTATTTCTTGTATATCATACCCTTTATCTATTTTCATTAGTTTTGGAGATATTAACATTTTTCTGTCAAATATAGGGTATACAAAAAATAAAGCATTTTTCATTTCGGATCTGATAAAGTAAAGAAATATAGGGTGTCCCATTTAAGATAATGAAATTATGTACATTTTAAATATAAAATATTAGAAGGTAGTTTTTTATTAGGTTTTATAAGTAATATTATAATGTGTTATAGTCAATGGATAGAGCATTCCTTACTGCATATGTGTGTAAAATTACAGACTGATATCTTAAAAAATAAGGACACAGTGAATTTTTAAGTAAAGTACTAAAACTGCCAAAATTTTCAAAAAATATTTTTTTCTGAAGTAACAAATAACCTAAAGTGCCAATAATGATATATCTTTGTGTAGGTTATTTAAAGGCGGATCAAATAAAAAAATAATATATAGGGTGTTCCATTTAAAATAACAAAGTTGGTATTAAGTATGGAATAATGGGACACCCTGTATATTTGAAAATAATTTTAGGTTATGCAGCTCTTAACATCAAGCAAATTTGGTGAAAACATTTTTTTTCTATCTTTAACGAGAGCTGAGATATCTTCCGAGACCGCACTAATGGGACACCCTGTATATATATAATAATAATAAACGACCTCAAACGACCTCTTCGAACAACAATTAAATGGGAAAATGTTTGCTTATGCAGACGATACATGTTTAATATACAGCGAAAATTCACACGATACGATACAAACGCAAATAATATCAGATATAAAAAAACTGGAAAAATGATATTTCAACAACTTACTAACAATCAACGAAACAAAAACTGAATTCATGATTTTTAAAAACATAGATAACACAAAACTAACTATAAAAGTTAAAGGAACGCCAATACAACAAATCACAAAAGTAAAATATCTAGGACTCACAATACAAGAAAATGTAAAATGGGATGAACACATAAAACATTTAATTAGTACAAACATGAAAACGATATATGGATTATCAAAGATAAGAAACTACATCCCAGAAAACTGTAGAAAACAAATATATAAAATGTACGATAAATGTAATATATAATATATATACATATATATATATATATATAATAAACGACCTCAAACGACCTCTTCGAACAACAATTAAATGGGAAAATGTTTGCTTATGCAGACGATACATGTTTAATATACAGCGAAAATTCACACGATACGATACAAACGCAAATAATATCAGATATAAAAATACTGGAAAAATGATATTTCAACAACTTACTAACAATCAACGAAACAAAAACTGAATTCATGATTTTTAAAAACATAGATAACACAAAACTAACTATAAAAGTTAAAGGAACGCCAATACAACAAATCACAAAAGTAAAATATCTAGGACTCACAATACAAGAAAATTTAAAATGGGATGAACACATAAAACATTTAATTAGTACAAACACGAAAACGATATATGGATTATCAAAGATAAGAAACTACATCCCAGAAAACTGTAGAAAACAAATATATAATTCAATGTTTACTTCAAAAAATACTTATCTGAACAATATATGGGGTGACACAACGAAGAAATATTTGAATAAACTACAAATACAACAAAATAAAATACTACGAATAATTTATAAATTGGACAGAAGAACTAACACGGAACAACTATATAAACAAACACAAGAATTAAATATATCCAACATGATAAAATCAAGTAATTTATTGTTACTTTATAAAATCAAAAACAATCAAATAAAAACAAACATGGATATAAAACTAAACAAACAAATTCACTAATACCAAACGAAAAGAAAATCAGACATAAGAACACAAAAATTCACATCTAATAATACATCAATAACACTGATGTCAGAAACTATAAAACAATTTAATAAACTTAACAAAAACATAAAAGAACTAAATTATACAACATATAAATTAAATATTATGAACCTAATACTAAACAACAAAATAAAATAAGTAAATATATCGGAGCAGAAAATGTACAAAACATATATCCCTCGATACCAGTAGCCCGAGATGGGAACAATCACCCAACGTTCCCGCGGCGAAGAAGTAGGGAAGGAAAAAAGAAAAATTTCAATTTTTACAATACCATTTATTATAAATATAGTATTATTGTAATGAATGTTTGTAAATATTTGTAAATAAAGAATATTGTACTTTAAAAATCCCATTGCTTTCTGTACATACAAGCATTTTTAATTTTAAAATTGCTCAATGTTTGATAAAAATATCAGTTTTATAAAATCCTACTTACTTTTGAAAAACCCTGTACTTCTAAATCAGTATGCTAAAGCAGTATATTTTCTACTTCAGTCTATTTCAGTATTTTATACGAAAAACCTAAAAATATAAATAATTGTAAAATGTTGGTATAAAGAAAACACTTCATAAAATAAAAGTGGTATACAAAAATTAAGTGTTTTCTTTATATCAACATTGAAAATGTACCATAAATTGAACGCCTTCAAGATTTAAGAACGGCAAAATTTAATAACGTAAAATCAAACGTAAGCAGTATATTTTGAACTTCACTTTAAATCAGTATTTTAGACGGGTGGTGCATGAAGTAAAATTTCGAGCTTATAAAGCCTGAAAGTTTACTTCATGCCTAATCAAGGAGTGGAAAACAATCGTTAGAAGTCTCAATTTGAATGATATTATAAATAAAAAAAAGCGAATTTATTAAATGTGAGTGAATCTTTAACTTGCTTTATAAAATCACAGAAAATCCATTTTCTCTTTACATAAAATGTTATACATAATGTATAACTATTATTATTATTTCCATAAACTTAAATCAGAGTTTTGGTTTTCCGAGGGCCGTTAAATAACTTTTTGAAGGAGAATGCGACGACAATGCAACTTTGATGTTATTCATAGCCCGCCTAATGTAATCTTTAGGGACGGAGTTCGGTGAATATAGTAACGTCGAGAATAGTGGTTTCGGATCCGGCATGTAAATAACAAACTTTGCAACGCTTACCTTTTACCTATTTTCCATATACGCGGACGAACGCGGGCGGGCGCCCATTATCATTTTTTCGCATTCAAATTTCGCACAAAGAACGGATTTCAACGGCGGTAATGTTACGTATTATGTTACGACCGGCACAATGCAACAAAAAAAAAAAAACTGTACACGTAAATAATGAAGAAATGGACGGAAAATGTGAGGGGTGGTTTAATTTCCACCCTCCTCTTTTTGAATTATGTTCGTTTGTGCAGTAATTGATGGGTAGAATAGCGTGAGGTTTTCTGCCGGATATTTCGATTCGCTTTTACGTATTTTTTTCTTATTTATATCCTAGAATGAAATATGATGCAGATAATGTTAATTAAAAGATGATACCTGATATTGGATGACTTTCTTAGCAATTTGTTTTTCTTGGAATCCAAGAGGTGTTTTTCTGTATACAAGATATGTCGTTTTATGGAGTAACTGTGATTATTTATTTTATATGTCAAAATTCGTTGTTGATATGTCATAATTTGATCCGATTACGGCATCTATTGAAATTAATATCTGAAATAGGAAGAAAAAATAGTCGACTATTCCTGCCTCTTCTCTCTCTCTCTCTCTCTCTCTCTCTCTCTCTCTCTCTCTCTCTCTCTTTCTCTCTCTCTCTCTCTCTCTCTCTCTCTCTCTCTCTCGCTCTCTCTCTCTCTCCCTCTCTTTTGCCTCTTCTTTTTCTCCCTTTTTACGATATAAAAATACGAATAATAGCCTATACTATCACTTTGACACTTGTTATAAAGTCATAAAAATTGGACAGTTCGAAGAAAGATCAACGGCAAAAATTGATAAAATTGTTAAAAACTCCGTACCAATAAATACAAATAGAAGCAAGTAAAGTCTATAGCGTCAATTTAAAAAATGTTGTGAGGTTTAAAATTACAAATTGGGGAAAGAAACCCTAAATGGAGTATTCATATTGGCTCCGTTGTCGTATTGCTGGCCTTTAATATTTTGAATGTCTAAATATTCCAACTTTGCTACTTATTAATAATCCCATCCGTCATAAAACACTTTCTCCAATCATTCATGAAAAATCGCATTTGCAGATGAGCTTTGTCCACTTTCATTGGAAACGAGAATTTGAAAGTTTTGTTTTTTTTATATAAAATTATCAAGTGCTCCAAATTGTTTATCATAACCTTTATTTTTTATTTTGACAACTTGCTAATTTTTCCTTCTCTTCCATATTTATATTTAATTCTTGGGATAAGAAGAAAAACTAGCATTTATATAAAGACAATATTTATACATTAACCGGCAAATGTTATTGACTAAAAAACGAAAGGAAACAAAGATATATTTATAATTAATAATAATTATCAAATTTATTATCGATTTATTTAAATTATTATTTTAATTTCCATTCAGTGTAAAATATATGTTTTTAATATTCGAGTTTCTATACAAATGTTTAAGAAATTTATAAATAATGGTTTCTTAAAGCTTTTTCACAATCTTTTTTTAAAAAAAAACTAGAAATTTTTACTAATCATTTTTAATTATTTAGAAAAACTTTGCTTTCATTTTTATGTTTACAAATATTTTATGCGATCAGCTGGTGAAACGGCACTACTTTGTCCATTTAACCGTTTTCCTCCCTCTTAAATTTTACCGATATCCCCACAGATAACATGAAAAAAAAAACTCACCCAGTATATATAAATTGATTATTTTATTACATGTACATACCTGTACAATTTATTACTTAAATTATCAAATATTATTTTTCCGATAGCAGTTTTTTAACTAAATTCACACAATGTCACAACAGTTATAACAACAAGTAATAGTCTTTAAAAAAAATAAAACTAATATAATACTTGGCGCTGTTAAATTTCGATTATTGGCACCAGGAGGCGATTTTTTGCAGTGTTCTTAGTGTCCCTATGTTTAAGAGAGTAGCGCAAACTGGCATCCATCTTGACGCATTCTTGACGCCAAATTCAAACTAAATCAAATTACCAGAACGCGCTTCAATCATTATAGAATATCACTAATTGTTTGATTTGAGTTATGTGGAGTATTTAATCACAATGAAAAAACTGTTTTTATTCCTTACTTCACTTTTATTTTTATGTGTTAGATGTACATTTCGAGTGCTAAGCACTCATTATCAATAACTAATTAGTTATTGATAATGAGTGCTTAGCACTTGAAATGTACATCTAACACATAAAAATAAAAGTGAAGTAAGGAATAAAAACAGTTTTTTCATTGTCATTATAGAATATGATTGGTTTAGTTTGAATTTGGCGCCTAAAGGCGTCAAGATGGATGCCAGTTTGCGCTACTCTCTTAAATACAGTTTTTGATCTGCTGGGATGGCGCTTTCGGGGTCATTCGAGCTAATGAATTTCTGTGTATTGAATTTTCAAAGCTAACAAAATAATCAAAATCAAAGCTATTTTTCGAACGTTTCGCGCACTCTCGACCATTTTTCGAGTTAAACATTTTAAAAAGGTTTGTTGTTTTTAAATTAAATGTTGATTAGTAAATTGATAATTCCTATCACTTATAGAATACTTGAGTCATCTATTTCCAAAACACCCTACATCCACTTTGATTGGTTTCGAGTAATTTAATATTTTCATATTCACTTAATAAATCATAAATAATTAAAATTGCAATAGCAGAAATCGCTAGTATTTACAATCATAAATAAGGGGCTCTAATGAGTCAAATTTTACTTTTATACTTTTTCTTGAATCATTAAAAATACAATTAGATTTAACTGGTTTGGAAAATAAATCGGAATTTAGAGGTTTTTGCCTTTTATTCATTTATTTTATTTTTTTACATTTTATCTAATCACTTAGTTATATATTATAGGTACAAAAATTAAAACAAATAAACGAAATGTTATTCTTTAAACATGTAACACACAACTTATGTGTTAAAATATGTTATCTGAAATTACAATTTTTTTACAAAAGTCTTCATTTTCGGCCTCATCATTAAAGTAGTATATTTTAAACTTCACTTGAAATTTGTGATTTATACGAGTGGCGCATCAAGTAACATTTCGAGTTTAGAAAAGCCTGAAAATTTTGTTTGGCCGCTCCGCTTCGCGGATTTTCCGACATTAGTTGTTTTTGTTGTAAATTTGAAGCTTAAACGAGTGTTTTCTACTCCCAGATTAAGCATGAAGTGTCAGCGCCCTAATGCTTAGCATACCTTGCTAACCGCCATCCTCCGGCCTTAAGGACTTCAAGGAGTATGTGGTAAAAGCAATGTTTAATACTGTAGCAAAATTAATTCAACAATTATATTTTGAAAAATTTTAATTGTCTTTTGACCCATTTTCGGGCATTAAATTTACCATTGTCGTAGAATTATGTTATCAAATACCACTCGAGGTTTGATGTTAGGCGGATATTTTTTTATTTAATAGCTCGTGCGTGGTTTTTCAATTTGACGAGAGAAAACTTGTAAGACAAAAACACTGGAGCTTCGCTCTCGTGTTTTTGTTATCCAAGTTTTCTCTCGTGAAATTGCTACGTAACGACGCACTCGTCTAAATAATAAAATATACGGCCAAAATAAATTTCTTGTGGTATTGCTTACGATTATATCGAATACTCCTAGTTTAATTGTGATCAAACACTATCATACGAGTACGAGCCCTAACAACTATATATTGGGACAAAATCAAATTCATGTATAATTCAGGTATTAGACAGTTTTTTTCTTTTTTTCTTTTTTATTAAAATTTAATTCTATGTAATTAGTTAATTAACATCAATGAGGGCCAATCAGCAACACAAAAAACAAAATTATTATACTATTCTATTCTATCATCTCTAATTAACAAGGAAAATGTTCATTTTGTGTGGTAAGTAAATATTGGGAGAGTATAAAATAACTGTTAAAAATGAAACAAAATAAGACAAGTAAGGTGTGAAAACAATGCAGAACGAAACGACAGATTACTTGGTAGTTGCTTTCTTATCGTATCGGGTGAATCGCTGCTTTTATTGAACAAAATGGTGCGTGGCATCTCTACATGTTCCAAAATTCGTGAGTTAGTGATTAAAAATTATTGCCGAAATACAACGATACGTGAAATGGCGGATGAACTTAATATTCCTAAAACAACAGTGTGGAATATAATTAAGCATTATGGAGAAACCGGAAATATCCTAGACAAAAAAGGCATAAGTTCGGGTCGTCCAACATTAGTTTCTGATAGAAACAAGAGATTATTAGTAAAACTGTGCAAAAAAGGGAGAAGAAATACTTTAAGGCAAATTACGACTGAATTGAATCACGAAACTGGATTGAATCTGTCAAGGGAATGCTGCCGCCAGTAGATTCATAAATGTGGACTCAAGTTTTATAAGGTTGAATTTCAAGTAGCAATTTAAAAGTGCATTTAAAAAGAAATATTTTCTTGTAGGCAAAGGAAAAATCACTATTGACGGAAAAACAAACGAAAGCCAGACTCACATGGGCAAAATCTAAATTATCTTGGTCAGCTACAGACTGGTCCAGAGTAATTTTTAGTGACGAATCAAAATTCGACGTATGTGTTGGTGATTACCGCAAACGCGTGATTCGCTCAAAACATGAGGCATTTCACAAGGATTGCCTGAAAAGTACCGTAACATTTCCTAAACGAGTGATGATTTGGGGCTGCATGACAGCTTCAGAATTAGGATGTTTTGAATTTATTGATGGTACCGTGAATGCTGCGAAATATCAACAAATGCTGCAAAACAGTTTGCTACCAAGTATCGCCAAGTTAAATGTTGACGAAAATTACATTTTTCAGCAGGATGAGGCGGCCTGTCATACGGCCAAAACCACAAAAAAGTGGTTTGGCGACCATAACGTAAATGTTCTTTCTTGGCCTTCCAACAGTCCTGACCTTAATGTCATTGAAACAGTATGGCATAAAATGAAACAAACATTGAGGAACAACCCACAACGGACATTACCTGAACTTAGAGACAAGATAGAGAATATTTGGAATGAAATTTCTCCTGAAACGTGCAGATCCTTAGTTGAGTCAATGCCTAGCAGAGTTCAAACTGTCATAAAATAAAAGGGCGATGTTACTCCTTTTTAGAAATAAAATTCGTGCAATGTCCCAATATTTATTTGACAAACAAAATTAACATTTTTCTTGTAAATTAGAGGTGATTGAATAATTAATTTGTTTTTTGTGTTGTTGATTGGCCATAACTGTTGCTAATTAACTAATTACATAGTATTAAATTAATAAAATACTAGAAAACTTAAATAAACTGTCCAATACCTGAATTTTATATGAATTTGATTTTGTCCTAATATATAGTTGTTAGAAGTAAACATAACATAAAGAAAAAAGAAGTTCGCAAAAAGGGGAATTGTTATCGACTGCACTATAGGTTTGTTATTCATAGTAACTTGGTAAACGCAACCTACCGTCCTGCAAACAAACGCAGTAAGTACTAAAAATGAGGTCGATTGTGCAAAAATAATATAACAACACAAAATTAGAAAAACAATAAATGGTCTAAATGCTCAAAAATCCCAATAGGTAGTAAGAATTGATGATACAAAAACAAAATACAAGACATTTTCATTTTTAGTAAACATATTCCGATGTATCCGTTGTAATTTTTCAGGCGTTATTCGGTTTTATAGTTGAATTTAATTTGAAATTTCGAACAAGTGTTTCCACTCCCAGACTAAGCATGAAGTAAAATTTCGAGTTTAGAAAAGCCTGAAAATTTGGTTTGGTCGCGTAGCGCGAAGCGCGGAGCGACTAAACCAAATTTTCAGGCTTTTCTAAACTCGAAATTTTACTTCATGCGCCACGCGTATATAGCACTGAAATATTGTGAAATTAAAAATATAATGCAAAACCAGTATTCAAAAGTAACTGCCTAAGCAGAAATTAAAATATACGCCTCAACAGAAATATTTTGAATTTCACAATATTTCAGTGTTTCATACGCGTGGCGCATGAAGTAAAATTTCGAGTTTAGAAAAGCCTGAAAATTTGGTTTGGCCGCTGCGCGCTTCGCGCTACGCGACCAAACCAAATTTTCAGGCTTTTCTAAACTCGAAATTTTACTTCATACTTAGTCTGGGAGTGAAAACACTTGTTCAAAATTTCAAATTAAACTTAACGATAAAATCGAAGAACGCCTGCAAAATTACAACGTATAGGTACATCGGGATATGTCTACTAAAAATAAAAAAAATCGGGCTTTTCTAAACTTAAAATTTTACTTCATGCTTAGTCATAGAGTTCAGTTTGGAATTTCGAACGAGTTTTCCCACTCCCAGACTAAGCATGAACTAAAATTTTGAGTTTAGAAAAGCCTATAAATTTGTTTTCAGGCTTTTGTAAACTCGAAATTTAAGTTCATGCGCCACGCGTGTATAACACTAAAATATTCTTAAATTTAAATTATTTTTGTTTAGCTGTATATTTTTAATCCTGCTTTTCCAGTTAATTTTTGATACTGATTTTGCAGTGAATTTTTAATTTCACAATATTTCAGTATAAAAAATTAACTGCCTAAACAGAAATAAAAATATACGGCTCAACAGAAATATTTTGAATTTCACAATATTTCAGTGTTTAATACGCGTGGCGCATCAAGTAAAATTTCGAGTTTAGAAAAGCCTGAAAATTTGGTTTGGTCGCTCCGCGCTTCGCGCTACGCGACCAAACCAATTTTTCAGGCTTTTCTAAACTCAAAATTTTACTTCATGATTAGTCTGGCAGTAGACAAACTCGTTAAAAATTTCAAACTAAACCCTACTATAAAATCGAAGAACGCCTGAAAAATTACAACATATATAGCGCAATATGTATACTAAAAATTAAAATATCCTGTATTTTGTTTTTGTATCAATAATTGTTTACTACCTATTGGGATTTTTAAGCAGTAAGACCATTTAATGTTTTCCTATTTTTGGTAAATTGTTGTATTTTCTAAATTATAATTGAAAAAACCCAAAAGGTAGCAAATATTTGATGATACAAAAACAAAATACAGGGAATTTTTATTTTTAGCATACATATCCCGATGTATACGTTGTATTTTTTTAGGCGTTTCGATTTTTGAGTTGAGCTAATTTTGAAATTTCGAACAAATGTTTCCACTCCCAGACTAAGCATGAAGTAAAATTTCGAGTTTAGAAAAGCCTGAAAATTTGGTTTGGTAGCGTAGCGCGAAGCGCGGAGCGACCAAACCAAATTTTCAGGCTTTTCTAAACTCGAAATTTTACTTCATGCGCCACCGGTACAAAACACTGACATATTACGAAGATTGAAACACAATGCTAAACTTTACATTGCATCAGTGTTTTGTATCGGTGGCGCATGAAGTAAAATTTCGAGTTTAGAAAAGCCTGAAAATTTGGTTTGGTAGCGTAGCGCGCAGCGACCAAACAAAATTTTCAGGCTTTCCTAAAATCGAAATTTTACTTCATTCGCCACGCGTATAAAACACTAAAATATTGTAAAATTCAAATTATTTTTGTTTAACAGTATATTTTTAATCCTGCTTTGGCAGTTAAAATACTGATTTTGCAGTGAATTTTCAATTTCACAATGTTTCAGTGCTTTATACGCGTGGCGCATACAGTAAAGTTTTACTTCATGCTTAAACTGGGAGTGGAAAAGACTTGTTCGAAATTTTGAATTGAACTCTATTATGAAAGAATGCCTGAAAAATAAGAGCGTCTAGATCGGGATATGTATACTAAAAATAAAAATTCCCCGTATAACTGAAAACTAAAAAAAAAAAATCATTGAATTTACCACTATTATTAATTATAAAAATAAAGAAGTATTTATTCTTGTATATTAGAGTTTTCTTTTGTTTCTCTTTCTCTCTCTCTCTCTCTCTCTCTTTTTAAATTGATAGGTCTGAAAAAACAATCATACAGAAATTAACCCCGTTTAAAATCATGACGAAATGTTCACCCCTGTCTGGTCGCGACCCTCCACTATTTCATCATTTTCGGCGTCGACTCGTCCCACGAAAATCTAATTTATTCCAAACTGAGCCTCACCGTGTTTGTGTATATACCCCTTCTGTCAGGCGTGCACCACCGTCATCAACAGTTCAATTTAATAATAAAACGCTCGCCGTTTTGCGGATATGGCAGGTGTTTAACAAATTAAATTTTATTATGTTATCCCACGGGATTAAAAAAATATATTCGCCTATTTACGCTCGCTAGTTTCCAATTACGAAATTAATTACAATTTTATTATTGCGTGTTTTCACACTCGCCTTTTATTTGATTAAACAGTTTAAAAACTCTGTATACTTATATTATTGTTTGTTCGTAAACTTCAAAAGAACTCACTCAACATGCGTTTATCCAGCATAACACATTTATTTATTTACGTGACTATAGTTTCGACCTATTCGGTCGTTTTCAATCGTTATAAAGAAACTCGTTTATTTGAGGTAAAGTAAAGTAAACTAAGATAAATTCAAATTCAAAACTAATTGAATTCAAGAAAATAAGCTTACGCTTCTTATAGTTTGTACACTTTAAACATAATATATAAAATTACGAAAAAACTATTCGTGAAAATGCAAACAATGTCTTATTTATCGTCTTAAGTTGTTTTGTTAATTAAGACATTGTTTGCATTTTCACGAATAGTTTTTTCGTAATTTTATATATTATGTTTAAAGTAAACTATTTTGATTGTAGATTAAATAACATTTTTTATACTTAATACTAGTTGCGTTACTTTCTTGATGAAACCATATTTTCAAATCGGGTAAAGTAAAACATTTCTTTTATTTCATATTTTTATTTTCACCTTATGTTTAATTAATTTCTCACTTAACCCGTTGTGAAACATTTTCCAATCTAATTTTGGATATTTAATTAAATCACTTGGTTTGTTTAAACAAACCGAGTGGTTTAATTAAATATCCAGAATTTTTATTATCAGTTGGAGTCCACGTTTTTAATAATAATAATCTTTATTTAAACTCATAAGGTACCTGTATCCATACAAAAAATTAACATATATTTATACATACTTACATATCCATGAAATACAATATTAATTTTTGAATTTAAGAAAAAAATCATCTATCTAGTAAAACGCATTCTGTAATAGCAATAATTTTCTTTTATTCTGAAAACTGCTTAATGGTAGTTGTTTATAATATAGTAGGGCATTTGTTTCGATCTGCTACGATCATTTTCAAAGTTTAACGCGTGTCAGACAACTAAAAATAAAAATCTGAAACAAAACAAATAATTTACCTAACATTAAATTTGTTCTTTAACAACAATTAAAATAAAACCCTACCATCGAATTCCACTAAATCCTCTTTCCATAACCATCAACGGATCCACTATATACTCCTCCCCATTATGTAAATACCTAGGAATCCTTTTAGACCCAAAACTATCCTTCAAAAAACACACCTCCGATATAAAAGCAAACATCGTAAAGCGAGCGAAACATTTCCGTTGCCTGACTTACAAAAATCAAGAAATTAGTACCAATACCTGTACTAAAATTTATAAAATGGTTTGCCGTCCCATCCTAGACTATAACTCCATCCTATATAATAAACCCATGCAATGTCACCATAAACTACCTTGAAGTAGCTGAAAGATCTTTTCTCCGTACCCTCACCAAACTTCGACACCCTCAAAATCCCCTCCACAACCCATCCAATGTTCTCCTTTACGAAACAACACAAATTACCCTAATAAAAGAAAGACTTCGATTTCTTGCAGAACGATTCGCATGTAACGAGTCGAATTACGAACATCTTAAAAAATGTGCATCCCTAGAAACCCCGATATAATCCCAAAATACAAAAACCCACCCATAACCTTATATGAATACATCTCCTCCTTTTACCCTACTTTCCTACCTTGAAATCGACAAAAAAAAAAAACACACATATAGCACAGGGCAGAAAAACCTATGGTCGACAGCCCTTACAGAAAAGGGAAATATAAATTAGTTAGATATATGTATACATATTATAAAATGTATTTTATTAAGATGTATTTCTTTTTTAATAAACATATTATAGTAGTAAAATAAAAATATTAATCTCTACATTTATTCGTTAACCATCAAACCTTGCAATATCAAATTTAGGTTATTTAAAATATTTTTAATTATAGTGCTATCCTTTGAAACAACTATTTTCTGTGCAAATACGCCGCCGGGTATTAAATTATTGATTTGTTACAACGCTATCAATAGTTGATAGGACTAAGATTAAAACCAATGTCCCGAGTCATCTGTAGACACATTTTAAGATTAATCTCTCTTGAGTATAGCTTTGCTTAGGACTTTTTAAATTAGAAATTTGAGAATGTAATTACAATAAAGTAATTAATTAATAGTTACTTAATTAACTAGTGTTTGAATTAGGACGTTTGTGCACGTCTTGCGGATTAAGAGCACGAGCCGTAGGCGAGTGTTGGGCACTCTTTGCATATTTTCTACCAGGGCTTCGAACCGTTATTTTTTGCGTTTCAGTTTTCGTTCCGGTTCAATTAATAAAATACATACAGAGAGTTTTATGTAACACCGAACATTTTCATAACGAGAATTTTTCTTTGAAGTATCTAGACATTTTACGATGCTCAGTTTATTAAAATAATCCAATTTTAAGCTATAAGCGAGTGTTTTCCACTCCCAGGCTAAGCATGAAGTAAAATTTCGAGTTTAGAAAAGCCTGAAAATTTGGTTTGGTCGCGTAGCGCGGAGCGGCCAAACCAAATTTTCAGGCTTTTCTAAACTCGAAATTTTACTTCATGCGCCACCGGTACAAAACACTGACATATCACGAAGTTTAAAACACACCGCTAAACTTTACATTGTATCAATGTTTTGTACCGGTGGCGCCTGAAAATTTGGTTTGGCCGCTCCGCGCTTCGCGCTACGCGACCAAACCAAATTTTCAGGCTTTTCTAAACTCGAAATTTTACTTCATGCTTAGCCTGGGAGTGGAAAACACTCGCTTTAATCTTCAAATTAAATCCTTTTAATAAACCAAGCATCGAAGAATGTGCAACGTATGCATATGGATACTTTAAAAAAAAATTCTTGTTATGAAAATGTTCGGTATTACATAAAACTCTCTGTATATAGCGTTCGTTTGCTTTATTTTGCTCACCATTAGGATTTTGTAAACTATTAGAGATACAAAAACGGTAAAAGTAGACCATTTTTAGTGTTAAATAAAAATACGTTAATAAATTTGATCTAGCGTCATTTGTTTTCAAGATATGGCGAGAAAAGTAAAAATGGACAAATATTTGTTTTTGCTATAACGTTGTTGATTACAAAGATAATGAACTGAAATTTGAAATGTACCCTAAATAACATCCGAGAAATACAATCAGATTGATATATTTTATACAGGGTGTACCATTTTTAAGATACGACATCAACGTTGATTTTTTTTTAATGGCAGCCATATTGAATGTTAATACCATTGAATAGAGCAGGAAAATGTACTTTGAAATCATATGTCAAAAAAATAACAGCAATATTTAAAAAAAAATAGACACCCTGTAAAAAACCTGTAAATTCCAATGTATTTGTAAGGATTAATTTAGGCTATGTACAAAATCTTAATTTTATATCTCTTTAATTAACAAAGTTAAAATTAATTGTTTGTAGTTTTATAGTATATAAGACTACAGCACTCTTATTGATGATTAAAGGCAGTCTATTGCATGTACACCAATCAACTATTTTATGCAAGTTTTCTTGTATTATTATACAATTATTTACACTATTTATGTTGCTGTAGATTTTTAGGTCATCGGCATAAACTAGTACCGGACACGATAATGAACTGCTCAGATCGTCTGGAGCCTGGGTCTCCAAACTATCTTCTTCGCGGGCCACAAATACAATTCTACATAATAAAGTCGGCCAAGATCCGATTAATTTTATAAAATTATGAAAAATTTAAGGAACAATTGTTACAATATTTTAAAATATGACATTTACAAAAAAAATTACAAACAATCGCGGGCCGGATTCATACAAGTCGCGGGCCGGATTTGGTCCGCGGGCCGTAGTTTGGAGACCACTGGTCTGGATCATAAAGGGGTGTGTACCTAGACACAGCAATTAGGCCCCAATGGGCCCTTTTTGCTCAGATCGTCTATAAACTTAATGAAAAGAAGGGGGCCTAAGTTAGAACCTTAAGGGACACCGATTAAAGTTTGAAAACTAGTAGACTTAAAACCATTGAAATAAATATAATTTGTGCGGTTATATAACTAGGACTTTACAAAGAGTATCCAATTTTAACACATGCCGAAGGAACTCAGTTTATAAAGTAACAACTTATGATGTATTCTATCAAAAGCCTGTGTAAAGGCGGTGTATAATGCATCTACTTGTCCCCGGTTATCAATAGTTTCCCACAGATGTGTCATAACTGCTAGGTTTGTAACTGTCGATTGCCCGTTTAGAAAACTGTGTTGGAGAAATATAAACTTTGATATGATTATAAAGGATGTTATAATTAACGTGTTCAAAAACTTTGGAAAAGTTGGAAAATATCGCGATTGGTCTGTGATTCCGAATATTGAAAGGGTCGCCTTTTTGAAAATTGGAGTAATTCGAGCATATTTCCATTGATCGGAAAATGTCATAGAGTTAAGAGATAGATTGAAAATATAATCCAGCGGTTAAGCAAATGCGAGTTTAGAATAATTTATAATAAAACTATATATGCGGTCATCAACACCCTGTGAATTTTTAAGCCGATTGATACTATGCATTACGTCATGTTCGGTAATAGTTGGGACTGCTAAGAGTTCACGATTGTTGAACGTTTCCAAGATAGGTTAAGTAAACAGCATAAGGATGACTAATGTACAATTGAAGGGTTTTTTTGTCTATCCTAGTATTTTATCATATTTTTATCGATTGTATTTTAACTACTATGACATTATAATTTTAAATCGCTCGGTTGACTGTCTTTTCACTATGTTAGGATTTTGTTGTTTTATGTCTCTATCGACTGTATTTCGACTATTGGAAAAAAAGTAAAATATCACAACAGTCGAAACACGGTCGATAGAGACATAAAATGATAAAATCCTAACATAGTCAAAAGACAGTCAACCAAGCGACTTACAGTTATAATGTCACAGTAGTTAAAATACAATTGATAAAGACATAATAAAATCCTAGGATAGACAAAAAACCCTTCTATTGTACCTTAGTTAACCTTATGCCATTTACTTAACTTACTTTCCTAAGACAGATAATTTTGTTTAAATATTTACTATTGATGCTTCTATCATTACCTTTAATTGTGTCTCATTAAACTAATTAATAGTATTCGTACAAAATTAATTGCCTCATTTGCGAGTTAATGTTGCAACATGAAGTTATATTTACTTTGATAATGACCGGTACGTGCAGCGGCAGTATCCTGTTATATCAATTTGCGTGTATCCGAGTAAATACTCGGTTTTCTCAGCTGGATTCTGTTTACTGAACAAGTAATCCGCACAACTGGCTCTCCCCTATAATACTTGTAAACTGAGCGTTCGCGTCGCGATCAAATTTGTTTGCGTATCCGTACAATAAAAAAGAATCATGTTTGTATTCAAAAGTAAACAATAGGATTTAAATGTATACAAGAGTTAAAAATCTGAAAAAGAAGAGTTAGAAAAATATGTAGGTGATATAAACTATTTAAATGAACAAAATCAGAATTACATAAAAAAATAATAATAATGTTTTGATATTTGTATAATATTGAGCGTTACTACGTGGTAGAGGTGGGATAAATCCTCGTTAAAAGGATATGAATCACGAATCCGAATCACCCAATATGATTCGAATCACGAATACTCGAATCAAAGATTCGTAAGATATAAATATGATTCGAATCAATGATTCGAATCCTGTTTTTCGAATCACGAATACAAATCGTTTGGGAATAAATTTGATTTTATTATTTTTTTACAACCATTAACATATAAATATCGTTGTCAGTTGTTTTAACAAAAATATTCCAAACCTAATTATTTATTATTAACACTGAACATCGTTGATAACAGACTAAATATCTATGTTACTCTGATTAAAGATGTATTTGTGTGTTTTTGAACTACACTTCAAACCAGTGGTTTATACGCGTGGCGCATGAAGTAAAATTTCCAGTTTAGAAAAGCCCCGTGAAAATTTGTCGACCCTCGACAAATTTTCTACGCGGGGCTTTTCTAAACTTGAAATTTTACTTCATGCTTAGTCTGGGGTGGAAGACACTCGTTACTTTAAAATATGTCACAACTGTTAAAGTATATATCGTCGGATGCCCGTCTTTAGGGGTGATATGTAAGCAAATTATGGGTCCTAGGAGTTGCCAAATAAGTGAGTTACTTAACTGTTTCCAAGGCACTCTTTGAAAAACCAAAAGATTAAAATTTTACATATGAAATGTATAATAAACTATAAGTGTGATACATCATTAAATTCAGTAAATCCAAAATGGCGCCCATAAGAAAAAAATGTTAGCTATGGTCCCTAGGTAAATGTTATAGCTATCTTAAAATAAAATATGTTACTAGATTTATCGTTAAAAAGTGCCTATAATGTCAAAGTTGTATATGTCTGGATTCAATAGTTTTTTAATAAAAAAATAAAAACGAATTTTCAAAAAATTCGTTTTTTGACAATACCTCATTAACGAAAGAATATATTTCAAACTTGTTTTTGGATTATTATTGAGCCCTAAATTATGCAACTTTGCCTTAATTTAACCGACTCTCTATCTCTTTAAATAACCAAGATCCCCATACATTCTGTTGAAATACGGATACCCTGTATAATAATAATAACAATAATAATTTAAAATTTATTGTATTGTTAGTTCCTAAATATTTTACATTGTTTACCATATAATTACAAATATATTAAAAATAAATACTTATTTCAGTAATTTAATATTAATTATACCAACAAATGTCTAAGAGTTTTGTGTTAAAAATCACCAGAAATCATTAGAAGTTTTTTCATTAAACGAATTGCAACGTATAAGTCAAAAAACTTTTAAAACATAAGTTGTAGCCAACGAAAAAACAAACCTATATTACCTAAACACTTTTCACCTCAGCTCTTTTGTTTTTGAATTAGAAACTAAAAAAATCTGGTGGAGATGAACAACTCACCGATTATGGCTTTCGACTTCAAAATCAAAAAATGTTTCAAAGAAAAGTTGTAGCCAACGAAAAATAAACCACTTTTACCTAAACACTTTTGACCTCAGCTGTTTTATTTTTGTTCAATAAACCGAGAAAGATTTTTTTGAAAATAAATACACAACTTTATGAAAACTTTATGATAATTCAAAAATTTACGAACGAGTGTCTTCCACTCCCAGACTAAGCATAAAGTAAAATTTCGAATTTAGACAAGCCCCGCGTAGAAAATTTGTCGAGGGTCGCGCAGCGACCCGAGACAAATTTTCACGGGGATTTTCTAAACTCGAAATTTTACTTCACTTGCCATGAGTATTAAACACTGATTTCAAGTAAAGTTAAAAATATAAAAACATATTAAAACTGTTATCAGTTTTAAAAGTTATCAAAATAGGTCAAAATTATTTTAAATTTCCAAAAACATCAAAATGACCAACATGTCATCTCGTAAATATAAAAAAATATCAAAAACGTCAAAAATTCGGCGTGTTGATAAAATCGATTTACGTCAAAATTATCATTTTATGTCGGTACGTGACATTTTGACAAAAACGTTCTTACAAAAACGAAAATTGCTGTTAGAATCAGAAATATTGTCAAAAAAGTTATCAAATAATATCAAAATTGTCATCTAATGTAAAACAAGTAAATATGTAATATCAAAAATATCAAATGTCAAAATTGTCGACTTGTATCAAAATATTAAAAAAATTTAAAATGTCAGAAAGGCCATCTAATGTTAAATACGTTATTTAATGTCAACATCAGAAATGGTAAAAAACTAAAAAATTTCATTGTTTATCAAAAGTAACATCTAATGTGAAACATGTCATCTAATGTCAAGAAACGTAGTCTAATATCAAGAATATAATCTATTGTCAAAAATGTCACCTCAAAAGGTAAAAAATATCAAAAATGTCATTCAATGTCAAAAATGATGTCGAAGAAAAAAATTCAAATTTGTGTGTTCAAATAATGAGTCAACAACTTTTGAAAATCGTTACAAATCTTAATAAAAATATTGAAAATTTTACATATAAACATTTTTATAACTTGAGGAGAAAATCTCGAAATATCGAAAATTTCATCAAAATTTTATAAATCGATAAAAATGACAAAATATCAAACATCAAGATATGTTGAAAATCTGATAAACATTTTCATAAATTAATTAAAAATCTAGAAATATTGAAAATTTCATCAACATTCGATAAATTGAGGAAAATTGAGGAAATATTGCAAAATCTGATGAAAATTTTATGAATTGACAAAAATCTCGAAATGACGATAATTTTATAAAAATATCGAATTGTTGAAAATCTTAAAAAAATGTTATAAATCGACATGTTGAGTGTAAACATTTGATTCGCAATGTCAATTCATATAAAAATGGTCAAAATATAATTCTAATCGTCATAAATGTCAATCCGTGTGGATATTGTCGAAATATGATATGATTGCTAACGTCAAAAATATTAATTTGTGCGAAAATTGTCAGAATACAATTAAATACGTCGAACATTAAAAATATCATATTTGAGGGAATTATTTAAAATATAATTAAAAATGTCAAATTTGACGGAAAGAATTGAAATTTATCAAATTGTCAAAGTTGACAGAAATCATCGAAATTCATCAAAATGTAATATTGGGCGAAATTACCAAAAACAATAAAAAATCTCAAATCTGGCAAAAATCATCAAAATTTATCAAAATGTCAAATTTGACACAAATCAATAATTTACTCGATTTTTGATTTTATCACTTACAAACGAGTGTCGTCCACTCCCAGACTAAGCATGAAGTAAAATTTCGAGTTTAGAAAAGCCCCGCGTAGAAAATTTGTCGAGGGTCGCGCAGCGACCCGAGACAAATTTTCACGGGGCTTTTCTAAACTCGAAATTTTACTTCATGCGCCACGCGTATAAAACATTGATTTAACGAGAAATTTAAAAACATACAAAACAAATTTTTCATGTTCATCCTCACGATTAATTCGAATTATATTTGACGATTCGAATCCTTTTGTAACTATTCGAATCCTTTTGTAAGTATTCGAATTCTTTTCTAAATTTTCGAATCCTTTTATAAGGATTCGAATCCTTTTATGAGGATTCGAATCCTTTTATGAGGATTTGAATCCTTTTATGAGGATTCGAATCCTTTTATGAGGATTCGAATCCTTTTATGAAGATTTGAATCCTTTTATGAGGATTCGAATCCTTTTATGAGGATTCGAATCACCCGCATTTGGATTCGAATACGAATTCATTTAAAAAAGTGTAACGAATCCGGATAACGAATACAGTTTAACCAAAATATTCGAATGCCTCTTTTGAATCCTCTAAAAGGATTCGATTCCAGGATTCGAATCCCGAATGATTCGAATCCTGCCCAGCTCTGCTACGTGGTAATCCATATTAATTAATCAATATTTATAAGTATTTCAATGTTTATCACTTTATTTTAATATTTTAACAGCTCGACATATTTAGTGCCATTTTCAAGTTTGCAAATTTACAATGTTTCTATGACTATTTTATACTTTTTAGTTATAAAAACAATGTAAATTTGTCAAACTTGAAAATGACACTAAATATGTCAAAACTGGAGTCGTAAAAATATTAAAATAAAGTGGTACAAGAAATTGAAACACTTCTCAAAATGATTAATAAACAATATTTTGTGTTATAGGCGTAATCTTAGTAGTGCATTTTAAATTTACTTGTTAAAAACAACGTTGAAAGTGTTTTAGCTATGGCCTTGATCGCCGACCCTATATATTTTCACGAAATACGGACACCCTGTATACAGAGGGGGTTCCAAAAATCGTTTTGCCGGGGACTCAAAATTGTAGTTACGTCACTGTTCTGCCCAGGGCCACAAAAGCCCCAGAACGAACCCGGTCAAGAGAATTGTGTTTTATGTGTTTTGTAAATAAAGTTTAATTGCATACTTCCGTGAAATTAAGTTAAGAACATTTAAGTTTTCTGTATACAAGGGGAGTAAGAAAAGGGACGCACAATTAGTTTGTTGATATTGTTGTTGGAATAAGTTGAGACACTGGGGATATTGAATGAGCACGGTATATTGTTATGTTCCCGTGACTTCGGTGTCAGGTAAAGATGAACCAGGAGCCCTATTTGATTCTCAGCGGATTTAAGTTTATGGGATAAAGAAGTTGGGGAATCGTCTTACGTGACGCTTGTTTATAAGAAGAGGGGGAGCAAAGTATCGTTCTTAATCGTAAAAATCCAATTTTTTCTTCCATCCTCCATCCAGAAAGTTAACAGTTTTTTGTTTCGGCATTTAAACGGCTTAAAGGAGACAGAATGGGTTTTTATATTAAATGCAAAGTGCCCTCCTCTCTTCTTCCGAGGGGATCGGATTCTTAGATTAAAGCTTTGATTTAATGGCCCACCCTCCCTCTCTCTCTCTCACTCTTCGCGTCCGAATGTAATCACCAAATAATGGTCCGGAGGCCATGTTTCATGATCCGGGGGGCGGGGGTGAATGCAAACTTGAATATTATCGGGCATTCAATTTAGAAAGTGGCGGACAAAAGTGTCAGGGCTAAGAATGGATCAGAGTTATGGACGAACTTGCCGGTAGAGTGAACATTCAAAAGTTGCAACAAAAGGTCATTCCGCCCCGAGATAGAGCTCTCGGTTGGCTGGGGGTGGGTCGAGATCTATTGTCTGGAAAGTATGCTCCCCACATCTCCATACACCTTTCTTCTATGTAAATTGCTCAGCGCATCTTTCTGCACGGTTCCGTGTGATTGTGTATGTGTGTGTTACTGCGGCTTAAGCGGGTGGCAGAGGGCTGGGGGTGGGAAAAGGGCCTCCATTGAAAGCAATTAATTACGGCGACCACATGCGTTGCTGGTCTCGCTTGGCGTGTTACGTTGTCATAGGAAATGGACTACTAAAACCCGTGATATCTCTCGCACACACTTTATATTCATTCGCTGAAGAACAATCATTAAACTCAATTTATTCACTTTCCTTTAATTTCACCCATTTTTTGTAATTAATTTAGCGTATATACAACTTAAATCATAAACAGGATTAAAACTGTATTAAACAACAAGAATAATAATAAATAATAAATCTAATAAAAAATTGTGCAATTCTGCTACGCGTTCAAATCCTAATGACCTGGCTGTTCTAAATTCGAAACATTTACTTCACGCTTAATCAAAGGGCGGAGAAGCCCGATTGCAAAAATGTTGAAACTATTAAGAAAAACACTGGATTTTTTATTATTTTTGTAAGCATTTGAAGGTGTTTTTTTTTATAGTTTCTTGCCAGCAATCTCTTAGCATTTTTTTTTATAACCCGACTTCCGAGTGTGCTAATTTTTAAATTAAAGTTAGGTTTAGATAAGTTTCTATTATTTTTATCCATGTAAAGTGTTGTTTTGACGTCAAATAAATAAATAAACAAATACAAACAAACAAATAAAATCGATTACTAAGCTGAAGATGCTCAAAGTTCACTAATATATATATATATATATATATATATATATATATATATATATATATATATATATATATATATATATATTATACTATAACCCGCGTACGGCAGCTCAATGTCTGAAGGCGGGTCGTGGTAAATTAAACTCAAAAATAAAAAAAAAGTTTAGGGCGCCACTTGGTTTAATTTTAAAAGTAATTAAATATTATTTTCCACCCGAACCAAGAAAGGGTAAAGAAAAGATAAATAGATGTTAAGTTCAAAACAAACAATGCTATTTATTATAAAGTTCAAAATGAACATGTGTATAAATTATCATAGATATTGGAACTTATTGAAAAGTTTAAATTAAATTGATGATTGATTAGAACGAGATATTTAAACTTAATCTAAGTTTGACTTTAAATTTAAAATAAAATATATTACTCAGTAATTAAGTATACCCAAACAAAATTCGTATTATATAATTTTGTTTATGCTTAAAAAACCGTTCAATTAATTAATTATTACATAATTCCTCAACCCCAGAAAAAAATGACGTCACCTTAATCTTTACACTTTGTAAATTATAATCATAACTATTTGCCTTCTTAATAAGAGTAATAAATTAATATCTACATTCCTTTAATTGTGGGACATAAATTAAATAAACTAATTCACTTAAATTCATTCAAATCTTCATCGAATGAAACTAGGCTAATAAATTCTAATAATAGACTTTGACATTAAATGCTATCTTTGCAATAATTTCATTAGGTAAATTAATTTAATAAAATTTTACTAAGTTTGTCAAACAATAATTTCCACACAGGAATATTGTTTTACTCAAAAAAATGGCATTATTTAAGTAAACTTAAATTCACTCATATGGCAGCAACGAAATTAAATAAATTATCTACCACTCGCTCAGTAAATTAATCAATTAAAAATCACTCGGTAAATTTTACAAAAAAACGAAGTATGCGATCCAATTAATCAAAAAAATATATAAGTTAATTTACCTACTAGTACTTTAGTAACTAAATGAACTGAAACTAGACGATAATTATAATAATAATTAAATTATGTCTATTACGTATTTTTTATCATATTGCATGTGGATACGCTCATTCTTAAATTTACGCCCAAAAAAATATATTAATATAAATTATGACTGTCTCAAAATAAATTTGAATAAGAGAGAAGCAAAAAACTCATCCTGCTGCTGCGGTACCACCCTAATCTCTGCTCATGCGGAATTCCTGAATCCGGAAGTGCCTTTCATCTCGTCAAGATGGACGCCAGAAAAACCATGAATTCGTCCTTCCCCACCCAATTTCAGCTCTCCCACGTCATCAGATAATTTCATAGAAGTTGATGATGGCCTTAGATAAGCCGGGAAAACCATTTCGCTTGATTTGCGATCGGTACCGGAAACGGACTGCAACACAGGCCTGAGTACGAACGAATTAGATAACTCGAATTTCAAAAACATGTAATAATTACCTGAAGATTTTAAGCGGCCTGGTGAAATAAGCACTTAGCTACTTTTATTTTTACGGCGATCACACAGATCCGCCGAGATTTCAACGAGATTTTCAACGCCTCCGCGTTTTTCTTTACAACGATCACACAGATCACACGCCGAGCACACAGCCCAGAAGATAATCCAATCCACCAAAAGTCCGCGGATTCACCTTCGCGAGCGCCACAAAAAAATATCCCCGTTGCCAATATTCAACAAATCAATTTAGATTGAATTAAAGAACACAAACCTCTATTTAGAAAATAACGCATTTTCGTTATCGAATTAAAGTTCATTCATTGTTTAAATTAATAAATAGCAATTAGGAAATATGACAAAGAAAAATGGAAAAATTAATTAAAAATATTGAATACAATTATGTATAAGTGGTTGCATACGTTAAGACAACAAAGTTAAATTAAATAATAATTTAACTAATGTTTTCTATAAATTATTGTGCTTTTGTTAACGGTGGTAATTATGACCGTTACAATAAAGGGTGAGTTACTAAGCGGAAGTCGGTTTATAGTGGGCGTATCATTAAAAATTGCAAAAAAAGTTTCAAATAAAAGTTGTTCGGAACCAAGTTTTTCATAACCTAAAATTATTGCTAAATATGGCGGCCTTGCGGTTATACCGGAAGTAAACACGAACTTCCTTATTTTAAATAGAAAACCCTATATATTTTTACATTTTTGGATTGCTCGTTAAAAATAAACATGAGTTTATTCACACAACATTGGGTCTCAGTTGAACCGTTTTCGAGTTATTTAGTTTTTTTTGATAAATTTGACGATTTCAGAGCTCGACGCCATTAACAATATCTTCAAAACGAAATAAGTCAGAGTTGTGCGGGCTTACGGTTTTGGATTCGGAAAGAAATGTAGTATTTGTTTAGGTTTTTGCCATTAGTCAGATTTCCTAAATTGAGCCGAGTCCGTCGACGGTAATCTTCAGTACTTCAACCATGCATAACTTAATTTTTTTAAATGGAACCAAATATCTTGTGTTACTTAATCTGATGCGAAATTAAACTTCCGTTTTATTGATACCGGGTTGTTGCCATATCTTTCCAGTTTTTGAGAAATTTGCGATTTTGTAAAAATTTTAATACATTTCGTATTATCGCGTTAGCCCTAGATACTGATGAATATATGACAAAAATATTCAAAACCTAATTATTTATTATTAACACTGAACATCGTTGATAACTGACTAAATATCTGTGTCCCTGTTACTCTGATTAAGGATGTATTTTTGTGTTTTTGAACTTTACTTCAAATCAGTGTTTTGTACGCGTGGCGCATGAAGTAAAATTTCGAGTTTAGAAAAGCCCGAAAATTTGTCTCGGGTCGCTGCGCGACCCTCGACAAATTTTCACGGGGCTTTTCTAAACTAGAAATTTTACTTCATGCTTAGTCTGGGAGTGGAAAACACTCGTGTAAAACTTTAAATTGAACTTTAAGAAAAAACAAGGAATATCTAAAGATGTACAGAAAATACGCTGAATTTGGAATACGTATACTTAAAAGAAAAATTCCCTGTATACTTGTTTGCACGAGCTGTAACTTTACGATAATTGCTTGTTTTTTAAACGAGTTTAATTTGAAGCTTTAAACGAGTGTTTTTCACTCCCAGACTAAGCATGAAATAAAATTTCGAGTTTAGAAAAGCCCCGTGAAAATTTGTCGAGGGTCGCGCAGCGACCCGAGACAAATTTTCTGGGCTTTTCTAAACTCGAAATTTTATTTCACGTATAAAACACAGATTTCAAGTGAAGTTCGAATATGCATAAATTTCACAATATTTTAGTGTTTTAAACGCGTGGCGCATAAAGTAAAATTTCGAGTTTAGAAAAGCCCGAAAATTTGTCTCGGGTCGCTGCGCGACCCTCGACAAATTTTCATGGGGCTTTTCTAAACTCGAAATTTTACTTTATGCTTAGCCTGGGAGTGGAAACACCCGTTAATAACTTCAAATTAAACTCTATTATAAAATTGACGAATGCCTGAAAATTACGTAAATATAAAATTCACTGAATATCATTAAAACCGGGAAAGCCAGAGAAAAGTCATGAAATTATATTCAAATTTATCAAAGCATTAACAAATAAGCCATATGATATTATTAAATTTGTCAAAATCAGCGGGAAAATTACAAAACACGTAAAAATGTATAAAGTAAATATTGACAAAACAATGAAAACAATTTAACAAAATGGGGGTTTTCCACATAATAATGTTATATTATAAGGTCAGAGAAAAAAATCTTGAATTGGGGAAATGCAGGAAATATTTATCATTTGACATTGTATCTACCATGTCAGCTTTACTTCAAATATCATTAAACAAAATTTTGAATACTAGATTATTATCTTTAAAAACATTTTTAATCATTAAATGAACTTATCAAAGCATTCAGTTTAAAGTTTTGAACGAGCGTTTCCACTCCCAGACTAAGCATGAAGTAAAATTTCGAGTTTAGAAAAGCCCCGTGAAAATTTGTCGAGGGTCGCGCAGCGACCCGAGCCAAATTTTCTGGGCTTTTCTAAACTCGAGATTTTACTTTATGCGCCACGCGTACAAAACACTGATTTCACGAGAAATTTAAAAACACACAAAAAATATTTTTCAAGTTATTCCTCACAATTATTTCGATTTATTTTTGACAATTCAAAACCTTTTGTAAGTATTCGAATCCTTGTATAAGTATTCAAATCCTTTTATAAGGATTTGAATCACTCACATTTGGATTCGAATACGAATCCTCTTAAAAAAATGTAAATGTAAAATGTAAAAATGTATATATATATATATATATATATATATATATATATATATATATATATATATTAAATATACTAATCCCGATGCATACGCTGTACATTTTTTCAGGAATTCGTTGCTTTTATAAAGGCGTAATATTTGAAGCTTCTAGCGAGTGTTTCCACTCCTCAGTAAGCATGAAGTAAAGTTTCAGGCTTTTCTAAACTGGAAATTTTACTTCATGTGCCACGCTTATAAATCACTGAAATATTTGAAGTTCATAATACACAGTACAAAAGTTCGAAATTTTATGGCACGCATATAAAACACTATTTAAAGTGAAGTTTAAAATATACTCCGTTTGTCTGAATTTATTATCTAAAGTTTTTCAAATAATTATTACGTCCAAATCTCAGAGCTAGGCAGGATTCAAAACATTCAGGATTCGATTCCCGGATGCGAATACTTTTAGGGGATTCAAAAGAGATATTCGAATACTGTAGTGAAAACGGACCGTGACCCGGATTCGATAAATTTTTTTAAAAGGATTCGTATTCGAATCCAGACGTAGGTGATTCGACTCCTTATAAAAGGATTCGAATCCTCATAAAGGATTCAAAACTTCTACTCCCAGCATGAAGTAAAATTTCGAGGGTCGCGCAGCGACCCGAGACAAATTTTTACGGGGCTTTAATAAACTCAAAATATTATTTCATGCGCCACGCGTACAATACACTGATTTGAACTGAAGTTCAAAAACACACAAATACATTTTTAATCATAGTAACACAGATATTTAGTCTGTTATCAACGATGTTCAGTGTTAATAATAAATAACTAGGTTTTGAATTATTTTGTTAAAACAACTGGTAACGATATTTATATGTTAATGCAAAAAAATAATAAAATCAAATTTATTCTTAAAGCATTTTTATTCGTGATTCGAAAAAACAGGCTTCAATCGTATTTGTCTCTTACGAATCTTTTATAATAAATAATAATAATAATAGCCTTTATTGTCCAACAAGATTTCCTACTTATAGGACAATATAATAGAAGGTGAATGCAAAAACAAGTATTCCAAGAAAAAAAATACAGAAAATTACAAGTATTAACAGTAGAAACAACATTTAAGTTACATTTTATATAAATAAATCATCGAAAGACTTTTCTGCGCAACGACACATTGTGAAGATCGGTGACCGCTGCAGAACACATGTCCTTGGTGTGGGCAGTCGGAATGATGAAGAGAATCTGGAATATCCCGGAAAGTAATTGGGGGCAGTCGATTGTTCCGTGTACTAGATTCCTGAGAATTGTGGCGCAGTGGTGGTCTCGTCTGGTCGATAATGCTATCATGTTATGCCTTTCAAGTAGATGTTCTTGATTCGCTCCAATAGATGTGATAAGTACCGTCAAGTTTGTAAGATAACAATTTTAAAAATCGCCGATGAATGCGATCTAGTAGAAGGGAATGACTAATACTTGTCGAATACCAGACTAAGCTACAGTAGTCCAATTTACTTGATACAAAAGTTAAGTATAATGATTTTATAGCATCAGTATTTCGAAATTCACGAACGTTTCTCAGTATAAAACCTAATGATCTGGAGGCTGCGGAGAAAATAGCTTCAATATGGGCAGTGAAAGTGAGTTTCTTGTCAAAGTAACTCCTAGGTCTTTGAAGCAGTCAACGACCGACAGATAGTCACCTGAAATATGGTACGTTCTTGTGAGAGCATTGCGTCTCCGACCGTAGTTTATAACGCTGCATTTGTTTACGTTGAGTTTTAAATTTACACGGGAGCACCAGTTAGATATGATATTTAGATTCGATTGCAGCATATCGACATCGTTCTGACATTGGATCCTCTGGTAAATTTTGAGGTCGTCGGCGTATGCTAACACAGGGTAGGTGAGCATCCCCAGCAAATCATTAATAAAAATATTAAAGAGAAGGGGGCCAAGACTGGAGCCCTGTGAGACACCAATCGACGGTGAGAATTCAAAAGATTTAAAACCGTTGTAGTACACAAAGCAAGATCTTTTGTGCAGGTAGGATTGTATAAAATGAGTAACCGCTGGCACAGCCCCAAATGACCCAAGTTTCTCTAACAGCAGTTTGTGATTGATAGAGTCAAACGCTCGGGAGAAGTCGGTGTATATGACATCAACTTTGCCTCGCACATCTAAAGCTTCAGAAAGGAACTGCGAAATAGTAGCAAGATTTGTTAGTGTCGACCATCCTGGCATGAATCCGTGTTGATATTGCGAGATGAAGGATCGCACGTTGTTAAAAAAGGTTATTATATAGCACTGTTTCTAATACCTTGGCGAAGTTCGATAGGATTGCGATGGGACGATAATTGCTTATTTGCGAGGTGTTGCCTTTCTTGAAGATTGGGCATAATAGTGTGCGTTTCCAACGGTTGGGAAATTCACTTTTAGATATTGAAAGATTAATAATTGATGTTAGAGGTTTGGCTAAGACATATCTGCAATCTGTGAGTAAAAAACTTGGAACTTTGTCATCACCCGCTGTGAGTTTGTTTGGAAGGGATGCCATAATGGATACAAGCTGTGCTTCATCTACTTTAGAAATTGTGGAAGGAGGACAGTTAAAATAAATGGTGTCAACGGTGGGAGTTGAATTACTGCAAAAGACATTTTTAAAGGTATCCGCGAAACCATTTACTATATCTTTAGGTGTTGTAAATTCACGATTTTCATCATATAACTTGCCAGGTATTCTCGTTGTCCTTTTCTTGCTGGAGATAAATTTCCATAGGTCCTTGGGGTTCTTTTTAACATTATTTTCAGTGTTGGAGATATAATTGGAGTACGTTTCTGCAATAAGGTGTTTCGTTAGGTTGCGAACTCTCTTAAATTCCGCCAGGTATTTCGGATTTTTAGTTTTCTGCCACTTAAGTTTGTAGGATAATTTCGTTTTTAGGATAAGACGGATTTGACGTGTGTACCAAAGTGGATATTTTGGTTTTGATGTGAGACACCTAGGAACGTGCTTATTGAGAGCATTGAAGAGTATATCATAGAATTTTGATAAATGGTATCACATCATTAAATGAGTCTAGAATCCTCCAATCTAAGTTGAAAAGTTCGTCATATAAGGCTGGAAAATCGGCTTTATAGAAGTTGTACCTGTAGTTATCGTTCGAAGGAAAAGTCTCAGAGGTAGGTTTAACATAATGTGGTACAACAATATCTAGCGCAGGGTGGTAGTTATCTTCGGTAACTAAAGGGTAATTAGAGTGAATAACATTTAAATTGATATCAAAATTACAGAGGACTAGGTCAAGTGTTGTGTTGTGACTGTTGACTATATTATTGAATTGTTTGATGTCAAGAATTTCCGTAAAATATTTAAAAAATGTGCCCTATTATTCGAATATTAGTGATTCGAATCATATTAAGTGATTCGGATTCGTGATTTGAATCATTTTTACGAGGATTTGTCTTAGCTCTGCCAAACCTTTAGCTTTCTTGAACTTTCAATTATTTAAATATTTCTTAAGGTATAAAAGCTTCTTAAAGCTGAAGGAAACCTATTTTAAAACATCTATCTATGCCTGCTCCACAATTGTTGTAATATTATTGAAACTACATGAATACAGTCCTTTAAATGCTTGTTTTAAATATAACACACACACACACACACACACACATACACACACATACACACCATCGCAAACAAATGTATAATTCTCATATTAACATCGAGACAATCTAAACATTTATATTCGACAAAACAAAACAACAAATTTCTATCTCGAGCTAGAAACAGCAGTAATACACAATTTCATTTGTACCGCTACATTTATTTATATTAGGATGTCTGGTCAGAATCCCATTTGCACAACTCATTTATTTTCTATTCGTTCGGTGAAACACCCTCCTGAAGGAAACTCCGCCGCAGATAACGTTGAGTTTCAGGAGGAGGGCGATATTATTTATTTCCGGTGCAGATAAAGTCGAAAGGCGCATCGGAATTCCAGAGGAAAACACTCGCCCAATTGGATCCAATTACTGTGTTCTCAGAGGATTCTGCGGAAAGTAGTTTTTTTCTTCTCTCTTGTAATGTTAATTTTTTGAATTTGCATAATCAGAGTAAAGATTATAATAGTAATAACAATAATAATTCTTTATTAACGGACAAGCCATTTACAATGTAGAGCCAAAAACATATAACTAAAATGTAAGACACAAAACATGAATCACAAATATGCACAAAGACACATATGTTAATCTGCGTAAACCAGAATAGGGTTATAACATTTAGTGCACACCATCCGCGAGACTCCTCCTAATTAACCCTAAAGATGAGTTAAAAAAGTCAATACCACTACAAATGTCATTAGCCGTGCGCGTTAATCGAGTCATGGGGCAATTTAAACTGCAAGTCGTCCTGCAAAATTCGTTATGAAGTAGCATGCGGCTACGTGCATGTCTAGGTGGTACATGATAATTAATCATACTAACAATATGACTTGAATCTATTTTGCAGTTTATGATTTTATAAAGAAAACACATATTTAATTCCATGCCACGATGTTGCAAAGTTGTGCGACTTGTTGTAATTGCCAAACTTGTTTTTTTTTTGTTGTTGTTGCTGTTGTCAATTGAAAATAATTCGAAAACTGTTGATGGTGTATATTTTGTTTTTGGCATATTCAGGAAGAGCAATGTTTTTTTAACATCCACACGAAATACCATTAAGATTTCAGAAATATGTTTATGATAAAAAAAAAGTGTTAATCCATTGATAATGGTCACTTTGTGTCCGAAATATACATTTGGTAATTCAAATAAAAGTGTGAAGAAGGTTATTAGTGCTTTATTCGTCAAATTCATGATGTAAATGTTGTAAACTTTGATTTACCTAAATATTTTGATAAACGAAATCGTGGCAGCGATACTGGTATTTTATGATCAACGATCTTAATATGATTAAAATTTATGTAACTGTTACACATCTTTTAAATTGCATTGTTTTAAAGTATGATTGATTAGTTGTGGAAATGTGTATGTATTTTTTTTCTATATTAAAATGTTCAGAAGTTATATTTCGAAGGGACGGAAATTTATTTAACGAGAATAATAAATTGCGGGAAACTGTGAAAATCTATTCTCGGGGGCTTTCGAGTCAATATTTTATAAAGCTATTTATGCACATTCCAAATAAATAAAATAAACACAGTAATTTACATTCTTGCGACATACAATTTGACAGTTGTGACATACCTTAAACTAACGAGTGTCTTCCACTCCCAGACTAAGCATGAAGTAAAATTTCGAGTTTAGAAAAGCCCCGCGTAGAAAATTTGTCGAGGGTCGCTGCGCGACCCTCGACAAATTTTCACGGGGCTTTTCTAAACTCGAAATTTTACTTCATGCGCCACGCGTATAGAACACTGATTTATAGTAAAGTTGAAATATACAGAAACTGTGGAAATCTATTCTCAGGGGCTTTCGAGTCAATATTTTATAAAGCAATCTATGCACATTCCAAATAAATAAAATAAACACAGTAATTTACATTCTTGCGACATACATTTTGACAGTTGTGACATACGTTAAACTAACGAGTGTCTTCCACTCCCAGACTAAGCATGAAGTAAAATTTCGAGTTTAGAAAAGCCCCGCATAGAAAATTTGTCGAGGGTCGCGCAGCGACCCTCGACAAATTTTCACGGGGCTTTTCTAAACTCGAAATTTTACTTCATGCGCCACGCGTATAGAACACTGATTTATAGTAAAGTTGAAATATACAGAAACTGTGGAAATCTATTCTCAGGGGCTTTCGAGTCAATATTATAGAAAGCAATTTATGAACATTCCAAATAAAAAAATTAACACAGTAATTTAGATATATTTAAAGGACGTGTCTTTTTGGAATTTACAACAAATAATTAACTTAATGTTATATTGTATTGTATAAGCAAGAATTGACAATTTCAGTCATATTTTGTAAAGGTCTGCGTTTTATTTATTTGTGTATTTATTAAAATAAACTCACTTGGAAGACAAGCGTGTAATATTTTTTTTTTAAGTTTTGGAAAATTCAACATATTGAAGTTCTTTTGCCAATTTATTTAGTTTGATGAGAAAATAGTTTAACCTGGTGTTACATTTCGCATATAAATTGTGCATTATAACAGTAAATCTGTTTGTGTAACTCAAATATTAATTGCATAATTCAATATTCGTTGGGGTATTAGCCTGGGAAATAGTTGTTGCAATAAATATTTTGAAATAAATCTTAAATAGACAAAATTTTTGCAGAAAGTCGATATCAATTCGTTTTTCTATTTTATTTTGCCAATGTATAACATTTTATTGAGACAAGTATAGTACAACGTTTGTACTTTCCTTAAAGTGTACCTAAGTTTCAAAATAATTTCATAATTTTACAATATTATTTAAAATAGTTACATTATGCACAGAAAAGAAACAAAATAATTATGTAGCAGAACACTTTCTAAATGAATACATAGAAATTTACATGTTGTTGTCTGTTACAACCTATGTTTTATAATACGTATCGTTTTATTTTAATTCTTTGGAAAGTGCTTTAAATTTTCGCCGATAAACCCGCGCGAAGTTTTCGAGCTTACACACAATGTACGAGTAGGTAGCGAAAGTTTGCTCGTCGTAAATTTTATGACGCCCTTTCACCATAATCTAGAATTTAATAATTAAACACGTTGTTATCGTAATTACTTCCAAACACGGCACGCGAAAATCGAAAATAATTCTGTGTAGTCATTATTACAAACATTTAACAAGTTAAGAATCTAATGCACGCAACAAATAATTTAGAGTATCTACCATGGGTGTAGAAAAATATTCAGTAGTATGATTACCAAAAAAATATACTAAAATTTGTTTAAAACGTAAGACATGTCAATTATTGGGGTTTTATTTAGTTTTTTAACACAGAATTCCACTCCTTAATTAATCATGAAGCAAAATTTCGAGTTTAGAAAAGCCTGAAAATTTGGATTTGTCTGCGCGAGCGAGCAAAGCTAAATAATCTTAAAACATAAGTCAATTAATGTGAACATATTTCTCTAGTCTAGTGGTGTTAATCAGCAAACTAAAACAGGTTAGAATTGGACAGATATATTAGCGCTTGGTGGAGTGGCTGGGGGCGGCGTTTACATACATTATTACACGATGGCCTTAACGAACATTAGACTCGTACCAGAGCTATTAATTTCATGCAGAATGCATTAGAACTTAAAGTGATATTTACACTCCCGAACTGTTCGCAGGTTTCGGTAGGTTCTAATGAAACATTAATGACGTCGAACGTGTAATGTAACGTATCAAGGGCGCGGCCGACTGACTACTCATTAATAAGTTTTAAGGCCCGATCGATTCCATTTCATGAAACACGAACAGCTTCTCTCACAACTTATACAACATACATAATTTATTTACCTACATAGTATAAACTCATTTACTAAAGTAAAACCTAATTTAAAGCTATCAACTTAGTTTAAGTTAATTAATTGAATTTGTTCACAACAATCTTATAATATGTGCATTATTTAATTGTGTGGTCAGCATAAATGGGGTGCATTTAACATTCAAGTACATTAAACACGGGATTTACGTGTTAAATGTGGTTTTTAACACGAGTATAAATAATTGCCTAGTTCGATTTTTGCCGCTATGCAGTAACAGCGCTGTACTAGTCAAATCAGCTTCTTTTGTCCTACATTTGACCATAGTAGTGTTGACGTCGTCGACGCCATTTTGTTAGAGTACGATGTAATCGCGTCAACATCTCCGCCGTTCTCAATGTGAAACTCGTTTGTAAACATTAATCATTTACAAATCGGTTAAATGGGCTTCTATCTGCCGCAAGTGTTATTTTAAAGCGAAACAAACGTTAACACCGTGAACACTCAATCCAAACAGAAGAGTTCGTTATTAATGCAATGTAACTTAGGCGAAAGGGTAGACTGTGTAAGTATTACTTATTGTTGAACGGTTGTTCAAATTTGTGTTAAATTGAAATTAATTATATTACACATTCAAATCATTATACCGCAAGCTGTCATCATTTATCTGTCAAATTATTATAAAATAAAACCGACCATTAAAACCGGCCCGTATTTAATAAATACATACAATAAATGTTGTATTATATATTGTTGTTGTCGTAATCAAAGTATAGTGTATAACTCGCATATAATGGCTATTAATCACTCTGCAAACCTCGTTCTCTTGATTAATAGCTATCATTAAATGCACGTTGTACAATATACTATTAAACAAATTGTAACTACATTCATACTCTAAAAAAAACATGTTTTTTACTTTAGGACAAACAATATTCATTGAAACTCAAACTACTTGAAAAAATATGTGTTATGCAAAGGTAAGGGTTTCGAGAGGTTTCAGGCTATTCTAAACTAAGACAATACTTCGCACTCTCAAGAAATGATTCGCTCCTCAACATTCAATAATAATCGCATTAAACACTTCCGCAATTCCATTTGTTTGCGGACTTAAAATTAATTATTAATTTCGTTGACACCAAAGGAGCGAAGAAAAAGAAAGTGAGGAAAAAAAACGTACAAATTAAAACCGGCTTACTTTTTTGTCCTCGAAGGCAGAAAATAATTTCCCCGGGATTACTTCGCATTGTCCCACCCGCCCCTGGTTTTAAAATAAACTCGAATAGAAAAAAGTGAATTTAAATCAGCGTTTGCAAAACTAGAAACATTTCTATAAGTTGCTCCTTATTTCGGGGGGAGATTATTTAAATTAGCCCCTAGAGCTCAACAATATAGTCGGCTGTTTCGCGTAAAAGTAGCCATGCATTCCATTTATTTCTAAATTTAATTGAAACTTCCTGGGAGTTTCTTATGATAATTTTTAGAGATTGCGCGGAATGCATAGAAGAGAAGTTTAGTGGTTAATTTACTGTTGTTTATATTGCAGTTTTGAATAAATGTAGTGAATTGTAAAGGATGGATTAATAAATTTTGGAAATATTTTTTTAATGATGCAACAACATAAAACAACAATCCTTTTAATGACGACAGCATGGAGTCCCAGGGCAGATAATTTGGAAGTTTAAAAAGTATGATTGACACGTTCGAATGCTTTTGCATTATTGTTTCAAATTTGTATTGTATTTTGAATATACTTTAAATAACGAGTTTTTGATAACTTGCGATATGTCATTTAAAAACAGTGAAAACAGTAACGGTCCACAGTGCGATCCCTGAGGTACACCGGAAGGAACAGTAGTGACATTTGATAAAAAGTTCCTAATTTTAACACAATGTGTACAGTTGGTTAGGTAGCTAGTAATCCATTTAATGACAGCAGCATGGAGTCCTAGGGCAGATAACTTAGCAATTAAAAAAGTATGATTGGCACGGTCGAATCTTTTGCATTTAGTTTTATATTTGTATTGTATTTTAAATATATTTTAAGAATTACAAATATAGTATATTATTATTATAATATTCTCACATCTGTTGATAGCATGTAGTGAATTTTATAATCTTATGTATCAATCAAAGTGTATGTTATTACTATTTGGTAAATAAAGAAATTAATTATTATAATTATCACAATATATAAAATATAATGTTATATATTATGTTCAAAGAGTGCAAACTATAAGAAGCGTAAGCTTATTTTCACGAATTCAAATAGTTTTGAATTTGAATTTATCTTAAAATTATCACAATTTTGGCGAATGTGCCGGGAAATGAGGTAATGTTTTCTTGATTCATGTATTTTCTGATGATTACAATCGACAGAAAACTACGTAATTAAGAAAATATATAGTTATCATAGGGGATTAATAAAAAAATACAGTTATATACTGAAATAGTCCGAGAACTTTATTGCTATTGCAGCGATACCGTTACTGCAATAACGTGTGTTTGTTTGTGTGTTGTTTTTTTTACAAACTTCACAACTATGTTTTCCAATTATAACGATTGGCCAGTTGATGGGAAAACTTTAATCTCACATTTTTCGGCTGGGCAGTATTTTCTATTTTTTGCGGGATTAATGGCTTCCGGCAAAATGCGCATGTTGGGATGTAAAGAGTGCGCTCGCTTCAGGACTTGTAAATAACTGTTTATATTGCAAACGTTTTTATTATTTTTTTATTTAAAAAAACAAAATTTTAAATAATTCTCAATGCATAAGAATGCATTGCCAATACTTGGTTGTAGAGTATATAAACAAACTGTATTAGACTTGTTTTTGTCATACGTAAATTTGACCACATCTCAGGTAAACTTGAAGAGCTTAACTGGCTAAATATGGCTCAGCGTCGACTGTTGCATTGCTGCGTGATATATAAGAAAATTGTTGAGAAGCGCACACCTCCCTATATCTATAATAAGATCGTGTATCGGTCAGATGTACACAAGATAAATTTTGAAGTTTAGAGGAACTATCTCACCTCCTAAATTCAAAACCACCTTCTTTGAGAGATGTTTTACATATAATATTTACACTATTTTTAATAAAATTCCCTTTAACCTCAAACAGCTATCGCCCTTTGTTTTCAAAAAGACCATGTCTCGACAAATTAGATCTAATAAAATATGTGTTTAATTTTGATTTGAGTTAATTTTTATATAATTTGAGTTTGTATACTTTGTATATTTAACAAAAGTCTATTTACCCCTAATAATATAACTACGTACTCCTCTCTGGACTTTTTTTTCTCGAAGCAGGTTAAGTGGAAGAGCAATTAAAGTCACATTTGGGTGGTTGAACTTCGCATGCTCTACATTGTATTATTTTTTTCTCCTATACTTTTACCTGGTTTTAAATAAAGACAATTTATTATTATTATCAAAAGTGGAAAGATTCTTTACGCAATCTTCAACAAATTTTTCTTACAATTTATTGTTCGTCGGGGTGTTAACTCGAAAAGTAGTTGTTTCAATGAGTGTTTGACTTAATCTTTTTAAGACAAATTTGATGTAGATTGCGAAAAAAATCGCACTTTTAATGTGTAGATAAGAATGCAACAAAGTTAGTGAAATATAAAAAACTCCGGCTTAACTAACATCCCAATCCAAATTCAATTTCCTAATTATTTTTTCGGTGATTTAATTCAACTTAACCGCCATTTCCCTCTTCCAACGCCCAGTTTAATAAAAACAAAACCGCCAGCGAACGCAACAAAAAAAAAAACGGCACAATAATTGTTCGGTATTCGGGAAATCGGATGAGCGCCCTAGGGACACGCATTATACATATTTATGAGTATTAATTTTGGCCCGCATCCGGCGAGGGAAAAAACGGTTGGAAAGGGAAATCGTTAGGGAATGCCGTATCGGCGTTCCGCGTCGCGACGCTTCAATAAAGTAAACAAAATTGCCCGTTTAATCAATTTTGCGGGGTATAATGGGGTGGCGTCGCGGGGGGTATAAATACACGCCCCGGCGTCAGGGGGTGAACACTGAAATCGGCTTAAATTATTATACGGGGGGGATGACAGGGGGTGGTATTAGTTATAGGTAGGTGGGTTTTTGGAAGTTTGTAAAATAGTGACGAGAGTAAGCTTAATAGAAAGATACAAGATACTGTTTATTATATCAATAATGTGAATGAATAATGTACACTGATTTTTCTTATTTTCTTTATTATTTAATTGGACAAAATAGATGCTTGTCAATGCTTGAGCTCGTCACAATTTTACATACTTCCAAAAACCCACCTACCTCTAACAAATACCACCCCCGTATTAGTTAGAGGTAGGGTGGGTTTTTGGAAGTTTGTAAAATTGTGACGAGCATAAGCATATAAGAAAGAAACAAGATACTGTTTATGTATATCATTAATATAAATGAATACAGTGATTTTTTCTTTATAATTTAGTTAGACGAAATAGATGCTTGTCAAATGTATAAACTTGAGATTAAAAATGAGCTGTATATTTTGAACTTTACAATATATCAGTGTTTTATACGCGTAGTGCATCAAAGAACCTTTCGAGTTTAAATAATTTTCTGGCTTTTCTAAACTCTAAATTTCATTTTATGAGTGGAAACACTATACTTTTTCAATTTAATACTGAGACTAATCAATATCAAATTGGAAATAAACAATTTCAAATTGGGACTTCATGCATAGCTGTCAGCTTAAACACAATCAACTTGGGATTAAACAACATCAAATTAAGATGATTTAATAAAGAAAACACTTGGTTAAATTTCACTAATATTTTGGTTTTTTATTCCAACTAGTTTCGACTTTGAGTCATTCTCATTCCTTGAGAATGACTCAAAGTCGAAACTAGTTGGAATAAAAAACCAAAATATTAGTGAAATTTAACCAAGTGTTTTCTTTATTAAATCATAGTTAAATATGTTTCACCACGTGAAAGATGAGAAACTTGTTCAAGATATCAAATTAAGAATAATTAATTTCAAATCAATACTGAATAAATATTATTCAGAAAATGATTAGATTAAATAATTTAGCAAATATAACGGGAACAATAATAATTTAAAGTGTTACATATCCATATCTTCTAAATTTAGAGTATTATAAATGTATTTTTTATTGTTCAGCTCTTATTGTACTTTTTTTAATAATATGTTCCAGGTCGACTAAGTCCAAACTAGGATTGCCAAATATTGGGTCTATCTGTCTACAATTGGTGCTATTTGAACATAATTGCCTTCTTTCTTCTTCTGTTCTTCTTCTTATTCTTGTAGAACTAAGTCCTGCCTTTCTCCAATAGCGTTACTAAAGTCTGAGTTGGGGTGCTGAGCTCCAGCTTTCGTACCAACTCTTTGGTGGGCGTCCAGGAGGTCTACTGTTATGTGGTTTTCCGTCTTTAGCAATTATGGGTAGTCGGTCTTTGGACATTCTGTCAACATGATCTCTCCACTCTCTTCGCCTTGTTAGGGTCCATCTTACCATATCTTGCACTTCGCAGATGTCCCTGATTTCTTTACTTTTCATTCGGTCTCTTAGGGAATAACCGGTAATCTCTGTTGTTCTGAATAGCCTTTTGGTTGTAGTGTTTTCCGCTCTTGTCATGATTGCGTATATCATCACCGGCCTTATTATTGTTTTGTAGAATCTTACTTTACTACTTGTATTTAGGTGTATATTTCTCCATATGATGTCCCGACGCCTGGGCTTTTACTCTCTCAGGTCTCCGTTGCTTGTGATGTTTGCACCGAGGTATTTAAATTGCATCACTTGGTCTATGATTTGATCATATACTGCTAGCTTACACTTTCTTGGTTCTTTAGCTATTATTAGAGACTGCGTTTTTTGTACTGAGATCTGGTATATCTCTCTGCTGTCTTTTCGAATTTAAACAGAATTCTTTGGAGATTGTCTTCGTTCTCAGAGATTATAGCTGCGTCGTCTGCGAAACAAATGATCTTAATTTCTTTATTATCCACCTGGTATCCCTTTCCACTGCGCACTGTTTCTCCAATTAATTCATCCATTACTAAGTTGAACAATGCGGGCTAAGGCTGTCTCCCTGTCCGATGCCAGTTGCTATTATAATGGCATCTGTATGTCCCTATCCAGTCCTTACAAATGCAAGGCAGTCGGTACCTAGCTCACAGATGAGCGTTATGATATTTGGGTGTATGTTTTTTTTTTCTTAGCAAAGTCACAACGTCAGCTAGTCGCACCCTGTCAATTTAAGATCAACGAAGTACATGAAGGCTCTCTTACTAAATTCAATGGCATTATCCGCTATGGTAGACCTATTTCTCCTGAAACCTTGTTAATCTTCATGGATTCCAATTGATTTCAGAAGTGAACTCAATAGGCTAATTCCACGGTCATTATTTGGATTAGCTTTTCTCCTTTTTTAAAAATTGGTATTAGTATGCTACTTTTCTATTGCGATGGTATACTTGTACTTTCGATACTTTTATTGTAAAGAGTTTGATTTTCATCTATTAGTGCATCTCCACCAAACTTGATCATTTTATTTGTTCAATGCTGGGTGATTTTCTGTCTGTCCTCTTCTTCTTGGGGAGGTTCTGTGTTCAGATCTTCTGCAGTTTCTTCGTACACTTTCCTAAAATGTTTCTCCCAGTCTTCTGCTTTTATTTTTGTATTATGAATAATTTCATTTATTTGTTTCTTTCTGTTCCTCAATAAATTCTATATTTTCTTTTGTCCACCATATAGGTCATATTCCATATCTGCTGGAAACTTTTCCCAGTGGCTTCTTTTAATTTCCTGTATGATTTCGGATATTTTATTTCTCACCGCTTTAAATTCTTCGTTGTGTTGGATCTGTACTGCAAGTATAATTTTCTTTTTTAAATTATTAGGTCTTCTGTTTTCTGCTGTAGTTTTTGTTCTCAGTGCTTCTTTTACTGATTTTATTATATTAGAGCGCAATTTTTCTCATGCTGTTTCGGTATCATCATGATCTTGAATTCTGTTTATTATTTTTTTCTTTCAGTCTTTGTTGATACAGGTATCTGATTGAGTCGTCTTCTAGGGGTTCTATGTCAAGTTCTGACATTAGCTGAGGATAAAGTTCTTATGTCTTGTATTTTAGTGGGATGTATGTTTCTATTTGTTATAATGTAGTCTATCATTGATTTTTATCTTTTTGTGATTTCGAAAGTGTATTTGTGCTGTGGCTTATATGGATAGAATGTATTGTTAATTCCTAGTTAATTCTGGGCGCACAATTTATCCGCTGTTCACCGTTCTCGTTCAAAATTTCTTGATTGAATCTGTTTTTGATACCTGGTATAACTTCGTTGCCGACTCTTGGATTGAGATCTCCAAGGATTATAATAATCCTGTTTTGTTATTTCATCCATTACGGCTTACAGGTTATAGTAAAAGGTCTCTATCTCCTCATTGGTTTTGTTTGTGACGGGTGCGTATACGCTTATAAGGTGTGCTGTTTTAGTTTCTCTGAATTTGACTGATGCCTGCAGAAGTCTGTCTTTGATGTACTTCGTTTCACTGATTTTATTTTTAAATTTTGTATGTATCAGTATCAGAACTCCTGACACTGCCCTTTCGTTCTTCTCTACCTTGCTATGTCTTCTTTAATATCATTAAAAGTAGACTAAGCAAGTTTATATTGTACAAAATACAGGGAATTTTTCTTTCGAGTATACATATCCTGATGTATGTAAATGTTGTGGCATATATTTACAGATCAATTTGAAGCTTCTAGCGAGTGTTTCCACTCCCAGACTAAGCATGAAGTAAAATTTCGAGTTTAGAAAAGCCTGAAAATTTGGTTTGATTGCTTCGCGAACGTGACTTCCAAATTATAATACTTTTTTACGATATTGCTTTAACGGTATATTTTAAACTTCACTAGCAATCAGTGTTTTAAATTTTCTATAAAATAAATGCATAATTAACTCATTTAAACACATTTTGTTATTTCTAAATATTTAATTGCATTTGATTTGTATTTTAAACTAAACATTATAACGAATGTTGAAAAAAAAAATATGATTTAATAACAGTTCAGAAAAACGTGATTTTCATACACTTTAAATAATTTCAGTCAGCCTTCAGATATTCTTATTTTGTTTACAGTTCTTCACTTTTTTTCAGCATAAATCAACAAGTTTGTTTTTTTCTTATCAATTTTCACTGTTTTGGAAGTCCGTTAATCCTAAAATTTGTATCAGATTTTTATAACTCGAGGCTACTTAATAAATATTTTATGATCGTGAAATAAACAACATGTGTTCAATATTTACCTTAATCACGTGTCCACGTCTAGACGGCTTAACCTTTTATTCATATTAAATATTAAATTAATTATCAGAAGGTGGGTCTTTGAAGTTTGATTGTTATTAAGACTGATTTACATAAAGGTCTTAGAATGTATTAATTGACTACATAATAAACAACCTTTCAAAATAGAGTGGTGTAAAAATGAAATGTTCCTCTTGAGTAATTAAGAAAAATGATTATCTGTTTTGTGTTGTAGGCGATCACTTTGTGGTACATCTTAAATACACTTATAAATAATTTAGTTTGGTAATGACTACTAGATAGTCGAAACTATAGTCACAAATTAGGTGCAAAATACAGTGGTTAAAGAAAGTAAAAAGTGTTTTATTTACAAAATTGATTATATTTTTAAACGTAGCTTTATTATCTCAAAGATCTCATGGATTTTACAAAATATTATATGAACTTACAATGTCCTTTAGAGTGTATTAAAAAGATCTCTTGCATTTCGATGTTTAGCATGAAATTTTTATAACATCTCCATGAATCCAATCGGCAAAATCCGATATCAGATTTTCATTGTAAAAAGATTACGCCTTCACAAATAGATGCTCGGATATACATGGGGAAAGTTTTCCCTTTCTCGCGACAAATGCGATTCTGGTCCCGGAATTTCGTTGCCACAATAAAATTTCCATTTCCATTCAATCCGTCCGGGGCCCAGCAAGGACACACACATACACGCGTACGCGTGTGCATAAGGTCGTCAATCTTCCATATAAATCAGTTTTCTTGCCTGGACACCAACACAATCACAAACACGTGCGCTTTTCGTGGCGAGGCTTTCAGAAACAAAAGGAAACCACATGTAAAAGCGAACTGACGGTGAAATATTCATTTCCCATGTGACCGCAAGGATCCGTACCGCAAGATACAAGAGGAGAATGTTGAAGTTGTATAGTTACACAATAGAAATTATATTTTTTTTTTTTTCTAGTGTTTCTTACTAATTTGGTTTCCTACAAACAATCCTTGAATGAGCCTGAAAATTTGGTTTGGCGCTCCGCTTCGCGAGGCGACCAAATCAAGTTTTTAGGCGTTTCTAAGATCGAACTTTTACTCCATGCGACACGCGTTTAAAACACTCAAATATTGTGAATTTGCAAATATTCTTGTATAGTAGTATATTTTAAATTAGCAGTTTATATTATATTTAATATTAATTTATTGGTATATTTTTAATTTCACAATATTTCAGTGTTTTACACGAGTGGCGCATGAAGTAAAATTTCGAGCTTAGAAAAGCCTAAAAATTGCATACAAACATTTATAAAATTAATGAACATGTGATCAATCATAAGTCGAAGTATATTTTAAACTTCACTTTAAATCAGTATTTTGTACGCGTGGCGCATGAAGTAAAATTTCGAGTTTAGAAAAGCCCAGAAAATTTGTCCCAGGTCGCTGCGCGACCCTCGACAAATTTTCACGGGGCTTTTCTAAACTCGAAATTTTACTTCATGCTTAGTCTGGGAGTGAAAAACACTCTTTACAAGTTTCAAACTTAGCTCTTTTATAAAACAACGGATGTCGGAAAATGTACCGCCCATGCATATCTTTACCTAAAAGAAAATATTCACGTTGTTTTTTTTTTTAGAAGATTTTAATTTGAAGCTATAAACGAGTGTTTTCCACTCCCAGACTAAGCATGAAGTAAAATTTCGACTTAAGAAAAGCCTGAGCGAACTCAGGCTTTTCTTAACTCGAAATTTTACTTCATGCGCCACGAGTATATATCACAAAAATATTATATAATCAAAAATACACTGTTAAATCAGGCTAAAACAATACTCTTATAGCAGGATTTAAAATATACTGCTAAATAAGAATATTTTAAACCTTACTTAAAATCAGTGTTTTATACGCGTGGCGCATGAAGTAAAATTTCGAGTTTAGAAAAGCCCCGTGAAAATTTGTCTCGGGTCGCTACGCGACCCTCGACAAATTTTCTACGCGGGGCTTTTCTAAACTCGAAATTTTCCTTCATGCTTAATCTGGGATTGGAAACACTCGTTAGAGGCTTCAAATTTAAAATTTTTTAAGAAAACCACGAATGTCTGAAAATTAACAATCGCGATATTAACATTAACTAATAAAACTCATTATCAGTGAAAACTTCTTACTATAATTCGCCAACAATTAATTACAAACTTAGTAAATGATTAATAGCCCTAAATTGCCATAAAATCGTAAATAATGCAACGCCCATCCACTATATATTCACAAAATGCAAAACATTAATCGCACGGAAGATAATTTCGTGCAAAATCTAAAACAATACATTATAACCGGCCCGAACGCAAATAATACATAAATAACGCCCCAGTGGCACTCTCTCTTAAAGCAAACGCTGAATTCGTTATTACACTATCGTTATTGTTATTATTATTATAAGTCGACGAGGAAATGGGTCAAAACCGCTTCTATTGTTTCCGTAATTATCTCATTAAATCTAACCGGGAAATGAAAATGTTTCCATTATCATCTAATAACAAACATGGCTTTTATTTCAGGATCATTTATATAAATTGTGAAGGCTTTGTAATGGTTATTTGAGTATTAATAGTAATGGTAAGTGGTAGCAGTTGATTTTAAATATTTATGCAGTGTGAATAATTTATTTTGTTATTCTCAAAATGAAGTTGACCACTTAGATATAATTATCATTTTCAGGCGCACTTACCAAAAATAACAGATATTTGTAGTGAAATATAATTAGCAGTTCCGTTAATAAAATAAATTGTATAATAGATGTTTTTAAGAATAATGCATATTTCATAGTTGCCAAAATATACAGTACCGAAATTTAAAGTGCTGTGGAATTGGTCACCTGATATTTATTTTTCCAAATTCACTAATTTATCATTAAAAAATATAACTTGAAAAGTATCCAGGTATTCTTTATGACATTTCGTGTGAATTTAGACAATATGTGCTGTTTAAAAATATGCTAACATCAAAAAATACCCCATGAATAGTTATATTCAACTGAATTTCAAAACTGCGTGATTTTATTTAAACATTAAAGATAAGAAAATTTCAAAACAACAAACTTGAATTTTTATAAAAATATTCATGAAATCTTGATAACAAAATTTAAATCTTGATTTTGATCTTGTCAAAATTAAAAAATACCAAATTAATGGTTTATATAATTATATTCACTTGAGTGTAAAAATTGACTGATTTTATTTGAATTTTGCTGCAATGACATTTTTTTTAAATATATCGGACAGTTTTGAGGGTAATAAAACTTTGTGTGAATATAGACAATATTAAATATATCGGACAGTTTTGAGGGTATCTTAATAAAACTTTGTGTGAATATAGACAATATATTGCTGTTTCAAAATATGTCAAAATGTAAAATTAATATACTCAATGACATTAGAAGCGTAACACCCAGAAGGAGTTATTATTTTAACTTGATTTTTTGCCAGTATAGTAGTCTTACATCAAGAATAAAATGATTACATTTTCAAGAAATTTTATTAAAAAACAATCCAAAAAAAATTAATAATGTGTTTGGCGACCCCTTTGCTGTATACACAACTGTAGACGTCTGGGCATCGACAAAATGAGATGGTCGATATCTTCTTGAAGCATCTCGTTCCAAGCAACTTGAATTTCATCGATCAACTGTGCTAGAGTCTGTGGAGGATGGTGCAAAGAGAATATTCTTCTTCCCATGATATCCCACACATGTTCAATGGGATTTAAATCCGGCGAACGGGGCGGCCACGCCAAAACATTAACACCAGCTTCATTAAGAAAGTTCATAGTTCGACGAGCAATATGTGGACGTGCGTTATCTTGTTGAAAAAGTACGTCTCGGCGGCCATCTAAATAAGGCAACAAAGTCGGTCGTATGACGTCTTCAACATAACGCGCAGCTGTCATACTGCCTCGAATGAATACAAGAGGTGATCGACTACCATAAGCAATAGCCCCCCAAACCATTACTCCGGCAGTCCTGTGTACATGCCTCTCAATAGCAAACCTAAGATCAGGTCGTTCTCCACGGTAGCGTCGTACCCTTCTACGGCCATCATGCGTGCCTAGACAAAATCGTGATTCATCGCTGAATACGACATTGTGCCATTCTGCCTCCCAATGCTGCCGTTCTCTGCACCAGTCCAACCTTTGGCGACAGTGTCTCGCTGTTAAAGGAAGCACTAATCTTGGACGGTACGAAAGAAGCCCAAAGGATTGAATGCGGCGATATAAGGTTCGCATACTAACGGGCCTACCTTCTTCTCCAATCCATTGATCACCGATTTGACGCGTAGTAGCGAAACGGTCTCGCAGGACTATTTGTCTTAAGCGCCGATCTTGACGTTCTGTGGTACGTCTTGGTTGACCAATTGGTCTTCTTCTTGCTGCTCTACCTTCTTCTGTCCATACCTGATACACACGTATTACAGTTGCTGCAGTGGAATCAATACGGCGGGCAATTTCGCGATAGGACATACCGACATCTCGATAAGCAACAACTCGACCCCGGTCAAAATCGCTCAAATGGTGATATTGTGGACGTCTTCGGACTCGAGGCATTTTATTTAAGCTTAACACACTCAACGGAAACACGAAAACTAAAAACATCTGTACTAAACAGCTCATATAAATAGTTTTATCAAAAAAGAAAAAGTGATTTTTTTTCACAATAAATATAAAAGGCACAAGGTTGAAATTGTTATCAATGTATGCTTTAAATATAGTCACTCTGTTGCTAAAATATGAATTCAAAAAAATCATTCCTTCTTGGTGTTACGCTTCTAATGTCATTGAGTATAGTTTTTAAGTTATATTCACTTGAATTTAAAAATTGAGTGATTTTGTAAAAATTTTACTTGACGAAAATTTCAGAAAATATAACTTGAGTAGTTTTAAATACATCTTAATGAAATTTCAATAGTTTTTAAATTATATTTACTTGAATATGATAATTGAAAGATTTTATGGAAATTTCGCTTTGATAAAATTTTAAATATATATAAATAATAAAATTATGCGTGGATGTAGATAATATATTATCCTTTCTAAATATTTGATAATCTTAAAATGCTGATTATTAGATTTTAAGTTATATGCACTTAAATATGAAATTGAGTGATTTTATTATAATTTTACTGTAACGAAAATTTTACCTAATGTAACTTGAGCAGTTTTTAGGATATCGTAATAAAATTTTGTGTGATTATAAAAAAAAGTCAATTGACTTCGATATTTTCAATAGCAATTTAAAATCTCTTAGTTCCTTTTAAACCCTTAGTTTTATTTAAGCTAATTTCAAGTTTTATACCTTAACTAATTTATTCAATATTTATATTTATGTGTTTTTGTAAATGGCTACCGTTGATTTGAGAAATAAAATAAAATAAAATGTTTGGAAAAGTCTCAACTAGATAAAAAATGTTTGTATATAAAATAAACTAAAGTTGATATTTTGAAGTGAATTAAATATAAAATTAGGACAAAATGCGAGTTAATAATATGTGCAGAATTAACAGACTGTATAGGTAACATTTGCTAAGCCTTAGTTATTAGATTTAACCTAGTATTAAGTGTTACACCTTAACTATTGTAATTCATCTTTATAGTTATGTATTTTTGTAAATGACTTGTGTTGATTTGACAAATAAAATAAGATAAAATATATTGCTTTTTTAAACTATGTAAAAATGTAAATATACCCCATTAATAGTTTTTAAGTTATATTTACTTGAATTTGAAAGTTGAGTGATTTTATTAAAACTTTACTGTAACGAAAATATAACTTGAGCAGTTATTAAAATATATAAAAACATTTGTGTGTAAATATAATCAATATATTGCTCTTTTAAAATATGTCAAAATATTAAAATACGCCATTAATAGTTTTAAAGTTATATTCACTATACAATCAAAGTCCCTATTACATGTGCCTGACCCTTTACAACCACCTGCCTTGCAATATAAAAATGCTGACACATTTCAACAAATTTAAACATTTGCTCAAAGATATGCTAATAGAAAAGGCATACTACTCAGTCAGCGAGTATCTCCAAGACAGAAACTTAAACCAGTAGAAAATTAACCAGTAACATTCTTCCTCTAATCACAAGACATCTGCAGGCATTTCTCTGCCTGCACTGTTTAGTACTACCTTGTTTTACTGTTATCTATAGCTTTGTTTATATATTTATTTATTTTAATTGATGATTTACCACTACTATTCGATGACCATTGTAATACATATTGTATATATGTCCTTTTACAAATAAATTAAAAAAAAAGAAAAATATGAAAATTGATTGATTTTATTGAAATTTAAATGTAACAAAAATTTCACAAAATATTACTTGAACAGTTTTTATGATATTTAATGAAACTTTGTGTGAATATAGACAATATATTTTTTTTTAAATTTGCTAAAATATGAAAAATCCCCGTCAATACTTTTTAAGTTGTATTCACTTTAATATGAAAATTGAGTGATTTTATTAAAATTTTACTGCAACGAAAATTTTATTTTACAAAATATAACTTGAGCAGTTGTACTGATATCTTAATGTAATTTTGTGTCAATATAGACAATACATTTCTCTTTTAATAATTGCAAAAATATAAACAATCCCCGTTAATAGTTTTTAAGTTGTATTCACTTAAATATGAAAACTGATTGATTTTATTCAAATTTTAACGAAAATATCATAAAATATTACTTGAACAATTTTTATGATATCCTGATGAATTCTTTTGTGTATATAACCAATATATTTCTCTTTTAAAATTTGCGAAAATTTAAACAATCCCCGTTTATAGTTTTTAAGTTAAATTCAGTTAAATGAATATGAAAATCGAGTGATTTTTTTTTAAACGATACTGTAACGAAAATTTCACAAAATATAACATAATATAACTTTCACAAAATATAACATAATATAACTTTCACAAAATATAACAGTTTTTAGCATACTTTAATGAAATTGTATGTGAATATAGAAAAATGTTGATCTTTTAAACTATGTGAAAATCTAAAAATATTCCACCAATAGTTTTTAAGTTATATTTACTTGTATATGAAAATTGAGTAATGTTATTGAAATTTTACTGTAATGAAAATTTAGCAAAATATAACTTCAATATTTTAAAAAATATCTTTTTGAAATTTTGTGTGAATATAGACAAAAACTGTTCTTTCTAAATATATCCATATGTAAAATTGCTTTATCAGTACTTTTTCAGTTATATTCACTTGAATATAAAAATTATGTGATATTACTAAAATTTACCTGTAATAAAAACTTAAAAAAATATAACTATAATAGTTTTTCCAATAATTTTTGTTGTGTGAATTTTTTGTTTTGTGTGAATCTGGATAATATATTGCTTTTTCTAAATATATCAAAATGTATAATTACTTCATCAATACTTTTCAATTTTTATTACATTTGAATGTCAACGTTAAGAAATTATATTCAAATTTTAGGCAAAAAAATATTTTAAAAATTATATTTTCCATAGTTGTATAAATACCTTAATGAAATTTTGCGTAAATATAATAAATACACGGTTTTTTAAAGTAAAAAAAATGTCCTTTAAAGTATACATATCTCGATGCATACTGTAAAATGTTGAGGCATTCTTGCTTTTATAATGGTGTTCAATTTAAAACTTCTAACGAATGTTTTCACTCCCAGATTAAGCATGAAGTAAAATTTCGAGTTTGGAAAAGCCTGAAAATTTGTACTGTTGTTAAAGCTTTTAAATCGTGTTTTATCTATGTAAACCAATTTACAAGGAGTTTTTATTTTAAGTATACATATCCTAATTACATATGTGCTGAATTTTTAGATATTCGTTAATTTTTAATATAGTTCAATATCAAGCTTTAAACGAGGGTTTTCCACTCCTAGGTTAAGCATGAAGTAAAATTTCGAGTTTAGAAAAGCCTGAAAATTTGGTTTGGTCGCTCCGCGAAGCGGAGCAGCCAAACCAAATTTTCAGGCTTTTCTAAACTCGAAATTTTACTTCATGCGCCACGCGTACAAGACACTGATTTCAAGTGCAGTGCATTTGTTCACAGTATTTCAGTGGTTTCACTGTTTAATACGCGTAGCGCATAAAGTAAAATTTAGGAAACTTGACAATTTACTTCATTCGCAACCTAGGACGGGAAAACAATCGGTAAAAGCTTAAAATTTAACACTTTCGAAAAAACTAACGAATATTTGGAAATTTGCAGCATATAATTGGGATAAGTATACTTAAATAAAAAAAACTTTCTGTATAAAAATTCACTGCTGGAATTATGTTGAGATAAGTTTAATACATTTATGTGCCACGCGTATCAAATACTGAAAACACTAGAATATTCTGAACAAATGAACTTCACTTTAAATCAGTGTTATATACGCGTGGCGCATGAAGTAAAATTTCGAGTTTAGAAAAGCCTGAAAATTTGGTTTGGTCGCGTAGCGCGAAGCGCGGAGCGGCCAAACCAAATTTTCAGGCTTTTCTAAACTCGAAATTTTACTTCATGCGCCACCGGTACAAAAGACTGATGCAATGTAAAGTTTAGCGGTGTGTTTTAAACTTCGTAGTATGTCAGTGTTTTGTACCGGTGGCGCATGAAGTAAAATTTCGAGTTAAGAAAACCCTGAAAATTTGGTTTGGCCGCTCCGCGCTTCGCGCTACACTACCAAACCAAATTTTCAGGCTTTTCTAAACTCGAAATTTTACTTCATGCTTAGTCTGGGAGTGGAACACACTTATTTCAAGTTTCAAATTGAGCTCTGTTAAAAAACAACGAGTATCTGAAGATTTACGGCATATACGCTGTAACTGGGACATGTATACTTAAAAGAGAAACTCCCTGCATGTACAAGTTGAGGCATTAATTGCGATTGATTGGCTACAACAATTTTCAGGCTTTTCTAAACTCGAAATGTTACTTCATGCGCCACCGGTACAAAACACTGACACTACGAAGTTTAAAACCCACCGCTAAACTTTACATTACATCAGTGTTTTGTACCGGTGGCGCATGAAGTAAAATTTCGAGTTTAGAAAACCCTGAAAATTTGGTTTGGCCGCTCCGCGCTTCGCGCTACGCGACCAAACCAAATTTGCAGGCTTTTCTAAACTCGAAATTTTACTTCATGCTTAATCTGGGACTGAAAAACACTCAGTAAAAACTTAAAATTTTACACTTTCAAAAAAAACTAACGAATATCTGGAGATGTACAGCATATAATTGTGATATGTATAGTTAAAAGTAAAACTCTCTCTATAAAAATTTGCTGCTGGAATAATGTTAAGGTATGTCTAAGATATTCACTATTTGTTTTGAGTTATGTGAAGTAATAAATCCCTAATAAAACACGATTTAATTTCCTTTCTTCACTTATTTATTTTTGTTTGTTAAATGTACATTTCGAGTACCATGTACTCATTTTCAATAACTGACTCTAAGACATGTTGTTTAAATAATATGTTTCTAAAATATGGCAATATCTAAAAATACCCCATTAATATTTTTCGTGTCATTTTTACTTAACCGAAAAAAAAATTATCAATATTTTCAGGAAATTTAAAAATCATAACCACAAAAACGTGGAAGATAAGAAATCAGTGAAATTTAACCAAATGTTATCTTTGAAATTGATGATTTTATTTTTAGATAAATATAGTTTTCAAAACAAATTGATCTTCGAATACTGCCTAAAAGATTTTTAATACTCTAATGTCAATTTTAACAGCAAAAAGTATAAAGAAAGAAGATACCTAACAGCAACTGAGTAAACTTCTAAAATGTTAATTTTATCTATTACTTTATTTCCCAATTAAATTGCAGTTTTTCTTATAGAGAAAAATGTTATTATTACCAGCAAAAAGTGTATAGAAAGAATATGCCTAACAGCAACCGAGTAAACTATAATTTTAATTCTATCTCTAACTTTATTTCCCAACTAAATTAAAATTTTTCTTGTAGAGATAAATATTATTATTACCATACCTTAGATTACTAACTACCACAGTTAAAATATAACATCAAATACTTGAATGAATATTATTTTGAAAAGTCTTAAATAGATACAATGTTTACCGGAAGTCGATAGTAACTCGATTTTATATTATATAATATCAAAATTCCATAACAAACAAAATTAATGCAATTTTAAGACCTGAATGCTAACTACATAAGTTTGAAACTATAGTCACTTAATAAAGTCTCAGTTATATAAACAAAGTAAAAAAGTGTTTCATTTGTAAAAAAAAAATATTTTATTCACTTTATTTCTTGTATTCAACATATCAGAAATCTACATAAATCGCTTAATTATTTGTTTACATCCTCTTCGCGTAAACGTTTCTTCTCCTTTATTTTTATCGCATAAAAGTTTCTAATCCTTTTAAGGGCTGAAGCTATTTGTACAGTCGTAAGGCGTAATTGCTATGATAGAGAAGCAATTAAATTCTAGTCACTGCTGATAATTGAGTCAACCAATCATCTGCAACGAATTTAACTCGATTTTACTTACTTATAAATCTTCTGCTCGAGTTCTTGCGCGAGAAATTGAATTGACTTTTAATTCTGTTACACAGAAGGGAAAAGAGAGAGAGATAGAGGAAAAGCTTTCATTCCAGATGCCCATTAAAACTAATTTTATCCTGTTCACTTCAATGCATAAACTAAGATTCAAGCAAAAAAAATGTTTTACTTAATTTATAGATAATTATTTACAGTGAGTTTTATTTAACTTTTAATTAGGAAACATCCTACATTGATCTGAAAATTAAGTTTGTTTTAAAATGTATTTCGTTTTTTTTATCTACATTTTTTTCGGGGTCAAAATCCCCTCATTGGCGGCGTCGAAGGGAAAATTGCCGCATCCGTCGTTTTTAAAGAGTGGCAAGGGCCCGCGAGAGAAAGAGAGAGAGTTTGGGGAAAGCGAGGGGTGGAGGATCGCGATAGAAAGATCTAAGAGCCAAGTAGGATGTTAGGATTTCAGGGGGCCTTATTATCCTTGTACGAGCTGCATGCACTTCCTGTAAAGGATAACTGAAACGGCTCATATAAAACGCCGACGCTGCTCTAACAGCTCTAAGGACGCGAATCGACCGGCTCGCACACACATCCACTCACACACACTGGCAAACTACAAAACTGCTCTCCTTTATAATGAATGAGCGGGATAAGTGTTCCCCAGGATATAATCAGAGATTCCATATTTTCTAGCTCGATTTTAACTACTGGATTCGGGGATTCATTTCAGGATTACCGTCAGGTGAATATGCTTGCGCACTTTATTATAGAAATAATTCAAAATTCATATTTCTAAGCAGAAAGGCTTCTCGTTTTTTAAATTATTGTTACAAAAATGATCATTAGTTGTTAAACAAATATTTCCAAATTTTTTTAATTATTGATCTATCTTAGAACAAAAACAACTATAATGTGTTAACCGTGTCTATTTTCACGGTTTAAATTTACCCAATTTTGATGGCTGTGTCCGGGAATTTGTCTGTGCTATACATTTTTAGTTTAAAGCTTCTAACCAGTGTTTCCAATCCTACATTAAGCATGTAGTAAAATTTCGAGTTTAGAAGAGCCTAAAAGTTTGATTTGGTCGCTCCGCAAAGCGGAACGACTAAACCAAATATTCAGGCTTTTCTAAACTCGAAATTTTACTTCATGCGCCACTCGTATTAAACACTGAAATCATTAAAATATTGTGAACAAGTAAACATGAAATCAGTGTCTTGCACGCGTGGCGCATGAAGTAAAATTTCTAGTTTAGAAAAGCCTGAAAATTTGGTTTGGTCGCTTCGCTTCGCTACGCGACCAAACTAAATTTTCAGGCTTTTCTAAACTAGAAATCTTACTTCATGCTTAACCTGGGAGTGGAAAACACTCGTTTGAAACTTCCTATTAAACTCCTAAAAAAAGCGTATACATCGGCGTATACTGCAAAAGCTGATATATTTTTCGTTTTGAAAATTATTAACTTGCGGTGTATCACAAATCCATGAGGTCGGCGTAATTCGGATGGCTCAACAACCCAACATACCATACTATCACAAATGCTGCATCGTAGAAAAAGCGATTCCCTCTCGGCCGGCAATACAATATAAAACAATGCTCGTCATATTTCACCCTGAATACCCATCGCGTCGTATTCAAACCGCACTTTTATACCAATAGAAACACGAAATATCGCCTCCTTTCAAAATTTACTTTATACCAGGCAAACTAATGCCCCGCCCGTGATGTTCATCTACGAAAATACCCACTCACGTATTCCGGGTTAGGGGAGGATAGACCGCGTAAGTGGGTCTAGAAGTTATTGTGAAATATGGGGACAAGCATAAGGGGGTATATTTACAGCGACAATTTCTGATATTTGAAGAAACGTTTTCCTCGCCCAGGATGAGCGGATCGATTTGTCCCGGAAAGGCGTCCCATAATTGATTGATTCCACCCCCCTCGCAACCGTAAACATTTCCATATATTTATTGCGAACTTTTCAGCCCCTTGGAGCATTTATCTTTGTCTCTTCTAGTTATAGTCTAGAATTTGATTTGTGAAATATGGGGCGAGTAATTTTTTTCAGTTCATCTTCGTAGCATACTTCTTTGGATATTTTCATACTACTTTATCTCATTTCTTTAGATATTTTTACAATTCTTAATCATATTTCTTTGGATATTTGTGTACTTCTTAATCGTATTTCTTTGGATGCTGGTTTTTCTGTTTCTTAGGAGAAAATATTTCACTTTCTCGTACGTCGGTGATTAATCGCGAAAACGGGGTTTGTTTAATTAAAACCTCGTTTATAACGCAAGGAGTTTCAAATGGGTTGGCTTTATCGTAATAATGGAGTAAGTCGGAGTCTCGTAGGTAAAGAGCAAATTTTTCTTAAGGTGTAATAATTCTTGATTGTAAATTTACTGACTATTTTATTTACTGATAATTCGGTACATCTAAATTTGGTTAACTTACCTTTCACCCCTTGATTAAGCATGAAGTAAAATTTTGAACATTAAAAGTGCGATTCTTTTCGCAATCTACAACAAGTTAGTCTTACAAAGACTATATCAAACACTCATTAAAACAACTACTCTCCGGGCTAATGCCCCGACGGACATTGAATTATACAACAAGTGTTTGCTGTTACATACAGTAACCTACTGCAAATGTAACAATTTGGGTCAAATTCTTCAGGCCATCTATAGACGCGTTTCGAGATTTATCTCTCATCAGTAGTCTTTGTAAGACTAACTTGTTATATATTGCGAAAAGAATCGCACTTTTAATGTTTGAAGTATTCTGCAACCAAGAATTGGCAATTTCATTTATACGTAAAATTTTGAGTTTAGACAGTTTTCAGGCTATTTTAACTCAAAATTTTACTTCATACAATTTACTGAGATTTTGTAAGTATGCCTACACATCTTAAAGCAAATTGCAACAGGCGGATTTTTAAAGCGCAAGTTTTGGTATAGTTTATTTTGGCATTTGTAAAATGTATTGTACAGGTTGCGGCAGGGAAACTTGCTGATTTGAAAGGTCAATAAGAGACAAAAATATTTTACATATCGATTTAATTCCTTTTTATCGTATTGTACACATCCTGAATTTTTGTTTCAAGTGGTTTTAAAAATGACATCGGACAAATGGCGGCCCTCATTAGCGATACACGGATCCACCCGCTTTTTAAAGTTTCGCTCCACTCTTTCGAGCGATGGCTTGGCAAATGTTATCCTTTAGGTGTTGCAGGGTCCGTGGTTTGTCATTGTTAACAATGGATTTGAGATATCCCCATAAAAGTCACAGGGAGCCAAATCGGGTGAGCACGCCGGCCACAGCACGTCACCCGCTCGTGGAAGTGTTTCCTACAAAAGTTGCATTGAAGTTCTCGCTGTGTGTGCCGTGGCTCCGTCCTGTTGGAACTATGCGTCCCCACCCGCAGCTGCCTGTTTGCGCGCCGAACGCCAGGAAGAGCGCAAAAACGACAGCCTTACTCTCTCGGCGTTTTTTGGTATTCTGGAAGTCCGTTGAGCTCCAGTCCCTTTTCTACCATACTGCCACTTTCCCTGAATGCATCCACCCACGAAACGATTGATTGCCGGCCAGGAACGGGACCCATGGAATGAATATTGAACCGAGTTCGGAAGGCACATTGGGTGGCGACCACCGAACGGCCATTGGAAAAGTAGGCCTCGACGGCGATCGCACGCTCCTCCTTTGTCTAACACATGACGACAACTGGCTTGAGCGGTAACAAAACTTCAAGACCCCCTCTATAGAATGAGACCCTCCTTACCCCTTTCTGACAACGTCTCGCTTATTGGCGCCCAATTCAAATCACCAAGTTTCCCTGCCGCAGCTTGTATTAAGGTAAAGATCAAACTTCAGCAAATATTTTAAACAGTGCCAGCGCAAGGGTTTATACCGCTACAGGCGAACTAGATTTGGCAAGACCAGCCTGAATAAAGTATTGTTAATATGTAATAATAGTTTTTCAGAATCGTTGCAAAAACTAACGCGTTTATTTCCTAATTATTATACAAGCAATTTGATTTATATTAAATGTATGTCAATATTCAATAAAGTACTGCCATTAACCCATTAAGCGCCATTGATGCATACACGCAACATTATTAATTTTTTTTTAATAAATTACTTAAGAAGTTACTTTAATATATTATATTATTTGACCTGACTCGAAAATCTATGGAAAAGAAAAGTAAATATTTAGTTTGTTACTCATGAAACACATTTTTTGTGTATTTCTAACTTAACAATATTTCAGTGTTTTATACGCGTGGCGCATGAAGTAAAATTTCGAGTTTAGAAAAGCCCCGTGAAAATTTGTCTTGGGTCGCTGCGCGACCCTCGACTAATTTTCTACGCGGGGCTTTTCTAAACTCGAAATTTTACTTCATGCTTAGTCTGGGAGTGGAAACATTCGTTCTAAACTTCATATTACAAGTTTTTGTATAAAATCAACGATTGCCTAAATATTTACAGTGTATATATTATGTTTATTTAAAATATAAATTCACAGTAGGTAATACAATAAGTTATTCATAGAAATCATAAAAAGAAGTGCAGAATTTTACCTAAAATCAACTTTTAGAGTTAACTCTATAAGTGCTCGGCCGGTAATGGGTTAATGTAAAAATTGTTGAAAATATATTTATAATTATCAAAATTATTATAATTTTTAAAGATTCTTATCACTTTTCTTTCAAATGTCCCACTCGGAGTAGAGTGCTTCCGAAGAGAGGCACCAAATTATGTGCACGAAAGAACTAGAAATTTGTTAAAAATTGAAAAAAATACATACGTAATAAAAATCCAAACATGTTTGAATAGATTTTAAAGTTTAGTTATTTTTATTAAATTTTCTGTAAATATAACGTTTCTGCAATTTATTGGCCTTTAATTATATTGTTATAATAATAATAATAATAATAATAATCTTTATTACCCAACAGGCAAAAACTCAATTACAGAGTAACAACTATAAACTAAAATAATCATTCCAATAAAAATGTTTAAAATATATATATATATATATATATATGGGGAAATGTATATATAACTTACAATAATAATAATAATTATAATTTTTTATTAACGGACAAGCCATTTACAATGTAGAGCCAAAAACATATAACTAAAATGTAAGACACAAAACATGAATCACAAATATGCACAAAGATACATATGTTAATCTGCGTGAACCACAATAGGGTTATAACATTTAGTGCACACCATCCGCCCCAAGATAAATAAATTAAATTAAATTAAGTGTAAAAAAAAACAATAATACAGTTAGTAGTCAATCGCCGTTAACCTTAAATGTTAAAGTGTGTTATGCGTATCTTTCCTGTTTTTCAGGCTTCAAATTGAACTCTAAACTAAACCTGGAAGTAGAAAACACTCGCTTAGAGCCATAAATTAAACTTTATTAAAAATCAACGAATATCTAAAAATGCAGCACAAATGTAATTATGTATGTTTACGTAAGACAACAGGTAATCTTGTCTTACGTAGCTCAATCTAAACTAATTCTAAAAAAGTAGCTAAGAATTTTTATCTAAGTGATTTTGTACATGTTCTATGACTGCAATATTGAAATGAAAAGTCTGAACGGGACTAAATTTTTGCAGAAAGTCGATATTAATTCTAATTCGTTTTTTATATTTTGTGATGATTTTGCTCGTTTAAAAAAATATTGTACAATACTTATGCGTGAAAATTTTCCCGCGTTTACGCAATGAAAGGCACTCGCTCCTCCGTCACACTTGCTTTAAATATATGTTCCGCGGGAAAATTGTGTTCCCGCACTTGTTTTGTAAGTTACTATTTCTATGCATGCACTTATATGTTATTTTTCATATATGGAACAATTTCAATTTTCTTTTTAATGCTTTTTTTTTAAATCTAGGGGCGGTACACAATTTTGAAACCTTGAAGAAATTTTGTGTTTTATTTCTGATATTTTGCAGTTTCAACAACCAACAGCCTCAGGTGTACAAGTTAGTTTGATAACTTCTATAAAACTAGTTTTAATATTTACAGAAACGCTGTACGTATACATGTCTGTACGAGAATATGAGAACGCACTCTATACTTTATTCGTAAAGTTTCTGAAACCCCTTGACCAACGTCTGCGAAAGTTTCGCTCTTCTACAAATAATTTCCTTTCTGACGGGTGTTTGTCTGATTATGCGAGCAAATACACGAGTACGCGGAACTTGCCGCACCGCATAATTTATACACCTGAGAAGAAGATTGTGATTAAATAATATTTTCCCGTATAAATAAAACTTCTAACTGAAATTAAATACGTACAATAAATTCGCTGAGGTTTATATATTTAATCGGAGTTCACGGAAGCGAATGTACTTCCAGTACTAAGGAATTAAGATGATTACTGAATTCATTGAGTTAAAGTTTCTAAAATAAAGTAGTCTTTCAGGTTATTCACATGTATATATAGGGAGTTTTTCTTTTAATTACAATTACAGCGTGTATATACTTGAACCTTTGGTAAACTTTAAAAAAAGTTCAATTTGAAGCTTTAAATGAGTGTTTTCCACTCCCAGACTAAGCATAAAGTAAAATTTCGAGTTTAGAAAAGCCCCGTGAAAATTTGTCGAGGGTCGCGCAGCGACCCGAGACAAATTTTCTGGGCTTTTCTAAACTCGAAATTTTACTTTATGCGCCAAGCGTATAAAACACGCAAATATTGTGAAATGTATGTATATTTGAATTTTACTTGATATCAGTGTTTTATAAGCGTGGCGCATGAAGTAAAATGTTTCTGTATTTAATCGATACAGAGAAATAGGCACATTTCAACTATTTATTACACGTATTTTAAAATTTGGTTAATCTTTAGGCTTTAGGCTTTGGCTTTGGTTTTTATAAACTCGAAATTTTACTTCATGCCTAACCCATTAACGGCCGAGCAACTATAGTTAACTCTAAAAGTTGATTTTAGATTAAATTTGCACTTCGTTTTATGATTTCTATGAATGACTTATTGTATTACATTCTGTTAATGTTTCTTTTAAATATACATAATGTATACGCTGTACATTTTCAGGCATTCGTCGATTTTATATAAAAACGTGCAATATAAAGATTACAACGAGTATTTCCACTCCCAGACTAAGCATGAAGTAAAATTTCGAGTTTAGAAAAGCCTGAAAATTTGGTTTGGCCGCTCCGCGAAGCGGAGCGGCCAAACCAAATTTTCAGGCTTTTCTAAACTCGAAATTTTACTTCATGCGCCACGCGTATAAAACACTAAAAAATTGTGAAGTTAAAAGTCCACTGGCATTATTTATTTTTAAATAAGTATTAATCAAAATATTTAAGTAACAAAATATTTACATATTTCTCCAAATATTTGTAAGTCATTTTAAATAATATAATATATCAAATTAACTTATTTAGCAATTTAATTAACAAACAATTAATAATGTTGCTTGTATGCATCAATGGCGCTTATGGAGTAGAAGACTCGTTTTAAGGTTTAAATTGAACACGTTTGTAAAACAACGAATGCCTGAAACTTTAGTTCACACCGGGATTTGTTTGTATACTTTAAATAAAAACAGTCTGTATTTAACAAGTTGGCTACAATGTGATGAAAAAAATATGTGGCAGTTAAAGTGTTACAATAAAGTATCAAAGAATGTTATGAATCTAAATCCTTTAGCCTGATATCTATTTATTTTTATTTTTATAAAACTTAAATCATCAAATTACATGTATCTAATATTTCAATTTTGTACATGCTGTATCTTTATGCACAATTTTTAAAATATATAACGTGTGTTATATTGATCGTTATATAAACTTGCATATCGAGGACGTGTATTTATTTAGTGGTGTACGCCATTAATACGCCGTACAAATCTGGAAAAAGCATTAATTATGGCGAGCGTTGCGGAAGTTATGAGGATATCAGTTGTAAAAAAGATTTTAAAAATTAAACCATCCCCGGGCTATCATAAATTCCGGTGCTGAATTATTCCAACGCAGGAAAAAAAAATTGGGCGCTTTAACGAAATGCCCGGACCTTTTGTTTATTTCTACTAAATGATACACCGATTTTCACAACGGCAATACGAAAAACATACAAACATTCTCATCAATATTTCATGTAGTGAAATTCGCAAAATGAAAATGTTTTTATTAATCTCTCAATATCTTGTATTATTTTTTTGTCTTTGAAATTGTATACAACAACATAAGAAAAGTCATTACTAAAATAATAATAATTAACAGAAATACAGGTACAGGTAGTTAATCTTTGAAGGATACGTTTTCTAAATTCAGCTTCATTTCTCTAAATCTTTAGATATTCGTTGATTTTTAAAAAGAGTTTAATTTGAAGCTTCTAATGAGTGTTTTCCACTCCCAGACTAAGCATGAAGTAAAATTTCGAGTTTAGAAAAGCCCCGTGAAAATTTGTCGAGGGTCGCGCAGCGACCCGAGACAAATTTTCTGGGCTTTTCTTAACTAGAAATTTTACTTCATACGCCACGCGTATAAATCAGTGATTTCAAGTGAGGTTTAAATATACTTAAATTTAATTAAAACATTTAACTTCATTTTACCACTTTTATTGAAAATAAAATAATAAGTGGTAAAACAAAGTTAAGTGTTTTAATTAAATTATTATAAAGATGTACCACAAAGTGACCGCCAACCAAATCAAAGATTTGATACATACATTTCACAATATTTTAGTGTTTTGTACGCGTTTCGCATGAAGTAAAATTTCGAGTTTAGAAAAGCCCAGAAAATTTGTCTCGGGTCGCTGCGCGACCCTCGACAAATTTTCACGGGGCTTTTCTAAACTCGAAATTTTACTTCATGCTTAGTCTGGGAGTGGAAAACACACGTTTAAAGCTTCAAATTGAACTCTTTCAAAAACACAACAAATATCTAAAGATTTAAAGAAAATAAGTTGAATTTTGAATCCGAATACTTTAAAGAATATAAGTAATATTTAAATTGAAAACAATACAATTTATTAACTTAAAGTAAGAAATATATATTTCAGACCATATGAATTCACATTACAACAGTTAATTTTTAATTTAAGGACGCTTACTGGGTTTCATCCGTTAATAATCCTAACAAGACATGTGTTACACTTCTGATTATAAATGTATGAAGCGCTTAAAGTGTTCAAAGATCAATGAATTATTAATGACTAGATAAATGAAATAAACCCTAAGATTGTGCCCATTTTCACCACAGCTGATTAACTTTAATCACAGATTAGTACTTCGTTATAGCATGGCTATTTTAATAGTAAACTGTTTACAGAAAATTGCATATTGATACTATAAAAATGTTATAAATTTGTAAAAACATGATTCTTTACACAAATGAATATTTAGAATATAAAACTATTTTAACTCGAAAGAATAAGCTTACGATTATTCTTTGTTTGCAAAACTGTAAACATAATTAAACTTCCGTGAGGGATTGAAAATCAGTAAGGCGTTAAAGCGGGAAAGACCGATTGTAAACAATATGGAAGAGATTTGGAACTCTCCTATAACGTCCGCTCTTATTACCTGATGTTTTATGATAGTTTGCATTTGTATGTATATATTGTTGCTTAGATATTATTTGTACATTCCTCCTTAAAGATGACCAATTGTCGAAACTAGTCGGAGAAAATATAAATTAGTGAAACAAACCAAGTGATTTAATTAAATATCAAGAATTATAATAAAGGATGTCAAAATATAAGTGACCCTATTTGAATTATTAAGTACACAAATTGTAAATATCTAGTTGTAATGGTTATAAATGTCAAATGTACTGTCATATCTCAAGTTTTGTTAGATATAGAGCACTGGCCGATTGCTCAAAGAATATTCTGTGTAGAGAAAGTTTTAAGAATTGATTCAATCATTCAAACACAGCGACAGTTCCAGCAAGAATTTAATGTTGAAGTGGTTCCTTCTCATAAGACAAATAGATATCACCATAGGGGGGTCAGTTGTGGATTTGAAACCTCTGGGCCCATATTTTTTCAAAGATGAATTGGGAAATGCAGTAGTTAACAGTTAACGATATGTGGAGATGTTGGAAATGTTTTTTTAGTATATGCCATCGATTAACTCCGGTTACCTGATGTTACATGGTTTCAACAAGACGGTGCAAGGCCTCATGTATCAAATTTATCTATGGAAGTACTGCGACAGATGTTTCCGTTTCGTCTACTATCTCAGCATAGAAATTAGCCTTGGTCTGCGCGCTCTCCTGATTTCTCGCCTCCAGATTACTTTTTGTGAGGCTATATTAAATCAAAAGCGTACCAGAACCGGCGTCAAACTCAGGGAGACTTAAAAAATAACATAAGACAAGCTTATGCTGAGATTCCAGCTGAAATGTGTCAGCGTGTAATGGGATTAATATTGCACACGCAGATATTAATCGCTAGAAATGGAGGTCACCTGGTTGATGTAATTTTTAAGTATTGAAGTTCAAAATATCTAAGAATTAAACTTGGAATACCCATCTTTAATTTCCATCTTTACTTTAAAAAGAAACAATTTTGTTGCATATTTGTAGTGCATGTAAATGGGTCACTTATATTTGACACCCTTTATGTAAAATTATGATAATGTTTGTATAAACTGCAAACAATAAGTTCTTATTATCCAGACTACTAAGACAATAATCTAAATTGTCTTATAATTTAAGACTTTTTGTTTACAGTTTAAATGAACATTATCGTAATTTTATATACCGCGCGATCATTTAAAATATACATTAGAATAGGCTTTGAATTTTAAATTAGATTTGCACTACCGACTGTTAACACGTAGTTTACCATAACCTAAAATGTATGCCATTATTCAATTAGTATTCTGGGAAACCGCACAAAAACATGCCGTCTACTCTAATTTATAATTTAAATGATCGCAGGATATTATGATTCTGTAATTTTTATTTTCTCGTTCTTTTGACTTAATCATAAACCTCCGATCACATCAAAAAACATTAATTAATAATTGATTATAGGTAAAAAAAAATCATAATGTAAATGGGTCTAAATATATTACAATCAAATATGATGATTTTTCTCCTTAATCTGTATTTTAGCATAATTTTAAATTCAGAAGGTAATCAGTTTAAAAAATGTATTGCTTGCTTCATGATATTTAAGCCCTATTTGCACCAGGACTGGTTAACTTGAATCATAAATTTATTTATTATACCTCCATTGATTCTAAATTTAAGCATATATGAAACATTTGTAAGATATCATAAACATGTTTCGTTAATCAATAAGCCCCTGTGTTAACAATTTTTGATTGAAATAGTTAGTTCGATTGAAACAGTTTGTTAATTAGTAATGGTACAAGTGGGCAAAAGACTAAGTCAAATTTGTGTTTCTGAATTTGAAGCAGTATTATATTTTTTATGATATTGTAACACTTGGTTAAATTTTACTAACATTTTTTCTTTATTCTGACTAGTATAGACTTTGAATCATTTTCAAGGAAAACAGAAAATTACATTTTTACAAACATTAAAAAACATGAAATGAAAAATAGCCGCTCCTCTTGTATTTAATGTTTGTTAAAATGATTTTTTTTTTGTATTCCTTGAGAATTACTCAAACTAAAAACTAGTTGGAATAAAAAACCAAAATATTAGTGAAATTTGGTCATAGGATTTCTTTTAAAATCGTAATTTAGAATATTTCACCATGTGAAAGATAAAAAATGTATTCGTTATATTGTTTATAATTATTTTTCTTTAAACCTAACGATTGTTTACACTAAATTTCTACAGGTAGCAGTTTTAATTTTATCCTATTTTTTTAATTTTATACTAACCTAAGACTGCTCACCTACTTAAATCTGTTAACGTTTTTAAATTATAAACCAGTCTCCGTTTTATATTAATTTATTGTGTGTATACATATATAAGGCGTTTTACCTAAAACTCTCCAGACTAATTAACAAGAAACAAAAAATGTTATTAAAGTTTCGTTTGTTGTAATCAATAGATGTCATTTAAGGCTTCAAATTGAGATAGAATTGGTATCACTCAAAACTACGGTTTCGCTGTCAGAGGAGTGAGAAAATGTCATTCAATGATCAGAACTTTGGAAGTGACTTTTTCTTAAAGAATAGAATATTTGAAGACATTTTTATCATATGAATATTTTAAATTAAACTGCTCTATTTTGCCAATACAATATTTGTACTTTACCCTATATGCAAAACAAAGGGAAAGTATTGTTTTCGGGAAAATGTTTAAATCAAAAATGTTAGTGGATATATCCATTTTGAGGTCCCCGGGTTGATTAAGACTATTTTTAAAAAATGCTATTGCTATAAACTTCATTTCTAGCCTTGTCATATTAATATTTTGTGGAAGACTGACATCATAAGTGAGGTTTACAAACAAAGTTTAACAAGAATAAGAAACTAAATTATGAACGGTGGAGGCTTCTACTTCGTTATACATGTCAATTCTATAAAATAAAACACTTTAAATAAAACACTGTTTGTATAACACAATATATTTTACTTTTGTGACTGCAGTTTCGGCAACTCAACTTGCCATTATCAAACGGAGTGATTTAAATTACGATATGGTATTATATGGTATATATACAAGAATGGTTACTTACAAAATAGCATTATAAATAGGGGTGTACACTAAATCAACCTGGTCGTTAATTAGGGGAATATCCGGAATAAGAAACATTTGTTGAAAAATAAGGTAAGTGAAAGCTCAAGTATTTAACATGAGGAAATATATCGCATGTTTCATAAAATAATACCTCTAGAATACTATGAAAAATATTGTAGGTTGGCCACTCTAAAATTATATATTAGAATTATTATGACTGACGTTCTATATGTCAATTCCTAAAGCGTGTAGACAACTTAAATTTGAAAAATGATGAAATTATGGCACTGTTGAGGTTTTTTTTTAATGGAACATACTATACTATGATAAATAACTCAATTTTTTGTGAATAGTTTTGGAATAATAATTATAAAAGTAGATTAAATTTAGTTTGAAAAACATTTCCATATTGTTGATATTTAAATCATAATATCTTTTACGGAGAAAGTGCAATGATGAACACATCATCATTTTATTTATGATAAATGTAAAATTTGTACGAGTTGATAACATGAATAAATTATATAATTATTATTACGTTGGCTTGATATTATTATAACTAAGCCTTAGCTTACAATTATAGATTTGTAGCATTTTGTTTACTGAAGTATATGCTGTTATAGCAGGAGATTTTTTCTGTGCGAGCGTGTGTAATAAAAATCTTAAGATTTAGATATTGCAAAATGCAAATAATTCGCCCATCTGGGAATATTGCCCGTGTTCATATTTACTCGAATGCGCCGGATTTCCAATATATCATTGTCTAGATTCAAGAATGCAGACAGTCTAGACTTCCCATACAAATCATTATTATATTAGTTCTAACAGAATGATATATTATTAAATAATAGACATTGGGTGTCTCCATTTGTTACGAAGAATTAACAGAAGTTCACGATAGTTTGTATGTAGATATTAATTTGCTATAGATGAGAAAGTTTTTGGGTAAGAGAGAATTATGGTAAAGCTTATATCATTTGTTCAGTGTTCTTATTAAAGCGTTAAATATTTTTATAATCGGAATTTGCCCAATCCTTGATTAAGCATAACGTATATAATAGTATATGTAGCGAACAAAATATATCAACAAATAACGAGCATTTAATTATTTTTTCAGTGTTTTTAATAAATAGTTAAATATTTTTATAATCGGAATTTTTCCACTCCTTGATTAAGTATGAAGTAAATAATAGTATATATGGCGAACAAAAAAATCAAGAAATAATAAGAATACAATAAATATAACTACATGTAGGACTTATTATATATATATATTTTCTTTAAGTATACATATGCATATAAACCTTCGGTAAATGTTCCGACATTCGTTTTTTTTTATGAGTTCAATTTGAAGCTTTCAATGAGTGTTTTTCACTCTCAGATTAAGCATGACGTAAAATTTCGAGTTCTAAAAGCCAAACCAAATTTTCAGGCTTTATTAATCTCGAAATTTTATTTCATGCTCCACGCATATAAAGCACTGATTTTACGTGAAGTTCAAAATATACGTCTTTAGCATACTGCTTTAGTAGTATATTTTGAACTTCACAGTATTTCAGTGTCTTATGCGCGTAGCGCATGAAGTAAAATTTCGAGTTTAGAAAAGCCTAAAAATTTGGTTTGGCCGCCCCGCTTCGTGAAGCGAGCAAACCAAATTTTCAGGCATTTCTAAACTCGACATTTTACTTCATGCTTAATCTGGAAGTGGAAAACGCTCGTTTAAACCTCAAATTGAACTCTTATAAAAGACAACGAAAATCTGAAGATTTACAGCATAAGTGTTATCTAATTAGGGTATTGGTTTGTTTCACTGTTTTTATATTTACTGTAACTAGTTTTGACCTTGAGTCATCTGTAAGGAGATATATCACATATCTCCTTGAAGATAACTAAAGGTCAAAATTATTCAGAGTTTTAACTAAATATACCATAACTAGATTTAAAAAATGTTTAACGAGGGATAAATAGGAAATTAATTATCATATAAGGTGGTCCATCTAGCGGTTTCTATTTTTAAAAAAAGCTATAAAACAAACTCCGATCAATATTTTTGAAAATGTCAGTGCTTTGTTGGCAAGAGTCTATTTCAGCTACCAATACCCAAAACGAACGTACTGGTCAGATCGCCGATGTATTCTATGTGCGCTACGTACAACAAACTCATTAATACAAATACAGATGTGGATATATTCAACTTTAAATCAGCGAAAGAATTCTTCAATGTGATCATTGAGTATCTTTCTTAGTTTATTTTCTTAGTTTTTTTTACTTTTAGTTTATTTCTTGTTATTAGCTTAGTAACCTGAAAATTTCGTTTATTTACAATGTTAATTTTCTTTAATTAAAATTATTGTGTTTTTTCTTTATTTGTATTAACTTCAATCTGTAATTGTTCCGTTGGTTGAATACATAAATAAATAAATAAATAAAAATAAATAAATAAAGAGCAATCCTTTCCTTTATTACCTGAATACAATTGCATTCATGTGGCAGCCTCGGCTAGAACGACAGAAACCCATCTTGTCAACCCAATTTTTCAGTACATTTTTGATGGTTGAGGGCTCTATCGAACGAATGGCTCGACTAATATTGTACTTAAGCACCTGAACCGGTTGTGAATTGTCTCTAGAACATAGATATTTAACAGCAGCCTATAAAAAATAATCCAACGGCATCAAATCGCAGTTCCGTGAAGGCCAATTGATATCACCAAATCGACTAATTACGCGATTACCGCACTTAATGCACAAAGGTTCGATTGTTTCATAGGCTGTGGTATGTCGCACCATCCTGCTGACCAAAGATCGTTTAAGTCCATGCCCTCAATTTCTGCCCACATAAGTTGATAATCATGCCTTTGTAGCGCTCCCCATTGGCCGAAGTGGCGAGTTGATGTTTTTGAATTAGCTGTCATACTTTAGGCTACAATAGCAATATTCTTGTCTGCACGCACTGGATAAGGAGGGGGCGGTTTCTATAGTCCCATAAAATTTCAATTTTATAAACTATTTGCACAGATTTGCGTACAGCAGGCGCTGGTGGTTAGTGCTTCATTTCAACCGAATTTTTTTTTCAGAATTCGCACTGTTTGGACAACAGAGATGTTACTTTGAAAATGAGTTTCCAATATTTCCCAAGGTTGTTGAATTTCATACATTTTGTACCGCGGCCATACGATACTGAGTTTTTGTCAATTTTGAGAACAAAATATTGGCCAGAGTCAAAATAACATATGATTAAAAAATAAACCGCTAGATGGACCACCCTTTATGTTGTAGTTGGGTAATTTATACTTAAAAGGAAAATTCCTGTATTTAAATGAATGTCAGATTTGGTTGTATGTATCATATGTTAATAACATATATTTTCTATTATGTATAAAATGGATTAGAAAAGTGGATGCGTGCACTTCTATTTTCCTATTATGTAGAATAGGCCATAACTAGATAGGGAGGAAGGCCGTTCAATTTCATATCGCATATTTCCGGGAGTGGAATAATGTCGCGTTAAATTTTATTTAGGTTTTCGAAAAGAGTGTTTTTGGATATTGGTCCGAGGATATTTCGTCGTGTCTGCGCTGTAAAAATGTTATGCTTTTCATCTCAGGCCCACAAAAGAGGCCTCATGTGGAAAGATACTATCGAAAGGAAAAAAAAACTCGGCACTCGCATAACTTAATATTGGATGCATATACCCACACCTAGATATTCAGAACAACAAAATATTTTAAAATAAAAAAAATATCGTAAATATTCTGACAGCGAGAATTTACGTTTGTTGTTCATTGTAAAGCAAAACCACGCGTATAAGACACTGATTTCAAGCGATGTTTACTCGTTTACAATATTTCAGTGCTTTCAGTATCTAATACGCGTGGCGCATGAACTAAAATTTCTAGTTTAGAAAAGCCTGAAAATTTGGTTTGGCCGCGTAGCGCTTCGCGCTACGCGAGCAAACCAAATTTTCAGGCTTTTCTAAACTGTGGAAAACACTCGTTTTAAGATTCAAATTGAACCCATTAAAAAAAGCGTATGCATATGTACACCTGATATAAAATTCCCTGTATGTTAAAAAATATAGTCAATAGTCAAATTAATCCAATGAATATTGGCCAAATCTACTGAATACGCATTCGATTCAACATTTCTGTTTGAGATTGCATTAAATCAACATAAATGCATTATTTATTTTTGTTAATACCTGACCGATTCAGTAGATGTGGAAATTGGAATTATACCACTTAAACTCACATTTGAAACGATTGTGCACATTAATTAAGACGATTTGTGGCTGGGTTTTTCGCAGATGTCAATTCCTGAAGTGTGAAGCCAACTTAAATTTGAAAAAAGAATAAATCATGGCAATCTAGAGGTTTTTTTTATATTGAACATATGATATTTATAACCCAAAAAGTCAACCCAATTTCAGAGTAATATTACAAAAAAATATATTCTTGATTGAGATTGAAATAAATTCATGTTTTGTGTTGGGTAATTTTATAAGGAACCTTCCCTATATAAAATAATTGATATATTTCCGAGAAATAATAATTGTTTATTTTGCTGATACATCAATTACTGTAGTATTAATAACATATATCCACACACATAAATAAAAATCAATTGATAAAAATAGAACATCCTCAGAGAACACTCGATCCGAATTCCGCTGTTGGAGGCAATTCCACCTTACGAAAATTCCATCATTCCGCCTTTTCACTTCCTCCTGTACGTCATATTTATAGGTAATAAACCTGACTAGTGGGCGCAGTTTTAAAAATTATATCCCACCATAAAAATTGCTCATTTCGCTCCCCGAAGAAGACATTTCCCTTGCGCATTTTCTGTAAATAATATCGCCGAATGGAAAATGGGATCGATTGTGCGCGCCCTCTATTCTATCTAGGTATATACGTGCATCGATTTTCAATGAAAACAACATTGTTACCTGTTTTTTTCTTTTTTTCTTGCACAGCGTGGCATTTATTCCGGCTTCAATTCAAATGCACGAAAGTCCCGAGATGGAGATGTAAACATCTTATATGCAAAAGGTGAGTTACTCCCTGAATATGAAATCACGTTGATGTTTAGTTTGTATACAAAATGCAGCTGATATAATCATATTGAAAAGAAGACAGATATGAAATAAAAATATTTGTTTTTTCGCATCGGCTTATGAACCTTCATATTTCTATGTGTTTAGAGTATCAATATTTAACGATAGTTTTAGTTTAAATTTAGGCTAAGAATTCTAACACTTGAATATTCAAACATATATGATATTGTGTGTGTGTTGTCCATTATATCAAGTGTTTATTTAACTAATTGGAGTAGTGGAGAGAAAGAAATGTACTTCTTGATATTATTTTAAGAATTTTATTTTCTATACATGTTTCGGCTTAGCCATCATCAGTAGAAAACTAAAAACAGATTTACACTAAGTTTAGATTATTTATAATTTTGTATAAGGTACATTGAAATAAAACACAGTTAAAAAAGTCACGTAAATAAAATGATTGAGATAGTTTTATAAATAAATAAGATGGCGGCTAATCTTGGATAAAAATTATTAAGTATTGGGATAGATGTTGTAGGAGTGTTATTAGATAATATATATGAGATAATTATATTAATTAGTATTATTCTGGGGGAAGTATAAGAGTTTATTTTATTTTTATTTACATAAATTATTAAATTGTAGGTTACTTTTTATATTGTTTGTGTTAGAGAGGGGTGGATATATCAGTTTTGCCGTTATGCGGTTTGGTGTTTTTGTGTATGTCCTTGGCTGGCCCGTGTCTGTGAGCACGCACACATACACATATAAATGAATGAGGAAATAGTTTTAAATAGAACACAAATGTATTCACAATTTTAACAAATTAGATAATGTAACTAATTATTATATGGCTTTTAATAGCAAAGATAGATAAAGAATATAACGTACACGTCAGGATATTGTTTATAGGTGTTTGTGTGTGTGTCATGTGTGTATCATCGCTAAGCCGAAACATGTATAGAAGATAAAATTCTTAAAATAATATCAAGAAGTACATTTCTTTCTCTCCACTACTCCAATTAGTTATATATGATATTGATGCCCGGTATTATAAACGATGAATAAATCATTAGATAACTATTTGTGGAGTAAATTTATTTACCTGGTAAACTAATAGGCAAATAAAATTCCGTATTATAAAGCAAACCTACTAAATAAATAGCAATTCTAGAAATAAATAATTTAATTGGTAGATTATAGCGCAAAATTATACATTTTCATTGTGGCCATAGCTGGAACCACCAGTTTTTTAAACTGAATTGTTAATATTTCAAGTTAAATTGTCAATCCAAATGGAAATTTAGTATAATTCCTTATAATTATAGAGAATAACCGTGGAACAGGACAGAATTACACAGAACAAGAAAAAGAAAGCTTATTAAAAATTATAAAAGACTTAAACGAGTGTTTTCCACTCCCAGGCTAAGCATGAAGTAAAATTTCGAGTTTAGAAAAGCCTGAAAATTTGGTTTGGTCGCGTAGCGCGAAGCGCGGAGCGGCCAAACCAAATTTTCAGGCTTTTCTAAACTCGAAATTTTACTTCATGCGCCACGCGTACAATACACTGGTTTCAAGTGAAGTTCACTTGCTCACAATGTTTCAGTGTTTTCAGTGTTTAATGCGCGTGGCGCATGAAGTAAAATTTCGAGTTTAGAAAAGCCTGAAAATTTGGTTTGGTCGCTCCGCGCTTCGCGCTACGCGACCAAACCAAATTTTCAGGCTTTTCTAAACTCGAAATTTTACTTCATGCTTAGCCTGGGAGTGGAAAACACTCGTTTAAAACTTTAAATGGAACTAATTTTAAAAAAGCTTGTGCATAAGTATAAATATCCCTGGTTATGTCTGAGTTGAAAAACTCTAGGTCTTCGATTCCGTAGAATGTCTTGTGGTTCGAATTAATCACTGTCAGGGAAGATACTATGAGCGAACTTAAATATGACACGTATGATATAGTAGACATGATAACCGTAATGAAGTTAATAAATACAAATAGTAGAATTTAAAATAATTATAGTAATATAATACACTTTTGACTTTTAACTGTCAAATTATTAAGAGAATAAAATTTACTTGGTAGAAAAACAAAAAAATAATTTACTGAGGAGATTTATTAGTCAAATAAAGTTATATTGTGTTTATAATATTGAAATCTTTGGAATAATTTAGTTTATTCCTAAAGTAAATTTTATTTAGGGAATTAAACGTTTTATAATACCGGGCATGAATATAATTTATTTATTTTTTTTAACTACTTATGACCGTTTGCATCTAAGTCGATTACCTTAATCACTTTTTAGAAACACAACAATTGTACTTACAAATTATTTACACAGTTGCATATTGATGAATGAGACATGATTAGGATATCTTATAAATTTATAACATTCGTATGTTCTAGAAATTTGAATTAATCAAATATTTAATCAATAATTAGTGGATGATTAAAGCTAATTGGTATTTAATTTATAAAACTATTTCAGTATTAAAATATTTGATACATTTAGTTTTAGACAACGTGAAATATATTTTCTAACACTAAGGTTTATTTGCAAATAAACCTTAGTGGTAGAAAATATATTTCACATTATCTAAAACTAAATGTATCAAATATTTGAATACTGAAATAGTTTTATAAATTAAATATGATAATAAGTGAATGATTTAATATTATAAAATATATTTAAATATATGAATTACCAGCCTAAACAACTTAGACATTTTTTTAACATAAAACATGTTAATATTAATAATAATAAATCCATTTATTTTACCATATACCATACATCCAATCACACAAATAAATATGCAGCGAACTTGTCTTTTGAGTATACATATAAATACGCTTTTTTAAAAAGTTCAATTTGAAGTTTTAAACGAGTGTTTTCCACTCCTAGATTAAGCATAAAGTTAAATTTCGAGTTTAGAATAGCATGAATATTTGGTTTGGTCGCTTCGCGGAGCGACCAAACCAAATTTCTGCATCGTGGCAATTTATTTGACAAATTATGATTTATTTGTCACATTGATAATCATTTACCAATATATCAAAATTTGATGTTTAAAATACCCTACTGTTAAAGCAGGATTGCAACTGTTTGCAGTAAATACACCCTAAGTTTGGTCATATTACAAAAAAAAATCAGATTTCATGTTGCAAGTGAATAAAAATATCTTATTTTTATTTTTGTAATTATCAATTGTACTTAAGCACAGATGAGTAAAAAAAGGCAACTAAATAAAAAAATCGTCATTTATATTCTAGTAATTACTATCACTTACATCAATTATTCAAGTTGGTAATTAACAACACACACGTAAAGGCTGTAGTTAATCAATAATTGTTATTAATTATTATCACGAGCAGGTAATCTATATTAAGACCGATATTAAATCCATCCTCGTTAATATCCGGAGTTACAGTTAAAACTTGACATAATTTACTGACGGGTGCATCAAATTCGGATTACAGGAGATTACACATATGATACCACTAATATATGTGCATTTTCTCCAACACACAGATGAAATTGATTATAATTATAAACTTTAATCAATATACAAAGAAAAAACGGTGCTTTAACACTTAAGGAACTAATTTTTCTTACAATTATATCATATGTTCAATTAAAAACACCTCTAGAGTGCCCTGATTTAATCTTTTTTTAAATTTAAGTTAGCTACACGCTTTAGAAGTTGACGTTTTATATGTCAATTTCTAATGCGTGTAGCCAACTAACATAATAATTATGATACATTAATTTAATAATTATAATACATTATTTCATAGTTACCAACCTACAATATTTTTTATGTCATTCTAGAGATTTTTTTTAATTGAAAATACTTTAATTTTTATTAAAGAAACATGTTTTGACATCTCAACATTTATTAAGTTATCATAAATGATGATTTATATAATAAAAACAATATTTTTTTTTTTTCAAAAATGTTTAACTCCAGAAACTAATTTATGTTAACTTCTGGCATATCACGTTATTACAATAAGCTTATTGTAACAACGTGATATGCCACAAGCCAACAGAAATTAGTTTCTAGAGTTTAATATTTTTAAAACATGTGTAAAAATTATTACTATGAAACTTATAATTAAATCAAATATGTTTAGAAAGGGGATACAAAAATGTAATTGCCTTCTGAAAAACTTTGGGGTTGTATTATATTCAAGGGAATAATTCGTTGGTTAATGTTTTGATTCACGTATTTACAAAGGATTTATTTACACATTTATATGGATTCAGGTGCTGCGCTTCAGCGGCCCTCCTGCTCCTCGTTCGGACGCTGAATCTGCGGGGGCCCTGTAGGGAGACTCCTAGCGGGTCGATCCCAGCGTATGACAGAGGCGGCGCGTGCAATCGCCGTAGTGTCGGGTAGGCCGGTGTCCTCGGGCTGTTCATGTCGACGGGCCGATGACGTGAGGGTCCCACCGCGATCCTCCTGCGTGCCTTGCGGGGTGACGGAGGTATCGGAGAGAGCGGACGTGACACCACCAGGTATGGGGAGGTCCTTCGCCTCCTGTGCGCCTCCCGGGGTGATGGTTGCAACAGAGACAGCGGCCGCGGTGCCACCAGCTACTTGGCTACTTCTGATCGCGTTCTGGAGCACCTTGCGGAGGCGGGCATGGGTACCCGGTTCGGAGATTGTTATGGTTGGGGCAGAATCCGGCATTACCGTGTGGATTCTGTTTTGGCCTAGTGTGCTATGGTGAGCTCGCTTAGCCTGTTCCTATACTTAGCTAGCTAGAATAGAAGATACTGATGCTGTTTGTTTTTTTTTTTTTTGGGAGAGGAGGAAAATGCATTATGCATACCTTCTGTTATTCCACCCAAGTATGGGAAGGATAACAGTAGGTTATGTCTGACTCTCACTAACTAAAAACCCCTTCTTATAGGACAAATTAAAAATGGAATTTTTACTACTTTGTAGTGATGTTGGAGTGTTTGGTGACTATTACTGTTACTCAAAATGAGTAGCATATCTTGGTGTCGAGTAGGTGGAGTATACTTTTCAAATGAAGGTCAGAATAATGTTTGAAACATTTTTTTAAAAAATGAATTGGTAGCGTCCAGTTGTAGTGGCCGTTTTTATCTAGTTCTGAAGTTTTCAGAAACTTCGAGGGTATCCTCTAAGAGGGAGACGTCGAATTTAGAGGAATGTGCAGTTGCCAATTGACGGATAAAATCCTGTAGTTTCGGCACTTTCGTTTCGTTTCGGATTTGGTCGTTACTGACGAACCACGGAGCGCCTACGATCTGCGGATCATGCGGCTCTGCGTAGCTTCCAGTCTGTTCATCTGCGTTTTCGAGATATGTATCCATGACGGACAACCATAGGTCAGTTTTGACCTAATCATTGCCTTGTAAATATGAATTTTACTGGCGAGGAGTGCTGTTTGTGGGGGTGTGCGCCCTATTTAAGCCTTGCGGTCCGGCTCTTTCATCCCCGCTCGTACCGCGTGACGTAGATGGGGACGCTTGCGTTCGCTCGCCGCCGGGTGGTGAGTCACCCTACTGGCGAACGCTTTTCGCGAGCCCGGGCGTGCATTGACGTGTCTCCACCAAAACAATTTTATTTTAAAATAATGTGGTTTATCATCTTATTGCATTGGGGTTGAACCCCAATACCCCCCCCCCCCTTGACTACGGCCTTGATTTCAATAAATGATTTATTATATTACATACGTCGATTTTACAAGAGATTTAAATTTAAAGTTCGAACGAGTGTTTCCACTCCCAGACTAAGCATGAAGTAAAATTTCGAGTTTAGAAAAGCCTGAAAATTTGGTTTGGTCGCGTAGCGCGTAGCGCTACGCGACCAAACCAAATTATCAGGCTTTTCTAAACTCGAAATTTTACTTCATGCGCCACGCGTATAAAACACTAAAATGTTGTGAAGTTATAAATACACTTAAAAAATGCGTAATAGTCAAAATACTGAAATTACAAAATATTTACATTGTTCCTTTACTTTAATTCTACATTAAGTTGTTACGTAGGTATTCATTTGTTGTTTTGTTATTAATAATCGCATAACTTCACAATAAATGACATTTGTCACTTTTTTAAAAAGGCACACTAATTATAATTTTTTTTAAATAAAATTTTAAATAGAAAATTTAAAAAAATCGACCAAAACATTGAACAAAAACAAGAAATTTTACGTTGATGGATTTGGAAAAATAATGTCTAATGTAATAGAATTGAAAAAATTATGGGCAGCCAAAAATCTTAAATTGGGTATTATTTGGAAATGAAGTTATTATTAAAAAAAAACAATATTTATGGTATTTTTTAGTTTCTAAAAGGCTTTGGTATTTAGTTCAATAAAATCGATCAATAAATACAAGAGTTATGGAGTCGGGCGTTTTTATCAAACACCCGGTATAACGAAGTAGAACCCTTAACAATAAAAAATAAATATTTATGGTTTAGAAAAGCCTATATTATTTTTCCAACCCACTTATCACATGGAGAAAATGCAACGAAAACATATCTAAACTGAAACATTAAAAGTGCGATTCTTTTCGCAATCTACAATAAGTTAGTCTTACAAAGACTATATCATATATGATATATGATATGATATAGTCTTTGTAAGACTAACTTGTTGTAGATTGCGAAAAGAATCGCACTTTTAATGTTTGAAGTATTCTGCAACCAAGAATTGGCAATTTCATTTATACTTATATCTAAAATGACTTGATAAACATGATAATAGTAAGGAAATTATAAAATCCCATTAAGTTTCCAACATCAACAAAACCATAAACTCTAAAAATTACATCCCATCAAATTCATTCTCACTTTGGAAAACGTCCATTCCCCCTTTTCTCTCATTTCCGCAATAAAAAATGAAAGCCCATTAAAGCATCCCTCCGCCGGTTGCAAATATTTAATCGCGAATCGTGCAGTAAAATCTGATTTACGGCGATCCTTTAATTAAAGGTATCACGTCGAATGTTATTGTGAATTCTTGCTAAATTAAATTTGAGATATGGCCTGGTCACGCACATAAAAAATAAGCGCGACTTAGATATTATGAGCGCTCGCGTTTCACAAGGTGCTTTAAAACAAGGCGCGCTTGATTGCAGAGCTGCACCGAGGAGACGAGAGGAGAATCCCTGGGCGCGCTCGCTTGTTTATTGCCCTGTGTTTGTGTTTGTGCACGCTGCTAAATCAACAGGAACATATGGGGTGGGTTCTATAGGTGATCCACAAAGCGGTTATAATAGCTTTATCAGTTGTGTATATAGAACATGTGCATCAACTACGGTAAATAAAAAATAATAGTTCATTATGTCACTTGGCTAGAAATAATGTTGGTATACAATAAATTCTGATTAAAGGGTGTTAAAGTTGGATTGGTTTTTTCTAAACATACTTAATCAAGAAATAGAGAGAGACTCGTTAGAAAGAACAATGAATGCATACTTAAAAGAAATATTTAAAAGAAACATAAGCTTATTTTCTTGATTTCTTGAATTAATTTCTCTTCTGGCACTTAGTGAAACATATTATGATATGTAAAGTTATTTAAATTAAAAACACTTGGTATTGTTTTATTTTCTTGAATTCAAATATTTCTGAATTGGAATTATTCTTAGAAAAAATCTCTATAAAATTATGTATTAATCTAGTTCAATCAATTTTCTTTCCAAAGACGAGGACGATTGTTTTCTTTTTATGTATCCTATCCGCCCGCGCACATATCCCATTTTCGCGTTATCGTTTATTTTCTCCACCACTTCCTATTTCGTCCTTCCCACCGCAAAACAGACACCCAGCGCGAAATTGTCTCGTCGTTCCGTACCCACGTACAAGCCCTCGAACGTGCAGCGTGCGTGTTCGCCCTTTTTCTTTCGACTTCTTTTTTTTTCACCAACCGCCTCTCTCCGATATTATTGCCACTTTTTTCCCTACCTCCGTATTTATACCCTCACGATTGTTAAATTCGCGTGTACCTCCTTTAGCGGAGGATATATTTTGAATTATTGCTTCTCAACGAAAAATGCGAGGGGAGGATAAAATTGTTATCTCGGGTAAAGTGTATAATTTAAGTTATTGCTTCTTTTTATATCTTTCAAGAGGGAATTTTTAGAATTCTACCAGGATATTTAGATTCAAGCATATTTATTACCACAGACACATTACGGATATGTCAATGTTACAATGTAATACCCTAAAACTACTACATAAAACAAAAAAACACAATTTTCTACTTATATCCTAGAGAAATTCCGAAAGGGAAAAACATTTCTTTTTAAATAATAGTGAAGAAAGGAATATAATTGCGTTTTAATTAAGTAGATCAATTATACCATTGAAGAAACTGTTTTCATAGTAAAAAAAACCTTTTTACACTATAGACCAGTGGTGGGGAAACTTTTTTTAAGGCGGGCCATTTGTAATAACCAGACAATCGTAGCGGGCCAAAGAATAATGTTTAATCGTAGGTAGGTAGTTTTTATGTGGGTCGTCACATTACGAAGTAAGAACGCGTTCAAACATTCTCATGACGGCACTCTTAAACGGGCTGGATTAAACCTTTCCGCGGGCCGGACTTGGCCCGCGGGCCGGACTTGGCCCGCGGGCCGTAGTTTCCCCATCACTGCTATAGACAGTATAAGGAATGTGCGTGGTTTATTTTGTTTTAGCACAAGGAAGCAGTATCCTTAAAAAATCAGTATTTTTACTTGAATTTTCAATAATACAATTATTGGACCGTGTAAAATTGCCGGAAATTAAAATTCGGGACCATATTTAGATCTATTAATCAACAAAGTTGGCCTTGCAGTAGTGCTGCTCCTTGCACGTGACAATCAGGAGGTTTGGTTTCAACAAGATGGCTGCTCAGCGCATTTTGGAGTAGATGCTCGGCAAAATTTAAACCAAACCTTTCCAAATGGTATAATTTATTGGCCAGATCTCCTGATTTAGCGCTATGTGATTATTTACTGTGGGGTCAAATGAAAAGCAAATATTGATTCTTTAAGGAATGCAATTTTTAAAGAATGTGCGCGTATTTATTATAAACACTAATGAATGTGATTAATGGATTTTATGGTAGTTTTACTATTATTTTTAAGAGCCGTTTAATTTCTTTCAAAAATTATAATTCATTTTCTTTCTTAATAAAGTGTAAAACCTCATTTGTTGTGAGATTATGTCAAACATAAATAATATAATATTTTAACTAAATAGCGACCTAAGTGCGTAGGGTCTTTTTTTAAATTTTTGTTTACTCTTTTATGTATTCTCATAAATGACATGGGAAGCAGGAAAATGCATAAATGTGGTTCTACATGTTAAATCCCTATGTACACCTGATTGAATCGACACCCGGTATATAAAAACAATACTTGTTATCACCCTTACGCACAAGATGTATCTTTTGTGGATTTTGTTTATGCATGTAAATTGTATTCATACTTTTTTATGTGATTCAATGTATTATTTTTATATAAACTCCATACACCAGACACGATGTGAAGCAATATTAAAACCAAGCAAATGCATACTACAGGGTGATGACTTTAATACACTTTGTAGTGGAAATGAAGGGCGATATTCCAGATAAGCCAACATTTGCATTGAGGCTAATTGAAAGTGTAATTAACCTTGCTTTGTGCGCTCGCAGTTTTCATTCCCGGCTTTAATAACACCTCCATTTCGCAGACCAGTCGCTCTGAGAGCTCATAGAGGCTGTAAAAGTGTGTATCAGCGCGTCGACGGGGAAAAGTGCAAAAGTGGGAATGGTATAAAAGTTAATTAAACCTATATACGTATGTATACTAATGTGTATGTGTAATAACCGCATTATACATAATAAAGCAGTTATTATCTTGCGAGGATGTTTGTGAGGGTTAAAACCTGGGCACTAAGGAAAATATGTTTACTTCTCTCTTGGCGATATTTACGCTTCAACTTAATAAAGTGGAAGAGGAATTTGCGGGACCGGGGGAGTTCATTGATTGGATAAACCTTGGCAGGCCCAAAAATTAGTTTTGAAATTATGAGTTCTCCCCAGGAGAGCCTACGGGTGTTTAACTTCCGCAAGGAAAGGGAGGAAAAAACTTATCAATCCCGGTCGGTTTATTACCGCAAATTAAATTCCGATGGAGTTCAGAAATCTGATCACATCGGATTATAGAAAAAAAAAATAACTTAGAAAATGTAAATATTAGTAAAGCAGCCAAATGATGTTTTATTTGCTCGTTTGTTTTTGTCAATATTTCTTAGCACATACAGAGAGTATTTCTTATAAATATACATATCTCAATACTGGATATTTAATTAAAACACTTGGTTTGTTTCACTAATTTATATTTTCTCTGACTAATTTCGACCATTGGTGAATTAGTGAAACAAACCAAGTGTTTTAATTAAATATCCAGTATTATATTCAAAAATGTTTCACCACGGGTTAAGTGAGAAATTAATTAAAGATATAGTAAGTGCCAGTACAGCAATTCTCATAACTATGTACAAAAGAAACCTAATCAAGTTCGCCAAATTCAACAACCATTTATGGTTCATCAAAGTGTGCCGTTGCGAAGGAATAATTCCCAAATCCATGAAGATTCACATTAATCAACAAACAAACGAAGCCAGGAAAGTTATCGAACTAGCATACAAACAGTGGTTAGATCTTGAAAGTAAAAAATGGTACAGCAAAAGGGACACAACATCACACCTTCTAAAACTGTTACATACGAGACTAGCTATGCAGATCCATCCAATAGAATTTGACATCATAGACCAGAACTTTAGAGAAGAAGTCAACTCCATCGGTCATCAACACTACATCAAACAAAAAGAGAAGCTAAACAAATTAAACGAAGAGAAACATAAACGAACGCGGAAAACTTCAAAGCAACTAAATGAAGAAAATATGGTTGTAACATTAAATTTTACCCCAGAGTGCAAAATATAAGCGATTTGGAATTAACATCAAACGAATTAAATTTGTTAGAAAAAGGTTTAAAATATAGCCCTCATATTAGTAATAGCTCAATTATTGAGGATTTGGGTATTAATTCAGAAATAATATGTAATAACATCCAACAAGAAAATGACAGATTATTGACAAAAAACAAAATAGCCAAATTGATAAGAGAACATAGAATAAGTAAAAAATCAAAAATATCAGAACACAGAATAATAGAAAGCCTAAAAAAGAAATTAAAAAACGAAAACTTAATCATAACAAAGGCAGATAAAGGGAACACTGTAACAATTTTAAGTAAAAAAGATTACGTAAACAAATTAGAAACCCTATTAAACTCTCAAAACTTTAAATGCATAAAAAATAACCCAACTAACAAATATCAAAGAGAATTAAAAACAAAGATAAAACAGTGCTAGAATTTAATACAAAAATCAGATCTTTATAAATTCATAAAAATGAATCCTAGAGCCCCGGTTTTATACGGTTTACCGAAATTGCACAAGGACGGGATTCCGATGAGACCGGTGGTCTTATATCTATATGCACCAACATACAAACTATGTAAATATTTAACTAAAATATTGCCGGGATTTATCAACTTTTCTTCACCGTACTCAATTAAAAATTCAATAGAACTTGTAAAGAAATTAAAAAGTGTGAACGTCCCGCCAAATGCAAAACTTTTATCATTCGACGTAAAAAGTCTCTTTACGTCTATACCAACTAAACAATTAAAAACAATATTAGTCGAATTAATTGATAATACAAATCAACCTGATACACACAAATTAGAGATGAAAACTCTTGTCAACATTTGTATAGACCAAAATTATTTTGAATTTAACAGCAAAATATTTTGCCAAACAGACGGTCTGCCGATGGGTTCGCCTTTATCGCCTCTATTAACGGAAATTTTCATGTCTAATTTTGAAGAACACTTATTTAAAGATAACAGGTGTAAAAATATTGTTTATTGGGCGAGATACGTAGATGATGTGTTTTGCATTTGGGATGGTACAACACGACAATTAAACGCTTTCACAAAATTTTTAAATTCCATAAATAATAATATTGAGTTTACCACAGAAATGGAACTCAACAATAGCCTAAATTTTCTAGATTTGACCATTTTTAAAACAATAGATAACGCCCTAGAGTTTAAAATTTACAGAAAAGACAGCTTTACTGATGTAATTATCCCTAGTAGCTCCAATACTCACCACAAAATAAAAAACAGTACCTTTCACTCTTTAATTCACCGGCTTATACAAATTCCACTTAACGAAAATAACTTTAATTTAGAATTAAATACAATAAAAACTATAGCTACTAATAATGGCTAGAATGAGCAACTAATTAATAACTTAGTAAAAAAGAAAAAATTAAAACAATTCAAAAAATATTTTTATTGCGAAACAAAATCAGTTAAAACAATTTGGCATAGATTGGATTTTGTTAATAATCTTTCCGAAAAAATCACACAAAATTTTAAGGGGTATGATTTTAATGTTATAATGACTAATCCAATAAACCTACAAAGACTTCTAGTTAATAACAAATCAGCGGTCGATAAACTTGACAAGTGCGGCGTTTATGAAATTAAGTGTGGTGATTGTGATAACATATACGTAGGTCAGACTGGAAGAAATTTTAGAACACGCTTAGAAGAACATAAAAAATCAATAATTAATAAAAAATGTTCAACCGGATTCGCACAGCATTGCATAGAAGAAAATCATATTTTTTACACAACAGATTGTAAAATTCTATACCCAGGCAATAAGGGTCGATACTTAAACTTCCGTGAGGGACTAGAAATTAGGAAGGCGCTAAAGCGGGGAAAACCGATTGTAAATAATATGGAAGAGCTTTGGAACTCTCCGATAGCGTCCGCCCTTATTGCCGATATTTTATGATAGCCTGTATTTGTATATAAATAGTTGTTTAGATATTTTTTGTACATTCCTCCCCGAAGATGACCAATGGTCGAAACTAGTCGGAGAAAATATAAATTAGTGAAACAAACCAAGTGTTTTAATTAAATATCCAGTATTATATTCAAAAATGTTTCACCACGGGTTAAGTGAGAAATTAATTAAAGATACATATCTCAATATACTGAATACGCTGTATATCTTTAGATATTCGTTGTTTTTACAAATATTTCAAATTGAACTTTCAAACGAGTGTTTTCCACTCCTAGATTAAGCATGAAGTAAAATTTCGAGTTTAGAAAAGCCTGAAAATTTGGTTTGGTCGCGTAGCGCGAAGCGCGGAGCGACCAAACCAAATTTTCAGGCTTTTCTAAACTCGAAATTTTACTTCATGCGCCACGCGTACTAAACACTGATGTGATGTAATGTTTAGAATACACGATTTTAGCACACTGCTTTAGTAGAATATTTCGAACCTTACCTAAAATCAGTGTTTTATACGCTTGGCGCATGAAGTAAAATTTCGAGTTTAGAAAAGCCTGAAAATTTGGTTTGGTCGCTCCGCGTTTCGCGCTATGCGACCAAACCAAATTTTCAGGCTTTTCTAAACTCGAAATTTTACTTCATGCTTAATCTGGGAGTGGAAAATACTCTTTTATGACTTCAAATTAAACTATTTTAAAAAACAAACGATTATCGGAAAAGTTACAGCTACATGTATGTATATTTAAAAAAAATCCTATTTTAAATACGAATTAATATCGACTTTTTGCAAAAATGTTGCCTATTCAAGACTTTTCTCCAAATATTTATGTAAACAACTACTTCCCAAGATAATATCTGGACGAATATTTAATGATACAATGAATATTTGAGTTACGCATACAGATTTACTGTTTTTATACACTATAAATTGTAAAAACGTAACATGAGATCAAACTTTTCTCTCATCAAACTAAATATACAAACAGGAAATAAGTTTTTTTTTTTAGATGACAGTGAGATATTATTTGAGAGAATCTTTGGCTTTCTTAAAGATATCTATAGATGCGTTTATATCAGTATATCAGTATATATCTTAGTATATCAGTATACATCTTAGTATATCAGTATATATCTTAGTATATCAGTATATATCTTAGTATATCAGTATAGCTATGCTTTAGACATTCAATACCAAACAGTTATAAATTAAAATTCGTTTTTATACTTTGTAAACATTTTGCAAATAATTGAGGAAATTAATTTTACATTACAATAATATATTGTAAGTTTTATCAACATTTATTTATTTTTATTGTACTGGGTGGTGCATCTTGAAAGTGCAACATATGGAAAACTTTTTTATTCGAAGAGATTTTTCGCAAGCCAGGGTCACTTCTTTCTGTTTTTATCAATGGCGAAAAGCAAATTAATCTAGCTCTAACCGTTTTTGCTCTCAAACCGGATTTTTTGTTGCCACTGATTAAAACACGAAAACGTGACTTAGACTCGCGAAAACAATATTTTAATATCACTTCAAATAAAATATGTGGCACCTCCAAAATAAACCACCCTGTTTATAGACGTTAATTACATGTATTATTGTTCATATAGGTATATAGTTTTTGTCGTTGCATTGCGTTTAACAATATTATAACCTCTTTTATTATCAAAACATTAATTGTAAGATTCTTTGCGCAATCTAAAACAAATTTCAAGCATTAATTGCGTTTTTCTAAAAGGTTTAATTTGAAGTTTCACGCAAGTGTTTCCGCTCCTTGATTAAGCATGAAGTAAAATTTCGAGTTTAGAAAAACCCGAACGTTTGGAATTGGACGCAAAGCGTCCCAATCTAAATTCAGGCTTTTCTAAACTCGAAATTTCACTTCATGCGCCACGCGTATAAAACACTGAAATATTGTAAAATTAAAAATATACTACTGAATCAGAATTAAAAATATACCGCTAAAGCAGAATTAAATATATACTGCTAAACAAGATTATTTTGAATCTCACAATATTTAAGTGTTTTACACGCGTGGCGCATGAAGTAAAATTTCGAGTTTATAAAAGCCTGAAAATTTGGTTTGGTCGCTCCGCGCTTCGCGCTACGCGACCAAACCAAATTTTCAGGCTTTTCTAAACTCGAAATTTTACTTCATGCTTAGTCTGGGAGTGGATGACACTCTTTAAAAATTTCAAATTGAATTTTTTTTAAAGAACAACGAATGTTGGAAAAATGTCAGCGAATGCATATGTATATTTAATAGTAAAATTCCCTATATGTGAATTTACACAAATTGCTATTTATTTTATTTCATCCATTGTCATTACATTGAATTAGGTATACAAACAACTATTTACAAAGCATTTTATCCTTTCAAATAAAGCAACTGAGCAGTACGGTTTAACTTTATTGTTGAACACTGCTTTGATGTACAAAAAAATACTAGTGTGTTTATAAAAATTATAAATACATAATAGTTACCCACGTAAGTTGTTGTCATTTACTCCTGCTACTTTTTTTCATTTTGTAAAATCACGGCCCTGGCGTTAAAGTCCCGGAGCTGGGAAAGTAGTGGACTTGTAATGTTTAAAGAGTGTAATCTAAAAGTGTAATTATCGTAAATAACTTAGGAAATGGGTGCGGGAAAAACGCGTTCCACAGACAGTTATGTTTTACCGACTTGTAAATGCGAAAGGGGAAGAGAATCTAGGGTGCGGTCGAGACTCTGATAAACACAATTCTCATTCTTACACAAAAAAAAATATTGACAAGACAGATAAATGCTAACATTTTAATCAGTATTCAATGAAAATATTATTATTTAAAAAAAAACTAACATTTTAATCATATCCCGGCGCATTCGCCATAGTTTGATTTCGATATACCGGATGTTTAATAAAAAACGCCCAACGCCATAACTCTATTAGTTATTGACCGATTCAATAAAAATATTATTGTTTTAAAAAAACTAACATTTTAATCATTTCCCGGCGTATTCGCCATAGTTTTATTTCGATATACCGGGTGTTGGATCAATAACGCCCAACGCCATAACTCCATAGTTATTGACCGATTCAATAAAAATATTATTATGTAAAAAGAAAAACTAACATTTTAATCATTTCCCGGCGCATTCGCCATAGTTTGATTTTGATATACCGGGTGTTCGATAAAAAACGCTCAACGCCATAACTCCAATAGTTATTGACCGATTCAATCAAAAAATTATTCTTTCAAAAAAACTAACATTTTAATAATTTCCCGGCGCATTCGCCATAGCTTGATTTCGATATACCGGGGGTTCTATAAAAAAAACGGCCAACGCCATAACTCAGTTATTGACCGATTTGAATAAACTAAAAAACAAAATCAATGGCCGTTATAATACTATCAATTGACGGTAACTATATATTTTTTCAAATTTAACTTCATTGCCAAATAATAGTCATCTTTACATTATTAAATACCTACAGATACATTTCTTATTTTATTATATTAGACATTGTTTTTTCGAATCTAATTATGCGCGACATGTTGATTCTAATTTAATATTTATGCTAGAAATATTAATTAAATCTTGATTACATGAATATTTGACAATAAATGTACTGTGCCTTAAAAAAATTGGCCTTTACTGTTTAAATTGTTTATTGCATTATATTAAATCCGTGTGTTCCGTTAACTAATGAATTCAACATTTACAGTTTAGTAATATTTTAAATGCAACTTAAATATGTAATAAATATTTATTTTCTTAGAAAAAGAATATTAACCCATTAACGGCCGAGAAAGTTATAAGGTTAACTCTAAAAGTTAATTTTAGGTAAATCTCTGCACTTCTTTTTATTATTTCAATTGATGCGTTATTATATTACATTTTAGGTCTTTTTTTGTTTTAGATATACGTAATGTATAAGCTGTCAATTTTCAGGCATTCGTCGATTTTATAAGAGAGTTCAATTTAAAGTTCAAACGAGTGTATCCACTCCCAGACTAAGCATGAAGAAAATTTCGAGTTTAGAAAAGCCCCGCGTAGAAAATTTGTCGAGGGTCGCGCAGCGACCCGAGACAAATTTTTACGGGGCTTTTCTAAACTCGAAATTTTCTTCATGCGCCACGCGTATTAAACACTAACATATTGTGAAGTTAAAAATACACAGTAAGAATGAGTTATAATCGAGATATATAAATAACAAAATATTAACATTTTTCTTCATATATTCTCAAGTTAGCTTAAATAATACAATGTATCAAAATAACTTATTTAGTTGTTAATTAAAAAATAATATAATAATGTTGTATTATTTCATCAAAGGCGCTAAATTTAACCCAAATTTAACATTTTTCTTCATATATTCTCAAGTTAGCTTAAATAATACAATGTATCAAAATAACTTATTTAGTTGTTAATTAAAAAATAATATAATAATGTTGTATTATTGCATCAAAGGCGCTAAATTTAACCCACTACTTATTTATTTTATTCCCCATTAAGTTGTAAGAAAGGTACTTATTTGTTTGGGTACCTCACAATAAATGACATTTGTCACTTATTTTCCAAGGTAAAATAAAAATAAATTTTGAAAATTATAATTTTAAATTTTTATGACAACAATGTTAACAAAAAACAAGAAATTGGGCATTATTGGATTCAGAAAAATGATTTCAAATGTAATTAAAGTAAAAAAATATAAGCAGCAATTTTATAATGTTGAGTTGACGATTATTTGGCCATGAAGGTGTTATTAAAAAAAATCAATATTGATGTATTTCTTAATATTTAAACTGCCATTAACTTTAGTTTTTAGATCAATACAATCGGTCAATTAATAACACAGTTATGGCGTTAGGCGTTTTATATCGAACACCCGGTATAACTTGGTTTCTGATGTGATTCTTTGATTGTAAGTATTCTGGGTATTATGTTGTCCCTATTATTGTAAATTAGGTAAAATCCTGAATTGCAAATTTGCTATGAACACTATTAATTGTAAATAAAAGCAAAACTTTGGGAATAGTGACTATAAATAGGGTTAGGAATTCTAATATTCGTGAATATTCAAATATGAAACATTCGAATTAGTAAAATATTTGAAGAAATAAACTACCGTGCGATCATTTAAAAAATGATTTAGAGTACCCAATAAGCAAAATACAAACAAATTACGTTATAATAACATTGTAGCAACATTACACGTTGGTTTAATGTTCTTGAAACATTACTTAAATGGATTTGCTCAGTGAGTAGGCTTTGAATTTTAAACTAGATTGGCACTACTGACTGTTAACACATAGTTTACCATAACCTTAAATTTATTTCATTATTCAATTAGCATTCTGGGCAAGCGCACAGAAAAAAAAATGCCGCCTACTCTAAATCATAATTTAAACGATCGCACGGTATCTGAATGACTGTTAACACATAGTTTACCATAACCTCAAATTTATTTCATTATTCAATTAGCATTCTGGGCAACCGCACAGAAAAGAATGCCGCCTACTCTAAATCATAATTTAAACGATCGCACGGTGTCTGAATTTATAAATTGTTTAGGTTTAGAAAATATATTAGACATTTTCTAAAACAAATTTATTAAAATATTTAAATATTCAAATAGCTGAATTAATTAAATATATGAAAAAGTGAGTGATTTAATAAAGGTAATGTGATATTTAAATATCCGCGAATATTTAAACTTCCAGCCCTAGTTTTAAATACTTTCAAAATTTAAAAATACATTATTAAATTCACATAATCATTGATATTCTTGTTGGAGTTACGTAAGGTGTTAGTTATAGGTATGTAAGTAGTTAAATTCAAACAGTGAAGATTAAGGAATTTAACTACTTACATATCTATAATTACAAATAATGTTCATACATTTTTTATTTTGTGAAATGTACACCTCCTCGAACATCAAAAATCCAATTCTGGCTTGGGGCGACTTTTTAATCAAAACACGTATTACGTAATGCAATTTCAATTTTGTGGCTGAGTATTCTAATATTTGTAATTTTATCTGCGGATGCTCTTAGTGCCCGAGAAATTTATGGAGATTACATTATCTCAGGTAAGCAAAAAAGCTTCCTCGACCCGGCGAAAGGCAATTCTCGCCCCCAAGAGCCGGGGTTTTTTTCGAGAGCCAATACATAAATAATGCGTAATTACACGTAGGATATTTTATATAATACAGAAAAGATGAGAGATGAGTATTGTAATTCATATTGAGAACCTATTGGATTTAATATGATCGTCTTGAATCCAACATTTTCAATTTTTCCATCTCTTTGTGATTATTAACCAAAGAGAAAAATGATTATTGTTTTTATATCTTTAGCTGTATTAAGGCATAAAATAGAATTATGTTCATTTGCAAGAAAAATATAATCTAAAATACACCACTCAAAAGAAAATAGTTGTAACTTTTTCAAAGTAGCGTAACCTTAATGCGAGTTTTGGAATATAATATATAAAATTACGAAAATGTTATTCGTGAAAATGCAAACAATGTCTTAATTAATAAGACAACTTAAGACGATAAATATCCGTTGAAACAACTACTTCCCGTGCAAATACACCTCCGGATATTGAATTATGCAATGAAATATTTAAAATCTTATTTAATTTGATTTGTTACAACGCTTCATTAAAATATATGTAACGTTTAGGTCAAATTCTCTTTTCTCTTCAAACCAACTAACAAATACAAATTTAAAATGAAAGGAGAAATAACAAAAAATTATAAGTGAAACGACTTTAATTAAAACTAATGTCTTAGGCCATCTATAGACGCGTTCGGAGATTTATCTCTCTTCAGTATAGCTTTGCTTATAACGTTTTTAAAAAAAATTAGGAATTATATTAAAATAAACTTACTTAGGAAAAGTCTTGTGTGTGGAATAAACAGGTACACAGAAATGGAATGAGTGAAAAATAAAGTCGGTATTTATTTTTTTAAAACGTCATAAGCAAAGCTATACTGAAGAGAGATACATAAATATCTTGGTCGCGTAGCGCTACGCGCTGCACGACCAAACCAAATTTTTAGACTTTTCTTAACTCGAAATTTCACTTCATGCTTAATATAGAAATGGAAAACACTTGTTAGAAATAAATTTCAATTAAAAAACTCAGCGGAAGAAAGACATTTATACTAAGATACATAAAAACAGTTTAACATAATCTCCAAATTATTCCAAATTTATCTGAAATGATGCCATTTTTATTTTATCAATAGTTCAGAAGTAACTAATAGCTTGTAGATTTTGTTCTATTATTACGAAATATTAGTATCGTGTTTATACAGGTCTAGTACAAAATAATCAGTAATAACATTAACATTACTCTATAATGATATTAACGGAAATTCAATTTATAAGGCTATTACGAAGAAGATATATTTCTGTGTGTAATAATCACAATGAGATGAAAACATTGAGGATAATTTTCTTTGCTACAAAATGTTACATTATTATGTCTTTGTAACATAAAGAATATAGTAGATTTTGTTTTATTAATACGAAATATTATTATCGTAAATTCAAATTCAAAACTATTTGAATTCGAGAAAATAAGCCTACGCTTCTTATAGTTTGCACACTTTAAACATAATATATAAAATTACAAAAAAACTATTCGTGAAAATGCAGACAGTGTCTTAATTAATAAGACAATTTAAGACGATAAATATCTATTGAAACAACTACTTCCCGTGCAAATACACCTCCGGATATTGAATTATACAATGAAATATTTAAAATCTTATTTAATTTGATTTGTTACAACGCTCTATTAAAGTATATCTAACGTGTAGGTCAAATTCTCTTCAAACCAACTAACAATACAATTTGAAATGAAAGGAGAGATAGCAACAAATTAGAAGTGAAGTGAATCCAAGTCCTTAATCCAAGTCCATTCACTTCTAATTTGTTGCTATCTCTCCTTTCATTTCAAATTGTATTGTTAGTTGGTTTGAAGAGAATTTGACCTAAACGTTGCATATACTTTAATAGAGCGTTGTAACAAATCAAATTAAATAAGATTTTAAATATTTCATTGTATAATTCAATATCCGGAGGTGTATTTGCACGGGAAGTAGTTGTTTCAATGGATATTTATCGTCTCAAATTGTCTTATTAACTAAGACACTGTTTGCATTTTCACGAATAGTTTTTTCGTAATTTTATATATTATTATTATCGTGTTTGTACAGGTCTAGTATATATTAAATAGTATTAACATTAACATTATTCTATAATGATATTAACGGCAATTCTTTATTAAGACTGTTAATATAGAGGATAAATGTCTATGTGTAATAATCACAAAGAAATGGAAAAATTGAGGATAATTTTCTTTGTTACACAATGAATATAAATACTCTCCTATTCAACACAGTATAAATTATTTGATTTACAAAAATTTCCTATAATACACTGTCTGTATAAAATTTGTGATTTATATGTATTATACACGGTATAAAGTGCAAGGAAAACTATTTGCCCTCAGACGTATGGTGGGTTCAGGAGCTCCTGTAATTCCGGTCATGCTTTCAAGATAACATAAAATACTACTATAAAATAATTTTATAGCTAGATATATACTGGAACCCGTTTATGACTTATGTATTATACTTTGATGCATCGAGTGCCGTATAAAAATTGCAAGATTACATTTACGACGAATCAATTTCTAATTCGCACCTACCGCCAGCATAAAACCCTAATAAATATTGCAGAGACGAGGACTTTCAAACCTGATTGATTTTTAATAAACACTACACGTAAAAATAAGATTTTATCAAGGTATTTTACAATGTATTTTCTTGATTGAATATCTATGTTTATAATTTATTAAAATTTAACCAACAGCTTTTCTTCGATAGTTTTTTGTATAATAGGAATTTTATTGTTAAAAAATTCTTTGTGTTTTTTTGTTGTCTCGGAACTTTCAGCGGTGGAATCACTAAAAAAAATCGCTTCTAACCCAAACATAATTCATCAAAATCTTACTTTTAACTTTCTTCCATGATTACTTATAACTAAAAAGAAAAATAGATACAATAATATTGCACTAAATATTTTTTTATTCATCCAAGATTTTGATTAAGATAAACATATGCCAATGTATACACTATTAATTGTCAGGCAATCTTCTACGTTATAAAAACGTTTAATTTAAAGCTTCTAACGAGTGTTTCCACTCCCTGGTTAAGCATGAAGTAAAATTTCGAGTTTAGAAAAGCCTTAAAAATTGGTTTGGTCGCTCCGCGAAGCGGAGCAACCAAACCAAATTTTCAGGCTTTTCTAAACTCGAAATTTTACTTCATGCGCCACGCGTATACAGCACTGATTTAAAGTAAAGTTCAAAACATATTGTCTAAGTTCTCACTCACTTTTGCGTACGATATTTTTCTTTTAATTGTAAGTACTTACATATCCTTAAGCAAATTACTTCAACTTTGAAAGAGCAAGTTTTGGTTTGACGAAGTAAATAATTTGTAAAATGAATTATACTCAAGCAGTATATGTTGAACTTAAGTTTAGATCAGTGTTTTGTACGCGTGGCGCATGAAGTAAAATTTCGAGTTTAGAAAAGCCTGAAAATTTGGATTTGCCGGGGCGCGACTCGCTACGCTCGCGTGCCTCGGCAAATCCAAATTTTCAGACTTATCTAAACTCGAAATTTTACTTCATGCTTAAGCAGGGAGGGGAAACACTCGTTAGAAGTTTTGAATTAAATGTTTTAATAACATAGAAGATTGCCTGGCAATAAACACTGTATACATCAGGGCTTTTCAACCGGGGGGGATTTCCTAAAAAGTAGGTGAAGTGAAACAAGGCTATAATACTGCTTCAATCTTACTAAAAAAACCCAAATAAAATGAGGAAGGGGACGCGTGAAGTTATATGCGGGGGGAGGGGCCACCTGAGAAAGGTTAAGAACTCCTGGTATACATCGAGATATGTATATTTAAAAAAATCTTGTATAAGTTAACAAATATTTATTGCAATAAATACTTGTACCTATTTTTTTTTTGTAGTTATTAGTATTCATAGAAGAAAGTTAAAAGTAAGATTTTGATGGATCGTGTTTGGGTTGAACGGGAATTTTTTTTCGGCGATCCCACGGCTGAAAGTTTCGAGACAACAAAGTCGGCGAGTATTTCCTGCGAAAAGTTATCCCGGGCAAAGAAAAATGCGGACGGGCGTTTTGTTTTATTTTGATTTGTTCTTGTGTGTGTGTATATGTGTGTGTTCGCAAAGAATAGATACAATTCCTGGCAAACTTACATTAGAATGGATTTTATATTCCCCCAAGGACGCTTTTTCCATTAAAAAGGGTAATTTATCCATGAGACATAATAAGAAAAACAACTATCAATTACATATAATATGAATAAAAATAAAACAATGATTATATAACATTAAATGCTATCTTGGAAGCGGGGTTAGTTAGGTTTGTAAAGTTTGGTTAGATGACAGACAATAGTAGAGTTAGGTTAGATGATAATTTGTAGTATAAGGTTAGATATATCTGCAGTTAGGTTCAATGATATTTTGTAGAGTTAAGTTAGATGTGAATTACTATTAGATTTGGGTTAGGTATATGTACAGTTAGGTTAGATGACACATTACACAGAACGGCTAGTTGTCATTTTAGATTAGATGCCAGATGGTAGTAGAGTTAGGTTAGATGCATGTGCAGTTATGTTAAATGATGGTTTGCACAGTTAGGTTATATGACACGTTGCGTAGTTATGCTCGTTGAAATTGAATACGTTGCACAATAAGGTTAGTTGACATTTTAAGCATAGTAGTAAAGTTAAGTTAGATGTATGTGCAATTATAATGAATTATAATTTCCACAGTTAGGTTAGCTGACACGTTGCACAAATATATAAGTTGACATTTTATGCAAGACGAATAAATAATAGACTGTAGTTGAGTTTGGTTAGATTCATGTGCAGTTATGTTGGATAACAATTTGCCCAGTTAGGCTAGATTACACGTTACACAACTAGGAAATGTGTCATTTTTAGAGTTGGATTAGATGGCAGTTTGTGCGGCTGGGTTAGATCACAGTTTATACAATTGGATTAGATGGCAAAGAGTAGTGACATTATATCAGGTATTCAGTTAAAAACCCGATCGAGTTGGCTGTATTTTCTAATTTTCTAAACATTGTAAAGTAGGTTAATCTAAAGCACTTTTATAAAAGTTTTTTTCTTTCTTGTCACATGAGGTGGTATCGCTTAACGTCTCTGCACTGCGGTCTCCGTGTTCCTTTTGTGCGCCTCTAGATGGTTTACTCCCTGTGTACACCTGTGTCTTCTATGAAGTTCAGGAGTTTCAGCCAAGGGATTTTCTTGAGCACTATTTCAGTAAGCACAGGCTTCCCGAATTGCTCCGTGCGTTGCCTTTTATAAGATTCGCATGTACACAGTAGATGTTGGGGAGTTTCCTTCTCTTCAAAATTCCCACGACATAGGGCTTTTTTCTCAATTCCCATCCTATGTTTGTACTTATTCGGGTCACAGTGTCCAGTGACTAGTCCTGTGATTCTTCATAGTTTTATTCTACTCAGTCATGACAGCGTCAATGTGCTGCTAAGTACCGGGCCATCTAGGAAGAGTCTTGTGTGCTTCATTCTCGTTTGGTTGTGCCATGCCTTTTCATGCTTCTTTGCTAACTTGGGTCGGATTATTTCCTTTCCGGTTTCATGAGGTTATCCGAATTTAGTATTTTATTCTACATAGCAATTGCTGTTGCCATTGCTTATTTAGCAGCAAAAACAGCTGATTTATAAGAAGAAACAACGCAATTATAAGAACAAGACAAAGTAATGAGCTACTGATCAACATAATCTGAAATTTATTTAGGTATGGCAAAACGTAAATTGAACTGCGACTTCACTTATTCGTTCCAATTTCTTCTATTAAAAAACCAACGCCTTCTCGATCGATATATTGTTATATGAATACCTGGTATAATCAACGCTTCGTAAACGTACGTATGATGCTGTAACATTAAGACAGCGAAAATATTGTAATAATTAAACTAAATATATTTATAAACTCAAGAATCAATATTTAAAGTATCAATTAATTAAAAAAAACACTTTTTTACAAAAATATTAATCGTGCTCAATAGCACTTCATTGGACAAGTTTCAAACCAGTTGTATACTAAATTGCCTATATTTCCGCTCAATATAAATTACACAGGCAACTCAATATACACTGATCTAGTTTTTAGTAAGTATGAATTAGTTCTACGCGCCAAGAACTAAATGTAATAAATTTGTTATTAATACATTTTAATAAATTTATGACGCCGTTCTGGAGATTAAACCGCCATTATACGGCTCATGTCGCCTTTCTCGTTCCGGGCAATTCTGCTTCTTAAAACGTTCCAGCGTCGGCCATTCTGGATGCAAATTAGCAGCGCGCTCTCGCCGTTAAATTCCGGGATCTTTCGCACGTGATATCAGCCCTTCGGACGGGCGCGAATTATTTTAATCATCCCCCTTACATGTCGGGGGGCTTAATCCTTAATTTTTAATTCTGACGGATTTACGCGCGAGAATAACGAAAAAAATAAAAACTCTTTGCTCGTGCTAATTATGCGAAGGACTTTTTGATGTCGGAGTTTAACACGTTGGCGAGTTCGGGGATGATGCGCTTCCCTTGGGAACTAGGTTGTTTATTAGGGAGTTTATAGATATCCTGACAATGCTTAATGTAAACGCTGGATTTATGATATCTCGGGAGGAATTGTTAGTTACGGATTGTTCAAGTTTTTATTATTTCTATAGACACTATCGCTTATGAAGCAAAATATTATTACTACATGTGTGACAATTACGTTAAATAAACCTGTTTGTTAATAGTTAATTATAAAAGCATACTGTGCGAATATCGATGCCTTAGCTCACAGATGTGTTAGGTGCATATAGATTCCGTAGCACTTAACACATCTGTGAGCTAAGGCATTGTAGTGGCGGTCATTGGCACTTAATCGCCGACCGCCAAAAATGCATTGCGAGCATTCGTCATTGTCAATATGCGAGGCTCACAAGGTATTTACTATTGTTTACTACGTGGTGTGTCAGCTAAACAAATGCACATTCTAAATATAATTGATATCATAACATACAGAGAGTTTTATGTAACACCGAACATTTTCACAACGAAAATATTTCTTTTAAGTATACATACGCATTTCGTTGTACATTTTCCGACGCTCGGTTTATTAAGAAAATTCAATTAGAACTTCAAACGAGTGTTTTCCACTCCCAGGCTAAGCATGAAGTAAAATTTCGAGTTTAGAAAAGCCTGAAAATTTGGTTTGGTCGCGTAGCGCGAAGCGCGGAGCGGCCAAACCAAATTTTCAGGCTTTTCTAAACTCGAAATTTTACTTCATGCGCCACCGGTACAAAACACTGACATATTACGAAGCTTAAAACACACCTCTAAACTTTACATTGAATCAGTGTTTTGTACTGGTGGCGCATGAAGTAAAATTTCGAGTTTAGAAAAGCCTGAAAATTTGCTTTGGCCGCTCCGCGCTTCGCGCTACGCGACCAAACCAAATTTTCAGGCTTTTCTAAACTCGAAATTTTACTTCATGCTTAGCCTGGGAGTGGAAAACACGTGTTTAAAGCTTCAAATTAAATTCTCTTTGTAAACCGAGCGTCGGAAAATGTACAACGTATGCATATGTATACATAAAAGAAATATTCTCGTTATAAAAATGTTCGGTGTTACATAAAACTCTCTGTATATGTAAACATCAAACAATGTTAATGTATATAATCTCAGCACATACAGATAATACGAATCATACAGAATACAGAATGGAGAATATCACCTATTAGTTATAAGAAATCACAGAGCTGTTCAACTTGTATAGAACAATAAATAAATTAAATAAAACCATTACATCATCAATATGTTTGCGTTATTTTATATTCTCAACGCATATTGAAATTATAAAGAGGGATAAAATTAATTGATTACACTGATTTACAGCAATATGGTTAAGTGGGTTTTCATTGTTGTTCTTTACTAATTTGGGTACGCTGTATCCGAATCCGCCCGCCCGTTTGGGTCAAAATTGCTAGATTTTGAGATACCTTATCTCAAAGTAGTCACAATAGTTATTTGACAAAGTCATGGGAAGTTTAGTAACTGGGGGCCGAAAAATGGCCCATTTCGACCACTTTGAGATAAGATATCTCTAAATCTGGAGACTTTTGGCCCAAATGAGCATTGGATTCGAATTCAATTTTCTACGTGGGGATTTTCTAAACTCGAAATTTTACTTTATGCTTAGTCTGGGAGTGGATCTAGATACATTTATAGCGAATACATGTATATTTATAAGAAAAATTCTCAGTATGTAATACAATAAGTCATTCGTAGAAATCATAAAAAAAATTGTAAAAAACTGTAGTACAAGGAAATATGATTATTTTTATATATATACAGGGTGCCCGTTTTTGGAGCTCAAGCATGGGGATCTCGGTTATTTAAAGAGGTACAAGGTCGGTTAAATTAGGGCAAAGTTGCCCAATCTGGAGTATAACATAATGCCGTTTTGAAACATAAAATATTCCGAATGCTTCCGAAGATATCCGAAAAAATCGAAATTAAAAAAAAAACGTTTTTATTTTTTTTTGCGAGACTATTTGAAGAGATACTTTAAAACAATTTACACCTCACCATTGCCACTTTATACGCTCTACAACGTGGTGATATCATAATAAAAATAAAAATGTCGATGTTCGTCAAACATCATCAACTTTGTTTTTTCTTATGGGCGCCATCTTGGATTTTTACATTTTCAAATACAGTTTTTTGTTCTGATTTCGGTGATGTGTCATGTGTTAGGGTTTGGTATAGCAGTTTGATGGAAATGCCAAAAACCCAGGTTTTGCAAAGAGTGCCTTGGAAATGACAGCTACACATTTGTTTAATAAGGTAATTTTTGACACTTTGACGGAATTTCGCTTCTCCTTACCTACAGTTACAAAACTAGTATACATTTATAACAAAATGCCGTTTTCAGTTGAAGAGAAACGCGATATGCTAGAACTTCATTACGGATCGCATTGAAATGTGGAAGTTACTTCGGATGTGTTCGAATAAGTTCAGCGGTATCCAGAAAGATAACAACCTGCTCAAAATTATTTTCTGATTCTTCATAGAAATATAGCTGAGTTTGGTGCATTTTCTAAGCCTAGAAAACGTGTTCAAGAGCAAAACGGAAATGAAATGAACATTTTACAAGCAGTAAGTAAAATATTAAAACCTAAAAAACAATAAACGGGTTTAAATTTAATTCTTCATTACATTCAAAATAATCTTTCTACTTCGACAAGGGCTATAGCAAAAGATATGAAAGATACATTCATTTCTTCTGCTGTAGCCCTTGTTGAAGTAGAGTGGAGAGTCTTGAAAAATCGTCCCTTTAAAATTCATATCACGCAAGTCTTGCATCCAGGAGACACTGAACGAAAAAGTTTTGTAGGAACATCATGACGCCGTTATTGCAAAATCCTCATTTTCTTTCTAACGTGATATTCACGAATGAGTTCAAGTTTACCAACACAGGCATGTTCAATCGTCACAATGAACGTGCATGGTCCGTTGAAAATCCACACGAGCACCAAGGACGACTATCTATGGGTTAGTTTATTTGGCGATAAGATCACAATTTGACAACAGATGGGTATTTGCACTTTTCAATGACCTACCCAATCGATTACATCGATGACAACATTTGCCTCAACGACCTAAATATCTTTTGGTTCCAGCAAGATGGAGCTCCACCACATAACGCTAGGAGAGTGTCTGATTACTTGTCTGAAATATTTCCCGATAGAGTCATTTCAAATAGAGGGGACGTACGTGAGCCGAAACGTACGCCAGATCTTTCTCTATTAGATTGTTATTTATGGGGAGCTATAAAATATATAATTTATAAATCTGTACCCATCGATAGACTTGCGAAGAAAGAGCATTCCAACTTAAAGGACCAAAATAAGAAGAAGGGATGCTTTAAGATCAATATAAAATCTAAGAAGACGTTCGTTTCTCATGCTCTAGTTTCATTCTATGTTATGAATTTGAATAATATTTTTGTACTTTTTATATCTTATAATAAAATAGGAATAGAAAACAATTTTGCGTTAGTTTTGTATTATTCTTTAATAAATTACTTTAATAAACAAAAGTGTAGCTGTCATTTCCAAGGCACTCTTTTCAAAAACAGGATTTTTGGCATTTCTATCAAACTGCTAGACCAAACCCCAACACATGACACATCACCGTAATCAGAAAAAAAGCTGTATTTGAAAATGTAAACATCCAAGATGGCGCCCATAAAAAACAACAAAGTTGATAATGTTTGCCGAAAATTTAACCGACCCTGTATCTCTTCAAATAACCGATATCCCCATGCTTGAGCTCCAATAACGGGCACCCTGTATATACATATACATAAATATATATATATATATATATATATATATATCTGTGGCTGACCGCAAAAACCTCATAACTCGTATTTTCTTGATTTCGAGATATTTGAGTTTAAAGTTTTGAAAGCTACTTTTGCTTATTGATTAAATAACATCAATTGAGCGATCAATACGTGTCCAGTGGATGACAATAAACGTAGAAATTATGTGCTGAAGGTATTTTGTCTGCAGGAAGGCCCGTGAACCAAGAAAAAATGAGTTATGTGGTTTTTACGGGAAACGCACTTAAGTGATTCTTACGGTCATGATTATAAATTATTAATATTTCTAGAATAAACTGTTTTACAGTAAGTAAATTAACCAATTAAATAATTTAATTAATCATCAACACATAATTGAAGAATTTTGTTTGGCAATTTCTTGAAAATTATTGTATAAATTCAACATTTACTTAATTAAATAAAAAAATCGATAACGCTAAAGATTCTATGTTCAATGCAATTAATTAAAATTATTATAATTCCATTAGTCTAAAAAGATGAGATGTCATAAAAAAAATTAAAATTTTTATGTATATATATATATATATATATATATATATATATATATCTGTGGCTGACCGCAAAAACCTCATAACTCGAATTTTTGTCGAAATTGAGTTAGTTGCATTTTCGGTATTGTGTTGGTCCCTAGTTTCATTTATAATACCTATTTCACATATTTGCTCGTTATTTGACGAGAAATCGCCAAGAGAAAAAAGCAACAAAGTGGGCATTTCCCGTAAAAACCACATAACTCAACCATTTCCCGTAAAAACCACTTAACAAAAAAAAAAAAATGCAAATGCTTAGTTTTGAAAAAACAAACAAAGCAAACAAATAGCGTTAATCGACCTGGAGGATAGCTCAAACTGCCATTTCAATATTTTTAAGGTCATTTGGTTGTATTTTTCACGCCTTTTTCACGCCTACTTATGTAAGGTTAGCTTCATAGGTACAATTGATGCATACAAGGCGGAAACAATGCATCTGTTTAATAGTAGTAATTATTATTAATTACTACTATTAAACAGATGCATTGTTTCCGCCTTGTATGCATCAATTGTACCTATGAAGCTAACCTTACATAAGTAGGCGTGAAAAAGGCGTGAAAAATACAACCAAATGACCTTAAAAATATTGAAATGGCAGTTTGAGCTATCCTCCAGGTCGATTAACGCTATTTGTTTGCTTTGTTTGTTTTTTCAAAACTAAGCATTTGCATTTTTTTTTTTTGTTAAGTGGTTTTTACGGGAAATGGTTGAGTTATGTGGTTTTTACGGGAAATGCCCACTTTGTTGCTTTTTTCTCTTGGCGATTTCTCGTCAAATAACGAGCAAATATGTGAAATAGGTATTATAAATGAAACTAGGGACCAACACAATACCGAAAATGCAACTAACTCAATTTCGACAAAAATTCGAGTTATGAGGTTTTTGCGGTCAGCCACAGATATATATATATATATATATATATATATATATATATACATAAAAATTTTAATTTTTTTTATGACATCTCATCTTTTTAGACTAATGGAATTATAATAATTTTAATTAATTGCATTGAACATAGAATCTTTAGCGTTATCGATTTTTTTATTTAATTAAGTAAATGTTGAATTTATACAATAATTTTCAAGAAATTGCCAAACAAAATTCTTCAATTAAATTTAAAAAAATCGATTCATACTTGTCTCTTACTAATCCTTTATTCGAGTAGGTATTCGTGATTCGAATCATATGGGGTGATTCGTATTCACGATTCGAACTTGTTTTTCGATGTTTTATTTGAAGGCAGACTTTTTTGAATTATATGGAGGCAGAAACAAGATAAGAATTCTTTATTTAAACGATTTGATTAAAAAACTGCAAAAAATCTCCCGCTCGACAGCGCACACACTCCTACGTGCAAAGAAATCGATTCGATGCCATCCTTTTGTACGATGCGAAATATCGCAAACACATTAAGCACTCGGTCCGATTACGGATTTCCCCTTGGCTCTCCCGAAATTTCCATATATTTTTTTTTTTCAGTGGAGGGAATTTTCTCGATATGAATCGGATCAGGAGGAAACGTCCTGCGTGATCCATCATTTACGTACCATAAACTCCCTCTCTCTCCCTCTCTCTCTTTCTCTTTCTCTCTTACTCTCCAGACTCGCTAAGTGCGATCTGATAATGCCGGTAATCCCGGAATGATAATATAAAGATAAACTACATATGTATATCTGGAGAGGGAGAGAGGCCGGATGTGTCCAGGAGATGGCGCTGTTTAGTAGCTGACCCAATTTCCGGTGTCAGATAACCGGAACGGCTCACTCTGTTTTCCACTGCCGGCCATTGGTCATTCGGTTTACCGTATCTATTACCGCTGGGGCGCCGATGTCTGACCTCGTAAAAAATGCTCCGTTTTACGTAAAATCAATTTCAATTTGTTAAATAATATCGGAATCCCTTTTTTTATATTCAAATGGATTTTGTGTTTATTTCACACAAATTTATGTAGAAAGATTTTATAAGATAAATTCAAATTCAAATCTATTTGAATTTGAGAAAATAAGCTTACGCTTCTTATAGTTTGCACATTTAAATTTAAATTTTAAATGTTATATTAAAAATCCATCTACGCTTGATATGTGTTATTGCAATTAAATCATTAGGCGCCATTGATGCATATACGCAACGTTATTAATTTTATATTAATTAAACTACTAAATAAGTTAATTTGATATATTATATTATTTGAATTACCGTAAAAAAAAAACACTTGTAAATAAAACACTTTTTACCTTGTTTAACCACTATATATTGCACATAATTTGTGACTATAATTTCGACTATCTAGTAGTCATTATCAAACTAAAAACTTGAAAATCTATAAAGAAAAACGTAAGTAATTTGTTTTTTATATATCTCGATTATTATTCATTTAAAAAACAAATTTCAGTGTATTTCTAACTTCACAATATTTCAGTATTTTATACGCGTGGCGCATGAAGTAAAATTTCGAGTTTAGAAAAGCCCCGTGAAAATTTGTCTCGGGTCGCTGGCGCGACCCTCGACAAATTTTCTACGCGGGGCTTTTCTAAACTCGAAATTTTACTTCATGCTTAGTCTGGGAGTGGAAATACTCGTTCTAAAGTTCATATTGCACGTTTTTATACAAAATCGACGAATGTCTACATTTACAGCGTATACATTATGTATATTTAAAAGAAAAATTCTCAGTATGTAATACAATAAGTCATTCGTAGAAATAATAAAAAGAAGTGTAGAATTTTACCTAAAATTAACTCTTAGAGTTAACTCTATAATTACTCGGCCGTTAATGGGTTAAAGATAAATTATGCGATATGTCCGGAAAATCAGCATTTCCAGTTTATGAATAAACTCAAATTCACTTTATGCTTTAACAAGGAGTGCAAACACCCATTCATAACTAGTAATATTTCGTTTATTAAAAGAGTTCAATTTGAAGCTTTAAACTAGTGTTTTCCACTCCCAGACTAAGCATGAAGTAAAATTTCGAGTTTAGAAAAGCCCCGTGAAAATTTGTCGAGGGTCGCGCAGCGACCCGAGACAAATTTTCAGGGCTTTTCTAAACTCGAAATTTTACTTCATGCGCCACGCGTATAAAACACTGATTTCAAATGAGGTTCAAATATACATGAATTTCACATATTTTAGTGTTTAATATGCGTAGCGATTTCATGCGCTACGCATATTAAACACTAAAATATGTGAAATTCATGTATATTTTCAAGTTTCAAGATTAAAAAAGCCTAAAAATTTAGTTTAGTCGCAATCAGTTTTTTTTTTTTGATAATTTTTACATCCTCTTTTTTCGTCAAATTACTTTCATAACTTTTCATCGAAGTGTTAACAGAGATGTATATCTAAGGCAAAGAAGAAGCCCTTCGATTGAATAAAAATGTTATCAACCGACGCAAAAACTTTCCTAATTATTACAGAAATGAATAATTCCCCACTCACTTTTTACGCTTAGCATTAACACCACTTTCTACGCACTTGAAAAGCAATTAATAAACAATTAGCCCCACCGGGTGAAGCGACAAACAATAAATCAAACGCAAATTTTAATTCGTTACAGCAAAAGTGGGAAAAGTTTGTCGCATCAAAACAGAGAATTAGAACCCTTCTTCTCCCTCTCCCTTGAAGCAGGTACGGGTTCCAGATGCTGTACAGTTTATAATTTACCCCTATAGAGGAGGAAGAAGGCCGTTGCGCGCTTTCGCGAAAGTTCAAGCCCTTTTGTTTATTATTACTGTTGAAACAATTAAAGGGATATACATTCATCACCGGGAGGGGGGTAAAAAGAAGGCGGAAAGTGGGCGAGGGATGTTTTACGATGTGATTTAGTTTGTCTCTGCGCTAAGAAGTTCCACGGAGTTTGTTCGTAATGTAAATGTGCACTAGACGGATGCATTCTTTACATCGGAATGAATGTCGCGAGCTTTTACACAAATCCCCTTTGCTGGAAGGGAAGTTGCGCTGTAATTACAAATAAGACTCAAGAAAAAATTAGGAAAATTTGATGGTTTTCTTTTAATTTCCTCGTGTGGTGTTCAGTGTTAGTAACTTTTGAATATTTTTTGTTACAGCCATGGTCACCCATACAATATTTCTTAAGTAAGGTGGTAAGAAATAAAAGTACTTTCATGAAATTATTTATAAACGGATTTTTTCTGTTAAGCGTATATTGTTTTTATTATCCAATAGAGAAAACTAGATAATTTGGGGTTAAAACATAAGAATGTACAAAATTAATGTATTTTCTTACAGACTTTAATATAACTTTTACTTTAATAATCAAAAATAAATCATCTACTTAGCATTGTATTTATAAAGTTTTATTGTTTTCTGTATCAGATAATAAAAATGTATTAATTATTATTATCTGATACAGAAAACAATAAAATTTTGTTTAAAAGTTGGTGGCCCCCTTAGTGGATATTTATAACATCAATGTTGTTTTATTGGTTGATATTAATGTAATAATAAGCAAGTCAATGTTATTCAAACCGGATTCACTTATTTAGGGCAGACACCAAAGAAATTATTGAAAGACTTTAAAATCAACACAAAAATCTATTTTTAAAGTTTCTTGTATTTAAAAAAATATATTTTCTTGTCCACTATCTATAATTGATACTACTTGCATTTTTTAAGATTCTTCAAAGAAAGGTCTGTATAAAACACTGAAAACAAAATTAAGTATTAGAAACATCTTGTCTTATTATTTGCCTCTAATTTTAATAGTTACAAAATTAAAAATTAGTCAATTTCATTGTTTTAATTAATTTTAAGGAAAATATAAAGGCTGCTTTAATTTTGCTTAGCTATGTTATCAATTTAATACTATTTCTATTTTTTATCTTTATGTGACAAAACCTGACATGTTTTTGCTTTTTTATAAAAGTTTAGAATACAGGGTGGGCCATCCGGTTCGTTATTGCTTCGCAGTTTGGGCCTTAGAGCAGCTTGAATCGGACAACGATTTTGGGCGAAAATTCATCTTTTCTGACGAGGCTCATTATCATCTTGGCGGCTACGTTAACAAACAAAATTGCCGCATCTGGGGCTCAGAAAACCCGCACGTTATTTTCGAGAAGCCAATGCATCCCCGGAGAGTGACAGTTTGGTGCGGATTGTGGAGTGGTGGCATCATTGGACCATTTTTCTTCGAAAATGAGGCTGGAAACAACGTTTCGGTCAACGGTGAGCGTTACAGAGCCATGTTATCCTTTTTTTTTTAATGAAATTGAAGACATGGATTTGGACAACCTCTGGTTCATGCAGGATGGCGCGCCATGCCACACAGCCCATGCCACAATCGATCTTTTGCGCACCAAATTCCCAAATCGTGTTATCAGCCGTCTTGACGATGTCAATTGGCCGCCTCGGAGCTGCGATTTATCCCATTTAGATTTTTTTGTGGAGAACCTTGAAGGACCGATGTTATGCCAATAATCCAGAAACGATTCAAGCACTTCAGGCCAATATTATCCAAGCAATCCGTGAGCTACAGCTCGAAACCGTCAACAAGGTCTTAGAAAATTGGAGTGACCGAATGCGCTACTGCGAAGCCAGCTGAGGCAGCCATTTGAACAAAGTTGTGTTCCATAATTAATGGAAATGTTTGCTCTTATTAATAAAACCATGGGAAAAAAATTATTTTGGTAATTTTTATGCATTTTTAAAAAGAAACCACTAGATGGCTCACCCGTTACATGTCTAGTACACATGGCTCGATGATTGATGATTCATCAAGGCTTAATCTTGAGAACAAGCCAGTACACCACTAAGACGGTTTGAAATCCTGAAAATAAATTTTTGAGCATCAGAGTATGTCCATATGATTTTTTGGAATGATGTGGCAGTGATAGAACCACCTCTCACAAGTCATTTGACAAATCAGGATTTGCAATAGTTGCTGGAAACTGAGGGTGTAAACACAGCTTCTGAGTGCACTCTTTTTGAACTCCCATCACACACTCAAGCGGTAGATAGAGCCGTCAAAGAAGTCATTGCTTACTTAAAATTGGTCTGTGATCAAACGAAATTTACCTGTTGAAGACTTTTCTTGAAGATGTAAATACATGCACTCATGGTTGGGTGGTTGGGAGGGCATCGGTGGGACTCGAAGTGCAACCAATCAACATCCCTGTGGTGAGTCCTAGATAGTTCAATATGAACTAGCTATATAAACAAGTTTTGATTACATTATAAGAGAAATTATAGAAATAGAAAAATATCACAAATTTACGAATATTCAGATAAGTTTAAGCCTCATGTGTAGACTAAAACCACAGCCTAAAAATATTTTTAAAAATCCTTTCTATATTTAAGCTCATTCAACTATTAAGTGACTATTTTCTTTTTGTTTTAAGTACTCAATTTTTTTTTGTAAAAATGTAAAAACTTTTAAAATTTTTTAAAGTATAAATTAAATGTGCAGTCTCAAGATGACGTCGTATAAATTAAATATTTTACAGAATTGTTGCGAGATCTCATATATAGTCATTAAAGGGTACCCATTTTTGAAAAAAAAAATACTTTTTTCACTCCACTCGAAAGTGTACATATAAAAAAATTCAAAACGATGAGGACCACAACAAAAAGTGTGGATTTTAAAAATGTTACAATTTCAATCTCTACAACTTTTAGTAGATAAATGTTTCAATATTTGTTCGTAATTACAGTGATTTTTTTATGTATTCCTACTAGAGTTGTAAAAAAGAACGTTTTTTATTTTATTTTAAATAAAACAAACAGATTTCTTTCAAATAAGGGCTTTTTTTCAATAAAACAGCGTCTAAAACATTAACAATGAAAAACATGTTTAAACCGTGTTTAAAACATGTTCAAAACAAAACATACAGGGCAATTTTTCACTGAGTATACATATTCCGATGATCTTAGGTATACATATGCACACACTGTAAATTTTACGACATTCGTTATTTTTTTTTTAAGGATTTTAGTTTGAATCTTTAAACGAGAGTTTTCCACTCCCAGACTAAGCATGAAGTAAAATTTCGAGTTTAGAAAAGCCTAAGAATTTGGATTGGCCGCGTAGCGAAGCGGAGCGGCCAATCCAAATTAGGCTTTTCTAAACTCGAAATTTTACTTTATGCGCCACGCTTAAAAACACTAATTTACAGTGAAGTTTTTAAAACACACACATACAACAACGGTTGTAGGCAACCTAATATACGTTAGAGTTATTGGGTTGCCTATAATCACTGTTTTATCAAATTTGTTCAGCGCAGAATTTGACTCGCTTTTTATTCACATCTACATATTAGATTGCTAAAGCCGTTTATTTTAAACTTTACGATATTTCAGTGTTTTATACGTGTGGCGCATGAAGTAAAATTTCGAGTTTAGAAAAGCCTAATTTAGATTGGCCGCTCCGCTTCGCTACGCGGCCAATCCAAATTTTCAGGCTTTTCTAAACTCGAAATTTTACTTCATGCTTAGTCTGGGAGTGGAAAACCCTCGTTTAAAAATTCAAATTAAAATCCTTTAAAAAAATAACGAATGTTGTTAAATTTACAGCGTATGCATATGTATACCCAAGAAAAAAAATCCCTTTATTTAAAAATCACATTTATGCACACACAGTTGTAATATTTTATTGTAATAAAATGTTATGTTTAATAATGTAATTTGAAATATCTTTAACAATTTAGCTTGGAAACAAAAACTTAAACTCCTAATGAATTAGTATAAAATATAATTTAGCAAATTTTAAATAATAAAAAAAAACGTTCTAAACAAATTTAACCTTTAGAACATGTTTTGAACAAAATTTAAGATTTAAAACAAAATCGTTTAAAACACGACGGCTGTTTTTAAACATGTTTAAAACACTGTTTTAAAACAAAGTGTTTTAAACATAACAACCCTGATACCTACGCTGTAATATTTCAGGAATTTATTGTTTTTATAACAGCGTAAAATTTGTCTCTCGCCCATGAAGAAATAATTGAATTGAATTGAAAAATAAGAACATTTAGAGATAAAAAAAATGGATTTTCCGCTGTAACCGAAGCTAGGAGGTCCAGCATAGCACCTAAACAGGAGGCGTCTGGGGCAGACCTGAGTCTTCGGACGATGGATGTTTGAAGGGGACGATTGTCCAAGTTGGAACTGTAGACCTTCTTGAGGTAGCCTCCGTGTCCCTATCTTAGATAAGGCTAACTTACACACGGCGGGGTTGACTCAGCCATGATGCTTGTCGCCGCTAAATGAGGAGTCAGAGGTGGGCCTTGAATAGCCCAGGGGTGCCTAGTCGCCCCTCCAGTCCACACGTGGGTAGGTCTCCGGCGGGCAATGGTTCCACTGTTCCCTAAGACGGACGCTCTATCGGTATACGCCGCAAGGAAAAAACCGGAGCACACTCTACCGAACCGAAGCCAGCAACGTTTTTTTTTTTTTAACTAAGTTACATGTGATTAAAAAACATATTTCCATGAAAAAAATTATAAACTTCTGTACTACAATCGACTAAAAATGAGCGCATTGAGACCGGTTTTAGGAATTACCCATGTAAGCTGTTTCCAACAATTTTCACAAGATTGTAAAAGTCGGTGAAATATATTGTTTGTTGCTCGTTAAGCAAAGATTTTCTCTTACAGAGATCTATCGACGATACATTTTATTAAATTATTAACATTTTAACTATTCGGAATACCTGAAGCCATTTAATAGTATAAACAAATTAACAAATGAAAAAAAAATGAAAAGTTCGCTTCAAGAATCACATCTATTGCCTGAAAATTTAGTTTTAGTTTAAAAATTTTACTTCATGCTTAATCAAGAATTCGATACTATCGTCAGTAGCTCAAATTGAACTCTTTAAAAAAAATACAACAAATGTCTCAAAATGCATACGCTTCGGGATATGTATACTTCAAAGAAAAATTGCTGTATGTTTATGTCTGCATCCCCACCAATACAAATTCTCACGAACTACTAGTAAAATGATATAACAAAAATCATTTATATATTTATAAATAATTTTAAAATTCCTGATTTCTTGGTGTACAGTGAGGTAGGCAAGTGACCATAGTTAAACCTACTTAATCTTAATTTGATTCACATTTAACGAATTTAATCAAGAACAATCAGGGAAAACAAACGTCTTTCAGACACGTGGAAAAATGTAACGACCCACCCTAGCAATCAACATCGTTGACTTTTTCCTTCCTAGTCCCAACATCTGATTGATTCATTCCTGAAACCCACAAACATAAACAGACAATCTACGAATTTTCTAATCTAGTACTAGACATTCGTCATTAATTTCATAGTCTATAGCCTATTTCTCTTTAATAAGTAATCCAATCGCTGTGATTATGCTACCTGTTTAGTTCCTCTCGTAATAATGCTAATTGTATAATACATAACTGGCATTGATATTAATTGTCGCTGTTTAGGTTCATAAGCCTGTTATCGTCGTTATTATTATTGGGTTGCGTAAGGGAGTTTCCAATTGTTAGGCATCGGTGGTTATGATACAATAACATTGAAACTATGCTTCAAAACAGGGGTGTCAAATTCATTTCTGCCGGGAGTCTTTTCTGTCAAGCAAAATTCACGCTGGGTTCACGATATTAATTATTTCAATACTTGTACATAGACACATTCAATGTGATATGTATTTATATCATTACTTATGCTGCTTTTCAAAATTCCTACTTTTATTATTTGAATTAAAAGTATGATGTGTTCATTATTGTATCGTATGTTCAATACAAAAAACCTCTAGAGTGCCATGGAAAATACTGTAGGTTGGCAACTCTGAAATTATATTTGGCAATTATTATATTTGACGATTTATATGTCAATTTCTAAAGCGTGTAGCACCTAAATTAAATAAAAAAAATTAAATCAAGGCGCTCTCGATTCGTTTTATTGAGCATACGATACTTTCTACCAATCCAAATTTGCAGGCTTTTCTAAACTCCAAATGTATACTTCATACTTTGAGCTCATTCCATTTAACTAGGCGATAACTGTTCCTAATAACAAGGGGGTGAAAAAATCATCTCCTATAATAATTTGCATCAAAACTTTTTAATGCGTCTACATTTTTTCTAAACTTGATTTAAATGGAGAAGCGGAGCGACCATACCAAACTTTCAGGCTTTTCTTAACTCGAAATTTTAATTCATGCTTAACCTGGGAGTGGAAAACACTCGTTTATAGCATTAAATTAAACTCTTTAAAAAATAGGTTGATTGATAAGGCGTTGGGGTGTTGAAAATCCACATTCACTTTGTATGAAAAAAATTCTGAATAACTTTTTGATTTTCAAAAAAGTGTGATTATTTTCACAACAATTGTTTCGCAAAGTTGTTGCTTCTTCAGGTGAATAAAAGCTTTTTTGTATACTGAGTGATGGATGTCACGTTCACTGTCAGTACATTTGTTTTGTAAACTAGGGACTTGTAGTCTAGATCTGCTGCGTGTTATTGGTCCACTCGATGTAGAAGGTGCTAAAATTTCTTGATTTGTGTCCGATGTATCTGCATTATTGAAATTACTTGAATTTGTCTGAATATTCCGAAAATTGTTGGATTTTGGAGGCAAGTCATTTTTTTGTTGTTTTATAATATTCATCAAAGGTTTCCATGTGGTTTGTAATCTTGTGCCATCATCTCGTTTATTGAGGCACAAAGGATGTTTTTCTATTTCTATGGCTTCACGTACGATTCTTTCTTAAAATTTTGGGATAGAACTAATTACCGAAGTATTTTCAAAATCTATGTTATGGTCTGTATCAAATTTATGTTGGAATAATGAGGAATTTTGGTCGTGATTTTTTATGGCTAATTTATGTTGATCTCGTCTGACGCTAATTCTTCTGTTGGTTTGGCCGATATATGATTTATGGCAGTCTTTACAGGGAATTTTGTATATTCCTTGTTTTTCAAGGAAAATTTTGTCTTTAGGGCTACGTAAAAGTTGTTTTATCGTAAGATATGGTTTGAACGATGTGTGTATGTTAAATTTTCTGAAAATATTCGAAATTTTGTCTGTAACTCCTTTTATGTAAGGAAGAGTTATTGTGTTCGTGTAATCTGTCTTTATAGTGTTTATAGGTTTTGGTGTATTGGCCCTCTCAATTAGATCTAGACTACAAGTCCTAAGTTTACAAAACAAATGTACTGACAGTGAACGTGACATCCATCACTCAGTATACAAAAAAGCTCCTGAGGATGGCAGAAGTGATGCTGCCGAAACGTAGAGCGCAAATAAACCAATCAACGCGAGAAAGCAGCCCAAAAAACTCAAGCAAGTTATATTTTGCTCGCGAAAACCTAAAAATAAATATATATATATATATATATATATATATATATATATATATATATATATATATATACATTAACACTATTGCGAATCACCTGCTCTCCAGAAACCACAGCTTCAACAAGGAATTCCAGATCCTCCATACAGAGAAAAAAGGAAGGAAATTAAATCTACTGGAAAACTTGGAAATCAACAGATTCGAAAAAACCGGCCTCCTACTCAACGAACAAACAGAACTGTCAAACTCCCCACTACTAAAAATATCTACCCCACCATAGTGTCAATAGTGTTAAAACAATTGTTGTGAAAATAAACACACTTTTTTGAAAATCAAAAAGTTATTCAGAATTTTATGTATACAAAGTCTTTAAATAAGACAAATATCTGAAAATTTACAGCACATTATTCGAATATGAATACTTAAAAAAAGTCTTTGTATGTATATAAGTTATTATAAATAATGTACGGTAAACACTGCTGTTTCAAGACAATTACATTTGGTTCTACCTATAAACACACACAGTTTTTTTATTTTATTTTTTTGCACTTTTCTGTTAGTAAAATGAGTCGATTAGCAATTCTAATCGATCCGCAAAGCGCAATTATGGAATTGCCTTGCGCAATTATAGTGCGTTAGGTAAATGGTAGCGTAATTTAATTCTAATTACAACGTGTAATTCACGTCATGGTGAATTTAACACCATATACTAGATAAACGCTCCAAATTTCGCAGTTAATTCCCCCAATCACCCATCGAAAATCCACTTTTTTTTTAACAACGCGAAACGTGCCCAGATTTTACTCTAAGTGGCCGTCCTTCCGATAAAATCTTCATGTAAAGCAAATCCTGCATGTATTTCCAAGAAGGACAGAGAGAAAGCGAGGAGGCCGTCAAGAACAAATGTCACATGTCGGGGATAAACTTTTGACTTCTCCCTGTACATCTGGAAACGTCCTTTCGCATAAAACCGATCGTGACGATCAATTTTCTATTCTCCCGTCAAGATTTATTTTCCTTACTCAATCCGTATTATTTCGTGATATATCAAAATTGCAATATCCAGAGTGGTTTGTTCGAAACACACGCGCAAACAGTCGAGTTAGTATTATTGTGTTTGCTAAATATAAATACGAGAGAATATCGTGAAAATATCATTATCTTTTACGATTTTCCTCTTGAGTTGTGTGTCTTCTTTATGAATATTAAAGTACGCAGCGGGAATATACGTGCATATTTTTTCAATCAAATGGCATTTGCTTTGCCTTGGGCTTACAACCATTAGCCAACATCATAGGTTTATTTTTTCCTATTAAATTATTCATACAATTTAACATACATGGGAAAAGACGTAGAAATAACACTCATTTCGACAATTTGCGTGTATAATTCTCACAGGGTTTTTGTTTTGTTTGTTTTGTTTTACGTTTGTTTGTTGAAAAGTCTAGACTGTTTAAATTGAGTTGGTTTTTAAAGTTTTATAAGTTTAAAGATTAAAATTTATTGTCTGTGTCATGTAGCAGTTTATTTTGTTGATGTTATTGTTACATATTATTTCTATTTTATATCTTATCATATATTTTTGATAATCATATTTATTTGTTATATTTAAATCGTTTTTATTATCCCTTTATTTGTATATATTGCGTTTAGCACCGCTGTAAGGGGGGCGATGGCCCTAGGCGCACCTAACGCAAGGGCGCTGAAGGTGCCGAAATATTTATTAAAAATATATTACCTATAACAAAAAGACAGAGAGCTTTTAGAGTTGATTTATTAATTGAAATGTGTCATGTGCAAAAAGTCGCAGGTGCCAATTTTTAAGTAATGCGTTTTATATATGATATCTGTTCTAAATGTCATGCTATACTTGTACAATAAGCGCCGGGGCGATAGTGCTACTACAAGTAGCAGAAATAGGGACTCAATTATCAACACATCATAAGTGCCATAGTACTTTCGTTCACGTTTTTTGTTTCTCCTTTTGCATATGGCACGCTTTAATTCATGATTTATTCATAGTTATCCAAACAAGATTACTTTAAAATACTACGATCTTTTAACTAAACCTGAACTTAAGGTAAAGAGTAAGTTCTTTGTTATCTATAAATTGTCCCACACTAGTAATTCTTTGTCATCTATAGACTGTCCAACATCTTAAAAGATGTAAGCGTGTTCTTAATTATTTAGAAATTGTCCAATACTTCCATAAATTTGAGGTTTTTTGGTATAAAACGTGGGGCCATGCTAACGCTGGGTCCTTGTTGGGCGCCATACATTGTGAAAGTAAAAGTTAGAAACTTCAAACTGAAATAGTGTTTCGTAAGCGTGGCGCGTGAAGTAAAATTTTAAGTTTAGAAAAGATTGAGTTTGGACGTTACGGGTCTAAATCCAAACGCTCAGGCTTTTCTAAACTCAAAATTTTACTTCATGCTTAAGCTGGGAGTGAAAAACACTCGTTTAAAAATACATTTGAGGTTTTTTGGAGCCCAATGTGAGGCCAGGCTAACGCTGTGGCCCTTAGTTGGGCGCCATAAATCGCAAGCATCTAAATTTAAAACTTCCCACTGAATCAGAGTTTCGTACGCGTGGCGCATGAAGTAAAATTTCGAGTTTAGAAAAGCCTGAGTTTGAATTTGGACGCTACGCGTCCAAATCCAAACGCTCAGGCTTTTCTAAACTCGAAATTTTACTTCATGCTTTGTCTGGGAGTGAAAAACACTCGTTTAAGCCTCAAAATGAACGCTTATTAATTTATTTCTTTTAAACTTATTGATTAATGACTAAATATTCTTTTATTTGATTCGTAAAATTTTTTATATACTTATTAAGAATTGTAAATTACCAATGATTTAATAAATTAGTGAATCTAAACCGGTTTACCGATAATTCACCGGAATATATGATATCGTTGTTTTAGGGGTAAAATTCATTGAATACGTTATATGAATTATTAATAGAATTTAAAGATTTACCTTTACCAAGTGTTTTCCACTCCCAGACTAAGCATGAAGTAAAATTTGGGGTTTAAAAAGCCTGAGCGTTTGGATTAGGACGTATAGCGTCCAAATCCAAACTCAGGCTTTTCTAAACTTGAAATCTTACTTCATTCGCCACATGTATAAACACTGACCATACTGTGAAGTTGGAGATATACTGCTTATGTTTAACAAATTCAACCAAATCTCGAGCTATCGAAGTGTGAGCAATTTACAATAAATTTTTAGGAATACAGATAAGAATTTTTGACTTATTTATACTGCTCCATCATTTTTCACGTTGAGCTTAGCTTAATACTGAAGTATTCATGATTATTGACCACCATGCGTGATAATATTAAGTTGGGTCATTGGATGAATTATTAAAAATGTCTCGAAAAACGCCTAGCAATTGGATATTTGGCCCCAGGCGCCGTGCTCTGATTGTGTCTATGTTTATTTTATAATTACGACCGAATGCAGAAACCAAACACATCTAACTCCTCTTTTCCATGAATATTTATAATAATACTGAAAATCGAAAACATCTAACTCCTCTTTACCATCACCAGTAATTATCTTTATCTTATCAAATTCTTTGCTCAGCAATATGCGTGTCCGCACTAAATTTAAAAAAGAATCTATTTTTAGACTTGAAAGGGGAAGGTCAAAAACAGACTACAATTCTAATTCTCAATCAAACTTAATGTAAAAGTCAATTTTTAAACCAACAATAAAATAACATTCTTCTGTTATACTTGGATGATCACTTCACTAAAATCACACACCCAAAAAGATCATAAAATCAAATAAGAGAACAAAACTAATCTTTATATCTAATTTAACTGTATATACAGAAAGTTTATGAATCATATAAAATTAATGTTTGAAAGCTTTAGATTGAATTATTTCAAGAAACAACGATTGCTCTAAAATGTACAGCATACACATCGGGTTGCGTATACTTAAAAAAAATCCTTGTAGTTATATATTAACATGATCCATATTATTAAAAAGTTACTTATAAAATTAATGTCAAGAAGCGAATATGGGAAAATTCAAAAGTTAATTACATTTCTCGCTCGTATTTTTATTTAGCACTAATCCTGCAAAGGAAGTGTTAATTTCCTTTAGACATAATTTTAATGGTGCCATAATTAACGCTGGTTGAAATGTTTACAATATTATTTGCTATAAATAGAATTTACATTTTTTAAATTAAAATTAAACATTTTCCAGAATATGTTATGTACACAAAATATTCAATTTGCTATAATATTACAATAAAATGTTTCTCTACATATCTGTAAGAAACAATATTCTGAAAATATTTTTCTTGTGTACAAAAAATTAAACAAATGCCCGTGCAATGTACCAAGTATTTTTAAATCATATCCCAATATTCAAAAGCCGCAATCAAATATTTATGTACTATTATTAAAACTTATGTTTTATCAATTCTCAAAAATAGCAATTATCTGAATACAATATTTTTTATATAATTCTGTGTATGTTTACGTCACGTTAATACATTTTTCGTGTAATCAAATTTTGCGCTATTCAAATTCTAAAAAGTTTTTGGACATGTTAATATACTTAAAATAAAAAAAATTGCTCTATATTTACTTTTTATTAGTAAAAACTTCAATATCAGTTTATTTATATCCGGCACTTTGTCTCAATAACAGGGTTGCCAAATCAGTGATTTTGTCATCAAATCTGCTGTTTTCCATTCAGACGTAGCTAAATTCTGGCAATTGTTTATTTATTTATTTATTCATTTATTTCCCAACAGATACATCCAATTACAGGGAAACATTCTAATAATAATAACAATAATCAAAGTAACAATAAAAGTAAAGTAACAAAAAAGTAAAAAATGTATATATAAAAAATAAAATATAGCATGCAAGAAATTACAATTATATTTAACATTAAATAGTGGCAGAATAATAATATGGTACAACCAGATATAAAAAAAGAAATTAAACAGACTGTGAAATATTCATTAATAGGGTGGTATGAGAATCTATAAAAAAAACGTGGCAAATACTGTCAAAACTATCAAAAATTGGGAAATATTCGGCATATTATTCATAAAATTGTCTATATCCAAATTGTCAAACATTTCCAAGAAAACCCTTTTTGCTTAATTTTGTATAAATTATTTCTTTAAACGTCATTCGAATTCAAACCCGATCAAAACATCTACACAGTTTTTTGCCATCCCGAGAGTGGGTCGTGTACCCACTTGGAAACTTTTCTATCATTTCAGACACTTTCCTAAATATCGTATCGTTTTTATTTAATTTAATTAATATTCAACAACGCAATGAAATAATAAAATGATCGCGCAATTGAAAAGCAAAAAAAGGAACTAGTACTCGGAATATTCCCGTTGAATTTTTATCGTGCGAAGACATTAAGAGTAAGTATTCTATCATCTGTGGAGCTTTTAAATTTTACGACGAATGCTTTTATACGATCAAAGTACGGCCGAGATGCGCCCTTTTATGTCTCAATTCAAATACCATTCTGACTGGGCCGTAAAAAAAGCTCAGACTGATTCGCTTTAATGAAACCGAAACTGAAATCTGTTGTGTTTGGTGCCAGATCAGTTAAAGATTGTAAGCGAATATTTAATTAATAAAAAATGTGTTTTTAATTAAAAAAAAAAACAAATTGATTAATTGGAAGTGCAATTAAAGTCATGCTGACTTGTTGAACTTCGCCTGCTCTTTATTGTATATTTCTCTTTTTTTTTCTTTAAACTTTGAATAAAGAGAATTTATTATTATTAGTATTATTATTATTATGAGCGTTTCTCGGGGGTTTGTCCTGGCATTATAATAAGGAAACGGGCTAAGCCAAGTTACCCTTTTATTTATTGTAAGAATGTTCTGGTTATTGAAAGTGTTGACAGTAACACAGCTTTTTGTATATTTTCGTGTGTATATACAGGTATGTTTAGTACGTCCAGATTTTGTGTAAACGTTTTAGGAGTGATTCCCGTTACTGAGATGACAAATGGTAATATTCTGACCTTCTCTTGTTTCCATATTCTTTTTATTTCGATAGCAAGTGGTTGGTGTTTTTCAATTTTTATTATTTATTTTTTTTTTTTGGAAGTGGGGTAACTAGTGGTACTGAACCCAGTATCACGGCCTATTATTATTATTATTATTATTATTATTATTATTATTATTATTATTATTATTATTATTATTGCTGAATTCGATAAAAGCATATTTTTATGGCACAGAATATTAAATTATCTCTCTATGTAGCAATGTGTTTATACTAACAGGCAATTTATTGATACTGTTATTTCAATAAATAAAGGTAATGAATTATTTTTCAATTAACCCGATGTGAAACATATTTGAAAATTAATTGAAACCAGTAGCAGAGAATCGTGAGAATTTTTATTGAATTATTTTTCAATTAATCCGACGTAAAACATATTTAAAAAATAGTTGAAATCAGTGGCAGCTCGTGAGAATTTTTATGGGTGGGTTTCGAGCGAGTGTTTTGACTCTTTGATTAGGCATGGAGTAAAATTTCGAGTTTAGAAAAGAAAAAAATTGGTTTGGTCGCATACCAAAGCGGAGCGGTCAAACCAAATTTTCAGGTTTTTCTAAACTCGAAATTTTACTTCATGCTTAAATTAATTATACATAAAAAGAATGTATTTTTAAATGTAGGTATTCCTTGCGCTATTTAAAATTTAAGGCGTTCATTGCTATTTTTACAAGAGTTCAATTTAAAATTTCGAACGAGTGTTTCCATTGTTCGAAATTTTAAATTGAACTCTTGTAATAATAGCAATGAACGCCTTAAATTTTTAAAAGCGCAACGGAATGCGAACATTTATAAATCCATTTCCTTTATGTATAATTAATTTAAATAGGTAAATAGGTAAAACTTTAAATATTCAGCAGATCACGCCTATTTTTAATTTCTATATTTGAAACGTAATAAAAACAGGACTAATCTGCTGACGTTCCAAAACTTTAACAAACACTTTAAATATTCAGCAGATCACGCCTTTTTTATATTTCTATATTTGAAACGTAATAAAAACAGGACTAATCTGCTGACGCTCCAAAATTTTAATGATAAGTTTTTTTTATGCAGTGTCAAGCTAGAAAATTGTATACCAACTAGATATTTTACGGAATTTTTCTCTTCGTCCATTTCTCTAAAAAAAATACTTAGTAAATGTTAATAAATTACGAAATATAATTTTTATTATTTCATTTACATATACATTGTTTTATTATTATCACACTTAATACAGAAAATGTTCTTAAATAAAATCAAGAAATTAGTATATATTTAAATTTTTAAATGAGATTTTTAAATGAGATTAAAAAAAATATTAAAAAAATAAACTCTATAAGACGATTAGAATTAGAAATAAAACTACAGTTGTTGAAAACTTACTAAAATGTATACATTTTTAAGGTATGAATTATTACACTAGGCAACAACAAATTTGTTTATGACAATTTTATTTCTTCTGAAATTAAGCAGGCTATGACATTGATTGTTGCCAATATATTTGTTTTGTTCAACTGTCAACATTATGTTCAGCACATAGTTTTTTAATCAATCAGTGAAAATGTCGACATGGGGTGTTTGTAAAAAATCTAGTGAAAATTATCATTACGTATATGGGTTGCAATATTCATGTTTTTATACCTTTGGGATAGTAGAGCAAAACAAGAAACAGTATCTTACACTCGAGTGGCATCTTAGAAACAATTAATTCCTACTTAACAGAATCTTATTGATAAGTATTTTATTTAAAATTATAAAATTATATTTTTGCTGCTTCACATTAAACTTAAACTTATTAAACAGATCATTAAGGCTTTAGAAATAACTTCACTAGTTCTCCAGTCTATTAGAAGAATATTCTCTAGAGTGGCAATTGCAAAATAAAAGCCGGTAATTTCACTGCTCCGAAAATTAAAACAAAATTGAAATGTGAAGAATTGGAGGAATAAAATGGAAACAACTGAAGCCAGATAAGGCTGAAATTAAATCATTACTTACAGTACAATGTTATGTATTTTTTTACTAATAAACTGTGTGTCTACCTTTTCGCTGGGACCTAATGGGTTTCGATCTTATAGTATTCGACCTTATGGGGGGGATCCACCCCGTATAGATGTTTTTTTAGTTTTCTCCTGAAGATAGCTATGCTAAAGCATGTTTACAAAATAAAATTATATTAAAATAATACCAAGACTCACAGAGTCCTTTATTGTATAATTAAAATTATTGAACAAAAATTGATATTTCCACATACTAAGAAAATTGCATCGCCTGTAAAATTAGATTAGGTGGAGATTTCTGTTTTGCTTTCAGCTCCTCTCATATATTGCCTTGTATTCCAATATACATACAAAAATGAATTAATGTTAGAATAAATATTGGATTTTCATTTGCAAGTTGTTTTAGATTCTGTTGTAACGAGTGTCTATAAACTGTTGGCATCCCGATAGGTTCTGACTTCAGAAACATACGTCATGATTAGACATATAATTAAATTTATTTGACGTTTCCGAGATTCACTGAATCATATGACTTAATCTAAGAAATGTAATTTGTTTTTTAAAGCAACTGAGATATTGACAGTTTATAAACACTCGTTATATATTTTTTAAATTTTGTTATTACTGACAATTTTTGCATGTAGCTTCCCTCATAAAATGCATTGTATTCCAATATACACAAATGAATTAATGTTAGAAAACAATATCGGATTATTATTTGCAAGATGTTTTAGATTTTGTAGTATATTTTTTTATTTTGTTATTACTGAAGATTAAAAACAGAAACACTTTGATGCGTTCAATAAAGACGTGCAAATGGAAATTCTCTAGGGTGTGCCCCGCAGTCTCATTTAGTTTGATTCATTCCTTGAGAATGGTTAGTTTGGACATGTGTCAGGCCCCTTCTCACTCAACCCGGGCATTTTCCCCTGAAAAATCGACACTGTCCCAAAAATCTAATAACGAAACAAACGGAAATTCCGATTCATTGCATTTTCTAATTTACCCAGTAAAATATATTCGATTACCTTAAAAACAACACACACAAAAAAATATTCATTTAAGAAATAACAACTACAATATTTTTACGGTTTTCAAAACTAGGAATTTTACTTTATGCTTAATTAATAAGTAGAAACACTCGTTAGCAGCTTCAAATTGAACGATTTTATGAAATAAGCGAATGCAGGAAAATATACACTGAATTATTTATTATTATTATTCTTATTTAAATAATTATAGTGAACTTTATGTATATTTGAACCTCACTTGAAATCAGGGTTTTATACGCGTGGCGCATGAAGTAAAATTTCGAGTTTAGAAAAGCCCAGAAAATTGGTCTCGGGTCGCTGCGCAACCCTCGACAAATGTTCACGGGGCTTTTCTAAACTCGAAATTTTACTTCATGCTTAGCCTGGGACTGGAAAACACCCGTTTGAACTCTTCAAAAAAACAACGAAGGTCGGAAAATTTACAGCGTATGCACAGGGAATTTTTCTTCAGGTATACATTTTCTTTTAGGTATACATTTTCCTATACCCATATGAAAAACGCACTGTATATATCTATTATTTATACCTACATATCGATCAACTACTTCCGAAACCTCTTAGATCCCAATTTTCAAAAAGAAATTCCTTGTAAGTCAGATATTATTAACTTGTTAATATTTGTATAAACTAATGCAGGAAAATATACACTGAATTATTTATTATTATTCTTATTTAAATAATTATAGTGAACTTTATGTATATTTGAACCTCACTTGAAATCAGAGTTTTATACGCGTGGCGCATGAAGTAAAATTTCGAGTTTAGAAAAGCCCAGAAAATTTGCCTCAGGTCGCTGCGCGACCCGAGACAAATTTTTACGGGGCTTTTCTAAACTCGAAATTTTACTTCATGCTTAGCCTGGGAGTGGAAAACACCCGTTTGAACTCTTCAAAAAAACAACGAATGTCGGAAAATTTACAGCGTATGCATACAGGCAATTTTTCTTCAGGTATACATTTTCTTTCAGGTATACATTTTCCTATACCCATATGAAAAACGCACTGTATATATCTATTATTTATACCTACATATTGATCAACTACTTCCGAAACCTCTTAGGTCCCAATTTTCAAAAAGAAATTCCTTGTAAGTCAGATATTATTTACTTGCTAATATTTGTATAAACTATCTACTCGAAATACTTATTGAAAATCGCTCATGATGAAGTTATAATTACATATATTTTCGAAAAATAAATGGAAACCCTAAAATATATATTTTGTGAATGTATCTTATTTGTCATTGCACATTCGAGTCGCAAAGATGCAAAACGTGGTTTAATAAATTTGGTGCAAAATAACAAAAACTGATTTAGCAGAGTCTTTTAAATAAATAAAATAGTGTTGAATGAGCGTTGCATCGAATAGGGACAAAAAAATTATTTAATACTAAATAAAAGTTGACAGATTTTGCAATTGTCAAAATATGTCAGCTTTTGCAACTAACAAATTGTAATAGTTCAGGGTAGAGTAGTAGATTTAAAATAGGTATATATTGTAACATAATAACTTAAATACATGACATGGTAGTTAATGGTTTGAGAGTCGAATTAACTCTGGTCAGTTGGCCTCCTCGCGGGTATTTATATTTGGTGTTGGTGCTGACTGGTAGCGTTGGCCCGGTGATTTGGGACGCCGATGGTCACAAAGTCCACAAGTCCGTTGCTGAGTTGCAGAAGTTGTTGCCGTGGATCGGCCGGACAGGCGCTCGTCATTCTTGCGTAAGTGGGGTATCAGGTAATTGTCCGGAATTGTGTTGTGTTATGATTGCATTATTGAACGAATGATGCAATCGTAATAGAATAATTAATAATTAAATGTATGTCTAATCTTATGGATTAGATATTCTGCCCACCGGGAGTGTGGGATATCAGCGGTCGTAGTTGGATGGACTCTGTCGGTGATAAGTTCCTTGGAAGTGGGTGTGTGTTGACATTTTTTGTTGTCCTCTGGACTGTACAGTATTCTGAAGATGCTCTGGAAGCTAGACTTGGAACCATTTGAAGTTCTTCTGGATGTCCTGCCGGTGAGGTTTCGCCACTTTGCTTTTTCTTCCAGATGTGCCGAATGATTGCGATTCCTTGTCCTAATACGCCAAATGTGCCTATGGTTGTTACAGCACTGGTCCCGGACGAGTGGTATCTGATGTGTTTCCAGTTGATGTTCGAAAGTTGGTCCCTAAGTTCCTCTTCTTTGTTGATTATATCAGTTGCCATCTTATTGTTCTGCGATCGTAGAATATATTTGAATGAAATTTGATTTATCGGCCGTACTGTTTGTCCACTTATAAGTGAAACGTTAGCCTTCTTTGAATATGTGGCCAGTATTGCTTTGGATTCCATCTGGTTAGGCGTTAGCATCACATGTGTGTGTATGATGCAATCCTGGGTTATTTGGATTACTCCTGTGTTGTTAAGTTGAACATCCTCTCGTGTACCATTGCAGGATATGGCTATTTTGATGGGTGATCATGTGATGAATAACCATGTGTTTGACATATGTAGTTGCTTCCATGTAATTGAATGTAATGGAAAATTTCTTATTCTGCAATGTATCTTGTCATCTCGGTCGAATATTTGACTGATGATGCATTCGGGATGTGTCTCGATGTCCATGAATTGGGTGGGTACGCAAACATACTTGTGTCGTGTCAGTGTTCTGCAAGCCGAAAATTCTGTTTCTTGCAAATGGAAGTAGAGTTGTTGATTGTAGTCAACTGCGATGATGTCTTGATATATATATCCAGCGCCTCGTAGTATGTTTTATGAATTTGACATGGTGTCGCTGTTGCTTTCATTATTGTGAACTGTGATGTATCCACAATAAGGAATTGCCCATAAATGTGTATTGTGTTGCTATCCTGTTTGCTTTGCACATTTGTGATAGGTGCGGATAGTATTTGTAGATTGGATGGGAGCTTTAGGTTTGCATGTTTTATGATGGATTGAATCTGAGAAGGAGGTATTAGAATATGGAAGTAATTTTGTCTGTAATGGATGCTTACAATTTTGGAGAGGTGTTGGTAGGTTTCGGAAATTATGTGCTGTTTGATACGCACCAAGGAGATGGATATTTAACTGGTTGGAATTGATGGCTTCATACCATTTTGACATTTTATGGATTAATTGGAAACCTTGGTTTATCTTTAGTTAAAATTGTTCCAACTTCTTTGCCATGACTTCTTCTGTATTGTTGAATGTTGCCATGGCAGATATTAATTTAGTTTGATGTTGTGCTGAGTGGATGAGCTGCTTCTGGTTGGCATCAAGGCGGTCAATATCTGTGTAAACTTCGTCATTAACTCCAAATACTGCGGTCATCAATGTTCATAGTAATCCTCGTTTGTTGCGTGATTAGTCTTGATTTGCTATGCCTGAGAAAGTTTCTTCAATATTTTTTTAGTTTCGTCTTTCAGAAGTGGAATAAGATGATGTATCGCCTTTTTTGTAGTATTTCCTCCACTTTTCAGTTTCAGTTTTCAGTTTCAGTTTCAGTAGTAGGTTTTGCATTCGACAGAATTGTTCAAACTTAATTTTAAAAGGTTTAGGATGGGTTTTAAAGGTCAATTTATTTTTAAAGTTGTAGCCTAAGACTAGTAGAATCCAGGAGTACTAAAACATCAAAATCGAACAATAGGTGTATGGCTGGTTTTGCATCTGGGCGACTCATTTATGAAACGTTAGTGTCAATAGACGAATTAAAGTTAAAGAGGCACAAAATCAACACAATTTTTAATTTATCTAATGTAAAATTTGACATAATGGACTTCCAAGGTTTCGGAAGTAGTTGAACGATATGTAGGTATAAATAATAGGTATATACAGTGCGTTTTTTATATGGGTATACATAGGAGAATGTATACCTGAAAGAAAAATTTCCTGTAAGCATAAGCTGTAAATTTTCCGACATTCCTTGTTTTTTAAAAGAGTTTAATTTGAAGCTTCAAACGGGTGTTTTCCACTCCCAGGCTAAGCATGAAGTAAAATTTCGAGTTTAGAAAAGCCCCGTGAAAATTTGTCTCGGGTCGCGCAGCGACGCGAGACAAATTTTCTGGGCTTTTCTAAACTCGAAATTTTACTTCATGCGCCACGCGTATAAAACACTGATTTCAAGTGAGGTTCAAAATATACCAAAAGTTCACAATATTTTACTGTCTTATACGCGTGGCGCATGAAGTAAAATTTCGAGTTTAGAAAAGCCCAGAAAATTTGTCTCAGGTCGCTGCGCGACCCTCGACAAATTTTCACGGGGCTTTTCTAAACTCGAAATTTTACTTCATACTTAGTCTGGGAGTGGAAAACATTCCTTTAAAGCTTCAAATTAAACTCTTAAAAAAACAACGAATAACTAAACATTTAATGCTGAATTTAGAAATACGTATACTCTAAAGAGTATAATAATAAAACAAATTCTGTATAATATTCAAAATTATTTTTATAATAAACAAACACCGGAAATATTTTGTTTAAATCATGCATTTTTAATTAAATATCGGTATGATAATGAGAATTTAAAATGAATGCTTTTTAATATCCGCTGGAAATAGCTAATGTTTTATCAATGGTTTTCATTTAATTTTATCTGAATTTTAGTCGGCGCTGTGGAAATAGTAGTAGCTTCATTTGTAACCTTGGAACAGGGGAGGCGAAATCAATTTCATCGGTTAATCCAGCAGAAGTAACTCGCTGCGAAAAAATAACTTTTGCACTGTAATCGAAATTGAAATTGATTTCGCGATTGGAACACGAGAATTATTTCATTTAAAATACCTTCACTCCTCTCCACTCTTTCAATAAAATAATCTGCTTTGAAATATTTTACAATTATATGAACAAAAAAACGATGTTTTGCTGTGAAATTATTAATAAATTGTTGAGATTTAAATAGAATAATTATATTTAGCCTACAGGTATAGTGGAATTCGGGAGAGATATCCTATGACTAGTTGATGAGGAATGTGTGGTTAAAATTTTTTAGAGTTAGTCGACAGTTGTATCTGCAAAGATTTTTCCTAGTTGTGTAACATTTTGACGTTACATGACAATCCCATACTGTTTAGGTCGCAAGTATATTAGTGTTCTTTCCTTCAGAAAAGCCTTAAATCATAATTTCTTGTGAATGTTTTCTTTTGAGTATACATATCCCAATTACGTGTTATAATTTTTAAATATTCGCTGTTTTCTTAAAAGAAATCAATTTGAAGTTTGAACGAGTGTTTTCAACTCCCAGGTTAAGCATGAAGTAATGTTCGAGTTTAGAAAAGCCTGAAAATTTGGTTTGGTCGCGTAGCGCGAAGCGCGGAGCGGCCAAACGAAATTTTCAGGCTTTTCTAAACTCGAAATGTTACTTTATGCGCCACGCGTATAAGACACTGATTTCAAGCGAAGTTTACGCGCTCACAATATTTCAGTGCTTTCAGTGTTTAATACGCGTGGCGCACGAAGTAAAATTTCGAGTTTAGAAAAGCCTGAAAATTTGGTTCGGCCGCTCCGCGCTTCGCGCTACGCGACCAAACCAAATTTTCAGGCTTTTCTAAACTCGAAATTTTACTTCGTGCTTAGTCTGGGAGTGGAAAACACTGGTTTTAAGATCCAAATCGAATTCTTTAAAACAGCGTATGTATATGTATACCTAATAGAAAATTCCCTATATATTTAATTTGGTTGGCGTTCACTTTGTGGTACATCTTCATAATATTTTAATTAAATCACTTAACTTTTGACATAAAGAAAACTCTTAACTTTTTTATACCACTTTTATTTTACTTCAGTGAGTAGTTTCAATTACACGGTAATCATTCTCAAACTAAGTACTTAAGACACGAGTTACACAGGTATATATATTAAATTTAAAGCGCTTCGAAGAGAGGGGTGTACATCAGGTCAACCTGGTCGTTAAGGATGGAAATTCCCGGATTAATTTTTGCTTTGTGTATTTCACACGCTTCCAGTAAATCCATTTTCTTACTTTTTTCGGTGAAATGGATTACTGAAAGTACATCCTTGCCGAAATTGTGGTTTGTTTCTAACAAATGATTTGAAAAGGTTGAATTCTCATGTTTTAAATTATATGATCTATGATGTTCTTTTAGTCTGGTTTGAAAACTTTGTTTTACCACTTTTATTTTACTTTTCAGTGACTATAGTTTACTAGCTTGTAGTAGAAACTATAGTCACTGAAAAGTAAAATATAAGTGGTAAAACAAAGTTAAGCGTTTTAATAAAATTCCCTGTATGTATACTTCCTGTATTAACAGATTAATCCAGTGACTTTGACAAATCTACTGAATGTGCATTCGATTCTACTAACATTTTCGTTTGAGCTTACACAAAATCAACATAAATGCGTTATTTATTTCTGTAAATACCTAAACTATTTAGTAGATGTGGAAATTGGAATTATACCACTTAACTCACATTTAAACCGATTGAGCAAATTAAATAAAATGATATGTGGCTGGGTTTTTGCAGATTTAGTTTTACGAAGACATTGTCAAAATGTGACGTTTAACCTTAAAATTATTACGCTGCATACCGGAACATACGTTTTCGCATGTTCCACCTAAAAACCATAGCAGACATATTATGAAGTTTTCTGTCTCTTTTCACACACGTAATCTGATGACATTAAACTATTTTTGTATTACATGTATTGGTGCAGAAAGCACTACAAATCAAGGAAACCATGGAACAGCTCTCGTGAATCGTATTTTACTCTAGATTCGCTTCACAGCGAAATCATCCCTAATATAACCAAACAATATACTTAAAAAATCTTTTGAAATGTCGGTAAGTTTAATATGCTCTCAATGACTTTTACTTTTAAACAATTAATATACTCAACCTGTTTCTTTTGAAAATTAAATATACATTTTTTTATTGAATTTAACTGTGACATTGCAAGCAGAATCGTTTGTTTAATGATTAAATTTAGCACTGAAAACATGATTTGTTTTCATATTCTTTGATTAGAAATACATTGTTATATATCTATGCTTACGTTCTATGTTGTAATCGAATGAATTAATTCAATATCATTCCCATCCCTAAACCGAAATAATAGCGTAAATCATCCAACATTCACATATTGTTTAAATAATACCAAACCTGACACAATAGAAGATAATTGATTGTTAACAATGTTACACAAATTGCTATTGTATATGAAACCTGGGGAAGAAGAGGAACGGCTATGGATAGCAGTGGCTCGGGGCGCGAATATATCTATTCGGTCTTTACTTCAAATTGTTCTTGAAACCACTTCTGTGCGCCTTTATCCGAGGGGGTCGCCCAATTTTACCCTAATTTGATAAAATCAATAAGGGCCCTCCATTGAAACTAAGGCCCCTTGTTTAATGAATACGCGGTCAGGTTCGCTATTGTCATGCAATTTTCCGTTTGTGTGTTTGAACAGAAGACACAGAAAGCACTTGAGGAATTTATTGGGTTTGCTTAGACATTAATTCAATTATGTTAATTTTTATAAATTTCTGCAATTAGTGTAGTATTTCGATTGAAGATTATGTTTAATTGATGCTTAAATTAATTTATTTATTGGAATAAGTGGAAAAGTTTGGAGGAAAATAGTTGAAGAAGATAGTGGAGACTGTTTGAAGGGATAATTAAGAAGGAAACATCAAGACCATATAAACTGTATCAACATTTATAAACTTAATAAGATAATAAAACTGTTAACTGTTGAGGCATCTACTTCATTATACATCATTATTAACATAAATAAGACACTTAAACGTTGTTTGTATAACTGAGGTTTTTTATTGTGACTATAGTTTCGACAACTTTAACTTGTCATTATCAGACTACAAGTGACTTGTAGTCAGATAATGACAAGTTAATGTTGTCGAAACTATAGTCACAATAAAAAAACCTCAGTTATACAAACAAAGTTTAAGTGTCTTATTTATGTTAATAAGATAATGGTCGTAAAAGGTTTCTTATATGATTCAGTATGTACCACACACACGCAAATCAATAAAAAAATCAAAAAATTGTGAGCACAAAAATATTTAGAGTAAACTAAAAAAACGTCAAGACACCGAAAATAGAGTAATTCCGTAATAACGAAAAGAAAGTAATGGATAGGTGAAATATGTTAGATATACAAATAAAAAGAAAAACAGTTTTATTATGTCAATTTATTATGTGTTTTGAAATGACAAAATTGTGATCATCGACTTAAATTTCCAAGGTTTCACAATTTGTGAATTAGTTTGTACTATCTAATATAATAGGTAGTAAATATTGTGAACTTCACTATGAATTTATGTTTTATACGCGTCTCGCATGAAGTAAAATTTCGAGTTTAGAAAAGCCTGAATTTGGAAACTTTCAGGCTTTTCTAAACTCGAAATTCTACTTCATGTTTAATCTGGAAGTGGAAGCCATTCATGAGGATAATACTGAGAAACCTAAATAATTATAATTTCTAATGTTTATAAAAGTGGAAAAGGTTTGTAGTTGGTTAGGGATTTTTTTCACTATCTTCACATACGTCGCTGGGGTTTTAATATCTCCCATTCAATTTTAATATTTCAAACATAAAATGTTTTTAGTATTAATAATAATAATAATAATAAACTTTATTCCAATAAATAAATAGACAATATAATAATAACACATAATAGTATAATAATTTGATCATTACTAACAGCTACTTGATATTAGAAACCGTCAGAATATAATGGAATTTAGATCAAAGCACATAAATTCCTCTACTGTATACGGCTCAATTTGTCGCAAAATTTCAAACACATATTTTTTGTATTTTACGAAATTTATCTCTGTTCTAATAAACACTGGGAGTTTGTTGTAAAATCGCAAGCACGAGTAATGAACACCCCTCTCAGTCAGTGTAAATTTATGTTTTGGGTATATAAACCTACATCAACAAAACGGTGATGTTAGTCTCTAAATTCATAATGAGCACCTTGTGTCTCGAAATGTACATCTAACATAAAAATAAAAAGTGAATTAAGGAATAACAGTCTTTCTATTTTGTGATTAATCACTTCACGTAAATTCGAAACAATACAGTTATTAGTCTCTAAATCTGAGATATTCTTAGATCGTACACAAATATTCGTATTATCAGCATAGTTGATGAAATTATATGTTTCATTGTCAGTTATTTTAAACATATCATTTATGTATATATTAAAAAGGAATGGACCCAGCACACTCCCCTGAGGCACCCCCAGGACTATGTCCAAAGTATTCGACCGATATGTAGTGCTTCCGGATACCACTTCTACTAATCGTTTTCTACCAGTTAGATACGTTTTAAACCAATCATATGCTGCACCTCTAATTCCATAATTATACAGTTTAGAGAGCAGCACACTATGGTTGATGCAGTCGAACTCCTTGGACAAGTCCAAAAATATGCCACAAGCCATCTCACCCGACTCCATTTCCTCTATAATGAATTGTGTAAAATTGTATAGAGCTGTGTTGATGTTTTTACCTTCCCTAAAACCATGTTGATGATCGGAAATTAGTTTAAATTTTTTGAAAAATGATTTACATTGCACAGTTACTATATATTCAAATATTTTAGAAAAGGATGACAAGAGACTGATTGGTCTGAAATTTTCTATTTTTGATGAATCTCCACTTTTGTGAATTGGTTTGACAACGGCAGTTTTTAACTTTTCTGGGAATATACCGAAACCAATTGAATTATTTATAACAAAACACAAAGGCTCACATAAGTGCTCCGCACATTCTTTGATATCGAACATAGATATTTCGTCAATTCCATAGCTTTTTTTATTTGGCATGGTTTATATAATATTCATTAACTCACTATATGTGATGGGATTAAAAAACAGAGAGTGTTCGTTTATATTAACATTTATGTTAAGATTCGCAATTAGTTTTTTTGAATGTATTAAGTTCGGTGCGGCATTTACAAAATAGCTATTTATTTTATTTATGTCTGATTCTAAGGTAGAGCTTTCGTAATTGGTTATTTGTTTTTTTTTCAGTAATGTCTTTTATAACAGCCCATGCTGTTTTTTTTATGTTGTTTGATGTTAAAATTTTATTGTTATACTGTTGTTTTCGGTCTTTTTTTAACAATATATTATATCTCTGTTTGTAACGCTTTAATGTATCTTTACATTCGCTGAAATAATGTGACAAAATAACATATAATTCCAACTCTTTCTTGCAGGAGATAGTTTCTGCTGATAGCACTATTTTCTGTTTTTATATTACCGGATTTAACTATCTCTAAAGGAAAATTGAATTTGTGTTCAGTATTCCGCCACCAGATACCCTCTTCAGTGTGGTCCCGACCTAGTGCTGAGGAACACTGAACATTTCTGACTATTTCAAGCCAATATGTGAAAACGATGTCACTATGAAGCATTAGATGGCGTTAGCTATCGAAATCATTAATAGATCTCTAAAGCAAATTTATTATTGAAATGATTTAGAAGAATACGCGTAAATTCATCAAATTGTTCATTTACGCAAATTTTGTCATACAGTGTTAGCCAGGTTTCAGATTGTAATGAACTGTTGAATAATTCGATTTTGTTATGCGTCTATATATTTTTGGTGGTGAATCATTTTCTCTGTCCTTGTTCACAAATAATCAATATGAAATTAAGTTTACTGCATTTTCTTCTCAACTTAATATAAGTTTCAGTCTACAGCGTTGCAGGAGATCCACCAACCAAAAATTCCAAGAAGTTAACTTTTAATTAAGTTATAAAACGGGCATTGCGGAAAAGGAATGAAAAAGTAATCCTTTCACAACACTGTCGATTTTAAATTCGTGAAATAATTTTACTTCCGCTCCATTAGCGATGCACGAAAATACGTAAAACTCGTCGAGAAGCAGACGAAAAACGAGAAAAAAAATACAGAGGCAAACTCGGACTGTTTTCAGCCGGAGAATTGAGCTACAAAACAGCCCGGAAGAATAACATCGGACGATACTTAAAATTCTCCCCCGGAATCCCGATGACGCCGAGCATAGGTATTTTAATTAAAACCGACTGTTCTATATACTCCGAAAAATACGGAGCTAGAATACTAACGAGAATTAGAATATCTCCAAGCCCGGGCTTTTATTTCCAGCTTTATGAAAACTGCTAATATATACCAATTGAAATGATTTAACATTAAAATTCCCGGAAAGTCTCGAAGTTAAAAACTGCGCGCATCAATTAAATAAAAATGGAAAATGCTAAATCCTGTCCGTTTCATAAGCGCTTGTTTGGAACAACTTGGAAGTTATAAGTAAGAATATTAACGTATGCATTTAAATGCATCCCTCGTTCGTGTAAGAGTGGGCGGGCTTCATCTAAATATTGCGAGGTGCACAAATTAGACGCCAACAGTTTCGTACTAAATATCTCACGGTTTTGTACTTAATATCTCATGGCTTCGTACTATATATTCTACGGTTTCGTACTAAACACTTATTAAATATCTCGGGAATTATGCAAATATTGAAAACGTTGGATTTCGCAGCGAAAGGGGTGGATTCCTTTTCCGTTATATTAAATGTGTAGGGAGTTTAATATTGAACGTGTCAATCAAATTTTGAGGCTGTTCGTGAATGAGGCATTCTGTGCACGTTTCATGTATATTGTAGAATCTCAGGATTGTTTTTGCAGGAATTTCTAATTATAAATGTATACTAAAAGAATACAGTAGAAAACCAAAAATATTTTAGTTTATTTCAATTATATTTTGCATCTTTCTTTTACAATCCTTAACAAAGCAAAGTAACATTGTTAGACATTTTGAAAACCAAATTAAAGATATTTTCAGCTTATTTAGATTTTATTCCAGCAAGCTGAGTTTAATTTATTGCAGGCACAAACAAGTAATGATGTAAATATGTCAATAATTAAATGAATTGAGCGATTGGATATGTATTATTTGATTTTAACGTTGGTAAAATAATAATACTACAATAATATAGTATGTTCAATAAAAAAAAACCTCTAGAGTCAAATGATTTTAATTATTTTTAAATTTAAGTTGGCTACGCGCCTTAGGAATTGACATATAAAACTTGAAACATGATAAATATAATATAAAATTTTAGAATTGCCAACTTACAATATTTTCTATGGCACTCTAGAGTTTTTCTTTTTCTTTTAATGAACATACGATACGTTTGTTTAAACTCTAACGAGTCTCTATAAACTGTCGGCATCTCGGTTTCTTTAAAAAGCAAATTACATATCTAAGGTTAAACCATACGAGTTGGTGAATCTCGGAAACTTCATATAAATTTAATTATACAGAGAATTTTATGTAACACCGAACATTTTCATCTAATACAATGAAACACCTTTATTTTTTAAGTTATGTGGAAATTGGATTGCCTATACGACCATTACAAATTGTAGCCAATCAATCGCAATGAATGCCTCAACTTCTACATACAGGGAGTGTTTCTTTCAATTATACATGTCCCAATTACAACGTATATGCCGTAAATCCTTAGATAACCGATTTTTTTTTTAATGAGTTTAATTTGAAACTTGAAATGAATGTGTTCCACTCCCAGACTAAGCATGAAGTAAAATTTCGAGTTTAGAAAAGACTGAAAATTTGGTTTGGCCGCGTAGCGCGAAGCGCGGAGCGGCCGAACCAAATTTTCAGGCTTTTCTAAACTCGAAATTTTACTTCATGCGCCACCGGTACAAAACACTGACACATTACGAAGTTTAAAACACACCGCTAAACTTTACATTGCATCAGTGTTTTGTACCGGTGGCGCATGAAGTAAAATTTCGAGTTTAGAAAAGCCTAAAAATTTGGTTTGGCCGCTCCGCGCTTCGCGCTACGCGACCAAACCAAATTTTTAGGCTTTTCTAAACTCGAAATTTTACTTCATGCTTAGCCTGGGAGTGGAAAACACTCGTTTTAAGCTTAAAATTAAATTCTTTTAACAAACCGAGCGTCGGCAAATGTACAACGTATGTTTATGTATACTTAAAGAAAAATTATCGTTACGAACATGTTCGGTGTTACATAAAACTCTCTGTATGTCATTGGATATTATCACATCACGACGTATGTTTCTGAAGTCAGAACCTACTGGGATGCCGACAACTAATAGACACTCGTTATTATTTTTAAATATTTTTATAAGATAAATATTCCATATTTCTTTATTTAATAAATCCATACAATATAACCCAACGTTTGCATGACTTAATAAATTCACCACTCGTACAGCAAACAGCGTTTAAATTGAATACAAACCCACATATTATTGATCTGTGCAAAGTTCTCTCTTACATGGCCAGAATTTGAAATAGTTAGTATGTAGTTTGATGGTGGTGCACTCTGGGATTAACAGGTCAACTGTAATATATACTAAACAAACGGCTGGATATGCACAATAGTTTAGATGCAATCTTTGGCAAACATTCTTGCACAGCCACAAAATAAAACACCTGCTTGCTGTGTTACGGCTGCGGGAAATTAGTTGACCCAGTTTTTAGGAATTTCATCTCGTTTGGCAAGGAGTGGATGAATTGAAAACGGAGTAAATAATGTAATAAATATTTTGAAATCAAACTCAAAAATGGGAGTTTTTCTTTTAAGTATACATACCCGGATTATATGTTGTAAATCTTCACATATTCGTTGCTTTTATAATAGTTCAATTTGAAGCTTTAAGCAAGTGTTTTCCAGTCGCAGGGTGAGCATGAAGTAAAATTTCGGCGACCAAACCAAATTTTCAGGCATTTCTAAACTCGAAATTTTACTTCATGCGCCACCCGTATAAAACACTAATTTCAAATATAAATTGCTTACAATATTTCTTTGTATTGTATTCAGAGGATTAATACGCGTGGCGCATAAAGTAAAATTTCGAGTTTAGAAAAGCCCGAAAATTTGGTTTGGTCTCCGCCAAACCAAATTTTCAATAATTTCTAAACTCGGAATTAATTCGAAATTAACCAAGGATTGAAAACACGTGTTAAAGGTAATTCCTTAAATGCTAAAAGTATTAATTGTTCATGCTCTTAATGACCATTAAAGCAAAAGTTAAAATGTAAAAAAATCTATGAATTCAAGCGAAAATTGTATTTTTAAAAATGAAACGATTGTTTGTATGCATGTTAAAGTATAATACTTCAAAGTTAATTAAAATATCTCAATTCGTGTAACTAAATTATTTAAACTGAAAATTAAACCTTGAAAAAGTCGGTAAAGTTAATAAATATATATTTTTTGCAAAATTGAAATAATAAAAACTGTTAATCAAGGATAAACTTGACTTCATTTACATATAACTTTATACATTTTTCTTTTACAGCAAATCCAATTTCTGAAATTTATTAAGCCGATGTAAACTTTATAGACACAATTTACGCGGAAAGTCTAAAAATCTATATACTTTATAATTTTCTTGTATGTTCAACATACGTGTAAGTTAAAAAATAGCAGAATCCAAAATTTAATATTCTCGTGTCAGGAATCCCTTGTAAATAAAATTGGCCCCTGCAGGCGGGGCGTGGTGAACTTTGAAATCTTAAATAGGAATACCTATTTTTTATGTTATATTCGGATACTACGTCGAAAACTATGTACTTTTCATCTGAACCTTTTTTTCGATTCACGGAAGATGGCGCTGTAATCATGTTTGAATTACTGTGACCTAATTAAATACAGTGGCGACAACCCATTGTCGTCCGCCATGATGAGGCCATATTAATCAAAAGAATAGGTTATAATACAAACATCTGTCATTCAATTGTGACAGCGAGTATTGTCATCTTTTACTTGAAGGGTCATCCCTTAATTTTGAAATAGGAACATACGATGGTTAATACCTCAAATTAACGTATTTAGGTTGATTCTATTTAGCTTTGCGAATTTTCGAGATATGATTTTGGAGTAAGTGAAATGAATCGTAACCTTCAGACGAAATTGCTGTGATCAACTTTAGAGCTCATAGACTGCCTAGCTACGCCGTTGATTGTCCGCCATATTGGGTCAAAATTACTAACAACCAATCAAAAAGAATACCGAAGTTGTCGCCACTGTGTTTAATCAAGGCACTGTAGTTTGAATTACAGTGACTTAATTAAATACAGTGGCGACAACTGTGGTATTCTTTTTGGTTGGTTGTTAGTAATTCTGACCCAATATGGCGGACAAACAACGGCTTAGCTAGGCAGTCTATGAGCTCTAAAGTTGATCACAGCAATTTCGTCTAAAGGTTGTGCTTCATTGCACTTACTTCAAAATCATATCTCGAAAATTCGAAAGTTGGTCACAGCAATTAAGTCTAAAGGTTGTGCCTTATTTTCACTCACCCCAAAATCGTATCTCAAAAATTTGCACAGGTGAATAGAATCAACCTAAACACGTTAATTTAAGGTATTAACTATCATATGTTTCTATTTCAAAATTAAGGGAATTGCTCCCGCCCATGGATGATGCTTCAAGTGAAAGATGAAAACAGTCACTCTCACAAATGAATATCAGATGTTTGTATTATAACCTATTATCTTGATTAATATTCCCTCATCATGGCGGATGACAAGGAGTTGTCGCCACTGTGTTTGATTAAGTCACTGTAGTTTGAATTTTTTTTAAATGACTAAACAACTTTTTCTATATGCACCACGCGCACAAGACACTGTTTCAGCGTATAGTCCGAAACAGACACAAACACATCTGGTGCTTGTTCGTGTATTTTCGGGTATGTTCGTGTATAGTCGGGTATGGTCGTATATGATCATGATTACTTTACATGGCTTTTGTTGATGTTTGTAAAAATGTTGAAATTTCAATTAAAATTTATTTCTAACGAGTGTCTTCCACTAAGCACAAAGTAAAATTTCGAGTTTAGAAAAGCCTGTACGTTTTGATTTGGACGCGAAGTTTGAACTCAGGCTTTTCTAAACTCGAAATTTTACTTCATGCGCCACGCATTTAAAACACTGATTTCAATTGAAATTGAAAATATACAGCGCCATCTGTCGTGAATCGAAAAAAAAAATTAGGATAAAAAGTACATAGTTTTTAACGTAGTATCGGAATATGAGATAAAAAAATAAGGGTTCCTGTTTAAGATTTGAAAGTTGCACAACCCCACACCTACAGATTTTTCGAGATATACGGTATTCCAGGTTCAATGAATCACCCGGTATAATATAAAGAAACATAAATAAATTATTCATATAAAAACATGTATACATAAACATATAAAACACCCAGCAAACACACATATATTATATATTTAAGATATATGTATCTTATATGTATTAGATAAATATTATGTATATATTATATGATTTGGTTTGCTGGGCATGATTACCTATTATTTAAAACGTCGCGATTTGTAACGTGTTTTAAACTTTGGTGTATTAATTTAACCCAACTACATTTGTCTTTTACGTTTAATTATTTACTTAACGATTTTTCACAACAAAACCCTGCAATTTATAACGTATTTTGAATTTTGGTGTTCAATTAATCCAACCTAACTAAATTAAAGCAATTCCTCTGATTTTCGTAGTTGGCCTGTCGTTAATTTATTTGTGTTTTTTAAATAAAAATTTATGTTTTACTTTGATTAATAAATGCATATTTTTGCTAAGTGATCATTTTTGGATTGTTTCCATTTAAATATTAACTATTTAATTGCTGATAACCTTGATCAATTTAATGTACCAATATAGATATTAATGTTATTATCATTCAACTACATAACAAAAGTAAATTAATAAAATTTTTAATTGTAGTAAGATTGCTTTTAATCGCCGAATTTTATTTTCGTTTTCACATTAAAACAAAAAGCGTGCATCTCTGAAGAATGGCTAATAATGTTATCAAAGTATTGGGTTCATTTAACTTTTTGGAACACCAACATTAAAGTTTCTGTATTATTATGTTCTGTTTGTCTGTTAATTCCGACTCAAATTTATTTGCTGTTAATAGAAAAAATAAAATTGAGCATTGAAAATTGACGAAAATCATAAAGAATTTGAAAATACTTCCTTGTGTTGTAAATTACTGCATTTTATACATTTTGATAGTAATTAAAAAATCGTAGTATAAAATTATAATAATAAAGTAAAGTAAAGTAAATTTATTAACGGTAAACACCATTTGTACATAAAAATTACAATGTAATATAATAAATTTACGAAAAATAAACAAAACAGTAATGTATAAATAATAATAATGAGCTAACGACGTAATTGTGCACATATATAACTAACAAAATTTATAAGTAACGTATTAACTTAAACTTAAAATTAGACTGCGATCCGGTAAATAAGTCGAGCCAAGGATGAATACAATATTTATTGGCAAGAGCCATTAAGCGAGTCATTAAATTGTGCGATCCGGGAATAGTTCTATGTGCCTCGAGATAAAATAACTGCTTTGATCTGGTTTTTCTGTTTGGGATCAACAAATTTAATTACTCTAGCAGAAAAGGAAACTCCAAAGATCCATTTAATATCATGAATAATTTACACATATCCGACATTATCCAGCGATCGCAGAGTTTCAAAATATTTAACTCGTTCATGATAATCTCGTATTCACCATTGACATGTTGATATCCTTTCTTGTACTCCACGAAGCGAAGGAATCTACTTTGTACCGATTCAATTAAATTGATGTGCTGAGAAGTCGATGGTGTCCAGACACATGTACCGAATTCCAAGTGACAACGTACCAGCGAACAATATAAGGTCTTCATACATTCAATATACAAGTTCTTTCCAAATTGCCCCACGAAATCTCACACTCGTAAAGCTTAGTTGGTAATATTTTGTGTGTGAGGCAATCGAGAGTTTGGAATCGACGGTAATGCCTAAATCCTTTATTGAATTAATCCTTGCTATATTAGATGATCCGGCATTGTAGGTAAAATTGATCTGAGTCTTGCGTATCGTAGTAGACATTGAAAAAACACATCAATATTTAAATGTAACTTATTTTCAACACACCATTTGTTGAGATGAACCAAATATTCCTGTATCTACTCACAATCATCAATATTATTGACTATTTTACATAGTTTTAGGTCGTCAGCATAGAGTAAAAACCTGCAATGTTTAATGACTGTATGCAAGTCGTTAATGAATATGTTGAATAACATGGGACCACAATGTGACATTTAGGGAACACCTAAAGTTACGGAAGACAGTTTTGATATAAAATTATTTATACAAACGTGTTGAATTCGATTAGATAAAAACGATGACAGCTATTTTACAGCTGTCATTGTTTTTATCTAATCGAATTCAACACGTTCGTATAAATAATTTTATATCAAAACTGTCTTCCGTAACTTTAGGTGTTCCCTAAGGGTCACATTGTGGTCCCATGTTATTCAACATTAAAATTTTCAATTTAAAACTATACGTTTTTAATTTATATAATAATAGATTATAGTCTATTTGATCAAATGTTTTGGAGAAGTCAGTATACATCGTGTCGACTTGACATGGCAACTCCAAAGCATTTGATAGGTAGTGTTTATACTTTAAAAGATTAGATGTAATCGATCGATTAGGCATGAATCCGTGTTGGTTGTCTGATATAATTTGCCAGGAAAACCACTGCAATTGTCGAGCTACTATTCTACATTTTATATTGCCTAATCGACAAACATTTTAATAAATATACACAAAATATAATAAAATTTATCAAACTGTACAAAATGCGCTACACGCTCCGCGACTAAACCAAATTCTAAGGCTTTTCTAAACTAAAAATTTTACTTCATGCTTAATCTGGGAGTAGAAAACACTCGTTTAACGCGTCCAATTGAACTTAAAAAAACAAAGCATATATAATAATTCACAGCATATAACTAGGATATGTATACCAAAAAGAAAAAGTCCCTGTATGTGGAAATCAACTACAGAAGATTAAAAATGAAATAAAACATTCTTCGATTAAGTTTGCTCATAAAATATTCCTCTATACTAGTAGGTTCTAGTTTGACTAGCCATTTGATTATTCTTTGTTGAAAATGTTAATATTATTTTTCTCTTTAAGGCATTTTGGCAAACTATTATAGAATTTATAACTCATATATTAGGGTTTTTTCTTTCGTGAATGAGTATTTGTGAACTGGATAAACCAAATTGATTTTATGACGTAAATCATGGCTGTATATGTTGGTATTGTGAGCGACCAAAGTGTTATTCTTAACAAAAGCAAACTTTCCAGTATATACACAGCATATACTGGGAGTAATCCACTATTACGGAATAAAGTTCTACATGACACTGCGGGTTTGTGGCCCAGCGTTCTTTAACACAAGTTATTGTATTCAAGTAAATTTAAAGTAAAATTTAGTCATTAGTTTGTTATACTTCTTTTGGCGATTTATGTTTATTGAAGCGATCAATATTATTTGGACGAGTGTTTCCATTCCTAGATTAAGCATGAAGTAAATATTTCGAGTTGAAAAAAACCGAAAGTTCGGATTGCACTAATCAAAATGTTCAATCTTTTCTAAACTCAAAATATTTACTTTAAGCGCCAGGCGTGTAAAACACTGAATTGAAAGAATCTAAATCCACACGCATTCCATCACTTTTATCAATAAACTGGTCGGTGTTGGATTTTTCAGAAATGTTTTAAATTATTATTATGATTTCATGTCAAATTCTGTAAAGACTTTTTTTATGACTTATCAAAAATCAAATGTTTAAGATCTTAAAATCGAGGTAAAAAATACTGGTAAATTATATGGATATCTTCATATGCGCCTTTTGTTTTGTAAGACAATTGTCCCCTCCCTCCAAAATTCTTCTCTGAATCCGTCCCTGGTTACTACTTAATTAACCCACTAGGCACCATTGATGCATATACGCAATATTATTAATTTTATGTTAATTACATTACTAAATAAGTTTTCAATTTCAATTTCAATTTGACTTTATTAACGGAATCTCTATTTTCAAAATACTGTTTTAAATACATATTGAAAATATACAAGTAATACATATTAAAAAGTTAATTTGATTTATTATATTATTTGATTTGACTTAAAAATGTATGAAGAAAAACGTAAATATTTTGTTATTTAAATATCTCGATTATTACTCATTAAAAAAAATGAGTGTACTTTACAATATTACAGTGTTTTATACGCGTGGCGCATGAAGTAAAATTTCGAGTTTAGAAAAGCCCCGTGAAAATTTGTCGAGGGTCGCTGGCGCGACCCTCGACAAATTTTCTACGCGGGGCTTTTCTAAACTCGAAATTTTACTTCATGCTTAGTCTGGGAGTGGAAATACTCGTTCTAAACTTCATATTGCACGGTTTTATAAAAAATCGACGAATGCCTTACATTTACAGCGTATACATTATGTATTATTAAAAGAAAAAATCACAGTATGTAATACAATAAGTCATTCGTAGAAATCAATAAAAGACGTGTAGAATTTTGCCTAAAATCAAATTTAATAAGAGTATCCTCTATAATTGCTCGGCCGTTAATAGGTTAAGCATTTAATAAGAATACGAATATGTCAAAATATTGTGTTGTTTATTTATTTATTTATTTATTCATTCAACTGAAGTCCATTTAAAAAAATACATGTCAACAGAGTATAGAAAAGAAGAAGAAATATCTAAGTGTTAGATTTTTATTAAAAACGAATCAATTTGCATTGAAAGATTTAGTATTTGCTAATATATATTTTTCAGCTCCAATTTTTTGAATTATGGAATTTAATTTACGAACCGATAATTTATAGCCGACGCGGTAATGACTTTTTTATCTTCACACAGTGAGTGCGATTCAATTTATTTTCCAAATCCTCCACCACCTCTCACCCGAACAATTCGCACGTTTTTGCTCCCCACTCGCGTCTTTCGATTAAAATTTCTTATTATTCCGCGGTCCGTATGCATACTGGGTCACACGTGAAATATCGCAGGCGCATGCAACTTTAACTTGGCATCGCACACACGGACTCTCTGATGGATCTTGTCTGATGCACTTTGGGCTTCGGTGTTCATGCTGAATTTCCCCAAAGAACGAGCCCGGCGATATTGAATTTGTGGCGTCGTCGCCGTCGGTCCGTGTACCGGAGTACAAGTCGTGTCGGATGAAGTGCGCCTTTAAAAATTTCACGGGAAATCTCCGAGCTATATATGAAAAATCTTTTCGAAACTTTACATCATAAATCACCTCGGTTTGTGGTATTTTTCTTATAAATTATATATTTATTTTTATATACTCGTATGTACATCAAAGACAAAATAAATAAATAGGAAATTCAGTGCAATATAGAGGCGTATCTTAGGGGGAGGGGAACTTTTTGGGGGCGGTATCATTTCATAATAAATAATAAAAATATTTTGTAAGCTGAACTGAAAATGTTGACTATTTCATTTCATATTTTTATATAATAATGCTTTTATATACTAATATTCTGAATATTCCTTACAATTGCCATAATCAAGTTACCCTTAATTGAAAATGTATAAATTTAACTGTTTTTACTTCATAACCACCTAACTCTATCGAGACAACTTTATAGCGTTGGCAAAAGCGCCCTCTATTCTCAAGAGGATGACTAAAACTGCAACTCTCTATCTCATTTAATTTCAGAGATATTTTAGGTTTCTGAAACCACTAAAACCGTAATTTATTTAAAAAAATGTCGAATAACTTCCAATCGGCACTACATAGACCAAATATTATATTAAGAAACTGCCAATTATTTTTAACAAGGAATCCAGAAAGTGAAAAATATACAAGGTGATTCGGTTAAGTGTTCCACCCCCTTCTAACTTTTTTATTCTGAGAGTAAAGTATAACAAACTATATATATATATATATATTTGTAAACGGCAGGAAATTCTTTATTTATTAGTGTCACCAAATTAATAATACGATGATAACTGTCGATGTAGCGAGAATCAAGGTTTTTTTTAAATGACACCATACCTGTTTTTTGTTGAATTCCGATAGAGGACACTTTTCTGCCTCCGAATATCCTTCACAACTATACGCTTAAATAACAAGAAAAAAAAAAGGTAAAAAATCATATGTGGCTATAAGACTTATGAAAAATTAAACAAACAAATTAAGTGTTTAAGTCTTGAAGGTAGGTCATTTAAGAAATTGAAACATTCTTTAAAAAATAGCTACAAATGAACAATAAAGTGGATATTTTGGTAAATCCTCATATTTTTATTCTATAGACGTATGATATTTTCTAAAAATACACCGTATATTATTTTTTGTTGTTATCTAAGCGTATAGTTCTTATAAATATGCGGATGTAGGAAAGTGCCCTTTATCTAAATTGAACAAAAAATAGGTATGGCGTCATTTGAGAAAAAAAAAGTTGACTATCGCTACCTTGACAGTGGTCATCATATTGTCATTTCGGTGACGCCACTAGTTGGAGAATTTCCTGCCGTTTACAAATATACACATATAATTTGTTATACTTTACTATCAAAATAAAAAAGTTAGAAAGGGGTGTAACACTAAACTGAATTACCCTGTATAGGGTGCTTTATTAAAAATATCAAAGTTGAATGGCGTCCAGTAAGTATGCTAAACCCTGTATATGTGAAAATAATTTTGTGTTATAAGGAACATTTTTCGTTGCAATTTTTATTTAAATTTTTTTTTTTTTAGAATTTTTAATATTAAGTGAGTTATAGAACTTTCCGTTCTCGCTGAAACACGCTGTATAATATAGTAATAATAATGATCAAATATTAATAATAATATAATAATAATAATAATCGTGAAACATTCTTGACGCTGTTTTAACGCCAAGATTTTAAAAATCAACGGGAATCTTGGATATTCACGAAAAAATAAAAAGTACAAACGCGAAAAGCGTCAAGAAATTGGAAGATAACGGAAATGTATTAAATTTTCGAAAAATATCAATATTTTTATAATTAATGGGTGTTTTAAATATTCACGAATAAACGTCATGTTTCTTAAAATTTGCGAAAATATTGAAAAATTCATGAAAGGCGGCAAAATATTAAAAATGAACAACAATCTCGGAAATTCCTAAAATATTTTAAAATTAATGAAAATCTTAAAAAAAAATAATCGCGATTGGCGTCTTATCTTTGAAAATTCAATTTTATGAAAACTGTCGAGATTTGTAATATAAAAAATAATCAAGTTTTTAAAATTGACAAAAATTCTGGAAATTCAGTAAATATCGTCACGATTTTTAAAATTAACTAACATTGTGAAAAATTCATGAAAACTTTCGGAATTTTTAAATGTAACAAAAATTCAGGAAATTTACGAAAACTATTAAGATTTAAAAAATATGACTAAAAGTCATGGAAAAAATAAAAATTGACGAAAATCCTGGCAGTTCATAAAAAGTATTAAAATGTTTAAATTTAAGGAAAATTAGGGCAATTTATGAAAACTGCCAAGATGTAAAATAATCAATGATAAATCAGAAAAAGTGTAAAATATTTCAAAGTTATCAAAAATACAAAAAATTTAGAAAATCCGTTAGATTGTTGAAAGTTAACGGAAATCTTGTTATTTCATGAAAAACTTTAACATTTTTTAAGCAAAAGAAAATGTATTTACTAAATTTTCATGAAAATTGCCAAGAATTTGAAAATTAAAGTGAATTTAAAAAGTACCGAAATTTTCCGAGTTCATGAAATTCGTCAGAATTTTTAAACTTAAACGAAATTTTATAAATTTACGAAATGCTCTAAAAATTAAGTAAAATATTAGAAATTCATGAAAAATTGTGAAAACTTTAATGATTAACTAAAATCTTGAAAATTCATCATATTTTCAGAAACCTAAACGAGGGTCTTCCACTCCCAGACTAAGCATGAAGTAAAATTTCGAGTTAAGAAAAGCCCTAAATCCAAATTCGGGCTTTTCTTAACTCGAAATTTTACTTCATGCGCTACGCGTACAAAACACTGATTTAAAGTGAAGAAAGAATAATCTAATTGTGATGTGACATTATAAGATAAATCTGACATTATAAATTACATTTGTTTGTTCTATTTGTATATTGTTTGGGATTTTATATTTTAACTTATCTATTATAAGTTATTCTGTAAATAAACATTAAACATATATATATATATATATATATATATATATATATATATATATATAAATTAAAGTGACATTACAAACTAAATGTCAACTGTCATACGCGTATTTTTTTTACTTTTAAGTATACATATGCATATGTTGTTTATTTTCCGACAATCGTTGTTTTTTTAAATTAATTCAAATTGAAGCTTTGAACGAGTATTTTCCACTCCTAGACAAAGCATGAAGTAAAATTTCGAGTTTAGAAAAGCCTAAAAATTTGGCTCGGGCGCGTAGCGAAGCGGAGCGACCGAGCCAAATTAGGCTTTTCTAAACTCGAAATTTTACTTCATGCGCCACGCGTATACAACGCTGAATTATTGTAAAGTTCTAAACTTACATCTTAAGCATACTGCTTTAGTAGTATATATTGAACTTTACTTGAAATCAGTATCTGTGAGTGGCGCATGAATTAAAATTTCGAGTTTGGAAAAGCCTGAAAATTTGGTTTGTTCGCGTAGCTCGTAATAAATTATCAAGCTTTTCTAGAGTCGAAATTTTACTTCATGCTTAACCTAGTATTGGAAACACTCGATAGAAGCTTCCAATCCAGGGATTTTATTAAAAAAAAAAATTACATCGATAAATCGAAATATTATACACAAAAGAAAAACTCGCTGTATATCATAACTGTCAACACTTGCAACTAAAAAAAATAATATTTTTTTTCTGATTTGTGTATTCTTTCGTAAGGAAACTGATAAAATTTAATAGTAGATAAGTAAAACATCAAAATTAAGTAATACTAAAACACCAATTTTTAAAAAAATTACAAATTTTGAATTTTAAATAAACATTTTTATTTTATATAAACATTGGAAAATTCAATTCATGTTGACAGCAGTGACAAATCTTCAAAATTGATTAAAATGGTGGTTTTACACAAAATGGATTTATATTAAAAATAAAGGGAACACAGTTTTCCTAAATATTATCATTAAAAATGCATGCATGACTTCTTTATTTATACCCTGTACAATACACGGTAACAAATGTATTTTTGCTGGAAAGATCTTTAGAAATACTGTTAGTTTTGGAGGCATTTACATTTAAATACTCCAAAATAGAGCGGCGAATATGGCCTACGCTCTAAGCGGCCGAAACCCACGCTACGCCAGTTGTGCAATAGCTGTATAGATGGAATTTTTATTTTGAGTATACATATCCCGATGCACATGATGTAAATTTTTAGGCATTTGTTATTTATTGATTAGTTCAATTTGAAGTATCTAATAAGTGTTCCCACTCCTTGATTAAGTATAAGGTAACATTTCTAGTTTAGAAAAGCCTGAACATTTGGATTGATCGCTCCGCTTCGAAATTTTAATTCATGCGGCACGCGTATAAAACTAATTTAAAGTGAATTTCAAAATATACAGCTTATATATGTACGTTCATGTTTAAAACCGACTCAGCTTGGTTTTGTATTTTATATGATTTAAATAAACGTTATTATTTATTATAAATATTTCGTAAAATATCAGTAGAAATTGAATATTCTTTAAGAAATCATTTTATTAAAATAATGAACGAACCTCTCCTTAATTAATTAACTCTTACATGAGTTTAAGAAATACTTTACAAACAACAAACAACGGGCCGTAACAAATTTTTTGCATTTCACATAATCGGCCAATTAAAACTTTGCATAAACAATGGAAACATTTACATAAGCACCCGCTTTGTAAAACTTCTGCTAATAACGAAATTTTAATTACATTAACCTTAAGCAACGTTTGCTTCTTATTATCTACCTATCTTATCCTTTATACAGGCGTAAAGTATTTAAAAATTTAATTTAGATACTCCAAATGATTTAATAAACAAGATTATCTGTTAACTTTTCTTGTTCAGTCTACAGAAAAATTTTCTGGTAAATACACTTATGCATACGCTCTAATATTTTTTAAGTTCAAATTGAAGCTATGATTGAGTGTTTTCCACTCCCAGACTAAGCATGAAGTAAAATTTCGAGTTTAGAAAAACCCTGTGAAAATTTGTCGAGGGTCGCGCAGCGACCCGAGATAAATTTTCTGGGCTTTTCTAAACTCGAAATTTCACTTCATGCGCCATCCGTATAAAACACTGAAATATTGTAAAATTTATGTATATTTTAACCTCACTTGAAATCCGTGTTTCATACGCGTGGCGCATGAAGTAAAATTTCGAGTTTAGAAAAGCCCAGAAAATTTGTCTCGGGTCGCTGCGCGACCCTCGACAAATTTTCACGGGGCTTTTCTAAACTCGAAATTTTACTTCATGCTTAGTCTAGGAGTGGAAAACACTCGTTTAAAGCTTCAAACTAACTCTTTAAAAAAAACAGCTAATATCTAAAGATTTAAAGATAATAAGCCTAATTTAGAAAATGTATACTCTAAAGAAAAACTCCCTGTAGATATTATATATTAGTAACTTCTATTATTATATGTTCGAAAAAAAAAATGAGAAAAAACGCATCATAAACTGTTACAAAATAATTAAGAACAAATTTTTAAATCTATTTTACTCGCTTATTCATGTTTATCTCTTATTTCTGAAAACGGATTTATATTCACAAAATAAATTTAAAAACTTGGTCGGATGCTTTTTTGGTAAGCGGATATTTTTTTAGGAAATTTTAAATAATTAATTCATAAAAGATTTTGTGATATCATCTAGAACAAACATAGAAAATTTCGAATTTTTTAAAGCAACAATAAAAAAGATAATTTTTTGAGCACCGGTAAAAAAAATATGTATATACGTGTTAAATGATGAGAATATATGTTTCTTAATAAAATATAAACAAATAAAAAAATTGCAACTACTAAAAATTGTTTTATCGATGTTTTTTATATTTGTTGGACAAGTGAAGAATATCTGTATTATTTATGTATATAATGAGTTTGTTAGCTTGTGGTTTCAAGCTAACAAACTCATTATAAACATAAATAAGGCAAACATTTTTCACTTGTCCAACATATACATTAAACTCATTCATGACTGGGATCACTTTATTTTTTGCGTCGTCTAGTGTATCGCCAGAAACGACTATATATCTGCGATTACTTAAATAGAAAACTATCCAATAGTTTATGAAATCGCGAATCGCAATTATATAGTTTTAATTGCATTTATTCTATATTCATTGAAGTCGGAAACGCGTCTGTGGGTACCTGATGCCGGAATACTGAACACAAATTCAATTTTGATATTTGTTTTCTGGTTTCACAAACAGAGTTCTGCTCGCTCGTGGACGAAACAGTGACCTGTATATGCACTTTGTGCATTCGTGTCACTGACGATGCCACTATGAAGCATTAGATGGCGTTAGCTATCGAAATCACTATATTCATTGTATCGAAGGCTTTTTTTAAATCGAAAAATATAATAAAAACCGCGTTGTTGATGTCCAGTTGGCTAAGGATGAAATGTAATAAATTAATACAAGCATCTTCTGTACATTTATTGGGACGAAATCCAAATTAATGTTTATTTGAGATATGTATACTTAAAAATAATCCCTGTTTTGCCAATTTATAAAGTATTTTTTATTCGAAAGGTTATGTATGAGATAATTACAAAAATGATAAAGATATATTTTTTTTGTTAAATAATTTTAATTTCAGATACTCAAACTACATAGAAGTATAAATAATATAGTAACAGAAACAAGCCAACAACATAATTGGGGTTAAACTAGCACTATGCCATAGAAACCATTGATATAAGGTTCTAATTCACAGAGTAAATTAAATGAAGCTGTTTTATAGTTTTTTATATAATTTAATTCTAGTAGGAAAATGGTTTATTATTTTTTTTCAAGAATAGTACGCTCCTTTTTAATAATGTTAGCATCATTTAGTTATGAATTAATTTTTAAGTTATCCTGTAATTGGCCTTCTTGGCTGTTGGGTTAAATAAATAAATAAATAAATCACTAATTTTAAACATATTGTACATCCTGTATTTTATACCATTTGAATATCTATCGTACATTTTAGCCGGGTGTTTTAAAATTAGGTTTTAGCCAGCGTTCGTTAATGCGACAGCAAATAAATGATTTAATATTGTTCAAATGTGCTTTTATTAATTCGGTATTCTGTACGTAATGTTTATAATTTATGGAACGGCATTTACAAATGCGCGTGTATTATTCTCTAATGTATTAAACCCAAATGGCGTTATAATATGGCGAATTGCTGATATATTGTTTCGGATGCAAACAATATCTACAAAAGAATCCTCCAAAATAGAACAATTTAATTTATTGCAGTTACAGTTCAACATCCTGTGCGCTAAAAAGGGGTTAAAATAATATTGAAACACACTAAGTGACTTTTATGTAATTAGTAATATTGTAAACATGTTTTACCAAGTAATGAAAACTAATTTGAAGATACAGGGTTTTCCTATTGCATTTCACTATTAAGCAAATGAGATTCACTATATCCCAAATATATTTCACCTTGTCAAATATATGGCAAACGATATTCCAATTTACGAAATGAGTTTCACTATATACCAAATACTCTTCCCTTGAATATTTTTGCAGTAATAATAACTTTCTTCTGGAAATATGTTATTTTTATTTATACACATATAACACCAAATAATTAACACTGTTGTATCCTTTGTTCACACTTTATTTTCTAATGGTTAGATATATATTTCAAGTGCTAAGCACTCATTTTCAATACTGAATATATTGAAAATATTGAAAATTAGTGCTTAGCACTTGAAATATATATCTAACCATTAGAAAATAAAGTGTGAAGAAAGGATACAACAGTGTTAATTATTTATGATTATACTCTTCACGAAACTCAAAAACAAATATCGAACATATAACACTACTTACGCCAGCATCCATTCTTTGGATAATGAGTCCTCTTAGATCATTGCTAGCATGCATTTTTTGATAAACTGTAAAAAAGTTTAGACATGTAGGGAAATGTAGTGGATATAGCGAAATATATTTAATAAATAGGATATACATTCGATATATAGTGAAATGCAATAGAAAATCTATGTAAAATTAAATAATATCTACAATTCAATTGTTTAATTTAAAGATTTTGTAAATTTCTCTGGCTTAGGAGCAGAATTGTGTGACCCTACTAAGAAATAAGCAATATTAATGTCCGATTACAGTTAAAATTTATTAATTTAAGAATAAATTGTTAAAAACGCAATGGCTGAGGTTAGCTATGATATTTTATAATTGTAATAATAATTTATAAATTAATTAATTATTTTAGACTTGCAAACTAAAACGAAACGTTAGTAAAACGTTCACTTGCTTCCATTCTTTTTTGTTACTTTTAAGTGATAAAATATTCGCCGCATATTAAATTTATGCAGATTGATGATTCGTCATAAAAATATTTCGCCGAGGATGGAAAAAAAAACTTCTAAATTTAAGTAATTAAAGCGAAAAGAAGCCTCGCGCGAGGCTTCGCCCTCATAATTACACCCCGGGATTTAATGGTGAAGTTTCAGGACTTCCGAAATTTACGAAACAGATTAAAACAAAAATTGATTCCACCGCGAAGAATTACTTTTCTTAACGCAACAGAATTTTCCATAAACATTAGACACACTTTTATTTTGTTTTTGTGAAATATTGATTGGCCCTAACTATTTTAATACATCAACTTCTTTATGAAAATCTTTCTAGTTCTTCCACCATTTGACTTTCTTTTCAGTTTTAATTTATGGGTTCTTATAAGAGCACATATCCTTTGAAATATATGCACCTTAAAACCCCGAGTAAAATCTCCTTTGGAACGGAACAAATTGGCTCTAAAAGATAGGAAAAGCGGGCACTTTTCCAGTGGCGGGTATATTACACGAATACATTTTTTTCTGTCTCGCGCGACGAAAAGCCGCCCTTAATAATTCATAATAAGCCTACGGTTCGGCGTCTGGGATTATTTTTGCACGAGCAGTTTTCAATATTTCATTTGGTAAAACGGGCAGGACTTTTATCGCGCAAAAAATTTTGTTGGGCTATTAAAACCGTATTCGTGCCGACAACACAGACTATCAAGAGAATTTAGAGAGTTAGGAGAAGATGAAAAAAATAGTTTAATGTAAAATTCGGATTTTGTATGTAAGTTAATCTATAAATATTTAAAATCTCAAAATATAGTATAGGCTATGATTTTAGTTGAATTTTTAAAACAGCGTATACTTACTACAATTAAAAACATTTATTACAATACATTATTAAAACAATACCGAACAAAGCATAAGAAAATATAACGAATACAATAATTAAATCTAGCTTCGCTGGTAGAGGGAGCAATTTCTACCGCAAATGATATAAACAAGATTATATTCAAAATGCCAAATTCTATGTAAAAAATATGTAAACCAATAATAAAATAAATAATATTTTTTAAGTGTTAATGCATGACATTTCTCTTTTAGATTATTTTTGAGTTGATATAACTTGAAACATATAAAAGATACAATGTTAAAAAATATTTATTAGAAATTAGTGTATACAAATGCATACGCTGTAAGTTTTTCGAAACTAGTTGTTTTTTAATAGAGTTAATTTAAAACATTAAACCAGTGTTTTCTGCTCCCAGATTAAGCATAAAGTAAAATTTCGAGTTTAGAAAAATCTAAAAATTTGGTTTGGTCGCGTAGCGAAGCTGAGCAACCAAACCAAATTTTCAAACTTTTCTAAACTCGAAATTTTACTTCATGCGCCACGCGTATAAATCAGTGGTTTTAAGTTAAGTTTAAAATATACGTCTTTAGCATACTGTTATAGTAGCATATTGTGAACTTCACAATGTTTCAGGGTTTTATACGCGTGGCGCATGAAGTAAAATTTCGAGTTTAGAAAAGCCTGAAAACTTGGTTTGGCGAAGCCAAATTGAAGAGTCATTTCTTTATGGTTTTCAATGAACTTCATCATGTCTTCTGTCACTTTGTTCGCATCGCAGTCCTTGTGTCGTTATATTATTTTTGGAGGCGAAGGAATGGCAGAGGTAAAGGGATTTTAATATTAAATCATAATATTCAATAATAATAATTATTATAAGATTGAATAATGTTGTGAATTTTCAAATTAAATCATAATATTTATTAATGATAATAATTACCGTGTTTTGTGTTTGTGTATTGAACAAAAGAATATACAAATGTGATGAATCATCAGATTACGTGTGTTGAATTTAATTCAATTCTGGCTTTTCGAACGGAATGTTGCCTTTATAGCCGAAAACTGATCATAACGCAATATAATAGCAGTGTACACACAATACCTATTTCAATAATACATTTTTACGACCACCGCTGATTTAATTTTAAATCCTAATAACAATACAATCCTCGTTAGTATTATTTATACATAATTGGATGTATGGATTAAAACAGTATATTCAGTAAAATATCAAATTGTAATTGATACTGTGTTAACAATTCATGACACATACAAAGAGTTTTTATTTCAAGTATATATATACAATTCTATACAGTTTTAGACATTTGTTATTTATACAAAGCGTTCAGTTTGAAACTACTAACAAGTGTTTTCATTCCCTGATTAAACATAAGGTAAAATTTTGAGTTTAGAAAATCCTAGAGGTTTTAAATGTGTTCAATTTGAAGCTTCTAACGACTGTTTTCACTCTTTGTTTAAGCATCAAGTAAAATTTTAAGTTTAGAAAAGCCTAAACGTTTGGATTGGACGTTTGGAAATTCAGGATTTTTTAAACTTAGAATTTTACTTCATGCGCCACGCGTATAAAAAAAACTGAAGTATTGTGATTTTAAAATATACCGCTAAAGTACTATGCTAAGGTAGTATAATTTGAACTTCACGTTAAGTCAGTGTTTTATAAGCGTGACGCATGAAGTAACATTTCGAGTATAGAAAAGCCTGAAAATTTTAAAGCTCTTCTAAACTCGAAACTTTACTTGATGCTTAGTCTGGGAGTGAAAACACTCGTTAGAAACTTCAAATTGAATACTTTTTAAAAACAACGAAAGCCTGAAAATTAACAGTGTATATATGCATCGCGGTATTTGTACTTAAAAAAATCCCTGTATGTGAATCATAAACCTAAGGTGCGATTCACGAGAGGTGTCCCATAGTTTTCTTGATTTGTAGTGCTTTCTGCACCAATACATGTAATACAAAAATAGTTTAATGTCATCAGATTACGTGTGTGCAATGAGATAGAAAACTTAATAATGTGTCTGCGATGGTTTTTAGATGGAACATGCGTAAAAGTATGTTCCGGTATGCAGCGTTAAAATTTTAAGGTTAAACGTTACCTTTTAACAATGTCTAAAACTAAATCTGCAAAAATCCAGCCACAAATCATTTGAATTCATTTGCACAATCGTTTTAAATGTGAGCAAGTGCTATAATTCCAATTTTCACATCTACTAAATAGTCTAGGTATTTACAGAAATAAATAATGCAATTATCTTGATTTTATGTAAGTTTAAACAAAAATATTAGTTGAATTGAGTGCCCATCAAGTAGATTTGGCAAATAGTCATTGGATTAATCTGTTAATACAGGTCATTATTCTTTTAAGAATACATACATTTTCTATTAGGTATACATATGCATACGCTTGTTTTTAAGAGTTTAATTTAAAGCTTAAAACGAATGTTTTCCACTCCCAGACTAAGCATGAAGTAAAATTTCGAGTTTAGAAAAGCCTGAAAATTTGGTTTGGTCGCGTAGCGCGAAGCGCGGAGCGACCAAACCAAATTTTCAGGCTTTTCTAAACTCGAAATTTTACTTCATGCGCCACTCGTATTAAAGACTGAATGCACTAAAATATTGTGAACAAGTAAACTTCGCTTGAAATCAGCGTCGTATACGCGTGGCGCATGAAGTAAAATTTTGAGTTTAGAAAAGCCTGAAAATTTGGTTTGGCCGCTCCGCGCTTCGCGCTACGCGACCAAACCAAATTTTCAGGCTTTTCTAAACTCAAAATTTTACTTCATGCTTAACCTGGGATTGGAAAACACTCGTTTAAACTTCAAATTGACCTCTTTTAAGAAAACAACGAATACTTAAAAATCTACACGTAATTGGGATATGTATACTCAAAAGTAAAAAATGACAAGGAATTATGATTTATAGCTTTTCTAAACGAAAAAACACTAATACACTCGCGACCTATACAGTATGACATTGTCGTGTAATGTCAAAATTTGACACAACTAGAAAAAATCGTTGCAGATAGAACGGTCGACATACTAAAAAATTCGAACCACACATTCCACATCAATGAGTCATAGGACATCTCTCTCGAATTACACTATATTATATTAACCCGTACTTGACTTGTGTACATTTTATTTCCTAACACGATTAAATTATTATTATTATTATTATTAAACTTAATATTTCATTATATCTTTACCATTATTTTTATGTTTTGTAATAAAAGTAAAATCGGCAAACATAAAAATAAACTGCACCATCCCTTGCAGCAAGAGAAATTGTTATGAAATTCCGATACTCCTTTTTAAAAGACCCTCGTAGTCACGCACACCGGGAAGGAGGATGTCTTTAAAAATGCCTTCGGAAGTTTCTCCGTGCGTGAAATTCCGTGACTCGGTCGCATAAAAAAAATCGCTCTTCTGTCAATAAGTCGGTAAATATTTAATAGCCAAGAGATGGGCGAGCAATCGGCTTATATCACGTGATGGAATTATGCCTCCTCTCGTTTAATAATGTATCAGGGCTTAACGCTAGTAAAAAGCGTAATTATGTGGTAATGTGTGAGTTTTATGGAGGTAGAGGCAGGAAGAATGTGTTTTGGGGTAAATATAAACATGATGAAATAAATGTTTGTAATTTTGGATCGTTATGTAATTTATAGACTAATCAATTTTCACAATTTTATATTATTTTCATCAGCAAATATTTTTTTTTCTTTTAAGACAATTATAAGTTATAATATATAAAATTACGAAAAAACTATTCGTGAAAATGCAAACGATGTCTAAATTAATAAGACAACTTAAGATGATAAATATCCATTGAAACAACTACTTCCCGTGCAAATACACCTCCGGATATTGAATTATACAATGAAATATTTAAAATCTTATTTAATTTGATTTGTTACGTCGCTATTAAAGTATATGTAACGTTTAGGTCAAATTCTCTTCAAACCAACTAACAATACAAATTTAAAATGAAAGGAGAGATAGCAACAAATTAGAAGTGAAAGGACTTGGATTAAAACTAATGTCTTAGGCCATCTATAGACGCGTTTCGAGATTTATCTCTCTTCAATATAGCTTTGCTTATGACGTTTAAAAAAATTAGGAATAAAATTAAAACAAACTTACTTGGAAAAAGTGGTGTGTGTGCAATGAACAGGTACACAGAAATGGAATGAGTGAAAATGATGGTCGGTATTTATAGGTAAAAAAGGGATTATGTCATTAGCAGGGATGAAGAATGTGAGACCTTATTATTTACCTTACGGTACCTTAATCAAATTAAATAAGATTTTAAATATTTTATTGTATAATTCAATATCCGGAGGTGTATTTGCACGGGAAGTAGTTGTTTCAATGGATATTTATCGTCTTAAGTTGTCTTATTAATTAAGACATCGTTTGCATTTTCACGAATAGTTTTTTCGTAATTTTATATATTATGTTTAAAGTGTGCAAACTATAAGAAGCGTAAGCTTATTTTCTCGAATTCAAATAGTTTTGAATTTGAATTTATGACAATTATAAGTATTATTTAAAACCTAAATTTGTTAGAATTGGGGTTAAAAACGTTATATAATGACAAATTAAATTTTAAAAGTAGTAGTAGATAACATAACAATTTATTATACATTAACTTCCATTCAGGGCGTAGCCAAAAAAAAACTTATATCCCCCTCTGGCTACGGCCAGATTCCATTTGATATGTTTCTCTATTTAAATTTCCCAAAATTAACATTAAGATCCTAAAGTGAGAATTTAAATACTTTAGCCGGATTATTTGAAAAATTGTATCGCAGTTGTGAGTTGAGATTTAGTGGAAAAGTTCTTAGATTTTAAGGTAAAGTTATTTAGAAAATTCTAAATAAAACGAAAAATGTATAAATTAGTTTTAATGCTTCGCTCTTAAATACTACAGTTAGGGTTAAAATACCTCAACTGCTTTTTTTGAAAAATCGCGTCAAAGTTGAGATTTGGTGAAAACAGTATTAGATTTAGAGGTAATATAGTTTGAAAAATTATAAAAAAATAATGAATGATTGAATCAATATTAGAAACATCAGTTTTGCTTTAGAATAATCAAGCTTTAAGACCCTGAAGTTTGGCTTAAAATATTTCAACTAGTTTTTCTAAAAAAATTGGTAAAAGTTGAGATTTCGTGAAAAGGTTCATGAGATTTGAAAGTAATCTTGTTCGAAAAATAATTAAGAAACTCATTAATTTATAAATTAATTTTGAAAGCTTTCGTTTTGTTTAAACAATTAACAATTTTTGAGATAATTAAGTAAGGGTTAAAAAATCTTGACTGGTTTTTCTAAAAAATCGGGCCAAAGTTATGATTTGGTGAAAACTTTGTTAGATATTAAGGTAATCGAGTTTGAAAAATTATATAAAAATCATGAATTTATAAATCAACTATTAAAGCACCAGTTTTGCTTTAGGATATACAAACTCTAAGATCCTTAAGTATGGATAAGATTATTTTAACTGGTTTTTCTGAAAATATCTGTCAAAGTTGTGATTTAGTGGAAAGAATCAGCAGACTTTGAGATAATCTTATTCGGAAAATTATAAAAAAATCATCAATTATTGAATCTATTTTAAAAGCTTTAATTTTTCTCAAAAATAAGCAAGCATTGAGATTATGAAGTCTGGGTTTTTATTTATTTATTTCATTTATTTACGGAATCTCCTTTTACATAAATTTATAATATTAGTATATTTATGTATACAGAGTGGATAACAGAAAAATAACAATTGTATTAGACATGTTCATGTTACTCTTACTTTACGCGAGTTAAAATGAAAATAATAAAAAATACTAAAGAGTGAATACATTATTTAGAGATAAAATCAACAAATCGGTACAAAGACAAATACATAAGCAACTAATAAATTGTACAAATAACATATTGAAATTAATATCAGTAATTGATGAGCAAAATATCACAGTAAAAACTAGATTGTATAATATAATATCGAATTAAAATTCATTTATGAGTTCACAAACTAAGTAATTAAAATTAAGATAAAACATTATTAACAATAGCGGATAAATTGATTCGTTTCAAATTAGCCTTAAATGTTGAAAATGAAGAATGATGTAATAAAAAATGATTGTTATTGTTTAATTCGTTACAGTAACTCATCATTCTGCATATTGGATTAAATTTTGCGTAATTAACTGCATGATAGCGCAAATAAAATAAAAATTTCGGTTAAAATATCTTAACTTTTTATTCTAAAAAATCATGTGAAAGTTGAGATTTGGTAAAAATATTGTTAAATTTTGAGGCAATCTAGTTTAAAAAATTATAAAAAAATCATGAATTATTGAAATAATTTTTAAAGCACCAGTTTTGCTTTAAAATAAATAAAATTTTAGATCCTAAAGTTTGGGTTCAAAAATCTAAACTGGTGTTTCTGAAAAATTCTATCAAAATTGAGATTTAGTGAAAAAAATCATCAGATTTTGAGATAATCTTGTTCGAAAAATTTAAAAAAAATCATTAATTATTGAATCAATTTGAAAAGCTTAGATTTTTTTTCAAAAATAATCAAGCTTTGAGATTATGAAGTCTGGGTTAAAATAGCTTAACTAGTTTTTCTGAAACCGTGTAAAAGTATTATAAAAAAGTTATGAATTATTGAAACAAATTTTAAAGCAACAGTTTTGCTTTAGAATAAACAGGATTTAAAATCCTGAAGTTTGGATTAAAAAATCAAAACTAGTTTTTCTAAAAAAATCTCTCAATTTTGAGATTTAGTAAAAAAAATCATCAGATTTTGAAATAATCTTGTTCGGAAAATTATAAAAAATCATTAATTATTGAATCAAATTAAAAAGATTAGATTTTTTTTTCAAAAATAAACAAGCTCTGAGATTATGAAGCCTGGGTTAAAATATCTTAACAGGTTTTTCTGAAACATCGTGTCAAAGTTAAGATTTGGTGTAAACATTGTTGAATTTTGAGCAGACTTTGAGATAATCTTATTCGGAAAATTATAAAAAAATCATCAATTATTGAATCAATTTTAAAAGCTTAAATTTTTCTCAAAAATAAACAAGCATTGAGATTATGAAGTCTGGGTTAAAATATCTTAACTTTTTATCTAAAAAATCATGTGAAAGTTGAGATTTGGTAAAAATATTGTTAAATTTTGAGGCAATCTAGTTTAAAATATTATAAATAAATCATAAATTATTGAAACCATACTTAAAGCACTAGTTTTGCTAGAGAATAAACAAGCATTAAGATCCTGAAGTTTGGATCAAAATATCTCAACTGGTTTATCTGAAAAATCCTGTCAAAGTAGAAATTTAGTGAAAAAAATCATCAGGTATGAGGTAATCTTGTTCCGATAATTATAAATAAATCATTATTATAATAATTGAGATCATGAAGTCGGAGTTGAAATATCTCAACTGCTATTTCTAAAAAATTGTGTCAAAGTTAAGGTTTAGTAAAAACATCGAAAGATTTTATCGTGATCTTGTTTGGAAAATTATAAATAAATCATGAATTAATAAATCAATTTCAAAAGCACTAATTTAACTCAAATATAAAAACGTAATAAGATTCTAAAGTTGGAATTAAAATATATCAACTAGTTTTTTGGAAAAAATATGTCAAATTGAGATTTAGTGGAAAAAAAGTCGTTAGATTTTAAGATAATTTTGTTTGGAAAATTAATAAAAAATTATAAATTATTGAATCAACTTCAAAACTACTAATTATGCTTAAAACTAACATGCTTTAAGATGGGTACGAAATTATCATGATTAAGGTAGAAAAATATATTACTAATCAAATTCAAAAGAAAAAGAAAAAGAAAAACTTGTTATCTCATTCATAAAATTCAAAAGCCAAAGAAAATAAGTCGATTTATAAAGAGAAGTATCTCAATTATCGAAAAACTAAATTAAATAAATTTTTAATTTTTTAACAGAGTTCAATTTGAAGCTACTAACGATTGTTTCCAATCCTTGATTAAGCATGAAGTAAAATTTTACTTCACGCCCGGGATGGCTTTTGGCTATACCTAGCACGATATAAGGAAAACACGGTATATCCGAATATATGTAATTTGTATATAGGAAATCCCACGTACATTTTGAAATGTTCAAATTTTGGCTCCCCTATTTATTTTAGAAACAAAATGTATTTACCTTTTTTGTAGAGGGAAAAATACTGAATTCATACGAGTTAACGTTTATCACATTACGTTTCTCTAAGTTAAAATAATTAAGAAAAAATAATGTGATTTTATAAAAATAATGACATGCCATGGAATTGAAACAACAACTGCGGATGTCAAAATGGCAAAAAATATCGTAGTCACTTTCAAATATACATAGAGTTCACAATATTTTAGTGATTTATACGCGTGGCGCATAAAGTAAAATTTCGAGTTTAGAAGAGCCCAGAAAATTTGTCTCGGGTCGCTGCGCGACCCGAGACAAATTTTCACGGGGCTTTTCTAAACTCGAAATTTTACTTCATGCGCCACGCGTATAAAACACAGATTTTTAGTGAAGTTCGAATATAGATAAATTTGACAATATTATAGTGTTTTATACGCGTGGCGCATGAAGTAAAATTTCGAGTTTAGAAAAGCCCAGAAAATTTGTCTCGGATCGCTGCGCGACCCGAGACAAATTTTCACGGGGCTTTTCTAAACTCGAAATTTTACTTCATGCTTAGTCTGGGAGTGGAAAACACTTGTTTAAAGCTTTAAATTGAACTTAAAAATAACATTTTTCTATAAAATCACATTACTGTTTCTTAATTATTTTAGCTGTTAATTTTCTGACATTCGTTGATTTTTAAAAGCGTAAATTTGAAGCTTTAAAGGAGTGTTTTCCACTCCCAGACTAAGCATGAAGTAAAATATCGAGTTTAGGAAAGCCCCGTGAAAATTTGTCGAGGGTCGCGAAGCGACCCTCGACAAATTTTCTAGGCTTTTCTAAACTCGAAATTTTACTTCATGCGCCACGCGTATAAAACACAGATTTTAAGTGAAGTTCGAATATAGATAAATTTGACAATATTATAGTGTTTTATACGCGTGGCGCATGAAGTAAAATTTCGAGTTTAGAAAAGCCCAGAAAATTTGTCTCGGATCGCTGCGCGACCCGAGACAAATTTTCACGGGGCTTTTCTAAACTCGAAATTTTACTTCATGCTTAGTCTGGGAGTGGAAAACACTTGTTTAAAGCTTTAAATTGAACTTAAAAATAACATTTTTCTATAAAATCACATTATTGTTTCTTAATTATTTTAGCTGTTAATTTTCTGACCTTCGTTGATTTTTAAAAGCGTAAATTTGAAGCTTTAAAGGAGTGTTTTCCACTCCCAGACTAAGCATGAAGTAAAATTTTGAGTTTAGAAAAGCCCCGTGAAAATTTGTCGAGGGTCGCGAAGCGACCCGAGACAAATTTTCTGGGCTTTTCTAAACTCGAAATTTTACTTCATGCGCCACGCGAATAAAACACAGATTTTAAGTGAAGTTCGAATATAGATAAATTTGACAATATTATAGTGTTTTATACGCGTGGCGCATGAAGTAAAATTTCGAGTTTAGAAAAGCCCAGAAAATTTGTCTCGGGTCGCTGCGCGACCCTCGAAAAATTTTCACGGGGCTTTTCTAAACTCGAAATTTTACTTCATGCTTAGTCTGGGAGTGGAAAACACTTGTTTAAAACTTTAAATTTAACTTTAAATAAAAACAGGGAATATCCGCAATTGTTGTATCAATTTATGATATATCATTATTTTTAAAAAATCAAATTACTTTTTCCTAATTAGTTTAACTTAGAGAAACGTAAAGTGTTATATGTGAACATTAGTAAATTTAGAATTCTTCTCTCTACAAAAAAGTTATATGTATTTTGTCTCTAAAATACATAGGGAAGCCAATATTTGAACACTTTAAAATTAACATGCGATTTCCTATGTTGCGTCCGCCAAGTCAACACCCGGTATATATATATATATATATATATATATATATATACATATGTGCAGTAGCCACCTACATAACAAGACATACTATATAATACAATATTGACGCCGGAAAGTTTTACCTAATCGGGGCGGTACGCAGTTAATTGGTTAAAATTAACATCTTAAAAAAAAAAAAAAAGAAAGCTGAAAAATGACCCCGATATATCCGAATCACGGTATATCGAGACCCGGTATAGCGAGGTTTTACTGTATATAAAAAAACACTGAAATATTTTAATAAAATTAAACAGTATATTTTTAATCTTGCTTTGGCAGTTTATTTTAATTTTTAGCAGTACTCTTTCACAATGTTCTGTGTTGTATACACGTGGCGTATAAAATTTTTGGTTTCCAAAAGGCTGAAAATTTAGATTTGCTGGCTCGCGCGAATCCAAATTTCCAGGCCTCTCTAAACTTGAAATTTTACTTTATGCTTAATCAAGCAGACGAAACACTCGTTAGAAATATTTTTAAAAATTAATGTGTGCATAAAATTTAACAGTGAATGCTGTAAAAAAACCTTATTATTAATAACACGAAATTTAGTAATGAAGCCTAAATAAGCAAATTTAAACCAATTTTTAATTTTCTAAAAAATGTACAAAATATACTGTTCCTTTGTATGTAAAAATGCAAAAAACATCAGAGGCATTACTTAAAAATAAAAAATGCAAACATAAAAGCCGAAGGTGTCCCAAATTTCGGCAAGAATGTAAAGGCATTAAGAGATTAACGTCCACCCTACCTCCCCAACTCTTGCAAATTTCACGTACTAAATTACAATAAGCCCAATTTGGTGATTACGGTCGAACAATGTGTCATAATTACATTTAATATTTGGATTAGGGACGCGTCATATATTAATTACACCCGGAGATGTTATCCATATTGTATGTATTAAATATGTACGCGTATTAATATTTTACGTGGCTAATTATTCCACCGGAAGTGGAACGGTGAAATAAAAATAGTGCTGGCGAAATTAAAGGGTGGCCGTGTCCAACAATGTCGCTACAATTTGTAATGGAATTTTCGTTTTAATTGACGTTTAGGATTTCCGACACCGAAACACGCCGGGTCCGCGCTATTTTGTTAATTAATTTTAATTGTGATCCTGTTTACGTTATGCAAATAGCTGAAATCATTTTATACTAAACACAAGAGGGGGGACTAATATCATTGCGCATTCAATTATATTACTATTGTTATTATAAATAAATTCAGTGGCGCAGCCAGGATTTCGTCTTAGGGGTAGCCCAATATAAATCAAATATGAAATTATGCACCTAATTAACTAACTAAATATCTTTATTTGTAAATTTTACACACACTATATTTACAATTAAATAATAAAAATAATAGCTTGTATTAGAAAAAATGAGATAGTCTAATTGCTATCTGTAAAATGGTGAACATGAGGGGATATTTTCCAATAATAACACTAAGAGATGTTTACTGTAGAACCATCATAACTTGCCGTTCCGCAGTGGCAAAATTGTGGGCGGAGCGAAAGATAGGCGGTCTCGATAGGTTTCGTGAAGAGTTCGAGCGCGTGGTACATTCATTTGAAGAAGTGACAGTGCGATGGATTTTCAAAGTAAATTAACTCGTGGCCGTGCACTTGCCGGCCAATCTCGTAAAATTATTAGCAATGTATGCAAATTTACAAAAAGTGATCTTGATGCTGAGGGGAGCGACCGACCATCTACGCTGATGAGTTATAAATGAATAGCGCGCGCGAAGAACACGTGCTTGCTTATTCCAGCGACTGTACTCGGCCGCCAGATCGCCTCTCTCTCTTGTTTCATTTTCGCTTCCTCTCTGCGCGTCTGGCCAACTTAATCTGGTTAAGCAGTACTCATTGACGTCTATTGCTTGACTATTATAATTCTTACAAACTACCTACTGGGTCTGTCAACTTGGCCCCCCCAACTAAAAATTTTCAAATAATAAATATTGCGCCCGAAAGGTCTTAACTTGCGCTCACTTGCGCCCAAATATTAAAACTTGCGCTGTTAAGGGTAGAAAGTTATAGCGATTTGAAAATAGGGGGGGCTAAGTTGACGCCAGCCCCCCCATCTCGGAATTTTTAACTTTTTCTTTCATAAATACATTCTATGGAACTTGCGCTGTCGATACCACCTAATTTTACAAGTTGCGCTGCAAAAATACACCCCCTATAAACGAAATAAAGGAGGGTGCCAGCCCCCCCACTTTACATTATTTAAGTTTTATTGCATTGTACACAAAGCTTAGAAGTTGCGCTGACTTGCGCCATCGAAATTTCTTCAATATCAGTTCTCATGAAAAAGTTATGGCATATTTTATATATACTCGAATCCAGTGCGCGTATTCCCATAATCTCCATGCAACTACAGAAGAGTAATACAATAAACATACTTAACTAACAACCACTGTCCTTCTTCGTCGAAAAGCATACATTATACAACCAAAACAGTAATTTTCTATAATATTTGAATATTTATTCCAGTGCCGTATCATGGTGGAAATATATATTTTTATTATTACTTAAATAATTTTATTTCCAAAACAAATAACAATAATTCGATTCAATTAATAAATATAACTTTAACAATGTATTTAAAATGCATTTCTGCTGATTAGAAAAGTTGCGCTGTTTTTCCCAGTAGCGTTACAAATAATTTATTATTTAATTTAATTAAATATTTTCAAAACCAAACAGAAAAAATTTAATTTTTTAAGTGATTTTACCTAAACAATGCATAAGAAATGCATCTATGCCAATGAAAAAACTTACGCTGTTTTCCCAGTGGCGTCACAATTAATTTATTATTATTTAATTAAATGAAATATTTTTCAAACCAAACGAAAAATATTGAATTTTCTAAGTGATATTACTTTAACAATGTATCGGAAATGCATTTATGCTAATGAGAAAAGTTGCGCTGTTTCTCCAGTAGCGTCACAATTAATTTATAATTATTGAATTAAATTAAATATTTTCAAAACCAAACGGAAAATTTAGAATTTTCTAAGTGATATTATTTTAACAATGCATAGGAAATGCATTTATGCTAATGAGAAAAGTTGCGCTGTTTTCCCAGTGGCGTCACAATAAATTTATTATTATTGAATTATATTAAATATTTTCAAAACCAAACGGAAAATTTTGAATTTTCTAAGTGATATTACTTTAACAATGCATAGAAAATGCATTTATGCTAATGAGAAAAGTTGCGCTGTTTTCCCAGTGGCGTCACAATTAATTTATTATTATTGAATTAAATTAAATATTTTCAAAACCAAACGGGAAACTTTGAATTTTCTAAGTGATATTACTTTAACAATGAATAGGAAATGCATTTATGCTAATGAGAAAAGTTGCGCTGTTTTCCCAGTGGCGTCACAATTAATTTATTATTATTGAATTAAATTAAATATTTTCAAAACCAAACGGGAAACTTTGAATTTTCTAAGTGATATTACTTTAACAATGAATAGGAAATGCATTTATGCTAATGAGAAAAGTTGCGCTGTTTTTCCAGTGGCCTCACAATTAATTTATTATTATTGAATTAAATTAAATATTTTCAAAACCAAACGGGAAACTTTGAATTTTCTAAGTGATATTACTTTAACAATGAATTGGAACTGCATTTATGCTAATAAGAAAAGTTGCGCTGTTTTCCCAGTGGCGTCACAATTAATTTATTATTATTGAATTAAATTAAATATTTTCAAAACCAAACGGGAAACTTTGAATTTTCTAAGTGATATTACTTTAACAATGCATAGGAAATGCATTTATGGTAATAAGAAAAGCTGCGCTGTTTTCCCAGTGGCGTCACAATTAATTTATTATTATTGAATTAAATTAAATATTTTCAAAACCAAAAAGGAAACTTTAGTAGTGTAGATAGCGGGTTTCTGTGACAGTCGATGGCCTGTCCATCCGAAGCACCAAAGATTTGACCTCTAAGGTCACCTCAGTAGCTGAAGAAGTTGTTCTTTTGCTGAAGAAGTGTTTTCGACAATGACCAAAAGGTCCCGCAACAGTGTTGCCAAAATATTTCTGCACAGAAGAAGTCAACAATTATTTCTGCACAGAAGAAGTCAGCAATGACCAGAAGGTTTTTTTACAGGGTTGCCATTTGTGAAGAAAATCTAACAGGTTTACCAACCAGTTCCAGTGTTACCAACTTGGTTTTAGGCTGTAAAAGAGGCGGCAAATTTGAAATGAAAGGTTGGTTGCAGCTGTACCAGGCTAGTGTTGTGTAGACTTTGATGATGATGCAATACAATTTCTTAGAATTCTGACAAGACACGACTTGTTTTGTGTAGACTTTGATGATGACGCAATACAATTTCTTAGAATTCTGACAAGATACGACTTGTTTTGCGTAGAATTCGTGCTAGGTTGTGCAATAATGTGATTTGTCAAGGCTGGACTTGTCAGAGGAAGATTCATGATAATAGGTAAGTAAAAAAAAATATATATAAAAAAGTATAATTTATTTAAAAATAAAATTAAAAAATATACAGAATGATCCTACGCAATATTTGTTTTATTTATCCAGCTGTTGTGTGTATTATCAAATCCAAGCCATTTCACGTAGACTTTATTATTTTTACGTTTTAAAATTTTTTCAACTAAGTATACATCAGGATATTTTACTTTTTGTAATTGCTCCTTATAAAAAACCCCATTTATATCCTCTCCATTAGTGTCCTTTAGCAAATAAGTAATGGGGTTAGATAACTTAATTTCCCTTATAATGAAAATTTCTGTTGACCAATTAGGCATATATTTTTTATCGAAAACTCCACGCACTTTAGAAATTCTAATGTGATCACCAACGTGAAATTTTTTGTTTTTGAAATCAACAATCTTTATACGATTATATGTAGTTTTCAGTAATTTTTTCTCGTCTTTTTCTTTAACATCGATAGGTTTCATTCCAATGGTTCTGTGTCTTTTGTTATTATAAGAATCTACAATATTTTGTAAAATGTCAATCCACTTATAACTACCTCTTAAATTAAATTCTTTCCACATCATATTTTTTAATGTTCTATTCACTCGTTCAACTATTGATGCTTTTTTTTCACTGTATGTATTGTAATGATTTACATTATATTTTTTCATTAATGTATTAAAATGATTATTAAAAAATTCTTTCCCTAAATCAGTTTGTAAATGTATGGGTGTTTGTTGTTTAAAAACATTTTCCATAGATTGTGTTACTTCAATAGCAGATTTATTTTTTAATGGAAATGCCCAAACGTATTTTGAAAAGCAATTTATAACAATTAATATGTATTTGTAATTTTTATTTTGTTTCGCATATGGAATCATTTCAACTAAATCTGCTTGAAATAAATCATTCAAAGATTTTAAAATAACTTTTCTTCGAGGAAAATTTATTCGTGCTGGTTTATGAATTTCATTAACAACTTGTTTCTTGACATTACTTGTAAACTTATGATTCATTATTGAATAATTTTAGATTCACGTAATTCCTCAACGATTGAATTTATTTCATTTACGTGGTTGGTATTTCCAGCTGATTGTGATGCGAGCAGTAAACGTAATCTTTCAACTAATTCATTTGGATCGTCCCAATGTATATAATCGATTTTGTTGTTTGTAACTTTCATCAGCATCGGTGGTAATCCTTCTCCAGCGATTGTCTTACCAAGAAGTGGAGCAACAATATGTTTATATTTTTTTGATCTATTTCCAGAAACTGGGTTTTGTTCACTATAATTTCGTCTATAAGCATTTGTTTTTAATAAAATTTTCCTATAATTCTGTATATCATCTTGAGAATAACTTTTTTTTGGCTCTCTTTTGAATAGAAGTTCATATAAACCTTCAGTTCCTTTATATTTGCGACCTTGTATAATTATATCTCGTCCATCTATATCTAATTCTGAATTTCCAATTGAAAATTTTTCTGTATTTTTATTGAAACGTACACCATATTTGTGATCAAATTCTTTATTATTTTTCTTTTTTTTATCCAAAAACATATCGTTCATGTATTTTTTAGGTAAGGTATCATGCTGTTCTGTATATTCAATAAAAGATTGTTGTTCCTTTTCACTATCATCATCATCATCCTCTTCATTATCACCCTCGTTATCATCTTCATCGTCATTATTAATAGCATCTTCAATATTATCAAAATCGTTTTTTAATTCTTGTTTTGGTTCTTTTAGTATTTTTGGTATAATTTCATTTTTAGGAATAAGATTCTCATATTTTCCATTTTGTAATTTTGTTTCAATATTAATTAAATGTTTTGTAATTGGATTAAATAAATTTTCCTGTAACATTTCGCCATGTTTCAACAAATTTAATTTATTTCGAATAATTTTTCTCTTATTAATTAGACGTTTTTTTAATTTAAGTTCATTCATTTTGATGTTTGGCTTTGAAACTTATTTTAGGAAATACCATTCTAAAGTACCTAGTTAATGTTTATATACTGATCAAATCCTTTTCGATATCGTCCTTTATTAACAGGACAATCCTTTACAATGGTAAGAAAGGAATACGTCCCTAATTGCCAACAACAATTACATACTTGTTTAAACTTATCAAAATCCATGTCAGTACACACATGATCGTTATAAATATGTTTTAGATTCATTTCATCCTGTTTAAACAAAACTATAACATTTGCATTATCTCTAATTAAATGTTTAGGAATTTTAGCATATGTTTGTGTTAAATAGAAACAATCAATGCAATTGTGACGTCCCATACTAAAATATTGACGAATTGTATTTTGGTTATCACAGGCAACATCATCAAAGATAAAAATTGAATTGGGTTTTGCTTCGGATGGTTGCATTATATCATCACTTGCATTATATGTATACAATCCAATACCTTTTATCGGTTTTAACAACTTCTCTAAGTATACATATTTCGGTTGATACAGTGATTTTGAGTAAATATAGATATTTTCAAATTTCAATCCATTTTCATGATCAATTAGATTTATCATTACATTTGTTTTACCACAGTTTGACGGACCTACAATAATACATCTAATAGTTGGTGGAAACAGAACACCATGTTTGTTAAATTGTTTTCTTTCAAATATGTTATTTTCAATTTCTAAACTTGTTCCTTGTTTTATGAATTTCATAATGTTCAATATAAAATCAATGTATTTATAATATAAAAATTAGTTTTATTTCTAGTGTTAAACAGAACAAGTGCAATAATGAAATATTATTTAGGAAACGGTCTACTTAATACTGTAATTAATAAATTACCGTTTGAACTTCATTTACCGGGTTATAAATTTTGTGGTCCGGGAACAAAACTTGAAAAACGATTAGCTCGCGGAGACAGCGGTATTAATGGATTGGATGAAGCATGTAAAGATCATGATATTACCTACAACCAATTTCAAGATTTAGAACACAGACATCAAGCGGATCATATATTAAGTGCAAAAGCAAAGGAAAGATATCAGTCTAAAGACGCGACTTTAGGTGAAAAAATGAACGCTTTAGCTGTTGTAGGTGCAATGAAAACTAAACTAAAATTAGGTATGGGACTTTCAAAGACACCATCACAATATAATTATGTAATGAGAAAATGTTTAAAGACATTAGAGAAAACAAAATCATTTTTGGTTACATCTATTACTGATATTGAACAGTCAATTGATCTGTTAAAAAGTGGTAAAACAAAACCGGTTAACAATAAACCTAAAACTTCTCAACGAAGAAAAAAACAAGAAAAAGTAATGAAAAAATCAAAAAATGAAATTGAAAATATGGATGTTGATGATAATGAAGCATTTGAGATTTTATCAGAAAACTCTAAAAAAATAAATAGAAAACGTCAATTATCATCATTTACTGAAATTAACAATAAACCAAGGTTACAAGTTAAAGGAACTAAGAAAAGAAAACATGAAGAGAATTTAATTGATGACATTAGTAATCCTCCAAGTAAACAAACAAATTTAGATATGAATGAATCGTTGAATATTGCTGTAAAACCTAAAAAACGAAAACTGATAGAAGATGATAATGATGATTATGGTGATACCGATGAACAATCAACAAAAAAAATAAAATTGATGTAATTTAAATAAGTGGTTATAATAAGAATTGTATTAGTACTTTATTGAAATCAGTATGGTAAACATGAAGAAGAAACTAATGACAATTTCGTCCGAAAACAAAAAACAAAATCCAAAGAAAACGTGTTCTAAACGATCAAAGAAAATATGCTTTTCAAAAGCTATAACAAAAATTAAACAAGCTATTATAACTCAAAAACCGAGTACATTAAGCGAAGCTCTCGGAATAGCAATTCGAATAGCAAAAGGATTAAAAAAAAATATTAAAGCTACTCGCACTATAACAATACCCAAAACCGGAGGTGTTTTACCATTAATTCCAATTTTTGCAGGACTTAGTGCCTTGGGTGCATTAAGTGGTGGAGCTGCAGGAATTGCAAAAGCCGTGAGCAGTGTTCGAAATGCAAAGGAACAATTAAAAGAATCACAACGTCACAATAAAACAATGGAAGCTATTGCACTTGGTAAAGGATTATATTTGAAACCTTACAAAACAGGAATGGGTCTTTTTTTAGGACCACCAAAACACCATCAATAATTCCTCATAATAGACCTTTAACAAATATTGACTTATCTAAATATGTAAAACAATTTAATATTCCGTATTTCCGAGGTATTTTCATGAGAGACAATTTACCTAAAAAAATTAAAAAAACTGAATACGGTATTATTAATTTAGATAGTCAATATAACCCTGGAACTCACTGGACAGCTTATAAGAAAAATAATAATACCATCATTTATTATGACAGCTTCGGAAATTTACATCCACCCCATGAATTAAACAGATATTTTCAATCAAATGGTCCTTGTACAATATATTATAATCATGAAGCATTTCAAACATATAACAGTGTTAATTGTGGGCAATTATGTTTATTATTTTTACTTAAATAAATTATTTAACTATTTTTGATTTTATTGTATTAATTACCTTTAAACTAGTAACATGTGTTCTTATACGTTTACATTATCCGCTAGAGATTCTACATTATCCTCTAAAATATATCCTCCTATACTTTTAAATAATGAAAAATCATACGTACTAGGTTTAATTGATTTTGTAACATTTAATACAATACCAAATGTTGATGATTCAAACAACATATTTCATATTGGTGAATATCAAATAAAAATTCCTGAGGGTTCATATGAAATTAAGGATTTGGAAAACTATATACAACAGTCAATAGAAAATATTAATCAAATTATTACAACATTTGAAGAGAGTGAAGTAAAAAATGAAAATGACATTGTACATAAAAAAACTAAGAAAAAAAAGAATACTATTGTGCTGCGTATGAAAGCAAATAATAATACACTACGATATGAGATTAAAAGTAATGAAGTCATATATTTTAATAAAGCGAATTCGATTGGATCTTTGTTTGGATATAAAAGTGAAAAACTGGATGTCAATAAACTTCATTTGTCAGACTTTCCTATAAATATTTCTAAAGTAAATGCAATATGTGTTGAATGCAATTTAGTTACAAATTCTTACAATAACGATAATCATGGACATACGTTACACATGTTTTTTCCACAAAGCCCCCCGGGTTATCGAATTGTTGAGAAAGTTGTTAATGTTATTTATTTACCTATAAATACCAGGTATATTGATGAAATTATCCTTAAAATAGTCGATCAAGATGGTAAGCTAGTCAATTTTAAAAAAGAAACCATCACCGTAAGACTTCACCTAAAAGAGTTATTATAAATATGGTACTTTTATACAACACTGAATCACATATTAAAACATTTAAATCATCAAATAAAATTAGTCAGTTCAGACATCTTAAACAATTAACATCGCAAAATCAAAGATTTTTATTAAGCTTAGGCTTTAAATTGTTACAATGAATTTTAATATTTTAAACGTAGGAAGTCATACTATTTCGGATAATTCGATAATTAAAAGTGAATTTCATAGCCATCCACCTTTTGCAAATACATCATTAAATAATTCAGATGAAATACGATTACTCGCTCAAACATTTGATGGAAATACATTACCTTCAGAGAGTTTTTTACAGATTGAAGGAAAACTAGTTAATCATGATAATACACCATCACCTACAATACAATTTATAAATAATGGTGTTGCATTTATGATTGATGAAATGAGATTTGAACTGGGCGGCCATGTTATTGATCGAGTAAGAAATGTAGGAATAACTTCTACAATAATGGGTTATTTATCGCTTACAAAAAATCAAGGTGAACGATATCGTAGTGCCGGTTGGGATATTGCTAAGGGAAATCCTAAAATTCAAAATACATCAGGATATTTTAGTGTATGCATACCACTGAAAAATATATTCGGTTTTTGTAGAGATTATACAAAAATTCTTATGAACGTAAGACAGGAAATTGTCTTGATCAGGAGTGCAACAGATTTAAACGGAACTATCAGTACAAATCAGGAAGATAAGCCAACCATTGAATTGAGAAAAATTGTTTGGAAACTTCCTCATGTTCAGGTATCGGATGAACAAAAACTTCGTCTCTACAAATATATTGAACAAGGAAAAGATATTGAAATAGCATTTAGAAAATGGGAACTTCACGAATTACCTGTACTACAACAAACCACTAAACACACATGGAATGTAAAAGCATCAAATCAATTGGAAAAGCCTCGTTTCGTCGTAGTTGCCTTTCAAACAAATAGGAAGAATAACATTGGTCAAGATATGAGTAAATTTGATCATTGTAATTTAACAAATTTAAAATTGTATTTAAATTCTGAAGTTTACCCGTATGATAATTTAAACTTGGATTTTAAAAAACAACAATTTACACTTTTATATGAAATGTATGCTCAGTTTCAACAATTCTTCGAATACAAGTCAATTTGTGAACCCTGTTTGGATCATTTGGAGTTCTTAGAGAGATGTCCCATGGTTGCAATTGATTGTAGTCATCAAAATGAAAGTTTAAAGTCCGGTAGTGTAGATATACGTTTGGAATTTGAAACAAGTGAAAATGTACCTGCAAATACAACAGCATATTGTCTTATTATTCATGATTGTCTTGTAAGATATAATCCACAAACAAATGTTGTTCGAGTTATGTAATCCCTAAACTGGTGGTATATAAAAGGATGGTATATTGCATTATAACATTAGTTCTTCAGCGTTACTACAAGCAATATAATGGAATCGTCACGAAGAGTAGTCGATTGGAAAGAAATTAGTCAATTTCCCGGACTACCTGAATCATTTATTATTAAATATCAATATTATGTGGACTGGAATGAAATATGTGAATTTCAAAAACTAAGTGAAGACTTCATCAGAATGTTTATCAATAGCGTTAAATGGATAGAAATTTCAAAATATCAATTTCTATCAGAATATTTTATTCGTGAATTTAAACACAATGTTGATTGGGATCGCATATCAAAATATCAAATTTTATCAGAAGACTTTATTCAAGAGTTTAAGGAGAGAGTGAATTGGGATTATATTCCAATACATCAAAATGTTTCATCAGAATTTTTACAACGTCATCGCAACTATTTCACCAAAACCGTTTGAAATGCCTGTACCAGTAAAATTTAAATGTTCAAAATGTGGAGGAGAAACTGAAATTGCTAATTCTCAATGTATACCATGTTCTTATCAAAAAAGTGCCAAATATATTGGAATTAAGCATTATAATAAGAATTTAATTGATCGTGTATGGAAAAATAAATAATAAAAAAAAACTTTCATGAAGTGTATGTTTTAATAAAATGGTTATTTTTAAAATCTTGTTTTATTTTTTTAAGTAATACCTTTTTTTTTTTTAATTTTTTTTTTTTTTTTTTTTTTTTTTTTTTTTCCTTATTGTTTTTATATTATAACAAAAATAAAGTATAAAACATATTAATTTTAATTTGGTTTTATTGAATTATTTTATAACTCTACAATAGAATATTTTTGACTATTAAATTGATCTGCATCATCATCCATAACTTCCACTAGTCGCCTTTGTGCTGGTTTCTTCCTTTTTAGTGGAGGTGGATTTGATGATGATGTTGATGGCTGAACTGCTATTGCCTTAGCTGGTGTTGGAGCATTAATCGCCATCACATTCTCTTCAGTTTCACCATTGGTAATAGCCAATTCATCATCGTCCACAGTGTTGAATAAATATTTGGAGGTAACATATTCCAAAATTTGTATTTCTTCTTCCGTTTCAACTGCTACTTTGGTACAGGTTACGGGTAAATTTCCAAGTTTTTTTCTTAATGTCTCAGCTCTAGGTGTATAGCTAAGCACAACCATAACCTGATTGCTTTTTCTCTCAACGATTTGTTTTACACCAAATCTAAACAAAAGCAAATACATATTTTTTAATTATCTGCGCACTTTAGAAATTCTAACATGATTTTTTGTTTTTTGAAATTAATATAAAAAAACTTACCTAAAAAGCTGTTTACAAATTACAAACAACATTTGGGTAGTGATCTCGAATGGATCTTTACTTTGTAACAGAAGTGTGCACGGTACGTTTGCCATTGCTGTTGTTGAATGTAAATTTAAACAATTCATCGTCTTGTATATATATCAGAAACGCGTACGAACAATAATTACTTGTGGTTATTTGATTTATATAATATATTCAATAAATGTATATTCTTGAGTGAAAATATTGAATATTTCTATTTAATTCATCGTCTTGTATACTTGTGGTTAATTTTCCAAAGAACTTTGTAACATTAATTTATTCTATTATTCTTGTAAATACGATTATATAAAACCGTGGTTAATTTAGCACGTGTGGGTAATTGCTTTTTATGAAAATTGTGCAATTAATTCAAGGATTTTTTTATTTTCACGAGTATATAAAGGCTAGAAGAAAGTTTTGTTTTTTAACACTTACATCCCTGTTCATGTTATCAGAGTACTTTTTACGAAATGAAGAACTGTGAGTATAATTTATTTTTCTGTTTATAATGAATTCAATAATTGAATTGTCCAGTGATATTTTAAAAAAAATTGAAAAAGCTGAGAGGATTTTGAAAACTCAAAGTGAATTTATTAAATGGATTGACATTTTAAAAAAGCAAATACATTTAATTAGAAGATTTTTAAAATATAAAGATATAAATATTAAAAACTATTCACATTTAGAGGCAAATTTAGCATTATTAAAATATTATAAACAAACATTTAAGCATAAACATAGATGTAAATTTAATAATAACAGGAGTTCCAAAAAATGTTTAATATGGGAAGACACCGAGTCATGTTTTCAAAAGAGAATAAGAACAGGTGTTATAAATAATTTAAGTGTTAAAGATCCTAAGATTTTTCTTAATAAGTCCTTTAGAAGTTTTTCGATTAAAATAAAGAATGAATTACGAAAGTCACTCTTAAAAGTAAATGTTATTTTTTACGGAAATTTCATAAAACCTAGTAATGGTGAAACTGAAATTAAACATTTTAATACAAAAAATAATATTATTGATCATAACACTAATTTGAAAAAATGGTATCAAGAAAATGTAATTAATAAAATACTTCATAAATTAGAAGAATTTCAGGAAAAAGATTCCGGTTGGGCTCTTTTTGAAATTTTATCTCTTAAAATTAATATTAATAATTATTCTCCGATAAATTGCGGATTACCTGTTAAATTACCTAAGTTTATTCTTAAAAAGAAGGCCGTTTTAAACATAGAAAATAATGATGATTATTGTTTTCTGTGGACAATTGTAGCCCATTTGCATCCGTCAAATTCAAAATACAAAAATCCTAAAAGAATTTCATCATATCCTCATTTTCGTAATATTCTTAAGTATGATAATATTGATTTTCCCATAAAATTAAAGGATATTCCAAAATTTGAAACTCTTAATAATATATCAATTAATGTATATACATTTACAAAGAATGAAATTTTACCAGTATGTTTAAGTAAATTTAGTTTTACCCCTTGTGTAAATTTATTAATGGTACGAGAAGAGCATGATAATGAAGATGGTAGTAATAGTGAAAGCGAGAGTGACAATATTATATTTAAAAAACATGCTTATCATTTTTGTTTAATTACAAACTTATCACGATTACTAAACAAACAATTAGGTAATATAAAAAATAAAAAACATTTATGTAACCGTTGTCTAAATTACTTCATTTCCCTAAATGCACTCAAAAATCATTTAAATTTGTGTAAACAATTAAATGAAACAAAAATTACATTACCGCATGAAGGTGAAAAAATTATGAAATTTAAAAATTTTAAACATAAGGAAAAAGTTCCATTTGTTATTTATGCAGATTTAGAAAGTATTTTACAAAAATATGATGATGAAAACAAAATGAAAAAAACTGAGAAATATCAAAAACATATTCCATTTAGTATTGCATATTACTTAAAATGTTCTTATGATGACTCTCTATCTGAATATAAATTATATACAGGGAACGATTGTGATACATGGTTTGTAAATCAATTAAGCGAAATAGCAGCTAAACTAAATGATAAATTAACGAATCCAATTAAAATGATAAATTTAACATTAGAACAGCAAATTGAGTTTCAAAATTCAAGTGTATGTTATATATGTGAGAAACCTATTTTCCAAAATGAAATAAAAGTTAGAGATCACAATCATTTTACTGGTGAATACAGAGGTGTTGCACATAATGGTTGTAACTTAAATTATAAAGATGCACATGTTATACCAGTATTTTTTCACAACTTAACCGGATACGATAGTCACTTCATAATTAAAGCTTTATGTATGATTGAAGGTGCAATGAAATTATTACCTCTAAATAAAGAACGTTATATTTCATTTACAAAATACATACAAAATACAAATGTGAGTTTTCGATTTTTAGATTCTTTTAGGTTTATGTCTAATGGTATATCAAAATTAGCGTCATACCTTAATAATGATCAAAAGAGTATTACTCAAAAATTTTGCACTAATACAGAACAATTTAAATTATTACAAAAAAAGGGAATTTTTCCGTATGACTATTTGGATTGCTGGGAAAAGTTACGTGATGAGAGATTGCCTGATAAAACTGATTTTTTTAATACTGTTAACAATTCAGAAATTAACGATGATGAATATAATCATGCTTGTCTAGTGTGGGATACATTTAAAATACAAAATTTACAAGAGTATGCAGAACTATATTTAAAAACCGATGTTATTTTACTAGCGGATATTTTTGAAAATTTTAGAAATTGTTCCCTTGAAACATATAAATTGGATCCTGCACATTATTATACCGCTCCAGGTCTAGCATTCGATGCTATGCTTAAAATTACGAATGTACAGTTAGAATTAATAACAGATATTGATATTATTATGTTTATTGAAAAAGGCATCAGAGGAGGAATTTCTCAATGTTCAAATCGATATGGTAAAGCAAACAACAAATATATGAAAAATGATTTCAATCCAAATGAAGACATTTCATATCTTATGTATTTTGATATTAATAATTTATATGGACTCGCAATGTCTCAGTATTTACCAACAGGGAATTTTGAATGGATTAATGTGCACTCTTTAAAATTAATGGAAATACCCGAAAACAATGAATTTGGATATATTTTAGAGGTAGATCTTCATTATCCTAAAGCATTGCATGAACATCATAAAGATCTACCTCTTTGTCCAGAACACTTGGTTCCACCTACATCAAATACAAAAATACCAAAATTGTTAACTACATTGTATGATAAAAAAAACTATATTATTCATTATAGGAATTTACAACAAGCTGTAAAACTTAACATTAAAATTGATAAAATTCATAGAATACTTAAATTCAATCAGTCATGTTGGATGAAACAATACATTGAACTAAATACGTCAAAAAGAAAACTAAGTAAGAATGAATTTGAAAAAAACCAATACAAATTAATGAATAATGCCGTATTTGGTAAAACAATGGAAAATGTTAGAAAATACAAGGATATAAAAGTTGTAACCAAGTGGTCAGGGAGGTTTGGAGCTAAATATTACATTTCACAGCCGAATTTCCATAGTTGCATTATTTTTGATGAACATATGGCAATAATTGAAATGAAAAGATTAAATGTAAAGTTTAATAAACCAATATATGTAGGATTTACTGTTTTAGATGTGTCCAAAATTTTTTTGTACGATTTTCATTACAATTACATCAAAAACAAATTTCATAACAACGCTAAATTGCTATATACTGATACTGATTCGTTAATATATCATTTCTTTTTAGATGATATATATACACACATAAAAGAAGATTTAAATAGGTTTGATACATCAGAATATCCTTTAAATAATATTTATAATATACCACAAGCCAACAAAAAAGTATTGGGTTTAATGAAAGATGAGAACAATGGTAAAATAATGCTCGAATTTATTGGATTAAGATCAAAAATGTATGCAATAAGGTTATTTGTAGATGATGATGAAATTTCAACATTAAAAAAGAAATTATTATTTGAAAGAAAATCAGAAGAAGAAATAAATAATTTTGTTATAAATTTTGGAATTACTAAAAAGGCTAAAGGTATTAAGCAGGTATCCTTAAAAAACATAACATTCAATGATTATTTTCAATGTCTTTTTAACAATTCAATTATTGAAAAAGATCAACAAGTCATTAAATCTTATAACCATGAGGTTTATACAATTAAACAAAGAAAAATTGCTTTAAGTCCTCATGATGATAAAAGAATCATAAATTATATGTTCACTGATAGTAAACCCTGGGGTTATTCGATATAAACAGAAAATAAATTGTTTACAGTTACTTCTAACAAATACTTTGAAATCCCATTCTAACACCTGAAGGTAATATTTTTGTTAATTTTATTAAATGACATATATAAATTGTTTTTTTGGTTTTTTAGGAAGACTGTGCATGATTGTGGAATATACAACCGTTATATTTTTACATCAATTCATGCAGTAAACAAAAAAAAAAAAAAAATGGAGCGTGTTACTTTTGATAATATACTTGTTACCCATTACTATAAACCTACAACAAACTATGAAGATAATACATGTTGGAAACAGGCAGCGGTAGATCGATGTCGATTTCAGAGGAGGATTAACGAGACAGGGAAAATGTTGGAAGCGGTTCTAAAAAATCATATCAAACATATAAATGAATTGTTTCTACGGGAAAAAATATTATATGTTGATATCCAAGGCTTCGACCTTCCAGATTTTACACCAAAGGAATTGTCCTTAACATATGATGGTGAAAATATGTCTACATTTTATATTAAACCACCGAAGCCATTTTATGAATTAAGCATTTCTGAAAAGAAATCTGTTCAATTTTGTGAGCGATATCATCATGGTATTCGATACAGCAGTGGCGATACCGAATTAACTACATTACCTAACATATTTTCGAATTTCAAGGCAGATACAGTTTTTGTTAAAGGAAGTCAAAAATGTACTTACCTTTCTAAATTTTATAATAATGTTATTAATTTGGAGTTTGATAAGTGTTGTCCTAAATTTGAAAAATCCGAATATTCTTGCATTCTCCATCAGAATTTATTAAATGTATGTTGCATTGTTAATGTATCAAAATTAGCGAAATATGTTCAAGAAATAATGTAATTAAGTGTCTTAATAAATATTATAAATTTAATAACTTATTTAAAATAAAACAAATATCGCTTAGACTCATAATGTGTGTTTTTTTGTATTAAATTTTATTATAATAAATTTTTCTTTAAGAAAGTTATTTTACTTTCCTATTAACCTATTACTATAAATCAAGTCAAGAATTTATATTTTAGTCCTGTTAAATTTTATTACACAATTGGAAATTCCAAGAAAATCGAGAGGCAAGTCTCGACTTGTCTTGGCCTGGCCAAACCAACTTTTAACAAATTTCAAATTTTCCCACGTAAAAACTTGATTTTTCGGTTGGCAACACTTTTGTGGTCTCCTTTTATGTTGGTTACCCTGTTGAGACCTTCTGGTCATTGCCGACTTCTTCACCATCTTTTGGTCATTGTCGTTGACTTCTTCAGCACAGAAAATAAGTTGGCAACACTTTTGTGGTCTTCTTCACCACGGAAATATGTTGGCAACCCTCTTGAGACCTTCTGGTCATATATATTTTTTTTACTTACCTATTATCATGAATCTTCCTCTGACAAGTCCAGCCTTGACAAATCACATTATTGCACAACCTAGCACGAATTCTACGCAAAACAAGTCGTATCTTGTCAGAATTCTAAGAAATTGTATTGCGTCATCATCAAAGTCTACACAAAACAAGTCGTGTCTTGTCAGAATTCTAAGAAATTGTATTGCATCATCATCAAAGTCTACACAACACTAGCCTGGTACAGCTGCAACCAACCTTTCATTTCAAATTTGCCGCCTCTTTTACAGCCTAAAACCAAGTTGGTAACACTGGAACTGGTTGGTAAACCTGTTAGATTTTCTTCACAAATGGCAACCCTGTAAAAAAACCTTCTGGTCATTGCTGACTTCTTCTGTGCAGAAATAATTGTTGACTTCTTCTGTGCAGAAATATTTTGGCAACACTGTTGCGGGACCTTTTGGTCATTGTCGAAAACACTTCTTCAGCAAAAGAACAACTTCTTCAGCTACTGAGGTGACCTTAGAGGTCAAATCTTTGGTGCTTCGGATGGACAGGCCATCGACTGTCACAGAAACCCGCTATCTACACTACTAACTTTTAATTTTCTAAGTGATATTGCTTTGACAATGAGTAGGAAATGCATTTATGCTAATGAGAAAAGTTGCGTTGCTTTCCCAGTGGCGTCACAATTAATTTATTATTATTGAATTAAATTAACATATTCAAAACCAAACGGGCAACTTTGAATTTTCTAAGTGATATTACTTTAACAATGAATAGAAAATGCATTTATGCTAATGGGAAAAGTTGCGCTGTTTTCCCAGCGGCGTCACAATTAATTTATTATTATTGAATTAAATTAAATATTTTCAAAACCAAACAGAAAATTTTGAATTTTTTAAGTGATATTACTTTAACAATGCATAGGAAATGCATTTATGCTGATGAGAAAAGTTGCGCTGTTTTCCCAGTGGCATATTTTATATAGACTCGCGTCACAATAAATTTATTATTATTGAATTAAATTAAATATTTTCAAAACCAAACGGAAAATTTTGAATTTTCTAAGTGATATTACTTTAACAATGCATAGGAAATGCATTTATGCTAATGAGAAAAGTTGCGCTGTTTTCCCAGTGGCGTCACAATAAATGTATTATTATTGAATTAAATTAAATATTTTCAAAAACAAACGGAAAATTTTGAATTTTCTTAGTGATATTACTTTAACAATGCATAGGAAATGCATTTATGCTAATGAGAAAAGTTGCGCTGTTTTCCCAGTGGCGTCACAATTAATTTATTATTATTTAATTAAATTAAATATTTTCAAAACCAAAAGAAAAATTTTGAATTTTCTAATCGACATTACTTTAACAATGCAAAGGAAATGCATTTATGATAATGAAAAAAGTTGCGCTGTTTTCCTAGTGGCGTCACAATTAATTTATTATTATTAAAATTCTCAAAATTCGTGGTTTTTTATGGTGAAACTTCTAATAGACAAAGGCGTGACAAGTATTTACACTCTAACAGCACAAATTTTAAACCAAATTGCACAAAAGTCAATTCTTCCAGAAAACATAATATGCTTAAATGCATTTACGTTTTTAACTAAATTATTAAATACATGTTTACCTTCATGTCAAACAAATATCTATAAATCTGATATATGTTCGCAAATAAAAATAAATAATGAACATTTTATCTCTGTAGAATTTTCAAATTACAACATTCATAAATTAGAAAACATTTTACAACATAAATTAAGCACGGAATTTAAACAAAATTGCAGTTTGTGTAATAATAAATTATTATTTGAAACACAGTTAAACAATTTCATATTCATAGAACCCGTTACCACGGACAGTAAAACATTGAACTTGGTAACTAATTTAAACTAAATGTACAGAACAAACTGTTTATTTTACGTGGTGTTGTGGGTTTTATACCGGGTCATTTTATAGCATTTTGCAGAAGACATAATCTCTTATGGGAGGAATACAATGACTTGCTTCCAAGCAAAGATCATTGTTCAAGATCAAAAGAAGTAGAGGTTAATATGTTGCTATATACAATGTATGGTGACCGACGGGAACCATCTGTTTTTGGGAATGATCACTGACGCCACTGGGAAAACAGCGCAACTTTTCTCATTAGCATAAATGCATTTCCTATGCATTGTTAAAATAATATCACTTAGAAAATTCAAAATTTTCTGTTTGGTTTTGAAAATATTTAATTTAATTCAATAATAATAAATTAATTGTGACGCCACTGGGAAAACAGCGCATCTTTTCTCATTAGCATAAATGCATTTCCTATTCATTGTTTAAGTAATATCATTTAGAAAATTCAAAATTTTCCGTTTGGTTTTAAAATATTTAATTTAATTCAATAATAATAAATTTATTGTGACGCCACTGGGAAAACAGCGCAACTTTTCTCATTAGCATAAATGCATTTCCAATTAATTGTTAAAGTAATATCACTTAGAAAATTCCAAGTTTCCCGTTTGGTTTTGAAAATATTTAATTTAATTCAATAATAATAAATTAATTGTGACGCCACTGGGAAAACAGCGCAACTTTTCTCATTAGCATAAATGCATTTCCTATGCATTGTTAAAGTAATATCACTTAGAAAATTCAAAATTTTCCGTTTGGTTTGAAAAATATTTAATTTAATTAAATAATAATAAATTAATTGTGACGCCACTGGGAAAACAGCGCAACGTTTCTCATTGGCATAGATGCATTTCTTATGCATTGTTTAAGTAAAATCACTTGAAAGATTTAAATTTTCACGTTTGGTTTTGAAAATATTTAATTAAATTAAATAATAAATTATTTGTAACGCTACTGGGAAAACAGCGCAACTTTTCTAATCAGCAGAAATGCATTTTAAATACATTGTTAAAGTTATATTTATTAATTGAATCGAATTATTGTTATTTGTTTTGGAAATAAAATTATTTAAGTAATAATAAAAATATATATTTCCACCATGATACGGCACTGGAATAAATATTCAAATATTATAGAAAATTACTGTTTTGGTTGTATAATGTATGCTTTTCGACGAAGAAGGACAGTGGTTGTGAGTTAAGTATGTTTATTGTATTACTCTTCTGTAGTTGCATGGAGATTATGGGAAAACGCGCACTGGATTCGAGTATATATAAAATATGCCATAACTTTTTCATGAGAGCTGATATTGAAGAAATTTCGATGGCGCAAGTCAGCGCAACTTCTAAGCTTTGTGTACAATGCAATAAAACTTAATAAATGTAAAGTGGGGGGGCTGGCACCCTCCTTTATTTCGTTTATAGGGGGTGTATTTTTGCAGCGCAACTTGTAAAATTAGGTGGTATCGACAGCGCAAGTTCCATAGAATGTATTTATGAAAGAAAAAGTTAAAAATTCCGAGATGGGGGGGCTGGCGCACAGTGGGCGCAAACGAGTAAAACCACGCGCATCGGACTAAAAAATCAACCTTCGTCAAATGCATTTCTGAGTTCAGGAATCGTTTTTAGCATTATTGATAAGTAGGAAATCGAACTTACAAGACATTGGCGCACGTGAATGTGTCAGTAATGTAGTGTGATGACTTCGAATTTACGAAAAATCACATTTCCGAGTATATCTGATTGTGCCATTTTGCAAGACCACGCTCCGATCTAAACGACGTTCACACTAATAGAACTCATCAGTTCATCGTGAAAAATCGTGCCTTTGTGCTCAATAGCTTTTATGAACAAACACAACAAGACACGACGATTTAGAATTTGACTTTACAAATATATTAGCTTTAAAACGATGTATCTCAAAACCTTCTCAAACCTTCTCTGCGGCACCATGGTGACCTTAAAGTATGACCATTTCTAAGTAGTTTCTGCATATGTGTAGGTGCTACTCTTTGCGATTCTTCACGTGGCGAATTTTTTAAAAAATGCGTTCAAAATATGTAAAATGGACTTTGTGTTCTGATAATGTTATTTTTAATTCTAATACTACTAGTAAACATGGGGCGGTAAAAAAATATTGTTTACGTATTTAAAAGTTTATTCAGAGCATTTTTAACAAATTTTTAAAATGCTTCTATAATCAATTTTGAACTGCCGCCACAACAAACCACGCGACATCTATCTGTAAACGGAACTATTATCTATTTTTATTTTTTGAAAACTCAGTGTTTATGGCACAGCACGATGAGTCGGTCGGCCGGAACAGGTCCTGATTTAAGTCGGAGATATTTTTTTAACACGTTCATAAAAAACCAGAACAAGAAACAGTGCGAAATAATTACAGAAATAGAAAGTTTTGCAACAAAAAATGGTGTTTTCGAGGAATCGAAGGCAAAAAGTTTTGTGCCGAAAGTCATCGCGCTGTGGTATAAAAGTAGTCGGAATTACACGCAAATGGAACGAAGACACTCGGAGTACTTGTCCGCGAATTTGTACAATCCGAGGGAGAACCGCAGTGAGGGAGAACCGCAAGTGAGACCAGCAGTGAAACCATTCTCCGCTTGCAGTGAATCGCAAAAAAGACGCAGAACAGTTGGTAAGTCCTCATTAATTTGAGTAACTGTAAAATATTTGGCTTTAAAAGTAAATCGTTCAAGAGTAATTTTGACTGTTCAACGAGCGTTACTTTTTTATATGTTTCTCGTTTATCTTACGTACACAAACACCGGTCGGAATCGAAAATGTGTCTACAGCTCCGAGTTTGTTGACATACAGTTAAAGCTATTTGAAGTTTGTAATTCTGAGAATTCAACTGGAATACTGTGACTGTTTTAACTTGTTTTAAACATTTGCAAATATCATCACTCAATTTTATATAATTAATCGATTTCAGAAATGAGAAAAGAAGATTCCGATGCACTGCTATTCTCTGCAGCATCAGGCTTGAGGACAGACGGAAAACGCGAAATGTCTCAAGTTATCGACGCAATTTTTTTTCCGGATTTTTCGGACTACAAAAAACTTTATTTTAAGTTATATCGCCTTTAGCAACGTTAATAAAAGCTTGTAATACTCTAAATAATTAAGTTGATTTGAAATGGACCTCAGAGGGCTTAAACATGGTTGGAGTATTTTTTTCAGATTTTTAAAATGCATAATAATGGTTCATTATGTCGATGCGCGCGATTTTGACTGTTTGCGCCCACTGTGTGGCGTCAACTTAGCCCCCCCTATTTTCAAATCGCTATAACTTTCTACCCTTAACAGCGCAAGTTTTAATATTTGGGCGCAAGAGAGCGCAAGTTAAGACCTTTCGGGCGCAATATTTTTTATTTGAAAATTTTGAGTTGGGGGGGGGGCAAGTTGACAGACCCCTACCTACTACTACAACTAAATCTAAGACACCCCGGGTGGGGGGTTTATAGCCCGGGTGGACCCAATGCCCGTTAAGGGTGGGCGTGAGCTCCAACACTATCTCACTTGAAAATTACCAAAGAATTATAGAAACTTATCAAAAGTCTATATATTTAGTATTTTTAAATAAGACCAGAAAAAATTAAAATGGGAATCGTTGATTTAGGAACTCGAAAAATGTCATTATCTTAATACTTGTTTTGTTTCTTTTGTTATATTATTAAGATGAATGGGATGTTTTTAAAACTCTGCAATAAATCAGTATATTATACGCGTAGAGCATGAAGTGAAATTTTGAGTTTAGAAAAGCCTAAGCATTTGGTTTGGTCGCTCCGCACAGTATACGATTTAACCAATCTAGCGGGACAGAATTCATGAAGTAGTTTTTATGGTCCATTTTGAATCATAAATTAATTAATTTTGGATTATTATAAAAATAGATAGTTTTCCAAAAACATCATTTAAATAAGTCAATAATTCAATTTGGTAAGAGATTTGAGGTGTATTATCAGCAAAACCAATATTTTTTCTTATAGTTCATTTTGCATTCAATTAGCATTATGTTTGTCGTTCAATTCATGTTGTAGTGGTTTTCTTATTCATAATGTGTATCATTGTGTATACTTTTACACTAATCACAAGCGATTGACTGTTATAAAACATTTTTTGTACAGGGAATTTTAATTTTAAGTAATATCCTCGATATTTATTGTTTTTTAAAACTAGTTCATTTTAAAGCTTTAAACGAGTGTTTCTACTTCCAGATTAAGCATGTTTTCTTTAGATATTCGTTTTTTTATTAAGATTTTAATTTGAAGCTTTAAGCGAGTTTCGTCCACTCCCAGACTAAGCATGAAGTAAAATTTCGTGTTTAGAAAAGCCTAAGCGTTTGGATTTTGACGCGTAGCGTCCAAATCCAAACTCAGGCTTTTCTAAACTCGAAATTTTACTTCATGCGCCACGAGTATAAGTCACTAAAATATCGTGAAATTAAAAATACGCTGTTAAATCAGTATTAAAAAAATACTACTAAAGCAGGATTAAAAATACGCTGTTAAATCATTATTAAAAAATACTACTAAAGCAGGATTAAAAATATACTGCTAAACAAGAATAATTAAACTTCACTTGAAATCAGTGTATTTAGTTTAAAAACGAGGACATTTCTTCATATTTATTTAAATAAAACTAAATGATGAGCGCAAAATGTTTACTCTTTAGTGATTTGCTTAGTTGAAACAATGTAAAATTATTGAAAGGAAAATCATTAGTATTTATGGAAAAATTAAAAACTTTGATTTGACTCAAAATTAGTTTAATTTTGTAATGATTCGACCCTAGGTATTGTACAAATTTATAATTTGTATTATTATTTATGTTGTGTTGTGTAAGTAGTAACCCTTTAATTTATTTTCAAAGTTCGTTGTTTGTGTCAATATGTATTATCGTAAATTCTGTGTCTTTCTTCCCTTTTTTAATTTGACTAGGAGGATGTATGGACAATAAATAAAATAGGATATGAGCTTAACGTATTCAAAGTTTATTGGTTTATTTTGACATTTCTAATGAATTGGTATTTCTTATTTTATTTACATTCGTAGAATATTTTATTAAACTTTGTGCTTAGAAGCGGTGTGAATTTAGCTAAACTCAAAAATTGTATGTCTCAACTTGTGGGAGCAAAATTAACTAGCCCCTACATTTGCATTACGAGATGGAAAACTCACAAAAACTACCCCAGAGCTAGCATCATACACTCGACACGCTTGCGATTAGTTAGTGGGACAATCTCTTTCATTGGCCATACACATCAATCGCACATACATTCTTGATTAATAAGTGGAACGACCTTTCACCTCGGTGTACTCACTATCGAATTCGTCATTCTTGTGATTAGTTAGTAAGAAATCTATCGCAATCTATCTGGGCTTTTACTTATTTAATTTTAACTCAACACAATACAATTTTACATCATAATTCAAAATAATTCTTCTATTCTACATTCGTGGAGTCAGGTGTACAATAAATAAAGCGCACACGTTAAATTATGCAATAACATTATGTTATGTACCTGGGATGCGGAGCGGGATTACCGTTTTAGGAAATCGATGGGGTCGTATTAATTTAATTACCTCGAGATTACTAAACTAAAATTTAACGCGATTTTACAATGCAACAACGGCTGTTCTCTCGGCGATTCGGATCGAACCGAATTCGGTTTTCCTGCCATAATGTACTTCGTGCAAATGTTACACGCCCGGCTTAAATTCCCCAAAACGGACTGGCTATTACGAATGTCAGTTTGCCAATCAGTAAATTATGCGAACATAATAATGCTATTCGATTGTGTATGCATGCTGTTTTCGTTAAGTGATAATTGACTAACATGGAGTTATGTTACATTGTTGGATCGACTTTAATTAGTTTTGGTATACAACTGTACCGGGTGGGCAAATAAGCGAGGTAAGCGGCTGTATCTCAGAAACTAACGCTCGTAGAGAGTTACGGTAAACATTTTTATCGGTAAAGTGGGCAAGGGAAAATGCTGGAAATTATTTTCAAGTTTCCAAGATGGCTGCCAGTGGGCGTTTCCACCATCTTGAATTACATAAAGTTACGTTTCTCGCGATTTTCCCCAATGAATATAACAAAAAAGTATTTGCGTTTTAATGTTAACTTAAAGTGAAACATTTTTTGTAAAAACAATTTTTCTCTATCTTTCGAAATAAAGTGGTGCGGGGTATTTGAATGTTGTTTTAAATAAATGCCTGTAACTTCGAAACGGCTTAATGGATTTGGATAAATTTGGTATCATTGAAAAGAGCATTTCTAGGTTTCTTGTAATTATGACAGTTGTGATCTACACGGCCGCCGATACAGGGCGTTATTCAATATTATAACCAATATATTGGATTTTCTCAAAAAATTTAAATGCGATGATATGATTTTTTTTAAACTAAAAAATAAACAAATGACCAACCAATAAGCCTGCGCAAACCGCGTCTTAATTTCTAATAATAATAATAATAATAATAATAATAAAGATATTAAGATGCGGTTTGCGCAGGCTTATTGGTTGGTCATTTGTCTATTTTCTATTCTAAAAAAAGTCATATCATCGCATTTAAATTTTTTGAGAAAATCTAATATTTTGGTTATATTGAATAACGCCCTCTATCGGCTGCCGTGTAGGTCACAACTATCATGATTACGAGAAACCTAAAGGCCCAAGAAATGCTCTTTTTAATGATACCAAATTTATCCAAATCCATTAAGCCGTTTCGAAGTTACAGGCAATTATTTAAAACAACATTCAAATACCCCGCACCACTTTATTTCGAAAGATAGAGAAAAATTGTTTTTACAAAAAATGTTCCACTTCAGGTTAGCATTAAAACGCAAATACTTTTTTGTTACATTCATTGGGGAAAATCGCGAGAAACGTAACTTTATGTAATTAAAGATGGTGGAAACGCCCACTGGCAGCCATCTTGGAAACTTGAAAATAATTTCCAGCATTTTCTCTTGCCCACTTTACCTATAAAATTTTTTACCGTAACTTTCTACGATCATTAGTTTCTGAGATACAGCCGCTTACCTCGCTTATTTGCACACACGGTACAATTTAATTTTTATACATATTACAAATCATAACAAAATGGGATTGAGTCTAACCACTATTACACGTTATACTACGTTAAAATTTGAAAATATTGTTGTTTATCGACATTTTGTTTGTATTAAAAATTATTAAAAAAGAATATTAAATCAATCATTACAATGTAAGAATAAAATCCCATTAAATTATTAATATTTCACACTGGTCGGAAATAATTTTAAATGAAAGAATACCTTGAAAGTAGAATGCTCTCAAAATATAGGCTTTCCAGTGTTTGTATCAAAGTTGTTGATATCGTATGTTTAATAAAATATAACCTCCAGAGTGCTATGAAATATATTCTAGGTTGGCAACTCTGAAATTATACATTATAATTATTGTCTGACGTTTTATATGACAATTCCAAAGGCGTGTAGCCAAGATATGTTTAAAGAAAAGATAAAATCATAGCACTCTAGGGTTTTTTTTATTAAACACATGATAGATCTTATTAAATATTAAAGATGTTATATTAAATATCAGATGTTTAAATACTCCCATACTTAGAGCGAGCTGTGATTCATTTAACGTACATAATCAAATGGGAGCATAAATCAGATTCCAAGTGTAACTAAAGGTTTAAACAAATGTCATTAGTATCACTTAAAATTTAATTTATGTCAAAAGGGAACATAAATCAGATTCCAAGTGTAAGTAAAGATATAAACAAATGTCTTTAGTACCATTTGAAATTTAATTTATGTCAAAACAAAGTCTCTATTTGTAATTTCCTCTTTTTCCTAGCATTTCTAGATTATATAAATACATTTTCGTACGTTTATATATATATATATATATTTTTTTCTTGTGCAGTATAAGCAGTGAAACATCAGATGCAGCGCTAGCCGGCAATCCGCCGCTATCCGCCTGAGTTAATTTCGAGTCGGGGGGCTGTTCATTTGCATAACAATGCGAGTTTAGCGTCTATAGTGCATGCAGAGCTTTGTGTAAACACAATGGATGCGATCGCACTGACCTGTCGGAATGGCTTCTTTAAATTAATTTATGTGCAGTCACGCTGATATCGGGGCCAATAATAAATTTTAAATAAAACCGGAAATAAATCAACTCAATTCACGAATATAAAAAGCACGATTTTTCATACTTTCTGTTTAAAAAAATTGAATAGCTGAGGCTGCTACTTGGTGAAATTCCATATCAACACTTTTAGTAAATAAAACGCTTGGTTAAGATTTCACTGTTTATTAGTTGACACTGCAACAATTGTTTCGCCACACAGTGGCTTCATCAGGCAGATGAATATTTCTATTTAAACTCGATTAACATATATTTTTCTTTAATAATGTTAACGTTGTAACGATTTGAAATTGAGACGCTGATCGGGTTGCCTACGTAATAGTTTTATACGGGTGAAAAATCCGCCAAGGTGGTTTGAGACGGATTTGCGCGCGCAGGAAATTAAGATATTTTGCCGTAGCGAAGAAAGATAGTGGCGAATCCTCGAAGAGGACCGCGAGTTATTGGTATTTGTTGCGGAAATTATCGCTAAGGTAAGCTTTAAAATTATTCAACGTAAGTGTGCTAATTTTGTTATTAAAACAATTAAACAGGCGGGTGTTTTCAGGCCTGTTTTATCGTTGCCGAACGTAAATTTAATAACTAGCACGTATCGTGGGATCGATTGGCAAATGGCGATCTCTAGTCATAGTGCATATTGCTAGAATTTCGGAAGCTACACCAGTCACCGTATCTACCGCACGATCCTACCGACGTCAGCTGCTGCTAGCATACCGAAGCATACCGCTTCGGTAGTCTTCGCTATCAACCGCCGCTACCGCCACTACCAATCGGAGGCAATCCGTTGATCTGCGCAGAAGCATCCCGTACCGTCGAATTCTGGCATTTGTATGTATCACCAACACAGCGCGAGGCTACAGATAAGGTCAGGAATCTTGTTGACATTTTTTTTTTAATTGCGATAGCGCTTTGAACCGTTTGTGAAGAATATGCGGTTATTTAAAATTTATTGCGATCATTTAAATTAATCCGCGTCACGATTTTCTGGGGAGACATTTTTATTTAGTCAATATTATTTTAGGATAATTTTGATTATCGTTTTTTTATGTATTTAATTTTGATTCCGCCTCAAGGCAGTGCCCTTGAGTGGCGCTCAACGTATTTTAGAATTAAGAATTTATTTTGTTATTAAGTATTTATTCTTTTTATTTCGGAATTTAGTTTTAGTTATGCAAAAAGAAAAGGAAATATTTTAATTGAATTATTAGTACCAATTTATGTTTATTTTTATTCTAAAGATCATTATTTTTTATTAAAAATCAATTTTAAGTTCTGTTCATGGTTAATCTGTTTTAAACCCACCTCCCATGTTCACCTAAATAATTTCAGAGGAGCCTGTACAACGTTATTATTGATTCATGGTAAAGTATAAATATTCTTAAGACTTAGCGTACAGAGAGTTTTATATAACACCGAACATGTTCATAACGAGCATTTTTCTTTTAAGTATACGTTTGTAGATTTGCCGACGCTCGGTTTATTAAGTGAATTTAATTTGAAGCTTTAAACGAGTGTTTTCCACTCCCAGACTAAGCATGAAGTAAAATTTGGAGTTTAGAAAAGCCTGAAAATTTGGTTTGGTCGCGTAGCGCGAAGCGCGGAGCGCGAAGCGCGGAGCGGCCAAACCAAATTTTCAGGCTTTTCTAAACTCCAAATTTTACTTCATGCGCCACCGGTACAAAACACTGACGCAATGTAAGGTTTAGCGGTGTGTTTTAAACTTCGTAATATGTTAGTGTATTGTACCGGTGGCGCATGAAGTAAAATTTCGAGTTTAGAAAAGCCTGAAAATTTGGTTTGGCCGCTCCGCGCTTCGCGCTACGCGACCAAACCAAATTTTCAGGCTTTTCTAAACTCGAAATTTTACTTCTTGCTTAGTCTGGGAGTGGGACACACTCATTTAAAGTTTCAAATTGAACTCATTTAAAAAAAAAACAACGGTTATCTAAAGATTTACGGCATATACGCTGTAATTGGGACATGTATACTTGAAAGAAAAACTCCCTGTATGTACAAGTTGAGGCAATAATTGCGATTGATTGGCTACAATGTATAATGGCCATATAGGCAACTTACAGAAAACTTAAAAATTAACGGTGTCTAATTGTATTGGATGAAAATCTTCGGTGTTACATAAAACTCTCTGTATGTGCTTAGCACGAGCTATCGACATATTGAGGCTGTCTCTTAAATTATTTACAGAGGCGCAGTCAAAGTAAGGTAAAGTATTACAAAGTGAATTATAGTAACGAAATGGCATTAACTTTAGGGAAATCACTTAATTAATTGCACAGATAAACTCCCTGGAGAAACACATATGTTCGAATTTGTTCGAATATCTTGCCTAGTTATATAAAACTATTGAATATAATTGACTTCTAAATAATAATTGTAAAAATACAATTAGAATAATTTTATAAACTTTTGCTCTCTATAAAAGTAAAGGTACACATCCTAAGCAGTATATTTCGAATTTTGCATTAATTTTGTGTTTTATACGCCTGGCTCGAAGCGGAGCGACCAAACCAAATTTTCAGGCTTTTCTAAACTCGAAATTTTACTTCATGCGCCACGCGTATAAAACACTGATTTAAAGTAAAGTTTAAAATATACTGCAAAATCTTGTCTTGAGTTAATAAATACTACAGATGTTTATTTTGTATGTAGAAATTTTCCCAAATTCAAGCGCCTGGATAAATTTGCTTTGGCATTTTTTCTTTAAACAATTTTTACATATCCCAAAAAAAAGCTTACATTGTGATAGCGGAAGATTTGAATACAACAAAGAGATCAAACTTAAGCATTATATTTTGACTCGTCAGAAACCGAGATATCAAGCCGTTGCATATCTTTTTGTACGCCCTGTTTATTTTATAGAAAAATTCTCTGTGTATATTTCATCTAATACAACAAAGCAAATATAAATTTTCTTATTAACTTATATTCGAAAGAAGAAGATAAAGGTAACGTGTTTACTGTTTTTACTGTTATTTTTTTCGAAAATGTATAATTAAGTTATAATTTCTGGTCCTTTTCCCACAAGGGACAAAATCCGCGCATTGCTCAAATGATTTACAGCCGAAATTTAGTTTCGTTATAAATTATCTAATAAATTTCCTCTAAATAAAACGCACCTAGTTGTTCCCGTAGGAGGTCCTTTAATACCCACCTTTTCCTCCAGCAGCCTGGGGTATAAATTTTATTATGTTACCTCTCTCGGACTCAGAAAAATGGACGAGGAGCGCATGATATATAAGACTCTACTATAACATTAACGTTATGCAGAGGTAATTTCGTTTCTAAATAGTATTGGGTGTCGTTGCTGCAGGACCGGAGTTGCCATAAAACCGAATGACCTAGGGGGATGGGTATAAAGTGTCGGTATCGATTTTGCAATTTTCCATTATAAATTCGCTGAAAACCGATGTCCCTAGAGGAGGAGGAGAAACATTAAAGCCGGCGACGCACTAACGTCGTACATAAAGGATTTTTATCTGTGTTCTTGTTCGCTAGAGATGATTGATTTCGACTTAAATGTGCCGGCTTTTTCACCTCCATTCTAGTTGTAAGTTGCGGTTTCGGGTTTTACGGGATGGATTCTAATAAAATTTCATTGGATTGGGGTAAGTGGGAATTGTGGCGAATTTACAAGGCTTTATGATTATTGCCTTAATTGAGAGTTAAATCTAACATAAAAAAAGGAATAACGTATACACATTGGCTTAAATTATTGAGTGTTAGAAATAGATTTCTTTATATATATATATATATATACACATATATATATATATATATATATATATATATATATTATCATTTGCCTTTTACCTTTCGGTGTAGATTTCTTTATAAATTAACAAATAATCTATAAAAGTTGTATTAATTTTTAATTGCACGGATCGTTTTTTAAACGCTTCCTCTCACGAAATACACAACCAGGGAGAGTTTTACTTGGTTAAAGATTTTCGACAGGTGCAAATTCGCCTTGGAGCGTTATGTTAAAGACAGAAGAACTAATGAGTGCATCATTGATGTTTTGTCTGAGTAAGTAAAACGAGAAAATACGCAAAACGATTAAGATTAAAATAAAACTCATCATTGGTTCGATTCTAAGATATAGACCCGTTTACAGCACGACTGATTAACTTAAATCGACAACTAATCATTAATTAAACCTCCGATTAGGTCTAATTTCTAGAATATAAGAATGTTATAAATTTGTAAGAGATCCTAAACATAACTTTTCCAACAATTTGCGAGTGTGTAAATAATTTGTGAATAAAATTGTTATGTATGTATTCGTGAGTTATGTGAAGATTGTTATAATAGAAATAAAAAGCGGTTAAATTTCTTTCTTCACTGTTTTTATTTAAGTACTATATGTACATTTCAGACACTAAGTGTCCATTATCAATAATTAATTGTTAATTGTTATATTTTTAAGAAGTAGTTTTTAAGGAGTAATTACTGATTAAGTGTATCGACTTGGGTGCAAACGGGCATTAATGCCTTCTATTTTTAAATAGTAAGCTTTTAAGACATCCATCCGTGAATTCGCTCCTGATTGGTTTTTTGATCAATTTCTTGAGAAGCTTATTTGGTTAATATCTCGTAGAGCTAAACTAAAATACACTCTATATACAGAGAGTTTTATATAACACCGAACATTTTCATAAAATACGATTTGACACCATTAATTTTTAGGTTATGTGTAAATTAGGTTGCCTATATGACCATTACAAATTGTAGCTAATCAATTGCAATTAATGCCTCAACTTGTACATACAAAGAGTTTTTCTTTCAAGTATACATGTCCCAATTACAGCGTATATGCCGTAAATCTTTAGATAATCGTTGTTTTTTTAAACGGAGTTCAATTTGAAACTTAAAATGAGTGTGTTTTACTCCCAGACTAAGCATGAAGTAAAATTTCGAGTTTAGAAAAGCCTGAAAATTTGGTTTGGACGCGTAGCGCGAAGCGCGGAGCGGCCAACCAAAATTTTCAGGCTATTCTAAACTCGAAATTTTACTTCATGCGCCACCGGTACAAAACACTGACATATTACAAAGTTTAAAACACACCGCTGAACTTAACATTAAATCAGTGTTTTCTGCCGGTGGCGCATGAAGTAAAATTTCGAGTTTAGAAAAGCCTGAAAATTTGGTTTGGCCGCTCCGCGCTTCGCGCTACGCGACCAAACCAAATTTTCAGGCTTTTCTAAACTCCAAATTTTACTTCATGCTTAGCCTGGGAGTGGAAAACACTGGTTTAAAGCTTCAAATTACATTCTTTTAATAAACCGAGCGTCCGCAAATGTACAACGTATGCTAATGTATACTTTGTTGTGCTGCGGATTTGTAGCGCTCGCAGCGATCGCTAGGGTTGTTGGAGAATTGCCCGTCACCGGAATTATATTAGAAAACTTCCAATTACTAGACTTTATTCAAATTAACGGATTATATAGATTTACAATTTACTGTGTGATGGTTACAATTTCAACGTATCTACCGAACTGGTTATAACAGATTTACAATATGTTTCGAGAAGTGTGAGTGATGTCGCACGTGACATGGTACGATGTTAACAACCAATGAAATTTGTACAAGCGACATCACCCCATCTTACTCAGCAAAATTTGTATGAAAAAATGCACGTAGCAACAAGTGCAGACATGTCTATTTTGCAAATGCCATCATGCGCTTTGCAATATGATAGTGTAATGCTTTACAAAATGGAATCTATTAGTTAACATAATAAAATTAATAATAATACAATAAAATGAATAATTAAATAATAAGATTATTATATATGGTTAGAATATCACAACAATTTAAACGAAAAATTCTTATGTTCGGTGTTACATAAAACTCTCTGTATATCCGTTATCAACTTTTTTTATAAAATAATACTCCAAACAAGAAATATAGTACAGATACTTACAGTCTTAATCCAACAATAAAAATAATGATAATTTATACTCTGTTTATGACTCGTCTTATAGCTTTCAAAAATATACCTTGGACATAAAGAACGCAATTTATTTAAGTGTGTGTTTTTCCGCAGAATTTTTTTCCTCTCCCTTCTCTCTAGTGTATATATATAGCAATGATTTGTCACCGGGATTATCGTATAAAAAGTGCAGGCGTTAACGTTGATTATTGTATTACATTTATCATCTTATTCTTGAGCCCGCACGACAAAAAGTAAGAGTGAATTGGGAACGCACACACAGAAAACGCCTCAAAAAATGCAGGAGGGGAGAGAGCCTCCTGAAATTTTTGCGGTGGTAATTTTTCAAATGGAGTTCTATGGGCCGACATTGACGGAATTTTATTTCGCCGAGTGGAATGAAATTACGGCGGTTCAATAACATTGAAAACACTATCCCTCCAGATGAACTTGTGTCGTATAAGGGTGTTTTTTCTTAAGGTATTTATATATTCTTAGAGCTTTATGGTATATCTAATAATATATTTGTTTATTTAAGTAAGATATTAATTACAGATAATCACCCCCCATTAATAGACGTTAGCATATAGCTATTGCACTGTTGTAATGACTATATTAAGCTTATTAACCATTTTGTATTAATTAACCAATTAAGTAGATTACTATTGTTAGTTTGGAACTAATAATTTAATAGCGTTGTATTATGCTATAAATCATATGTACATATTTAATCAGTTTATTTTGCACTTCACACTAAATCAGTGTTTTGTAGCGCTACGCGCTACACGACCAAACCAAATTTTCACGCTTTTCTAAACTCGAAATTTTACTTCATGCTTAATCTGGGATTGGAATCACTCGTTAAAAGCTTCATATTGAACGCTTTTTAAAAAACAACGAACGCTTAAAAGTTTACAGCATATACATCGGTATGTGTATACTTTCAAAAAATATATTTTTTGATATAATTCTAGATATTTAATTAAATCACTTAGTCTAAAAAATAAAATAAATAAGATTATAGGAATAAAAGTTTAGATTAGGATTCCAAAAATTAAAGAGTAGACATTATAAATATAAAATACAGGGATTTTTTCTTTTAGGTATACATATGCGTACGCTTTTTTTTTAAAGAATTCAATTTGAAGCTTTAAAGGAGTGTTTTCCACTCCCAGGTTAAGCATGAAGTAAAATTTCGAGTTTAGAAAACCCTGAAAATTTGGTTTGGTCGCGTAGCGCGAAGCGCGGAGCGACCAAACCAAATTTTCAGGGTTTTCTAAACTCGAAATTTTACTTCATGCGCCACGCGTATTAAACACTGACAACGCTGAAATATTGTGAACAAATGAACTTTACTTGAAATCAGTGTCTTATATGCGTGGCGTATGAAATAAAATTTCGAGTTTAGAAAAGCCTGAAAACTTGGTTTGGCCGCTCCGCGCTTCGCGCTACGCGACTAAACCAAATTTTCAGACTTTTCTAAACACGAAATTTTACTTCATGCTTTACCTGGGAATGCAAACACTCTTTTAAAGCTTCAAATTGAACTCTTGAAAAAACGACGATATACTTAAGTATACATATGCAACCGCTTTTTTTAAAGAGTTTCATTTAAAGTTTTAAGCGAGTGTTAAAAATTACATGACGAAGTTCTAAAAATTTATTTTTCTAGATTATTTCATTTAAAAAATATTACAGTTATACATATACAGAGCTACGCGCTACGCGACCAAACCAAATTTTCACGCTTTTCTAAACTTGAAATTTTACTTCATGCTTAATCTGGGTTTAGAATCACTCGTTAAAAGCTTCATATTGAACGCTTTTTAAAAAACAAGAAAAGCTTAAAAGTTTACAGCATATACATCGGTATGTGTATACTTTAAAAAAATATACTTTGATATAATTCTAGATATCCAAGTGAAACAAACCAAGTGTTCTAATTAAATATCCAGAATTAGGTTAAAAATGTTTTACAACGGATTAAGTGAAAAATTTATTTAACATATACTTTGATATTTTAGAAAAACTAAAGAACTATTTTTCCTAATAGCATTACTTTTGCAATGCTGCGAATTAACTTTTGGTATTTTACGATAAAATAGACAATCAGGGTATAGAAAAAAAAAAACAACATATCGTACTTATTACTTTATTTAATGAACAATAATCATCACAAATGAAATTTAAAGATACGCTTTCCATTCGACATTATGGATAAAGTATCAAGATGTTTACGTTCTTTCACTGTTTTTGCTTTTTTGTTTTGATCTTCAGTGGCTGTGGGTATAATCCCACTGAAGGTTGGTGTGTTCATTATGGTTTTAAGTGCTGTAGATTGTGCAAAAGCTGTAGCTCTTTTGGAATATTTTCGAAGCCAGTGGTCTGTGGCCAGATGGCTTAATGTCAGCCGTTCTACCTTTCAATGTCTATTTGATAGTCTATTTTATCGTAAAATATTAAACGATTTGTTTGTTACTTTGCAACAATGATTTTATTATTAACAATAAAAAAGAATGAGTGGGCCGATTTCTATGCACTTCAGTTTAGATTGAACTAAGTTTGTCGCTGAATCTGATTTACCTTTTGTACGGAAATCAAGTTTGTCATATTGAATAAACTTGATTTCCGTACAATTAATAAATCAGATTCAGTGACAAACTTAGTAAAAAAAGCTTTTTTTTCAAAATTCAAAGTTTTAACTTAAACATTTTAACATTTTGCTGTATGACGAATAGTATTTGATATATTTTATTAATAGTGACTTAATATTTTTCATTAAGCATGTGTGCTTTTATATGAAAATTGGAATACATTAGGTAAAAATGTAATTAACAATTGGATCATTTGATATCATTTGATACATCGTGATACGTATACTTAAAAATATAGTCACAAGAAAACTTAAAGACTGTTTTTAACTTAATAGAAAAGTTAATGTTGCAAAATAAACGCAAATTGTATATTTCTTGAAAGTAGGTATTTAGTTATGAAAATTGTTCTTCCCTAGTGACTATGAATACAAACATTGGGTAAAACCGCTCGAATAACGTTATTAAAATGTCGAAAAAACAAAGCGACAAAAATAAAAACCGCTTACAGCTGTAAAACAAAGCGGTCTATTACGATAACCCGGCAATTCCCAACTATGCGCAGGCATAACCGTATAAAATAAAGTTTAAAGTTCCCGGAGGACCGGAGCGCCGGCATTAAAACCCTTTCAGATAGATTGATCCGGGACGGAATGGAAAATAAATACCGCATCAAAACTGGTGCGAGCGTACGCATTTATACATATCGTGATTTTACGCCCGGCACTGGCGCTAATGGCATGTAATCATATTCGAAAGCGCACTAATAAAATCCCAAATTGCCATAATTGAATTAGGCAGAGTGAATGAAGGGGGGAGGTAGTGCACGCGTATGCCCCCGGACTCGAGCGGTTTCACATCAAATGAGCCATATGGATTCAATGTAAAACATTCATTCGATTATTTCGTGCTTAAATGCTGGACTATATTCATGTGTGATGATAATGGAATCAAACACATTTCACGTGCATTTATTAATTCACTAAGCGCTAATTACAGTTAGTAATACAAAAGATACTATCATGGCTTTTAATGTGGTTTTGTGCACTATTAACTAATTAATTGCTAATGCATTTCAGTTTAATTTTAGAATTATTTAAAAATTAATACATTTTCCAAAGTTTTTACAAAAAAAATATATAACAGAGAATACAACTCATGGCCTACTAGAACGAATTTTCAACCAATGAGATGCGAGGAAAGCCGTAGGTACATGTCTATCACCGCGATGATAAAAAAAATAAGAAGCGGTGGGTGATAAGTTATCCTGTCATTCGAAACGTCAAAATAGGTAATGTTTCGTGCAGTGATATTAATAGAAAACTGAAAAGTGCGACGCCAAAAAACACCGTCATAAACAAAGAATCACAGTGGCGGCAGTTTACGAACTTTTGTGTGGTTAAAAAATTCTCAATCAATAGGGAAACAACAATATCTTAGCTGTCGATAATGTTAAGGGACTCACATAATTGTTGTTTTAAAGAAGTTATCGTTTTGTTTTTAATGAATGAAGATAATTCTCCGTGGTGATTTCTGTTTGACTGGTTCGGAAATCGCCACTGTTTCCGATGCGGGTGAATAAGTGAAGTAATAAAATTCGTAGCACTTAACGTTATATATTCACCGTAAATAATATATACACAATATATACAGAATAAAGTTTAACTAAATTTGAATGCGTTTTAAGTATTTTTATGAGTTGAATGTAGTGTAAGTTAACAAGGCGCGATGTGTTTAGTTTGAGATTTTTGAAGCAAGTGTTTACATTTTGAAATTCTAAATTTGAGAAATATGCAAAGAGTGGGGGTGCGTTGTGCCGTATATTTCCAAGTTACCAATTAGATAAAAGAAGGGAGGTGCCTTCGTTTACCTAAACTTGTAATTTTCCGTTAAGGGATGCATTTCTGAGAATTGGCCACATGGCCATGTACATATCTGAATGCAGACTTTCTCCGAAATACGCCGTGACCAAAACAACACCCCCTCGTCATAAAAAGGGTCCGTGCAGATTTACAAAAGCCCATTAACCGAGAAGAAATTCGACACGTCCTTTTTAGCTTACATTCCTTAAAATATTAAATAGACTAATAGAGCCATAAAATGTCACAGCAAGCAGAACTAATATATAGAAAGCAATTCAGCACAATAGTATAACAATAAGGTTGAAACATGTTTAGGAATAGAGTTATACGTGGAAAAGTATTTAGAAATAAAAACGTATTTACAAATTCACATTTCAAGAAACACACAATTTCACAAATAATAATTGTCGCGAGATATCCGCAACAATTGTATTCGTTATATTCTCTCACTAAATATAACTCGTGATATGATTAATTATCGATGATATTTTGTCGTTGAAACCGAAGCAGCACATTCAACTCGCCCTTCGGGCTCGTTGAATCTGCAGCTCGGTTTCAACTCCAAAATATCATCGATAATAATCATACCACTCGTTATATTACGGCTGAGAATACAACTCATAGCCTACTAGAACGAATTTTCAACCAATGAGATGCAAGGAAAGCCGTAGGTACATGTCTATCACCGCGATGATAAAAAATAAAAGAAGCGGTGGATGATAAGTTGTCCTGTCATTCGAAACGTCAAAATAGGTAAAGTTTCGTGCAGTGATATTAATAGAAAAGTGAATAGTGCGACGCCAAAAAATACCGTCATGTACAAACAATCACAGTGGCGGCAGTTTACGAACTTTTGTGCGGTTAAAAAATTCTCAATCAATAGGGAAAGAACAATATCTCAACTGTCGATAATGTTAAGGGACTCACATTATTTTATTCGTTATATTCTCTCCCTAAATATAACTCGTGATATGATTAATTATCGATGATATTTTGTCGTTGAAACCGAAGCAGCACATTCAACTCGCCCTTCGGGCTCGTTGAATCTGCAGCTCGGTTTCAACTCCAAAATATCATCGATAATAATCATACCACTCGTTATATTACGGCTGAGAATATAACTCAAGCGTCACATGACTACATTCCCTCCAATTAGAATCGCGTATTTTCATAAATACATGTTATCACAGCGGTAATAGAATCCTATAACCTTGTTTTGGTCGTTGCTACGAAAATTATTTGTCAAATCTGGCAGTCGATAATTAAAAATATCAACCGGGCGATGGGGTGAGGTTTACAAGACGGAAATGTAGTGAAATTCGTTATATTCTCCCATCGAATATAACTCAAGGTATGATTAATAATCGATAATATTTATTCGTGAAACCGGAGCAGCACATTCAACTCGCCCTTCAGGCTCGTTGAATCTGCAGGTCGGTTTCACTCATAAATATTATTGATGATAATTATACCACTTGTTATATTACAGCTGAATATATAAGAGATGATCATTGTAAAATATGTGTCATTTAATTTACTATAATGTATACCTCAAAATACATAAGATCTGCTTTAGCAGTATTTTTAATTATAAAAAGTGAGGAATTTATTTGTGATACATACACTAGGATAATATTTGTAAGATATCAAAGTACACCTTGTTTTTACAAAAAAAAAAGGAAACCGTTCACGCATTTGTCCATAAGGCACTACATTGGGTAATAAAGTAGGACCCTTTTTCCAGCCCGTTATTACCCGCACGAAAAAATATGAAGTGCCTTCAACTAAATCTAATGTCCGTGAGAAATTGTTTTTATATGAAATATAAGGCTTTATTAACACACCAACAAGCCACACATAAACATTCCTTATGCTATACAAACTCTAACGAAGCATAAACGAACAGAGACAGAATTTTAAATTGATTTTAAGATGGGCTTAATGAATGTGGCAAAATGAAACGGCTAGGGATTATAATATAGGCCAAAATAATTCAGTTTACCCAATTGACCATTGAATCAAAAAAATATATTTTAAAAATTTAAAAGCAATTTAATGATTTTTTGACCAGTGACAAATTAGGATCAATAAAATTAACGTGTGCATTAAGATTACACAGGGTGTCCGTATTTAGACATAATGTATGAGAATCTCAGTTATTTAAGGAGATAGAGAGTCGGTTAAATTGGGAAAAACTTGTGTATTTTAGGGCCTAACAATAATCTGAAATCAATTTTGAAATATCTTTTTTTGTTTTCGAAATATCAATAAAAAAACAATTTTATGAAAAATCGTTTTAATTTTTTTATTCAAAAACTACTGAATCTGGACATTTAAAACTTTGACAATTTACAGGCACTTTTTTATGAGAAATCTAGTAGCATATTTTTCTAAGATAACTATAACATTTACCCGGGGACCATAGTAAACTTTTATTTTTGTTATGGGCGCGATTTTACTTCATCTCAGTAAATATTGATCACAAGCACATCTAAGCGTTATATATTTTTAACTTTATTATAAATCAGTGGTTTATACGCGTGGCGCATGAAGTAAAATTTCGAGTTTAGAAAAGCCCCGTCTCGACAAATTTTCTACGCGAGGCTTTTCTAAACTCGAAATTTTACTTTATGCTTAGTCTAGGAGTGGAAGACACTCGTTAGTTTAAAATACATCACAACTGTCGAAACATATATCGTCACTGTTACAAAGAAAACAACAACATGGCTATCTCATTAGAGTTCAATTCATACTATTGTTAAGACTTATCCGACTTATGTCAACCGTCATTATAGTCCAAGTGTCGGCTGACGCCGATTTATGTCAAGTTGATACGATGGACTAAATATCGGCTGGCGCCAACTTATATCAACCGTCATTATAGTTTAAACGTCGGCTACCGCCGACTTATGTCAACTGTTATTATAGTCCAAATGTCGGCTGGCGCCGACTTGTATGTCAACTGTCATTATAGTCCAAATGTCAGCGAACGCTGACTTATGTCAAGTTGACACAATGGACTTAATGTCGGCTGGCGCCGGCTTATGTCAAGTTAAAACGATAGACTTATGTCAGTCAACCTAGTGAGTTACAGTCATAAATTCACAGTTTGACTATTGTGACATTATGACTGTAAGTCACGTGGTTAATTGTTTTATGATGAAGGTAAGATTTTGTCTAATTATGTCTCTATGGACTGTATTTCGACTATTCTGGTATTATGGCTGTAAGTCGCTTGGTTAGCTGTCTTTTAACTTAGTATTTTTTCATTAAATCACTATATTGACTGTATTTGATATAGTAATTTGAGTGTCTTACAATCATAACATCACAATAGCCAACATACAGTCCATATAGAGACATAATCAGACAAAATCTTAGCATAGTCAAATGACAGTTAATCAAGCCACCTACAGTCACAATAGTCAAAACACGGTCAATAAAGATATAATATGACAAAATCCTATGATAGTCCAAAGACAGTCAAGCAATTTATTAAGATTCAAAAGGCCACACCAGTATTTTATTTATAAACAAAAAGATTTTCTATCAGTACAGTAATTAATCAGGTGGATGCCCGTCTTCAGGGGTGATATGTAAGCAAATTATGGGTCCTAGGAGTTGTCAAATGAGTGAGTTACTCAACTGTTTCCAAGGCACTCTTTACAAAAAACAAAAGAATAAAATTTTACATTTAAAATGTACAATAAACTATAAGTGTGGTACATCATTGAATTCAGAAAAAAATATACTTTCAAAAAATATCAAATTTAAAAATGGCGCCTATACGAAAAACAAAAGTTGGTCCCTGGGTAAATGTTATAGTTATTTTAAAATAAAATATGTTACTAGATTTTTTGTTAAAAAGTAGCTGTATAATGCCAAAGTTGTAAAAATCTGTATTGAAAAGTTTTTTTTTGAATAAAAAATATAAATACAAAATTTACAAAAATCCGAATTTTAACAATATCTTAAAAACTAAAAAAGATATTTTAAAATTGTTTTTAGGTTATAAGTAGGCTCTAAAATGCGCAACATTGTATTGAAAAGTTTTTGAATAAAAAAAAATAAATACAAAATTTACAAAAATCTGAATTTTAACAATATCTTAAAAACTAAAAAAGATATTTTAAAATTGTTTTTAGGTTATAAGTAGGCTCTAAAATGCGCAACATTGTTTTAATTAACTGACTCTATCTCTATCTCAAATAACCGAGATCTCCATTAATTCTGTTAAAATACGGACATCGTGTATATACATAATCTTCTTTAAATGTTTATGGACGCGAGATCAAAGATATAATTTACTATTTTTAAACTCAATATAAATAAATAGCCAAACTGGATATCAGGATCAAGGTGTTTCTGATGCTCGGTTGGGAGCTATTTTTAATTTTTAAATATAGCCCTACACTTGGTATCTATTTTTGTTTTAATTTAAGCAATTTTCAAACGTTGATAAAATATAATAAGCGACAAAGTCGGATTTAAACCAGATAACGACGTCAAGACGTAGAATTGAATTCTGGATGTTTTTTAGTTTATTATGCGCTCCCATTAAGTAAATATTTCGAATTTAGAAAAGCCTAAATTTGAGGATTCGCTGCAAAATGTTCTACTACAAAATGTTACCTACGCCACTGGATCCTAGCCAAAAAAGTGCCTCAAGAAGGTATTTATAGTTTTTGTCTATCTTACAAATTACGCAAGATGTTAATTAAAGTTAAAAATCAAGAAAACTGGATTTTGCCCTATAACTTCTGAAAAAATCAAGATGGAGTATTTTTGTTTTTGGCATTATCCTAGTCTCAAAAAAAGAGATCGCGACTGCGCCATCAGATTTTTGTCACTCTTATTTTTTTTTAATCGAAATTAGTCTCCCTGTTCATTAGACAATCTGGTCATAGATTTAAAATAAGATTAAAGGAACACGAGCTTGTAGATTAAAACAAAATAGCTCCTCCTATGCTAACCATCTTTTAGAAGAGAATCATATTTTTGGTGAGGATGTACTTTCAGTAATCCATTTTGCCGAAAAAGGTCGCAAAATGGATTTACTGGAAGCACTAGAAGTACACAAGGCCCAAAATAATCCCGAAATTTCCCTTCTTAATGACCAGGTTGACCTAATGTACACCCCTCTCTTTGAAGCCGTATAAATAGTTTTCTAAACTCGAAATTTTACTTCATGCGTTACGCGTAAAAGTCACTGATTTCAAGTAAAGTTTATTTGCTCATAATATTTTAGCGTTGACAGTGTTTAATACGCGTGGCGCATGAAGTAAAATTTTAAGTTTAGAAAAGCCTGAAAATTTACGTCATGCTTAACCTGAGAGTTAAAAACACTATTTTAAAGCCTAAAATAAAACTCTTAAAAAAAGCGTATGCATATGTATACCTAATACAAACATTCTCTGTATACATAGAGTTTTATGTAACACCGAACATTTTCATTACGGGATTTTTTCTATACATAAGTATACGTTGCATATTTTTCGATGCTCAGTTTATTAAAAGAATTCACTTTTAAGCTTTAAGCGAGTGATTTCCACTCCCAGGCTAAGCATTAAGTAAAATTTCGAGTTTAGAAAAGCCTGAAAATTTGGTTTGGTCGCGTAGCGCGAAGCGCGGAGCGGCCAAACCAAATTTTCAGGCTTTTCTAAACTCGAAATTTTACTTCATGCGCCACCGGTACGAACGCTGATTCAATGTAAAGTTTAGCAGTGTTTTTTAAACATCGTAATATATCAGTGTTTTGTACCGGTGGCGCATGAAGTAAAATTTCGAGTTTAGAAAAGCCTGAAAATTTGGTTTGGCCGCTCCGCGCTTCGCGCTACGCGACCAAACCAAATTTTCAGGCTTTTCTAAACTCGAAATTTTACTTTATGCTTAGCCTGGGAGTGGAAAACACCCGCTTAAAGCTTCAAATTAAATTCTTTTAATATACCGAGCATTGAAAAATGTGCAACGTATGCATATGGATACTTAAAAGAAAAATTCTCGTTATGAAAATGTTCGGTGTTACATAAAGCTCTCTGTATGTATAATTGTAATATTTTTTAAATAAAATAATTTAAAAAAATAAATTTTCAGATATTCGTCGTTTTTTTAAGAGTTCAATTTGAAGCATTAAAAGAGTGTTTTCCACTCCCAGGTTAAGCATGAAGTAAAATTTCGAGTCTAGAAAAGCCTGAAAATTTGGTTTGGTCGCGTAGCGCGAAGCGCGGAGCGGCCAAACCAAATTTTCAGGCTTTTCTAAACTCGAAATTTTACTTCATGCGCCACGCATATAAGACACTGATTTTAAGTAGAGTTAATTTGTTCACAATATTTCAGCGTTGTCAGTGTTTAATACGCGTGGCGCATGAAGTAAAATTTCGAGTTTAGAAAACCCTGAAAATTTGGTTTGGTCGCTCCGCGCTTCGCGCTACGCGACCAAACCAAATTTTCAGGGTTTTCTAAACTCGAAATTTTACTTCATGCTTAACCTGGGAGTGGAACACTCGTTTAAAGCTTTGTATTGAATTCTTCAGAAAAAAGCGTACGCATGTGTTTACCTAAAAGAGAAAATGCCTATATTTTATATTTATAATGTTTACTCTCTAATTTTTGGAATCCTAATCTGAACTGTTGTTCTTATAATCTCATTTATATTACTTTTAAGACTCACAATTTTAACTTGTTTACTCTTAGGACTCATATTCTTAACTTGTTCACTTTTTGAAATCATAATCTTAACTTGTACGCTTAATTTCATCCACTATACCGGTAATATTGCAGAGTATATTATTTAATTGTAAATTTCCGATAATTTTATATCCCTGGGTTTTCGCTGGTAGTTTTAATGCATACGATGTTTTTTTGGTGGTTCAATTTGTAATTTCTAACATATTTTTTTTACTTCTACGATTAGGCATAAATTTCGAATGTACACATTTTTTGGGCTTTCTTAAACTCGAAATTATACTTTATTCGCACCGAGTATAATACTGAAATATTGTGAAGTTTTAAATATACTGCAAAAGCAGTATGCCGAAGTAGTCATTATTGTCCAAATGCTAAAGTAGTATATTTTAAACTTAACGTTAAATCAGTGTTTTAAGCGTCTGGGTCATGAAGTAAATTTAGATGCTTTTCTAAACTCGAAATTTTACTTAGTGCTTAATCAAGAATTAGAAACACTTGTTAGAAGTTTCAAATTGAACACCTTTATAAAAACAACTAATACTTGAACATTAATAGAGTATGCATTGAGATTTTTATACTTAAAAGAAAAATTCACTGTATACTGAAAAAAAACTGTGTAAACTTCACAGTTTACATATATTTATTTTTACTCTCTGCGTGTGTGTAGTTATTCACTTAGTTTCGCTTTTTTAGTCGACCACAGTAAATTCTAAGTGGTGTACGTAAACTTTATCAATACAAACCCCCTTAACTAAAACATTAATTCCTAACTTTAATTACATGCATCCTATCTTTTTAGTAAAAGCGCTCGGCGACAGAATTAGCTAGTTAACTGCGTCGCGCACCTGTAATAACATCTTATCCGGTTGCGGGCAAACCGGAATTACAGTAATCGAATAATAAGTTAATTGCGGCTAGGCAATTAATTAGCCGCCTTGGCTGCTAATTGAATAACTGGACAAACTCCTCCAACGAAATTTCCCGACGGATCCGACAATCGCGCTTAATTGCGGAAGATATTATTTATATGTGTGAGTGATATAAATAATGCAGATTTATATTCGGAGGTTAGTGTTTTATAAAGTTCACATGTTTAATTTAAAATATAAAACCGGCGGCGCGGTGACGAAAAAATAAATTACAGTCTGATGCAGAAATGGCGAATGCGCCGGGCACTTAAAATTCAGCGCCGCATTATACCATACATCATTAATCAAACATATTAAAGTGCACATTTTTCTTGGATTACACAACCTCGAGAGGTTTCTTGGCAATGTTTTTACAAGATATACATTATATATTATGTTCTCGCATAAAACAATAATTAATTATTCATAGCTCTTGCATAAAACATGCGCATAGGTTGATTTATATAGAAATTTGTGAACAATATTACATTTTTTTTCAATTCAGTTAGCAATTATCAGCGTACGGTTTGCTTTTTCCTTCTATTGATTTTAGATTTTTAATATTACCAGCAAAGTACTCGTTGTACAAATTCTGGTATTTCTTAAATTAATTCCTCATAGTGAAACATGTAAATAAAGAATTTTTCTTTTAAGTACACATATTCACACGCTCTTTCTTAATGAGTTTAATTTCCAGTTTTAAAAGAGTGTTTTCCACTCCCAGGTTAAGCATGAAGTAAAATTTCGAGTTTAGAAGAGCCTGAAAATTTGGTTTGGTCGCTCCGCAAAGCGGAGTGACCAAACCAAATTTTCCGGCTTTTCTAAACTCGAAATTTTACTTCATGCGCCACGTGTATTAAACACTGATGACACTGAAATATTGTAAACAAATAAACTTCAATTAAAATCAGTGTCTTATTGGCGTGGTGCATGAAGTAAAATTTCTAGTTTAGAAGAGCCTGAAAATTTGGTTTGTTTGCTCCGCGACCAAATTTGCAGCCTTGTCTAAACTACAAATTTCATTTTTTGCCTAACCTGCGATTGGGAAACGCTCTTTTAAAGCTTTTATTTGAACCGTTTTAAAAAACCACGAATATGTGAAAATTTACAACATATAATTGTGATATTTATACTCAAAAGATAAACTCTCTGAATGTACACATATTATGAAACACAATCAAAAATTATTTGCGAGTGTTTGTTTTAATACCTATGCATAGCAACATATGAGTCGCCTATTTCTAAAAACCCCTAAATCCATGGTTTCCAAATGGATTTAGGGGTTTTTGGAAATAGGCGCCTATTATTACAAATACATGTGTAATATTTTTATATTTATATATATAAACATCTTTATTGGCAGATTGTAAACGAGAAATATAAAAACAGATTGTATACAAGTATATCTAAATTATTCAAAAAATATATCTGCCAACTAGCTATCGACCAATGGTCTTTCCGCCTGAATATGTTATGATCTGTCACTGTCAGTTTTGGTGTAAACAAGGGTCGTGATTGAATTTGAGTTCAGTATTTCGCACTAGATACCCACAGACGCGTTTCCTACTTCAAGGTCCTCTTCAGTGTTCAGTATTCCTCAGCACTGGATCGGGACCACACTGAAGAGGACCTTGAAGTCCGAAACGCGTCTGTGGGTATCTAGTGCGGAATACTGAACTCAAATTCATTTTTGATATTTGTTTTCTGGTTTCACAAACAGAGTATAGCTCCGTGGACGAAACAGTGACCTGTATATGCACTTTGTGCACTGTGTCATTGACGATGCCACTATGGGGCAGTAGATGGCGTTAGCTATCGAATTCATTTAATAAGGGTCGTGATTGTTATTGTCGTCTGTAGTGTTAATGTGGAGCTGTTCTTCAATCGTCATGATCGCTAATGTCATGATATGATGAGATGAAATCATAGATGGTGGAGGAGGGATGTTTGCGTGAATTATATTTGTATTTCTATGGATACATAGGGGGTCTAGTAGATTATGGTGAGTAGGATTTGTGGCAAATTTTTCTGCAAGATGGGAGAGGCGAGTTTGTATGGAAACGACTTTGGTTAATTCATACAGTAGTGTATTTGAGGGATTGTGGAGTGGATTTTGGGGGTGTCGGATTTTAGTAAGCACTCTCAGTACTGATCTTTCTGCTACTTGTATATTTTTAAGGGTGACTGGGTGGGGGTTATGGGAAAGGATGACAGGATAATCAAGTAAGGGGCGGCAAATCATTTTATATATGTGTACAGCTGTTTTTATACTTATACCTTGTTGTTTGTAGGTAAGACTTCTGAAGTGTGCCGCCCGATTGTTGACTTTTTATATTTACTTTAGGCGAATCCTGACATTCTAAATTTGCTAAATAAATCAATTTTTGCTGAATTTCACTCAAACTAAAAAATTATTTTCATAACAATTTTGTGTATCATAAATATTAATTTAAAAAAATGATAAAATTATATTTATGAAACACTGATATGTTATAGAAATAATCCATTAGTTTTTGTTACCTGTATTGAGAACTCAAAACAGTTTATTTTAAGTAAATCTCAAATAATAATACTAATATATCAATCTTTGGTAAATTATTTAACAAAAGTCTATACTAAAATATATGATTTTTTTAGAAATATCCATTTTAGTGTTTCTCAACTATAATTTTAGAGTATACTTTTCTATTTTCGGTTTTAAGCATTAAGCAATGGTTACCTCTAAACGAATCTTGAGAATTTTAAATTATTTTTACAATAAACCAATGTTTAGTGATTTTTTTTTTTTTTTTTGGGTTTTACGTCATTTATTTCCGCTGCTATGGCCAATCATCACGCCGGAGATTAGGTCTACAGCTATCCGGGAATTTTGCCGAACCCGGTGGGAGTCCCAACCCACCGGTAGGGATCTTTAACGTGCACGCAACATCCAGGCAGTACACGGGGCCTACATGCATTTAACGTCATATCCGAGAAGACGGAGTGTTTGGCATTTTTATCCTAACCTATATAAATGCAGACAACTTGTTAGGCCGGTATTTGAACCCCGGCCCGTGGCGTGGTAGTACAACACTCTAACCACTACACCACCAAGCTGCCCAGATTTTATTTTTAAAGCCTTCAACAAAACTCATCGATTTTTTAAAGCAATTTATTATTTTTACTATAATTTTAGACTAGCTTTTTCTGGTTCGAAAATATTGATAATTGAAAACTAATGAACTATAAGTAAATCCTAAGAATTTAGGATAGTTTTTACTGTAAATCAATTATTGGTGCATTTTTTTATGAAAAGTCTAAAACAAATCTCATCTTTTTTTCTATAGATAGATCATTTTTGTGTTTCATAACTGTTCTTTAACAGTAAGATTTTCTGTTTCCTGTGTTAAGCAATTTAAAATGGGTTATTCTAAGTAAATCCTGAGAATTTCAAATAGTTTTGACAATAAATTAATTTTTTGTGATTTTATTTTCAAAAACCTACACCAAATCTTATCTTTTTTTTTGAATAATTTAGTGATACATACCTACATAACTTTCAGACAAGTTTTGTTTTAGTCTCTGTATTGTGAATTCTAAACAGGCTAATTCTTCGTGAATCCTGATAATTTTAAAGTAGTTTTGACTATTCAGCAATTCTTGGTTAATTCTACAAAGTGCCAAATAAGAAACTAACTCAAGAAATTCAAAATGTTAATTTAATAAACATACATTTACTAAAGAGTAACTAAAAATCAAAATTATTTGAATTCTAGAAAATAAGCTTACGCTTTTATAGTTTGCACACTTTAAACATAATATATAAAATTACGAGAATGTTCGTAGAAACTGCAAACAATACGTCCTAATTAATAAGACTACTTAAGACAATAAATAAATAATATATAAATAGTTCTTCCAATGGGTATTTATTGTCCTAAATAGTCTTATTAATTAAGACGTATTGTTTGCATTCCATAAGAACATTGTCGTAATTATACAGAGAGTTTTATGTAATACCGAACATTTTCATAAAGAGAATTTTTCTTTTAAGTATACATATGCATACATCGTACTTTTTCTGACGCTCGGCTTATTAAAAGAATTTAATTTAAAGCTTTAAACGAGTGTTTTCCACTCCCAGGCTAAGCATGAAGTAAAATTTCGAGTTTAGAAAAGCCTGAAAATTTGGTTTGGTCGCGTAGCGCGAAGCGCGGAGCGGCCAAACCAAATTTGCAGGCTTTTCTAAACTCGAAATTTTACTTCATGCGCCACCGGTACACAACACTGATTCAATGTAAAGTTTAGCGGTGTGTTTTAAAGTTCGTAATATGTTAGTATGTTGTACCTGTGGCGCATGAAGTAAAATTTCGAGTTTAGAAAAGCCTGAAAATTTGGTTTGGCCGCTCCGCGCTTCGCGCTACGCGACCAAACCAAATTTTCAGGCTTTTCTAAACTCGAAATTTTACTTTATGCTTAGCCTGGGAGTGGAAAACACTTGTTTAAAGCTTCAAATTTAATTCTTTTAATAAACCGAGCGTCGGGAAATGTACGACCTATGCATATGTATACTTAAAAGAAAAATTCTCTTTATGAAAATGTTCGGTGTTACATAAAACTCTCTGTATACACTTACGTGCAAAGAAAACGGCCTACCCATTATTTGTTTTTTATTTTTTTTATAATAGCATTACTTTTGAAATACTGCGAATAAAACTTTTGGTATTGTACGATTAAATAGACTGCCAGAGTATAGAAAAAAATAACATATGGTACTTATCAGTTTATTTAATGAACAATATCCATCACAATTGAAATTTAAAGATATGCTATCTATTCGACAATATGCATAAACTATTAAGATGTCTCCATTTTTCCACTATTTTTGCTTTTTTGTTTTGATTTTCAGTTGATGTGGGAATTAACCTACTGAAGGTTGCTGTGTTCATTATGGTTTTAAGTGCTGAAGATTGTGCAAAAGCTGTAGCTATTTTTTTTTTTTAAATTTGCGATGCCAGTTGTATGTGGCCAGAGTGCTTAATGTCAGCCGTTCAACCGTTCAATGTCTATTTGATAGTCTATTTTATCATGAAATACAAAACGTTTTGTACGTACAATAGTAGTATTGCAACAGTGATTTTATTATAAAAAATTAAAACGAATGGGTGGGCCAATTTCTATGCACTTGAGTGTATATTATATTATACATTTACTATTATCCTTTTCCTATATTGCCTATCCTATTTTTCTCTATAATAAAGCTGAAACGTCACTTTCATGACAGATATTTATATTATGCAAGCTGCACTATGTAACATAAGGATGTGTTAGTTGAGTTCCACAAGGCATATGTACATATATTAATCATATTACTCAATGCTGACACTTTATACGTATGAAAAATATATTATGTAGCTGCGTCTTCGTAAGATATCCACAGATGCAGTAGCATCAAATTAAATTCCACACTGACACAACACGTAATTCCACACAAAGAGACATCACAACAAATTGCAAACGTATCCAGAAATGAAATAATTCCTGACCTTATTACAGAGACATTATTTTCACATCGCATCAATTTTACACAAAAATTACTTTCCTCATTGAGTCTCATAAATTCTATAAGTTATACCAGTGGTGTCCAGCGTAGGGTCTATGTTCCACAGGGGGGCTATTAGAGTTTTTATGGGGTTAATGTTAATAGAATGCCTATAACTAAATGCATGAAAATCGACGAAATATTTTTATTTAACCTATAACTTATAATAATATAATACATACTTACTTAATCAGTATATTTTGAACTTCACTTGAAATCAGTGTTAAAAACGCGGGGCGCATGAAGAATATTCAAATATTTGTATGGTTATCTATTGTTTATGATATATCCTAATTATGTTATGTACCTACTTAAGATCAATAAATTTACTTCCTTGCTTACTTTTTTGTCGAAAGTGAGATTCTGTTACAGCCAGAGAATCATATTATTAATAAAAAAAAGACCTTTATTGGCATATCTCCACACTTTACATTACATTTACATTTACATTTACATTTGATTATCTCATTACGCTCCCGTATACCTCTTACCCTCCCTTCTCTTTTCCCTCTCCCTCCCCAGCTTTTCCAAAGTCCTTACCCCGCTCCCATCCTCCCTCATCCACTCCACTACCCTTCTATTCCCTTTCGCTCCCAGCCACTCCTCTTTCACCCCCTCACATTCCTCCGCCAAGTGTCCCCGCGTATCTTTCCCCTGTCCACACAACACACACCTTCCATATTCTTCCCCCATCCATACTTTCCTTCCTCTCTCCTCTGATCCACACCTCGCCCTTGCCACAATCACCCTATTCTACCCCATCCCTTCTCTATCAAATACTTCGGCACCCTCCCATACACCTGCCACCTCCCATACATATCATTATACTGACTTCTGTCAATACACCCTTGCCTTTCCTGCCCTTCCACCTCCTTCCCTTTCCCCCTCACCCACTCATCCATCTTCACCCCATTTCCTAGCCATTCCATTACCTTCGCCTCCGACAGCCCTACCCTCTCATACATTTTCCTCCTCTCCCCCCTCCATCTACTCTCACCCCCACCCACACTCGTCACCCATACATCCTTCACCAATCTCTCCTCATCCAGTTCCCACAATCTCATCTCGTACCTCACCACCCTCACCATTACCTCCTACTCTAGCCTCTCTCTGTTGGTCTCCTGAAGCACTATGTAGCCAGGCGTGGACCTTTCCACCCCCAACATGTGCTTCAGGAACCACATCTGCTCCCTCTCTATCACCTCGTACCCTCTCGTCCCCCACACTTCTACTCCATACATTAGCACCGTTCTTACACACGCATCCCATATCTTACACGCAACCGTCACATTGTTCCCCATCCACTTTCCCCACTTGCCCCACGCCATTCCCCACGCCTTCCTCGCCTTACCCTGCACCCACCTCACATGCTCCTCATACCCTCTCGTTCCTTTAAACCAAAACCCCAAACACTTGAAACTCTTCACCCTCTCAATTAATATAAATCGTTATAATCATGACAAAATATAATTGAGCAAGATTACCTTTCTTTGGGTCAATCATTTAAAGTGTTTAACAAAGTCAGTAGTAAAAATATATTGAATGATAATTTACACACTAAACTTATTTCACTTGTCACTTGGTTAAATTTAACACCATTTCACATTAAATTAGCATTTTATACGCGTGGCGCATGAAGTAAAATTTAGAGTTTAGAAAAGCCTAATTTGGCTCGGTCGCTCCGCTTCGCTACGTGCCCGAGCCAAATTTTTAGGCTTTTCTAAACTCGAAATTTTACTTCATGCTTAGTCTGGGAGTGGAAGACACTCGTTTGTTTCGTCATTGAAACAATTGAAAATTGACGTAATACGGTTATTGTCATTCTATTGACAAAGAACGTTCTGTATTGTTAAAACGGAACATCAAATTTTATACAAGTTAAGAAAGATTCAAAGGATAATAGTTAAATTACAGTCAATTAAATGATAAAATACCATCAAAATGCCATAATAGTGCAATTACCATCAACATGTTAACAATAATCATTTAATGATAAAATACTACCACAGTCAAAAGGCTTGTGAGAATATATGAGAAAATAACCTTTCTTGTTTATTGATATGTTTTGCTGTTATCTATTTTTAGGTTATTGAAAATTTATATAGTTTTTTGTTACTTATTTCTAAAGAAAATAAAGGCTTTAAAATTAAAATTCAAATTTAGAATTTCTAACACTGTTAGTAATAAAAATATATTGATTGATAATTAATATACTAAACTTATTTCACTTGTCAATTGGATAACTTTTAGACCATGTCACATTAAATCAGAGTTTTATACGCGTGGCGCATGAAGTAAAATTTCGAGTTTAGAAAAGCCTAATTTGGCTCGGTCGCTCCGCTTCGCTACGCGCCCGAGCCAAATTTTCAGGCTTTTCTAAACTCGAAATTTTTCGTCATGCTTAGTCTGGGAGTGGACCACACTCGTTTGTATCATCATTGAAACAATTGAAAATAGACGCAATACGGTTATTGTCATTGTATTGACAAAGAACGTTCTATATTGTTAGAACGGAACGTCAAATTTGATACAAGTTAAGAAAGATTCAAAGGATAATTGTTAAATTACAGTCAATTAAATGATAAAATACCATCAAAATGCCATAATAGTGAAATTACCATCAACATGTTAACAATAATCATTTAATGATAAAATACTAACACAGTCAAAAGGCTTGTGAGAATATATGAGAAAATAATCTTTCTTATTTATTCATATGTTTTATAAGTTTTGCATGTTATGTATTTTTTTGTTATTGTAAATTTATATATTGTTATTGTTAATTATTACTAAAGAAAATAAAGACTTTAAAATAAAAATAAAAAATTAGAATTTTTAACACTGTCAGTAATAAAAATATATTGATTGATAATTGATATACTAAACTTATTTCACTTGTCAGTTGGTTAAACTTTAGACCATTTCACATTGAATCAGTGTTTTATACGCGTGGCGCATGAAGTAAAATTTTGAGTTTAGAAAAGCCTAATTTGGCTCGGTCGCTCCGCTTCGCTACGCGCCCGAGCCAAATTTTCAGGCTTTTCTAAACTCGAAATTTTACTTCATGCTTAGTCTGGGAGTGGAAGACACTCGTTTGTTTCATCATTGAAACAATTGAAAATGGACGTAATACGGTTATTATCGTTCTATTGACAGAGAACGTTGTGTATTGTTAAAAGGGAACGTCAATTTTTATTCAAGTTAAAAAGGCTTCAAAAGGTTATAGTTAAATTACAGTCATCAAAATGTAAAGAATAGTCATTTAATGATGAAATACTATCAAAGTCAAAAGGCCTGTGACAAAATATGAGAAAATCACCTATTTTGTTTATTCATATGTTTTGTATGTTATGTATTTTTTTTGTTATTGTAAATTTATATATTGTTATTGTTATTTATTACTGAGGAAAATAAACACTTTAAAATTTTAAAAAAAAGTGAATTTTTAACAATGTCAGTAAAAAAAATATATTGAATAATAATTGATATACTAAACTTATTTCACTTGTCAATTGGTAATATTTCAAACCATTTCACATTAAATCAGTGTTTTATACGCGTGGCGCATGAAGTAAAATTTCGAGTTTAGAAAAGCCTAATTTGGCTCGGTCGCTCCGCTTCGCTACGCGCCCGAGCCAAATTTTCAGGCTTTTCTAAACTCTAAATTTTACTTCATGCTTAATCTGGGAGTGGAAGACACTCGTTTTAGCATTAAAACAATTGAAATTTGACATAATACATTTATTCTTGTTTTTTTGTGGAGAAAGTTTTATAACGTCAAAACAGAATGTCAATTTTGATACAAGTTAAAGAGGAAGCAATCGTTTTTTATGTCAGACGGCAAACGACAATTGAGAGTCGATCAATGGACCTAACGTCAATATGCCATAATAGTGAAAATACAGCCGACGTACGAAACTTACAGTCAAAATGTTACAATAGTCATTGATTAATAAAATTCTCGCACAGTCAAAAGATTAAGTGATTTTATTAGTCAAAATAATCAAGCTTATCACTCAAATCATCAATGCTAAGAATAAATCTAAAACTATGTAAAATATTATTAAGTCGAATCAAAAATGTAGATTTAAAATACTGTAACTATTGAACAAAATGGTTTTCTACGTTTGGAAGAAAAGGCAGCAGAGACCTTTAATATTTATTTCGTAGACGTACCAGTTAAATTGAGCCAACAATTAAATGGCGTATCTATTAATACAGATTTTATCTCTTAATCAATTTAATTAAACAATAATTCAATTTTATTGTTTCCGGTAAAAGAAAAAGAAATATTAGACTTAACTAATAAAATAAACAAAAGTTACAGTAAAGACATTAATGAACTCACACCTACTGTAATAAAAAATGCCAGTGACTCAATAGCTGCACTATTAAAATATTTTATAAATCGAGTGATTAAAACTGGTATATTTTCTACTTGCTTAAAAATAGCAAAAGTTAAACCGTTGTTTGAAAAAGGGTCACCTAATAAAATACAAAATTACAGACCAATTTGCATTTTTTCCGAATTAAAAAAAAAATATTAGAGCAAGTTATAAACAAACGGATAAATGACATCTTTTCCACAAATAAAATAATAACTAAAAAGCAACATGGTTTTCAAAAACAAAAAAATACAGACACTGCTTTAACTGCAGCTCTCAACAAGATTAGAAGAAGTATAGATGAGCGTGAATGTTCAATGGGACTGGCTATAGACTTAACTAGGGCATTCGATACCGTTAAGGGTGTATGTCTGCAACTACTCCAATCATATTTTACAATCAGTTGCATATGGCAATGACATCTCAAAACCATTGCCTGTTGGAATGAGTATTCATCAGGGCTCCATTTTAGGGCCAAGTTTATTTAATATAAATGTCAAATAACTTCTTTACGTGTCAATACACATGATTGAAGATTTTATTTTGATGTATTAAGATTTTTAAAATAAAAATTATTTAAATATTCAAATAAGCAAATATTAAAATATTCGAAAATTTGAAAATTCGAATATTCATATAATTAATCGAATATTCAAATTTGAATCCCGGCCATACTTTCTACCCATAGTATAAATTAATTCTTGTATAAATATTGAAGAACAATTTTACAATCTTCTAATAATAATTAAATATTAACAAGAGATAATATTATAACAATATAAAATCAAAATATGAAAATAATATTTGAGAATATATTTGTGTATTCATCTGGGCACCATTTTAGGGCCAAGTTTATTTAATATAAATGTCAAATAACTTCATAACGTGTCAATACACATGATTGAAGATTTTATTTTGGTGTATTAAGATTTTTCAAATAAAAAATATTTAAATATTCAAATAAGCAAATATTAAAATATTCGAAAATTTGAAAATTCGAATATTCATATAATTAATCGAATATTTAAATTTGAATTTCAGCCATACTTTCTACCCCTAGTATAAATTAATTCTTGTATAAATATTGAAGAACAATTTTACAATCTTGTAATAATAATTAAATATTAACAAGAGATCATATTATAACAATATAAAATCAAAATATGAAAATAATAATTGAGAATATATTTGTATTCTATTTTAAATATTTATTGTATCAAGATTATATATGTTGATACACTATTGATTCAATGTTTATACAAATATATTCTCAATAACGATTTTGATATTTTAATTTAATGTGAAATTGTTATTTATACAGATTTTATTTTTCACTACTGTTAATACATACAACACAATAATATATATAATTATTCCCAAAGTTCGAAAGGGCGAGTCGTTGGCCAGCTTGGACACCGGGCAATTTTCAGGAGGGTTCCGGCGCCAGTAGGCCGAATATTTCGTGTGTTTGGTGAAACTCGGCTATGGAGACCAATTTTCTCGGAAGACAGTGGTTCCGTTAAAGGGTGCCAGTCTGTGCCTGACTTTGGCTGAAAATTGAAGACGTCCAAAAGCCCACTTTCTTTATAGCTGATTACGAGTTGTAAGAAAGCAAGTAACACATTTACAAAAATGATTTATTTTGAAGATATGTATTATTTTTTTGTGGCAACGTTCTCAATGATTGTATTACATGCATGGGCATGATATGTATTGTAAGTATTTACCACAGAAATAACTAAACACTAAACATTTTGATCACACAGAATCATTGTTGCACAAGAATTGGGGGAGGAAAACTGGCATTTGTTAGCGTGTCAGCTCTGCAGGAATCAACAGGCTTACAACTGCGCAATTTGCTATCGACTGATCAATGTTATTCGTTATTGACACAATATTGATATGTATTAAATATCTATATTGAATTGCGATTTATACATCATTGCACATACATTGAATGTTTATTTTGAAGGATGAATGATATTTATTATTCACAATAAAACACGTTTTACTTTGTTTGTATAAGACTTTTTATTAAATGTGACTGCAGTTTAGACACATTTAGCTAATCATTATCAAACACTTTATATTTGATAATGACAAGCTAAATTTATTGAAACTGCAGTCATATTTAATAAAAAATGTTGTACAATCGAAGAAAAAAGTGTTTTATTGTGTAATTAATATGTATAACAAAGTAGAAGCTTCCACAATACAGAATATATTTATTATTGATACTATATTGTTCAGGTATTGAATATTATTATTGAGCGATGAATTAAATTCACGATTGACACATTATTACACAGAAATTTAAATATCTATTATTAAATTTTCATTATTGATACAATACTAAAAACTAAATATTTTTATACTAGATTTATACACTACTGTATTTATAATAAATATTAATATACTATCAATAACCGTAAACTGTATTGTGACAATATTTTCTGCACGCTGATTAATAATTTCAAGTTATAAATACAAATACAATATTGCTACAATGTAACTACAAGATTAATTTCTACTAGGGACCCCATAGGGTCCCGCCCAGCTATAGCGATAAGAGGAGTCACGTGATAGATTCACATCCACTACGTTATTTTTATAGGGAAGATATTTTCTTGAAAACGAATGGGTTAATCAGTGTTTGCTTTTGGGGTCCATTTCATTCAAGCTATAATCATCCATACAGTAAATTTCACTGGGAATAAATTGTGTTTAAATTTAAATATCGTTTATTTTTTTTTTGTTATTAATAAACGTTTTTTTCTTAAAGACTTTTCCAAGGATGTACAGAAATACAGAATACATTTTGCTTTATAAAATATAAAATCGAATTTAAATTAATATCAACTTTCTGCATAAATGTAGTCTCATTGAGACAAGTCTCCAAATATTAATTGAAACAACTACTTCTCAAGCTAATATCCCGACATACATTGAATTATACCATAAATATTTGAGTTACTCAACAGATTTACTTTTCTTTATTTGTTTTATCTCAAATTGTTTTCGAGAAAATATTTTCCCAAAATATACGAACTTGTCCGTCTTAAAAAAATCATCGATTGTTCTCCAAAATAAAGTAAAGTTTGTAAGATTATGTCTTTAATATTTTATATAAGAAAACTCTTTACCTAAAATCATTTGAATCGTTTGTCAGAATATCACTCCATTTCAGCATTTGAGTTCCCTAGGTCGTTTGAGAAGCCAGAGCACGTCGATGAGGTAAATAGGCAATCTGTGAGTGGGTGCATGCGGGCACATGTTCGGCTCGCACGCTGGATCTTGGGCGGCCCATAACGTTGCAACAATAGTGCGGGCGTGACACCCTTAACATCCGAATTGAATACCCACCTTCTCGCCACTGATACCGGAGCTTATTATGCTCCGGGAATTCGCAATTTTTTTCTTGCCTGCTTGCTTTTAATCGACTCCCAATCCCCCAACTCTCACTATAATTTCCCACCCGGCACTTTTCTCGATTGGTCCACCCAGCTTTTCTACGTATCCCACACAATAATATTGACAATATAGGGTATAAAGAAAGCGAGGCTCGAGAAAAACCTGCAATAAAGAAAAGTACATGATATGAGGATAGAAGTCATAAAAATAACGTGATATGAAATTATGAAGTAATTCTGTATATATGGATTTTTCCATTTGCGAATACGATTTTTCCCCAAAGCAAATTGCCCCAGGCACTCGCATTTTCAACTCCTTGTATAGGCATGAAGATACAAGGAATTTTTCTTTTAAGTTACGTATTTTTTTTACTGTTTGGTTATGCATAAACTAAGCAAATATTAAATATTTATTTTGAAGTATTTGTTAATATACAATTAATGAGTTTAACTCATTTACGGCCGAGCAGTTATAAAGATAACTCTAAAAGTGGATTTTAGGTAACATTCTACACTTCTTTATATGAGTTCTACGAATGATTTATTGTATTACATTCTATGAATTATTCTTTTAAATATAAATAATGTATACGCTGAAAATGTAAGGCATTCGTCCATTCTGTATAAAAACGTGCAATATAAAGTTTAGAACGTGTATTTCCACTCCCAGACTAAGCATGAAGTAAAATTTCGAGTTTAGAAAAGCCCCGCGTAGAAAATTTGTCGAGGGTCGCGCAGCGACCCGAGACAAATTTTCACGGGGCTTTTCTAAACTCGAAATTTTACTTCATGCGCCACGCGTATAAAACACTAACATATTTAAAGTTAGAAATACGCTGAAAACATGTTATTTAAATGGGTAATAATCAAGATATTTAAATAACAAAATATTTATGTATTTCTTCATACATTTTCAAGTCAAGTCAAATAATATAATATATCAAATTAAGTTATTTAGTAATTTAATTAACATAAAATTAATAATGTTACGTATATGCCTTAATGGCACATAATGGGTTAAATAGTGTTGATGATTTTTCACAGGACTATGCATAAGGCCGTAAAAATTAAAACAGTGACTAGCGCTAATCGCGATTAAAATTGAACTATGCATACCACATATTTTATTTTCTTACTAAACCTTAGCTAGTCACACGTTAGTCGCGATTAGCGGACTATGCATAAGGCCGATGATGCCCACATCAACAATATGGAAAATTTAATTATCAACAATATGGAAAAGTTGTTTAAACTAAATTTATCTAACTTCTATTATTATTCCAAAACAGTTTACATAAAAAATAACGATTGCATTTTCTTTCCTACATTTTTGTAAATTTTGATCACCATCACATCTAAGTATTATATATTTTTAACTTTACTGTAAATCAGTGTTTTATACGCGTGGCACATGAAGTAAAATTTCGAGTTTAGAAAAGCCCCGTGAAAATTTGATTTTATTGTATTTTTATCTAAACTAGTCACTATAGATCATAAATGTACCGACATTTTCAATTACCGTTTTTCGGAAATTATTTGCAAATCCATAAAATAATTGTGCTCTTTTCATAAGATAAGAAAAAGTTATATAAATCCAAAAACAAATAAAACAAAGCATAAAATTTTGATAACACCACACTTAAAAAAACGTAATTTACGTTAACGTCAACCATAAAATCCCTAAATAGCAAAAAATTACCATACAAATCCAATTCGCTCCTTTAACATTCCCCACCAAATTTTATAGCATCATTTATCCCCGGAAAAACAAAAAATGCCCGTCCGCTCATCTAATTCCATCAAAACACGCAATAATTAAAATCGACAGATAATCCACCTATTATATTAAAACTCGTAGCCCCAACGCAACAAGAAAAAAAAAAATACAGCCCCTAATCACGCCATAACCGAGTAAACCACGAAAAGAACGAACGGTTCATTAAAGCAATCTCATTACTCGGTTCGAGTATCATTAATTTTTACGTTCCATCAGTAACAATATGAAATTAGCCCCCGTACTTCTAATTATTAATAGCTGTTATCCGTTACAGTTATGGGCGACCGTAAAAATGTGCATTATAGCCCTCGTATATTTAATAAAGCCTCGGATCGATAGTTTGCTCCGGCACTTCCGAAACGGGGAAAAGCATGGGAAACAAGTGGATTATTTATTGATTGCTGATTCGATTATGATGTCAACTATTATTTGGACAAATATCACCAAGCGGGGAATAAAATTAACTTTTAATTGATTGGCTTTATCTTGTTTTGTACAATCCATATTTTAGAAGATTTAAATAAAAACATACCGGGTGTTGTAGATACTAAAAAAGGACATGAATATTGATTTTTTCAATAATAACATCATTCCCAAATAATGGCAAACTGATGATTTTTAAATGGCTGCCTATAATTTTTTAATTTTATTACATTAAACATTATTTTTCCAAATCCTTTAAACTGGGCAGTATTCTTGTTTTTGTTCAATGTTTTGGTTGATTTTTTTTAAATTTTCTATTTAAAAATTATATTTATTATTATAATTAGTGTGCCTTCTAAAAAAAGTAACAAATGTCATTTATTGTAAGATTATGCGATTAATAATTACGAAATAACAAATAAGTACTTAAGTAACAACTTAATGTAGAATAAAAGTAAAAAAAAATAATTTGTTATTTTAATATTTCGATTACTACTCATTTTTTAAGTGTATTTAAAACTTTACAACATTTCAGTGTTTAATACGCGTGGCGCATGAAGTAAAATTTCGAGTTTAGAAAAGCCTGAAAATTTGGTTTGGTCGCGTAGCGCTACGCGCTACGCGATCAAACCAAATTTTCAGGCTTTTCTAAACTCGAAATTTTACTTCATGCTTAGTCTGGGAGTGGAAACACCCGTTCGAACTATAAATTTAACTCTTCTATAAAATCAACGTATGTAATAAATAAAATCATTCATTGTCCAATATGTATAAGTTTCAATAATATATTTTCATTATTGTGAAAGATTAATCGTTGTTACAAATATCGTACACGAATTCTACATATCAAACCTAATTAATTTTTAAATGTTTTTAGAAACCACAGTAAATTTTTGAAATACTTCTAAAAAGGCATGACGCTGCCCCTTATTTATTGATAATATAATAAAAATCTACATTGCTCTTGTAGAGTTTTCTAAGCAACGATTAATTTTATTTATCATTTATTTTAGATCAATCTATTTAGTACTACATGTTTATAATAATTACCTCAATAATTTAAAGCAATATGAATAAAAAATAATGTATTCTATGGAAGCAATACACGGATTTATGTGATCATTTGAGAGTATTCTATTATTTAATTTATATTTAATCTAAGAAACTTTTTTTTGAAAAAAAATACCTTCAATTTATTTGCAAAGCTTTAATGTACAATATGTATACGTTTTAATGCTCTATTTTTATTATTGTGGACGATTAATCGTTGTTCGTTCTGATGGCGAAACAACATATACATTTCCGATCTTAAAAAAAACAGAGAGATATAATACTGTTAAACATTGACTGAGATTGAATAAAATAAAAGCAGAGGACGCTCTTTTGTAGAAGGAAACAATTAATTTGTACATTGAGTTGCATAAGTTTAGAATCACCCAAATTTTATATCTATCTGCTCTTCTATTTATTCGTCATTCAACGGTAACACATTTTTAACACTGAGATAATGACGCGTCGATAACCATTGGCGATTTATTAATTGCTGAAGTTGGCTTAATTTTAGCGCTACGCGACCAAACCAAATTTTCAGGCTTTTCTAAACTCGAAATTTTACTTCATGCTTAGTCTGGGAGTGAAAACACTCATTCCAACTTTAAATTTAACTCGTTTATAAAATCAACCTATGTAATTAATTAATTCATTCATTGAAATCATAAAAATAGAAAGAAAGTTTTACCTTAAATCAACTTTTAGAGTCAACTTTATAATTTGCTTGGCTCTTAATGGGTTAATATTCTATTCCTAAGAAAAACAGTATTTATTAAATATTAAACTTGCATTTTATATAATAACAAACTGTGAATAAACAGATAAAAAACTAGAAATATCGAAAATCTGGACCGTCAAGATTTTCAACATGTCCAGATTTTCGATATTTCTAGTTTTTCATCATCCCAGACTAAGCATGAAGCAAAATTTCGAGTTTAGAAAAGCTTTTCTAAAACCGAAATTTTACTTCATGCGCCACGGGTATAAAACACTGGAATATTGTAAAGTTTAAAAAATTCTAGCCTATATTTTGTTTGGTTGGTTGACAATTGTGTTGAAGCTGGTTATACATACTAATTCTATTTATAAATTTTGATCAGTATTAAAAGTCCAATTTTATTTCAAGGCACACTACATTCATTGACAAAGGATCATGGGAACACAAATTATTATAATTTTTTACTAGCATAATTATTTAATTAAAATCAACATATCGAGCATACTTGGATTCAGAAAAACAATATCCAATATAATAAAATAAGAAAAGTATATGCAGCTATTTAAGAATTTAAAGTTGACTATTATTTGGCAATGAAGTTAATTTTAAAAAATATCTAATTAGTTTCAATTTGTGGAATTGAAACTGTGGTTGACTTTGTTTTTTAGTTCATTCAAATCAATCAATATATAACAGAGTTATGGCGTTGGGCGTTTTTTTTATCGAATACCCCGTATATAAATACATTCCTTTATAAAAAGATATAGATCACGTTTTTTTTTTGTGTTTTGTAGGATACAATTTGTATCATTTTCATCTCAATAGATTTAAATAGAAAAAAGTTTCATTTATTTAATAAATTCATTGGATATTGGTTTTAAACCATTCCACCATTTTACGTTTATATTTTATAATTTTAACTATATTTAGACGCTACACACGCATTCACACAAATCCATGGACCGAGGTGAAATCATTTAGTTCTTTAAAATTACCCCACCCGGCGGGACTCGAACCTGCGACCCCTGGGTTAGGAGGCATGTCCTCTACCCACTTCCTCCACCGGGGAAAATTTCATTATTAATATTTCCAATTTACAAAAGCCTGAAATACAACTGAAATCCAACAGGTGCTTTATTTCCTATTCTTTGATTAAGCATAAAGAATTATGATTAATCAAAGAATAGGAAAAAAAGCACCTGTTGGAAACAAATGTACACATTTATATAATCCGCTTGATTTTGTAATAAATGTTATTTTTCGTAATGAAATACAAGAAAACAACAATAATGAATTATTTCGTGTTGAACACAACGTTCATTCGCTCGCAACAGAAGTTTTTTTTTTATCAAATGGAGGCAAACAAAATTCAGCACACTTCAGCGTAAATGCATAAACACGCCGGAAAAATGCGAGTGGGAAAACAAACAAGTCCTAATTAACACGAACGGTTGAATATTTTATAATCCCCTGAAAAGGTGAACGAGAACCATTCGCCGATACTCATAAATTCTATCGATTGATTAAAATGCCGCATTTGCAGTACAAAATACTTCAGGTAATTAAAATTAAGCCAACTTCAGCAATTAATAAATCGCCAATGGTTATCGACGCGTCATTATCTCAGTGTTAAAAATATGTTAACGTTGAATGACGAATAAATAGAAGGGCAGATAGATATTAAATTTAGGTGACGCTAAACTTATGCAACTCAATGTACAAATGAATTTATTTATTTATTTATTTATTTATTTATTTATTTATTTACTTATTTATTTATTTATTTATTTATTTATTTATTTATTTATTTATTTATTTATTTATTTATTTATTTATTTATTTATTTATTTATTTATTTATTTATTTATTTATTTATTTATTTATTTATTTATTTATTTATTTATTTATTTATTTATTTATTTATTTATTTATTTATTTATTTATTTATTTATTTATTTATTTATTTATTTATTTATTTATTTATTTATTTATTTATTTATTTATTTATTTATTTATTTATTTATTTATTTATTTATTTATTTATTTATTTATTTATTTATTTATTTATTTATTTATTTATTTATTTATTTATTTATTTATTTATTTATTTATTTATTTATTTATTTATTTATTTATTTATTTATTTATTTATTTATTTATTTATTTATTTATTTATTTATTTATTTATTTATTTATTTATTTATTTATTTATTTATTTATTTATTTATTTATTTATTTATTTATTTATTTATTTATTTATTTATTTCCTTCTACAAAATACCGTCCTCTGCTTTTATTTTATTCAATCGTTTTCAGTGTTTTACTGTATTATATCTCTCAGTTTTTTTTATAAGATCAGAAATGTACATGTTATTTGGCCATCAGAACGAACAACGATTAATCGTCCACAACAATAAAAATAAAGCATTGATACTCATACATATTGTACATTGAAGCTTTGCAAATAAATTGACATTATTTAAAAAAAATGTTTCTTAAATTAAATAAAAATTAAATAATAGAACACTGTTATATAATCACATAAATCCGTGTCTTACTTCTATAGGAAACATTATTTTTTCTTCATATTGCATTAATTTATTGAAGTAATTATTATATACATGTTGTATTAAATAGATTGATCTAAAATAAATGATAAATAAAATTAATCGTTGCTTAGAAATCTCCATAAGAGCAATGTAAATTTTGATTATACTTTCAATAAATATGGGGGAGCATCGTGCCTTTTTAGTAATATATTAAAAATATACTGTGATTTCTAAAAACATTAAAAACGACTGTTATTCCTTACTTCACTTTTATTTTTAACGTTAGATGTATATTTCGAGACACAAAGGGCTCATTATCAATAACAAACTCTCAAAATGTACATTTAACGATAAAAATAAAAAGTGAAGTGAGGAATAACAGACTTTTTTAGTGTAATAATCACTTCACGTAAACTCAAAAACATACAGTTATTCTAAAAACATGTAGAAAGAAATTAGGATTGATTTATAGAACTCGTGTACGGCATTTTTCACAACACGGGCTCCTGGCTCCCGGCTCCCGACCTTGAGTTGCGAATGTATTTTTTCTAACGCGGACCGTTCATTCATTAAATAAAAGATGTTAACCGTTCATTCATTAAATATGTTAAATCATTTATAAATATGGCTCCTTGCTCCCGGCTCCCGACCTTGAGTTGCGAATGTATTTTTTCATTCATTAAATATGTTATTGATACACAGTGTTCAAAGACATTGGTAAAATATTTCCCAGTATATTTTGTAAATTTAAGTGCATTTCTGGATTCCTGTTTTAAATAGGAATGTGGAATGCCAGTAAATGTTGATTCAAGTGCTGAGTCGGAAAAATAATTTTTTATTTGTAATTTACCAAATTGAATGTTTTTTTGATATTTTCGACATTATCAAAGACTTTAATTTATTTTTATTATGTTTATTTAAAATTGTACTAATAAATATAATTATTGGGCCCCGTGAATTTAGAAGATTATAGTTAATTTTCAAAGCTTAGAGAATTTTTAATGAATTTCCAACATTTTAGTCAATCTTTAACTCTTTTCGTAACTTTTCCAAGATTTCTTTAATTTTTAAAATATCTGATTTGCATAAATTTTTCCTAATTTATTTCCCCAAGATTTTGAATAATTTTTAAAATTTTGACGCTTGTTATGAAATTCCACGATTGTTTGATAATTCTTAAAATTCTGACGGAAATTCACAAAATTTCGTAAATTTTTAAAATGTTGATGCTATTCATAAATTTTCGAGATTTTCGTCATATTTTAAAACGTTAACGTGATTTTCCTAAACTTTCGGTGGTTTTCATGAATTTCCACGATTTTAGTTAATTTTTATAATCCCAGTTTTCGTGAATTTTCAACATTTTAGTCAATTATAAGAATCTAAACGCTTTTTGTAAATTTCCAAAATTTTTGTTAATTTTCAAAATTTTGACGGTGAAATTCAAAAATTTTCGATAATTTTCAAAATCTAGACGCCTATCATGAGTTTTTCAAGATTCTCGTAAATCTTTTAAATCCAGAATATCTACGTTTTCCGTTAATCTTAAAAATGTTCAGGCACAAGTGTGAATTTACAGGAAGTTATCAAAATTTATAATGAATTTTTATTAATTTTTAAAATTTTCATAAATTTTTCAGCATCGAATAATTAATTTAGACGTTATGGTAATCGTTAACGATTAATAAATGTTTTGTAGGAAGGCCTCATATTATTTGTCAAATAAATTTCTTTAACATTTGCGAACCCGAAAATTAAAGAAATTTTTGAAAATTAAATAATTCATGAATACCAGTTTTTTCTTTTAATTAACGAAAACCCAGGAAATACATAAAAAGCGTCAACGTTTTAAAAGGTAACGAAAGAAGCTAAGAATTTGAAAATCAGTAATAATGAAATAATGAAAAATGCATGATTTCTGTCAAAATTTTAAAAACTGTTATAAATCTTGGAAATTTAAAAAAGTTTGAAAATTAACAATATCGAAGAAAAATTTACAATACATCTACATTTTGAAAATTAATTCAAATCTTGGATATTCACGAAAATTGACAAGATTTTAAAAATTGAACAAAAACCTAAAAATCCTCAAGATTTTGTAAATTATTAAAAATATTGTAAAAAGCCAGTGAAAATTTTTTAACGAATGTTTTCCATTCCCACGCTAAGCATAAAGTAAAATTTCGAGTTGAGAAAAGCCGTAAGAATTTGGATTTGGACGCGTAGCGTCCAAATCCAAATTCTGGCTTTTCTCAACTCGAAATTTTACTTCATGCGCCACGCGCATAAAAGCACTGATTGATTGTCAAGTTTAAATTATTTAAAACAATATTTTATTACAGATTATCACTTTTCACATCCTTCAAATTGTCAAATTTCAATGTTTCTTGACATTTGATCACTTTTTGACATTGTGTTAACATTTTATCAAATTTAAATATTTCATCGATTTTCGAAAAAAATTCTAGAAAATTTAAACATTTTTACCTTGATATTTCATCACTTTTTCGTGGACTTGGCACCACAGAGCATAAATGTCTATATAATGAATTAAACTGCATTATTATTATTATTATTATTTTGCATATTCATAATTATATAATAAAAATAAGTATTAGAAATAAGACAAGCAAAAATATTTGAATGTTTGTCGATTGAAATTAAAATCGTGAATATTTATTTATCCAGTTTACTTGTCCACTGAAATGTAAAACCCATTCATTCGCCCGGCGCTATCTAAACAAACAAACAACGCTCTCCTCACTCATAATTTTTATTATTCGTTGTGATAAAATTCGACAGGCACTATGAACCAATACATAGTCCAAACTATTTTCTGCGCCATCTTGTACCCCAGAAACACACTACCAGTAAAAATTGGCCCTCTTAATTTAGCGAATTCTGAAAATGTCAGTTAACCGCCAGACTCACAGACGTCTAGTGGTTAATTTAAACTATAAATTCTAACAAGATAAATTAAAATTCAAAACTATTTGAATTCGAGAAAATAAGCTTACGCTTCTTATAGTTTGCACACTTTAAACATAATATATAAAATTACGAAAAAACTATTCGTGAAAATGCAAACAGTGTCTTAATTAATAAGACAATTTAAGACGATAAATATCCATTGAAACAACTACTTCCCGTGCAAATACACCTCCGGATATTGAATTATACAATGAAATATTTAAAATCTTATTTAATTTGATCCAGTTTTGTGGATATTTATCGTCTTAAATTGTCTTATTAATTAAGACACTGTTTGCATTTTCACGAATAGTTTTTTCGTAATTTTATATATTATGTATAAATTCTATATGTAATTTAGTTCTCATTAGTCACTTAATGAAATATGTTTAAAATACTGATAATTGAATATATTATTATTACTCCTTGAAAATAACGATAAGTTCACACTCTTCGGAGAGAATAAAAACAAGTGACTTTTATTCAATTATCAATATTATAATTTTTTATATAAATCCTGCTATAAAATGTTCAGTTTAAAAATGCATAATTAGCAATCAATTTTTCCACTCAACAATTTTCAAGAATAATACAAAAAAAAAACACTACACTGAAGCTAAAATACTGCTGAAGCGTTGATTTATGAAAATGCAAAACCGGCTCTCTCCCTCCTCGTGTAGGCTTGTGTATTCAGGAGTCACGTATCGCAGATTTAGGGAGCTCTCAAAAACACCATTTGGCCAGGCTGTAAGTTGGCCGGCCTCGGTGATCAATAGTCCTCATAAAGTAATGTTGCCATCCTATTTCTATATTTGGGAAACGCGCTGAATACAAAACTCTCGCAGAAAGAGCACCAGCAAAACGCGTCGTCCTGATTTATAGCCATTTTCTGCAACCGTACGTAATTTCCACTGCAACTGTATTCCCTGAACAAAAAAGTTTTTATTGTATTGAGTTATGTTTACAAACAGTTGTAATGAATTTATTGTTTTGATATATAAAAAAAACACTTATCTTTTCAGTAGTACATATATGCACTAATTGTTTAATTGAGTCATGTGGAGTATTTAATCACAATGAAAAACTTTTTATTTCTTACTTCACTTTTTTAAAAGTGAAGAGGGGAATGAAACGCGTTTCATTGTGAGTACCATACATCACGAAATACACGAAATAAAATGTAAATATTAGATGACTGTTGTAAAGTTCTGATAGAGTTAATGAAAATAATGTAGTTTTACTCGAAAAGGCGTGAAGTAGGTTTAAATGTATTTTTATTCTATTATTATTATTATTATTATTTGTCGTTTCTCAGCTTTCTCTGGATTTTCTCTAAGCAGACAGGTATCACCAAGTCTGTTTAGTTGTATTTATTATTAAATCCTAAAAATTCTCTCACGATTTTGCTTGTTTTAAGGATTATCGCCTTTTGAATATGTTGGTATAAGATTGGGGCTAGTTCCAGTTTTGTAGGTGGTTGAGCATATGTCAACCACCTACAAAACAGGAACTAGCCCCAATCTTATAACAACATATTTAAAAGGCGATAATCCTTAAAACAAGCAACATCGTAAAAGAATTTTAAAGATTAAAATAAATTCTGTAATACCGGTTGTGACATTATGAAAGGTATTATGCTGACGAGTTTCTGTTTCCATACTCTTATTATTATTTAGAGATTCGCGCTCTATTGTGAAGTTTTTTACTTTGTGACGGGTTTTTACCAAGTTGCCCATTAAACTATTGTTTGCACGTGGATTTTTTTAAATCTAATTATAGGAATTTCTGAACTATCGAGGCGGCTTTCAGGATTATAGCTTTCTGCATCTATATGTGCACACAAGGGGGTAAGTTTATGGCATCTAAATACTTTAAAAGCTTATTTGATGTTATTCCAGTCGCTGAGATCATAATGGGTATTACTTCAACTTTTGCCTATTTCCAAAGTTCCTTAATTTGTATACACAGACCTTGATATTTCTCACATTTTTTCATGTTCTTTTCGTATTAAGTTGTTGTCATTAGGTACTCGTTTTATTGTTTTATTTGCTTTGTGTCTTAATACAATGTCCGGTCGATTTTCAGGGATTTTCCGATGTGTTAGTATAGGTTGGTCCCAGTAGACTATAACGTTGTTATTTTCCAGAACCGCTTACCAGTGTCCCCTATTATAATTATAGCCCAATTATAATAGGGGACACGCACATCAATTAATTGGTGTTGAAGTGCTAATTCCTGATGTATTATTTTAGCAGCAGCATTGTGCCTATCAAGGAACTCAGTGCCAGCTAAAATCTTACATCCACCAGTGATATGTTCTATTGTTTCGGAAAGAATTAAGCATTTTCTACATTTATCTGTGTCCATTTGATTTTTTATAATGTGTTTTCTGTAGTCTCGTGTCGCGATTACTCCATCCTGTATTGCTGTTATAAACCCTTCCGTTTCGGGGTATAGTTGACCCTTTACTAGCCACGCGTATGACAGGTCTTTGCTTAGTCTGTTATCTTGCATGTTGTTTTAATATAATATTATTATAATTATTATTATTACTACTATAACACATTTTATGACTCTACCTACGTATTGAATTTTTCTACCTAAAGTCTAATAACCCATTGAGTGCAATAACTCAAGATTATTATATTTTTTAAATTGCTAAGTATGGTATGGTATGGAAAAATTGAAATAATTTGTTATTTTAATATTTCGATCGTTACTCATTTTTAAAGTATATTTCCAACTTCACATAATTTTAGTGTTTTATACGCGTGGCGCATAAAGTAAAATTTCGAGTTTAGAAAAACCAGAAAATTTGGTTTGGTCGCGTAGCGCTACGCGCTACGCGACCAAACCAAATTTTCTGGTTTTTCTAAACTCGAAATTTTACTTCATGCTTAATCTGGGAGTGAAAACACTCGTTCAAACTGTCAATTGAACTATTTTATAAAATCGACGAATACTTGAAAATGTACAACATACCGGGTGAGCATTTTAATCCGAAACATATGATATAATTGAGGGTGAGCATTTTTCAATCGGAACATATAATTAAGGGTGAGAATTTTCAATCCGAAATGTAACTATTCATAAAAAAATTAATCAATTTAATTGCATTTTAATTACAAACTAAAGATTAAATATAAATGAAACTTCTCTTAAAATATATAATAAAAATTCAAATAACCCTCCATTTTGCACCAAACAGTACCCTCAATTAATATTTGAGTGCCGTATTTGATAAATGTTGCTTTTCGAAAATAATCACAAGGTGCTAAATCAGGAGATCTGTAGGGCCAGTTAATTATTCCACTACGACCAATCTCGCAATTTGGAAAGGTTTGGTTTAAATATTCCCGAACATCTATTCCAAAATGCGCTGGGTAGCCATCGTGTTGAAACCAAACCTCCTGATTGTCACGTGTTGCTCCTCCTACAACGAAGCCAACATTGTTGACTAAACGTTCTAAATATGATCTTGAATTTAAATTTCCGATAATTTCAAACGGTCAAATAATTGAATTATGGAAAATTCCCGCCCAAATATTGATTTTTCAAAGATACTTTTTATTTAACCAATATTTCGCTAAACTTATGTCAGCTTCTTCAAGGAAAGTTAAAAATATAACTAAGCTTTATAACTAGGCATTGCCTTTTTCAAAAGTGCTCATTTTGAGGTTTAGAACGAGTGTTTCCACTCCCAGATTAAGCATGAAGTAAAATTTCGAGTTTAGAAAAGCCTGAAAATTTGGTTTGGTCGCGAAGCGCGGACTAAAACTAATATACGGATTTTCTTGGGCCCATTGCCTAGTGTTTTAAGTATTGGGCTCATTATTTAGAGTAAACGTTTATTCGTCTGTGAAACAAAATCACACACATTCTATATAGTGTCAAACGTTTTTACCATGAAAACTCTTTCTTCAATAGTATAACTGAAATTCATTTTGCAAATATAGTTTGACAAGTTATAACAATAGACAAATTTAAAGTCAAGGATATTCATATTTATATAATAATTATATTACATGTTCCTAACTTAAAATGCTCGTTCTTAATTATATTATATGTTCCGGATTAAAAATGCTCACCCAGTACACATTACGTATTTTTAAAAGACGAAATCCCAGTATGTAATATAACAACTCAATCATAGAAATCATTGTAAGAAGTGCAGAATTTTACCTAAATTAACTTATAGAATTAACTCTATAATTGTTCGACTGTTAATGATTTAATCAGGCAGTAAATGTTTAATGAAGTATTCATTTATGTAATAAACACTAATCTATCATAGGTTCAATTATTTCTGCTTGGCAAACCGGAATGTCCACTTTAAATGAATCCACTAAGATTTGGAAGTAACTCAACCGCAGCCGTATTCAATTATTAAAGGTGGAGGTTTCAATTTCATGTTTAATACCACTGAAGTGAGGATCTTAAAATCTGGGAGATATTAACTGAAGTTTAAGTTAGCGATATTTGAGTATCTAAAAATTTTAAGTAACTTATTAATCGACAATAGTTGAGAATCTAAAAATCTTCAATAAATATTTATTTCTTGTCCCACAAAAATGTCTTGCATTTTCTAAGAAGAAAATTCTAGGGAAAACCAACATTTAATATTTATTAATTGACAATATTTGAAGATCTGGTAATCTGCGAGAAATAAACTAAAGTTATTTATTAATCGACAATATTTAAGGTTCTGATTTATATGTTTTTCTTATTTGAGTGAAAACCAGCATTTAAGGTTTTTACTAGAATATTGGAAATAGATTAATAGTTGTACTTTTTCAAATTAATCATAATTTTACAGTAACTGCACATTGCATTATGGATAGTAATTTAAAATCTTCTTTATTTAAAGAAAATTGGTATAGTTTGTTTACATTTACTTTTGGTCCATTATTTAATTAAAAATATAACTGGTAAATAGGATGCGATGGCGAAAGCGGCAAATAAATTGTTAAAACTGTCAAATTAATAAAAAATGTAGCTTTATGTCAAAATTGACATTTTATATGTAAATTACCTTACATTTCAAAAAATGTATGCCAACACACACCAGTTGATCCGCGTGTGAGCTGTACTAGAGCCCTGCACGGGCCGATTTTTTTGGGCCCGGCTCGGCCCGCTAGCAAATTTTATAAGCCCGGCCCGGCTGGGACATGAAATAATTGACTTGAGCCCGGCCCGGGTAAATAATAGAACAGGCCCGGCCCGACCCGGCCCGGTGAATATTTTAGTTTAAATAATTCAAAATTTTCATGGAATATCAAAACACTAGTTCATAAAGGTTTATGAAACTTAAATATATGTAAATATATAGTTTCTTGTTTATAAATATCCTAGGTTCAATAAAAAAAAAAACCTGCAGAGAGCCATGGAAAACATTCTAGGTTGGCAACACTAAGATTATATATTACAATTAATATGTCTGACGTTTTATATGTCAATTCCTAAAGCATGTAGCCAACCTAAATTTAAAAATAAACATTAAATCATGGGACTCTAAAGGTTTTTTTATTAAACATACGTTATAGTTTGCAATTTAAAATAAAAGTATAAATGAAATTGCTAATTCTTGGTTGCAGAATACTTCAAACATTAAAAGTGCGATTTTTTTCGCAATCTACAACAAGTTAGTCTTACGAAGACTATATCAAACACTCATTGAAACAACTACTTCCCGAGCTAATACCCCGACGGACATTGAATTATACAACAAGTGTTTGCTGTTACATACAGTAACCTACTGCAAATGCAACAATTTGAGTCAAATTATTCAGACCATCTATAGACGCGTTTCGAGATTTATCTCTCATCAGTATCAGGTGTCAAATTACTTAGAGGGAATGGCAATGCTACACTGATGAGAGATAAATCTCGAAACGCATCTATAGATGGCCTGAATAATTTGACTCAAATTGTTGCATTTGCAGTAGGTAACTGTTTGTAACAGCAAACACTTGTTTTATAATTCAATGTCCGTCGGGGTATTAGCTCGGGAAGTAGTTGTTTCAATGAGTGTTTGATATAGTCTTTGTAAGACTAACTTGTTGTAGATTGCTAAAAGAATCGCACTTTTAATATTTAAAATAAAAAGAAACTTTAAAAAAACAGTCAGGCCCGGCCTTGCCCGGCCTCATATTTTGGTTTGGAAGCCCGGCCCAGCCCGCTTGGAAAAATTCTTTGACCGGGCAGGGTCAAAGCCCGGCCCGTGCAGTCCTCTGAGCTGTACTGTAGGAACAAAAGAATTGCGATACGAGCGATACACGACACCCTTTTGGCAGTTATTTTGTTTATTGAAGCAGATAATAAATGTTGCATAAATCCCCCTGTATATTTAAGACGATGGCAAAGTTTCGCAATTTTTCAATAAATGACAACACAACATTCTGAATGGATTTTATGACATTTTGTATGCAACATTTGTTTTCGAACGGGGTAAAAATATGCGATCTTATTTTTTTGGTATTTTGGTATTTCACTTCATTTGTCTGAATATTCAATATTTGAGCCAAATTTGAAGGAAAAATGAATTCTTGGCAAAACATAACTTAGAAATGTCGGATTGGTTTTTGATGGATTAAGTAAAGTTTGTTCATTCAGAAGATGATTTTCATTATTATTTTTCATAGTTTAGGTTTTCTTATCATATCTAAAATTTCATGGATACTTCAAACATGTTTTTTTTTTTGTTAACTCTAACTTTACTTTATAAACAGAATTCATTTTATTACATAAATAACTTAAAAATAAAATGCAAATACACAATAATAAATAACTAATACTACAAGCGTTAATGTTTTCATTATTGTCACTTAAAAATAGATCGTAATATAGAAATAGAAATAGATCGTATTGCTATTATTTGTAACTTTATTTTAATGGCAAAGGGGTCGATTATTTTAATGACAAAGAAATCGTTTGGAATAATTACAGTGCGTCAATCTTGCAAAACAAACTCGTGATGAATTATTTTGACAGTTGGAGCAATTTTGATGAAATCACTGAAAAGCAAAATCAATTCTATATAAATCTAGCTAGCTTTGCTTTAGCTGTCAAAATCAACTAACTACGAGTAAATACTCTTCAACGTTGACAGTTTACGTGGTTCTGATTAAACAAATGCACTAAATTACACACAACTTTCGCCTGAAAAGTTTCGCTTTAACTGTTAAAACAACTAGAATTCATTCATGAATTTTGGCGGAGATCAATTGCAATTATCAGAATTGAAATCTGTCTAAAAATGATATCACCTGTTATTGGACTTTCGCAGACTGTTGGGTTATTAAATAAATAAATAAATAAGAACAAACAAAATATGGGCGATCATTTCTTTCCTTTGACAGTTGGCACGAGTTTTATATTTCTCGTTGAATTCTAAACCCGATATGGGTTTAGCTTTAAGAATGTTCAACTTTTTTGACATATTTCTCAATTTTACCATCAAGTGATAAACTTCCAATCTTATTTATTTTATTTGTTAGATTGATACTACTTTCTATTTTGTGATATTTTGTAATTTATTGTTCTTGAAATTAATATTAGTGTCTGGTATTAAAATAATCATTCTCAATAATGACCATACGTTTTCTATCCATTACAGCTCTTTAAAAATTTTGATTTGTACATTTGATAAAAAAATGGCTCTTACCTTTTTTTCAATAAATTTAATTTGAAGCTTAAAACGGGTGTTTTCACTCCCAGACTAAGCATGAAGTAAAATTTCGAGTTTAGAAAAGCCTGAAAATTTGGTTTGGTCGCGCTTTGGTCGCGTAGCGCGAAGCGCTACGCGGCCAAACCAAATTTTTAGGCTTTTCTAAACTCGAAATTTTACTTCATGCATTACTTCAATTTTTTACACGCGGGCTAGACACTAAAAGCTCTGAAATATTGTGAACTAGTAAAGTTCGCTTGAAATCAGTGTCTAATACGCGTGGCGCATGAAGTAAAATTTCGAGTTTAGAAAAGCCTGAAAATTTGGTTTGGTCGCTCCGCGCTACGCGCTACGCGACCAAACCAAATTTTCAGGCTTTTCTAAACTCGAAATTTTACTTCATGCTTAGTCTGGGAGTGGAAAACACTCGTTTGAACTTCAAATTGAAATCTATTAAGAAAACAACGGAATTTCAAAAATCTACAGCACGTAATTGGGATATGTATACTCAAAAGAACAAATTTACAAGATATTATGATTTATAGCTTTTTCCACTACCAGACTAAGCATGAAGTAAAATATCGAGTATAGAAAAGCCTGAAAATTTGGTTTGGTCGCGTAGCGCGGAGCTGCCAAACCAAATTTTCAGGCTTTTCTAAACTCGAAATTTTACTTCATGCGCCACGCGTATTAAACACTAAAAGCTCTGAAATATTGTGAACGAGTAAACTTCGCTTGAAATCAGTGTCTTATACGCGTGGCGCATGAAGTAAAATTTCGAGTTTAGAAAAGCCTGAAAATTTGGTTTGGTCGCTCCGCGCTTCGCGCTACGCGAACAAACCAAATTTTCAGGCTTTTCTAAACTCGAAATTTTACTTCATGCTTAGTCTGGGAGTAGAAAACACTCGTTTACACTGCAAATTGAAATCTTTTAAGAAAACGAATATTCAAAAATCTACAGCACGTAATTGGGACATGTATACTCAAAAGAAAAAAATTACAAGATAATATGATTTAAAGCTTTTCTAAAAGAAAGAAAACTAATATACTCGCGACCTTAACAGTATGATATTGTCATCTAATGTCAAAGTTTGCCACAATCATTCTCAATAATGACCATACCTTTTCCATCCATTACAGCTCTTTAAAAATGTTGCTTTAAACATTTTATAAAAAATGGCTCTTACCTTTTTTTTAATAGTTCAATTTAAAGCTAGAAATGAGTGTTTTCCACTCCCAGACTAAGCATGAAGTAAAATTTTAAAAGTTTAGAAAAGCCTGAAAATTTGGTTTGGTCGCGTAGCGCGAAGCGCGGAGCGACCAAACCAAATTTTCAGGCTTTTCTAAACTCGAAATTTTACTTCATGCGCCACGCGTGTTAGACACTAAAAGCTCTGAAATATTGTGAACGAGTAAACTTCGCTTGAAATCAGTGTCTTATACGCGTGGCGCATGAAGTAAAATTTCGAGTTTAGAAAAGCCTGATAATTTGGTTTGGTCGCTCCGCGCTTCGCGCTACGCGACCAATCCAAATTTTCAGGCTTTTCTAAACTCGAAATTTTACTTCATGCTTAGTCTGGGAGTGGAAAACACTAGGTTAAACTTCAAATAGAAATCTTTTAAGAAAACAACGAATATTTTAAAATCTACAGCACGTAATTGGGATATGTATACTCAAAAGAAAAAAATTACAAAAAATTATGATTTAAGGCTTTTCTAAAAGAAAGAACACTAATATACTCGCGACCTAAACAGTATGACATTGTCATCTAACGTCAAAGTTTGACACAATCATTCTCAATAATGTCCACACGTTTTCTATCCATTACAGTTCTTTAAAAATGTTGATTTGGACATTTTATAAAAAATGGCTCTTATCTTTTTATTTTAAAGTTCAGTTTGAAGCTTGAAACGAGTGTTTTCCACTCCCAGACTAAGCATGAAGTAAAATTTCGAGTTTAGAAAAGCCTGAAAATTTGGTTTGGTCGCGTAGCGCGAAGCGCGGAGCGGCCAAACCAAATTTTCAGGCTTTTCTAAACTCGAAATTTTACTTCATGCGCCACGCGTATTAAACACTAAAAGCTTTGAAATAGTGTGAACGAGTAATCTTCGCTTGAAATCAGTGTGTTATACGCGTGGCGCATGAAGTAAAATTTCGAGTTTAGAAAAGGCTGAAAATTTGGTTTTGTCGATCCGCGCTTCGCGCTACGCGACCAAACCAAATTTTCAGGCTTTTCTAAACTCGAAATTTTACTTCATGCTTAGTCTGGTAGTGGAAAACACTCGTTTAAACTTCAAATTGAAATCTTTTAAAAAAACAACGAATATTTTAAAATCTACAGCACGTAATTGGGATATGTATACTCAAAAGAAAAAAATTACAAAAAATTATGATTTAAGGCTTTTCTAAAAGAAAGAACACTAATATACTCGCGACCTAAGCAGTATGACATTGTCATCTAACGTCAAAATTTGACACAACTAGGAAACATCGTCGCAGATACATCTGTCGACATGCTCTCTAAAAAAATTGAACCACACATTACACATCAATTAGTCATAGGACATCTCTCCTGAATTTCACTATAAACGCGAAAATAATTGATAATATTTACAGGACCGCCAATACTTTAAGTTTAAGAACCACTGATTGACCACTAAATGGCCAGCTGAAAGAAATGGGGATAGCAATCGATTATGTTGTTTTTATATAGAGTATCGAGCTATTTTAAATATACTCCAACATTCGAGCTACAAATATATCAATAAACATACAATTTTAATAAAATCCTAAAACTCAGCAGATTTAGTAAAACTTTCCCACATTCCCAAGCCCCTCTATGCGCGCCTGTATTAAGAAAATAACTTAAAATAAAAACCATCTGTTGCTGCCCGATTTTGTAAATTCCGAATAACGACTTTAATCTAAACTTATAAAGCGGCAGTCGAGAGAGTGTGCTGCTGCACTTCCGCACACTCTCCTGAATATGCAGAAATCAACCTTTACCGCCAATTTGTATCCTACGGGAATGTGCATTGTTGCGATCCGGGCTCGTATTTGAAGCGATTTTCATAACTCGAAACGGCCCACTTGTGTTTCGCATTCCGGTATTGTATTTGGCCGTAATTAAACGCTTTAAGCGAACGGCTCGACTCGATTTCCGTGACTAGAATATTTAACAAGCAAATGTTTCTATGAATGTTATACTTATTTTCTGTAATAAATTAAAGTGAGTATAAATAATTTAAAATCTCTTTGAAGTGTTTATAATTATATGTGTAATAGTTCAAATAGTTTCAAACTGAAGTATTAGCCAATCAATTTATCCAAATGTTGGACTTGACGATTTTTTGCGCTTAATTATTCGTAACCAAAGTGTATTCATCTAGTACTTATTTGTCGATTCATCGCGATGCAAGAAAGTACATGCTCTCAATATTAATTCTAACTTTGGTTGTCTATATTACATTTGTATCGATATAGACGATAAATATCATATGTTCAATAAAAAAATCTACCTGATGAATCCACTGTGTCGTGAAACAATTGTTGTAGTACAAAGAAAGAAGCCTCGAGTGCTATGATTTTATCTTTATTTATATTTATGTTGGCTACACGCTTTAGTAATTGTCATATAAAACGTCAGACATAATAATTATAATGTATAATTTCAGATTTGCCAACCTACAATATATTCCATAGCACTCTAGAGGTTTTATTTTAATATTGAAGGATAATTTTTATTTTATTGAAGATACATTAATTTTGCATATTCTTTGCAATCTTGAATAAAATCCTAAAGAAATATTCCACGTTACATTTATTCATCCAATAAAAGAAACAGATTTACAACGCCAAAACAAGCCTTAGATACGCAAACAATATACAACAAGGACAAGGAATAAGACGTTTTCTCAAGCAAACAAAAAAAACAGATAAGACCATCCAATGGTATACTATATATTTGCTCCACATTCGTGTTAAATCTACGAAGTTAAAGGCAGAGATCCGTTGGTTGTGTCGGTGCTGGAGCTGAGCCAGGTGCTTTATTGGGGGTGGTTTTCCCTCCCCCCAACCCCCTTCTTCTAACCTAGTGGCCCGCCGAGACGCATTTATTGCTATTCGGCATTCACCGGACGACCCTCTGTTTTGGTTTTTCATGAGGCGGACGGAAAGAAATGCTCACTCGAGAAGAGGGTGACAGGAAATAATTACACAGCCATTCTTTTCGATTACAAAGGGATTAATAAAAAAGGGGGTATAGTGCGAGGGACATTCAAGAGAGTGCGTGCCTATATGCGTGGAACTTTGAATAAAGTTGTAAGGGGGGGAAATGAGAATTTCTTTTGGAAATTTGTTTATTATTAAAGAAAAAGTTTGTTAAGTGAGTTGTTCAGAAACTTAAGTTTTATTGTACAGGGAATTTTTCTATTAAGTGGACTGTGAGTATCAGAATGCTTATAGAGAATCAATCTATATTAGAAATAGCAAAACATTGTTTGTTCAGAAAAGAATAAATATTATTCTCATTATTTAGGATCTTTTGATATTGTCCATAAATAAATCACTTTAAGTATATTTATATTAGAATTAAACAAAAAATTGAAACCTCAGCCTTTAATAATTGAATAAGATGATCTGAAAAAGAAAACACTTGGTTAAATTTCACTAATATTCTGTTTTTTTATTTCAACTAGTTTTCGACTTTTGTAATAATGTAATTTCCTGTACTCCTTGAAAATGACTCATAGTCGCAACTAGTTGGGATAAAAAACTAAAATATTTGTAAAATTTAACCAAATTTTTTTTAAATCATATTAAAATATGTTTCACAACGTGAAAGATGAGAAACTTGTTCAAAATATAATTGAACAAGATTTCAGTTAAGTTATTCCTAAATCATAGTTGTTTAATTCAAAGTTCATATTTCAGTCCGCCAAGCAGAAATAATTGAACCTATGATAGATTGTTATTACCTGCATAAATAAATACTTCATGTAGTGCCTTAATGATAAACTTTAGCAGAAAAACATAGCGTATTCAGTTTTTCTATTATTTATATTTATATTTATTTCTCATCTTTAACTACACGTTTAGCCATAATAAATAATGAATTAGATGTTTTTGAACTTTAGAATAAATCAGTGTTTTGAAGGCGCATGAGGTAAAATTTCGAGTTTAGAAAAGCCTGAAAATTTGGATTTGCCGGAGCGGAACTCGCTTTGCTCGCGCGCCCCGGCAAACCCAAAATTTCAGGCTTTTCTAAACTCGAAATTTTACTTCATTCTTAATCAAGGAGTTTGTTCTGTTTTAGTTATTTGATTCAAAACTCGTGATTACCACTTGAACTTATTTATCCATTTTAACTATTGTTACAGTCCTAATAATTTTCAATATTTACGATTTTCTGTAAATTATTTTTAAAAAAATGTATGACCTTTATTTGACATTATTTTACATTTTACATATAATGTATCGCCTCTATTCATATTTACAATTGTGTATTGCTTCTGCCATAGCTGCTCTTTACTTTTTCTTTTTATTCTTATATTTAATAAGTAATATTAACTTTGTATGTATCTTTCTATTTTCTGCCAATTATAGGATAATTTATTACGAATTATTATTATCACTCAATTGATGTTACAAATGTTTATTGCACTATAATAATCAGAAAACATTTTTATACCTGTTGCTGTACTTTTAAGCCAATTTTAATCTTAATCTTAAAAATGCGTTTTTGAATTATATTGAAAATCACAAAGTGTTCTTAGGAATGCATCCAGTTTAATAATCAGTAGTAAAAATTTTAATACCTCGCTTAGTTAGTCTTTAAAGTTAAGTCATAACGAATATTTAAGATAAATTCAAATTCAAAACTATTTGAATTCGAGAAAATAAGCTTACGCTTCTTATAGATTGCACACTTTAAACATTACGTTACATATACTTTAATAGAGCGTTGTAACAAATTAAATTAAATAAGATTTTAAATATTTCATTGTATAATTCAATATCCGGAGGTGTATTTGCACGGGAAGTAGTTGTTTCAGTGGATATTTATCGTCTTAAGTTGTCTTATTAATTTAGACATTGTTTGCATTTTCACGAATAGTTTTTTCGTAATTATATATATTACGAATATTTAATTGAAATGACTCTATTTAAAGAAATATACTATTATTAAAATTGTAAAGATTCAATACGTTTATGTATTAGTATAAAATTGTTTTTTTTTTCATTTATTCAGTTATTTACAGGAATACTTTTTTACAAAGTATATATACAAAGTTGTATCTATAAAAGATAATAATATAATAGAAATTCACAAGTTTAATTAATAATTATTATAACAAAAATAAGAATAGTAATATGGCGAATAATATAATTAAATTTAAGTATAAATGAAATTGCCAATTCTTGGTTGCAGAATACTTCAAACATTAAAAGCGCGATTCTTTTCGCAATCTACAACAAGTTAGTCTTACAAAGACTATATCAAACACTCATTGAAACAACTACTTCCCGGGCTAATACCCCGACGGACATTGAATTATACAAGAAGTGTTTGCTGTTACATACAGTAACCTACTGTAAATGTAACAATTTGGGTCAAATTATTCAGGCCATCTATAGACGCGTTTCGAGATTTATCTATCATCAGTATAGCTTTGCCATTCCCTCTAAACAATTTGACACCTTAGACTGGCGGTCACGTTACCATTAGCCCGGGAAGTAGTTGTTTCAATGAGTGTTTGATATAGTCTTTGTAAGACTAACTTGTTGTAGATTGCGAAAAGAATCGCACTTTTAATGTTTAATTAAATTTATACACGGAATCTCCAAATTAAAAATAATAATACATTTACATTTTAAAACACAAGGAATTGACAAAAAAACATACAAAACCAAACTTAAACTTATAACACTACAGAAGTATTTTCAAATATATTTATTTCAATCCCAAACAGTTCAAAAACGTGACAATATGAAGCATGCTCATTCTCACCTTTATATTATAATAAATTAAGTAATTATTTAATCAGTAGACATTCAATCGATCAATAAAATAATTTACAATTCAATCTACACACAAATAAATTATAAAATATAAAAGAAATAAATTTAAAACAAACATATGTATACATAAGAATAAATAAAAATATAAAATAAATAAATAAAATGAACAGACTTAAACTCACACAAGGTAACACAACGTTGGTTGCAAAAGCAAATTATTACAGATGAAAGATAAATTTGAAATAACAAATACTTATTTAATTAATAAACAACAAAAATAAATAGTGTATAGAAAAATATGAAATAAATAAAAATGTATTTTACTATATTACAATAAACGCAAATTATCACAGAATGAACATAAAGTGTAAATAATTCACATGCATTAAATTATCAGACAAGAAATATATAAATACATACTGAATATAAAATGAATACCGATATAAACCACCACCTCATCTTAATTAGTAAATACAAAGTGTTTAAAGCCTCCGTTCGCCGTTTCATGAATTCCCAACATATATATTCAACTATTAATGATTGTGATAGCTAACGCCATCTAATACTTCATAGTGGCATCGTTAGTGACACGAATGCACAAAGTGCATATACAGGTCACTGTTTCGTCCACAAGCGAGCAGAACTCTGTTTGTGAAACCAGAAAACAAATATCAAAATTGAATTTGTGTTCAGTATTCCGGCACCAGGTACCCACAGACGCGTTTCGGACTTCAAGGTCCTCTTCAGTGTGGTCCCGACCCAGTGCTGAGGAATACTGAACATTCTGACTATTTCAAGCCAATATGTGAAAACTATTAATGATTGTGATAGCTAACGCCATCTAATGCTTCATAGTGGCATCATAATCATTAATAGTTTTCACATATTAGCTTGAAATAGTCAGAAATGTTCAGTATTCCTCAGCACTGGGCGTCTGTGGGTACCTGGTGCCGGAATACTGAACACAAATTCAATTTTGATATGTATTCAACGTTTAACCTGGAGTCTATAAATAATAGCAAGCAGGTAGAACTTGATGTTTGAGGTAAACTCATAGATGTAGCAAATTTTTTCGTTGAAAACTTAGCTAAGTTTATTCAGTTATTAAACTTAGCTAAAAATAGAGACAACTTTAAGAACGCCTTTTGCATAAAATTGAAGTGATCACAATTTCAGAGGATCCATTTGTAGAATACTGCAATGCACTTGAGTACTTTTTTAGATTTATAATGGATATGCATTATCGTTTGGTGATGTTGGAGTCAGAACATCTGATGCACTACATCTTGGAATTATTGAATAGGATGGTCACGGAATTTACCAATATTTGTACTTTGAGGGAAATTGAAAGGAGGAAGCTGAGGTTTGTTGTTCATCGTTTTCATAAGGGAGGCCATTCCAACCAGGGTTGTTATGTTTAAATTCGTTTAAAACATGTTTAAAACTGTTTTTTTTATTATCTTAAATTTGCTAAATTATATTTTATACTACTTCTTTAAAATTTTTTGTTTACATTTTCAAATTTTAACTGAACTGTTGAAAATGTTTTAAATTAAATTATTAAACTTGACATTTTATTACAATAAAATATCACAACTGTGTGTGCATTATTGTCATTTTTAAATACAGGAAATTTTTCTTTCTGGTATGCATACACTGTAAATTTTACATGTTTTGCTTTTTTAAAAGATTTCAATTTGGATCTTTCAACGAGGGTTTTCCACTCCCAGACTAAGCATGAAGTAAAATTTCGAGTTTAGAAAAGCCTGAACATTTGGATTGGCCGCGTAGCGAAGCGGAGCGGCCAATCCAAATTAGGCTTTTCTAAACTCGAAATTTTACTTTATGCGCCACACATATAAAACACTGAAATACCATAAAGTTTAAAATATACGCCTTTAGTAATGTAGATGTGAATAACACCTAAAGCAAATTCTGCGCTGAACAAATTGTTTAAAACAGTGATTATAAGCAACCCAATAACTCTAACCTATATTAGGTTGCCTGTAATTGTTGTTCTATGTGTGTGTTTAGGAACTTCACTGAAAATCAGTGTTTTTAAGCGTGGCGCATGAAGTAAAATGGGAATAGAAAACACTCGTTAAAGGTCCCAAATTAACCGCTTTTAAACAACGATTTCCCGCAAATTTGAAAATCGCCGATAATTACAGCGATTTTCAAATTTGCGGGAAATCGTTGTTTCAAAGCGGTTAATTTGGGACCTTTAACAAGTGTTTTCCATTCCCATTTTACTCCATGCGCCACGCTTAAAAACGCTGATTTACAGTGAAGTTCCTAAACACACACATAGAAGAACAATTACAGGCAACCTAATATAGGTTAGAGTTATTGGGTTGCTTATAATCACTGTTTTAAACAATTTGTTCAGCGCAGAATTTGCTTTACTCAAAAATTTGTATTATACTCAAAAGAAAAATGCCCTGTATGTTCTATTTTAAACACGTTAAACGTGTTTTAAACATGATTTAAACACGTTTTAAACACGTTTTAAAGATGTTTTAAACACGTTTTAAACATGTTTGTAATCGTTAATGTTTTTAACGCCGTTTTAATAAAAAAAACACGTTTCGTTGGAAAAAAACTGTTTGTTTTAATTAAAATGAAAAAAACTTTTTTTAACAACTCTGATTGCAACACACATTTTTGCTATTAATAATTATCTGGTAAGTAAAAACTTAATTTATAATGTATAACTACATTTGTACTGCTTAACTAATAGACTGAAACAATACTTTAACACTCCACTAAGCATAAGCGTAGCTTCCGTGGACCAAATGGCTCACTCGTAAAATGAGGTTAGATTTTTTTAAATTTGTAAAACTTATTTCCATCAGATCAAACATTAACCTAACCTAAATGATATTAGACTCCATGACTCTTATCTAATCTAACCTTAATTAGTATCATCTAACATAATCTTAGGCCCAGTTGCACCAGAAACGTTGAACTTGAGTTTAAGCTGAATTTGAGTTCAAAATGACAGTTCCTATTGTTCTAATGTCACTTTGAACTCGAGTTCAGAGTGGAACCAGTTCAAAGTGTTTGGTACAACTTGCCCTTAATGGCAATTATCTAACCTAATCTCAATGTCTAATATCTAACCAAACCTCAATAATAGGAGTATACTTTAATAATTCTAATGCTTTACTGTCTATAATTAAAATTCATTAAATGTCAAAACTTTAATTACTATATTAATACGTATTTAAAATTACAGTTCGTTTTCCTTTTCGTGAATTATCTTCAAAATCTTCTGCTGCTATAAATTTCTGAAAAAAGAACCTTGTTAACACTTCATAGAACGTCTACATATAAACTTAAGTGCGCGTGTGATAATTGCTTCACATATTGTTTATGTAACTTTCAAGTTGTGCGTTACTTTCATAGGAACTGATCTTCATAACACCAACACCAAACTTTGGACGCAAAGAAGACAGATATAACCTTAAGTGTTTGTTTCACTTTTAAGCCTGTAAGTACAATTTTTTTTAAACTGATATTTTTTTACCTCGGTTATAAACTCACCTACCTTTACTTTAAACCTTAATTACTGTCTGAACTAATTTTTAACGCAACACATTTTTTTAAATAACTGGGCATATAATTATTTAAATACAGGGAATTTTTCTTTTAAGTATACATATGCATATGCCTTTTTTAAATAGTTCAATTTGACGCGTTAAACGAGTGTTTTCCACTCCCAGATTAAGCATGAAGTAAAATTTCGAGTTTAGAAAAGCCTGAAAATTTGGTTTGGCCGCTCCGCTTCGCGGAGCGACCAAACCAAATTTTCAGGCTTTTCTAAACTCGAAATTTTACTTCATGCGCCACGCGTGTAAAACACTGTAATATTGGGAAAATTATATTATAAATAAACAATAAAAATTATTTTTATGTTATATCAACGACATTGGACAGATGAACGCAACTTAAATTTAACATTTATCTAAAATATGGTGGATGATTTTTTTTCTTATTAAACACTTGTTAACACATTTTATTAAATATTTTGGTTTTGTAAATTAAATTTTCTTGGATTTGTATCACTTATAAGTATTTTATTTTTCTACGAGTTTCGGCTTAATGCCATTATAAAGAAATTCGTTTAGTATTGTTTTTGAAACTTGCGAGCGAACTATTAAATATTAAGAACCATTTACAGTTGTTATTTAAAATTAAATGCAGTTTATTCAATAATTAGTACTGAACATAGGAATGATATATCGTTTGTTTTATCTCTTATTTAAAAAAAATAGAGGAAAAATTAAGTTGAAATGTTGAAATTTATGAAAATATTTATTAGAGCATTTTAAAAAAATTCAATATGTTGTTGAATAACCTAGAAATCCTCAGATTTTGTTGAAACAATAATTAATTTAGTCACTATAAATAACTAGTCATAAGAAATGTAATATTTCGCTTGTTTTTTTTTTTTAATGAATGGCAGCCAAAATTGAAGTAAAGTTGGAAGACATGAAAAAGGAATGCTGGTACGAACAGCATTCCTTTTTCATGTCTTCCAACTTTACTTTATTTAGATTTCAAGTAATTTAGAGTTTGTAACAATGTTTCTATTTATATTTGTAAAAATGTATTTTATCCGCTAAATTATTTAATTAAATTTTACTTCGAGCAATTGTTTCCACTCCTTGATTAAGCATGAAGTAAAATTTCGAGTTTAGAAAAACCTGAAAATTTGGTTTGGTCGCTCCGCGAAGCGGAGTGACCAAACCAAATTTTCAGGTTTTTCTAAACTCGAAATTTTACTTCATGCGCTACGCGTATAAAACACTGATTTTAATTGAAGTTCAAAATATACTAATTAGGTGTGTACATTTATAAATAGTAAATAAACCATTGCAAAAATAAATATATTTGATCGATTTTCACGCATTAGGTTATGTCCATTCTATTAATATTTAATTCCTTCCTTTAAAACTAAAATTTGCCTTTCTGTAGGATTACTCCCCACGTTGAGAATCATTGGTTTAGTTAAATTATCCACTGATAGATTATTATAATTATATATTATACGCACGCACGAGATTTAAGATCTAAGGAATCATTTGTGTTTGAGATAGTTTAGGGATAATCTTGGGCGATACCACACCGTGGGGTTTTGTAATAATTACGGCTTTATCTTATCGCGCAACGTATATTAACTATCGAAATTAATTAAACTCCGTTCCCACAAATGCGTTTGCAACAATTATAATTTTGGAAATTAATATGGAGGTGTAAACTAATAGAGTTAATAAGTTTAGTGTTGTGCTGATAATCCAATTGCATAATATTTAACGTGATATTATTATACTACAGTATGAAATTCATCAAATTAATGAATGTTAATAAATCAAGAGTAAAATTAAATTCAACATTATGGAATTAATTAAATTACCTAACAAATAATTGTTCTTGAAATTCAATTTACGTATTGTTTATTGATAAATAATTGTATTGCACAAAATAGCTTTACTTTATTTGCAAAAATAGCAGTGCATTAATTGGATACATTTATTCACGCACGACGAAAAAATATATTAAATTTCTCTAAAAAAATGACACTCTAATTTTCTGCACAGGGGTTAATTAAAATAGGGTTTAAAAAAAATATTTTTTTATATTTTATTTCAAAAACACGAGATTGCTTGCATATCATCTATATTCAATAAATGTGTATTTTTAGTTGTGTGTGCGGATTTTATAACTAAAAAATATATATTGACACGCTGGGCGTGTTGTGGGCATTTATTAAAAATGCATTTTCCGAATGCCATTACAAAACAGCGCTGGATCCCGAGGGATTAGCATTTGTTATTTATCTAACTAAAAGCTGAAACAAGGGCAACTTGCCACCCCGGGGGGCTCGAGATGAGGATGCAGAAATAATGTATACCTTCATTTTACGGATAGCGGTTTGAATTTAATACGAGAGATTGTTTCCAATTAAAAGTTTTTTGAACTAAATGTTCATACTTTTTAAAATAAAATTTAATAATTATAGTGTATTTCTCAACAGACTTAAAATATATGAAAATTATTTATGTCTTTTTGTTAAATCGCTATATAATAATAAATTATACAATCACTACTTGTATCATCATACAGGGTGTCTACGCTAAACCGTTTGTTAAAAGTTTATGGGGTTGCTGTTGCACTAAAAAATTGAAAAAAATCCTCGTGATACGGTTGAATCAGTTCTCCTCATGTGAAATATTTTCAACTTTATATCACTTCCGGTCCATCACCGGAAGTAGTACCAAATTTGTTATTTTAAATGGAACACCCTATATATTAGTAATTTTTTGGATTTCTAGTTTAAATTGCAACATATTTTATTCGAACATATGTACACATATCTCTTATAGTTTTCAAGCAAAAAAAATATTTCTAAAATGTTGACCTCTAAAAGGCATCTTGAAATCTATTATAGTTTTCATGTAAAAAAGATATTTTTAAAATTCTGACCTCTAAAACGCATCTTGAAATCTGTCTGTAACTTTTCTTAAGAATAAGATGAAAATATTATTTATATCTCTACTTGTACCTAGAGGATGCCTCTATGAGTGTATTAATTGGAAACTGTCAATTTTGACAATAAGTGTTCTTAAAATGTCAATATCGAAGTGCCCTCTTCAATATCTGGTAATTCATTTATTTTAAACGGAATAACCCATTTTTTTATCACGTGTTACGATTGGGGGGGGGGGGGGGAGATTTCCTACAAAAAAGTATTAACAACTATACTCCTAAAGCAAGTGATTTTCGAATTATTTCGAAGATTCGTTTTTCGTCGCATTTATGCAGGGAATAATGCGCGCATAAGTCGCAACTGGATTTAGTAGGCAAGTAGGAATGCTATTGTTTTGTCGCTTATGTAATGCGAAATGTCAAATAATAAAAACAATTAGTACAAAGTTATACAGAAATCAAAAAATGAATAAATATACCCATCAACAAATTGTCAATTTATTCTTTATGCATGGCAACTGCGATAGAATTGGTACTCGATAAAGAATATTTAATAAAACTTATCCACATTTGCCGCCGATGAATTAAACATGATTTAGAAGATTGGAATCAAATTTTGTTCAATTGGCAATTGCCATGTATAAAGAATAAATTGACAATTTGTTGATTAGTGTAATTATTCATTTTGTTGATTTCTTTAAAACTTTGTACTAATTCTTTTTACTATTTGACATTTCGCAATACAATCGCGACAAAACAAAAGCATACTACTGGCCTACTAAAATTCAATTGCGACTTATGCGTGCATTATTCTCTGCATAAATGCGACGAAAAACGAATTTTCGAAATAATTCGAAAACTACTTGCTTATACTCTTAATGCAAGTTGCATAATACTTTTTTGTAGGAAATTTTCCCCCCAATCGTACCATGTGAAAAAAAAGGTCATTCCATTTAAAAAAATTGAGTAACTAGATATTGAAGAGGGCACTTAGATATTGACATTTTAAGAACACTTATTGTGAACATTGACAGTTTCCAATTAATTCACTCATAGAGGCATCCTCTAGGTACAAGTAGAGATGTAAATCATATTTTTATCTTATTCTTAAGAAAAGTTTCAGACAGATTTCAAGATGCGTTTTAGAGGTCAGAATTTTTAAAATATCTTTTTTTCCTGAAAACTATAAGAGATAAGTATACATATGTTCGAATAAAATATATTGCAATTTAAACGAGGAACCCAAAAAATTACTAATATATAGGGTGTTCTATTTAAAATAACAAACTTAGTGCTACTTCCGGTGGAACCGGAAGTAATATAAAGTTGAAAATATTTCACATGAGAGAACTGATTCAACCATATGACAAGGATTTTTTTCAAATTTTTAGTGCAACGGCAACCCTTTTAGTGAACGGTTTAGCGTAGACACCCTGTATTACCTTCTAAAATTAAAAGGAAATCATAACCTTTAAAATTTTACCCGAAAATCAGTAAACCGTAATATTTTATTTACCGTCATCAACACATTCGTATCACGCTCTAAAATTTCCACAAAGTTCATATTTTTTGTAAAAAAGCCAAATCATAAAATGTTATCATACTTTATTCGCGGCAATTGCCGGACTATAAATTGCAATACACACATACACACATACCATCACACAATATTTTTCGACAATAAAAATTTTGCGATGCGGCATAAAAGGGTCGTTGTAAAGCGATTTTTATTACCGTAATTATTAGCAAACGAATCGCTTGTTTGACATTGTTACTAATGCCAGCACAAATGATACCAAACTAGTTGCATTATGTATGAGAGAAAAAATGAAAATTATAATATATGCTCTTCTATTAAAAAATAAAACTCAAAATGTAATAATAAATCACCTAAAAGCAAAGCGGTGTAAGTGACTAATAAAAAATAAGAAATTTTGTTTTATGGTTCAAGTTGTAAAACCACTTAACGAAAAAGCAGAGAGCTTATGTGGATTTAGAGAAAATATACTTAAGGTACGATTCACGAAAGGTGTCTCATGGTATCCTTGAATTGTAGGGCTTTCTGCACCAATACATGTAATACGAAAATAGTTTGATGTTATCAGATTACGCGTGTGAAAAGAAACAGAAAACTTCATAATATGTCAGCTATGGTTTTTAGATAGAACATGCGAAAACGTATGTTTCGCTATGCAGCTTTAAAATTTCACATTTTGACAATGTCTTTGTAAAACTAAATCTGCAAAAACTCAGCCACAAATCATTTTAATTAATTAAGCTAAAACTAAAATATTGGTTAAAAAAATGCGCATTTAGTAGATTTGGCAAATAGTTATCGGATTAGTCTGTTAATACAGGCAATTGTTCTTTAAAGTATACATACAGGGAATTTTCTCTTAGGTATACATTTGCATACGCTTTTTTTACAGAGTGTAATTTGAAGCCTAAGACGAGTGTTTTCCACTCCCAGACTAAGCATGAAGTAAAATTTCGAGTTTAGAAAAGCCTGAAAATTTGGTTTGGACGCGTAGCGCGAAGCGCGGAGCGGCCAAACCAAATTTTCAGGCTTTTCTAAACTCGAAATTTTACTTCATGCGCCACGCGTATTAAACAATGAAAGCACTAAAATATTGTGAACGAATAAACTTCGCTTGAAATCAGTGTCTTATACGCGTGGCGCATGAGGTAAAATTTCGAGTTTAGAAAAGCCTGAAAATTTGGTTTGGCCGCTCCGCGCTACGCGACCAAACCAAATTTTCAGGCTTTTCTAAACTCAAAATTTTACTTCATGCTTAGCCTGGGAGTAGAAAACACTCAACATTGTCATGTAACGTCCACTCCCAGACTGGATCTGGATCTGGATCATAAAGGGGGTGTACCTAGACACAGCAATTAGACCCCAATGGGCCCTTTTTGCATCCCCCCCTAGGGTTGTGTCACTGCTCAGCTCAGCCATGCCACTCTGTCGAGAAAGGCCAGTAGAGCAGCGGTTGACTCTTCCCTAATGTCGGCCAATGTCGGCCATCTGGACGCCAGAATTTCCTCCCTTTGCGAAGCGAGTCCTGGGCAATCACAAAGGATGTGCTCGGCAGTCTCGTCCTCCTAATGACAGCCTCTACAATCTGGCGAGTCAACGACTCCCATTTTGTAGAGATGCCCATTTAGTCCACAATGGCCCGTAAGAACGGCCGTTATGCGTCTCAGATTATTTCTGCTCATTTGCAGGTAGTGTAGTGCCGTCTTTTTGTTCGGATACCCTAAGGTTTCCCTAGACATCCTACAGTCCTTAATGTCATCCCAGCGTTCCCTGAATTTCTTCAGGATTTCGTTGTGGATCAATTCGTTTAGGGTCGAGATGGTGGGTTTTACTAGCGGCTGTGGCGAGGAAATAGTTTCCCCAGCCGCTGCTCTAGCCAGTTTATCCGCCTTTCGATTACCTACAATAATGTCATGGGCCGTCACCCATGATATCTCGATTCTGTTTTCTGCAGCAGCAAGCCTGAGTTTGCTGTGGCAGTCCAGAACTGTCTCTGATGTCGTTACTCTGTTTTTCAGAGCCATCAGAGCCTGCCTGCTATCTGTTAGGATGAGTAGCTTGTTGTTCCTCACGTTGCGGTTCTGTATGGTTTCAGCCGCAAGTGCTATTCCCATCACTTCTAGTTGTGCGATGGTCGTGTTCTCTCCCATTGGAGTCTTTAGGTTGATGCCCAGGTTCCTGGAGTATATCCCCAGTCCCAAGCGTCCTTTACATGATTCGTCGGTGTAAATGCGATTAGCCGATTCTCTTGTGTCTATCGAGGGATGGACGCGTACCTCGTATCCTTCCGGTACGGTATTTGTGGGCGAGCACAGGTCGTTTCTAGCCTCTAACAGAGGTATATCTTTGCAGACATTCCTCCAGAGGCTGCCTCTAGCCATCCCACATGTGATACGTGTCCATAATCCTTCAGCTTGGAGACGGAGTATGATATTTATGGCCTCCTTCTCCACATACAGATCCAGCGGTGGAAGATATATATAGCATGACTTCCATTGCCAGAGTCGGGGTAGTGCGCATTGCACCCGTCGCGCCGAGACAAGCTATTCTTTGTACCTGGGATAGGCGCCTCATTGTGGTCTGTAGTTTCGTTCTTTAACACCACACAGAGGTGCCATAAGCAAGCATTGGCCTTATTATCGCGGTGTAGACCCATAGTGTCGCTTTTGGTTTCAGACCCCATGTCCTCCCCACTAAACGTCTGCACTGGCAGAATGCCCTTATGGCCTTGTTTGATTTGATATTGATATGCGATTTCCAGCTCAGTTTATTGTCGATGGTTAAAGCCAGGTATTTGACTTCCTTGCTGTACTGCAATATCGTATCCATTTGCGAGGGTGCCCTTTGAGGTACCCTCCTTTTCCTGGTGAACATGACCATCTCCGTCTTTGCTGGGTTAACAGAGAGGGAGTGATCTTGACACCATTTAGTGAGCGTGTCAAGTGCCGTCTGCATCCCGCTGCATATGGCATCTTCAAATTATCCACTTACTAGGATGGCTTGGTCATTAGCATAGGCTGTGACCGTAAAACCTTGCGTGCGCAGTTCCTTCAATAGGCTATCAAGCACCATGTTTCACAGCAGGGGGGATAATACACCTCCCTGCGGGCATACACGGCTTATGTTGCAGGAGATACGTTGTCCCCCTGCTCCGCGCTGACTGTCCTGTTAGCAAGCGCATTGCTAATCCAGTCAGCTATTGATACTGGGACTCCGCGCCTATCCAGAGCGTTCCGTATCTTTGGTAAGGTTGTTTTGTCAAAAGCGCCTTCAATGTCAACAAATACACCCAGGGTGGATTCGCGTGAATCCAACTAAGCAGACTAAGCATGAAGTAAAATTTCGAGTTTAGAAAAGCCTGAAAATTTGGTTTGGTCGCGTAGCGCGAAGCGCGGAGCGGCCAAACCAAATTTTCAGGCTTTTCTAAACTCGAAATTTTACTTCATGCGCCACCGGTACAAAAAACTGATTCAATGTAAAATTTAGCGGTGTGTTTTAAACTAAGTAATATGTCAGTGTTTTGTACCGGTGGCGCATGAAGTAAAATTTCGAGTTTAGAAAAGCCTGAAAATTTGGTTTGGTCGCTCCGCGTTACATGACAGTGTCGTACTGTTTAGGTCGCGAGTATATTAGTGTTCCTTATTTTAGAAAAGCTTTAAATAATATTGAATTCTTTTCTTTTGAATATACATATCCCAATTTTGTGTTGTAGATTTTTAAATATTAGTTGATTTTTTAAAATGAGTCAATTAAAAGGAGCGGCCAAACCAAATTTTCAGGCTTTTCTAAACTCGAAATTTTACTTTATGCGCCACGCGTATTAAACAATGAAAGCACTGAAATATTGTAAACGAGTAATCTTTGCTTGAAATCAGTGTCTTGTACGCGTGGCGCATGAAGTCAAATTTCGAGTTTAGAAAAGCCTGAAAATTTGGTTTGGCCGCTCCTTTTAATTGACTCATTTTAAAAAATCAACTAATATTTAAAAATCTACAACACAAAATTGGGATATGTATATTCAAAAGAAAAGAATTCAATATTATTTAAAGCTTTTCTAAAATAAGGAACACTAATATACTCGCGACCTAAACAGTACGACACTGTCATGTAACGTCAAAATTTGACACAACTAGGATAACTCATTGCAGATACAATTATCGACATACTCTCTAAAAAATTTGAACCACACATTCCACATCAATGAGTCATAGAACAGCTTACCCGAATTCCACTATAGTAGCAGCATCAATAAAAGCTTAATATATTTTTGCTAATTAACAAAAAAACTGTTCCCCTTGCACATACTCTATTTTTTTATTTTTATTTTTTGTCAAATTAACACTTGCACTCCTTTACCTCAAATATTATAAATGTTCAGTTTATTTGAGTTTTCTACAAAATAAATATAACAATTAATATTAATATTATTAGTAAATGTTACCAGTATCACATTTGATCAACAAACAGCGATGTTTAAAAAATAATAATAATCAATTATGGTGAATTCGCCGGGCAAATAATTTCAACTTTCAAGCAAGTATTTAATCGTTAGAACTTTTAATAGCAAAATAATAAACAGCGAAAAGTCGCAATAATTCATTCTAGCATTACAACGCGATACTTTAATTTTTAATTAAGTGCCGTTTTTCCTAACGGAAACTGCAACACACGAGAGGTAATAATAAACCGGTTATTAAAACGGAATTTATCTTTGGCCGTTATTGCTTAAATATATCTTGCGGCCGAGGGGTTCGCGTTATCTTCCATAGCGGCTTTTAGTCGCGCCCTGATACCTGGGCAATTTTTCACGGGGATAACTTTTTCGCCCGCCCTTTAACATATATTTCCCCATTACAACTCTATACGTTCTTATTTATCTCCTTTAAAGTACTATTTCACGCGCGCCCTTCCCACGTATCTTTTTTTTGCTCCATCCAAGGTTATAAGAATTTTTTTTACGCATGATGAGAGATTGGACCTAGAGGAAATGGAAATTTTATTGAAAGCAGAATTACTTTCAGAAAATTGACTGTATACTTGTTAATGTTTTTTTTTTTTGTATAAATATAGAATATAGGTAAAATGTAAACTTTAATTTGTATATTTCACGATACAATAAAATCAATCTTTATAAATTACAAATGAGCAATTTGATTAGATAGATTACATTAAAGATGAAAAAAGAATATTGCAGAATTTCCATATGTTTTTCACAACAACAACAATTACATATTTATTGGCAATTTAATATAGTAAACAGTATGAAAATAATTGTAACAAAATTTGAATTGACAACAGGCTAACGACCAGTGGTCTTTCTGTCCATGTTTATACAGAGTGTTTTATGTAACACCGAACATTTTCATCCAATACAATTAGACACCTTTACATTTTAAGTTGTGTGTAAATTGGGTTGCCTATATGACCATTATATATTGTAGCCAATCAATCGCCATAAATGCCTCAACTTGTACATACGGGGAGTTTTTTTTTTCAAGTATACATGTCCCAATTACAGCGTATATACCGTAAATCTTTAGATAACCGTTGTTCTTTTTAAATGAGTTCAATTTGAAAATTCAAATGAGTGTGCTCCACTCCCAGACTAAGCATGAAGTAAAATTTCGAGTTTAGAAAAGCCTGAAAATTTGGTTTGGTTGCGTAGCGCGAAGCGCGGAGCGGCCAAACCAAATTTTCAGGCTTTTCTAAACTCGAAATTTTACTTCATGCGCCACCGGTACAATACACTAACATATTACGAAGTTTAAAACGCACCGCTAAACTTTACATTGCATCAGTGTTTTGTACCGGTGGCGCATGAAGTAAAATTTCGAGTTTAAAAAAGCCTGAAAATTTGGTTTGGTCGCTCCGCGCTTCGCGCTACGCGACCAAACCAAATTTTCAGGCTTTTCTAAACTCGAAATTTTACTTCATGCTTAGCCTGGGAGTAGAAAACACTCGTTTAAAGCTTCAAATTAAAAAAATGTATACTTAAAAGAAAAATTCTCGTTATGAACATGTTCGGTATTACATAAAACTCTTTGTATAGTTTACTAATTCTTAATTTAAGAAATATTCTGTAAAATAATAATTAAGGGTTTAATTCTGTATGGATTGGTGTGTTGATAAATAGGATTCGCAAATACTACTATTTAAATGCTTCGCTATGCGACCAAACAAAATTTTTAGGATTTTCTAAAATCGAAATTTTACTTCATGCCTAATCAAAGAGTAAAATAACTTGTTTGAAACTTCAAACAAACTAAACTCATTAAAAAAATAACAATACGTAGAAGAAACATTTTCTGTATGTTTATCTCTGCAGCCTCAAAAAAAATGATCACGAACCGCCACTGATCTTGATATAAATCTATCTTAATCTAAGAAGCTTATTGTAACGATTCAAACCTAAAGGACCAAGTGGATGTATATAAAAAATAATGTTTATCAGATTAGTGATTTTCACTTACAAATTCTATTCATATCTTTAACCCTTTCAGCCCTGGAATTTTTCTGCTGCCTAATAGTAGATTGTTTGACAAGTTCTGAAAATGCATGCGAATACCAAATTGCATTTACGAGTCCGCAGGGCGAGTAAATGCAAGGTAAATGCAAAACGTGTCTAACACTCTGCTTTTCCTACGAGCAAACAGCGGTGGCGCAGAGTATAACCGTTGCACTATTGGTGCTATTTGAAAAACCTTATCTTTTAGTTGACTCCACAGAAAAAAATCCGGCGATGTTAAATCAGGCGACCTAGAAGGCCAATTAATTGGGCCATCTCTGCTAATCTATCGGCCATTGAAATCATGGTTTAGATACTTTCCGTGCTAATATTGAGTAATGCGCTGGGCAACCGTCATGCTGAAACCACATAATTTGTCGATTGGGCAACGCAACATCCTTAAGTTGAGGTTGTAGTTCATGTTCCAGGAAATGTCGATATTTGATTCCATTGAAAGTACCATCAATTAAATATGATTAAGAGTTATTTACTTAGTAAGCTATTGATAATAAACACGTAGTGTTCGAAATGCACATTTAGCGTAAATAACTGTTTTTAGTGAAGAATGTGTTAGTCTTTTATTGAGTTTATTATATTCAACTCTTCACGTAACTCAAACCAAATATACTTGTAAATAAAACACTTTTTACGTTGTTTGACCACTGAATCTTACATTTAATTATGTGACTACTAGATAGTCGAAACTAGTCACACAATTAAATGTAAGATTCAGTGGTTAAACAAAGTAACAAGTGTTTTATTTACAAGTGTATTTAAGATGTACCACAAAGTGAACGCCTACAACACCAAACAGTCAAACCAAATATATATATATATATATATATATATATATATATATATAAATTAAATAAAAACCAACGAGTTTGTTGCCTATAATTCCACACCATTCGTTAATCGACCAGGGAAGTTGATGTTCAACTTTTTGTAACCAGTGCGGATTTTGCACACTCCAGTAATGCATGTTATGCCGATTAACGGCACCATGGTTTGTGAATATTTACTCATCTGAGAATAATACATTAGCAAAAAAATTGGGATTTATTTGTATTTGTTAAATTGCCCATTCACAAAATTCTATGCAATATTCTGAGAATACTATCTCTAGAAATACCGGAATCTCTATGTACTTGCCGAGTGCTTACATGAGGGTTTTGTTGAACAGCTCAAGCCCGCGAGCCACCCCCCTGGGTGTGCGCCTGGTGTAGAGTTAGAAAATTGTATACTACGAAGGTATTTTCAGGAATTTTGGTTCTTTATTTATTTAAAAAAAATATATTACTAACAGTTAATAAATTTCTACGTCTGAATTATTTATCTTTCAATTTATACTAGGAGGTCGGGAGGTGTTAGGTGCTGCAGTCCTTATGTACGAGCCGCAACTGGTAGATACTAAAAGTAGATGAATGATTTTATACGTGAAATATGTAAGAACAAATAGAGATTTTATTCCGTAGCAATAAATAAAACGTAAAACACCCTTTTTCATCCCTTAACCAATCGTTATCGTATTTATCCGGGGCGAACTGAAACTTATCTCCCCCGACCGAACCGAATCTCTAGTTCGTTCGCTAAAGTACAAACAGAATTTGTTTTTGCGCAGTTAGATGAAGTGGATTAGGAATTTACATCAACTACTTCGACGTGAACCAGTAGCAAATATCCCCCATCCATTTAACTAATTCGGAAATCTTTTATTTATCTTAGCGCATTGTTCGCGAAAAACTCGCGACGGAAACAGTAATGAAAGGCTTTCACTCGAAGAAATTTAAATACAGTTATCCTCCCCCCCCCCCCCTTCCAAGCCTCGTTCAATTTTCAGGCGGGCGCCGTGAAATAAATCATTTCAGTCCTGATAGTCCTGACTTGTATAACACGGTACAAAAGCCTGACGGTTTCTATTGTTTGTTTCATTAGGCTTTATGTTATCGCGTCAATGTTATCGTATTAACGGAACAAAACCGTGCAAGGAATAATAAATAATGGCTTAATACCAGTTTCCTTATAAGTAACACGCCTGAAAATTAGACAATGAAATTTATTTAATAATTTTGTGAACACGACTGAAATTAACTGTGTTTATGACTGAATTTTACAAATTTTATGAGCCACAAAGAAATATTACTTAAGTCACAAAGAATTTTTTTTTAAATTTTTTATATTAAATATATTGATTTATAAATATTCCATCTTTACAAAATTTTCAAAATACATGTATTGAGACACAGTTTTATGCCTTAGGAAAAAATATGTCAGCTGTAATACCGGTAAACCGAATAGTGTTTTTTCAACAATTTTAAAAAAATGTGATTGAAATCACTGCTTCTACATTTTATAAAAATTGTAATAAAATATAGTAGATTCTACAAAAACTATTCAATTTTTAATCACTGGGCTTTTGCGTGTAAACACCACCCTGGCTCCCCTAAATCCGTCACTGCTTAAAGATATGTTGATTTAAAATTTTGTACACAACCTAAATGAGTCCTTACAAATATAAATGAATTGAAATAACAAAAACAATTCAATTAAATCAAATATTCAATAAATTGCAAAATTTAGTTTATTTTTTTTTTCATTTTTGCATTTGTAATAAAAGCATTTAATACACCCGTATAAAACACTAAAATCCTAGACAAGAATAGATGTGCGACTCCCCGAGTAAAAGGTTGCCACCAGTGAATCCGCTTGAATCCGCATCGCTGGGAGGGCGCTAACGATCGAATTTTTATCTAGGGACCCCAGAATTTTACTGAACGCGCCAAATTTAAAATGCAGTTATATGCATAACACTACCGGCAAAGGGAGCTACGACAAGAACGGATATTAAAATGCGGGAAAATCTAAATTTTATTAAAAAACGGGAAAATCAAAATTTTATTAAAAAGCAGGTAAATCAAATTATATTGAGAAGCGGAAAAATCAAAATCATATTAAAAAAAATAAAAAATTATTTGATTATGTATAAAATGTACAAATAAAAACAAATGAGTGGTAGATGGCAGATCGTTCAATCAAAAAATAAATTTTCAGAAAAAAGGTTTATTAATAAGGGGGTTCCGCAAGGGTCTATTTTAGGCCCAATTCTTTTTATTATATATACATCATGCTTCATTAAATCAATAAAATATTGCAAGAACATGTTGTATCCAGATGACACTCAATTATACATGTCGTTTAGGGACCAAGAGACACAGGAGTCACAAAATAAAATTCAAACTGACCTAAACTCAATTACAGAAATCTCCCTTAATCACGGTCTAATTTTAAACCCTAAAACATCTGTAGTGGTGATATTTGGAAATAAAAATAAAGTTGATGATCTGAAAAATACAATATAGCTCAAAATTAATAACATCGAGATACCTATTCAGAATAAAGCAAAAAATGTAGGATTAGTCATGGACAATCTTTTTACTTACAACACACAGATTAATAATAATACACGCCTATATGAATTTATAGCTAATTTACCCACACAGGCACCACTTATCTACACAAATTAGGACCATGTTGTGTATCAGCTTGGTCATGTCTTGTTTTACGTATTGTATGGAGGGGTATGGCCCATCGCTCAGAAAAATAAATATAAAAAAGCTGCAAAAAGTGCAAAATAACTGTATGAGATTAATCTTTGGAATCCGAAAATTTGACCACATAAGTCATAAACTTCCAGAGCTAGGATGGCTAAATGTTGAAAATCAAATTAATTTATCATGTGCAACATATTTCCACAAAATTCTTCAAACAAAACAGCCTTCTTACCTTTTTAACCTCATATCCTTCAGAACTGACGTACATCACTTAAATTTAAGACGCAGAGATTTTATTACCATTCTGAGGCACCGCACAGCTTATATGAGTAGATCTTTTATTGTTCACATGAGTACCTTATAACTCTATTCCAGAGAAAATTAAAAAATTAAACAAAACAGCGTTCAAAACACAATATCACCTTTATTTATTAGAAAGGCAATAAGTCCATTTGTGTTCTCTCTTTTTTTTAATTTCAATTTCGGTGAGTTTTAAGATTTAAATTGAAAATTTTGAAATTTCAAGTTTTGAAATAAAAATGTATAAAATGTTTGTTTATAATTATTGTATAAGTATAGATATAAGCAATATATAAAATAAAAACAAGGTCCCAGTGGAAGAACAGGGAAATTTAATTTCGCATCCTGAACTGGCTCCTTGAGATTTTTCATAACTCCAATTTAATATTAAACACTGTAAATTAATCATGTATGTAATCTTTGTGAAGTTATGGAAATAAAGACCTATTATTATTATTATTATTATTATTATTATTATTATTATTATTATTATTATTATAGTTATATAATAAAATACAAATGTCTTGTAAAAGATAAAATAGATAGTATGTAATTTATTATTTAATAAATAAAATGATTATTTTTCAACTTTTTTTAGTTTAGATCCACTGTGTTTTGCTACGACATGATTAACTCGTGAAGGATGTGTCTCTTTGTCATGCACAGACGGTCTTGATTGAGAAGAGGCTTTGTCAATCAAATCTCATCTGTTCATTTTGATGTACGCATCCTCAATCCTAAGACTGAATCTCTTGGTTCCAAAATTAGTTTAAATTTATTGTGCCAAACTTTAGCAATACATCTGAAATAAAAAAAGAAATAATACCATAACTTTTTTATTTTAATTTGAACACATATAAAAACAACGGACGCCTGAACATTTACAGAGAATTGTGTTTTATATAATTTACTAAACCGTAGGGAGTAAAATGACGTCATTTTAATGCAATTTCTCACCGATGAGAAATTGCATGGGTGCTGTGAATAGCCCCCCAGGATATGTATTCTTAAATTAAAAATTCTTTGCATAAGCATAAATTGGCAATTTTAGTTCCTACACATTTTGGAAAAAGTACAAATTCTTATTGTCTACAGTCAATTTCAGAAATATTGTGGTTGTTGTAGAATAAAAATTAAAATGGCCTTAGGTTGGCCCCAATGTTGTAAACTATTATTTGCAATTTATACATATACAGAGAGATTTATGTAAAACCGAACGTTTTTATAACGAGAATTTTTCTTTAAAGTATCCATATGCATACGTTGCACATTGTATATGTTGCTCAGTTTATTAAAAATATTCAATTTGAAGTTTTAAGCGAGTGTTTTCCACTCCCAGGCTAAGCATGAAGTAAAATTTCGAGTTTAGAAAAGCCTGAAAAATTGGTTTGGTCGCGTAGCGCGAAGCGCGGAGCGGCCAAACCAAATTTTCAGGCTTTTCTAAACTCAAAATTTTACTTCATGCGCCACCGGTACAAAACACTGATCCAATGTAAAGTTTAGCGGTGTGTTTTAAACTTCGTAATATGTCAGTGTTTTGTACCAGTGGCGCATGAAGTAAAATTTCGAGTTTAGAAAAGCCTGAAAATTTGGTTTGGCCGCTCCGCGCTTCGCGCTACGCGACCAAACCAAATTTTCAGGCTTTTCTAAACTCGAAATTTTACTTCATGCTTAGCCTGGGAATGGAAAACACTCGCTTAAAGCTTCAAATTAAATTCTTTTAATGAACCAAGCAAAGAAAAATGTGCAACGTAGGCATATGGATACTTCAAAGAAAAATTCTTGTTATGAAAATGTTCGGTGTTACATAAAACGCTCTGTATGTTAAAAATAAATACTTACCTCGCTATTTGCAGGAAAACTATGGACCTTACGTCTAGTTGGGGTTTCACACCCTACTACACAACACTTGTTAGGCATTATTAATTAATAAAAAATAAATAATGCTAGCGCAAAAAGTCAAATAAAATATATCAAAGAACACTTAAATGCACTTAGAATAGAGGTTAGCGTGGGTTGGTGTGAGAGCATCATGCGTATAATTGGCGGTAAAAACTTTACCCAGCAATTTGTAGTTGTGCCAACCCCAAAGCAAGAAATGTTTGGGCATTTTCGTGCGTTTGCATTTCAGTTGGTACGTTGCAGCGAGTAGTGGCGGCCCCCATGTCGCTCAATATGGCCGCTAGTTGCAGACTCCTGACTGCAATATTGTGAAATAAGAAATACTAACTTAGTATTCAAAATAAACTACAAAAGCAATATTAATAATATACTTCTAAACAAGAATATATTGAATGGTACAATACTTAAAGCACTTTATATGTTTTATAAATCCAATATTAAGTCAATTATGAGGTATGGTATTATTTTTTATGGAAATAGTACCATGGCGAATAATTTATTTATTACGCAGAAACGTGCTGAATATTATTGGGATTGAAATACAATGAAACCTGTAAAAGTCAATTTAAAAGATTGGGTATATTAACAATACCAGGGCTATATATCTACGAAATTTTAATATATAATTTTAAATACAAGCCAACATTTCAAGCCTATATAACCACAATTATAACACGAGGAATAACAATTTGTATGCTTATCCTGTATACAGGCTAACCCTCTCAGAAAAATCTCCCGTATATAACGGACTTAAATTTTACAACAAAATGCCACAATAAATACAGAATATTAAAACATTGAAACGTTTTAAGCAAGAATTACTTACTTATCTGGTGGACAAAGAAATCTACAATATTAATGAATTATAATAAAATAAACATCTATGTACAATTTTATAATTTCGATTCTGTTACGTTGTAGCTTAGTATTCTAGTTATCTGACGTTATTCTCTGTAATGTGCAACCTTTTGTTTATGTGTATGTTATTTATGAATAAAGATTATATATTATATATTACTTCAGTGTTTTATACGCTTAGTGCATAAAGTCAAATTTCGAGTTTAGAGAAGCCTGAAAATTAGGTTTGGTCGTTTTGTTTCGCTATGCAACCAAACCAAACCAAAGGTTTTCTAAACATAATATAAAACACTCGTTACTAACATTAAATTAATCTCATTAAAACAACAACGAATGCCGCAAAATGTATACCCTTAATCGGAATATGTATACTTGAAGATAAATTCCACTATCTTTATACTTGCAGCCCCTCCTATCATAGAGAGAAGGTACCCCAAATGCACTTGCAGCTAGCTCAGGAGTTTGGGGATCTTAATTCTTAAAACACCAATCCAAGAAAACAGATTTATTTACACAAAAATAGCACAGCACAAAAAAAACAACATAGCAGCAAATAATAAATAATACATAGGCGTAGTGGGCGTGAATAGTGACAGCCTGATCGTCAGATGTGGTGAGTGGCGGCAGCAAAATTCGAACAGAAATGAAAAAGTCCGGTGCAAAACAATAAGGTCCAGACGGCATCAGAAAAATCTGGATGTATCCGGAAGGCATCGACGGGGTCCGTACAAACACAAGTAAACTCCGGAAAGGTCCGGGCAGCGTCGGAAAAGTCCGGACGGCGTCGGAAAAGTCCGGAAGGCGTCGATAGGTCCGGGGAGATAACAAAGTCGGAAAAAGTCCGGAGAGGTCCGGAAGACATCGACTTTGCCAATAACGAAGACCGAAACGAGAAGAGGCAGCACTGGCAGTAATTCCGGATCTTCTGATTAGCACACTTGCACTAATCAAAAACAATTTGACAAAAACAAAACACAAGTGACAAACACTGACTACATTTCACTTGGATTTGTTGCTGCATTTGTTACTGGTTCGCCACTGATGAAAAGTGCCGTCCTCCACCATATATATGCCGAAAACGAGGGTGGATTTGACGGGCTGGTCACGTCCACCAAAGAAACTATCCCTTCCTTGATGGACGTGACCAGCTCGCCAAAATTTGCCAAATCCATCGCAATTACAGGCATTCGACGAATCTTGAGATTTTTTGAATCTCATCTAATCCGTTCTTTGGAAAGAATGCAAAAGATTAAATAAATCTCTTTTACGAAAAACGGACTGCCACTAGTTACCAATCCTCCCTCTAGGACAGTGATGGGGAAACTACGGCCCGCGGGCCAAGTCCGGCCCGCGGAAAGATTTAATCCGGCCCGTTAAAGAGTGCCGTCGTGAGAATGTTTGAACGCGTTCTTACTTCGTAATGTGACGACCCGCATAAAAACTACCTACCTACGATTAAGCATTATTCTTTGGCCCGCTACGATTGTCTGGTTATTACAAATAGCCCGTCTTAGAAAAAGTTTCCCCACCACTGCTCTAGGAGGTCTGCTCGGAGTCCACTACAGGTATTCGGCCTTTAGTCGTTATAAAAATTACCTGAGATAATCCCGGCTCGGTCCTCAGGTAATTGCTGGGGATAAACTCATTTTATATATATAAAAAAAAATGAAATTTAATTTTAGATCCGATGATTTAAAAAATCGCCGGTAATACGCCAATAAATATTCTCACGAGCCGCCACTGGTATATTCTATTATTACATATACATTTTGCCTTAGTTAAAAACAACAATGCGTTCAGTTGATCATGAAAATCCTAATCCTGTTTGAAAATTGGTCGCAATTAAATCACATTTGAATTCGAATGGGATTGTTGTGGTTTTCATAAATAAAATACAATTGGCAGGTAAAATATTGACTTTTAATTAATCCTATTATGAATTATTTAGAACACAATACGGAAATCAAGCCGGTGCTCATAAATGGAAAAGTTTAAAGCGATGCTGTCCAAATATATTTTTACAATAAAAATAATCCAATTATTTCCAATTGTTTACTAAAACAAAAATAATCAAAAAACAAATTATATTGATTGAAACGTTTATGAATTATGTGAATCTATAAAATATCAAATCTAAATATATTAATTAGCTTTCTATTTCAATATAAAACAAGTTGAGAATGCGCAAGCTTACATTATCATGATGATGATAATTTAAAAAACTCCCCCACCCTCGTGAATCATTGAGTAGAGCTCCTGCTCTTGTGCCAGAGAGTCTTGGGTTCGAATCCCACCGCGGGGTGTTACCCCCTTATAGGGAAATGAGCACCCTCTGGAGCCATGGATGTGTGTGAATCTGTTGTGCCGTCCTAAATTAGTAAGATAAGTGTGTAATTAGTAAAAAGACAAAATTAATTGAATGAGTTGACAATACAACAGATAGATGACTGCACTGTAAGAAGATAAAAATAATAAAAAAGTTTCTGATCATGTAGAATCAAACCCGGGATAGCTGCGTAAATGCAGAACTTTTAATTACTAGATAGACAGACTCTATCCACATCAGTATATCTAGAGAAATACGTACGGGATTTTGAAAATTTGAATTTTTATGTAATTGGCGAGCGTTTGAAGTTAAAAATTCAAGTTTTGACCTAAAAAGCGGCAATAACTTGTAGATATAAAATATAATATTTAACTTATCTATATGTAATTTTCTGCGGAATGTTGTTTTAAAGATATGGTAAATATTTGGATTGAAAAAAAAAATATTTGAGTTATACTGTGTGCTGTTTAGAAAACACGTGTTTCACGAAAAACGCGTTAAAAGTTTTGAGTAGTCGCTTAGAAGCAATCCAAAGCGCTTAGGATAAAGCTTAAAACTTTATTGAAAACGAATTCAGGCAGGTAGAAAACTTTTTTCACTATATTCTAAATGGTTCAGAGAATCTTTTAAGACACTAAATTAAATCGCAGTTGTATTCCTTTCTTTACTTTTATTTTTCGATGCTAGATGTACATTTCGAGTACTATGTACCCATTATCAATAGCCCAGTTAGCTATTGGGTACATAGTACAATCGGCCAAACTCGTTCTGCAACACACTATTTTTGCGAGTGTCTTACGAACATTTGAGGATTGCAACTGATTTGCATTATACGACGTGCAGGAATTTTTTTTTGGGTGATAATCGGTTCTCTACCGCGAGTACTGTCTATTATGGCTCGAGAGGCAGGTAACGCTGGGTACAAGAGCGTTTCGGTTAACGAAGCGATAATCCGCTAATATGATATCCGTTGAACATTTTGGTATTTTTCAATGTAAAACTTATCGATTTTCTTTAGAAGATTTGTATAACAGTAAATGTGTCAACAGTTTTACATAGCGCAATTCGATAATTCATTTTGAGCAGATAACATTAAAAAAATATGTGCGACCCTTTTTGTGTCGCAGATAAGTTTGATCGTATATAACAGGTCTCCAAACTACGGCCCGCGGGCCAAATCCGGCCCGCGATTGTTTGTAATTTTTTTTGTATATGTCATATTTTGAAATATTGTAACAATTGTTCCTTAAATTTTTCATAATTTTATAAAATTAATCGGATCTTGGCCGACTTTGTTATGTAGAATTGTATTTGTGGCCCGCGAAGAAGATAGTTTGGAGACCCAGGGTATATATTAAAGAGTTCGAACCTATTTAAAACTATTAACTCCGGTTATTGTAATAATAATGTTTACAAGTTACAAGTAATGTATAATTGCATTCTACACCGAGTCCTAGAAATGAACTATAGTTTAAAAACATAAAAGTGATTAACAAGAGATTAGCACTGTCTTTGTTATAGATATGATGATTTAAATATTAGGAATATGGAAAAGTGTCTCAAACTAAATTTGTTCTACTTTTATTATTATTATAACAATTACAAAATATTCCCAAATACCTTTTTCTGCATTTTTTTGCTATATCTTAGTAACTATCTATTACATCTCAGCAGTATATATATTTAACTTTACTTTAATTCAGTGGTTTATACGCGTGGCGCATGAAGTAAAATTTCGAGTTTAGAAAAGCCCCGTGAAAATTTGTCTCGGGTCGCTGCGCGACCCTCGACAAATTTTCTACGCGGTGCTTTTCTAAACTCGAAATTTTATTTCATGCTTAGTCTGGGAGTGGAAAACACTCGTTAGTTTAAAACATGTCACAACTATCAAAATGTAAAACTTTTAATTAGAAATAAGAATTTATAATTTTAGTTGCGTTTCCAATAAAATAATTTAATTAACCTCGGCAGAAAGGCTGCTGGCCGATTGCCAGTATAATACATGTATTATTTTTTTTATTATCTTCATAAATGTATGTTAAAATATACTGACAATAAAGATTATTTATATATATGTTGGTGTTTTTAAAATAACTAATCCTCAATTTCATGTAGAAACTTCAGTTTAATCCCCATTATATAAACACATGACCATGGCTCGTAAAACAAACAGATAGATTTATAATCACCAAAACATTCCCAAACATCCTTTTTTAATAAGGTCGAAATTCGCCTTAGTTTATGGCTTTTCGTTGCAGTTGCAGTTGGGGCGATTGTGCATAGTACCCGAAATGTACATCGAGTATATGTAACATTTAGGTCAAATTCTCTTCAAACCAACTAACAATACAATTTAAAATGAATGGAGAGATAGCAAAAAATTAGAAGTAAAAGGACTTGGATTAAAACTAATGTCTTAGGCCATCTATAGACGCGTTTCGAGATTTATTTGAAGAGAATTTGACCTAAACGTTACATATACTTTAATAGAGCGTTGTAACAAATCAAATTAAATAAGATTTTAAATATTTCATTGTATAATTCAATATTCGGAGGTGTATTTGCACGGGAAGTAGTTGTTTAAATGAATATTTATCGTCTTAAATTGTCTTATTAATTAAGACACTGTTTGCATTTTCACGAATAGTTTTTTCGTAATTTTTTATATTATGTTTAAAGTGTGCAAACTATAAGAAGCGTAATTTTCTCGAATTCAAATAGTTTTAAATTTGAATTTATCTTGTTTCAAATAACTACATTTGTTTTTTTAAGAATTTGAAAAATCGACTATTTAAAAACTGTACAGTGGTGTAACTCCTTAAATCAAATGAAACTAACTGTATAAAATCTGTTTTCATCTGCTTAACATGTTTCAGTCTTCATAAAAGTCGGGCGTATATTTTTTTCTCCCCTGTTGAATTAAAACTTGGTGTTTAAATCATTGCGGGAAGAAATGTCGCCTCGTGTGGTTAAATTAAATTAGGCCGGTTTCATTTTTCCGGCGTCCGAAATTAAATTACGGCGCCCCCTTTTGCGTATGAGCCCATAAATCGCACTCTATAAAAGTCGACGTCATAGCCAAATACAGGAAAACCGTGTATTCCACTGTTCTTTTGTTATTTTGTTTAAGTCGCACGTTGAGTTATGGAAATGCACAAAATAAAAAATGATGTATTGAATTACCTATTCAATTTTCTAAAACATAAGAATTTAAATTGTTCGTTTATTATGTTAAGCTTATTCATAAATTAGAATAAATGCCATGCCGCGTTTTACCAACGGCAGTTAAAACGACGAATAAGCATTGAATTCAATTTAGTAATAGTTACATACATGCTAACAAAGTAATCAATTTACAATTTTTGACAATAATGACATAAAAATCTCTATTTCAATCGACTAATAAGTTTAATCTTTAAATAATATTAAACTGACATCGGTGAAACCGGCCATTAGTATTTTTTTATATTCATTATTTATTAATTCCTGGTGTTGCTTCAGTAGATATTTATTGTCTTAGTAGTTTTATTTTTTTAAGACGTTTTGTTTGCAGTAGATATTCATTGTCTTAGTAGTTTTATTTTTTTAAAGACGTTTTGTTTACAATATTTGACATTAGATAGATGTGAAGATTTTATATTATAGGAATAGTATATATTCCACCTGACGTAACATACCAGGACCTTGAAACATTCACATCTATTCTAGAGGTATATCTACTTGATAAAAAATTCATACTCATAGGTGATTTTAATTTGCCTAATGTATTTAACAAAACATTGCCACTGAACAATAAGGGCACATGCTTTAAATATTTTACGGAAATTCTTAACATCAAACAATTCAATAATATAGTCAACAGTCACAACACAACACTTGACCTAGTCCTTTGTAATTTTGATATCAATTTAAATGTTATTCACTCTAATTACCCTTTAGTTACCGAAGATAACTACCACCCTGCGCTAGATATTGTTGTACCACATTATGTCAAACCTACCTCTGAGACCTTTCCTTCGAACGATAACTACAGGTACAACTTCCATAAAGCCGATTTTCCAGCCTTATATGACGAACTTTTCAACTTAGATTGGAGGATTCTAGACTCATTTAATGATGTCAATGAAATGGTATCAAAATTCTATGATATACTCTTCAATGCTCTCAATAAGCACGTTCCTAGGTGTCTCAAATCGAAACCAAAATATCCACTTTGGTACACACGTCAAATCCGTCTTAACCTAAAAACGAAATTATCCTACAGACTTAAGTGGCAGAAAACTAAAAATCCGAAATACCTGGCGGAATTTAAGAGAGTTCGCAACCTAACGAAACACCTTATTGCAGAAGCATACTCCAATTATATCTCCAACACTGAAAATAATGTTAAAAAGAACCCCAAGGACCTATGGAAATTTATCTCTAGCAAGAAAGGAAAAACGAGAATACCTGGCAAGTTATACGATGAAAATCATGAATTTTCAACACCTAAAGATATAGTAAATGGTTTCGCGGATACCTTTAAAAATGTCTTTTGCAGTAATGCAACTCCCACCGTTGATACCATTTATTCTAACTGTCCTCCATTCACAATTTCTAAAGTAGATGAAGCACAACTTGTATCCATTATGGCATCCCTTACAAACAAACTAACAGCGGGTGATGACAAAGTTCCAAGTTTTCTACTCAAAGACTGCAGATATGTCTTAGCCAAACCTCTAACATCAATTATTAATCTTTCAATATCTAAAAGTGAATTTCCCAACCGTTGGAAACGCACACTATTATGCCCAATTTTCAAGAAAGGCAACGCCTCGCAAATAAGCAATTATCGTCCCATCGCAATCCTATCGAACTTCGCCAAGATATTGGAAACGGTGTTATATAATAACATTTTTAACAACGTGCGATCCCACATCTCGCCCTATCAACACGGATTCATGCCAGGACGGTCGACACTAACAAATCTTGCTACTATTTCGCAGTTCCTTTCTGAAGCTTTAGATGTGCGAGGCCAAGTTGATGTCATATACACCGACTTCTCCCGAGCGTTTGACTCTATCAGTCACAAACTGCTGTTAGAGAAACTTGGGTCGTTTGGGGCTGTGCCAGCGGTTACTCAACTTATACAATCTTACTTGCACAACAGATCTTGCTATGTGTACTACAACGGTTTTAAATCTTTTGAATTCTCACCGTCGATTGGTGTCCCACAGGGCTCCAGTCTTGGCCCCCTTCTCTTCAACATTTTTATTAATGATTTGCTGGGGATGCTCACCTGCCCTGTGTTAGCATACGCCGACGACCTCAAAATTTACCAGAGGATCCAATGTCAGAACGATGTCGATATGCTACAATCGAATCTAAATATCATATCTAACTGGTGCTCCCGTGTAAATTTAAAACTCAACGTAAACAAATGCAGCGTTATAAACTACAGTCGGAGACGAAATGCTCTCTCAAGAACTTACCATATTTCAGGTGATTATCTGTCGGTCGTTGACTGCTTCAAAGACCTAGGAGTTACTTTTGACAAGAAACTCACTTTCACTACCCATATTGAAGCTATTCGCTCCGCAGCCTCCAGATCACTAGGTTTTATACTGAGAAACGTTCGTGAATTTCGAAATACTGATGCTGTAAAGTCATTATACTTCGCTTTTGTATCAAGTAAATTGGACTACTGTAGCTTAGTCTGGTATCCGACAAGTATTAGTCACTCCCTTCTACTAGATCGCCTCCATCGGCGATTTTTAAAATATTTGTCTTACAAACTTGACGGTACTTATCCATCTATTGGAGCGAATCAAGAACATCTACTTGAAAGGCATAAAATGATGGCATTATCGACCAGACGAGACCACCACTGCGCCACAATTCTCAGGAAACTGGTACACGGAACAATCGACTGCCCCCAATTACTTTCCGGGATACCCTTCAATGTTCCTCAACAATCAACCAGATTCGCTTCATCATTCCGACTACCCACACCAAGGACGTGTGTTCTGCAGCGGTCGCCAATTTTCACAATGTGTCGTTGCGCAGAAAAGTCATTCGACGATTTATTTTTATAAAATGTAATTTAATTTTCTGTATATTTTTTCTTGTAATACTTAAGTTTATTTGCACTGTACCTTCTATTATATTGTCCTGTAAGTAGGAAATCCTGTTGGACAATAAAGGCTATTATTATTATTATTATTATTATTAATGACATAAACATCTCTATTTCAATCGACTAATAAGTTTAATCTTTAAATAATATTAAACTGACATTGGTGAAACCGGCCATTAGTATTTTTTTTTATATTTACTATTTATTAATTCCTGGTGTTTGTTCAGTAGATATTTATTGTTTTAGTAGTTTTATTTTTTTAAGACATTTTGTTTGCAGTAGATATTCATTGTCTTAGTAGTTTTATTTTTTTTAAGACGATTTGTTTACAATTTTTGACATTAATGACATAAACATCTCTATTTCAATCGACTAATAAGTTTAATCTTTAAATAAAATTAAACTTACATTGGTGAGACCGGCCATTAGTACTTTTTTATATTTATTATTTATTAATTCCTGGTGTTGTTTCAGTAGATATTTATTGTCTTAGTAGTTTTATTTTTTTAAGGCGTTTTGTTTGCAGTAGATATTTATTGTCTTAGTAGTTTTATTTTTTTAAAGGCGTTTTGTTTACAATTTTTGACATTAATGACATTAAAATCTCTATTTAAATCGAGTAATAAGTTTAATCTTTAAATAATATTAAACTTACATTGGTGAAACCATTAGTATTTTTTTATATTTAATATTTATTAATTCCTGGTGTTGTTTCAGTAGATATTTATTGTCTTAGTAGTTTTATTTTTTAAGACGTTTTGTTTGCAGTTTATATATACAGAGAGTTTTATGTAACACCGAACATATTTATAACGAGTATATTTGTTTGAAGTATCCATATGTGCAATTTTCCGATGCTCAGTTTATTAAAAGAATTCAATGTGAAGCTTTAAGCGAGTGTTTTCCACTCCCAGACTAAGCATGAAGTAAAATTTCGAGTTTAGAAAAGCCTGAAAATTTGGTTTGGTCGCGTAGCGCGAAGCGCGGAGCGGCCAAACCAAATTTTCGGGCTTTTCTAAACTCAAAATTTTACTTCATGCGCCACCGGTACAAAACACTGATTCAATTTGAGTTTGGCGGTGTGTTTTAAACTTCGTAATATGTCAGTATTTTGTACCGGTGGCGCATGAAGTAAAATTTCGAGTTTAGAAAAGCCTGAAAATTTGGTTTGGACGCTCCGCGCTTCGCGCTACGCGTCCAAACCAAATTTTCAGGCTTTTCTAAACTCGAAATTTTACTTCATGCTTAGCCTGGGAATGGATAAAACTCGCTTAAAGCTTCAAATTAAATTCTTTTAATAAACCGAGCATCGAAAAATATGCAACGTATGCATATGGATACTTAAAAGAAAAATTCTCGTTATGAAAATGTTCGCTGTTAGATAAAACTCTCTGTATATATATATATATATATATATATATATATATATATATATATATATATATATATAATCATATTTCCTTAAACCACCTATTATGGTGTCGGATGTACTTAAATTTAACTTTAACTTTTGATGAACTTGTTCCATGTTGTTTTGTCTTTGGCTAGTTTTGTAGCATCCTTCCATGTTAGTCCTTTTCTCTCTAATATTTCTGCAACAATGCTGTCCCATGTTTTTCGCGGTCTTCCCACTTTCTTATTCTTCTGCATCTTGTATATTTTTTTATTTATATGCTAAAATGTATAGAAATTTGATTACTGCATAAATTCATTATGAATAGTATTGAGTGAATTTATTGAAAATATGGAAAACTGAATTATAGAAACAAATTTAACTGAATGAAAAAGGGTACAGACATTTGTTTAATGTAAATTATGATAACGGTGTGGATTTTAATATTATAATCACGTAGAATCCCAGCGAAAGTACATTATTTTCATAAAATATTTCATAATTAAGAAATAAATTACAAACATAAACACGAATACAGCTTACATTAATTTCATTTGGCGGTCATCCAAATACCGAACTCGGCCCGAATATCCTTTACAAATGAATTTCGTGTTCGCTACTGAATGGATTTAATCTTCAATATTTACACATTTTGCATACTGAATACCCAAACAAAAACGATGTATCCCTTAAGTTAACATTCATTATGATTATTAAAAACATTTCATTATTTATACAGGGACATTTTCTTTTTAGTGTGCAAATTCCGATGTATAATCTGTACATTTCCAGGCATTTCTTGTTTTTTTATTTAATGCGTTCAATTTGATGATTGTAACGAATGCTTCACTTTATGATTAAGCTAAAACTTCAAATAGAAAATATTCTGCTAAATCAGTATTAAGAATATACTGCTTAAGCAGGATTCAAAATATACTACTAAAGAAGAATATTTTGAACTTAATAATAATTATTAATCTATTATTTATTATACATCTTTAACTACATATTTAGCAATAATAAAAGATAAATGAGCCGTATTTGAACTTATAATAAATCAGTGTTTTATACGCGTTTTGCATGAAGCTTAATTTCGAGTTTACAAAAGCTTGAATTTGGATTTGGACGCTTCGCGTTTCGGATGAAATAAAACTTCGTGTTAAGAAAAGCTTCAATTTGGATTTGGACGCTTCGCGTTTCGCATGAAGTAAAATTTCGAGTTAAGAAAAGCTTGAATTTAGAATTGGACGCTTGCGGTTCGCATGAAAAAAAAATGTCAGGTTTAGAAAAGCTTGAAATATTCAGACTTTTCGAAACTCAAAATGTTACTTCATGCCTAATCTAGAAGTGGAAATCACTCGTTTAAAGCATCAAATTAAGCTCTTTTAAAAAACAGCATACATCGAATTATTTGAATATTCTGATTATTCAAATATGTATTTAAATATTCAAATATTTAAAATTTTTCAATATTTGCATTTAAATATGTATAAAAAGCACTGAACTATTTTAAAGTCTAAAATAGTTCAGTGTTGCTCAATGCTTATGTTTGATCCATTCAAGTTTTTTTTTTTTTTATCGGAACAAACTCGAATACTCTACCCCTTTATAATTTTAGAGTTATAATCTTCATTTCTGGATTATTTAAGTATATTATTATTATTATTATTTTTATCGGAACAAACTCGAACATTCTAAAAATTGCATTGCTTGAACAATTTAAATGCCAAGACTATTTACGTTTCTTCCGTGTCTAGGTTCCCCGTGTGTAATACAAAGGAAAAGTGTTGTTTTCATGAAAATTTTCATACTAAAAATGTTACCGGAAATATCTGTTCCGAGGTCTCCTGAGATTTTGAAAATTGTCTGTTTGTGTGTCTGCGGAAGTGAATGTTCGCTCTATTTCCTTTTTATTTTTTAAATAAAAATTAAAGAATTAACTGAATCTGATAAAAATATAAATTACACATAAATTAATAAACTTTGACTGGTTGCAGTCGAAATTTAAATATTTGGGCTGGATTTTCTAAAATATCAAATCAAAGTTCAAATTTCGTAAAGAAAAGTGTTTGTGGGATTTATTTTGTCAGAAAATTTGTAAAAAATCAAAGTATTTTAAAATTAACATGAAATGTGCAGAATTTACTTCAAATTGTTTGCAAATAATACATCTGCTTTAAAAAAAATATATCGCAACTCATTTTGTTTTAATTAAGCCAAAGTTGAAATTATGCAATAAAATCAACGATTTTAAGAAATTTTATTTATTGTCTTTAAATGTTTAGCGGAATTAACTCAATTAATCTATTTGTATAAATCTTCAACCAATTGGTTAGAGTGGAATAAATTTAGTACGTCAATTATCACTTGTTTTATTAATTTTTATTGGCGGGGAAGTGTTATGATGGACTCATCTTTAATAAACTCGAATCCATTTGTATGAATTTCAGCTGTTTCTTCTTCTATTTTGACAATTTTGTTGTATAGAAAATTTACCAAATTTTAATTATTTGGTGGTTAAATTTAATATATAAATAAACAGCGTTATTTCAGAGTAGGGGTACAGTTTTACCACTCCAAATTTACCAATCCATTTTTACCACCGCATTTTTACCACCATACTTTTTTACCGCTATACAGTTTTACCACTAATATTTGTACCAATAATTATGCAATAAAACACTTTTTTACAAATAAAATCAGTTTTATTCAAAATTGTATGTTGTAACCGATCGCCCTTAAGTATTCTGCAATTTCCCCTTCTTCTTTTCTGACATCGTAATCTCGGACTATATTTGTAATCCTATCCTTAGTTTTAATTCTGGCAAGGTTTTCCGTACGTTTAATTTTTCGCCCAAGGTCCAATTCCCGGAACATTGCCTGGGTGTCTCCCTGTTCTTTTTGAAGCTCGACGACAAAAGCATATAGGCTAGGATGATCCCGGCCGACGACTACAGAAAAACGGTTATGCCATCCTTCAGACATGTTGTTCGTGCGTGCCGTATTCTGCAGAACTGCCTGATACATGTTCCACAGCATTGGCGGATATCGCGGGGATGTGGCACGTCGTCTTCCTCTTGCAAATTTTGACGAGTGACCAACGATTTAGGCGAATGACAAACCGATAATGACATTGACAGGTTACGAATTGAAGTTGTCAGTTGTTATTCTAATTCGATTTTAAATAGCGGTAAAATATTGGTGGTAAAAAGAATACGGTGGTAAATACGTTGGTGGTAAAAAGAATTGGTGGTAAAAAAGGGACGGTGGTAAAAATGGAGTGGTACAAATGGGGGCCAGTCTTATTTCAGTATAACACGGTATTATTTGCATTGTATAAATCCAGGATAGTGGTGAAACCAAATCCGGCCCGCATTAAACGCAATTTGTCACGTTTGGATTTTCCGGCGTGAAACATTGTTGTCGAACGCGATTTTTTTTTTTTTCAAATCAAAGTTCAAATTTTGTAAAGAATAGTGTTTGAGGGATTTATTTTGTCAGAAAATTTGTAAAAAATCAAAGTATTATAAAATCAACATGAAATTTACTTAAAATTGATTGCAAATACATCTACTTTTAAAAGAAACTTTATCTAAACACATTTTTTTCAACTAAGCCAAAGTTGAAATTATGCAATAAAATAGCCGATTTTAAGAGTTTTTCTTTTTTGTTTTTAAATTTCTAGCGGAATGAACTTAAATAATATATTTGTATAAATCTTCAACCAATTGGTTAGAGTGAAATTAATTTAGTACGTCAATTATCACTTGTTTTATTAACTTTTATTGACGGGGAAGTGCTATGATGGACACATGTTTAATAAACTTGAATCGAATCGAAAATGGAAGAAGCAACAGCTGAAATTTATACAAAAAAAATGTCAGCTGTTGCTTCTTCTATGTCGACAATTTTGTCCCGTTTTTTTCTATAGAAAATCCATCCAAATTTTAATTATTAGGTTGTCAAATTTAATTTATGAATAAACAGCGTCATTTCAGTATAACACGGTATTATTTGCATTGTACAAATCCGGGATAATGGTGAAACCATATCGGGCCCGAATTAAACGCAATTTGTCAGGTTAGGATTTTCCGGCGTGAAACATTGTTGTCGAACGCGATTTACCAGAGAACTCACTCAATTTAATAACTGCACGCGATATAATTATAATTCGACAATTCGAAATCGCCCGGATGAAATGTGCTTTAGTCTCGGACCGGAATCAATTCCGGCCTGATTCTGATTGAGCCCGTCATCATAATCAATAATTTCAAATCATTATCAGCATCATCATCATTCTTGTTTGAAATAATTATAGAAGAACAGGGGCGTACTGGCCCACCTGTTTAGTGAATCATTAAAACAACTGTTAAAAAGTAAAGAATTGGCAGTAAAAATGTATACCATACCGAATATATATGTACAATGAAAAATAATACTCTAAATAAACCCAAAAAATATTTGCTTATGTTAACGCAAAAAAATCATCTACTCGAATACCTGGTAAAATGTATTACAATGGAAGTGTTGTTGATAATCCAATGGATATTGTTAAATGTTCTGCAAATAATTTTAAAAATGTCTTTCAGAAACTCCATTCCAAGAATATCGAACAAAATAACTTAAATTACCCTGTTTGTAATATTAATAACTTACAGGATGATGATATTTTACTTGCAGATGGGATTCCAGCTTATATAGTCAAAGACCGTGTTCATTGTTTAATTAATTATCTGTATTAACTTAACAGGTATAGTTTTACAAATTAGGTAGTGTCATTGATTTGTTCATATCCTCGGGGTAGGCAGCAGTTTGTTCAATTGGCCATTGTTCAACTAAATATATTGCTTCCAGTGGTGTGCCGCAGGGATCAAACTTGGCCCCGCTATTATTCATCATTTTTATAAATGATATAGTTGACAATATTTAAGATATATAAAGCTATCAATTCTGAGCAAGATTGTTATTCACTACTGAATGATATTACACTTGTTGACAAATGGTGCAAGAGTAACGGTTTAATTTTAAATTTGTCTAAAGGTAAATATTTACCAGGAAGAGGAACATTGTCACATTCAACTATGGTTTGGCTAGAGTTATTATTGAGTGATGCGAATCAATTCGAAACTTAGACACAACTTTTGATGATAGGTTAACTTTTGTAGAACACATCAATTAAATTTGCAACAATGGCCTCTAAAATGCTAGGATTTCTTTATCCAACGTGCAAAGATTTTAATAACATTGAAGTAACAAAGAAACTGTATTTTCCCTATGTCCGTTCAAACATTGAATTTGCTTCTATAATTTGGTCTTCTCATTACAATGTACATATAAACAAAATTTTAAAAAAATTGAAAAAGATCTTAAAAATAATGTATTTGAACGTAAATAAAGAGTATCCATCAATATATATATATATATATATATATATATATATATATATATATATATATATATATATAATATATATATATATATATATAACATATGAAGAACTTCTAAATATTGATATAAAGAAAACTCTTAACTTTTTTATACCACTTTTATTTTAATTCAGTGACTAGTTTCAATTACACGGTAATCAGTTTGAGAATGATTACCGTGTAATTGAAACTAGTCACTGAAGTAAAATAAAAGTGGTATAAAAAAGTTAAGAGTTTTCTTTATATCAAAATTAAAGATGTACCACGAAGTGAACGCCTTCAAAATCCAAGAAACTTCCAAATATATTTAACTTAAAATCTTTGTGCAGTCTACGAAATGATACAAGCGTTTAATTTTTGCATGGCGTTATTAATAATACAATTGATCATCCGAATATTCTCTCCAAGGTTAATTTTCTTGTTAACGAACCTCTTCTCGCATGCATATGCGAATTCACCACTAAACACGATGTTTCAAATATGTAATAGAATTTTTCATGATGTGGCTATATTTTATATGCCAAGAGCATCACTCATTAATGCTATAAGTAAGCTGCCATGAATAAATATAATTATAATATCTATACAAGAATTGTTTTTTTTTTGGAAAAATTATGTGTCTAATTATTTAATTATTTGTTTAAAATTTAGATTGTAGTATCTAGTTGTAAAATTATTGCTTATATTTTTTTATAAAACTGTTGTTCATACTTCTTGTTTCTCTTAACTTTCCCTGTAATAGGATTGTATGTCTGTTGGGAAAATAATCTTTTTTGTTATTATATTTATGGATATTTAAAATAATTTTAATAAAACTTTTAGAATATTCTAATTAACCCACTCGACTGTGTTTAATCATAATTACAATCATTGCAGTAATTCTGTTTAGAAACGTTACACGTAATTAATATGCTGCGATATGGAATATTTGGCTGTTTAATATGTTTGCTGAAGTGGAATTAATTTGAAGATTTATTGGCTTCTAAGAAATTTATATATATATCTAATCCCCTCAGATTAATTCCGAGCGAGTTGGTCCATTCCTGCGGACCGCAGCCGCAACGGTGCACCTTCGAGAATGCACACTTTGGAATAGAGTTTCTCATCCTTGCCCGTGCCACCATAAATTATTTAAACCGCACTGAAATTGAGCAGAAACATCCCTTTATGTATAACTTATTTACTGCGGAAAATTTTGAAATATCATTCCAAGTCGGATTTATTTATGAATTATGAGTAACATAAAATACATATGATTTATTCAACGATATTATTCAATAGAATTTCTGAATAATGCGAAAGAGAAATGCACAGGTTGACAAGATTTAATTAACTTCATTTAACTTTAAAACAATATTAATATTTTGTATTTTTTGTTCAGCACATATGTTTAACGTAAAATACAAGCAAAATTGCCAATTCTTATTTTTTCAATTATTACCTTATTAACTTCATTCTGATGGACAACTTGGTAATACATTTCTACTAATATATAGGTTTTTAATTGAGTTCACTTGGTTTATTTTACTAATAAAAATGATTGGTACAACAAACCAAGCGAATTCAATTAAAAACCTATACCGGGTGTTGACTTGGCGGACGCAACATAGGAAATCGCATGTTAATTTTGAAGTGTTTGAATATTTTCTCTCCTATTTATTTTAGAAACAAAATGTATTTACCTTTTTTGTAGAGGGAAAAATTCTGAATTCATTCGCGGTAACGTTTATCACTTTACGTTTCTCTAAGTTAAAATAACTAAGAAAAAGTAATGTGATTTTATAAAAATAATGCCACACCATAGAATTGAAACCACAATTGCGGATTTAAAAATGGCAAAAGATATCGCAGTCACTTGATTAAAGTAGATGTTTTTGAAATGATTTACACTCTACAAGAAAAAATCCTCCTAATAAAGAGGTATTATGCAGAACACAGTTATCACGATGTTTGCGTTATGTTTTTTGTCGTTAATTAAGTAAGTCTTGTGCTATTCTGACATCCGCAATCGTTGTATCAATTCCATGGTATGTCATAATTTTTATAAAATCACATTACTTTTTCTTAATTATTTTAGCTGTTAATTTTCTGACATTCGTTGATTCTTTAAAGAGTTCAATTTGAAGCTATAAACGAGTGTTTTCCACTCCCAGACTAAGCATGAAGTAAAATTTCGAGTTTAGAAAAGCCCCGTGAAAATGTGTCGAGGGTCGCTCAGCGACCCGAGACAAATTTTCTTTGCTTTTCTAAACTCGAAATTTTACTTCATGCGCCACGCGTATAAATAGATTTTAAGTGAAGTTCGAATATACATAAATTTGTCAATATTATAGTGTTTTATACGCGTGGCGCATGAAATAAAATTTCGAGTTTAGAAAAGCCCAGAAAATTTGTCTCGGGTCGCGGCGCGACCCTCGACAAATAACACTAGTTTAAAGCTTTACATTGAACTTTAAAAAACAGGGAATATACGCAATTGTTGTATCAATTCCATGGTATGTTATTATTTTTATAAAATCACATTACTTTTTCTCAAGTATTTTAGCTGTAAGTTTTCTGACATTCGTTGATTCTTAAAAGAGTTTAATTTAAAGATTTAAACGAGTGTTTTCCACTCCCAGACTAAGCATGAAGTAAAATTTCGAGTTTAGAAAAGCCCCGTGAAAATGTGTCGAGGGTCGCGCAGCGACCCGAGACAAATTTTCTGGGCATTTCTAAACTCGAAATTTTACTTCATGCGCCACAAGTATAAAACACAGATTTTAAGTGAAGTTCGAATATACATAAATTTGACAATATTTTGGTGTTTTATACGCGTGGCGCGTGATGTAAAATTTCGAGTTTAGAAAAGCCCAGAAAATTTGTCTCGGGTCGCTGCGCGACCCTCGACAAAATTTCACGGGGCTTTTCTAAACTCGAAATTTTACTTCATGCTTGGTCTTGGAGTAGAAAACACTTGTTTAAAGCTTTAAATTGAACTTTAAAAACAACAGGGAATATCCGCAATTGTTGTATCAATTTCATGGTATGTCAATATTTTTATTAAATCACATTACTTTTTCTTAATTATTTTAGCTGTAAATTTTCTGACATTCGTTGATTCTTCGAAGAGTTTAATTTGAAGATTTAGACGAGTGTTTTCCACTCCCAGACTAAGCATGAAGTAAAATTTCGAGTTTAGAAAAGCCCCGTGAAAATTTGTCGAGGGTCGCGCAGCGACCCGAGACAAATTTTCTGGGCTTTTCTAAACTCGAAATTTTACTTTATGCGCCACAAGTATAAAACACAGATTTTAAGTGAAGTTCGAATATACATAACTTTGTCAATATTGTAGTGTTTTATACGCGTGGCGCATGAAGTAAAATTTCGAGTTTAGAAAAGCCCAGAAAATTTGTCTCGGGTCGCTGCGCGACCCTCGACAAATTTTCACGGGGCTTTTCTAAACTCGAAATTTTACTTCATGCTTAGTCTTGGAGTGGAAAACACTTGTTTAAAGCTTTATATTGAACTTAAAAAACGACAGGGAATATCCTCAATTGTAGTATCAATTTCACGGTATGTCAATATTTTTATTAAATCACATTACTTTTTCTCAATTATTTTAGCTGTAAATTTTCTGACTTTCGTTGATTCTTCAAAGAGTTTAATTTGAAGACTTAGACGAGTGTTTTCCACTCCCAGACTAAGCATGAAGTAAAATTTCGAGTTTAGAAAAGCCCCGTGAAAATTTGTCGAGGGTCGCGCAGCGACCCGAGACAAATTTTCTGGGCTTTTCTAAACTCGAAATTTTACTTTATGCGCCACAAGTATAAAACACAGATTTTAAGTGAAGTTCGAATATACATAACTTTGTCAATATTGTAGTGTTTTATACGCGTAGCGCATGAAGTAAAATTTCGAGTTTAGAAAAGCCCAGAAAATTTGTCTCGGGTCGCTGCGCGACCCTCGACAAATTTTCACGGGGCTATTCTAAACTCGAAATTTTACTTCGTGCTTAGTCTGGGAGTGGAAAACACTAGTTTAAAGCTTTACATTGAACTTTAAAAAACAGGGAATATACGCAATTGTTGTATCAATTGTATGTCATTATTTTTATAAAATCACATTACTTTTTCTTAATTATTTTAGCTGTAAATTTTCTGACATTCGTTGATTCTTAAAAGAGTTTAATTTTAAGATTTTTACAAGAGTTTTCCACTCCCAGACTAAGCATGAAGTAAAATTTCGAGTTTAGAAAAGCCCCGTGAAAATTTGTCGAGGGGCGCGCAGCGACCCGAGACAAATTTTCTGGGCTTTTCTAAACTCGAAATTTTACTTCATGCGCCACGCGTATAAAACACAGATTTTAAGTGAAGTTCGAATATACAAAAATTTGTCAATATTATAGTGTTTAATACGCGTGGCGCATGAAGTAAAATTTCGAGTTTAGAAAAGCCCAGAAAATTTTTCTCGGGTCGCTGCGCGACCCTCGACAAATTTTCACGGGGCTTTTCTAATCTCGAAATTTTACTTCATGCTTAGTCTGGGAGTGGAAAACACTTGTTTAAAGCTTTAAATTGAACTTAAAAAACAACAGGGAATATCCGCAATTGTTGTATCAATTTCATGGTATGTCAATATTTTTATTAAATCACATTACTTTTTCTTAATTATTTTAGCTGTAAATTTTCTGACATTCGTTGATTCTTAAAAGAGTTTAATTTGAAGATTTAGATTAGTGTTTTCCACTCCCAGACTAAGCACGAAGTAAAATTTCGCTGCGCGACCCTCGACAAATTTTCACGGGGCTTTTCTAAACTAGAAATTTTACTTCATGCTTAGTCTGGGAGTGGAAAACACTCGTCTAAATCTTCAAATTAAACTCTTTTAAGAATCAACGAATGTCAGAAAATTTACAGCTCAAATAATTAAGAAAAAGTAATGTGATTTAATAAAAATATTGACATACCATGAAATTGATACAACAATTGCGGATATTCCCTGTTGTTTTTTTAAGTTCAATTTAAAGCTTTATACAAGTGTTTTCCACTCCCAGACTAAGCATGAAGTAAAATTTCGAGTTTAGAAAAGCCCCGTGAAAATTTGTCGAAGGTCGCGCAGCGACCCGAGACAAATTTTCTGGGCTTTTCTAAACTCAAGTTTAGTGTTTTATACGCGTGGCGCATGAAGTAAAATTTCGAGTTTAGAAAAGCCCAGAAAATTTGTCTCGGGTCGCTGCGCGACCCTCGACAAAATTTTACTTCATGCTTAGTCTGGGAGTGGAAAACAATTGTTTAAAGCTTTAAATTGAATTTAAAAAAAAAACAGGGAATATCCGCAATTGTTGTATCAATTCCATGGTATGTCAAAATTTTTATAAAAGCACATTAAGTATGAACATTTATTAATTTAGGATTTTTCCCTCTACAAAAAAGTGCAATGCATTTTGTCTGTAAAATAAATAGGGAAGCCAATATTTGAACATTTTAAAATTAACATGCGATTTCGTATGTTTCGTCTGCCAAGTCAACACCCGGTATATTAATACCTTATCCTTATAACGAATAAACTTACAAACATGTTAGTTAAAATCTTATTACATCATTAAAAATATTTGAATAATAGTAAAATACAAATCACTTGACTTATTTCAATTGCTAGTTTATGAAACAACTGAATCGATTTATATTTTATTTTTATATACAGTAATTTTTTCTAAAATTTCCGGGCATACATCGATTTTTGTAAAAAGTTCAATTTAAAGCTTCTTACGAGTGTTTCATTCCTTTAATAACCATGAAGTAAAATTTCGTGTTTACAATAGCATGAAAGTTTGGATTGGCCGACGCGAACTGAAATACTGCTAATTATTTATACCAATAAAAGTGCGGTTGTCTACAACAAATCTACAACAAATGTATCTTCCAAAGATTAACTTCTACAATCAACTATGGGCAATCTCATTCTACTTATGATTATTTATAAATTAAATTAGAGAATTTAATTATTAATGATGGATTGAGAAAATTGTTGAAATATTTTCAGAAAGTTCAATATTATTCGGGTTTATTCAGCTCAAAATGAAAAAAAGCGGAATATACAGTAATCTACAATATACGATTGTTAAAGCAATGACTTTTCTAGAATATTCGAGTTTGTTTCAATGGAAATAAAACGAAAATCGGAATAAAGTTAAATAATCTAGAAATTAGGCGCATACTTGTAGTTTATTCCAATAATACGGAATACAACCGGAATAAACTCAAATAATCTCAAAAAAATGTAGCCATTACTTTAACTTCTTAAACAGAAAGCTCAAATAATATAAATTATTATACAGGGTATACAGGGTATACAGGGTATACAGGGTATACAGGGTATACAGGGTATACAGGGTATACAGGGTATACAGGGTATACAGGGTATACAGGGTATACAGGGTATACAGGGTATACAGGGTATACAGGGTATACAGGGTATACAGTGTATACAGGGTATACAGGGTATACAGGGTATACAGGGTATACAGGGTATACAGGGTATACAGGGTATACAGGGTATACAGGGTATACAGGGTATACAGGGTATACAGGGTATACAGGGTATACAGGGTATACAGGGTATACAGGGTATACAGGGTATACAGGGTATACAGGGTATACAGGGTATACAGGGTATACAGGGTATACAGGGTATACAGGGTATACAGGGTATACAGGGTATACAGGGTATACAGGGTATACAGGGTATACAGGGTATACAGGGTATACAGGGTATACAGGGTATACAGGGTATACAGGGTATACAGGGTATACAGGGTATACAGGGTATACGGGGTATACGGGGTATACAGGGCATACAGGGTATACAGGGTATACAGGGTATACAGGGTATACAGGGTATACAGGGTATACAGGGTATACAGGGTATACAGGGTATACAGGGTATACAGGGTATACAGGGTATACAGGGTATACAGGGTATACAGGGTATACAGGGTATACAGGGTATACAGGGTATACAGGGTATACAGGGTGTTCTGTTTTTAATAAATAAATATTATAAAACCAATTTTCTTTATTGTTTGACTTCAAAGTCTTCAACTGTCTACCTGTCAATGTTAAAATAATCTATATTGTTGTTTCTACCATTAGTATTCATATCATATGTTCAATAAAATAAAACCTCTAGAGTGCTATGGAATATATTGTAGGTTGGCAACTCTGAAATTATACATTATAATTATTATGTCTGACGTTTTATATGACAATTCTTAAAGCGTGTAGCCAACATAAATTTTAAATAAGATAAAATCATAGCACTCTAGAGGTTTTTTTTATTGAACATATGATATTATACATAACAAATTATACATTTCTAAAAAGCTAAAACAAATCTCATTTCAATTTTCTTTATTCTTTTCTTCTCAGAGTCCTCAACTGTCAACATGTCAATGTTAAAATAATCTATTTTGTTGTTTCTACCATTAGTTTTCATATCAGACATAACAAAATATACATTTCTAAAAAGCGATAGCAAATCTCTTCAATGGTATCATAGCCAACTATGACCAACATAAAAAAATATTAAGTTCATTGTTGTAAGTGAAATATGAAAACAATTTTTGAAAATCTGAGTACACTAGGAAACTCCGAATAAAGAAGTACTTTAAGAAAATGCAAATTAAACTCGACTTCCTCTGAAAATAAATGAGCTGTCAAAGAAAATTTAAAAATAAAAAAAATCCTCTTTTGCTCTAGCATTTGAAATACTTAAAATATCTATTTATTTACTTTTTTTATATAATTTCAGCTAATGAGTATTTCATCCCATTTAACCAAATTTCTATCTCTTATAATAACGAAGATCTCCATGTTGAGAATTAATCTGTAGACACTTAAGCATTATTTCTATCTATTAAACTGTATACAATGAACGTACATGTTTTCGTTAACTTAAAAATGCAGAACATTATCCCGATCTCATTCATCAATTGTTTTTTCGGTTAAAACAACCGGGCGAGTCCGGATGCGTCTACTAAATTTATCTTACTAGTTTGCAGTTTAAGAATGAAAAGGAGGCGTTCCTTATCTCCTCTTTGTAATATATCGCCGAACTTTAAAATAGCTTAATATCAGGTGACATTATTAGAACAGAGAATAATAGGTTCAGTTTATAAATAACTTGAGTGCGCGCTCTTTATCTTTTCAGACTTGAGATGTATACATATTTTATGCTATGCACTAGTTTAATCAAGTGTGGAATATTAATGTCTTTAACATAGATTCTTTCTCGTTTGCAATTTTGTTGGTAGGAGATTGAATTCGGTTATTTTAGATAATTTAATTTATTTATTTACGGAAAAAATCCATTTTTATACATTTAAATATACAAAATACTTAAAGCTATTACAAAATTACAAGTGAATTAAATTGTGTACTGTAGTTTTGCTCTGAAACCTTTTATGAAATATTTTGAGCTATTTGTGCACTGCTAAATATCCAAATAATTAAGAAAGGAATTTAACATTAAGAAAAATTAAATTTACTAATAGTTTGCAGAATATTTCCAAATTATAAAAACGAGTAAAAATTAATATCGACTTTCTGCAAAAGTACTACCCGTGGCGCATATAATAATATTTCGAGTTTAGAAAAGCCTGAAAATGCGCCGCGGGTATAAGACACTGAAATATTGTGAAGTTAGAAATACATTTTTAAACATATTAAAAAATAATTAGTAATAATCGAAATATTTAAATATCAATATATTTACATTTTTCTTCACACATTCTTTAATCTCAAATAACACAATGTATAAATAATCTTATTTTGCAAGTCATTTTAAAATATATAATAATGTTGCGTTATTGCAATGGCTCAAACAAACGTTAAACGTCATTATCTCAGTTGTTTTTATATACCTTCAAGTGTGGAACTCTCACATGAAATGTTATCATCTCAGTAGTTGTTTTTTTCAACCTTCGAGGATATAAAATCCGTTCAGATTCCAAGATAGTTTTCAGTTTTCATGCGCCCTTAACTGTCCGCTTGTGGATAAAAATAACGAAAGTTCAGACGATAAAGACGAAAGTTCGCCGGAATTCCAGAAGCTGCTGATTTGCCCTTTTCCCTTTAAACCCGCCCCCCCCTCACTTCTCCAACTCCGCGCGGGAGAGCTCAATTAGTTAGGCAAGGCCAATTAGGATTTTCAATATCGGCGATCTGTGCGCCGGAAATGAGCCAGGGAGGAGATCAAAGGGCGAGCACGCACTTCCTCAGAATACACTCACGTGTTAAGTTCACGAGTTCTGCTTGTACCAGGTTTAATGTTATTGTACGATAATTAAGTTATTACGGGAGGGCGCAATTATTGTAAATTATGCATAGGGATTCAGAGTCTGGATGTCAAATCGATTGGATTATGTGTACGCGCCTTAATTACGCCAACGACAAACATTTACATCTCGGGAATTTAGTGGTAGTTTGGAAACGTTAAACTTATCCCTAAGTTTAGGTTTATTGTGTTTACATGACTAATAAAATTTCTAATATTACAATGTATCACTCACTGATGTGCTTGGAATATCCACACGAAGCTCTAATACTCAATACTACATTTTATATCTTTCTCATCTTTCACGTGGTGAAACATATTTAACTATGATTTAATAAAGAAAACACTTAGTTAAATTTCACTAATATTTTGGTTTTTTATTCCAACTAATTTCGACTTTGAGTCATCCTGTACTCCTTGAGAATGACTCAAAGTCGAAACTAGTTGGAATAAAAAACCAAAATATTAGTGAAATTTAGCCAAGTGTTTTCTTTATTAAATCATTACATTTTATACTTGTAAAATTACAAATAATATGTTTGCTAAAGTAGAATTAATAATTTTTGACTAGTTGAAAAACCTCTTATAAAAACATCGAATATTTTATTTAAAACAAGCACCGAAACTGAGAAAAATTACTGTGAGCAAATCGGAAAAGATAAGCGATGTGAATACATATCTGAAAGTCTTGAATGTTGTAACTGTAAAATATTTGAAACTAATGCGCGAAATTATAATATATTTCCATTCAAGAAGGAAGGGGGGGGGGGGGTATCGATTGGGTTAAATGAGACGAAAAGATGGGGCGCCCCCCGTTTCGTGAAAATCGTTCCATTTCCACGCTGAATATTTTCCACGGCCCCGAAAGAGGAGGAAATTTCCTTCGTCGCAATTTGAATCGTGATTGAGTGCATTAACCCTTGTCTAACTCGCCTGTCAGGATTGGAAAATGAGTACTAATGCACTTTTTTACGAAAGCTATTAATTTCGTTTTTTTCTAAAGAGGAAATCGACCGCTATCTAAATGTTTCAAACTCTGCATATTGTCGTTTTAGCTACAGCCTTGTTTAGGGATGATATATTTTTTTTAAAATTGGTGTACTTTAAGAAGAGTACAGGGCAATCGACGAGAACCAGACGTTTTTTAAATAATCAGTACTCGCTAATTTTTCAATAAAAAATCATTTGAATATAAGAAAATATTATTCGTAATTACATGCCATTAATTAAATAAATAAATAATGGCATGTAATAACGAATAATATTTTCTTTACGGAAATCTCCGTTATACATAATACATTTTAACAACAGTAATTTAAGATAAACTTAATAAAAATTTAATAAAACATAAAATATAAATATAACCAATGCAACTATAATAATTAACAATATCAAGACTAATTATTGGTAAACGACATTATATATGCATAATATAAATAAAGGTGATGTCCATTTTCTTGAACGCAATTTTCAAGCCTTTGCTGAAAATCGGGGTTTTTTTTTTTCGTTTTAATTAAAACAAAGAGTTTTTTTTACAAAACGTGTTTTTTTTTTCATTAAAACAGCGTTTAAAACATAACAATTAAAAACATGTTTAAAACGTATGAAAATAGTTTAAAACACGCTCAAAACGTGTTTAAAACAGAACATACAGGGCATTTTTCTTTTGAGTATACATACCCCGATAATTACAGCGTTTTTTAAAGTTGCGGGAAATCTTTGTTTCAATTAGAGATGCCACGAATAGTGTTTTTGCCGAATACCGAATATTCGGCCATGCTCTCGGCCGAAGCGCCGAATATTCGGCGGACGAATGTTCGGCAAAATATGTGTACACATCGCAGTGACAGGCTACGACCTGTCTCACTGCGGTATGTGCGCGAGCGACACAGCGTGCGTATTTGTTTGCTTCATTTGCGATTAGATCGTGTCACGACGCGCATTACTTGTTCATTCATATATCAAATTGGGTTACAACTAATAGTCCTTAGTCCTTATTATTAAAAAATATCGCCATAAGCTTTACAAAATGGCACAATTTAATAAAAAATCGCCTGTTTGGGAATATTATAAGATTTGTAGTGAAGATAATAGACTGGCGGTGTGTTTGCTGTGTAAAAACAAGATCTCGCGTGGTGGAGAAGGAAAGAAAGCAAGTAAGCAAAATCTTATTACATGTTAATAAGTAAAACAATTTTAGTGATATTTGGTATTTAGCCCTTGTAGTTTTTCTATTTCTTGTTATTTTTGCCTGGTACTTTATTTTACAAGTTTGATTTCGTTGAATAAACTTTATATAAATAAGTCGTATTTTTAAATATACATTTTATTTATTATCTTTGGAATTCAGAGGCTTAAGTGAAGCCAGAATAATACTAATAAAAATAATATAATAATAATTTAAGCTAGTACTATTCAAGAATTCCCTTTTAGATGTGAGATTTTTCATTGTTTAATTATTGTGTTCCGTTTTTTTTTTTGTTCACAGCTACTACTTCTTTGAAAAACCACCTTAAAAGCAAACATGCTGAGCAGTACGCTACGTTAACTGCGGTTCCCTCGACAAGTGGTAGCAAAAATGATGGTACTCTTACTTCTACCGATTCCAAGATAATGGCAGTACCAGGTACGTCAGGAATGAAACAGTTAACTCTGAAGGAAACAACCGAAAGGAAATTGTTATGGGATATAAATGATGTGAAATCAAAAAAATATCATTATTTAATCGGTGAAATGATTGTATTAGACAATGAACCATTGTCACTTGTTGAACGAGTCGGCTTTAAAAGGCTTATGGAATAGGCAGTACCTCAATACAAAATACCTGGTCGCACTTACATGACCGAGAAAATTATTCCTGATATATATAATAGAATTTGCTCTAAAATTGAAGCTAGTATTTCGCGAGCAACAGCTGTATCCGTGACGTCTGATATATGGACATGTCAGCACAATAATCAAAGTTGTTTGAGTTTCACTGCGCATTGGATATCTTCAGAGTTTGTTCATGAACATGGCGTTTTAGCGATGAAGCCATTTGCTGGCTCACATACTGGTACCAATATCGCAAAAGAACTCAATGCTATTGCAGAAAGAGGGAATATTAATATTCCTCATAACAAGATCCATTTACTTATCCATGACAGTGGAGCTAATATGATAAAAGGTGTACGAGACGCAGAATATGATTCTGCCAAGTGCTTCATTTATTCACTGCAACGAGCTGTCGAAGTATCGCTACAGTCTCAAACGGAAATAACAGAGATAATAAATGCCGCGAGACGAATTGTTATCCATTTTAACCACTCTGGTGTAGCACAAGAAAAGTTGAAATTAATTCGCCAAGATCTTAACTTGCCAAATCATCAACTAGTACAAGATGTAAGCACACGCTGGAATGCTACATATTATTTAATGGACCGATTATTAGAACAAAAGCGAGCTGTTTCTCTGTACATAACTGATCACGAGTGTTTAAACAATTTAACATCTTCTCAGTGGGAGCTAATGGAACAATGTGTCAAACTCCTCAAACCGTTCGAAGAGATTACGAAAATAACCAGCTCAGGTATTTCCTGCATCTCTGAAGTGATTCCACATGTTGTCACATTGTTGAATTACCTGAAAAAGGAAGAGACTGCAGATAGGACACCAAATTTATTGAGAATGAGATCTTCACTACAAGTTGAGCTTGAAATACGGTTCAACTTAGATGAGAATGACAAATATCTGGTTGCCACTTTTCTTGACCCGCGTTTCAAAACCAGTTTCCTGGGATTAGTTCAAACTCAAAGAGTAAAACAAAAAATTATTTTAAAAGCTCTGAAAATTAGTTGTGATGATTCTAGTAGTACTGATACTGGTGGTGATTCTTCTCCACTTCGAAAGAAAAGAAATATCAATGAAAATGATTAAACCATTGAAATACACGACAATTTCTGGAACTGTTTTGAGGAAATTGCTACAGAAAATATGCAAAATGATAAGGATGTGGATAAGAAAAGTACTATTGCAAATGAGCTGGATTTTTATATGAAAACCGCTCGCCTACATCGAACTGCAGACTCTTACAAATGGTGGTCAGTAAACGCAAAACAATATCCAAGGCTGACAGAATTCGCTAAGATTTATCTATCGTCTCCTGGCAGTAGTGTGTATAGTGAGAGGCTATTTTCAGAAGCAGGTATAGTTTATGAAGAATAGCGCAAACGTTTGCTATCAACAAACGCTGAAAAAATTGTTTTCATTCATCACAACTTACCATTGACAGGTTTTAAGTATTAAATGTAATATTTTGTGATGAAAATAAATAAATACATTTTTTAATAATGTGTTTTTTTTTTCAAAGTTTGGTATTCGGTATTCGGCCGAATAGTACGCAACATTCGGCCGAATACCGAATATTGGAAAAAGTAGCCGAATAGGCCGAATACCGAATAGTAACCGAATATTCGTGGCATCTCTAGTTTCAATGCGGTTAATTTAAGGCTTTTAACGAGTGTTTTCCACTCCCAGACTAAGCATGAACTAAAATTTCGAGTTTAGAAAAGCCTAAGAATTTGGATTGGCCGCGTAGCGAAGCGGAGCGGCCAATCCAAATTAGGCTTTTCTAAACTCGAAATTTTACTTCATGCGCCACGCTTAAAAACACTGATTTACAGTGAAGTTCAAAAATCACACAACCTAATATACGATAGAGTTATTGGGTTGCCTATAATCACTGTTTTAAACAATTATATCAGCGAAGAATTTGACTCACGTTTTATCCACATCTACATATTAGATTGCTAAAGCCGTTTGGTTGTGTAGCGACTTAACTAAATTTTCAGGCACTTCTAAGCTCGGAATTTTACTTCATGCTTAACCTGGGGGTGGAAACACTCATTAGAAGCTTCAAATTGAATGCTTTTTAAAAACAACGGATGCCTGAAAATTTTCAAAGTATATATTTTAAACTTTACGATATTTCAGTGTTTCATACGCGTGGCGCATGAAGTAAAATTTCGAGTTTAGAAAAGCCTAATTTGGATTGGCCGCTCCGCTTCGCTACGCGGCCAATCCAAATTTTCAGGCTTTTCTAAACTCGAAATTTTACTTCATGCTTAGTCTGGGAGTGGAAAACCCTCGTTTAAAGATTCAAATTGAAATCTTAGAAAAATTAACAACGAATGTCGTAAAATTTATAGTGTATGCATATGTATATCTGAAAGAAAAAATCCCTGTAATTAAAAACCACATTTATGCACACAGTTGTGATATTTTATTGTAATAAAATGTTATGTTTGATAATGTTATTTAAAATATCTTCAACTAACTGGACTGAAACTTAACTGAATTGAAATTTAAAAACATAAACAAACAATGTTAATGAGTAATGTAAAATATAATTTCAAAAATATTTATTTTTAGCATAAAAATAGATAATAAAAAAACCGTTTTTAACAAATTTAACGTTTAAATCATGTTTTAAACATATTTAAGATTTAAAACATGTTTAAAACGAAACCATTTAAAACACGATGGCTGTTTTTAAACATGTTTAAAGCACAATTTTAAAACAAAGTGTTTTGAACATAACAACCCTGCTGAAAATTGTTGTATACGTATTTCAACATCTCACGATTAATTACACTGGTCGGCATGAAAATCGGCCCTGACACCATTCCTGCTGATTCTTATGTAAAATGACCTCCTGAATCCGAATATGACCCCCGTTTTCCCCCATCACCCACCGTTTTCGGGGGAGGCCCCCCCACCTATTTTTATCACTTTTCGATAATTTGGAGGGATGAAAAGGATTATTTTAGCCGTTACGCTTCTTCTGAGGGGCTAGAGAAGTGAAAAGTTCCAAAACATGAACATTAGTAGCAAGGAGGTAGATTTGGGGGGGATTTGCCCCCTTAAATTGTAAAAAAATCCTTAAAAATGATCGATTTTTCCGTTTTTTTCGCAGTTTTTTCACTTATTTTCTACATATTTCAGCTTTCAGCAAATCCCCCCCCCCCAAATCTACCTCCTTGTTACAAATGTTCATGTTTTGGAACTTTTCACCTCTCTAGCCCCTCAGAAGAAATGTAAAGGCTAAAATAATCCTTTTCATCCCTCCAAATTATCGAAAAGTGATAAAAATAGGTGAAGGGGGGGGGAAACGGAGGTCATATTCGGATTCAGGAGGTCATTTTACATAAGAATCAGCAGGAATGGTGTCAGGGCTCGAAAAAAATTTTTTTTTGCAGACCAGTGTTATTGCCACTTGCCGCTTGACTTCCTTTTTCAGATCAGGCCAATGTATGGGGTTTATATGTAAAGACACGTTATTTGAGTTAAAATATATCCTAGTTTTACCGTTGTTTCATAAAAATATAAAACAGTGGCTTAATCACGTCTTAGATTTGATTATTTTTCTGCAATATCTATAAAAAATATTGGATAACTAAATTAGCCAAATAAAAGGTTCCTTTCCGAAGATTAATATTTTTTGTAATTTAAAAGTGCGATTCTTTTCGCAATCTACAACCAGTTAGTCTTATAAAGACTATATCAAACACTCATTGAAACAACTACTACTAAAAGTGCGATTCGTTTCGCAATCTACAACAAGTTAGTCTTACACAGAGTATATCAAACACTCATTGAAACAACTACTACACTTTTAATGTTTGAAGTATTCTGTTACCAAGAATTGGCAATTTCATTTATACTTACGTTTGAGCCGCAAGGTAACGTTTGACTCATTTGACTCAATTTGACTCAATTTTTTTTTTCTTGAATAACTTTCTCATTTATCACTTGGTGAAACATTTTGAAATAATATTAAAAGATAAATTAAAAGCACTAACCAAACATACTCCAAATAGTGAAACAAACCAAGTGTTTTTAATTTATCCTTTAATATTATTGACCCAAATTGTTACATTTGCAGTAGAGTACAGCATGTAACAGCAAACACTTGTTGTATAATTCAATATCCGTCGGGGTATTAGCTCGGAAAGTAGTTGTTTTTATAAGTGTTTGATATAGTCTTTGTAAGACTAACTTGTTTTAGATTGCGAAATAAATCGCACTATTGATATGTAAAGTTATTTAAATAAAAAAACACTTGGTATTGTTTCACAAATTAAAACTGTATTCCGACTAGTTTCGGATTGTTAGACCATTTTTAAAGGAATGTACAGGAGAAATTATTGTCTAGGTATATATACATATTTTTGTTTCAGGTAATAAGGGAAGTCAAAATTGGGGAATTACAAATCTCTTCGTTGTCGTTAACTATGTTTTTTTTCCATTTTTATGGCCCTGTTAATCTCCAGGCCTTTTTTTAGATTTAGTGTGTATCCCTTATTACCCGAATGCAAAATCTTAAAATTGTGCGGATTAAAGAAGTGATTGAATGCGATGCAATGTTTGGAAAAGCCAGTTGTTGGTTTATTATCTAAAACAGATTTTTTATGTTCTTTCATTCTGGTTTCGAATGATCTGCCGGTTTGCCCAATATAAATTGCATCGCATTCATCACATTGAATTTTATAAACTCCACATTTCTTTGAATTCTCTGTTTTCGTCTTGTTATTTATCAATAGTTTGCCTAAATTTAGTGGGCTTGATCATATAATATTAAAATTTTTCCTCCTAAATTGATTAATTATATTGTATGACAGGTCATTAACAAAATTTATTTTATATCATTGACTATCTATTTTTTGCTCAGGTGCGTAAAAGTATTTAATTAAATGCTTTTGTTTCTGTTTTATTAATAAATTATTTATAACGTCCTTGCTATAGCCATTATTTTTAGCAATTTAGTAAATAATATTTAATTCTTGTTTGAAATCAGATTTACTTAAAGGGATGTTAATTAATCTATTGATAAAATAGTGAAAAGTACTTAATTTTATTTTATTGGTATTGTTTGAATTGGCTGGAATGATTGTGTCCGTATATGTTTCATTTCTATGTATTTTAAATTCTAATTTATTAGTATTTTTAACAATGGTTATATCAAGGAAATTTTAAGCTGTTGTTGTTTGAAATATTCTGCAACCAAGAATTGGCAACTTCATTTATATTTTTTTTGTAATTTATTTTTATCCCTATAATAATAAATTCACTGAAATGTGGCACGATTTTGAATTTTTCGAAAATTTGAAAAACTGTTTCACGCGCGACATCCTAGTGACACAGTTTAAATAAATATATGAATGAAAAAACAGAAACCTTCGCAAAGAAGTTTTTTAGAATATGACTGATTTAGTTTTTCCAATATTTTTTGGAGAAATTGCACGAAAAACAAATTTAAGACGTAATTTATTAATATATATTGTAGATATTGTAGAAAAGCATGTAATGTAAGATGCTATGTTAATTTAGCGATGTTGAATATTTTTTTATTAAACAACCGTGGAAGTAGGAAATATTTTAATGAGATGATTACAACGTTTGTACTCTCCTTAAAGTATATCATTTTCTTTTTAATATTTCATCCTAAAATAAGGGCCGTAGTTAAGACGACAATATGCTGAGATTTATATATTTAGATGGCGGTTGACTTTCTGTTAATAATGATACATTTAAGGGGAGAAATTTATACAAAAAATTCTCATGTTAACATCAACAAAACATGACGATTTTTTTACTAAAATGACACAAACAAATTAGTAAAACTAAAATAACAATGATATTTTAATTAAATAAAATTTAAAAAATACGAGTATAATATTATTATAAAAAAATATTGAAACACTGAATAGTGACTGTATTTTAATGAACCTTTTGAAGCCGAGGTATTTGTTATGAACAAAATACAACATATGCTCGTATGCGTCAAATTATGTACACTTGATTGAATGCACGTAATGAAGTTAAATTTGCCATAAACACGCGTCAGGCATCCAATAAGGTCTGTAATTATGATGGCGATGGCGTAATATTACGCGCCATATAATTATGCTTTAATTTAAATTAAAAACAATTCCTTTAGTGGTCGATACAAAAGCTAATGTGCTATGAACATTTCACCTCCATTATAATTTCAAAATAATTGCACTCGCAAATATAAACATAGATTAATCATTTTTTGAATACGTTTAGAACAGTGGTTCTTGCGCTTCACAAAGACGCAAATTAAGTTTTAGGGAGAGCAATTGAAAATTTATGAATAATAATAGATTGTATTCGTTTTATTTTTTGATGAATCTAATATTTTATTATATAAATATTTTAGAATGGCTATAAGAAAATGTATGAAAATCGACTAATTAAAATTATTTTTAAACATTAAAAGTGCGATTCTTTTCGCAATCTACAACAAGTTAGTCTTACAAAGACTATATCAAATACTCATTGAAACAATTACTTCCCGGGCTAATACCCCGACGGACATTGAATTATACAACAAGTGTTTGCTGTTACATACAGTAACCTACTGCAAATGTAACAATTTATGAAATATATAAAATTATTTTTATTTATAATGTGTTAATGCTTTATATATGTACGTAACTAATTAGTATAATTTCGAGTTTAGAAAAGCCTGAAAATTTAGTTTAGTCGGTCCGCTTCGCCAAACCAAGTTTTTTCAGGTTTTTGTTAACATTGCTAATTGATTAATGTTTACGATATAAAAAAGGTGGGGCATGGTAAGAAAATGGTTGGAAAACACTGGTTTTTGAATATGCATTCTATGTAGTTTAGTTATTTCTAGAATAAATAAAATCACTTTCATAATTTATGAAAAACGGCGGATTAAATGCAATAAGTAAAAAAATCGAGTAATTTGCTTTTTAGAATAAACCGTTGACGTAGAATACAATTTGATGAACAAATAAAAATCGTGTTAAGGCCGCATGTTAAGGATAAGCTAAGCTTTAAATTGTTGTTGATTGTTTGTTTCCATGATGGAAATTGCGTTCAGGGTGGATGCTAGGAGATGCGGCGGAATTTCGCCGCTAAAACCAAAAACCCAATTAATATTGTAATGATTCGACCCTAGGTATTATACAAATTTATAATTTGTATTATTGTTTACGTTGTGTTGTGTATGTAGTAACCCTTTTATTTATTTACCAGGTTCGTTGTTTGTGTCAATATGCATTATCGTAAATACTGTGTCTTTATTCCCTTTTAATTTGACTAGGAGGATGTGTGGACAATAAATAAAACAGGATATGAGCTTAACGTATGCAAAGTTTATTGACCTTTCATGACATTTCTAATGAATTGATATGTCTTATATTATTTATATTCACAAAATATATTACCCAACGTTTATGCTTAAAAGTCATGTGCATTTGGTTAAACTCAAAAAAATGTATGACTCTACTTGTGGGAGCAAAATTAACTAGCCCCTGCATTTGCATTACGAGATGGGAAACCCACAAAAACCATCTCGGAGCTAGCATCACACACTCGACACACTTGCGATTAGTTAGTAGGACACTTAGTGCAATACTGACTCGGATTGGCCTTACACATCAATCGACTGGGCCGATTAGTTAGTAGGACATACCTCGTTTTCTCGCTCAGTTCGGCCTTACACATCAACCACCATACACCCCTCACTCGTGTGATTAGTTAGTAGGACACTTAGCGCAATACTGACTCGGATTGGCCTTACACATTAATCGACTGGGTCGATTAGTTAGTAGGACATACCTCGTTTTCTCGCTCAGTTCGGCCTTACACATCAACCACCATACACCCCTCACTCGTGTGATTAGTTAGTAGGACACTTAGCGCAATACTGACTCGGATTGGCCTTACACATCAATCGACTGGGCCGATTAGTTAGTAGGACATACCTCGTTTTCTCGCTCAGTTCGGCCTTACCCATCAACCACCATACACCCCTCACTCGTGTGATTAGTTAGTAGGACACTTAGCGCAATACTGACTCGGATTGGCCTTACACATCAATCGACTGGGTCGATTAGTTAGTAGGACATACCTCGTTTTCTCGCTCAGTTCGGCCTTACACATCAACCACCATACACCCCTCACTCGTGTGATTAGTTAGTAGGACACTTAGCGCAATACTGACTCGGATTGGCCTTACACATTAATCGACTGGGTCGATTAGTTAGTAGGACATACCTCGGTTTCTCGCTCAGTTCGGCCTTACACATCAACCACCATACACCCCTCACTCGTGTGATTAGTTAGTAGGACACTTAGCGCAATACTGACTCGGATTGGCCTTACACATCAATCGACTGGGTCGATTAGTTAGTAGGACATACCTCGTTTTCTCGCTCAGTTTGGCCTTACACATCAACCACCATACACCCCTCACTTGTGTGATTAGTTAGTAGGACACTTAGCGCAATACTGACTCGGATTGGCCTTACACATCAATCGACTGGGTCGATTAGTTAGTAGGACATACCTCGTTTTCTCGCTCAGTTCGGCCTTACACATCAACCACCATACACCTCTCACTCGTGTGATTAGTTAGTAGGACACTTAGCGCAATACTGACTCGGATTGGCCTTACACATCAATCGACTGGGTCGATTAGTTAGTAGGACATACCTCGTTTTCTCGCTCAGTTCGGCCTTACACATCAACCACCATACACCCCTCACTCGTGTGATTAGTTAGTAGGACACTTAGCGCAATACTGACTCGGATTGGCCTTACACATCAATCGACTGGGTCGATTAGTTAGTAGGACATACCTCGTTTTCTCGCTCAGTTCGGCCTTACACATCAACCACCATACACCCCTCACTCGTGTGATTAGTTAGTAGGACACTTAGCGCAATACTGACTCGGATTGGCCTTACACATCAATCGACTGGGTCGATTAGTTAGTAGGACATACCTCGTTTTCTTGCTCAGTTCGGCCTTACACATCAACCACCATACACCCCTCACTCGTGTGATTAGTTAGTAGGACACTTAGCGCAATACTGACTCGGATTGGCCTTACACATCAATCGACTGGGTCGATTAGTTAGTAGGACATACCTCGTTTTCTCGCTCAGTTCGGCCTTACACATCAACCACCATACACCCCTCATTCTCACCCCCCCCATCTTCCCCTTTTCTCAGATGTTTAAATTATTTCGCTGGTTTTGTTTGTTTGATTTTACCTTAGTCGGTTTGATGTAGAATTAATTTTACTCTTACGTGATAGTCTCTCCAGCGCTGTTATCCCTAACTCCATTCTCCATTTTCTAACTCTATTCTGAATACCTAACTCTTTTTATCAACATTACTTCACTAACTCACATCCCACTGAAACTTCCTATTCTCAACTGTCCCCATTTAAATTCAAATACTGACTGTCCTAGTCCCTGTCCCAAAACTAACTCATCTTTAGAATTGTTTCTTTGCTGCTCTCAAAGTTCTCCCCTCCCCAAATTTTGTTGCTTAGACTTTATCTACTACCATATTTGGTCACAAAACCCATCCCTCTCTGACGTCAACGTAATTTCCCTGACTCTGCACACTTGTTGTGTTTGCGTTCGTTAAACCCTGAACTGAATCTTTCTGTATGTCTTAGCATTTCTCCACGCGCCGGTACTTGTTTATTATTTTAAGGCGATGCTGCATTTGTTATTTCTTTCACATAAAAAAAAATTTGATCGACTAATGTTATTCTCGTATTTACTGGATATTGATTTTTCTTTATTATTTTCTTGGGTGATTTTTGTATTAATATTTTAATTTAATTTCGTCAAAAATAATATTTGCACATGACCCCTACTGACCTATTACAATATTATCAACTTGACGGCAAGAAAAGAAATATGTCATTATGATTTTTATTCTATGTTTTTATGATTGACAGTTATTAATATTTTTTTCCTATATCATCAATCGATATTAATAATTACATTCTCTGACTATAATAGAATGTTAATTTCGACATATGCATTGGCATTTTTAGACATGATTGTATTATTTATGATTTTTTTCGGCTATTGTGATATTATGGTACGTTGCGTTTTTCGTGACAGCAATCATATATTTTGACACAACGTTGTTGGACAATTATTCGACAATTATAATACAGTTTTGACACTGTTAGAAGTTAGAAATAAAATTTAATAAAGTGTTGTAATAATATAAAATAGTCTATTCTTGACAAAACGTGCGTAAAGTTTGTAATTATGCCTGTGTGAGTAACGTTTCCTTTTAATAATAAATTCCAATTTAAACACGAATAATTTCACTCCCAGACCTAGCTCGCGCGCCCCGGCAAATCCAAATTTTCCGGCTTTTCTAAACTGCAAAAGAGTATGGAAAAAAATGCAGATTTTCACACACAATTTTTTATTTTTTTAAAAAACCCCAAAATATCATAGACACTTTTAACTATATTAGAAACAAGGCTGACTACTTATAAGTAGAAAATCTTCAAAAGAATTACAGACTATCTTAACTATATTAGAGACAGCGCCGACTATTTATTTCCTCGAGACAAGAATGTTTAACCAACTTTTTTCACTCCTAAAAATTAATAAATAAAACAAAATTAATCTTTTAGCGCTCTCGATAAACCCAATTTGAAAGTCTCAAAAAAAACTTCATAGATGAAATGAAACATCTTTTAATATCAAATTGCTTACTTTTCAAATAAATTAAATTACTTTTATAATTTATGAAAAACAGACCATTAACTACTTCCCGTGAAAAAAATCGAGTAATTTGCTTTTTAGAATAAAACGTTGATGTAGAGTACAATTTGAAAAATACATAAGAATCGTGTTGAGGATTAGCTAAGCTTTAAATTGTTGTTAATTATTTGTTTCCAACATGAAAATTGCGTTCAGGATGAATACTAGAAATGTTTTTACCAACTCTCAAGTGATTTTAAATAGCTGAAATAGTAATGTTAATTGAATCAAGTTATACGAATTGCGTTTATTTATGGAATTTAAAAAATATACTTCGGAAAAATACACAAAATCGTATAAGATATGAAATTTATAGAGCTAACAATTTTTAACACAAAAATCAATTCATAAATTGGGAATAATAGTTGACTTATTCGATTAAAACTTAAAAAACATACAGAGAATTATTCATATAAGTAAGTATTCACATCCTGATGTTGGCTGTAAGTTTTCATACATTCGCTATTTTTGTAACAGAGTTTAATTCTAAGCTTTTAACGAGTGTTTCCACTCCCAGACTAAGCATGAAGTAAAATTTCGAGTTTAGAAAAGCCTGAAAATTTGGTTTGGTCGCGTAGCGCGTAGCGCTACGCGACCAAACCAAATTTTCAGGCTTTTCTAAACTCGAAATTTTACTTCATGCGCCACGCGTATACGACACTGATTTTAAGTGAAATTAAAAATATACTCATTGTCCGATTTTATTCTTTTAGGTATACCTACATACTTTGAAAGCACATTTGATTAGACGAATTAAATATTTTCAAAATTATTAACGAAAAATATTAACATTGTTGATTCGTCTAATCCCTGGGTCTCCAAACTAACTTCTTTGCGGGCCACAAATAGAATTCTACATAATACAGTCGGCCAAGATCCAATTAATTTTATAAAATTATGAAAAATTTAAGGAACAATTGTTACAATATTTCAAAATATGACATTTACAAACAAAATTACAAACAATCGCGGGCCGGATTCATGCAAGTCGCGGGCCGGATTTGGCCCGCGGGCCGTATTTCGGAGACCACTGGTCTAATCAAATTGCGCCAAAATATGTAGATATACTTAAAAGAAAAAATCCTTGTACGTCAATCTGTTAGTGTATCAATAAATATTAAAAAAGAACATAAATGTATTGATAGAAAATATGTTTCGGTCGTAATTCCACTTCTTGTTTTCCTTTTATCCCCGTTTCGATTCGGTTCTAGTCGGATTTTCCTGTGGGGGACGTTTCGCGTTTAGCAGTTGTCGGAATTAAGTCCATATAGTTTCATTTTAGCGGAATAGAAGGCAATGTGTGCGGTTTTAGTGAGGGACAAAGTAAAACGGTGGCTTTTCCCCGACTATTTTGCTCGTTCGCTGTGTGCTTTTATTACAACTTTAACATCCTCACGTTTTTATTTTCATCGTGTTTAAAAATTATATCACCCACCCCAGGATATATATTATATCTCCCTTATATTCTTTAATGCATCTTTATGAATTTTATTTAAATATTTAGTTGAATTTAAGCTTTAAAAATTAATTAAATAAATAATAAGTATATTGAGAGAAACATTCATAATCCTAAAAATGCAATAAGATTGTTTAAGATAATTGATTATATAATATAATAGTTAGTCTTCGGGCGAAGAATCATTTCTTCATTTCTACGCCTGAAGAAACCACAATGTGGCGAAACAATTGTAGCGAATGCACAATATATATTTGAAAGTGTTTAAATTGTTTTAGTTATATAAAAGTGAAGATGAACTTTCAACATTTATCAGCCTTATCAATCAGTATAAACTTATGATAAAATATCAACTTTGAGCGTAATTCTTCTGCCTCAAAAACTTTTAACGCAATAAATTAAAACCTTTTTTTATTTTGAATCAAATATTTTGTAAATGTATAAATTCTATCCACATTTGCATAAAAATACAGCGCTTTGATAAATAAATAATATAAAAATCTCTTCACCCGGAGAGAAACAAATGAATAATGAATATGAATTTATACAATTCAATTCAATTTATTTATTTCCAAACAGAATCAATAAACTGGGAATATCCTTTGGTGTTTAAATTAAAAATTCAAACTGTTTGAAAATAAATAAATTGAATTGAAGTACATAAAATGTAAATAGAATTTAAAAGTGAATTTAGAACAAAATAAATAAATTTCTTAATTTATTATTCTGTATGTATGTACACACCCATTTATACAGGCGTTTTGTAATTTGTATTTCTTTAACCATTTTTGTATATATACCTGTTTTATACGTAGTTTTAGTCACTTCATGTTTGATAATGGCAAGCTAAATTTGCTGAAACTGCAGTCACATAAACATAAATTGTGTTAAACAAACAAAGTTAAAACGTTTATTTTATTGATAAATTAACATGAAGCCTCCATAATACAAAATAATTTATTAGTGTTTAAATTATAAAACACTTTATTTTTAAACAAATTATCTTTTTAATTTGTTTAAAAAATAAATTGTTTTTTTTTAATTTAAACACCAAAGCATATTCCAAATTTATTGATTGTGCCCAGAATAGGCGCTTAATGTAAAAAATACATTATTTAATTAATTTACTTTTTTTTAAATTCACTCTCTCCATAATTCCATTGTCAAATGTCTCAAATTGACCTTGTTTTGTTTTTGGCGGACTACCCTCTACCCTGTATACGGAATGGATTATTAATCTTTCGTTTTTGCTTGCTTTTCTCTTTTATATGTTTTTTTTTTAATAGTTACTTACTCTACTTTTAATTTATTAATAATAATTAAAAAATTAAAAAAGAAGTAAATGTTTTAACAAGATGTATATTTTTTCTGTAATTGGATGAATCTGTTGGAAAATAAATTAGTATTTAAAACATTAAAAGTGCGATTCTTTACGCACTTTTAAATTAATATTATTAATAATAAACATACCGGATGAGTTTTTTTGTTTTCAACTAGGTATTTTAAAAAAATGTGAAAATTGTCGAATTTTTCAAATTGCGTAGCGAAGCCGAGCGACCAAATCATTTTTTTAGGCTTTTCTAAACTCGAAATTCTACTTGATGCGCCACACGTATAAAACACTAAAGTATTGTGAAGTTCAAAATATACTACTTAAGCAGTATGTTGAAGGTAGGTATTTTCACTCATCATAAATCGGTGTTTTATACGCGTGGAGCATGAAGTAAAATTTCGAGTTTAGAAAAGCCTAAAAATTTGGTTTGATCGCGTAGTTAAATATGTATATATAACTTGAAAAATATTTTTCTGTATTACTCCTTGAGAATGACGATAAGTCGAAACATTCGGAGAGAATACAATAATAGTAGTGAAACAAACCAAGTGACTTTTATTTAATTATCAACAATGTACAAATACTTTTAGCCACTTAGTTTGATAATGCCTAGCTTGTAGTCGAAACTATAGTCACTGAAACGTAAAATAAAAGAAGTTAAATAAAGTTAAGTGTTTTAATTAAATTGTAATAAAAAATTGTGTTTGCACTTCTTGGTTAAGCATAAGGTTTATATTTTCACAGCTGTTCTCAACTAGAATCATTTAATTTATACGACAGGCGTATAAAAAACGGATTTTTAATGAAGTTCATTCCAGTTATAACAATTATTTATCTTTAGATGAGGATAAGGAATTATTGATGATTTTGTAATAATAATATTCTCAGCATCAGAATGCAGGATTTTTAAATTTGACGAACAGATAAAGGAATTTGATAAATAGAAATAGCTTTGAATTTCAGTACGGCACATTTTTATTTAAATTATATTCTCTTGAAATGCCTTTGAAGAGGAACCTGCCATTGATCTGCAGCCAGTGGCGCTTCCAATACAAATCAAAATTTAGGGACTGAAATATTCATATTTGAATAAATATTAAAATATTAATATTCAACTTTTTGAATTACTCCCATTTGAATCATACTTTATTTTTATAACTGAGTCCCAATTATACAAAGTTATAAAGTGTTTCATTTGTTGATTATGATGACCAAAACAAATGTTCAGTTAATTAAAAATATACTGTTAAATCATTATTGAAAAATACTGCTATAGGAAGATTAAAAATATACTGCTAAAGAAAAATATTTAAAACTTCACTTGAAATCAATGTTTTGTACGCGTGGCGCATGAAGTAAAATTTCGAGTTTAGAAAAGCCCCGTGAAAATTTGCCTCGGGTCGCTGCGCGACCCTCGACAAATTTTCAACGCGGGGCTTTTCTAAACTCGAAATTTTACTTCATGCTTAGTCTGGGAGTGGACGACACTCGATTATAGCATTAAACTGAACTCTTAAAAAAAAGCAACGAATATCTGAAGATTAACTGTATATACGCAGAAATTGACATATGTATACTTAAAAGAACTCCCTGTCAAAAATAAATACACAGGAAATTAGAAAATATTATTTGAGTTTGAGTTTAAAATAGTATCGGATAAGTTGATTTGAACAAACGTACATATCTCTAACTTAAAAAAAAGGGCGAGGCTTTTCTAAACCTAAATTTCACTTGATGGTTAATCAAGGAGTGGAAACACTCGAATTTTTCTTTTACATGTATACATGTTAAAAAGTTCTAATTACAGGGAATTTTTCTTTTACAATTTTTCAATGTAAATTTTCAGAGGTTCGTGATCTTGTTACAAAGTTTTAATTTAAAAACTCTATCGAGTGTTTTCCACTCCCAGACTAAGCATGAAGTAAAATTTCGAGTTTAGAAAAGCCCCGCGTAGAAAATTTGTCGAGGGTCGCGCAGCGACCCTCGACAAATTTTCACGGGGCTTTTCTAAACTCGAAATTTTACTTCATGCGCCACGCGTATAAACCACTGATTTAACGTAAAGTTCAGAATATACTTCGACATAGTATTGTTTAGTTTATTAATTTTACAAATGTTTATATGGAATATGTGAAAGTATACTTAAAAGAAAAACCCCGAATGTGTTGTAAAGTTGCAAGTTTTAGAGTTCTCTTTTTTTAAAATATGTGCACCGCACAGTGGGCCAAAGCTCTTTAAAATCTGGCCATAATAGGAAAATGTACCTAAAATCCTACAATACTTTGTCCTATTAGGTTCTGGGAGTCGCTGATTACGAATTAGATGTCGGAATTGGAAATTTCAAAATGGTGAATCCAATATGGCGAATGAAAAATTATAAATTGAGCGGATTCGCGTAAAACTTCGGGTATAAGATATTTGAAGGTTGCTGATTACAAATTTGATGCTAGAATCGCAAAATTCAAATTGGTGGATCCAATATGGCGGATGAAAATTTATAAATTTTGCGGATTCACGTGAAACTTAAGGTAGGTTGCCAATAACGATTAAGATATGTGTTGATTCGATATATAGAGATTTAACATGTAAAATCACATTTACGTATTTTCCTGCTTCCGAGGTGAGGAAAAGTGCAAGAGCAAACAAAGGTACAAGAGTAAATAAAAATTACGAAAAAAAAAACCCAAGTGTTTAGGGCGATAGTTGGTTGAAAGTCATTTACTATATTTGATCGAGTTTTGAAAATAACGAAAATTAAAAATAGAAAGCCACCGGAACACCCATCTTAATTTATCATTTTTGATACGGATGTCGAGTATTAGACCTCTAAATGACCGTAATCAAGTGCTCAAAAGGCCCATATTGTTTCCGGATACCCGGCCCGGGAAGCAGGAAAATGCGTGAATGTGATTCGACATGTTTAATCCCTATGAATACCTGATCGAATCAACACCCGGTATGTGGCATTTTTCAATCGAAATCGTAGTCATATTCATCGTTGACTTCATTATCGCTAGCAACATTACTGTCATAAGAGTCGATATCGGGTTGTTCGCTGGTAGCTGACTCAAGAAGCAGATCTTTTACTACAGGTGGTATCTGTTTATCTTCTCCAATTGTGATTTGCTGCAAGGTCGATATTAATGGATCCGAAGATGCCAAAAGACAATGGAAGACGTCATACATAGTTTTCTCCCGGGAATATTTACGCGTAAAGTCTTCTCGGTAACGCCGGATGTCTTTATTCCGAGCTTCCTGCGCATCTTCAGATAGCCGACCAATTGGCAACGGAGCAGCTTCGATTATGGCATGTCCGTGTATCAAATCTGTATGGACTGATGTCGGCATCGGGTACCACGAGTATAAGTCTACGTACCGTCTGGCTACATTCAAGCAGTACGTTTTGAATTTATCGATATCAATGGCACATCCGCTTGATATTGTGTGCAAAATTATTTTGCACTTCATCATTAACTCCTCATCAATTCCCAAAATTTTAGCAGTTAAGGGAACATCGTCAAAAAAGCGCCTAGCAGTATTGCCGTCATTTGTGGTACCTGATCCCTGTCTAGGAAAATCAATCAGCAAACCAAAAATGCGTTTGAAATCGCTTTGAATTTCAGCTTTGCGAGTCGCGACACGCTGTTTCTGCTCTACAGACCGAGCCTGCCACTTTTTCTCCGATTCTTCTCCGTTCTTATACGCTAAATGTACAAACCACTCCATAAACCTTATCCAGGCATGGAGTGAAGATACTCCAAGAGCAAGGTTTGCGCAGTCGATCTCCTTATCCACAATCGAATCAATGTCATTAAATTGTTTCGATGTTGCCTTACAAATGTAACAACGTTGAGCCGATGAAGTGTCCGTTACGGCATTTTTCACTTTGCCGTCGACCATAGTAAAAACCAAGTGATATTTAACCGCTATATTTCTGTCATTGACAACAGTATGGAACGGCACAAGAGATTTAATCTGGTTTTCAATATGTTCTTTCTCGGCTCGAGTATTGTCAGCAGACTCTTTCAAAAATTGCAGTCGTAGCGGTCTGCAAAATCGGGTCGACGATGACTTCGGATTCCTCCAAATAACAATTTTATCATTTTTGGCAGCAGTCAGTTCCAATGGTACGACCGAAGTAAATAACACATCTGCATCACTGCTTTTTTCGTTATCGAATTTTTGCTTGTACATTTGACCAGTTGATCCATCACAGCCCCACTTACAAATTAAGGTACAATTGCCCACAAAGTCTGAATCTATCGCGTTAATTTTGTTTCTCGCCACGTCAATCAACCTCGCCGTAATATGGTCCAGCGGTGCCTGCAGTTGCACTTCCGCAGCAGTCTCTGTTATTTTAATACTCGAACTTGGCGGGTAACAACGTTTTTTAGCTGACAATAATTTGGCGTACGATGGATATACGGATGCACGGCGGTTCTTATTCGTCACATCTCGTACCATGAGATATGCCGCCTTTGTCATTTTAGCTGAGATCATCATATTCAGAGCTACATCGGCAGATATCTCGCTTAGCATTGGTTTCTGCGCATCATTATACGCCTTCTGATATTTAGCCGCTCGCTCCAGTGAATTCGTTGTTACCGCTTTCAATATACTGGAGGCTGCATGGGCACCATCAGCACGAAGATTCATTTGCGTGGCGTACGCCAATTCAGATGTGATGGTCAAAGATCTGAGTTCTTTCGTTCTTCAACGCTTTGTTCTGTCGCTAGTGACTTCAAATGAGGAACGATTTCGACTATACGTCTTCCTTGCATAGCTTCGCGTGGACTGCTGTTCCGTTACTAGATCATTCTGCAACGAAAGCTTATTATTATACAGTAATGTCAAATAAGCAATAATACGAACGCGGACGGTACTCACCACAAATGTAATTGATCCGTCCAACCACTGTTTATTGGTAACGCCAAATCGGTCTCGTTTCCGTTGAGCCTGGTTCCACCTTATCCACAACTTTGACAAAATCAATCGTAATTGCTGTTCGTTGGCAGAGCTCAGCTGAAACGGGATGCCTAAGTCTTCACTCAATTTGGACTGTACAGCCGCGAATTGACTTTTAGTACCCGCTGTCCATACATTTTTCACACAGTCAAATATTTGCCTACGCGAGTAAGTTTTTGAATTTGAAGTAGATGCTGCAAAAGAAATTATTCAAAATGTTCATCACAGGATTATCTATAAAAAATGGTTATATGGCCATCATGTTCAATCATGTTGGCCATATAAACAAACCATGATTCCATGGTGGCTGAGAACGCTAGGAGTCTGATTTTACCACTGGAAAATCCCATTTGCAATGAAATGCAGCCTGTTCTGGTCGTTTTTTACGAAATGCTGGGAGATTGTTCTTTGAAACAACTTGGTAGGATGCACCTGTAGTGCCCTCTTGAACGCAATTAATAAGAACTACCCCATCGCTGTCCCAGAATGATGGTGACCATGCATTTTTTTCAGCAATGACGCTTACCCGAAATTTTAAGCATCAAATACAGTCCTCACTCTCGGCGCTGTCGCTAGAGTTCTGTCTGCCATACAGTGATGATAATAATACCACGCATCCACAACGAGTGCACGAGTATTTTAAAACAAACTGCATGTTTCTATCTGTTTCAGTCATGAGAAAAAAAAATCGGATATGTTATATCTAGAACGCACCTTGTAATAGTAAATATAAAAAACACGTTCCCACCACAGAAGAACCATCGTACACGGAAATGGCGCAAACATGGGCACCCGATTTATTTTGAAATCTTTAACGACATTGTTAAGGTAGTACCAGAGCTACTCAGTGAAGTGGAACGTCACAGAACAAATTTTGTAGACAATGATTTTTGAGAATTTCGGTGTTACGCAATACAGGTTAAATGTACTTTAGTTTTAAGTCAAAATACTTTATTAAAAGGGTTACAAATGTGATAGTCTTACCTAAGGTGCTACCCATCTCATGTGATCTTGATAACTGGGCCGGATCACTGTCACTCGTTAACAATAACACAATATAAATGGTCAAAAATGTGCTGTTTTTCCAACCCGTGTTTACCGGAAACTGTCACAATGCGTATCATACAAATTACTGAGTGGAATGCCACCGCAGCGTTGGACTAGTATGCACTAGTGTCATCTATATACGATTTCACGGAACTAAAGTCCGAACGCGCACCATTTTTTTCCTAATTTGGCCAGGTTTTAAAGCGAGGTAGCCTACTGTGCACCGTGACAATTTATTTGAAAATATATGATTTATTTGTCATATTATTATTCATTTACCAACATTTCAAAATTTGATGTTTAAAATACCCTACTGTTAAAGCAGGACTGCAACTGTTCGCAGTAAATACACCCTAAGTTAGGTCACGAGTTTACATACTTAAAAGAAAAATTTCCTGTATGTACTTATAGTATCTTCACACATTTTACCGTACATGTTTACGTTTTAATTTCTTTCAAGATGGTGTTTTCCCCTCGCGAATTTTGAAATTGAATCCTCGTGGGAATTAGGGGTTCTATTTTTAGTTGATTACCTAGCAGCCCGTGAAGCGGACTGGGAGAGAGCCACAGGTTTTTACGAGGACGGACCTTCTCGGTGATCAATTCTATTTCCATCCACCGGAAATGTTTGTTTTCCCCTGATTCTATGCGGCTTTACATAAAAGTATTTTGAATAGGATTTTACGCGATTGCATTCAATTCTGCAAATTGGATGTTTTAAATGATATTGGATATATAACGAGCTTGAAAAACAATTGCACTACTATAAGATTATAAGGATATTTTTCTTACTTATCACTTAGTGATACATTTTAAACTAATAATATAATATAGGATAAATCAAAGTAACTCTCGGTTGTTGTACTACTGGCTTATATTTGCTTGAATAGTTTTGCTTTTTACGCCATTAAAAGGCAAACAAGGTAAATAGCGAAACTAATCGAGTAAATTGAAGCAAATAGTGAAACAAATAGAGTGTTATTTTTGATTTATTTGATTATAAGATAATATATTTTTTTTTAATTTCTTGAATTAATTTCTCATCTGGCACTTGGTGAAACATATTACACTATGTAAAGTTAATTAAAGGAAAGGCACTTGGTATTGTTTCACAACTAAATAAGATAAGATAAGATAATTGCTTTTTAAAATGTACTGCTATAGCAGTATATTTTGAAAGGCAACTATAAATAGAACCAATAATTCCCACGAGGATTTAATTTCAAAATTCGCGAGGGAAAACATCATCTTCAAAAAATATAAAAATAAATAAATGTGTGAAGATACTATAAGTACATACAGGGAATTTTTCTTTTAAGTATGCATATATTGATGTATACGCAGGAATTTTTTATGAATACGTTATTTTTATTTAAAGCTTCTAACGAGTGCTTCCTCTCCTTGATTAAGCATGAAGTGAAATTTCGAGTTTAGAAAAGCCTGAACATTTGTTTTAGTCATCATAATTCACAAATGAAATACTTTTCAATTTTGTATAACTGAGACTTAGTTATAAAAATAAAGGTAAATCGTAAGGCTGGGATTTAAATGCGAATAATTTAAATAGTCTAATATTCATATTTGGATATTTATTTAAAAATGAATATTTATTTAAATATGAATATTTATTCAAATATTAATATTTATTCAAATATTAATATTTATTCAAATAAGAATATTTCAGTCACCACATTTTGATTTGTATTGGAAGCGCCACTGGCTGCAGATCAATGGCAGGTTCCTCTTTAAAGACATTTCAAGAGAATAATATTGAAAAAAAAAATTGTCGTTGTACTAAAAATCATAATTATTTCTATTTATCAAATATCTTTACCCGTTCGTCAATTTTAAAAATCCTAAAAAAAAAATGCAATATGATGCTGAGAATATAATTATTACAAAATTATCAATAGTTTTGCTTTTTACGCCATTAATAGGCAAACAAGGTAAATAGCAAAACTAATGAGTAAATTGAAGCAAATAGTGAAACAAATGGAGTGTTATTTTTTATTTATCCTTTATTATTATTAAATTATAAGGAATTATGAGATGATTGACTTTTACAATGTACTGCTATAGCAGTATAATTTGAAATTCACTTTAAATCAGTTTTATTAGCCTGGCTCATGAAGTAAAATTACGATTTTAGAAAAGCCTGCAAATTTAGATTTGGACGCTACGCTTGGCTTCTCGCTTAAATCCATATTTAAAGCTTTTATACACTCGACATTTTATTTTTCTAAAAAAAAATCTGGAAAGCACTTATTTCAAGCGCTAAAACAAATTAAACCAATCCTGTAAATATTTAACACGGCCGAATGAAATAAAGGCACACGCGAAACGCACTTCCCACGCAAGTAATTGAAGTTGTAAAGTAAGGGAACGATAAAGGCGGCATTAAAATTAGGAACTTTGCGGTCAATTTCTCCGCTAAAATGGGCTTAATATGAGCCTGTAAAAGGGAGCCCTATACCTACCGCAAGATCAAAACTTTCGCTTCGCAGGAAACCACTTTGCATTTACGCCGACTTCTTGAACGTTAAATATTAATGAATGGAAAGCAAGGCAAAGGTTCCTTTATTCTTGATTATGTTTCAATTTACGCCGGTTGTGTATTTGTGATTTTTTTTGTTATCAAAAATATTGCTAATTTTTCACTAATTATCTCGATTACAGGGTTTTTCTATTGTATTTCATTATTGATCAAATGAGATTCACTATATCCTAAATATATTTTACATTGTCATATGCCAAAAGATTTTTTGATTTACGAAATGAGTTTTACTATATACCAAATACTTTTTACTTTAATATTTTTGTTGAACATTTTTGCAGTAACTATAACTTTCTTCTGGAAATATTTTATTTTTAATTATACATATGTAACACTACTTACACTTTCTCCGGATAACGAGTCCTCTTAGTTTATTGCTAGCATGCATTTTTTGACGCGATTTTGCTGTCAAGTGAAATGTAATTGACAAAATGTGATAAGGGTTTGACATATAGGGAAATGTATTTTATAAATAGAAAATACATCGGATACACATTCGATATAAAGTAAAATGCAATAGAAAAACTCTGTATATAAACTCTCTGTTTTTATCTTTCCTGTATAAATTATGTAAGAATCCCTCTCGTAGAATAAACGAAATTATCTCAACGAAATTAACAAACCAAAATCCTCAAACATATCAAAACTCACACCCACTTACATAAACATAATCCCGCTATCTTCCCTAACCAAGACTTCTTTGAAATAATTACTGCACTAATCGGGCAATTAATTACATTTACCACCCTCTCTCTCTCTTATCCATTGCGTAGATTTGTTGAAGCCGGAGACCGCTAATTACATATGCAAACTAACAATTAGTGAATATTAGTGTAATTATAAGCCGGAAATGCATCGCACTTTTGGAAACACTTAATTGGAGCATGCACTCTAATGAGCAGGCACGACCGAAATGAAGTTATTACCGCTCTGGTTAATCCCTGTGATCATGGAAGGAACAGGTGTTTACGCGTTCTAATTGCCCTTTATGTGAATTTGATTCCACTAGGTTTGTATATAATCATGTACAGGGGTTTTGGTGTTATTATTTTGTGGATTAGGGGATGGGGCAATGCTAATTGTTTATTAGATAATTATATAGAGCAAACGTTAATGGTGTCTATAATCAAAGTATTTTTAAGTATTAAATTTAAAGTTAGATTATTGTGTCTATTGAAGAATGTTTTTTAAATATTTTTTTGTAATAGATTGTAAAAAGGGAGTTGTTTGTTCAACTCATTGAGCGCCATAGATGCAATAAAGCAACATTATTAATTTTTTGTTAAGTAAATTACTAAGGTCCATTTGCACCCCGACCGATTAGCTTTAATCATCCACTAATCATTGATTAAACGTCTGATTAAGTCAAAGTTCTAGAACATAAGAATGTTATAAATTTTTAAGATATCCTAAACATGTCTCTTTTATCAATATGAAAATGTGTAAACAATTTGTGAATACAATTGTTGTGTTTTTAAAAAGTACTAATTAAGTTAATCGACTTGGGTGCAAACGGGCATAAATAAGTTAATTTTATACATTGTATTATTTGCCCTTACTTATAATTGTGTGTAGAAAAAGGTAAATATATTGTTCTTTAAATATTTTTATTATTACCCGTTTCAAAAAAGTATTTTTTACTGAATTTATAACTTCACAATATTTCAAAGTTTTATACGCATGGCGCATGAAGTAAAATTTCGAGTTTAAAAAAGCCTAATTTGGCCCGGTCGCTTCGCTTCGCTACGCAACCGAGCCAAATTTTCAAGCTTTTCTAAACTCGAAATTTTACTTCATGCTTAATCTGGGAGTCGAAACACTTGTCTAAAACATCAAATTGAACGTTTTTATAAAATCGACGAATGGCTGAAACTTTACAGCGTATAAATAATATATAATGTAATATATTTAAAGGAAAAATTCCCAGTATATCATATAGTAAGTCATTTATAAAAATCATAAATAGAATCAACTTTTAAAGTTAAATTTATTAGTGCTCGGCCGTATTATTATGTATTAAAACCTTCATAATATTTCAGTGTTTTATACGCGTGGCGCATGAAGTAAAATTTCGAGTTTAGAAAAGCCTAATTTGGCTCGGTCGCTTCGCTTCGCTACGCAACCGAGCCAAATTTTTAGGCTCTTCTAAACTCGAAATTTTACTTCATGCTTAATCTGGGAGTGGAAACACTCATTTAAAACATCAAATTGAACGTTTTTATAAAATCGACGAGTGGCTGAAACATTACAGCGTATACATTATATATATTTATAAGAAAAATTCCCAGTATATTATATAGTGAGTCATTTATAGAAATCATAAATAGAATCAACTTTTAAAGTTAAATTTAATAGTTCTTGGCCGTATTATTAATCCTGACTTATGAATGGGTGTAGAAAAATATAAATATTTTGTAATTTAAATAATTTTATTATTAATAATTTCAAAAAAGTATTTTTAAGTGTATCAATACCTTCACAATATTTCAGTGTTTTATACGCGTGGCGCATAAAGTAAAATTTCGAGTTTAGAAAAGCCTAATTTGGCTCGGTCGCTCCGCTTCGCTACGCGCCCGAGCCAAATTTTCAGGCTTTTCTAAACTCGAAATTTTACTTCATGCTTAATCTGGGATTATAAACACTCGTTCAAAACATTAAATTGAACGTTTCTATAAAATCGACGAGTGTCTGAAAGTTTACAGCGTATACATTATATATATTTAAAAGAAAAATTCCCAGTATGTTATATAATAAGTCATTTATAGAAATCATAAATAGAAGTGTAGTGTCAACTTTTAAAGTTAAATTTATTAGTGTTCGGCCGTTAATGGGTTAATAAATATAATAAATGAATGGTTGTCCGAAAAACGTGGAGTATTGATTCATGATTAATTTTGGATGAATGCGCCAGGTGCAATGTTAATAAAGAAGATACTTACCATACACAAACATGCTTTTGATTATAAAATACTACTATAATATCTTTATTGAAAAAGAAATACAATATAGTATATTATGCAACAAGTGTTATAAACTGCACTTTAGTCACGAGTTTATTAGGCACGAGCGGAGAGCAGCGGAGCGAGTGTTTAATAATACCATTGTCTAGAGAAGTTCATAACAGGAATTGCATACTATACTTTTTTCTACGACTAAAATGCAAACATTTTGAAATTATTTTATTATCTTAAACGATCATGGTAACAGTACAATATTATCAAATTAGTCTACTTGGGTAAATATAAATTGACAGTCACATTACTGATATTATGGCAATTGCTAAAGGAAATCATTGATTCTTTTAAATTTCTTTGGTATTGTGTATAATTTATTCTATTTAAGTTTAAAGTATTCCTTGTTTCAACCCAACCTAAAATATTTACAAGTTTAATAATTGTATTTAATTTGGTTTTACATTTTACCTTTATAAATAGGTATTCTTTACGACGAATATGAGTGAGTTATGTGATAAAAACAGTTTTTATTTTAACTTTTCTTCACAAATTTATTTTATATTAGATGTACATTTCGGTCACAAGGTGGCCATTATCAATGGTTTTAATATCACCTTATAACCGAAATGTACATCTGGTATAAAATAAATTTGTGAAGAAAGGTTAAAAAGTGTTTTTACTTGAAGGTATTCCTTATCTGGAGAAGACGACAGAAGTTCTTTCATTTGCTGCGATGTCAAAGTTTTTTACTTTTTAGGTCTGTAACCGTCTGATTTCCGCTTCAGTTACGCGCACAATTTGGTGTTCTTGCTTATATCAACATTGTTTTTAATATTTACTGTCCTCCGCAACATTGAAAAGATTGCTCACAGAGAGGACGGTTTTATCCTTTTCATAAGTTGTTCGAAATATGCAAGTAGCACATTTTCAGAGAAAGAATTTGTTTGCCTTTCTTGACGTCAATCTTAAAAAGGTTCATATGTACGTTCGTATTGGTTTTTTGATTTCGGCAGCAGCAAACTAGCAGTGATGCTGCTGCTTGAATAATTTCGGGGGGATCCTGGTTACTTTCACTGTCGTTTATTATTCACACGAAAGGTACTTTATTGCAAAACTGAAAATTACTTGCGCGTTTTCGCACCGCGTCGCGTTGAAACGTTTAACATGTGACAACTAATAACTCAACGCTTGCCTCAGCTCATGGTTGAAAATCTGTACCTAACTTAACCCCATGGTTAAAATGCACGATCCTACGGTTTGTCGAATGTGTATTTAAAATACAACATATGTGATAATTAGTATTTTACAGATGGGAGTAGAAAAAATTAATTTTACATTTTTTAAAAATTAAATATAATTTGTTGTTTTCTTGTTCTTCACAAGGGCTATCGACCATAGGTCTATCTGTCACGGGATTGGGTTAGATTTGATTTGTTGCGATCTAAGGTAGGAAAGTAGGGTAAAAAGAGGATATGTATTCGTAAAGAGTTATAGGCGGGTTTTTGAATTTAGAGATTATAGCAGGAAATCTAAGTCTATCTTTCATTGAGGTAATTTGGGTTATTTGATAGAGGAGTAAATTTGATGGGTTATAGAGGGGGTTATAGAGGGGGTTATAGAGGGGGTTTTGGGGGTGTCGAAGTTTAGTGGGGATATGGAGAGAGGATCTTTCAACTACTTCGAGGTTATTTATAATGGCAGTACATGGATTTAAGAAAAGGATGGAACTATAGTCTAGGATGGGACGGCAAATTATTTTGTATATTTTTGTACAAGTGTTAGTACTGATACCTTGGTTTTTCTCGCTCCACGATGTTTGCTTTTTCTTTAGAGGTATGATTTTTGAAGATTACTTTTAAGTCTAAAAGGATTCCTAGGTATTTGCACAATGGAGAAGAGTGTAGTAGACCCGTTAATGGATATGGAAAGAGAATTAGGTAGAATACGATGATAGGGAGTTGGGATTTCTTAGGATTCATTTAGAGTCTCCACTTGGAAAACCGAGTGGCGGATTGGTTTGCAAATTCTTAAAAGGAGTTAATGAGGCTAATGTTGATGAATGAGTAATTAGGACAGTATCATCCGCAAACTGTAGAGGATAAGAGGATAGATTTATGTAGTTAGGATTTGAGTGGTTTAGATCAGAGCCATATATGTTGTATAATAGGGGTGACAATAGAGAACCTAGAGGAACAATTTGTTCAGGATAGAATAACGAGGATAACGTTTGTCTTATGCGGATTTGTAGTTTGCGGTTGAGGAGGAAATTTCGGATTAGGTTGATAAGATGGTTGGGTACGTTAAGGATACTCCATTTAAAAAAGGCCCCGATGCCAAACGTAATTTTTTACCTTCTAGATGCGTTGTTTGGCAGTTGGATGTAGGGATAGTTAAGAGTAGGGTTATAGAGCGGTTTGGAAAGAAACCGTATTAGTACATTGGGATATGTGGTAAAACGTGGCTAAGTATTTTTTGTTTAAATAGGGATTTGTACAGTTCTCCGAGTACGGGTAGTAAGGTAATGGGAAGGTAGTTGTTTGAATGTATAGGATCGGTTTTGGGTTTGTGGATGCAGGTGATTATTCCATGTTTCCATTCAGAGGAAAATATTTGATGGATATAACTAAAATTAAGGATCTTGAACAAGTTTATCATCTTTCACGTGGTGAAACATATTTAACTATGCTTTAAAAAATAAAACATTTGGTTAATCCTAACCTTTGTACTCCTTGAGAATGACTTAAAGTCGAAACTAGTTGAATTAAAAAACCAAAATATTAGTGAAATTTAACCAAGTGTTTTCTTTTTTTGAATCATAAAATTAAGGATTTTTAGGATATATGTATGAATGGAATGTGGGAGGGCTTTCAATATTAGTCGGTGTACTTTATCATGTCCAGGTGCTGTATTTTTTGTCTTCTGAAGTACTGTAAAGTACGTCTCTTCGTCCAGTCCATCGTTAGGAGGAGGGAGAGGTGGACGTTCTGAAAGGGTGCGGTTTTCGTATCAACTGTTTTCGGTTTCAAAAAAGTCATTCTTAAAGGAAGCGTCGTTTGTCATTTTATATATGTTTTTGAAATTGTCTACAAATATATCTGAAATGTCTTTGTCAGTTGCTCGTTTGTCATTTGTTACTTGGTCGATAATTTCAGAGATAGTCTTGTAAGTTTTATATTTACTGAGTTTCTTTATTTCTGTCCAATATTTCTTTCCTTGAAGGTTATTAATATTATTGCATGATTCCAGCCATTTGTGTGTTTTATATTCAATTATGAGTTTTTTTTGTCCTTGTTTAGTCTGTTGAATGTTATTCCTTCGTCCTCTGTCTAAAGTCCCGGTATAGTTGTCTCTTGTATTTTATTAATCTAAGATTATAAAGTATTATACTTATAATTTTATTTGAGAACAAGATTTTATTCTGACGCGATAAGGCTGTATTTTGATCTGCAATAAGTCTATATTTTAAATTGCGGTATAGCTGTATTTTGACCTGAAACAAAGCTACTTTTTGATCTAAGATTAGGTAATATTTTAGTATGTGATCAGACAATGTTTACCCAAAGCATGGTGATATTTGGAACTGTGATAAGGCTATACTTTGACCTGAATATGGCTATATATTTTTACAGGCCAACATTTAGCCTGTAAAAATCAAAGTATAGCCTTATCATAGTTCTAAATATCACCATGTTTTGGGTTAAACACATAACACATTTTACATGTTAAATATTACCTACATTTTAATCAACAACTAGGCTATTCTATAAACTGCCATAAGGTTATATTTTTATCTATGATAAAATTATATTTTTACATGTGATAAGGCTATATTTTAACCTGTGATTTGACAATAATTTGACCTGCAATAAGACAATATATTAACCTATAACAAGGCTAAGTTTTGATCAAATAAGGCTATGCTTCGAACTGGACAAGGCTATAATTTGAACTGAGACAGGACTGTATGTTGACCAGGCTATATTTTGATCTTTTACTAGTATATACTTTGACCTGCCATAAGGCTATATTTTAATCTAAGATAAGATTATATTTTTACATGTGATAAGGCTATATTTTAACCCATGATAATATTTTAACCTGTGCTGAGACTATGTTTTGACTTAAAACAAGGTTATATTTGGAACTGTATATACGAGGCTATACTTTGATCTCAGACAAAACTGTATGTTGACCTGTGACAAGGCTGCGTTTTGATCTACGACTAGACTATACGTTGACCTGCGAGAAGGCAATATTTTGGAGGCATTACTCCCCACCCCCTTAAATACGTGCCTGTGGTTAACCATACTTTTAACAAAAGTATAGTTAAAGTATATGAATTTGTCTTCAGTACTCATTCATTCACCGGATAACTATATACGCGTTTCAGGCTTCAACGCCATTATCAGTATAGTCCCGAACTAGTGCTTGAAAAATACTGAATATCTTTGACCATTTATTAATGCCTATGCAATTTACATATGTTTGAAAGCGTAATCGCCATATAATGGGCATTAGATGGCGATTACGCTTTCGAACATATGTAAAAGTATAGTTAACCATACTTTTAGCACAAGTATGGTTAACCATACTTTTGTCTAAATATTTAATCCAACTATAGAAATGGCACTTTTTCTTCAAACGCTTCATTACGTTTGTTCATTTATATTACTTATATTTTCTTTTGAGTCAAACTTTTCTGTTGTAGAAATTGGTGAGGGGAGGAAAGAGCCGAAGCGTCGCTCGGCCGTTCTTTCGCATTTGTCAAGCCGTAAGAAAACGAAAACTGCGACTAATGTCACGAAATTAATTAATTAAAACAAGTAAATGGATACGCAGTGAGCGGTTAACGAACGCTCGCCGGCGGTAAATTAGAAATAAACTTTTAATGCTCGCAATTTTCGTGCGGGAAATTAAGAGAAATCGCCTTTTCCCCTCGTATCTGTTTGCCCGTGGAAACCCCCGTTGGGCGAATGCACCGAAAGGATTTTTCTTTTGTTTACTTTAAATCCTGTTTATAAAATTATAAAAATAAAGAAAAAATATACAAATATTTTTTAAGTATAGGTATCTCGATGTATAGGCTGTAAATTTTCAGGCATTTGTTGTTTTTATAAAATCGTTTAATTTCAAGTTTCAAACGAGCGTATCCAATCCTTGATTAAGCATAAAGTAAAACTTGAGCTTAGAACACCCTGACAATGTGGTTGGGTAGCGAAGCAGAGTGAAACTTGAAATTAAACTAGTTTATAAAAACACAAAACAAAATTTACAGCGTACATATCTAGATATGTATACTTAAAAAATATTTGTATATTTTTTCTTTATTTTTACAATTTTAAAAACAGGATTTAAAGCAAACAAAAAATAATCTTTTCGGTGCAATGTAAACTCGAAATTTTCACTTTATGCCCCACCCGTACAAAACACTGACTTCAAGTAACATTTTTGACTAATTGGTTAGAGTGAAATAAATTTAGTACGTCATATATCTATTATTTAAATGACGAGGAACGTGCTATGATAAACACACCATTTTCTTTTTCTTCAAATGATTCATAAAATATTTAAACCAACAATATTGCAATTATTTTAATAATACTGAATAATTTAATGAAATTAACTTTGGCAACAAATAATCTATGTAAGTATTCAAGCATAAACCAGCCACGATATTTGGATGAAAATGAATTCCCACGGGTGAAAATATGTAACAAGCTAGTGAGCGCGCAAGAGGGATATTGTATTGCACCCTCGCCCCCGAAAACTCATTAATTCATCCAAATTAGAACTTCTTATTATTCCTTTGAGTCATATTCTCCTCCGCGTGAACAAAACGAGGCCGCGGGAATTTAGTCGCACACCTGTTTAAATTGAATAGTTCTCGCCGTACTTGATTAATAATGCATGCTGGAAAAAGTATGTGTAGGTACAGAGGAGGCGTGAAACTTTTTAAGTAGACCGTTAAAACATGTTTGTTGAAATTTAATAATGAAATTGCACGTGTGCTCGTTGTTCTGATATTACATGGAAATTCTTTTGTTATCGCTGGAAACATTTTAATTATAGAATAGCTGGAATGTTTCGCCTTTTCGACGATACTCATAGTTTCGAATTTAATGGAAATATTAATTAGGACATTACTGTACGTTTGAATATAAATAATAATTGTGAAAAAGTTTAAAAGAATGTTTATGAAATAATAACGTTATTTTTTTGTAAGAAACATTTTAGGGTTAATACTGTTACTGCGCTCCCTTCAAATAGAAAGTTTTCTCAACTCAGAATTTTACTTCATGCTTAATTTCGGATTGGAAATACTCGATAAAGGCTTTAGATTAAAAGTTTTTACCTAAAACAAAAATTTCCTGTATAAATACGATGAGAATGTACATACATTCTCATCGTATTTATCATTTCCGCACTTTTATTCTATACAAGTATGGAAACATTTTCCGCATTTATAAAACTAAGCTCCAATTGTGCACTGAGGAGAAAATCGCCCATAGAAATATAGATTCAATACGCAAGAAACCGCAGCAGTGCTGAATTAATAAAAGTAATATTTTCTCTTTCCATTCAAAAAATTAAGCTTCAATTTTATACAGCGTACTGTAGAAAAATTCTACTTTGAAAATAATAAAACAATTTAAAAAATTATAAGCATGCGGAATTATAATAGAATATTCTGGTCGCATTTATAAAAGCAATTAAATCGAAACGCGTTTCGCCGACGTTGCCGTGTTTGGGGTTACTAATTAACCTTCCGTAAAAACTTTTAACCGTGCTTATTTAAATAAATGAATTGCTAGTTTTCAGAGGGTAATCAAGTTTTAGTTTCGGAATTTAGATTGAATGTGTCTAGAAATTATAATATTTTGCATATTTTAACAATCACTGGAATTACAAAAAATAATAATATATATCGAAACTAGTTGGAAAGAAATGAAACAGTAGTATATCAAACCAAGTGATTCTATTCAATTATTATTATTGTAAACATGTTGTGATTAATGAGAACCAAATTGATGAATCATTTAGCTTCAAAGCACATACATGCCCAAAGACTACATGTCAACTGTCTACGAATATGATACAACGATTGAAGTGGCTATCGAAGGCCGCCATAATATTGCTGCGAAAGTTAAGCAGTTACAAGGCTCCTCAATAGTTTGGTTCACTGACGGATCTAAAACAAAAATGGAGTCGGAATCGGTATCACTGGTCCTCGATTCGAGTTATCGAGGGCCTCCATCGATATTTCAGGCAGAAATCGAGGCCTTGAACACATGCGCCCCAGTATGTTTAGAAAGGGACTACAACAAAAAGAGGATATGTATATGCTCAGACAGTCAGGCTGTATTAAAGACAATAAAAGCACCTACATGTAAGTCGAAATCTGTCTTGGAGTGCAAACTATACCTAAAACAGCTGGCCAGGAACAACAAAGTTAAACTGCTCTGGGTTTCAGGTCATGCAAGGATCAAAGGTAATAAAATTGCCACCAGGCCTGCCAAAGAAGGCTCCAAAACTCCATTTGTTGGACCAGAACCCTACAGTGGAATAACTAAAGTCCGCATCAAGGGAATGATCCAGAAGTTAGAAGATGCTGCCAAAAGTGCTCACCTAAGAAACACGCTTGGTTTGAGGCATGTGAAACGGTTTATCGTCTCCTCTGAAGTAAGAGCCAAACAGTTTTCAGGCTAAGCAAGGGCACCCTAAGGCTCATAACCGGCCTTCTAACCGGACACTGTCCTCTGAAATACCACCTCACTAAAATGGGTCAGACAACTGATGCCAATTACAGATTCTGCAACGAGGCACAAGAAACAGCAGAGCACTTACTTTGTGAATGCTCTGCCCTGTCGCTTTAAAGAAGGAACTACCTGTCAACGGTCACTTTAAAGCCTGATGATATGGTACACATTAACCCTTAAGTTATTGTAGACTACGCAAGAGGTATAGACATTGAGAGACGCAAGTTGGTCAGGGATAATTACAAAAGATCTTTCAGGTCGAAGTAATTTTGGAAGGCCCAAAGGTCACACGACCCACCGACCCCATAACATAACATAACAACTTCAAAACACTTAATTAATAAACTCTATGGCTAGTTGCACCACAATTAATTAACTTTAGTCAATCACTAATCATTAATTAAATCTTTGATTATATCAAAATTGTGAATATAAAGTTGTTTTAAATTTGTAAGATATCCCAAACATGTTTCTTTTATCAATATGCAATTGTGGTAACAATTTGTGAATAAAGTTATTGTGTGTTAAAGAATTACTAATCACGCATTAAGGTTAAGCAGCTATGGTGCAAGTGGGCATTATAATAGCAGACTGTCCATTAAATACATAACTTTTTAGATTTTAACTCTTAATTGTTTGATAAGGTCTCGATGCCTTCAAAGAAAAACCCAATACACCTATAAAAATAACGTCTCAAACAATTAAGAAGAGTACTTCTAAATTAAGGAGAGTACTTCTTAATTATTTGAGAAGATATTTTCTAAAATTTGGCGTGCTGTAATTGTACAAAGGAATGTCTGCTACTAGCAAGAAAACAGCGACGCATGGTCATGCAGAGAGAGACGTTTTCAAAATTAATTTATCCGGAATTCGCCGACAATTATGAGCGCTCATACCGGTAAGTGACACGCCATCAGAATGCGAGGGTGCATGTGCAATTCCTCCACTAATTCTATTATCCTTGTTAGTTTAGGTGTTTCCAACAAACAGACACTTGCATATTGGATCGATATAACTGAATAATTATAATTTCTTGTTTGTCTTGTTATACAAATTCAGGGATTTATTCTTTGGAAGCGCAAAATTCGGTTAGACTAAATTTGCGTTTATAAAAATTAATACCATAAGGTTTAACATAAGCTGTGTGTATAAATGAAATTGCCAATTCTTGGTTGCAAAATACTTCAAACATTAAAAGTGCGATTCTTTTCGCAATCTACAACAAGTTAGTCTTACAAAGACTATATCAAACACTCATTGAAACAACTACTTCCCGGGCTAATACCCCGACGGACATTGAATTATACAACAAGTGTTTGCTGTTACATACAGTAACCTACTGCAAATGCAACAATTTGGGTCAAATTATTTAGGCCATCTATAGACGCGTTTCGAGATTTATCTCTCATCAGTATAGCTTTGCAGTAGGTTACTGTATGTAACAGCAAACACTTGTTGTATAATTCAATGTCCGTCGGGGTATTAGCCCGGGAAGTAGTTGTTTCAATGAGTGTTTGATATAGTCTTTGTAAGACTAACTTGTTGTAGATTGCGAAAAGAATCGCACTTTTAATGTTTATAAGCTGTGTGGTTTTAAAATTAACATTGAATCAATGTATTATACGCGTGGTGCATGAAGTAAAATTTCGAGTTAAGAAAAGCCTAATGAAGATTTTGAATAAAAAATAAAATACAATTATTTCAATTACCGCCATTTATTTTGATTAAATTCTATGAAATTGTAAGTAAATTTAACATTGGTTAAAATTTATAGAAGCATTATAGTTAAGACAATTTATAATATTACTATTATTATTTTATTGAAAATCGCTCGCACATAAAATCAAGCATAACTTCTTTCAAAAACCAACATTACCATGAAACAAAAGCAAACAATAGTCGAAGGCTTTTAATTAACGTAATGCTTGGTTGGTTTCAAGCAATCAAATCTTAGATTTGGAACAAAAACCACTGCTTTACTCACTTTGCACATTGACTTCAATAAAAATCGATCGCTCAAAAAATGTAAGACAACTATTTTTACAAACTTAATATGTTAAGTAAATAAAATGCAAACAAGTGCCAAAGAATGTACCTTTATAATTATGTAAAGCTGAATTACTATTAGGCTCAAATTAACACCTAAATTTTAAGTCAAAATCACTGTTTTTTTCAAGTATTTGTGAATTAAATTTAATAAAAATTGCTTACTAAAAAAATAACTGCTACTTTATTGAAATAGTTGGCAGTTTTATGAAACAAAATGCAAAAGACAGCCAAAGAATGTTGATTTGAATAGATCCTACACTCAATTGTTTATACGCTTTAACCAAAGCTTAAATTGTAAGTATATCGCGTTATTCGTATTGAATTTAATAATAAATCAATCGCTCAAATTATTTATTACAACTTCTTTCAAATATTTAACATTTTAATAAAACAAAAGAAATACGACAGCTAAAAGACAAGGCTTTGAATCGTTTTTTGCTTAAATCAGACCTTCAATTTTAAATTAAATTCGCTGTTTTCTCACTCTACTTATTGAGTTTTAGAAAAAAAAACTGTTCGCTCATACAGTTAAGCGCATTTTTTTTTTTTCAAAGAATTAACATTTTCATGAGACAAAAAGCAAATGGTAGTCAAAGATCGAGGCTCTACGTAAGTTACGTAATATTCAATTATTTCAAGGCTTAAATTTAAAGTCAAGTTTGCTGCTAATTAATCAATCGCTTAAATTATTAATCACAACTTTTTAAAAGAAAATAACATTTAAATGAATATTTCTTGAATAATTTTCTCACTTATCACTTGGTGAAACATTTTTAAATATTGATAATGAAGGTTTAAATTAAATTACACTTGGTTTGTTTCACAATTTTTTACTTTACTATTTACTCGACTAGTTTCGCGTTTTACAGCATTATCAGGAGTTTCATATATTTCTGCGATTTTTTTAAACTAAATCTACGTCAATTAAAATTACGTTCTCGTCTTTAAAACATCTGTTATTTTAAAAAAAGCTGTCCACGATTTCAAAATTTTAAAACTAAATCTACGTTGTTATAATTTTCTTGATTATAACAGTGAGTTTTTTCAGCAAAAATCAACAGCTAGATAAAATTACTCCTGATAATGCTGTTAAACGCGAAACTAGTCGAGTAAATAGTAAATTAAAAAATTGTGAAACAAACCAAGTGTAATTTAATTTAAACTTTCATTATCAATATTTAAATGAAACAAAATTAATACGACAGCTAACGGTCAAGGCTTTGAATCGCCGTAATGTTTAATAATAATTGTTTTTTCGCTTAAATCGGGACTTAAATTTGAAGTTAAATTAGCTGGTTTTCCACTCTACGTATTAAATTTTTTAAAAAAAGCTGTTTGCTCAAACAATTAACGCTTTTGATATCAAAAAATGAACACTCTCATTAGACAAAAAGCAAATAGTAGTCTAAGATCGAGGCTTTGAAGTTACGTTGAAATATTACAACGCTTAAATTTTAAGTCAATTGCGCTGTGTTTTCACTCTAAGTATTACATTTAATTAAAAAAACAATCTTTGAATAACTAAGCATAACTTTTTTAATAAACTGAGTGCGTCCTAAAACAAAAAGTAATAGTAATAAATTTGTACTGTCCAACAGAAAACATCCTAATAACAAGATAATATAGTTAAACATAATGCAAATTAATTATAAAATATATAAAAATAATACATAAATAATACAATATTAAATCATTTGGATACAATACTGACAGGTGATTTTACTAATAGATTAAATGGCTGCTATGAAAAGATGAAATATGCAGCATAATTCTATTTTAGAGGTCAGGGGAGTCAACAGAATTGTGCAGACGTTTGTATAGGAAAGAAAATACACAAATAAAACATTGTAATACAAATACTACAACAAACTTTTGGCAACGTTAAAAACATTGTTTTCCGTGCAATATTGATTTATATACATTACTGAAATGTTAAACATGATACTAAAATTTAACATGGTTTTCTAAAGTTTCAAAAATATTGAGGCAAAGTAACACAACGTTGTATAATAATTACAATTTGATTTTTATGCAGCATTGTATTGTAAACATTCCATAAATATTGAAAATTATAACATTGCATTTTTAACAATGTATAATTGTTGAAACTGTACAGCCTTATGCCCACTGAACACGGAAACATTTTAAATATTACACGAATATTGAAAATGATACTAAAATAAAACATTGTATTTAAATTACTACAACAAAGTTTTAGCAACGTTACAAACATTGTATAAACGTTTTTCGTGCAATATTGATTTATATACATTACCGAAATGTTAAGCATGATACTAAAATACAACATTGTTTTATATAGTTTCAAAAATATTGCGGCAAAGTAACACAACGTTATATAATTATTACAATTTGACTTTTATGCAACATTGTATTGTAAACATTGGATATATATTGAAAATGGTAACATTGCATTTTTAACATTGTATAATTGTTGAAACTGTTGCTGTAATGCAAGTAAACATGTCCTAACTATATGCTGTAAATCTTCAGATATTCGTTGTTTTTTTAAAAGTTCAACTGAAAGATTTAAACAAGTGTTTTCCACTCCCAGACTAAGCATGAAGTAAAATTTCGAGTTTAGAAAAGCCCCGTGAAAATTTGTCGAGGGTCGCGCAGCGACCCGAGACAAATTTTCTGGGCTTTTCTAAACTCGAAATTTTACTTCATGCGCCACGCGTATAAGCCGCTGATTAATATTGAAGTTTATGCACTTGTTAACAATATTTTAATGTTTTCAGAGTTTAAGGGTACCAGGTACTTAGGTTCCGGGGTACTGTCTCCCTTAGAATATACATTACTTTTTGTAAGACAGTTTTGTTTTTATTGTTTTCTTTTTACCAATATATATTTGTATTATTTGACCCATTTAAACCCAGAAATCAATTTTGCATTGAGATTACGAGGGAAACCTTCCTATAACGTTCACTTAATTGCTGCATATTGGATTGTGCATATAATACGGATTCTATGCATTCATCGTATGCATCTTAACATGCATACATACATTCATGTTGCTGCACCATTGACATGCAACACGAGCAATTACTCTTATTTGTATGCAACCCAACATGGGTTGCATACAAATAAGAGTAATTGCTCGTGTTGCATGTCAATGGTGCAGCAACATTTTTCTTTGAATGTTAGCATGCAACGTTCCTGCAGGCGGACATTCAGCGTTTATTCAACGTTTTTTCAACATTCATGCAACTTAAAACGCAACGTTTCGTGTTGCGCGGTAACATTGATGCAACGTGCCATGCAACGTTTCTTTGCTCAGTGGGTAGAATATTATAAAATAAATGTTCTTGCTTAATCATAGCACACATTTACAGAAACTAAAAATGTTATGCATTTAAATTAATCAAATAATTCGTGTATAATATAATAACACCACGTTTATATAGGATCCCGTTTTTTGTTTATTTTCCATTTATCAGCCGGTTATCCTTTCGCCTTATATCTTTTCCCACTTTCGCGCAATAATTAAAATTTTGCGGCCGGCAAATCTAAAAGCCATAAATTTGTCATGCCGCGCCGCCTCCGCCGAACTTTCAGCGCGCCCTGTAATTTAAATTAGTTTAAAAGCAATTTTACACGCTTTTAATACGCCATAGAGCATAAACGACATTAATTCACGTTCGTGCGCCCCCCGTGTGTTTGATTAATGCCAGAGCACAATTACCGGCCGCCCGTTTTCGATAATAATCGCATGCAATTAGAAAACCCTGAGTGTCGTTAGTTAGTTGGGATATTATATTTGGCGCACAATAATATATTACGTCACGAGAGTGGTGTGCAGCATATTACATATGAGCGGATAAGTTACGCACGAACCGCGCAGCGGTGAGTGCAGTATTCCGCGAGTATGTAATTGCCATACTACTCGAGAAGCGTACGATACTTTACCTACGCCCTAACAAAATAAACAATGAGCATGAAAGGACAACTTAATTAGTCAATAATTTTTGATAGTAACATGACATTGATTGAAACTGAATTACTACTTGATCAATATACATCAAAGGAATGTCATTTGGTTGTGGGGTAATTATTCAGCTGTTCAGCTGTCAGCGTGTAATATACTTGTCAAAGCTATTACGTGCATGTGCAGGTAATGTCAATCATATGCATCAAGATGACAGTGTGGTATGATGCGGTTACTAGATACAGCGTAGGTAAAATAATTTTACTGCGCTTGAGTGCGGTGAATTAGTTAACCCTTTAATGCACGGAGTAACATACAGGGAGTTTTTCTTTTAAGTATACGTATTCCAAATTTGTCCTTTTTTGTAAATCTTTAGATATTCCTTGTTTTTTTTTTAAGTTCAATTTTAAGCTTTAAACGAGTGGTTCCACTCCCAGACTAAGCATGAAGTAAAATTTCGAGTTTAGAAAAGCCCTGTGAAAATTTGTCGAGGGTCGCGCAACGACCCGAGACAAATTTTCTGGGCTTTTCTAAACTCGAAATTTTACTTCATGCGCCACGCGTATCAAACACTAAAATATTGTACAATTTATGTATATTCGAACCTCACATGAAATCTGTGTTTTATACGCGTGGCGCATGAAGTAAAATTTCGAGTTTAGAAAAGCCCAGAAAATTTGTCTCGGGTCGCTGCGCGACCCATCAAATTTTCACGGGGCTTTTCTAAACTCGAAATTTTACTTCATGCTTAGTCTGGAAATGGAAAACACTCGTTTAAAGCTTCAAATAGAACTCTTGTAAAAAACAACGAACGTCGGAAAATTTACAGCTTATGCATATGTTTACATAAAAGAAAAATTCACTGTATATGATACACATTAAATAGACGTAATAGTAAATACTATTTTATATTTCCGTTTGCGAAATGTATTGTATATTAACTACGCAAGTATCAGAGATGTATGTACATATTTTTTAAAGTACGAAATTGTTGGATATTCGTATTATAGCCGTTTATTCAAGCAAATTCGAGTCTAGCGTTCAGATTGGGTTTTGTACTCCGATATACTGCTTTCAAAAAAGTACTTATATTCCATATAAATAATATGTTCTTATACTTTACTGTTAAAAAGGGTATGTATGTTGATTTTATCCATCTGGTGTATTAAAATTATTTTATAAATTAAATCAGAAAACGTTTAAAATATATATAGCATATATGCAGATTTCTACAGATTTTTATTATTTTTCTTGTAAACTCTGATAATATATTATGTATTATGGTATTATGTGTATTATGTTATTGCATTTCAATCTTGTATTTATTACAAACATCAGTCCAAATGTAATTAGCTTCAGTGAAACACGGAGATAATCCGTTTTAACTCTTTACTGTACGATCTTTTTAGTTTTAACATTATAAACATTTGTTTTTTTTTTAAATCGAGCAGTAAACAGTTAAAACTGATTATCTCCGTGTTTCACTGAAGTTAATTACATTTGTACTGATGTTTGTAATAAATACAAGATTGAAATACAATAACATAATACACACAATAACATTATACATAATATATTATTCGCGCATGTGTATCTCTGAAAATAAACTGCAATTAATTCTTGAATGCTAGTTGGAAAATAATTCAATTTCACTTACTAGTAACCAGTTCTATGATAACATTATTATTTGATATTTTAATATAGATTATTAAAATTACATTACAGTTTATCTTAACCATTTTATTATTACACTGGAAGTTCAATTTTTATCTATCATTAATTTCTACTTGAGATCTTTAAATTAATTTTGGTTTACTATTTAAAATAGCCTTTTCCTTTTAGAAATAACAAATTAAATACACTTGGATAATCTATCAAAAAAACTAAATAAAACTTACTATGCTATATTCAAGGTAAAAAATACAGTGGACACCAGTGCACTACTTAATGTATACTATAGTTTAGCATATTCACATATCGCTGGTAATATTACATTGTCGGGTAGCACGGCAAAATACAAAAGAAGATTTGTTGCACAAAAGAGGATATTAAGGCTCATATACAATCTCAAATCGAAAGATACATGCAAGCCAATATTTAAAATAAATAAAATCTTGACAGTTCCGTGTATTTATATATATAAACTACTTCTCTGTACAAAAACTCTAACAACCACATACATAACAAATCAACACCTACATTGCTATAATACCAGAAATGCAAGTCATTTTGTAACTGAGAAACATAATACAACAAAATTTGAAAAGTCGCCCAGTCATATGGGAAAAAAACTTTATTCACATTTGCCAAAACGCATTCAAAATCTTAATATTAAGGAATTTAGAACTACCATTAAATTACTGTTGGTTGAAAAAGTATTTTACAGCACTACCGAATATTTAAACGAAAAAATTGTGTGACTGCTATTATTTTTAATCTGTTTCTGTGACCGCTATATTTCATGTTTAAACAATAAATTGTGTGATTGCTATTATGTTGAATCTGTTCCTGTGACCGTTATATTATATATTTTATGTGTTAAACAATTTAAATTATTCTTGACTTGTATATCCATTTGTAATGGTTTTAATACCAAATAAACGTATTCTATTCTATTCTAAATTACCTTTACAGCTGTTTTGTAATTTCTTGTATATACCAGTAAAAACGTTAGTTTAGCAATCAACTAAAACGGCATTTGACATAAGTCACCCACTGAGCAAAGAAACATTACATGATACGTTGCATCCCACTGAGCAAACACATTCAAGTAATGTGTCATCAACATTAATACAACGTTTAATGTTGCTACAATGTTATTTGTTTGTTTTTTGCTTAGTGGGATCAATGTTACCGCGCAACACGAAACGTTGAGTTTTAAGTTGCATGAATGTTGAAAAAACGTTGAATAAACGCTGAATGTCCGCATGCGGGAACGTTGCATGCTAACGTTCAAAGAAAAATGTTGCTGCACCGTTGACAAAACAACGCCTATGCAACACGAGCCATTACTCTTATTTGTATGCAACCCAACATATGAATGTATATTTAACACGTATATGTTAAGTTGCATACGATCAATTAATAGAATCTGTATTGTATACAACCCGTTGTGCAGCAGTTAAGTGAACGTTATAGGAAGGTTTCTCACGTAATCTCAATGCAAAATTTATTTCTGGGTTTAAATGGGTCAAAAAATACAAATATATATTGGTAACAAGAAAACAATAAAAAAACGGTCTTACAAAAAGTAATGTATAGTCTAGGGGAGACAGTACCCTGGAACCTAAGTACCTAGTACCCTTATACTCTGAAATCAATAAAATATTTGTAACACGTGCATGAACTTCAATTGACATTATCCGCTTATACGCGTGGCGCATGAAGTAAAATGTCGAGTTTAGAAAAGCCCAGAAAATTTGTCTCGGGTCGCTGCGCGACCCTCGACAAATTTCACGGGGCTTTTCTAAACTCGAAATTTTACTTCATACTTAGTCTGATGGGAAAACACTCGTTTTAAGCTTTCAGTTGAGCTCTTTTAAAAAAACAACGAATATCTGAACATTTACAGCATATAATTGGGATATGTTTACTTGAATGAGAAGCTCCTGATAATGCTGTAAAACGCGAAACTAGTCGAGTAAATAGTAAAGTAAAAAATTGTGAAACAATCCAAGTGTAATTTAATTTAAACCTTCATTATCAATATTTAAAAATGTTTCACCAAGTGATAAGTGAGAAAACTATTCAAGAAATGAGAAACTATCTGTATGTTCAATGTTCATGTAATGTGTAAACCACGATGCTGCATTAAAGCAACAGTTTCAACAATTATACAATGTTAAAAATGCAATGTTACTATTTTTAATATATATCCAATGTTTACAATACAATGTTGCATAAAAGTCAAATTGTAATGATTATATAACGTTGTGTTACTTTACCGCAATATTTTTGAAACGTTATAAGAATGTTGAAATTTAGTATTACGTTTACCATTTCGGTAATCTATATAAATAAATATTCCTCAGAAAACGTTTATACAATGTTTGTAAGGTTGCTAAAATTTTGTTGTAATAATTTGAATACAATGTTTTATTTTAGTATCATGTTTAATATTCGTGCAATATTTAAAATCTTTCCATGTTCAGTGGGTACCCACTGAGCAAATACATTTAAGTAAACATTAAAAGTGCGATTCTTTTCGCAATCTACAACAAGTTAGTCTTACAAAGACTATATCAAACACTCATTGAAACAACTACTTCCCGGGCTAATACCCCGACGGACATTGAATTATACAACAAGTGTTTGCTGTTACATACAGTAACCTACTGCAAATGTAACAATTTGGGTCAAATTATTCAGGCCATCTATAGACGCGTTTCGAGATTTATCGAGATTGTAGATTGCGAAAAGAATCGCACTTTTAATGTTTGAAGTATTCTGCAACCAAGAATTGGCAATTTCATTTATACTAACATTTAAGTAATGTTTGATCAACATTAAAACAACATTTAATATTGTTATAATGTTGATAAAACGTTATTTGTTTGTTTTTTGCTGAGTGGGTATTTTCCATAAGTAACCTGTATAACATTTTACAAATAAATGTCCATTATCACTCTTAATTTTAAAATCTATATGTCCCTTCTATCTTCAATATTAACTATTTGACTACTTTGAAATACATCAGATCTAAAAGTAATCTAAATAAATAGCGGCGCGTTTGGCGCCGCTATTTACTTAGATTACTTTTAGTATTAGATATATTGATTTCGAAAATCAATATATTTATGTTTTCACTTTTATCGGTCATTTAGAAAACCCGGATATGTATTTAAATTATGTATAAAGTGTTTGTTTTGAAGTGGAAACATGAACCGCTCTCGGGGTGGCAAAAACTGTGTGACTGTTTTGATTGGGCTCTGTTCAATGTGTATGACTTGCGTTTTATTTAGGTATACATCCCCTATGTATACAGAATCTGTATAATGTAGGTGCTCAAAAACAGTACTCTTTCTTTGTGTTTCCACAGGTTATATACAGGGTGTCTACGCTAAACCGTTCGTTAAAAGTTTATATGGTTGCCGTTGCACTAAGAAATTAGAAAAAAATCCTTGTCATACGGTTGAATCAGTTCTCCTCATGTGAAATATTTTCAACTTTATATCACTTCCGGTTCCACCGGAAGTAGCACCAAATTTGTTATTTTAAATGGAACACCCTATATATTAGTGATTTTTAGGATTCCTTGTTTAAATTGCAACATATTTTATTCGAACATATGTACACTTATCTCTTATAGTTTTCAAGCAAAAAAAATATTTCTAAAATTCTGACCTCTAAAAGGCATCTTGAAATCTGTTTGTAACTTTTCTTAAGAATAAGATAAAAATATGATTATATCTCTACTTGTACCTAGAGGATGCCTCTATGAATGTATGAATTGGAAACTGTCAATTAAAATAAATGTTCTTAAAATGTCAATATCGAAGTGCCCTCTTCAATATCTCGTAATTCAATTTTTTAAATGGAATGACCCATTTTTTATTACGTGGTACTATTGGGGGGAAGATTTCCTACAAAAAAGTATTAACAACTATACTCCTAAAGCAAGTGGTTTTCTAATTATTTCGAAGATTCGTTTTTCGTCGCATTTATGCAGGGAATAATGCGCGCATAAGTCGCAACTGAATTTTAGTAGGCAAATAGTAATGCTTTTGTTTTGTGGCTTATGTAATGCGAAATGTCAAATAATAAAAAGAATTAGTACAAAGTTCTACAGAAATCAACAAAATAAATAAATACACCCATCAACAAATTATCAATTTATTGTTTATACATGACAACTGCGATAGAATTGGTACTCGAACATGTAGAATATTTAATGAAACAAAATTTGATTCCAATCTTCTAAATCTTGTTTCATTCATCGGCGGCAAATGTGGATAATTTGCCGCCGATGAATAAAAACAAGATTTAGAAGATTGGAATCAAATTTTGTTCAATTGGCAGTTGCCATGTATAAAGAATAAATTGATACTTTGTTGATTTGTGTAATTATTCATTTTGTTGATTTCTGTACAATTTTTTTTTATTATTTGACAATTAGCAATACAATCGCGATAAAACAAAAGCATACTACTGGCCTACTAAAATTCAATTGCGACTTATGCGCGCATTATTCCTTGCATAAATGCGACGAAAAACGAATTTTCGAAATAATTCGAAAACTACTTGCTTTAGGAGTATACTTTTATAAAACTTTTTTGTAGGAAATTTCGTACCATGTGATAAAAATAGGGTCATTCCATTTAAAAAAAATTGAATTACTGGATATTGAAGAGGGCACTTAGATATTGACATTTTAAGAACACTTATTGTGCAAATTGACAGTTTCCAATTAATTCACTCATAGAGGCACCTTCTAGGTACAAGTAGAGATTTAAATAATATTTTTATCTTATTCTTAAGAAAAGTTACAGACAGATTTCAAGATGCCTTTTAGAGGTCAGAATTTTAAAAATATATTTTTTTCTTGAAATAAGAGATAAGTGTACATATGTTCGAATAAAATATGTTGCAATTTAAACGAGAAACCTAAAAAATTACTAATATATAGGGTGTTCCATTTAATATAACAAACTTGGTGCTACTTCCGGTGGAACCGGAAGTGATATAAAGTTGAAAATATTTCACATGAGGAGAGCTGATTCAACCATATGACAAGGATTTTTTTCAAATTTTAAACTTTTAACGAACGGTTTAGCGTAGACACCCTGTACAGAGAGCTTTTTATCTGTATTACAGATAAAAAGCTCTCTGTATATAACCTGTGGAAACACAAAGCGAGAGTATTGTTTTTAGGCACCTACATTTTCTAATCAAACGTTGTTTTCTATAGTAAGTCTATGATTTATTATATTTTTTTTTTATTGAAGAATAAAATATCTCTCTGTATAACAAATTCGGTGATTCGCGCGCTGAATTTATTACGATTTGTGCAAAGTAAAAAAGAAAAACGCTAATCATAAATCAGAGAACGCGCTTCCAACCCAGAAATCCCTTAAAAGGCATATCACCCCGAATGGAACATCAGCAAATTTACAAATTATCCCACCGATAGTTCCGTCACGTCGCGACGCCCGTGTTTGGATCCGTCGGTGGCAAATAAATCGGGGTGCGATCATGCAAATCCCCCCTTTGGCCAAAAATCGCGGCGAGGAAATCCGAACCTTTTTCAGCCCGCAGAGGGGAAAAGGGACGCTTAAAAGGGGTTTGTTTCGCACGAGAGAGAACCGTATAAATGCTCGGGATGGCCGGGAGGATTGGTCACATTGGGTCGGGGTGAAAGCGATTGCCCGGTGGCCACCCTTAAACGTTGATATACCTGCGGTGAAGATCAGCCCTATTAATGTAGATGGGGATAAATGGACGTTGTTACGTTGATTTATTTATTCTAGTATATTCAATACTATTCCACATTTTAAATGTAAATAATTTCAATTTACTCATAGTATTGTTTTACGAGGAAAGTAAAAATATGAAATTAAGTTTACTGAGTAAAATCCAATACTTCTTACGAAGTGTTTCTTTTACTCCTTGATTTTCAGACTTTTCTAAACTCGAAATATTACTTCATGCGCCAGCCGCATTAACCCATTAGGCGCCATTGATGCATATACGCAACATTATTAATTTTATGTTAATTAAATTACTAAATAAGTTAAAAAAAATATTTAGGTTTTTCTTTATATATTTTCAAGTCAACTCAAATAATATAATATAATATTATTATTTGAGTTGACTTGAAAATATATAAAGAATAAAGTTAATATTTTTTTATTTAAATATCTCTATTATTACCTATTTAAAAAAAATGTTCTCAGTATATTTCTAACTTCACGATATTTCAGTGTTTTATACGCGTGGCGCATGAAGTAAAATTTCGAGTTTAGAAAAGCCCCGTGAAAATTTGTCTCGGGTCGCTGCGCGACCCTCGACAAATTTTCTACGCGGGGCTTTTCTAAACTCGAAATTTTACTTCATGCTTAGTCTGGGAGTGGAAATACTCATTCTAAACTTCATATTGCACGTTTTTATCCAAAATCGACGAATGCCTTACATTTACAGCGTATACAATATGTAAATTTAATAGAAAAATTCACAGTATGTAAAACAATAAGTCATTCTTAGAAATCATTAAAAGAAGTGTAGAATTTTACCTAAAATCTTTTTGAGTTAACTCTATAATTGCTCGGCCGTTAATGGGTTAAACACTTTATCAAATTTAAGTATTAGAATATTTTAACTTTATTAAAACACTTAATTTGCTTAGGTTTCAAAATTGTATTTATTGTACTACAACAATTGTTCAAAATTGAATATTTCATTCCTTAGAGTTATTTTTATTGTAATTTTGTAGTTCGCTGTAAAATGTTTTCTTCCTTGTTTATTGAGGATGTTGGAATATTACGCTTAAATCTATGCTTTGTTCGTAGTTTTGAAAGGCACTTATTTTTATAAAGTTATTACGGCCCATCCTGGAAATTGTGACAATCGACACAATTTCCAGAAATCTAAACAAAGACTCAAATTCTCAGTATTCCAACATCTGTTAGTCTTGGGACGCGCAGAAAGGTCCGCAACTAATTTGCATTTTTTGACCTGCGTTTGACCGACGCGCGGCCCTTTCTCCAAAATATAATTGTCACCCCCACTAGTATTAAGAAAAACGCATCAGAAAATATTTCACCACTTGCATTTGAGTTCTCGTCAGAGACACATCATATTTTATTCTACATCGTGTACTTGTAAATATTTGTACAGTGTGTTCAATATAAGTGTTGTTTGTTAACAAGTTTTTATTTTCAAACTCCAACACTAAAATCATAACTACCAGTTGTGCCGGAACCAGGGCATATACAGATTGGGAAAATTCAACAATTGTTTCACCACACAGTGGCTTTATCATATTGCACGTTTTTATACAAAATCGACGAATGCCTTACATTTACAGCGTATACAATATGTAAATTTAAAAGAAAAATTCACTGTATGTAAAACAATAAGTCATTCTTAGAAATCATTAAAAGAAGTGTAGAATTTTACCTGAAATCAACTTTTTGAGTAAACTCTATAATTACTCGGCCGTTAATGGGTTAAACACTAAACTATTGTAAAGTTTAAAATATAGTCATGCTGGTAATTTATCAAATTTAAGTATTAGAATATTTTAACTTTATTAAAACACTTAACTTGTTTAGGTTTCAAAATTATATTTATTGTACTACAACAATTGTTTCACCACACTGTGGCTTTATCAGGTAGTAAAACAATTGTTGTAGTACAATAAATATAATTTTGAAACCTAAACAAATTTAGTGTTTTATTAAAGTGATATTATGGAGTTTCAACAACTAACAGCATCACTATAGAGTATTAGAATATTTATTCTTAAACATAATCTTATATTTTTGTAATTTAATATTGAAACATATGAATAATTTGGCGATTGTGAGAAATATTCATATTTGAATAACTCGTATTCGAATCCTTGCTTTTTCTAAAAGCTAAATCCTTACGGGTAAATTCAGATTTTCAAAAAAAGCAAGGTAGCTTTTAGAGAGCCAGTCTCGCCCCTGATAGCTACCGTAAAAAAATCAAATTTATTTTGATGGGATTTGCATCCGGGATTTGAAAAATAGGATTAAAATCTTGAAATAAAAATGCCTTTATATTATAATTTTCTAATTGATTCACATTACACATTACTATCATGACATACTTGTTATATGTAAAATTTATAATTTCCTCGTGATGGTTTTGCTTGTTTAACTTTTTTCCCCGTACTAAAAAAAATAACGTGTCAGCTAACTATATACATAACGTAACATAAAATATAGCAGCTCGAATAAAAACGTATATATTTCGTAGAGGAAATATTGAACTTTCTCATGAAACCTTATAAAAAATGTTACATGTAGGTGAAATATATAGGGCGACAAATGGATCCAGTAACATCAAAAATATAGAATATATGTATGAAATATATTATACGGATATTGTTTCTTTTTTTTATTCTTGTGGGTTTCTGATAAAAAAAGGGCTCATATATAAAAATCATAAATTGATGTTATCCATATGTGTTAGGTAGACATAATGTTTTATTATTATCATAGATGATTCGTTGTGGTTGTACAGAGAGTTTTATGTAACACCAAATATTTGCATCCAATCCAATTTGACACCTTAAATTTTTAAATTGTGTGTAAATTGAGTTGCCTATATGACCATTAAAACTTGTAGCTAATCAATCGCAACTTGCACATACTGGAAGTTTTTCTTTCAAGTATACATGTCCCAATGACAGCCTATATGCCGTAAATCTTAAGATACTCGTTGTTTTTTAACAGAGTTCAATTTGAAACGTGAAATGAGTATGTTCCACTCCCAGACTAAGCATGAAGTAAAATTTCGAGTTTAGAAAAGCCTGAAAATTTGGTTTGGTCGCGTAGCGCGAAGCGCGGAGCTGCCAAACCAAATTTTCAGGCTTTTCTAAACTCGAAATTTTACTTCATGCGCCACCGGTACAAAACACTGACACACTACAAAGTTTAAAACACACCGCTAAACTTTACATTGCATCAGTGTTTTGTACCCGTGGCGCATGAAGTAAAATTTCGAGTTTAGAAAAGCCTGAAAATTTGGTTTGGCCGCTCCGCGCTTCGCGCTACGCGACCAAACCAAATTTTCAGGCTTTTCTAAACTCGAAATTTTACTTCATGCGCCACCGGTACAAAACACTGACACACTACAAAGTTTAAAACACACCGCTAAACTTTACATTGCATCAGTGTTTTGTACCGGTGGCGCATGAAGTAAAATTTCGAGTTTAGAAAAGCCTGAAAATTTGGTTTGGCCGCTCCGCGCTTCGCGCTACGCGACCAAACCAAATTTTCAGGCTTTTCTATACTCGAAATTTTACTTCATACTTAGCCTGGGAGTGGAAAACACTCGTTTATAGCTTCAAATCTTTTAATAAACCGAGCGTCGGAGCATGCACAACGTATGCTTATGTATACTTAAACAATTCTCGTTATGAAAATGTTCGGTGTTACATAAAACTCTCTGTATATTGAATAAATAACACATACAGGGTGTCCGTATTTCGACAAAATGTATGGGGATCTCAGTTATTTGAAGAGATAGAGAGTCAAACAAATTTGGGCAAAGTTGTGTATTTCAGGGCCTCATTTTTTATTCAAAAACTACTGAATCTGGACATTTAAAACTTCGACAATATACAGGCACTTTTTATTAAAGAATAAAAAAGCACATTTTCGATGCTTAAAAATTGTGTTTAATGCAAGCTCTCAAAGTTGTCTGTTTTGGACTGATTCATTTTCCACGATTTTTAAAATTGGTAAATAAAAACGGTAGAATATTTTTTTTTATTGAGAGCCGTTTTTATGTTTTAAACAGTGCCTGTGCATTTTTTTTTCATTTTTAATTGCTCGTTAATGTTCATTATACCCAGACCTAATAGCCTCCGGGTCCCTAATTCAAATCCTGATTGATTGGAATTAATCCCAGCTCTGTTATTTACGTATGAATATTTCTATTCGCATTTCTTTAACGAAGTAACAAAAATTAAAACCAGTTTTATCGAATAATTTTCTTATCACCAAACGCACAAAAAATACAGACGAGGGTGCCTATTCAATCACCTTTTCAAGATCTGTTTAGATCGATTGAATACACGGTGCACATCGCGTCTTCGCTATTTAGAAAACACTGGTCGGTTTTTGAGTTTGATTTCGAGTGCTTCGAGTGTTTACATCTATGTCAGTAGAGGACTGTAAAGCTACGGCTGTTAATTACACAAGAAGATGTGCTAGTGCTTTTAGTCGTTAGTGAAGAGTTGGGTAACAGATTATTAAAAAACATCCAGCACTAGATAGGATTAGGATTTATAGGATCGTCTTTCGTTAATTAAGAGGTTAGTGCGATGGTTTATTTCTAATTAGGGATGTTAATCGATAGGGCTTTAGAAGCCAGGGCCGTTTATTTCGCAAAAGAAACAAAAAGAAGGGTATGTTTTTGTTGCATTACTTAACAATTCATCAGATTCGGGCGAAAAATCCAAAGTTTCAATCTCTCCTAAAATCAAGATAAGGTTTTTTTTTAGGAGAAAGAAAATCACAACGTTTAAAAACAATGTGAAAATAAAATAATCCGCAGTATTACTTAAACACTCAAATATATCTTAACACGTTTTTGTACATTTAAAAATATTGTAAAAATAAAATAACTCACAGTAAGTGGAAGTAGACTCGCTGTTCGCGAATTTATTTATAAAACGAATGGCTCTGTTAGTCTGCGAGAACTTTAGAACAGAATTAGCCCTTTATAAAATACGCCCAGACGTTCCAATAAGAGCAAAATATCGGGGAAGTTAAGGAAGGTAAGAGATTAAGAGGATTTCTCCGGTTTCACCCCGAATAAGATAGATGCGAGTTGATTTCTTCGGTTTGAGAAGAGTTTCAGTTTACGGACAGACACAGACACAAACACGTGACGGTTACATTATTTCAGCTTTACTTAACAAAAAACTATACAGAGAGTTTTTCTTTTTTAAATTCAGCTTATTTATTTTTAAATCTTTGGATATTCGTTGTTTTTTTTTTAGTTCAATTTTAAGCTTTAAACGAGTGTGAAAATTTGTCTCAGGTCGCGCAGCGACCCGAGACAAATTTTCTGGGCTTTTCTAAACTCGAAAATTTACTTCATGCGCGACTCATATAAAACTCTGATTTTAAGTGATTTGAAATAAATTTGAAATTTTAAGTGATTTAAAATATACATAAATTTCACAACAAGCATGAAGTAACATTTCGAGTTTAGACCCGAAAAAAAAATTCTGGGCTTTTCTAAACTCGAAATTTTATTAGCGCCACGCATATCAAACACTGATTTCAAGTGAAGTTCAAATATACATGCATTTTACAATATTTGTTTCATACGCGTGGCGCATGAAATAAAATTTCGAGTTTAGAAAAGCGGGGCTTTTCTAAACTTGAAATTTTACTGTATGCTTAGTCTGGGAGTGGAAAACACTCGATCAAAGCTTACAATTGAACTTTTTTGAAAACACAACGAACATCTAAGGATTTGTAGAAAATAAGCTTCATTTTTAAAAGGTATACTTTAAAGAAAAACTCCCTGCTAATCTTCCATCAACATTATTCTATAATAAATTTTATTCTTTAATAATTGTTATAACTAACTTTATAATATTTTTATAAATATTTAAAATTCAAAACTATTCGCAAAATATAAAAACGAATTATAATCAATATCGACTTCCTACAAAAAATTAGTATCCTTGAGACTTCTCCAAATATTCATTGAAACAACTACTTCTCGAACTAGTACCCTGACAGATATTTAAATATACAATGAATATTTGAGTTACACGACAAATTTACTGTTCTGTTCTTAATTTATATGCAAAATGCAACATCGGGTTAAATTAATATCTCACCGAACTAAATAAACCAACAGGAAATAGAAATAAATTTAAAAAAATACAGGGAATAAATATTATTTGAACGAATCTTAGGCGATCTTAAAAAGAAAAGCTCTAAAACCATCAAAAGACTCGTTTCGAGATTTATTCCTCATCAGTATAGCTATGCTTTAAACTTTCAATACATTTTTTGTATTGAAAGTCTAAAGCATAGCTATTTATTTATTTATTTATTAGTATCCCAACAGATTTACATCCAATTACAGGGTAATTTAACAGATAATTTTGGACTATGCGATACTTAACTTAATCAAACTAACATAAATTAACAGCAAAATTAAACATAATGTTATCCTAATAAAAAAAAACAAAATAGTGGTAACGTTTAAGAATCGAAAATGGAAACCATAAATAGTATACGTTTACAATAGATTTAAAATACTGATGAGAGATACATTTTGAAACGCGTCTATAGATGACTTAAGACTGTCTCTAAGATCGTTTAAGATTCTTTCAATTAATATTGATTCCCTGTATTTTTTGAAATTTATTTCAATATTCTGTTGGTTCATTTAGTTCGGTGAGAGAATAATTTGACCTGATGTTGCATTTTGCATATAAATTATGCATAGAACAGCAAATCTGTCGTGTAACTCAAATATTCATTGTATAATTCAATATCTGTCGAGGTATTAACTCGAGAAGTAATTGTTTCAATGAATATTTGGAACATTTTTGCAGAAAATCGATATTCATTTTAATTCGTTTTTATATTTTGCAAATATTCTGCAAACTATTGGCAAATTCAATTTTTCTTTATGTCAAAACTATTTGAATTTGAAAGAATAAACTTACGTTGCTTTTAGTTTGCAAAACTTTAAACATAATACTATATATAAAAATTCTGAACTCTTCGCAATTTTTATATATTGTGAAATTTTTGTATAATGTGTGCAAAATGTGTGCTTTTTTACGCATAAAGAATGCGTTTTTGGTCATGCTAGGGTCTTGACTAGAAACGCATTCTCTCAAGACTCAAATTCCAATGCGTTAAAAAAAAACACACAGAACTCTCGCACAAAATACAAACATGTTTTCTACAGCCGCAAAGGCAGAAATTCTATCATAAATTAGTTAATCATTAACAGGGCTGTGAGTATGTTTTTCTACTTAAGAGTTGGAGGTCTTTTCGAATAATTTCGCACCACTCTGTACAGATACACCCCTGTATCTAGCTACAAAAAATCATTTTAAAGTGAAGATATCGTTCTCTCTTACACATTAACGGCCAAGTATCAATAGAGAAAAGCCCTATTGTTAACCCAAAACTATAATTATTTAGAAATTATTAATAATTAATTGTATTTGTAATGGATCTAATGATATTGAGGCAAGGAGTTTCGGTTATTTGTATTTATTTAAAAAAAATATTTATATAGTTATTTAGATGGAAACAGGACACTGCTATTTCTGTGCACTATTGCGTTATTTATTTCATCGAAAAAATATGTTTAGTAAGAAATCAACAAAACTAATAGGTACAACGTCCAGTGAAAAATAATGTACCTAATTGTGTGAAAATAGAAATAAGATATTTTAATTAGCTTTTCTTTAATTTGGGTTACCAGTTTACATTGATTCTCCATAAGCGCTTTTACACTCGCAGTCTTTATAAAATATTCTGATGTAATCCTCACCTAACCTAACGTTACTTTACATGCATTTACTTAATCCTAATTGAACTACGAATATTGATGTCGGTAAAGCTGGCAGGTGCTTGACGGCAGAACTATATGTAACATGTACTAAAATTATCGGCTTATTATCGGCTATTAAAGGGGGTCTTCCGGTATAATTGACCGAAACTTTGGATTTCTTTTCCAGGGAACTGGTAAGAGTTAGAGACCTTGGTTTTTTTTAAATCTTTATTCATCCTTGCTCTACAATTGGGATTTTTGTCGAGTCGAAAAAATCAAAATGGCGTCCAATATGACGGCTGCCCGGCGGAAATGTTCCAAAACTGCGAGCAGCCTAGGGGTCGCTATTCGTCACCTAGAAACAAAATCAGCTCAGTTTCTTGAAGAGTATAGTTCAGAGAATGGAATGAACTACAAAATTTATGAAAAACTTAAAATTTGACAAAATGGCGGGCATTTAAAAAAAAAAGTCGTGTTTTTCGGTCGATTTTTTGACTTGGACAGGCTGTAAAAAATCTTTAAAATTGCAAATTGCACCGGGAGGTTAGTTCATTCCATGAAGAAAAGTGTTTTCAATAACGGAAGCAAAGAACGAAGTCAATTGCTTGAACCGTTCAAACGCTAGAATGCTCGCAGTTTTGAAAAATGTAGTTTCGAGAAAAACGCGTTTAAACTTTGCGAAACATTTTTTCTGTGTAATTCAAAGTATTCGGCGGAAAATTCGTAAACAGTAGTCAATATCTAGGTTTTCGGGGTCGCTGAATACGAATCTGAGGTCAAATTTGAAAAATTCAAAATGGCGGATCCAATATCGCGGACAAAAAAACTCATACTCATCAAAATTTATGAAATTCGAGATTAAAGTTATACCTGAGCGACCTATACCGCTCGGGACGGCGATGCATTCAAAGGCCTGTAGCGACGTAAATATGGGCCGGATCGAAATATCCTTTTACCCACATATTCTAGACATGTTTAGCTTTGATTTCATACAAAAAAAATCGATTTTTTGAAAATATTATACCGGAAGACCCCCTTAAAGTCCCAAAAAGATTTTTTTCGCTGCCATATATTTTTTTAATATAAGGTTCTGCTGGCTTAACCGAAAAGTTAGCAGAACCGCACATAATTGCACTACAATGGTAAAACATGACAGCACCAGTTTTATAAAATGTTGAGGAGAGACAAAAAACTGTTTACATACAAGAAAAAAAACAAAATGATTATTATGCATGCAACTAACAATACACCAATGTACTGCAAATTTACACCAGATTGTTGCATGCTAAAACACAGAATTTTAAGCTTTATAAGAATATTGAATATTTAACCCATTTTCTCAAAAAATGGACTTGGCTGAATATTGCATTGGACCCCTGAATTGCATTTCTGTTTTCTGTATTTTTTTTTTAGAAAAAGAAAAACACCATGCTCATAATTGATAAAATAATGTGTAATAATGTATGTATAATTTTCCAAAATAGAAAAAAAAATAAAGTTTGTCAGTTTAAAAAATTATAACAACCAGAAATCTATTTTCAAGTATTTCTTCCAACTTTTCATTTAAATATTTATATTCTTAATACTTCTCGAGATACATAAAATGTTATGAAGGGAAAGTAACAATTGTATAAAAATCAACAGATTGTTCAATTAACATAAATTTACAATGTTTGAAAAAATTGATAATAATCATAAAACTTTAAAATTGAGAAAATTATCAAAACCTGCCAAACAAACAAACATTTATTGCAAATCAAGTAATTATTAAAATTAATAAAATTATTTTTTTTATATTTTAATGATGTTTATAAATATGTACATATGTTAGAGAAAATAACATTGTCAAAAATTATCAAAATGGTTATAATTAAGGTAATTGGTATAAATATTGGTATATAGCGTAAAGTCTTGTTAAGTGATGAAAATCAAATACATTTAGAATACGACAAAATATCTTTTAATTTAATAACTCAACACAAAAAGTATAATAGGTTCTCTAAAAATGTTAAATTTTTTTCTACTTTCTCGACATTTTAAACCTTTCTCAATTTTTGACATTTAGTCTTATAAGTACATGTACTGTTTAATTTTCCAATAATTCGTTGATTTTATGAAAGAGTTCAATTTGAAATTCGTAACGAGTGTTTTCCACTCCCAGGTTAAGCATGAAGTTAAATTTCGAGTTTAGAAAAGCCTGAAAATTTGGATTTGACGGGGCGCGCGAGCGAAGCGAGTCGCGTCCCGGCAAATCCAAATTTTCAGGCTTTTCTAAACTCGAAATTTTACTTCATGCGCCACGCGTATAAAACATTGACAATATTGGGAAGTTCAAAATATACTGCGCATGTTTGATTTCGTGTTAAAAAGTTTCAGAACAGTATTATCAAATCTTGCAATTTCTTAATTCGTACTTTATGATATGTTTTCTTTTCACCTCTAAAATTTGCAACTACGAGTGTTTGTTGTTGAAATAACTAAAATTTAGGTATTTTAAGGGCGGGCACTTTAAAATTACTTTATTACATAACTTTTTTCTCCCCTATATTCAGGAGAACAATCTGGAATCAAGGAAGAGTCAGGGAAAAGTCAGGGAAATTTAACATTTCAAATTGGTCGCTACCATGTAAAAATATGGCGATGATACCAATTAACAAAATTTGGCAGTCCTTAAAAGTGGAAGGAAAAAAATATGTTCATTGTATTAGTCTACAGCGAAGGTAGCACAATATCAGGTTTTTAATATAAATTTACCTGATTTTTCAATAATTCGTTGATTTTATGAAAGAGTATAATTTGAAATTCGTAACGAGTGTTTTCCACTTCAAGGTTCAGCATGAAGTAAAATTTCGAGTTTAGAAAAGCCTGGAAATTTGGATTTGCCGGGGCGCGCGAATGAAGCGAATCGCGTCCCAGCAAATCCTATATTATATTTTTTTTCCTGTAGGGGCCGTCTTCCTTTCGGATCCGGATGCACTGCAGCCTAGGTGGCTTATTGTACTATATTATATTAATATATATTATATTAATATATATTATATTAATAAATATTATATTATTAAATTGCCGATAATTTTTGATAACATGCTAGTCCTTAGTTTAGCAATTTTACTGCAGATTTGTGCGATTCTGCTAACTTTACAGTTAAGTCTTGTGTAAAAAAAAAAAGATATTGCAGCGGGAAAAATATGTTTGGGCATTTAAATAACCGATATAACGCCGATAATTTTGGTACATGTTTCATGTAGTTCTGCCAGAAAGTGCCTGCCAGCTTTACCGACGTGAATATTTTAATAATTTACGAATATAATCAATTTATCATAAAGTTTACGGAAGTAATTTTGTAACTGAAACGCAATATTTCTTTATTCTCCTTTAAAAATATTATCAGATGGTTATTAGTGATTAACAGTTCAAACTTTTCCAATTTTTAACAATCCTCGAAGTCCCGAAAGTGCTCTCGATTCCTCTCTTAAGTGTTGTGACGGAACGTCCCTAATTTATAGCATAATAAATTCACACATCTATAAAACGAATAGCGCCCGTAAAGTTGAAAAAGAAAATCCCGCCGAGCGACGCACAACTTTCAGGTCGGATAGTGCACACATATCCTCGAAACTTTCTAATAAATGTAGACAATGAACTTGGAACGGTACGAGTATAATAAAATCGCGCTGGGGTTTTAATGTTGATCGCGCGATTTTCTGTATTAACTGCGGCCATAACTCGCGGATCAAAATTACGATTTCCTAGTGGGGCGATATCCATCTTCGCCATGGTGTGTTTATGTGTGTGCGAGCGGGGCGAAATGTAGTCGATGCCATCGGGAGAGAAATGGCAGTCTCCGATTTTAATTACACACCGCGTTCAACTAATTACGTTCGTAACAGTGTTTATAGCTTCCGTTTTATCTGCGAATTGTGTTGAGGGAGCGGCGCCCTAACTATTCCTATTAATTACCTGCTTCAATTCGCATAAATTATTTAATGAATTTCATAATTTTACGACACTTCATTTATTCCATTCGATGTTTATTATAACTTACAGGAATTTGTAAATTAAATGTGTATAAACTTTAATTTGTGAATAATACCATATCAGCATTTTATTTAAAAATTAACACAAAAAATTATCATATTTAGTGATGTAAGTTGTAATTTACCGTAAATTACGGTATATAAACCAGCTGATTTGGTAGCATTGGTGACATTCTTTCATACGCATGCGTAATAGATGATAAAAAGTCAATAAATCCTTCCCAGAAAAAAGACCATTTTATTTTTATTTACTGTTACATAATGATAATAATTATTGAAGTGATTTATTTAAAAATATTTAATAATAGTCTATTATTAACCCACTATGTGCTATTGATGTAACAGCGCAACATTATTAATTTTTCTACTAATTCAATTACTAAATAAATTAATTTGATACAATGTATTATTTGACTTCACTTGAGAATGTGTGAAGAAAAATGTAAATTAATTGTTATTCAAATATTTTGATTATTACTTATATTAAAATAAGTATTTTCAAGTATATTCCTAACTTCACAAGATTTTAGTGTTTTATACGCGTGGCGCATGAAGTAAAATTTCGAGTTTAGAAAAGCCTGAAAATTTGGTTTGGTCGCTCCGCGAAGCGGAGCGACCAAACCAAATTTTCAGGCTTTTCTAAACTCGAAATTTTACTTCATGCTTAGTCTGGGAGTGGAAACACTCGTTCGAAACTTCAAATTGCACACTTTTATATAATCGACGAATAGTTACAGCGTATACATTATGTATATTTACAAGAAAATATCCCACTATATAATATAATAATTCGCTCATAGAAATCACTAAAAGAAGGGCAGAATATTAGCTAAAATCAACTTTTAGAGTTATCTCTATAATTGCTCGGTCATTAACGGGTTAACTTCACATCAAATCGCGAAACACTGATTCAATGTAAAGTTTAGCGGTGTGTTTTAAACTTCGTAATATGTCAGTGTTTTGTACCGGTGGCGCATGAAGTAAAATTTCGAGTTTAGAAAAGCCTGAAAATTTGGTTTGGCCGCTCCCCGCTTCGCGCTACGCGACCAAACCAAATTTTCAGGCTTTTCTAAACTCAAAATTTTACTTCATGCTTAGCCTGGGAGTGGAAAACACTGGTTTATAGCTTCAAATTAAATTCTTTTAATAAACCGAGCGTCGGAAAATATACGACGTATGCATTATGTATACTTTAAAAAAATTCTCTTTATGAAAATGTTCGGTGTTACATAAAACTCTCTGTAGATTATTTATGCCAATTAAGGTTGTTATTTTTTTACTCTAAATTTCACTTTTTGTTTTCCCATTAATTTTATATCTCACTTTAAATCACTAATTGTTACCATGTTTCCAGTAATATTACCGCGAATATTACCCAATTACCGGTAATTTTATATCATTTGTGATTTTCATTTACTTATTTATTTAGTAAAAGATCCATTTTACAAAATATAATAACTACAAAAAAAATACAGTAATACTTGCACATAAAATAAACTTACAATACTAAGACAAATACTAAACATTTATACTCTCAAGTTTGCTAATAAATTGTGAAGGTGAGAAGCAAAATTAAAATTCCAAAATTTGGATACAATGATAGTTTATTTACACACATATTTTGAATCAGCCTGTATAAATACACGTCGCCATTCTTGAGCCAAACTCTGTAACAGCCAGACGTGTATAGTGCAATTGAATTAAAAACTAAATAATAGTAAACCCGCTCTTAGCTAGTACAAAATAATGGACACCGACGATGATATAGTATTTTTAATACCCATTTGGAATAACCCTATCCTTATTTATCAATTATTAACCAGATGAGACAAAAAATTACCAACAAAATCGAACGTCGATTACTAAAAAATTGTACGTCAAAAGTTTGACGTCTGTTAATGTCATTAAATAACGCAAAAATATACTACTGAAATGCGATATTCCGATGAATCCAAAAAGCTAATACCTAATGTAGTAAGTTATTTTCAAAATGAATTAGGATCTCGATTTGAGGCAATTCAAAAAGCCTCCGAAGTCATAAAAGTTCCACAAAGCACATTATACAACCTACAAGATGAAAACAGATCAACGGATTTCGAGTTTAGAAGAAATATCTCTGCAAACGTTTCCCTGGGAAAAACTCGAATTCCGAAGAATACTCTACATTTTTTTAAGGGAAGTGATTTACAAAATGTATGCTCAGAAGAAACATATTACTTTAGAAACTATTCACTGACAATTTATGGAAGAATTATCAGAAATTGAGTTCTCGAAAAGTTCTATATATTTGGGAATTAAGGAAACGGGCTTTTTAGCTTCAAAAAGCAGGACGGAAGAAAAAAATTATTGGAAATGCCTGGAATCAGGTTGAAGAGAATTTTATTTTTAAATAAATATTAAGTTGCTAAAAAAGAGAACATTTGTATAATGTTTTATGGAACTTTTAGTTGTATTACAATAACATAACACCATAACGTGCATATTTATTTATTTATTTGCGGAATCTCCAATTATATAAATTAATATATTCCATATTATGTAATTAATTAATATTTGTGATCCTACGCCGCCACTGGTTAATTTAAATATCAAGTTACTCCACCAATGCCCTAAGAATAATGGTTTAGATGTCGGCTATTTGACATGACAAGTTCCTAACCTAATTTTGTGTGTGTGTTCAAGAAGCCGCGTACGTTAAGTCACTAAAACAACTGTTACTTCTAAATAGGTATTAAAAATACTATAATTTTGTATGCAAAAAACGTGGCCGCCCCGCGAAATACAGCGTTGGAAAACCACAAAAAAAGCAGCCACAGGTAACGCAAACCACCCAAAAACAACTAACAAAGCATTACAAGCAGTGTTACAACAAATAAATACATAACAAAAACAAATAATTCAACAACAAACTAACCAAAACATTACACAATCACAACTACATAGCCAAAACCCCAATACTTCAAACCCGGATAATACATCAACAGCTACCACATTATCACAACAGTTTCTACAACACATTGCGCAACCATCAACATCTACACAAAATCCAAACACATACATAACATACCAACCGACAAGAAACACAAATACAACAGCTCCCGACTACAAATCTTCATTCCATGTAACTACTAACACCGAATACACAAGGTTACAAATAGTCCAAATCTGGTTCGCTAACACCAGTGATCAAGATGTCCTCATAATAAAAACGCAGAAAGGCTTCATTTTAAAATCTAATAAAGAAAAGGCCACGTGCGTAAATAACCTCCTTGCGATAAAAAAAACAAAGGATTCATCCGCGAGTACAGCGAGTCCGCGAAATTCACTCCGCACAGTCGCACAAACACTGCTGCTCCCTCCTATTGCTGCGTGATACGGGGAGAGGAGCGCGAAATTCAAGACGCCACAATCAGCTCGCACCTCAACTCTATGGGCTATCAATACCGCTTCTGTCGTCGTATCATCTCAAAAGCGACAAATCAACCCACCTACCTAATAAGGGTCATTACTGCTTCACACGAATCATACACTAAACTCTTAAAAGAGCAATTCAAATTTATGTGCAAAGTATACACAGTTGAAGAAAGTATGCCGCCTCAACCATTACCCGCACCTTGCAAAAAATGTGCCAAATTTGACCATACCACTGAGGATTGTAGGGAAAAAATAACCTGCTTCAAATGCTCAGGAGACCTACCCATCAAATGCAATTCCTGTGGAAAAGACGATCATGGCGCCTGGTCAACAAAATGTCCAAACCGCCCCACGCAGCCAATTGAAGGAATTCCAAACATAAAAATCCACCTAACTAATAAAAAATCTGCAGAAATAGATAATAGTATCAAACAACATTCACGCATTCATCAACCCATTACCCTTCATGACCAAATCCTTGACACATACATCACAGAAATAAACAACCCTGATAACACCGACAGACAAGCTCTCATTAAAAAACTACGCAACCGCTTCATTCACTCATTCCAAGTAGATACCCACCTATCCTTTTCAGGGAACAGAATGTTCGTTGTCATGTTTGACCTTGATGATCCCAATAGTATCCCTCCTACAGTCCCTATCCAAGGCGCCAAAACAGCCCAAGCAGTGATTTACAATGGCTAATACAAGTGTAGGTATTTTATATACAAACATCAATTCCATTAATAACAAATCCCACGCCCTTTATAATTACCTATCCAACAACCCTATACATGTCAATCTTTTAGTCGAATCCAAAACAATCACCCCCTTTTCATTCAACAATTGGCAATCCTTACAAATTTTATCCACAATGCAGAACCATAAGTACCGAGGCGGATCTATAATTGCTGTACATCCCTCCCTAAAACTTGGAAAAGCCAACCCACCCAAAATTAACAATCCTCTCAACGAATGTATACACGCAACTCTCAATTTTTCCTGCTTCATAATTCACATATTCCTAGTTTATATCCATCCATATTTCCTAATCGATGACACTATATTTACAACGGCCTCTCTTTACGATAATGTCATTATCATAGAAGACATGAACATAAATAAAACGAAATCCCGATACCTCACCAATTTCATCGCAAATTCCCAGTTTATCCGCATACACACCCCACCTACATTCATAATGAATGATAAACAATCCTCTACACCTGATGTTTTGCTATGCACTGAAAAACCTAAAACACCTAATCCATTCAGTTACATTAATTTCTGACCTTTGCTCCGACCACCTATCCATTCAATTCTAACTAGACATCACGCAAAATATACCCTCACCTACCATTGAATTTATCCTTGACCATAAACACTGCAAAATTAATAATATCACCCAAGACATCACAGATTTTATATCCATTCATCCCACCATCGACAGTAATTTTATATCCCAATTTAATTCCACCCTATCGCAATCTATTGTCAATAACATACCTAAGATTAAAAAACAATCTTATAAGTATCCCCTTCCTAATTACAGATTAAAATTAATAAAATACAAAAGACAAGTATATAGAGACATTCGACAGACAGACACTGCAGACCTCCGTACACTATTTAACAAACTTAGCAAAGACATTAAACAATTAATAAAACAGTACAAGACGGACACCTGGCTGATAGCTTGTCAAAAAATCAACGACAGTAAGGGCAAAACATACTGGAGAGAAATAAATAGACTTAGTAAATACAGAAATACAAGCACGATAACACAAAAACCTGACCCAGCGACCAAAGAGACAATAACAGATAAACAAGAAATAGCGGACAAATTTGCACAACATTTTAGAGACATATACCGACACACAACGGACACTTCATTTGACAATAACTTCTTTATACATGTCGACAACAGGTACAAAGACTTTTTCAATACAAACTTTCCACTCAACTTCACCGATGAATTGACAGAAGACAATTACTTTCAAATATTACATACCGGAAAAAACACCGCACCAGGACATGACAACTTACGACGAAATATCCTAAAATCCCTCCCATTTAAAATCCATCAATACATCCTTGAAATACTAAACTTCTGCTACCGATCCTAGTACTTCCCTCCTGACTAGAAAACAGGTGTAATTATTTGCATTCCCAAAAAAGATCAAGACCTATCCCTCGTATCCAGTTATCGACCAATCACCCTTCTCCCTGTCATTGGCAAACTTTATGAATCCCTAGTCAAAGAAAAAATAATGTCCCATATATCTCACCTCATCCCAAACTATCAATTTGGATTTCTTCCCCACAGATCCACCACTCTCCCACTCTCTATCCTTACTTCGAACATCCAAACTGCACACCTCGAAGGACGTTCATCCACCGCTGTCTTCTTAGATATCCAAAAGTCTTTCGACTCGGTATGGCACCGAGGTTTGCTGTACAAATGTCACTCCCTTAACATACCTAAACACCTAATTCTTATCCTAAAAAACTTCCTATGCCACAGATCACTAAAAGTAAAAATCCAAAGCACCACATAGCAAACCTTCACTCCCGAGCAAGGTGTTCCGCAAGGATCACCTCTCTCTCCACTCCTATACAACATTTTCTGTATTGATTTATATATCCCCAACCCCACATATTTTAATCCCGCTTCCTATGTTCTACAATACGCCGATTACACGTCCCTGATCTCCCATGAAACGAACCTACCCAAAGCATTACAAACACTACAGCAACTCATAGATTCCCTCGAGCTGTGGTTTGCTAAATGGATGATTAAAATAAACCCCAATAAATCCCAACTCCTCATTCCTTACCGCCGCAATAACACTCCTGTCAACATCTCCATCCATCAAAAGCCCATTTATCCTTCCCTAAATATAAAATACCTTGGAATCACAGTCGACGCTAAACTAAATTTCAAAAAACACACAGCCATAATAAAAACAAAATCACTGCTAGAGCTAAACATTTCCGTAGTCTAACATACAGAAATCTTGGCATCACAACAAGAAACGCTACAAAAATCTAAAAGATGATATGCAGGCCTATGTTAGACTACGGATCCATCTTATTTGCCACTTCCCCCAATCCCACCTATCACAACATCCAAGTCATTGAAGGCTCGTCCCTGAGATCCCTTATTAAAATCCGCCATCCACTCAACCCACTTCATAATTCATCTAATATTCTCCTCTACAACCGAACAAAAGTTATCCCAATTACAGATCGTATCCTTAATTTATCCAAAAAATTCTCCAAAAAACAATCCAATTTTCAAATCCTCTCACAACTTTGCATCCCCAGAAATACCAATATTAATCCAAAATTCAAAAATCCCGCACAAACAGTCTCAATTTATCACATACCATAATCAACATTAATATCCCAATCCATATACCCCAAAATATACACTCATAAAATAATTTAATTAACCTCGGCAGAAAGGCTGCTGGCCGATAGCCGATTGCCAGTATAATGCATGTATTATTTTTTTTATTATCTTCATAATTGTATGTTAAAATATACTGACAATAAAGATTTACATATATATATATATATATATATATATATATATATATATACACGTCGATAAAAGATTGTTTTTTTTAATAATGCTTTTAAATATTCCATATAAACATTAGTAAAATAGGAATATGGTTTTTTGAGTTACGTGAAGATATAAATGATTAATTTCTAAAATACAATAACATGAAATAAAATACAAGCAATATATTTTGACAAAATATAATAACTACAAGAAAGATACATTCCCTATTTATTTTTGAGACAACATTTATTTTCCTATTTTGTAGAGGGAAAAATTCTAAATTTAGTACTGTTCACACTTAACACTTTACGTTTCTCTAAGTTAAAATAATTAAGAAAAACTAATGTGATTTTATAAAAATAATGACACACCATGGAATTGATACTATTGCGGATATTCCCTGTTTTTTTTTTTTTTCTTAAAGTTCAATTCAAAACTTTAAACAAGTATTTTCCACTCCCAGACTAAGCATGAAGTAAAATTTGACGGGGCTTTTCTAAACTCGAAATTTTATTTTATGCTTAGTCTGGGAGTTGACACTCGTTTAAAGCTTCAAATTGAACACTTGTAAAAATCAACAAATGTCAGAAAATTAACGGCTAAAATAACTAAGAAAAAGTAATGTGATTTTATAAATATAATGACATACCATGGAATTGATTCTATTGCGGATATTCCCTGTTTTTTTTTAGTTCAATTTAAAACTTTAAACAAGTGTTTTCCACTCCCAGACTAAGCATGAAGTAAAATTTCGAGTTTAGAAAAGCCCCGTGAAAATTTGTCGAGGGTCGCGAAGCGACCCGAGACCAATTTTCTGGGCTTTTCTAAACTCGAAATTTTACTTCATCCGCCACGCGTATAAAACACTATAATATTGTCAAATTTATATATATTTGAACCTCACTTAAAATCTGTGTTTTACACGCGTGGCGCATGAAGTAAAATCTCGAGTTTAGAAATTTAACACTGAAACAAGCAATATCTGCAAATTTAATGTATATATGCTGTAATTGGGATATGTATACTTAAAAAAGAACTTCCCGTAGAAAGAACGACAAACAAGAACGAACGGAAATCCCTAGAACACAAACCTCAGTTAAATTAATAATTAGCACATTGGATTAGTCACATCATTCAAGAAAATATACGTTTTAAATGACAATAATTTCTTCTTGGTTCTGTGATAAATAAATAAATAAATTTAAAATAGATACTCTTTATTTCTAACATTTTAATTATTCATTCGCTTACTTATAATGCAAACCTTTTGCCCACTATTGATAATCCGATATGTTTCTTCCTTAAATAGTTTCACCACAGTTCGAATAAGATTTTGAAATTGGTGCATTTGAAGTATTTTGACAAGTGTCATGAATATCATGATGATAGAAACGCAAACTCAACATCCGACAAGTCAAACAATTAAAAATGTTCTGTTTCAACCATAATCCATTGATTGCAAACAGATAGAAGTTAATGACGTCAGGGTGGAAGGGTAAAGTGTTGACTATACTTTCTCGACATGTGAATATTTCTCAATTTTCGATATCTTGACATGATATACTGTTCTAGTATTAATTCTATCAATTATTTGCTGTTAGTAAATATCTCTTGTTCCCTTCGTAGAAAAAAAACTACCAAACTGTCATTTAATTCCCCAAAACAATATAAACGCTTTCCAGCGAAACGTAGTTATAAGTAGCTGAAACGACATCAAATTCCACAATAAGATTTGTCTTGTAGAAACAAGAGCCCGGACCTATGTAATTCAATTTCCTTCGGCGGTGATAATCCGGTTCGCTTTCAAGACGCTCCTCTTCTTTATATTTATAGCGCACCTATATTTATTACGCCACGTGAACGTCACATAAATTCCGTCAACCTCATTTTCCGGGCCGCGCGAAAAAAATGAATACACATGCAAGAGGGATCCGGTTTTACTGTTTTATTGTGTTTTTTTTTTTGTTGCTGCTGCTTCTGTGGGATAAGCCGCAGCTTTCAAAGCGCTACTATACTCTCTTTTATTGTTGCCTCCCCGCAGGATAAAATATATGTAAAATACAGCTGTAAATTAATACAGGGAGAAATTCCGGAGATTCCGGGGTAAATTACATAGACCTGGTATTGTGACAAGCTTTGATGTTTTATTTAAGCTATATGAACGACTGATTAAAATTTAAGATTTTTTTTATAGCATTTCTGTTTTGCACTATAGTTATTTCTCAACAATCATTTTAATAATAAAACAAAAATCTTACTAAAAATAGGTTTAGAATTTTATACGGGATACTTTTCTTTCAAGTATAAACATCCCGATTTATACGCTGTAACCTTTAAGACGTTCTTTGTTTATTTAAAAGTGTTCAATTTGCTTCAATGAGTGTTCATAATCCTTCATTAAGCATAAAGTAAAACTTTGAGTTTAGAAAAGCCTAAAAATTTGGTTTGGTCGCGTAGCGAAGCGGGGCGAACAAACCAATCGAAAATCGAAATGTTACTTCATGCGCCAGGCGTATAAAACACTAATTTCAAGTGAAGTTGTAAATATATTGCTTTAATATACTGCTTATACGGCAGTATAATTTAAACTTCACAATATTTTAGTGTTTTGTACGCGTGGCGCATGAAATAAAATTTCGAGTTTAGAAAAGCCTAAACATTTGGTTTGGTCACTCCGCTTCGCGGAGCGACCAAACCAGATTTTTAGGCTTTTCTGAACTCGAAATTTTACTTAATGCTTAATTAAGGATTGGAAACACTCGTTAAAAGTTTTAAATTTAACGCTATAAACAACGACTGCCTTAAATAATTAAAATGAAAGCATGTATACGATATGTATACTTTTATGAAATTCTAATCTATTTGGAGGATAAGAATTTTACCATCGATATATAATGAAATATATTACCCTTGAAGCCAAGAGATAGTAGTGTATACAAATAGATTTGGGAAATAAAATTAAGTTAAGAAAAGAAAGTAGACTAAGGAAATTTTGCACTCAATGTCTTGTATTAAACTAGAATTAGCTTTTATTTACCAATATCAGCAATATCCTGTTGCCAACAAATGATTGAATGTATAAAAACCCATCTCTAGACTTGTAACTCCAATTTTATAAAATTTGCACTTATATTCCTTGGCGTCTAGGGCTCTTATTTACGAATTACAACAATCTTAATTAATGGGATTTTTATGATAATGTTGAGGTTTTTTTAAATTCATTTCGAGCATCGGCTTTTATCAAGCAAATTTTTGTTTTTTGATCTAAGATATTAACAGCAATCTTTGTAAGCACGGTGAGCTTGCGGTCAAGTCCAATTATTCTCCAACTTAGCTTAACCAAATTCCTAAACTATTGATTTATACACCATGCGTTTTATTTAAGTATAGCCATAGGGATTCACATGTTTAAAATTGTACCCCATGTTAACTTTTGTTGTCGTCCAAATTTAAAACAGTTTTTTATTTGTATTAATAAATCAAACATTGTTCTACGAAATGTTCATTGTTAGAAGAACATAAACATGTAGAATTCTTTGTTTTAGCATTTAAGTTTAGCAAAACAAATACTTACATTATGAAATTTTCACCAAGTTGATTTTTTGGCCTAATTATTTGTATGATATAAAGAAATCTAAATTATTTTATGTTCTTTTAGCATTGTATATTTCGTAAAAAAAAAGTTGATTTATCAATAAAACCAATAAATTGTTTTAAATTTGTACGACAGCAAAACGTAACATAGGGTACATTTTTTACCATGTAAATCCCTATAGCTTACTTACATAAAACACAGTGTATACTATTTCAAACTTTTAAGAGCGACCCTTTTCAGAATACTAATATTATTTTACTCGCCATTTACTTTTAAACTCTTGTGTAGTTTCTGTTAATTTTTAATTGAAAGTAAAACAATACAAGCTATTGAATGCGGAAAATATTAAAGCAGTTCGAACAAACTGTTTCGTGTACAGCTTCATTGAACACGTGCCCATTGAATCCACCACTTTCGCGCCACCCTTGAGAGGCATTTTTCTCTCTTCAAAGTTTTCAGGATCCTAAAGACTGTACGCACCTTAACTATATCAAATTTTAATTAAGACAATTTATTATTGCAGATATAACCGCAAATTATATAGGTAATTTTGTACATCATTCCACGTTCTAGTATTTTGGCTACAAGTTTGTTTTCCAAAGATTATAATTAATTTACCTCGTTTCTAACATTACTAAACAAAGTCAATGATTTAAAAAAAATTAATTTAAGCGGTGTTTCGTATTTAAATCCCTTAATGTTATTCTAATAAGAGCCAGTTCTAGAGTTTGCCAGTTCTTCTTAAAACATAAAGTAAATATTTCAGGTGTTTCTAAACTGCTTAAAAAAATCACTAACTTTTTATTCATGTTAAAAACAAATAACATATCTTTTTCCATTTCATAATTTTCCTCTAAACAAATATAACCAGAACGCTCGAATTAATTTAATAATATACTAAAAACATTGATTTATAAGTAACTTTTAACTTTGAGTGCTTGTACTAAACACAACATTCATGCAAAAAAAAACACTTCAACTCAATTTAAAACTTCAAGTTTTTTAGCAGTTTTTTTTTATATTTAGGCGCTGTTTCGTATTTAAATGCTTCAATATTATTTTAATGAGGGTTTGCCAGTTCTTCTTTAAGCATAAAGTAAATATTTCAAGTCTTTCTAAATTGCCCAAAAAAATCACTAACTTTCTTATTCATGTTAAAAACAAATAACTTATCTTGTTCCCATCCATAATTTTTCTTTCGACAAATGAAACCAAAACGCTCGAATTAATATAATAACATTCTCAAAACATTGATTTATAAGTTACTTTTGACTTTAAGCGGTTGTACTAAACTCAACATTCATGCAAAAAAACACAGTAACTCAATTTAAAGATTATTTAACTCTAAACTGCTTCAAAAATCACTAAGTTTCTAATTTATGTTAAAAACAAATAACCTATCTTGTTCCATTCCATAATTTTTCTTTAAACAAATTAAACCAGAACGCTCGAATTAATATAATAATATACTAAAATCATTGATTGATAATTTACTTTTTAACTTTGAGCGCTTGTACTAAACACAACAATTATTCAAAGAAAAAACACGTCGACTTAATTTAAAGCTTATTTAATTCTAAACGAGTCATTTTATTGCGAATATTAATTATCTAAGTTATTTAATATTTTCTCAACATTTTGACAAGATAACTTTTACGAAATATTCCGTTTGCGCACTGAAAACGATCTCTTGTTTAAAATTGTTAATGGAAAGAATTAAGTCAAAAAGCCTTTGATTCGGAATATTTAATTTAATTTCAGGTACAGCAGTTTTAAGAGGCTTAAAAATTGCACTTAGCACAAGGGCTCAAAGGTAGTGGATGTATTGATATTCTATTGTTAGTAAACTTTTCCAAAAATTATTGTACTGGGTGCAGCATTTTCGAAGGTATTTTCACGTAATTTACGATTTTTATAAATAAAATAACTTTTTTATTTAAAAAGATGTTGACATGCGGTAAAAACTGTATTATGCACTTTTTTTAAGTAGAATACGCTGACCATATTTTTTTAAATATTACAAAAACTGCAATCGTTATGGCAAACTATAATTTGTATTTAAAATAGTACAACTTTAAACAAAATCTGATATGGTCAGCATATTCTACTTAAAAAAGTGCCTTCAGAATGTATTTACCGTATGTCAATATCTTTATAAATATAGATATTTTTTCAAAACTTCAAAATTGATAAATTTTTAGTTTTGACGTATATCTCGAAAACAATTGAAGATAGACAAATTTTGATTAGACACATGGAATACTCTGCAAAAAAAACTCTGGAAGTATATATTAGTATTTGTCTATCACTCATATTAATGGTACTTTACTTAAAGAAACCATCAAAAATGCTGCACCCTGTACATATATTTTCTAGGACAAAATAAGCATCTTATATTGTTTTAAATATTTAAGAGGTATGTCCAATTTTTTTTTTTAATTTTTTCTTAATAAATATAATTATAAATTTATTTAGGTAAAAATGAAATATTTTACAATAACTCTGTTGTTTATAATAAAAAAAAAACCTGGAGACGCCACGAGAATCACGTGGTGTTTGCATTTATGTCACTTGGTGTAAATTTGGCCAATTTTATTGGTTCTCAATACTTTTAGTGAAATAATCACTCAAAAATTGTTATTTTTCCATTCCCTGCTTCTTACAACAATCAAAACTGAGATTGTTGTAAGGAGCAGGGAATGGAAAAATTACAATTTTTTAGTAATTATTTCAAATCAATCAGTTGCAATTTTTTTATTTAAAAAAAGTGAAATAAATAATATGCATTGTCATTAAAATTCGCATGCACTAGGTTGATGTTCCCTGAAAAATAAATCTCAACACACCCAGCTTAAATTAAATTATCTGAATAAAAGTCGACTTAAATAAAATTTCTGCCACAATTTTTAACCAAAAAACATACACTATAGCTTAAATTAAACCTCATTTGATTCTAAACTTAATATTTTTATTTAAAAAAAATCTAAGAAACGTCCTTTTCGTGATTTTACACATTTAAAACACGTTCGCTTAAAACTCTTAAATGGTGCAAATAAGTAAAAATTAAATCGATTTAGAATTTAATTAGGCTGAATATGATACTGCGACAGGCGTATTAAACACTGATTTAACGTGAAATTAAAACTATATTACTTCAGCATACTGCTTTTGCGGTATATTGTTAACTTTACTTTAAGTCAGTGTTTTATACGCGTGGCGCATGAAGTAAAATTTCGAGTTTAGAAAAACCTGAAAATTTACTTCATGCTTAACCTGGGATTATAATCACTCGTTAGAGGCTTCAAATTGAAAGATTGTAATAAAACAACGAATGTTCTTAAAATTTACATTGAACAATCATGATACGTATACCTATAAAAATAACCTGTATTTATCTTTTTATTTTATTGATTTCAACATTTCTATACTATTTTTATTAATATTTTCAACGAACTTTTTAAATTGTTATATATTCAATAAAATTGTAGTATTTTACATTTTAAATGGATCTCGAAAATAAATAAATAAATGTAATTTCATCGATTTGTACGAAACTTTACTTTACTTTAAGTCAGTGTTTTATACGCGTGGCGCATGAAGTAAAATTTCGAGTTTCGAAATTTTCAGGTTTTTCTAAACTCGAAATTTTACTTCATGCTTAACCTGGGATTATAAACACTCGTAAGAGGCTTCAAATTGAAAGATTGTAATAAAACAACGAATGTCCTTAAAATTTACATTGAACAATCATGATATGTATACCTGTAAAAAAAACCTGTATTTATCTTTTTATTTTATTGATTTCAACATTTCTATACTATTTTTATTAATATTTTCAACGAACTTTTTAAATTGTCATATATTCAATAAAATTGTAGTATTTTACATTTTAAATGGATCTCAAAAATAAATAAATAAATGTAATTTCATCGATTTGTACGAAATGTTTCCAATCCCAGATTAGGCATGAACCATACGCGACCAAACTAAATTTTAAAGCTTTTCTAAACTCGAACATTTACTTCATGCTCAACCAGAAAGTAGAAACACTCGTTAGAAGTTTCAAACTGAACGCTTTTCAAAAATGAATGAATGCCTGGAAATATACAGAATACACATCGTATGTAAACTTAAAAGGAAAATCCCCTGTATGTATTAATGTAAAAGAACTCATGGTGAATATGTTGTTCAAAAAATCATGGAAAAAAAAAACGAAGCCATCGATATTTAGTACATTGAAACATCAACAAATGATTGACTTTTTTCACTCCCTAATGAAAATCCTGTATACACCAATGGTTATACTAGTATTGAACGGAATTAAGAACTCTCTGACTTAACCTATTGTTCATGTTAACAAAATCCTTTCAACGCCCATGGTTATACTAGTATTAAACGTAATTTAGAACCCTCTCACTTAACCTATTGTTCATGTTAACAAAATGCTGCTTTACGTAGAAATTGGAATTGTTTTTTTTTTAATTAAATTTCCATTAGAAATTTAAAAAAATACTAAATTTTCGAAACTACTGGATTTGATTGTTATTTTTTGTTTTAATAAATTTCCAATAGAAATTAAAAAAAACACTGAATATACGAAACTACTGGATTTGATCAAATACTTCATTTTACCCCAGTCAAATACTTCATTTTATCCCATACAAAAATATTACAAGTGGGGTAAATAAGGGAGGGTGGAATATTTAAGCAGACAATTAAAGCGAACAGACAATGTACCATTGTGTTTTTTTTTTGTTTTTTTCGTTATTTGCAGGGGAATGAAATTACATTGCTAGTTACAATGAACATTTACATTTCCCGCCAAATTATATCGTCCGTTAAACATGGAATTAGTCCTGTTGCGCTCGTAATGTCAGGAGCGGTTCGAGTGTTAAACATACAATTTCGTCCGCGGTTTAAGACATTTCGCAAAAATTGGCCATCGCTAATTGAGATTTATCGTTGCGAATTTCGTGATTACTCATGAACGCGTTATTAATTACGTAATAAACAAACGGATCCCGTGTACACACGCATACGGCAAAGCGGCGTCGTTTTAATTAGTGCTAGGTGAATTATTAATTTGAACTGTAATTAGATTTAATTATATCTGATGGATTTTCGAAATTAAATTAAAAGTAATGGATTACCTAGTACAATATAATATACGAGAGGAGCCTACTAACCTTGATGCAACTTTCAAATTTGATATAAATTTTCACGTACCGCTACCAAAACCATCTTGATTTTATTATTATTTGTGTAAAAATTTGTTTTTTTTTTCTCAGCCTTTACAAAATTAGCGAATTTCTGATTAATTTTCATAAAAACAATCTTAAAACCTCCCAACATATTCTTCTTAATGTTGAAAAATAACTTGAACGAATTAAATATTTATATTCACTTCAAAACGTTCACAAAACACGACGTAAACGCCATCTGTTACCCGCTTATAGCAAACGGGTATCAGACGGCGTTTACGTCGTCAAGTTTTATGAAAATTTTATAGGCTGATTGTGCATCTTTCAAACTTGATATAGATTATCATGTACCACTATCAAAACCATCTTGATTTTATTATTATTTGTGTAAAAATCTTTTCTTCTTTGCCCCTACAAAATTAGCGAATTACGGATTCAACATTATAATTTTACTAAAACAATCTAAAAAACTCACAATATATTTTCCTTAATATTAAAAAATAACTTATGCGAATTAAATATTCAAATTCACTTGAAAACGTTCGCAAAACTTAACGACGTAACCACCATCTATTAGCCGCTTACAGAAAACGGATAACAGATAGCGTTTACGTCGTCGAGTTTTGTGAAAATTTCATAGACCGTGATATAATCGTCAAAGATTGTGCATCTTTTAAACTTGATATAGATTATTACGTACCGCTACCAAAACCATCTTGATTTTATTGTTATTTGTGTAAAAATCTGTTTTTTTTTTCTTCGCTCTTACAATATTAGCAAATTTCTAATGAAGCATTTTATTTTCATAAAAACAATCTGAAAAACTCCCAATATATTCTCCTTAATGTAAGAAATTAGCTCGAACGAATATAATATTTAAAATTACTTAAAAACGTTCGCAAAACATAACGTAAACGCTATCTGTTACCCGCTTACAGCAAACGGGTAAGAGATGGCGTTTACGTCGTCGGATTTTGTTAAAATTTCATAGACCGTGATATAATGGTCAAAGATTATGCATTTTTCAAAATTGATATAAATTATCACGTACCGCTACCAAAACTATATTAATTTCATTATTATTTGTTTCAATATCTGGTTTTTTTTTCATTGCCCTGACAAAATTAGCGAATTTCGGATGAAGCATCTTATTTTTATAACAACAATCTGAAAAACTCCCAATATATTCTCCTTAATGTTACAAAATAACTTGAACGAATTAAATATTAAAATTCACTTGAAAATTTTCGCAAAACACGACGACGTAAACGTCATCTGTTACCTGCTTATAGCAAACGGGTAACAGATGGCGTTTACGTCGTCGAGATTTGTGAAAATTTCATCGATCGTGATATATTGGTCAAAGATAATCGGTATTCTTCAAGTACTGTTTCGGGATTATACTGATACTGGCGTTAAAGCCTGAAGCTCGTATATAGTTAACTTATGAATAATTGAATACCAAACACGAATTTATATTTTTGATACTTGAAAACTGTTGAATTTTTTATATCTCTTTAATTAAATACTTTATAATTATTTTCCATATAAAAAACGAACTGTATGCAAACGACATATTTTTAATTAATTCAAATCTGATAAAAATACTGTATAATCGGAAAGAAAAAATAAAAACAGTAAATCACTTTAGATTCTATTAAGCGAAACGCTGATTAATGAAAGAGTAATTTTTCATAGAGAATAAACTACGTTCTCATTAACGTAATTTCTGTCGTGTCATTTGCAGACAGCTGTTTCGTCCCCATAAGCGCGGGTGGACGCTGGGGGGAAAGGGGGCGGAAATTGCGTTGGGTAACGATGGAAGCCATTAAAACTATCCACCCGGTTGGTCGCATCCCACTGCAGGCAAATTGATCGTCAACCCCATCATATTATCCATTAACTAAAGACACTTTTCTGTTACGAAGGACAAATAGATTAATTTGATAAAAAAATAAGTTATAAAAGAAATCCATCCTCAATTAATTTAATAGAAATAATTGTATTTAATAATTCCAATCTAAATTAGAATTGAATAGGCAGCATATAAGCAGTAAAAAATCCAGAATTATGTAATTTATATTTTGCGATGGCAGCTATTGACGATGCTACTTAAACTAATAGGCATTAGATGGCGTTTACGCTTTCGAACATATGCTATTACTTTTCGTTTAACATGCTGATATAAAGTGGCGATCATACAAAGAGTTTTTCTTTTAAGTATACATATCCTAATTATCTGCTGTACACCTTCAGATATTCGTTGTATTTTTCTTTGAAAAGGTCAATTTGCAGCTTTAAACGAGTGTTCTACTCGCGGGTTAGGCATGAAGTAAAATTTCGAGTTTAGAAAAGCGCTTACTTGTTCACAACGGGCGTTCACTTGTTCACAATATTTCAGTGTTTAATACGCGTGGCGCATGAAGTAAAATTTCGAGTTTAGAAAAGCCTGATTTGGCTTGGTCGCTCCGCTGCGCTACGCAACCAAGCCAAATTTTCAGGCTTTTCTAAACTCGAAATTTTACTTCATGCTAAGTCTGGGAGTGGAATACACTCGTTAGAGTTTTTAAATTGAACGTTTTTAACAAGATCACGATTGTCTCAAAATTTACATTGAAAAATCGTAACTATATGTTACTTAAAAGAAAAATCCCTTGTATTTAGAACTCTTTTTAAATATAAATGGGCAGATAATATAGAAGACATATTCTTGAGCAAGGAATATTACCTGATCCTCCGTAGGGTAGGAGACACTTTATTAAATAAGTAGTAGATACAAATAATTTTAGGCGGGGATAGGTAAATACATTTGTAATCGTAATCTGTGAGTTCATTGAATTGTCATATCAAAGTAATATTTCCCTTCAAATAGCCTACAAATTAAAAGTTGATTTAGAACATAACATGTTATTAATCTTTACCTAACCTAAAACACAACCTGCATCACACCACTAAATTCTTGAAATGTCAAATTTGATTGGTCATATTTGAAAAAACAGATTATAGATGTTTGTGCACTTTACTTTAAATTAGTGTTTTGTAAGCCTGACGCATGCAATAAATATTTCTGTTTTAAAAAAACCTGAAGTATTTACTTCATTATTAAATGAATTCGATAGCTAACACTATCTACTGCCTTACTTCATGCTTAATTAAGGAGTGAAAAACACCCGTTAAAATAATATTGATCGTTTCAATAAATAGTAAGAAGGAAATAAAAACAAAATAATTTAAGTTTATTTTAAATGTATATGGAAATTTTCTGAAACGTTCAAAAAACTAATTTCCATTATGAAATTATCAAGCCACTTATTTATAGAAAATATTGGCTATATTTAAGTAAGGCTGATATTTGACAAAAGTAAACTCAGCTTTGCTTTGCATTTATGTTATCAATTATATACATACCTAATCAAAATAATATCAGTCTTTTGATAATGATTTATATATCTATTCGGAATTTTCATCCGCATACGTTTATTGGTATTCTGTTGGGGCGATAGAGGGAGGGGAAGAGATTTTTCAGCGGGAATCCCTTGTTGATTGAAGGGGGCATCGACGATTGATGGGATGATTAATATTTGGCTCCGGAAGAAAAACGCCTGTCTGTCACAAACAATGGCCATTAATATGTATAACACTGGAAGTCGGATTCCTTAGGATTATATTGCGGTCCTTTTTCGCCCCACTCCCCAACTTTCAGGGTTTTGTCTTATTTCTCATTTGAATGCCGATTTGAATTTATTTCATCAGTCTCTTACGATGCTTATTCAGGAAATTCGAACTAAATTTAAATTTTCCAGGGATATGCACACAAAATTATTATATCTTTAACTTGGTTTTCATTGATCTAATTTTACTGGATGTGTATGCAGAGAAGTTGTTGTTTAAAGACCCATTTGAATCAATCAATATTTACTGTCAGTTCGAATCTTCTAGCAGGTAAAGAAATAAATTGAAACCCTTCTAGTTCAATTTGTTGTTTACTACTGCAACATATTGAAACATGGAAATATTATAATGAGTGTGCTTTTGAAACTTATAGGAAAATAATAAAACATACCTGAGACTGAATTAGTACCTAAGGCCATTTATTTAGAACGAAAAGTATAAAATAACAATAATTCATTACAGACACCGAATATACTAAAATGTGATGTAACCACTCTAGTAGAAATAAATCTTGTGTTTACATTGTAGCAATTTTGTATCTATTATGATATCTTGAAATTGTTAATTAATATGCACACAATATTATCACAACATAGTATGTGGTAATTGATATTATTATAATATTCATTTGAAATAAAATATTGTCTAAATTCATTATAAAAATAATTCAGTTTTCAATATTTTATAAACAATGAAAAATCATTCAGTTTTTAATATTGTATTAACAATGAACATTCAACAATAGATATTCAATTTCTGTACAATATTGTGTCAATATTCAATACAATTAATCACTCAATAATTTTTCTACAGTGTTCTAGGAATAATAAATTTCATTAATTATTCAATATAAATATTCAATACATGTACAATGGTGTATCAATAGTATCATTCAATAAACAGAGTGAGTTACTAAGCGGAAATCGGTTTATAGTGGGCGTATCGTTGAAAATAGCAAAAAAAGTTTCAAATAAAAGTTGTTCAGAATCAAGTTTTTCATAACCTAAAATGATTGCTAAATATGGCGGCCTTGCGGTTATACCGGAAGTAATCGCCAACTTCCTTATTTTAAATAGAATAACCTATATATTTTTACGTTTTTGGATTGCTCGTTAAAAATAAACATGAGTTTATTCACACAACATTGGGTCTCAGTTGAACCGTTTTCGAGTTATTTCATTTTTTTAAATAAATTTGACGATTTCAGAGCTCGACGCCATTAACAATATCTTCAAAACAAAATAAGTCAGAGTTGTGCGGCTCACGGTTTTGGATTCGGGAAGAAATGTAGTATTTGTTTAGGTTTTTGCCATTAGTCAGATTTTCTAAATTGTATTTCAGTACTTCAAACATGCATAACTTCATTTTTTTAAATGAAACCCTATATCTTATGACACTTTATCTGATGCGAAATTAAATTTTCTTTTTATTGATACCGGGTTGTTGCCATATCCTTCCAATAGTTTTTGAAAAATTTGCGATTTTGAAAAAAGGTTAATACATTTCGTATTATCGCGTTAGCCCTGGATACTGATGACGTTTGGTGATTTTGTTTTGACTCGCATGTCGGACAAATGTCAGTTTATTTTAGATTATTTTTGCCAGATCTTGCAATAAAAAAACCGAACATGTTTTCTCAAGAAGAACTGATTGGTACGGTCTACACCTTGGGTAGTGCTGATGGAAATACATTACTTGCTTCAAGAATGTATTCCCAACGATTTGCCGATCGGAGACGTCTAAATTCAGCGGCATTCGCTACATTTATACATAATAACTAACTTTTAGGTAATAAATTATGACATTTCAGGGGGCTATTCACACAGATGCAATTTGTCATCGGTAAGAAGTCGTACTAAAATGCCGTCATTTCGGGAAGAATTTACCAAATCGTATGAAGTAAAATGACGCCATTTCAGTGCAACTTGTCACCGATGACAAATTGCATTGGTGCTGTGAATAGCCCCCCAGAAGTTTCCCAGTATAATATAAATAATAAAAACTAAACTACTCCAATCATTAAACCAAATCTTACATTTTAAGTACAAATGGTGTATTCAGACGTTAAAAAGTTGAAAATTTGTTTTTTTTTTGTTTGTTCATCCAAACATCCATCTAATATGTATTCCAAGGACGGTCGAGTATACGGTAAGAAGGATCGACAGAATCGAAGATTTTAGAGTGAGGGTAGGGATCGTTTACGTCACAAATGCGCGCTAAATTTAAATGTGGTTACTTCATGGTAAACTTTAGGTAAACATGCATAAGCTGTAAATTTTCTGACATTCGTTGATTTTTAAAAGAGTTCAATTTGAAGCTTTAAACAAGTGTCCACTCCCAGACTAAGCATGAAGTAAAATTTCGAGTTTAGAAAAGCCCCGTGAAAATTTGTCGTGGGTCGCGCAGCGACCCGAGACAAATTTTCTGGGCTTTTCTAAACTCGAAATTTTATTTCATGCGCCCCACGTATAATGCACAGATTTTAAGCGAAGTTCGAATATACATAAATTTTACAATATTTGAGTGATTTATACGCGTGGCGCATGAAGTAAAATTTCGAGTTTAGAAAAACCCAGAAAATTTGTCTCGGGTCGCTGCGCGACCCTCGACAAATTTTTACGGGGCTTTTCTAAACTCGAAATTTTATTTCATGCTTAGTCTGGGAGTGGAAATCACTTGTTTAAAGCTTTAAAATGAACTTGAAATAAACAGGGAATATCTCAATGACTAACTAATTGCCAAAACAAAATCACCAAACGTTATCAGTAGCTAGGGCTAACGCGATAATACGAAATGTATTAAAATTTTTACAAAATCGCAAATTTCTCAAAAACTGTTGGAAGTATATGGCAACAACCCGATATCAATAAAAAGGAAATTTAATTTTTCATCAGATAAAGTGTCACAAGATAGATGGTTCCGTTTACAAAAATGCAGTTATGCAAGTTTGAAGTACTGGAGAATACCGTCGACGGACTCGGTTCAATTTAGAAAATCTGATTAATGGCAAAAACCTAAACAAATATAACATTTCTTCCCGAATCCAAAACTGTAAGCCGCACAACTCTGACTAATTTCGTTTTGAAGATATTGTTAGTGGCGTCGAGCTCTAAAATCGTCAAATTTATCAAAAAAAATGAAATAACTCGAAAACGGTTCAACTGACACCGAATGTTGTGTGCATAAACTTATATTTATTTTTAACGAGCAATCCAAAAATGTAAAAATATATAGGGTGTTCTATTTAAAATAAGGAAGTTGGTTTTACTTCCAGTATAACCGCAGGGCCGCCATATTTAGCAATAATTTTGGGTTATGAAAAACTTGATTCTGAACAACTTTTATTTGAAACTTTTTTTGCTATTTTCAACGATACGCCCACTATAGACCGATTTCCGCTTAGTGACTTACCCTGTAGATATTCAATACTTGTCAATATTGTATGAATAATGAATAACATCAATCATTAAATAAGAGATAACGGCTGCAATTGCCCAGCACAAGTATATTCTCAATATTGATTTTTATATTTTAATTCTATATTGTTACAAGATAGTAAAATTATTTTTTAATATTTCTACAAAATTGAATTTATACTAGGGAATCTAGAAGAAGTTATGTGTAATCATATTTAGATCTTTCGGTTTGCATTTATTTTGTAATTCTTGTCTCAATTATAATTTTCATTGCATTCAAGTGGAATGTATAACTTTTTTGTACTGCACAAACTTACGCGAAGAAACCAAACTTTCAGGCGTTTCATTAATCAAAATTTTACCTCATGCTTAATCAAGCATTGGAAAAAATCGTTAGAAACTCCAACTAAAAATACAACGAATGCCTTTATAATGCATACGTATCGGGGATGTGTGTACTTGAAAGAAATATACCCTCCCTATAACTTTATGCCTGCAGTCCCATCAATGAAAATTCTCACGAGCCGCCACTGGTGGTTTATGTTGTTTGTGTAGTAAATTCAAAAATTACTTCCATTTTGTTTAAACAGGTTTAAACCGTTAAACTAGAATAAATATTCTGTATTATTATTGTATTCAATTATTTACTATTTTTGTGATTGATGATTGAAATAAATAACACAAACAGGTACAAATTTATTAATTTGTTAACTAAAACATTTATGTAGACTAAAATAAAGAAATTACCAATTAATTGATTCTAATATAAGTATGATAATTTTAATTAGATAATTAGTATTAAAAATATTTGAGAAATTAATTAATTGATTGAATATATTGGTTTGTAATTTAGAATTCACTTGGTTTTGTTTCACTTATATGTATTTTATTATCTACTAGTTTCGACTTATTGCCATTATCAAGAATGATGTACAAATCCCAAACAAATTCGTTTGTACATTATTCTTGATAATGGCATTAAGCCAAAACTAGCAGAAAATAAAATACATACAAGTGAAACAGAAACAAGTAAATTTAATTTAAAAACCAATATATTTTTGAAAATGTTTTACCAAGTGATTAATGAGAAGTAAGTGTCCGATAATTGTTTGTTTTGAAATGTATTTTGGAATATCGTGTATTTTTGTATGTAAAGAAAAGACTGAACATGTTTGTAGGCTCATTTAAAAAGAAAATGTTTAGATATGTTGTGTATTCGTGTATGAAGAAATTGTTTTGTAGTGCAAACATATGCGCTTCAAAACAGTTTCTTCATACACGAATACACAACATTTCTAAACATTTTCTTTTTAAATGAGCCTACAAACATGTTCAGTCTTTTCTTTACATACAAAATTACACGATATTTCAAAATACATTTCAAATCAATGAATCAATCAATATGAAGAAAACACTGAATAATAGTAGAATTTTGATTAAAATACTTGGTTTGTTCCACTAAATATTTGTATCCTCTCATTTGAAAAATAAGAATTTGTCATCAATCAAAAACGTGAAATTCTCGCAATAATAATTAAATCCCTCATATTTCATATAAAATCCTTATAAATCAAAATTCATCCCGGCTGCAGACTGGCGAGGTAATACGCGAGTACTGAAAAATGACGGAACCGAAAAAAATAAATCTCGCCGTTTTGAATTTTCGGCACGAACGGGGGACCGGCATGAATAATTTATGTAATACCCCAGGATTGCGTAGACAATGTCCTCGGATTTTACCCCTTTGACGAGAAATCTCAGATATTTAACTTTGTCTGCATGTCAGCTGTTCCTAAACTACCCTCAGATGTTTGTCTCTGTGTGTCAGTTATTATTACAGAACTGACCTTCGATATATGTACATACTAGAATCTCTAAATTCATGAGTGTAGCAAGAATTTTGACTAGTGAGGGGCATGAAACAATTAAATATTTTCATCTTAGTTGAAATCTTAAGAAATAATTATTTTTAGTGTTTAATTTTATTGTTAATATAGGTTTGCACTCCTTGTTTAACCCATTAGCGGCCGAGCAATTATAGAGTTGACTCTATAAGTTGATTTTATTATTATTACTAATTTTTAAAGTGAATTTCTGACTTTACAATATTTTAGTGTTCTATACGCGTGGCGCATGAAGTAAAATTTCGAGTTTAGAAAAGCCCAGAAAATTTGTCTCGGGTCGCTGCGCGACCCTCGACAAATTTTCACGGGGCTTTTCTAAACTCGAAATTTTACTTCATGCTTAGTCTGGGAGTGGAAACACTCGTTCGAACTTTAAATTGAACTCTTTTATAAAATCGATGAATGCCTGAAAATGTACAGCTTATACATTATGTATATTAAAACGAAAAATAATGTAGTAAAATAAATTATTCATAGAAATCATAAAAAGAAGTGCAGGTTAAATTCTGCACTACTTATGTTATATTACATACTGGAATTTTTTTTTTTAAATATACATAATGCATAAGTTTTACATTTTCAGGCATTCGTCGATTTTATAAAGGAAAATAATTTAAAGTTCGAACGAGTGTTTCCACTCCCAGACTAAGCATGAAGTAAAATTTCGAGTTTAGAAAAGCCCCGCGTAGAAAATTTGTCGAGGGTCGCGCAGCGACCCGAGACAAATTTTCGCGGGGCTTAAATATAAATTTTCTTTGCTTTGCTAAACTCGAAATTTTACTTCATGCGCCACGCGTGTGAAACACTAAAATATCGCAAAGTTAGAAATACATTTTTAAAATGAGTAAGAATCGAAATATTTTAATAAGAAAATATTTACATTATTCTTTACCTTAAGCCAAGTCAAATAATACAATGTATCAAATTAATTTATTTAGTTAGTATTTAAAAAAAAATATAATGTTTCAATGGTGCTTAATGGGTTAGGCATGAAATAGAAATTCCTATTTTCCTATTTCCTATTTTTAGCGAATACTGAAGACTAGGATTTGTCGGACATATTTGGCATAGTATTTTAAAGGTGGGACATTTACAAAAATGCTTGACAAACTCTGGTTTAAATTGTTTAAAGAAATATGAAGAACCAATAAAATAATATTTTTATCTGTAAAAATCAACTTCTTGAAAAGCCCTTTTTATCGAGAAAACATTTACTTTATCCGATTTAATAAAGCAACCGGAGAACAAACCGACCTCGCCCTTTTAAAAGCCCTATTTTTTAAACTCAACAACCACTTCCTCAAATTTAAAAAGAAAAACACCACGCGCGTTCTAACTTCTCCATCCCGTAAGATTAAGAATCCCTTAAAATTAGCAATCCGGTCACACTGGTAACTGCTACATCTTGACCGATAAAAAACACGAGCCTAAATTATAAAATATTTTTATCTGTAAAATCAACTTCTTAAAAAGCCCTTTTTATCGAGAAAACATTTACTTTAACCGATTTAATAAAGCAACCAGAGAACAAACCCGACCTCGCCCTTTTAAAAGCCCTATTTTATTTAAACTCAACAACCACTTCCTCAAATTTCAAAATAAAAACACTCCGCGCGTTCTAACTTCTCCATCCCTTAAGATTAACAATCCCTTAAGATTAGCAATCCGGTCACACTGGTAACTGCTACACCTTATCCGATAAAAAACACGAGCCTAAATTTCAGAGGATGGATAGAAGAAGGGAAGAGAGGAGTCAATGCACGAAAATCTGGTGTTTGTCAGGGTAGAGGGGAGGATAAGTAGAGAGAAAAAAATAAAAGATGGGAGTGAAATGTCATCCGGTTCTTTTTATGCGCGCCGCGGAAACGGGAATTACGGTATAAATTGCGGGTTATCTTTGATCGTTCCTCTGTCGAGAATAAGATGATTAAAAGAGGGTTTCCTAAGAGACGCTGATCACGTTGAAATCGGAACATGCCGTTTTGGCAAGTGTTCCTGCTTTTGTGTAAGGACGAGGGAGGGAATACGGCGAGGGCAGAGAAGTGAAATTGCTTAAATTTAGTTCTTGAAAAAAATATATTTCTTATGAAATTGCTTGAAATATGAATACAAAAATTAAATAAATACCTACAACAGGAATTGATGACAGCATTTACAATTAATTGTAATTCTGAAGCCCGGCATTTTTATAATAAATTATTAAAAATTGTAATACCGATAAACCTGTTTACCGATTGATCGAAATATCGTAAATAATGCTTTCTAAAGTTTACCAGTAACATAACGATTTGCTGGTGTTTTAGTAAATCGGAAAATAACTATTTGATGGGTTATTTTAGGCTTTGCTAAGCCAATTTAATTCGATCATTTTTCAGTACATCAAAGCGTGATGTGTCCATCACGTTTTAATCTAATTAAAAATGATGTATGTACTTTTTAACATAACTCAAAATTAATTGAAAATTAGTAAATTTTTAATCATAATAAATAGGTTTTTTTAATTTACCGTATTTTTCAGTTACCGGTAATTCTATATTTTTGTAAATCAAAACCAGTTACCGATAATTTACAGGTAAATCAGAATAACATTGTTTATAGGGTAAAAGTCATTTAATCCGTGGAGAACTTGTTAAAAGTAAATCATTAATAGTATATTGTACAACGAGCATATAATGATAGCTATTAATCACGAGAACGATGTTTGCGGAACGAGCCGAAGGCGAGTGAAGCAAGTCATTCGAGTAATTAATAGCTATTATATGCGAGTTATACACTATACTTTATTTACGACAACAACAATATATAACACAACATTTATTGTATTATATATTTGTCAAAATTAATGTTGACAATTATATAAAATATTATTATAAATATCATACAGAGTCACTGATTCACTGATGCATTTTTTATTTTATAATTTTTTTATATTATAAATAATGTTAAAAGTGCGATTCTTTTCGCAATCTACAACAAGTAAGTCTTACAAAGACTATTTCAAACACTCATTGAAACAACTACTTCCCGGGCTAATACCCCGACGGACATTGAATTATACAACAAGTGTTTGCTGTTACATACAGTAACCTACTGCAAATGTAACAATTTGGGTCAAATTATTCAGGCCATCTATAGACGCGTTTCGAGATTTATCTCTCCTCAGTATAGCTTTGCCATTCCCTCTAAAAAATTTGACACCTTAGACTGGCGGTCACGTTACCGTTCAAACATTAGTATAAATGAAATTGCCAATTCTTGGTTGCAGAATACTTCAAACATTAAAAGTGCGATTCTTTTCGCAATCTACAACAAGTTAGTCTTACAAAGACTATTTCAATGAGTGTTTGATATAGTCTTTGTAAGACTAACTTGTTGTAGATTGCGAAAAGAATCGCACTTTTAATGTTTGAAGTATTCTGCAACCAAGAATTGGCAATTTCATTTATACTAATGTTTGAACGGTAACGTGACCGCCAGTCTAAGGTGTCAAATTGTTTAGAGGGAATGGCAAATCTATACTGAGGAGAGATAAATCTCGAAACGCGTCTATAGATGGCCTGAATAATTTGACCCAAATTGTTACATTTGCAGTAGGTTACTGTATGTAACAGCAAACACTTGTTGTATAATTCAATGTCCGTCGGGGTATTAGCCCGGGAAGTAGTTGTTTCAATGAGTGTTTGATATAGTCTTTGTAAGACTAACTTGTTGTAGATTGCGAAAAGAATCGCACTTTTAATGTTTGAAGTATTCTGCAACCAAGAATTGGCAATTTCATTTATACTTATAAATAATGCACATATTATAAGATTGTAGTGAAGAAATACTGTTTACATTAAATGATTTAAACGAGGGTTTCTATCCCTTGATTAAGCATAAAGTAAATATTTGGAGTATAGAAAATCCTGAAAATAAGTCAGTGTTTTTTACGCCTAGCGCATGGTGAACTTTAAAAACTTACATAATCTCTATTAACAATAATTAGTATTTCATAAAGATAAATTATTTGTAACGTGTTTGGAGAAAGCGGCAGAATTTAAAAATTACAGGTTGAAGTTAAACCAAAACCTTGATTAAGCATAAAGGAAATATTTGGAGTATAGAAAAGCCTGAAAATAAGTCAGTGTTTTTTACGCCTGGCGATGGTGAACTTAGAAAACTTACATAATCTTTATTAACAATAATTAGTATTTCATAATAATAAATTATTGGTAACGTGTTTGGGGAAGCGCAGAATTTAAAAATTACAGGTTTAAGTTAAACCAGAACTCTATTAAATTATGATAGCAATTGCTTTATTTTAGCTTATTTGGGGCTAAGCATCGATAAAAAAACATATATACAAAGAGAGTTTTTGTAGATAATGATATCATAACTGAAATAAAGATACCAAAACAAATTGAAATATTTTTCATATTAGAAAATTTGTTCAATGTTCAACAATAAAAGTGAAACTCTCCCAACTGTTATTTATTTTAATTTGAATAAGTATTCACAATTGGCACGTAAACCAACGGTGGGCCTCGATTGATTTTCATTGAAAGGTTCTTTATCTAAATATATTCCCATTAGATATTATAACGGGACATTTTCTGAACTCAAAAACCTCAAAGTTGAAATATTTCAATAAGATGTTTTTTTTTAAGTCATTTTTTCATTATTTTTTACCATAAGTTTTATTTACCTTAAATCCTTAAATCTATTTTACAATTGTTATAAAAAAATGAAATTTTATAGAAATAAACACATAAATTTATCTCAAATAATATATAAAATATAAAAAAACAATCAAATTGTAACATAATGTATTTTTATCGTTAGATAATAAACCAAATTTGCAGCTCTTTTTTAAAAACGAATTGTTTTTGATTGCACATATTGCAGCTAAATAAAACTTTAACAAGGTTGTTAGACTCTGGATATTTAATTATTTAATTGGTTTGTTTTACTGATTTATATTTTCTCCGACTAGTTTCGACCATTGGTATCTTCAAGGAGGAATCGAAACTAGTCGGAGAAAATTTAAATAAATCAGTGAAAAAAAACCAAGTGTTTTAATTAAATATCCAGAATTAAATTCAAATCAAAAATGTTTCACCACGGGTTAAGTGAGCAATTAATTAAACATATAAGGTTGTTAAAGCTTGTTTTACATTAAACTTAGATCCAAATTTTGTAAAATATATAAGTGCATTAAAAAGTAGTGATTTAGATTAAAACATTTCAGTCATTCCATATACAGAGAGTTTTATGTAACACCAAACATTTTCATAACGAGAAATTTTCCTTTTAATATACGTAAACATACGTTGTACATTTTCCGATGCTAGGTTTGTTAAAAGAATTTAATCTAAAGCTTTAAACGAGTGTTTTCTACTCCCAGGCTAAGCATGAAGTAACATTTCGAGTTTAGAAAAGCCTGAAAATTTGGATTTGCCGGGCGGAGCGAAGCGAGCCCGGCAAATCCAAATTTTCAGGCTTTTCTAAACTCGAAACTTTACTCCATGCGCCACCGGTACAAAAACTGATGCAATGTAAAGTTTAGCGGTGTGTTTTAAACTTCGTAATATGTCAGTGTTTTGTACAGGTGGCGCATGAAGTAAAATTTCGAGTTTAGAAAAGCCTGAAAATTTGGTTTGGCCGCTCCGCGCTTCGCGCTACGCGACCAAACCAAATTTTCAGGCTTTTCTAAACTCGAAATTTTACTTCATGCTTAGTCTGGAAGTGGAAGACACTCATTTTAAATTTCAAATTGATTTTTTTTAACAACGAGTATCTAAAGATTTACGACATATACGGTGTAATTGGGACATGTATACTTGAAAGAAAAACTTCCTGTGTGTACAAGTTAAGGCATTAATTGCGATTGATTGGCTACAATTTTTAATGGTCATATAGGCAACCCAATTTACACATAATTTAAAAAATAAAGGTGTCAAATTGTATTGGATGAACATGTTCGGTATTACATAAAACTCTCTGTATACATGTTATTTTATTCATTGTCGAACAATTTTGTATAAAAAAGAAAATTTGATATATATTTATACTTTTTAACTATTTATAGATTAAAAAAAGATTAATACTAATATTTGCCAATTGTAATCCAAAACTATTAATTTATACAAAAAGCTGCTGCAAATTTGGTTTATTATCTAAAGATAATGTGTTACAATTTGATTGTTCATTTATATTGTATTTAATATTTAAATTTATTTTATGTATTTATTTATTTGTGTACTTATTATTTTTATAAAAAAATATAAAATAGTGAATTTAAGATAAATAAAAATTATGATTTAAAAAAACGAGAACATGACTTTACAAAGTCATTGAAATATTTCGGTTTTGAGTTTTTTGAGTTCAGAAAATACCCCTGTACAACATCCAATCTAAATATAATAATAATAATAATAATAATAATGTTTATGTCCAGTGCAAGTGATTACATATATAAATAATTTATATATACAACAAAGGCATGGAAATACCTCAAAATAAGAGAAAACTTAAATTAAATGTTACATGTGTTGTTTAGATATTTAAATAAAGAACCATTCAATTAAACTCAATCGAGGCCCACCGTAAAACTTTTAGTGACTATTTTAAAATTCATACATGAATTATATTTGTTAGAATCTAACAACCTTGTTAAAGTTTTATATAGCTGCAATATGCGTTATCAGAAACAATTAATTTATAAAAATACTAGCTGTAAATTTGGTTTATTATCTAACGAAAAACATTATATTATGTTACAATTTGATTGTTTATTTATATTTTATGTATTATTTGAGTTAGTTTTATGTTTATTTATACAAAATTTCATTTTTTTCATAACAATTCTAAAATAGTTAATGGATTTAAGGTAAATAAAAGTTATGGTTTAAAAAAACGAAAAAATGACTACAAAGTTATTGAAATATTTCGATTTTGAGTTTTTTGAGTTCAGAAAATACCCCTTCACAACATCGAATCTAAATGTATTTAAATAAAGAACCAATCAATTAAACTCAATCGAGGCCCACCGTAGAACCTTTAGTGACTATTTTAAAATTCATACAAGAATTTTGTTTGTCACTGTAGAACATTTTTAGAAATAATTTAGATTTATAATTGGTTTCAAAATCTAAAATTTTAGTATTATCAAAATCTGCTCTATGATTCTTTGAATTTAAATAATTACCTAAAACACAAAAACTTTTGTTCAATTTAGTGTACCTTTTGTAATCATACAATCGCATAATCGCAATAATTGAAACATTAAATCGCTTTATTACTAAATATTGTAAATCTGACGATGTTATACCAATTTTTCTAATCAACAACAAATACATTACCGTGCGATTGTTTAAATTATGATTTGGAGCGGGCGGCATTTTTTTGGTGAGGTTGCCCAGAATGCTAATTCAATGATGGTATAAATTTGAGGTTATGGTAAACTATGTGTGAGCAGTCAGTAGTGCCAATCTAATTTAAAATTCAAAGCCTACTCCAAATCATGTTTGAAATGATCGTATTATTATTATTATTATTAAGTATGAATGAAACTAATTGTTTGATTTGAGTTATGTGGAGTATTTAATCACAATAAAAAAACTGTTTTTATTCCTTACTTCACTTTTATTTTTATGTGTTAGATGTACATTTCGAGTGCTAAGCACTCATTATCAATAACTAATGCTCTTACAAACTAGGTGCGCAATTATATATACCTGAACAAAAATGGTGGAAACGGGAAAACCTAAATATAATTACATTTGTGTCGCAAGGTTGAATAACATTAAGGGGATTACATTATGGACTGTTGAGGGGATTACGATTTTTCGGGTTTTTCAAGAGATTTAAGAGTGGATTGTCTAACGGGCTTAAATCGAAATTCAATAATTTATCTTTCTGTTTGTGCATTTCTATGGCCTCCAACATATTTAATCGGAAATGTTTTTTATTGTGATGAATGAAACTGTTAATACTGGATGATTTAAATTAAATTTAAATTTAAACACTTGGTTTGTTTCACTTATTTATATTTTCTCAGACTAGTTTCGACCATTGGTCATCTTCAAGGAGGAATGTGACATTCCTCCTTGAAGATGACCAATGGTCGAAACTAGTCGGAGAAAACATAAATAAGTGAAACAAACCAAGTGTTTAAATTTAAATTTAATTTAAATCATCCAGTATTAGATTCAAAAATGTTTCACCACGGGTTAAGTGAGAAATTAATTAAAGAAACTGTTAATACTTGGTTCTAGAATTCTTCAAAATGTTAACAGTTGTAGATTTCGTAAAGACTTATATTTTTAATTAATACGTTAAAAGTGCAACGCTTGCTTGAATATTCTTTTGTTAAAAATCATATTAAATATTATCTTTAAATTAAAACCTAGTAGCAATAGAATTGAACATGTTAAATCATTCGTAAATTATCCTTCCAACTACGAATATAGTATATCTATTTATTTTAACAGGGAGTTTCACAAATTATAATTATTATTATTAAGTATGAATGAAACTGTTAATACTGGATGATTTAAATTAAATTTAAATTTAAACACTTGGTTTGTTTCACTTATTTATATTTCTCCGACTAGTTTCGACCATTGGTCATCTTCAAGGAGGAATGTCACATTCCTCCTTGAAGATGACCAATGGCCGAAACTAGTCTGAGAAAATATAAATAAGTGAAACAAACCAAGTGTTTAAATTTAATTTAAATCATCCAGTATTAGATTCAAAATTGTTTCACCACGGGGTAAGTGAGAAATTAATTAATGAAACTGTTGATACTTGGTTCTAGAATTCTTCAAAATGTTAAAAGTTGTAGATTGCGTAAAGAATTGCATTTTTAATTAATACGTTAAAAGTGCAACGCTTGCTTGAATATTCTTTTGTTAAAAATCATATTAAATATTATCTTTAAATTAAAACCTAATAGCAATAGAATTTAACATGTTAAATCATTCGTAAAGTATCCTTCCAACTACGAATATAGTATATCTATTTATTTTAACACGGAGTGTCACAAATGGCCATTAACTTACATTTTTCAAGCGAATTTTTGTTATTTATTGAATTAATTCCTCATTGAGCTCTTGGTTCAATTATTGATAGTAACTGTAGATTAGTGTACGGGTATTTCCATTATTACTCACGAAATTTACAACGGCAGAGTCGATTTGAGCCAATGAAGCTGTCGGCTGTAATTCACGCGTATCGGTCGAGTTTACGCTTTTCGCTACCTGAAAATAGACGTAAACAATAGTTACACTTTTTATTGGATCCGGGGCTCGATTGATGTACGAGTTCGTGTTATGGGGTAATATTACGCAGCGCTGAAATGAATAAACCGACATAATTAAACTTCACCCTTGGGCAATTAAACTTTGAAATGGAAAATATTTACTAGTTACTACAAAATTGAGAACATCATAAATAAATTCCCACACATACACAGACACACACAGGGAGTTTTTCTTTTAAGTATACATATCCCAATTATTTGCTGTAAATGTTTATATATTCGTTGTTTTTTTAATAGGGTTTAATTTGAAACTTTAAACTAGTATTTTCCACTCCCGGGTTAAGCATGTTTTCCACTTCTAGATTAAGTGTGAAGTAAAATTTTAGGTTTAGAAAACCTTCAAATTGTACTTCATGCGCCACGCTTATAAGACTAATTTTAAATTAGGTTGACTTGTACACAATATTTCAATGTTTTAAGTGTTTAATATGCGTGGTTCATGGATTAAAATTTCTAGTTTAGAAAAACCTGAATATTTGGGTTGGCCGCTTCAGGCTTTCCTAAACTCAAAATATTACTTCACACTTAATCTAGAAGTAGAAAACACTCGATTAAAGCTTCAAATTGAACACTTTAAAAAAATAAGCGTATGCATATGTATACTGAAAAGAAAACTTCCCTGTAAATAGAAATAAATATAAATAAATAGAAATAAATAGAATAATGAATAAGGATCATAATTTTTATGAGTTCAGAAAAATAAAAGTTAAATGAACCTTTGTATAGATAACATGTTATTTTATCAATAGATAGTTCAAAATTAACCAACTAGATTTTGTTTTATAAATTCAAAATATTAGTATTGTGATTGTACACATCTAGTAGAGATTAACTAGCATTAAGTCTTGTATATACCCTAAATTGTCAACAATATAGGGTTATTTAGAGTATTTATTTATTTAACGACATAAATCAAAGATCCACATGCATAATCGATATATTTTGAACTTCAGTTGAAATCAGTGTATTATACGCGTGGCGCATGAAGTAAAATTTCGAGTTTAGAAAAGCCTGAAAATTTGGTTTGGTCGCGTAGCGCTACGCGCTACGCGACCAAACCAAATTTTCAGGCTTTTCTAAACTCGAAATTTTACTTCATGCTTAGTCTGGGAGTGGAGACACTCGTTCGAAATAAATTTAAATCAAATGATTTAGCAGAAGAAATGCATTTTCAGACATAAACAAAAACAGTGTAATATAACCTCTACATTACGAGATTACATGAAGTTAGAACATAAGAAAATGCAATGTTTCCACGTTCAATTTATAAATTTGAAATACCTTCACTTCAGCACAGGCGTTAAGTAGCACAAACTATATTTATTTACAAGTTGCTGCATTACGATATCCATGACTCGTACATTTTATCAAGGCTAAACTTTTCTGTACCCAGGTCATCCAGTCGAAATAAATATACATTTTATAATCCCCGTTCAAACACTACACACCATCAACATTCCCCCATAGTCTCTATGTGTAACACTGTGAACAGAATAGCTGATAAAATTGATATATTCCATGTAGACCTCCAGACGTTACTTAAATATTTAAACTCGGTTGAATAGTTATATATGTACGTATGTTTGTATTAAATGATAATTTTTTTTGTCTTTCTAGTAAAATTCATAATGTTATTATTATAATTTAATTTTAAGTCACAGCGCACTCGATTTTGCTTATGTTACTGTTAACATGTTATCCTGTAATAAGTTTATTGTAAACTGTTGGATAATAAATAAATAAATAGACAGTTTAAAACTTACTAACTAGTCGCGGAGCGACCAAACCAAATTTTCAGGCTTTTCTAAACTCTAAATTTTACTTCACGCTTAATCTGGGAGTGGAAAACACTCATTTAAAGCTTCAAATTGAAAAATAAAAAGAAAAATGAATGGGGATTATGATTTTTATGGATTCAGACAGAAACGCACAACTTAAATAACCCTTGTATAAATAATATGTAATATAGATCGATCAACTTAGTACCCCAAATAGATTTTTTTATTTTTATTTTTTTATTATTCCATATTAGGGAAATATAATACATGTAAATGACATAGTTATTTCTACTTGTGAAGTTCCACAAGGATCTGTTTTACGACCCGTATTTTTTAATTGTTGTATAAACAACACTGCTAAAAAAAACTAAATGCGTTCATTGTACAAATAACATTAGTCGCCGTTTTCACGAGTATAATTAGCGGGAAAACTTTAAATATTAACATTAAAGTGACAAAAATACTACACTATGTTCTCTCTTGTTTCTAAAGAATAGATCAATGAATTGACGTGACGCTAAAATTCGATTTTCAAATATTGCGTTTTTGCCAGCCAACGGTGCCATGAAATATGTATACCCGGCAGGACTTGAATTTGCTTTTCAGAAGAGGGCATCATATGCTATACAGCATTTAAATTAAAATTTATTCGCGTAAGGTGGCATTCTTGGCAAAGCCGGATTGAAAGTGCTGAATTTGTAGATCTGAAATCGAATAAGTTTACTAGTATAAAACAAATCGTAAATTAAATCACTTACAATATAAACAAACAAGTGTAAGTGCCTAATAAAAATGTATCTTTAAAGTACAAGTTATCGTATATTAAATCCAACTAAATAAAATAGCAGTATGATTAAGTGGATCTTGGAGAATATATTAGGCAAGGCTGTAGCCGGGGAGGGGGGGGGGGGGGGAGGGATATGGGATATCTGTTTTTTTTAAACTCGAAATTTTACTTCATGCTTAGTCTGGGAGTGAAAAGCACTTGTTTAAAGCTTCAAATTAAACTTTTTTAAAAAAACAACGTATGTCGGAAAATGTACAGCTCATGCATGTTTATCAAAAAGAAAAATTCACTGTATATATTTTTACGGCTTAAGTTTCGACGGTGTAACTGTCATTATCAAGTATATATACAGAGAGTTTTATGTAACACCAAACATGAGAATTTAAAGTATACATTAGCATACGTTGTACATTTCCCGACGCTCGGTTTATTAAAAGAATGTAATTTGAAGCTTTAAACCAATGTTTTCCACTCCCAGGCTAAGCATGAAGTAAAATTTCGAGTTTAGAAAAGCCTGAAAATTTGGTTTGGTCGCGTAGCGCGAAGCGCGGAGCGGCCAAACCAAATTTTCAGGCTTTTCTAAACTCGAAATTTTACTTCATGCGCCACCGGTACAAAACACTGATGCAATGTAAAGTTTAGTGGTGGGTTTTAAACTTCGTAATGTCAGTGTTTTGTACCGGTGGCGCATGAAGTAAAATTTCGAGGTTAGAAAAGCCTGAAAATTTGGTTTGGCCGCTCCGCGCTTCTCGCTACGCGTCCAAACCAAATTTTCAGGCTTTTCTAAACTCCAACTAAATAAAATAGCAGTATGATTAAGTGGAGCTTGAAGAATATGTTAGGCAAGGCTGTAGCCGGGGAGGGGGGGGGATATGGGATATCTGGTTTTTATAAACTCGAAATTTTACTTCATTATTATTATTATTATTATTATTATTATTGTTTATTAATGCCAATACAGTGGATACAGTTTACACAGGTCAAAAGAAATTAAACATAAAAAACGTACAAGAATTACAATTATGTTCTAATCAGAGTAACAATGGTTATATAATATAACATGATATTTGATCAGAAATGATCGACGAAATTTAAATGCAGCACCAATAAGGTGGACAGACAGTTAAAAATAGTAGGTGTGACAGATTAAAATTACATAAAAATATAAATATAAAAAATGATTAAAACATGACAGACATTTAAATATACAACAGATTAAAATATGAAAAAAATATAATATATATAAAGATTAAAATATCGTTAAATAAAATATAGCTAAAATATAAATATAAAACTTTGTATAAATAAAATAAATAAAAACATCGAAATAAATTAACAAACTATCACATCTCAATTCTAGAATTTAGAAACTCGTCCCATGAGTAAAACGCATGATTTAGTAGATGTTTTTTTATATATGATTTGAATTGTTTCAGCGGCAAACACCTTACCTCTGCCGTCAATGTATTGTAGAACTTCGGAGCCCAATAGTTTTTCGCATTTTGTGATTTATGTAGTCTTACCCGTTTTAAGCATATATTATCTTTGTTGCGAGTATTATGACTGTGAACAGACATAGCTAAATTGAACGCAGACAAGTTCTTTTTAACATAAACAAGACATTGAAAGATGTATAGACTCGGTAAGGTAATTATGCGCAGTTTTTGAAAGATAGCCCTACAGTCATCCCTGTAACCTAATCTACCCACTATACGTACTGCCCTTCGCTGCAATTTGAATATGCGCTGCCAACATGGCGAATGTCCCCACGTAAGTAAACCATACGACAAGATAGAGTGACATGTGGCGTAATAGGACATTTTTAAGGTATTTGCGGATACACTTTGTGATAGGTTGCGTAGTAAAAATATATTTGTGGCTAATCTGTTTGCCAAGTTATCGCTATGTACATGCCATTTCATTGAGCAATCAAGATGCACACCCAGAAATTTCACCGATAATGGCATGGGTAATGTATGCTTTTTTAAGGTGAAAGCCAAATGAGTTGTTTTTGTATGGTTTAGTAGCAATTTATTGCTACCAAACCATTCTTTGCATCTAATATTAGCTGTAGTGCTTTTATGCATTGCTTCATCTAGTTCACTCGCCCTATTAATTAACGTGGTGTCATCCCCGTATATCACCTTGAATGTGTTATCAACAAAATCTGGTAGATCGTTAATGTATATTATAAATAAAAGTGGTCCTAAAATAGACCCTTGGGGAACACCATGTTTGACAGGCAGAGCATTCGACTCGCAATTGCCATATTTGACAACTTGTGTCCTATTGGATAAGTATGACTGTATTAATTTACTGCTAGGTTTATCGAAACCGTAGCGCTCTAGTTTGCCAATTAGTACATCATGATTTACACAGTCGAAAGCCCTGCTCAAATCCACGAAAGATGCCATTGCAAAATCCCCTTCTTCGTATGACGACAATAACTCGTCTAATAGAGATATTATAGCATCTGTTGTGGATTTTCCGCTACGAAAACCAAATTGTGATTTGTTAAACAACTCATTATATTCAAAATAATGTTTTATTTGCAGCAGTAATATTTTTTCAAATACTTTGGAGAAAACTGGGAGTATAGAAATGGGCCTGTAATTGTGTGGATTATTCTTGTCTCCTTTTTTGTAGATAGGCACTACTGTAGCAGCTTTCATAGCATTCGGGACTATGGATTTTTTAATGCATGTATTTATGATATTTGTTAATGGAAATATAATTGATTCTTTGCAAGACTTTAACAGATCAGAAGAGAGTCATGCTTAGTCTTGGAGTGAAAAGCACTTGTTTAAAGCTTCAAATTGACCTTTTTTAAAATTCAACGTATGTCGGAAAATGTACAGCTCATGCATATGTTTATCAAAAAGAAAAATTTACTGTAAATATTTTTACGGCTTAAGTTTCGACGGTGTAAGTGTCATTATCAAGTATACATACAGAGAGTTTTATGTAACACCAAACATGAGAATTTTAAGTATACATTAGCATACGTTGTACATTTGCCGACGCTCGGTTTATTAAAAGAATGTAATTTGAAGCTTTAAACCAGTGTTTTCCACTCCCAGGCTAAGCATGAAGTAAAATTTCGAGTTTAGAAAAGCCTGAAAATTTGGTTTGGTCGCGAGGCGCGAAGCGCGGAGCGGCCAAACCAAATTTTCAGGCTTTTCTAAACTCGAAATTTTACTTCATGCGCCACCGGTACAAAACACTGATGCAATGTAAAGTTTAGTGGTGGGTTTTAAACTTCGTAATGTCAGTGTTTTGTACCGGTGGCGCATGAAGTAAAATTTCGAGTTTAGAAAAGCCTGAAAATTTGGTTTGGCCGCTCCGCGCTTCGCGCTACGCTTCCAAACCAAATTTTCAGGCTTTTCTAAACTCGAAATTTTACTTCATGCTTAGTCTGGGAGTGGAACACACTCATTTTAAGTTTAAAATTTAACTCTTTAAAAAAAACAAGTATCTAAAGATTTACGGCATATCCGCTGTAATTGGGACATGTATACTTGAAAGGAGAACTCCCTGTATGTACAAGTTGAGGGATTAATTGCGATTGATTGGCTACAACATGTATTGGTCATATAGGCAACCCAATTTACACATTATTTTAAAATTAAAGGTGTCAAATTGTATGAAAATGTTCGGTGTTACATGAAACTCTCTGTATACTTGATAATGACACTCACACTGTCGAAACGTAAGTCTAAAAATATTTATATGTTACACCTGTGTATACATAAATGAATAAAAGTGGTTAAAAAATAGTAATAGTTTTATTTAATTTATTAGCTAGATTTAAATTGCAAAAGCTGGATTCAAAGTGTTGAATTGGTAGGTGTAAAAATGTATAAGTTTGTTTTTATTTTAGAAGAAGCACATGAATTGTGTGTTTCAATACAAATTAATTAAATTCGGGGGTAAAATTGTTAGGGTATCGAAATTCCAAACTGTCACCGCAATGTTGTATAGTCTCGGAACGACCCTCTCGGTTCCAACCCCACTGCTGTCGTTATTAATGAAGCTATTAATGTTATAAAACGGCTTTATCAGATACAAGCACTCGCGGTGGCTTTTTCCCCTCCCTTCCTATTTTATATATTTCCTGTGTTTTTTTTTTTTTTTAATTTAACGACTGACTAGGGAATCCCTGATTTATACGGTGGTATCGAGTGTCGTTGCGAACTGCCGCCTATTTATACACCACACCGTAATAATTGGATATTTGCGTTTTCATTATTTCGAGTATTTCGACTGAGTGTTTTTTTTTCAAACATTAAAAGTGCGTTTTTTTTGTTTGTTTTCAATTTCAATTTGTTTGTTGTGTTTTTGGAGGGGAGTTCGGCATTCATGCGAGTTCCATTAATCGCGGTTTCCACGCGCGCACTCTCTGGAGCTGGCACTGATTGATGGGGACAATCTCTTGACCTATTGTCAGCTTTGACAAGATCCTAAGCTACTTGCCATGTTGGTGGTAATCACAATAAGACGTCGTTGAAATGGGGCATTATCGGTTTATTAATGCTAAGCCCGAGATTCTGGCCCTCCGGCTCTGTAAATATTTGTCTTGCCTGAGAGAACTTGGGAAAAAATAATTGGAAATCAATATAAATTCATAATAATACAGGATATTTCGTTTAATTTTAAGCATGAAAGAATTTTTTTTTATCAAATGAAAATTTCACCAGTCCATTTTGTATTATTATATTTTACTATTTGTCAAAGGACTTTTTCTTCCTAAACAGTTCAAAGCTGAATTAAATTAAAATTTAAGCATTTTCTATTATTCTATTTTACATAACAATAAACATAATCATAACGAATCATGACGAATCTGTAACATTGTATTTTATTTTATAAGATAATGAAGTAATTTGAATTTGAATGTGAATTTACCTGCATATGGATTGATAACAAACGTCTAAGTTTATTCTTGTTTTATCAGCCCTTATATCTTCATTATCTGTATTCTGTGTTTTATTTCAGTAAATATTTCAATTCGAGAAATTGTTGGCGTGGTCAAAAGTGTGAGACACGTGTGCCGGCATTCCGGAGCCCCCTTTCCGGATAGTAAACCTGACACGTTCATCAGCGACACCCTCGTAATTTCACAAGATGTTGCCCGCATCCCCTGACCTCATTCCGGCCCTTTCGCCCTCGATAGCCTACCTGTGGTCGTGGTTCCGCGACTGGAAAACACATGTTCCGCTTTTAAGCGATCAATACGAAATGCGACACCGAAAGAAGCCACAAGTTATAACTAGCCGCGATTTGCATAAGGTTACAGAGTTCAAACGTCTACTCTAGTTATCGTACAAAACATACAATATAGGGTGATTGAGAACAAGTGTAAAAAAATGTCATATCTTGATTAGAATTTTGTAAATAATGAAAATCGGACCTGTTTCAACAGTTTGTTTAATCTTTTCAGTCCTTGCAGTTTCTTCGGCATCCAAAGTATCTTCTTATCTCTTAAATCTTTTGTAGTAAGTTAATTTTCTTGATCCTCTCAGTCTTCGCAGTATCATTTTCCACAGTCACAGTTTTAACATGCATCAAATCTTCCAAACCTAAGCAGCCTTATCAGTAACCAAACATATGTAGAACGAACCGGAATGTCATTTCAAGAGAGCAAGGCCGTAGCCAGGGGGGATATGGGGGAAATAAGAAAAACCATATTTTTCCCATTCACCCCCCCCCCCCTAACATTTTGGGTACGGCATTGCAAGAGAGGACATTTGAAGAAATCCAACTCCACATATTCCAACCACCTCATCGAAGAAAACCACCACTTCGATGAAAACTTCAAACTCCTACACCAAGAAAGAAAAGGCCGGAAACTCAACATCATAGAGTGCATACAAATTAATAAAACAAAAAAACACAGGACATCTTCTCAGCGACCAAAGAGATCTAATTATTTCGCCCCTCTTAAATTTACATTTTTTTAAAAAAAAAACCGCCTCGTCATAAACGTACATATACACGTACCGGCAAATTTTATTCATCATTTTTTCGACTAAAGAAGCCACAGTGTGGTGAAATAATTGTTGCGTTATACAATATATATTTGAAAGTGTTTAAATTGTTTTATTTTTATAAAAGTTCTGTCTTTACAGTTGCAGTCTCGCCAATCTCTTCTGTCTCCACAATTTCTTGTCTTCAGAGTCTCATCATTCTTCCAAGTCTTCAGGATCTTCTGGGTTCTAGTTAATTGACTCTTTATACTCATCTTTGCCTTTAAAATTCTCCCTAATCTGTTAATTCCTTTAAGTTTTCGGAATTTTCTGAGTTTCCAGTTAATTTAGTCTTAACAGTCATCTTGGCCTTCAAAATCCTCCCCAGTCTGTTCATTCTCCTGTCTTAAGGATCTTATGAGTTTCCAGTTTATTCAGTCTTCAGGATCTTCTGGCTTTCCAGTTTAATCAGTTTTCACAGTCGTTTTAGTCTCTAAAATATCTTGTCTTCGCATTGTCCGTAGTTTAGTCTCTTTAGCCATTAAGTCTTCAAGAGCTTCTGGGTTTGCAATTTATTTAGTCTTTACAGTTTCCTTAATCTCAACAGTAATCTCAGTCTCTTCAACGTCTTCTCAGTCTTAAGTTTGTTTAATCTTCTCAGTATTTACAATTTCTTTGGCAATTAAAGTATCTTCTTGTCTCTTCAGTCTCTGAAGTAAGTTAATTTTCTTAATCTTCTCAGTCTTTGCAGTATTATTTTCCACACTCACAATTTTAGCAAGTATCAAATCTTCCGAGCCTAAGCAGTCACTACCCAAAGTTTCTTCTGTCTTTACAGTTTTCACAGTTTTTCCAATCTCTTCAGTCTCCACAGTTTCGTGTCTTCAAAGTCTCATCATTTTTCCAAGTCTGCAGGATCTTCTGAGTTTCCAGTTAATTGACTCTTCACACTCATCTTTGCCTTCAAAATCCTCTCTAGTCTGTTCATTCTTCTAAGTTTTCAGAATCTTCTGGGTTTCCAGTTATTTTAGTCTTTACAGTCATCTTGGCCTTCAAAATCCTCCCCAGTCTGTTAATGCTTTTGTCTTTAGGGTCTTATGGGTTTCCAGTTTATTCAGTCTTCAGCATCTTCTGGTTTTCCAGTTTGATCAGTTTTTACAGTTGTTTTAGTCTTTAAAATGTCTTGTCGTCGCAGTGTCCGTAGTTTCTTTACTTTCTTCAGCCCTTAAGTCTTCAAGAGCTTCTAGGTTTGCAGTTTATTCAGTCTTCACAGTCTCCTTAATTTCAACAGTATTCTCAGTCTCTTCAACGTCTTCTCAGTCTCAACAGTTTGTTTAATCTTCTCAGTATTTACAGTTTCATCGACAATTAAAGCCTCTTTTTGTCTCTTTAATCTCTTATAGTAAGTTAATTTTCTTAATCCTCTGTCTTTGCAGTGTCATTTTCCACAATCACAATTTTAACATGCATCAAATCCTCTGAGCCGAAGCAGACTCATCAGTACCCATACTTTCTTCAATATTCTGTCTTTGCCATTTTCAGTTTCAACAGTTTGTTTAATATTCTCAGTATTTATTGTTTCTTCGGGAGATCAAGAGACAAAAAGATACTATAATCTTTTTGTCTCTTCAATCTTTTGTAGTAAGTTAATTTTCTTAATCCTCTTAGTCTTTGCAGTATCATTTTCTACACTCACAATTTTTACATGCATCAAATCTTCCGAGCCTAAGCAGTCTCATAAGTACCCATAGTTTTTTCAATCGTCTGTCTTTACAATTTTTAGAATCTTCTGGGTTTAAAGTAGTTTTAGCCTTCACAGTCGTCTTGGCCTTTAAAATCCTTCCCAGTTTGTTAATTCTTCTAATCTGCAGGATCTTCTTGGTTTCCAGTTTGAATAGTCTTTAGAATCTTCTCAGTTTCGGGTTTACTTACTCTTCAAGATCTTCTGGGTTTTCAATTTGTTCAGTTTTCAGAATCATTTTATTTTCCAATATTTATTGTCTTGTCTTGTCTATAGTGTCTTCAGTTATGTTATGTTATGTTATGGGGTCGATGGGTCGTGTGGCCTCTGGGCCTTCCGAAATTACCTCGACTTGAAAGATCTTTTGTAATTATCCCTGACCTTCTTGAGTCTCTCAATGTCTAGACCTCTTGCGTAGTCTACAATAACTTGCGGGTTCATGTGTACCATGTCATCAGACTTTAAAGTGACCGATTACAGATAGTTTCCTCTTTAAAGGGACAGGGCAGATCATTCACAAAGTAGGTACTCTACTGCTTCTGCAATTCTGCAATTGGAATCAGTTATCTGACCCATCTTAGTGAGGTGGTATTTCAGAGGACAGTGTCCATTTAGAAGGCCGGTTATGAGCCTTAGGTTGCCCTTGCTTAGCCTGAGAAACTGTTTGGCTCTTACGGCAGAGAAGGCGATGTTTATTCAGTTTGTTCAGCCCCTAAGTTTTTAAGACCTTCAGAGTTTTCAGTTTCTATAGTCTTCATAGTCTATTTAATTTCAACAGTCTTCTCAGCATCAACACTTTGTTCAATGTTCTCAATCTTTACAGTTTATCCGGCGTTCAAAGTTTCTTGTCTATTACATCTTTTTTACTCGTAGTAAGTTAATTTTCTTGGTAGAATTAATTCAATATTAAATATCCGATGGTCATTTGTATATTCTTGTTCGTATCTAGGTTTGCGCGGAGAAATAACAATGGCATTATTTTATCCTGTCTGTTTTCAGCGAGTTTACAAAAATAAGCGTTACATAACAGGATCCCCTCTTTTCACCATAAGAGATTTATGTCTGAAAAGCATAGTTCTATCCAGAGATTTCGCATGAATCCGTAACATTCCCGAAAGATTGCAAGACGCAGCACTTATAAATCTTTCCGTTTTTCGAAGTACATTGTTTGCCGCTTAAGACCCGTCCGTGCCATCCACGAGATTACCGAAACGAAAATCATCCCCCATTTGTCGCAGAAGTGCCGTAATGCCTATTGATCGTCTTTTGGGATCGGGGGGGCAGGCGTTTGTAATTAGCATTTATCCCGGACTGGGCGCGTCTGGATCGGATCAAAGGGGGATGATTTTTCGTGGCGAAACCTCCTGACCTGTTGGAAGCCACGCATCGTTCCTCGGATTGCCCCCCGGGGTGCGATTCCGCGGCGCTGGAGTTTCTGGAAATTGTTCCGCTTTATGCATTTTCCGGGGCGTTGGAGCCCCCGGCGCTCGACTTTGAATTTAACAAAAGCCACGCGCGCGCCTCGCCGCCTCCTATAATAAAATTCAATTCACCACCGACGGCTCCTAATAAGTGGAATTAAGGAGCAGAAGCACTCGATTCTCCTTTATTAAAAAAAATCAAAAGTTTTCAGTAATACTAATCATAAAATTGAAGTTGAATTAATATTTCTCGCTGAAAATACCTATATTTGATAAAAACCTAAGATTCTTTATTTTCCTTCCGTTTCGAATCATTCAAAAATGTTTCAAAAATATTTGTCTTTTAAGCATACATATCGTAATGTATACTCTGTACATTTCTAGCCATTTCTTGTTTTTGAAAAGCGTCCAGCTTAAAACTTCTAACAAGTGTTTCCACCTAATTCTGGATAAAAAATTAAAACACTTAGTTTGTTTCACTGATTTATATTTTTTCCGACTAGTTTTGACCATTGGTCATCTTCAAAAAGAAATCACCATTCCTCCTTGAAGATGACCAATGGTCGAAACTAGTCGCAGAAAATATAAATCAGTGAAACAAACCAGGTGTTTTAATTAAATATCCAGAAATAAATTCAAAAATGTTTAACCACGGGTTAAGTGAGAAATTAATTAAACATAAGTGTTTCCACTTATTTTTGGCCTGTTGGGTAATAAAGGTTATTATTATTATTATACTCAAAGATAAATTTCAATTTTATCAAATGCTTTTATTACCTTTATAATGTCTGAAAATTTGTAATTCCTAATTGATGTGCAATGACAACTTAATATTCAAGAACTAATCATAATTCCTGTTGGTAATTACTGCTAGGCATTCAATACGAATCTTACACCTTAATTCCATCTGAAATAATCGCCGATAATTTATGTACAACAGTGTAAACATGGTCTGGGAATGTTTATTCATAAGTCTGGTTGCTCTGCCTTATGTTGCTGACGTTTATTCGCTCGTTCATTGCATTATTACCATTACCGACATGATTTGCGTTATCATAATACAAGCTTCCCGGTTTCTGATTATCTGCACGGTATTAATTTTATTGGCTCCAATTTGAATACGAAGCCGACTTGAGCGGTGCTAACACCGCAATCACGTTGCTGCAATTGCTCATAACTAATACGGTTCAAGTCAATGTTTATTTATAGCTCGATGATTACATTATGTTACGCAATCACGTTATCATTTTGCAAATATGTATATCAATTTTTATTAAAATTAATATCAAAAGATTATTCGTAATATTCTTTATTACGATCTTTGTCTTTTGGTTTTCCTCTTTTGTCAATTTAAGGGTTTATTGTAATAACATGATAAGCCACACAACAACAAAATTCTGTATTATTCTTGGATTTGATTAAGCAGTAATATAAAAAGCCATATTCTCATATTCGCATGCAAACCGAAGCTTTCAAAACTTGTCAAACAATCTACTATTAATTCTGAATATCATAGTAATACATTTTACTTTTTTTTTCTATTTTAAAGTCCAATATCTCAGTACTGTTCACTTGTGGCATTTCATGTTGTTACAATAAGCTCCTCAATTGTATATCACTATTTCTCAAAAGTAATGTTTAGCTAACACAAAACTCTGCTTAATAGAGGTATGAAATAGTTCTAAATTTTTTACACTTTATATAAATTCATTGCTAAATGAACTTTATCAATATTATTTCTTTAATTGCTCGATTAAAGTGGGAAAAGGTGGGAAAATAATTGCGCTCATTTTCGCCGTTAAACGAGGAAAAAATGGCGAAACGTCCGTGTGCTAGTGGCCGAGGCGGGCAGTTTTGGTCGTAACACGGGGGCCATATCAAGGGCTGCTACACGGAAACTGGCCAATAAACGGAATATAAAAGTCTTGTGGGAACGTGGGGATAACAAAAATGTACGGATTGACGTTAATATTCGGGCCAGGACCGCAATTATAATCTATTACACGCTTTCTCTTGCCTGTATCATATTTTTATATTATCACGAGAATTAATATCATTCATTGCTCTCATTTATTTTTATAGCAATATTTTATACGAATAAAAGTATTTATTTATTAAAGTATCTGTCTCTGTCTCTTTTTACCCACGTAATCTGATGACATCAAACTATTTTCGTATTACATGTATTGGTGCAGAAATCACTACAAATTAAGGAAAACATGGGACACCTCTCGTGAATCGTACCTTACATACTTATTGTTACGCATATATACTTAGTACTCGAGTACATTTTGTGTGAAGTGCTTGTACTCATTACTCGAGCTTAATTTACTTGTACTCAGTTCTAGATTTATCAATCCTCTCAGTCCTCTAAATTTCAGTCTGTTTACTAATCCATGTTGTCTTCATCTTTATTTTTTTTTCTTAGTATTTCAACTTTAATTGAATTTGCGGATTTCTATTAAATTTCACTCATCCATAAATTCATGATTGAAAACATTCGATATCACAACATTCCCGATAATTACACATCAGGTTCGGTCTGTGCGGACCGCAGTGTGAAACATATAATTAATGATACACACAAACAGAATCCATCAAGCATCGTTTGACCGTATAAACCATTGACACCGACGATAAATTATTTAGCTTAGCGATGTTTCAAAACAATTTGCGCTGTAACGCGGACGTCATAAATTGCCCTCTCACTCCTCGTGACAACATCGACGTCTAAAATATTCCACCCCCAAAAAATACATTCGACATAAATCACTAAACTATGTTTGCACTTCGAGACAACTACCAAGGGACGAGATGCGCAAAAAGCGCTGCATAATAACGCTCTGTTTTTTGTAACAAGTATCTCTCGAGCGGATAAAACAAGCGCGATCCATAAATTGAGTTTATTTTTGGGGAAGTGCACTTTCACAACTTAATTACAACCCATTTAGCAGGACGGGGATGGTTATGTATGTGTGTGTGTGTATAAATACGGGGAAAAACGAAAAGCGGGAGGGTGAACAAACTTGGAACGACTTGACAATGTTCGAAAGGAAAGGAAAGTTTTCGATGGGGGCTAATTTGAATTTAAAATCTTTGTTTGTAATCAAGCGTTTAATGGAATATCTATTTGGATGAACTGCAAAGTAGCTTTGTTTGCTTATTTAAATTTTATTCAATTAATGATTTCAACTCTTTCTTAAAGTCTTTTCTCACGATTTTATAAGACAAAGTTGCTTACATAGGTAACAATAGAAACGTTACGCCACTTTTATACAGTATAAACTATATCCTATGACAATATACCAGTGGTTCTCAATCGTCTCTTTAGAACAGTGGTTTTTAACTTTTTTTTGACCTGGGACCATTGCAATGTTATTGTTAATGGAAGGCACCGCTAAGTTTAAGAATTTTAAACGACCAGACCATTTTCAGGCTTTTCTAAACTCGAAATTTGACTTCATGCTTCACCTAAGAGTTTAAACCCTCGTTAATGAAAATGCATTACATGCTATCAATTTTCCACGCATTTACTAACTTTCATACATAACATTTTAACGCGCACAGAAATCTTAACTTAAATCTACGCTTGATAATTTGGGTTGTAATTTATTTATAAGTTAACTCCCGCAAAAATCAGACGACAACTACAAAAAGTTACTTCTAGCGAAATAATTTGATTTAACTAAGGAATCATTTTGCATTTTTCTATATTTTTCTTAATACATGCAAACAGTTTTATAAAAATCCATCTAACAGCAATCAAGTATACGTATTCCAAATTCTGCCTATTTTCTGTAAATCCTTTGATATTCTTTGTTTTTTTTTTAATTTCAATGTGAAGCTTTAAACGAGTGTTTTCCACTCCCAGACTAAGCATGAAGTAAAATTTCGAGTTTAGAAAAGCGACCCGAGACAAATTTTCTGGGCTTTTCTAAACTCGAAATTTTACTTCATGCGCCAAGCGTATAAAACACTGACATATTGTGAAATGTATGTTTATTTGAACCTCACTCGGCATAAGTGTTTTATACGCGTGGCGCATGAAGTAAAATTTCGAGTTTAGAAAAGCCCAGAAAATTTGTCACGGGTCGCTGCGCGACCCTCGACAAATTTTCACGGGGCTTTTCTAAACTCGAAATTTTACTTCATGCTTCGTCTGGGAGTGGAAAACACTCGTTTAAAGCTTTAAATCAAACTCTTGTACATGAAAAACAACGAATGTCGAAAAATTTCCGGCTTATGCATTTGTTAACCTAAAAGAAAAATTCACTGTATATTGTTTTGGCCAGGTTTAATGGTTACAATCCGTATATATGAGAGATGTTCAAAAAGTAAGGTTACAAAACCTGCAATGAAACCTTTACATATTGTTATGTTTTTACTCCTTATATACGAGTGGTAATCAAAGATTAAGATTACAAAACCTGCAATAAGGCGTTTACATTTTGTAACCTTACTTTTTCATCACCCCTCGTATTAATTTCATTTAGGCATGTTCCCACTGAGCAAATCCATTCAAGTAATGTTTCATCAACATTAAAACAACGTTTAATGTTTAATGTTGATCAGGGTAAGAAATCACATTTTAGTTTTGAGTGAAAACCTGAATAGGTAATTTCTGATGTTTTGCATATTTTGAATGCAGACCAAAATATGCAAACATCAGAAAATACCTCATTGAGCGTGTAGTTTATTGAACATACTCTCTAAATATTATAAAAATTCAAGAGTTATTAATTTGTGTAATATTTTTTCTAAAATTACTTCTACGTTTTCAAAATTACTGGTAATTAAAAATAGGGTTATGTTCTGAGTTATATTATTATATTAGGTAATTTAAGTTATAAATATAAAAAAAACAGTCGTTTTTGAGTTACACAAATTGGTAATTTTGTAATAATACAGAAGCTCAAAGTTATAAGAACATTTTGCACTATATTTCACTCCTAAAAAAATAAAAAAAATACAAATATATGCATTAACAAACTATAAACCACTGAATAGTTAGGCTTTGTTGTGATATCAAAAATAACAAAAATAAATGAGCCAAAAAACTAGAAAAGCTCAATGTTGGGTTTTTAAATTATGAAAAAATACAAGTTTTATTCCGAAATTAATAAAATAAATTAATGAAGCACAACAATATACATCACAAAGTAACAACATAAATTGTTGTAAAAGGCATAATACGTTGAATATGATAAATTTATTAAAAAGTGCCACAAAAAATATAAATTCTCGAAAAAGGCATAATACGTTGAATATGATAAATTCGTCTAAAAGTGCCATAAAAAGTTACAATTTAGTTTAGAAGTTATTTTAGGTTACTTGTCATTGTAATGAGTTAGCTTAAATGTCATACCGTTAAGTTATGCTAAGTTAGATGTACACAATAACTTCTAACCTAACATAACTTGACGATATGACATCTAATCTAACTTCATACAATGACAACTAACCTAACCTAACTTGACGATATGACTTCTAGTTAAGTTAGACCAGTTGTCACATCGTCAAGTTATGTTGCATTCAACTTGTTTTATTTAAAATTTAAATAATATAACTTGATTTATTTGTGGCCAACTATTCTTTATACAAACAAAATGATTTTGTTTGAATTTAAATATTTTGTTTAAATTTAAAAAAAATAAACTAGTTCATTTGAAAAGAGTCAATTGTCTGAAACATTATAAACTATCGCAACTGTTACAAAAATTATAACCTAAAAAATGTGGCGAATATCTAAAAATCTAAAAATCACAATCGTTTGTTCAGATTATTAATTCTTATTTTATTTTACATAATAATGAATTTTTAATTTATTTATTATACAGGCTTATTCAAAAAGAAGAAACAGATTTTAAACATTTATTTTTTTCAAACTACAAAAAGTAGAACCATAATTCTGACGTTCCTAAACAGACAAAAGTTTAAAATTGTTTGTTTAAACAAACAAAATGATTTTATTTGAACTTAAATATTTTGTTTAAATTTTCAAAGAAGATAAAGCTAATTTATTTGAAAAGAGTAAATTGCCTGAAAACATTATAAACTATCGCAACTATGCCAAAAATTATAACGTAAAAAATGTGGCGAATATCTAAAAATCTATAAATTACAATCGTTTGTCCAGTTTATTAATTCTTATTTTATTTTACATATAATGAATAATGAACTTTTAATTTATTTATTAGGCAGGGTTATTCAAAAAGAAAGAACAGATTTTAAACATTTATTTCTTTCAAACTACAAAAAGTAGAACCCTAATTCCAACGATCCTAAACAGTCAAAAGTTTAAAATTTGAACAGTCCAGGCAGGAGTTCCAATCATGGCCTCATTGACGCTGTTACTTGTCATGTTGATTATCTGTAGTATAATGGTGATACAACAAGAAAAAGCATTTAGTGTGCTGCAATTAGTAAAACTGGAGTTCATTATTGAAGTTCAAGGTGCTTTTCGCCGTCAGTTTAATAAACAACCACCTCGGCATGAGCATATACCAGTGGCATCAAAAATTCGTAGACGATGGTTGCATCTGCAAACAGAAAAGCAGGAGATGTCCACGCACATCAAATGTATATGTCGAGCGTATTCGTACAGTTTACGAAAAGAAGCCCAAAAACCTCTCTTGAAAATATGCGACATCGAATTGTTGAAGCTGTGAATTCGATGACTAGAGATCAGCTGATTCGTGTGTGGCAAGAAATGAGCCACTGTTTTGATATTTGTCGTGTAACACTTGGTGGTCATATTGAATGCATAAAATTTAAACATATGTGTTTCCAGTAACGTTGGAATTGTCTTTCTATCCTTTGTAATTTGGAAGAAATAAATGTTTGAAATCTGTTCCTTTATTTTGAACAATCCTGTATGTTTTATGATTATTGTTGCCTTTGGAATTAAATGTTATTTTTATTTATCACTATCATAAAATAATTATTAAAAAAGAAATGAATTACAAGTAATGTATGTGAGAGGTAAACTACACTATGTCACTTTTTTAACATGCGGTTTTTTATACTGTTGAAATCAGAATTTTTTACTCTATCGAGAGGCAAATACCACTGAAAATTTCAAAAATGTTACCTGGTGTTATTTACCTTCAACATACAGATATTTAAATAATCTGTTAACGGTGAAGGCTTCTATTTCGTTATACATCATAATTCACAAATGAAACACGATTTTAACTTTGTTTGTATAACTGAGACTTTATTAGTTTTGACAACTTTAACTTTACATTTTCAAATGCAGAGTGATTTAAACTAACAACTGTACAGGTATATATGTTTATTACCATATTTTATAAGGGCTGTCGACAAATAGGTTTTCTGCCCTATGCTGTGTTTTTTTTAAGCAAATTTCAAGGTATTTATTTCATATTAATTGGCTAAGAAATTATTACAGGTACAATTTTTACCAGTTCTATTTTAACTTTCACAGTGACTACAGTTTCGACTACAAGCTAATTATCAAACTAAGTCTTATAAAGATGTACTGCAAAGTGAATGCCGAAAAAGTTAAAGATATAATTAAAGATACTATTTTTACTTCAAATAATATCAAACCGAACTTGATACATTGATAATAAATCACTTTCACTTACAAATGATAAAAAGTAGATTTTTATATAGCGAATTATTATTTCAAGTATATCGTATGGCATTTATTATAATTATAAACGCATTCAGATTGAAGCTTCTGAAGAGTGTTTCTACTCCCAGACTAAGCATAAAGTAAAAATTCGAGTTTAGAAAAGCCTTAAAATTTGGTTTGGTCGCTCCGCTTCGCTCCGCTTCGCGGAGCGACCAAACCAAATTTTAAGGCTTTTCTAAACTCGAAATTTTACTGTATGCGCCACGCGTATAAAACACTCATTTAAAGTAAGGTTCTCAATTAATCTTATTTTAATAAATTTTATAAATTTTTATTTCATGCTACTAAATTTCGCTATTTTAAATTTTAATTAAATTACCACGAATAATACTAATTATACATATAACTAATAAATAATACAAATGCTAATACTTCTAAACAAGAATAATTATCAAGAAGTTGATAGATATCAGATAAATATCGATATATATCTGATATTTTGATTTTTATATAAATGATATTTCCGAACCCTGGTTAAAGCAAACAAGATTGATTAAAAGTCCTTTGCGTTTTCTTAAAAATAGTCTACAACTATGAATTGACAATTTCATTTATTTTATAAATACCATTTGTTGTATTTATGGCATTTACTGGTAGGTGTATAAAATTTGTTGCTACAGGATTTGAGGTAAAAAGCTAAATAAGTGCAAGTACAATTAAGTATTTTAATCAGGCTAGTCAAAAGGCCTTAGTAACCAAAGCCATTAAGTTTACTTATTATTTTAAAGCTTTTTAAACCCAATATTCAATTTAAAATATATACATAATATTTAAAATTACGAAAATGTTATTCGTGAAAATGCAAACAATGACTTAATTAATAAGACAACTTAAGACGATAAATATCCATTGAAATAACTACTTCCCGTGCAAATACACCTCCGGATATTGAATTATACAATGAAATATTTAAAATCTTATTTAATTTGATTTTTTACAACGCTCTATTAAAGTATATGTAACTTTTAGGTCAACCGGTGGTGTTTTTGCACGGGAAGTAGTTGTTTTAATGAATATGTATCGTCTGTAGTTGTCTTATTAATTAAGACATTGTTTGTATTTTCACGACTAACATTTTTGTAATTTTATATATTATGTTCAAAGTGTGCAAACTATAAGAACCGTAAGCTTATTTTCTCGAATTCAAATAGTTTTGAATTTGAATTTATCTTGTTTAAAATATATAGGTAGGTACAATGTCAAATAAATGTATGCAATAATATAAGTATCCTTTGATTTTTACGATCTATAAAAAGTATTCAATAGTATCAGTATTTGACGAATAAAGCACTAATAACCTTTCTTCACACTTTTATTTGAATTACCAAATGTACATTTCGGAAATCAAGTGACCATTATCAATGGATTAACACAGTGTTAATCAAAATTGAATTTGTGCTCAGTATTCCGGCACCAGATACCCACAGACGCGTTTCGGACTTCAAGGTCCTCTTCAGTGTTGTCCCGACCCAGTGCTGAGGAATACTGAACATTACTGACTATTTCAAGCCAATATATGAAAACTATTAATGGATTTTGATAGCTAACGCCATCTAATGCTTCATAGTGGCATCGTCAGTGACACGAATGCACAAAGTGCATATACAGGTCACTGTTTCGTCCACAAAGTGTTAATTCATTGATAATGGTCACTTTGTGTCCGAAATGTACATTTGGTAATTCAAATAAAAGTGTGAAGATAGATTATTAGTGGTTTATTCGTCAAATTAATTTGATCTTCAAGTAACTCACAATCAATTTATTTAGTATGAGCATCATTTTCATTTCCAGTTAATGTTTTTTTTTGTGTTATAAATCAATCAATATATTCGATGCTTTTTCTGCTACTTTCTTGATGGAACCAAATCTTTAAAACTGGGTAAAGTAAAACACTTATTTCGTTCCATATTTATATTTGCAATTGCCATTATTAGCTTTGTTATGCAAACTGAAAACAAAAATATAGAAGAAAACAAGTGTTTTACTTTATGCAACCTCAATCAATATGCTCACAAACAAAATATCTCCTGTAATATTCAATATGCAGAGATTATACATCAGATTACCGTTCCACATGTGTTTACATTAACATTTAATCCTAGGCTTTAAGTAAGATACACATTTTTATTCAACCCTTCGCCATATTTGCCTAGCTCCCTTAAATATTTACTCAGTGCCCCCTCGTTTCATAAGGTTTTCCGAGTGTGTGCAATAATTCATGATTTTAATACTGTGCTTAAATTATAGCGGCACATTTGATCCAGGTAGAATTAGCAGGATCATCTATAATCAAACAAAGTAAAATTCGGATAGAGCAGAACTAAACTTTTATCTCTCAAAACGACAAAATCCTGCACTGTTTCAAACTTTTAATTAAAAAGTTGTTGAATCAGTAAATGAGCTATTAATTAAAAAACAAAGTATTTTATTCATCGTAAAACAAAAAAATCAAAAAATCACTCTTACGAATATTAGAATCAATGTAGGCATTTATTTCACGATGAATATAATATTTTTGCCTGTATATTTCACTTTTGTATTGATAAATTCACCAAAATTTACCTTCGGACATTTTAAAGATTTGCATACAACAGAGCTGAAACGAATCTTCTTAAAAAGGATTCGAATCACGAATCCGAATCACCTAATATGATTCGAATGACGAATACTCGAATAAAGGATTCAAAGGGGATAAATATGATTCATATCAAAGATTCGAATCCTCTTTTTTTCGAAACACCAATACAAATCTTTTAAAAATAAATTTGATTTTATTATTTTTTTGCAACCATTTGTATATAAATATCGTTAGCAGTTGTTTTACTAAAAATATTCAAAACGTAATTATTTATTATTAACACTGAACATCGTTGATAACAGACTGAATATCTAATTCTCTGTTACTCTGATTATTCAAAAATATTCAAAACGTAATTATTTATTATTAACACTGAACATCGTTGATAACAGACTAAATATCTAATTCCCTGTTACTCTGATTAAAGATATATTTGTGTGTTTCTGAACTTCACTTCAAATCAGTGTTTTGTACACGTGGCGCATGAAGTAAAATTTCGAGTTTAGAAAAGCCCGAAAATTTGTCTCGGGTCGCTGCGCGACCCTCGACAAATTTTCACGGGGCTTTTCTAAACTCGAAATTTTACTTCATGCTCAGCCTGGGAGTGAAAACACCCGTTAAAAACTTCAAATTGAACTCTATTATAAAATCGACGAATGTCTGAAAATTACGTAAATACAACCAATAACATGTAGATATTGTTAAAAAAAAACCTAATTATTTATTATTAACACTGAACATCATTGATAACAGACTAAATTTCTGTGTTACTCTGATTAAAGATGTATTTGTGTGTTTTTTGAACTGCACTCTAAATCAGTGTCTTGTACGCGTGGCGCATTAAGTAAAATTTCGAGTTTAGAAAAGCCCCGTGAAAATTTGTCTCGGGTCGCTGCGCGACTCTCGACAAATTTTCTACGCGGGGCTTTTCTATACTCGAAATTTTACTTCATGCTTAGTCTGGGAGTGGACGACACTCATTTAAAACTTCAAATTTAACTCTATTATAAAATCGATAAATGCCTAAAAATTGCGTAAATAAATAATTCACTGAATATCATTAAAACCGGGAAAGTCAGAGAAAAGTCATGGAATTATATTCAAATTGATCAAAGCACACAAAAAAGCCATATGATATTATATAATTTGTCAAAATCAGCAGGCAAATTACAAAACACGTAAAAAATTATAAAATTAGCTTAAATATTGACAAAAACAATTAAAACAATTTAACAAAATAGGGGTTTTCCACAGAAGAAAGTTATATTGATTTTGTATTAATTCATTCACAATTTAATCTATCATAATGGTTAATTTTTGTGGAATCTGCGAGCGTGGAGTGACACCTAATACACCGTATATTAAATGTAGCGGCGATTGCAATAAACATATTCATAGTAAATGTACGGCTTTATCTGATGATGCGATCGCTCTTATCATATCTTCTAAAAGTAAATGGAAATGCCCTAAATGCATAAACGATAATATTTCATTAACCATTACCTCACTATATACGCTAATAATAGAGCAGTTTAATTCATTTAAAGAAGAAATAAAAAATTCTATTTCTTCACGCTTCGACAATATCGAAAATTGAATCTGAGATATCTGCTATAAAATCTGCGTGTGATAAATCTTCTGTAGATATTATTAATGAGCTCGAGGATAGATGCAGCCGATTATCTAATGTTATACTTTACAACTTTAAGGAACCAGTGTCAGTTGTGTCAGAGGAGAGATATGCTGATGACACTAAGAACATAATTAATATCTTGCAGCGTCGAAATATTTCAGCTATGCCTAAAAAAATAATTCGGTTGAGAAAAATAAGATCCGATAACAAACCTAGACCACTAAAGATCATGTTTGAATCAAAGGAAACCGCCAACTCTGTTCTTCGCAGTAACACACATTCTATTAATGATAAAATTATATTTAATTCTGACAAAACTAAGATGCAAATGGAACATTACAACTCATTTAAATCTGAACTGAATCGTAGAAAATCTGAAGGCGAATTGGATTTGAAGATTGCATACAGAAATGGAGTACCCTACTTGGCTACAGGACAACGCGCATGAGAATCACCGCCCACAGGAAACTTAGTAGCCGCGGCCTTAATAGTAAGCTCAATGAATTCTACAACATCTTCACTCATAATTATGACATATTATTCCTCACAGAAACGCGGTTAACATCAGGTGTAAGTGATAGTGAGCTATTTGGTGATCGTTATAAAATATTTCGTTCGGATCGTGACACAGTATTAACAGGTCGATCAAAGGGCGGCGGTATGTTAGTGGCGGCTAAATATAATTTAAATATTGACTTCATACCTACTGGCCATATTAAATCAAAAATTCCAATTATTGACCTTTGTGTATGCAAAGTTAAAATTGATTCAATTTATTTATATCTAATTAACGTATATATACCACCGGACACAATAACCACCAATATAAAATCATTTTTCGATCTATTAATCCAAATAGATTTTAATGATAACCCTATACTCTTTGCAGGTGATTTCAATTGTCCAATTCTATCAGCGGGCAATATGTCAGAAAAAGCGCAAATAATTTCAAATGCATGTACATTTCTCGGTTTAAACCAATTCAACTTGATTCAAAATTGTTCTGGTAACATTTTGGATTTAATATATTCCAGCTTAGATTGCAGCATTACGAGAGAACCTGATCCCTTAGTAAACGAGGATGCTTATCAACCTGCATTAACATTATCTTTTCAATCTTTCAATATGTCTCCTAGCAACTTTAATGTCACCAAACTTAACTTCAAAAGAGGCGATTATTTATCTTTCTATTCCTACTTAGGTTCTATCGATTGGAACTTCTTGTCGAGTTATCCAATGTTGATTTTGCACTTAATGAGTTCTATAATGTGTTAAATAGTGTACTTTTTCAATTTATTCCGCGACATAAATTTAAACAAAAGAGAAAATATCCCCCCTGGTTTACTAATAATATTATACAACTTATTAAAGAAAAGAACTATTGCCGTAAAAATATCAAACGAGACGTGACGCTTGAAGCCGAATTCAAGAAGCTTAGATCTCTCATTGAGAAAAAAATTAATGTCGCACATAATGACTATATAATAAACATTGAATCACAGCTTACTAGCGATCCTAAACGGTTTTGGTCGTATATTAATTAAAAAAATCTAACCCTTCGAATATTCCTGCAGAACTTAAATATGATGATGAGGTATATCAAACTCCTGATGCAATTGCAGACGGCTTTCGTAAGTACTTCGAATCTGTTTTCATATTACCATCTGCGACGACTACAACTATGAACCTCAGCAATATACCTTCATTTTCTTTTGCGGAAGTATGTGCTGGAATGATCTTTAAACATTTAAAGAAGCTCCCAAATAGATTTTCGTCAGGTCATGATAACCTACCAGCGTTCTTACTCAAAGATTGTGCTTCTATTCTCTGTTATCCACTTGCACTTATTTTTAACCTGTCTCTAAAAACATCAATTTTTCCTAGTAAATTTAAAATTACATCAATTTGCCCTATACCGAAGACGTCCACTAATCATCGAGATATTGCAAACTATCGACCAATAGCAATACTTTCTAATACTGCTAAAATATTTGAGAAAATACTGTATGATCATATTTATTTTCATACTTCTCCATATTTATCACATTATCAGCACGGTTTTATTCCGAGACGTTCTACGGTAACTAACTTGACTATTATTACACATGATATTGCTAGATCATTAGATTCAGCCGAGCAGATTGATGTAATATATACTGACATGTCAAAAGCGTTTGACAGAGTTGATCATACATTGTTACTTGAAAAACTTAATTACTTTGGTTTTTGTGATCATTCCACTTCACTCATTTCATCTTATCTTTCATGTCGTGAATCATATGTACTGATAAATAATTTTAAGTCTAATTCTTATTTTCCAAGTTCGGTGGTCCCTCAAGGCTCCATACTGGGTCCATTATTATTCAATCTTTTCATTAACGATCTTTCCAATCTACTAGAGTGCAAACACCTTTTATATGCTGATGATTTAAAAATTTGTTCAACAATTACGAATTCAGATGATTGCATAAGTTTGCAAAATCAACTTAATGTTATTTCGAATTGGTGCAGTACAAACAAACTTAATCTGAACAGCAATAAGTGTAAATTTGTCTCCTTTACAAAAAAATCCAAACCAATTACATTTAACTATGTCGTGAGTAACAATTCTATTGAGCGAGTCAATGTCTTCAAAGATCTTGGTGATTGGTTTGATGATACATTTACATTTACTCCTCATATTCAATCTCTTGTTAAAAGTTCCTTTAAAGCATTAGGATTTATCCATCGTAATTCTGCGAACTTGCGAAATCCGAATGCTTTGAAATCTCTATTCAATGTTTATGTACGTTCAAAGTTAGAATATGCTTCATTAATTTGGTATCCACAATCTCAACTTCAGATTAATCTTGTGGAAAGTGTTCAACGAAGATTTCTTAAATTCTATACCTGAAGACTGAGGGGCATTATCCCGAGAGAGGCTATGATCATTCTCGTTTGCTTGAGAAATTTAATGTCGAATCTCTTGAGTGCCGACGTTACAAGTCTGCTATCTCATTTATACATAAACTATTTAATAATCATATCAACAGCCCCGATATATTACAGCTAATTAGTTTGCATATTCCTACTTTAAACAGTAGATATAAGACTACATTTAATATCAGTTATAATAGATTAAATTTTGGCGCTAAATCACCCATCAGCATAATTTGTTATAACTTTAATCAACTGCCTCCAACTTGTGATATTTTTTTGAATCACTAACATCCATAGTCGCTTTATGTCAATCAAATAATTAGGTTTTTATTTTTTTTTTTTCATAATGTTATAATACACTATTATTGTTGTTATTCTTGTATATTGTTTTGTAATTGGGAAATCTTTGTTTCCTGTTGGGCAATAAATATTATTATTATCATTATTATTATAAAAGGCCAGGGAAAAAAAATCTTAAATCAGGGAAATGTCGGAAAAATTTTACATTTCAGATTGTGGCTGTCATGTCAGTTTTACTTCAAATAAAATTAAACAAAATTTTGAAAACTAGATTATTATCTTTAAAAACATTTTCAGTCATTTAATGTTTTTATCAAAGCATTCAGATTGAAGTTTCGAACGAGCGTTTCCACTCCCAGACTAAGCATGAAGTAAAATTTCGAGTTTAGAAAAGCCCCGCGTAGAAAATTTGTCGAGGGTCGCGCAGCGACCCGAGACAAATTTTCACGGGGCTTTTCTAAACTCGAAATTTTACTTCATGCGCCACGCGTATAAAAGAGTGATTTAACGAGAAATTGAAAAGCACACAAAAGACATTTTTTATGTGAATCCTCACAATTAACTTGAATTATTTTTGACGATTCAAATCCTTTTGTAAGTATTTGAATTGTTTTATAAATATTTGAATCCTTTTATAAATATTCGAATCCTTTTATAAATATTCGAATCCTTTTATAAATATTCGAATCATTTTATAAATATTCGAATCCTTTTATAAATATTCGAATCATTTTATAAATATTCGAATCCTTTTATAAATATTCGAATCTTTTTATGAGCATTCGAATCACCTACATTTGGTTTCGAATACGAATCCTCTTAAGAAAACGTAACGAATCCGAATCACGAATCCAGATGAACTAAAGTATTCTTATGCCTCTTTTGAATCCTCCTAAACTTTCATACTTCAATGCCATCATCAATATATTCCCGAACCAGTGCTTGAAGAATACTGAACATCTTTTACCATTTATTATGGCCTGTGCCAAGGTCGGTCGAGTATACGGTAAGAAGGATCGACAGAATCGAAGATTTTGAAGTAGGGGGTAGAGATCGCTTACGACACAAATACGCGCTGAATTTAAATGTGGTTACTTCATGGTAAACTTTAAGTAAACATGCATAAGCTTTAAATTTTCTGACATTCGTTGTTTTTTATAAAAGTTCAATTTGAAGCTTTAAACGTGTGTTGTCCACTCCCAGACCAAGCATGAAGTAAAATTTCGAGTTTAGAAAAGCCCCGTGAAAATTTGTCGAGGGTCGCGCAGCGACCCGAGACAAATTTTCTGGGCTTTTCTAAACTCGACATTTTACTTCATGCGCCCCGCTTATCATAATCATTCAAGATTCGAATCCTGCCCAGCTCTAACATACAATAAGCCAGTAAAAGTAACATATAAAAATGGTCAAAATATTGTTTTTGCTTTTACAGGGCCGCTTTTACATACATTTAACATTTTACATTATAATACCGTATCCTTCCTCCCTGGTTACGGCCTTGAACAGGTGAACTTCACTTATATTCTCTTATATGCGTGGCGCATGAAGTACATTTTCGAGTGTAAAAAAGCCTGAATTTGGACAAATTGAAAAGTTTAGGCTCTTCAAAACTCGAAGTTTTACATTATTCTTAACCTGGGAGTTTAAAACATTCATTTATTGTTTCAAATTAAACTCTTAAAAGGGGTTTTTATATGCATACTTAATAAAAACTCCCTGTATAACAATCATTCACATCAGATATGAGAGTAAAGTCAAGAAAACGTTATTAAAACCGTTTGAATCCATCAGGTTAACGTTAATCTGTATTCTTTTTCGCTTTCGGTGCAAAAGGGGGGCGCATAACGGATGGGATATTTCGCCACTAAGACTTTTAATATTTCAGTTTTATGGATAATAATAAGTTCGCCCTGAATTAACGTCCGCGATAAATTTCTTTAATCGTTTAATTTTGTTTCTGCGGAACGCTTTTTTTCCTCTCTCTTTCCGTCTCGCCCTTTCCGCAGAACACACCATCCCAGGTTATATATAATTACATCAGTACGAATTCCCATTTTAATCTCACCTTTAATGGCCCACTCATCTCGAGGATTTCACGAAAATAAAATAAATATACCGCTAAAAAGAATAGTATTAAGAAAAATACGTTTAATGCAAGAAATAAATATTCAAGAAAAACTTAAACTTGATGATTCATTAGCAAAATAAAATTGACATCGCTATTTCTTGATTATAGAATATTCCACTCAGTTTTAATAGTGTGATGCTTTTTGCAATCTACAACTACAATTACTATTACAACTAATTCAAATAGTTATTTAAACAACTTTGCCATGGGCTAATATTTCGAATGAACAATAACTTACAAATATCAAGAATATAAATTTGTGTTCAATACTCATTCACTCACCGGATAACTATATACGCGTTTCAGGCTTCAACGCCATCATCAGTATAGTCCCGAACCAGTACTTGAAGAATACTAACATCTTTAACCATTTATTATGGCATGTGCCAATGACGGTCGAGTAGACGGCAAGAAGGATCGACAGAATCACAGATTTTTAATAATAATAATAATAATCTTTATTCAAAATGAAGACAGAACATGATACATACAATAATTACTAGGATAATTACAACAGTAACATATTCCGTTGCCAATCGAATGCGTCAAAAAAGAAGAAACTATACAATTCCTAAAATTATACTTGACTAAAAAGAAAAACTATTAATACATGTAGCTATGTACATATACTTATGTATGCATTCATTCACTTATTCATATAATCTAAAATAGAGTAATTTTCCTGTTCGATCAAATAATCTTTCAAATCTGTTTTAAATCTATTCTCATGTTTAATAATTTTTAGGTAGGTAGGTAATTTATTGAACACCCTCAACGCGGCATATATAGGTGATGTCTCAAAGAGAGAAAGTCTGTGAGTAGGGTATGCATACATTTCTGAATTACGTGTATTATACGTATGCATTGCATTGAACATCTCAAATTTATGTTTATATTTAAAATTAAAAAGTAAGATTTCGTACAGATAGAGATCACAGATAGTAAGTAAACGATTGTTTCTAAATATTCCCCGACAAGTTTCGTTATAGTTCATGTTAAATATGATTCTTATTGCTCGTTTCTGAGTGATAAATATTTGTTTTGCTGCACTTGACCATCCATAATGTACTAGGCCATATCTGACCAAACTTTCAAAATTGGATCTGTAAAGTATAAGTAACGTATCAGTGTTGACTACTTGACGCAATATTCGAAGGGTGTAACATACAACATTCAATTTATTTTCTAATTGCTGACAATGTGAGTCCCAATTTATGTTTTTATCAATTACAACACCTAATAATTTTGTTTCATCATTGACATCAAATGATTGGTTGTTCAGTGTTATCTTAGTTAGCATATTTTCTTTCCGTTTTGTTTGAAATAATACTAGATTGGTTTTCGTTTCGTTCATTAGTAATTTGTTTTTCCTCAACCATTCCTGGGTAATTCTTAGAACATTACTTGCTTTGTTTACAAGTTCTGTTTCATTCGCCCTAGAAGATTCGTGTCGTCTACATATGTAGTTATAAAGACGTTTTCTTTTTCAATTATTGATGGCAAGTCATTAACATAGATAACAAATAGAATGGGGCCTAATATGCTACCCTGTGGTATCCCTATATTAGTTGTCATACTATCTGAAACTGTCTCATTTATTTTTGTTCGATATGTTCTGTTTGTTAAGTACGAATAAATTAAGCTTTTTCCAACGCCTCTGACCCCGTAATGCTCCAATTTTTTTAACAAAATTTCGTGGCTTACTGTGTCAAAGGCTTTGGATAAGTCAAGAAATATACCAAGTGACATTTCCGAGTTCTCTTTTCTGTTAAATAATCAAAAATTGCTGTATTTGTTGATTTTTTCTTTATAAAGCCATTTTGGGCACTAACTAGTATGTCATATTTTTTAAGATAGTCTGTAATCCGTTCAGCTATACACATTTCAATAATTTTAGAAAAGACGGATAGAAGTGTGACAGGTCTATAATTTCCAAAATTAGTCGGATCGCTCTTTTTATATATTGGTGTTATAACGCCTTCTTTTAGGCATTGTGGAAAAATTCCGTTTTCAAAACTGATATTAATTAAATGAGTTAAAGGGCCAACAGGAGCATCTGTACTGCATTTTATTAATTTGGCTGTAATTTCATCAAAACCAAATGATTTTTTATTTTTTAAAGAATATATTTTATTAAAGATTTCCGTTTCCGTCACCGGTTTAAAAAATAAAGTACTTGATTGCCTTACTATGTTACAATTGAATGAACAATTTGGAATTTTTTTTGCTTCTTCTGTAGCTATATTATTAAAATAATAATTTAATTCATTCTCTCTGCCCCGCAAATGTATGTATTTATCACTTTTGTTATTATTCTTACCCAGCGTTTTGTTAATTATGCTCCAAGTTGTTTTAATTTTATTATCACTGGTTAATATTTCCATTTTAATATTATTTTTCTTTTGTTGACGAAGTAATTCATCGTAATGTTTTTTAACTTGTGAATATATAATTTTGGCATCAGGATTAAAGTGTTTTGTAATTGATAAATAGTCTAATATATGTTTAGCGTTTATTATATCCGGGTTATTTCTATGATATATATGTTTTCTTTTATTTGTATGATAACGAACTAACGGACAAGACGAGTTCAATGCCGCGTTAATTGTGTTCAAAAACTTACCCCATGCATGATATTCCAATCTACAATCTACAATATTAATAGATTTTCAAGTTCATTGAATGTATCAGCATTCAATGAACTTGAAAATCTATTAATATTGTAGTCTGTGATTTTGCGTACTTTGTTTTTACATTTTTTACCATCCTTTATATTTAAGGGTCATAGTATTTTCTGAGCTAGATGATCAGAAAAATGGGTGTCAAAAACACTCATAATCAACTGCCAGGTTTGTTATGATATAATCAAGTCTAGTTTGAGAAGTGCTTGTAATCTGCGTTGCGCAGTTTATTGTAATAGTGGCATTAAAAGATTGAATTATATTTTTAAAGTTATTGGATGCCATTGTATCACCATTCAAATCTATATTAAAGTCTCCTGCAATGTAGTAAGTTACATTTTCAGATAGAAGTTTTTCTAGTAATAATTCAAATTTAATAAAAAAACTATCAATTGAGCTGTGACCAAGTGGAGTAAGGGTAGAGATCGCTTACGTCACAAATACTCGCTGAATTAAAATGTGGTTACTTCATGATAACCTTTAGGTAAACATGCATAAGCTTTAAATTTTCTGGCATTAGTTGTTTTTTATAAGAGTTCAATTTAAAGCTTTAAACGAGTGTTTTCCACTCCCAGACTAAGCATGAAGTAAAATTTCGAGTTTAGAAAAGCCCCGTGAAAATTTGTCAAGGGTCGCGCAGCGATCCGAGACAAATTTTCTGGGCTTTTCTAAACTTGAAATTTTACTTCATGCGCCACGCTTATAAAACACAGATTTTAAGCGAAGTTCGAATATACATATATTTTACAATATTTTAGTGTTTTATCCGCGTGGCGCATGAAGTAAAATTTCGAGTTTAGAAAAGCCCGGAAAATTTGTCTCGGGTCGCTGCGCGACCCGTGACAAATTTTCACGGGGCTTTTCTAAACTCGAAATTTTACTTCATGCTTAGTCTGGAAGTGAAAAATACTCGTTTGAAGCTTCAAATTGAACTCTTTAAAGAAAATCGTATGCATATGTATACTTAATAGAAAATTCCTTCAAACCCAATCAACGTCAAAATATTTTTTAAATTTAATTACACGTAACACAAACTAATTACACTTGACACTAACACAAAGTCTTATTTTAATAACACTTATATTTAACACACGATATTAAAAAATCTATCTATGAAAGTACAACGAAACCGGAAAGAGAGGTTATGATAGACTCAAAAACGTAACCAAATACAACGTCATTGTTCTCTCTCGCACGAACTATGGCATGCGGGGAAAGGGGTAGGGGAAAACATGGAAAGATCCAATTCTGTCATACCTTGTAACACATATGTGTTCATATGTGTTACGCCCATCGACGTACCTTGGGCCTGTGCAATTTACATATGTTTCGCTAGCGTAAACGCCATCTAATACCTATTAGCTTAAGGAATGGTCAAAGATGTTCAGTATTCTTTAGGCACTGGTTCGGGACTATACTGATAATGGCGTTGAAACCTAAAACGCGTATATAGTTATTCGGTGAATGAATGAGTACTGAACACAAATTCATATTCTTGATATTTGTATTATCTAAAATAAATCCCTGTTGTGAACGAACAATTGCTGTATGCAAACGTTTAGTTTGCCAGCTATTAGTTTGCCAGCTATTAGTTTGCCAGCTATGAACAATAACTTATTTGAATTAGTCTAAATAAGACAAACTAGTTGTAGATTGCGAGAAGTATTCAATTTGAAGATTCAAGTATAAGTAAAAAATACTGTTGTATATGGTTAAGGCACATAATTTTAGAAAATCTATTATCACTTAAACATAAATACTTGAATTTAACTAATTTTTGTAATTCACGATAACTGTTTGAAAAGATAAATACTTGATTTAAACAAATTTTTGTACTTCACGATAATTGTTTCGCAACACTGTTACTTCTTCAGGTTTATCATACCGGACTTTTACTCTCAAAACATATACAGAGAGTTTTATGTAATACCGAACATTTTCATAAAAATAATTTTTCTTTTATGTATACATATGCATACGTCGTACATTTTCCGACGCTCAGTTTATTAAAAGAATTTAATTTTAAGCTTTAAACGAGTGTTTTCTACTCCCAGGATAAGCATAAAGTAAAATTTCGAGTTTAGAAAAGCCTGAAAATTTGGTTTGGTCGCGTAGCGCGAAGCGCGGAGCGGCCAAACCAAATTTTCAGGCTTTTCTAAACTCGAAATTTTACTTCATGCGCCACCGGTACACAACACTGATTCAATGTAAAGTTTTGCGGTGTGTTTTAAACTTCGTAATATATCAGTGTTTTGTACCGGTGGCGCATGAAGTAAAATTTCGAGTTTAGAAAAGCCTGAAAATTTGGTTTGGCCGCTCCGCGCTTCGCGCTACGCGACCAAACCAAATTTTCAGGCTTTTCTAAACTCGAAATTTTACTTCATGCTTAGCCTGGGAGTGGAAAACACTTGTTCAAAGCTTAAAATTAGATTCTTTAAATAAACCGAGCGTCGGAAGATGTAAGACGTATGCATGTGTATACTTAAAAAAAATTCTCTTTAAAAAATGTTCGGTGTTACATAAAATTCTTTGTATAAATCCCAATGCATACGTTGTTAATGTTTAGGCTTTCGTCGTTTTTGTAAGGCATTCAATTTGAAACTTCTAACGATCGTACGTATTTCTTTATAAGAATATTCTTTGCCTCCTAAAATATAACATTAATCTTTACTTAAATAAAATCACGTTCACTATTTTTTGTATTCTGCTATTGTTTTACATACCTGAAAAATTTGATTTGCCGGCGCGAAGCGAAGCGTTGCGCGCCAGTTAATCTAAATTTTCAGGCTCTTCTAAACTCGAAATTTTACCTCATGCACCAAGCATATACATGTAAAACAGTAGCAGAATACAAAAAATAGTTGAACGTGATTTTATTTAAGTAAAGAATAATATCACATAAAAACAATTTATCATAAAGAAAAATTGAGTTTGTCAATAGTTTGCAGAATATTTACAAAATATAAAAACGAATTAAAATTAATATCGACTTTCTGCAAAAAGTTTGTCTCCAAATATTCATTGAAGTAGTTGTTTCAATGAATATTTGGAGACAAACTTTTTGCAGAAAGTTAATTTTAATTCGTTTTTATATTTTTTAAAGAATGATATTATATTTTAAGAGGCAAAGAACCTTTTTATAAAAAAATACATACGATTTCTTTCGTCTTTTATACCGTACATATATTGATTCCTATGTTCAATTTATTATATTTTACTCTGCTTTTATACACTTTTCTGAAACAGCGAGTTTCAGAAAAGTGTATAAAAGTGTTGATATTGCAGCTATAAGCAGCGCGTGATACGAGCTTGTTGGTGTCACTCAATTTAAACCTCACAGAAGGCGACAATTTTCGTCTCAATGAATTTTTTAGCGAAGCCAGAATTAAGTTCATAAGGAAAATCCAGCCCAAGCTATAATATTTTCCCACTTTGAAGAGGGATTTACACGTAATATCTGAAATATGCAGAAGGGATGCACGAGTGAATTACATATTGCATCTTCCCACTTTGAAATATGTCCGCTCAATCGGATATTACATTTTTAAATAGGAATAAAAAGCTATACATAATAATTAAACTAGAATATAAATTTGCACCGATTATTCTCAGAAGGGAATTTGCAGCAATTTGCGCCCTAGGCGCAAATAAAATTAGCCGCCCTTCCACTAAACATATAAAAAAAAAAACGTAACAAAAACCAATACAGATTTTTTGTAAGCACACATATTCTAGAGTAGTGGTTTTTAAGGTCAGAAATGCACATGTTAACATGTGAATATCTGACCTTAAAAACCACTACTCTAGAATATGTGTGCCTACAAAAAATCTGTATTGGTTTTTGTTACGTTTTTTTTTTGTATGCTTAGTGGGAGGGCGGCTAATTTTATTTGCGCCTAGGGCGCAAATTGCTGCAAATTCCCTTCTGAGAATAATCGATGCAAATTTATATTCTAGTTTAATTATTGCTGCAAATTCCCTTCTGAGAATAATAATCATCCCATGTTAACATGTGAATTTCTGACCTTAAAAACCACTACTCTAGAATATGTGTGCTTACAAAAAATCTGTATTGGTTCTTGCTACGTTTTTTTTTTGTATGTTTAGTGGGAGGGCGGCTAATTTTATTTGCGCCTAGGGCGCAAATTGCTGCAAATTCCCTTCTGAGAATAATCTGTGCAAATTTATATTCTAGTTTTAAATTTAAATTTAATTTAAATCATCCAGTACAAGATTCAAAAATCTTTCACCACGGGTTAAGTGAGAAATTAATTAAAGATATTCACATGTTATTTCGGCATAAGAAGGAACAACGATTAATCTTCCATAATAATGATAATAGATCTTTGAAACTTATACATATTGCACATTGAAGCTTTGCGAATAAATTGACACTATTCTTTTTTTTATTGTTTCTTAAATTATATATAAATAAACTAATTAAATACTCTTAAATGATCACATAAATCCGTGCAGTACTTCCACAGAAAACATTATTTCTTCTTCATATTGCTTTAATTTATTAAATTAATTATTATAAACAAGTTGTATTAAATAAATAAATCTATAATAAATGATAAATAAAATTAATCGTTGCTTAGAAATCTCCATAAGAGCAATGTAAATTTTGATTTTTTTTTATAATTTATTTACATTCCACAAATACATACAAAATAATACTTGTACATGTAAATCGTCACAAAGGTATATATATATATATATAAATTTTAGATAGATAAATTCAATGTGAAATATCGATAAAATAAATAAATAAATAATAACATGGAAAGTTCACGTAATTAAAATTTAAAATTATAAAATTCTGACATAGAGTATGGCTCAAGATCACATAAGAGTTCATATATTTTTCTTTTGGCTTTGTTGTAATCATTTATTACTTTAATTGACAATGGAAGATGGTTAAACATTTTAAGGGATGAGTAAAAACAACCTTGCTTAAATTTATTGAGTGAATTATGTGGTAAGTTGTATACTTGACCGTATCTGCTAGGGTATCTAGTTGAGTAAAACACGTCCCCGAATAGCGACCTGTTTTTTAAAAAGAATTTCAAACACTCGTAAATGTAGAGACCATAAAAGGACAATATCTTTTGATTTCTAAACAAACCTCTACAGCTTGCATTTATTTTTTGTTTAAGTAATATTCTTGTTGCCTTTTTTTGCAGTGTAAACACTTTCCCTGCAGAAGTACTGCCACCCCAAAATATCAGACCATATCTTAATTGGGATTCAATGTTTGAAGAGTAAAATAGTTTAGCAATGCGATGGTTTGTGTTTTTGATTAATACCCTAAGTCCATAACACGCTCCGCTTAGTTTATTACAGATATAGTCAATATGATGATTATATATTAAGGTGTTATCTAATATAATTCCAAGACATTTGACACTATTTGTAATTGGATATAATTTATTATTTATAGTGATGTGTGGGGGCGTGTTTATGGCTTCAGTTGTCTTTAATAATACAATATTGGTTTTAGACTCATTTAGTATTAGATCGTTTGTTTTAAACCATATTTCTAGGTTGTTAATACAGTCGTTGCTCAAATGTTCGATGTCAGAAATAAATTTTCCGCTGATTAGTAGATTAGTATCATCAGCGTAATTTAAGATTTTACAATACGCTGGAACTGTTTTAGAGATATCGTTAATGTATATAACAAACAGCAAATGGCCTAGGATGCTCCCTTGCGGAATTCCTTTATTTATAGTTAAGGGCTGTGATAAAGTAACGATATTATTTTTAGTGTCTGTGATTTTTGTAAAATGGATTCTGTCAATTAAGTATGATTGAATTATGCTCTTAATAAATAGGGTTAGCATCGTGCTATTTTAGTAATTTCTTAAAATATATTGTAATCTCCAAAAACATGTGAAAAGAACTTGGGTTTAATATGTAGAATTCGTGTACGGCATTTGTCCCGACAGGGGTTCCCGGTGCGCGGCCTTGAACTGCGAATGTAATTTTTCTGCCGCGGACTGTTCATTGATTATGTTGTTGATACACAACAAAGAAAGACATTAAAATATTTCCCAATACATTCTTTAAATATAAGTGTATACTAGATTAATGTTTTGAGTAGGAATGTGGAATATGTTGATTCAAGTGATGAGTCGGCAAAATTCCTTTTTCATTTATTTACCAATTATTTTATTTATATTATTTTATATACTGATTATTGTCGTAATTCCTTTCTTCACTAATCAGTGAAGAAAGGAATTACAACAATAATTTATAGAAAACACTTCACGTAACTAAAAGAAGAATATTATATGTTCGACACTCGGCGATTTGATCACCAAGGCACTTAGTTAGCTTAGAATCTAGAGTTCGAACTGGGTTATTGTATTTTCTCATTTTTTGTACGGCTTAGCCTACTCAGCTTGAAGTATCGCCTACCCAGCAGAAGGTAGACCTCCTCTCGTGTTCTCATCTATTCCTTTTGTGTGCTTCATTGCAATTTACCAAATTAAGGAGTGCAGCACGCGACAGTCATGTACGATATTTGATTTTTGATAGTAATCACCTAAATCACTTATATAATTGCAAATAACATTAATGTATATTTTATGTTGCCAGAATTTAATTATTTATCTACAATATAAAAACAGGGGATTTTTCTTTTAGGTAAACATGTGCATAAGCTGTAAATTTTCCGACATGCGTTGTTTTTTAAAAGAGTTTTATTTAAACGAGTGTTTTCCACTCCCAGACTAAGCATGAAGTAAAATTTCGAGTTTAGAAAAGCCCCGTGAAAATTTGTCGAGGGTAGCGCAGCGACCCGAGACAAATTTTCTGGGCTTTTCTAAACTCGAAATTTGACTTCATGCGCCACACGTATAAAACACAGATTTTAAGTGAAATTCGAATATACATAAATTTGACAATTTTTTGAAAATTTGTCTCGGGTCGCTGCGCGACCCTCGACAAATTTTCACGGGGTTTTTCTAAACTCGAAATTTTACTTTATGCTTAGTCTGGGAGTGGAAAACACTTGTTTAAATTGAACTTTAAAAAAATCAGGGAATATCCGCAATTGATGTATCAATTCCGTGGTATATCATTATTTTTAAAAAATCACATTACTTTTTCTTAATTATTTTTGCTGTCAATTTTCTGAAATTCGTTGATGTTTAAAAGAGTTGAATTTAAAGCTTTAACGAGTGTTTTCCACTCCCAGACTAAGCATGAAGTAAAATTTCGAGTTTAGAAAAGCCCCGTGAAAATTTGTCGAGGGTCGCGCAGCGACCCGAGACAAATTTTCTGGGCTTTTCTAAACTCGAAATTTTACTTCATGCGCCACGCGTATAAAACACAGATTTTAAGTGAAGTTCGAATATACATAAATTTGACAATATTATAATGTTTTATTCGCGTGGCGCATAAAGTAAAATTTCGAGTTTAGAAAAGCCCAGAAAATTTTCACGGGGCTTTTCTAAACTCGAAATTTTACTTTATGCTTAGTCTGGGAGTGGAAAACACTTGTTTAAAACTTTAAATTTAACTTTAAAAAAATCAGGGAATATCCGCAATTGTTGTATCAATTCTGTGGTATATCATTATTTTTTAAAAATCACATTACTTTTTCTTAATTATTTTAGCTGTCAATTTTCTGACATTCGTTGATGTTTAAAAGAGTTGAATTTAAAGCTTTAACGAGTGTTTTCCACTCCCAGACTAAGCATGAAGTAAAATTTCGAGTTTAGAAAAGCCCCGTGAAAATTTGGCGAGGGTCGCGCAGCGACCCGAATTTTACTTCATGCGCCACGCGTATAAAACACAGATTTTAAGTGAAGTTCGAATATACATAAATTTGACAATATTATAGTGTTTTATACGCGTAGCGCATAAAGTAAAATTTCGAGTTTAGAAAAGCCCAGAAAATTTGTCTCGGGTCGCTGCGCGACCCTCGACAAATTTTCACGGGGCTTTTCTAAACTCGAAATTTTACTTTATGCTTAGTCTGGGAGTGGAAAACACTTGTTTAAAGCTTTAAATTGAACTTTAAAAAAGTCAGGGAATATCCGCAATTGTTGTATCAATTCCGTGGTATATCATTATTTTTAAAAAATCACATTACTTTTTCTTAATTATTTTAGCTGTCAATTTTCTGAAATTCGTTGATGTTTAAAAGAGTTGAATTTAAAGCTTAAACGAGTGTTCTCCACTCCCAGACTAAGCATGAAGTAAAATTTCGAGTTTAGAAAAGCCCCGTGAAAATTTGTCGAGGGTCGCGCAGCGACCCGAGACAAATTTTCTGGGCTTTTCTAAACTCGAAATTTTACTTCATGCGCCACGCGTATAAAACACTGATTTAAAGTAAAGTTAAAAAAACACACACACACAACAACAATTATAGGCGACTCAATATACATTAGAGTTATCGGGTTACCTATACTCACTGTTTTTAACGATTGGTTCAGTGACGAATTCGACTCGCATTTTATTCACGTTCGCATATTAGACTGCTCCGTATATTTTAAACTTTAATATTTCAGGCGTATAAAACACAGAAATATTTTGATGTTTATATATTTATTTTATTAATAAAAGCAGGGCAACAAACAGTTTCCTATAAAAGATTGTACGCCACTTAAAACTAACTGAAAATAAAAATACAGTAGTAATAATTATTTATTTATGATTAATTCACATGATTCCACTCTAGCAGGCCGCGATATTAATTTTTTTTCTTGGATTCTGAACGCAATGCTGAATTCAATTGTCTGTATTAAATCGTTACCCTTTTACAAATCAAATAAGTTATCTGTGTTATTCTGATACAATATTTAGTGAAGGTTCTTAATGAAATCAAACTTTGTGTGTAATTGGCGTAACTTTAATTTGAGAACTAACAATTAACCTCTGAGACTTGTTCCGAGGGGGTGAATTGTTGGCTGAACATTCCGGGTATCGGACGGGTCCGCAATGCGGCGCGGCGCTCCGAGGGTGCTCCGGGGGGTGGCTCCGGGCGACAGCAGCCGCCGAAGTCAACAAATGCGGCTGTATATTGTTCCTTACTCGAGTCTATGGCACAAACAAGCCCTAACATGTTCGGCAGACATATTGTGACGTTAGGTAATCTGGGGGGATTCACTGTTGCTTTATATGAGGCACCGTTTGATGTGCCTATCGTCTTACGCCGACACCAGATTTACAACCCTTTATTTCCTCGTGTCCGCAATAGCTATTTATTCCCTTCCATCCAGCCCCCCTTACAACCTACGGAACACCACCGCTGGCAGCGCTCCTTTTCTTTTTATATGTTTACATTATGCAGCGAGGGGGGAACGACAATGCGTTTCGGAGTGGGAATCGTTTGAATAAGTTACACGAAGCACTAACTTACAATCAATGCCTTGCGAATTATTTATTGATGCCTTCACAAACTACTTCAACACACCAATAGACTATTTTTATTTTATTCTTGGCTCTACAGATTATAAATGCTACGATATCATCAATATCATTTGAAAACTAAAAATATATTTATTTATTTATTTATTTATTTATTTATTTATTTATTTATACACGGGTTAATCCATTTTTACATTAACTATACAAAAAAATTAATAATGTGAACAGGAATAAAATAAATTGCATAAGTGAAAAGAAATATAACCTAAATGTATAGTGCATAATGTATCAATATGAAATAAAACCAAAAACACCAAAAAATACACTATCCTATCAATAGAAACTTAAAAGATATACATAATAGCATAGAACAACTTACTATCCTAAAACAAAACAAAATCAAAAACAAAAACATGCTGAAAACAATAATAACTATAGATGCCATTCACATACTTTCAAAAAATATACAAAAAATCAGTTACATTCAAACTTAATAGGAAACTTCTAAAACGTAAATAATTAAATGAAAAAATTGGAAATGATGCCGTAGAACTTGAAAATGTTTATTTCTCAAAATAATAATATAATTTGTATTGAATGTCTAAAGCAAAGCTATACTGATGAGAGATAAATCTCGAAACGCGTCTATAGATCGCTTCAGACAATTAAAATTAATTTCCTGTAATTTTTTCAATTTATTTCAATTTCCTATTGTTTCATTTAGTTTGGTTGGAGAATAGTTTGACCTGATGTTGCATTTTGTATATAAATTATGCATAGAACAGCAGTGCTGTCGTGTAACGCAAATATTCATTGTAAATTTAATATCTGTCGGGGTATTAGCTCAAGAAGTAGTTGTTTCAATGAATATTTGGAGACACACATTTTGCAGAAAGTCGATATTAATTTAAATTCGTTTTTATATTTTTTAATAATATAATAATAATAGTTTATTGATGCCAGAACTAATTTAGTTTACATAAGTCAATAGATGTATACAAATTAACTTTACTCGTACACAAACCGATTTTTTAAAAAGGAATTTATTTCTTAACACCCGTGTTCACGGTTTGGTCTCTAATTCATAACTAACGATACAATAATAAAATATAGTATAATAAGATAAAATAGCGAAATAAGCATAAGATAACAATTATGCAAAATAAGCAGAATAATATATAAATGGATAAATAGATAATAAGTGCTATTGTTTATAATGAAAGGAGTCTGTTGTGTTGGCGTCAGGTAACTTACATATATAAAAGATAGAACAAACATAAATACAAATAAGAATATAATACAATATGATAAAATTAATATTAAGATAGTGTATAAATTATTTATTAAAACTGGTAAAAAAATCGACCAAAGAGTAAAAAGTATTGTCAATTATGTATTTTTTTAAATGCATTTTAAATTCTTTTAATGATAAACTTTTTACCACCAACGGTAGCACGTTATATAATTTGGGGGCCCAGTAATTTGGTCCATTTTGTGATTTATACAATCTAACATGCTTGACATAGATAAAGGTATGGATGATATAAATATCAGGTACCTATCACGATATTTAACATGATATTTATAAACTCCGGATATTTATGTGTAACGGATCATCATCACACACGAAATTAGGACATACATTTTGTCTGAAATTTTAACTCAACTTAAAAATGAAATATTTAAATGTTCGGCGCTCAATGGGAAATTTAAATAAAAAATAAAGGAGAATATGGAATAAATAATTCAAACGTATTTAATAATTAACGATGACATACTTAGAAGTCATTAATATATCATTAGATATAATTATATTTTTTGTTTCTGTTGTTCATTTAATTTTTTGTATATGGGCGAACATCATGTTAGAATTTGTGTAATTGTGTTGGTAATTTGATTGTCAGTAAAATGGAAAATTATCTTTGAATACATAATACATAATTGTTTGAAAGATCTTTTAATTTATTATCTAGGAAATTTACAACTAAATTCCATCTCTCCTCAAAACATACACAAATGTTAAGTTTAAATAAGCAATGAAAAAGATGATACTAAATAATGAGTTTTGATATTGTTCATGTCAGATGTGGTTTTATTGTTATACTTTATCTTTGAAATGATATTCAGTTACATGATAAAATTCGTGCACATTTTGCAAATATTTCTTTTTTTATAACAGGTTAACTGGAAGAGCAGTCTTGGTTGGCTCCAACTAACTACACTTCGCCTATTCTCTATTGTATATAAGCTGTATTATTCTTTTTTTTTTCAACAAAGACAATGTATTATTATTATTAAAAATAATATTGAGTTAACGTATGTAATGGTTTTTGTAAAAATAAAATCAATTTTGTTAAATATTAACAGAGATGATTGAAAAAAATGAATAAAGTTGAAATCAGTAGATGAACACAACATTAAAATTTGTGCTTAATGCAAAGATTTTTGATGAAAAAGTTGCATACAGGTTATTTTTCTTTCAAGTATACATATCCTAATTATATGCTGTAAATTTTCAGATATTAATTTTGTGAAAGAGTTCAATTTGAAGCGTTAAACGAGTGTTTTCCACTCCCAGGTTAAGCATGAAGTAATATTTCGAGTTTAGAAAAGCCTGAAAATTTGGTTTGGTCGCGTAGCGCGAAGCGCGGAGCGGCCAAACCAAATTTTCAGGCTTTCCTAAACTCGAAATTTTACTTCATGCGTCACGCGTATAAAACACTGATTTTAGGTGAAGTTCAAAATATTCTACTAAATCAATATTCTAAAAATTGGTATTCTGAACATCACATCATATCAGTATTTAGTACGCGTGGCGCATGAAGTAAAATTTCGAGTTTAGAAAAGCCTGAAAATTTGGTTTGGCCGCTCCGCGCTTCGCGCTACGCGACCAAACCAAATTTTCAGGCTTTTCTAAACTCGAAATTTTACTTCATGCTTGATCTGGGAGTGGAAAACACTCGTTTAACGCTTCAAATTGGACTCTTTAAAAAAATTAATATCTAAAAATTTACAGCATATAATTAGGATATGTATACTTGAAAGAAACATAGCCTGTATGCAACTTGTTCATCAAAAATCTTAGCATTAAGCACAAATAATTATGTTGTGTTTATCTATTGATTTCAACTTTATTGATTTTTTTCAATCATATCTGTTAATATTTAAAAATAATTAAAAATTTTTTTTTACAAAAAAAATTACAAAGTTCTCTTAATATTATTATTAATAATAATAGAAAACACTCGTTTGAGTTATATTAAGATATGTATACTTAAGAGAAAAACTCTCTGTATATCTCAGATAGTAATAAATAATATGCAGTGTACAAATCAAAACAAAAATTTAGGGTTGGAAGGGTTAAAGAACACATTTTTTTAGTTATATTACTTGTATGAGTGAATAATATGATATTTGTATATGCTATTAAACCACATTTCCTGAACCTTCTCATCTCATCATTTGTAAAAAAAAAAATTCAATTTTGTTAAATATTAACAGAGATGATTGAAAAAATGAATAAAGTTGAAATCAATAGATAAACACAACATTAATATGTGTGCTTAATGCTAACATTTTTGATAAACAAGTTGCATACAGGCTATTTTTCTTTCAAGTATTTATATCCTAATTATATGCTGTAAATTTTCAGATATTAATTTTGTGAAAAGTTCAATTTGAAGAGTTAAACGAGTGTTTTCCACTACCAGGTTAAGCATGAAGTAAAATTTCGAGTTTAGAAAAGCCTGAAAATTTGGTTTGGTCGCGTAGCGCGAATCGCGGAGCGGGCTAAACCAAATTGTCAGGCTTTTCTAAACTCAAAATTTTACTTCATGCGTCACGCGTATAAAACACTGATTTTAGGTGAAGTTCAAAATATTCTACTAAAGCAATATTCTAAAAATTGGTATTCTGAACATCACATCACATCAGTGTTTAGTACGCGTGGCGCATGAAGTAAAATTTCGAGTTTAGAAAAGCCTGAAAATTTGGTTTGGCCGCTCCGCGCTTCGCGCTACGCGACCAAACCAAATTTTCAGGCTTTTCTAAACTCGAAATTTTACTTCATGCTTAATCTGGGAGTGGAAAACACTCGTTGAACGCTTCAAATTGAACTCTTTCAAAAAATTAATATCTGAACATTTACAGCATATAATTAGGATATGTATACTTGAAAGAAAAATAGCCTGTATGCAACTTGTTCATCAAAAATCTTAGCATTTAGCACAAATATTAATGTTGTGTTTATCTATTTATTTCAACTTTATTCGTTTTTTTCAATCATCTCTGTTAATATTTAACAAAATTGATTTTTTTTCACAAAAAGATTTACATAAGTTCACTTAATATTATTTAATTTAATTTAATTTATTTACGGAATCTCCATTTTACAATCTATATTTTCATTTACAAAGAATAGTAATACTAATAGTAAAAACATAACATAATTGGTGCGTTAAACTTAAACAAGTTACTTCACGTCCCAAAATAATATCCTTAAAATTATAAATATATTATTGCTCAACTTTACTGTTAAATGACAAGACAAACAATCGTTAATAAACGTAAAAAAAAAATACATAATTAATTTACTAAATATTTCATGACATTGTATATATAAAAATATAAATAAAATTTAATATAATGTATAAACGTTTGTATCACAGAATAAATCACATTATTATTAATAATAATGGAAAACACTCGTTTAAGTTATATTAAGATATGTATACTTAAAAGAAAAACTCTCTGTATATCTCAGATAGTATTAAAAAATATGCAGTGTACAAAACAAAACAAAAATTTAGGGTTGAAAGGGTTAAAGAACACATTTTTTTAGATATATTACTTGTATGAGTGAATAATATGATATTTGTATATGCTGTTAAACTAAATTTCCTGAACTTTCTCATCTACGCCCAGTTACTCTTTTTCATAATATTTATACCGCGTTACTTTAAATTTCCTTATGTTAAAACAAAAAAACGAAAATTATTCTCCGTTAATTTCCAGCTTATGCAAATTCTACAAGTGGCGAGTGTGTGTAACTGTAATTAGCGACTGATTAACTCGAATACGTCGCGTCGACTGTGCATACAAAGCCGCTGGAGGGAAATCATTTTTATGTAGTGCCGTTCCGTGCAGACAACTTTTTAATGGTTACGTTTATTATGGATGTAGAGTCTGTGTCGTGCTGTGAGAAGTCGGGCGAGGAATATTCATGCCGTACGTAAGGCCCAAATGAATAATTTCGACGTAAATCGCGTGTCAATATATTCGAGCACGTCCCGCCCTTCCTCCTCGAAGTGACAAAGTTTTCCGAAAGTGTTCATCGCGAAATGGAAGGCTCGTTCTCTGGATGGATGGATGTGTATGAGGAATCGGGGGGAACCGCTGGAATTATTAAATTTCCTGTGTGCATATGTACAGAAAAGGGGGATAAAATATCTGGTCGAATGTGAGTACTAGATCTATTTGCTCTTATCATCTGAATAACTTACCTTTTCTACTATAAAAATTGATTACAAAATGTTTCTTGTATGTTGAGGTTTAACATTAAAAATAATCACTTGATTTGTTTTACTTTAAAGTGATTTTTTTAAATTTAATCCTGTTTCACCATGTCATCAATGATAAATAAGTTAATCTTAATTCAGCTACAGAAGATCTATATTTACTTATTAAAAATTGTATTATCTTCAACTTTTATTTAATAATAATATTGTCTTAATTTAATATTGTCTTTTGTTGTAGTGTTTTATTTGATTTTTAAAAGTAGATGTCCACTCCTAGAATTAGCATGAAGTAAAACTTCGAGTTAAGAAAAGCTTGAAAATGTGGGTTTGCTGGGGCGCGCCCAACCCAACCCACTGAAATATACTTATAAGTATATTTCAGTGGGCCAACGAGCCCTGGTGATTTTTTTATAATGTTAGATTTATGGTTGGATACTTAGGTTGTAATTCTGACTTTTACGTTCAAAATAAATTTGAGGTTATGTTTTCCACATGGTTTCTATATGCTTAATTACCATATTTTAGATACATCCGTGCCGACTTGCCAGAACTCTTCTTCGAGTAAATTCCCTCCTTGGTTTACAAAAGAAATAATAAAAAATGTTGGTTTGAAGCTGTATTACCATCGTAAATGGAAAACTAGAAGGTCGTCTTTTTACCGTAAAGAATTTGAAAGGGTTAAGGCTTCAACTAAGCAACAAATTAAAATGGCTTATAAAACTTATATGACAAATATTGAACATAATCTTAAAGATAAACCTGGAGACTTGTGGAAATTTGTGCACCTGAAGAATGGGACAACCAGAATTCCAGGTCAGCTAAAAAGAGGCGATACCACTTACAGTACCCCCGAGGAGATTGTCAATGCCTTTGCCAATACTTTTTCCGATGTGTACCTAACAAAAAGCTCAATATACATCAATGCAGTATACACCAATTGTAAAAGCTTCCGTATGCCTACCATTACTGAAGCGGATGTTATCCGCAGTATAAATAAATTAAAAACTTCATTTATTTGTGGCGATGACCTTGTTCCTTGTTTTGTTATTAAAGATTGTAAATATATATTTACAAAACCATTAACAACCATTTTCAATTTGGCAATCAGCTCAAAAACATTTCCAGATTTTTGGAAATGTGCTATTATAACTCCAATTTTTAAAAAGGGATATTCTACCCAACTTCAAAATTACAGACCCCTTGCTATTTTACCCAATTTCTCCAAGGTATTTGAACATATAATATACCACTTTGGGGCAGCTTGGTGGTGTAGTGGTTAGAGTGTTGTACTGCCACGCCACGGACCGGGGTTCAAATACCGGCCTAACAAGTTGTCTGCATTTATATAGGTTAGGATAAAAATGCCAAACACTCCGTCTTCTCGGATATGACGTTAAACGCATGTAGGACCCGTGTACTGCCTGGATGTTGCGTGCACGTTAAAGATCCCTACCGGTGGGTTGGAACTCCCACCGGGTTCGGCAAAATTCCCGGATAGCTGTAGACCTAATCTCCGGCGTCATGATTGGCCTTAGCAGCGGAAATAGATGACGTAAAACCCAAAATAAAAAAAATAAAAAAAAATATACCACTTTATGTATAATCATGTTTACAAATACATCACTCCTCGTCAACATGGATTTGTGTCAGGTAGGTCAACTACAACTAATTTGGCAACAATTGTACAACATATTAGTGAAAATCTCGACAACAGGAATCAAACAGATGTTATTTACACTGACTTTTCGCGTGCATTCGATGTCATTGACCACAACACTTTAATTTATAAACTAAGTAATTTTGGAATTACAGATACCCTTCAATTTATTTCATCTTATGTGGATAACAGGCGTAATTATGTTTTTTACAACGGTTTCAAATCTCACGAGATTTTATCAACGTCAGGTGTGCCACAAGGATCTAATCTTCAACAAAACTTAGACCTTATATCAGATTGGTGTGTCTTAAATAAACTGTCACTTAATATCGATAAGTGCTGTGTTGTGTCATACTGTCGAAATCGAGTCACAGTTCAGTTTGACTACTTAATTGACGGTTCAGTCATTTCAAGGAGCACAAGTATAAAGGATCTCGGTATTACTTTTGACAGTCATATAAGTTTTAAAGAGCATATTGCCAACATAAGCAAATCAGCCGTTAAAATGTTGGGATTTTTGATGCGCACATCTAGATGTTTTAATGATGTGTCTCTATTGAAAACTCTATATTTTGCATAAGTACGCAGTAAGCTGGAATATGCATCGATAATTTGATATCCGGGTTATATAAACAATAGTCTGACGATAGAGCGTGTCCAGAGACGATTTTTAAAATATCTTTCTTTCAAAATTGACGGCACTTATCCTGAACGTAATACAGACTACGACCAACTATTATCCAGGCATGATCTGCCTTCTTTGTCCTCTCGTCGCGAAAACTCTAGCGCTGTCTTTATGTATAAATTAATACACAATATTGTTGAGTGCTCAGAGCTGCTACAATCAGTTAATTTCACTGTTCCGCGAATTTCAGGCAGAAATTGTAATACATTTAGAGTTTTGAGCGCTAAAACAAATATTTTATCAAAGTCTCCAATTGGTCATATGAGTCGAAATACTAATCATTATTTTGCAGATATATTCATTAATGAACGTGTTGAGTTGTAGGAGTGGACTTTGTTTATATTAATGTATTAGGGAACTTTGAATGTTTTTTTGAATATTTTTTGATTTGTTGAGTATATAAACAAAGTTCCCTGTGTCCAAAACGTGTGTTTGTATTCACATATGTATGGATGTGCATATGTATGTACGTATGTGTGTATATTGTATAGTATTAATTTTTATATGGAACTTTTTGGTTCTATTCATTTAATTTAATTTAATTTATTTTGTTTACTATTTTATTATTGTATTTATTTTACCTTGTATTGGATTCTTCCGTTGGGTAATAAAATGTATTATTATAATTATTATTATTTTCCATTTTATAATATAAGTGGTAATAAAATGCCAATATAAACTCTGTTATAATCAATTTCCATAGCAGCAGTAGTAATTTATTTGTGTACGTTTGGCCGGTATTTCATTTGCACAATTAATTAAAATTTTATTAATATCATTGAGTAATTATTACAAATTACGTACTCAGTGTTATTATTACAAATTTCGTACTCATTGTTATGACTCTAAAACGCCTACTATTTATATAACGCACATTTCCAATCTTAGAGGCAATAATAGCAAATTGATTGATTCGCAAGACCACGCACAGACGCGTTTTTCAGCTCTGATCTCTGATAAAAACACGTTTAAACAATTATGTTTCTTCTCTTTTCGGCGATCAAAGCAAAAAAAAGCGTAAAAATTGATTGAAACGTCAATTGGAATAAAGAGGATACAAAGGTTTGACATTCAATTTTCTCCTCGCATTATCCCCACATTTATACACACACAAATACTAGCATACAGAAAAACGTAAGAATCAAAACAATCCATTCAACAATTTAATAATGTAACTTAATAATTTTTTTTATAAAATAGCCTTAGGCGTAGCCAATTCCAGAAGAGGGCAAATTGAACTATGATGAGTTTGCAATGAAATGTAAGGATTTATTTTTAACTTTACACTGAATCAGCGTCTTACATACTTGGTGCATGAAGTAAATGTATCGAGTTTAGAATGCCTAGAAATGTTGGCGCTTTGCATTGCCCGGAAAATCCAAATGTTCAGGCTTGTCAAAACTCAAAATATTACTTTATGTTTAATTAAAGTGCGGAAAAAACCTTTACAAAAATTAAGCATAACACCGCAATAGAAGATGTGAATTTCTTAAATTATAAAAATAAATCTACCTTATTGGCAAACAACGTTAATTTTCTAAATATTTTTTTTTTTCTTTTAAAATTCTACAACGTACTACATTCATACCTGGGTTTCTTTTTGAATTATACATTTCTCTATGTATACTTTGTAAATGTAAAAGCATTTGTTGTTTTTATAAATGTGTTCAATTAGCAACTAGCAACTATCTTATAAGCGTTTAAGAAATCGTCGTTTTAATAAATGTATTTAATTAGAAACTTCAACGAGTGTTTCCAGTCCCAGACTAAGCATGAAGTAAAATTTCGAGTTTAGAAAAGCCTGAAAATTTGGTTTGGCCGCTCCGCGAAGCGGAGCGACCAAACCAAATTTTCAGGCTTTTCTAAACTCGAAATTTTACTTCATGCGCCACGCGTATATAACACTGATTTTGTGTGAAGTTAAAAATGTACTAGTTATGTGTAAGTTTGTTTAATTTTACGCTATTACCTTTCACAAATTCTTATTTCGTCTAACCGAATCGAATTTTGAAAGTGCAAGTTTTGAATAAATGAAATAAAGATTTGTAAAATTGAATAACAAATATATAAAAAGACGCCGATATTAAGTGAAGGTCAAAGTACCACTGATTTGGTGTTTCAATTGAAACCAGTGTTGTTTACGTGTGGCGCATGAAGTAAAATTTCGAGTTTAGAAAAGCCTGAAAATTTGGTTTGGTCGCTCCGCTTCGCGGAGCGACCAAACCAAATTTTCAGGCTTTTCTAAACTCGAAATTTTACTTCATGCTTAATATGGGAGTAGAAACTCTCCTTGAAGTTTCTAATTGAACACTTATACTAAAACGACGAATTCTTAAACGTTTATAAAGCATGCTTCGAGGTATGTATACTTAAAAAAAATTAAGTGTAAATTGGGTAAATTAGCACATACATATAAGCAGATGACTTGTTTAATCACAACAGAAAGGAGTGTTAGCACGCACACACAACGCTAAAACGTAATTTATATAATATATTAAACCCGCACAATCGCTTCATAAATCACCCAGTCCTGTTTGGTTTTCCACGTTGAATGCAGTGACATATCCAAATTTGCCCAACACTATAAATAAATCAACGTTCAATTAAATGAAAACGCAAACAACAAAATCGGAAACGGGGGGTGAATGTTCCAGCACAGATTAATGCGGTTCAAGTTTAGATTTTTTATGTTCGGTTGGGACAACCGGACCTAAGACTTAAATCCCCGATAATGGCACACTATAAAATTCAATTAAAATCACCGACAGTGCAATTTTTCCGCACAAACCGCCGGCTTTATTTATTTACACCAGAAACGGAATCGCCGGCTGCTGGCAGCAACAAAAAAAGTTATCGTTGATTTGCGGAATACATCCCTCGTTCCGATCGAACGAGTCTATTATTGCGTTCGATTTTTTCCGTGAAATTTTGCGCTTCGCACAAAGGCTTATCGCTTTTAAATGGAATAGATTGGAAAATCCTCTAAAATTATTGTGTTTTACAATTCGCTTTTCAAATTTTATTCGCAGAATATTTGCACTTGCATACAAAAGCTTGATTCTCTAGAGTAGAAAATTTTTAATTAATAAATTCCAACTTTAAATAAATTATCCTTTCATTTTATACAGTGATTTTTCAATTAAGTGCACCTACGAAAGTAAATTTCTCCAGGCGCTCGAATTTTGAAAGTGCAGATTTGGTTAAAGAAAATAAACATATCTTATAAAATAAATTGGCTTACAAAGAGGTTTATCGCTATCTAAATGTACAAAACTTAGCAAATTTCGTGTTAGCTACATCTTTAGAATTAGAATATTTAAAAACGTTGATCGCCACCTTTATAAAAATAAAAATATTACCTCAGGCCGCTGCTTAAACTCCTGTTCTAATTATACAAATATTATTAATTATAACAGAATAATAAAGCAAACATTTGAAGGGACATAAACGTATTTAAACGTTCAGGCCATACTAGTATGGCGGCACGCGCAGCTGCCACGATTTTTTAAAAGTTGGCTCTGAGTGCGGCAAAAGGTACATGCCGCGGGTCCTAATGCAAATTTAACTGCGGCACAAGTAAACGCCGCGCGGCGATCAACGTGTTAAGGAAAGTACAATCATTATGCTTGTCTCAATAAAATATTTCCTACTTGTACCCTTATTTCATAAATATCAAACATTGGTAAACTAGCATAAGGTAGGATTGAACAATTGGCCCTAAATATATTTTACTTCGCCACTGTTGAATTCTATTCCATCAAGTTATAATTTAAAGATAATATTTGATATGATTTTTAACAAAAGAATATCAAATCAAGCGTATTAATTTCATGATGAAACACTAGCAACGCGCCAAACGTTCATCGGTAAATACTGAATATTTAAACAAACACATGTGTTATGTATAGATTAGAGGGTAAATAGCGTGCGCGGTATTTTCAGCCGGGCCGTTTTCATTCGGCGAACAACAAAAAATATTATCGCCGGACATTGTGAAGCAATGAAATACTTTTACGAGGCGCGCATTTGTCCGAGACCGTGAATTTACTTTTCGGTTATTTTCATTTCGAGTGTGACGCGAATTTAAATTTAAATTTGAATTTAGATACGCAAACATTTCCGGTTTAATCCCCGCACACGCTCAATTCCGCTTAATAGCACAATAATAATAATATTAGAACAATTTAGCGAGTAATTATTATTCATTTTAACTACACGAGTAGATATTTGTCGTATTTGATTTGTTACAACGCAATTAATAGTATAGTTGTTTAAATGGATATTTATTGTGTTGGTAGTTTCTAAACTCGAAACTTTACTTCATGCTTAATACAAATAAGTTTCAATAAACAAATATTCTATCGTGTTTTTAACACTTTTAAAAATTGTGGATAATAAATCAATTCAATAAAATTTTACTTTGAGCTCTAGTAATAAACACAATTTTTTTAGCATCGAAAGAGTACTTATAGAAAAACTATACATCATTCGAGATACTAAATTTGAGAAGACAATTTAGAAACTAGAGAAATTGTGAAGATAGTGAAAACTTGACAAAACCACCATTTATACCGTGTGGTTGGTCATACATCTGAACATAGGGAAATAACATGGGAAATCACGTTTTTGGAAATTCCTGCCCACCAAATTTACAAACAATCATAAAAGTGGTATTAATAGAAAGATCCTGGTTGGTTTTGGATCTTTGGATAGTGCGCATTTCTGCACTGCACTTAGGCCTCATTACATCCATTGTGCTTCCTTCCGTCGATTACCTAGCCTCAGCTCAGCTAGCCTACCTGATTTAGGTAGTCTAGCAAAGCCAAGGTAGGTAGATCCCGTATGTAGGCCATTGTAGGCCATCTTCCACCCACTAGAGGCTCCTTATAGTTAACGAGAGTGTCAGGCAATCGCTGAGAATGTGTCCGGCAGTCTCGTCTTCCATGTTACGCCCTCTGCAGGGTGAAGAGTCAACTATCCCCATCTGGTATCCCCATCTGGTATAGGTGTGACCAGTTACCAGTCAGGGCGGCAGTTATGCGCGTAAGGTTTCCCCTGGTCAGCTGCAGGTACTATTTCCCTGATCTCCCGTTGGGATACAATAGTGTTTCCTTTGAGAGCTTGCATCACTCGATGTCATCCCAACGCTTCCTGAATTTCCAGTGCGTTGGTTTGTATCATATTGCACAGGGACAGAGGCGCAAGGAGCACTAGCGGCTCCGGTGAGAGAATGTCCATCCGCGCACATTCTGACATTAGAGGTGACTCCATCAGCAGATCCTCCAGTCTCGGCTTTTCCCTAACCGGCGAGATTTTTAGCTGCTTCAGTAAGGATACAGCAGCCACGTGCTTAGCCTGCTGAGGGGCAGTCTTTCTTAGAAGCGGTGAGTTGGATGCCTCAGGTGCGCCTTCAGTGGCCCTCTGAGTTACAACACCTACCTCCTCCTCTTTCTTCCTGGGATCTTTGCTGTCCTTTAAGATCTGGGAGCTAAACCTATAACTTAAGCGATTTCCGCTGCCAGATACAGCCCGGTGAAGGATCGGCCATTCTTCGGTTTTAAGTTCGGGATTTTGTCCCGCCAACCTTCTTATGACCTTTTCCTCCCCTTCAGGAATCTAAAAATCCTCCCTAGGAATCCAGAGGGTGGACTTCGCGATTTTGGGGAGGCTGTCTTCAGCTATGAGATATTACAAAGTTTAAAACACACCGCTAAACTTTACATTGAATCAATGTTTTGTACCGGTGGCGCATGAAGTAAAATTTCGAGTTTAGAAAAGCCTGAAAATTTGGTTTGGCCGCTCCGCGCTTCGCGCTACGCGACCAAACCAAATTTTCAAGCTTTTCTAAACTCGAAATTTTACTTCATGCTTAGCCTGGGAGTGGAAAACGCTCGCTTAAAGCTTCAAATTGGATTCTTTTAATAAACCGAGCATCGAAAAATGTGCAACGTATGCACTTCAAAAGAAAATGCTCGTTATGGAAATGTTCGGTGTTACATAAAACTCTCTGTATGGTTAATCTTGTCCTCACACCACTAAATTCTTGAAATGTCAAATTTGATTGGTCATATTAAAAAAAAACATTATAGGTATATATATTTTTCTATTTGTATTAATAATTGCATGAGCAGGCTATAGCTAGCTCCAAATCTCTTCAATTATGGAATGCTATGTTGACTTCAGCGCTCCGTGTTTAACTTTCTTAAAGTTTCATATATTTCAACGATTTTTTAAAATGTCCTCTATATCAATCTACCAATTATAACGCAATATTACTAATAGTTACAGAAATATATTCAAAATACTATATACCTATACCGATAAATCCGATACCCTGGCGCATTCACCATTTATTATTCAATCTTGCTTTTAACTAATTCATTTAATATAAATAATATACATCTCGACACCCTAAAGGGTAAAAGGGATTTTAAATAATTATATATATATATATATATAAATAATATACTAAAATTACCAACTTTATATTTAATATAACATCAGTTTCACATTTAGGAAAATATTTTTTACTACAGATTTCAATGAAATCGATGTATATTTTCGAGCTCTAACGTATGGATGTAACTATCTATCGTGCTCTGGTATAGGAAATCCGGAGCAGACTGGTTGCGTGCGCGGCACATTAAACCAGACGCACCCGGTAATTGATAGATCTCGATTCCACCACACACACACACATAGCAGGCCCTGATAAACCCAGAGATACGCCATTAACTGCACCGGAGATGGCACACGCGTAATGAATTATTCAGAGCGATGGGCGCAAAAGGGACACACACCTCGCGGGTCTCCCAGGAATACGACCTTGGGCCACTCCTGACCATAACTCCTCGTTTCCTCCGGGCACCGAGTTACGACCTTATCAGCGGGATGGAAGATGAATGCCCGCCCGGAATTCTCCGGTTACGAGGAGGACTCGCCCGGAATTGATGACTTCATTGCATCTCCGCGCCGCCGTCCGGACTGCAAAGAAATTACTTTGATTAATATTAAAATTGAAAAGATTTCATAGCGGAAGGGATATTTATGGGCGCCGTGGTCGCCAGGGCGTGCATAATACGGCTTTCTCAAATTGGATAGTTTTTATTGGCTAACATAAAATACATATCTAACTTAGTAAATTAAACTAAAGCGCGATTGATTATATATTATATTACCCCTTTAAAAGATCTCATTTAAGAAATACACATATCAATTATTTGACCAATACAGGTAAGAAGAAAGAAAATGTTCTTAGGACAACAGCCATCTGTATTTTTTAATAATTAAAAAGACTAGTTTATTATTCATACTCATATTCTTTATTAATAAAAATAACTAAATAAAGTTTTACATACGTCAATGATTATTTATGATGATAGAGAGATAATATTTTAACGAAGCACTTTTTTATCCTTTATTTATATCATACTGCTTAGATGTGAAAGATCAATATTTACTATCACATCTAAGCAGTATATGCTAAACTTCAAGATAAATGAGTGTTTTATACGCGTGGCGCATGAAGTAAAATTTCGAGTTTAGAAAAGCCTGAACATTTGGTTTGGCCGCTCCGCTTCGCGGAGCGACCAAACCAAATGTTCAGGCTTTTCTAAACTCGAAATTTTACTTCATGCTTAATCTGGGATTGAAAACACTCGTTACAAGCTTTAATAGAAACATTGAATGTCAGAAAATTTGCATTGAAAAATTGTGCGAAAAAATAACAAAATGTATACCTAAAAGAATTCGCAGTATGTAGCCAGGCCCAGATTCAGCAAAAAAATAGCTAAATTAGAATCGTGACAGTTAACCAGAACACTGAATAGGTTTATTAGAACTTACGAAAATTGTGAAAAATTAACCACAAAAATTACAGAATTCTTTAAAAATATCAAAGTTGTTAAAAACGATAAAAATTGTCTGAATTTATATATAAAGCTTACAAGTATACAAGGAATTTTTAAAATACTGATAAAGCAACAAAATTTGTGAAAGTTGTAAAAGAAATGTCTAAATTTATATATAAAGCTTACATGTATACGAGGAATTTTTAAAATACTGGTAAAGCAACAAAATTTGTGAAAGTTGTAAAAAAAACTAACATTAAAAGAAACAAATTTAAATAATAACTGAATGAAGTTAAAATTTTGCATCATTATACCAAAGGTATCAAATTGATTATTTAGAAACTACTGAAATGTTTAAACAATCCTATAATCCTTGTGTAAAACTTATTAACGAACAAACGAATGTCTTGTATTCACCACTATATACTACTTTTAAGTCATAAAAACATTGTAAATTTGTCAAACTTGAAAATGACACTAAAAATAAACTAAAAATATTAAAATAAAGTTGTATAAAACATTGAAACACTTCTCAAAATTGATTAAATTTAAATAAATTAAGCAAAATTTAAAATGACACAGAAATTCAAGACGTTATTTCTTTGTTGGTATTTGTTTACTTTATTGAACAAATAATAATAAAGATACCACTGAAATTAAGTTTAAATTGACACAGAAATAAAGATAAAGATAAAGATCGTGAAAATTTAAAGACGTAATTTTTTGTTGTTATTTGTTCACTTTATTAAAGAAATAATAAAAAATAATCGACTGATACTAATACAAATGAATCAAGATTGAAAAAATAGTCAAAAATTCAACAATATGAAAATTTCTGGAATTTTATAAATCGATAAAACTCGTAGAATTAATTGATAAATAAATGGTAAAATTTAATTAAAATAGTAAAAAGTAATCAGAATCAATTATAATAATTTTTCTAAATATCTTGAAGATGACTTATAATCGAAACTAGTCGGACGAAATATATATCAGTGAAACAAAACAATTAAACATCCAGAATTATATTTAAAAATGTTTCACCACCAGTTAAGTGAGAAATTAATTAAACATTTGTAAATATTGTCAAAATAACAAACATTTTAATTATTTATTTAATTAAATATCCAGAATTAGATTCAGAAATGTTTCACTACCAGTTGAGTGAGAAATTAATTAAACATTTGTAAATATTGTCAGAAACAAACATTTTAATTTTTTATTTATTTATTCAGTCAACGATGTCCATTTGAATAATACATAATATACTGCTACTAAAAATATGAAGTGATCACATTAAAACACAATTTAAAGTATAAATATAATAAACAATTAAAAATATGACACAGGCGTAATGACAGTTTAAAATAAAAGTCACTATAAACATCAGGTGCAAAAGTAACAACAAATGAAATCGTCAAGAGCGACAAACAAAAATTTACCAATCAATAAAATTCTTAAATGTTAATAATTTCAATAATAAATAAAACGCAATTATAATTTTTTCAATGTCTATAATTTTTCATGCAAATAGATCAAGTTAAATTTAAATGAGAAATTAATTAAACATTTGTAAATATTGTCAAAAAACAAGCATTTTAATAATTTATTTATTCAATCAACGAAGTCCATTTAAAAAATACATAATATAATAGGACCAAAAATAGAAAATGATCACATTAAAACACAATTAAAACTATAAATATAATATACAATTGAAAATATGTAACATGCATAATGACAGTTTAAAGTAAAAAATAAAAGGAACTATAAACATCAGGTGCAAAAGTAACAACAATTGAAACACTTTTATATCGAGAATGCATACTTATTAAAACATTCCATGTAAGTTCAATTTGCACTAAAAAGCATTGTCTGTGTTATTTGCAATTCCATAATTTAACAACATTTAAAACTTTTGATATTCAGTTTAAAAATTAATAAAGATTTAGTACTACTTCAGGTAATCAATTTATTATTTTTGTTACTTATACTGTGTTTGTAGGTAACATTAAATATAGAAATATTGAATTTCATAACAGTAATTGTTAATTTATTTGATAGCGAACAACTTTACGAAGTTTCCAAAGTTTAAGTAGACATCAAAGAGGTTAAATTTTCGTGCATAAAACTTCAACAAAGGAAAATAACGGAAGCCATGTTAAAAGTTTACACATACGCGCTCTTGCGTATATTTTATTTCTTTGCGGGGGCTAAAGTTTTCAAATGATAACATTTTTTACACGACAAATATGTCCATTCTTTAATTAAGCTTGAAGTAAATATTTCGAGTTTTGAAAAGCATGAAAATTGCAGGCTTTTTTAAACTGGAAAAACATTTCTAAGCTCAAAATATTTACTTCATGCGCCAGGCATGTAATACACTGATTTTTTGAATTTTTGTTGTAAGAAATATTATTACGAAATATTATTATGAATTAAAACTTTAATGTAAAGTTTCAATTACATTAAAGTTTTAATTCATAATAATATTTCGTACAACAACAAAAAAATTAAAAAATCAATAGCATTAAGCAATATGTATTATGCAGTCAAAGTTTATAATTATCTAACAAAAATAATTAATTTCAATTACATAAACAATTATAAGGAGTTCAAATATAAATTTAAAAAAAAACATATGATAAATGTTCATTTTGAAGAGGTGGCTACTATTTTGGGAAGAAATAAATAAAATTGATTACTTTTCTTTTTATACAGGGTGCCCGTATTTCGACAGAATGTATGGGCATCTCAGTTATTTGAATAGATAGAAAATCGAGGCAAAGTTGCGTATTTTAGAGCCTAACCATAATCGGAAAACAATTTTGAAATATCTTTATTTTGTTTTCGAGATATCAACAAAAAACTGATTTTTTGAAAAATGGTGTTAATTTTTTTATTCAAAAACTGCTAAATCTGGACATTTAGAACTTTGACAATATAAGGCACTTTTTAATGAGGAATCTAGTAGCATATTTTTTTCTAAGATAACTATAACATTTACCCGGGGATCATAGCCAAATAGCCAACTTTTGTTTTTCTTATGAGCATCATTTTCGATTTTCATATTTTTTCAAAGTATATTTTTTACTGAATTTAGTGGTGTACCACACTCATAATTTATTCTAAATTTGATATTTGAAATTTATATATTTTTTTTGCAAAGAGTGCCCTGGAAACAATGACGTCATATCTGTCAATCAATAAAATCTTGACAGCAGTCAATCATTGTTAGTACTTAAAATTAATGAATAACTGTCAATCATTTGTAATAATAATAAGTATCAATTATCACATAAAAGTTGCACAAACTAAATTTATTCTACTTTTATTGTTATTATTTCAAAACTATTCACAAAAAAAGTAATTCTTGCATTTTGTCGTAACATCTCGGTAAATATTGCCACCATCACATCTAAGCGTTATACATTTTTAACTTTACTGTAAATCAGTTTTTTATACGCGTGGCGCATAAAGTAAAATTTCGAGTTTAGAAAAGCCCCGTGAAAATTTGTCTCGGGTCGCTGCACGACCCTCAACAAATTTTCTACGCGGGGCTTTTCTAAACTCGAAATTTTACTTCATGCTTAGCCTGGGAGTGGAAGACACTCGTTAGTTTAAAATACATCACAACTGTTAAAATATGTATCGTCTGCCCGTCTTCAGGGGTGATATGTAAAAAAATTATGGGTCCTAGGGGTTGTCAAATAAATGAGTTACTTAACTGTCTCCAAGGCACTCTTTACAAAAAAACAAAAGATTAAAATTTAACATATAAAATGTACAATAAACTATAAGTGTGATACATCATTGAATTCAGAAACAAGTGTTTTTCAAAAAAATATCCAAAATCCAAAATGTCGCCCATAAGAAAAACAAAAGTTGTCCATGGTCCCTGGGTAAATGTTATAGTTAACCTAAACGAAAATTTGTTACTAGATTAATCGTTAAAAAGTGCCTGTATAATGTCAAAGTTGTAAATGTCTGGATTCAATAGTTTTTGAATAAAAAAATTAGAACGAAATTTAAAAAAATCCGTTTTTAACAATATCTCAAAAACGAAAGAAGATATTTCAAATTTGTTTTCAAATTATTATTGGACGCAACTCTGCCTCAATTTAACCGACTCTCTATCTCTTAAAATATAAAATAATTCTGTTGAATAATAATAATTCTGTTGAATTATGGACACCCTGTATTATTGTTTAACCCATCAAACGCCATTGATGCATACACGCAACATTATTATTTTTTGTTAATTAAATTACTAAAAAAGCTAATTTGATATATTATATTATTTGACCTGACTTGAAAATGTATGAAAAAAAATGTAAATATTTTGTTTTTTAAATCTTAAGATTATTACTCATTTAAAAAATAAATTTCAGTGCATTTCTTACTTCACAATAATTCAGTGTTTTATACGCGTGGCGCATGAAGTAAAATTTCGAGTTTAGAACAGCCCCGCGTAGAAAATTTGTCGAGGGTCGCGCAGCGAAGTAAGAAATGCACTGAAATTTATTTTTTAAATGACTAATAATCTTAAGATTTAAAAAACAAAATATATACATTTTTCTTCATACATTTTCAAGTCAGGTCAAATAATATAATATATCAAATTAGCTTATTTAGTAATTTAATTACCAAAAAAATAATAATGTTGCGTGTATGCATCAATGGCGTTTAATGGGTTAAACAATAATACAGGGTGTCTGTAATTCAACAGAATGTATAGGGATCTCGGTTATTTTAAGAGATAGAGAGTCGGTTCAATTGGGGCACAGTTGCTTAATGTAGGGTCCAATACTTAGTCTGGGAGTAAAAACACTAGTTCTAAACTTAATATTGCACGTGTTTATATAAAATCGACGAATTCCTGAAAATTGACAGCGTATACATTATGTATATTTAGAAGAAAAATGCACAGAATATAATACAATAAGTCATTTACAGAAATCATAAAAAAAGGATGCAGAATTCTACCTACAATCAACTTTTAAAGTTAACTTTATAATTGTTCGGCGGTTAATGGGTTAATCATTTTTGAGTTATAAACCTGTTTGTTTTTTTTTTTTCTTTATAATATATATTCTTATTTTTCAATGTGTATGTGTTTTTGTTTATATTTTTATTTTATATGGCATACAGAAATTTGGATGAACTAATCTAGTGTAACATTTTCATTCTCTCATTATTTTAAGTAAATATATTATAAATACTGTAAAGGTTTTTCTCTTCTCTACAAGCTTAAAGCTTCGAAAAGAGAAAACTACAAAAAATAATAATTCACATTTATGTATTATATTAGAATTAAATATTGTAGCTTAAATTCTTAATAAATGGTTTAATAATAATATACTTTTACTATTTTATATTTTAATTTAGCTAAGAACGAGATTTAAATGGAAAATATCATTAATTTAAGTAAAAATATGTAATGGTTTGTAAATTAAATTCACTTGGTTTTGTTTCACTTATATGTATTTTATTTTCTACTAGTTTCGGCTTAATGCTATTATTAACAATGATTCTTGATAATGGCATTAAGCCGAAACTAGTAGAAAATAAAATGCATATAAGTGAAACAAAACCAAGTGAATTTAATTTACAAACCATTATATATATTTTAAAATGTTTTACCAAGTGATTAATGAGAAAGAAGTTTCCGATATAATAATATGTTTTGTTAGATAAGATTATGGATCTTTGATTTAGGAAAAAGTTTGTAAATTTAATATAAAGGAAATATTATCTATAGATTTTTTTTGCATAAAAGTTGAAGTATGTGTCTGTAAACTTTTCCCTTTTATATAATTTATACTTGGCATCGGACGAATAACATTATTTTTTGGATATACGGCGCCGTGGATCCACACAAGAAACTTGGAGCGGATTTACATAATATCATGTGTAATCCTTGAAGGTCGTGGTATTGACAAGACTCTGGTCGGAAGGGCCCCGAGCTCACCTCACCCGTGTTGAGATAAGTTAAGAAATATCCTGGCCTGTGGCTGGCGCTTCGACCACCTAATAGCCTGAATATTCAGTAACAACCGTGCGGGCATAAGAGGCCCCTTGAATGAGGGCCGTGACAAAGGCCCGCTCATTGTGCGCAACTTCCTCTCGGCCACTTGAATACAACGTCAGCACTTTTAGTGCTATTTCAAAAGATTGATTTGATAAAGGCGTTCTCGAGTTGAGCTGAAAGAGCGAGCGCGCGCGCCCCCTCGCGGAAGAGAGGTGGCCGAATTCTGAAAACGAGTTGAAAAGAAATTTCGCTCGCAGGGCGTGACGCTGTTTGTTTGTATGCACACTTACTCTGCATTAACTCGAATAACGTCCGCTTTGTGTAAACTCTTTTCGAATATATTACACGGGAGTTTTATTTTCACGCCTCTATTTATAACTACTGCCCCGGATTAAATGGTTTATTCCGAAAACCTGCTTCTCGAGTCGTAACTGGCATCAATATTTTTCTCCATTTACCAAAAACACTTGCATTACTCATTACTTTAAAACGCAATTATAATAATTAATATTACCGAAGACAAGCATACAGGGTGTCTCCATTAAGTTTCTACTAAACAGAGCTGGGCAGAATTCGAATCCTGGATTCGAATCTTTTTAGAGGATTCAAAAGAGGCATTCGAGAATACTTCAGTTAAATTTGACGCGTGAACCAGATTCGTTACATTTTTATAAAAGGATTCGTAATCGAATCCAAATGCGGGTGATTCAAATCCTCATAAAAGGATTCGAATATTTATAAAAGAATTCGAATAGTTATAAAAGGATTTGAATCGTCAAAAATAATTCGAACTAATTGTGCGGATTAACATGAACCATTTGTTTTGTGTGTTTTTAAATTTCACGTTAAATCTGTGTTTTATACGCGTGGCGCATGAAGTAAAATTTCGAGTTTAGAAAAGCCCCGTGAAAATTTGTCTCGGGTCGCTGCGCGACCCTCGACAAATTTTCTACGCGGGGCTTTTCTAAACTCGAAATTTTACTTCATGCTTAGTCTGGGAGTGGAAACGCTCGTTCGAAACCTTAAACTAATTGTAGAACAAAAATGTATATTACCAGAATTCCAAGCAGGGTTTAAGAAAGGGCGATCAACGGTGGAGCAAATAGATACAATAAACATATTATTTCAAAATTAACTTCATTGCCAAATAATAGTCAACTTTGAATTTTTAACTGGCTGCATACAGTTTTCTTATTTTATTATATTGGACATTGTTTTTCTCAATCCAGTTATGTTCGATATGTTGATTTTAATTTAATATTTATGCTAGAAAAAAATTATAAAAAATCTTGTTCACATGATTTATTTGGCAATAAATGTAGTGTGCCTTAAAACAAAATTGGACTTTTAATACTGATCAAAATTTCTAAATAGAATTAGTATGTATAATCAGATTAGAAGATTCAACACACTTTGTCAACCTACTCACCAAAATAAAATCTAGTATTTTTTAAACTTTACAATAATTCAGTGTTTTATACGCGTGGCGCATGAAGTAAAATTTCGAGTTAAGAAAAGCCCCGTGAAAATTTGTCTCGGGTCGCTGCGCGACCCTCGACAAATTTTCTACGCGGGGCTTTTCTAAACTCGAAATTTTACTTCATGCTTAGTCTGGGAGTGGACCGTCAAGATTTTCAACATGACAAAATTTTCGATATTTCTAGATTTTTGTCGATTTATTTACAGTTTGTTACTAAATTAAATGCAACTGTAATATTTAATAAACACTCTTTTTCTTAGGAATATAGTATCAACCCATTAAGAGTCGAGCAAAATATAAAGTTAACTCTAAAAGTTGATTTTAGGTTAAATTTTGCATCTTTTTTATGATTTCAGTTAAAGATTCATTATATTACATACGTCGATTTTATAAAAGAGTTAAATTTAATGTTCGAACTAGTGTTTCCACTCCCAGACTAAGCATGAAGTAAAATTTCGAGTTTAGAAAAGCCTGAAAATTTGGTTTGGTCGCGTAGCGCGTAGCGCTACGCGACCAAACCAAATTTTCAGGCTTTTCTAAACTCGAAATTTTACTTCATGCGCCACGCGTATAAAACACTGAAATGTTGTTAAGTTATAAATACACTTAAAAAATGAGTAATAATCAAAATATTGAAATTACAAAATATTTACATTTTTCCTTTACTTTTATTCTACATTAAGTTGTAACGTAGGTACATATTTGTTGTTTCGTTATAAATAATGGCATAACCTCACAATAAATGACATTTTTACAAGGCACACTAATTATGTTTTTAAAAAGATAGAATTTAAAATAAATTTTAAAAAAATCGACCAAAACATTAAACAAAAACAATAAATTGGGCGTTATTGGATTCATGTACACGATTTGGTTTCATACACACGAGACTTTAGATACCCTCACAAAAAAATCACTCATTGAAAGGTCTGGAGAGCAATATGTAATGTAATAAAATTAAAAAAATATAGACTACCATTTAAAAATCTTAAGTTGGCTATAATTTGGAAATGAAGTTATTATTAAAAAAAATTAAAATTTCTGTCATTTTTTAGTATCTAAACGGCCATTGATTTTGATTTTTAGTTCAATAAAATCGGTCAATAAATACAAGAGTTATGGCGTCGGGCGATTGTTATCGAACACCCGGTATGTATATATACGTATAAGTCTGGAATATACAGTGGAGTAGGATATTAATTCAAGTGTCATTAAAGTCATAAATAAAGCTTTCAGCGATAAGAATAGATATTGCGCTCGTGCTTATCCAAGAGTTAACTTAAATACATCGGAATTTCTAAATCGTGAAATTTATTAAGGACCCCTCTCTGCGGAAAGCGGACTACTACGAAAGATAAAGAGAGACAGAAAGGGATAGGGAGAGTTTAAGAAAGAACGCGGAGAATTTTTTTATTATATTTTTTTCGTTCATTTAAGCTGTCTGAAACGGAATTTAAAATATAGAAATAAAAACGATCAGTTTAAAAAAATTATTCCGCTATAACAACGTATTCTAATCTACTATGGTTTACTTACTAAACTATTCAAATCTTTTAATTTTTTAACTGTTACATTATCACAAAATAATTGTGTTTAAGTTGTTACATTATAACAAAATAATTGTGTTCGATAAATAACAATTTCAACTTTCTTGTATTCACTTTTTCCTTTTTACGGTGACTAGTTTCGACTCGTCAGTAAGCCATTCTCAAAGCAAGTACACTCACTGACGAGTAGAAACTAGTCACCGTAAAAATAAAAATGGTGATGTGTCCATCATAGTACTTTCCCCCGTAAATTGCGTATTAAATCACTTTTAAAATATTTGTAGCATTATTATTTTCAAAATGTCTTCAACTTTTTGATAACTACAACTTTTATTTGAAACATTTTTCAATTGGATCAACACATACTGACACAAACCAATGACTAGATAAAAAAACACTATTTATTGAATATCTCAAAAACTAAGAGTGCTATGGCAAAAAGTAAAGATACAAAAAATCTTTAATATTTTATTGCCTACAACTTTTATTTAAAACATTTTCCAATTGTATCAACACACACACTGACACAAATCAATGACTAGATAAAATACACTATTTATTAAATATCTCAAAAACTAAGAGTGCTATGACAAATAGTAAGTGAACAATACATCTTCATTTTGTTATTATCTACAACTTTTATTTGAAAGATTTTTTTTTTTTTGATAAATATTTATTGAAAAAATCTAAAAAACTGAAAAACGCTAAGAGTAAAGTACCACTTCCGGTTTTCCAATTTTCACCAAAAGCTTTTCAGTTCTTCTGATTGTAACAAAAAGCTTAAGTTTCAAGTTTCATCTCGATATATTTAGCGGTTTTTGCGGTACAGCACACACAGACACACACACAGACAGACAGACAGACAAACAGACATTTTTAAAAAATGGTCTTATTCGACTTAGGGGACCTCAAAACGCTAAAATTTTTGATTCGAAAATTTTCACGAAAACAATACTTTCCCTTTGTATTACATACGGGGGAAAGTAAAAAAGTGAATACAATTTTTTTTGTGGCTGTTGCCTGGCGTTTGGAACTTGTCCATTAGCCAATCAATCAGTCTTTATATTTTTATATCAATTAATTTATTACAATTTACAATTTGTAGTTTTCTACTATTCATTCGGACAATCACATACATTCATACCACACCCAGGGTCACGACGAGACATTATTTTTCAAATAAAGTCTCCCCGTGCACGGGAATCGAACCCGAATTGTGGCTCGCCGAGCGATACAGCCCGGCGACGTTACCGCTCAGCCACCACCTACCCTTACAAAAAAGTTAAAAGTGTTATTTAATTAACTAGTTAAAATAATTCACAAAGTAACCGCTTCCACCACCAAATAAAAAATAATTGTGTTTAATTTGTTCCTTTACTATCACCATCTATTTTGACTTCAATTTAGACGTTTTGTAATTTTATTTCAATTTAATTTTATCGAGTTCATTCCGGTGTAACCACTAACAATAAGCCTTAAAACGAGTCTGTCTGGGGATTGAGAAATGACACAATTTTCCCGATACCGCTGGAGGGAAGCCAAAAATTATACGGAGGGCGGTTGACCCCGCACCTAAGCTCATTTATATAATCCCACTTTACAGAGTTGAATATACTGCATAAACGAAAATGGTAATACCGCAATCTAATCTACAATTAGCTTTATGAAAAACAAAAAAGAAAAGCAGTTTGTTACTTAAAATATATGGAGATTGGGCGTACTAATGTTTTCGATTATTGTTCCAGATTGTATAAGTTAATGATTATTACAACTTGTCGTGCAGATAATAAATGGGTATTCTTTAAAATGTTTAGTACAGTTTTCAAAGTTGTAATTATGGGGTTTAATCTAGAGGTAAATCTGTTCCGACTTGACTTAAAAAAAAATCTATTTTTTTACTTTAACCTTGGCTCGTAGCCATACAGTCAGCTCTATCTATTTAGTTTTAACTCATTTCCATTCTTATTTAACCTCCAGAGGGTGGCAATTTCCCCATAAGACAGTGACACCCGCCGGTGGGATTCGAACCCACGACCCTCTGGAGCCGGAGCTCTACTTACTGACCCATGAGGGTCTCCAAAACAATCTATTTACTTTGAAGTATTCAACCTCCTTATACGTCAGGGTTTCTAAACCTTTTTCTAACATTTTACCCAACCTTTTCTATACATATAAATATCTAACGGGCTTATAGGTAAGGGTTATGTATTTTTAGTATTATTATTATAAAAAACACTTTTAATTCAATGCATGAAGTATGTTTTTAATTTAACTTTAAATCAATGTATAATACGCCTGGCGCATGAAGTAAAATTTCGAGTTTAGAAAAGCCTGAAAATTTGGATTTGCCGGCGCGCCTCGCTTCGCTCGCGCGCCGGCAAATCCAAATTTTCAGGCTTTTCTAAACTCGAAATTTTACTTCATGCTTAATCTAGGATTGAAAACACTTGATTGTAGCTTCAAAATAACCTCTTTTTAAAATACATCGAATACCTGCAAATGTACAGCTTACAAATCGGGATATGTATACCTAAAAGAAAAATTCCCTGTATGTACTAGTATTAAACATTGCTCAAACATAGGATTTTTATGAACATTTCAGGATTTGTGTAACGAAAAAATAGCTTTGCTTTCATCCAACCATAAATAAAATTGCTTAACTCGGATGTAAATTGAAGGAGTTCAAAGTTGACAAGAATTAAATGTACAAAACAACAATAGAAAACCAGTTAATTCATGTTGCATTTCAAAATAATAAGATAATACTGTTCATATAATTTGAAGGAATTATGAAAAGGAAGAATAAACTTGTAATGGGTCAATAGGGGTTATGTACAAATAATTTGTTGACGAAAAGAATTAACAATATTATTTTAAAAATAATAAAGAAAACTCAACATCCAGTAAATACGAGAACAAAATTAGTCAACCAGCATTTATGCGTGAAAGGCATAAATAACGACTGCAGCATCATCTTGAAATAACAAACAGGTTCGGGCGCGTGGAGAGATGCTGACATTCAAAGAGAATTTGGTTCAAGGTTTAAAGAGCGCAAACACAGCCAGAGTCGCATAATTGTGGGAATTACAATGACGTCAGGGTTACATTTCGATTTACACTATATATAGTAAAACATAAAGTTTACACTTATTTGAAGACTTTGGAGAGCAGCGAAGAGATAATTCTCCAGTTCAGTTAGTTTTTGGGCGGGGACGAGGGCAGTCGGTATTTTAATGGGAACGAGAACAGTTGAAAATAGGAAGTTTCAGTGGAATTTAAGTTAGTAAATTAACGTTAATAAAAGTCAAGTGAGACATTAGGAATGAGGTTGAGGATAACATCTTAGGTGGGACCATCACGTAAGATTAAGATTAATTCTATAGCAAACCAATAAATAACGGCAGTATCGAGCCTACCTAAATCATAAAACGAGAACTAATCCCACTGTTCAATTGTGTGAAGCAGGTATAGTGTCGAGCCAACCTAACAAAGAAAGATAAGACAAAGGCAAAGCAAAGGGCTGGCTCCACTATTTAATTGTGTAAAGCAGTTGCTCTGATAGGCCTGTTCAAGTTCTATAAAGAGGGCTGGTTGCACTATAAAAGAGTTAAGCGTGTCATTAAGAATGAGATGGGAGGGATGTAAAGGCAGTGTCAAGCCTACTTAAGTCATAAAACGAGAGCTGATCCCACTGTTCAGTTGTGTAAAGCAGTTATAGTGTCGAGCTTGACAAAGAAAGGTAAGACAAAGCCAAAGCAAAGGGCTGGCTCTACTATTTAATTGTGTAAAGCAGTTGATGTGCTGGGTCTGCTTAAGTTCTATGACGAGGGCTGGTTCCACTAAAAAAGAGTTAAGTATTTCATTATGAATAGGAGGGGGGAGAAGGAAATAAGAAGAAATACAAAACATTAACGAGTGAGTTCGAGCTGTGCTTAGAAATCGAAGGAGTGTTCCCGCTAGTTAATTGAGTGTGAGCAATTGACAGGTGAGGTCGTCCTAAGTTGGAACTGCAGAGTTATTTTTCCGCTAGTTAATATTACAAATCAAAAACAATTGATAGGTTAGGTCGAGCAATGCGTGAAAAACGGAAGTGTTCCCGTTAGTTAGTTACCTGAAAACAATTAACGGGTGAGTTCGTCCCGAGTTAGTACTTCATAGTTGTGTTCCGGCAAGTTGGTTGTATGCCAAGCTCCGTCATGGTTTTCGTGGGTTTCCCATCTCGTATTGCAACTGCAGGGGTTATTTAATTTTGCTCCCACAAGTAGAGTCATACATTTTTTTAGTTTAACTAAAATGACATGGTTTCTAAGCAAAAACAAACGATAAAATATTTTGAGGATATAAATAATTTAGGAAATACAAATTATTTAGAAATATCCTAATTTAGGTTAATAAACGTTGCATACGTTAAACTCATATCCTATTTTATGTATTGTCCACACATTTCCCTGGTCAAATTAAGACAAGGAAAAAAGAACTAAGTATACCGATAATGCATATTGACACAAACAACGAATCTATTAAATAATTAAAAGGGTTACTACATACATGACACAATGTAAGTAAAAATACAAATTATAAATTTGTGTAATACTTAGGCTGGAATCATTACAAACGTCGTGTTTGTCTAAAAACAAATTCTATCTCTTAGTTAAATTATCATTTGAATATCTTAGAGCAGCGAGGCTGTTAAAGCTTTAATAAAAAATATAGTAACAATTGTATGAAGGTGATATTGATTTATTATTAAAGCTGATTATTTGTAAAATGTTAACCCTCCGTAACCCCTTCCTGGCTACACCACTGCTTTAGGTACCCTCTCTTAATTATACAGGGAATGTTTTTAAAGTGTATACATACAGGGAGTTTTTGTTTTAAGTATAGCTATCTTAATTATATGCTATAAATCTTCAGACATTCGTTGTTTTTTATTAAGTTCAATTTGAAGCTTTTAACGAGTGTTTTTCACTCCCAGGTTAAGCATGAAGTAAAATTTCGAGTTAAGAAAAACCTGAACATTTTCGGGGTTTTCTAAACTCGAAATTTTACTTCATGCGCCCCGCATATAAGACACTGATTTCAGGTGAAGTTCACTGCTTCACAATATTTCTGTATTTCTAATGTTTAATACCCGTGGCGCATAAAGTAACATTTTGAGTTTATAAAACCCTAAAATTTTATTTTATCCTTAATCTAGAAGTGGAGAACCCTCGTTTGAAGCTTCTCATTGAATTCTTATAAAAATGCGTATGTGTATGTATACTTAACCCGTTTTATCCAGCTGTACTTATTCAAGTACAGCATCGAAAATTGTTGGTTTTAATATGAATTACAACCTATAAAGAATAACTTAATAAAGTGAGGCACATAGTGGGTAATGCCTCCTTTTCTTTAACTTTTTTACAAAACCTAACATTTTTACATATTTTTTAGTAAATAATTTGAAATAACATTTTTACATATTTTTCAGTAAATAATTTGAAATACCGTTTCCAAAAACGTTCAATTCTATGCTTCTATCGAATGTCTCCACTCCCAGATTAAGCATGAAGTGAAATTTTAAGCTAAGAAGAGCCTAAACGTTTGGAGTAGCGTCCAAATTCGAATGCAAGCTTTTCTAAACTCGAAATTTTATTTTATGCGCCACGCGTATAAATCACTATATCGTGTAGTTCAAAATATACTGCTAAGCTGTATTTTAAAGCAGTATATTTTGAACTACATTTGAAAACGCGTGGCGCATAAAGTAAAATTTCGAGCTTAGAAAAGCCTATATTTGGATTTGGACGCCAAACGTTAAGGTCCTTCTTAACTTAAAATTTTACTTCATGCCTAACCTAGGAGTGGAGATACTCGAATTGACATAGAATCGTTCTGTTCGGGCTTTTCTAAACTCGAAATTTTACTTCATGCTTAGCCTAGGAGTGGAAACACTCTTTAGAAGCTGGAAATTGAACTCTATTTAAAAACATGAATATCTGAACATTTACAAATTGGGATATGTATACTCAAAAGAAAAATTCACTGTATACCTACACAATTGTTAGTTACAATCAATTTAGTTTGAGATTGAAACTATAGCCACTTAATAAAGTCTCACTTATACAAAAAAAGTTAAAAAAGTGTTTAATACCTGAAATATTTATTTCAAGTACTCATTTTTTATTTTCTTGTGAGCATAATACTTTTAGTGGGCCAATCCAGGGCTCTTTAATTCCATTCATACTCCTTTGAAAGCGCTCGGAGTTATTTTTATCTCTTAATTACTCCGGTTCACTTTCACCCCGAAATTATTTTAAAATACTTGTGTTTTCTTTAATCACCCCCAGATGTTCTCGTGTTAATGAGATTTTGCGTTTTTTAAGTGTTGTAAAGGGTGCTGTTTGTTTGTTTGCAAGTTGGGATTTTTAAACAGCAGTTTTTTTTTATTAATTATAGAATTTGGATAATCGGTATTCAGTACACAGGGTGTTTCAAATTCGAGCCTCGCCATGGGAATCTGGCTTAATATAGAAGATAGTAAAGTCAAGTAAATTTATTGACGGCAAACACCATTTGTACTTATAAATTACAATGTAATATAATAAATTATTGAAAATATAAACAAAAGTTGATAGCTTAGACAAAGTAAGCCATTATTATTTTTTTAAACTGTATATAAATTAAATATAAATGGGTAAAAATTTACTATACACCCCGTGGGTATTATAGATAAAAATGATATTATTCGAAAGTACTCGACGAGTACTATCTAGATATGCAAATAATTTTGACCGGAAATGTTAAATAAATAAAAAACATTGTTTGAAAATTTTGAAAATATTGAGTCCTAGCAATATGTAAAATAATCATCGTGCGCAAAGAGATTTACGCAATTTATTCTACTGTAAACCTTTCTTCAAGCCTATCCTAACCTAGAAGTATGTGAAATAACACAAACTAGAATTCAGCCCGAAATAAATTTCCAAGAGTGTATTAATTTTAGTTAGTTATTCTATAAATCCATATGAGTCCAATTGTAATGTGCTAATGTGTTATAATCGTCATCCAGTTGAATCTAACTTTAAGTTGAAGTTAGATTGAAGTCGTTAACAAACATTTCTTTCGACTTCCCCAATGTCTCCGGTAAAGATTGCAATGATTAACAGTAATCAGTGAGGTTTTATAGAAGTTTCTAGTCAAAATTTCAAGTTGAAAAAAGTGAACTTTTATTATTTCCGTAGTCAATTTATTGATTTTAATTGGTGATATATGTCACTACAGTATGAATCTATATTATAATGCATGTTATTCCACGGGGTGTAAAGTAAAGTCGAGCCTATAAATGTATATATTGTAAAGGTCTCAATAAATATATATGTCTCTCTCTATAAACAAACTTTAAAAGATAAGTGTAAATTTACAATCTCAATCAATAACAAAAATATTAAGAAAAATGTAAAGTAAATATTTGTAGTCAAATTGCAATTAAATTTATAATATTAAGTATATTACTTCCTGAAAATTTAACTGGAACTTAAATTATAATAATGGTAAAAATTCACATATAAATGATAAAATAAACGATGTTCACATATTCGACAATCGACAATTTGACTATTTGTATGTTGAATTCACTTGTTCACAATATTTCAGTGTTTAATACGTGTGACGCATGAAGTAAAATTTGGAGTTTAGAAAGGCCTAAAAATTTACTTCATGATTAACCTAGGAGTGGAAAACACCCGTTTAAAACTTCAAATTAAACTATTAAAAAAAACCTATGCAGATGTATAGTTAACAGAAAAATTCTCTGTATGTCCTAAATATAAACATAAACAACTGAAACGTTTTCATTAAAAAATAGGTAAATCTTTGTCTAGTTTATGTAAATTTACGTTTTGTGTATTAGTAAATTCTACTATAAGCATCTTCTACAATTTATATAAAAGTGTTGTCTCTGGTGTAAACTTTAAGTTTTATTGCTATCGAAAAGATCAAAAGTCGTACGACATTCGGGAACAGAGCGGAAAAGTTTTATTGGAAAAAAAACTATTCCCCGCCGATAGCTTATTTTTTCCGCAGAAGTTTAAAATTTTATTGAATATCAATTGACCCAGAAAGGTTCCACGCCTTATGCTAAAACAGTCAAAGACTGCAAAACATAACGTTTTATTTACAAAATTAGAATAATCAATCAATTTTTTAAACACGTTGTTATACTTTATTTAAACAGGGCATTTTTCTCTTGAGTATACATAATAATGATAATAATAATACGCATATTTATTTCCAGTGTAAAATACAAGTACAAATACATATACAGCATAAACATGGAAATACGTCAGCGAAATAGAAAAACAAAAATAACGTAAAGTAGTATTGAATTACAGTTAATCATTGCATGTTACATTTAAAAAGGCGTTAATTTCATATGGTTCTAATATGCACAGCAGATCATACAACAATTGCTTTATTTTATAATAGTTGTTTTCTTGTTTTATACTAAGCGGCAGATGATTGCAGAATTTTATACAATTATATATATCTCGATAATTACAGCGATTTTTAAGTTTGCAGGAATTCGTTGTATCCATGCGGTTAATTTGAAGCTTTTAACGAGTATTTTCCACTCCCAGACTAAGCATGAAGTAAAATTTCGAATTTAATAAAGCCTAAGAATTAGGTTTGGCCGCGTAGCGAAGCGGAGCGGCCAATCCAAATTAGGCTTTTCTAAACTCGAAATTTTACTTCATGCGCCACGCTTAAAAACACTGATTTACAGTGAAGATCAAAAAACACACACATACAACAACAATTATAGGCAACCTAATATACGTTAGAGTTATTGAGTTGCCAATAATCACTGTTTTAAACAATTTGTTCAGCGCAGAATTTGACTCACATTTTATTCACACCTACATATTAGATTGCTAAAGCCGTATATTTTAAGCTTTACGATATTTCAGCGTTTAATACGTGTGGCGCATAAAGTAAAATGTCGAGTTTAGAAAAGCCTGAACGTTCTAACTATCTTACTATCACTATACAGTGAATTTTCAGGCTCTTCTTAACTCAAAATTTTACTTCATGCACCACGCGTATAAAACACAGATTTTAAGTTCGAATATTCATAAATTTCACAATATTTCAGTGTTTCATACGCGTGGCGCATGAAGTAAAATTTCGAGTTTAGAATAGCCTGAATGTTCTAACTATCTTACTATCACTATACAGTGAATTTTTGTTTTAATATGCATACGCTTTCTGTAAAACAGTTCAATTTGGAGTTTTAAACGGGTGTTTTCCACTCCCAGGCTAAGCATGAAGTAAAATTTCGAGTTTAGAAAAGCCCCATGAAAATTTGTCGAGGGTCGCGCAGCGACCCGAGACAAATTTTCGGGCTTTTCTAAACTCGAAATTTTACTTCATGCGCCACGCTTAAAAACACTGATTTACAGTGAAGTTCAAAAAACACACATACAACAACAATTATAGGCAACCTAATATACGTTAGAGTTATTGGGTTGCCAATAATCACTGTTTTAAACAATTTGTTTAGCGCAGAATTTGACTCACATTTTATTCACATATTAGATTGCTAAAGCCGTATATTTTAAGCTTTACGATATTTCAGCGTTTTATACGTGTGGCGCATGAAGTAAAATTTCGAATTTAGAAAAGCCTAATTTGGATTGGCCGCTCCGCTTCGCTACGCGGCCAATCCAAATTTTCAGGCTTTTCTAAACTCTAAATTTTACTTCATGCTTAGTCTGGGAGTGGAAAAGATACAAATTAAAGATTCAAATTCAAATCTTTTAAAAAACTACAAATGTCATAAAATTTACAGTGTATGCATATGTATACCTGAAATAAAAATTTCCTGTATGTGATACTAAATTATTGATATCATCATTATAATCTGCTCTACAAAACCAAATCGCAAACAGATTGATTGAATATAGAAAATGAAAAACCTGCAGGATGATCTGTGTTAAAAAAAACAATAAGTTTTGCATAGCTTCTTAAACAATTGTTCAGTATAATAAACAATTATAACGTTAACCGGTTTAGAATTTTTCTCCGAGGGCCTGAAAGCGAACGTGTTAAGAATGCTTTTGGTGAATGCGCCGGGTAAAAATATGCAAATTTTCTAATTAACTGCGGTACACTCGCTGAAGTTAACCTTCAGTTAATCGATAAACTAACAAGCATAACTTAATCTTGGGTTGTTTGAGAAATTCTGCTGAAATTTACATCTCTCGACCCTTGGCATTTACCAAAAAAATCGAATCGATCAATTTACGGGCTTAATTGAAAGGAGAAGTTTGTATTGTATGATGGTGTATGTGTGTGCGTGTGTTCAGTCTAAGTTTATAATCTGTATTGTCTACGAAGTTTATTTTACACGCAATTTAATTGTTAGCGAAAGTTTCAACGTATAGTACACTGCGTAAATCGACGTAATCTTTAAATTCTTTCTGATTCCAGTCTGGCAAATTTCTTATCTGTAAATGTTAACGAAGTTACATGAATTACACAGGTGACAATCAAGTTTTCAGACTGAATTACAGCAGAGAGAATTTACAACTAAATGGATATTTTTAAACAAAAGTTTTCTAGGGGATTAGGGTTTTTTTTTAAGAAATAAATTTGATTAATCTGTGGATATAATTATAATTTAAAATAAATAATGGAACGAAACCAAAATTAAAATTAGTTAATAGTTATTGGAATATTGCGTAATATTTATCAAAATAATTTAATATTACTCGACTAGGTAATAATAATTAAAGCCATTTTCCAATAATAATTAAATTCTGTTTATATAATTTTTAAATTTACTACCAATATGTATTAACAAAATTAATAAATTAAAGTACCTAGAAGCAATGGAGTAGGTATGTGCCAAATTAACAATTTTGAAAAAAAAAATAATTAAGCCATTTTTCAGTAATTAATAAATTCAGTTTATTGTATTAGTTAAATTTAATTTTAATATCCATTAACGAAACTAATAAATTAAAGCACATAAAAGCAATCGAGTGTGATTACGTGCCAAATGACTAATTTTGAAAAAGCCTGCTTTAAAATTCTAATCATATTTAGAAAAAATCAATTCGTATTAAAACCAGCCAAATATAGTAGTGTGGTTAAGAGGAATTTAAAAAAATTTAAAAGATGTAGCTGACCCTATCAATAAATGCTTTTATACAGGGAATTTTTCTTGTATGTATACATATCGCTGCGTATACGCTGTAAATTATCAGACATTCGTCGTTATTTTGAAAAGCGTTCATTTTGAAGGTTCTACTACATTGGTTTTTTAACTAATAATACTATCTATTTATTGTAGTTTGTGAAATGCTTAAGTAGTAACCAAACCAAATTTTTAGGCTCTTCTACACTCAAACTTTTACTTCATGCTTCATTTGGCAGTGGAAACTCTCCTTTTTTCACTGCCAGATTAAGCATGAAGTAAAATTTTGAGTTTAGAAGAGCCTAAAAATTTGGTTTGGTTACTACTTAAGCATTTCACAAACTACATTAAATAGATAGTATTATTTGTTAAAAAACTAATGTAGTTTAAATATCAATCACATGTACTTTATTCGGAAAACCTAAATAAATATTAAAAAATACATTCGTGAGCCGTTGTAGTCGGACGTTCAAAAATGCGAGCAAATTAAAACCAAAACCTACCGATATACCACCCATATAGGGTGTTAAATCAACAAACTATGTGTGACGAAGATGAATCCAGCATGGAGTACGAAGGCTTCACGGAGGTAACTTCAAAAAAGCGTGGCCGCCCCCCAAAGTTTCCAGTAACACAAACTCACCAAAAATAATATATAATATTACGAAAATGTTATTCGTGAAAATGCAAACAATGTCTTAATTAATAAGACAACTTAAGACGATAAATACCATTGAACCAACTACTTCCCGTGCAAATACACCTCCGGATATTGAATTATGCAATGAAATATTTAAAATCTTATTTAATTTGATTTGTTACAACGCTCTATTAAAGTATATGTAACGTTTAGGTCTGCATACAAAACATCCAACACCTCATCCACTTTGTAAACCTCACCCCTGACCTATGTTCCGATCACCTAGCTATCACTTTTCAAATAAAATCCAACCAACTAATTCCCGAACCTCGACCTGACCTCATTTATGACTTCAAAAACTGTGACATTAACAGAGTTTCACTTCACATAACCCAATTTATATCCTTTAACCCTGATATTACTCCCATTGCCATAGAACAATTTAACAAAATCCTATCAAATTCCATACAACAAAACACTCCAACTGTTACCAAAACGTCCTACACATACCCCCTCCCTAAATTTATCCTTAGACTGTTAAAACACAAACGACAACTATACCGAGACATCAGACAAACGGACAGACATTTTATAAATTGAACAAGGACATTAAAACACTAATTTTTGAATATAAGACGGATGTATGGCTAAGGTCATGTAAAGACATTAACGACCGTAAATGCTAGACATTTTGGACACAAATAAAAAAGCTCTTAAAATATAAAAAAAATGACAAACTTTAACAAATAACTGACCCTGGCATGAACGAGACAATCCCGGTCATAAATACCATTGCCAACAGATTTGCCGACCATTTCAACGAAACATGAAACCACAAAAGACACGGACTATAACCATAACTTTTTTAACAATGTCGAGAACTGGTACAAGGACTATTTTAAAAAGACTAGCCCCACAAAACCAAATGACATATTTACCAAAGACGAATACGACAGTGTATTGAAAAAAGTAAAAAACACTGCACCCGGACATGACTAGGTACATAGACGCATCTGTAAATCCTTACCACTCCATATCCACGACCACATACTCAATATCCTAAATTATAACTATCAGAATCATTTCAGCCGTATTCCTCGACATCTAAAAAGCTTTCGAGTCTGCATCTTTAAATCCTTGCCACTCCATATCCACGACCACATACTCAATATCCTTAATTATAACTATCAGAATCATTACAGCCGTATTCCTCGACATCCAAAAAGCTTTCGACTCTGTATGGCACAAAGGACTCCTCTTCAAATACAACCTCCTTAACACAGCTCCACACCTTATTCATATACTTCACTCATTCTCCTTTAACAGATCCTTAAAAGTAAAAATCAACCACTGTCTCTTCTCTTATTTTCCACCAGAACAAGGTGTTCCTCAAGGTTCCCCTCTCTCTCCACTCCTTATCCCATACCACAAAATCAACAACTACCCATTTACTATCTCCATATCGCAAATCCCAATTCATCCCTCCCCTAATATTAAATATCTTGGATTTATTTTTGGCCACAAACCCTACTTTAAAAAACATGCTTGTGATATAAAAAACAAAATAGCCACTCGGGCAAAGCTGTTCAAAAATTTAACATATAAACAGGCTAGTATAAAGATTAGATCAGCTACACTAATTTACAAAATGATATGTCGTCCGTTGATAGATTATGGATCCATCCTATTCTCCACATCCCAAAATCCTACACTCCACCATATCCAAGTTAGCGAGCGAGCATCCCTAAGAACCCTTACCAAAATCTGCCATCCTTTAAATCCGCTACATAATCCCTCTAACCAACTCCCCTACGATACCACTCTCATAATCCCCATCAATTCCTTTCCGAAAAGTTTCCTAAAAACCATTTTAATTACCGCATTATTTTCCAATACTGTTTCCATCGAAATCCCACTATACTTCCTAAATATAAAAAACCAGCAATAACCATATTTGAATTCATTTCTTCATTTCACTCATACACTCATTCAGGACTGACGTACGACATTAGCCCTCACTCTAGGCAGAAAGACCTCAGGTCGATAGCCATTTGACAGCGACAGTGACATTTACATCCTAGCATTCATTTATTTTTTTTATATATTCTCAAATATTATTGTAAATAAACTGTAAATGTTACTTTTCTGTCAATAAAGATATTATATATATACCGGGTGTTGACTTGGCGGACGCAACATTGAAAATCCCATGTAAATTTTGGCTCCCCTATTTATTTTAGAAACAAAATGTATTTACCTTTTTTGTAGAGAGAAAAATTCTGAATTCATTCACGTTACCGTTTATCACTTTACGTTTCTCTAAGTTAAAATAATTAAAAAAAGTAATGTGATTTTGATTTTATAAAAAATAACGACATGCCATGGAATTGAAACAATTGCGGATGTCAAAATGGCAAAAGATATCGCAGTCACTTGATTAAAGTAAATGTTTTCGAAATGTTTTCGAAATGACACTATACAACAAATATTCCTCCTAATAAAATGGAATTATGCAGACCACAGTTATCACGATGTTTGCGTTATGTTTTTTGTCGTTAATTAAGTAACAGCAATATCTTGTGCTATTTTGATATCCGCAATAGATGTAGCAATTCCATGATATGTCATTATTTTTATAGAATCACATTACTTTTTCTTAGTTATTTTAGCTGTAAATTTTCTGACATTCGTTGGTTTTTAAAAGAGTTCAATTTGAAGCTTTAAAATTTTCTGGGCTTTTCTAAACTCGAAATTTTACTTCATGCGCCACGCGTATAAAACACAGATTTTAAGTCAAGTTCGAATATACATAAATTTGATAATATTATAGTGTTTTATACGCGTGGCGCATGAAGTAAAATTTCGAGTTTAGAGAAGCCCAGAAAATTTGTCTCGCGTCGCTGCGCGACCCTCGACAAATTTTCACGGGGCTTTTCTAAACTCGAAATTTTACTTCATGCTTAGTCTGGGAGTGGAAATCACTTGTTTAAAGCTTTAATTTGAATTTAAAAAAACAGGGAATATCCGCAATTGTCGTATCAATTCCATGGTATGTCATTATTTTTAAAAAATCACATTATTTTTTCTTAATTATTTTAGTTGTAAATTTTCTGACATTCGTTGATTTTTAAAATAATTCAATTTGAAGCTTTAAACGAGTGTTTCCTACTGCCAGACTAAGCATGAAGTAAAATTTCGAGTTTAGAAAAGCCCCGTGAAAATTTGTCGAGGGTCGCGCAGCGACCCGAGACAAATTTTCTGGGCTTTTCTAAACTCGAAATTTTACTTCATGCGCCACGCGTAAAAAACACAGATCTTAAGTGAAGTACGAATATACATAAATTTGACAATATTATAGTATTTTATACGCGTGGCGCATGAAGTAAAATTTCGAGTTTAGAAAAGCCCAGAAAATTTGTCTCGGGTCGCTGCGCGACCCTCGACAAATTTTCACGGGGCTTTTCTAAACTCGAAATTTTACTTCATGCTTAGTCTGGGAGTGGAAAACACTTGTTTAAAGCTTTAATTTGAACTTAAAAAAACAGGGAATATCCGCAATTGTCGTATCAATTCCATGGTATGTCATTATTTTTAAAAAATCACAATATTTTTTCTTAATTATTTTAGCTGTAAATTTTCTGACATTCGTTGATTTTTAAAAGAATTTAATTTGAAGCTTTAAACGAGTGTTTTCCACTCCCAGACTAAGCATGAAGTAAAATTTCGAGTTTAGAAAAGCCCCGTGAAAATTTGTCGAGGGTCGCGCAGCCACCCGAGACAAATTTTCTGGGCTTTTCTAAACTCGAAATTTCACTTCTTGCGCCACGCGTAAAAAACACAGATTGTAAGTGAAGTACGAATATACATAAATTTGACAATATTATAGTGTTTTATACGCGTGGCGCATGAAGTAAAATTTCGAGTTTAGAAAAGCCCAGAAAATTTGTCTCGGGTCGCTGCGCGACCCTCGACAAATTTTTACGGGGCTTTTCTAAACTCGAAATTTTACTTCATGCTTAGTCTGGGAGTGGAAAACACTTGTTTAAAGCTTTAAAATAAACTTAAAAAGACAGGGAATATCCGCAATTGTTGTATCAATTCCATGGAGTGTCATTATATTTATAAAATCACATTACTTTTTCTTGATTATTTTAACTTAGAGAAACGTAAAGTGTTAAGTGTGAACAATAATAAATTTAGAATTTTTTCCTCTACAAATAAGTGACATACATTCTGTCTCTAAAATCAATAGGGAATCCAATATTTAGACACTTTAAAATTAACATGCGATTTCCTATGTTGCGTCCGCCAAGTCAACACCCGATATATTAAAAAATATTTGAACCAATGCATTTTTTATCATATTCAACAAGATAGAAGATAGAACGTTACACATGAAAACATTTTACAAAGCACGAAAAAACAAATTATATCAATTTACTATATATTTTGATTACGTTAATAATTATGAACTTGATGAAAAAGGACAAACGTGATTATATTTATATCCTATTTTGTGGTACATTACAGATCATTTTCATGTAAACATTTTAGTTTGAAATTATAGCAGTATTAAAAAAAAGTTTAAATCTCACCTTTGTTTTTATTTAATAGAATTTTCTTAGTATAATTATTCTGGTACGTATTTTGTATGATTTATTTAATATTGATATTTATACACTATTCAATTTTGTTATATTATGTATTTTTAAATTTTAACCCATTAACGACCGAGCAATTACAGAATTAACTCTAAAAGTTGATTTTAGGTAAAATTCTGCACATCTTTTTGCGATTATTTAATAGGATTTTGTTAGTATAATTATTCTGGTACGTATTTTTTATGATTTATTTAATATTGATATTTATACACTATTCAATTTTGTTTTAATATGTATTTTTTAATTTTAACTCATTAACGGCCGAGCAATTACAGAATTAACTCTAAAAGTTGATTTTAGGTAAAATTCTGCACATCTTTTTACGATTTCTATGAGTGACTTATTAATGTAATATAATAAATGACTTATAGAAATCGTAAAAAGATGTGCAGAATTTTACCTAAAATCAACTATTACATCAACATTTTTTATTTTAAATGTACATAATTGTTCAGGTATTCGTCGATTTTATAAAAGAGTGCAGTGCACACGAGTTTTCCTGCTCCCAAATTAAACATGAAGTAAAATTTCGAGTTTAGAAAAGCTCTAAAATTTGGCTTTGCAAAGCGACCAAACCAAAGATTTAGGCTTCTCTTAACTCGAAATTTTGCTTCATGCGCCACGCGTATAAAACACTGATTTCAAGTGATGTTTAAAATATACTATTAAGGTTGCATTTTTTACAAATTTAAGCGTTTAATTAATGATTCAAACACATACTCAAATATTTAAATTATTCTAATATTTAAATATCCGTTCAAAAACACATTAAAATATTCGAATATTCAAATATGTGAACAATTTTGTGATTGATGTATTCTAATATTCGACTGTTTAAATTATTTGTATTCGAATCTTAGCCTTGGTACCCTATACATTTATGCGATATGCCATTAGTCTGGCTACGGTTCTGAATATTTTATTTGATTCATAAAATATTTGATTAAAGTTTACAAACTTTAATAAAACTCAAATAAAATTAACTTCTATATGCACATATACGCAAAATATAATATCATGATATAAGGTATCATATTTTAGGTCTGGTTACAAGCCACCCATAAAACCCACGTATCATCCATCTTAGTCAAAATGTACGTGACCGTAATGCGTATTAGATAAACCGCAAATCGAGAAGACATATGTTTGTATGTATTACGGAAATATGTAGATAATAAACCTCCTTGTATTGTCCCTTGGTAAATTATAAAGCAGCCCTCTCGGGGAGGAAGAGGACGGGAAGGGAAGGGCCTTTCACGTTCGCCCTTTTTATCTCGATATTACCGCCCTTTTAATAAAATATGAATGCCGCCGGATCGCTTATTCAGGAGACATCAAAGTTTTTTCTTCTTCTTCCTTGTGCGAGCACGCGTACACGTTTATCAATTTTTTAAAACGTTCAAAACCTTATTTATTACATTTCTTTGTAAGTGAAAGGGATAACATACGTGAATATAAATAAATGTTTAAATATGTAAATAAGGCTGAGTTTGTTGATGAGTTAATATTATTTAAAATTGAACGTATGAATCAGTGACGCAGTCAGGATTTTGTCTTAGGAGGGGGTTAATACAAATAATCAAATGCAATCAAGTTTCCAGATAAATTAAAATCTGTCAAAATTATGCACTCATTTACTTAAAAATTGACAAAGAGTTGATAAAATTTATCAAAAGTTGACAAAAACCTTGTAAATTAATAAAAATCTGTTGGTATTCGATTTACTTTTCTATATTCGTATTCACAAAATTTACTGTGAATAACTCTAATTAAATATAGCCAGAAGAAATCGTCGATTTAGAAACTTCAAAAATATCAATCTCAATAGTTTTTTCTGTTTATTTTGTGTTATTATTAAGATGAAGTAAAGGTTTTGAAAATTCCATACTGAGAATACTCTAATTAAATATAGCCAGAAGAAATCGTCTATTTAGAAACTTAAAAAATTTCAATCTCTATAGTTTTTTTTTGTTCATTTTTTGTTATTATTAAGATAAAGTACGGGTTTTGAAAATTTCACACTAAATAGGTGGTTAATACGCATGGCACATAATGTAAATATTTCGAGTTTAGGAAAGCCTGAAAATTTGGATTTGCCGGCGCGCAAATTTGGCATATCCAAATTTTCAGGCTTTTCTAAACTCGAAATTTTACTTCATGCGCCAAGCGTGTAAAACAGTGATTGATTAAATACTATCAACATGCCATAATAGTAAAGATACAGTCGACTATTATGAAATACTATCAACATGCCATAATAGTGAAAATACAGTCGACTATTATGAAATACTATCAAAATGTCATAATAGCGAAACTACCGTTAAAATGTTACAATAGTCATTTAATGATGAAATACTATTAAAATGCCATAATAGCGAAATTGGCGCCAAATGTAACAATAGTTATTTAATTATGAAATTTTATCGAAATGCCATTATAGTGGAAATACAGTCGACTATGATGAAATACTATCAAAATAGCTAAATAGTGAAATTACCTTTAAAATGTTACAATAGTGATTTAATGATGAAATACTATCACAGTCAAAAGGCTAAGTAATTCTAAGACAACATTTCATATTGGTCAATAAACAATTGACACACAGTAATGTCACTATGATCCTTAATTTAAATACGTCACGTATAATCAAATTGTCATTATGGAAACAGGGAGGGGTTAGGTTGAAAAATGACATTAGTTTCATTGCAGCTTGATCTAACCTAACTCAATTTTCTTAAATTATAAATTGTCAGAAATGTCATGAAATGTCATGGTTGGCCAAAATTGTCATTTCGTATTGAAAATTTAAAAATTCAAAATTGATATTGACACTTTGACAAGTAATTACACTTTGATAAAAAAAAACACACACGAATAACTGTAATTTGACTGTGTTGACTATAATGACTGTACTAACTATAAATAGTTGCATTTCATTGTATTAATTATATTGACTATTTTGGCAGTGCTGACTGTATCGATTATGTTCATTATTTCGATATTACTAATTATATTGACAGATCAATAATATCAACCATTGTAACAGTACTAACTATATTGACTGTATCTACTATGTTGACTATTTTAACAGTACTATGTTGACTATCGAATATGTTTGCTATTTTGACAGTACTGATTATATCGACAGTATCGATTATATTGACTATTTTGACAGTACTGACTGTGGGGGGAATGCTGGGCTTGCCCCTCTATTTAGCTGCACCCATAGTATGAAATTGTATTGCGAAAAGTATGCATTTTTAATATTTTAAGGATAATTAACTAGGCCTTACTTTCAGAGGCAGAGTAAGTAATTCGATATGCGTATTATGTATTTATTGTTTTTAGACTGTGGGGGGAATGCTGGGCTTGCCCCTCTATTTAGCTGCACCCATAGTATGAAATTATATTGCGAAAAGTATGCACTTTTAATATTTTAAGGATAATTAACTAGGCCTTACTTTCACAGGCAGAATAAGTAATTCGATATGCGTATTATGTATTTATTGTTTTTAGATCCTTTCTATTATTATTTGTCTAGAAGTATTATCATTTTGTACAGTTGTGAAAGTTAAATTTAGTTTTCCAGAATATGAGTTTGTGTTCAGTACTCAGGCATCAACGCCATCATCAGTATAATCCCGAACCAGCGCTTGAAGAATACTGAACATTATGGCCTGTGCAATTTACATGTATACAAAAGCGTAAATGCCATCTAATGCCCATTAGCTTAAGTAGCATCGTCAATAGCTAGCAAACTAAACCTTTGCATTAGATATGGGTCGTTCGTGAATGATTCGTTCGAAAAGAACGATTCTGTATGGTGATTTGAATGAACTGATTCCGTATTTCAAGAAGAATTGATTCGCTAATGATTCATTTACTCGAGACGACTGACCGAACGATTTTGGGCGAGCGGAATCGTACTCCCGATTCGGATTTATACATGCGGTCTAAATCCACCCGAATCGGATGACTAATTCGTTCGCTCGAATCCGCGCGCAAGTTCAACTCCGCTTTGTACATTAGTGTTGTGAGTTGGTGAAAATTCGGCAGCACGTTCTCTATGACCGAAATGGCGAAATATATAGAACGTTCTGTTAGGGAAGCGCATTTAGCCCGCTGTTTTCAGGCGCGCTAAATGCGCTGTCATCAATTATCCTCCTCGTACACACTGTTACATTCTCTCCTTTTTTTTTAGCTTACTAAGGATATCGTCAGGGATGCCAAATCAGTGATTTTGTCATTAAATCTGGTGTTTTCCACTTTCGGATTCAAACAAATTGTTTGTGATTCAGACGTCGCTAAATTCTGGTGTTTGTTGCTGTGTATTTATTATCAAAAAATCTTTCTCGGTTTATTGAACAAAAACAAAAAAGCTGAGGTGAAAAGTGTTAAGGTAAAAGTGGATTGTCTTTTCATTGGCTACAACTTTTGTTTAAAACATTTTTTGATTGAGACATGGAAACCCATAGTCGGTGAGTTGTTGATCTCCACTAGATGTTTTAGTTACTAGTTCATAAACTAAATAACTGAGGTGAAAGGTAATTAACCAAAAGTTTTGTGTTGTATTTTTTTATTATCTTCTGTTTGAAACTTGTTTTGATTATGTTACTAATAAAGCAGCAATTTGTGAGTGATTATCAAATAAATATCTCCGCTATTCTTTTTCGTATACTGATCATAAACAACAGAGTTAAGGTGAAAAGTGTTTAGGTGAAAGTTGTGTTTTTTTCATTACCTACAACTTTTGTTTGATTTGTTTTTTAACTATATATTAATTTAATACATTAGGAATATGTAAGCATTAAACTTATAAAATTTTGAAAAGATATTGCCTAAAAATGTTTATAAATAATTATTACTTTAAGTAAAACACTTTGTTTATAACTTTCAAAAATTGTTTATTTTGTATTCACAACAAGGTGAAGAACAAGTGATTAACTTAACCTAATTACAACGTATATATAAGGCTAGCTGATAAGTAAGAGGGGTGGGGGTTACAGTTTTAAATTGAGCAATGGGGAGTAATTAATATCTGTCTGATCGTTTAGTAATTGATCGCTGAATTTTCTTTTGTTTATTTCGGTGCTTTCCAGGATGTTTAATTTTCTTCCTTTCTTCTCGATGTGTAGTATTTGGAAGTCTTCGTTGAAGTTGTGGCCTTCATCTAGCAAGTGGTTGGAATAAGTCGAGTTGTTTTTCTTTTTCTCGAAGCTGGTTTTATGCTCGTTCATCCTTTCTTCAAAGGCTCTCCCAGTTTGGCCGACGTATACTTTAGGGCAGTCACCGCAACTTAACAAATAGACACCGTTATGTCAAGCTCTGGATATTCTATCTTTATTATTTTTTATGTATTTTCCTAATTTGTTGTCTGTTTTATACGCAATTTTATTATTTAGTTTTTCTAATTTTTTAGTGATAATATTAGTTTCTTTGCCTGTGTATGTGAAAGATGAATAATTTGTTTGGGGGTTATTTTTTATTGAGGGGTAAATTGAATTTATTACTGTTTGTTTTTGTTTTTTATTTAATATTTTATCTATTATTGATTTTTTGAAACCATTACTAGTTGCTATTTGATAAATTATGTTTAACTCTTTTTTGTAATTTTCTTTTGACATAGGAATTGATAAAAGTCTGTGGATCATACTGTTGTAGGCTGCAAGTTTTTGTGAAAATGGGTGTGTTGTTATGTTGTTATGTTGTGAATTGATTATTTGTAGAAATGTGTTTAATTGTCTGTCTGTACCTTCGAATGCCGCTATTATATCATCTACGTACCTGTACCAGTAAATACATTTCTTGAAAGTCGGTAATTGCGATAATCCGTTTTTGAGATTATCCATAAATATCTCCGCCAACAGGGGGCTAAGGGGGTTACCCATAGATAATCCTTCCTCTTGGCGAAAATATTTACCGTCAAACTGCAGGTAGTTTTGTGAAAGGCACATATCCAGATTATTTAAGATTTTTGAAAGTTATAAACAAAGTGTTTTACTTAAAGTAATGAATATGAACTTTCAACAACTATCAGCCACCTCGATTAATAGTTTATAAATAAGTTTTAAAGGAGCAAATATATGCCAAAAAGGCAAATAATATTATAATCTATTTAAAATTCTTTAGTCTCACAAAGATCTGAATTATTTAAAAGTTTTTCGTTGTTAACATAATTGAAATTCGTTTAATAAAGAAACCGAAACATCTAATGAACCAGATATCATTAGATGTTTCGGTTTCCTTATTAAACGAATTTTAATTATGTTAACATAAGACTTTATACATTTGATGTTATATTTAATAATCAATAATTAAAATAAGTATTTATTTTTTTGATTTATTCGTAAATATACGAATAAATTACAATGTAAGAAATAAAGTATAAAAATTAATAAGCTTTGAAAATAAGTACTTAATTATTTTGCTAACAGTTTATGGCGCGTTTTTTTCTCTATTTCTTTTCAACATATATTAATAGAAATGACTAATACATAATATATTTAGAGTATACGTTTTCCAAATTCAGCCTATTTTTTTGAAATATTCAGATTTTTGTTGTTTTTTCTAAAAGAGTTCAATTTGAAGCTTTAAACGAGTGTTTTCCACTCCCAGACTAAGCATGAGGTAAAATTTCGAGTTTAGAAAAGCCCCGTGAAAATTTGTCGAGGGTCGCGCAGCGACCCGAGACAAATTTTCTGGGCTTTTCTAAACTCGAAATTTTACTTCATGCGCCACGCGTATAATACACTGATTTCAAGTGAGGTTAAAATATACATAACTTTCACAGTATTTTAGTGTTTTATATGCATGGCGCATAAAGTAAAATTCCGAGTTTAGAAAAGCCCAAAAAATTTGTCTCGGGTCGAACTATATTATTATTATTATCATTTTTTTTATAAGTGATTCGTTTACGAACGATTCATAAAGAACGAATCACTTTTAAGAAATGATTTGGTTGATTCGAATCACCTTAAAGATTCGAGCCTCCCATATCTACTTTGCATACAGCAATTGTTCGCCCACAACAGGCCTTTTTTTTATAGAATACAAATATCAAGAATATGAATATGGGTTCAGTACTCATTCATTCACCAGATAACTATATACGCGTTTTAGGCTTTAACGCCATCATCAGTATAGTCCCGAACCAGTGCTTGAAGAATACTGACGATGCTACTTAAGCTAATGAGCATTAGATGGCGTTTACGCTTTTGAACATATGTAAATTTATTTTTATTTAATCCTTCACAGACTAAAAATTCAAATCATCATTATATTAAGCCATAAATCAAATTTTGCACAGCATATCAGTATTTACTCCATCGGATTGATTAAATAAAAAAAAACATTTCAGTAGAAATTCAGCGAGTCGAGTGAGGCCGATTCAATAAAACGGCAATTTCTCTTTGTAAATAAATTTCCATCCGGACCATGGAAAAAAAATTGCCAAAGTAAATACGTGAGTGTGTTGCCTAATTGCCGTATCCAATTATGACACTCGAAAAAGGGCACGGAAAAGGGTATAGCACACGCCCAATCGAATTTCCTCTCACTCTGGGTTAGAAGGTCTTCCGGTAAGTGGACGGATTAAATATTTACGGATGTTTTTGCAAAAAATAACAATCCGATGATTTTTTTTCAGTTAGAGGTTGAAAGTCAATAAATATCTTTTACTAGTTTCTACTGTTTGGTTAAGCATGATTAATATATTGCATTTTTATGTGTCGCTCTAGTTAAATTTGTAGTAATTTAGAGATTATGTTACACTGTTATTCTTTATGTTAGTATGAACATTTACTTTTTTTGCTGAGTTATTTAATTGAAATGTATTTATAATAACTGTTTCCACTCCTTGATTAACCCATTGCCGGCCGAGCAATTATAGAGATAACTCTAAAAGTCGATTTTAGGTAGATTTCTGCACTTCTTTTTATGATATTCATAAATGACTTATTGTATTCCATATTCTGAATTTTTCTTTTAAATATACATGATGTATATGCTGTAAAATTTCAGGCATTCGTCGATTTCATATAAAAACGTGCAGTATGAAGTTTAAAACGAGTGATTCCACTCCCAGACTAAGCATGAAGTAAAATTTCGAGTTTAGAAAAGCCTGAAAATTTGGTTTGGTCGCTCCGCGAAGCGGGGCGGCCAAACCAAATTTTCAGGCTTTTCTAAACTCGAAATTTTACTTCATGCGCCACGCTCATAAAACGCTGAAATATTGTGAAGTTAGAAATACATTCACATTATTTTTTTTTAAATGAGTATCACAACACTAGAGCAAGACGCAACATTTGCCTACCAAACATTCGCTTATGTAAGTCACAGAATGGTACAGAACCGGTTAAATCTCTTGGTATTAAACAATTTAAGAACACAATAAAAAACTACCTCAAGGGGCAAGCCTTCTATAGCATGAACGAATGCTTAACCGATAAGTATACAATTTAATGCAAGTGCCCGGGGAGCGTCCCCTATCCAATAAATCATTAGATTTTACTATATAACCAACTAGTTGTCTTGTTTATGTATTTATGTATTTTTTTCAACTTAGTATTATATATGCACAGCATTGTAAGAAGTCATTATTTAATGTTTTGTTCTACTTTTTATATTTTATTATACACACTTGACGAATGTAAGCTGATTATGCACTTAACATGAATAAACTACTACTACTACTACTATTTAAATAACAAAATATTTAAATCTTTCTTCATACATTTTCAAGTCAGGTCAAATAATATAATATATCAAATTAATTTATTTAGTAATTTAATAACAAAAAATTTATAATGTTGCTTGTATGCATTAATGGGTTAAGAAGTCTGCAAATTTTAATTTGTAGCGAAGTTTAACGGCAAATCGAAATTTTCAGGCCTTTTTATGCTCGAAATTTTACTTTATGTGCTACGCCTATAAAACACTGAAATATTGTGAGGTTGAAAATATACGGCTTAGAACTCACGTTAATAAACGTATTTATTTTCTCTAACTAACTAGATTTAACTAGATTTCAAAATTCGAGTGCTAATTTGCCTTGGGATATGTAGGTCTGTATACGTATTTTATTTATTGAGCAGTGTTAAATATTTAATTTAAAATCAAAGTGCTATTTATTAAGAAATTGGAATTTATATGAAAACAATTAATCAAAAATTGTCACAACTTGAATTCCTCGTTACCTCGCCTAAAATACGAATTTATTATCCATTAATTAGCGAAACTGGGAATATCTCTCGCATCCAGATTAAAATCGATTCATCACTGTATTTCTAGCAATTACTAGGATGAAAAATGGCTCAGTGAGATTTATTCGAGACGCGCGCTAGTTGTAAAAGTCGGCGGACCAGATTGACATTAAGTGGGCGATATAAGCGACGTCAATCAACAATCTATCACTTTAAAAAATATATATTTGATGCGCTAGTGCCTGTTCAGATGTTGCCACTCGTAAACTAAGTTTTATTGAATGACTGAACTCGAGCGAAAGAGGGATTGAAACATTTTTTTTTTTTTTCAGAAGGATCTTGAAATTTTATTGCGACTGAGGCCTCTAATATGCAAAATCCGGCACTGTACACAGATATAAATAATTATTAAATTTGTATTTTCTGCAACAAGTGTATGAAACATAGTACTCACAAAAATGTGACAATGTGTGGAAATACAATGAAAATTGTGTATACTTCACACTCCGCAGCATTCGCAATTAAAAACGAGAAACACGGCGTGAAAATATCAGGCAATATCCTGCGGGCGATATTGCCGATATTAAACAGAGGCAGAAAACGGCCGTTCTGTCCGTTCCACTTCCGATATCAGCATTAAGTTAATCTTCGCAGTATCCCTACGAGTGTGTGTGTATAAAACCGCAAAATTGCATTTCGGGCCGCGACTGCTGTGCATATAAAAACTTTATGTATATTTTATGGCACCACGGGTACATATATCATCGAAATATGTTGACGAATATATGTGTACCAGCACATAAAATATCAACAAGAATACATTTCTATTCATAACGTGTATACATAAAGGCGCGGACCCCGGTATTCGGATAGGAATTAAGTGTTATGGCCATTCCGAAATATGTTGTACACGCTCGCAGTTTTTTTGTTTGTGTGAAACGGATGTATTCGGTCAAATAACACTAAACAAAAACAAGTTAAAATAAAAATAGAAGTAACAATAAATTTAAGCCTGAGTCGCCAAACGAAATAAAATACAACGAACGTTGTAATTATAATTATAATCTTTGTTCAATGAATTATCTACTTTATGAGTTAATTTAATTTTTTTATTACAGTCAGATGTTTCTTCACATAACCTACAAATTCAAAGTTGATTTACAACATAACATGTAATTAATCTTGTTATAACCTAAAACACAACCTGCATCACACCAATATACTCTTGAAATTTCAAGTTTAATTGGTTGTATTAAAAAAAATTAATTATAGTAATTTATTAGATAATATACTGTTGTTTTTTTATTCAAAGTGAAAAATTATCCTTAACTCTCTGTGTTTCAATTATCAGATTACCCATTCATTCTCTCGAGCTCAGGAGAACACGCTCCAATTAATTCGCCACAAGCGAGTTATTCTCCCGTAGTATTGCATACACAATATGATGAATTATTTAATTAAAGTGGAGAATCTAATGAATATGCACAATGTTGTTTTATTTTGCTTTGCAGAGAGCGCGAGAAGGGGATGGGTGTAATAAATTAGACGGCGTCTATACACGTGGCAACAGAGGATTATTATATAATAATTAGTTCAAATTGAAGGAACACGAGCGAGGATATTGCTACGGGAATATATACCAATCATCATTATTAGTGCTAGTGTAGCAAACGATACTCAGAGGAGCCTGCTATCTTACTGCAGTCTGTGTCTATGTGTGTGGATGTGTGTGTTCAAAGTCACAGGAGGAATGATTCTGCACTAATGGTTACTTTGTATTGATTTGAACTGGAATTAGTAAAGATTTATAATATGGGGTGCGGCAAAATATACCCAGCTATGGAGTATTGTTATAGTTATGTTATTTGCTTGACAACTGTCAAAAGTGAAGTCTTTTATCAAAGTAGGAAGATACGGAATTTTATTATGGAGCGTTATTCGCCTCAAGAACGCACAGAAATTGTTAAATTGTATTTCGAAAACTCTTCTTCGATAATTTCAACTCAACGCGCTAAGGCGAGCGTATCCTTATCGAAGAGCTCCACAAGAAGAAACAATTAAACGTTTAGCAAACGCATTTTTACAAAATGGCACAGTCAGTAATATAAAGCATATCATTCTGGTCGTTCAAATGAAAATATTGAGCTTGTTCGGGCTGATGTTCAGGCAGAACCAAAAACTTCCACAAGAAGACGTGCGGCGCAATTAGGGTTGTCTGAGCGGAAAGAATTTTGCACTTAGACTTGCATACGTATCCGCACAAAATTCAAACCGTGTTCACACTACAGCCAATTGATATTCAAAAACGTTTGCAATACGCACAAATCGTTAGAAACTTAATGGGAGTAGGACCCAATTTTTGATAAAATTTGATAATGATCGGTGAAGCAAATTTTTGCCTTTCTGGTCGCGTTAACAGTCAATAATCGGTTTTGGGGAACAGAAAACTCTCGTCTTATTCAAGAACATGCAGTTTGATCAGAAAGTTGTCGTTTGGTGCGCAATATGCTCAGAACGAATCATTTGACCCTTCTTTTTTGAAGATGCCATGGGTAATGCAGTTACTATTAATGGTGAAACGGCATCGAATAATGATACGAGCATTTCTGCAACCACAGTTGGAAGAACTTGGCGTAGAACATTTTAGTTTCAGCAGGATGGCGCTACATGCCACACAGCGTGTGAAACGGTCGCTCTTCTTAGAAACATTTTCCCTGCCAGGGTGCTCTCAAAAAATGGAGATATTGAGTGGCCGCCTCATATCTCTGATTTGACGGCACCAGATTTTTCTTGTGAGGATTCTTAAAAAGTAGAGTCTATTTTAATCGCCCACAAACGTTAGAACACTTAAAAACTAATATTCGTGAAGAAATTTCGCAAATTCCAGCTGAAATATTACGCAAAGTTTTGCTACATACTTAAAGCAGAGCTGGGCAGGATTCGAACCATTCAGTATTCGAATCCTGGATTCGAATCCTTTTAGATGATTCAAAAGAGGCATTCGAATACTTTAGTTAAACTGGATTCGTGATCCGGATTCGTTACATTTTTTTAAGAGGATTCGTATTCGAATTCAAATGCGGGTGATTTGAATCCATATAAAAGGATTCGAATCCTTATGAAAGGATTCGAATCCTTGTGAAAGGATTCGAATATTTATAGAAGGATTCGAATATTTATAAAAGGATTCGAATACTTACAAAAGGATTTGAATCGTCAAAAATAATTCGAATTAATTGTGAGGATTAACATAAAAAAATGTCTTATGTGTGTTTTTAAATTTCTAGTTAAATCGCTGTTTTATACGCGTGGCGCATGAAGTAAAATTTCGGGTTTAGAAAAGCCCAGAAAATTTGTCTCGGGTCGCTGCGCGACCCTCGACAAATTTTCACGGGGCTTTTCTAAACCCGAAATTTTACTTCATGCTTAGTCTGGGAGTGGAAAACACTTGGTAAAGGTAAATCTTTAAATTCTATTAATTATCCACGTAACGTATTAATTGAATTTTACCCCTGAAACAACGATATCATGATTTCTCGGTAAAATATCGGTAAACCGGTTCAGATTTATTAATTTATTGAATCACGGGTAATTTACAATTCTTAATAAATATATGTATAATTATTAAGAATTGTAAATTACCCGTACAATTACCCTGTATTGAAAATGTACGAATCAAATTAAAGCGTATTTAGTTATTAATCAATAAGTTAAAAAAAAATTATTAAGCGTTCATTTTGAAGCTTACTTCCTGCACCACGCGTACAAAACGCTGATTCAGTGGAAAGTTTTAAATTTAGATGCTTGCGATTTATGGCACCCAACTAGGGGCCACAGCGTTAGCCTGGCTCCAGGTTGGGCGCCAAAAAACCTCAAATGCAAGCATTTTAAGTACTAAACATTAAAAGTGCGATTCTTTTCGCAATCTACAACAAGTTAGTCTTACAAAGACTATATCAAACACTCATTGAAATTACTACTTCCCGGGCTAATACCCCGACGGACATTGAATTATACAACAAGTGTTTGCTGTTACATACAGTAACCTACTGCAAATGTAACAATTTGGGTCAATTATTCAGGCCATCTATAGACGCGTTTCGAGATTTATCTCTCATCAGTATAGCTTTGCCATTCCCTCTAAACAATTTGACACCTTAGACTGGCGGTCACGTTACCGTTCAAACATAAGTATAAATGAAATTGCCAATTCTTGGTTGCAGAATACTTCAAACATTAAGTATTGTTAAACGAGTGCCCTCCACTCTTAGCTTAAGCATTAAGTAAAATTTTGAGTTTAGAAAAAACCTGAGCGTTTTGATTTAGACCCGTAGCGTCCAAACTAAATCTTTTCTAAGCTTGAAATTTTACTTCATGTGCCACGCGTACGAAACACTAATCAGTGTGAAGTTTTTAACTTTTACTTTCACAATTTATAGCGCCCAACAAGGGCCCAGCGTTAGCATGGTCCCAGGTTAGGCGCCAAAAAAACTTCAAATCTATGCAAGTATTGGACAATTTCTAGTTAATCAAGAACACACTTACACCGTTTTACCGATTCGTATAGCATAATCTGAGATATGTAATTTGTTTTCCAAAACAACGTTTTGATAAAGTTTCTATTTCTTTATTATAAAATTCTTCAAGTTTTGATTTAAAAGCAGTTGACAAGTCCATTTTTAGTGTCTTTTCATTATGATTATTTGTTCAGTTTACACTGCCATAGCTGGATACACTGCCATGGTTGCTTTCATAATCTAATAACATTTTTCTATGACTAAATTTTTTAAACCAACTTTGACATTTTCAATTGTCATAGCACCTTGATCGAGAGGACTGCAACTATTTTTTTGCCAATTTGGTTTTTTTTTCAATTAGAACTTAAACAGCGTGCAGTGATTAATGTGTTTATTTTTATTTCGAACATTTTTTAATTGTTTCAAATGAAAAATTGTCATAATTTATCTGCCTGTGTGGCAAAGCAAGTGTTGCAGTGTCAACTAATAAACAGTGAAATCTTAACCAAGTGTGTTATTTACTAAAAGTGTTGAAAAATTGTTGTTACGCAAAAATCGTGGTCAGTAAACTTTAAACTCTCTTTACATATAAAATGTTTTTATGTTATAATGTTTAGATCAGTGACGGGGAAACTACGGCCCGCGGGCCAAGTCCGGCCCGCGGAAAGGTTTAATCCGGCCCATTTAAGAGTGCCGTCGTGAGAATGTTTGAACGCGTTCTTACTTTGTAATGTTACGACCCGCATGAAAACTACCTACCTACGATTAAGCTTTATTCTTTGGCCCGCTACGATTGTCTGGTTATTACAAATGGCCCGTCTTAAAAAAAGTTTCCCCACCACTGGCTTAGATTATTAACAAACCTTATCATCTCTATCAATGCGCACAATAAAAACGACATTAAATATTACTAATTACTAATGATATATTTTTTCAGTAATGCGCAAAATCAAGTTATTCCATGATTTTTTAAAATTATAAGTTTTTAAGAATCTTTAAACAAACTGTTATTGTTCTCTAAGAAAGAAGATAGTTACGAAAAAACTTAAAGATAGAAACATTTTCCAAAATTTTGTTATCTAAAACTTTTCTTTGAACGATTTTTTTGTATTCCCATTAGTTATTGAGTTATTCGCAACTTTTGCGAAATACGAAATAGCGTAAATTCTCTGCTTTCCTCAATTTTGACAAAAAACGTTATAATTCAAATACTATTCGAGCTACAGAAAAGTATAATACATGCATTTAGGCTATTGTGGCGAGATCTACAAGATGGGCGTATTTGTTTTTATACAGGGTGATCCATAAAGTATCTAAAAGAAAAAGTCGATTGTTTTTTTTTTTTCTAAATCAAGAAGGCGAGTGTTTATCAAAAGTTATCAATTTTATATACAAGACTGTTTTCCACTCCCAGACTAAGCATGAAGTAAAATTTCGAGTTTAGAAAAGCCCCGTGAAAATTTGTCGAGGGTCGCGCAGCGACCCGAGACAAATTTTCGGGCTTTTTTAAACTCGAAATTTTACTTCATGCGACACGCGCGTAAAACGCTGATTTATCCCGAAGTTCAAAGACATTCACAAATTCCAATAAATAGTTCTAAGAAGTTATTTCATGATTTTGTGAAAATTATAAGTTTTTTACGAAGCTTTTAACAAACTGTCGATTTTCTCTAAGAAAAAAGATAGCTACGAAAAAACTTGATGATAGAAAATTTATCGTAAATTTTATTATCTAAAACTTTCATTCCAACAACTTTTCTGCATTCCCATTAGTTATTGAGTTATTCGCAACTTTTGCGAAATACAAAAAAGCGAGCGCGCTCGCGTAAATTCTCGGCATTTTTCAACTTTGACAAAAATCGTTGTAACTCAAAAACTATTCGAGCTACAGAAAAGTATAATACACGCATTTAGGCTATTGTGGCGAGATCTACAAGATGGGCGTATTTGTTTATATACAGGGTGATCCATACAGGGTGATCCATAAAGTATCTAAAAGAAAAAGTCGATTGTTTTTCTTTCTAAATTAAGAAGTCGAGTGTTTATCAAAAGTTATCAATTGTATATACAAGACTGTTTTCCACTCCCAGACTAAGCATTAAGTAAAATTTCGAGTTTAGAAAAGCCCCGTGAAAATTTGTCGAGGGTCGCGCAGCGACCCGAGACAAATTTTCGGGCTTTTCTAAACTCGAAATTTTACTTCATGCGCCACGCGCGTAAAACGCTGATCTATCCCGAAGTTCAAAAACATTCACAAATTCCAATAAATAGATCTAAGAAGTTATTTCATGATTTTGTGAAAATTATAAGTTTTTTACGAAGCTTTCAACAAACTCGATTTTCTCCAAGAAAAAAAAAGCTACGAAAAAACTTGATGATAGAAAATTTATCGTAAATTTTATTATCTAAAACTTTCATTCCAACAACTTTTCTGCATTCCCATTAGTTATTGAGTTTTTTTTTTTTTTTTCTTTTTGAGTTATTCGCAACTTTTGCGAAATACGAAATAGCGTAAATTCTCTGCTTTCCTCAATTTTGACAAAAAACGTTATAACTCAAAAACAATTCGAGCTACAGAAAAGTATAATACACGCATTTAGGCTATTGTGGCGAGATCTACAAGATGGGTGTATTTGTTTTTATACAGGGTGATCCATAAAGTATCTAAAAGAAAAAGTCGATTGTTTTTTTTTCTAAATCAAGAAGGCGAGTGTTTATAAAAAGTTATCGATATTATATACAAGACTGTTTTCCACTCCCAGACTAAGCATGAAGTAAAATTTCGAGTTTAGAAAAGCCCCGTGAAAATTTGTCGAGGGTCGCGCAGCGACCCGAGACAAATTTTCGGGCTTTTCTAAACTCGAAATTTTACTTCATGCGCCACGCGTACAAAACACTGATTTGAAGTGAAGTTCAAAAACACCCAAATACATCTTTAATCGGAGTAACAGGGAATCAGTTATTTAGTCTGTTATCAACGATGTTCAGTGTTAATAATAAATAATTAGGTTTTGAATATTTTTGTTAAAACATATTTATATATTAATGGTTGCAAAAAAATAATAAAATCAAATTTATTCTTAAAGGATTTGTATTCGTGATTCGAAAAAACAGGATTAGAATCTTTGATTCGAATTATATTTATCTCTTACGAATCCTTTATTCGAGTATTCGTGATTCGAATCATATTAGGTGATTCGGATTCGTGATTCGAATCCTTTTTACGAGGATTCGTCCCAGCTCTGACTTAAAGTAGAGTTGGTCATTGTCTGGCTTGTCGTAGCGGCCATTTTCTCGATGTTATTTTTTATAAATAATTTTCATGTTTTAATAAATAATTGTACATGTTTTAATAAATAATTTTCAACTCACAAATAATGTCTGTGCGCTAATTTATGTTTTATTTAAAAAAAAAAAACTTGGCTGAGTTTATTTTGCCGTACTCATTATATAAAATTACGATAATGTTCGTATAAAATGCAAACAATAAGTCTTAGTTAATAGGACTATTAAGACACTAATATCCATTGAAACGACTACTTCCCGTCCAAATACACCGCCGGATATTGAATTGTGCAATAAAATATTAAAAATTTTATTGGATTGACAACGCTAGTGATAGCGTTGATATCATTTTATGCTCATTGTATCGTATGTTCAATAAAAAGAAACCTCTAGAGTGCCGTAAAAGATATTGTAGGTTGGCAACTCTAAAATTATGTATTATAATTATTATGTCTGACGTTTTATATGTCAATTCTTAAAGCGTGTAGCCAACCTAAATTAAAAAAAGAATAAATCATGTCACTCTAGAGGTTTTTTATTTTATTGAACATATGATACAATGAATTAATAGCATGCTATTGCACGCTATTAATTCAATACTATAATCAGATGTTCGTATTTTTCTTTGTGTGTCAGTGACTAATCTCAGATGCTTGTCTATTCGTGTGATTTCCTCATTCCTATCAGACATTTAGCGTCGTAATTCGTGTCATGGGAGGGAAGGGCCGCTCTGAATAGCACCGGGCTAACAATAACTCCTTGCGGTCTGGTCTTAGCGGCATCAGAAATTCCGGGTCCCCCGAATAGAGGACGATTCCGTACAATCTGCAGTCGGACGGCATTTATCTCCGATATAGAGCCCCCCAAATGAGATCCTCCGAGACTCAACCCAATGTTCGCTTCACACCTCACTTACTCTTAATTATAACGCTTATATAGGCAGGCAAACTGCCAAACTCTACATAAGTCCCTACAGCACTTCCCGGAGTTTAAGAATGTCCCTCTGGCTCACGGATTTTATTATTAAAAATAATAAGATTCACATTTTAAAATAATTAAAGTTAATTTACCACATTTCAGCTTCTTTACTTTGAACCAGTTTCCTCAAACAAATTGTCGCATCAGTACTTAATTGTGCCATGCAACCCTAGGTTTTGGTTGCATGGCACAAATTAGTACTGATGCAACGAAATGTATCACATGGAAGACCAAACTGATGTTTACTGTCACATTGTATGTCAAAACAAACAAATTATTTGCGATTTAGTTCATGGAATAAACCCTATTAAACCATTTAACAATTTAAGTTTACTCAAGATAAATTCAAATTCAAAACTATTTGAATTCGAGAAAATAAGCTTACGCTTCTTATAGTTTGCACACTTTAAACATAATATATAAAATTACGAAAAAACTATTCGTGAAAGACATTGTTTGCATTTTCACGAATAGTTTTTTCGTAATTTTATATATTATGTTAAGTTTACTGTTTCGTTGTCAACATTTTAAAAAGAAGAATTAATTAACTTCACTGGGGTGTATCAAGTTTGAAGCTATCTAAGTAAAATTGACATGCATTTTGCAGTAACAATCACTGCAACCTATTATAATAACCAAAAATCACAGTGTTCTACATTACTTTACTAATATTCAAAATATCAGGGGACAACGTGTACATCAAGGTATGTATACTTAAAATAAAAATTCTCTGTAAGGTTGTATCATTGACAGAAGTTTTAGCGTATTTTTACTTACCATATTTCTTAGCCACTCGATGTACATTTGTAAAAGTACTTAAGTGCTTATTGTTATGTATGAAACAGGTGTAATATAGGTATAGATGAAATTGTTTCTGTGTTTACTCTGTCGAGATATTCTAATAAAAATATATCTACGCATGAGAGATTTTTATATTTTCGATAGACTAAATAAATATTGGATTGTATAGAAAAGCAAATGTCTTGAAAATTACTAGAAAACCAAAAGCATTTTTCCTGTCGATAGATCCGGGCAGATGGGCTTCCGTTGAGAAAAGGCGTCGCGACGCGGAGCGAGAAAGGGGATTGGTATCCGGCCTGGAAAATGTAAATATATCGCGACATATTTCAAAATTTAAAACGGCCCTGGATATTGAAATGCAGTCAGCTTGTTTAAAACGTTGTCGTCAGCGCAAAAGATCCCGGCATCTGCACCCCCCTTTATTTCCCTTCTAATCCCGCAAGTTAAATTCGCCCGGCGTCGCCAGATATTAATGCGGTAATCAATTTTTAAATTGGGGAGGGCGCAGAGGCAAAAATGGGGATATTTATCAAGGCGGCCAAATCCCGGAACGAGTTAGCGGTTTTGTTCTTAACGCCCGCCGACGATTACCGAGTAATGAAAGGAGCTTTAAAAATCATTATCGCGGATTGGGAAGATCTATGCGCCTGGGGATGGAAATTTTCACGGTTCACTTTATAAACGCCCCGAAACCCTCTTTTACTGTCCGGACTTGTTTTAAACACTACTTCTCCCCCTTCAGCAAACAATGTTCGAATTTACAAATGGAAATTGCCAGTCCTGTAATCTTTAATTCGGACATTTTATCAAAACTTGTGATTGATAACTTTTTTTCTACTCCTATTCTAAAATGTTTTACTCATGGGCCCATTACTGATTAACCCATTAACGGCCGAGCAATTATAGAGTTAACTTTAAAAGTTGATTTTTAGTCAAATTTTACACTTCTCTTTATGATTTCTATGAATAACTTATTATTAATTATTTCGATTATTACTCATTAAAAAGAATACATCAGTGTGTTTCTAACTTCACAATATTTCAGTGTTTTATACGCGTGGCGCATGAAGTAAAATTTCGAGTTTAGAAAAGCCCCGTGAAAATTTGTCGAGGGTCGCTGCGCGACCCTCGACAAATTTTCTACGCGGGGCTTTTCTAAACTCGAAATTTTACTTCTTGCTTAGTCTGGGAGTGGAAACACTCGTTTTAAACTTCATATTGCACGTTTTTATAAAACATCGATTATTAACTGAAAATTTACAGTGTATACATTTTGCATATTTAAAACGAAAATTCACAGTATGTAGAATTTTTATTTTAAATATGCAAAATGTAAACACTGTAAATTTTCAGGTATTAATCGATTTTTTATAAAAACGTGCGATATAAGTTTAGAACGAGTGTTTCCACTCCCAGACTTAGCATGAAGTAAAATTTCGAGTTTAGAAAAGCCCCGCGTAGAAAATTTGTCGAGGGTCGCGCAGCGACCCGAGACAAATTTTCACGGGGCTTTTCTAAACTCGAAATTTTACTTCATGCGCCACGCGTATAAAACACTGAAATATTGTAAAGTTAGAAATACACTGATGTTTCTTTTTTAATGAGTAATAATCGAAAAAATTAAATAGCAAAATATTTACATTTTTCTTCATACATTTTCAAGTCAGTTTAAGTAACATAATATATAAAATTAACTCATTTAGTAATTTAATTAACAAAAAAAATATAATGTTGTGTGTATGCACCGATGGCGCTTAACGGGTTAATAAATGTAATATACAGTCTATTTCACGAATGTTTACACTCACGTCATTAATTATAAATTCCGAATCAATCTGTTCAAGGTCATATGTAATTGCGCGCATTGACGTAGCGTTAAAAAGGGGTTTGGTGTTTATTCTTTTTTACTGAATCCTGCATTGAAACCCTAGAAATTGCATTCCAACATGTAATCTTAGGAAGAACTCATGCCAATGAATACGTTATTGGAATGCATTTACAAAAAAAAATCGCGAAAGAATGATTACTGTTATGAGATTGATATTATTCCATGTACAATAATAATAAAATGCAATACAATTAATTTTAATAAAAAAAGATTTATTTTCACTTCTATCGCAATTTCATGATTTTTAAAATGGACGCGATAGAAATCTTGTTTGTGTGGGTGTTCATGAGGCTATTTATTTTAAAATATCTAATTTTCAAGCCACGATTAAAAATAGTTACCGACGTTGGATATTAACCAAATAGCGACCTTTCCTCTAAAATGACCGGAGAAGCAGGAAAATGCATAAATGTGGTATTATATGATTCTTGATGGAATCAACACCCGGTAATTTGGTGGAAGTTGATTTAATCATTATTATTGTCTGTTACATGATCGTCTGAACTACTCCCATCCCCAATACGAATAATAAATTCTGGCACATTATCCAAAACGTTTTGGCTGATGTACCATCTGTCGATAATTGATTCGGTGTATCTAACAACAGAGTCCCACCTTTCTGGAGTAAATTTTTCTAAGGATTTGTGCCACATGACCAACACTTCATTGTCTCCATATTCTTTTTCGTCTATATGAGCATCATAATATTGTTTTGCCTGTGCCCATATTAGTTCTATGGCGTTAGGGCTAACAGTTCCGCCTTGAACTTGTTACTTTCACAGGTTTATTGCTATCTTGTAGCCAATGTGTGATTTGTGCCTTCGTCCAAGAAATTTTGGGCTGCTTTTCTACGAGTATGCTGTGGTAAGGTGCATCCATAACCAGTCTGCACCTGTACTCTGACCAGCATGTAAAATAACGAAGCACTTTCCCTCACCGACAGCTCTCTTTATTTTAACAATTCACCTCGTAGACTGCATCTAAAGGTAAACGGGGACCTCCATTACATTTTTCCTGGTTGAAGTAGTCCATTACTTTAATAATCATATCTCGGGCTACTTAAGTAAGTCTTCTTTCAGGCATTTTGAGTTTATGGTTATAAAAAGCTAGATCTAATCACAAAACAATTAAATCTACACGTACTTACACCATGAGAAAACACGAAATACTCACGAAAAAACAAAAACAAACAGAAATGCTTGGAAACTTGAAACCTTGGAACAGATAGTGACGCTACTGACGTTTCTGGGAAGCGTTGTGCTGGGGTAGACTAGCACTATAATGGCGTCTTTGTCTAATGCATCGCCTCACGTTTCCAAACGGTAAGCACTGTTGTCGGTACTTGTATCAGGCGTCAGAAGACATACGTTTCTATTATTTACTACGATGATGCGCATATAATAGTTTAAAATGGTAGAATAACTGCTTGTCTTTGATACGTACATAAATTGATGACGTGACTGCCAACATTCGTGAAAAATACTGTAGTCAACATATTACCTTTCTACTCTGACGTCATCAACTTCTATCTGTTTTCAAGCAATGGAATTTTTTGAAAAAGAACATCTTCAATTGTTTGGCACGTCGAATATTAAGTTTGCGTTTCTATCATCATGACATTCATGACGCTTGTCAAAATACTTCAAATGCGCCAATTTTACGAAAATGCTCAAAATTTCATTGAAACTGCAGCGAAATTATTTAAAGAAGAAACATATCGGATTTCCAACAATGGGCGAAAGTATTGCATTAAATGTAAGTGGAAAATAATTGAAAAGTTGAAAACAAAGAGGATCCATAGAGTTAGAAATAAAAAGGGCCCATAGAGATTGAACACTTACAATTTTTCGCAGAACGAAGAAAAATTTATTATGATTGTAAATGTGAATATTGTGACAAATACAATACTGAGCACATTATTAATATTAAATTTAACTCAGATTTACCGTTCTATGTTTGTCAGTTCGTTCTCGTTCCTTCTTTTGAAATACACTCGACCGCAAAAAAAACGCGCCACTTGAAAATTCACGTTTTTTCGTGAATAATCAAACAGCCATAACTTCGGTCGATGTGGATTAAATTTGATGAATTTTTGAGTTTTTGGAACGCTAAAGTTTTCTCTTTAAGGACACATAAGTGGATATAACGAAATTTAAGCACTTCTGCATTTAAAAGTCCTACCAACAAAAAAATGTTCAGAATGCTAGAAATGATAAAAGTTGAGAAGTTATACTGTACCCAAAAAAATCGTAGATCCACTTCAAAAAGAGCGCAACAAAATTCCATCATTTTCCTTTGAAATAAGCGAAAAATCATGTCGATCCAATGATTTGGCTCGAAGTTATGGCAGTTTTTTTAAAAAGTGTATTTTGGGGCATAACTTTGGCGGACAGGCATAACTCTGCTCGCAAACCTGTGACATTATGCGATTTAAAAAGATTGAAGTTTTCTCTTTAAGGGCATGTTAGTCAGATCTTCAAACATGCACATTTTACCCCCTTCTACCCACTAAAGGCGATGACACGTTTTTCACTTTAAAACTTTTAACTTTGTTAACTTGTACAATGCGCAAAAAAAATTGTGGCTTCGAGCAAGGGACATCCAGAATAAATTTAGTCCTTCTCCTTTAATATGCGCAAAAATTCAAATCGATAAATTAATTTGGAGTAAAGTTATGACAATTTGAGAAAAATTAATTTTTTCCCCAAACTCAATCAGCAGAAGTTAATTTTGGCCTGAAATAAGGCAAAAGCCTTACATAAACTTACATTTCACCTCTACCGAAAAACCTACTGCCAAAAAAATGTTTTGGCTGGGTGACAATTTTTTGCCCCAAAATACACTTTTTAAAAAAACTGCCATAACTTCGAGCCAAATCATTGGATCGACATGATTTTTCGCTTATTTCAAAGAAAAATGATGGAATTTTGTTGCGCTTTTTTTGAAGTAGAGCTACGATTTTTTTTTGGCACAGTATAACTTCTCAACTTTTATCATTTTTAACATTCTGAACATTTTTTTGTTAGGTTTTGGTAGGACTTTTAAATGCAGAAATGCTTAAATTTCGTTATATCCACTTATGTGTCCTTAAAGACAAAACTTTAGCGTTCAAAAAACTCAAAAATTCATCAAATTTCATCCACATTGACCGAAGTTATGGCTGTTTGAATATTCACAAAAAAACGTGAATTTTCAAGTGGCGCGTTTTTTTTTTTGCGGTCGAGTGTATATTGCTCACTGACAGGTTTGTCAAATAAATGAAGTAATAAAATCATACAAAAACATGAACATGTTTTTATGATACTGTGTTTTGTTTTTTGTGAAAGGGTAATGTGTTGACTTTACATTACATGCGATTTTTTTATTATGTGGTCGTCAGAAGTTCTAAATTTTATACGCTCGGCTTGCGTTACAGAGACCGAATGGGACCCATGGATAACATTTATTGGGCAACATTTTTATACCAAATGTTTGTCTCAAGAATTAGGCCCATTTCATATGGGCTTTTAAATAGATGTTGCATGCCATCAACTTTCATCCACGTCTAATAATTTTCGCAGAAGATTTTTTTAAGGAGTAATACTGTTAGTTGTTGACTTTTCATTTCACCTCTTTATCGTTAGTTTACAAAAATCGTAACACAAAAAACATTAACCCATTAACGGCTGAGCAATTATAGAGATAACTCTAAGAGTTAATTTTAGTTAAAATTCTGCACTTCTTTTTATGATATTCATAAATGACTTATTGTATTACATACTCCGAATTTTTCTTTTAAATATACATGATGTATATGCTGTAAAATTTCAGGCATTCGTCGATTTTATATAAAAACGTGCAGTATGAAGTTTAGAACTAGTGATTCCACTCCCAGACTAAGCATGAAGTAAAATTTCGAGTTTAGAAAAGCCTGAAAATTTGGTTTGGTCGCGTAGCGCGAAGCGCGGAGCGGCTAAACCAAATTTTCAGGCTTTTCTAAACTCGAAATTTTACTTCATGCGCCACGCGTATAAAACACTGAAATATTGTAAAGTTAAAAATGCACTAACATTATTTTTATTTAAATGAGTATTAACCGAAATATTTAAATAAAAAAATATTTACATTTTTCTCCTTACATTTTGAAGCCAGGTCAAATAATATAATATATTAAATTAACTTATTTAGTAATATAATTAACCAAACATTTAAAATGTGACAACACGATGCGACAACACGATACGAGCGGCAACGGGCGGCGGCTGCAAGAGTAGCGGCTACACGCGAGAATCTGCATGTCCGCGCACGCTTGCAGTCCGCATGTCCGCGTGTTGTCGCTTCCAGTGGACGGCCAGCCTAAGGCTGGTCGTCCACTGGAAGCGACAACACGCGGCTACGCGCTTACGCGATACAAGCGACAATGGGCGTATATGCGCGACAGATCCCGATGTGTGTAAATCCAATGAATCTCGTCCAGTGCAAGCGTGCGCGGACATGCGGATTCTCGCGACGAGCGTGAAGCTGCGTCAGATCCCAAGAGAATGGGATCCGTCGCTCGTAGCCGCGTCTAGTCCTGTGTGTTTTCTTTCTACTTTGTCTTCTCTAAGTCTAACCTTACTTTTTTCTGATAAAAATAGTTCTAAATACTTTTATCATTCTTAATTTCTTACTAGGTAGGTATTTTTAACAGTATATACTATAAAATAAATTAGAATATTATAATTTGAGTATTTTTATAAAAAATATATTTTGGAATTCCAACCATACCCCTAATTAAGTAGGGATTTTCCAAAAAATCCATTAAAAATGTACAACTCTTTTGACGCTGCCGACAAATTGAGCAGCGCGAAGTCAAGTGCAGTGTACGACCCCTGTCGCGTGTAGCCGCTAGTCTTGCAGCCGCTTGTCACCGCTCGTATCGCGTGAGCGCGTAGCCGCGTGTGGTCGCTGCTAGTGGACGACCGGCCTAATAGGTTAAGCAAGCCAAATCGGAAAAAAATTGCAGCGATGACAATACGTCATTTACCATAGGCGTGAGTGCTAATTTCAGTATGTTAGTATACTTATTCCTTCTTTTCTTTTAATAAAATAAAACATAATTTTAACCTTTCTTCGCCCATTGATACGCTAAAGAATCGAGGAATAGAAATAAATGGAAACTAAGTTAGCACCTGTTTGAATTGGCCCTCTTTCTTTTAACCAATTAAAAGAACAAAGCCAGGGTCTATTTGTTTTTTTTTTATTAATTGGTGTTTTTGCTTTTTGCTTGAGTACACCCTTATGTGGAATTTACTAAATTAAAATAAAATATTTTTACATCAAATCTGACAGTTTAATTAATTAAATTATAATTATGTCATTGTATCTGTAAACCAACAATTTAGTAATTAAAAGCCCAAACTATTGGATTAATCATACAATTAACCTCCACATTTAATTCGATAATTAAGCATCCTCCCCCACCTGGCAATTTATGTAATTGTCCAGTTATTCCAGCTAAAGGTTCATTAATCTTCTCCATTATTAAAATTGCCACGAGGCGTAATCAAATTAACAAACTAAAGGGGGCGGAAGGCGCGCCCGCCCGTGCGAAAACTACGGCCCCAAGAAATTACATTAATTGGATCCATTTGAATTTTCGGCCACCGCAATTTCTTCCTCGCAAGGTACGGCAATAAACAAATTTAATATTGCGGTGCCTCTGCCAAGTAATATTTTATACGATTATACTTATGCCCGCCCTCCAAGGGTAAGAATTAGGTGGCTGAAATTAACGCTGAATATTTCATGGGAGTTTCAGCGTGGATGTTTCTAGGGAGCGTATTAAATTATAGCATTTATTAAGTAATTTCAACAGTTACTTTGAAAAATGGATACTTTTGTCCTTAATAATTCAGTGTTTTATACAGGGAAATTTTTCTTTATATATACATATGCATACGTTTCATTTTTAAGGGTTCAATTTAAAGATTTAAACGAGTGTTTTCCACTCCCAGGTTAAGCATGAAGTAAAATTTCGGGTTTATAAAAGCCTAAAAATTTGGTTTGGTCGCATAACGAAAGTAAGGTCACAAACTACAGACCCGTTGGCATTCAATCGTGCATTCCTAAAATGTTGGATTGACTAGTAAGTGAGTCTGTCAGTTACTCTTGTAAACATATAATCGTCAATGAACAGCAGGGATTTTATCCTTCTAGTTCAACGACAACAAATCTTTTTATTTTTTACAAATTACGTACTTAAATCCGCCGGGTTTTCAATTCACGTTATATATACAGACTTCGAAAAAGCTTTTGACCATGTTAGTCATGTACATCTAATTTCTAAATTACGAGCATTAGGATTTAGTGGTATGCTATTACAGTGGATTAAATCCTACCTCAAAAATAGAACACAGCAAGTTATATGTAGTGGAATCGCATCCTCTGAATTTGTAGTAACTTCTGGGGTCCCACAAGGATCGCACTTGGGATCAGTGCTATTTATCCTTTTTATAAATGCCATCGGTAGAAAGATCAAATCGAAATATTTATTATACGCAGATGATCTCAAGATCTCGAGGAGAGTTACTTCTCCCGATGATATAGCCTTTCTTCAAACTGATTTCAATGCGCTGGTTGAATGGTGCAACTGTAATTGTATGGAATTAAATATTTCCAAATGAAAGTTGATAATCTTCTTGCACCAACGCGTGGCCACAACCTCAACGTATCATATTGGCACTGAGGAATTGGAAGAAGTATCCAAAATCTACGATTTCGGAGTATTAATGGACCATCAGTTCACTTTCTCCCTACACATCGACGCTATAGTGGCAAAATCATATAGAATGCTAGGCTTTGTCAAGAGGACCACAGCTCAGTTTACCAATAATCAATGCATTATTTTTCTTTTTTCGACGTATATTAGATCCATACTAGATTACTGCTGTATTTTTTTGTCACCTATGTACTCGAAATATAAAGACAGATTGGAGTCGGTTAGGCAAAGATTTGTCAAATATTCGTGTTTTAAAAATAATATTATTTATAGTAGTAATCATTATCTCGATTACTTATCATTATTTAAGGTTTCTACTCTATCCTTGCGAAATTACTTTCACTTAACATTCGCGTTTAAAATGTTAAATGGGCTAATTAACTGTTCAGTAATGTTAAGTATGTTTAGATTATATATACCACCAATATTAGCGATAGAATTTTATAGAGTTAACTATGCTATAAATAGTCCATTGGTAGTAATGATAAACATTGTTTATCAATATCATAATCGTGTTAATATATTTAGGAGTAAGGTAAAATATATTATATTATGTGACTAGTGTGTATGTTTCTTTGTTTTATTTGCTGTTTTATTCACTTTTTTATGTTGTATGAATTTTATTATATTGTATGTGTTAGTATTGTAAAGAGGATATATCCGTTAATAAATAATTATTCTATACGCGTGGCGCATAAAGTAAAATTTCGAGGTTACTTCATGCTTAACCTGGGAGTGGAAAACACTCGTTTAAATCGTAGAATATTTGTAAAGAGATAAATCCGTTAAGTAAATAAATTAATATAAAATGCTGCAAATTGAACCCTATTAAAACACAACGAATATCTGAACATTTTCAGCACATAATTGGGATATGTCTACTCAATAAAAAACTCCCTGTACGCCGCGCGCATGGAATTAAATGTTAAATTTAGTAAACCCTGTTAATAGTCAGTTATTATTTAAAACAACGACTTAACCGGTAAATTATTATAGAATAATTAATTATTATATTATTATAGAATGAATATTTGAATAGTTAAAACTATTGATTGTATATTTATTAATTTGGTAAATTTGTGAACTTAAATTTGTGAACTAAAATCAGTTTTTGATTCACAAATTTAGTAAATTAATAAACGTACAGTCCCAAGTTCTAACTATTTAACTATTTTTTTAAATTATCATTTAAATTTCAATTTCATAGAATTCGTCAACTATTCTCGAATCTATGTACGATTTATTGATTTATTGTGGAATTAACTTGTGTGTGGGTGTGTGAAAATACGTGTTAGTGTGAAGTGTAGTTCAATGTTCAAATATTTATCCCTAATAAATTAAGACCCCATTTAGAGAGGGGTGGAAGTGAGGACGGCATTCTAAGTAACAGTTGAGGAATTTAGGTGTATAAAGAAAGGGATAATTGCCACTACTTGAGAGCGAAAGGAATTTTTCGCCTTATCTTAAGGGGGAGTAAATTGGGAGGACGGGAACGCCAAGAATGTTGATCCTTTAAAGAAATTAACAGAATTTTCATTTCGCATCAGATTTATCGAGCTCTTGTCCTTCTATTTATACGAAATATTATGTTATACATATATTCATGAAGTGTGGATAACTTTATAATTATGTTTAATTAATTTTTCAGTTAACCTGTGGTGAAACATTTTTGAATCTAATTCTGAATATGTAATTAAAACACAGTGAAATAAATCAAATGTTTTAATTAAATATCCAGAATTAACTATATAATTACTATAAAAATAGATTTCATCATGAAAAATAAGTATAATACGCAAATCTGATAATTACCTATAAAAATAGAATAAAATAAAAGTTAAAAACGAATAATTATCGACTTATATATACAGGGTGTCCTGATTAAGCAGTCCATCTTCAACGTTTAACGACGAACCAGCTGGTGCTCCGTTAGACCTAGTCTAGTTTTTTTTTTATTTCGATTAAGATTAACAATAAAAATATCATTAGGTCGCATTCAAAGTTTTTTCATTTCTTAACCTGCTTAACTTAACTAGCTCTCAAATTTTTTTGCAAATCTGACAGGATGTCATCTTTAACTTTTAACGACGAACTGGCTAGAGCTCCGTTAGGCCTAGTCTAGATTTATTTTTTAAATTTCAACTGAATAAAGTATGTATTAACAATAATATCATGAATAATTTAAAAAGGAAATAACTTCGTTAAATTTCACTAATATTTTGGTTTTTTATTCCAACTAGTTTCGACTTTGAGTCATTCTCATTCATTCTCCTTGAGAATGACTGAATGTCGAAACTAGTTGGAATAAAAAACCAAAATATTAGTGAAATTTAACCAATTGTTTTCCTTTTCAAATCATAGTTAAATATGTTTTACCACGTAAAAGATGAGAAACTTGTTAATGATAATATCATGAAATCGCATTAAAAGTTTATTCATTTCTCAACCTGCTTAACTTATCTATCTTTCAGTTTTCTTTTGCGAATCTAATAGGCTGTTGGTTATTTTATGGAATTTAAAAAAGGACTATTTTTCTTTCTTTTGGAACTGTTTTGCTGTATAGAAATGTAATTTCCTACAACGCTGTCATTATTCAACAATAACATATGGAAATAATGCCCGTAAACGTTATTTTTCCCAGCTCTGGAGAGGTTTATTTGAAATTATTCCTGCACGCACTTGCAAATGACTTTTCAATAATAGGTTGATTTGGAAAGATTCGCATACGCAAACTTCATTCGTATGCGCAAATTAAACTGTTTTTTGCGATTACTCAAACACCACTCGCGAATTGACAGCGACTATCTGATTCTTATTTAACTTGTGCGTTTTGAGAATGATATTCCAAAATCTTATCCAAATAGAAGCAGCTGTAAAAAGGAACTAACAAAAGATCAAATTTAATGATTTAAAACACGAAATAATTAATTTGTAAAATATTTACATAACATTTACACATTTTGATCTTCTGTTAGTTCTGCTTACAACTGCTGCTATTTGGACAAGATTTTGGCTGAAAACATCAGGTTAAGTACTAGTTTATGTACAGAGATCTGCAGTTTGTAAAAATAAGAAAGCAATATATTATTTTGCATTTGTATCTTTTGAGTATACATATCGTATAGGCTATAAATAATTTTATAATTTAAAGCTTCTAACCTGTGTTTTCAATCCTTGATTAAGCATGACAACATTTTTAGTTTAGAAAAGCCTGAAAATGTGGATTAATTAATTACGTGAGATTAAATATAAAATTAAACAGAGTCTACTATTCTTAGCTTCGCATTAAATCAGTGTTTATACGCCTGGCGCATGAAGTAAAATTTCGAGTTTAGAAAAGGCTGAAAATTCGGTACGCGCTACGCTACCAAACCCAAATTTGAGGTTTTTCTAAACTCGATATTTTACTTCAAGCTTAATCTGGAAGTGGAAACCCTCCTTAGAGGTTAGAAATTTAACGATTAAATAATATCAGAGAATTTCGGTATTTTTTATTTAGATGTTCACTTATTAATAATATTTCCCCAAGAAATCGTATATTTTTGACACCTCCTAATGTTTTAACAATTGTTTTTTGCACAATTGTGTCAATTGTTTTCTGCCCCCTGGATACAATATTTTATCTTTTGTGTGAGTTTTTGAAGATCCAATTTATTTATAAACAGTTTCATTTTAACAATAAAACACTTTAAACTTTGTTTGTACAACACTTATTTATTTTTCGTGGCTGCAGTTTCGGCAACTTTAGCTTGCCATTATGAATCGTGTAGTACATAAAACTAGAAACAAAACAGATAAAATGCTCACAGTTTCTAAATTTATATTCTGGATAGATTATTTTGATTTTCTATATTGGACAATCAAACATGATTTTAACAATAATGTATAAAACTGTAAAGTCATTTTGACTATAAATAAATTTCAGGTAATTTTTTGATGAAAAGTCTAACCCAAGATCAAATTAATTTATGGGAACTTTAGATATTTATAATATCAATGTTGGATAATTTTAGTTTTTGTATTTAATTAATAGGCCGATTATTTTTAAAGTGGTGTAAGTCCATTTAAAAAGAAAAATGAGGTATCACATAATTTGTGAATAATTTAGTGTAAACTAAAAAAAATGGTATTATCTCTTTTTTTTTAATGGATTTACACCACTTTCAAAATAAATAGTCTATAAAAAGGACTGGTTTTACGCTTATTTCTAAGAATTTATAACTGAATTTTGGCTGAATTCTTTAACAAACACTTGATAGAGTTTTTTGTTTTATGTCAAATTCAATAAAGTTATGAAAACAATGCCAGTGTATATTGATAAGATAAACACAATTTTAAATGGCAAAAAAGAATACTGGGTGATTGAAATCATAATTTTATAAAATGTTATTCAAGTATTCGGAGTGTTGCCTCAATTGTAATTATTTTTGTAGTATACGCGACTTTTTAATTTATTTTTTCAGAAAATATACTTTGTATCTTGGAAGCGTATTAATATTTTAAATATCATTAGACTAAGTCAGATTTTTCCAATCCATATTTGTAGAGTTTTTCTGTGTGACTAGCGGCCGGTTTCATATTTTAAATTAAAGCTAATTTAAATATTTCAAGTCGACTTTAACGTAAAATTCTGTTTCATGATGCAAATTCAAAGCAAAAGTCGGCGTTAAAGTTGAAGATGGCTTTTTGGCACTTTTAATAGATAAAGCCGGCCTTAAAACTAACCTAAAATTATTCTCAAATGTTAAAAAGAACCAATCGCGTGTTCGACATGGCTGCGAAACCAGGGCCATTAGTTTCACAGAAAATTGTATTGATTTTTTTCCCCAGACTAAGCATGAAGTAAATTTTCTGGGCTTTTCTAAACTCGAAATTTTACTTTATGCGCCACGCGTATAAAATACTTATATTTTGTAAAATGTATGTATATTTGAACCTCACTTGAAATCAGTGTTATATACGCGTGGCGCATGAAGTAAAATTTCGAGTTTAGAAAAGCCCAGAAAATTTGTCTCGGGTCGCTGCGCGACCCGAGACAAATTTTCACAGGGCTTTTCTAAACTCGAAATTTTACTTCATGCTTAGTCTGGGACTGGAAAACACTTGTTATAAACTTCAAATTGAACTCGTTTAAAAATCAACGAATGTCGGCAAATTTATAGCTTATGCATATGTTTACCTAAAAGAAAAAATCTCAATATATTATTAAGTAAAATTTTGACAAAAATTTAAAACGTTGAACTGAATGTTGATGATTTTTGTCAGTTTTAGTTAATCGTAACACACTTCTTATCAAAATTTTCAATAAATTATAAAATTAGGACCTTTTGTATTATGAATTTACAAGATTCCAGTTAATCTTCAAAATTCTGATGATTTTCATGATTTTCTTTAATTTTAAAAATTTAGGGCCTATCATATTTTTGATTTATATTAACGACCTGTTCCTCTTAGATTGCGCCAAACGCCATTATGTAACGTGCTACGCCAATGACACAAATCTAATAATATCATCTAATAATCCAGAACAAATGGAACACGAGTTAACGACACTTTAACAGAAATTCAATCCTGGTGTTTGAATAACCAATTAATCCTCAATGAAGGAAAAACTAATTTTATGAGTTATTCAGTAAATAAAACAAACAAACAAGGCGGCGTAGATGAAATACAGTGGGCAGAAAAATCAGTTGCTCTTGTCGAACATGTAAAGTTTCTTGGAATAAAATTTTCTAAAAATCTTAAATGGAAAAATCATATTGACGATCTTGCAAAAAAATTGTGTACCAAATGTTATTGCATACGAAAAATAAAAGAAACTGTTGGTTTGAAAGCATCACTTGATGTTTATCACGCAACTTTTATTTCACAAGTACGATTTGGATTAATGGATTAAATTTTATTTAGCTCTTAGGAGCTGCCCGTGTAGGGCAGCTCCTAAGAGCTAATAAAATTTTTACGATACAAAAACGCGTGTTGAGGATAATGGTCGGCTTAAACCAACTACAAACCTGCCGGGGAATGTTCAAGAAGCACTTCCTACTGACAGTACCCGGTATATATATTTTTGAGTGTATAAAATTCTGTCACAAATACAAACACCTATTTGCGGAAAATGTCAGGGATGCATCAAGAAACAAATATAACTTGATATACCCACGCCATCGTTTAACATTAACAGAAAAATATGCGTTTTATGCATGTGCTAAATATTATAATTTGTTACCAAGGCATATAATCATCGAAAATAAGTTTGATAAATTCAAACCATTAGCGTTCGAACACTTGCGAAATATGGAACCTTACACTATTTCAGAATTTCTTAGTTATGGAGCGGCTAGAACTTAAATTTTGTATCCTGAATTTCTATTTTCTATTTTTTGACGTATTCAAATTTGTTATCACCCACTTGTAATTCTAATTGTAGCAAATATTGAATAAAAAGTATTATTATTATTATTATTATTATTATTATTATTATTATTATTACTATTATTATTATTATTATTATTATTATTATTATTAGACTATTCTTATGACTTTTAGAAAATGTTTAAAATCTCGGAAGTTTTTTTGCATTTCCTAAACTTTCGTAAAACTTAAAAACGTAGACGATCTTCATAAATGCCATTCATGTAAATTTTCAAATTGTCGACAATTTTTTAGTCAATTTTTGAAAATTTGTCGGTTTGCGTGAATGTTTAAGATATTCGTTATTCTTCAAATTTTCGACATCTTTTGCAAATTTTTAATATGTAACAATTGATGTCTTTAAAATTTTTTTGGGTATTTTAATAAAAAAAAATTAATCTTGAGGATTTTCGTGAATTTCATGCATTTGTGTTGATTTTCAAACTCTAGGACGTTTTACACACATTTTCAATATATCGATGGTGACGCTTTTCGTGAATTTACAAGATTTTTATAAAAATTAATGATGTCGATTTTTACTAGAGAAAATCATAGTTTGTTCACTGCTAACAAATTTCATAGCTTTTCTTAATATTTACCATTTCACGACTTTTCTTAATATCGCATATTTGTTTTAATTAAACAGAGAAACAGAAAATAAGCCATTGGCAATTGTCGAACGAGTGTTTTTCACTCCCAGACTAATCATGAAGTAAAATTTCGAGATGAGAAAAGCCCAAAGAATTTGGATTTGGACGCGCAGCGTCCAAATCCAAATTCTGGATTTTCTCAACTCGAAATTTTACTTCATGCGCCACGCGTATAAAAACATTGATGTGTTCTAAAGTTTAAAATATTCTTTACATTTCACAAAAATAATCTGATTATTATTTTTACTTATTGTTTGTTGCGACATTTCCCATGACATAATTGAAATATAAACAATCAAAATGATAGTTGTGCAACATTATATAATAAAAATAACTATAACCAACTATAGCTACCAACCTATATTCATTACCTTAAAGTCGACTTTTATTAAAGCCAGATTATTGATTATAAAACGCATCAATATTTAAAGTCAACTTTAACTTGAAGTCGACTTTTGTTGAAGTCACTTTAACCCAATTATTATGAAACCGGCCGTAAGTAAGTTGCTAAGAAAAATAATGTCATTTTGATGCCAAATGTAATTTACTTTTAATAAGTTAAACAAGTCGATTTTTGGAAATGTTCGTATTATGTGCACAAGTACGTGTTTATTCTTGCAAGTTAAATGGAACGAGCTCTCACTTTATAAATGCGTTGATTTTGAGCTTTAAACGAGTGTTCTCCACTCCCAGGTTAAGCATGAAGTAAAATTTCGAGTTTAGAGAAGCCTGAAAATTTGGTTTGGTCGCTCCGCGAAGCGGAGCGACCAAACCAAATTTTCGGGCTTTTCTAAACTCGAAATTTTACTTCATGCGCCACGCGTATAAAACCCTCATTTATAGTGAAGTTCAAAATATACATTCTTATGTTTTCTTGAGCCTCATATGTACTTGACATTTATTTATTTGAAACTACCTCCCGATAGAAGATTCAAATATTCATCGGTTTTTTGCCACAATTTTAGGTATCCTTGAAGGAAAATATTGCTTCTATTTTTAAGTTACCGATTCAAAATAAATGTTTAATAGAGTATTCGTTAGCTCTTTATTTGCATTACCACATTGTGTGAAGCATATTATAGAAATTTCAAACCTACACCATCTCCAGATTAATTCCAAGAAATCTAAAGTAATTGTCTTTGCCCACTCTTTGGTGTATAATACAATTATTAACCAGGTGCAGATCCTTGTTAATGAGGATATACTCGAAGTGACTACCGCGGAACGCAATCTTGGGTTAATTTTAGACCGAAACCTCAGGTTTCATGAACATGTCAATAAAACCCTGCAGAAAGCTTATATAAACCTTAAACAGCTATACAGCAATCGCTTTGTTATGAACCAACGTTTAAAACTGAAACTTTGCGATTCGCTTGTACTTTCCCATTTTAATTACTGCGATCACATATATGGCCCATCACTTGTTAGTAATGATGTGCGAAGAATACAGGTAGTACAAAATAACTGTTTGAGATTCATTTATGGCTGCAACAGAAGAGAACACATCTCTCACAAATTGAAGAATGCTAATTGGCATAATATGGAACAGAGGAGAACGATACATGAAGCTTGCTTTTATTTTCGCATTATTAAAAGCAAAGCACCGCCATATCTTTACAATAAAATACGGTTTCGAACGGATGTCTACAGCATTAACCTATGTAGGAAAAATTCTTTGTCAAATCCGAGGCACAAAACACAAATGTTTAAAAGGTCTTTTCGGTACAGAATAGCCCATGTTTTGAATAAGGTTCCTATCGACTCCAGTTACTCATTATCAAAGTTTAAAATGAATTATGTAGAGTATTTAAACAATTAAAATTATGTATTGCTTAATATATAAATTATCTATTTTTTTATTATACGTATTATTTTATAAGTATTTTTTTTAGGAATAGTCGGCAGACTAGCTGGTGAACACCGAGCTAAGGCCTATTCCTTTTGTAACGTATACATATACAGGGCTTTCATTAATTCCCGAGCCCCACGTGACTAAATTTAAAATTGCCGCGTAAATTATTGTATTTGTACGTTGGAGGCTTTGAAAAAAGTAACCAAACGTTACTAAAGTCAAATTTGACATAAACGTTTATGCGCGGTGCATCGTTAAACCAACCTTTGAGATCTTACAAGATTCGCCCGGAATTTTCAGGTAAGCAAAAATTGTTTAATTATTCTGAAACATTGAGTTTTATTTCTATTTATTTTGCAGAGTCAATTTGCTAGGATAAGCAAATACTGCGAAAATGGTATTTACAACGGAGCAACTAGTTACATTTTTGAAGATGAACCTATTTTTTAATCATTTTAAATATAATATTTTCAGTCGTCATAAAAATACGCCGGCGAATAAATATTTTTAAATCTAGGGAATTTTTGTGTGAGCCATACCACCATGTACATTTGGTTGCCTATTATTTTTGGTCACGTGGGGTTCGGGAATTAATGAAAGCCCGGTATATATACTAATGTTATGTAATTGAATATGTATTTGGTTTTGTATTTGTTGTTACAATAAAGCGATTATTATTATTATTATTATTATTATTATTATTATTATTATATAGAATTAATTATATCGTATGTTTAATAAAAAAACGTCTACAGTGCTTTGATTTAATCATTTTTTTTCATTTAAATTGGCCACACGGCTTAGGAATTGACATATGAAACGTTACACATAATAATTTTAATATATAATTTCAGAGTTGCCAACCTACAATATTTTCCATGGCACTCTAGAGGTTTTTTTTAACAAATACTAAATAATGACAATCATCTGACAAATACAAATTGACAGATTGTCAAATTTATGGAAATACATTCCATTTTACATCAAATTTGTGGTGTTGCCAAATCTAGCCTTCGCATCTTTTGCATGTGAACAATACAATAATCTTGTGATTTTAAATAAGCCACCCATCACAATTTTTCAATTCGTGTGCGAATTTTACTATTCGCAAATTTTTGCATGCGCATTTTTGCGAGTAATTTCAAATTAACCCCTCCTGGTACTAGATCAAATCACACTGATGAGGACGATGTTGTCGGAAACGCGTCGCGTGTTTTTAATAGTACCGAAAAACGAGTTTACTTTTATTTTTGTAAGTCGGATTAGTTTGTTTGTCCTCACGTGACAAATGGCCGTTACTTGGCGTCACTTCATAAACTCGGGAATGGAATGAATGTCGCGCGAGGGTGTAAATCATTGATAATTTAGCCGTCGCTCGCTGTTTAATTTATATGGAGTTCATTCCGTAGGAAAAATATTTATTTTCTGATCAACGTCCGAGATACGTAATTTTTATGCCTTTTCCGAGGGCGATCTCGTAAAAAAAATTGTCCGCGTCGCATTAAAAAAACAGGCATTTGGGTTATTTAACATTCTGATAAATAAATAAATAATGTGAGTATTACGGAATTACCCTCGTTTTATTATTTTAGAGGTTGTTAAGATAGCAATTATGATAGATAATGTAATTTTTACAGGAAATTAAAATATATGCTCTCAATGAAACTAAATGTTTGCAGAAAATATATAATAATTTTAACTCGTGTTAACGGGAGGTTGGGGTGTCCTGTAATATTCGTGCTTTGTCGTTGACTTATTTATGTTCATTTACTTTCTTTTTATCTGTATATGTATTGTCTTCATTTTTTTTTTTCATTTTTCGGTTTGGTTGTTATAATAAATTATGTTGTTGTTGTTGGAATATTAGCGTTCACATATTTATTTTATTCAAACTAAATTAAACCCAAAAATCAAATGAAGTGTGTGTCCGAAACCAGACAAAGAGACAACGAGGAAGTCTGAGTAAGTATATATTTTTGTATTTAACTGAGCTAACGGAGTGTTACGGTGGAGCATCTTGTAAGTGCAAAAATCATGCTCTCCATTTAAATAAGTCAACGACAAAGCACGAATATTACAAGACGCCTCAACCTCCCGTTAATACTCGTTTTTATATTTTGTAAATATTCTGCAAACTATTGACAAACTCAATTTTTCCTTATGTTAAATTTTTTATTATGTGTATATGCTCTTTATAAATGATTTTAAAAAATAAATTAAAACTGAAATACACGTAATAATTGAATTATTGACACCTGCTCATCAAATTATAGACATATGTGATAGAAATCTGATCATCTCTTTCATCAAAATGCATTACTCTAAGTTTGTGTTTTTGTTAAAAAAAACCTCTCGTACTCTTTTCAATTTGAATTTAGTGAGTTAATTTTGTGTTTTTTGTGTGTCTCAGCTTGATAAATTGCAATTGCAGACTTTCTTGTCCACTAAATTCGCAATAATATAAATTGGCTAATTTAACGTAGGGTCAGTTTGTCAAGTGGGTGATGCCAGATAGCGCAAAACTGAGGGGGGGTGGGGAGAAAGACGCAGGGGCGCAGTATTAAGGCCCCTCTGGCGTTTCTCGAGACAAATCGTGTGTAATCAGTAGTGTTTGCAGTGAAAGCACGAATCGCACTGTCAAAAGAGATAATATTTGGAAAGTGACCGCCGTTCGGGGACTTTAAGGTCCGAAAGTTGTTATTGTCACGTAGAGAAAAGTTCGCCTCCGCCCCGAACTAAACTTAAACACTAATTTATAGCCATTTCCCAAACCGGCCACAAACTTTTCCCTTTTTTTATCTCCATTCATTCCCTAAAAGATTATATTGTATCTATCAATTCGAGCCAATAATGCGCCCGGTGAACTTTCCTCCATTAACGTATCGATTTTGTAATCGCCCGCACGATATTTTTACGCGAGGATGGGCATATTTTCATTTTTCGCTCGTGGAAATTGTAACGTTGATTGATGCGGTATTGGGTGTGATTAACGCCTCGACATGTGCAGATTATTACACACTTCAAAGGAGAATTTCAGTTTGTTACACTCAAATTTGCAGAGGAAATAACGAATAATATTGATTTTTCAGAAACATTGTAAAACTCAGTTTTGCAGGCAATTTTATTGTAACTTGGTTTATCTTCAGCTCATTTTTGGAATAGCGAGTTTGGGAAGACTGTGAATATTAACCCATTAAGCGCCATTGATGCATACACGCAACAATATTATTTTTTTTAAATTAAATTACTAAATAAGTTACTTTAATATATTATTTTATTTGACCTGACTTAAAAATGTATAAAGAATAATGTAAATATTTTGTTATTTCAGTATTTTGACCATTACTCTTTTAAAAAAAAATTTTAGTGTATTTCTAACTTCACAATATTTCAGTATTTTATACGCGTGGCGCATGAAGTAAAATTTCGAGTTTAGAAAAGCCCCGTGAAAATTTGTCTCGGGTCGCTGCGCGACCCTCGACAAATTTTCTACGCGGGGCTTTTCTAAACTCGAAATTTTACTTCATGCTTAGTCTGGGAGTGGAAACACTCATTGTATACTTCATATTGCACGTTATATAAAATCGACGATTGCCTAAATTTTTATAGCGTATACATTACGTTTATTAAAAAGAAAAATACACAGTTTGTAATACAATAAGTCATTCATAGAAACCATAAAAAGAAGTGTAGAATTTCACCTAAAATCAACTTTTAGAGCTAACTCTATAGTTGCTTGGCCGTTAATGACTTAAACCGCTTATAGAGAATCAATGTTGATTGGAAACCCAAACTAAAAAAAAACTTTTCAAAATATATAATTTCTGAATTCGCACGATGAAAGATATTAAGGTTTGCCATGTTCTATACTTAGTTATTTTGCTTAAATAGAACCTAAATTCTCAGTAAAAATTTCAAGGGAACTAATTGACAAAATTTCCCTGACTAATCTCCCAAACAATTGTTTATTGGCGTCCTTTGATGTCGCTAGTTTGTTTACGAGCGTACCACCACAGGAGGTAGTCAGTATCGTGAATGAACGGTTGTCATCAAGGGGCACTAATCCAGTCATTTTAGCCGAAATAACAAGATTATTGGAAACCTGCTTAGCGCAGAACTATTTCCAATTCAATAATGAGTTTTATAATCAGTCAAATGGTTTGGCGATGGGAAACCCCCTAAGCCCCCTGCTCGCCGAAATATTTATGGATTTTCTAGAAAATAAAATAAGCACAAATCCGTTTTGTAAAAAATGTTTGTATTGGTTTAGGTATGTGGATAACATCCTAGTGTGTTCAGGGCACGAATAGACAATTGGGTGTGTTTTTAGCGTATCTAAACTCAATACATAACAATATTAAGTTCACGTTAGAAATTGAGAAAAATAAAACGATCAACTTCCTAGACCTTTCCATAACCCGTTTTGAAAACAAACACAAATTTAACATTTTTCATAAACCAACCCACACTGACACTACTATACATTTTAATTCTCTTCATCCCATGCCCCAAAAGCTGGCAGCTTATAACTCTTTTATAAATAGATTATTAAATGTCCCCCTGTCTGAGGTAGATTTTCAAATAGAATTTAACAGAATTTTAACCGTAGCAAAAAATAATGGATTTCCGAGTCATGTAATATATAATATTTTAGTTAAACAACAAAAACGACAAATAATAAGCTCGATTTACCCTATTATACAATCGAAAGAAGATATGATTTATGCATCAATCTCTTATATTGGACAACCATCAGTAGAAATAGGAAAAATATTAAAATCTAAAAAAATCAATGTTAGTTTCAAGTCACAGAATTCCCTTCATAAATTTTAAATAACGCTAAAGACAAAATGAATAAAAATAGTAACTCAGGCGTCTATTTGTTGGAATGCAACGATTGCCCTAAGGTGTATGTTGGACAAACAGGCCGCAGTTTCAACGAGCGTATCGCAGAACATCAGAAATGCTACGAACATCAAAAAACTACGTCCACATATGCCAATCATTTAATCAAAAATAACCACAATATCAACAATAAATTCAAAATCCTTCATATCTGTAACAAAGGTAGGAAATTAAATCTGCTTGAACAACTGGAAATCAATAAATTTAATAAACGCGGCATTCTATTAAACGATCAAGCAGACGTAAATAATTCACCACTACTAAATTTGTAATTCTGTAAATTTCATTGTAAACATTTTTATATAGCATAAAAAAATGTTTACAATGAAATTCATTCATTCATTTCTATACGGTGTAATTTTTCTTATTTTTAGCTTGTTGTATATATGTATATGGCATAGGTTAATGTTTTTATACGTTTTTGTGTATGTATATGTATATATTTACTTGTGTGAATTTGATTTTTATACTTATCTTTATTTATTAATTAAATTTGTCCTGACATTTTATCCTCTGTTTATACGATATGTTAACGTTTGTATATACTTATGTATGTTTATATGCATATATATTTCTCACATAATTCACTACCACCCCCCACCCCTTTCCCTAAGCAACACCACCTCCTCCACGTCATTAGTATTTAAGCGTTAGTTTAAGTTTGTAATTCATTATTCATCTGCCTGATGAAGCCACTGTGTGGCGAAACAATTGTTGCAGTGTCAATCAATAAACAGTGAAATCTTAACCAAGGGTGTTATTTACTAAAAGTTTTTGATATGGAATTTCACCAAGTAACAGCCTCAACTATTAAATTTTTAAATAGAAAAGAATAGAAATAGAACAGACATCTTTACTAGTGCTAACAGCATAAAGTCTTACACACGTCAAAAAAATGTAATTAAGAAGCCCGGCCAATCCAAATTTTCAGACTTTTCTAAACTCGAAATTTTTATAATTGAAAAAGTCGGTAAGTTTGGAATACATGGTAACAACTACGAGTATACACATTGAGATATTTTGTAACAAAACGTATCTAACTTTCTATAGACGCCAATATTGAACTCCTATGAGAGTTATAAATAACAAAATAACAGAGACGTATAAAATTATTCGCGTTTTATTATATTTCCGGTATTTTTAATTTAAATTTTCAACTTCCGATAAAATAATGTAAATCGTGTTTGTATTGTGTACATTCAGCACACACAAACAGCAAAAAAAAACCGCGCGCGCCTGTGTGTGTATATGTAAACAATATACTACCCCAGGAGGCAGCACGCATCATAAATTATTCAAACTCGGCACTCGACATCCATGAAATCTAAAATGATATGGATACATAATTCTAAATTATATACGGACTATCAAATATATGTACGTGTGTACGGCAAAATGCGCGTTCGCAACTAAATGCGGACATTAATGCGAATCTGATAGGTTATCAATATGAGTTGACCGTGTTTGTGTATATCTGGGTGTGTGTGATATTGGCCCCCCTAAAAGTTGTTTCAATACGGATATTGGACATAAATCCTCTTCGATCTACGCCATTGCCTAATCAAACCGACACATTATGGTACATTGAGTGCTTCCTGTTACATTTTTCAATAATAATGAAATAATATTTTTGGAATCGATTCAAAGGATATTGAATTAAAATATTGATTAACTACTTCCGAAGCCTCGTAAATCACACTTTTACAAAAAATGTTTCTCGTCAGTCAGATATTATTAACTTACCAATATATGTAGCAGAGCTGGGATGAATCCTCAAAAACAGGATTCGAATCACGAATCCGAATCACCTAATATGATTCGAATCACGAATACTCGAATAAAGGATTCGTAAGTGAAAAATATGATTCGAATCAAACCCTCATTTTTGAATCACGGATACAAATCCTTTAAAAATAAATTTGAATCTATTATTTGCAACCAGTAATATTTTATTCCATCAGTTTCTATTAACAAAAATGTACATTTACCGACTAAATATCTGATTATATAAAGATTTTAATTAATGATGATATATGTGTTATTGAACTTCGTTTTAAATCTGTGTGTTTTTTTACAAGAAAACAACGAATATCTGAAGGTTTACAGCATGGATAGGAAAGAAAACATCTAATTTTGAAAAAATATTGAAGTTGGGTTGGTTTTGCAGTGCATTTTTAACTTCACTTTAAATCAGTGTTTTATACGCGTGGCGCATGAAGTAAAATTTCGAGTTTAGAAAAGCCCCGCGAAAATTTGTCTCGGGTCGCTGCGCGACCCTCGACAAATTTTCTACGCGGGGCTTTTCTAAACTCGAAATTTTACTTCATGCTTAGTCTGGGAGTGGACAACACTCGTTCTTAGAAGTTTCAAATTAAAGGATCACTCTAGATTACTAAGTTTATTACCATTTTACAAAGGCTACAGCCCGAAGGACCAATCATGGTCTTCGGAGACCAAAGGACTACAGGGAATCGAAGTTTATTTACAAGAAAACAACGAATATCTTAAGGTTTACAGCATGGATAGAAAAGAAAACATCCAATTTTGAAAAAATATCAAAGTTGGGTTGATTTTCAGTGTGTTTTTAACTTCACTTTAAATCAGTGTTTTATACGCGTGGCGCATAAAGTAAAATTTCGAGTTTAGAAAAGCCCCGTGAAAATTTGTCTCGGGTCGCTGCGCGACCCGAGACAAATTTTCTACCCGTGGCTTTTCTAAACTCGAAAATTTACTTCATGCTTAGTCTGGGAGTGGACCGTCAAGATTTTCTACATGTCGAGATTTTCGATATTTCTAGATTTATGTCGAGTTTTTCACAGTTTGTTATTGTATTAAATGCAACTTTAATATCAAATAAAAACAGTTTTTTTTAGGAATAGAATATTCACCCATTAAGAGCCGACCAAATTATAAAATTAACTCTAAAAGTTAATTTTAGACAAAATTTTGAATCTTTTTCTATGGTTTCAATGAATGATTTATTATACTACATACGTCGATTTTTTTAAAAAGTTAAATTTAAAATTCAAACGAGTGTTGTCCACTCCCAGACTAAGCATGAAGTAAAATTTCGAGTTTAGAAAAGCCCCGCGTAGAAAATTTGTCGAGGGTCGCGCAGCGACCCGAGACAAATTTTCACGGGGCTTTTCTAAACTCGAAATTTTACTTCATGCGCCACGCGTATAAAACACTGATTTAAAGTGAAGTTAAAAACGCACTGAAAACCAACCCAACTTCGATATATTTTCAAAATTAGATGTTTTCTTTCCTATCCATGCTGTAAACCTTCAGATAGTCGTTGTTTTCTTGTAAAAAAACTTCGATTCCCTGCAGTCCTTCGGTCTCCGAAGACCATGGTTGTTCCTCCGAGCTGTAGCCTTTGTAAAATGGTAATAAACTTAGTAATCTAGAGTGATCTTTCAATTTGAAACTTCTAAGAACCAGTGTTGTCCACTCCCAGACTAAGCATGAAGTAAAATTTCGAGTTTAGAAAAGCCCCGCGTAGAAAATTTGTCGAGGGTCGCGCAGCGACCCGAGACAAATTTTCACGGGGCTTTTCTAAACTCGAAATTTTACTTCATGCGCCACGCGTATAGAACACTGATTTCAAGTAAAGTTAAAAATATACTATTAACGTTGGATATTTTTCATGGTTAAGTAACCAAATATCCATTCACAAATATTTGAATTATTCAAAAATTTCAATATTTATATTCAAATATGAATAATTTAGTGATTTAAATATTCATATTAGAATATTTAACTATTTGAATTAATCGAATTCGAATCCCAGCCTGAATAGCGATGATTCGAATTATTTAGGAGGATTTGAATCCGTGTATGAGGATTCGAATGCTTTTATAAGGATTCGATTCCTTTTATAAGGATTCGAATCCTTTAATAAGGATTCGAATTTTTTATAAGGATTCGAATCCTTTTATAAGAATTCGAATCCTTTTATAAGAATTCGAATCATCTACATCTGGATTCGAATACGAAGCCTTTTAAAAAAATGTAACGAATCCGGATCACGAATCCGTTTTCACTAAAGTATTCGAATACCTCTGTTGAATCCTCTAAAAGGATTCGAATCCGGGAATCGAATCCTGAATGATTCGAATCCTGCCTAGCTCTGATATGTAGTAGTAATATATATTTATTATGTATAAACAGATTTAATAAATAATACTACTACATATTTATTAAATCTGTTTATACATGATAAATGTACAGAGAGTTTTATGGAACACCGAACATTTTCATACCGAGAATATTTCTTTTAAGTATACATCTATATTTCGTTGTACATTTTCCAATGCTTGGTTTATTAAGAGAATTCAATTAGAACTTCAAACGAGTGTTTTCCACTCCCAGACTAAGCATGAAGTAAAATTTCGTGTTTAGAAAAGCCTGAAAATTTGGTTTGGTCGCGTAGCGCGAAGCGCGGAGCGGCCAAACCAAATTTTCAGGCTTTTCTAAACTCGAAATTTTACTTCATGCGCCACCGGTACAAAACACTGACTCGATGTAAATTTTAGCGCTGTATTTTAAAATTCATAATATGTCAGTGTTTTGTACCGGTGGCGCATGAAGTAAAATTTCGAGTTTAGAAAAGCCTGAAAATTTGGTTTGGCCGCTCCGCGCTTCGCGCTACGCGACCAAACCAAATTTTCAGGCTTTTCTAAACTCGAAATTTTACTTCATGCTTAGCCTGGGAGTGGAAAACACTCGCTTAAAGCTTCAAATTTAATTCTTTGAATAAACTGAGTATCGGAAAATGTGCAACGTATGCATATAGATACTTTAAAGAAAAATTCTCGGTGTGAAAATGTTCGGTGTTACATAAAACTCTCTGTATATTTATTATGTATAAACAGATTTAATAAATAATACTATTACATATTTATTAAATCTGTTTATACATAATAAATATATATTATTTATTTTAACCTAAATTGAATTAATTAAATAACTATAAGCCTTACACTTGTTATTTAATTTGAATAAATTCAACATACAATAATTTATTTATCAATGAATGTTTTTTGATTGTCTTATTATTATTTTTTAAAACGTTGACAATATTCGCAGTTTTTAAAAACTTTAAAATGGACGATATACCTTTGATTTTCGAGATGTCGGGATGAAATAATCACAATTTTTAACTAATGAATGGAAGTTTTATTGTAATACAGAAGAAACATTAATTATGAATATGAATTTCCGATAAATATCCGTCATCATTACATGGACGAAGTACATTTTCACTTGGATGGCTTTGTGAATAAACAACATTGCCAAATTTGTGCTGCCAGTGGTGTCGGGTTACGGAACTAGGCCAGATATTTGCGCGTACAAAAAACTTCTAAAATAGAGCAACAGATGAACGATTTACCACAACAATAAAATGACGACAAAACCACCAATTTTAACGAATAACCGGAATAGAATGCCCTGAATCCGGATCGACGGACCAAATGGGAAATTCCCGGGGGACACCTAGTCACACCACCAATTTGTTCGTACATACAAATCTAGAAGAGGACCCTTATCGCTCGAAATAAAACCCTTCTGTAGTCTGCGTGAAATGCCAGGATGGACATTCGATGTTCTGCGTTCAAACGGATGACTGCGATTGAAAGATGGAAGTTGGCTAAATGAAGCATTTGTGGTTGAAACATTTGTAGTGGTCAAGGATGATCGTGTCGTAATTGTAAGGGTAATCATCATGAATTACTACACAGAGATTCTAGTTCACCGAAGAAGGTAAAAAACACCACTGAAAACACAATTACTTCCTGCATGCTCTCGTTGAATAAAGGAACCAGTTCTCAAAGCACAATACTACTTCTTTGTACTGTTCAGGCACTGGTACTTGATTGTTGGTGTCGATACCAACAGGTCAAACCAGTACTCGACGAAGGAAGCGAATCCAATTTTGTTTCTCAAGCCTGTGCTAATCGTTTGGGATTAGATGTCAAGAAGGACATTTCTATTCATGGTTTGAGGAATAATAAAACGTTGTCTTGCTGCTGGTAGACCGCTACGTTTCGATATTGACTGTTTCGTTCTTGATTTTTGATTACATTCCCCTCAAAACAAATTGAATTTAATTCGAACTGGCGACATCTTCAGGGTTTAAAATAAGTGAATCCTGATTTCTTTATTTCTCAAGGAGTTGATATGCTGTTAGGAGCTCAGTGATACTCGAAGGTCCTCAAGGGAGGAATTAAATGTGGCCACTCAGGCACGCCTGATGCAGTGGAAACCATTTGGGGATAGGCTCTGATGGGTGGAGTAATGCAATCGGGATTCATTAAGAATTTCTCAATGAACACGTACAAATATTTATTTATTTCTCTTGTAAGAACTCAACTAGAGTATGGTTCCTCTGTTTGGTCACCATTTTATAACAATAAAATTGATCAAATAGAAAGGGTACAAAACAAATTTTTGTTGTCAATATCCTTTAGATTGGTAATTTCTAGAATTAATTACAGTCGCAGTTTTAAGCTAACTTTTTTAAACTTGACATCTTTGAAAGAATGACGTGTTCTATCTGATTTGGGAATTCTTTTCAAAAAAGTAAACGGCCTAATGTACTGCAATGAATTACCGACTGGTTTAAAGTTTCTAATCCCATCCAATTCACAATTAATTTTTAGAGAAAGTGTTCATCGTAACAACTACACAAGCAATAATGCACTTTGTCGTATGACAAAATTATGCAATTTGGTTTGTGTATCGTCACATTTTGAACTGTACGGTGTATCTTTTAAATCATTTATGAAACGATTAAAGCTGATTGATCCATCTTTATACAACCATGTTTAATTGTTTTTGTCTACAGGGCTTGGGAGTATATTGTATTAATTATATCGAGTATGTATGTTTGTGTATTGATTGTTATTATATATTATAAGTGTGTAAAATTATAATTGAAAGTATGTAAAAAGGTTTATTCCGTAAATAAAGTATTATTATTATTTTTATTATCAACATCGGAATTCAATACTTTATGTACCCAGACATCTTCGTTGGAGGGGATGTTGCATCGTTTCTGGAAAACTGAAGAACCACCTGCTGTCTCCGTTTGAACTGAGGAAGAAATCTGTGCAGAAAATCATTTTGTTGAAACTTATAGTCGAGATTCTTTGGGAAGGTATGTTATCGAATTACCTTTTAAATCGTCTCAAACTCTAGGAGTAAGTACATCTTTCGCCTTTAATCGATTTCGGGCGTTAGAAAGAAAACTTGAACATGACCCAGATTCGAGAAAAGATTATGAAAAGTTCATGACCGATTACATTATTCAAGAACACATGAAGATTGTTTCGAAAACTCTCATGATTCAGAAGAAAATTATTACATACCTCATCATAGAATTTACCAAGGTGAGACTCGTAAACTTCGTATGGTTTTCGATGCCAGCATGAAGAATACTTCGGGAACTTCGTTAAATGAGGTTTTACACATCGAACCAAAATTGCAGTTGAACATCGTTTCAATTATTTTACTTCTGTCGTTGAATCCAGTGGTCCTAATCGCGGGCATTTGCCAAATGTATCGAAACATTAAACTGTCGCAGAAGCACTGGAAGTACCAACGCATATTTTGGAGAGATGGTCCAACTAACTTAGCAAAGGAGTATAAGCTGCGAACGGTAACATACGGCGTAGCTTGATCACCATGTCTGGCAATTAGAACACTTCATCAACTTGCTAGAGATGATGGTACTAAGTTTTCTAAGGCTGGTGATATCGTGCTTCATAATTCTTACATGGATGATATCGTTTGTTCAGTAAGTTCGATCGGAGAAGCCAAGGACTTGCGGAAGAAACTTGGGAGTTTATGAGTAAAGGAGGATTTACTCTCAGAAAATGGGCCAGCAATTTGGAAGAGGTGTTAGAAGGGCTGAGAGAAGATCAATGTTCCGTTCCAACCTCATCACTTTCGTTTCTAATGGAATTGGATCATTCGTTGAAAATATTAGGACTAATTTGGTATCCAAAAACTGATGATTTTACTTATTCGATTCGAACAATTTGTGACCCTATAACCAGGCGTGGTATATTATCGGAGATCGCTCGCATATGCGACCCACTAGGATGGATCAGCCCGATTCGATTACATTATTCCTAAAGTGTATTATGCAATATCTCTATAAAACAGGATTGGATTGGGACGACTCCCCCCCCCTACCCCCTCACTCCTAAAGAAGTCATTCGAAAGTGGCAGCAATTTCGAGAGGAGCTACCTTGTTTGAGCAGATTTTTGATGTCGCGTCATTTGCCTACAAACGAAGCTGCTCTATGTCAACTACATGGCTTCTCAGATGCAAGTGAAAAAGGTTACGGAGGTGTCATCTATGTTCGTCTTGAATCGCATGGAAATGTGAAGACTTCATTGCTCATGGCTAAGTCAAAAGTCGCTCTACTGAAACAAGTTTCATTACCTTGCTTGGAACTCTGTGGTATATTGGTGACGACCCGATTGCTCCGTTATTTGTTGTTTGCAGAATATCTTGGAACAACCCCTTACCATTTGGTCAATAGCGATTTTTACGCAATCTATAACAAATTATTCATACAAAGACTACATTAAGCACTTATTGAAACAACTACTTCCCGAGCTAATACCCCGACAGACATTGTGTTATACAATAAGTGTTTGCTGTTACATATAGTAACCTACTGCAAATGTAACAATTTGGGTTAAATTATTTAGGCCATCTATAGACGCGTTTTGAGAATTATCTCTCGTCAGTATAGCTTTGCCGTTCACTCTAAACATTGGCAATTTCATTTATACTTATGTTTTAACAACATTGCCGATATTGGACAACTGATAACCCAAGAGAATTGCACCAGCAGCCTCTACACAAAGTGTTACAGTGTAGTGTGCTTTGTCAGAAGTTTGGTTAATCGGACCTTATTTTTTCTAAGATAAGTGAGGGTATGCGGTGACGGTGACTACAGAGCGCTACGTTTCTATGCTTAATGCATTTTTTATTCCCTACCTGAAGGATAATGAATGGGACACTTTTCTATATTACAATAAAACTTCCGTTCATTAGCCACAAATTGTGATTATTTTCATTCTTATATTTTAAAAATTAAAGCTATCTTTTCTATTTTAAATGTGGTCTTTTGGTCTCCACCACACTGTATTAGGAATATTGTTTTTTAATCACTACCTACCACCTACTCATTTCAATGTTATGCGATTACATACATAAAAACACATATTATGTATGTAACCACATAACATTGAAACAAGTAGGTGGTAGGTAGTGAATAAAAAACAATATTCATTATACAATTATACACTTAACTCGTGGTGAACCATTTTTGAATCAAATTCTGGATATTTAATTAAAACCCTTGATTTGTTTCACTGATTTATATTTTCTCCGACTAGTTTCGACTATTGGTCATCTTCAAGGAGGAATATTCCTCCTTGAAGATGACCAATGGTCGAAACTAGTCGGAGAAAATATAAATCAATGAAACAAACCAAGTATTTTATTTTAATATCCAGAACTACATAATAGGTTTATTTTTTAATTTTAATGTTATACAGTTACAACAGTATAACATCGCTTAGAGCGAACTGTTCCCTATAACCGATTCTACTACTTAAAGAGAACACCGGCTACAACCTACAAATATCCGTATCCGAAGTGTAAACGATTTTGACTGTATTCATGTGATGATTTAACTTCTAAAATTGTTCGTTAGCTCGTAACTTCAGCAAAATCATTGCATAATGCAGAACCTCGAACATATTATCAAGTCCATTATGATATCGTCTATAACTCATATTCGATGAGGAGAGCATAAGCGATGTCCGGCGCACATGTCGTCGTGTCTGGACAGAGACCGCCTGTCCCCGACGCCGTCTCCTCCGGTCTAATTTAGAGACTTTAATTAAATTTCCGCCGAAACTATAACTCAACCCCCATCCTCTCTCTCTATATATATATTCCGAGAAAAATTTACACCGAAAACTTGCGCAATAAAAGGGATCCCGCCCTCTTGGCCCCCTCCCGACAGGTGAGTTCGAGAAAAATTGTTATCACCGCACTGGGGGATGAAAATAGTGCGGGTCCGAGCCCCGGCCCCGCTGGGAACAACAACTCGGAGGAACGCGAGAGGGCATGGGAACCAATTACCATCGGCACGGTTGCGTCTCCATCGACAAACACTCGCATAAATACACGTCGGTCTTTGTTATCGCCCTCAGGAATCGCAAACAGTCGAGGACTATTCCGGATACACAAGCCGATATTAAAACGTGCTCTCTGGACTAGAGTCGTAAATTTTGCTTTTATGTGGGCTGCCCTACGACAATCTCAAACACATTTGCTACAGAGTGGATTCTGTTTTAATGCAACACATACTACTCGGACAACTATAACTCCACACTAAGGGTAAAAAAATAGTAGAGCTAGGGGCGGATTTCCCATTAGGTTCACTAGGCCTTGGCCTAGGGTGACACTAATAGGGACCGCCAAATTGAACTTTCGAGTACGATAAAAAAATGCAACGCTCGTACGATTTTATGAAGTACAGGCAAAGTTACAAACTTTACACCACTTTCCTCTAGAATAGACTCTTTTCTACCAGTCGTTCTCAACCTTCTTATGTTTGCTATCCACAATAGATCTACAAAGGTCGCGGTAGTACAGGCCAATGAGGCCACCCCTACGAATATCTATCTAGACTGTTTGCTACGCACAGCCTTTACGCTCGCGTGCGCGGAAAATCTAAATTTTAAATATTTTCTAAACACGAAATATTTTCTTGTAAACTCTTGCAATACAATACAATCATTAAGTTTTGTTTAATATAAAAGCACTCTCCTTCATAAAACATGCAAAACTCAACACAACACCCACACACACAAGTACGAGCGAAATGCAAATTTCCGAAACCGAATTAACTCTCCAGCAGAAAGAGAATAAGTAAGTAACTCGCGGAAAATCTGCATAACCTCCGGGCGGCACTTATTTTTCACTGATTTATATGTGGAAAATGTTGCACACTGTTTAACTGATTTGCATATTCAGACGCCCTGGCGTTGCATATTACCTCCTCTTTGTGCATGCAACAATATTACACCAGTGGAAAAAATCACAGACGAAAACTCGACAAGGTTATTGCATGAAAATAATTACGACGGTTGATGCTTTAGTTTTAAGGAAGGGGAAAACAATTAAAAAAACAATGACGTTCATGGTTTGCTGGTAATTAAGAGCATGAAACATGTCCGGAATTTCTGGAACGCATAAGTTTCGTGTAATTTCTGTTACGTTGAAAACGTCCTTTGTATTCAGCAGGATTATTGCATTAATGTAAAAGCATACCGTTTTTTGTAAGTATTATGAGTCTGTGTGTTAATTAATAAAATATTACGGGATTTTAACATAGTTTAGAGCACAGTTGACTTAATAATTATCAAAGCTGGGCAGGATTAGAAACATTTAGGATGTGAATCCTTTTAGAGTATTCAAAAGAAGAAAATGTTGATTTAGACGCTACGCTTCGCTTAGTGTTAACAAATTACGTGAACAGTATGTTTTAAACTTCACGATATTTCAGTGTTTTGTACGGGTGGCGCATGAAGTAAAATTTCGAGTTTAGAAAAGCCCCGTGAAAATTTGTCCCGTGAAAATTTGTCTCGGGTCTCGGGTCGTAATTTGTTAACACTAAGCGAAGCGTAGCGTCTAAATCAACATTTTCTTCTTTTGAATACTCTAAAAGGATTCACATCCTAAATGTTTCTAATCCTGCCCAGCTTTGATAATTATTAAGTCAACTGTGCTCTAAACTATGTTAAAATCCCGTAATATTTTATTAATTAACACGCGACCCGAGACAAATTTTCTACGCGGGGCTTTTCTAAACTCGAAATTTTACTTCATGCTTAGTCTGGGAGTGGAAACACTTGTTTAAAACTTCAAATTAAAGGCTTTTATAATATCGAAAAATGCATAAACATTTACAGCTTATAGATTATGTTTGTTCAAAAGAAAACTTAACTGTATAAAATATAATAAGTCATTCATTGAAATCATAAAAAAGTGGAAAATTTTACCTAAAATCAACTTTTAGAGTTTTATTTATTTATTTATTAACAGTAAACACCTTTTACAAAATTAAGAATACGTATTGATATAATAATAATAATAATAACAAATTAATAGTTAACTCTATAATTGCTTGACCGTTAATGGGTTAATAAATTTTCCTTTTTTTGGTGACGAGAGCAACTAGCTTTGCGATATGTAACTTAAAAGAAAACATCGTTGTAATTAATTCACGTTTAAGTAATAATGTTTTTAATAGAATAGAATAGAATAGAATAGAATATGTCTTTATTTCATAGTGTTGTTTAAAAACAAAGTGCAAATAGTGTCAGAATAACTTAAACTAATCTTATAATATATTTGGGTATATATTATAATCATGCATTTATTTACTTAACCAAAGGAATTTCATCTAAACTAAAACATTAATATCTTAAGGCTATAAACAACATGGAATTTAAACACAAATTCATAATAAATATAAGTAACTAGAAGAGTAAAAAGAGTATTTCAACATAATTATTTAATCCTCATTTCCAAAGACATATTGTTGATATATCAGGAAATGAATTCATCTCCGATATGAGCATATCCAGTTTGAGAATTGAATCCAATTCTAATTAAATCCTTGCTGTGTTCTGCCAGCCAGCCAACGAACTCGTATTAAACTGCACTTCTCTGTATATTATGTACGTACACAGCGCCAAAGCCATTGAAGTGGTATCTGGCATTTTCATTTATACAAATATAATTACTAAACGTTTGGAGGGGAAGGTTTGTGTGCCCAGACATAATATTGAATATTTTGTCTCTACACACACTCCGTTTGAACTCCTGCCTCTCAAGATGTTTATGTTCCTGTAAAGTACACACACGTGTGTACCGGCTGTTTTCCATGCTACAAAAGGTGGGTTTTCTGTTTCTGGAATAATTTAATTTTAACGTAAACGTTTTGTGGTATTTATTACGTTGAATATCGACGGGGTTGTAAACATTTGATTGTCCCAATTTTGGTTTGTGTTTCATAAAAGTTGGAAAGTTTCTCATGGGTTTTCAGTTTTTGTGAAATAATTAATGCCCTTAAAATGAGATAAAATATAAAGCAGGTAAGCAATATTTATTGTTTATAGCTAACGCATTTACATTTTTCTTAGTTTAATAAAGAAAACGTAAAAACCTACTTGCAAACAAATGGCGAATGTGCCGGGCCTACACTGATAAATTTTGATAAATTTAAATATTCGAATATTTATTCAAAAACATATTCGAATTATTTAAATTATTCGAATATTGAAATACAGTATTGAATGAATATTGTAAAACCTAGATTTGCAAATTCCTGAGCCTTAGTAATAAATAAACTAATAAATAAATTCTTTAGTTTTCGAAAACTAAAAGTAATTTAGTAGAGTAGGAAATGTTAAAACAAATAAGTAAATTAAAAAATAAATAGTCAAAACATGTATCAAATATTTCCATTATTGTTTGCCCAAATTTTTCATTTGATTACTAGTATTTTTAATATGGTTTTGAATGAATATTCGAATACTTAAATTCGCAAAATGCCCAGCCTTAATCAAAAGTTGCATCAAACATTTCATTTATTGTTTGTAAAAATTGATCACAGTGAAAAAAATTATGAATTATTCCTTATTCCAAAATGCCCAGCCTTAATCAAAAGTTGCATCAAACATTTAATTTATTGTTTGTAATAATTGAACACAGTGAAAAAAATTATGAATTATTCCTTATTTTATTTTAATATTGTGATGGATTAACAATTACTTAGTTATTGTATTTGGAAAGTTCACATTATAAAAGCCTTATAAAAGCCTGAAATCTGAATGTTCAGGAATTTCTAAGCTTGAAATACAGTGCGATCGTTTAAATTATGAATTAGAGTGGGCGGCAATTTTATTGTTGCGTTGCCCAGACTGCTAATTGAATGATGAAATAAATTTGAGGTTATGGTAAACTATATGTTAAAAGTCAGTAGTGCCAATCTATTTTAAAATACAAAGCCTACTCTAAATCACGTTTTAAACGATCGCACGGTATTTACTTCATTTAAGCCTTCACTGGTAACAGTGAATTATACAAAAAAATAAAACAGACATTAACTGTGTTAATTTAGTAATTTATTTTAAAACAGTATTAATATATCGTTAACTTTTTTCTCATTGATCACTTGGTAAAACATTTCTATTAATATATAGGTATTTGATTGAAATTCACTTGGTTTGTTTTACTAATAAACTAAACTTTATTAGTAAAACAAACCAAGTGAATTTCAATCAAATACCTATATATTAGTATTAATATCTTTTATATCATTAGCATTGTCAATTATTCTTTCTTTGATTTTATAATAGCGTTAAATTTGAGTGTTTTCAATCCTTGGTTAAGGATGAAGTGCAATTTCGAGTTTAGAAAAGCCTGAAAGGTTTCCTGCAAATATATTTAAAATTTCACTTGAATTCAGTGCTAAATACGCATGGCACATGAAGTAAAATTTCAAGCTTAGAAAAGCCTGAAAATTTGGATTAGCCGGGGACAAATTTGGACAATAAACAATTGTAAAATTGATAAATGTGCGATTAAACATAAAATCAGGTTTTATATATCCTTAACTTTACTTGAAATCAGTATTTTATACGCGTGACTCTTGAAATAAAATTTCGAGTTTAGAACAGCCTGAAAATTTGGATTTGCCAGAGCGCAACTCGCACCCCCAGCGCGAGCAAAGCGAGTCGTGCCCCGGCAAATCCAAATTTTCAGGCTTTTCTAAACTCGAAATTTTACTTCATGCGCCACTCATAAAAACACTGATTTCAAGTAAAGTTTAAGATATATTTAACTTGATATTGTTGTTACTCTTACAGAGCCGCTTTTACATTTAAAAATTTAACATTTTGAAAATTTCGGGGGGAATTTGAAGCCCCATACCCGCCCCTCGCTGGCTACTGCCTTGTGTCTTAATGTTTAATTTATATAATGTTTCTTGAAAGACGTTTATAGGTTGATATTAAATTAAGATTAATTTGTTTATTTGCATAAATAGTAGATATTTGTTATTTATCTTTTTTCGTAATTAAGCTTTACAATTGAAATTCTCTTCCTCGACAAATCGAGCCTATGATAAAAAATTGTTGTTACTCTTGCAGAGCCGCTTTTACATATAAAAATTTAACATTTTAAAATTTTTGGGGGGAATTTGAACCCCATACCCGCCCCCCGCTGGCTACGGCCTTGTGTCTTAATGTTTTATTTCTAGAATGTTTCTTGAAAGACGTTTATAGGTTGATATTAAATTAAAATTAATTTGTTTATTCGCATAAATAGTAGATATTTTTAATTCATCTTTTTTTGTAATTAAACTTTACAATCGAAATTCTCTCCCCCGACAAAACGAGCCTATGACAATTGTCGTGGAACTGCCGCAATAAAATTCACACCAATTACACCATAGCAATTAAACCGAACGACTTTTCCCGCATTTCCTTATTTCTAAAATGTGGGTCCTTGTTTTGGCCGTTTTTGCGGGCGCGCGGGGGGGCTTTATTAAATCCGCACACCGCCATTACTTTTCATCATGATCAATATAAATTACTCGGTTCCACGAGCATTGTTTTAACCTGATATAAGGGGATCCATTAGGTGATAAATGGGCTCGTGCATATATTATAGTTTGAAAAAGAACGAGTGTATAAATCCTAAAGGATTTTCTTCCATGCAGTGGCGTAGCTGTTATAGCAAACTGTTTCAGGCGCTAGAATTTGCAATGGCGCAAAATTAGGTTGAAATAAATAAGCATATGTAACATTTTCTAACGTGAGATAAGACATACAATCATGACTAGACGGCTGTAATTTGTAAACGTACATATTTAAGCAGTATAATTTGAACTTTACACTAAATCTTGAGTTTTGAAAAGCCTAAAATTTGCCGAAGCATAGTACCGTCATATTCAATGATCAGGCTTATCTAAACTCAAAATGTTACTGCATATTAAACACTGATTTAAAGTGAAGTATACTACTTATTTTTATTTTATGTTAATAAATTGATAAAATTCAAAAAACAATTAATTTATTAATTGCTTATCAATGTCTGCAAATTATAGAAATTATAAACTATTTCATAAAACAATTGGTATTGTTTCACACCAGTAAAACAAACCCAAGTGTTCTAATTAATTGCTTATAGTTTATAATGTTTCATCACGGGTTAAGTGAAAAATTAATGAATGATAATGAAATTATTTTTACTTTGTTTTAAACTCGTAAGAATTTAACTCAATATTTGAATTCTTACGAGTTTAAAACAATGTAGAAATATTTTAAAACTACCATAAATGATAAAAAAAAAACTTCGCAATGTTTTAGTGTTTGATACGCGTGGCGCATGAAGTAAAATTTCGAGTTTAAAAAATCCTGAAACCAAACCAAATTTTCAGGATTTTTAAACTCGAAATTTTACTTCATGCTTAATCTAGGAGTGGAAACACTTCTTAATAGCTGTAAACTGAACGCTTCTGTACAAATAGCGAATGTTTAAATAAACAAAAATTGAGAAAATCGAAAAAAACATCCGATTTCATAAATCATTATGTATTTCGTAATGTTTTAAAATATTTGTAAATTTATTATTATTCATGCAAATCAATTTTTATTCTTACAACTTTTATTAAGAGTAGGTAATTTCGTAACTGATTTCAAATATTTCCTGTTTTAGTATAAATGAAATTGCCAATTCTTGGTTGCAGAATACTTCAAACATTAAAAGTGCGATTCTTTTCGCAATCTACAACAAGTTAGTCTTACAAAGACTATATCAAACACTCATTGAAACAACTACTTCCCGGGCTAATACCCCGACGGACATTGAATTATATAACAAGTGTTTGCTGTTACATACAGTAACCTACTGCAAATGTAACAATTTGGGTCAAATTATTCAGGCCATCTATAGACGCGTTTCGAGATTTATCTCTCCTCAGTATAGCTTTGCCATTCTCTCTAAACAATTTGACACCTTAGACTGGCGGTCACGTTACCGTTCAAACATTAGTATAAATGAATTTGACCCAAATTGTTACATTTGCAGTAGGTTACTGTATGTAACAGCAAACACTTGTTGTATAATTCAATGTCCGTCGGGGTATTAGCCCGGGAAGTAGTTGTTTCAATGAGTGTTTGATATAGTCTTTGTAAGACTAACTTGTTGTAGATTGCGAAAAGAATCGCACTTTTAATGTTTGAAGTATTCTGCAACCAAGAATTGGCAATTTCATTTATACTAATGTTTGAACGGTAACGTGACCGCCAGTCTAAGGTGTCAAATTGTTTAGAGAGAATGGCAAAGCTATACTGAGGAGAGATAAATCTCGAAACGCGTCTATAGATGGCCTGAATAATTTGACCCAAATTGTTACATTTGCAGTAGGTTACTGTATGTAACAGCAAACACTTGTTGTATAATTCAATGTCCGTCGGGGTATTAGCCCGGGAAGTAGTTGTTTCAATGAGTGTTTGGTATAGTCTTTGTAAGACTAACTTGTTGTAGATTGCGAAAAGAATCGCACTTTTAATGTTATTTCCTGTTTTAGTTTCAGACTGTCGTTGTGTAGAGGAGTTATTATAATTTATTTTAATACTTTTAATTAATTCTGTCGTAATTGATTTTTTGTTAATTCAAGGGAATTATAAATCTATATTGAATACTTTTGTTAATTTGGGTGATGTTTTTGTTTATTTCGTGTTTTTTTATCAATTATCAGTTTGTCAATTATAAGAATCAAGGATTTCCTTAAAAAACAAATTATTTTTGATTCAACGTAGACATTTTTATGATCAATCTTAATTTAAATGTTTTCAACCTTTGATAAAGCAACTTTTGATAAATTTGCCAGATTAAAAAAAGCAAAAAAAAGATTAATTTCTTGAATTAATTTCTCATCTAGCACTTGGTGAAACATATTAAAATATTTAAAGTTATTTAAATTAAAAACACTTGATATTGTTTCACAGATTAAAACTTTATTCCGATTAGTTTCGGTTTCTTAGACCATTTTTAAAGGAATGTATAGAAAAAAACGTATTGTTTAGGTATACAGAGAGTTTTATGTAACACCGAACATTACCATAACGATAATGTTTTTTTTAGGTATACATAAGCATACGTTGTACATTTGCCGACGCTCGGTTTGTTAAAGGAATGTAATTTGAAGCTTTAAACGAATGTTTTTCACTCCCAGGCTAAGCATGAAGTAAAATTTCGAGTTTAGAAAAGCCTGAAAATTTGGATTTGCCGGGCGAAGCGAAGCGAGCCCGGCAAATCCAAATTTTCAGGCTTTTCTAAACTCGAAATTTTACTTCATGCGCCACCGGTACAAAACACTGACATATTACGAAATTTAAAACACACTGCTAAACTTTACATTAAATCAGTGTTTTGTACCGGTGGCGCATGAAGTAAAATTTCGAGTTTAGAAAAGCCTGAAAATTTGGTTTGGCCGCTCCGCGCTTCGCGCTACGCGACCAAACCAAATTTTCAGGCTTTTCTAAACTCGAAATTTTACTTCATGCTTAGTCTGGGAGTGGAACACACTCATTTTAAGTTTAAAATTGATGTTTTTTAACAACGAGTATCTAAAGATTTACGACATATACGGTGTAATTCGGACATGTATACTTGAAAGAAAAACTCCCTGTTTGTACAAGTTAAGGCATTAATTGCGATTGATTGGCTACAATTTTTAATGGTCATATAGGTAACCCAATTTACACATAACTTAAAAAATAACGGTGTCAAATTGTATTGGATGAACATGTTCGGTGTTACATAAAACTCTCTGTTTATACAAATATGTTTGTTTCAGGTAATAAGGGAAGTCGAAAAGATTTATAATTTGAACATAAGTACGAATGAAATTGCCAATACTTACTGTCAAAAAAAATTGAGTAAAGAACAACACTCAATTTTTTTGACAAGACAAATTTCTAAATTCTGTATTGTGGAGGCTTCTACTTCGTTATACATGTTAATTACACAATGAAACACACAAAGCCCGCGCTAATCCGGGAATTCCCTTAATTAACGACCAGGTTGACCTAATGTACACCCCCATTTTTACCGCTGTCTTGTAATTGTGTATATATACCTGTAAAACCTCTAGTTTAAGTTACTCCATGTTTGATAATGACAAGCTAAATTTGCGAAACTGCAGTCACATTAAATAAAACGTGTTATACAAACAAAGTTAAAAGTGTTTCATTAGACAAATTTCTTGTAAACTTGTTGTAACTTTAAATAGGTTGTTGTAACTTCAAATAGGTAAACCACAATTTCAATCGCAAATATAAACATTATGATTGGTGCTGTTATTTGTTCAAAATATGAACTGTGCCAAATGTTAAGTCTATGTTTTTCCTTATGCTTATAAATTTCACAATTCTGTTAAAGATTTGCCGTCCTTTAAAAGAAACAAAAATATCTCGAACAAGTTTCTCATCATTCACGTGCTCAAACATATTTAAATATGATTTTTTAAGAAAACACTTCGTTAAATTTCACTAATATTAGTAAACGTTAATCAAGTGTTTTTTTTTTTTTAATTATAGAAAACAAAATATTTAATTCCAAAAGAAAACTACATAAAGTACGATATATGTTGGAAACTTGCAAATAAATCTTAATTATATTATGTATCGAATTCAAAATTATTTTGAATTCGAAAAAAGTTGCTTACGCTTTTAGTTTGCAGAACACTAAATTTTAAACGTAAAATTGCAATATAATTCCTATAAATTACGATATTAACGGCAATTATATTTATACGACTGTTGGTCGTATAAATTTTTGATTTTAGATCTCGGCTAATCTCCAAAATCTAGAGATTGGTTAAGTTCTAAGATAATCTCAGCTCACACTCCAGAGATAAACTTCAGAGGTAAACTAGCCTTAAACTTCAGCGATGGATGTGGTTCAGATTTCTGGAAACAGGTCAAACTTCAGAGACAAGGTAGCTTCAAACTTATGAGGTGCACTTGGTTCAGATTTCAGAGAACTCGACTTGGATTTTAGAGATGTACTAGACTCCACACATTATCTTGTGTCATTTTATATCTCGGCTAATTTTAAAAATCTAGAGATTAGTTTAGTTCTAAGATGAACTCAGCTCACACTTCTGAAGTTCAGACTTCAGAGATAAACTAGCTTCAAACTTCAGAAATGGACTTGGTTTAGATTTCAGAGCACTCAGCTTAGACTTCAGAGATTACCTAGCTTAAAACCAGAAATGGATTTGGTTTAGATTTTGGAGAACTCGGCACAAACCTAAAAAATGAACTCATAGAAAACAAAATATTTAATTCCAAAAGGAAACTACATAAATTACTATAATATATATGTTGGAAACTTGCAAATTAATCTTAATTTTATTATGTATCGAATTCAAAATTATTTTGAATTCGAAAAAAAGTTGCGTACGCTTTTATTTTGCAAAACACTAAATATTAAACGTAAAATTTCAATATAATTCCTATAAATTACGATATTACCGGCAATTATATTTATACGACTTAAATTAAACAATAAAACCATTAAAGTGTTGTTGATTTAAAAGCGTGCCGCATTCACTATTTCATAATCGTCAATGAAATAGTGAATGCGGCACGCTTTTAAATCAACAACACTTTAATGGTTTTATTGTTTAATTTATAAACCAAATAGTGAATTTGCCAAGGTATACATAAATCATAAATAGTTTCATAAAAAAAATCCAGGAAAACCAATCTTCAGTTTTTTCCTTTTAATCATTTATATTAAAGTCTTTTCGTATTTTTTGGCAAGGCAATAGCTAGAATTTTTTTTTTTTTGAGGGGGATATAAAAATTTCATGGGGGGTTTTACTGGTAAAAATATTATTTTGGCTCTTTCAGGGTAGCTTTTACATACAACAAATTACCATTTTGAAAATTTCAGGGGGGGGTTGAACCCCTATATCCCCTCCCCCCCTGGCTACAGCCTTGTCTTTAGGGGGTATTTGTTGATCTATCTTAAGGGTGACTGGATTATCAATAAGCCACAGTTGTTAGGAATATTCAGTTAGATTTAAACTTGATTTATGGGTTGGTCAGGCTGCTGTCATGTATCTTAAGCTCGTTAAATTATCGCTATACGTTGCGGTACACCTTGACGTACTTCAACTAGTCTCGGTTTTCCGCAACAAATGACTTGTAATTATTATACTCACCTATAGACTAGACTTCAAGAAAATTACTGAAATTGCTTTGTATTATTGTGAACAACGCAAAACTCATCTCAAATCTGAAGTCCAGCCACTTACGAATCTAAATTCCTGATGCAAATACAAATAAAACATATAAATAATGTATCAACAGGGATTTTTTTTAAGCATACCTTCAAATTTATTGCTAATTGCTTGAATATTTATAGCAAATGTAAAACGAAATAAAGATTAACATAAATATAAATATAAATGAAATTGCCAATTCTTGTTTGCAGAATACTTCAAACATTAAAAGTGCGATTCTTTTCGAAATCTACAACAAGTTAGTCTTACAAAGACTATATATAGTTTGACCCAAATTGTTGCATTTGCAGTAGGTTACTGTATGTAACAGCAAACACTTGTTGTATAATTCAATGTCCGTCGGGGTATTAGCCCGGGAAGTAGTTGTTTCAATGAGTGTTTGATATAGTCTTTGTAAGACTAACTTGTTGTAGATTGCGAAAAGAATCGCACTTTTAATGATTAACATAAAGACAATTTAAGGGGGTCTTCCGGTATAATTGACCCAAACTTTGGATTTTTTCCAGGGAACTGGTAAGAGTTAGAGACCTGGGTTTTATTTTAAATCTTTATTCATCCTTGCTCTACAATTGGGATTTTTGTCGAATCGAAAAAATCAAAATGGCGTCCAATATGACGGCTGCCTGGCGGAAATGTTCTAAAACTGCGAGCAGCCTAGGGGTCGCTATTCGTCACCTAGAAACAAAATCAGCTCAGTTTCTTGAAGAGTATAGTTCAGAGAATGGAATGAACAACGAAATTTTGAAAAAACTCAAAATTTGACAAAATGGCGGGCATTTGAAAAAAAAGTCGTGTTTTTTGGTCGATTTTTTGACTTTGACAGGCTGTAAAAAATCTTTAAAATTGCAAACCGGGAGGTTAGTTCATTCCATGAAGAAAAGTGTTTTCAATATCGGAAGCAAAGAACGAAGTCAATTAGTTGAACCGTTCAAACGCTAGAATGCTCGCAGTTTTGAAAAATGTAGTTTCGAGAAAAACGCGTTTAAAGTTTGCGAAACATTTTTTCTGTGTAATTCAAAGTATTCGGCGGAAAATTCGCAAACACTAGTCAATACCTAGGTTTTCGGGGTCGCTGAAGACGAATCTGAGATCAAATTTGAAAAATTCAAAATGGCGGATCCAATATGGCGGACCAAAAAACTCATACTCATCAAAATTTATGAAATTCGAGATTAAAGTTATACCTGCGCGACCCATACCGCTCGGGACGGCGATGCATTCAAAGGCCTGTAGCGACGTAAATATTTACCGGATCGAAATATCCTTTTACCCACATATTCTAGTCATGTTTAGCTTTGATTTCATACAAAAAAAATCGATTTTTTGAAAAAATTATACCGGAAGACCCCCTTAACATAAAGAAGCATTGAGTTTGTCAATAGTTTGCATATAAATTATGCATAGAACAGTAGAGCTGTCGTGTAACTCAAATATTCATTGTCTAAACATCTGTCGGGGTATTAGCTTGACAAGTAGTTGTTTCAATGAATATTTGAAGACTTGTCTCAATGAGACAAATATTTTGCAGAAAGTTGATATTCTTTTTAATTCGAAATAAAGATTTATAAAATGTATTAAACATAAGTATAATAAATATTGGTATTGTTTCAAGCAATAATCTATATTAATTAATGACTGAAGAGTATTGCTATGTTTTCATACCACTTTATTTTACTTAAGAAGCATTGTGCATTTATTACACTTGAAAATGACATTGAATCTGTCGAAACTCGGGTAAAGTAGAAATTAATTGATATTAAAATATAGAAATACTCCTCAATCATTAATTTAAAGGTAGTATATTACGAACTTCACAATAATACAGTGTTTTATACGCGTGGCGCATGAAGTAAAATTTTGAGTTTAGAAAAGCCTGAACATTTGGATTTGCCGGTGCGCGACTCGCTTCGCTCGCGCGCCCCGGCAAATCCAAATTTTCAGGCTTTTCTAAACTCGAAATTTTACTTCATGCTTAGCCTGGGAGTGTAAAACACTCGTTTTAGGCTTTAAAATGAACTCTTTTCAAAAAAAACAACGAATGTCGGAAAATTTACAGCTTATGAATATGTTTACCTAAAATTAAAATTTACTGTATCACTACTTACACCAGCCTCCATTCTCCGGATAAGAAGTCCTCTTAGTTCATTGCTAAGATACATTTTTTGACGAACTGCAGCCATTTCACTAGGAAGTGAAATGTAATTGACAAATTGTGATAAGGTTTTGACATATCGGGAAATGTAGTGATATACAGAGAGTTTTATGTAACACCGAACATTTTCATAACGACAATTTTTCTTTAAAGTATCCATATGCATACGTTGCATATTTTCCGATGCTCGGTTTATTAAAAAAATCAATTTGAGGCTCTAAGCGAGTGTTTTCCACTCCCAGGCTAAGCATGAAGTAAAATTTCGAGTTTAGAAAAGCCTGAAAATTTGGTTTGGTCGCGTAGCGCGAAGCGCGGAGCAGCCAAACCAAATTTTCAGGCTTTTCTAAACTCGAAATTTTACTTCATGCGCCACCGGTACAAAACACTGATTCAATGCAAAGTTTAGCGGTGTGTTTTATACTTTGTAATATGTCAGTGTTTTGTACCGGTGGGGCATGAAGTAAAATTTCGAGTTTAGAAAAGCCTGAAAATTTGGTTTGGCCGCTCCGCGCTTCGCGCTACGCGACCAAACCAAATTTTCAGGCTTTTCTAAACTCGAAATTTTTCTTCATGCTTAGCCTGGGAGTGGAAAACACTCGTTTAAAGCTTCAAATTAAATTCTTTTAATAAACCGAGCATCGAAAAATGTGCAGGATACTTAAATGAATAATTCTCGTTATGAATATGTTCGGTGTTACATAAAACTCTCTGTATAGGGAAACGTATTTGATAAATGGCAAATATATTTGAGATAAAGGGATACACATACGATATAAAATGAAATGCAATAGAAAAACTCTGTATTGGTAATTGATTACTACATACAACTCAAAACAAACAGTGAAATATAGACATTGTTTATAAGTGAAATTAATTGCTCGAAGAGCATTCAGACATTGTTTATGAATATCCTGTGAGAATCTGGGCATTCCGCACGGGCCGAGCTCGAATGGAGTGATGAAATACCATGTCCTAAGGATGCGGAGGCTTCCGGTTCGTTGTCAAGGTTGTTAAATAACACATTCGCCATGACGCAAGCTTAATTTTCCCAGCTTGCATAAGATAAACAAGGAAATAACAAACAAGACCTAATTCTGGTATCATTCAAGTGGGGGAGGGAGTTTGAACGCCTCCTACTTTGTGTACCTCGCGCTCTGTAATTCTGTTTGCGTTGTTCCATAAACATGCCACTATCAGTTTTCCGTAAACGTAATAATAGACATTTATACTGGTTTTAGTGTTTTAATGCGCTTATTTAACTAAGAGTGTGTGATGAAAAAAAAAGATATAGTGTTATGTCTAATTATATTTTTTCTTTTTAAGTATACTTTTACATATTTCAAAACAAGTTGCTTCAGACGTTCGAATTAATCAAAATAAACATTTGTAAAATTAATTAAAATAAGATTAAACATAAGCCGAAATATATTTTAAACTTTATTTGAAGTCAGTATTTTATAAATTAATTAAAATAAGATTACACATAAGCCGAAATATATTTTAAACTTTATTTGAAGTCAGTATTTTATACGCGTGGCTAGGACCAACTTTCTGGACTTTTCTAAACTCGAAATTTTACTTCATCCGCCACGCGTATAAAACACAGATTTAGAGTGAACTTCGAATATACATTAATTTCACAATATTTTAGTGTTTTATACGCTTGGCGCATGAAGTAAAATTTCGAGTTTAGAAAAGCCCAGAAAATTTGTCTCGGGTCGCTGCGCGACCCTCGACAAATTTTCACGGGGCTTTTCTAAACTCGAAATTTTACTTCATGCTTAGTCTGGGAGTGGAAAACACTCGTTTAATGCTTCAAATTATACTTTAAACAACAAACAAGTAATATCTAAAGATTTACAGAAAATAGGCTAAATTTGGAATACGTATACTTAAAAGAAAAACTCCCTATATGTATAAATACAAATAAATTGTTACCCGAAAAAAGTTATTGTTACTGCAAAAATGTTCGAGTTTAGAAAAGCATCGTTTTTTTTTAAGTATAATTTGAATCTTTATACGAATGTTTTCCACTCCCAGACTAAGCATGAAGTAAAATTTCGAGTTTAGAAAAGCCCCGTGAAAATTTGTCGAGGGTCGCGCAGCGACCCGAGACAAATTTTCTGGGCTTTTCTAAACTCGAAATTTTACTTCATGCGCCACGCGTATAAAACACAGATTTTAAGTGAAATTCGAATATACATTAATTTCACAATATTTTAGTGTTTTATACGCGTGGCACATGAAGTAACATTTCGAGTTTAGAAAAGCCCAGAAAATTTGTCTCGGGTCGCTGCGCGACCCTCGACAAATTTTCACGGGGCTTTTCTAAACTCGAAATTTTACTTCATGCTTAGTCTGGGAGTGGAAAACACTCGTTTAAAGCTTCAAATTATACTTAAAAAAAAACAAGGAATATATAAAGATTTACAGAAAATAGGCTGAATTTGGGATACGTATTCTTGAAAGATAAATGTATGTATAAATACAAATAAAATCTTTTCAGAAGAAAATTATTGTTACTGCAAAAATGTTAGAGTTTAGAAAAGCCCCGTTTTTTTAAGTATAATTTAAAGCTTTAAACGAGTATTTTCCACTCCCAGACTAAGCATGAAATAAAATTTCGAGTTTAGAAAAGCCCCGTGAAAATTTCTGGGCTATTCTAAACTCGAAATTTTACTTTATGCGCCAAGCGTACGTAGTGTGCCTTAAAATTAAAACAAAAAAAATGGAACATACGATGTTTTAAAGAGATGCAATTTATGTATTCAACAAACATTTGTCAAATATAATGTATTGTAAAGTAATGCAAATCAAAAAAAGAACAACATTTGTAAATTGTCCTTTGAATATTGTTTAAATTGTTTATTGGTTTATATTTAATCCACGTGTTTTGTTAACTAATTTATTATACATTCACGGTTTGTTATTATTTTAATCGCAATTTTAACATTTAATAAACACTTCATTTCTTAGAATATTATTTTAATACTTGCACTACTTATTCATTCTATGCTGTATAAAGTATCTAAGTTATCAAGATTCAACTAATCTAACCTCAAAATTTGATGTTAACAATCCTTATGCTAAAATTTGTAGGATAGGTTAGTTAAATTCTGTTTGTTTACATGAAAACAAACAGGATTTAACTAACCTAACCTACAAATTTGATGCAAGAAAACAAGATTTAATTAATCTAACCTACAAACTTGATGTAAGCAAACAAGATTTAATTAATCTAACCTACTAACTTGATGTAAACAAACAAGATTTAACCAACCTAACCTACAAATTTGATGTAAACAACCGTCCTAAAATCCGAATTTGATCTAAACAAACAAAATTCAACAAACATAATCTCAAAGATTGATGTGACAAACGGGATATTACAAACGTAACTTTAGAATTTGGTTTAAACACTGGAGATTTTAACGGTGTAAGCTCTAAAAATAATGTCTAATGATGAAACGAGTGTTTTCCACTCCCAGACTAAGCATGAAGTAAAATTTCGAGTTTAGAAAAGCCCCGCGTAGAAAATTTGTCGAGGGTCGCGAAGCGACCCGAGACAAATTTTCACGGGGCTTTTCTAAACTCGAAATTTTACTTCATGCGCCACAAGTATAAAACACTGGTTCAAAGTGAAGTCCGAATTTTTTAAATTGATGTATTCGAATATATTTATTTCATGGCCCACTAATTTAATTTTTAAAAAATATAATTTTAAATAGAAGATATATATATAATTTATTTTCAACGACAATATTTTCGAAAAATAACTATTTAGAAAAATAAGGTCTAATGTAATAAAAATAAAAAAATACAGGCAGCCATTTAAAAATTTTAAGTTGGCTATTATTTGGCAAAAAAATAACATTAATGAAGTTAATAATAATATAAAATTACGAAAATGTTATTCGTGAAAATGCAAACAATGTCTTAATTAATAAGACAACTTAAGACGATAAATATTCATTAAAACAACTACTTCCCGTGCAAATACACCTCAGGATATTGAATTATACAATGAAATATTTAAAATCTTATTTAAAAAATCAAATTAAATAAGATTTTACATATTTTATTGTATAATTCAATATCCGGAGGTGTATTTGCACGGGAAGTAGTTGTTTTAAAGGATATTTATCGTTTTAAGTTGTCTTATAAATTAAGACATTGTTTACATTTTCACGAATAACATTTTCCTAATTTTATATTATATTTAAAGTGTGGAAACTATAGGAAGCGTAAGCTTATTTTCTCGAATTCAAATGGTTTTGAATTTGAATTTATCTTGTATTATTGTAGTATTCCTTAGTATTTAAAAGGCCACTGACTTTGCTTTTAGTTCAATAAAATCGGTCAATAATTAACGAAGTTATCGCGTTGGGCGTTTTTTTATCGAACACCCGGTATACTGCTCATGTTTGATCTAGCGTTTATAAATTATACAAATGTTTATTTCGTCTAACCAAATTTTGCGCTTTCAAAATTGAGCAATTTATCTACTTTATGACATGTAAGTATACTTAAAAGACATGTAAGTATACTTAAAAGAAAAAAATGTCTGAGGAGGCGGTCGGGCGATTACAAAAAAAAGGTGACGTATACCTTTTTTTGTAATCGCCCGACCGCCTCTTCAGACACCAAAAAGGGATTTTCAATCGATTAAACGGATGATTTTAAATCCGTGTGTTAGTTACTTCAGTCAGCAGAAAGGATTTAAATTCATCTCCGCTTCGAGAGGTATTACAATCTGTAAAAAGGGACCTTTTAAATGTAGATTCCAAGGTCTATATAATACTGCACGTCCTCTCGGCTAAAACCCACCCCACGAGTCCAGGACTGCAAACGTGATTTTCCAGACGTGGGCCCCTCGTTTTTTTTCTCTTCTCCAAGCTTTAGGGACTCCGGAACTAACGAATGAAACTCTCCTCGTAATTTTTCCGGTCAGAGTTAATTCAATAGTAAATATATGTTCGTACAGCAATTAAATTCAAACAAATTCGCATGAAATAGTCATGAGAATTTGTTTGGATTTATTTGCTGAAAAAAACATATGAACAATTCATAAAGTTTTAAAGAAAATTGCAAGCGACATCTATTACACAAAAGTAGGATCATCAATTTGCAGGTTTAATAGATGTCGCTTGCGATTTTCTTCAAATTTTATGATTATAATCAGGCGTAGAAGCTAAGTACCGTGCGATCGTTTAAATTATGATTTAGAGTAGGCGGCATTTCTTTTGTGCTGTTGCCCAGAATGCTAATTGAATAATGGAATAAATTTGAAGTTATGGTAAACTATGTGTTAACAGTCAGTAGTGAAAATCTAATTTAAAATTCTAAGCCTACTCTAAATCAAGTTTTAAATAATCGCACGGTACTTGGCTTCTACGCCTGATTATAATCATAAAATTTAAAGAAAATCGCAAGCGACATCTATTAAACCTGTAAATTTATGATCCAACTTATGTGTAATAGATGTACGGTATAATTGCACGGTATAATTTCGTATTCATTACCCCGACCACAGCACTGGCTAATACACTATACTGATGAGGATCAAACAGTCCGAAACGCGTAGTATATAGTTGTCCCGTAGTCTTGAGTGTATTAAGAGGGCCAATTTTTGCTGGTAGTGTGTTTCTAGAGTACGAGATGGCGCTGAGAGAGCCAATTTGCTGAAAGTAGTTTTGATTATTTATTGGTTTATAGTTATTTTATCACAACGAATAATACAAATTGTGAATACGAAGCGCGTTGTTTGTTTGTTTAAATAGCGCCGGGCGAATGAATAGGTATTGAATTACAGTAGACAAGTAAGCCGGAGAAATATTCACGATTTTAATTTCAATCGACATACATACAACTGTTTTGTTTCGTTTTGAATACTTATTTTTATATATACTTGATTATTATATAATGAATTATTATATAATGAATTATAATCATTATAAATAACATTTCTTTATGAGCATTCAAATTAAGAACATATAATTGATGTGCCGACTAAATTCGGAAAGTCACGTTGCAGATAAGTCTGACTATCAAAATACTATAAATTAATAAATACTAATTTTATTATGAATTACAATGTCTACAATAATTTCAAAATTGTCTACATAAATAAAAAATTTAAAATATAGTATTAGTGAAGTAATAAATCACATATAGTTTGAAAAGTGAATTTTTACAAATGTTTTAATATTGATAGTTAAATAAAAGTCACTTAATTTGTTTCACTACTATTTTTTATTCTCTCCGACTAGTTTCGACTTATCGTCATTCTCAGTACTACCTAACCTAAAAATTTTAGGGTAAGGATTGTTAACATCAAATTTTGAGGTTAGATTAGTTGAATCTTGATAACTTAGATACTTTATACAGCATAGAATGAATAAGTAGTGCAAGTATTGAAATAATATTCTAAGAAATGAAGTGTTTATTAAATGTTAAAATTGCGATTAAAATAATAACAAACCGTGAATGTATAATAAATTAGTTAACGAAACACGTGGATTAAATATAAACCAATAAACAATTTAAACAATATTCAAAGGACAATTTACAAATGTTGTTCTTTTTTTGATTTGAATTACTTTACAATACATTATATTTGACAAATGTTTGTTGAATACATAAATTGCATCTCTTTAAAACATCGTATGTTCCATTTTTTTGTTTTAATTTTAAGGCACACTACGTTTATTGGCAAAAAATCATGTGAACAAGATTTGTATTATTATGTGTTTGCATAACTTTTCTTATATTATATTATACAATCTAATAGACCAATAAATTGATTGATTGATTTATAAATGTATGTTTTGAGTTTTTATATTTATGCTAAAAAAATATAATAATACATCACTCACACATAAAAACACTGTTATTCCTTATTTTATTTTTTAGTTTAACAAAAAGTGAAGTAAGGAATAACAGTATTTTTATGTGTAATAAAAATAAAATAACGAATAACAGTGTTTTTGCGTGTGATTGATTTATTATTATATTTATCTGGCATAAATATAAAACTTAAATCAACATATTTGGCATAATTGGATTCAGAAAAAGAATTTCTAATATAATAAAATAAGAAAAGTATAAGCTGCCATTTAAAAATTTAAAGTTGACTATTATTTAGCTATGAAGTTAATTTTAAAAAATATATAGCTACTGCCAATTTATAGTAATAAAACGGCCATTGACTTTGTTTTTTAGTTCATTCAAATCGGTCAATAAATAAGCGAGTTATGACGTTGGGCGTTTTTTATCGAACACCCGGTATTTGGTACTTCATAAAATCTTAGTGGTTTATACGCGTGACGCATGAAGTAAAATTTCTAATTTAGTAAAGCCTGAAATTTTGGTCGTTCCGCTTGAATTATTATTATTAATATAATGTTTGCCTGTAATTGGATGTATCTGTTGAGGCATAGTTTATAATTATTATACAAATAAAAATCACTTCAAAACACAAATTCAAAATCCTTGACAAAATCACGCGTTCCTCCTTTTTTTTGCACCGTATGTATAAATAATGATTTAAGTCGTCGATATAAATTCCAATCACTCGCGCGTTGTGTGAGAGGGTGAAATTAATTGGGGCGCGTCCGCTGGCGAAATCAATTTTCAACTGATGATAGAAAAGTGTCGTACACTCGATCACCATTCACTATTTTAATTATTTCAATTAAAGTGCCCAATCCGTTTTTGACAAATTGCGTCTGGACGCACACTCAGCCCTAACAGATGTTGCCATTAGGGCGAGGGCCCCGCTCTTTTTTTGTCTAAACAAATTGAACGTTATGAGTGGGCCATTCTCCAAAGAGTTTTTTTTTTGTTAGATAGTTTGTAATGAATGGTTAGAAATCCTCTGTAGATTTAGCAGAAATACTGAATAGCAAAGTTTTCAGACTAGTTTTTGTCGATAATCGTGATTATGTTTGCTTCATTTTCAACCCTATTTTATACTGCATACCAAGCAATTTTTCTCACAAAGGAAATCAAATTGGACTGTGTATAATATTTGTTGTATATATTACAAACAAAATGTTAAATTGCTTTAAGTTATAAACTGTATCTTTAATTAATTTCTCACTTAACCCGTGGTGAAACATTTTTTAATCTAATACTCGATGATTTAAATTAAATTTAAATTAAAACACTTGGTTTGTTTCACTTATTTATATTTTCTCCGACTAGTTTCGACCATTTGTCATCTTCAAGGAGGAATGTTTTATAAACTGTTTGAGAACTTTAAAACTTAAGCTGGGAATTGTTAAAATCAAGGAATTAAAATATTATTTTAAAAGCATATTTAAATATTCGAATTATTCGACAACTTTAGTTATTTAAATTATCTTATTTAAATCTTATATTTCATATTATTCAAATACTCGTAAATTTTTTTGAATAAATATTTGAATACTTCAATTTTACAAATTCTCTGCAGTAATCAAAACATATATCCTTATTTTATTTTAATCTTGTGATTAATAAACAATAACTAATATGCTTTTGAACTTTATATTATATCAGTGTTTTAGACGCCTGGTGCATGAAGTAAATATTTTGAGTTTAGAAAAGCCAGAAAATTTGGTTTTCAGGCTTTTCTAAACTCGAAATATTTACTTCATGCTTAATCAGGCAGTAGAAAACCTTTGTTATAAAAATATAAAAAGCTTTGATGACAACACCGAATTCTTCAGAAAAAACTAAAAAAATAATTAACATAACTCAAAGATTATAAACACAACTACAGTTTGTGTTTGTTCTTTTTTTTAAGAAATCAATATTGTCATTTAACGTTTAATAGCTGCCTAACAAGTGTTTTCAAATTCCTGATTAAGCATGAAGTAAAATTTTTAGGCTTTTCTAAACTCAAAATTTTACTTCATGCGCCAGGCGTATAAAACTCTAATTTCAAGTAAAGTTAAAATACACTAATAGTAAACAAAAATATGTATATATACTTAGACAATAATTTCTCCTGTACATTCCTTTGAAAATGGTTTAACAAACCGAAACTAGTCGGAATAAAGTTTTAATTTATGAAACAATACCAAGCTTTTTTTATTTAAATAACTTTGCATACACTAATAGGAGTTTTCAAATTTAATTATTTATTCAAAAATATATTCAAACATTGGAATTTTAAATATTTTTGAAATTTTGGATACTCAAATATTGTGAATAATTTAGTGATTAAAATATTTATATTTTATTATACGAATATTTGACTATTTGAATTATTCGAATCCCACTCTTGGTAAAAACGGTAACATAATTATGGTGAATACGCCGGGATCTACAAATAATTAATACCGATTGTTATAAATATTGTATTAATTATTATTTAATGACTGTTTTCCACCAGCTAGGGTCTCAATAAATAATAAAAAATAATCGTACAAATAAAACACGAACGCCTGTTTGCACCCAAGTCGATTATCTTAATCAGTGATTAGTAATCTGTTTTTATCTTATTATATATATATATATATATATATATATATATATATATATATATATATAACGAGTATTTTTCTTTTTCGTATTCATATGCATACGTTGCACATTTTCCGATGCTCGGTTTATTAAAAGAATTCAATTTGAAGCTTTAAGCGAGTATTTTCCACTCCCAGGCTAAGCATGAAGTAAAATTTCGAGTTTAGAAAAGCCTGAAAATTTGATTTGGTTGCTGCGCGACCCTCGACAAATTTTCTACGCGGGGCTTTTCTAATCTCGAAATTTTACTGCATGCTTAGTCTGGGAGTGGAAATATTCCTTCTAAACTTCATATTGCACTTTTTTATACAAAATCGACGAATGCCCTACATTTACAGCATATACATTATGTATATTTAAATGAAAAATGCACAGTATGTAATACAATAAGTCATTCGTAGAAATCATAAAAAAAAGTGTAGAATTTTACCTACAATCAACTTTTAGAGTTGAATTTGGATTTGGATGCTACGCGCAAATCCAAATTTTTGAGGCTTTTCTAAACTCGAAATTTTACTACATGCTTAGTCTTTGATTGTAAATATCTAACAAGTACCAGGCATGTGAAAAGTACATGTATTCTAAAAGCACTAATAAAATAACATCAGTTAATTGGTACAAAAAAAATAGATGATATAATAATTACAACAGATATTTGAAATTCTGAAAATCTCGTATTTTTATAAATTAGAAAAAATACTGATTACAAACTGTATGTTCTATTTAATACTTCTAATTAAAATACTAAGACACATTTTAACATATGTTATTAAAGTATTTATAAGTAAAATACAACAAATTAAATTTCACAAATTAGTGAGTCTAATTTATTTTAAATTAACGGCCTTTATTATAATTAGAAAACATTTTACATGTAATTAAAAAATGAGATATCTTAAGAATTTCAAACATCCTTAATGTTCATTATGCAATTTTTTTAAGAGGTTCCGAAAAATTAAATTTCCTTTAAGTTAAGGTAAAGACCAGATATAATTTAATTAAACAATTTCTTAAACAAAAGCGGGTTTCATTTGTATTTTTAAGAAACTCGCTAATTAAAGATAATGTGTAATTAGTTTTTTTCTCGTGAAATATTGTGGAAAAAAATAAAAGCGGGGTCACAAGGGAACACCAATTAAACGCTGACAGCGTTAACAATTCATTGTTGAGATAATGATGCCGGTCTAGACGGTGTTAAGTAAATACGTTTTTTTTTATCAAAATTATGTACACTTTATGATGATAGTTTGTATACAGCATAGTAAAATAATACAAGAATATATTTTAGATAAGAAAAATGTGATACGAACATTTTTTGTTGGGAATTTGTTTAGTGTTGGGTGTCTAAAATTAATAGACGCGTTTCGAGATTTATTTCTCATCAGTATAGCTATGTTTTAGACTTTTAACACAAAAAAAATTATTAAAATAAACTGAAAACTTACAAGAATGTTAAAGTGTGTCGTTATTGTGTCGAATTATTAACACTCAAACTAAAGCGAACAAGCTTAACATTTAAAATATTATCTTGGATTAAATTTATTTCTTAAGTATTAAAATTTGTTAAAGAACGTAAAATATATATTATTAAGTTTGGAATTTTCGTTAAAGTGAAGTAAGTGTTTTCCAATTAATAACATCCTTGAGCTAACACCACGCAAAGAAAATTAGAACCACGTCAAATGTCGGTAGAACAAGAAGAAGTACCCGAATTATTAACACTCAAACTAAAGCGAACAAGCTTAACATTTAAAATATTATCTTGGATTAAATTAATTTCTTAAGTATCAAAATTTGTTAAAGAACGTAAAATAGATATTAGTAAGTTTGGAATTTTCGTTAAAGTGAAGTAAGTGTTTTCCAATTAATAACATTCTTGAGCTAAAACCACGCAAAGAAAATTAGAACCACGTCAAATGTCGGTAGAACAAGAAGAAGTTCTCAATAAATCAAACGCGGCGTTACAGTGCGAACAATTTGATACCTGAGGGAGAGTGAAATACCTCCTTTAACGGTACAGTAGTTTTTTCAATTCTGAAATTCTGAAATGTTGACTAATGTGCATATTATTACAAAAATGTGTAACTTACGATTTTTTTTTAATCATATAATATCAAATTGTGAATAAATCATCACAGATCGTTAATAAATGAATACATTCTGTCTTAATGTTACATGAAACAAAATTTAAGATCTTTAGATAAATAATACAGAAGGGAAAAGTTACACCAATTAATTTTATATTTTTCTTGTTTTTGCAGAGGTAAATCTTATCTTAAACCTTTCGGCCCAGACGGTGGCATTCGCCACGACTAAAATTTGATAAACATACTGGGAATTTTTCTTGTAAATATACATACATCTCTGCATGAGCTGCCACTTTTCCAAAAATCGTTTGTTTTTAAATAGTTTAATTTGAAGTCTTAAACAAGTGTTTTCCACTCCCAGATTAAGCATGAAGTAAAATTTCGAGTTTAGAAAAGCCTGAAAATTTGGTTTGGTCGTGTAGCGCGTAGCGCTACGCGACCAAACCAAATTTTCAGGCTTTTCTAAACTCGAAATTTTACTTCATGCGCCACGCGTATTAAACACTGATTTTAGGTAAAGTTTAAAATATTCTACTAAAGCAATATACTAAAAACGTGCATTCTGAACATCACATCACATCAGTGTTTAGTACGCGTGGCGCATGAAGTAAAATTTCGAGTTTAGAAAAGCCTGAAAATTTGGTTTGGTCGCTCCGCGCTTCGCGCTACGCGACCAAACCAAATTTTCAGCCTTTTCTAAACTCGAAATTTTACTTCATGCTTAATCTGGGAGTGGAAAACACTTGATTGAAAGTTCAATTTGAAATATTTGTAAAAATAACGAATATCTGAGGATTTACAGCGTATACAGTATATTGAGATATGTATACTTAAAAGAAAAACTCTCTGTATATCTGAGATAGTAAAAATGGGGCCGAGCGGTTGAGCCGCCGGTTTCGCCAATCGTTCACGGCGGTGATCTGGGTTCGATTCCCGACGGGGGCGAGTAATTTTTCTAACGAAAAATACTCGTCTCCGGTTTCATGGATATGTGTGAATGTGTTGTGACGTCCAAATATAGATATAGTTAAATAACTGGAATAAGTTAGTTAATAAATTAATAAGTTAAAAATTGAATGATGTTGGCTAATAGTCGTGAAACTAAAGCGAGGCAAAAGCCAAAAAAAAAAGATAGTAATAATGAATACGCCGTGTACAATAGTATATTGTACAACGAGCATATAATGGTAACTTGGCGAGTGGAGCAAGTCGTTCGAGTGATTAATAGCCATTATATGCGAGTTATATACTATACTTTGTTCACGATGACAACAAAATACAACAAAACATTTATTATATATATTTAACACACGTCAGTCTTAATGGTTGGTTTTGTTCTGTAATAATTTAACAGATAAATGATGACAGATTGCGGTACTATGATTTGAATATATAAAAGGGGTTAATTCCACTTTAACATAAATATGAAAAATCGTTCAACAATCTATAGTACTCCAACAGTCTACCCTTTCGCCTCAGTTACATAGAAACACGCTCTTTGCACGAAAAACGAACTCTTTCTTTTGGATGGAGTTTTCATAGTGTTAACGTTTGTTTTGCTTTAAAAAACACTCGCGACTGATAGAAGCACAATTGTTTAACCGATTTGAGAATGAATTATGTTTACGAACGCGTTTTACGCGGGTTAAACTAGTAAGAACGGCGGAGATGTTGACGTGATTGTTTCGTACTTTAACAAAATGGCGTCGACGACGTCATCACCACCTTGGTCAAATGCTAGACAAAAGAGGCTGATTTGACTAGCACAGCGCTGTTACTGCATAGCGGCGAAAAATCTAACTAGGCAATTATTTATATTCGTGTAAAAAAACACATTTATCACGCAAATCCCGTGTTTAATGTAATGTGAGTATTAAATACACCCCTATTTATGCGGCCCACAAAATTATATAATACACATTTGTCGTGAACAATAAATATTATACATCAAGTGAATTAAACACGATTTTATTCACGAAAAGATTTTTGATTTCACGAGCGCCTTGGCGCGAGTGAAATCATTTCTTTGAGTAAATAAAGGTGTTTAATTTACGTGGCGTATATATGTTTTTATTCAATTTTGACGAAATTGTAAAGAAAATGTACTTTACATTTATTTTTAAATAAATTTTTAACTCACTAGTGACCTAAAAAAATTTTAGTTCACTAGTGAATAAAACCTTGTTTATTACGGTTGTTATGGAGTTAATAATGTCTATTTAAATTAACAAAATTGAATAAAACATTTTTATGGACACTAGAAAAAATTCAGGGCTGAAATTAACCCTTTCAACCCCGTAATAAAAGTTGATTTTAAATTTTAATAAATCATGAAATCAAATGTAATATTCAACACAAAAATGCCATTTTCTTTTAAACTAACTGTTGCTTTCACAGACCTACATATTGGAACAAATATTAAATCGTTTCTATTTTTCCCTTTTTACAACCTGACTTCGATTGCAGTTGCCTTTATTTCCAACATAATAACATACCATTTCACTTACAGCGCTATATAATATGCAACGATAAACGGCCCGGGCGTTTTCAGAGCTGCAATTCACGTTCGCATCGACTTTTAAAGTTACATGCAAATTCAAGGTTGGCACGGTATTATTCTCTGATGGAACAAAGAGTTTATTGTGCGGCTTACAAATGGTTATCTCTTGTGTTGGGCTGTTTTAAATAGAGATGCGCTCCCCGTGTGAGCCGTTGCACAGAGAAAAGGGTTGTATCATAATATCTACAGCTATTTTTGGTGTGAATAGAATTAATTAAAGAAATAAATTTAATAAACAATGTTTGTAAATTAAAACAAAACATAAATGTTAGAACAATTAATTAAAACACGGAGTCTCGGAGTTTCTTAAAAGAATTATTTATTTTGCATACAGGGCCATTTTCTTTTAGGTATACGTATGTCGATATACTGTAAATTTTCAGTTATTCGTTGATTTTATAAAACCGTTCGATTTGAAGCTTTCAACGAGTGTTTTCCACTCCCAGACTAAGCATGAAGTAAAATTTCGAGTTTAGAAAAGCCTGAAAATTTGGTTTGGTCGCGCAGCGCGAAGCGCGGAGCGACCAAACCAAATTTTCAGGCTTTTCTAAACTCGAAATTTTACTTCATGCGCCACGCGTACAAACACTGGTTAATTGTGAGGTTCAAAATATAAATCATTGGCATACTGCGTTAGTAGTGTATTTTGAACTTCGTTTGAAATCAGAGTTTTATACGCGTGGCGCATGAAGTAAAATTTCGAGTTTAGAAAAGCCTGAAAATTTGGTTTGGTCGCTCCGCTTCGCGGAGCGACCAAACCAAATTTTAAGGCTTTTCTAAACTCGAAATTTTACTTCATGCTTAATCTGGGAGTGGAAAACACTCGTTTAAATGTATATTTTGAACTATTTTAAAAAATGACGAATATCTCGTCTTATTTACATCGCATACAGTAAATTAGGATATCTGAACTTAGAATAAAAGCTCTTTGTATCCTATTATTATAACGAATTAACATATACGTGTAATTACAATCACACTAATGAATTTAGGGGGTTACATGATGAATTTTACGACAATGAATAACGCCCGGAATTATCATAGGGTAATTATTTATCAGCCATCTGCATTATGTGCGGTAGTAAATAATATCTGCAGTGGATCGCTCCTAATCACATGCATCTGTAACAATATTGATTACTTCGGCGTGGGGCGAAAGTGCTCTCGACTCGGGATAATTAACAATGACTTGCGGAACAGATGAGAACTTGCCGGCGACGATCATTCGATTAAAAAGATCTGCTTTCTGCGCGCCCTCATAGATTCAAACTGATTGGATTGAATTGATGGAAACATTGTAAGAGTAGTTTACATCATTACACAAATATTCAGTAAATATAAAAAAATATAGGCTGAAAGACTAATCGTCGATAGCGTATAGGCCAGTGATGGGGAAACTACGGCCCGCGGGCCAAGTCCGGCCCGAGGAAAGGTTTAATCCGGCCCGTTTAAGAGTGCCGTCGTGAGAATGTTTGAACGCGTTCTTACTTCGTAATGTGACGACCCGCATAAAAACTACCTACCTACGATTAAGCATTATTCTTTGGCCCGCTACGATTGTCTGGTTATTACAAATGGCCCGTCTTAAAAAAAGTTTCCCCACCACTGGTATAGGCGATTAAATAGGCGTATTTAATCAAATTATTTATTCGAGCTGTAAAAATGAAGTTGTTAAAAGTATAGTAATAAAGATATTATATATATAAAAAATAACTACACTCTAAAATTTAGCATTCATCGCGTATGATATTAACACGAACAATATTGATGGGGTATTTTCAGACATTGCTTTCTTTTTTAGGAGCAATATTTTCTCTATATTTAAAGTGTAGATATACTTAAAGGAATTCAAACCTATATACATGTATAATCTGTTTTTTTTTTTTAGTATTACCAATCAAATGTGGCATTTCAAAATTTTAGTGGTGTGATGCAGGTTGTATGTTTTAGGTTAGAACAAGATTAATCACATATTATATAGTGAATCAACTTTTAATTTGTAGGTTATCTGAAGGGAAGTCTGGCATTATTAAGACAATTCAATTACCTCACAAAGATTACGTTTACAAATTTATTTACCTGTCTATTAATCACATATTATATTGTAAATTAACTTTTAATTTGTAGGTTATGTGAAGGGAAATCTGACAGTAATAAGACAATTCAATTAACTCACAAAGATTACGTTTACAAATTTATTTACCTGTCACCGGCTCAAATTATTTGTATCTACTACCAATTGAATAAAATGTCTCTGAGGATCAGGTAATATTCCTTGCTCAGGAACAACAACAAACAATCTTTATTGACAACAGTAGGTATTACATAACATGTATAATTAATTATTTTATTTTATTTTGTATGAGTGCTGATCCTGTTGCCAATCGGCTATCGACCCGTGGTCTTTCCGCCAAAATTGTCAATTGTCATGAAATTGTCAGTAGGTACGTCAGTTAGTGTCCTGATGAAATGATGAGATGAATTGAAATATGGTGGTGGCTGGGTTTTTGAATTTAGGAAGGTTGTCAGGATTACGTGGCAGGCACATATGGAGTAAGGTCTCTATATTATATGGGTTGGTTGCGAATTTTTCGGCAAGGTAAATTAGGCGTTGTTCAATGGGAATTATTTTTGTTTTTTCGTAGAGGAGAGTATTCGAAGGGTTGTGTAAGGGATTGTTGGGGTGTCTCATCTTAGTCAGTAGGGCTGAACGTTCACCAACCTGAATGTGTTTTAGCACAGATGGACGTGGATTGAGGAAAAGGATGGCTGCATAGTCAAGAAGAGGGCGACAAATCATTTTATAAATATGGCCTGCTCAGGAATATCTGTCTTCTTTATTATCTGCCTATTTATATGCTCAAATTTAAAAAAGTTCTAAATACATGGAATTTTTTTTTAGGTATACATGTTACGATTTTTCAATGTAAATTTTCAGACCGTGATCTTATTAAAAACCTTCAATTGAAAAACTCTAACGAGTGTTTTCCACTCCCAGACTGAGCATGAAGTAAAATTTCGAGTTTAGAAAAGCCTGAAAATTTGGCTTGGTCGCGTAGCGCAGCGGAGCGACCAAGCCAAATCAGGCTTTTCTAAACTCGAAATTTTACTTCATGCGTCACGCGTACAAAACACTGATTTGAAGTGAAGTTCAAAATATACTGCTTCGTTCTGATCACATGTTCATTAATTATGCAAATGGAACATATGAAAATATACTTAAAAGAAAAAATCCTTGTATGTGTTGTAAAGTTGCAAGTTGTAGCGTTCTCTTTTTTTTGAAAATCTCTGCATCGTGACAATTTATTTGACAAATTATAATTTATTTGTTACATTGATAATCATTTACCAACATCTCAAAATTTGATGTTTAAATAACCCTACTGTTAACGCACGACTGCAACTGTTCGCAGTAAATACACCCTAAGTTTGGTCATATTTAAAAAAACAGAGTTTATATAGAGAGGGGGGGGCTAGAAATAGTTTTTAGTTTTGCTATTGCGGGGGGGGGCAAGTTCTGGTTACGCCACTGTCCCTAATTACAATCTCTACTAAGAAAGTATAATTGACAAAATTATGTTTAAAGCTCACGTTATTTGTAACTGTTTATTCAACACAACATAAGACAGCATTTTTTAAATATCGGTGATTTTTTTAAATGTACCATTTATTCCCGATGATAATTACTGGTTCCGATCGCTGGTCCGGAAAAATAGAAATCGGGGTCGAGCCCCCTATGCGGGTGGGCCATTCACACGCAGACTTTGTCATTTTTCAAATTTCCACCTCATTTATGTGCGCGAGCGTGTATTCACGTCCTGTCCTGAAAACGAAAAATGCTCCGTTTGTGCGAAAAAAAAATATAATAAACAGTGGGAAACGAATCGATATGGAAAAGTGGAGATAAGCCCATGGAAAAAAAAACCCGACCAACAAATATTTTTACTACCGAACATTATCAAGCCTGCATTCGTAATGTACGCATAAAAGGCCCAGAGTATTTGATAAGCGCCCTCTCACTTTCCTTCATTACCCAAAAAATACAGATATAAATGCGGTTGTTATTATGATGAGGAAAATAGCGTTTGGTATTTTTATTTCGTTTTAAATTGACGCTATTTTTTAATCACGTTTTATATACACTTTTTACGTGAAAATCGTAATGTTAAAAAACTACACATATAGACAGTTTTTATTCGGTTCAAAATTTACAAATTTCATTTCATATATCTTGAATATGTTTTTCATCTTTTCCGTGACCTGCGTTCATTTTGGTGGAAGTGACGGGCATATTAAAACTACTTCAGTTTATATAAACATTTATATGATTTATATAATAAAATTTATATAATTTCCGTCATTTTTTGCTAATAACAAACAAATATTAACAAATAAACGACTCAAATTATATATAATATATCATATGTTCAATATAAGAAAAGCCTCTAGAGTGCCATGAAAAATATTTATTTATTTATTTATTTATTCTCTCACAGGAAACCCCTTTTACAAAGAATATTGTATGTTGGCATCTTTGAAATTATATAATAATAATAATATAATAATAATAACTTCTCTGCCCAACAGAAAACCATTTACAGGACATATTACATATAAAATGCAATTTCAAAGTTTAAACAAATAAAAACAATGTGTATTGAACTGAGATATCTATAACAAATAATAATGATAATATATATTGTAATTATTATGTCTGACGTTTTATGTGTCAATTCCCAAATTGTGTAGCCAACTTAAATTTAAAAAAATATTAAAACATGGCACTCTAGAAGTTTTTTTTTTAATTGAACATACGATATTAACAAACAAAGAAATAACATCTTGAATTTATCATGATTTTTATCAATTTTTGTGTCGTTTTAAACGTTACTTAACCTTTTCGGCCTTGACGGTGGCATTTGCCACCACTAAAATTTGGTAAACATACAGGACATTATAAACGGGAGGGAAGGTACCCCACGCTGATTACCAACTAGCTCAGGTTGGTTGAGTTAGAGAGAGATGAGCAACTAACTTTTGAAACACGTATGCTGTTTTAAATTATTTATTTTAAAACAAAATAAAACAAATTCAAAAAAACATTAAAACAACAAACAGAATAAGAACAAGAGAACCACAGTGCACGAGTTACAGAGCAGACTTGGTGTGGCGTCGGCGTCGCGATCGGGATTTCTACTAACCCAGCGGTGGCGTCTGGCTAGTGGTGGCTTCCGGATGGAGGCGGCGTCCAAGTACCAAAACGGCGTCTCGGTGTGAGACGGCGTCGGTGGGGTGGTGCATCTGGCTGGATCCGGAGGCAGCAACAAACACTACGCTCGTAGTGCGGGACGTCAGGAACGACGGCGAAACGGCTAGCGTTGGCGTCGGGCAGTTTCCTGGCGTCGGCGGGTTGTTGGCCTGGCCTGGATCCGGCGGAAGCAACGAACGCTGCACTGGAGCGTCGTTGTGGCGTCGAGGCGACTGCGCTGGCAATCGGATTCTCGGCGTCCTGGTCCAAGAACAGGAACGACGGCAGGGACGGCTAACGTCGGCGTCGGTAGTTTCCTGTTGTTGGAATCTTCTTCTGGCGGCAGGAACGACGGCTAGGACGTCTGGCGTCGGCGTCGGTCAGAACTTCCTGGCTCAGAGAGAAGAGTTGAGGAACGGTAGTTCCTCCTGAATCCACATGCTGCCCCTGTACAGCACAAGAGTGGACTGCTTCCTGGATGCCGTCCCCCGGTATTTATGCCACGAAAAATGGCTTGGAGAAGGGATGATTTTGAGGACTACGTGACCGTTGGCAAAGAATTCGCTAGAAAGTAATTATTGCAGACAACATAATTACTTCCAGCGAACCCTCAAATCCAAACAACCGTTAAGCTGCAATTTGAAAGAAGTATAGAAATTTATAATCTCTCTTCTTTCAAATTGCAACGGTGGTCATTAGTCCTCTCCCTTAATTGCCGATTTCGAAAAACCCCGAGGGACAATCCGCCACACCTGCCCAGGTAGATAGTGGCCCGGGCACGGTTTAAACCGCCCGAGATAATCCTTTGGACCGGTCAATTAGTTAATTGCTGGGTACGAACTCATTTTAAATAAAGGAAGAATTGTAAATAATATTTACAATTCTTGTTGCCGGAGATTAAAATAGTCCCCGGTAACAACATTTTTCTTTTGAATATACATGCATGAGCTGTAACTTTTCCGATAACCGTTTGTTTTTTAAAATTGTTTAATTCTAAGTCATAACGAAAGTTTTCTACTTCCAAATTAGGCAAGAAGTAAAATTTCGAGTTTAGAAAAGCCTGAAAACTTGGTTTGGTCGCGTAGCGCTACGCGACTAAACCAAATTTTCAGGATTTTCTAAACTCAAAATGTTACTTCATGCGCCACGCGTATAAAACACTGATTTTAGGTGAAGTTCAAGTTACTCTACTAAAGCAATATACTAAAAACGTGCATTCTGAACATTACATCAGTGTTTAGTACGCGTGGCGCATGAAGTAAAATTTTGAGTTTAGAAAAGCCTGAAAATTTGGTTTGGTCGCTCCGCGCTTCGCGCTACGCGACCAAACCAAATTTTCAGGCTTTTCTAAACTCGAAATTTTACTTCATGCTTAATCTGGGAGTGGAAAACACTCGTTTAAAAGTTCAATTTGAAATATTTGTCAAAACAACGAATATCTGAAGATTTACAGCGGATACAATGTATTGAGATATGTATACTTAAAAGAAAGACTATCTGAAATAGTAATAAATAATATGCAATGCAGAAAACATTTTTGTGGGCACCAGAAAAATGCCAGGTCTGATAGGGTTAATTTAATTAAATCCGCTTTTATCGATTTTTATTATTTCTAATTAATTTTGAAACTAATGTTTATTATTTTTTACTTCTTTTACAAATCTTGTTATTTAATCAGTAAATTTCGTAATTTTTAAAATTCCTTTTGAATAGTAATAAGCTTTATTTACAAGTTCAGATAATGTTCATGCTTTTCAACAACTTTGACATTTTCAACGAATTATGTAATTTTTCTAGTTATATAAAAACCGTCAGATTTAAAATATTTCGCAGTTTTCGTAAATTTAATGATTTGGTCAATTTTTACGATTCCAATTTCGCTATTTTTACTTTCCCCCGTATGTAATACAAAGGGAAAGTATTGTTTTCGTGAAAATTTTCGAATCAAAAATTTTAGCTGAAATATCCGTTTTGAGGTCCCCTGAGTCGAATAAGACCATTTTTGAAAAATGTCTGTCTGTCTGTCTGTGTGTCTGTGTGTGTGTCTGTGTGCGCTGTACCGCAAAAACCGCTAAAGATATCGAGATGAAACTTGAAACTTAAGCTTTTTATTACAATCGGAAGAACTGAAAAGCTTTTGGTGAAAATCGGAAAACCGGAAGTGGTACTTTACTCTTAGCGTTTTTCAGTTTTTTCAGATTTTTTTAATAAATGTTCATCAAACAAAAAATTATTTCAAATAAAAGTTGTAGATAATAACAAAATAAAGATGTATTGTTCACTTACTTTTTGTCATAGCACTCTTAGTTTTTTAGATATTTCGAAAGTTGTGTGTTCTATCTAGTTATTGGTGTGTGACATAGTATGTGTCGATACAATTGAAAAATATTTCAAATAAAAGTTGTAGGAAATGAAAAACTAAAGATTTTTTGTGGACTCACTTTTTGTCATAGCACTCTTAGTTTTTGAGATATTTAATAAATAGTGTTTTTTATCTAGTCATTGATTTGTGTCAGTGTGTGTGTTGATACAATTGGAAAATGTTTCAAATAAAAGTTGTAGGTAATAAAATATTAAAGATTTTTGTATCTTCACTTTTTGTCATAGCACTCTTAGTTTTTGAGATATTCAATAAATAGTGTTTTTTATCTAGTCATTGGTTTGTGTCAGTATGTGTTGATCCAATTGAAAAATGTTTCAAATAAAAGTTGTAGTTATCAAAAAGTTGAAGACATTTTGAAAATAATAATGCTACAAATATTTTAAAAGTGATTTAATACGCAATTTACGGGGGAAAGTACTATGATGGACACATCACCATTTTTAGTTTGCTGTATTTGTACCTAACCACATACAGGAAATTTTTCTTTTAGGTCTACATATCACAATTTTTTATGTACATTTTTCAGACATTCTACAAGTATTTGTAGATCATAGTAGCCTGATCTACAAATACTTGTAAACTATGTAGATCTGGATACTTCTGGAATCTGTAGATCTGGATCCTTTTAAAAACTGTAAATCTGGGTTCTACAAGAGTTTGTACATAAAGTTGATATTAAATTCTGTAGATCTAGATACTTCTAGAATCGGGAGAATAAATCCTGTAGATCTGGATACTTCTAGAACAGTGGTGGGGAAACTTTTTTTAAGACGGGCCATTTGTAATAACCAGACAATCGTAGCGGGCCAAAGAATAATGCTTAATCGTAGGTAGGTAGTTTTTATGCGGATCGTTACATTACGAAGTAAGAACGCGTTGAAACATTCTCACGACGGCACTCTTAAACGGGCCGGATTAAACCTTTACGCGGGTCGGACTTGGCCCGCGGGCCGTAGTTTCCCCATCACTGTTCTAGAACCTGTAGATCTGCATACTTCTAGACCTGTAGATCTAGCTTCTACAAGTATTAAAGATGAGGCTACTACTAAATTCTGTAGATCTAGCTTCTACAAGAATCTGTAAAGTTACAGAATCTTGTAGAACAGTACAGATTCTACTTCTTGTAGAGTTCTCTAATTACAGTACTTGAAAAGTGTGCCATACTTGAAAGCTTTCGAAATATCAATTATTTTAAACGTTAAAAATATCGCAAAATGATAAATATATTGAATTATGATTATTTCTGTTAATAAAAGCATTTTTTTCTGGCTAAATTTTAAGATATCATATAAATCCTCTAGAGTGCCATGGAAAATATTGTAGGTTGGCAACTCTAAAATTATACATTATAATTATCATGTCTGATGTTTTTTATGTCAATTCCTAAAGCGTATACCCAACTTAAATTGAAAAGAAAATGAAATCAAGGCACTCTAGAGGTTTTTTTTTATCGAACAAGCGATATATATTTATTGAAGCAATAACATTCAAAGCAAACGGCCAAACGCTGAACAAATATCATTTAGCAATTTGGAAAACAAATGATAGCTGGCCTCTCAACAAATATTTAACTTTTTGTATGGACATTAAACAAACTATACTCTCCTATGATAAGAAAAAATCAGAAAATTGAAATAATTGTTTAATTAAATTTAAGGCATACAATTATTTCAAGAATTGAGCACATTAAAATTTCTCAATATATCTCGTGAAATTTATTATACATATATCGAAAATAAAGGTTCTGCAAAAAATTAAAAAATACAAAAATACCCTAATGACGGTTTTTCAGTTCAGTTCAATTAAACTTAAAAATTGTTTTTTTTTAAATTTTATTCTAATTTGAGTAAAATAAAATTACTAAAATATCATAACTTGAATATTTTTGACAGTAAAACAGTCATGACATTATGACATTTCAGTTCAGTTAAATTAAACTTAAAAATTTGTTTTTGTTTTAATTTTATTCTAATTTGAGTGAAACAAAATTCTTAAAAAATCACAACTTAGATAGTTTTTACAGTCAAATAGTTATGACATTATAACATTCCAGTTCAGTTAAATTAAAATTAAAAATTTGTTTTTTTCGTTTTATTCTAATTTGAGCGAAATTAAATGCTTAAAAAATCATATCTTGGATATTTTTTACAGTCAAAATCGTTTATAAAGACACCGGCTATATTGTACAATCGGATATACCGTGCAAAAAAATCCCTGTATCTTATACAGGGATTTTTATTTTAAGTATATACATATCCCAAGCCAAATTACTCAAATTTTAAAAGTGTAAGATTTGGTTGGACGCAATAAACATTTGTAAAATTAATGAATGAGATTAAACATAAATTCAAGCTAAATTTATTTTAAATTTCGCTTGAATGCAAATTTTCAGGCTTTTCTAAACTTGAAATTTTACTTCATGCATCACGTCTATAAAACACTGAAATATTTTCAAATTAATAAATATATTGCTGAATCATTATTAAAATATAATACGCTAAAGCAAGATTAAAAATATACTGCTAACTGAAATAAACTTCAAGCTTTTCTAAACTCGAAATTTCCATAAATTTTCCAAATTTTAAGGCTTTTCTAAATTTACAATTTTACTTTATGCTCCAGGCGTGTAAAATATTGATTAAAACTTAAGTTTTAAAGCACACACTTTCATCAACTTTAATTAGAATAACACATTAAATTATTTTATACAACAAAAAATTATCTTATTAACTTACCTTATCGATAAAAAAAAAATGCCCAACGCCACAACTCTTGTATTTATTGACTCATTTTATTGAACTAAAAACCTAAGTCAATGGCCGTTTAGATACTCAAAAATGACATGAATATTGATTTTTTTTTCAGTAATAACTTCATTCCCAAATAATAGTCAACTTAAGATTTTTAAATGGCTGCCGATAATTTTTTTAATTTTATTTCATTAGACACTATTTTTCTAAATCCAATAACGCTCAATTTCTTGTTTTTTTTCAATGTTTTCGTAGATTATTTTTAAATCTGCTATTTAAAATTACATTTTTTTTTTAATTATAATTAGTGTGCCTTGTAAAGAAAGTGACAACTGTCATTTATTGTGAGGTTATGCTATTAATAATAATAGTGTGCCTTGTAAAAAAAAGTGACAAATGTCATTTATTGTGAGGTTATGACATTAATAATAGTAAAACAACAAATAAATACCTACCTTACAATTTAATGTAGAATAAAAGTAAAGGAAAAATGAGAATATTTTGTTATTTTAATATTTCAATTATGACTCTTTTCTTTTAGTGTATTTATAACTTCACAACATTTCAGTGTTTTATACGCGTGGCGCATGAAGTAAAATTTCGAGTTTCGTGAAAATTTGTCTCGGGTCGCTAGCGCGACCCTCGACAAATTTTCTACGCGGGGCTTTTCTAAACTCGAAATTTTACTTCATGCTTCATGCAAATTTTCACGGGGCTTTTCTAAACTCGAAATTTTACTTCATGGGCCACGCGTATTAAACACTGAAATATTGTAAAGTTTAAAAAATACTAGCCTTTATTTTGTTCGGTTGCTTGACAAATTGTATCGAATCTTCTAAGCTGATTATACATACTAATTCTATTTATCGATTTTGATCAGTATTTTCTTTCATGGCACACTACATTTATTGCTAAAAAATCATGTGAACAAGATTTATTTTACATTTTTTCTAGCATAAATATTAAATTAAAATCAACATATCGAGCATAATTGGATTCAGAAAAACAATGTCCAATATAATAAAATAAGAAAAGTATATACAGCCATTTACAAATTTAAAGTTGACTTTTATTTGGCAATAAACTAAATTTTAAAAAAAATATATAATTTGTGTCAATTTATGGTATTCAAACCGCGATTGACTTTGTTTTTTAGTTCATTCAAATCGATCAACAAATAACAAAGTTATGGCGTTGGGCGTTTTTTATCGAACACCCCCCACTGAGCAAAAAACAAACAAATAACGTTATAACAACATTGTATATATATATATATATATATATATATATATATATATATATATATATATATATATATATCAGCACAAGAAGTAACGGTCGTACTACGTTAGAGGCAGAGTTCGGAAAATTTCCTAACAGGGCATTCGACCAATAATACGGCAGGAGAGATGTGTGTAATCTACTTTATTGTAATACCAAGCTTTCGGGACTCATTTTGTCCCTTCCTCAGGGTTAACAATTTGTGATTATTTGAACAAACTATTGTTAAACTGACGCTGCATTTGTTTGATTATTCTATCGCTACTCATGGTGGTTGTTGAATTTAAAAAAGCGAGGTTATGGTGTATAAAAAACGTAACAGCGTGGTTACAGAAAAGTGAAATTTTAAAATAAACGGCACATTCACATGTTAAAACTATGGAAATTATCACTGCGTTGCACTGTTTCTTGGATAACCCGGGGTGGTATCACCGCGAATGTTTAAATTTAATTAACCTGTATTCGCGTGGTCGCATCGTAGTGCGAAACGACGCACGTGTTTTCACACTTCATATATATATATATATATATATATATATATATATATATATATATATATATATATATATATATATATATATATATATATATATATATATATATAACAATATTTTTACCGATAATTGAAAAAATAATGAAAAATCCCCATTTATTTATCTATTTCCTATTTTTGTGTGATGATACATAAAAAGGCGATTTCAGTATTGAGCTCGAAAGTAAGTCTTATCGCCCCTATTTAAATCAACCTGTTGTCGCGTACCGTTCGAAACTTTATATTTACAATAAAATCTGTTCATGAAGAGAGAGTCGCATCCCGGATCTCCGGAATTTATGCACGGGATTTATGCGGGGATTTTAGTGCCTACTCCCACAGATCCGCGCATAACGTCCACGCGTTCACCTTTTTTTCTTTAATAAGCTGTTTTATTACCTCCGTCCACATAAAACGGCTTTGTTTGGCGGTTACTTGCTATTCATGGATGCACTATTTTATTTGCATGCACGAACGTTATTCGCCGGATAGGTTTATGACTTTAACGTCCTTGTAATAGTTACGCACGTTTATTATTCATTTTATTTACTTAGGTTTATTAACATTTTTAAATTTTATTTTAAAAATATCTTTTACCCAAGTTTTATGGATGTGAATTGTCAAAACGAAATGTGTTTTTAACAGTGATTTAATATTTAACCGAAAGATGCATACGATTTAAAAGTAGTAATTTTCAGCAGCGGCTCGCAGCCTAACTTCAGGGTAGGCCAGAAACCCAAGGTAATATGTATCCGTTTTTGAAAGGTGACTTTGTTGTGCAATTCCTTGTATTTATAAAGCACGATCCCAACCTCAAAGTTTGTGTGCCTTGGCGCTGTGGCCTACCCTGAAGTTTGGCTGCGAGCCGTCGCTGGTAATTTCCATTTTCTTAATGTATATTTATTATTAATTGCCAGTTTCCATGTTCCTAAAGTATTTTATCTTGATTTTAAGAGGCTTTGAATGTCTATCGATTAAGGGCCAGTTGCACCAAACACGTTGAACTGATTGAACTTTGAACTCGAGTCCTCATTTTATTTACTGTTTTACAAATAAAGAACAATGAAGCTCAATTTTGGTAATTATTATATTTAGATCTAAATTGTGTATTATTTATTCGATGCGTTTGATTATGGTTTAGTAAAAAGATTTGATATGTTCAACGCATGGCCCCCACATAGTAATTCGGGCCCCCAGGCCAGGATCTCTGGCGAGTCCCCTCTTCCCTAGGATCGAGGGTAGCATGATACCATCCATATACGATACCCTGCGGCGCGCCAGGCTTTCCTAATCCCGGACCTCAGGGCTAAAGCCCTGCCAGCCCACTCTTGCGGAGGCCATAGATCAACGTCGCTAAAATATAAGTCGTATAATTATAATACTATTTACCTTTTGCGCCGTTCGGTTGTGTTAAGACATTACCCGCGTGACTTCAATACATGCCTGCATGGCCTATACCCCCTCGATACAGCAGTCATCAAATGTTTGGAAATTTTAAAATATTATTGGCGCGAAACTGTTAGGATTTATTATTTAACAAATGTTACATACGCGTCATTCGGAATACACCCTTGAACTCAAGTTAAGCTTTAATTCGAGTTCGACGGTTTTGGTACAACTGGGCCTAAGTATAATTTAATCGTGATTCAACTACTGTTTGTATAAATGACATCAGTTGGAATTTAAATTATTTATACCGAAACAAATGGTCCAATTGTTGTTAATATATACAGTTCACGGCCTTGTTTTCATTTTTAAGCCCTACAGTACTCTACGTTTTCATTCGCAAAGGTGTCTAATCTCTGCAATTACTCTCATTGATTTTAGTAGTTTATTGATTAGTTCGGGATATATCCGGCAGATGTCTTCACATTTCTCTTCTATGAAGTATTTATCTTCGACTTTAATTTCACCTCGTCCTCATAGATGGCACTGTTGTATAGTAGGCGATTTAACTAACAGATGACGCTACATGTTTTCTCTACGTATCATTTTCATTGAATTTAATCTCCACCCCTTTCCCAAAGATGACGCTAATAAGTTTTATAGAATGCTGTTATTTATTATTATATTAAAAATATATGTAATCTTTCAAATGTTATAATTACATTCTTATGATTATAAAAAATACATTAAATATGGCTATGTGGATTTTTTTCATTTATTTTTTGTCGTTTTTTTTTGTATATTAATGTTGGCGTTACTGATTCGCTCAAGTCTAAAAAATGGCCGAAGTGTTGTCCTCAGAAATTTGGAAAAATTGGGAAAAATCAGGAAAAAATGAATTGTAAGTAGATTTTTTTCGTAAATCCTGGACTTAATTTAGTGCCGGCAAAATGTGGCCTAGTTATTTTTCGTTTTCCGAACGCCCACCGGTGAAACCGTTAGTGTTGCGTCCGTTTTATAAACACAGCGTTGTTTACATAAATATACCACGAGATACACGACGCGTTTCATAAAAACACCTTGATATTCCTCACTATCTTATAATTGTTGCAAATCCTTGCACATTTTTTATTGGATTTGATAATTTGCTGAGGCAGATATTTTATGTTTCAATTAGGTTAGTTTCGATGATTTATTACCTCAAAAAACATGTTGAGTAATATTCATCATCCTCATAAAAAATTAATCAACAATTATTGCATCAAACTAACATAATTACACCAATTAAATGATCATAAAAATAACCTGTTCCTTATCCATTTGTAATTATTTCCAGCACAAAAACATGCGTTCAACTTATCAAAAACGAATCGAAGAGCCCGATGTTCGACAAATCGGGCAAAGTCAGCCGTATATCCGTTTTCATAAACGAATTGATATCGAACGGTGTTTACGGCAGCGTCAAGAAAGAGTCCGTGGTGACCGCACTGCAGGAGCTCGTGACGCTGCACAACGATATTCCCTCCATCATTCTGGACATTTTGAATATAACCGACGCCGAGACCTCGGACTCCCAAGGGGAGGACACGAAGGAACGGCTCAATTTTTGCTACATCGTCAAAGAGTGCGACAAATTCCTGTCGGACAAGCTCTTGAAAGAACGGTTGGAGATCGACACGTTGCAGGAGGTCGGGATTTTGAAAAATAGGAGTTTTTACACGAAGTTTATTAAAGTGAAGACAAAATTATAGTAAGTGTTTTTAAAATTATTTATATTTATGAGTACAAATCCGCAAACATATCTTGCCGTTGCGCAGTGTCAAAATTGTGGGCGTTAAGGACTGGCGCTCTCGATAGGTTTCGTGAAGTCCGTGCGTCTAGTACATTTATTTTCAAAAGAAAAAGTGCGCTCTTGAGTTTTAAATGAATAGCGTGCACGAAGAATACCCGCTGGCTTATTTCAGGAACTGAACTCGCCCTGCAGTACGCCGTTGGCTTTATCTCTGCTTGTTTTTCTAACTTATATTTGCCGATCTGTAGAATAGAACTCTGTTGACTGAACTCGCCCCGCAGTACACCGTTTGCTTCATCTCTGCTTGTTTGTCTAACTTAAATTTGCCGATCTGTAGAATAGAACTCTGTTAAAAAAATCCGCAATAATCAGCTTGTGAACTAAGTGTAACGCTCACAAAAGTTTAAATGTGCGGTATAGCAATTGTTTTTTAGACTACTCACTAACAAAAATTGGGTTGGTCGGGTTTTGAAAATACGTACATTATTTGTCGCGCAGTAGATGCATCTTTTCCACATCATGGTTTGCTAATCGTATGAATTTTTATTTTAGTTACAAACAACGAAAATTTAATCTATTTCGTGAGGAGAGCGAAGGTTTCGCGAAACTCATCACCGAATTGAATCAGGACTTTAATGATGAAGTTACGCATGAACATCTATTAGACGTCGTCCAATCGCTTATAGGTAAGAGTAATATTAAGCAAAGCATTGAAATTGTTTTTGAACACACTTGTAAAAATAATTTTAGGTTGTTTTAATTTGGATCCGAACAGAGTGTTGGATATAATTCTAGAAAGTTTCGAAAACAACCCAAAAAATGCACATCTTTTTATCCCGTTGATTAGGTCATATATGAGTGATGCGAAACCGATTTGCGAGGTTTTAGGATCGAAATTCACTTTACAGAAAAATTCAGATAATGCTGTTCCTCAATCGTTGTACATCCTTACAGCACATCTTTTACAACACGGGATTATTTCATTGGATGATATTTATATTTGGGTAATTATTCAATATAAAAATTTGTTTGGTAATAATTTAAGCTGCATTTCGAATAATTCAAAAACTTGAATATTCAAATATGAATATTTTAATTATTAAATTATTCACATATTTGAATATTCAAACATAAATATTTTAATCATTGAATTATTTATATATTTAAATATTCAAGTGTTTCAATATTTAAATATATTTTTGATTAAATAATTAAATTTAAATATGCTTAATAGTATATTTTAAACTTCAATTCAAATCAGTGCTTTATACGCCTGGTGCATGAAGTAAAATTTCAAGTTTAGAAAATCCTGAAATTTGGTTCGCTCTGCTTCGCTTTGCAACCAAACCAAATTTTCAGGCATTTCTAAACTCGAAATTTTACTTCATGCTTAGTCTTGGAGTGGAAAACACTTGTTCGACAGATAGAACTTTTAACGACAACACTGAGTTCCTAAAGAAAATGGAAAACAAACACAAACCGTTGTTATTTTCCTAATCTTTATGAGTTTTGTTAATTATCTTGTTGTTTATTATTATTAGCTATTGTTAATCCACCAAAAGATTAAAATATAAGCATAAATGTTTTGATTAATGCTGGAAATTTTTAAAATTGAAGTGTTCATTCAAAAACATTCAAATGTATGAAATAATACTTCAATTTTATAAATTTCCAGCTTTAGTACAAGTTATAATCAAGGGTTATTTTAGTTTTCACCAGATGATAAAGTGATGGCCAAAGATTGGGAGAAAGAAATGAAGGATACTAAAGAGTATGTTAGGAAATTGGCGATTATTTCGTTGAATAACAAAGAGAAGGAGGAGAACGTTGAGGAGAAGGAGAGTCCATATGAAAAGTACCAGACTAATCAGAAGCTAAATTTGCTACAGGCTATGTTGACGGTTGGGGATTGGGAGAATGCAAAAATGTTGATTAATCGGCTACCTGAGCATTACGCTGTTGGTTTCGAACCGATCGCTAAAGCTTTGTGCAATTTACTTCATATTGTCGTCGAGCCTGTATATCGAGAGTGAGTTAAATATTAATTTATTAATGTTCTTGTTTAATGCTTTGTTGCAAATTGTGCAACAATTGAAAAAGATTTATGATTTATATGAACCGTCTTATACACACAAGATTTATGATTTATATGAACCTGTAAAATGGTTCATATAAATCACAAAAATTCTTGACGAAATTTGTTCTATTTATATAAAAGTTTTGCTATAATTTTATATATAAAATTATTTTCTGAAGAAATACTATCATAGTCGTGCGCACTACAGAAATATCATATGCCCTCACCATCAGCTGTTCTCCATCTTTTGCTGCAGCCGCTCTGTGAATATATAACGGCAAAGCACTAATTGCTATTAATAAAAATATTCCACTACCATTTGTAACAATAACCAGTGACAACTAGTTATTAGGTTATGAATAAGTGCGTAAGTTGCATCTGTCAAGAATTCTTTAAATTATATTGAGTATGCCCACTGTTTTTCTCTTGAATTCTTGCAAAAGAAATATTGTAAAAATTGCTGTATTTCACTTGACATATACCTAGTGTTAACGAGGAAACCTGGCCATAGGAAAATAGTGTTTATCTTAAATTTTAATTAATTAATAATAGGTTGCCACGACATATTTGTGTTTAATGTCATGTTGACGGATTTATTTTTCGTTGTGTTGTAAAGGTGAAAATGATTCTATGGAAGAGAGTGTTTATAAATAAAATAAATATTTGCTATTTATTTCAATAAATGGATTATCTTTCATTGCAATTCTGAAAGACCCTATTTAGCTATGGCCAGGTTTAATGGTTTACACTTGGTATATATTTTGATTTTTGCGATATTTCTCTTGTGTGTAAAACATCTCTATGGAAATAAAATTGTATTTATCAGTTTACGAATGAAAGAATGTAATTTAAATTCGATCAATAACATTTTAGGCATTGGAAAATGGGGAAAATCCAAGGAAAACCAATCAAACAGCACGAGAGCAAACTTGCCCCAAAACAAGCTCAAACATTTTTCGAGCTTCGTGACGTTGCCATCCCGATGTTAACCGTATTAGGACCATCATTACATTACGACCCGATCTTACTCTACAAAATAATCCGCCTGGCGAAACTTGCTTTAGCACAAGACAACATCGATGCTACAAAACCCCCACCTGACAAAGACACCCTTTACTACGATATAATAACTTTACTGGATGTTTCAATACTACCATCCCTTTCTTATCTGGATTGCAATTGTTCTATCGCCGAAGAAATCTGGAGTTTGTTAAAACTTTACCCTTATCAAACGAGGTATTGTTTGTACAGCCGTTGGAAAAACGAAACTTATACGATTTACCCGGATTTGATGAGGAAACGAGGGGATTCCGAGAAAAGGATTAAAAACATAATGAAGCGGGTCAGTAAAGAAAATATTAAACCGGCCGGGAGGATCATCGGGAAGTTGACCCACTGCTCGCCCGGATTTTTATTCGATTACGTCTTGGTGCAGATTCAGGTTTACGATAACCTAACATTACCGGTCGTCGATTCCCTAAAGTACCTGACTAATTTATCCTACGACGTGCTCGGGTTTTGCTTGATCGAGTCTCTGGCGAATGCAGATAAAAAACGGGTAAAACACGACAGCACCTCGATTTCAAGCTGGTTGCAGAGCTTGTCGGCTTTCTGCGGTGCCATTTTCAAGAAGTACAATATTGAGTTAACGGGGTTGCTGCAGTACGTAGCTAATCAGTTAAAGGCTCAAAAAAGGTGAGATTTGTGAAAGGTTTCTCGAGTGGTTTTATTGATGTGTTTGTTTTTCTGCAGTTTGGATCTGTTGATCCTCAAAGAAATAGTACAAAAAATGGCTGGGATTGAAACGGCTGAGGATTTGACGATGGAGCAGCTCAATGCAATGTCTGGAGGGGAATTGTTGAAAATTGAGGTTAGTACATTGATTAGTAATGTCTACAATTAAAGACGATTTAACTCAAGGGGTTAAATCGTTTTTAAAAAGCGATTTAAAAATACATACAAGGATTTTTTCTTTTAAGTATACTTTTACATATTCCATATAAAGATATAAACATACGCTTAAACATTAAACGTCTTATAAACTGAGCATTTATTTGCTTGAGGTGGAAAAAATTTATTTATTGGTTTTTTATTTTCGTATGTAGGCTGGTTATTTCAATCAAGTTCGAAACACGAAAAAATCTTCACTGCGGCTCAAAGAAGCGATGGCCGATCAAAACCTGGCCGTCACTTTATGCCTCTTGATTGCTCAGCAGAAATACTGCATTGTGTATCGAGAGACGCAACAGAGCCACTTGAAATTAGTGGGAAAACTATCCGACCAATGCCAGGACACTTTGGTGCAATTTGGAACGTTCTTGGGCTCGACTTTATCAGTGGACGAGTATGTTAATCGGCTACCCTCAATCCAGAACATGCTGTTGGAGTATCACATTCCCAACGAAGTTGCATTTTTCCTCGCCCGACCGATGTTTAACCATGCGATAAATGTAGGTGATAAATAATAATTTTTTAAAAAGCTTGAGTCCTTATGCATAGTCCTGTGATTAAACTGTTACTAACGTGTGATTAACTAATCTCGATTAAGGTGTTACTAAGTATGCCTTATGCATAGTCGTGTTTTAATAGATACTTGTTATTAGTGTCTAACTTTAGTTGCTCGTATTGGCAACATTGGGCCGTATGATTTCCCCTTTCGTTAAGGCAAAACATATCAGAATTAACATATATGCCAGAAACAAACAAAATAAACTACTGTCTCTAACTTCAATGTAGGGGAAATCATACAGACCATTGCTTTTACTAACGCTTTTATGTCAAATGGTAAAATTTTAATTTAAAATTGGACGATTCAAATGACAAATTTTAATTACTTACTAAACCTCTGTTAGACACACGTTAGTCACCATTAGTGGACTTTTAGTGCACTATGCCCTTTAAAACTATATAGGAATAAATCATTTGTTTTCATAATGTGAATTAATATTCATTAACTTTTTTTTCTTGCAGATTAAATATGATCAATTGCGTAAAGCCGACCCTAACTACAAAAAAATGTCAACTTCAGTAAAACAACAAAAATATTACGAAGCTGTAATCGAAGTCATGACTCCGGTTTACAAATCTCTAATCCCGCTACACCCAATCAAAGTCTGGGACGATGTTTCACCTCAATTTCTATCCACCTTCTGGTCCCTCACAATGTACGATTTATTCGTTCCCGAAGAAACTTACCAGCAGACGATCAACAAAATTAAAACCGCTGCTTTATCCGTGTCCGAGCCAAACACTAGCAAAGGCAAGAAGGAGATTGAAAGGTATCACACACTGATCGAGAAGCTGCAGGATGAGAAGAGGAAGCAGCATGAGCACGTCGAGAAGGTTTTGTACAGATTGAAGCAGGAGAAGGACAGTTGGTTTGTGTCGAAATCGGCGAAGAACGACACGATCACTAGGTTTTTGCAATTGTGCATTTTTCCTAGGTGCACTTTTACGTCCATCGATGCGGTTTACTGTGCGAAGTTTTTGCATACGATACACACTCTTAAGACTGCTAATTTTTCTACCGTGCTATGTTATGATAGAGTAAGTATTTTCATATATTAGGTTACCTCTCCTTTTTTCAATGTTTATACCATTTTTTCTGTCCTCAGCTTCTTTTTTCTTTTTATCTACAGGGAATTTTTCTTTTGATTATACACATCGCGATATATACACTGTAAATTTTCAGGCATTCATTGGTTTTTATAAAAGTGTTCAATTTTAAGCTTCTACCGAATGTTTCTATTCCTCAGTTAAATATGAAGTAAAATTTCGAGTTTAGAAGAGTTTGAAAATTCGCGAGCAAATTTTTTCCTGGCGCTTAAATTTTGCAAGACTTAATCAAGGAATGGAAGCTTCAAATTGACCGCTTTTATAAAAACAACGAACTCTTGCAAATTTACCAAAGACTGTAATTATCGAGATACGTACACTTAAAAAATTATTTCCCAATATAATCGCATACAATTTATGTTATCTGTAATTATTTTAGTTATTCTGTGATGTAACGTATTCTATAACATCGTGCACGGAAAACGAGGCAATGCGCTACGGCCGTTTCCTCTACGCCATGCTGGAAACCCTCATGAACTGGCACAAGTCTCAAGAGATTTTCGAGCGCGAGTGTGCCAACTATCCGGGCTTCGTCACGAAATTCCGGGCTTCGAATCAATTCTCCGACAGCGTCGATCAAGTGTGCTATGAAAACTACCGGCACGTTTGTCACAAGTGGCATTATAAATTAACGAAAGCGCTGATTACATGCTTGGAATCGAAAGATTACGTGCAAATCAGGAATGCACTGATTGTGCTCATCAAGATTATTCCCTTTTTCCCCGTTTTGATTAAGCTGACTCAGATTATCGAGAAGAAGATCGAGCGGTTGGCTGAGGAAGAGAGGAATTCACGGCAGGATTTGTATACGCTGGCAATTAGTTACGTTGGACAGTTGAAGAATAAGATTGCGATGGGAAATGTTATGTTGGAGAGCGAGTTTCATCATCTTGCTGAAAAAGAAAAGGTTACTATACTTACACACGGTTTCTAATAATAATAATAATCCTTACCACATCTCAACCGGTATTTCTCTTAACGAATCTCAAAATACGTTTTATATAAGTACTTCGTATTTATAAGTAGTTCTTATTAGGTTTGATGTTCGATTAGGTTGCGATGCAACAAAGAACCTTATAATTTTAAGCCAATGTAATATTGAGATCCAATTTTGGTCAACTTCACTGATGCAAATTTTTTTGAAACATTAACTGGCAGTTGCAGTTGCAATAACAGTTCAATAATTTTTATTAATTTCAGGCTAGGGTGATGAGTGAAATTAAAAATGAAAACAAACACAATGGTGATACCAAAGGTAATAGGAAACAAAACAGTTCAACAATATATTCATTAATCTAAATTATTGTCTATTTTTCTTCTAGCTGTAGAAAGTAAAGAATTAAAAGATAAATCCGATAAAAAAGAGAAAAGACAGGCCAGTGAGGAGTCGAGGAAGTCACAAAATTCGTCACAAGAAATCATGTAAATATTTAGCCCAATTCTGTACCTCAAACATTAAGTTTAACAGCACATTATCCTTAAAGATAACGGTAAATGACGAGATATTTCGTATCTCCGCAAACCTTTATCACGCTCAACGTTCAGCGCTATGACACGCGTTAAATTTTACAGTTTACGTTCGAAAATTACATGGACTAAAATGTCGATGTTATGATAACGGTTTTGCAGTTACTAATTTAATTGTTTCTAAAATAGTGTTTATGGATGCGGTGAAGTAAACTTTAGAGGTTTAGTAAACATTTGTAACCCAAATGTTAGAATAATGAGGAAAACACTTATTTTGTAGCCAGATTTTTGGGTTATATATATATATATATATATATATATATATATATTTTTTAAACAAATTTACTCACAGCACCAGGTTGAATTTTTACATCTGAAAGAATGTTATAGTTTGTTGTCTTTGTTTTACTAGTTGAAAATACTATCACCCTCTCTCTAAGCCACTATTAAAATTATGTTCTCTTTTATCATTGGCGAATCAACATCTGTATTGATACGGAATACGGAATTTTACACAAACGTCATTATGCCTGTTATATTCAACCTTTATCTTAAAATAACAGTCAACTGTTGAACTTAATGTTTGAGGTACGGAATAGCCCTGATTTTCTCAAATGAAACACTTATGAACTTTGTGTGTATAACTGAGACTTTATTAAGTCACTATAGATTCGACAACTTCAACTTGTCATTTTCAAACTTCAAAGTGAAGTTATACAAACAAAATTAAAAAGTGTTTCATTTGTGAATTATGATGTGTAACGAAGTACCATGCGACCGTTCAAATTATGATTTAGAGTAGGCGACATTATTTTGTGTTGTTGCCCAGAATGCAAATTAAATGATGGAATAAATTTGAATTTATGGAAAACTATGTATTAACAGTCAGTAGTGCCAATCTAATTTAAAATTCAAAGCCTACTCTAAATCATGTTTCAAATGATCGCACGGTAGAAGCCTCCACTGTTAAGTACTTTCTGTTTTAAGTTATGCCTAGTTTTTTACTGACGTGCATCTGTAATTTTAGACAAAAAGAGAGATCAACAGAAAAAGATCGCACTCCGAAAGACGAAAACAGAGATAAGCATAGTAGGAAAGAAGAGAAACGTGAAGATGTAGACAGAGATAGAGATCGTGAGAGGGAGAAACGTAGAGAGCGTAAAGAGGAGAAGGTTTCCACTAAAGATGAGAGACAGTATAGGGTAAGAATTGTTTATAATTTTTTTTTTGCTATTTAGAACATCCTTTGAATATATTTTCTTGTTGCATTTTTTGAAGGCATAAATATACATCAATTTTCAGGCATCAGTCGATTTTATAAAAGCAATTAATTTATAGTTTTTAGCGAGTGTTTCCACTCCCAGGCTAAGCATGAAATTAAATTTCGAGTTTAGAAAAGAAAAATTTGGTTTGGCTGCGTAGCAAAGCGGAGCGACCAATCCAAATTATACTTTTCTGAATTCAAAATTTTACTTCGAGCACCACGTGTTAAACACTGATTTAAAATAAAGTTTAAAAAGCACCCTCAACAACGATTATAGGCAACGAAGTATGCATTACAGTTATCGGGTTGCCTATAATCACTGTTTTATATAATTGACTTGCATTTTATTTACTTTTACATATTAGACTGCTAAAGCCGTATATTTTGAACTTTCCGATATTTCAGTGTTTTTTTGCGCCATGCGTAGCGCATGAAGTGGCCTTTTTTCTAAACACGAACTTACTTAGTCTGGGATTGGAAACACTCATAAGAAGCTTTAAACTGCAAACTTTTATAAAAGCAAATGTCTAAACATTTCCATAGAAAAATCGTGATGTGTATACCTAAAAGAAAATTTCTCTGTATTTATTTTTTCATTGTATTCAGTTTAGAAAGGCCAGCAACCAAATTTTTAAGCTTTTTTAAGGATTGTAAAGTTAGAAATACACTTAAATCAATAAAAATGAACATATTTACAATTTTCTTCACACATTCTCGAGTCAGGTCAAATACAACAATGCATCAAACTAATTTAATTTGTTTTTTTTTTTTTTTTGTTTTTTTATTGGCCAACCAGATCTGGTGATTTTTTTATAATGCTGAATATTTGGTTGGATACTCTGGTTGTAATTCTGACTTTTGCCTTTAGAACAAAATTGAGGTTATTTTCCACATGGTTGCCATGTGCTTAATTACCCTCTCATAATGATTAATTAAATGGTGGAACCAAGGATGTTATATCCACAATAGATCCTTGCGGTCGCAGTGGAGGGTAGCATAACTACCCACTCACTTTCAATAGAATATATCCATGGATTGATTACTTTCGTTATTAATTAATCTAAGCATTTTTATATTCTACTTGTAGGAAGAAAGATATATAGAGATGGTAAGCTCAAAGGAAGAAATAAGATATTCAAGTGAGCGAGGGCAGAGCGAGAGGTATTACGACGAGCGCGGGTCCCACTACTACAGAGACATCCGGGATGAGCGCGAAATAGGAATCAATAACGGTACCAGTTCCAGTAATCCTAAGCATAATCAGGAGACCAACGACCCTGATAGAGGTAAGTTATGTCAGGTTTATAAGACGTTTAAGATAATTATGCCGTTCATACTAGAATTAAAGTTTTAGAATCTTAGGTTATGAGTTCTTGTGTCGACGTTGCACCTTTAAGCCTAATTCAAATTTAAACCCAGTGGAATTTTGCGGGTCGATTTTTCAGAACGCAAAAAAATGAAAATTAATCAACTATCAATTTTATTAAAAAAAATGGTATAACAATTAACTAATGCAAAAAATATATAAGAGGGCATGATGATGCGAATTTTCGTAATTATTGATTTTTTTTTTCATTCTGTTTTGGTACATTTTAAAATTGAGAAAAAAATTATCCTGCCCTCCGCCATGGAAAACTGGAAAAATCTGCGAAAACAGATTTTAAATATTTACCATAATAACTAAAAATCGTCTTATTCCGAGAAGTCCTCTTAAGAATATTTATGGAAAGTAGAAAATACCAAACTCTTTAACACTAAACGTTAATTCTTAAAATCCTTTAACTTCGTATGAATGCGTTCTACTCCGCGTAATCGCTATACCTTAAACATGTTTAAACGTTAATCGACAATGCTGTGTTTATAACCCAACATTACTTTGAATACATTCACACTCCTTTTTCCAACTCTGCTCAAAATTTACACCCACACAGTTAAATGTAAATTGATGTTCAACATTTTTGTAGATGTAAAGAGAAGAAAAATGGAAGGTCCACCATCGAAGGTTAGTATTGGAGTGAGATAGCACCGGTGCAGATTTCAGGGTTCTTAATGCCTTGTTATCGACTGTGTCCGAAAATTAATCCTGGGAGATTGGGCTGAGAAACAACTTTAAATTAAATTAAAAAAAAAAGATAGAATCAATTGTTCGCTAAAAATAAAAGTGATTGAGTGTATGAAGAAATGAGTGTATGGAACTTTACGTTTTGTTTCCCCGGATGGATCCGTCAGCACCGGAATTGGAGCCTGCTGTTATCTCATCTGAGGAATTGGAGATGGAAGAAATGATATCATCTTGATTTATTAAATATACCAGACGTGTATATTTATACGATAACGTTTGATTCAATATTGTTAGATTGTAAAACATCGTACACTGTTATATGTTTTATCATCGGTTGGAGGAAATACTGAATATTAAGTTTATACTGTAAAAGAAGATTGTTTTCGTTTTCATTGTCTATTTTTAAATTTTTTATACAACATTTTATGGAATTGATGGTTGGATATTTTAACAGAAACAAAAGTTTTTTGTTAAATTTTAAAATTTTCGTCGTCATGGATTAGTTTACAACATACTTACTTACTTAATCCAGATCTAATCTACCTTTCGGTGTAATTTACAAAATATTGGATGGAAAATATGGATCTCGTTTTTGATGCTATTAAGAAATGAATGTAAAATATGGATTTGTTTTTGATGCTATTGAAATGAAAATAAGGAATATATGTTTGTTTATGATATTTGGGATAAATTTAAGTTAATATAGTCAAGGAGTGTGAATAATTAGTCGATTGGAATTAAGAATGATGGATGTCATTAAATGCCTATTACTTACAAATAATCACAATCCTTCGGAGGAAATTAATCGACTGAAAATGAATTATAACCAAGATTATGGAAAACTATGACTAAATTCGATTTATAACTCAACAAATAGAGACTACTTGAAACATCTTGAAGCTACCATAGAATTCTGGTGAGGAGAAAAATGATGGCTATGTGGAACAAATAAAGGCTGATTGAAACAACTTGACACTACAATAGAATTTTGGTGAGGGAAAAAAGTGATGGCTGTGTGGAACAAACGATGGCTGATTGAAACAACTCGAAACTTCAATAGAATTTTGGTGAGAAGAAAAACTGATGGTTGTGTGGAACAAACGAAGACTGATTGTAACAACTCGAAACTACAATAGAATTTTGGTGAGAGAAAAAACTGATAGCTGTGTGGAACAAATGAAAACAACTCGAAACTAGAATAACATTTTGGTGAGGGGAAAAACTGATGGCTCTGTGGAACATCGCTGTAGAATATTTTTGGAGCAATAAATGGATTGACTTGCAAGAACCAATTAATTTGTACATTATGTATGAGTAAACAAGATCCAGATTTCTCAACGGTTTGGAAAAAACTGCAAAAACAAACTTGATTAGTTTCAACAGAGCAGTAAAGCTGAGGCTGTCCGAACACTTCTAAATTGTTAACATACTTCACTAGTGATGAATTTGAAGAAATTAATACCTTGCCCATAAAGTTGATTAAAGAAGAAATATGCTAGGTTTTTACATAATATGAGTATTACCTATGGATTTTGTCTTCATAAGAGGTTGTATCAAGAATTACCATCATTTATTAATCTACAAAGGAATAAATCGATCGTCAAGAAAATATTGGTACAAATTGTTAAATGCAGAAATGTTGGAATGAAAATCAAAGGATACGCATCACATTCAAATTTGTCAATCCGTGGAGAAGATTTTAAAACTCTAATATAAATCTTACCTTTTAAATAATTGCTAAATTTCGGGTTAAAAGCCGAGATTAATTAAAATGCAATTTTAAAAACTTGTTCGGGGAATGTCCAGCAGAGACTAATGGTGTTATTAATGTTAAAAAAAAATGAAAAGAGAAAGAAAGTATATATGAGAGGATCGGTTTTTCGAAAATCAGCCCAATCTTCCACCTAGACAGACACTAGAGGTAACCGGTAGCAGGTAAGTACTTAGGTTAGGGAGAAAAAATATATGGTTGGTTGTCGATGCAGTCATCATGAAAGTCAAAAAAGATACAGCATGTTTAATAATAATTTGTTTGATTAATAATAACATCATGATAAGTAAGTTATTATTTATATCTAGTTTTGCTAAATGAGCAATATCCGTAAATATATAAATAATAGTGTTATAATAAAACGCTGAGTTTTTCTGAAATTGTCATATGTGAAATGGGCAGTTTATTAAAACTTATGCAACTGCAACACAACCACCCATATTAATAGAAGTTCATGATTATCAAGATTAATGTCAATTTTTAAAAAAGAAGATGTCCCATTTTTCATTCTTGAATTATAAAGTTGAAAATGTTTCTCATATGAGGTATGTACGTTAAGTCTGGTAAACATTAACAGCCTTATTAATAGACATTAGCATACAGCTTTAACACATTAATACATTGTTATTATTAGTTTACAACTAATATTGTAATACCATGCTAGTCTAAGGCAGCAGATTTGTGTTATATATATAACCTCAATGGCCAACGAATAATTAATACTGCTGGATCTTTTCTTTACACTTTCTTCATTGGCCATAATACTATAATTCATCTGATCAGTATATTTTGAACTTCACTATTTCAGTGTTTTGTACGCCTGGGGCACAAAGTAAAATTTCGAGTTTTGAAATGCCGGAAAATTTTGATTTGGGTGCTGCGCTTCGTTCCCCGCCCAAATTACATTTTCAGGCTTTCCTAAACTCAAAATTGCACTTCATGCTTAATCAGAAGTTGAAACACTCGTCAGAAGTAAATTTGAATCAAATAATTCAGCAAAAGAAATACATTTTCACAAACATAAACAAAAACAGTGTAACATAACCTCTAAATGACTCAAAATTTAACTAGAGTTAACTTTAGAACATAAAATGCAATGTTGCCACATTCATTTATCAAACTAATAGATTTTGTTCTAATAAATAAGAAATGTTTTATGTATCATGTTTCTAGTAGAAATTTACTAGTGTTAAATTATTAACAGCCATTCTATTTAATAAGGCTGTAAAAATGGATGCATTTTTGAAGGAAAAAATAATTGTGTAACGTGTAAAGTTTTATAGTTATGCTCTTTGATAAATTCTTACCATACTTATCATATAATCCTTGTATAACTAAGAACTGTGTAATAAATATAGAAGCATCATTATTTCCTCTTTGTATTAAGCGTATTATTTTTTAAAATTAGAAAAAGTACTTATAAAAAAATCCATCATTCAAAAGACATGAGGTTTTCACATTGTCCAAAAAGAAAAACTCCTTATCATGGTGGTTTTTAATCAAAAATCAATAGTATTATTAAACATGCTGTTTAAAATGAATGTTAAACTTGTTGATGAGATGATTCAGACTTGAGTAAGAACAGTCAGCGTTCGCGCGCGGACTCTCAGAATGATGGCGCGAATCGCTACTCGACTGGGGTGCCGCTGACGCCAACCGCGAGCCGCCATCCCCCTCCAACTCCCCTAATGCCTAGCCGTGGTGTGTCTGCAGAGTTACAACAAGCACGAAGAGCGCAAACTGTCCACTGTCGATTACGTCGTCGACAAGGCCGAGAAAAAGGACAGGTCGGCCAAGTCCAAGGATAAACGGGAGAAAATGAGCGACGAGGAGAAGGAGCTGAGGAAAGAGAGAAAACTTGGACGGAAAAGGGTACATATTTTATTTGGTAGACAAATAAAGTTAATAAACTCTGCTTAACTATTCTCGAATGTTTTGTTGTTATATTAATAAATTTTTTGGTTGTCAACATCACTGCTAAAGGCGTATATATTGAACTTTCGATTGTGTTTCAGAATTTGTGGACTGTAGTGGTGAAGTGTAAAGTGCTTTAATTTCCGTAAATGAACAAAATATCAATGGCGTCTTATTAAGCTGTATTGCTCGAACTTTATCGCTCGAGTTAAAGTGCCGTTCAGTAACTCCGCTATAATAAAGTTCTGAAGCAGTGCAGTTTCCTAAACATAAATTGACATCAATAATTAACCTACAATCAGTTTTTCTTTTAAGTTAACGGTGTGTATTCTGCAAATTTTCAAGCATTCGCTGTTTTTGAAAAGCGTTCAGTTTGAAACTTCTAACCAATGTTTCCACTCCCTGATTAAGCAAAGCGGAGCGACCAAGCCAAATTTTCAGGCTTTTTTAAACTCAAAATTTTACTTAATGCGCGACCAGTGTAAAACACTGAAATATCGTGAAGCAGAGTCTTTTTAACTTTACATTAAACTGGTGTTTTATACCAGTGACACATGAAGTAAAATTTTAGTTTAGAATAGCCTCAAATTTTACTTCATGCTTAACTAAGGAGTAGAAACACTTGATAGAGCTCTTAACCAAAGAGTAGAAACACTCAATAGAAAATTCAAATTAAACAGTTATAAAAACAACGAATGCCTGAACATTTTCAAAGTATAGATCGGCATATGTAAACCTCAACGAAAAATTCCCTGTATTAATTAAGGGTTAATATATCTATTTTAAAATGTGTGTTTTCATTAGGATCGAGCAGAGGAAGCCGCACTACAAGCAGAAATCAAGCGAAAAAGAGATGAAGAGAAAGGTAGGATTTTTTTTTAATGTTCCATTTTTGTGCTAAACTTTACAAATTTAACAGCTGCTGCAAAGATGGTATCTCATCAAAACGGAGAGCTCATGGAGTCACCACATGCACGTGAAAAATACCACCATTCGAGAGTAAGCTTGGATTTTAAAAAATGATTCCTTTAAAAACTTATAGCTTTAAATTTTCAGGAAATTTCGCCATATGCTAGAGAACGAGAGAGGTCACACGATAGGGTCGAGATCCGGGAAAAACAATATCCTTTTTCATATCTTCAATTCAGTTCTCATTAATCACTTAGTAATGGTTACAATATTGATATTTGAATAAAACTAACTTTGATTTTTTTAAACAAAAATATTGTGGAGGTGAATAAATTTCAGCACATAAAATGTTCAGCTTATAAACTATTAATAGTTTAAAATATTTCACCATGGGTTGAGTAAGAAATTAATTACAGATAAAATCTTGTACATTTTTGATAATCTATTTGCTTTTGTGGAATATTTCTAACCTTACTTTTTTACTGTTATTTTATTTCCTTAACAAAACTTACTAGACGTGGCACTGAAGGTAAAAGAAGGTGATCGACGCACTCGTACACCACCCATTAAAAGGACTAACCGTCGAAGAAGGACAAGAAAAATAGGAGCAATCCTTAGAATAGTCTCGATGTAAATTTCGTTCAAACAACAAAAAGGACGTGTGAACTGTGTCGCACTTTCCAACCAAAACAAAAAAAAACAGTTATTTTATTTGAAATGGAATCTTGTTTTTTAAAATTATACGGTTTAGAATAAGCAAGTGATAATTATTTTGTTAACGTAAGAATAAACAGTGGAATGCATATTTGTTTTTTCTTACTCACTTTCTTATTAGTGTATGTACATAATGAGTGACGTGTCATCCTCTGTGTATTTTTAAATTTCTTGATAATGTGTATAAAGTAATTAGTCGTTTGATTTTTTTGATGAGCTGTGTATATAATATTGTGCCGATTTAGGATATGTTTTGCTTCTAATTAGTTTTTGTGTAAGACATATTTTTTATATGCATATAAATATTAATAAAATGATCATTTTTACAATTAAATGTGTTATTTCATTAATTTGGTACTAAATTTGAATATCGATCAACTACTTCTGAAACCTCTTAAATGCAAAATGTAAAATTTGACAGGAGCTCAAAATACTTGTCAATTGTTAATGGAGCTGCGTATTCCTTCTGATTTTTCTAATGGTACTTATAACTTAATCATAAGCAATTTTTAATAAGTATTTGAAGTATGTTTCTACTATTATCGACAAATTAATATCTGAATTATGAGGAACATTTGAAAAATCGGGACTTACGAGGCTTCGGAAGTAGTTGATCGATGTGTTCTTTAAAAAAAATTAATTGTTAACATGCGAAAATTCAGATTTCCTCACGAAACGTTACTAATGTGATAAAAATAAGTTTGCCATCTTTGCAGGGGCTTGTCTATAAATATTTGCATGAATGCCAACTTAAATTAACTGTACCATCAATATTTATTTCTCTATGGGGTATTACATAATCTAATTTTTTTTTAAATTCATATTGTGATTTTTCAAAAATTATATCACAATAAATGAAATCATTTAAATTTCACGCTAATGATACAATTGTTGTAATTTATTTTTTGCCTATAACAAAATTTTGATATTGATTTAAAAAAGTCTACAAATCCATATCTTTTACTTCAGAATAACCAACTTATTTTTAGCAGATTGAAAACATAACTTTTCCATCTTTACATGCATTTGTTATGAGTAACATAACCTCAAATTGCTACACGTATTTTAGATTATTTTAAATTTAATTCAATGGAGGAATCAAAAATAAGCAGGAAATCGGTAAAGAAGTCCGAAAAGAAGCAGCACAGAAGTCAAAGTGTTGCACAAAAAGAAACTGGCATAATGTGTTCGGAAATTCCAACAAAGGTAAATAAAGTAGCAAAAACATACTTTTTAATTTAATTCTGTTAAAAGGTACAAAATATTATAATTGATTGAACAATAATCTCGGCAAAGAATACTAATGTATCTTTCGAACAAATTTATTTGACCATAAGTATATTTAGTTCAAAGCTATCTGAATTCGAAAATAAATTTGCTTACGCTTTTAGTTTGCAGAACAATAAATATGAAATATATAATTACAAGAAAATAGTTATTTTAAAGGATATTTATTGTCTTTGTAGTCTTATTAATTGAGACCTACTGTTGGCAGCTTATACGAATGTTCTCGTAATTTTAAATTTATTTGATCCAAATGTCCAAAATCATTTAAAAATTCTACTGGTTTATTTAAGTTAATAACTGCTTTATTTAAAAGATTTTATTATAATTGGAAAACATATCTTTCATTGATAATCTCTTTTAGAACTTAATGATATGCAACGCAGGCTTATCAAATGGCTTAACCGAAGAAACAATCTACGAAAACTTCATAAAACACGGCTCACTAGAAAACATAAGAATGCTCCCCGGAAAATCAACTTGTTTCGTAACTTACTCAACTACACGAAATGCAGAAAGTGCTTACAACCAAATAAACGGCAAACTCAACATAGGACAAGATGAAAAACCAATTTACTTAGCCTATACAAATGAAATACCCAACACGACGAACTCGAATTTCCAAGCGAAACCACCTGGCTTAGTAATATTCAAAGAAGTAATTAACGAAACAGAGGAGCTAGAGTTTTTAAAAATGCATTATTTTAACGAGGAGAAGGAAAATGTTATGAAGCACAGATTGGTAAAACATTACGGTTATGAATTTCGATATGATATAAACAACGTTGATAAAGATAAACCTTTGAATGAGAGCATTCCGAAAGAGTGTGATTATTTATGGGAGCGTTTGAAAGATGAGGGAGTGAATTTCAAGCCTGATCAATTAACGATTAATTTTTATAAACCCGGGCAAGGGATTCCCTCACACGTCGACACTCACAGCGCTTTCGAAGCTCCCTTAATTTCCCTCTCTCTAGGATCGGATGTTGTCATGGATTTCCGACATAAAGATGGTAGACATTGCCCAGTTTTACTCCCACGAAGATCAGTGGCGGTGATGGCGGGGGAATCTCGGTACGATTGGACTCACGGGATCACCCCTAGGAAATTCGATGTGGTGTCGACGGAATCGGGACAGACTGTTTATAAAAGGGGGACGAGGGTTTCTTTCACTTTCCGGAAAGTTAGAGTTGGGGAATGCAATTGTGTTTATGTTGATAATTGTGATAGTTTTCAAAATAAAAAATTGGGGGAATTTGATGAAGTTGCTGTTAAGTTGGAGGAGATGCATGTGCATAAAGTTTACGAGAGTATAGCCGATCATTTCAGTGATACCAGGCATAAGCCTTGGCCGAATGTTTTAGATTTTGTTGAGTCGTTTGAGAAAGGGTCAGTTTTATTGGATATAGGATGTGGAAATGGAAAATATTTAGGGCATAATAAAGATATTTTTGATGTAAGTATTATAGTTTCTTTATTTTAAATTATTATACAGGATGAGCCACACCATTTGTATTTCAGACATGTACACCAGAAAAAGTCTAACTATGTTGTAAGAAAAACACGTGCTTAAATTTCATTACAATTTTATTGAAAGAGCTTTTCTTTAAACTCTTAATTTCAGTGAAATTTTACTAAAAATGTTTTCCTTTGAACTTTTATATTTCACCAAATCTTTTTCTATGAACCGCTTTACACACACAAGAATTCTCGCAGAAATTTGTTTGAGAACTTTATATAAAAGTTTTGCGATAATTTTATATATAAAAATATTTTACATACAAATTAGTATTAATAAAAATACTCCACTACCGTTTGTAATAATAGCCAGTAACGACTAATTTTTAGGTTATGAATAAGCTCGTAATCTGCACCTATTAAAAATTCTTTTATAAATTATATTGAACATGCCCAATATTTTTTCCACGAGAATTCTCGCTAGGAAAATATTATTAAAATCGCTGTATTACACTTGCATAAACTTATATTATTTGCTTATTAAACATATTATGAATTTCTGCGAGAATTCTTGTGTATGTATAACGGCTCTATCAAAAGAAAATAAATCTTTTCATTTTCAACTAACAACATTTGAAGCATATTTTTTATTATTATTTAGATAGGATGTGATACAAGTTTTGGTTTAATAACCGTGTGCCAAGAACGCGGTTTCAACGTCCTAAAAGCGAACTGCTTAAATGTCCCTTTTAAAGACAACACGGCCGATGGTTTAATCAGCATCGCAGTAATACACCACTTGTCAACAGAGGTAAAACATTTTAAACAACTTTTCATTCATGCTACAATCAATTTTTTTACAGACAAGAAGAAAAAACGCAATTAAAGAAATGATCCGGATATTAAAACCAGCCGGCCGCGCTTTGATCTACGTCTGGGCGAAAGACCAATGCAAAAACGAGAAATCAAGTTACTTGAAACAAGACAGGAAAAATAGAAAAACAGAAACAATGGTTGCAACGGAGACAACGAAAAATATCAAAATTGATAATATATCTCTGCCGGTGCACACTAATCGAAAACAATTCCAGCATCAAGATCTTCTGGTTCCCTGGAAACTGAAGAAGGAAAACAAAATCGAAAACGAGTATTTTAGGTACTACCACGTTTTCGAGGAAGGGGAACTGGAGGATCTTTGCACGAGTCTTGAGAATGTTACGGTTTTGAAGAGTTATTATGATCAGGGGAATTGGTGTGTGATTTTTGAGAAAGTTAGTTGATTGAACAGTTTCTAAAATCATCGAGATTATGGACTCTAATCATTAAACTTATACAAGAATTGATATTTTTTTAAAAGTTTGATAATATACAGCCTTATTCATAGAATTGCCGTTATAGTTTAATGTTAGTTAATGTCTACAAGACCTGTACACAGTACTAACATTTTGTATTAATAGAACAAGATCTATATACTGTTATTTAATACATAAACTTGGCACGCTATTTATTAGTTGCAAACTAAGAATAGTAATCCATTAACTGCCCTGTTACTAGATATTAGCATATAGCTTAAACACTGTACTAAAGATGATATTAATATTTTCGTATTAATGAAAGATTTTAATAGATTACTATTGTTAGTTTAGAACTAATAATTTAATAACATGGTACTCCTAGGCACAAGATCACTGATATACATAACCTCAAATGCCATAGCAAAACGAATTTATTTAATTATAATTCTATGATTTGTTTTGATATATAAATATACATACCTAAGCAGTATATTTTGAACTTCACTTGAAATCCATGTTTTATACCCGTGGCGCATGAAGTAAAATTTCGAGTTTAGAAAAGCCTGACGCGTTTAGAAAAGCCCTACGCGCTACACGACCAAACCAAATTTTCAGGCTTTTCTAAACTCGAAATTTTACTTCATGCTCAGTCTGGGAGTGGAATCATTCGGTAGAAATAAATTTCAATGAAATTATTAGCGGAAGAAACATTTTCGCAAACCTGTTCATTACAAAGGTTCAACATTCAACATGTTTAGATTTGTTTGTGATGTATGTTGGTATCTACTGAACGGTACTCTGGTCAGTCTATTTTATACGAATGCAAAAATCTAAAATACGTTCATGATTAACAATCCGGTCATCAGAGAATTCCCCAACAGTTGGCTGTTAACTTCCAACTGTTGTCTCTGATGAACGGGCCCAATGTAGGATGATCTGTAAATGGTTAAAATTTAATTAGAATGAAGTTGGTACACATGAAAATGCGATGTTGTCACGTTCGTTCTATCAATAGTTGGAAACTAACTAATGACATGTAAATCAATACAAAATGATAGTATCATGTTTGCACTGGTTTCATAGAAATTAACTAACATTTAACTATAATGATATTAGCGGCAATTCCAATAATAAGATTCGAAAATATTTTATCAATACCAAAATGTTAATATCACTCTTTGAACAATGTTAAAACGGTATGCTAACGTCTATTAGTAAGGCTGATAATCTCTAGAAACATTAAGACTAATATATGTAAACTTTTTAAGAAAATTGCTCTTTTTGTTGAGAATGTTAAACGATTTTAAATTATAACTTAACACAATAATATGAGTAGCCCAGTATCAAAGACGGACATTCCGCATTTTTGTAAAAATAATAGTTATAATCAAATAGTTAAAATAGTTAGTAATGGAAATATTAAAACGGTTGTCATTATGAAAGTAAGGAGTATTTACCTTAGGCTCAAGGTAAATCAGCTAAAAAAAAGGAACTCGAAATTACGTAAAGTTTTATCTCCAGAAACACAAAAAATTATGTGGCGAATGTCTGTCTTTGATACTAGGCTACTCATATGTAACTTACAATTGTGTATATGGATTTTATAGAAATTGACATAAATTATGGATGGTTTGGTCTGAAGAATTGAAGTAAATCCGTGTAAGAGTAGTGCTCGAGTATTTCAATCAGCTTCGGGATTTTGGATTTAACGTTCAGGCCTTTGAATTTATGATAATCCATGTATAAATCTGTTATGATACCTGTAATATAATGTATATTTTATAATTGTTTATAAATAATTTGTTTTCGTAAATTTTACTTATTTATTTTAGTAATTTAATCCCGATACGAATATGGAAAACGGGCCTAATTGCGTATTCGTAACAGAATTAAAGTACTTTGCTTTAAACTTATTTTCGGTGATTTAAAATTCCCGCCGAGGAAGTTAAGCCTGATTGTTTGATCCTAAAATAGCATCTTTTGATTGGCTAACCATAAAGCATAGTCAATAGGTCTGTTCGGTACATAAACTAATGCGGCAGTTTTTGCACTGAAGCTGTTTGTTACATGAACAAGAAGCCTGCAATTGCAAATGTGAAGTCAGGTGCGCACCCAGGGGGGGTGGCTCGCGGGCTTTTGCCCCCCCTAACACTTCTATTCTATTGAAAGTGAGTGGGTAGTTATGCTACCCTCCACTGCGACCGCAAGGATCTATTGTGGCTCACAATTAAGGTCGAACATCCGACCTTACAGCTCACCTTCCAAGTCCATCTTCTTGATGAAGTCAAGGATCTTGTCAGGTGAAGTTTTTTCCAGGTCCTTCAGGTTTAGCTTCGGTGTGCCAAACACCGTGGTCCTGATCTGGTCGCCAGCTGGACAGGCACATATGACGTGCTCTGCTGTTTCATCATCCTCTAGGCATAGGCGCCACTCAGTGGTGTCGCTTAGTCCTAGTTTATTAAGGTGATGCCTTAGACAGCTGTGTCCAGTGAAGAGAGCAGTTAATGTGTGAACATCTAATCTGCTCAGCTTCAACCATGAGGCCGTCCTGGCCGCAGATGGTCCACTTGTTACCGCTCTGAAATGTCTCATCTCAGGGCGGTTTTGCCAGAAATCCTGTGCCTCGTGTCTCATCCATCCGTTGTTACGGTCTCTAGCTGTTGATCTGGGTATCCCCAGAGCGGGTTCTGGTCCGATGTAGGCTGTACGCGCCCCCTCTCTGGCTAGGGAATCGGCTAATTCGTTTCCCTTCACGCCAGAGTGGCTTGGCACCCACATCAGACTGACCCCGTTTACCTGTGCCATTTGGCAGAGGGCTTCCTTGCAGTTCCGTACAGCCAGCGAGGAGCATCTAGAAGATGCCAGGGCCCTAAGGGCCGCCTGGCTGTCCGAACATATTTTTATTGTCCTGCCCGCCCAACCCTTTGAAAGGATTTCGTGGGCGCACATTTCAATGGCGTATATTTCAGCCTGAAGTATGGTAGCATACCTGCCAAGGCTGTAGTAAAGTTCAGTCCTTGGTCTGACGACTGAGGCTCCTGTTCCAGTGGACAGTTTTGAGCCGTCAGTGTACCAGTAGGAATCAGCCTTTTCTGGGGTGATTTTGTGTCGCTCCCAGTCGTCCCTGCTTGGGAACAGGACCTTGTACGGCTGATCCTCGCAGTAGTCCGTGACTGCGTAGTCAGTCCTCATACTTAGGGTGTCATCCGCCTCAATGGCAGTTGACAGCCCATTTTGTATGAAGACTATCACCTTCGGATCCAATAGGGCCGCGTGGTGATATCGATACGTTGCTACTCTGGCCTCGCCCTGTATTAGGATATGCAGGGGGGTGAGGTTCAGTAGCATTTCTAGAGCCGCTGATGGGGTAGTGCGTATGGCTCCAGTTACCGCCACTGTCGCCATTCTCTGCAGTGAGGAGAGCCTTGATATGGCCGTTTTCGAGTGGTAATCGGCCACCAGGCGATACTGCCATAGGTTATTATTGGTTTTATGACCGAACCATATAGCCAGTACATTTGCTTGGGGTTTAATCCCCATGACTTCCCGCAAATTCTATGCCACGTCCACAGGGCGTACCTTGCTTTGCGGATTGTCTTGTCCAAGTGGGAGTTCCAGTTCAGCGATTTATCCAGGGTGATTCCTAGATACTTCGACTCCTCCACAAATGGTATGGTTTCTCCCCGTAGAGTAAGGGGTCTCACTTTCAGGATCCTCTTTCTCGTGAACGGGACAACTAATGTTTTGCTAGGGTTTACGTTAACCGTTCCCCTATACACCAGTTCTGAGTCGCATCCAGTGCCTCCTGCATGGCTTCACAGATTTGGTTTTCATCCGTGCCCCTTGCAAGAATGACTATGTCATCAGCATACGCTTGCACTTCGACGTCAAGCGTATCTATTATTGCAAGCAGATCGTCTACCAGTAAAGACCACAGCAGGGGGGAAAGAACCCCTCCCTGCGGGCATCCCCTGGCAGTCCTCAGCTTGACCGTGTCGCCACATAGTGACGTTGTCACGGTTCTGGTGTCGAGCATTGCTCTGATCCAGCCTGTAATAGCCGGTGGAACCCCTCTGTCCCTCGCGGATTTACAGAGTGATCCCGTCAGAGCAGCGTTGAAGGCCCCTTCTATGTCCAGGAAAGCTGTTACCGCAATTCCCTTGTAGTCCAGGGTTTGCGCAACTTTCCCGGCTAGGTTATTCAGCGCCAAGTCCGTTGACTTCCCCTTTTGGTAGGCATACTGGTGCACACTAAGAGGGTTAATACTCAGTATCTCCCTCCTGATGTAGCCATCCAGCACCTTTTCCAGGGTCTTTAGGATAAATGACATCAGGCTAATAGGTCGGCCCTAACACTTACTTAATTGTAGTATTTCGACATGTATACATAAGCTTAAATCCGTGAGCCCCCCTCCCAAGACCGGGATAAGCCCCCCAGACATGTGATCCTCCCTAAGACCAATTTCTGGGTGCGCGCCTGTGTGAAGTTACACTAACTTAAACTGTGACATCACAAACTTGAACTCTGTTCAACTTAGTGCAGTACAAACGAACAAACCTAATGTCAAACCATTTTTTTTTTTCAGTGGGAATTTTGAATTGAGGGGTCGAATGCAATAAACAGCCAAGTCCAGTTTTATAAAATGTTGAGGAGAGACAAAAAACAGTTTACATGCACGAAAAAAAGAACATAATGATTGGTAATTAGTTAAGTTATTCCTTTATTCCTTTTACTTCACTTTTTATTTTAATTCTATATGTACATTTCGGGTACAATGTACCCTTTATCAATAGAAAAAACTAATTGACATTTTGTAAATAAATAAAAATAGAAATACAACTATTTTCACAACCAAGTGCAATGATTATTATGCATGCAACTAACAATACACCAATGCACTGCAAATTTTAACCAGATTGTTGCATGCTATAACACAGAATTTTAAACTTTATAAGAATATTAAATACTTAACCCATTTTCTCATAAACCTGGACTAGGCTGATTATTGCATTGGACCCCTCAATTCTGTTTTTCAGCATCAATGTTTGACATTTATTCAATAGCTTTATTTTTACTTACCGTATAGTCTATCTAAGTAAGAAGGCTGGCTGTTGAATTCATTCCTGAATTCCTTTTCATTTTGCAACAAATTTCGATAATTATCTGTTAGGAACGACATTGACTGCTCATCATTTATTTCCAGCTCGTGAAGCGCATTGATCAACGAGATTTTCTTGCTCAATTGCATATGGCTGTTCAATTTCGGATCGATTATGTTCAATACGTAATTGATGCTATCATCATTTATTGCTGAAATTAGATCGAATACAACTTTTTTAACTCAGAACATAAAAAGTGCGATTCTTTACGCAAGCTACAACAAATTTGTCTTACAAAGACTAAATCAAACACTTATTGAAACAACTACTTCCCGAGCTAATACCCCGACGGACATTGGATCATACAACAAGTATTTGCTGTTACATACAGTTAACTCATATCAAAATAAATTACTTACAAGCGCTAACATCGAATTTCGTATTCTTCTTCGTGGCTTCTTTGCTGAGATATTCTTTAAGGATCGAAATGGTAGATATGTTATCAGATTTAAAAACGCCCATCCCCTTTCTGTAAAAACCGCACCATAACGATTTTATCGACACAACAAATATTGCAAATTAAAATTATTCATACGTGTATCGACACTGCAACATCGTTTCCAATAAAGTTGATTGGAAATTGAGCACAGTTTCCTCATTGATGCACGGCTTATCTGGAACTTCAGGCAAGCAATTGCTGATCCACGAGTGTATTTCTGCTAAACTAAAGCTTCCTTTGACCGTTAGAATGTTGTGAGGTCTACAAGTAATTAACACAATATATGCCATGTTATATCAGGTGTCATGAGGTCTACAAGTAATGAAAACAATTTATACCAAAGCTGTAGCCAGGGGGGGGGGGGGGGTGATATGGGGCATCAACCCCCTCCCGAAAATTTTCAAAATATTAACTTTTACTTTGTAAGATCAAAAACAAAATGTTAACAATTAAAACCCCCCCGAAATGTTTATATCCACACCCGAAATTTTTATTCTGGCTACGACCTTGATTTTAATATATGTAACATCGTAATAGGAGTTTTCTTTTAAGTATACATATCTCCATGGATGAGCTGTACAAGTTCAGTCATTCGCTGTTTCTGAAAAGTGATCAATTTGAACTTTAAACGAGTGTTTTCCACTCCCAGACTAAGCATGAAGTAAAATTTCGAGTTTAGAAAAGCCTGAAAATTTGGTTTGTTCGCTCCGCGAAGCGGAGCGGCCAAACCAAATTTTCAAGCTTTTCTAAACTCGAAATTTTACTTCATGCGCCACGCGTCTAAAACACTGGTTTTAAGGGAAGTTCAAAATATACATCTTTAGCATACTGCTTTAGTAGTATATTATAAACTTCACAATGTTTCACTAATTTACGTCGGAATTGACCAATCCCGGGGCTCATTCGGTCTCTGTAACGCAAACCGAGCGGTTCCGCGAAGCGGAGCGGCCAAACCAAATTTTCAGGCTTCTCTAAACTGGAAATTTTACTTCATGCGCCACGCGTCTAAAACACTGGTTTGAAGTGAAGTTCAAAATATACATCTTTAGCATACTGCTTTAGTAGCATATTGTGAACTTCACAATATTTCAGTGTTTTAGACGCGTGGCGCATGAAGTAAAATTTCGAGTTTAGAAAAGCCTGAAAATTTGGTTTGGCCGCTCCGCTTCGCGGAGCGCCCAAACCAAATTTTCAGGCTTTTCTAAACTCGAAATTTTACTTCATGCTTAGTCTGGGAGTGGAAAACACTCGTTTAAAGCTTTAAATTGAACACTTGAGCGACCAAACCAAATTTAAAGGCTTTTCCAAACTCAAAATTTTACTTCATACTTAGTCTAGGAGTGAAAAACACTCGTTTAAAGCTCCAAATTAATTTTTTTTAAAAACAATCAATATCTGCATATTTATAGCACATATGCTGTAACTGGAACATGCATACTTAAAAGAAAAACTCCCTGTATAATATTACCTATTATCTTCAAAATGATGCATTCTTAAATGCAAAGACAACGGTTTAATTTCGTACTGCCTGAGTTGGCAAAATTTCGGCTGTATCAAAGGAGTAATATAAGCCTGAAGTGTGCCGTATTGGCCTTCGATCGTTCTGATTTTGACTTCGAGTCTGTTAGTGTTTATTTGGCAGCGGTATGTTGCTAACAAGAAATTTCCTTTCTGCAAATTGTAACACTAAATACAAAGCGGATTTCGGAGATAGGAAAAAATACTTGTGGATCAGCTTCACTATAGCTGACGACGGCCGAATTTTTCTCAACGTCCAAAAGATCCAGAGGAACGTCGCTTTGGAGAAGGACGTTGTCTATTGCTGTTGGGACTTCTAAGGTGAGTGTGTAAGACGCTGTCGCTTTTGATAAGACCAACTGAAAATTAATACACTCTATATTGGGTATATTGTTGATGTGGCCGTTTATCGTTTATAGTACGTTCCCCCATGTTATAGATACTTGAAATCAATTGCTTTCACCTACCTTATTTTTTAACAAATGTTTCTTATTCCTTCACTGATTTTTATTTATGTTTCTTATTCCTATTAAACTTTGTTGGTAAACCTCATTTCAGTTTTCCACAAAATATTAATCGAGATAAAGTCAAACTAACGTCATTTATAGCAACTTATTTAAAGTAATTATATGATCAATTTTAAAGAAAAATCCAAAAAAGTGCTAAGAGTAAACTACTACTTCCGGTTTCCGCATTTTTACCAAAAGTTGATCGGATACTGCTATTGTGATAAAAAGCTTAAGTTTATAGTGTCATCTTAACAGCTCAATCGGTTGAGACTTTATCATGGCGACAGAATGACAGACATTTTTAAAAAATGGTCTTAAACAACTTGGCGGACCTCAAAATGGATATATCCACTAATATATTTGATTTGAATATTTGAACAATACTTTCTCTTTATTTTGCATATAGGGGAAAGCAAAAATCACAAAACTGCGTCAAAAAATGCAAGTATGTACAGTTGCGAGAGAAAAGAACTAGTACAGCAAAATATTTGGCTATGTCAAATTGACAAATCTGCGGAGATGTCAAACGAAATTTAATTAACGTCGACGTGCTGTCTGACTGAATGTCAGCTGACTGAACCGCAAAAAGCGATAATAACGACCCGTTTAGAGACGGTATTAGCGTTAAAGACATTGCATGTCATGGCCAACTTGTTGGCCAAGAAAAACATTGTTGTTAACTTGTACATGACAAGTTTGTTTCACAAGAATAAAAATACGATCTTTTAGAAGTGGTTAAAGCTCCCTGCTGTACTAGTTTTTTTTCGCGCAACTGTACAGGGTGGTCTAGTTTCGAAGTTGCTTATGCGCATCTCGGTAAATATAAGAGTTGTTTTTTTCAGAAGTTATGGGGCAAATCTGATTTTCTTGATTTTTAACTTTAATTAATATGTTGCGTAATTTGTAAGATAGAAAAAAACTATAAATACCTTCTTAAGACACTTTTTAAGTAGAATCCAGTGGCGTAGACATTTTTTTATTTTATGCACACATTTTCGAGTTATGGCCAAATTATTATTTTTTTAAAAATAAATCATAGTTGGCTTTGACACAATTGAAAAGAGTGTTTTTCACTGATTTCAAAAATATATACTTTTGTATATTTATCCTAAAAAACAATGGTATTATAGAATAGAAACTAGCTTTTAATGTGCTAAATAATATAATACCGAAGACAATAGCTGTTTTTGATCATTTGCATGCTCAATTTTAATTAATTATTCTATTGCAATAGCAAAGAGTTCTGTTGTTCCAACAAGACTAGAAAATAAAATTATGTTCTGCCTAATAAAATAAAACATTTATTACTCAAAAAAGAATTATTATTATTTAAACACATTTAGTTTATAATGTTTATCATAATTAAAACTAAGATCAGTGAAAAACACTCTTATTAACTATATTAAAGTCAACTATGATTTACATTTAAAAAAATAATAATTTGGTTATAACTCGAAAATGTGTGCATAAAATAAAAAAATGCCTACTCCACTGGATCCTACTCAAAAAAATGCTATAAGAAGATATTTATAGTTTTTGTCTATCTTACAAATTACGCAAGGTATTAATTAAAGTTAAAAATCAAGAAACCCCGATTTTGCCCTTTAACTTCTGAAAGAAACAAGATGGTTCATTTTTGTTTACGGCATCATCCTAGTCTCAAAACAAGAGATCGGGACTGCGCCATCGGATTTTTTGTAACTCTTATATTTACCGAGATGCCCATAAGCAACATCGAAATTAGACCACCCTGTACATTTAATAAAATGTGATGACAACTTTATTTTAGGGATACAAACCTACCGAATCTTTGATTTTCAAAGTCGGAATAGCGGAGAAATCATCCAAAAAACTTCGCGTTAAAGACTGATACTTCTCGCGTTCTTTGGTCAAACTCGCCTGCAGTTCTTCAATTTCATTCCTAAAAAAAAACTAGGTTTCAACTGCCAACTTCTTCACCTTTCATACCTTAATCTGATAATTTTCTGGCTAGTATCCGTGGAAAATATATAATTTCCGCTAGTGCTATCACCACCAACATTTTTATCAGAAGGTTCTGTAGTCAATCCAAAAATCCTTCCCGTGTAAGTCGACACGATTATCTCATCATATCCTGGATTCCCGACAATCCCGCTTTGTAAAGAAGTCACGCTTTCATTGCAACTCTAGAAGAATCTTGTTTTAATCAAGGGATGATTGAATGTTCGTTTATTTACATAAGTGTATATCAAAACTGGTTGATCCATCAAATCGGTAATGTTCAACGAATATACTTCTATGTTCCCATCGTTCCTTCCAATAATCAAATTATTCATTCCGTCTTTTGTGAAATCGTAGCTGTTCATGCATTGAATCGCGCTCGTGTTTTTCATTATTGATATTATCCAACGTCCAAAAGTGTGCGATCTATAAGAATTGAATCCTTAGACGTACACCCATTGAGCAAACACATTGAAGTAATGTTTCACCAACATTAATACAACTTTTAATGTTGTTACAATGTTGATTTGTTTGTTTTTTGCTCAGTGGGCAGGGTGTTCTTGAATGAATATCGGCGTTTCAAAGAGCTGTAGCTTAGTACCCATGCATTGTTCATTTCGTTGCCCCTAGATTGAGCTAATGCTCATAAAAAAATATAACAGCGCGTCGTTTTGATTTAATACCTTTGCAAATAGGGCTATGCCACAACAAAATGCTGTATCTGTTTGCTGTGTTCCTGCAAATGCTGCGAAATTGAATGTGTCTCCAAATGTTAGATAGAAAAATCTGTATCATTGGCTTCCACGTATTCCGACTTGGAATACGCAAATCTGACAAAACATCAGAAATTCAAATTTTTAACCGCTCGGCTTGCGTTACAGAGTTCGAATGCGGCCCCCGGATTGGTCAATTCCGACGTAAATCAGTGCCCCCGCGATGCTCAAAACTGCCGAATTAAAAAGTTAAGTACCCGCTGAGCAAAAAACAAACCAATAACGTTATATCAACATTGTAGCAACATTAAACGTTGTTTTAATGTTGATGAAACATTTCTTAAATGGATTTGTGGGAATAAATCGAAATTGAAACTTTTCCCCTTTTGAGTCGAGTGCGGTTCGGTGTGTAAGAACGGGGCAATAGTGCGAGGGGGATAATATATCAAGCTCCACATTAAAGAAAACCCTGTGGAATTGAGTGCAGAATTGTGCCTTTAAAAGTTAAAATAACGAAAAGTAGTGCTAGTTTTATAATAAATAAAACTATTTTTTTAAATATATGTGTACAGGGTGGCCCAAATTGGATGTTACTATAGGGAATCTCGGTTATTAGAAGAGAAAGAAAAAAAAAATCGATGGCGCATCCTCAAGCTCTTTTTTGAGACAGTCTCAATGCCAAAAACAGAAATTAGCTATCGTCTTGTTTTCAAGTTATAGCCAACAATTCAATATTTTTGAATGTTATTAATATCTCAGTCATTTATTATTTTATCAAGATAACCCACTGAACACGGAAACATTTTAAATATCGCACGAATATTGCCCACTAAGCAAAAAACAAACAAATGTTGTTGAAACATTACTTAAATGGATTTGCTCAGTGGGTGAACATGATACTAAAATAAAACATTGTATTCAAATGTTTACAACAAAGTTTTAGCCACGTTACAAACATTGTATAAACGTTTTCCCTGCAATATTGATTTATATAGATTACTGAAATGTAAAACATGATACCAAAATTCAACATTGTTTTATAACGTTTCAAAAATATTGCATCAAAGTAAAAAACTTATATAATCATTACAATTTGACTTTTATGTAACATTGTATTGTAAACATTGGATATACAGGGTCCTGCAACAGTGTGTTGGGCTTTCCTAGCGCCATTCCCGTGAAAAAAAACAAAAAAATGTTTCGTACCAAAAATTATTGATTTAAAAATATTTATGGCGTAAAATTATTTTCAAACATACAGGGTGTCCCAATTTTGCAGTATAACAAAAATATTTGTTTTTTTAATGGAACACCCTGTATTTATTCAACTTTTCTAATGACATTTTTCAACCTCTACATTGTTGTCCATTTAGTTTTTTATTATGTTACAGTGTTGCCAATTTACAATTTTTTTCTTCAAGTATCATGCATAAGCAAGCTCAACTTTAAAAAATCGTAGCGACCTTGTTTTTTGAAGGTAAGAATAACTTTTAGCAAATATCTCAGTGTGGTTAATAAGCAACGTTTTATTAATGAGCAATTTAAATTTAGTAGTACAGGGTGTTCAGAGAAACATGCCAAACTTTCCAAATTTCAAAGCGGTATAACCCATTTTTTTTTAAATGGAATGCTCCCTATTTTATGTCATTATTCGAAAGGTCTATTTCTTCTCTTCAATTTGATGGGGCATATCTTATGTCTAAACCCCATAGTTGTTGAGATATTCAATATTTTTCACAAAAGTATCCATTTAATTACATTTTTATGCACTCTAGTAGGCCATGCTGCGACGAAACAACTATCAAAATGTAATGTAAGTGTCAGTGTGACATTTGATTATGTCGAAATTCGAAACGTTAATTTGTGATTTGTAAAGTGATTCTTCGTTTCGTGGTAAAAGTAGACAGCATATAATTGCGATGAATTTCGAAAAAGACGAACTAGTCGATATGGTGTTTGTATTAGGGGAGACTGATAGAAATTGTTTATTGGCGGCTAGAATTTACGCGACACGTTATCCCGACAGAAGACATCCGGAAGAGAAAAGTTTTAGGAACCTGCTCAATAGATTTATTGAAACGGGAAGTGTACATTACAGAAAACAAGAAAGAACAAAACCTATCACCAATGAGGAAAACCAATTTTCAGTGCTCTTAACAGCAACTGAGCATCCCAACTTGAGCCAAAAAGACATCTGTGAAGCAACCAGCATAAGCGAGAGGTCAGTACAACGTATTCTGAAGAAAAATCGATATCATGCATATCATATTCAGTTACATCAAGAACTGAGTAATACTGATTTTCAGTTTCGTTCCGAATTTTGTATCTGGGCAAGACTAAAAATACAGGAGGATCCTGCGTTTTTCCAGTATGTTTTATTCACGGATGAGGCGACGTTCCATAACAGCGGATCTGTCAACAGGCACAATTTTCATTATTATTCAACTGAAAATCCGCATGTTATGAGACAAGTTGATCATCAGCATCGATGGTCATTGAATGTCTGGGGAGGAATTATTGGAAACCATGTGGTAGGTCCACATTTCTTCGAAGGCCATCTAAATTTGCATATGTATTTGCACTTTATGCGAAATGTATTACCCGGGTTATTAGCTCATATACCTCAACATACAAGAAACAGGCTGTGGTTTCAACAAGACGGGGCACCTGCGCACTTCTCGCGAGATGTGAGGACATTTCTTGTTGGTATTTTCCCCAACCAATGGATTGGTAGGAATGGAGCCACTAGATGGCCTGCTAGATCTCCAGATCTAACAAAAATTGATTTTTTCTTGTGGGGATATGTAAAAGAAATTGTTTATAAGGAAGCACCAACAACCCCAATGAATATGCAGCAACGAATTGTTAATGCTTTTGCAAGTATTTCATCTAAAATGTTAGGAAGAGTGAATAGGTCTTTTCAGCGGCGAATTAATTTGTGCCTAAATGAAAATGGAAAACATTTTGAACATTTACTGTAGTATCGTTTCTCTTTTGTATTAATAATTTTGAAGAATTATCTCTATTTATTCATCTCACATTGACTTTTACTTACATTTTGACAGTTATTTCGTCTCAGCATGGCCTACTAGAGTGCATAGAAATGTAATTAAATGGATACTTTTGTGAAAAACATTGAGTATCTCAACAACTATGGGGTTTAGACATAAGATATGCCCCATCAAATTGAAGAGAAGAAATAGACCTTTCGAATAATGACATAAAATAGGGAGCATTCTAGTTAAAAAAAAAATGGTTATACCGCTTTGAAATTTGCAAAATTTGGCATGTTTCTCTGAACACCCTGTATTACTAAATTAAATTGCTCATTAATAAAACGTTGCTTATTACCTACACTGAGATATTTGCTAAAAGTTATTCTTACCTTCAAAAAACGAGGTCGCTACGATTTTCTAAAGTTGAGCTTGCTTATGCATGATACTTGGAGAAAAAAATTGTAATTGTCAACACTGTAACATAATAACAAACTAAATGGATAACAATGTAGAGGTTGAAAAATGTCATTAGAAAAGTTGAATAAATACAGGGTGTTCCATTCAAAAAAACAAATATTTTTGTTATACCGCAAAATTGGGACACCCTGTATGTTTGAAAATAATTTTACGCCATAAAGATTTTTAAATCAATAACTTTTTGTACGAAACATTTTTTTGTTTTTTTCACGGGAAAGGCGCTAGGAAAGCCCGACGCACTGTTGCAGGACCCTGTATATTGAAAATGGTAACATTGCATTTCTAACATTGTATAATTGTTGAAACTGTTGCTGTAATGCAGCATCGTTGTTTACACATTTCATGGACATTGAACATACAGAGAGTTTTTCATTTAAGTAAACATGTCTCAATTATATGCTGTAAATCTTCAGATATTCGTTGTTTTTTTTTGAAGAGTTCAATCGAAAGTTTTAAACGAGTGTTTTCCACTCCCAGACTAAGCATGAAGTAAAATTTCGAGTTTAGAAAAGCCCCGTGAAAATTTGTCGAGGGTCGCGCAGCGACCCGAGACAAATTTTCTGGGCTTTTCTAAACTCGAAATTTTACTTCATGCGCCACGCGTATAAGACGCTGATTTCAATTGAAGTTCATGCACTTGTTAACAATATTTTAATGTTTTTAGAGTTTAAGGGTACTAGGTACTTAGGTTCCGGGGTACTGTCTCCCCTAGACTATACATCACTTTTTGTAAGACAATTTTTTTAATTTTCTTGTTACCAATATATATTTGTATTTTTGGCCCATTTAATCATTAAATAAATATTGCATTGGGATTACGAGAGAAACCTTCCTATAACGTTCACTTAATTGCTGCACATCGGGTTGTATACAGTACGGATTCTATGCATTCATCGCATGCAACTTAACATACATACATACATTCGTATGTTGGGTTACATACAAATATGAGTAGTTGCTTGTGTTGCATAGGCGTTGCTTTGTCAACGGTGCAGCAACATTTTTCTTTGAACGTTAGCATGCAACGTACCTGCAGGCGGAAATTCCGCGTTTATTCAACGTTTTTTCAACATTCATGCAACTTAAAACGCAACGTTTCGTATTGCGCGATAACATTGATGCAACGTTTCTTTGCTCAGTGGGTAGCTATCGTCTTGTTTTCAAATTATAGTTAACAATTCAATTTTTTCGATTTATATTAATATCTCAGTCATTTATTATTTTATCAAAATAAGAATTGCATGTACTAGATACTTTTTCATGGAAAAAGTACCTGAAGAACATGCAATTATTAGCTTGATAAAATTATAAATAACTGAGATATTAATAAAAATCGAAAATTGAAAATATTGAATTTTTCACTATAACTTGAAAACAAAAGACGATGGCTAATTTCTGTTTTCGGCATTGATTTTGTCTGGAAAACAGAGCTCTAGCATGCGCCATCGATTATTTTTCTATCTCTTATAATAACCGAGATTTTCTATAGTAACATTCAATTTGGGACACCCTCTACAGTCGTAGATGAAGTATAGTGTACAATTCGCACGGAATGACGATTTACCACTCGTATGAATTGCTGCACTCTCCTGCGGCTCGTGCAGCAAGTTTCGTACTCATTGGAAATGGCATCATTCCATGTCCATTGAATAATATATTATTGTATATGCTTTTATCGTTAAATAATGATAGCTCTTTGAAGCTCCGATGTTTATTTAGAGATATCCCTCATTTTAGCAAGACATTCCTAAGATATCTGGACTTTTAAAGATTAAACATGAACTAATTATACTAGAATGATTTTCTTCCAAATACCAAATGTGAAGAGCTTACCCACTGAGCAAAAAACAAACAACGTTATATCAACATTGTAACAACATTTAACGTTGTATTAATGTTGATGAAGCAATATTTAAATGGATTTGCACAGTGGGATATCTGGACTTTTAAAGATTAAACATGAACTAATTATCCTAGAATGAATTTCTTTCAAATACCAAATGTGAAGAGCTTTTATTACTACCTTTCCAAATTCAAAATGCCCACTCTACCATCAACAGTCCCAAAAAGCACAAACTTGCTCCCCTCGTGATCGTGAATGTGCATCACTGTTGGCGAGCTGTCTATCTCAATACTATGCGTTACTCTGGCATGCTCCAAACTTCTGATCATCCGACCTTCACATGCTATCAATGAAATTAATCTGTGGGACTGAAAAGAGGAATTGTGGTGTATTTAAATTGTTAGATTTAAAGAATTGTAATATACTTTATCCAAATATAAGGCGACGACATCGATAATTCTATCACCACACAAATATGAACCGACTTCTTTGCAATCTCTGTAATGATTGTAGATGTGTTTACCACAAATGAATAAATCGTTTGCGAGGACATACCTGAAATGTTATATTTGACAAAATTGACTATAACTTATTGATAAATATGGATGCACTTGTAAATAAAACACTTTTTACTTTGTTTAACCACTGAATCTTACATTTAATTGTGTGACTAGTTTCGACTATCTAGTAGTAATTCTCAAACTAAAGTTTGGTTTGAGAATGACTACTAGATAGTCGAAACTAGTCACACAATTAAATGTAAGATTCAGTGGTTAAACAAAGTAAAAAGTGTTTTATTTACAAGTGTATTTAAGATGTACCACAAAGTGAACGCCTATAACACCAAACAGTTAAATATGGATGCAATTGAAAATATTTGGTTGTAGAATATTCTAGACATTAAGGCCCAGTTGCACCAGAAATGTTGAACTCAAGTTCAAGATGATAGTTCCTATTGTTCTAATGTTAAGTTCAAAGTTGAACCAGTTTAACGTGTTTAGTGCAACTGGCCCTAAAAGTACGATTCTTTACGCAATCTACAACAATGTTTAAACTACATGGCGACGTGTATGCGTGTATGTCAAATTGTTTAAAGTAAACAGCAAAACTATACTGATGAGAAATGAGTCTCGAAACGCGTCCATAGATGGCCGGAATAATTTGACCTCAATTGTTACATTTGCAGTAGGTCAAGGCTATAGCCAGGGTGGATATGGGGGTTCAACCCGCTCCTCCAATTTTAAAAATGTTATATTCTTGTATGTAAAAGTGGCTCCGAAAGAGTAATAACAATATTATTACCAGTAATCCCCCCCGGAGGTCCAGCATAGCACCTAAACAGGAGGCGTCTGAGGCAGACCTAAGTCTTCGGACGATGGATGTTTGAAAGGGACGATTGCCCAAGTCTGAGCTGTAGACCTTCCTGAGGTAACCTCTGTGTCCCTATCTTGGATAAGGCTACCCACTGAGCAAAAAACAAACAAATAACGTTATATCAACATTGTAGTAACATTAAACGTTGTTTTAATATTGATGAAACACTACTTTAATGTGTTTGCTCATTGGGTAACTTACACACGGCGGGGTTGACTCGGCCCTGGTGCTTGTCACCGCTAAATGAGGAGTCAGGGGTGGGCCTTGAAAAGCTCAGGGGTGCCTACTCGCCTCTCCGGTCCACACGTGGGTTAGTCTCCGACGGGCAGTGGTTTGCAGATATGGCGGTGATCCACCGGTCCTTAGACGGACGCTTGAAACATTTACACCGAAAGGTAAAAATCTGAGCACACCAAGTAACCCCCTCTCGGACACTTTTATAACCCCCTCCCAAATGTTTTTCTGGCTTACGACCTTACTGTATGTAACAGCAAACACTTGTTGTATTATACAATCTCCTTTGGGGCATTGGCTCGGGAAGTAGTTGTTTCAATGAGTATTTGATTTAGTCTAAGATTGCGTAAAGAATCCTACTTTTAACGATTTAAACAACGTATTGCTTTTGATAAGAAGACAGTTTCAGGTCTTACATTGATGTAATTGATTCAGTTAAATTTGTGTCGAAGCTAAGAAATAGTTTTCCCTTCTTCGTGTAGCCTCTGACTTCGTTTTCAGAAGCTATGAAGATTTTATCAAGAGGTGTACCTAAAATATCAACGATTTCAAAAAGATTCAGGTTAATATTGAATTAATACCGGACGCTCCAGCTAGTTTCAACGAAGTGCATTTCGGTCCTGGCAGAGTTTTGAAGTACAATTGAACGTCTTCTTTCTTGATGGAGAACACTTGAAGCACTCCGTCATTATCAGCAACGGCAACCTAAAAATGATCAATTATTACCGACCGCACTACTGTGTAACGGAAATATCCGTTTTGGGGTCCCAGGAATCCAAATCAAGTGTTATCGGTCGGTCGGTCTATAGCTCGATCTCAGCGAAAATTGCTCATGGTATTCTACTGATAAAAAAACAAACAAATAACGTTATATCAACATTGTAGCAACATTAAACGTTGTTTTAATGTTGATGAAACATTACTTTAATGGATTTGCTCAGTGGGAACATATTCACAAACAATTCGAAACATGTTGAATGCTGAACATTTTGAAGAACGGGCCCAATGTATAATGTTGATGTAATCAATGAAACATAACCGTGTTGACTGGGATGTTTAAATACCCTATTCTTTATCCCTCTAAGAAAAAACGACTTTTTATTAACATTTTAATGTAAAACACCCCATTAGGCAAATCCATTTAAGTAATGTTTCATCAACATTAAAACAACGTTTAATGTTGCTACAACGTTGATTAACGTTATTTGTTTGATTTTTGCTCAGTGAGACTGTTATAATGTTGATAAAACATTACTTCAATATGTTTATTGTAATTAACTGAATGTAAGCATGTTTATACTTATACATAACACAAAGTTAACGTCAAAAAAAGAGGTTCCAATCATTATTCAATTGTAATTGAAAATATGCTTTTACTAAATCACAGCTTACTATAAAACTGTAAGAGCATTCCCACTGAGCAAATCCGTTTAAGTAATGTTTCATCAACATTAAAACAACGTTTAATATTGCTACAATGTTGATATAACGTTATTTGTTTGTTTTTTGCTCAGTGGGTTTGAACAATATTTATATAAAACATCAAAAGTGCGATTCTTTACGCATTCATTCATCCTTAATATTTATTTATGTTGGAAGAAATACCTTTTGTTGATCTCTAGGTCCTTCCAGTGGCAGCAATTTCATACAATTATTAGAATTAACCCCAATTATTGTATAATCAACACGATTTAATTCCAATTCCATGATTCACACGTTTTATATTTAAGAAACAAAACACGTAGTTTTAAGATATCTAGTGTACATGGCTTTGTTTTGGTTATATCAATCAATGGGTGCTTAGCAACTGCTATACCAATGGGCCCGTTCATCAAAGACAAGAGTTGCGAGTTTACTGCCAGCTGTTCGGGAATTCTCTGATGACCGGACTGTTAATCGTGAACGTGTTGACTCTTGCAATCGTACAAAATAGACTGTTTGGTGTTTGCGATCGGTGTTGGCGGGCTAAAGTTAAAGTTTCATTAGATACCAACATACATCACAAACAAATCCAAACATGTTGAATCCCACTGTGCAAATATATTTAAGTAATGTTTTATCAACATTAAAACAACGTTTAATGTTGCTTAAATGTTGATGTAACGGTATTTGTTTGTTTTTTGCTTAGTGGGATGTTGGACATTTTAATGAACCCACTGAGGAAACACATGGAAGCTTCATCAACATTATCACAATGTTTAATGTTGTTACAATATTGATATAACGTTATTTGTTTGTTTTTTGCTAAGCGGGTAGTTTACTTTGAACTTAACTCGAAATTTTATTTCATGCGCCATGCGTATAAAACACTAAAATATTGTAAAATTTATGTATATTCGAACTTCACTAGAAATCAGTGTTTTTTACGCGTGGCGCATGAAGTAAAATTTCGAGTTTAGAAAAGCCCAGAAAATTTGTCTCGGGTCGCGCAGCGACCCGAGACAAATTTTCACGGGGCTTTTCTAAACTCGAAATTTTACTTCATGCTTAGTCTGGGAGTGGAAAACACTCGTTTGAAGCTTCAAGTTCAACATTAAAACAACGTTTAATGTTGTTACAATGTTGATAAAACGTTATTTGTTTGTTTTTTGTTTAGCGCCCACCGAGCAAAAAACAAACAAATAACGTTGTAGCAACATTAGACGTTGCTTTAATGTTAACGAAACATTACTTAAATGGATTTGCTCAGTGGGTGGCTTTACAGCATAAACGCTGGTAATTGGAACATGTATAGTTAAAAGAAAAATGTTCTGTATACATTTATCATAAGAATAAATACAACCATTTTTTTCTATTTTCTTTACTTATTGTTCATTTTAATTAAAATAATCATAGAATCAATAAATTCAAATATAAGTTGGCAACACTGCAGATATTGAAGCAGCGAAGTGATTTATCAGCAGGTGAATATTTTATTTATTTATCAATATAAATAATACTTACATTAAAACCTTAAATTAATTAAAGCATTTTTCCTGTAATAACTAACAATTTAAAGCATAATGTTTAAAAGATAAGGAAAAACAATTTGTTTATAAATATATCCGGCACATTAACCTAAAACGAGCAGTGTAAGCAACACAAACGCATTAATTTGGTAAGATTGTTTTATTCTTTATACAAAATGCAATAATAGCGAATTTAGTTTTCTTTATCATCGACAATCGGGATTTTACAGTCCGCCATATTGGAACCGTCACCAACTTCAGGACTACAATTTTTCAAACTGTCCACTTATTATAACAAGCCATCCTCATCAAAACAACAAATTCCACTTAACAAGAATGATTTACACAAAAACATATTTTAAATCTAAATAAAATATTCGATTCATCGACAATCGGGATTTTACAGTCCGCCATATTGGACCCGTTGCCAACTTCACGGCTGCAATTTTTCAAACTTTACGTTTTTTAACAAACCACCGCCAACAAAACATCAAATTACACTCAACAACAACGATTTATACCAAAACATATTATAAATACAAATACAATATCCGATCCATCACCCGAGCGTTTTAATTTCCTTCTTTACCGAACGGAACATTCGAGTTCGCCATGCTGCTTTTGTCACACATCAATGTTTTGTTTTGTGCAAGTACCACAGCGTCCCCGGAAACACGCGCGATTGTTGAGAACCGGCAAGAGATTGTAGCGATAAAGGATGAAATACCGGGATTTTTGAAGAAAGTAACGCTCTGTGGTAATTCAGCTTGTCGTTCACGTTTTTCGGAATGCGAAGGGTGATTTCGGCGAGCACATGATGTAATTGTAATGGCGGTAAATTTAAAAGTCTGATAGAGAAGGTAATTGAAAACAATAAAAATGCTTGAAATAGTTTTGGCTAATTAAGAAATCCTGTTTGGTTGTCGCTAAAACGGGTAAGTAAATCTTTGATTAACTCGTGAAGAATGTTGTGATTGCAATGTTTTTAAAGATGGCGTCGTTTCACCAAGAATGACAAGTAAGAAAATATTGTGAGAGGATTTGATTACGTAATACGATACTTACATGCTTAATAAAACAAATTAATAATAATATTTACTTAGCTTATTAATTTATAAACACGTTTGCCTCTGTAACAATTTTGAGACAATTTAATATCACTTTAACAACATAAAAAAAAAATCAATGCCGATGACGTTTATAAATAAAAAAAGTCCTCAATTGTTTGACGTACAAATGTGATTTTGATAAAATAAAGAACGCTTTTATTACGTCATCTATTTGCTGATGAAGCTTAATCCACGTTCAGGGGTAAAGATTATAAAGTGCACGTGAAGCTAAGATCGCTTTCAGCGGTAAAAATGATTAAGTGGGCATGAAACTAATTCCATTTTGCGCGAGTAAAACGTAAGAGATATCAAGGAAAAGACATTAATATTCACTTAATTTATTAACTTATAAACACGTTTGCTGCTGTAACAAATTTGAGGAAATTAAATATTACTTTAATAACGTATAAAAATCAATGCCGATGACGTATATAAACAAAGAAAATGGCCTCAATTGTTTGACGTACAAATGTGATTTTGTTAAAATAAAGAAAGCTTTTACTATGTTATCTGTTTGGTGGTGAAACTGTATGCACTTTCAGGGGTAAAAATCATCAAGTACATATGAAAATAGCGTTCGGCGGTAAAAATAATTAAGTGCGCATGAAGCTAAATCCATTTTGCGTGAGTGAAACGTTAGACATATCAAGGACAGCACCCTCTGAGTGACGTATTTTAAGTGGGTTTTTGTATACACAACAAACACCAAATCCACTTATTACATAATCTTGAAAGATAACGTTTGTTTTTGCATACATTAAATGTTAGGTTAGATAATAATGACGGATCAGTATCGAGTTAATTAAAATGCAACAGACGACATCAAAGCGCGAGCATGTTTAGGTTATGTAGGGTAGATAATAATGGCGGATGAGTATCGGCTAACTAATATGCAATAGATGATATCAAAGCGTGGACATGTTTAGGGTACGTCATCAACTTCTAATTTAATGGCCTCGGCAATTAGGCTAATTTGCGAAGTCTAAGCTCCTCTAGGTTATGTCAATGCGTTGGCATATCCAAGGTACGTCGAGTGACACATATATACAGGGTGAGCTTTTTTCGATGCTCTCTATGGGGATCTCGGACACTATAAGAGATAGAAAAACGGTTAAATGGGGAAAGAAGTGTAGTTTTATAGGACGAATAAAATGACACTTTCAAAATATTTGAAAAAGTCAAGGGTAACTAGATATTTTGAATAAAGTAAAATGTGTCAATTTTTTGAAATCAATATATCTCTATTATTATCATAGATAGAAAAAAACTGTAAGAGACAAAGTTGTAGAAAATTTTACACAGATTAATAACAAAAAATCAAAAAAAAAAATTCGCCCATATTTTGGGAGATATGACACAAACTTACCTTTTTTTAAATAGAAACAATAGTTGGCTATGGCCTCATTGGAAAGGTTATTTTTTTCCCTTTAATCCGATATAACATATGCCATAGTTATTTTTAAAATAAAATATGTTATAGTCGTTTTAATTTTTCCATACACCAAAAAATAGTTAGCCATGAAAAAGACAAAAGTAAAACAATTGCGGTTGTTTATAGCAACGAAATCAATATTTAATTTATTATCTTTCTTTAGATTTGTCAAAAGCAACATAAAGTAAAATAATTCCAAAATTATCAAAATAATAATATAAAAAAATTTTAAATATTACATAAGATGCTCAAAAAGTCCACCATTATTATTGTGGCATAAAGTACATCTTTTTAAAATCGAATTTGTGGCTTTTTTGACTTTTCTTCTGTCAATAGAATTAAATGTTTCAAGTACAGCTAGTCTAAGATCCTCCACGGATTGATATGATTGTTGATACACTTTGTTCTTCACATAACCCCACAGAAAAAAGTCTAAAACGGATAGGTCGGGTGATCTAGGTGGCCATAGGATTGGTCCATTTCTTCCCACCCATGAATTAGGAAAAGCATCATTTAAATAGTTTCGCACAGCCAACTTGCTATGAGGTGGAGCTCCGTCGTGTTGAAACCACTTCAATCTTGCCCGTACTGATACATTTAAATCATCGAGCATATCTTCAAATGTTTCTTGAAGAAAACGAAGGTAATCATTTCCATTCAATGTGTTATCAAAAATATATGGGCCGAGAATTCTCGATCCGAACACATCGCACCATACATTAAATCCAAATTTAATTTGTGGTCTACGTTGTGCAACTTCTCGTGGATTCTCCTGACTCCAAACATGTTCATTGTGCCGGTTAAAAATCCCACAATTAGTAAATCGCGTTTCATCTGTCCAAATTATTTTTGTAGGGATCGTATTATCCTCTTGGCACATGTTTTTGTACCACATACAGAAGACCATTCTCTTATTGGTATCACCGTCATGTAAATTTTGTGAAATTGATACCTTATATGGGTGATATTTGTGTTTTTTCAAAACTCGTACTACAGTCCGTTGAGATATGCTTGCTTCTGTTGCAATTTTAATACGTTTATTTCCGAAACTTCATTAATTTCGTTTTTTTCAAGTTTCGGCTTTGTAAAATATCCGTACTCACCCAAATTGTGGTAAATTCTTCTGAATGTTGGTAAAGATGGCTGCCGACGATCGATATATTGATTATAATATTGTTCTGCAGCATCCGCAGCGTTTTTATTACACTGAATGTAACAAACAAGCATATCACGCTTTTCTTCGTTGGAAAAATTCATTATCACTTTAAAAAACTTTCAACACCAAATAAATACAAAACAAACTTATCGAAACAAACCAAATATAGAAATGAATTAATATGTGTTTAGAATAAACAACTGCAATTGTTTTACTTTTGTCTTTTTCATGGCTAACTATTTTTTGGTGTATGGTAAAATTAAAAACGACTGTAACTTACTTTATTTTAAAAATAACTATGGCATATGTTATATCGAATTGAAGGGAAAAAATAGCCCTTTTAATAAAGTCATAGCCAACTATTGTTTCCATTTAAAAAAGGTAAGTTTGTGTCATACCTCCCAAAATATGGGCGAATTTTTTTTGTTGATTTTTTGTTATTAATCTGTGTAAAATTTTCTACAACTTTGTCTCTTACAGTTTTTTTCTATCTATGATAATAATAGAGATATATTGATTACAAAAAATTGACACATTTTACTTTATTCAAAATATCTAGTTACCCTTGACTTTTTTAAATATAAGTATAAATGAAATTGCCAATTCTTGGTTGCAGAATTGGCAATTTCATTTATACTTATGTTTGAACGGCAACGTGACCGCCAGTCTAAGGTGTCAAATTGTTTAGAGGGAATGGCAAAGCTATACTGATGAGAGATAAATCTCGAAACGCGTCTATAGATAGCCTGAATAATTTGACCCAAATTGTTACATTTGCAGTAGGTTACTGTATGTAACAGCAAACACTTGTTGTATAATTCAATGTCCGTCGGGGTATTAGCCCGGGAAGTAGTTGTTTCAATGAGTGTTTGATATAGTCTTTGTAAGACTAACTTGTTGTAGATTGCGAAAAGAATCGCACTTTTGATGTTTTTCAAATATTTTGAAAGTGTCATTTTATTCGTCCTATAAAACTACACTTTTTTCCCAATTTAACCGTTTTTCTATTTCTTATAGTTTCCGAGATCCCTGTATAGTCTCTCTCATTTTCAGCAACCATTTTAGCCCGCCCAGATAGCTCGCAGACCTGTGACATAGACGATGTGGCTCCCTGCGTCATAGGACTGGAGAATCCGCCCCCATTCTATCGCATTCTAATCCAGCGATCCTTATATACACTATATATTCGATCGTCCTTGAATTAATATGCAATAGATAATATCATAGCGTGTTCATGTTTAGGTTAAGTCATCTTCTAATTTAATGGCAACTAGGCCGCAGTCTATTTTAGGGGTTACGGGGCAAACTATAATAATAATAATAATAATAATAATTGTGTTTATTGTCTTAAAGAAAATAAATACAGTACCACGCAAAACAAATTAAAATATACAGAGAGTTTTATGTAACACCGAACATTTTTATAAGGAGAATTTTTCTTTGAAGCATCCATATGCATACTTTGCACATTTTCCGATGCTCAGTTTATTAAAAGAATTAAATTTGAAGCTTTAAGCGAGTGTTTTCCATTCCCAGGTTAAGCATGAAGTAAAATTTCGAGTTTAGAAAAGCCTGAAAATTTGGTTTGGTCGCGTAGCGCGAAGCGCGGAGCGGCCAAACCAAATTTTCAGGCTTTTCTAAACTCGAAATTTTACTTCATGCGCCACCGGTATAAAACAATGGCATATAACGAAGTTTAAAACACACAGCTAAACTTTACATTGAATCAGTGTTTTGTACTGGTAGCGCATGAAGTAAAATTTCGAGTTTAGAAAAGCCTGAAAATTTGGTTTGGCCGCTTCGCGCTACGTGACCAAACCAAATTTTCAGGCTTTTCTAAACTCGAAATTTTACTTCAGGCTTAGCCTGGGAGTGGAAAACACTCGCTTAAAGCTTCAAATTAAATTCTTTTAACAGCCGAGCATCGAATAATATGGAACGTATGCATGTGGATACTTAAACGAAAAATTCTCGTTATGAAAATGTTCGGTGTTACATAAAACTCTCTGTATATAAAAAGCAATTTACCTAATTATATACAGGGTGTCCCATTTTAATCTTAACAGGGGAATATCTCGAAATGAGTGCGTCCAATCGAAAATATTGCCGAATTAAAAGTTTTGTGGTTCGAAGGGGCACATCCAATTCTTCCATGAATTTCACCCCCCGACCCTCAAGGGGGTGGATAATAGGGGTAACATTGAAATCTTAAATGGGAACCCCCAATTATTATTGCGGATTCGGAAGGAGCATAAAAAACTAGGTAGGTTTTACCTTAGAACTTTTTTGTTATTTGCAACAGGTGGCGCTGTAATCGACAAAATTTGAAAATTTGATTGTTTCCGATAAAACATAAAATTAGTGTTTCAAATTACGAGCTATTTAAAATAAATACATCTTTAATGTAGTCTCCTCCTTACACCTAACGGTAGAAAGGAAAAAGATTAAAAAAGAAAAAAAATTTAGTCTCACAAAAAAAATATCCGGCGACTTCAAATCCGGTGATCTGGGTGGCTGTTTAAAAACAAAATTGAATTTGTGTTCAGTATTCCCGCACCAGATACCCACAGACGTGTTTCGGACTTCAAGGTCCTCTTCAGTGTGGTCCCGACCCAGTGCTGTTTAAAAACAATTAAAGTTTTGTCGGTCAGTCGTTTTTAAGCGTTTTTGAAATACCGTACCCTATTTTTTCGCAATGTCGGATTATTTACCGAAACAAGTATTTTTCAAACATAACCCTTGCCCTTTACTTTACTTTGTCATTTTGATTTTCAATGAAAAATTAGGAGTTTCTTTGGAGTCAACAAACACTGCACCCTCCCCCACCTACATGGGCGTTTATTTTAAGTAACTTGAGAATTTTTTAAGAATTAATTGTCTGCCAAACACTGGTTTTATGTTTTATTGAAGAAAATAAAATTTATCAAATTTTGTCGATTACAGCGCCACCTGTTACAAATAACAAACAAGTTCTCAAGTAAAACCTACCTAGTTTTTTATGCTCTTTCTGAATCTCCAATAAAAATTGGGGGTTCTTGTTTAAGATTTTAAAGTCACCCTTATTATCCACCCCTTGGGGGGTGGGGGGGTGAAATTTTTGGAAGAATCGGACGTCCCCCTCCGAACCACAAAACATTTCATTCGGCGACTTTCTCGATTGGACTCATTTTGAGATAAGATTAAAATGGGACACCCTGTATAGTATGTTCAATAAAATAAAACCTCTAGAGTGCTATGGAATATATTGTAGGTTGGCAACTCTGAAATTATACATTATAATTATTACGTCTGACGTTTTATGTGACAATTCCTAAGGCGCGTAATTAACATAAATTTATAAAAAGATAAAATCATTGCACTCTAGAGGGTTTTTTTATTAAACATACGATATAAATAAACGGGAAATCAGAATTCCAGGGGAGGGGCCCCTTGTCCATATGTACACAAGTACATATGGGCAAGTATCAAGTAAAAAATAAAAATTGGGTAATCTCACTTGCACCAACCAGCAAAACGATCACATGCAATTAGCAGCACTGGTTGGCATATCTAGGTTATGTTATAAAATGACGCAATGGGGACTGAAATTACGTCATTTTAGGAAGAATTGACCAAACTGTGTAGAGTAAAATGACGTCATTTCAGTGCGACTTCTCACCGATGACAAATTTCATCGGTGTTGTGAATAGCAGCACTGGTTGGCATATCTAGGTTATGTCATAAAATGACGCAATGGGGACTGAAATTACGTCATTTTAGGAAGAATTGACCAAACTGTGTAGAGTAAAATCACGTCAATTCAGTGCGACTTCTCACCGATGACAAATTTCATCGGTGTTTTGAATAGCAGCACTGGTTGGCATATCTAGGTTATGTCATAAAATGACGCAATGGGGACTGAAATTACGTCATTTTAGGAAGAATTGACCAAACTGTGTAGAGTAAAATTACGTCATTTCGAAGTTTAAAACACACAGCTAAACTTTACATTGAATCAGTGTTTTGTACTGGTGGCGCATGAAGTAAAATTTCGAGTTTAGAAAAGCCTGAAAATTTGGTTTGGCCGCTCCGCGCTTCGCGCTACGCGACCAAACCAAATTTTCAGGCTGTTCTAAACTCGAAATTTTACTTCATGCTTAGCCTGGGAGTGGAAAACACTCGCTTAAAGCTTCAAATTAGATTCTTTTAATAAACCGAGCCTCGAATAATATGGAACGTATGCATGTGGATACTTAAACGAAAAATTCTCGTTATGAAAATGTTCGGTGTTACATAAAACTCTCTGTATATAAAAAGCAATTTACCTAATTATATACAGGGTGCCCCATTTTAATCTTAACAGGGGAATATCTCGAAGTGAGTGCGTCCAATCGAGAATATTGCCGAATTAAAAGTTTTGTGGTTCGAAGGGGCACATCCAATTCTTCCATGAATTTCACCCCCCGACCCTCAAGGGGGTGGATAATAGGGGTAACATTGAAATCTTAAATGGGAACCCCTAATTATTATTGCGGATTCGGACAGAGCATAAAAAACTAGGTAGGTTTTACCTTAGAACTTTTTTGTTATTTGCAACAGGCGGCGCTGTAATCGACACTGGTTGGCATATCTAGGTTATGTTATAAAATTACGCAATGGGGACTGAAATTACGTCATTTTAGGAAGAATTGACCAAACTGTGTAGAGTAAAATGACGTCATTTCAGTGCGACTTCTCACCGATGACAAATTTCATCGGTGTTGTGAATAGCAGCACTGGTTGGCATATCTAGGTTATGTCATAAATTGACGCAATGGGGACTGAAATTACGTCATTTTAGGAAGAATTGGCCAAACTGTGTAGAGTAAAATGACGTCATTTCAGTGCGACTTCTCACCGATGGCAAATTTCATCGGTGTTATGAATAGCCCAATGTTATCAAATACTTTAATGTTAGGTTAGATCCGTGCTTCTCAAGCGTTTTTTACCTGATGTCACCCAAACACAAAATATCAAATAAATACACTATTTTTTTCTTTAAAGTGAATACACAGGTACCAATGATTACAGTTTTTTTGTATATTTTCAGGAGTTGGTCGTTTTTATAAAAGCGTCTCTAACAAATGTTTCCACTCCTTGCGTAAGCATGTAGTAAAATTTCGAGTTTGGAAAAGCCCGAACGTCTGAATTTGAACGTAGAAATACAAATTCAGACTTTTCTAAACTCGAAATTTTACTTTATGTGCCACGCGTATAGCTCACTGATTCAAAGTGAAGTTCAAAATACACTGCCTATGTTTGATCTTAAGTTAATAAATTTACATTACTTCACTTTAAATCACCGTTTATACAGAGAGTTTTATGTAACACCGAACATTTTCATCCAATACAGTTTGACATCTTTCATTTATGTGTAAATTGGGTTGCCTATATGACCATTACAAATTGTAACCAATTAATCGCAATTAATGCCTCAACTTGTACATACAGGGAGTTTTTCTTTCAAGTATACATGTCCCAATTACAGCATATATGTCGTAAACCTTTAGATAATCGTTGTTGTTTTTATAAGAGTTCAATTTGAAATTTGAAATGAGTGTTCCACTCCCAGACTAAGCATGAAGTAAAATTTCGAGTTTAGAAAAGCCTGAAAATTTGGTTTGGACGCGTAGCGCGAAGCGCGGAGCGGCCAAACACTGACGTTACGAAGTTTGAAACACACCGCTAAACTGTACATCGCGTCAGTGTTTCGTACCGGTGGCGCATGAAGTAAAATTTCGAGTTTATAAAAGCCTGAAAATTTGGTTTGGCCGCTCCGCGCTTCGCGCTACGCGACCAAACCAAATTTTCAGGCTTTTCTAAACTCGAAATTTTACTTCATGCTTAGTCTGGGAGTGGAAAACAATTGTTTAAAGCTTCAAATTAAATTCTTTCAGTAAACCGAGCGTCGGCATATGTACAACGTATGCTTATGTATACTTAAAAGAAAAAATCCCGTTATGAAAATGTTCGGTGTTACATAAAACTCTCTGTATAAACGGTGATTTAAAGTGAAGTAATGTAAATTTATTAACTGGCGCATAAAGTAAAATTAAAGATGGTGATGTGCCCATCATAGTACTTTCCCCCGTAAATTGCGTATTAAATCACTTTTAAAATATTTGTAGCATTATTATTTTCAAAATGTCTTCAACTTTTTGATAACTACAACTTTCATTTGAAACATTTTTCAATTGGATCAACACATACTGACACAAACCAATGACTAGATAAAAAACACTATTTATTGAATATCTGAAAAACTAAGAGTGCTATGACAAAAAGTGAAGATACAAAAAATCTTTAATATCCCATTACCTACAACTTTTATTTGAAACATTTTCCAATTGTATCAACACACACACTGGCACAAATCAATGACTAGATAAAAAACACTATTTATTAAATATCTCAAAAACTAAGAGTGCTATGACAAAAAGTGAGTCCACAAAAAATCTTTAGTTTTTCATTTCCTACAACTTTTATTTGAAACATTTTTCAATTGTATCGACACATACACTGTCACACACCAATAACTAGATAAAACACACAACTTTTGAAATATCTCAAAAACTAAGAGTGCTATGACGCAAAGTAAGTGAACAATACATCTTCATTTTGTTATTATCTACAACTTTTATTTGAAAGAATTTTTTGTTTGATGAACATTTATTGAAAAAATCTGAAAAAACTGAAAAACGCTAAGAGTAAAGTGCCACTTCCGGTTTTCCGATTTTCACCAAAAGCTTTTCAGTTCTTCCGATTGTAACAAAAAGCTTAAGTTTCAAGTTTCATCTCGATATCTTTAGCGGTTTTTGTGGTACAGCGCACACAGACACACACACAGACACACACAGACAGACATTTTTCAAAAATGATCTTATTCGACTCAGGGGACCTCAAAACGGATATTTCCGCTAAAATTTTTGATTCGAAAATTTTCACGAAAACAATACTTTCCCTTTGTATTACATACGGGGGAAAGTAAAAATGTTCGGTGTTACATATAACTCTCTGTATAAACGGTGATTTAAAGTGAAGTAATTTTTTTTAAATTTTTTTGTCAAATTTCAACATTTCTTGGCAATTTAACACTTTTCAACAATTTTCGACTTTTTCATAACTTTCCCTAATTTAAAGGTTTGTTTACATTTTTCGACAATTATTCCAAATCTAATCAACAACTAATTTAACTAGCCAGCATCTATGCTGGAATTTATGAAGTTTGGTTATGTCAGGTGTAACTGTTTTCGGGTTAGGTTAGTCACTAATTTCGTGACAAGATGTCAACGGTTAAGCAAGCACTAAAGTATTTGATAACATGCGATAGATGGCGTCATTTTTGACATAACATAGAAGCATCTACGCTTTGTTTTGCGTCCAAGCAATTATAACAACATCAACACTTTTTATATTTCGTATTTTTTCATCATACTGGGCTTTGCGAAGTTTTTTTTTTTTAAATATCAGAAACTTGATGTTTTTGCAACGAAAATGATGATTCTCGGCCATCTGTTTGTTCCTGGCAATAAAAAAATCCCAATCAGCAACTAATCTAACTAGCCAGCGTTTAAGCTGGAATATGTAAAGTTAGGTTATGTCACGTGTAATTATTTCAGGTTACGTTATGTTAGGTGTCACGTGTAACTGTTTTCCGGTTAGGTTAGTTACGAATTTTGTGGCAAAATGTCAACGATTATGAACTAACCTAACACCAAAGTATTTGTTAACATGCGATAGATGGCGTCATTTTTGACATAACCTAGAGATGCTTACGCTTTGATTTTCGCCCAAGCAGTGATATCAACATTAACACTTTCTATATTTCGTGTTTTTTAATCATACTGAGCTCGGCGAGGAGGTTTTTTGAAAGAAACAACAGAAATTAGAGGTTTTTGCAACGAAAACGAAGAACCTCCGCCATCTTGTTTATTCCTGGCAATAACAAAATGGCCGCCGCTGTTCACTTGTCAAAGTGGCTTCGTTCTCCATAAATGTGTTTCGAGTGCTGTTAATAATTGTGAAATGAAAACATGAAACGCTGATATAAGCGTTTTCCGCGAGAAGAAAACGAAAAAAGAATGCCGGTCATTAACAAACTCGCCATTATCCCAAGGCGTATTCCGTTGCCGGCGTGTTTACACGAGTGTGCCATGGTGGTGGGTTTCACGCGATAACCTGTACGGGAGAGGAACGGGCTGGAAACAAAAGCCTAAAACAGCGCGTTCGGTGAGTGGGTCTTTTGTTTCGTCGATGGTGCGAGTGTTTTTAGTGAATTTCCCGGAGGAAAATGCGTTTATTGCGTTTTTGATGAAACGTAATTTTCCGTGCACTCCATCCAGTACGTGCAGATTATAGTGCGCGCGCATTCCTCCTTGGCCTACCGGATTTATCGGTCGTTTGCAATTGACGATTATCTTCCTGAAAGTGGAATAGAATAGTTTTAAACAAATGCATGTTAAAAACAAAAAACGCATAATTGTTGTTAATAAAGAAAAACCACCGTAAATTGTAATTAATTGTTTTTTAAATTAATTTAACTTATTTATAACTAGTTTAATTTCTTGTTTATAGATTTATAATGGAAGCTATACAGCAATTATTGCAATCGACGGGGTTGAGTCCCGATGAACTAATCAGGCATTTAGCCGAGTTCAAGGCAATTTCGGAAAAAACTCAAACCGACGTTGATGTCAATAAAAACCCTACGGTGGCAAATGCCAGCGCTGGAAAGTGCAATGAGGAAAGGACGGAGTGTGCGAATGTGAGTTCAACGAGTGATGATTCTTTGCTCCTCGATGAGTTGGGAAATAAAAAAAGTGAGGGTGTCGATGTGGCAGAGATCTGCGATGGGGAGTGTGTTAGTACGGTGAGTGATTCATTTTTGGTTGAAAGGAATGCGAATATTGTTGTTTTAATTGAATCGGTCTAGGATATTTCCTCAATCTGAAATAAAAATACTTTTTGCCAAATGTTGTTGACTTGTTTATTTTATACGAGAACGGGTCATCACTACTATGCTTATAAATTTTTATTAACGTAAAAAAATCTATGTTGACCTAACTAATAATAAATGGAACCTGGACAGTTTTTCAATTAGAATCAAAATTTTCAAATTGCGGAGATAGCCCCTTTTCAAATTGACCGATTTAATTATTATTTCAGACGGAATTGTTATGCAATAATGAAGTTCAGGAAGGCAAGCAAGAGGAATGGGTTGGAGATGTTGAAGACGATCGGTTGAGTCCGGTAAGTTTTTATTTTTATAAATTATTCGACGTGAAATTCAATACAACATTTGCATACTTAAAATTGCTTAGCATGATTATTTGTTTTGATCAACATTCAAGGAATTTACTTAGTTAATCTCAAAGAAAATTTGAAATGATTTTATAAAATGGGTGTTATTTATAAAAATCCAGAAAACAGAAGTTGTTTATAAATAAGTAAAAAAATGAAGGCGCAAGTCTTTACGATTGAATGTGGCAATCAGCATTTGATTTTTTTGTTTTTTAAGGCCCTGCTATAAAAATAATAAACCACATTTTTGATGAAGACACAAGTAAGTTCCTATGATTGAATGTGGAAATCAGCATTTGCTTTTGGATTTTTTAAACAAACACACTAAACTGGTTCAACTCTGAACTCGAGTTCAAAGTAACATTAGAACAATATAAACTGTCATCTTGAACTCGAGTTTAACCTTTTTTGAGCAAATGGGCCTTACAGATCTTGTCGACGGGTCTTCGAAGCCACGGTCATTAATTTCGCAGAAGGAAATTTAAGTTTAAACCTTAAAGCAAATGCTTTTATATTAAATCATTCAATTATTTTTTTTTATCTAATGGAAAAAATCAACAAATATTATTTGAAACAAATGTGTTTGTTGGTTGCTTCTCTCGGTTCAATAAAATCAAAGATATGTGTCATACATAGAGTAAGGATTTTTTATCAGAATTTGTTTCTTTATCAACAAATATCTGTAAATACTATTATAAAATGTGAGTAATTATTTTGTTATCGCCAAGAAACGTATGTTTTTATTTCACTTATTTAAATTGCGGAATGTTTTTGTGCTTACTTTTCCATCTTTAACTCAACTGCTCTGTGAAAGAAAAGTTGACAGTTCATTGTGTCAAACTTGAGAACAAAAAAACACTATTTTTAAGCGGGAAATTTAAATCTTATGAAAATACGTATTTTGGAATATAAAGGTTTTTTTATCAGAATTTGTTTCTTTATCAAAAAATAATTGTAAAGTGATTATTTTGTTTATCTCCAATAAACAACAATGCTTCTCTTTATTTAAATTGTGGAATGTTTTTGCGCTTACTTTTCCATCTTTAACTTAACTGCTCTGTGAATTTAAAATTGACAGTTCATAGTGTGAAACTTGAGAACAATTAAAACCCTAACCTTAAGCGGGAAATTTGTATTTTATTATGAAAATGTGTATTTTGACAAAACTCGCACAAAATAAACGAAAAAATTGAACAAAAACTCCCTAATTTTAAGCGGGAAATTTGAATCTTATGAAAATGTATATTTTAACAAAACTCGCACACAAGTTTAACGCTATTATAAAAAAAAAATAACGACAATACCTACAAAATGTAGGTCTTTAAGTCCTCTAACGAGTGTTTTCCAATTCCAGGTTAAGCATGAAGTAAAATTTCGAGTTGAGAAAAGCCCGAATTTGGATTTGGACGCTACGCGTCCAAATCCAAATTCGGGCTTTTCTCAACTCGAAATTTTACTTCATGCGCCACGCGTATAAAAACTTTTATTTATTGAAGTGCAAAAAAATATTAATAATTCTTTATTAATAATTTCTTTACTTCTCGACATTTATTTACAATTTTTACAAATTTCAACATTTCTTGGCATTACATCAATTTTTTCACATTTTCCGATATTTATTTAAAATCTTCGTAAATTTCAACCTTTTCACTTTTTCATAATTTTCGCAAATTTCAAGAATTTGTTTACATTTTTCGACATTAGTTCAAATCTTTTATCTTTTATCAAATCATTTATTCAAAATCTTCGCAAATTTCAACATTTTCATGTTTTCATAATTTTCGCAAATGTCAACATTTTTTTTTATATATATATAATATATAAAATTACGAAAAAACTATTCGTGAAAATGCAAACAATGTCTTAATTAATAAGACAACTCAAGACGATAAATATCCATTGAAACAACTACTTCCCGTGCAAATACACCTCCGGATATTGAAATATAGAATGAAATATTTAAAATCTTATTTAATTTGAAAATTAGAATTTTTTTTTTTTATATTTTCCGATATTTATTCAAAATGTTTAACATCAGACCTATACATAACCTCAATTGTCATTACAAAATAGGGTTATTTAAAATAGGGAGGTGACACCGCAATATTAATTGGTTTGTTTCGAAAATAGTCGAACCGACCACGGTTAGATGGCGTTGATCACGAACTAATAATTAATTTCCGAGCGCTTTTTGTGTTTTTGCGAGCTTAATCGATCATTGTTCTCATTTTTAAGGGTTAGGATTTTATTCACAATAGTAAATATATTCATTTATGCAATTACATATATAAAAGATGGTGTCCATGCGTGAGTGAATTTAATATTACAGTTTTCTGTATTTAGTTAGTACGGTTAGTTTAAGTTAGGTTAGATATGTGCGTTTGGGTTAATGATAGTTACAGTTGCCGCTACTAGATGGCGAACAAAGATGGGTTATAGGCTGCTGCCCCCCTGATTGAGAATTTATTTAATAATGCTGTGAATCATAAATGTTCATACCTGATTAGCATATTTTGAGCTTCACATGAATTCAGTATTTTATACGCGTGGCGCATAAGGTAAAATTTCGAGCTTAAAGAAGCCTGAAAATTTGGTTTGGTCACGTAGCACTACGCGACCAAACCAAGTTTCAAGGCTTTTCTGAACTCGAAATTTTACTTAATGCTTAATCAGGGAGTAGAATCATTCGTTAGAAGTAAATTTTAATCCAATAATTCAGCATTTTTACAAACATAAACAATGTAACATAACCTCGAAATGGTTCAAATTTAATTAGAATGAAGTTGGTATGCATGAAAATGAGATGTTGCCACATTCATTCTATCAATACTTTCAAACTAACCAATAACATGTAGATATTGTTCTATTAATTAACCTATTAAGCGCCATTGATGCATACACGCAACATTATTAATTTTTGGTTATTAAATTACTAAATAAATTAATTTGATATATTATATTATTTGACCTGACTTGAAAATGTATGAAGAAAAATGTAAATATTTTGTTATTTAAATATATCAATTGTTACTCATTTAAAAAAAAAAATAATGTGAATGTATTTCTAACTTCACAATATTTCAGCGTTTTATGCGCGTGGCGCATGAAGTAAAATTTCGAGTTTAGAAAAGCCTGAAAATTTGGTTTGGCCGCTCCGCGCTTCGCGCTACGCGACCAAACCAAATTTTCAGGCTTTTCTAAACTCGAAATTTTACTTCATGCTTAGTCTGGGAGTGGAATCACTTGTTCTAAACTTCATACTGCACGTTTTTATATGAAATCGACAAATGCCTGAAATTTTACAGCATATATGTACACTATGTGTATTTAAAAGAAAAATTCACAGTATTTAATACAATAAGTCATTCATAGATATCATAGAAAGAAGTGCAGAATTTTACCTAAATTCAACTTTTAGAGTTATCTATAATTGCTCGGCCGTTAATGGGTTAATACGAAGTGATAGTATCATGTTTGTACGGGTTTCACAGAAACTAACTAGTATTAAACTATAATAATATTATCGGCAATTCTATTAATAATTCTGCATCTGTTTTGATTTTTTTTTAGAAACTGGACAGCAATGTAAATAAAGATAATTCACAATTAGCAATAACAGAAGGGATGAGCTTTGAAGAGGAATTATTAATTAGTGATAAGGCGAAATGTATTATAGAAACCTCAACAAAAGTCTGTGAATCAAACCATCCGGAAATATCACTTATAGATGATACAAATCCAAAAAATGTATCAACAATAGAGAATAAGTCGAAGCATAAATCTTTGGAAGAAAATGTAGATACATTAAAGAATAATTTGAGTCCTAGGGAAACAAATGAAGATACAATAAAAAATAATTTAAGTCCTATGGAATCAAATGAAGAAACGTTAATATCAGAAAATAATTGTTCAAAGAATAAAGCAATATATGATGTAAATATAAAGAAGTGTTTCAATGATGAAACGTTAATGTCCGATGTGAGTACAGAAAATGTTTTAGGTGATAACGGACTAAAAAATGTAGATGAAAAATTAGAAATCCATTCAAGTAATATATCATCTTTAGATTTAAATAACGAAAGATCAGCATCTGACTCAAAAATTACTCTGGGTAGAAATTTAAGTGATAAAACATCAAATTCAACAATCGTTTCTCAGGTCGGTCCAACCCTAGAAAACACTTTAAGTGATGATGATAATTTTGAAATTCGTGCTCTAAATTTACCAGAAGAAACAAATAATTTAATAGAAGATGATTCATCTTGTATTCCCGACGAGGAAAACGGAACAGAAACTTACTTAAGTGAAAAGGACGATGAGCTCGAATCTTTGTTCATGGAAGAATTACAGTACTCTGATGACGAGCTTGATAAAGAATTGAGTCAACATGGTAAAAAAGAATCGATCGAGAGTGATGATGATGATGTGCTGTTTGTGGGAGAAGTACCATATTATCCAACGGACGCAAAAAGTAAGGATGTTGAATTTAATAAAAAAAAATCATTAGTTGTTGATGCTAAAGAATCCTCATCAACTGATAAAACTTTAGTTGGTGATGATACGAAAGAATCTGCGTCTACTGAAAAAACCTTAGCCGGCGATAGAGAATTTTCATCTACTCAAAAAGCCTTAGCTGATGATAGAGAATCTTTATCAGGTAATAAATCCTTAGTTGATCAAGCTAGAGATATTTCATTAACAAAAAAAACATTACTTGATGAGAGAGAATCTTCATCAGCTAATAAATCCTTAGATGATGAAGCTGGAGATATTTGCTTAACTGAAAAAACTTTGCTTGATGATGAGAAAGAATTTTCTCCGTCGGACAGAATCACAGACAAATCTGCATCAATTGAAAAACCTTTCAACGATGATTCTGATTCCTCAACAACAGAAAAAATTATAGATGACAACAGAAGATCATCTACGGAACAATTATCGTACGACGAACGGATTTTAATGTTGAAAAGCCTAAAAACACAATCGGCGGACTCCGATAGCGACGTGAAATCATCGACTAGTGAAATTTTCAGTTGCGAGAGACTCAGCGAGTTTGTTTCCGATGAAATTAAAAAAATCAAACAGGCCGAAGTCGATGAGTTATTGGATCTGTTAAAATTTAAAAAATCTATAAAACAAGAGGAGTTGTCGGAACCGGATGATTCACAAGAAATTATAAACCCGTTAAATGTTGGAAATGTGAGGAGACTCTCTGAAGACAATAATATTGTAGCACCAAAACTTGGCTCTGAGGAGAGTGATGAATTAAATATTAGGCAAGGAAGAATCTATATTTCTGAAGAAACTAATGATATTGAGAAATCAAATGTTGGAAATGGAATATTTGAAATGTCCGAACAAAATACAGATATAGAAGAAATTAATGAAATGTTAGAAAAGTCCAGAAGAAGTGAAGATAAGGGGACATTGAATATTAATAATGGAATATGTCAAATTTCTAATGATGAGTCAAAAGTTATAACTTCCCGTGATAAGAAGTCAAGAGATATAATTTCCCATGATGAGAAGTCAAGAGTTATAATTTTTCATGATGAGAATTTTAGAAGAAGGCAAGATAATTTGAACATTAGTAATAGAATATGTCAAATTTCTAATGATGAGGTGTCAAGAGTTATAATTTCTGATGAAAATAAAGTTGAATCGAGTATTAGAAATAAAACATCTGGAAAAAACAATGACAATAAAGATGAAGGTACGAGTACAATTAATCATATGGATGATGAGATAAATAAGGTAAACTTAAATAAAAATAAAGATCCAAATGCTGAATTGATACATTTTAAAGAAGAAGATTGTTTAAATGAATCATCCGAAAATTCTAAAGATGGTGGAAGGGTCCCCGATCTAACATCCCATAATAACTTCAAATGCGATGAAGTGATTGATTTGGATTCCTCCTCAGATGATGAGCATTCTGCTTTAGTGGATTCCGTTTCGACTCTGAAAAATAAAGATCAATCTTTAAAAGTTGTTGTAAGTCCAAAAAATAAATTAGATTCCGTTTCAACTCTGAAAAATAAAGATCAATCTTTGAGAGTAGTACAAACTTCAAAAAATAAAATGGGTTCTGTTTTAACTCAGAAAAATAAAGATCAATCTTTGAAAGCAGTCGAAACTCCAAAAAATAAACTGGATTCCGTTTCAACTCTGAAAAATAAAGATCAACCTTTGAATGGAAATGAAGCTCCAAAAAATAAATTTGAAACCGATTCGACTCTGAAAAATGAAGATCAATCTTCGAAAGTCGTTAAAACTTCAAATAATAAAAAGCATGCAATTGTAGATTCATCGAATGGAGAAACAATTTCTGATGTAATAAACAAAAAAGCAATCGATTGTCTTGAAGAAGTGTGCATAGTTGAAGATGAAAACAAAGTAAGTAATGAGCAAACAAAAATTTCGAATGCAGCGACGACCAGTGCAGTTTTGGAGTGCAATAGAGATTTCTTGAAACGCTCAAAACTGAAAATCGCATCTTTGTTGAGGAAGCGAGTAGAAAGTTCAAAAATTGTGAAAAAAATACGTTCTAAAAATGATAATTTAATAAAAGAAATTAAAGTATCAACAATTTCATTAAAGGACAATCGAGAAAAATATATTGGTAAAACGGAATCTGAAGAAAATATTCAAAGAAATAAAGAAAAAGATGCGGATACACCACTTGAAATCGCATCTTTGTTGAGGAAGCGACCAAAAAGTTTAAAAGACATGGAACAAATAGGTTCTAGAAATGGGGTAACTTCAATAAAAAAATTAAGAGTATCGAAAATTTCATTAGAGGACAATCAAGAAAAATTTGTTGGTAAAACAGAACACGAAAAGGGTCAATCAACGGATGTTCAAAGAAATAAAGAGAAAGGCGTGGATATAAGAAGAAATGAAGAAGATCTAAAAAGGAATATTAAGAATGTTGTTGCAGATCAATTTGATGAAAGAATAAATGAAGATGATCCCAATGGAAAAATAAATGATGATAATCTTGCTCGAGGAAGAAATGTAGATGATATCGAAGGAAGAAGAAATGAAGATGATATTGAAGGAAGGGGAAATCAAGATGGTGTTAAAGGAAGAAGACATGAAGATGATATTAAAGGAAGACGAAATTCAGGTGGTATTGAAGGAAGAAGACATGAAGGTGGTATTGAAGGAAGAACAAATAATGATGGTATGGAAGGAAGAAGAAATAAAGATGGTATTGAAGGAAGAAGAAATGAAGGTGGTATTGAAGGAAGAACAAATAATGATGGTATGGAAGGAAGAAGAAATAAAGATGGTATTGAAGGAAGAATAAATATAGATAGTTTTAAAGGAAGAAGAAATGAAGATGATATCGAAGGAAGGCGAAATAAAGATGGTATTGAAGGAACAAGAAATGAAGATGATATCGAAGGAAGAAGAAATAAAGATGGTATTGAAGGAACAAGAAATGAAGATGATATCGAAGGAAGAAGAAATAAAGGTGGTATTGAAGGAACAAGAAATGAAGATGATATCGAAGGAAGAAGAAATAAAGATGGTATTGAAGGAACAAGAAATGAAGATGATTTCGAAGGAAGAAGAAATAAAGATGGTATTGAAGGAAGAAGAAATGACGATGATGTTGAAGAAAGAAGAAATAAAGATAGAGTTGAAGGAAGAAAAAATGAAGACAATATTGAAGGAAGAAGAAACAAAGGCGGCATTGAAGAAATAAGAAACGACGATATTCTTGCTCCGGAAAGAAATAAAGACGATCTTAGTGATGGTAGAAGTGAAGATAATTTTGATGAAAGTATAGTTGTAGATGATCTCGATGAAGCCCCAGTTGATGTTAATAAATCAATTCGAAAAAATATCGATGTGATGAAAGAAATAGTTAACAGAATTTGCAAATCTCGAGAGAAAGATTTCAACAAATCAGCTGATGAAAATGTCGATAAATCCCGAGGAAACATTAAAAACATGCCTTCATCATCATCATTCGCTGTTAAAAAGCAGAGTGGCTATTTTGAGGACACTGATTTGACAATGGTGAAAGACAAAGAAAGAGTGAGTGTACATTTTTTTCTAGTATTTTTCAAAGTGTTTGAGAAATATGTTTTTTGTTTTCAAAAATATAGGCTGGCTCACCTAAAGATTTGGATTATGAAGAAGGGTTTGTCGTTACAGAAGAAATTGATTCTGGGGAGGAAGGATCTTCAATTTCTGGGGTGAGTTTTAAAAATAAATTGTGTTCGGTAATTTTTATAATTATTATTTCATACAAATGAAAAAAAATTATAAAATGATAAATGACAACAATTGATTAAGCTAACCTACCCTAATTAATAGTAGTAGAGAGTTAGCTGGTAAGATTAAGATAAATATAAATTAAGTTAGGTTAGATGGCAGTTAAATAGCTTAGGTTGATTTCTCCCTTCCACTATTGCTAGTTTACAACTATTAATTTAAAAGCATGGAAGCTTAAGGCTTATACATAATCTCAGTTGTCATAACAAAATAAGGTTAACCAATTTATTTAATAATGCTATAAATCATAAATCTACATACCTGATCAGTACAATTTGAACTTCAATTGAAATCAGTGTTTTATACGCGTGGCGCATGAAGTAAAATTTCGAGTTTAGAAAAGCCTTAAAATTTGGTTTGGTCACGTAGCGCTTCGCGCTACGTGACCAAACCAAATTTTAAGGCTTTTCTAAACTCGAAATTTTACTTCATGCTTAGTCTGGGAGTGGAGACACTCGTTAAAAGTACATTTAATCACATAATTTAACAGAAGAAATACATTTTCACATATATAAACAAAAGCAGTGTAACATAACCTTTAAATTACTTGATAACGTAAAGTTAGAACACATGAAAACGCTTTAATCATTTTATCAACAGTTTAAAACTGACTAATAGCATGTGGATTTTGTTCCATTAATACGAAATATTAGTATCCTGTTTGTATGCGTCTAGTAGATATTAACTAGCATTAAACTATAACGATACTAACGGTAATTCTATTAATAAGATTGATTATTGCTATTATTAAATGGCAAGATTGGCATTGTGTTCAGTATTTCGACAGTCGAATAATAGATGGCGTTAGCTGTCGATTTTTTCTAAACATGTCATATAAATGGTTTACTAAGTCTTGTTTTTTTAATCTTACAGCCGTCGAATCAATATCAAAAACCGACAATCGACAGCACGCTAACGTACGAGACAAACTCACCGACGACTCACAAGCCCTTGAAGGGCTGCATTCGCAAACGCAAAGAAACCCCAATAGATACAACCCCGGCGAAAAAACGCTGCACAGACAGCGAAAACATCTTCGAACCGCACGATGATCAATCGGAAGAACCCGTTGACATGCGCGAGAAATTATTCAGCCAACTGCAACAGTTGAGACAGCGCAAAGTGACCGAATCGCCTTTGGTTAACATAATCCACCCGATTCCAAAAATTTACTCGAAGCGCGTTTGCAAAAACTTGGAACAAGAGTGCGGCTCAACGTCAAGTTTAGGGATTCAAATCGTGGACGTTAGAGGTGGGGTTAAGGTTGATGAGGTTTTCAACAGAGAGTTGAGCCCGATAAAGTTGACGAAAACGCAGGATATTACTAAGATTAAAGGTTGGAGGAGGAAGAAATTGTTGGTTGACAATTTAAATGCAGACAATCCTCTTGGTAGCAAAGATTCAAGCGAATCGTCTTTAGTTGGAGGTTGTAGTTATTCAGCCAAAGATGTTGCGGCTAAAAATAATGACGAGGGCTTAAACGTTTTTGCTTCGAATAATTTAGAAGGTTTTTTAAAACAGCAAAAAAGCCTAAATATAAGTTACAACGTTCCCAATTTGGAATCGAGCAATCACAAGATTGATTATTTGGACAGCACGGTTTTAGTCCGCGAGCCTTTGGAGAAGTGCACGGATAAAAAACGGCAGTATGTTTTAGCGGAAAACGAGGATAGCAACACGCTGAGGCAGAACAGCAGGAGTGATCTGAGCAAACCGAGGACTTTAGCCGAGAAACGGAAGCTTCTGAATAAAACGGGGGAGAGCAAAGGAGGGATGATTATGAGCAGTGTTTATTACAGGGGGGCTCGGTATTTAATCCCGACGAAATACAAGAAACCGATTTATATAGGCTCGAGAAACAAAAAGAAAAAGAAATATAAGTTCGTTGAAGTCGACGAAAAACGCCGGCACAAACCGTCCATTTTACACAAAGATACTTTAGATGAAAAACCAAGAGTTTCGTACAAACCAGGGCCGTTGTGTAAGAAACAATTCTTACAAGAAAGCTGCCGCGGGGATTGGGAGAGTGTTTTAATAAAATTACCCGAGCTGAAAGTCGAAATTACACCGAAATTTACGAAACCCGTGCATCCGATCGCGAGACAATTCGTTAAGTTCGAAACATTTGAAATTAGTGAAGACCGAGCGGATTTCGCATTATCGGCTTTAATCGGGAATAGGAGCGAGAAGAAATTCTCTTTTAAAGTTGATTACGAGCGTAAGCAGGAGAATATTTTAATGAGGAAAAAGGTTGTTACTCATGAGGTTAAAATTGAGAAGGATGAACCTAAAATAGAAGCTGTTGATATTCCGGAAAACATCAATCGGGTGATTGCGACAGTGATGGATGATTTAATCCGTTGCGTTGAAAACAGCGAGATTGAAAATAAGATAATAGGAGAAGATCCCGATTTTACCCCTTACGTGCAGGACGTTGTGATTCCTAGTAAATACAAGGAAAAGAAGGTTAAAACGGAGATTATTAAAGGAAGCGCTCGACGCACTAATTTAGAGTTGAAACGGTTGAACGTTAAAGTAATCGAGGTTAACATCGAGGAAGATCAAAAACCGGCGGTGGATTGTAAAAAGGCTTTCTGCAAATTAGGCTGCGTGTGCAACAGCTTGAACAAAACCACCCTGCCATCCGATCACTGCGGGAATTACCAATGCATCTTTAAGTGTAAATGCACTAAAAAGAAGGATACGCTAAAGTTCGTTTTACCTTCAGGAACCGATTTGCTCTCCGAGTGTACCGTGAATCGATTGCAAAACGAGGCTAAGAAGGATTTGGCTAAAGTCGAAAAGGAGTTCACGCAGACTGTAATCCACGCAAACAACAAGACGATCGTTTTCGGGGATAGTAAGGATAGAAAGCGGAGGTCGCTGAAGCAGCCGAAAAAGTACGCGGATTACATTGAAACGAGCGTTTTTTGCGAAGCAATCGAGGATGTGGTTAAAACTCCATCGCCTGCGAAGAAGATAACCCCGCAAATGAGGCCTTGTTTCGTTAAGGTGGAGAAACTAAACTTGGAGCACGTTATTCCGTATTGTTGGGCTCATAATGTTTACGATTGCGATTGCGGCTGCACGACTTTACCATCAAATGAAGAAGAAGAAGAGGAAGAAGAAACTGGAAGAAAGGATACAGTTGAAAAGAGCAAATCTAAAGGTGATTATAAGTTCGAAAGATTTATCCTCGATAAAAAGAAAGATAACAAGTCGGAAAGAGAAAGGTTCAATAAATCCCAAAAGAACGAAGACTCGTGGGCTATAGTTACGAACGAAGAAGAGAAAAGCAGAGACGTTGCGGCTTGTATAGAATCCGATATAGTGAATCAGAGAAAATTGTGGAGGAAAAAGGAGAAAAACTGCGCGAGAACGATGGGACTCTCGACTAGTTACTACTTGCCAAGAAACCAGACTTTCACGTTTAAGAAAAGGCTGCTAAAAAAGTTGAATTTGCAAAACAGCGAAATCGATTTAAGCGTGTTGAAAAAATGGAACGCGGGGGACGATTATTTGGAACGGCTACCTTCCGATACCCTGGAAACAATTGATGATGGGTTTATTAAACTGCAATTTCATGAGACAATGAATAAACCGAACAGCCGGAGGAAGCAGGTTTTAGTTACTAGAGAGGAGGTTTATAAAAGCGAGCAGAACAAGAAAAAACAAGAGGAGGATATTTTTTATAATTACCCCGAAGTTTACAAACCCTCGGATTTGGTTATTGAGAAGTTCAACCAGCTTTTAGGCGCGGGGAAGGATGAGGAAAACGACTACCGGCTTTTGCAGTGGTCGACGATGTTGCAAAGGTACGCGGCGAAGATTTGGGAAATTTGGACGGCGCCCACTGAATCTAAAATCAGGTTTGTTATTACAAACAATAAAATGACTGAAGTGAACGGGTTTATAAACATCCGGACTTTCGAAGGGATGGAAAACCGCTCGAACATAAAAATCGATTTTATCCGTTGGATTATGCTGCGCTCTTCGCCGGGAGACAAATCCCCAGAAAACACCCTTTTAATCCTGAAGAAAACGAATGATCTGTGGGAAGTTTGCGGGATGTGCGCGAAAAACAATAATAACCGAAATATGAAGATGGTCGAACCCGGTTTTGGGAACTCACAGCAGGTTCTTTTCAGCTGTAATTTTTATTTAAAGAAGGAGTTAATCCCGATCACTCCCTCTAGTGAAACTGAAGAGAATTTGAAAATATTAGCCTCGCTTCCTAACATCCCGGATAACACGAAATGGAGGATTTTGCGGATCAATTCCACGTTCAACATCCTGGAGTTCACACGAAATGGAGTTAGGATAAAATGCAGCGAATTGATTACTTTAATTAAGCAGGCTCAGAAAGGGTTGAACACCCTGGTCATATCGAACATCTCGCGAGGGTACCAACATAAATCCTTCGGAATTTACATCACTCATAATCACGTCGATAAAGTCTTCATAGGGCCTTATTACGAGGACGAATCTCACGATATCCAAACGCTCCGCTTCCTGAACAACAAGTTAGTCACGACGGAGGAGTTCGGCAAGGCGACGGGCATGACGCCGAACCCCTCCACGACCTCCGATGTTTGGTACAAACAGGCGCAATCGTACGAAAGTCTAAGCACGGAAATCGGCGAAAGCGTGATCGATTTGACCGATAAAGAAGAGATTATTATACACGTGGTCGATGACGAGCCGGAGAGTGCTGAGGAGCGCAACGAAATTTACGAAATCGTCCCAAATACAAATCGGGAGAGTTTCAACGAGGATGTGGAGTCTTTGGAGAAATCGAAGGGGAGCGAAAAAGTCGACCCTCTGATTATTAAAATCTCAAAACGGAAAAGCGATGCCGAGGCGAATTTCTCGCTCCACGGCAGCAAACGTCAAAAAAGAAAAAGCGACGGAACCGTGAAAAAATCAAAAACGAAAAGGAAGAGTTATGTTGAAATTGATTGTAACACAGACTCTGCAATGGCTGATCAAACTCTTTCGAGTAAACAAACGAAAAGAAAGAGTTATGTTGAAATTGACTGTAGCACAGACTCCTCAACGGCTGATCAGTCTGATTCAAGTAAACAAACGAAGAGAAAAAAGGAGAAAACGACCGATGATGAGAAAAACGCGGAAACAGAACTGATAGAAGACGACATAGTCGAATCGATTATTTCCAACACGACGAAACAAGTGGATGAAATGAAGTCGTTCATCGTCAACACCTCGCCGCGTTCTTTATTAAAAAGCACGCAATCGTCGCGGATCAATGTGGTCAATTGCAAAAAAACTGTGGCCTCTGTGGAAATCAGATATTTTCAGATGTTGAAAAAGCTGATGGTCGCTGCCGGAATCACGCTGCTTTCGTTCACGTATCCGGTTGCGTTCAAAGTGAACTTCAGCAATGAGTTAATTCACGGATATAGGCTGATCGAACAGGAGAAGATGGCTATTTTCATGCCGGGTTGTACGGAGCCGCACTTTTTCCATACATGTGCGATAGCAGCCCAATTTTTGCAAAAGTAAGGATTTTTTATTACTAGCATATTTTTACCATTTTTTACCTAATGTGTGTACATATTTTTATGTATTTTTAAAAATCAATTGTTCTTCGTGCGGTTTCTGTGCAAGTAAGTATTAAGTAAAATACTACAAACTACAAACCCAAAGGTCATTGCTTGGGGGATGATTCCATCTGGATCCATGAACGTGCGTGAATGTGTTGTGACGTCCAAATAATAGGTGGCCAAAAAATTTGTGAAAAGTACGTAGCGCGAGTTGTTAATTTTGAGTACACAAAAAAATTAAAAAATAAAAAGCTAAACAAAATATTATATCATTATTCAGTAAGCCTCACAAGGTTATTAGTATTAAAAATATGTGACTAACTTTTTTTTAACATTTTGCTATTAAAAATCGACTAAACATTACATAAACATTTGCGATGTTTAGCTGGTTGTTGATAGATATGATTTTAATCAAAAAATTTCAAAAATATTGCTGATTTCTTGCGACATGTTTAGAATTTCAATGGCGTCGAGAGCGGTAATGAAGAACCATACAATATTTTTTTGTTTTGTTTTTCTACTTAAAATGAATTAACTAATCAAGTTACCTGAAGTTTTTCACTCATTTTCTGGCCACCTTGTGTATGTTACTTTATGCTATTCATTAGTAAAAATTTAAAAATATGAAGTTTAAATAATAATATGATGATAGGTAATAGTAAATACTAGACCAGGCAAAAGCCAAATCCCCTCCCAAAAAAATATAAAATGTATTTTTGCGATTAGTTGCATAAATGCTTTATACGAACATCCATGAATATTATATGTAGAAATCAAGAATGTTATATCGCATAAACGCATCTGAGACGTTATGCAAATGTCCGCCATTTTGGTTGTAGGAAATACGGAGGTGCATTTGAAATGGCGTTTAATAAAAAATAATAAATACAGAATACAGATTTTCAACATCTTTTGGGCATCGTTTTGATACAACTTTAGAAAAGTATATTTAATTCAATATAATTTTATATACATGGAATTTTTCCGCGAAGCGGAGCGACTAATCCAAATTTTCAGGTTTTACTAAACTCGAAATTTTACTTCATGCGCCACGCGTACAAAACACTAATTCGATGTGCAGTTGAGAATATACGTCTTTAGCATGCTGCTTTAATAGGATACTTTGAACTTCACTTAAAATCGCTATTTTATACGCGTGGCGCATTAAGTAAAATATTGAGGTTAGAAAAACCTGATCATTTAGTTTGGTTTACTTCATGTAAAATCTGGGAGTGGAAATACTCGTTAGAATCTTCAAATTGAACGCTTTTTAAAAACACGAATGCCTGGAAATTTACAATGTATGTATCGAGAATGTATACTTAAGAGAAAAATTCCCTGTAGACAAACAATCGGAATGCCCTATTCTATAGCCAATATAGGTAAAAAGTAAGTGTCATTTACTTTTCACCTATATTGGCTATAGAATAGGGCATTGCGATTGTTTCGTGATTTGGTCCATTTTAACTTATAAGACCATTTGGCGAGTCGGCCGGTGACTCATCGGCCGAATTGCCGGATTATTGACCTAACTGGGGATGGTGGATTAGTCAGTAGTATTGTGCTCGAAACCTACTGATAGGGGCGCTGATCGCTGTCAACAACTTAAATGAGTTTGATACTGAGTCATAATTGCTTATGTTTGTTTGTGTGAATGTTTCGTCATACATTAAATGTTTGAAAAGATGTAAAATTGAAATAAATTTTAGGACTTTCGAAAGAATACTCATCGCCGTTCCAGCGTCGTTCCGGGTGCAGGTCGACTTGATCGAGTACCCAGAGTACATCCATGTGTTGTCGAGGCCAGTGAAAACAATGCAAACGTCTTATTTTAAATATGTTCACGTAAGTAGAATTTTATGAAACTATATATATTGTATGTTCAATAAAAAAAAACCTCTGGAGTGCCATGATTTAATTTTCTTTTTAATTTAGGTTGGCTACACGCTTTAGGAATTGACATATAAAATGTCAGATATGATAATTATAATATATAACTTCAGAGTTGCCAACCTGCAATATTTTCTATAGCACTCTAAAGGTTTTATTTTATATATATATATATATATATATATATATATATACATATATATATATATATATATATATGTATATATATACATATATATCTATATATATATATACCGGGTGATTCATTTAACTTGGAAGAGCATATATCTCGAAAAATACGCATTGTACAGAAAAAATAGCAGAATCCAAAGTTTAATATTTCCGTGAGGAATCCGTAAAAGTAAATTTGGAACGCCCCTGCCCCCTGTACTTGGGGCGTGGCGCAACTTTGAAATCTTAGATAGGAACCTCCATTTCTTATCTCATATTGGGATACTACTTCGAAAACTATGTACTTTTTACCCAAAAAAATTTTCGATACACGACAGATGGTGCTATGATGTTTGATTTTTTTAAATGACTAAACAACTTTTTCTTTTTATACAAACATAAACTACGTAAGCGTAACTCAGGATCAACGAAGTAGGCGTTGTCGTTTTCTGTTACCTTCGGGGTGCTTAATTAACGTAAGCCCCTAGCTCCAAGCATCCAATTTTCCTTACACGAAAATATTAAACTTTGGATCCTGCTATTTTTTCTGTACGATGCGTATTTTTCGAGATATACGATATTCCAGTTTAAATGAATCACCCGTATACGTAGGTCGATCAAATATAAACGAGCCTTTATTTTTTGCAGAACGTACATAACAGAAACATCTACGTTTTTAATTAATATTTTCTACACAGCATCCTCTATTTAAAATACATTTTTCCAAAGTTTTGGAAGATTTTTAACTCCATTATCGTAGAATGAAGCTGGTTTGTAACCAATTACGCACAAACGTTTCCACTCCCATATTGCTGTCAAGTCGCTTGCCTTCAAGTGCTTCTTTTTGGGGGTTCAAACAAGTGGAAATCACGTTGATATAGGTCTGGATAGTAAGGTTGATGTTCAAGTGTTGATCAGGTAATTTGCATTGTTGCTGCCTTACAGCTCTTCTACAAGGCGAAAAGTTTCATTGTCTTCTCTGCCGTAAGGGCCACACAGTTTTTCAAGTTAAGCAAGGGCAACCTAAAACTCATAACCGGCCTTTTAACTGGACATGGTCCTCTGAAATACCACCTCCTTAAGATGTGTAGACAACCGATGTCAATTGCAGGTTCTGTAAAAGCACCTACTTTGTGCATGCTCTGTCCTGTCCCTCTACCCTGTCCCTTCAAAGAGAAAACTAACTGTCATGAGCCACTATAAAGTCTGATAAATTGTTACACATTAACCCTCAATTTATCGTAAACTGTACAAGAGGTCTAGACATTAAGGGATTCGAGTAGGTCAGGGATAATTACGAAAGATTTTTCAGTTGAGGTAATTTCGAAAGGTCTAGAGGCCCATCGATCCCATAACATAATATAAATCTTCTAAAGGGCCAGCATCGTCATTCACGAGCAATATTTCGCAGATGGGACAATCTTGTCTTGTATGTAGATTCTGAATACTTACTTGATCCAGAAGACAGCAGTAGCAAGTTGCGTTCTTCTAAAGGGCCTAGCATCGTCATTCACGAGCAATACTTCGCAGATAGGACAATCTCGTCTTGTATGTCGATTATTCTGAATCCTTACTTGATCCAGAAGACAGTAGTAGCAATTTCCGTTCTTCTAAAGGGCCTAGCATCATCATTCAGGAGCAATACTTCGCAGATGGGACAATCTTGTGTTGTATGTAGATTCTGAATCCTTACTTGATCTAGAAGACAGCAGTAGCAGGTTGCGTTCTTGGTTCGACGTCTGTTTGTGAAATCCACTTAAAGGGCCTCTGGGTTTTTTACAGTCCTAAAAAACCCAACTGGCAACTGAGACAATTAAATTTTCGGTTTTCACAGGTTTTTCTTAGCCGTCTTTTCTGGCTTGATTTCGATAAACGAAACCTTCTTCTTAAACCTTTTCTATGTAAGGGTATCTTTCACAAACTCTACCTACAGTCTGCAGTAAATTTCAACTGGTTTCATGATTTCACGAGTGAGGAACTTTGGAATTACGCGTTGTGCAACAGAGACAGTCCCACTCATCACATTTATTGCTAAGGCTACTCAATGAAGGACAGAACAAGCTGGCTGGTGTGGTTCCCTAACTCTAAGCATCCCAACCTAACGACTTCCACAGCCTAATTAAAAATAAATACCAGTCCTAATGCACAGAATCTGTTTTCTGTTATCACAAACAGAGTAGCGCTTGTTTCGTAGACGAAGCGATGACCTGTATGTGGACTAAGTGTAATCAGCTATCGACGATGCCACGGCTTCAATATTGCAAAGAAAAGTTCCCTGTATTTACAAACGAATGTTTAGAACGAGTTATCCCATCGGAAATGTATTCTAAATCTAATAATTTGTGCTTTTATTATAGATGGTGGGTAGTTTCGGTTCGATAACAGTGGGCGACTTTGAAAATGCGTTATCTCAGACACCCTTGTTGGAGGCCTTGAAAGCGTGCGAAATGACGAAGGACGAAAATGCGTTTTACGAGTCAGCGAAGAAGACGATGAAAGATTGGTTCAAGAAACCAAAAGGAGGTATAGAGGGGTGTGTTTTGGAGGCACTGACAACAATTGACTTGGTAAACTTCCACCTTGCACAGAACGTAAGTCTCAAACTCAACTCAATTTTAGTGATTTGCTGTTTTTTTATTAAAGTTTTGATATTTTTGAGCAGACTGGATCTGCTCAATAATATCAACACTATTAACAATTATTAATAAAATATATACAATTATTTTACAGAACATCAATTACATCGTCAACAGACTTGAGCAAGTGAGCTCACAGAAGGAAACGAGGTACATCACAGGCCACATAAAATATACAGCCCGGCTTCTTAAACATAAAATCGCCACATACTTAAAACGTCCAAAGGAATCTAACGACAACAATAACTCTGATGAAATCATCTGTTTGGATTCTGACGGGGAAGAACCGCCTCCCACTTCTGAACCCCCATCAGAACCCGACCAAAGTAAATCCAACGAACGCTACCAAGCAATAAGCTCAAATCGACCCGAATTAACAATCACCCCACTGTGCGAACTCGAATCGACCAGCGATGTGAAATTATCCGACACGACAATCGAGCCGGTTAAAAACAAAACCAAAACCAACTGTTCCCGCAATATAACGAAACTTCCGGCGAACTTGAAAAAAATCGCTGTCAATGTGTTCAATGGGAAGGTCGTGTCGATGCCGAAGACCGTCAAGTTGTTGATGCTGCCCGTCGGGAGGAAAGCCGATATGGTGGAGAAGATCGATCTGTCGAATTTTTCCACCAGCACGGTTTCCAGCATGCTCGGCGCGAATTTGAACAGCAAGCAGGTTATGCTGACGAAGGAGCAGCTCAACAGTTTGAAAGAGCTTTCGGCGAAGACCAAACTGACTCGAGTGTTTTTAAATAAAATTGATCGTGATAAAGAACAAAAATTGGTCGATGAGAGCGTTCCAGTTACAAACACTTGATTTGATCACATTGTATTGGACTTACAATTGTATATACCACAGATTTGTTTGTGTAAGCTGCAGCTTTGTTACTTTGTTTTTCAGATTTATTGAGATTTGCGCGAATTTTAGTTTTCTTCAGCCAGTTTTTGCCCCTTAAAATTTGAGTCAAAAACCAATATATCGATGCCTCAGTTTACAGATGTGTTAAGTGCTACGGATTCTGTATGCACTTAACACATCTGTAAGCTAAGGCATCGATATTATAATCTACCTTCAATTATTTTGCTGATAGTACCAATATAAAGGGAATTTTTCTTTTAGGTGTACATACAGGGATTTGTTTTTCAAGTATAAATATGCATACGCTTTTTTAAGAGTTCAATTTGAAGCTTTAAACGAATGCTTTCCACTCCTAGATTAAGCATGAAGTAAAATTTCAGTCTTTTCTAAACACGAAATTGCTTTGCATTTATAAGTTGCAATTGGGACAAATAACACTTAGATGCAAACAAATTGCAGAAAAATATTTAAAGTTGAGTGGAATGTTAAAAAATCATATGCAAAATTCGCCTCTAATTTAAGTAATTTTTATATCTCTTATAAGTGAGATAAATCCCTCTTGAATTTAAATCATTTTGTATTTTGGTTTTTGTGTACCATTCATATAACTTAGGGATTATAATACCGATTTACCAGTAAATCGCAAAAATGCTCTCCAATATTTACTGGTAAATTGTGCTTTTTATCAGTAAATTGTCGGTTTTTTAATTCGGTGTATTAAATAACGGTGTTTGATCAGTATTCAGAAAACTTTTATCTGTATACATATACCCCACCCTCCATATGTTAAGGCATACTTGAATAAACTGTCAGTCAAGTGCATTCAACCCATTGTTTAAAACAGTGATTATAGGTAATCTGATACCTTTAATGCAAATTTTCAGGCATTTCTAAACCCAAAATTTTACTTTAAGCTTAATCACGGAGTACAAACCCTAGCAAAAGGTAAATAAATCATTGAATCCTATTCACCCATATATTTAATCATTTTGACCCCTGAAAACAACGATATTACAATTTACCAGTAAATTATCATTTAACTGGTTCAAGTTCACAAATTTACCGAAATTTGCAATCCCTTACATAAATCTGAATTTACTTAAAGAAACACATTGGAAATGCTGCACGCTGTACATACTGTATTATGGATAATAACAAGAATAATTATCTGTAACTCAGTTCTTATTGATCACTTGACTAAATATTAAAAAAAAAAACAATTCAAGTGATTTTATTTAAATGTTTTTTTTTTAGAAAACAATTCAAGTGATTTTATTTAAATGTTTTTTTTTTTTTTAGAAAACGTGAATATAATTCTAGATCCCGTTTTACAAATGCAAAATGTGCATACTGTATTACAAATACAAAATGTACATACTGTATTACAAATACAAAATGTACATACTATAATACAAATGCAAAATGTACATACTTTAATACAATAACAAGAAGATAGTTGTAAAATTGGACCCACAAAACCTACTCTGATTCTAAAGTACAGTGTGGAAGAAAATGATTGTCATCAAGTTGCATTCGGAATTTTTGACTAATAATTTTTTTTGTGCCACTAAACTATTCTTAAATTAGCCAGTTCTGTCAATAAGTGTCATCAATCAAATTGTAAATGATTAATGTAGTTATTTGAGTTATGTGAAGATTTTAAGTCACTTGATTAAAACACAGTTATATTCCTTTCTAAACTGTTTATAAAAGTGAAGAAAGTTGTAAATGATTATAATTTATGTATCTTTTGAGGTTAGATAGTGCATTCCCTATTATTGTAGAGCGGTACTTCTTATTTTACCATGGGTAATGCCAACGCGACTAGATGAAAATAATTTCATTCCACCTTGTATTAGCCATACAATATTTGTTTCCCGATCGTCATTCATTGTAAATACTTTGTATTATTTTTTTATTAGTAAGTATTATTAAAACAAAATGATGTTTCATGTGATATATTGTACATAATAATTATAACGTTCTGTATGTAAAACCTATGATTTGGGTGTAATTAAAAAGAGATCATCTCTTCCTGATAAAGCTCGCACACTGGAGGGCATGTGACAAGTTGGCCATGTGAATGGGCCTTAGCGAAGGGGTGAGGAGAGATAATTATAGGTAATGTGTAAATTGCTCTGCTCAAAATAAACAACAAATGGACAGTGTAACGCAATTTTAGGGCAAAGTGTGTGTATAGGAATTTAGATTGCGAGTGATGTTTATTTAGTTTTTAAAAAGGATAATAAAAAAATTATATAATTTTAAACCAAAGTTTAACTGATAAGACTTGGATTAGTAAACAAATGACTTAAAATTTTATAAAACCCATGTTTCGTCAGTTTAAAGGTGACAGTCATTAACTGCAATTTGCAAGAATCACATTTAATATTCTTTAGATTACGTGAAGTTGGTTCACGTATTTTTTATTCGTTTAATTCTTTCGTTACTTAATTTTATTGTACGCTATATTTAAGGGGTGTGCTGGAGCCGGCTCACACCAGCTCCGGTGAGCCGGTTGTTGAAATTTTTGGAAAACAAAGTTGAATTGAAATCAATAAGTTCCTCCGCTAAACATACAAATTACATTTTTTTGTAATCAAAAATAAATTTCTTTTATACTTTAGATGTTAAGTTTACCTTAGATAGATCTATCTAAGTTTACCTTTACTTTGTCCTTGATTTTTTTATTAGTGAACCGGTTGTTAAATTTTAGCAGCACACCCCTGGCTATATTTTACTTCAATTTAGATCACAGAGTAAGTAGTTACTCTGTTTACGTAAACGGGCCATTCACTTTAAATCGAATACTCTGTATTGAGCACTGTAGAAATTTGTGTTTTGATACTTTCCGAAATGATTCATATTAAAATATTGATCAGGCCCGAAAAACGGCCCATGCAGAGCTCTAACTTAAAAATTTAAGCAAAAGTGCAACTGGGTTTTCCAATGCGCTTAATAATAATTTATTGACTTCTTGTATTACATGAAAGAATGACTTTTACTTTTAAACTGATGATTTGTTTATTATTTTGTTTTTGCTTTCATTTGTTGGGAGTGACTGATTGTTTAATTAGGATTCACTTGTTACGGTTCAATAGATTTAACATACATATATGCATGTATGAATGTGAGAAACGAAAACGAAAATTGTTTTCTTTTTAACGTTCTTAATTTTGATAAGGATTAAAAGAATATTCATTAATTTTCTGATTCTTTTTCGTATTTATGTATATTCTATGTTGGACTATGTATAATAATAATATATTGTTCCTTTTATACTTATTTACTTATTTAAAAATATAGTTATATTTTTCCATTTCTTAACGTTTTAATTTGTTTTTAAACCTTTACCATTATAAAAATTACCAAAAGAAAAACTTGTTTGTTGTGAAGAAAATTGAAACTAAAAATAGTGCCTCCTCTCCCAGATTAAGCTTAAAGTAAATATTTCGAGTTTAGGAAAGCCTGAAAATTTGGATTGGTAGCGTAGCGAAGCGGGGCGCTACGCGACCAAACCAAATTTTCAGGCTTTTCTAAACTCGAAATTTTAATTCCAGCGCCACGCGCATACAAGACCGATTTATCAGTAGGCACTTTAAAGCAAAACTCTGACTATTGTGGCCCTGATAAGTCACTTCAAGAGCAAAATTTAACTATTTTAGTCATTCTTATTAGAGTTAAGGTCGGAAATTTACATGTTATTTGGCCATAAGAACGAACAACGATTAATCTTCCACAATTATGAAAATAGAGTATTGAAACTTCTACATATCAGAGCTGGGACGAATCCTCGTTAAAAGGATTCGAATCACGAATCCGAATCACCTAATATGATTCGAATCAGGAATACTCGAATAAAGGATTCGTAAGAGATAAATATGATTCGAATCAAAGTTTCGAATCCTGTTTTTTCGAATCACGAATACAAATCCTTCAAGAATAAATTTGATTTTATTATTTTTTTACAACCATTAACATATAAATATCGTAATCAGTTGTTTTAACAAAAATATTCACAACGTAATTATTTATTATTAACACTGAACATCGTTGATAATAGACTAAATTTCTGTGTTACTCTGATTAAAAATGTATTTGTGTGTTTTTGAACTACACTTCAAATCAATGGTTTATACGCGTGGCGCATGAAGTAAAATTTCGAGTTTAGAAAAGCCCCGTGAAAATTTGTCTCGGGTCGCTGCGCGACCCTCGACAAATTTTCTACGCGGGGCTTTTCTAAACTCGAAATTTTACTTCATGCTTAGTCTGGGAGTGGAAGACACTCGTTACTTTAAAATATGTCACAACTATTAAAGTATGTATCATAATATTAAAACACTTAACTTTGTTTTACCACTTTAATTAACTTTTTACAGTGACTATAGTTTCGACTACAAGCTAGTCATTATCAAACTGAGTACCTAAAATACATTGTACATTGTTTTTATATTACAGCATCAAAGAGGGGAGTATACATTATGTCGGTCTGGTCGTTGATGAGGGGAATTTCCAGATTAGTTTTCAACTTGTGAATTTCCAGCGGTTCCAGTAAATCCATTTTTCGGCCTTTGTCCGACAAATGGATTACGGAAAGCATGCTGTCTTCTGTGCAGGTGTGGTTGTTTTCTATTAAATGAGTTGCAAAAGTGGACTTGTTATTCTTTAAACGGACTGAATTAAATGCTCTTTTAATCTTATTTCAAAATTTCTACCAGACTGACCAATGTATGCTCCTTTACATGTTTCGCAAGTTAATTTGTAAATACCTGATTTTTTGTTTCTATTTATAATTGTTTTTGGATTATGAATAATATTTGCTATTTTATAAAATGGTTTAAAAACTACGTTGACGTTACACTTTTCAAGGGTTCTTTTAATTTGGTTGCTAATGTTTCCGAAATATGTTATTGGATAAAATTTATTTTTATTTATTTTATTTGTTGCATAAATCACGTTTTGAATTTGTTTTAATTCTTGTTTCGCTATAAGGTTTATGCAACAAATAAAATAAATAAAAATAAATTTTATCCAATAACATACTTCGGAAACATTAGCAACCAAATTAAAAGAACCCTTGATAAGTGTAACGTCAACGTAGTTTTTAAACCATTTTATAAAATAGCAAATAATAATAATAATATAATCTTTATTTTAATATAAATATAAACATACAAGATATACATGAATACTTAATATAAGAATATGCGTCACATAAGAGAAAAACATGCTTAAGCAATAGGCACATGTAAGTAATTTAGATTAAATTCTAAAAACTCATTTAGAGAGTAAGGTTCAATATCTCTTACAATAATATTTATTTTTGATTTAAATGATTTGAAACACCGCTCATTTTTCAAGTAAGTCGGCAATTTATTAAATAATTTTATGCATGTGTAATTCACGCCCTTTTCGGTGAGTGAATATCGGTGTATAGGGTAGTTAAGGTTATCCTTATGTCGTGTATTGTAGATATGAATCTGAGTTCCATCTGAAAAAAGGTGCTTATGTTTCCATATGAACACTAGACACTCTAATATATAAATTCCTGTGACAGTTAATAAGTTATTCGATGCAAACAAAGACCTACATGATGTAGAGCTTTTGAGACCTAATAAGATCCTGAGCACACGTTTTTGAATTAAGAAAATTTTATTTATGTTAGGCGAACTACCCCAGTGTATGATTCCAAATCTGACCAAAGATTCGAAATTGGCATAATAAGTTATTTTTAATATATCTAAAGATAGGTGAGGTTTTAAAGTATATAGCATAAAGCTAATTTTAGCCAATTTACCTTGTAAATACTCAATGTGAGAATACCATTTTAATTTTTCATCGATGTTAATTCCCAAAAACATAGACGATTGAGAAAGTTGAAAATTTAGATTGCCAAATGAAATGTTATTAGGCATATTGCCGATTTCATTTTTTTTAAATAGAATACATTTAGTTTTATTTTCGTTTAGCAATAAATTGTTGTTTTTAAACCACTGTGTAATAGCAATTAGTGCTAGTTCCCCATTTCTTACCATATCATCAAAAGTATTTCCAACGATACAAAGATTGGTGTCGTCGGCATATCCGACAATCCTTAGCTTCGGAGATGACAATTGATAAAGATCGTTTATAAATATATTAAACAAAAAGGGGCCAAGTATACTCCCTTGTGGAACACCCATGACAACGTCTAGAGCACTTGACCGCAGTTTTTCACCTTTATTCATTATTTCCACTATTTGTTTTCTGTTAGATAAATAGGATTTGTACCAATTATACGCGACTCCGCGGAAACCGTAATTGTATAACTTCGATAGAAGCAAGTTATGGTCAATGCAGTCAAATGCTTTAGATAAATCTAGCATTATTCCACAAGGGACCTGGCCCCCTTCAAAAGCACAATGGATGAAATGGGTAAAATCATATAATGCGGTATTTATATTTTTATGCTTAGTAAAGCCATGTTGGTTTTTCGACATCATATTATATTTTTGTAAAAAAGATATACTTTGTTTTGCGACATAGTATTCAAACAGTTTAGAAAAAGTCGATAAAATACTTATTGGTCTATAATTTTCCATATTATCACGGCCGCCTTTCTTGTATACTGGTTTAACTACTGCTAATTTCAATATTTCTGGAAAAACGCCATTAGCTAAGGATTCATTAATGAGATGACATAATGGTTCACTAATTAAATGAATGATTTTTTTCAATAGCGACATTGGAAATTCATCAGCACCGGAGCTTTTTTTATTTGGCAAAGCAGAAACTATACCCTCAACTTCACTTATCGTTATGGGGCAAAAAAATATCGAATGATAATTATTAAATTCCAGCCTACTATTTTGGTCGGAATTACCTCCCAAAATGCTCTTTGCAGAATTGACAAAATAATTATTTAAATCATCAACATTTAGCTCGCAGTTACCAGACAGTTTATTTGTAGGGCCACTTAATTCATTTATGATGGACCAAGAAGTTTTACTTTTATTTGTGGAGAATATTATTTTATTATTATAATATGCTTTTCTGTCATTTAATAGCAATTTATTGTACTCCTGTTTATAGTGCTTATAAGTATTTTTACAATTTGGGAAATAATTTACTAGGATAGCGTACAGGTCAAGTTGCTTTTTACACATTTTTGTCTCATTAGAAGTAGCAATTTTTATTTTTTTGTCTCTTTTATTATATGTCCTTAGAGGAAAACAGGTATTAAAATATTATGAGAGTATACATATAAAATGGTTAAATTTTGAGTTAACGTCTGATTTATGATATAACCCCATCCAGGCTTCATTATGAAGATATTCAGAAAATAAAGAAATATTTTGGTCTGTAAAATGTCGATATTTAATTTGATATGAATCGTTATGATGTTTTAAATTTATATCTATAATCTGAGCCATGTGATCAGAGAACCCAGTCGGAATTATATCATAATGCATTACGTTCTGCGTATTATTTGTAATGACATTATCAATGCATGATTGTGAAGTTGGTGTTACTCTCGTATATTCTTTAATCAGTAATTCCAGATTGAAGGATTTGATTAGCATTTTAAAATGACTTGAAATGTGATAAGTTTTTAAGGTATCTATATTGAAGTCACCACATATATAGAATTTGTTGTTATTTGATAATAAAATTTGAAATAGCAATTCGATTCTATTAAAAAATAGTTCAATGTTAGAATTTGGTGGTCTACATATGGAGATAAATGTAATTTTTTGTTTTTTGTCAAATTCAATATCAGCACCTGTGCATTCGAAGATATTTAATTGACATAAATTATTCATGTCATCGCGGCAATGTGACTTAAAATTGTTATTACAGTATATTGCTACCCCACCATGACTGTAAATAGAGCGGCAGAATCGTGAAATTAGTTTATGGTTTAAGAATTTTATCGAATCAATTTGATTTGTTGATTGCCACTGTTCGGCCAGAGAAATTACATCTATGTTATGATTTTGTAAAAATAACTGAAACTCATTTATACTGTTTCCGAGCGATTGAATATTTAAATTTAGTAGTTTTAAAATATGATTTGATTGTTCTTGCGTGTGTTTATAATTTACATTGTTTACATTTTTGTCTACGGTTTTTTGCTGATATTTTGTAGGCGCTGTAAAAAAGGATTAATGTATACCCCCTCAGGCCAAATATTTGGGTTATTCACAATATTATTCATAATCCAAAAACAATTATAAATAGAAACAAAAAATCAGGTATTTACAAATTAACTTGCGAAACATGTAAAGGAGCATACATTGGTTAGTCTGGTAGAAATTTTGAAATAAGATTAAAAGAGCATTTAAATTCAGTCCGTTTAAAGAATAACAAGTCCACTTTTGCAACTCATTTAATAGAAAACAACCACACCTGCACAGAAGACAGCATGCTTTCCGTAATCCATTTGTCGGACAAAGGCCGAAAAATGGATTTACTGGAAGCGCTGGAAATTCACAAGTTGAAAACTAATCTGGAAATTCCCCTCATCAACGACCAGACCGACATAATGTATACTCTCCTCTTTGATGCTGTAATATAAAAACAATGTACAATGTATTTTAGGTACTCAGTTTGATAATGACTAGCTTGTAGTCGAAACTATAGTCACTGTAAAAAGTTAATTAAAGTGGTAAAACAAAGTTAAGTGTTTTAATATTATTTTATAAAGATGTACCACAAAGTGAACGCCAACCAAATCAAAGATTTAAAGTATGTATCGTCGGATGCCCGTCTTCAGGGGTGATATGTAAGCAAATTATGGGTCCTATGAGTTGTCAAATAAGTGAGTTACTCAACTGTTTCCAAGGCACTCTTTGAAAAAACAAAAGATTAAAATTTTACATATAAAATGTACAATAAACTATAAGTGTGGTACATCATTGAATTCAATAAAAAATATTCTTCCAAAAAATATCAAAATCCAAAATGGCGCCCATAAGAAAAACAAAAGTTAGCTACGGTCCCTAGGTAAATGTTATAGTTATCTTAAAATAAAATTTGTTCTAGATTTATCGTTAAAAAGTGCCTATAATGTCAAAGTTGTAAATGTCTGGATTCAATAGTTTTTGAATAAAAAAATAAAAACGAATTTTCAAAAATACTTTTTTTGACAATATCTCATTAAGGAAATAAGATATTTCAAACTTGTTTTTGGGTTATTATTGGGCCCTAAATTATGCAACTTTGCCCCAATTTAACCGACTCTCTATCTCTTTAAATAACCGAGATCCCCATACATTCTGTTGAAATACGGAGACCCAGTATAATAATAATAATAATATAAAATTTATTGCATTGTTATTTTCTAAATATTTTAATTAAATAAATATTTTACATTGTTTACCGTATATTTACGAATATATTAAAAATAAATACTTATTTCAGTAATTCAATATTTATTATACCATCAAATGTCTAAAAGTTTTGCTTTAAAAATCACCAGAAATCATTAGATGTTTTTTTATTAAACGAATTTCACTATGGCTTTCGACGTCTAAGTCAAAGAATGTTTGAAACAAAAGTTGTAGCCAACGAAAAAATATACCTCTTTTACCTAAACACTTTTCACCTCAGCTCTTTTGTTTTTGAATCAGATACTAAGAAATCTAGTGGATATCAACAACTCACCGATTATGGCTTTAGACGTCTAAATCAAAAATGTTTCAAACAAAAGTTGTAGCCAACGAAAAAATAAACCACTTTTACCTAAACACTTTTCACCTCAGCTCTTTTGTTTTTGTCCAATAAATGGATTACTAGTTATCTAACTAACCGTACGCAGTGTGTTAAAATCAAGAACTTTTTATCTAATACCATTTCTGTGCCTTCAGGTGTACCCCAGGGCTCGCACTGTGGACCGTTACTGTTCTTATTGTTCATAAACGACATATCCCAAGTAATTAAATTAATTAATTAATTAATTAAAAACTCTTCATTTCTGTTATTTGCTGACGATTTAAAGATTTTTAAGAAAATTGTAACTCACTGATTATAGAGGCTTCTACTTCGTTATACATTGTTGAACATAAATAAAACACTGTTTATCACTTTGTTTGTATAACAATTGGTTTATTTGGTGACTATAGTTTCGATACTACACGTATCATTATCAAACCGTTAGTAACAAAAAACTACAAAGGAACATTATTTATATTTGCTCTGTGAATCTCCAAAGACTCCAGGAGGTCCATCTTTCTACCCTTCTCGGCAAAGTGAATAACTGAAAGTACATCCTCGCCAAAAGAATGGTTATTTTCAATCAAATGTTTGGCGAAAGATGACTTATCAATTAATCTATGCCGAAAAGAGTAAAGATGCTCACTGAGTCTGGTCTTAAAATTACGACCAGATTGACCTATATACACTCCCTTACAATCATTACAGGTTAATTTATATATTCCTGATTTGTAAATACTTGGTATCTGAGCCTTATGGTTAAAAATATGATTTATAATTTTTGTAAATGGTTTCATCGCTATATTTAATTTGTGTTTTGCTAAAATATTTTTAATTTTGTGAGTTATATTTCCAAAGTAAGTAAGGGAACGATATGTTGCTTGTGTTTTAGGTTCGATTCCGGCATATATGTATTTTCTAATAAGTTTAATTTTGTATTGATTAACTATTTTATCTACTATTGACGTAGTATAGCCATTTGAAACGGCTATACTTTTAATAATATATATTTCTTTTTTAAATGAGGTTTCTTGAGGTTTCTTGTAACTGCCGAAGATTGTATTTTACTTCAAGACGATGTAAACTCTATTTTCAAATGGTCATGTGATAACCATCTATTTTTTAATATTAAGAAATGCAATTCAATTACTTTTTCTAGAAAATTAAATACTATTCATCGCCATTATAGTATATATAAATAATAGTATCTTAAAAAAATAACAGAAATCAAAGATTTGGGTGTAACTTTTGATGCCAAGCTAATTTTTGCCAATCATATTAATTGTATATGTAACCGTGCATTAAAAATGCTAGGATTCATAAAAATAATGTCCGACGATTTGTCACCTATATCGTTTAAGCTGGTTTATTTCGCATTTGTTCGTTCCCATTTGGAATATGCATCATGCGTCTGGTCACCAGCTCAAATAACCCTTGTCAATAAAATTGAAATATATACAGAGGAAATTCTTAAAAACAATGGCATTTAAACTGGGTTTTGATATAGGGTTAAACTTTAATGTTGATAATATCTATCTATTCATGCGTACATATCGAAAGGCTGTGCTATCGCAGAATTTATGCCGATTGGTCATTGTTTTATAAGCTATTTTCGGATGAAGTCAAATGCCCGGCACTGTTATCATATGTCAATTTTCACTATAATGTGGTAAATCGTCCCATCAGGCAAATTCCAATATTTAGAGTTAAAACTCATAAGACAAATTATGGCTACAATAGCCCGCTTTCGCGATTTATGCGGTACTCAAATTTAATATCTCTAAATCCATATTTTGATTTATTTGATAGTTCACACTCACATTTTATGTCACAATTAAAACGCGGGAATATTGGTGAAATAATTTCTAAATCGCCAATGAGTGGTTTTTGTAAGTATTGAAGCTATTTTAAATTGTGCAATCATCTATACTTGTCGTTCATTTTATTCGGTTTTGTATAGGTCCGTTTTTATTATATGTGTTTTCTTATGGTATATACTTATATCTATTTACGTAGTATTAATTTTATGATTATAATTCTATTATTGTAATTTTTTTTTGTAATATCAAAGGAGATATCCGTAAATAAATACTTTACTTTACTTTAACCCTAGAAAGATTTTTTTGAAAATAATTACACAACTTTATGATAATTCGAAAATTTACGAACGAGTGTCTCCACTCCCAGACTAAGCATGAAGTAAAATTTCGAGTTTAGAAAAGCCCCGTGAAAATTTGTCGAGGGTCGCGCAGCGACCCGAGACAAATTTTCACGGGGCTTTTCTAAACTCGAAATTTTACTTCATGCGCCACGCGTATTAAACACTGATTTCAAGTAAAGTTAAAAACATATTGAAACTGTTTTCAGTATTAAAAGTTATCAAAATATGTCAAAATTATTTAAAATTGCCAAAAACATCAAAATGACCAAAATGTCATCTAGTAAATATAAAAAATATCAAAAACGTCAAAAATTCGGCGGGTTGATAAAATCGATTTACGTCAAAATTATCATTTTATGTCAGTACGTGACAGTTTGACAAAAACGTTCTTACAAAAACGAAAATTTCTGTTAAAATCAGTAATAATGTCAACAAATTTATCTAATAATATAAAAATTGTTATCTAATATAAAACAAGTAAATATGTAATATCAAAAATATCAAATTTCAAATTTGTCGTCTAATGTCAAAAAACTAAAAAAGTATAAACTGTCAGAACTGCCATCTAATGTCAAATACGTCATTTAATGTCAACATCAGAAATAGTAAAAAAGTACAAAATTTCATTGTTTATCAAAAGTAACATCTAATGTAAAACATGTCATCTAATGTCAAAAAACGTAGTCTAATATCAAGAATATAATCTATTGTCAAAAATGTCATCTCAATAGGTAAAAAATATCAAAAATGTCATTCAATGTCAAAATTGATTAAATATGTCTTGTAGAAAAAAAAAATCTTAAATTTGTGTGTTCAAATAATGATTCAATCATTTTTGAAAATCGTTACAAATCTGAATAAAAATATTGAAAATCTTACATATAAACATTTTATATATTTATAAATGAAATTGCCAATTGTTGGTTGCAGAATACTTCAAACATTAAAAGTGCGATTCTTTTCGCAATCTACAACAAGTTAGTCTTACAAAGACTATATCAAACACTCATTGAAACAACTACTTCCCGGGCTAATACCCCGACGGACATTGAATTATACAACAAGTGTTTGCTGTTACATACAGTAACCTACTGCAAATGTAACAATTTGGGTCAAATTATTCAGGCCATCTTCAATGTCCGTCGGGGTATTAGCCCGGGAAGTAGTTGTTTCAATGAGTGTTTGATATAGTCTTTGTAAGACTAACTTGTTGTAGATTGCGAAAAGAATCGCACTTTTAATGTTTTATTTTATATATTTGACGAGAAAATCTCGAAATATCGAAAATTTCATCAAAATTTTATAAATCGATAAAAATGACAAAATCAAGATATGTTGAAAATCTGATAAACATTTTCATAAATTAATAAAAAATCTCGAAATATTGAAAATTTCATCAACATTTGATAAATTAAGGAAAATTGAGGAAATATTGCAAAATCTGATAAAAATTTGATTAATCGACGAAAATCTCGAAATGATGATAATTTTATGAAAATATCGATTTGTTGAAAATCTTATAAAAATGTTATAAATCGACATGTTAAGTATAAAAATTTGATTGGGAATGGTAATTCATATTCATCAAAATGTTATATTTGGCGAAATTACCGAAAAACAATTAAAAATCTCAAATCTGGCAAAAATCATAAAATTTTATCAAAATGTCAAATTTGACACAAATCATTCATTTAATTGATTTTATCACTTACAAAGGAGTGTCGTCCACTCCCAGACTAAGCATGAAGTAAAATTTCGAGTTTAGAAAAGCCCCGCGTAGAAAATTTGTCGAGGGTCGCGCAGCGACCCGAGACAAATTTTCACGGGGCTTTTCTAAACTCGAAATTTTACTTCATGCGCCACGCGTATAAAACACTGATTTAATTTAAGGGGAATATAACAGTGGTCTGAAATTTAATGTTAGGTTTATTTAAAAACTAAAGGTCCTAGAAAGTTGAAATTTTTACAGCGTATATTAAGCCCAATTATCTAGTAAAATATCGAAGTACTTTTTTTTTAAACAATTTGCTTTCAGAGGTATGAAAAAAATAATGTTATATTTTTCAAAATTAAAAAAAAATATTCCCATATCTTACTAGTTTATACTATAAGGAATATAATGTAAACATTTCATAAAGATGCGATAACTCATGCCCGAGTCAGGTTAAAATAAAAATCTTGAAAAATAAGACCGTAAAATACCGCCGCCTTGCGGATCTTCTATTAGTTGAACGCGTTGTACACTCATCTGCACAATTATTGGAGGGGCGAGCAGCATGCGGCCAGTGTTTATCCCTGGGCCGCTGAACGCTGCGCGGCTTCGCGTTTGTTTTTCTTTTCTTTTCTCAATTATAGTTAACAAAAACGGCTCGCGTCGTTAGCATTTGTTCTCGTAAAATTAATATTTCCCAATTATAATCGATATTTTATTGTACTAGTGTTTTATTTTTATGCTTTCTGACTACTAATGGAATAAGTATTTTTTTATACTGCATGTTCACTAATATAGAAAACACGAAATGTTTCACTAATTTAAATAAGGATGTGTAATATACCTTTAATATTGGCTTCCCTAATTATTTGACAGTGTCGGTATTATTAAATTATTTTTAATGGTTTTTAAGCTGATTAATAAGCCAGAAGCAATCAAATAACAATCAGTCTTGTTCAAATCATTATTTCGTCTTAAATCTTTCGTTATTAAAGCAGTTGTTAAATGCCATTAAACTTCTCGCAATAAAACTATTAAAGTAAATTGTAAAGTTTCTAGCAACCAGACCTATTTGAACCAACTGCGACTTCATGAACGAATCAATGATATCAAAACTATAAGAATAGTAAGAATAACGTCACTAATATGACGTTGTTGTTACAAATCAACTATTTTTTACTGAGCACAGGTAATATATGTTTGACGAATGTTTAAAAAAATAGAGGGTTTAACTCCGTGCATATTCATTGTTAATTATTTTAGAAAAAATAGAACTACAATAATAATAAGGTAGTTATTATAATGCATTTCAAATAACAAGCTTCTTGCTCAACATTGCATCGAGCCCAATATATTTTTAAGGCCCGGCTTGGCCCGACCCGGTCATAAAATAAGAGAGATTGAGTTTTGCCTGACCCGGCCCGGTCAACATTTCAGGTCTAAATAAATAAAAAATATACTTATCTGATTATAGGCATAGTTTTTAGAAAAAGTAAAAAATATATGTAAAATTAAGATAATTTAAATATTGAATATGATACGGGAAAATCGCCTAAGAAAAATTCAGGCCCGTGCAGTGCTCCAATTGACATATCTTCCCTAAATATTTTAGATGACAAATCCCAAATATATTTTTTGTTGAGTATAAAATGTCTGCCTGAAGTCATTTTATTATTTATTTGTTGCATTCATAAAAACTAGAATATTTGATAAAATAAAAATTGAAATTCTCCCGAAAATTTGGGGTATTTACCCAATTTGGTAGATTCCAAATTAATACACATTATTTTCATGGCCATAGCAGTTAGGAAAGATAATATTCCTATATAAAAAATATCATTGAAAATCCTATGTTCCGCGTTTTTCATACAGGGTGTCTACGGTAAACCGTTCGTTAAAAGTTTATGGGATTGCCGTTGCACTAAAAATTTGAAAAAAATCCTTTTTAACTTTAAAAAATATTTTTAACTTTATATCACTTCCTGTTCCACCGGAAGTAGCACCAAATTTGTTATTTCAAATAGAACACCCTATATATTATCATTTTTTAGATTCCTCGATTAAATTGCAACATATTTTATTCAAATATATGTACACTTATCTCTTATAGTTTTGAAGCAAAAAAAATATTTATAAAATTTTGACCTCTAAAAGGCATTTTGAAATCTGCCTGTAACTTCTCTTAAGAATAAGATAAAAATATGATTTAAATCTCTACTTGTACCTAGGGGATGCCTCCATAGGTATATTAATTCGCAACTGAATTTTAGTAGGCAAGTAGTAATGTTTTTGTTTTGTCGCGTATGTAATGCAAAATGTCAAATAATAACAGTATATTACGTAACCAGAGTAGTAACCAGTATATTACATATGAGCGGACATGTTGCCCACGAGCCGCGCAGCGGCGAGTGCAGTATTCCGCGAGTATGTAATTGCCATACCACTCGAGAAACGTACGATACTTTACCTACGCCCTAACAAAATAAACAATGAGCATTAAAGAACAACTTATTTATTGTAATAATTTTTAATAGTACCATGACAATGATGGAAACTAAATTACTACTTGAATAATATACAGGGAATAAAGCAGTACATTTTCCGACATTCGTTGTTTTTTAAAAGAGTTCAATTTGAAGCTTTAAACGAGTGTTTTCCACTCCTAGACTAAGCATGAAGTAAAATTTCGAGTTTAGAAAAGCCCCGTGGTTCAATTTAAAGCTCTAAACGAGTGCTTTCCACTCCCAGACTAAGCATGAAGTAAAATTTCGAGTTTAGAAAAGCCCCTTGAAAATTTGTCGAGGGTCGCGCAGCGACCCGAGACAAATTTTCTGGGCTTTTCTAAACTCGAAATTTTACTTCATGCGCCACGCGTATAAGACACTAAAATATTGTGAAATTTATTTATATTCGAACTTCAGTTGAAACTTGTGTTTTATACGCGTGGCGCATGAAGTAAAATTTCGAGTTTAGAAAAGCCCAGAAAATTTGTCTCGGGTCGCTGCGCGACCCTCGACAAATTTTCAAGGGGCTTTTCTAAACTCGAAATTTTACTTCATGCTTAGTCTGGGAGTGGAAAGCACTCGTTTAGAGCTTTAAATTGAACCATTAAAAAAAAACAACGAATAACTAAAGATTTAAAGAAAACAAGCTGAATTTGGTATACGTATATTTTAAAGAAAAACTCCCTGTACATCAAAGAAATGTCATTACCCTGCATAAATGCGACGAAAAAAGAATTTCCGAAATAATTCGAAAACTACTCGCTTTAGAAGTATAGTTGTATAATACTTTTTTATAGGAAATTTTCCCCCCAATCGTACTACGTGATAAAAATTGGATCATTCCATTAAAAAAAATGAATTAATTGATATTGAAGAGAGCACTTAGATATTGACATTTTAAGAAACTTATTGTCAAAATTGACAGTTTCCAATTAATTTACTCATAGAGGCATTCTCTAGGTAGAAGTAGAGATATAAATCATATGTTTATCTTATTCTTAAGAGAAGTTACAGACAGATTTCGAGATGCCTTTTAAAGGTCAAAATTTTAGAAATATTTTTTTTTCTTGAAAACTGTAAGAGATAAGTGTACATATGTTTGAATAAAATATGTTGCAATTTAAACGAGAAACCCAAAAAATTGCTAACAAGTAGGGTGTTCTATTTAAAATAACAAATTTGGTGCTATTTCCGGTGGAACCGGAAGTGCTATAAAGTTGAAATATTGCACATGAGGAGAACTGATTCAACCATATGCCAAGGATTGTTTTCCAATTTTTAGTGCAACGGCAACCCCATAAACTTTTAACGAATGGTTTAGCGTAGACACCCTGTATATATCCGGCATATAAATATTTACAAGGAGCTTATGAACATGAATTATTTTATTATTATATTTTTAAGAAATAATCTCTAATTTAATAAAATATAACACATAGTTTGTTCGGCTGTCGAAACTTTAGTTTTAAAAGAAAAAATAATGTGTTATAATGACAAGAATAAGAATCATCAGTTTTGTAAATACCGAAAAATAACACAGGATCCGACAACGCTTTCTAACGAATTAAAAACAATACATAGCTTGTATGTATTATCAGCGTGTTTAAGTAATACGAATCGACACTTTCCTTAGATCCGTCTTTTTTACACGCTTCTTTTTCGTCTATTCCACGCGACGCGAGACCCCATCCGTTCATGCCAAGGAGCAATGCACAAATGCACAGCGAGCTGCCGCTTTTCTCTCTGACTGTATTCGCCCCACTTGTCCTGTAAATTTGGCATCGGATGAGCTACTCTAAACTATGTGGGTCTTTCCAACACGATCGACGCGTTACACTGCAATAATCCCCTTAACGAGAAATTGAAAAACATACAAAACAAATTTTTCATGTTAATCCTTACGATTAATTCGTATTATTTTTGACGATTCCAATCCTTTTGTAACTATTCGAATCCTTTTATGAGGATTCGAATACTTTTACGAGGATTCGAATCCTTTTATGAGGATTCGAATCACCAGTATTTGGATTCGAATACGAATCTTTTTAAAAAAGTGTAACGAATCCGGTTCACGAATCCAGTTTAACTAAAGTATTTGAATACCTCTTTTGAATCCTCTAAAAGGATTCGAATCCTGAATGATTCGAATCCTGTCCAGCTCTGATACATATTGTACATATGAATAAATTGACAATATTTGTTTTTCAAAAAATGTTTCATAAATTAAATAATGGAACACTGTGAAATGATTACATAAATCCGTGTATTACTTTCATAGGAAACATTATTTCTTTTTCATATTGTTTTAATTTATTGAGGTTATTATTATAAGCATGTTGTATTAAATAGATTGATCTAAAATAAATGATAAATAAAATTAATCGTTGCCTAGAAATCTCCATAAGAGCAATGTAAATTTCAACATTCCGTATCACGTTAGGTTTTTTCATACAGGACGAAAATGTAAAAATAAATAAAAATTATAACTAAAAATCGCTGACGAAAAAAGAGCTTTTTATTTCATCATCTTATTTTTCAAGACTTATGGGGGGGATTGATCCCCTAAATCTCCCGCCACTGGCTAGTAGATTCTGTTTATTAATATGAAATGTTAGTATCATGTTTGTACGGGTCTAGTAGACATTAACTAGCATTCAACTATATTAATAAGGCCGTTCTTCTTTACTGAACAGAAATGTAGATTCTGTTCTATCAATAGGAAATGTTAGTATCGTGTTTTACGGATCTAGTAGACATTAATTAGCATTAAACTATAACAATAAGGCTGTTCATTTTTACTTAACATAAATAATCAAAACAACAATTGTTACGTTTACTCGAAAACGTTTATTTTATATAATAAAGTTCAATACAAAAAAAACATGAGTTATGCAATGCAAAAAAATTAAACTTTATACACACTTAAAAATATAAAGTCAGAACACATTCATACAATATAAATACACTTTGGTTGAAAAAATATAAATACGATCAACTTAATCACTAAGCGCGAGCGCGCGGACAAAACGCGCGCTGAAAATACGTATAATACAGAGAAAAATACAAAACTAAAGACTAGATAACAAATAAAAACCGAAGAAGAAAGGACGATACCGAACAAACAAAAAAAAAGCATTCAAATCATATTTTGACTTTCAATTCTAACAAAAAAATAAAAAACGCACACCCCCGAAAGAGAAAAAGAAAATCAATCAAATCAAATTTTGACTTTTAATTCTAACTAAAAACGTGCACTGCCGAAAGAGAAAATCAATCAAATCAAATTTTGACTTTTAATTCTAACAAAAAAACGTGCACTGCCGAAAGAGAAAAAGAAATTCAATCAAATCAAATGTTGACTTTCAATTCCAGCAAATGCGCATTGCCAGAAGAAAAAAAAAAGTAATCAAATTAAATTTTGACTTTCATTTCCAACAAACGCGCATCATCGAAAGAAAAAAAATCAATCTAATCAAATTTTGACTTTCAATTCCAGCAAATGCGCATTGCCAGAAGAAAAAAAAGTAATCAAATTAAATTTTGACTTTCATTTCCAACAAACGCGCATCACCGAAAAAAAAATCAATCTAATCAAATTTTGACTTTCAATTCCAACAAACGCGCATCACCGAAAGAAAAAAAACAATCAAATTAAATTTTGATTTTCAATTCCAACAAAAAAACGCGCACCGCCGAAAGAGAAAAAGACAATCATTCAAATCAAATTTTGACTTTCAATTCCAACAAACCCCACTAAGCAAAAAACAAACAAATAACGTGATTTAATGTTTAAACGTTGTTTTAATGTTGTTGAACATTACTTAAATGGATTTGCTCAGTGGAACGCGCATCAACGAAAGAAAAAAATCAATCAAATCAAATTCTGACTTTCAATTCCAACAAACCCCACTCAGTAAAAAACAAACAAATAACGTTATATGAACATTGTAGCAACATTCAACGTTGTTTTAATGTTGTTAAAACATTATTTAAATGGATTTGCTCAGTGGAACGCGCAAGAAAAGAAATCAATCAATTCAAATTTTGACTTTCAATTCCAACAAACGCCCATCCCCTAAAGAAAAAAAAATCAATCAAATCAAATTTTGACTTTCAATTTCAACAAACGCGCACCACCGAAAGAGAAACAAAAACACGAGAGCATTTTTTTAAAACACGGATAATTTTTTGAGAGATACATAATGGAATGTTTAATCACAGAATCGACTATTTTTGTTTAAATTCTATTTTTTTCTTAGCTAAACCTCTTTAAAAAAATATATATACATAAAAAAACGTGTGAGATCAATTTTTTATATTACCCATTTACGCGAAAATAAATTCAAGCCGCCGTAAATTCACATTGCCTTGTTAATGAATGAGATGTTACTAGTTAGTTAACAAGACAGTATTAATATGTTACGCGCCCGCTCAATTTAAAACAAATCGCTGTAAATTTAAGTATAAGCCGTTTTTTTTTCATTCCCTTATTTTTTTGTATAAAAAGAGGTATTAACCGATTATAAAATGGTAATCTATTAGTTACATGAGATCATTTCTTTTTTCTAAACCTTAAAACTGAAAGCGATCTTCTCTTAACTGACGTACAACATATTTGGTATAACAGTGTTTATAATATAACTAAGGCAAGAACAAACGCCCGCTAAAATTCGTCATAAAATTAAATCTAACATCAACACGAACAAATTTCTAACAATTTTTATAAAGCTCTTCTCTTTTATTTTGGTTCTTCTTTTTTTTTAGAAATAGACGTTTTCGACTTCCGTGGGTGTTTCGGGTTGGCCGTACGTGGGGCTTTCGTATTCCGTGCTCGTGGGGTACTTGTTTTGCGTCTGCTGGCGTTCCGGAGTCTGCGGGATGACTTTTTCGATCAGTTTTTCGACGAATTGTACCAGGGTTTCTAGCATGACCGGATCGACGTGAGCGATGTCGCAAATGTCGTTGGTCACTTGGAGGGGTGAGGGTAGTTTCAGGCCTCGGAAGGCCGAACAAATGCACGCGGCTGCGATCATCGAGGGCGGCGTTTGGATCAAATTTGGTTCTGCAACAAAAAAAAAATAAAGAAATTATTAAAAATGTTTACAAACATAGGTTTAAAAGATTTATAAAAAGTAATCATCGGTTATCTTGCACTTCGAGGACTAGTGTTCCTTTATGTAAGAGAGTACCGCAATTGATAAGGCCAATGTAAAGGCGTCAATATCAACACGCTTGAAACAATCGTGTGCATGTCCAGTAAAGTATTAGGTGCATTATATTTATTAATAATTTATAAATAAAGAAAGAAAGACTGGTGACTCGCGGCCTAACTTCATGTGAATCTCAAATCCAAGATACAACAAATAAGGGTAAAAGCACTACGTATTCATTTCGTTTATCAATGCTCTTACGTCACGGAATTGCGTCATTAATACATGCGTTTAGCAGCACAACGAGCGCACCTTTTAATTTCGAGATGCATTACCTTGGCATTCCCTATAATAATAATTATAATTCCCTATAATTGTTCTTTCTTTAAATCATAATTTCTTGTGATTTTTTTTCTTTTGAGCATACATATCCTAATAACGTGTTGTAGATTTTTAAATATTCGTTGTTTTTTTAAAAGAGTTCAATTTGAACTTTAAAGGAGTGTTTTCCACTCCCAGGTTAAGCATGAAGTAAACCAAACCAAACCAAATGTTCAGGCTTTTCTAACTCGAAATGTTACTTCATGCGCCACGCGTATAAGACACTGATTCCTAGCGAAGTTTACTCGTTCACAATATTTCAGTGCTTTCAGTGTTTAATACGCGTGGCGCAAGAAGTAAAATTTCGAGTTTAGAAAAGCCTGAAAATTTGGTTTGGCCGCTCCGCGCTTCGCGCTACGCGACCAAACCAAATTTTCAGGCTTTTCTAAACTCGAAATTTTACTTCATGCTTAGTCTGGGAGTGGAAAACACTTCAAAGCTTTAAATTGAACTTAAAAAAAAGCGTATGCATATGTATACCTAACAGAAAATTCCCTGTATTAACAGATTAATCCGATGACTATTTGCCAAATCTACTGAATGCGTATTCGATTCAACTAGCATTTTCGTTTGAGTTTATACAAACTCAACATAAATGCATTATTTATTTCTGTAAACGCCTAAACTATTTAGTAGATGTGGAAATTGGAATTATAGCAATTAAACTCACATTTCAAACGAATTGTACCACTTAAACTCACATTTAATTAAAATAATTTGTGGCTGGGTTTTTGCAAATTTTGTTTTACCAGGACATTGTCAAAATGTGATGTTTAACCTTAAAATTTTAAAGCTGCACCTAAAAACCATAGCAGACATATTATGCAGTTTTCAGTCTCTTTTCACACACGTAATCTGATGACATCAAACTACTTTCGTATTACATTCGTGCATAAAGGAAACCATGGGGCACCCCTCGTGAATCGTACCTTATTTCTAGGCAAGTAAAATTGTTGTTATATAATAATAATAATAATAATAATATCTTTATTGGTGTTAGCAACTTAACAAGTTTTACACAGGTCAACAAGAAAATAAATCAATGAAGTAGTGCCTATAAGTACGATCAAGTAGTAATAATATGTTTAACAATTTTGGTAAAAATATAACAAACAAGAATATATGACTTAGAATGATAGATACAAGATATAAGCATTGGGATAAGGTCTAAGTGATTAAATACAAAAGTATAACAGGATAACAGAATATTGTTACAGTAAATTAAAAACGTTAAAAAAGACCAGAACTTAAAATTATAACACAACAGACATACATACATACACTTTAAAATAATATATAGATACAACCTTGGAACGCACATGCCCTGTTATTAGTATTACATTAAGAATCCAACTTCCAACTAGACAGAGGACAATGTATAAGATAATCATCGATGGAATAGTATGCGTTTTCTAAGAGATATTTCTTACAAACCTGTATAAATTTCTTATTTGGCAAAATTTGAACCAATGGTGGCAATACATTGTAAAATTTTATGCAATAATACCGTTGAGCAGTTTTGGCCTTAGATAAACGTAATTTACCCGCTCTAATCTCATTTTTCCTTCTTGTTTCATGTGAATGTGAATCTTTATTACACACATAGGTTCCGCGATTATTCTTGATAAATTTCAAGCACTCTAATATGAACAGACATGGTACAGTAAGAACATTGAGTGTTCTAAATTCATCACGACAATCGTCTCTATACCCCAGCCCTGCTACGACACGAAGTGCCCGGCGTTGTATTTTAAAAATATCTCTTAGAATTGGTGCATGACCCCATGCAAGTAGACAATATCTTATATTGGACTGAATACATGAATGAAAAAATGCTAAAAGGGTCCTTAAATTTACTGCCCTTTTTAAGTTTTTTAATAGATAAATGTTTTTGCTCAGTTTTGACTCCAGTTCATGTTTGTACCCATCCCATGTTAGAGTTGAATCTACAGTAATACCTAAGAATTTTGTCCTTGTTTTTGGTATTCTTGGTGTATTTTTGAGTGAATAGATAATTCTGACAGTTTTATCTGTATTTAGTTTTAATTTATTACTCTCAAACCAATGTTTTACCCTCTCAATCACGGTTGCTGCTGTAGATTCAACTGATTCAATTGTGGGTCCATTTACAGATATCGAGGTATCATCGGCGTATAAAATTGCTAGGGCATTGTTGCTACTCTGTGGAAGATCATTAATATAAATAAGGAAAAGCAAAGGTCCTAGAGTTGACCCCTGCGGAACGTCATGTGTTATATTTTTCATTTCAGATATATCATCGCCGATGAAAACCTGTTGCCTTCTATTAGACAAAAATGATGTTATAAGTCTACAACTTTCAGGGGAAAAGTTGTGGAAATACAATTTTCTAATCAGAATCGAGTGAGTTACACAATCGAAAGTTTTGTTTAGATCGAACAAATGACTGTCTACACGTTCATTTTTCTCAAAAGCTTCCACTATATAATCAATGTAACTATAAATAGCTGTGGCCGTTGACCTCCCTTCTCTGAAACCATGCTGATTATCTGAAAACAGCATATTGTTTTCCATATAGGCAGTTATTTGCTCTACAAGAGTTGCTTCAAAAATCTTGGAGAAAGTTGGCAAGATTGAAATGGGCCTATAATTGTTTTTGTCATGTTTGTCTCCCTTTTTAAGTATAGGGATACATTTAGCAGTTTTCAGAATATCAGGAAATATATTTTCAGACAAGGATTTATTAATGAGATGAGTCAACGGGCCAATAATTAAATCAGTTATTGTTAGTTGTCAGTTATATATATATATATATATATATATATATATATATATATGTCAGTTATATATATATATATATATATATATGTCAGTTATATATATATATATATATATATATATATATATATATATATATGAACCAAAGTTGAAACATACAACTTTTACCTTATGTCATTTAATTAAAAAAATAAACTTTCAATGCGACTTATATTATATGTACCTGAATTATGTCCAATTTTAAGAAACTGTGATGTCAACGTTTTAACACAGCGATATCATTGGTCGTTCGGTAGTGAACCTAACCTAGATTGTGTTCGAATTCAAGACACAGTGACATCATCAACGCCATAGACACATGCATTGGTTGTCCAATAGTATTTACTACCAATGGCATGCATCTAACGCTGCATTCAAGCGTTGGCGGCATTGTCGCTTAAATTTGAAAGAATGTTACCTTCAAAATGTTAAATTATCGTTCAAAAATCATGTTTGTTCAAAATCATACTTGTCCAAGGCTCATATAAGTTCCTAAGCCCAAAAATTAATCCTTTCTTTATTTAACATAATGTTTCACTTTGCTTGGTGTTAATTCATTAATAATGGTCACTTTATGTCCGAAATGTATGTACATTTGGTAATTCAAATAAACGTGTAAAGAAATGTTATTAGTGCCTTATTTATCAAATTAATTTGATCTTCACGTAGATCAATCAATCAACTCATTTTTCTTCTTTACCATTTGGTGTTTGTTACAATTAGTAAACCCTTTTCTTCTTCGCCCAGAACCAATTGCCCAATTCAATTTCAATTTTCTTCGAAGGCCCCGACAGCGACCCAAAAAAAAAGATCTTGATTAATGCCCGAAGATGTTTCCGGAAATGTGTAAGGAGAGCGGAAGCGAAAGGGGGCGCACGCCATTCGGGGGCACGCGCCCTCTTATCCTTCGCAACCGCGCGTCGTTCACGCATGGCTGCTATTTACTCAACAGAAGGGTCCGTTAGCAGTTTCGTCAAGACGCATTTGTGTATACCAGTTGGTACGACCGGTAAATTAATTGGCGCTCTCCTCATTCAAATGCAATAATAACACTCGCTCGCGACATGTGCTTTCTTCAGTTGAAAGTTTTTCAAGGAGGAATGAAGAAAAAGGGGTGCGATTAAATTTGTTCCTCATTAGGAATAAATGAAATTGATTGGACGTCATTTGTACATTGTAGCCTTGTCAACTTGTTGTAGCCGAATTTCTAAAAGGATGATTAACTTTGGAGAGTGGTTATTAGTCACCAAAATATTTTGTTTTTGAAAAAAAAAAACTCGCGATTTGTACATTCTTCAGTTGAATGTTTTTCGAGGATCAATGAAGTAAAACGGGTGCGATTAAATTTATCTCATTAGGAATAAATGGAATTGCACTCTCTGGCGACATGTGCTTTCTTCGGTTGAAAGTTTTTCAAGGAGGAATGAAGAAAAAGGGTTGCAATTAAATTTGTTCCTCATTAGGAATAAATGAAATTGATTGGACGTCATTTGTACATTGTAGCCTTGTCAACTTGTTGTTGTTGGATTTCTAAAAGGATGATTAACTTTGAAGAGTGGTTATTAGTCACCAAAATATTTTATTTTTGGAAGAAACTCGCGATATGTGCATTATTCAGTTGAATGTTTTTCGAGAATCAATGAAGAAAAAGGGGTGCGATTAAATTTGTTCCTCATTAGGAATAAATGAAATCGTTGGATCATTATTTGTACATTGTACTCTTAATAATAATAATAATCGTTTATTTCTCAGCAGAATAAATTCTATTTACAGAGAAAAATAGAGTTTTTTTAAAATATACTAACTAAAAATAAACATTAATACAAAATGGTAGAAATAAAGTAGAGTAGTGGATAAATTACTCTTGTCAACTTGTTGTTGAGTTTCGAAAACGATGATTAACTTTGGAGAGGGTTTATTAGTCAACAAAATATTTTGTTTTTGGAAGAAACCCGCGATATGTGCATTCTTCAGTAAATGTTTTTCGAGGATCAATGAAGAAAGAGGGATGCGATTAAATTTATTACTCATTAGGAATAAATGGAATCGCACTCTCTGGCGACATGTGCTTTCTGCAGTTGAACGTTTTTCAAGAAGGAATGAAGAAAAAGGGTTGCGATTAAATTTATTCCTTATTAGGAATAAATGAAATTGAATGGACATCATTTATACATTGTAGCATTGTCAACTTGTTGTTGCTGGATTTTTAAAAAGATGATTAACTTTGAAGAGTGGTTATTAGTCACCAACATATTTTTTTTTTTGGAAGAAACTCGCGATATGTGCATTCTTCAGTTAAATGTTTTTCGAGGATCAATGAAGAAAAAGGGGTGCAATTAAATTTGTTCCTCATTAGGAATAAATGGAATCGTTGCATCATTATTTGCACATTGTACCCTTGTCAACTTGTTGAGTTTGGAAAAGGATGATTAATTTTGGAAAGGATTTATTAGTCACTGAAATATTTCGTTTTTGAAAGAAATTCGCAATATGTGCATTCTTCAGTTAAATGTTTTTCGAAGATCAATGAAGAAAAAGAGGTAAGTGCATCCCTTTTTCATCATTAGGAATAAATGGAATTGTTGGATCGTTATTACCCTTGTCAACTTGTTGTTGAGTTTCGAAGAGGATGATTAACTTTGGAGAATAGTTATTAGCCATCAAAATATTTAGTTGTTGGAAAAAACAGTTACTAAGAAGAACAGGTCTCTAAAAGGAAGATCTAATGTCAAACAAAGGAATATAAGGATTCGGTTTTAAGAAGAAATATATTTTAGGAAGGATTTCAACTTCTTAGAATTATTAGTCACCAAAATATTTCGTTTTTGGAAGAAAATCGCGATATGTGCGTTCTTCAGTTGAATATTTTTCAAGGATCAATGAAGAAAAAGAGGTAATTGGACCCCCTTTTCCTCATTAGGAATAAATGAAATCATTGGATCGTTATTTGTAAATTGTATGTACCCTCGTCAACTTGTTGTTGTGTTTAAAAAGGATGATTAACTTTGGAGAATAGTTATTAGTCATCAAAATATTTAGTTGTTGGAAGAAACAGTTACTAATACTAGTACAACTAAAAAGAAGAACTAAAAGAATTACGTTTTGCACAAAGAGAATCAAATTTTTTTAAAATAAAATGTTAATTTATAATGCTCTGTCAACATATACTCCGGAGTACAAAAAGTTGTATACAAAATATAAACAAATATATGATAATTTATTAAAAGAACATAAACGAAAATTTTATAAACAGAAAATGAACACAGCGGATAATAAACAAAAAGTAACTTGGGATATAATAAAGGAACTGACTCGACAAAATCAAGAAACTACAGTAGAAATTGAGATTGACGATTTCAATAAGTTAGCAAATAGCTTCAACACAAAATTTACTACAAAAGCGGAACAATTAGTAGCCACATTGCCTAAAGTAATATATACAAATAAAATACTGATGCTAAATAAGTGCATGTATTTTGCACCGATAACACCCACTGAATTAATAGTAAAGACTAAAAGTATGAAAAATAAAAAAAGTAGCGGTATTGATAACATTTCTAACTACCTATTAAAACATATAATACATATACTAGCAGAACCTTTAGCTGAACTTTTTAATTTGTCAATACAGGAAGGGATTTTCCCTAGGGTTTTTAAATATGGACTCATCAAGCCGATGTTCAAAAAAGGTGATAAGCAACAATTAGATAATTACAGGCCGATTACCATGTTAAGTACATTTGCAAAATTATTCGAATCAGTGGTGTCAGACAAATTGCTTAATTTTTTATTCAAAAACAAAATATTAGACAATAGGAAATATGGGTATTTGCCAAATAAAAACATTGAATTGTCACTTTTCAATTATGTCAGGGAGATAATGAAGTCGCTAGAAAAGGGTAATATAACATGTGGGATATTCCTGGACTTTTCAAGTGCTTTCGATACGATTAACCATACCATACTGTTGGACAAAATGAATCAATATGGGGTAAGGGGAATCCTAAATCAGTGGTTTAAATCCTACCTAACTGACAGGCATCAGATTGTGGAAATAAAAAATCATGTGAAAACAGTAAGATCGAGTAGTATGGTTCTGAGCAGAGGGGTTGCACAAGGAAGTGTACTTGGGCCAATTCTGTTTGTAACCTATATAACTGACATATTTCTTCTAGAATCAGTTAATAAAAATTACATCATGTGCTATGCAGATGATACAAACTTAATAATATCTGCACAAAATATAACTGATTTACAAACAGAATTGACTCAAACATTAAACCAAATACAACATTGGTGTTTAGGTACCCAGATGGTCCTTAACTCAGATAAAACACACTACATAATATATAGAGCAAATAAAAATAAAAACTATCCGACTTATATAAATGAAATTGCGGTTAATCATAGTCAAGTTACAGTTGATGAGTCTGTTCGATGTTTAGGTATTTATTTGGACAGTAATTTAAATTGGAAGCACCACATCGAAATCCTCTGTAAGAAATAAGTACCAAGTGTTTTTGTTTAAGAAAACTAGAAGAAGTTTTAGGGATCAGCGGATTACTGAATTATTACCACGCTATTTTTATGTCTCACGTCCGTTATGGTATAATTCATTGGGGGGCTTCAGCAGATATTATGCAGGTTTTTAAATTGCAAAAGAGAGCAATCAGAATTATTTTCCATATAAAACAACTATCATCTTGCAGAGGAAAGTTTAAAGAAAATAATATTAAGGGTCCCAGGTTTATACATCTTGGAGTGCATTATATTCTGTCAAAAATTTAAACATCTGTTTGATACAACACAAAGGCAAATGTCGAGATACAAAAATAACGTAAATTACCCTACTCACAAACTGACTCTATCGGAAAAGTGCGCGTTTTATGCTTGTGTGAAATTTTATAACAAACTACCGATGAATTTAAAAGCAATAATTAATTTTAAGGAATTCAAATCCAACGTATTTGATTTAATTTTAACTATTGAACCATATTCAACTGTAGAATTTTTAAACTATTTTAATGTGTATAATTAGTATAAGCATTTGTATTTTACTATATTTGAATATTAACCTTTTTTTTTTATATTGACGCCATCAAATATGTTATCTGTCATGTTCATTTCTGTATTGATGTATTTCATGTTTCATATATTGAATAAAGACTATTTATTTACTTATTTATTTATAAGAAGAAGAGGTCTCTAAAAGGAAAATCTAATGTCGAACACAGGAATACAAGGATTCGGTTTTAAGAAGAAATATATTTCGGGAAGGATTTGAGCTTCTTAGCATTCTAAAATTAGGAAAACGAAGCTACCCAAAATAAAATGAATCACATCAAATGAGCGCCTATCATATTTTAAGATAATACAATACGAATTTCGATAGGAATCGTTTCGTTTAAAATTTGAAAAACAGTCAACCAAGTTAAGAAAGATATACAATTAAAAACAGTCAACCAAGTTAAGAAAGATATACAATTAAAGTTCTAGCAACTATATCGCCTTAACTTATGGATATAATGTGCAATAACGAACAGTTAAAATTATATGTATTCACATTAGATAATTGTATATAGCGGAATTCGGGAGAGATGTCCTATGACTCATTGATGTGGAATTTGTGGTTCAATTTTTTTTAGAGTATGTCGACAGTTGTGTCTGCAACGATTTTTCCGAGTTGTGTCAAATTTTGACGTTACATGACAATGTCATACTGTTTATGTCGCGAGTATATTAGTATTCTTTCTTTTAGAAAAGCTTTAAATCATTTTTTTTTGAGTATACATACCCCAGTTATGTATTTAGATTTTTAAATATTCGTTGTTTTCTTAAAAGAGGTCAATTTAAAGTTTAAACAAGTGTTTTCCACTCCCAGGTTAAGCATGAAGTAAAATTTCGAGTTTAGAAAAGCCTGAAAATTTTGTTTGGTCGCGTAGCGCGAAGCGCGGAGCGGCCAAACCAAATTTTTTTTTTCTAAACTCGAAACTTTACTTCACGCGCCACGCGTATAAGACACTGATTTCAAGCGAAATTTACTCGATCACAATATTTCAGTGCTTTCAGCGTTTAATACGCGTGGCGCATGAAGTAAAATTTCGAGTTTAGAAAAGCCTGAAAATTTGGTTTGGCCGCTCCGCGCTTCGCGCTACGCGACCAAACCAAATTTTCAGGCTTTTCTAAACTCGAAATTTTACTTCATGCTTAATCTGGGAGTGGAAAACACTCGTTTTAAGCTTCAAATTGAACTCTTAAAAAAAAACGTATGCGTATGTTTACCTAATAGAAAATTCCCTGTATGTATACTTAAAAGAAAAATTCCCTGTATGTATACTTAAAGAAAAAGTCCCTGTATTAACAGATTAATCCCATGACTATTTGCCAAATCTACTGAATGCGCATTCGAGTGTTTTTCTCTCCCAGGTTAAGCATGAAGTAAAATTTCGAGTTTAGAAAAGCCTAAAAATTTGGTTTGGTCGCGTAGCGCGAAGCGCGGAGCGGCCAAACTAAATTTTCAGGCTTTTCTAAACTCGAAATTTTACTTCATGCGCCACGCGTACAAGACACTGATTTCAAGCGAAATTTACTCGTTTACAATATATCAGTGCTTCCAGTGTTTAATACGCGTGGCGCATGAAGTAAAATTTCGAGTTTAGAAAAGCCTGAAAATTTGGTTTGGCCGCTCCGCGCTTCGCGCTACGCGACCAAACCAAATTGTCAGGCTTCTCTAAACTCGAAATATTACTTCATGCTTAGTCTGAGAGTGGAAAACACTCGTTTTAAGCTTCAAATTGAACTCTTTAAAAAAACGTATGCGTATGTTTACCTAATAGAAATTTCCCTGTATGTATACTTAAAAGAAAAATTCCCTGTATGTTTACTTAGAAGAAAAAGTCCCTGTGTTAACAGATTAATCCCATGACTATTTGCCAAATCTACTGAATACGCATTCGAGTGTTTTCCTCTCCCAGGTTAAGCATGAAGTAAAATTTCGAGTTTAGAAAAGCCTGAAAATTTGGTTTGGTCGCGTAGCGCGAAGCGCGGAGCGACCAAAACAAATTTTCAGGCTAAACTCGAAATTTTACTTCATGCGCCACGCGTATAAGACACTGATTTCAATCAAAATTTACTAGTTTACAATACTTCAGTGCTTTCAGTGTTTAAGACGCGTGGCGCATGAAGTAAAATTTCGAGTTTAGAAAAGCCTGAAAATTTGGTTTGGCCGCTCCGCGCTTCGCGCTACGCGACCAAACAAAATTTTCAGGCTTTTCTAAACTCGAAATTTTACTTCATGCTTAGTCTGGGAGTGGAAAACACTCGTTTTAAGCTTCAAATTGAACTCTTAAAAAAAACGTATGCGTATGTTTACCTAATAGAAAATTCCCTGTATGTATACTTAAAAGGAAAATTCCCTTTATGTATACTTAGACAAAAAATTCCCTGTGTTGAATCGAATGCGCATTTAGTAAATTTGGCAAATAGCCATGGGATTAATCTGTTAAAACCCCATGGCTATTTGCCAAATTTACTAAATGCACATTCGATTCAACTAACATTTTCGTTTGAGCTTACACATAATCAACATAAATGCATTATTTATTTCTGTAAATACCTGAACTATTTAGTAGATGTGGAAATTGGAATTATACCACTTAAACTCACATTTAAAACGATTGTGCACATTAATTAAAATGATTTGTGGCTGGAATTTTGCAGATTTAGTTTTACGAAGACATTGTCAAAATGTGACGTTTAACCTTAAAATTTTAAAACTGCATACCGAAACATACCTTTTCCCATGTTGCATCTTAAAACTATAGCAGACATATTATGAAGTTTACTGTCTCTTTTCACACACGCAATCTGATGACATCAAACTATTTTCGTATTACATGTATTGGTGCAAAAAAACACTAAAAATCAAGGAAGCCATGGGATACCTCTCGTGAATCGTACCTTACAACATAAGTAACTAGTTTTTCTAGTTTAAATTAACAACAGCTTATATACCTATAAATAAATTATATATTCTTGTTACAAAAAAATATCAAAGGTAAGCAGTTGTGCTTAAGCACATTTCTAAAGACAGGAAGGGTTGAGTGACGCCCAGCGTCCCGTAACGGAATAGAAAAAAGTCCACATTCGATGTTCCAATTGTGATGATTATTACTTCTACTTCTACTTCGTTTCTTTTTTTTGTCTACATCTAATATTTCATCTCCTTGCGCATTCAATTAATTCGAAACAGGTAGAAATAAACTTTAACACACACCTGGCGCTCTCTCTATTCACCTCGCGACAAAAGTGTTCCAAATTTTGAATGGCCGTCCCGGGCTTTTCGAAAACTCTCGCAAAAATCCTTTGTTGGTTCAGGTAAACGCGCGCTGGCGGAAATCGGGATTCCAGTGTCAATCGGAGTGAAAATGCGACGGTGGTAAAGTTGTTTTTAATTCTCGAGTTCATGTCAGAGGGTAATTTCTGAGTCGTAGTCGTAATTACGGATGCGGCAGGTGGCAGACAGGTAGGTAGTAGTAGTAGTGTGTAGCGTGCACCTTGCGTCTTGTGTTTTGTTGGTCGCGAGATGTTTTCGATTACGCTGGTTAAATCTCCACTTTTATACGTCGAGCAGCTGCCGTGGACCCAATTTATTCTTGGAGGTTTTGTTTATAAACAAAACAAGTTATTCAAGAATATTTTATTACTTAAGTCACTTTAAAAGAGTATTACTCTTTGAGGTTTTGTTTATAAACAAGACAAGTTATTCAAGAATATTTTATAACTTAAGTCACTTTAAAAGTGTATTACTCTTGGAGGTTTTGTTTATAAACAAGACAAGTTATTCAAGAATATTTTATTACTTAAGTCACTTTAAAAGTGTATTACTCTTGGAGGTTTTGTTTATAAACAAGAGAAGTTATTCAAGAATATTTTATTACTTAAGTCACTTTAAAAGAGTATTACTCTTGGAGGTTTTGTTTATAAACAAGACAAGTAATTCAAGAATATTTTATTACTTAAGTCACTTTAAAAGAGTATTACTCTTGGGGGTTTTGTTTATAAACAAGACAAGTTATTCAAGAATATTTTATTACTTAAGTCACTTTAAAAGTGTATTACTCTTAATAAAACTTACATAAATAATCAATAATTGTAATACAAATCAAAGATCCCAAAGATTTTTAGTAAAATTAGTTTAATTCACCACAAAATGTAGATCCTACTTTCAAAAGAAACAGGTCGTATACAGGGATTATTTCTTTTAAGTATACATATGCGTACGCTTCATTTAAAAGCGTTCAATTTGAAGCTTTAGTAGTATATTTTACAACGAGCATAATATAATGCTATTAATCATGAGAATGAGGTTTGCGGAACGAGCCGAGGGCGAGTGGAGCAAGTCGTTGGAGTAATTAATAGCCATTATATGCGAGTTATACACTATACCACAGTTCATATATATCCAGTTAGCCAGTCTCTGTACAAAATTTGGTAACAGCGTTTAGATGCTGCCTCCAGAATCGAGACCGATGATTGGTGTATATAGTCGTCTGTCTTACTATGTCCTATCCTAACCTATCCTCACCAATCCTAACCTATCCTAAACTATCCTGACCTATCATAACCTATCCTAACCTATCCTAACACACCCTAACATATCCTAACCTATCCTGACATATCCTATCGCAATTGGCCTGGCGATAAACTGGCTTGGCGATGAAACAGCCGGCGATGCACTGGCCCGGCGATGAACTGGCCAGGCGATGAACTGGCCCGGCGATAAAACGTTCCATTCCCGTCTTACTCGTACCCCACATCCTGACTATAGTCTCTCCTTTTCTACTCGACTTCTAGTTCTTCCATAAGCATTGGCTCCACTTGACTATACTTTGTTCACGACAATAACAATATATAACACAACATTTATTATATATATATATATATATATATATTAATCAAATACGCGTCAGTCTTAATAGTCGGCTTTGTTTTATAATAATTTGGCAGATAAATGATGACAGATTGCGGTATTATGATTTGAGTGTGTAATAGGGTTAATTCTACTTTAACACAGATATGAACAATTGCTCAGCAATAAATAATACTTTCGCCTAAGTTACATAGAAACACGCTCTTTGCACAAAAAATAAACTCTTCCGTTTGGATGGAGTTTTCGCGGTGTTAACGTTTGTTTCGCTTCAAAAATCACTCGCGACGGAGAGAACCACAATTGTTTAACCGATTTGAGAATGATTTATGTTTACAAACGCATTTTACGCGGGTTAAACTAGTGAGAACGGCGGAGATGTTGACGCGTTACTTCGTACTTTAACAAGATGGCATCGACGACGTAATCACCACCATGGTCAAATGTAAAACAATAGAAGCTGATTTGACTGACACAGCGCTGTTACTGCATATCGGTAGAAAATCTAACTAAGCAATTAATTATATTCGTGTTAACAAAAACCACATTACTTGAGTGTTAAATGCACCCCATTTATGCTGCCCAAACAATTAAATAATGCACATATTATAAGATTGTCGTGAAGAAACGTTTATTTCCACTCCACAAAGCCAAATTCAGACTTTTTTAAACTCGTAATTTTACATTACGCGCCAAAGCTTCAAATCGACCTCTTACAAAAAAAACAACGAATTTCAGATATTCGTTGTTTTTTTTTTGTAAGAGGTCAATTTGAAGCTTTGGCGCGTAATGTAAAATTACGAGTTTAAAAAAGTCTGAATTTGGCTATGTGGAGTGGAAATAAACGTTTATTCACGACAATCTTATAATATGTGCATTATTTTAATTTACAGTATATTTTGAAAGTGGCCTAACTCCATTTCTAAATTTTTTGTTATTGACTGTAACAACTTTATAATTTGAGATTTTCAGTTATAAACAACAATTTATAATTTAGTATACTAAAAAATATTTATTATATATTTCGAATATACTTAACCATAAATTGTTGCTTATGACAGAAAACCTCAAAATAAGAAGATTATTACAGTCAACAACAAAAATTGAGAAATTGAGTAAGGCGACTTTTAAAATAAATAATAAGGGTTTAAGGATATGTATACTTAAAAGAAAAACTCCCTGTATATGCTGTTCACGATTTTTTTGGGTCAGAGGAGGCTATGACTATCTAGTAATTTTCTTGGCAGTAGCTCTAAACTCCCTAATAGAAACTGACACATTTTGTCTTAGGTTAGGTTGCTTTTAGTTTAAGGTTATGTTTTCTGAATAGGTACCTTGCTGCCAGATCTCTGTTTAAATTAACTTAATTTTAACCCGCAAAAAGAAACCACGAATGTTTCAACATTTACAGAGTAAATGTATACTTAAAAGAGAAATTCCCTGTATGTTACTGTGCGTGAACATGATTAATATGAAATCCGTTTTTGAAGGAAACTTGAAGTTTAGCCACAATTCGTATTCGAAGCTGATTTTGTTTAGGTCAACACGAAATTTGACTTCATGCTTAACCCATTAAGCGCCATTGATGCAATGGCGCAGCATTATTAAATTGTTCTTAATGAAATTACCAAATAATTTATTTTTATGCATTGTTTTATTTGACTTGATTTAAGAATCTGTGAAGAATAATATGAATATTTTGTTATTTACAAATTCTAGTTATTACTTATTTTAAAAACGTATTTTTAAGTTTATTTTTGACTTCACAATATTTCAGTGTTTAACACGCGTGGCGCATGAAGTAAAATTTCGAGTTTAGAAAAGCCTGAAAATTTGGTTTGGTCGCTCCGCGAAGCGGAGCGGCCAAACCAAATTTTCAGGCTTTTCTAAACTCGAAATTTTACTTCATGCTTTAATCTGGGAGTGGAAACACTCGTTCGAAACTTCAAATTGAACGCTTTTATAAATCGACGAATGTCTGAACATTTACAGCGTATATATTATTATATCATATGTTTAATTAAAAAGAAAAAACTCTAGAGTGCCATGATTTAATCTTTTTTCAAATTTAAGTTGGCTACACACACCAGGAATTGACATATGAAACGTCAGACACAATAATTATAATGTATATTTTCAGAGTTGCCAACCTAGAATATTTTCCATGGCGCTATGGAGATTTTTTTTAATTGAACATACGATATTTAAAAGAATAATTCTCAAATGTTTAATTAAAAAGAAAAAACTCTAGAGTGCCATGATTTAATCTTTTTTTCAAATTTAAGTTGGCTACACACTTCAGGAATTGACATATGAAACGTCAGACACAATAATTATAATGTATATTTTCAGAGATGCCAACCTAGAATATTTTCCATAGCGCTATGGAGATTTTTTTAATTGAACATACGATATTTAAAAGAATAATTCTCAGTATGTAATATAATAAATCATATATAGAAATTATAAGAAAAAATGCAGAATCTTACCTAAAATTAACATTTAGAGTTAACTCTATAATTGCTCGGCCGTTAATGGGTTAAACAAGGATTGCAAAGCATAGAATATTTTCCATACCACTCTAGAGATTTTTGTTAATTGAACATACGATATTTAAAAGACAAAATCTCAGTATGTAATATAATAAATCATACATAGAAATTATAAGAAGAAATGCAGAATCTTACCTAAAATTAACTTTTAGAGTTAACTCTATAATTGCTCGGCCGTTAATGGGTTAAACAAGGATTGCAAAGCATAGAATATTTTCCATAGCACTCTAGAGATTTTTGTTAATTGAACATACGATATTTAAAAGAAAAATTCTCAGTATGTAATATAATAAATCATACATCATAAGAAGAAATGCAGAATCTTACTCAAAATAAACTTTCAGAGTTAACTCTATAATTGCTCTGCCGTTAATGGGTTAAATAAAGATTGCAAAGCTACGTTAAAAAATACAATAAAACACTCGCACTTATAATATGACATATTTGATTGTCTCACGAGGGGCAAAATCCTGGCTACTATCACGCCCATTGAAGAATTTCTTATCTAATTCATAGTCGAACCTATTTTTAAAATATCAAATGGATACATCTGATATTTGCTAAAAATATCAAACGCACATTGCATTCCAAATAAAAACCCTTGCTCTAAGTATAAAATAAACACAAATGTTGCGACATAGATTACGATAAGACCCCGACCATCTGAGAGTACAACAATCGAGAAACGAAACTTATCGCCCAAAATAATCTTACAGATGTGCAAACACCGCGTCAACCCTAAGTTGATTTTTTTTCTCAGCCCAAAGAAACCTTCAACCCCTAACTAAAAAAAATATATATAACAATAACTCGCCGCCAACAATACAATTTTCAATTGAAAAGAAAGTGCATAAATATCCCAAGGGTCCGTCCAGGTAAACAGAAGAAAAGCGAAAACATCTGCAGCGGTGAGGAATTGGCGAGTTCTTCCTCCTTATCGATAACGGTGCGAGGAGTCGACCCGTATATCCAAAGTTCCTTCACTCGTAATCACACCAACAACCCCGCATTTATATAAAGGTGAAGAAACTAGGAACATATGCCCCGAGAAGTTCACTGCCTGCCATCAGAAGGCAGGTGGTTGATTTTTTCCTCTACTACCAATTCCTCCTCTTCCATACGTGTTGGTCGAGTGAGCGACCCCCTCGCTCAAAAAAAAACAACGTAATAATAATAAAAAAAAAACCTGTTGTTTTATTCACCTCTGGAATATACCGTGGTTGTTGCGACAGCTTGGTAATGACGGTTTGGTAATTTTTATACGTTTTAAATTGGGGCCGGGAGACGGGTTTTACTTACAATGACCCATTAATTTTCTGAGAAACCGCGCACCCTTCCAAGACAAATCGGATCGGATTTTACAACCCCCGAAAAATCACGCCGGTGACAATGCGGGGCTAATGAGGTAAAGTGGAAGGATTTTTTTTCTCTTCATCTGAATCGGTTTCGAATGACCGGTCACGCCTTTTATGTACCTACTCGAATCTTGGAGAATAACGTGTGAAATTATGGAATTGGTTATTTTGAAGGGGTTGAAATTTTATGTGCACATAAGTTTTAATAATGATCATTTATCCTAATATATAGGGTATCTCGCGAAGTTTTCCAGGCACGTAAGGGGCGTGTTCTTGAGATCATTTCAAGCAAAAAAGTTCATGTGAATATGTGTTCTATTCTTAGTATTAACTAAGCTATACACATTTCAAACTAAATATTACTAATCTTCAGAGCTGGGCAGGATTTGAATCATTCAGGATTCGAATCGTGGATTCGAATCCTTTTAAAGGATTTAAAAGAGGCTCTACAAGATGCTATGTTACATAAAACAAAATCTTAATGTTTTCCCTACGTCAAGTCAATATCACAATTATGAAACTAGATATTGTAATCTACTGCGGTTAGATAAATCGGACACAACTCTTATGAATAGAGCATATTTTTGCGAAGGGAAAAAAATGTTTAATCTACTTCCAGATAATGTTAAGAAGTTAGATTATTCTAAATTTAAAAAATATATAAAAAATATACTTATAGCTCATCCTGTTTACTCAGTTGACAACTACTTATTGTTATTCCCTACTTTCATCGACGGCAGTGGTAATAATTAAACATATCTGTAGTACAAATTTTTGTAACTTCTCTTCCTTGACGTTCACATCTTACAACTATGTTATTCAACATTTATTGTAGCTAAAGTGATAAATAAATAAATAAAAAAAATAAAAATATAAATTCGAATACTTTAGTCAAACTGGATTCGTGATTCGGATTCGTTACATTTTTGTAAGAGGATTCGTATTCGAATCCAAATGCGGATGATTCGAATCCTCATAAAAAGATTCGAATACTTACAAAAGGATTTGAATCATCAAAAATAATTCGAATTAATTGTGAGGATTAACAAGAAAAATGTCTTTTGTGTCTTTTTAAATTACTCGTTAAATCATTGTTTTATACGCGTGGCGCATGAAGTAAAATTTCGAGTTTAGAAAAGCCCAGAAATTTTGTCTCGGGTCGCTGCGCGACCCTCGACAAATTTTCACGGGGCTTTTCTAAACTCGAAATTTTACTTCATGCTTAGTCTGGGAGTGGAAAACACTCCTTTGAAGCTTCAAATTGAACTCTTTAAAAACAGCGTGTGCACACTCGTTAAAAGTTTTAAATTAAGCTCTTTTGAAAAACAACCGATGTCGGAAAATTTACAGCTTATGCATATGTTTACCTAAAAGAAAAATGTTGAAGTTGTTTTTTTTTAGAAGAGTTCAATTTGAAGCTATAAACGAGTGTTTTCCACTCCCAGACTAAACATAAAGTAAAATTTCGAGTTTAGAAAAGCCCCGTGAAAATTTGGCGAGGGTCGCGCAGCGACCCGAGGCCAATTTTCTGGGCTTTTCTAAACTCGAAATTTTACTTTATGCGCCACAGGTACAAAACAAAAATATTGTGCATTTATGTATATTTGAACCTCACTTGAAATCAGTGTTTTATACGCGTGGCGCATGAAGTAAAATTTCGAGTTTAGAAAAGCCCAGAAAATTTGTCTCGGGTCGCTGCGCGACCCTCGACAAATTTTCACGGGGCTTTTCTAAACTCGAAATTTTACTTCATGCTTAGTCTGGGAGTGGAAAACACTCCTTTGAAGCTTCAAATTGAACTCTTTAAAAAAAGCGTGTGCACACTCGTTAAAAGTTTTAAATTAAGCTCTTTTGAAAAACAACCGATGTCGGAAAATTTACAGCTTATGCATATGTTTACCTAAAAGAAAAATGTTGAAGTTGTTTTTTTTTAGAAGAGTTCAATTTGAAGCTATAAACGAGTGTTTTCCACTCCCAGACTAAGCATAAAGTAATATTTCGAGTTTAGAAAAGCCCCGTGAAAATTTGGCGAGGGTCGCGCAGCGACCCGAGGCAAATTTTCTGGGCTTTTCTAAACTCGAAATTTTACTTTATGCGCCACAGGTACAAAACAAAAATATTGTGCATTTATGTATATTTGAACCTCACTTGAAATCAGTGTTTTATACGCGTGGCGCATGAAGTAAAATTTCGAGTTTAGAAAAGCCCAGAAAATTTGTCTCGGGTCGCTGCGCGACCCTCGACAAATTTTCACGGGGCTTTTCTAAACTCGAAATTTTACTTCATGCTTAGTCTGGGAGTGGAACACTCCTTTGAAGCTTCAAATTGAACTCTTTAAAAACAGCGTGTGCACTCTCGTTAAAAGTTTTAAATTAAGCTCTTTTGAAAAACAACCGATGTCGGAAAATTTACAGCTTATGCATATGTTTACCTAAAAGAAAAATGTTCAAGTTGTTTTTTTTAGAAGAGTTCAATTTGAAGCTATAAACGAGTGTTTTCCACTCCCAGACTAAGCATGAAGTAAAATTTCAAGTTTAGAAAAGCTCCGTGAAAATTTGGCGAGGGTCGCGCAGCGACCCGAGGCAAATTTTCTGGGCTTTTCTAAACTCGAAATTTTACTTTATGCGCCACAGGTACAAAACAAAAATATTGTGAATTTATGTAACATATATTTGAACCTCACTTGAAATCAGTGTTTTATACGCGTGGCGCATGAAGTAAAATTTCGAGTTTAGAAAAGCCCAGAAAATTTGTCTCGGATCGCTGCGCGACCCTCGACAAATTTTCACGGGGCTTTTCTAAACTCGAAATTTTACTTCATACTTAGTCTGGGAGTGGAAATGCTCGTTCGAAAGTTCAAACTAAATGCTTTGATAAGAACATTAAATAACTGAAAATGTTTTTAAAGAAAATAATCTAGTTTTTAAAATTTGGTTTAATATTATTTAAAGTAAAACTGACACGGTAGCCACAATCTAAAATGTTTTTCCTGGCCTTTTAATATAACATTCTTCTGTGGGAAACCCCCATTTTGTTGAATTGTTTTCATTGTTTTTGTCAATATTTAAGTTGGTTTTATAAATGTTTACGTGTTTTGTAATTTTTATGATGCCTGTTCATTTTGACAAATTTAATAATACCATATGGCTTTTTTGTTAGTGTTGTGGTCAATTTGAATATAATTCCATGAATTTTCTCTAACTTTCCCGGTTTTAATGATATTCACTGATTTTTTTTATAAACGTACTTTTCAGGCATTCGTCGATTTTATTAATAGAGTTCAATTTGAAGCTTTAAACGAGTGATTTCCACTCCCAGACTAAGCATGAAGTAAAATTTCGAGTTTAGAAAAGCCCCGTGAAAATTTGTCGAGGGTCGCGTAGCGACCCGAGACAAATTTTCGGGCTTTTCTAAACTCGAAATTTTACTTCATGCGCCACGCGTACAAAACACTGATTTGAAGTGAAGTTCACAAACACATGAATACATCTGTAATCAGAGTAACAGGGAATCAGATATATAGTCTGTTATCAACGATGTTGAGTGTTAATAATAAATAATTAGGTTTTCAATATTTTTGTTAAAACAACTGGTATTCGAGTATTCGTGATTCGAATCATATTACGTAATTCGGATTCGTGATTCGAATCCGTTTTACGAGGATTCGTCCCTGCTCTGCTAATCTTAAATCATTTTTATTTCAATGACATAATCAACAAAATAAATGACTGCAGACTAATTATTTAAACGAACATAGTCATAGATGTTCAAAATTTCTACCTTTTACTTCAATGCATTTAAGCGTACGTCTATGATTACCAAACAAATGTCTGTTGTTTTATCGAATCTTTTGTTATTTCGACACATATTCATATGAATTGTTTTTGCTTAAAATGATCTCAAGAACATGCCCCTTAAGTGTCGGGAGAACTTCGCGAGACACCCTGTATTATACGTGTACAATACTTAATTGAATACAGCATAATATATTTTTGATGGCAGAAAGACTTCGGGTCGATAGCCTGATAGGAGAATTTTAAATAAGATCGTATTATATTATAGAATAGTGTACTTAAATCCCCTAAATAAAGATAGTTGTATAAATTAGAATTAACGACCTGCTTATAAGTACCAAATAAGAAATAACAGCGCATTAGGTCATGATGTAAAAGTTATTTTTTATCAAGTGAGTGTGCAAGGAGGACAGAAGACGACGACCGGCCTCAGGCCGCCACATCCATCATCCCATACACACTCACTTGATATGTAGAAGTTGTATATATACTGACTTCGCTTATACCGGCTTATGGTTAGCGAAGTCAGTATATATACAACTTCTACATATCAAGTGAGTGTGTATAGGATGATGGATGTGGCGGCCTGAGGAGCTCATAAAAAGAGCGAAACGATCGTCGTCGTCTTCTGTCCTCCTTGCACACTCACTTGATAAAAAATAACTTTTACATCATGACCTAATGCGCTGTTATTTCTTATTTGATATTTGTATATATATTTTTGACGAGAATTTTTTGGAGCAACTAAATTATATCAACCTCTTTTTGTTCCATTTCTTTAAGAGGTGGTCGAGCGCTATCTAAACGCAGAAAACTCGATATATTGTCGTCTTAACTAGGTCCTTATTTTGATATATAGAATATTTTGAATAAAAATATTTAATAAAATGTTTTCTACTTTTATAAAGAAAAATATCAACATCAAACATTACCTATAAAATATATTGCAAAACGAGTCCGTACATATTGTAAAATGTACCTTTTTGCAGATTTGTACATTTTTTCTATTTATTTCTATGTTCAAATAAACTTACTGCAATGTCGCGCGCGAACGAATTTTCCAAAAATTTGTAACACTGTTTTGCGGCCACCAAGTGAGTTTATTTTAGCAAATAAAGACACAATCACAAATCTTCGCAAAGGAATAATTTTTAATGTATACCTAGGTCAACATTGTTTTCGATATAATAATGTGTTCTCTTAAAATCGCGTTTTCGACTGACCTGTCATTTTGAAATTAGGTCAATTTAATTGACTGTGTTTTACCATATTTAGACATTAAATCTTGAACCTCTTAAATATGATGTATGTGACAAGATAAATTCAAATTCAAAACTATTTGAATTCGAGAAAATAAGCTTACGCTTCTTATACCGCAAAAAAACGCGCCACTTGAAAATTCACGTTTTTTCGTGAATATTTAAACAGCCATAACTTCGGTCGATGTGGATGAAATTTGATGAATTTTTGAGTTTTTGGAACGCTAAAGTTTTCTCTTTAAGGACACGTAAGTGGATATAACGAAATTTAAGCATTTCTGCATTTAAAAGTCCTACCAACAAAAAAATGTTCAGAATGTTAAAAATGATAAAAGTTGAGAAGTTATACTGTGCCCAAAAAAATCGTAGCTCTACTTCAAAAAAAGCGCAACAAAATTCCATCATTTTCCTTTGAACTAAGCGAAAAATCATGTCGATCCAATGATTTGGCTCGAAGTTATGGCAGTTTTTTTAAAAAGTGTATTTTGGGGCATAACTTTGGCGGACAGGCAGAACTCTGCTCGCAAACCTGTGACATTATGCGATTTAAAAAGCTTGAAGTTTTCTCTTTGAGGCATGTTAGTCAGATCTTTAAACATGCACATTTTACCCCCTTTCACCCCCTAAAGGCGATGAAATGTTTTTCACTTTAAAACTTTTAACTTTGTTAACTTGTACAATGCGCAAAAAAAGTTGTGGCTTCAAGCAAGGGACATCCAGAATAAATTCAGTCCTTCTCCTTTAATATGCGCAAAAATTCAGATCGATAAATTGATTTGGAGTAAAGTTATGACAATTTGAGAAAAATTGATTTTTTCCCCAAACTCAATGAGCAGAAGTTAAGTTTGGCCTGAAATAAGGCAAAAGCCTTACATAAACTTGCATTTCACAATTTATCGATCTGAATTTTTGCGCATATTAAATGAGAAGGACTGAATTTATTCTGGATGTCCCTTGCTTGAAGCCACATTTTTTTGCGCATTGTACAAGTTAACAAAGTTAAAAGTTTTAAAGTAAAAAACGTTTCATCGCCTTTAGGGGGTAGAAGGGGGTAAAATGTGCATGTTTGAAGATCTGACTAACATGCCCTTAAAGAGAAAACTTTAATCTTTTTAAATCGCATAATGTTACAGGTTTGCGAGCAGAGTTATGCCTGTCCGCCAAAGTTATGCCCCAAAATACACTTTTTAAAAAAACTGCCATAACTTCGAGCCAAATCATTGGATCGACATGATTTTTCGCTTATTTCAAAAGAAAATGATGGAATTTTGTTGCGCTCTTTTTGAAGTGGAGCTACGATTTTTTTTGGGCACAGTATAACTTCTCAACTTTTATCATTTCTAACATTCTGAACATTCTTTTGTTGGTAGGACTTTTAAATGCAGAAGTGCTTAAATTTCGTTATATCCACTTATGTGTCCTTAAAGAGAAAACTTTAGCGTTCCAAAAACTCAAAAATTCATCAAATTTCATCCACATCGACCGAAGTTATGGCTGTTTGAATATTCACGAAAAAACGTGAATTTTCAAGTGGCGCGTTTTTTTTTTGCGGTCGAGTGTACTTTGCACACTTTAAACATAATATATAAAATTACGAACTAACTATTCGTGAAAATGCAAACAATGTCTTAATTAATAAGACAACTTAAGACGATAAATATCCATTGAAACAATATCCGGAGGTGTATTTGCACGGGAAGTAGTTGTTTCAATGGATATTTATCGTCTTAAGTTGTCTTATTAATTAAGACATTGTTTGCATTTTCACGAATAGTTTTTTCGTAATTTTATATATTATGATGTATGTGTTTTTGAACTTTAACTTCAAATCAGTGTTTTATACGCCTAGAGCAGGGGTTCTCAACCTTTTTCAGGCCACCACGCCCCCCTACCTGATTCTATTTGTTTCTTTTTAGTTAGATTGAAACACCATTATAGCCTTATTATTACTACTTCACCTACTCTTTAGGATATCTTGCCGCGCCCCCTTAATGCGGCTATGTTTCCTGCGTATTAGCATTTAGTAATAATGGAGCACGGTACGGAGTAAACGAGGAAACATTTTTTCAACAGGACGGAGCAACCTCCCATACAGCGGGAGTAAGCATGAATATTGTCATTGTGTTATTTCAAAATCATATGATTTCTCGAAATAGGGTTATAACCTGCCCCCCTCGTTAACCGGACCTCACAACGTGCGACTTTTTCTTGTGGGGTTACTTAAAGAGTAAAGTGTTTCAAGATAATCCACCACAAAAAGTTCAAGTCTTGAAAGAAAGTGGACCAAATTACCCAAGCAATGCTGCGTATTAGCATTTAGTAATAATGGAGCACGGTACGGAGTAAACATTTTTTCAACAGGACGGAGCAACCTCCCATACAGCGGGAGTAAGCATGAATATTGTCATTGTGTTATTTCAAAATCATATGATTTCTCGAAATAGGGTTATGACCTGCCCCCCTCGTTAACCGGACCTCACAACGTGCGACTTTTTCTTGTGGGGTTACTTAAAGAGTAAAGTGTTTCAACATAATCCACCACAAACAGTTCAAGTCTTGAAAGAAAGTGGACCAAATTACCCAAGCAATGCTGCGGAACGTAATGAATGCTTTCAGATCACGATTGGAAGAATGTGTACGCCTAAACGGAGTTATTTTCAAAAAATAAAAACATTAATGCTATTTTATGTTCTTTAACTAAATAAAAAATGTACTTGAAAAAAACAATAATCTTCTTTTTTATCAGACTTTTCAAAATCGCTCCTTTTTCTGCCCCACCCTGTACTAATATACAATTGACATCTTTCAATGCACAGGTATACCGACGAAATTGTTATTTTCGGGAGCGGTCGTAGGAAAACATTATTTACATCAATTTAATAATATTAATAATTTATTGACAATTAAATATGTCATATTTTTTATGTCTTGGACCCTCCTTAGTCTATCTACTGAACCTATTAACACTTCCTGGATGAATACACCTGGGAATTTATTTCAAATACCACCTGAAGTATCACCAGTATATTTTTCGCAATAAAAATGGTGGTATAATTTGCATGCATAAATTTCTTGCGTTTTGAATTTTAAAACATTTATACAAACTTTATGAATTTTAACGTTAACATTAGTCATACAACAATATTCTTCGCTTATTTTTAAAGCCATTTGTAAAGCTTAAAAACCCGAGATCAAACATAAAATCAAGCCAAGTCGGCAATGAATCATACACGCATATTTCTGAGCAGTATATTTTGAACTTTACACTAAATTTTGTTTTATAAACTCGACATTTTACTTCATGCGCTACCCGTATAAAACACTGATTTAAAGTAAATTTTCCAGCACTTTCATGCATAGTCTTTAATTATAATAACAGGTTATTCGTAGATATTCACATTAGATCAATTATTTAAAATAATTATAGGCAACCCAATACAGTTAATGTGTATTAACTCTGACGGTGGCATTTTCCGCCACTAAAATTTGCTAAACATACTGGGAATTTTTCTGTTAAATATACATACATGTATGCATGAGCTGCATTTTTCCGACATTCGTTTGTTTTTTTAAAATAGTTTAATTTGAAGTCTTAAACGAGTGTTTTCCACTCCCAGATTAAGCATGAAGTAAAATTTCGAGTTTAGAAAAGCCTGAAAATTTGGTTTGGTCGCGTAGCGCGAAGCGCGGAGCGACCAAACCAAATTTTCAGGCTTTTCTAAACTCGAAATTTTACTTCATGCGCCACGCGTATAAAACACTGATTTTAGGTGAAGTTCAAAATATACTACTAAAGCAGTACGTTAAAAACGTGGATTCTGAACATCACATCACATCAGTGTTTAGTACGCGTGGCGCATGAAGTAAAATTTCGAGTTTAGAAAAGCCTGAAAATTTGGTTTGGTTGCGTAGCGCTACGCGCTACGCAACCAAACCAAATTTTCAGGCTTTTCTAAACTCGAAATTTTACTTCATGCTTAATCTGGGAGTGGAAAACACTCGTTTGAAAGTACACTTTGAAATATTTGTAAAAACAACGAATATCTTAGCATTTACAACGTATACAGTATATTGAGATATGTATACTTAAAAGAAAAGCTCTCTGTATATAGTAATAAATAATATGCAGAATACAAAACATTTTTTGGGGCACCAGAAAAATTCCAAGGCTGAAAGGGTTAAGTTGTCTTCGCGGCACTGTCAAATAGGTTGCCTATAATTACTGTCTTAAACAATTACTTCAATGCACAACTAGTTCTGTGTATACCAATCAAAATAGCTTTATTCAATCACCGGAAATACCGATAAAAAAACGTAAATTACTAATACATTTCTTACTGATTCCTTTACGATTAACCGGTAAATTGTTTACTGGTATTACAATCCCTAACAGTAACCATTTATTGCTCATTCAATTAATAGTTTATAGTTACAAATTTTTACTACTGGATAAGTAAGAAATTCATTAACGCTTAGTTGCACTATAACACGTTGAACTGGTTTATACTTAAACTTGAGTTCAAGATAACAGTTCCTATTGTTCTAATATCACTTTGAACTCAAGTTCAGAGATATACCAGTTCAACGTGTTTGGTGCAACTGGCCCTAAAGCTCTTCTCTTTCCCTAACGTGAAAATTAAATTTAAGAAAGTTGATAAGAATTATCAGAATATACGTTAACTTCGAAATTTAACAAAATGTATTTTCAACGTTAAACAATTTCTTGATATTCATCATTTAACATTTCTGTCGTTTTAATAATAATAATAATAATAATAATAATAAGTATTTATTGCCCAACAGGAAATTTCCCAATTACAAGACAATGATTTTATTAAGTTTAGCATATATTTATTATTTCATGGAACGACCCTGGTGAAAATCCTGCTTATGCCCATGCAATATTGTGTGTTAATATTTTAACACGTTGATCGCCGCGCGGCATTCACTTGTGCCGCAGTAAATGTGCGTTTAGGCCCCGCGGCATGTACCTTATGCCGCATCCAGAAACAACTTTTAAAGCACCGTGCCGCGGAACTAGTATAACTATATAGACATATAAACTAGATTTAAAAAACGTTTATGCTCCTTCAAATGTTTGCTTTATTATTCTGTGTAATTGAAACAAAAACTTAAGCAGCGGCCTGAGGTAATATTTTTATTGTTATAAAGGTGACGATCAACGATCAATATTTAACATATGTATTCACACAAAATTTTAGATTTTTATCACAGAGACAATAACGAATATCACAATAAGTATTAATATTGTGATATTCGTTATTGTCTCTGTGATAAAAATCTAAAATTTTGTATGAATACAGTTAGGTATAAAAGTTGTGTAAGGGTTTGCATGTTGGAATTTAAAAATGTCCACGAAGTAATGTTATACGTGCAACTAGTTTTTCGTGAGTTAATATGCGACCCACTATGAATAAGTCATGGGGGAGATTTTGAAAAGCGGTACAACCCCTAATCCCTCTGTTATAATTGCAGTTCCTCCTGTATAATTACCTGTCGGGGTATTTGCTCCCTCTATACACACACACAAAACTCTAAAAATAATTCTAGTTCTTATGTTAAGTAATGTGAACTAAAAAAAATGTTTTTTTTATTGTTCACATGCGGCTGAAGCAATAAATTTAAAGGTATCACCACAGTTCATATATATTGAGTATTGTTTCCATTTAAAAAAGATAATTTTGTGTTATATCCCCCAAAATATGGGCGAAATTTTTTTTTATTTTTTGTTATTAATCTGTGTAACATTTTCTACAACTTTGTCCTTTACAGTTTTTTTCTATCTATGATAATAATAGAGATATATTGATTTCAAAAAATTGACACATTTTACTTTATTTAAAATATCTAGTTACCCTTGACTTTTTCAAATATTTTGAAAGTGTCATTTTATTCGTCCTATAAAACTACACTTCTTTCCCCATTTAACCGTTTTTCTATCTCTTATAGTTTCCGAGATCCCCATAGAGAACATCGAAAAAGACTCACCCTGTATACGGTATCATATACAGAGAGTTTTATGTAACACCGAACATTTTCATAACCAGATTTTTTTTTCTAAGTATCCATATGCATACGTTGCACAGTTTTCGATGCTCGGTTTATTAAAATATTTTAATTTGAAGCTTTAAGCGAGTGTTTTCCACTCCCAGGCTAAGCATGAAGTAAAATTTCGAGTTTAGAAAAGCCTGAAAATTTGGTTTGGTCGCGTAGCGCGAAGCGCGGAGCGGCCAAACCAAATTTTCGGGCTTTTCTAAACTCGAAATTTTACTTCATGCGCCACCAGTACAAAACACTGATTCAATGTAAAGTTCAGCGGTCTGTTTTAAACTTCGTAATATGTCAGTGTTTTGTACTGGTGGCGCATGAAGTAAAATTTCGAGTTTAGAAAAGCCTGAAAATTTGGTTTGGCCGCTCCGCGCTTCGCGCTACGCGACCAAACCAAATTTTCAGGCTTTTCTAAACTCGAAATTTTACTTCATGCTTAGCCTGGGAGTGGAAAACACTCGCTTAAAGCTTCAAATTGAATTCTTATAATAAACCGAGCACCAGAAAATGTACAACGTATGCGTATGGATACTTCAAAGAAAAATTCTCGTTATGAAAATGTTCGGTGTTACATAAAACTCTCTGTATATGGTATCACTTATTTCATTTAGCTAGGCGAGAAATTGGAATGCATGTGTCCATATAAAACTAAAAGTTCTTAGAAGCTATTTGTTTAACTTATCAAAAGTAAATTTACATTTACATTCTAAATTTCACTTTAAATCAGTGTTTTATACGTGTGGCGCGTGAAGTAAATTTTCGAGTTTAGAAAAGCCCGAGTTTGGATTTGCCGGGGCACGCGAGCGAAGCGATACCGTAGCTTCGCTCGCGTGTCCCGGCAAATCCAAACTCGTATACTTTAAAGTATTTGATTTAAATTTATGAATTTTCGGATCTTTGGCTTCGATACCACACTCCCCTAACTGCGGCCCTGTATCTAAGTAAAAAAAACATTTTTTGGACTTGTTTAGTAGAACTCGCTCGCGTGCCCCGGCAAATCCAAACTCGTATACTTTAAAGTATTTGATTTAAATTTATGAATTTTCGGATCTTTGGCTTCGATACCACACTCCCCTAACTGCGGCCCTGTATCTAAGTAAAAAAAACATTTTTTGGACTTGTTTAGTAGAACTTTAGAAAAATAGCAAGTCAAATCCCCCCCCCCATCGCAAAAAGCTATCTACCCAAGTATTTAAAAAAAAATCTGAGATGTAAAATAGAAGTTGACTTTATACTTCATTTCGTGGTAGATTTTACCAGGAAATAAAGTTCTCCAAGTTTTTATTAATATGCAGTGTAGAAAACATTTTTTTGGAGAGTAGAAAAATTACAGGGCTAAAAAGGTCAAGTATTTAGGCAATTCACATTAATTTGCGTATTAAAAAAACACGATTTTATCGTAGTTTCAACATCTTGTTATTAATTAAAATTGCTAATTATGTACAAAATATTGTGACTCATTTAAACGTCAAAATCATCCCTTTTTGATGTTTGTGCATGGAAATTTAATAAACATATTTTTTGTATCTCTAAAAAAACGTAGAGCATTTTCTTCATACTCGGAATATTTTAGCTAATTTTTTCCGTGAAAAAAATGATTTTACTAAAATTTCTTTACATAAAACACTTTTTACTTTGTTTAACCACTGAAACTTACATTTAATTGTGTGACTAGTTTCGACTATCAAGTAGTCATTCTCAAAGTTTGAGAATGACTACTAGATAGTCGAAACTAGTCACACAATTAAATGTAAGTTTCAGTGGTTAAACAAAGTAAAAAGTGTTTTATTTACAAGTGTATTTAAGATGTACCACAAAGTGAACGCCTACAACACCAAACAATCAAAATTTCTTTAATTTAACATTAATTAATCTAATTCTAGCATCTACTACAAATACAATTTTCATACTAGAGACTGCAATTAACATCAATTTAATCAGCGGCGGCTCGCAGCCCAACTTCAGGGTAGGCCAGAGACCCAAGGTAATATGTATCCGTTATTGAAAAATGACTTTGTTGTGTAATTCCTTGTATTTATAAAGCGCGATCGCAACCTCAAATTTTGTGTGCCTTGGCGCTGTGACCTACCCTAAAGTTAGGCTGCGAGCCGTCGCTGAATTTATTAGTAAATTATTTGACAAGTTTTGAAATTTTCGTATTGCATGCGAATAGCAAATTGCATTTATGAGCCCTCAGGGCGAGTAAATGCAAGGTTTTAGCAGCTTTCAAAACGTGTTTAACACTCTTCCTTTCCTACTAAACAACGGAGGCGTTCTTCGTCTATACTCATTTTATTTTTAAAATGTTGACACTGCCGTTTGAGGATTTTACTTCCAAAACAAGTTTTGAAAATTCAATTTTCAAGCGTGACATTACACCTTTCAATGCAAACTTCAAACTTTTTTATTCAGTGCTATTTAGAAGATATCCGTTACACAGGTCAATACAATTTAGCAAAGCTTAACCTAAATATGATGCATGCATCAAAATGAAATGTAAAATATATACAAGGTAGAATAGGTTCAAACAAGACAAAGAAGGCAGGTATAGCGACGAAATATCTGTTTTCGGAAGCGGTCGTAGGAAATAGTATATTACATTACAAGTGTGGTAAACAGCATATTACGTGCGAGTGTAGAGTTAAACACGAGCCGCGCAGCGGCGAGTGTGTTAACTCCACGAGCACGTAATATGCCTACCACACGCGTATTGTACATAGTTTTACCTGCAACCACCTATATAGTTTTCATGCGAACATCAAATATAGTAATGTAGATTTAAGTAGCAACTGGCAAAAAGTTTTATTTTTATCTATTTTCATATTATTTTGTGCAAACTAGTTATTATAATGATAATGATTATTTATAACTACAGAACAGTTATTAAAAGAAAAGCTACCATTTCGCATTGAGTTTTGTGCAATGACTGCAATATGTTGGATTTCATTGCTTTCTGCATTGCTTCTGACTTCAGGTGCTTGTGAAATGTAAGGTTGTTTATCACAAATTACCGCAGGCTCAATAGCTGTTTCCATGTGTTCGTTTTCATAGTTTTCTCTGTTGCTTGCAATTTCAGGAGTTTGTGCAGCTGTTCTTCTAGGGCCATGTGAAGTGGAAGGTTGATCGTCACTAAGCAGAATGGGATCAATAGCTGCACTAACATTTTATGTACCGCGCCCGCGATTTTTCGGGTAACTGCATATCATTAATCGCTTTGGCACATGCGGCCACATCCAGAGGCGTTAATTCACAGTCGCTTGAATCAGACATTACCTGAATAACGTGTCGCACTTGTACGATGACTTTTCAAAACTGACGTTTGTCATTTTTTTGTTACAACAAACGCGTGATTATGACAGTGTTTTCTAGATCAGTAAGGTGGTTAAGAAAACACTGTTTTCTTATGTGGTTGCAGGTAAAGATTATTTCATCCCAATTCGACTTCTTTAGAAATAAATAATTTTGTCATGATTTGAATACATTTTAATGAAGAAAAAACGAACAGTTTAGTTAGACTTGTTTTAAGTTAAGCATAGAGTAAACATTTCGACTTTAAAAAACCTTGAAAATTTAGTTTCAACCAATCAAAATTTTCAAGGTTGTCGAAATTTTTACTCCATGCGCCAGGAGCGTTAAAACACTGATCGACTTATTGTGGGCCAAGACAACTCGTGAGTATACAACCACAAGCCAATTCCCATAAATCAAACCTGCTGACTCTCAATCTCACACCGAACGGAAATTAACGTCAAAAAATCTGCACCGGAATTTCCCTCAACTCCTTTTCTGCCGAGCGTCGCGCGATTTCTTTCGCGTGTAGGTACGCTTCCGGTGATAAGAGCGCGATTGACCTTAAATCAGTCACGAAAATATCAGCGCCAGACCGACGGCTGCAGATGCATTCATTCGACGCGCAAAAAAAAGCCCGACCTTCAAATTCCGGTATGTTACGACAAATGGGTGTATTTTCGCGAACGTTTGTTTGGATCCAGGTCTCTACCTCGAAAGAAGAGATCAAGGTCGGCGGTGTTTGGGCATGGATAAGGTTCTGAATGGGTTTTATTTACGGCGTGTTTGAACAGGATGTCAACATTATTTTTATTTCTCATGTGCGGAATTGCAAACGATTATTCACCCCAAATCTGAATCGTTGATTGCGTTTGAATGCAATCAAAATGCTGATACACTTTTTGGGGGATTGAAATTAAAATTTGTTTGTTCGTGAGAACCTGATTTTAATACGAAATACAATTTTTTTTGGAACTTTGAGAGAATATAGATTAATTGGAAATAACATGTTGTTTGTTAGAACCTGAAATATGTTTAATAATAATAATAATAATAATAATAATAATAATCATTCGTTTATTTCCTAACAGATACAAAGGATCTAATAACAGGGACAATATATCAAACATTCAAACTTAAATCAAATTCATCTATTGTTTGAATATTATAATTGTTCTTTAACAACGACCTTTTATTATTCACATCTTCACTGCCGCAGTTTAAAAACCGATTAAAGCGCATTAAGTTGACAAATTTCATACAATGACCAGTGATCATAATTATTTATATTTATCTTTTAATTCAATATTTTATTCCTACATGTTATTTATTGCTTTAATGTTGTTAATTTCAATTGTAAAAAAGGTGAATTCCGTAAATAAAGAATAATAATAATAATAATAATAACACCGGAGTAGGTACATTTAAATTTTTTTAATTATTTTTAATATTTGGAACCTAATAATATTTTAGTGTTTTATACGCGTAGCGCATGAAGTAAAATTTCGAGTTTAGGAAAGCCTAAAAATTTGGATTTGCCAATACGCGCTACGCGACCAAACTAAATTTTCAGGCTTTCCTAAACTCGAAATTTTACTTCATGCCCCACGCGTATTAAAAACTGAATTATTGTGAAGTTCAAGAACACAAGTATATCTTTAATTAGAATAACATGGACTATATTACACATAATCTGTATTTGTATATATTGTATTACGTGTATATGGTGAACTTTAAAATAAAGAAATATTATTATTATTATTAAAATATGAATGTCCGGTTTCACCAACATTTTAAATACATTTCTCAATATTTTGCAGCATTGCACAGGAGAAGAATTTCGCAAATAAAAGTGCAATAATTAAAAAAAAAATCATAATTTTCTGGCAATCGTCAAAATTTTTGCATAGAGACGTGAAATACATTTCAATCACCCTGTTTCTGCAAAAAATCCAGGCATTCATTGCTTCTTTAAAAGCGTTCAATTTAAAGTTTCGAACGAGTGTTTCCACTCCCAGGTTAAGCATGAAGTAAAATTTCGAGTTTAGAATAGCTTGAAAATATGGTTTGGTTGCGTAGCGAAACTCGAAATTTTACTTCATGCGCCACGTGTATAAAGCACTGATTTATAGTGAAGTTCAAAAATATACCACTAAATCAGTATTAAAAACAAACTGCTAAAATAGGAAAATAGGAACATTTTTCTTTTAGGTAAACATATGCATAATCTGTAAATTTTCCGATTTCTATTTTTTTTAAAAGTTCAATTAGAAGCTTTAAACAAGTATTTTCCACTCCCAGAATGAGCATGAAGTAAAATTTCGAGTTTAGAAAAGCCCTGTGAAAATTTGTCGAGGGTCGCGCAGCGACCCGAGACAAATTTTCTGGGCTTTTCTAAACTCGAAATTTTACTTCATGCGCCACGCGTATAATACACTGATTTCAAGTGAGGTTCAAATATACATAAGTTTCACAATATTTTAGTGTTTTATACGCGTGGCGCATGAAGTAAAATTTCGAGTTTAGAAAAGCCCAGAAAATTTGTCTCGGGTCGCTGCGCGACCCTCGACAAATTTTCACGGGGCTTTTCTAAAATCGAAATTTTACTTCATGCTCAGTCTGGGAGTGGAAAACACTCGTTTAAAGCTTGTAATTAAACTCGTTTAAAAAAACAACGAATATTTACAGATTTAAAAAAAATAAACGGATATCGAAAAATTTACAACATATGCATATATTTACCTAAATGAAAAAGTAAACGAGTTTAATTTTAAGCTTTAAACGATTGTTTTCCGTGAAAATTTGTCGAGGGTCGCGCAGCGACCCGAGACAAATTTTCTGGGCTTTTCTAAACTCGAAATTTTACTTCATGCGCCACGCGTGTAAAACACTAATATATTGTGAAACTTATGTAAATTTGAACCTCATTTGAAATCAGTGTTTTATACGCGTGGCGCATGAAGTAAAATTTCGAGTTTAGAAAAGCCCAGAAAATTTGTCTCGGGTCGCTGCGCGACCCTCGACAAATTTTCACGGGGCTTTTCTAAACTCGAAATTTTATTTCATGCTTAGTCTGGGAGTGGAAAACAATCGTTTAAAGCTTAAAATTAAACTCGTTTCATTTTTCTTTTAGGTAAACATATGCATATGCTGTAAATTTTCCGACATCCGTTTATTTATTTAAAATCTGTAGACATTCGTTGTTTTTTTTAAACGAGTTCAATTTCAAGCTTTAAACGCGTGTTTTCCACTCCCAGACTGAGCATGAAGTAAAATTTCGAGTTTAGAAAAGCCCCGTGAAAATTTGTCGAGGGTCGCGCAGCGACCCGAGACAAATTTTCTGGGCTTTTCTAAACTCGAAATTTTACTTCATGCGCCACGCGTATAAAACACTGATTTCAAGTAAGGTTCAAATATACATAAGTTTCACAATATTTTAGTGTTTTATACGCGTGGCGCATGAAGTCAAATTTCGAGTTTAGAAAAACCCAGAAAATTTGTCTCGGGTCGCTGCGCGACCCACGACAAATTTTCACGGGGCTTTTCTAAACTCGAAATTTTACTTCATGCTTAGTCTGGGAGTGGAAAACAATCGTTTAAAGCTTGAAATTAAACTCGTTTAATTTTTCTTTTAGGTAAACATATGCATATGCTGTAAATTTTCCGATATCCGTTTATTTTTTTAAAATCTGTAGATATTCGTTGTTTTTTTAAACGAGTTCAATTTTAAGCTTTAAACGAGTGTTTTCCACTCCCAGACTGAGCATGAAGTAAATTTTCGAGTTTAGAAAAGCCCTGTGAAAATTGGTCGAGGGTCGCGCTGTGACCCGAGACAAATTTTCTGGGCTTTTCTAAACTCGAAATTTTACTTCATGCGCCACGCGTATAAAACACTGATTTCAAGTGAGGTTCAAATATACATAAGTTTCACAATATTTTAGTATATGCTGTAAATTTTCCGACATCCGTTTATTTTTTTTAAATCTGTAGATATTCGTTGTATTTTGAAACGAGTTCAATTTCAAGCTTTATACAAGTGTTTTCCACTCCCAGACTAAGCATGAAGTAAAATTTCGAGTTTAGAAAAGCCCCGTGAAAATTTGTCGAGGGTCGCGCAGCGACCCGAGACAAATTTTCTGGGCTTTTCTAAACTCGAAATTTTACTTCATGCGCCACGCGTATAAAACACTGATTTCAAGTGAGGTTCAAATATACATAAGTTTCACAATATTTTAGTGTTTTACACGCGTGGCGCATGAAGTAAAATTTCGAGTTTAGAAAAGCCCAGAAAATTTGTCTCGGGTCGCTGCGCGACCCTCGCCAAATTTTCACGGGGCTTTTCTAAACTCGAAATTTTACTTCATGCTCAGTCTGGGAGTGGAAAACAATCGTTTAAAGCATAAAAGTGAACTCGTTTAAGAACACAACGAAAACCTAAAGATTTAAAGAAAATAAGCTAAATTTGGAACGCGTATAGTTAAAGAAAAAACTCTCTGTATATTGCTAAACAACATTATTGCGATTTTCAGAATATTTCACCGCGCATCGCTACGCAAGCAAACCAAATTTTCAGGCTTTTATAAGCTCGAAATTATTCGTCATGCTTTATCAAGGATTATAAACACTCGTTAGTAACTTTAAATTAAACGACAATTTTGCTAAATATAATTAATTAACAATTAAACACAATAATTATAATGTTATATATTTATTATTGCATAAAATACTCTGCATTTACAACAAAACAAACAAATATTTTTTATCTAATAAATGGGAATAAGCATAAGTTCTGCAACACGAGTAGCAATTTCCACTTTAATCTTAACAGTGGTAGAATTGAAATCAGCAGTAATCTTAACCATATCAGCAGTTCCACCAATAACCGTCTTGACAATCCTCAGCGCCACCAAAGGCAACTCAGCGGTCAACTTAACAGAAGTAGCAGTGGCTTCATTAAATCTTATTTGTTGATTACATTTATTTGTCGATTGGAATAGACATTTTCCATGTCATAAACATTTATGTTATGTGAATTGATTGATTTTTTGACATGTACATAACTATAACTATATACTTTAATCGATAAATAACTATTGGTCGATTTAACTGCATTTGGTGAAACCGGGCATTAGTCTGTTATCAACGATGTTTATTGTTAATAAATAATCAATGTTTGCTTTTTTCCCTCTTCGCTTAATGTGATCCGTTTTTTTGCTCTTCCCTTCTCCACTTATTCTGACCCAAGACTACTCGTCTTTGGCGAATGCGGCCCAGCGAAGGTAAAAGGTTGGACACCCCTGATATAAAGATTTAAATGTTCAATTTTAAACAATTTTATTGCATCATAGGTAGCACCGTGCGATCATTTAAACCAGGATTTAGAGTAGACTTTGAATTTTAAATTAGATTGGCACTACTGACTGTTAACACATAGTTTACCATAACCTCAAATTCATTTCATCATTCAATTAGCATTCTGGGCAACCGTACAAAAAAATACCGCCTACTCAAAAGTCAAAATTTACACGATCGCACGGTAGAATGATTCAAATATATAAAATTACGAAAAAACTATTCGTGAAAATGCAAACAATGTCTTAATTAATAAGAGAATTTAAGACGATAAATATCCATTGAAACAACTACTTCCCGTGCAAATACACCTTCAAATAGTTTTGAATTTGAATTTATCTTGTTAGAATGATTCAAGTATTCTATTTCTTCATATGATATGATAGTGACTAACCACCTGGTTAACAATAAAAGTTCAAGATACGATGCGGAAGTATTTAAATCAACATGGATCCTTCCGTTTCTTTAATTCGTTTTTGGCGAATGTGGCCCAGCAAAAGTTAAAGGCTGGACATCCCCGATGTAAAGTTTTAAATTTTTTTATATCGTTAACTTGTTTCTCATTGATCACTTGGTAAAACATTTCTATTAATATATAGGTATTTGATTGAAATTCACTTGGTTTTACTAATAAATTGTTTTATTTTCAACTAGTTTCGGCTTAATGCCATTTTCAAGAATGGTGTACAAAAGAGCAAAATTGATTATATATACTAGATGTGGGCATTTCAGGTAATAAGCGCTCTAATTATCGGGGAATTCCAAAGGTCCTCGGGTAATAAGGGATTAGTTTTGAATTATCGGGAGGGTTTAGAAATAAGTAAAGCCATAAAGGCGGGAAAAAAACGTGGTCAATGACAACGAGGACCTTTGGAATTCCCCGATAATTAGAGCGCTTATTACCTGAAATGCCCACATCTAGTATATATAATCAATTTTGCTCTTTTATACACCATTCTTGAAAATGGCATTAAGCCGAAACTAGTTGAAAATAAAACAATTTATTAGTAAAACAAACCAAGTGAATTTCAATCAAATACCTATATATTTTTAAATTTTTAATTGGAAACAATTTTATTGTATCAAAGGTGGTAGAATAATAATTTAAGTATCCTATTTCTTCATTGTGATATCCTAGTGACCAACCATCTGGTTAACAATAAAAGTTCAAGACCAGATGCGGAAGTATTTAAATCAGCATTGATCCTCCCGTTTGTCGAAAACGATACCACCCATTAAAAGTGTGACCAAACATCTTGAAGATCACAAAGCAGGAAGGGTCGCGAGCGCGTAACCGAGGGGCAGATGCGGAAACCCCGGATTGCGCAAAAGGTGTGAGGGATGTCCGAGGCGAGCACGTGTCCCCCCCGAACGGTGGATGGGGGTGTCTTCGACAGACACAATGCCCCGAGACGCAGACGGTATTGTCCTCGGCGAATTCTAAGACGGCAAAGAACCGGCGGCACGGGTCGTCGCCAGGTGTGCCCCTCGTTGGCTTGCGCATGTACCAACCACGGGGTGCAAACGGCACAATACACCCGAATGAAGAATTAAAAAAACGTTCTTACGAAAATGCAATCCACGACAAAAGAGGCCATGGCCGAGGGTAAGACGGCTAATCGAAGGGTAAGGGCAAGGAGGAAAAAATGTTGGAAGGGTCGTTGCATTGAACCAACCGACCCTCCACCAGACTGGCTTAGGAAATACTTATTGTATTCGCGAGGACAGGATAGTTTTCTCTTCGGGGGATGGGGATGGGCGCAGACCCCTTCTAGACTGTGTTACTTCTAGGGTTAGCAACCTCTCTCTCACTGCAACCGCCGTTAATTCCATAGGATTTTCCACGCTCTACCCACATCTCGTCATTAGCACACAGAAAATCAGCACAGTCGCGTGCCCCAAAGTCCGAATGAATGGGCCCGCACCCAATTGTCCGATACATACGACCCTTCACACGGATCACTAAATTCGGGGTCTGTTGTTTTTCCCTACGTGTGAAGTTATCTAGCCGGTCAGTTAGTCAGGTGAAAACCCCCCCGGACGCGTAACTCCGGATCCAGATGTTGGTGCGCCGTGCAATTTCGATTGGAACGGGCCACAGCTGGACTCTCATTATCAGATTTTTAATGTATGAACACCTAAACTGAACTAACTTGGAATTAACGCCGCGGAAGAGTTACCACAACGCTGATACACCTGTTGGTCTACATTTTTTGTGTACACATTTCATAATCTAATGCCTTGAGCTATCTAACCAGCTTATGTTTCAATTCAAATAAAATACTTCCTTTAAAAGTCATAGATGGACCTATAAATTTGATATCTAAACCTCCAATCTATAACATTATAAAATATCTTCTTAGGTTCGGGAATATTAATAGTTCGAGAAACCAAGCAACTATAACTTCATATAATATTTTCTACCCGACACCAGAAAGGGTAAATGGGATTTTGATTATATATATATATATATATATATATATATATATATATATATATATATATATTCTTAGGTCAAGGAATGTCAATGGGCTCGTTCATCAAAGACAACAGTTCAAAGTTTACTGAAAACTGTTGGGGAATTCTCTGATGACCGGACTGTTAATTGTGAACGTGTTTAGGACTTTTGCAATCATACAAAATCGACCGATTGGTGTTGGCGATTGGTTTTGATGGGTTAAAGTTTTCAAATTGGCCGAGTACCGTTCAATAGATACCAACATGCATCACACACAAATCAAAACATGTTGAATGTTAAACATTTTGATGAACGGGCCCAATGGCTCGAGAAGCGAAGCAACCATCTAATCCACTCAGTAAATTTGATGAATATATTCATTACTTTAAAAGTAAAAATCATTAAGTGCATAATAAATCAATATAACTCAATGGCATTTCTTTAAATCAGTGGTCTCCAAACTACGGCCCGCGGGCCAAATCCGGCCCGCGATTGTTTGTAATTTTTTGTAAATGTCATATTTTGAAATATTGTAACAATTGTTCCTTTAATTTTTCATAATTTTATAAAATTAATCGGATCTTGGCCGACTTTATTATGTAGAATTGTATTTGTGGCCCGCGAAGAAGATAGTTTGGAGACCCAGGCTTTAAACTATCGATTTATTGAGATAGAGGAAGCACTCTCTTCCCATTCATTTTCAACAGAGCTTTTGGAAATATTTACTTTCAACAAGACGAATTGCCAGCTACACTTTCACAACGAGAAGTCAGTGATTAAATGGCGAATGACAGGAAACGTGATAGTTGGCTGTTTGTAATTGATTTCAATTTTTGGCAAAAGAACCTAATTATGGGAAAAGCCGAATTTTCGGACCCTGGTACCAGCATGGGTAGCAACCTTTACCCAGTCCTTTCCCATGCACACAAGTCGTACAACTTTGCACCCCAAAATAGATAACATTTTTAAACGCCCCTTTACAGTAAAAATACACTCAACATTTCGCTCTTGGGATCTAAACTTTGAACAAAATGTGTAGAAAAGATAATATTTTTAAACGCGCCTTTATAAAATAAATTGTATGCACTATCTAGGATGGTGAGAGGATGTAAGTCGTCGTATCACAATGTGCCCTTCAGGCCCAAGTGTGCACCTCCTTGGGCGGTGCAGTCACTAAAACCTAACCTAACGTAACATTTTGCTCTATAAATCTATAATCCCTGAATTGTAGATTCATAAAGCATAATGTTGCATTTAATTTATTATTGTAACAATGGCTCTCCAAAATTGATCGGTAATTTGAGGATTTTACCTGTATTTCGATAAATAAAATAAACCAGAACTGGGCAGGATTCGAATCATTCAGAATTCGATTCCCGCATTCGAATCCTTTTAGGGGATTCAAAAGAGGTATTCGAATACTTTAGTGAAAACAGATTCGTGATCCGGATTCGTTATATTTTTTTAAAAGGATTCGTATTCGAATCCAGACGTAGATGATTCGAATCCTTATAAAAGGATTCTAATTCTTATAAAAGGATTCGAATCCTTATAAAAGGATTCGAATCCTTATAAAAGTAATCGAATCCTTATAAAAGGATTCGAATCCTCATACACGGATTCAAATCCTCCTAAATAATTCGAATCATCGCTATTAAGGCTGGGATTCGAATTCGATTAATTCAAATAATTAAATATTCTAATATGAATATTTAAATCACTAAATTATTTATATTTGAATATAAATATTAAAATTTTTCGAATAATTCACATATTTGGTTATTTAACCATGAAAAATATCCAACGTTAATAGTATATTTTTAACTTCACTTGAAATCAGTGTTTTATACGCGTGACGCATGAAGTAAAATTTCGAGTTTAGAAAAGCCCCGTGAAAATTTGTCTCGGGTCGCTGCGCGACCCTCGACAAATTTTCTACGCGGGGCTTTTCTAAACTCGAAATTTTACTTCATGCTTAGTCTGGGAGTGGACAACACCCGTTTGAATTTTAAATTTAACTCTTTTAAAAAATCGACGTATGTAATATAATAAATCATTCATTGAAATCATAGAAAAAGATGCAAAATTTTACCTCAAATTAACTTTTAGAGTTAACTTTATAATTTGCTCGGCTCTTAATGGGTGAATATTCTATTCTTAAAAAAAACCGTTTTTATTTAATATTAAAGTTGAATTTAATACAATAACAAACTGTGAATAAATCGACATAAATCTAGAAATAACGAAAATCTCGACATGTAGAAAATCTTGACGGTCCACTCCCAGACTAAGCATGAAGTAAAATTTCGAGTTTAGAAAAGCCCCGCGTAGAAAATTTGTCGAGGGTCGCGCAGCGACCCGAGACAAATTTTCAAGGGGCTTTTCTAAACTCGAAATTTTACTTCATGCGCCACGCGTATAAAACACAGATTTAAAATGAAGTTCAATAACATATATCATCATTAATTAAAATCATTATATAATCAGATATTTAGTCGGTAAATGAACATTTTTGTTAATAGAAACTGATGAAATAAAATATTACTGGTTGCAAATAATAAATTCAAATTTATTTGTAAAGGATTTGTATCCGTGATTCAAAAATGAGAATTCGAATCTTTGATTCGAATCATATTTTTCATTTACGAATCCTTTATTCGAGTATTCGTGATCCGAATCATATTAGGTGATTCGGATTCGTGATTCGAATCCTGTTTTCGAGGATTCATTCCAGCTCTGAAATAAACCTATTTGATCGGTTTTGATGGACACATCAGATTTATTTTATAAAAAAAAATAATTTTCAAAAACAACGAATACTTGAAAATATACAACGTATGCATCAAAGCCTTTGGCCTTTGATTTGGTCGCGTAGAGCTACGCAACCAAACCAAATTTTAGGGCTTTTCTTTTTTAATGTAATCGATGTAAAATGCTGTTTTGGCGTCAAATAAATAAATAAATAAATAAAAATAAATAAACTCAAAATTTTACTTCATGCTTAGTCTGGGGGTTTCTAGGTAAATTATTAAATACTAACAATTTTCCACATATTTAATAAATTTGATCCGTAAAACAACGTTATCTTGTTTGCAGGAAAATTATCGGTAAACCAATTTAGAATCACGAATTTACCGAATTACCAGAAAAAAGTATATCTATGGAAGCTCGAAATTGATAAATATGGAAAAGTTAATAAAGATTTACAAAATTTAACACGTATAAACCTATTCACCATTAGATAATTAGAAATATTTATGAAATGTATTCAGACATTGTTTTTGTAACCGGAATTCACCAAAAAAAAAATTATTATTATTAGTTACCTTTATAAATATATGTTGGAAAAAATAAGACAAAAAACGCGTCATAAACTGTAAAAAAAAAATGATTAAGAACTTATTTTGAAATCTATTTTACTCGCTTATTATTTTTTGAATTTTATTTCTGAAAATCCGATATTCACAAAACGAATTAAAAAACTTTATCGGATGCTTTTTTTGCGAAAATATACTTTGTCCAATTTTTTTTTAAACTGGACTATTTTAAGAGAATTTAAAAAAAATAAATCCAACAAAGATTTTGTGATGTGATCTAGTATATACATACAAAATTTCAAAATTTTTGAAGCAACAATAAAAAAGTTCAACTTTAAGCACCGGTAAAACCTCCTTAAGAAAAAAAAATCAATCGATTAGACCAGTGGTCTCCAAACTACGGCCCGCGACTTGCATGAATCCGGCCCGCGATTGTTTGTAATTTTTTTTGTAAATGTCATATTTTGAGATATTGTAACAATTGTTCCTTAAATTTTTCATAATTTTATAAAATTAATCGGATCTTGGCCGACTTTATTATGTAGAATTGTATTTGTGGCCCGCGAAGAAGATAGTTTGGAGACCCAGGGATTAGACAATTTGTAAGACAAAAGCTCCTCCGGACATCAAGAAATCTTATATTTTTGATGTTTCGCGTGAAAATATTTGACATATCATACGGTTTCAACTAAATTTGGCATTTATTTTGACTATTGTTTCCATCTATGGTTTGTCTTCAAAATAGGACCCCAACAAAAAACAGCTGATCAAGTTACCCGACCTTATTGGCTGTCGAAAAGGCAAATTCAAACCGAAGCGTAGAGATTTAAAAGTACACAAAAATGCGGCTGTCATTTTAGAATCACAACTGACGTTTCTTTACCAAATGGCGGTTTGCATCTATTTACTCATCTTGTGTTTGAACAGTGTTATCAATGTGTTAAAAAAAGTATTTCTGTATGACCACTTGCCACTCAATAAAAATATTGCTTATATTTCGGTTGTGTAAACCGGAAAGTTTGTTCCTCCTACTTTTGAGAAAAAGTATAATATTGACAAACATCAAAAATTGGCACAGGTGTGAAAGTGACATCTTTTTTTCTGGCAGGTAAAAAGTAAACAAACAGACTAGCTTTAATTTAATTTACCGGCACAAAGCGCCTGACTGACTAATGAACCTATTTTCGAAAACGTTTTACTTGTTGTAACTGCACCTGTTTACCTGAGGGCTTAGTCCCGAACTTTAAGGTTACTACATTTCTACACAAACGTGAGAACCATGCCTGTGATATGGACATGAGTTTAAAATTGAATAGACGTTCAAAAACTTTTGTAATTGTAAACAACCCTCAAAAGTATTTTGCTCAGTTTTGAAAGAAAGGACGAAATCAAGTGATGTATTGTTGAAGGATGATATTGCAATTAAAATATGGAACTGAATTTGAAGATGATGTTATCTTTCGCAGAAAGTTCTTTTGAATTATGTAGTAGGATGACAAAAGATGGCATAGGTGGTCTAAATTAAGAGAGGTGCTCTATGATCATTCAATTTACTGTAACTGGTCAAAAGGGCCTAGCTGCCCTGACCAATAAACAAGAACGTATGTGAATTAACAAAAACATCCATCGCTAATATGTTTGTCCTGGTTAAAACAGTTTAGTAGATGAAGTCAAAAAACTAGAACGACGACTGTTAATCCACCCGACCTATAACAAGAAATGAATTTATGCGGTTTCTATAGAAACTATTCGATGGTATTTTTAGTAAACTTGGAGTAGTTTTGTTAGACCTCATCCAAAATCCTGGCTTTTATAGTGCAGGTATAGAAAATCTAGGGACTTTGTTAAAAAACGGAAATTGCCACGTGTACACCAAATCAGAGTTTAGAGATGAATAAGGCATTTAGAAGCAAAATGGTGTAAGTGCCAATTTGACCAAATTGGAGTACATGCAAGGGAAACAGTTTTTTTTGTTAATTAGCTAAGAGATATCGAGCCTTCGTAGGTATTGTTGCCCAGTATATTTTCTGTAAATCCACATAACCTTCTGCTATTTTGTTTGCTCGTTTTAATACAAGGTGGCGCAAAAGTGATGACCCTATCAGAAGATGCTCTCATTTTTGGAAATGACGATTTATGTCATCGGGATTTTGATATTTGTGAAGTAGACAGATGTAAAATACACACCAACAAACAATGCAGTTCTATATTTTTCAAGAACGCGCTACATTCCTCAAGACGTTTCCAGGCCAGATTGTGCAACCTGGAAACGCTCGTTTTGGCGATTTGCATTTGCCGCAAGATCAACCGATTTGACCGTTTCCGATTTCTTTCATTGGGATATTGCGAAGTCACGCGTCTATGCGAACAAGCCACAGACTATACAGGCCCTAAAAATGAACAGTGAAAAAGAAGTGGCAGATCTATAGCCAAACGTGATGGAAAATACTCAAAAAACGAGCCCTAATGTGCATCAACTCTGGCGGCGGCCACTTGACCGATATTATTTTCTCGACTTGACAGAAAAAATTGTAAAGGATCAAATAAACATAATCCACAAATAGAAGCGATTGTTTTCATTTAGAAAAAAAAAATGATAGCCTCTGAACATCGTGTCATTACTTTTGCGCCACCTTGTACAACTTGAACTTTAAAACCAGATTTTAAATACTGTAAAGTTGAGGCTGTTAGTTGTTGAAACTCCATAATATTACTTTAATAAAACACTTCATTTGTTTAGATTTCAAAATTATATTTATTGTACTACAACAATTGTTTCACCACACTGTGGCTTCATCAGGTAGATAAATTCATCTACCTGATGAAGCCACAGTGTGGTGAAACAATTGTTGTAATACAATAAATATAATTTTGAAACCTAAATGAATTAAGTGTTTTATTAAAGTGAAAACCAGATTTCTCATTTTTTATTACTTATTTTGCTTCTAGCTGATTCAATTCAGTTTAAATATTTTGTGCTTCGTCATGAAACTACAGTTCAGTCCAATTGGTGCTGAGGCTTGTCACCCTCTAGGAAGAATGGGTTGTTTAGTATCAATAGAGCATAATAATCTAGATCTTGATAGACCCAACTATCCCAGCATTGACCCTTTTATGAATTCAATGAACTACCACCATGCATTCAGCAGCACACGCTCGGGACAAAAAAACAAATTCCACAAATAGAAGCGATTGTATTCATTTAGAAAAAAAAATTATAGCCTCTGAACATCGTGTCATTACTTTTGCACCACCTTGTGCAACTTGAACTTTAAAACCAGATTTCAAATACTGTATAGTTGAGGCTGTTAGTTGTTGAAACTCCATAATATCACTTTAATAAAACACTTCATTTCTTTAGATTTCAAAATTATATTTATTGTACTACAACAATTGTTTCACCACACTGTGGCTTCATCAGGTACTGCTTCTAGGTGATTCAATTCAGTTTAAATATTTTGTGCTTCGTCATGAAACTACAGTTCAGTCCAATTGGTGCTGAGACAAGCCTCAGCACCAATTGGACTGAACTGTAGTTTCATGACGAAGCACAAAATATTTAAACTGAATTTATTACCCTCTAGGAAAATTATATACATTTTGAAGAATGGGTTGTTTAGTATCAATAGAGCATAATAATCTAGATCTTGATAGACACAACTATCCCAGCATTGACCCTTTTATGATTTCAATGAACTACCACCATGCATCCAGCAGCACACGCTCGGGACATTTAATAGCCCCCATTCCATTCATGCACACCTCTTAAAAAGCAATAAAAACATAGCCACAACGCGAGCACATTAAACACACCATCGGAAACGCTTGTTGTTGTTTAGTCCTTTTAAAAATGGCGGAGCGAATTAAATGCCCGTAGTGGCACATGCCGCGCGTGCACCTGGACGCCAGCGCAAAATCCTGTACGAAACAAATAATGAAAAAAAAGCAACTACACATTAATCGCGACCATCATCATCCACCCAGCATCTGTGGAATTATAATGAATTAAACCGGTCGATGTCCAACAGGAATCCAACTGGGTTCCAATGGGTGCTCGCCCTCTGTGTTTCAAAATGCACCTTGTCTAGGGTTAGTTGGAGTTCAACTACAATACTATTACATACACCCTTTCGCCAAGTTTTTTTTTTTAGAATTGACAATAAAAAGAGCTAAGTCTCTCGTGTGCGTAGTTATGAAACACCGCAGCTGTATACTAGAAAGGGATTGTCGAGCAGATGCGTGTGCTGGAATTACGCACACATACACACGTCTATAAATATGTCCTTTGATGCGCGACATATTGAACTGTAATTATGACACTAGGTCCGAAATATAAAAAAAAAAAAAATTGTAATTAGTTTGAGGGGGCGAGCGTGAAAGCTCGTCATTATCGGGGATGGGATGGACAATGTTGGTCATTTAGCACTAGGGTTGGAATTATTGGTGTTTAATTCGTGTGGGGCAATGTAAACATTAACCAATTGTCATCATCATTAAAATTGTTACAGATGATGTTTTCAATACGAAACGTTGGCCCATATAAATACGACAGAAGTTGCCACAGTTGTAAACTAAAAACTTGCTCAAATTTCAAACCAATGCCGACTAGCGCCGACACTGGTCTGAAATTTTAGCAAGTTTTAAGTTTACAACTGTAGCAACTTCTGCCGCTACAGGCAAACTAGATTTCGTTTTTTTTGTAAATTCAACACATTACCCTTTTTCCCTGACCTCACAAAAAACAAAACACTGTTTCGCAAACGCATGCCTACCATTTTGTTTACTTTTATTACTTCATTATTTGACAAACCTGTTAGTAACCAATAAAATTATTTTTATAGAAGGACCGACAAACAAGAACGAACGAAAACCCCTAGAACAATAACCCTCAGTTAAGTTGTATATTAGCACATTGGATATAAATTCCTCTTGGTTCTACGATAAATTGTAAGTGTTCAACCTCTGGGGATCATCGTTATTTCTATTATTTCAAATTATTATTTCACTTACTTTTAATGTTAGCTTATGGATTTATTGCATATCGATTTACCATGATTTTTAGGATTTTGAAAACGAAATCAGGGCGAACGCTTGTTCGCAACTTCAAATTGAACGATTTTTAAAAATCGACTATCGTCTAAACATATACAGCGCATACATTAATTACATACAGAGAGTTTTATGTAACACCGAACATTTTCATAAGGAGAATTTTTGTTTTAAGTATCCATATGCATACGTTGCACATTTATCGATGCTCGGTTTATCAAAAGAATTTGATTTAAAGCTTTAAGCGAGTGTTTTCCACTCCCAGGCTAAGCATGAAGTAAAATTTCGAGTTTAGAAAAGCCAGAAAATTTGGTTTGGTCGCGTAGCGCGAAGCGCGGAGCGGCCAAACCAAATTTTCAGGCTTTTCTAAACTCGAAATTTTACTTCATGCGCCACCGGTATAAAACACTGATTCAATGTAAAGTTTAGCGGTGTGTTTTGAACTTCGTAATATGTCAGTGTTTTGTACCGGTGGCGCATGAAGTAAAATTTCGAGTTTAGAAAAGCCTAAAAATTTGGTTTGGCCGCTCCGCGCTTCGCGCTACGCGACCAAACCAAATGTTCAGGCTTTTCTAAACTCGAAATTTTACTTCATGCTTAGCCTGGGAGTGGAAAACACTCGCTTAAAGCTTCAAATTGAATTCATTTAATAAACTAAGCATCGGAAAATGTGCAACGGATGCATTTGAATACTTCAAGGAAAAATTCTCGTTGTGAAAATGTTCGGTGTTACATAAAACTCTCTGTATATTTATAAGAAAAATTCCCAGTATATAATACTAGGTGTTCATTTAAAAACCCGATCGAGAAGGCGTTGCTTTTTTGATAGAAGGAAATGGAACAAAAAAGTGAAGTCGCAGCTTAATTAATTTACGTTTTGTCATACCTGACATAAATACCAGATTATTTTAATCAGTAGCTCATTAATTTGCCTCCTTGTTCTTATAGTTGTTTCTTCTTTTTTGTGTGAGTAGGCATGAAAATACCGAATAAAATAAAAAACTTTTATAAAACTGGTTTAGATTGACATTGACAGAAGCGACTGACAAATTCACGTACGACCTACTTCACAATGTTTTGAAAATTTCATAACCAACTCGATTGGGATTTTAACTGAACACCTCATATATAATAAGCCTTTTATATAATATGTTCAATAAAAAAAAAAACCTCTAGAGTGCAAAGTTTTAATCTTTTTTTAAATATAAGTTCAGGAATGGACATATAAAACGTCAGACACAATAATTATAATGTAAATTTTGAGAGTTGCCAACCTAGAATATTTTCCACGGCACTCTAGAGATTTTTTTTAATTGAACATACGATAGAAATCATAAAAAGAAGGGCAGAATTTTACTCAAAATCAAATTTTAGAGTTAACTCTATAATTGCTCGGCCGTTAATGGATTAAAATACATACTTGTTGATATCATGTCTTACCCTCTTTAGATACTTTTCGGCCATTTGTTTTACTAACAAGGGGGAGATATGTTAATGAATTAAAATGAAACTTACCGGTATAACAGATGGAGATAAGAGTATGGGCATGCCTCCTGATCAGACTACTGGCGTTGCCCCAGGCGAAGCGGCTGATGATGTGGTCAATATAATCGAAACCGGTGATGGACGACAAATTCCACTGGAGCTTCGAAAGCACCAACAATTCCCAGCTCTGTCGACACAAAAAAGCAGATGTCACCCACTCGGACAAAAAATATTCCTGCGGTTTTCCGCAATAATGCGACAAAATTGGTTTATGTGAATCTAATCTTAGGGGGTTGGGGAGGTCGCAACAATAGACAATGGGGTGTCCGCAGGGTGGGAAATCGGGGTGAGTTTAAGAGGAGAGAAAACGTGAAATTTTCGGTGGAGAGAAATTCCGTTGGCGGTTTGCTCTCCGTGGGAATCCGACTCCCATTTCCTTACCTACCTTGCGCAACTAATGGCAGTCGCAACTTCCGATTCAATTTATTGACAGCCATCAATTTTCTTGATTACAAAGAAACGGGGAATCGTTAAAAGTCCCCTACTGTGAGAAAATTCGAAGACAAATAGAAAGAAACATTCCCCCTTGATCTAACTGTTTGATACATGATCAGAGAAAGATTTTCGTTTATGATACCATCTCATTTATTAGTTTAAACCCTCAATAGTATTTTTTATTCAAATATTCTGAAATTATAAATCTAGCATATCTGGAACAATGATTTGAAGGTAAACGTCATTAAGTGAAATTGGTAACCAGAGAAAGATTATCGTTTATGATAGCATCTCATTTATTAGTTTAACCCTCAAAAATTTTGTATTCAAATATTCTGAAATTATAAATTTAGCATATCTAGAACAATGATTTAAAGGTTAAAGTCATTAAGTGAAATTAGTAACCAGAGAAGGATTATCGTTTATGATACCATCTCATTTATTAGTTTAACCCTCAATAATTTTTACTTTCCCCCGTATGTAATACAAAGGGAAAGTATTGTTTTCGTGAAAATTTTCGAATCAAAAATTTTAGCGGAAATATCCGTTTTGAGGTCCCCTGAGTCGAATAAGACCATTTTTGAAAAATGTCTGTCTGTCTGTCTGTCTGTCTGTGTGTGTGTCTGTGTGCGCTGTACCGCAAAAACCGCTAAAGATATCGAGATGAAACTTGAAACTTAAGCTTTTTGTTACAATCGGAAGAACTGAAAAGCTTTTGGTGAAAATCGGAAACCCGGAAGTGGTACTTTACTCTTAGCGTTTTTCAGTTTTTTCAGATTTTTTCAATAAATGTTCATCAAACAAAAAATTCTTTCAAATAAAAGTTGTAGATAATAACAAAATGAAGATGTATTGTTCACTTACTTTTTGTCATAGCACTCTTAGTTTTTGAGATATTTCAAAAGTTGTGTGTTTTATCTAGTTATTGGTGTGTGACAGTGTATGTGTCGATACAATTGAAAAATGTTTCAAATAAAAGTTGTAGGAAATGAAAAACTAAAGATTTTTTGTAGATTCACTTTTTGTCATAGCACTCTTAGTTTTTTAGATATTCAATAAATAGTGTTTTTTATCTAGTCATTGGTTTGTGTCAGTATGTGTTGATCCAATTGAAAAATGTTTCAAATAAAAGTTGTAGTTATCAAAAAGTTGAAGACATTTTGAAAATAATAATGCTACAAATATTTTAAAAGTGATTTAATACGCAATTTACGGGGGAAAGTACTATGATGGGCACATCACCATTTTTTATTCAAATATTCTGAAATTAAAAATCCAGCATATCTAGAACAATGATTTGAAGGTAAAAGTCATTAAGTGAAATTGGTAACCAGAGAAGGATTATCGTTTATGATACCATCTCATTTATTAGTTTAACCCTCAATACATTTTTATTCAAATATTCTGAAATTATAAATCTAGTATATCTAAAAAAATGATTTGAAGGTAAAAGTCATTAAGTGAAATTGGTAACCAGAGAAGATTATCGTTTATGATACCATCTCACATATTACTTTAACCCTCAATAGTTTTTTTTATTTAAATATTCTGAAATTAGAAATCTATACTCTCTTTTTTTTAATATCACCAAACTTTGCGTGTATTTGCTGCGAACAGTTGCAGTCCTGCTTTAACAGTAGGGTATTTTAAACATCAAATTTTGAGATATTGGTAAATGATTATCCATGTAACAACTAAAACATGATTTGTCAAATAAATTGTCACGATGCAGAGATTTTCAAAAAGAAAACGCTACAACTTGCAACTTTACAACAAATACAGCGATTTTTTCTTTTAAGTATACTTTCACATATTCTATATAAACATTTCTAGAATTAATGAATATGTGATCAGAACTAAGCAGAATATTTTGAACTTCACTTTAAATTAGTGTTTTATACGCGTGGCGCATGAAGTAAAATTTCGAGTTTAGAAAAGCCCCGTGAAAATTTGTCTCGGGTCGCTGCGCGACCCTCGACAAATTTTCTACGCGGGGCTTTTCTAAACTCGAAATTTTACTTCATGCTTAGTCTGGGAGTGGAAAACACTCGTTAGAGTTTTTAGATTGAAAGTTTTTAATAAGATCACGAATGTCTGAAAATTTACATTGAAACATCGTAACATGTATACCTAGAAGAAACAATCCTTGTATTTAGAACTTTTTTAAAATTTGAACATATAAATGGGTAGATAATAAAGAAGACAGATATTCCTGAGCAAGGAATATTACCTGATCCTCCTATCCTACCTGATCCTCAGAGACACTTTATTAAATTAGTAGTTGATACAATAATTTGTGGCGGTGATGGGTAAAATACATTTCTAATCGTAATCTTTGTGAATTAATTGAATTGTCACATTAATGTCAGATTTCCCTTCACATAACCTACAAATTAAAAGTTGATTTACAACATAACATGTGGTTAATCTTGTTTTAACCTAAAACACACAACCTGAATCATACCACTAAATTCTTGAAATGTCAAATTTGATTGGTCATTAAAAAAAAACAGATTATACAGGGTTATTGGTAATTCGACGGATATCCGTGAGGAGCTGATAGGGGGGCCAAAATGCAACAAATTGAACACTACATATGTATAGCAGAAATTCAACAGTTTTCGAGATAATAATAAGTTTTAGGGTTTTTCGATATTTACCCAACATTTGACATTTAATTCCAAATGAAAAAAAAAAAACTACATATTGAATGAGTGCCATTTAAAAATGATACTGTAGCTGACACTTCAATTAAGCTATGAACATAATTAAAAGTACTTAATTCAACAAAATAATTAAAATGATGAGCGATTAAAGAAAAATATCTTACCAATTTACGCTTCTAAACATGTTGTCTCGTTGAAAAAAATACTATGACATTAATCGTACAAATAACTAAAACAACTTGCCTATTCTGTAAGCTTTCCAAAAAGGTATAAACGTAAATTTTAAGATACGTAATTCGTGGCATGGCATGTGTTTGAATCGGCGCGGGGAGAGAAAGGTTCATTTGTATTTCACTGACTATAGAGGCTTCTACTTCGTTATACATTGTTGAACATAAATATTAATATAACATAAGGTAATCAATACAAAATTAAACTTATTAGAAAATACATATATGCCGGAATCGAACCTAAAACACATGCAACATATCGTTCCCTTACTTACTTTGGAAATATAACTCAAAAAATTAAAAATATTTTAGCAAAACACAAATTAAATATAGCGATGAAACCATTTACAAAAATTAAAAATCATATTTTTAACCATAAGACTCAGATACCAAGTATTTACAAATCACGAATATATAAATTAACCTGTAATGATTGTAAGGGAGTGTATATAGGTCAATCTGGTCGTAATTTTAAGACCAGACTCAGTGAGCATCTTTACTCTTTTCGGCATAGATTAATTGATAAGTCATCTTTCGCCAAACATTTGATTGAAAATAACCATTCTTTTGGCGAGGATGTACTTTCAGTTATTCACTTTGCCGAGAAGGGTAGAAAGATAAACCTCCTGGAGTCTTTGGAGATTCACAGAGCAAATATAAATAATGTTCCTTTGTAGTTTTTTGTTACTAACGGTTTGATAATGATACGTGTAGTATCGAAACTATAGTCACCAAATAAACCAATTGTTATACAAACAAAGTGATAAACAGTGTTTTATTCATTTGTATTTGTATGAAATAAAATGCATTAAATAATATACGTCAAAGTTTATTAAAAATTTTAGACATCTTGTTCAAAATGAGCTCCTCGATTACGAATGCAGGTTCGAATCCTCTTCCTAATTTCGGTTTTTGTCACTCTTGATGTAAACGTTGTTTCATCTGTTGCGCCGCGTTTATTATTCGCTGTCGAAGTTCTTCGTTCGAATTTATTGGGGTCACATAAACTAATTCCCTCAAATGTCCGCAAACGTAAAAATCAAGAGGTGTGATGTCTGGGCTTCGTGCTGGCCACGGAATTGGCCCTTCCCTCCCGATATATCAGTTTAAATAACTCTCGTCTAGCCACTGCCGGACAGTAATCCGGTAATGTGCTAGGCAGCCATCATGTTGAAACGTGAGGTTGTTTTTTATTTCCTCGGGAACATTCGCAAACAAACCGTCTAGGTTGTTTCTTGAAAACTCCTCGTAATTTTCGCCGTTCAAATTTGGGGGCAAGAAATGAGGGTCCAGCAAATGATTATCAACGACACCCATCCATACGTTCAGGGAAAATCTCATTTGCGACGCAGTTTCTTTAAGTTTTTTTGGATTCCTGTCCGCTTTAGGTTCCCAAAAATGAAAGTTTTGGTAATTCGTTATACCATCCCGGTCAAACTTTGACTCGTCAGTCCACAAAATATTTCGTAGGAAATGTTCCTCGTCAGCGTCAGCATTTAATATAAAGCGACAAAATTCGAATCGCCTGGTTTTCGAGGATCCTAAACTAAAAATACAGATGATTTATCTCGCCGATTCAAACACACGCTTTGCCACGAATTACTTATGTTAAAATTGACTTTTATACATTTTTGGAAAGCTTATGGAATAGGTAAGTTGTTTTAGTTATTTGTACGATTAATGTCATAGTAATTTTTTAACGAGACAACATGTTTAGAAGCGTAAATGAAAATATTGGTAAGATATTTTTCTTTAATCGCTCATCATTTTAATTATTTTGTTGAATTAAGTACTTTTAATTATGTTCATAGCTTAATTGAAGTGTCAGCTACAGTATCATTTTTAAATGGCACCCATTCAATATGTAGTTTTTTTTTCATTTGGAATTAAATGTCAAATTTTGGGTAAATATCGAAAAACCCTAAAACTTATTATTATCTCGAAAACTGTTGAATTTCTGCTATACATATGTAGTGTTCAATTTGTTATTATTTTTAAATCGTTCATTATTTTATTTATTTTGTTAAATTGAGTACTTTCAATTATGTTTATAGCTTAATTGAAGTGCCAGCTACAGTATAAATTTTTTAGGGTACCCATTCATTATGTAGTTCTTTTTAAATTTGGAATTAAATGTCAAATTTTGGGTAAATATCGAAAAACCCTTAAAATTCATATATCTTGAAAACTATTGAGTTTCGGCCATACATATGTAGGGTTCAATTTGTTGCATTTTGGCCCCCCTATCAGCTCCTGACGGATATACGTCGAATTACCAATACGCTGACATTAACAGACATCAAACTTTTGACGTAATATCAAACTTTTGACGTAACATCTAATTAGTAATCGACATTCATTTTTGTTGGTAATTTTTTTATAAAGGGTGTATAAAAAAATTACCAACAAAAATGAATGTCGATTACTAATTAGATGTTACGTCAAAAGTTTGATGTCTGTTAATGTCAGCGTCTGAAGTCCTAAAAGTCTTACAAAGCACATTATACAACCCACAAGATGAAAACAGAGCAACTGATTTCGATTTTACTAGGAATATGTCTGCAAACGTTTCCCTGAGCAAAACTCGAATTACGAAGAATATTCTGCATTTTATAAGGGAAGTGATATTACTTTAGATACTATTTACTTCTTATAAAAATAATGGTTTAGGTGTCAGCCATTTGACATGACAAGTTTCTAACCTAATTTTGTGTGTGTGTTCAAGAAGCCGCCTACGTTAAGTCACAAAAATGACTGGTACTTCCAAATAGGTATTAAAAATACTATAGCATATCTAGACAAATTATTTGAAGATAAAAGTCAATAAGTGAAATCGGTAGGTGTTTATAAACTGAATCAAACTTTGCTTCCCTCCCATATGATCTATTGATTCGAGCAAACTCATCTCATTATATCTTGGCTATTTGCGGTTAAAATTTATTGTCCCCCCTCACTGTGAGAAAATGTTCCCAAACTACAATCAACCCTAGAAAAAAGTAACCGTCCCCCTTTTGTCCGGTATCCAGATACGGGACCGGAACAAGACGTCCTCCTTTCAGGATGTTCATCTACATATCGTCCCTTCTTGCACAATCAGGCGCATCCCTGAACGGGCTCTTTTTTCCGTTGAGGAAGATATGATAATGATTATAATAACCGTAGACCGTTCACGGGTTAACATGTTAAGATAACAATAGTTTCGGGTGAGCACAATGAGGGAACTAGAAAAAAAAAATGCGATAGAAAACCATCCCCCTTCCACTTAAACTAGTTCGGGAGACAAAAAAACGATATTTTTTTGATTTATTAACAACCCCTTCTTTTTCAATGAGAAGAAGCAATGAATCTAACCCTATTTTCTCAAGGACTAATAATGGTCATAATGTTTCTCACTCCTATAAAATTGAATTACAATTGATCAAATTCTAACTTCTCATGAACTAATCACATTTAGGCAAGTGTAGGAGTTATGATAAAGTTGGTAAAAGAAATAGCCAACACTAACCTCTAATGTTAATAGTATATTACATGACGAGAGTGGTATGCAGCATATTACATATGAGCGGACATGTTGCGCACGAGCCGCGCAGCGGCGAGTGCAGTATTCCGCGAGTATGTAATTGCCATAACACTCGAGAAACGTACGGTACTTTACCTACGCCCTAACAAAATAAGCAAAGAGCATGAAAGAACAACTTATTTATTGTAATAATTTTTAATAGTACCATGACAACGATGAAAACTAAATTACTACTTGACAAGGAATAAAGCTGTACATTTTCCGACATTCGTTATTTTTTAAAAGAATTCAATTTGAAGCTTTAAACGAGTATTGTCCACTCCCAGACTAAGCATGAAGTAAAATTTCGAGTTTAGAAAAGCCGAAACGAATGTTTTCCACTCCCAGACTAAGCATGAAGTAAAATTTCGAGTTTAGAAAAGCCCTGTGAAAATTTGTCGAGGGTCGCGCAGCGACCCGAGACAAATTTTCTGGGCTTTTCTAAACTCGAAATTTTACTTCATGCGCCACACGTAAAAACCACAGATTTTAAATGAAGTTCGAATATATATAAATTTGTCAATATTATAGTGTTTTATACGCGTGGCGCATGAAGTAAAATTTCGAGTTTAGAAAAGCCCAGAAAATGTGTCTCGGGTCGCCGCGCGACCCTCGACAAATTTTCACGGGGCTTTTCTAAACTCGAAATTTTACTTCATGCTTAGTCTGGGAGTGGAAAACACTCGTTTAAAGCTTCAAATTGATGTCGGAAAATTTACAGCTTATGCATATGTTTACCTCAAAGAAAACTGTTCCAATGCGTTTTATTATCTGAGTAAACAGGGATTTGTATACCAAATTAAAAAAATCAGAAAATGTACAGAGCAAATTCAGCTAATTCTCTTTAAATCTTTAGATATTCGTTGTTTTTTAAAAGTTTTTTATTCGAAACTTTAATCGAGTGTTTTCCACTCCCAGACTTAGCATGAAGTAAAATTTCGAGTTTAGAAAAGCCCCGTGAAAATTTGTCGAGGGTCGCGCAGCGACCCGAGACAAATTTTCTGGGCTTTTCTAAACTCGAAATTTTACTTCATGCGCCACGCGTATAAATCACAGATTTTAAGTAAATTTCGAATATACATAAATTTGACAATATTATAGTGATTTATACGCGTGGCGCATGAAGTAAAATTTCGAGTTTAGAAAAGCCCAGAAAATTTGTCTCGGGTCGCTGCGCGACCCTCGACAAATTTTCACGGGGCTTTTCTAAACTCGAAATTTTACTTCATGCTTAGTCTGGGAGTGGAAAACACTTATTTAAAGTTTAACTTCATGCTTAGTCTGGGAGTGGAAAACACTTGTTTAAAGCTTTAAATTGAACTTAAAAAAAAACAGGGAATATCCGCAATTGTTGTATCAATTCTATGGTATGTCATTATTTTTATAAAATCACATTACTTTTTCTTAATTATTTTAACTTAGAGAAACGTAAAGTGTTAGGTGTGAACATTAATAAATTTAGAATTTTTCCCTTTACAAAAAAGTGAAATACATTTTGTCTCCAAAATAAATAGCGAAGCCAATATTTGAACACTTTAAAATTAACATGCGATTTCCTATGTTGCGTCCGCCAAGTCAACACCCGGTATAGGGAAATGTATTTGATAAATGTAAAATACATTTAAATAAAGGGATACACATTCGATATAAAGTGAAATGCAATAGAAAAACTCGTAATAGAAAATACAATTAATGAAATAATATCACAGAAGCACTAAACCTTAAGATTTTGATACAAGACAATTACTTCCTTTAATCACGATTTCCTCAATCAAGACAATCTTTTTTCAATCTTGTAAGGATGTGACCCATTTAGGTCGCCCTTTTCTAGATAATCGTCACGAAAGACAAAAGGTCGAGGTATATTAAATCGTATCCGGTGGAGTGAAATTTATCTGAGATCAGGACTCGTGTCCCTTACATTTTTCTTTGATACTTTCGAAGATGTCTTAGGGTCATCAAGCGGGGGGTGGCCAACCACCTTGTATCCTCTTTCCGTAATTGGTCACGCGAAACCGCAAAGAGGAAGCCCTTTCGAAAATAATACAAAACAAATAGAGGAACAAATTATCGCGGCCATTAATTACCGCGCGTATTCAAATTAATTCCGAAAAAATGTGCGTGGATTGTTTACATAATTTAATAACGATTACATCAGGCCGATGTCAATAAGCTCAAAATCAAAATTGATTCAAAATCTTAGTGTTTCTATAATTGTTTGTATACAGGGTGTCTACGCTAAACCGTTCGTTAAAAGTTTATGGGGTTGCCGTTGCACTAAAAATTAAAAAAAAATCCTTGTCATACGGTTGAATCAGTTCTCCTCATGTAAAATATTTATAGCTTTATATCACTTCCGGTTCCACCGGAAGTAGTACCAAATTTGTTATTTCAAATAAAACAAACCTATATATTAGTAACTTTTTGGATTCTTCGTTTAAATTGCAACATATTTTATTCGAACATATGTACACTTATCTCTTATAGTTTTCAAGAAAGAAAAAAAAATATTTCTAAAATTTTGACCTCTAAAAGACATCTTAAAATCTGTCTGTAACTTCTCTTAAGAATAAGATAAAAATATGATTTATATCTCTACTTGTACCTAAAGGATGCCTCTATCAGTAAATGAATTGAAAACTGTCAATGTTGACAAAAAGTGTCCTTGAAATGTCAATATCTAAGTGCCCTTTTCAATACCTAGTAATTCAATTTTTTTAAATGAATTGACTTATTTTTTATCACATGGTACGATTGGGAGGAACATTTCCTACAAAAAAGTATTATTTAACTATACTCCTAAAGCAAGTAGTTTTCGAATTATTCCGAAGATTCGTTTTTCGTCGCATTCATGCAGGGAATAATGCGCGCATAAGTCGCAATTGAATTTCAGTAGGCAAGGAGTATTCTTTTGTTTTGTACTCTAAGCAGCCTAGACTATAGTCTATAGACTCTAATAGTTAAGTTCTGTACTCCGGGCAGCCTAGACAATAATCTAGACTAATTATCTAGACTCTAATCAGTCTGTAGACAAGACTATAGTCTGTATACTCATCCCTAGACTCTAATATCTAGAATAGAATCTCTAAGCACTGTACTATCGACATCTTAAACTCTCGAGTTTTGACATTTGACCCAAACTCTAAACTCTGCATTTTGAGCAGTCGACTTTTGTAGACTAAACTAAAGTTTCTAGGCAGCCTAGACTAGTCTGTGGACTAGATTGTATACTTTAATCTGTGAACTCTAATCTGTGGACGCTATCTAGTCTGTAGAATCTAGTCTGTGGACTCTATCTAGTCTGTAGACTGTAGGTAATATGTAGACTCTAGTCTGTGGACTATCTAGTCTGTAGACTCTATTTAATCTGTAGACTCTGTGGGCTCTGTCTAGTCTGTAAACGCTAGAGTGTGCGCTCTGTCTAGTCTGTATATGGACTCTATCTAGTCTGTATACCAGTCTGTGAACTCTATCTAGTCTGTTGACTCTAGTCTGTGAACTCTATCTAGTCTGTAGACTGTAGGTAATATGTAAACTCTAGTCTGTGGACTATCTAGTCTGTAGACTATATTTAATCTGTAGACTAGTCTGTGGGCTCTGTCTAGTCTGTAAACGCTAAAGTGTGCACTCTGTCTAGTCTGTATATGGACTCTATCTAGTCTGTATACCAGTCTGTGAACTCTATCTAGTCTGTTTGTTGACTCTAGTCTGTAAACTCTAGTCTGTGGACTCTATCTAGTCTGTAAACTAGTCATAGACTCAATTTAGTCTGTAAACTCTAGTATGTGGACTCTATCTAGTCTCTAGACTCTAGTTTGTGGATTCTATATAGTCTGTAGACTCTATCCAGTCTGTAGACTCTAGTTTGTGGATTCTATCTAGTCTGTAGACTTCATCTAGTCTGTAGACTGTAAACTCTATCTAATCTGTAGACTCTGTCTAGTCTATAGACTAGTTTGTGGTCTCTATCTAGTCCCTAGACTCTAATATATAGACTATCTGATCTGTAGACACTATCTAGTCTGTATACTCTAGTCTGTAGACTCGATTTAATCCTTAAACTCTAATCTGTGGACTATCTGGTCTGTAGACTCTAGTCTGAGGATTCTATTTAGTCTGCAGACTCTAGTCTATGGGCTAGACTAATATGTAGACTTATTTCTAGACTCTAATCTGTAAGCTCTGTATTCTAGATACCCTATACTCTAGACTTTGAACAGTCGACCTAGACTCTAAAATCTGCACTTTGGACATCAAGCAGTCGACTCATGTAGATTCTACACTGGAGTTTTTAGACAGCCTAGACTAGTCTGTAGACTCTAGTCTAGAAACTAGAGTCTAGTCTGTAGACTAGGCTGTAGATTCTAGTCTGTAGTGCAGTCGACTTATGTAGGCTCTAAACTATAGTCATTTGACAACCTAGTCTGTTTACTCTACTCTGTAGACTAGGTTGTAGATTCTAGTTTATGGTGCAGTCGACTTATCTATACTCTAAACTGAGACTAGCCAGACTAGACTAATCTATAGACTCAATTATGTAGATAAGTGCAATCCAAAAATGTAAAAACATATAGGGTGTTCTTGGATGAGGAGAGATTGGTGAAGGATGTATGGGTGACGAGTGTGGGTGGGGGTAGATGGAGGGGTGAGAGGAGGAAAATGTATGAGAGGGTAGGGCTGTCGGAGGCGAAGGTAATGGAATGGCTAGGAAATGGGGTGAAGATGGATGAGTGGGTGAGGGGGAAAGGGAAGGAGGTGGAAGGGCAGGAAAGGCAAGGGTGTATAGACAGAAGTCAGTATAACGATATGTATGGGAGGTGGCAGGTGTATGGGAGGGTGCCGAACTATTTGATAAGGAAGGGATGGGGTAGAGAGGATAGGATGATTGTGGCAAGGGCGAGGTGTGGATCGGAGGAGAGAGGAAGGAAAGTATGGATGGGGGAAGAATATGGAAGGTGTGTGTTGTGTGGACAGGGGAGGGATACGTGGGGACACTTGGCGGAGGAATGTGGGGGGGTGAAAGAGGAGTGGCTGGGAGCGAAAGGGAATAGAAGGGTAGTAGAGTGGATGAGGGAGGATGGGAGCGGGGTAAGGACGTTGGAAAAGCTGGGGAGGGAGAGGGAAAAGAGAAGGGAGGGTAAGAGGGATACGGGAGGGTAATGAGATAAGCTAATGTAAAGGTAAATGTAATGTAAAGTGTGGAAATATGCCAATAAAGGTCTTTTTTTTTTTTTATAGGGTGTTCTATTTAAAATAAAGAAGTTGGTGTTTACTTCCAGTATAACCGCAAGGCCGCCATATTTAACAATAATTTTGGGTTATAAAAAACTTGATTCTGAAGAACTTATATTTAAAACTTTTTTTGCTATTTTCAACGATACGCCCACTATAGCCCGATTTCCGCTTAGTGACTCACCCTGTATATTTTTAACTTAACTGTAAATCAGTGGTTTATACGCGTGGCGCATGAAGTCAAATTTCGAGTTTAGAAAAGCCCCGTGAAAATTTGTCTCGGGTCGCTGCGCGACCCTCGACAAATTTTCTACGCGGGGCTTTTCTAAACTCGAAATTTTACTTCATGCTTAGTCTGGGAGTGGAAGACACTCGTTCGTGTAAAATACATCACAGCTGGTGATATATTTTAACAACAATTATGGGTCCTAGGAGTTGTCAAATGAGTGAGCTACTCAACTGTTTCCAAGGCACTCTTTACAAAAAACAAAAAATTAAAATTTTATATATAAAATGTACAATAAACTGTAAGTATGATACATCATTGAATTCAGAAAAAAATATTCTTCCAAAAAATATGAAAATCCAAAATGGCGCCCATAAGAAAAACAAAAGTTGGCTATGGTCCCTAGGTAAATGTTATAGTTATCTTAAAATAAAATATGTTACTAGATTTCTCGTTAAAAAGTGCCTGTATAATGTCAAAGTTGTAAATGTCTGGATTCAATGGTTTTTGACTAAAAAAATAAAGAAGAAATTTAAAAAATCCGTTTTTTGACAATATCTCAAAAATGAAAGATTATATTTTAAATTTGTTTTTAGATTATTATTGGGCCCTAAAATACGCAACTTTGCCCTAATTTACTCTACTCTCTATCTCTTCAAATAACAAATCCCCATACATTCTGTTGAAATACGGGCACCCTGTATTTCTATGGGCGCAGCCAAGAATTTCATCAAAGACAAAAAACTATGAGAAACTTAGTTTAAATCTTAATAAATGCCCATTCCCAAACTATTCACAAAATTCATCCATTTTTACTACATATTAATAAATTTTGATTACCATCACATTTAAGCGTAATATATTTTTAACTTTACTGTAAATCAATGGTTTATACACGTGGCGCATGAAGTAAAATTTCGAGTTTAGAAAAGCCCCGTGAAAATTTGTCTCGGGTCGCTGCGCGACCCTCGACAAATTTTCTAAGCGGGGCTTTTCTAAACTCGAAATTTTACTTCATGCTTAGTCTGGGAGTGGAAGACACTCGTTAGTTTAAAATACATCACAACTGGTGATGTAATTTAACAACAATTATGAGTATTATGAGTGAGTTACTTAACTGTTTCCAAGGCACTCTTTACAATGATGTCAATAAGCCCAAAATCAAAATTTATTCGAAATCTTGGTGTTCCATAATTGTTGGTATATTTCTATGGGCCTACTCAGAAATTTCATTAAATACAAAAAAACTATGCCAAACTTAGTTTAAATCTTAAGAAATGGCAATTATTAGTGTATTATTTTGTAACATAGTCTCTTTAGGCACTTCAATAATTGATCAACACAAGAAAATTAAATTTATTTGTTGATTTATAGTTTATATTGATATGATTTAATAAAGAAAACACTAATATTAGTGAAATTTAACCAAGTGTTTTCTTTATTAAATCATAGTTCAATATGTTTCACCACGTGAAAGATGAGAAACTTGTTCAAGGTTTATATTGATAGTTTTGTTGCTGTATTTCTCTCTCTCGCAATATTTTTGTTTGTTGCTTACCGAAATTAATTCATATGTGACACTGTAGTCGGTGTACGCGCAGAGTAAGTCAATGGAGAGAACGGTGGTGCTGCGAACTTTGGAGGCCAAGAGCAGACAGGTCGCCCCGAGGAGCTGCAACTGTTGCCTCTTTATGTTGCACACGGTCAGGAATCGGTCCATGTAATTTATGGCCACCGGCAGGACTTGATCCTCGCACATTTGCTCCTCGCAGACCTGGTGGAATCGATAAATAACACACGAATCAGTGGGGTCATTGCAAAATCAACTCCCGACAAGAAAAAAACTCCTGACAAAAAAAAAATAACACGGATGGAATATTTCTTGATCAAACCGTACTACTAGATTAAAACCGGATAAAAATGTGTTTAAAAATTTTGAATGTTGACTCTTAGCAGTGGCGGATCGACCATGGCCGGAATTCCCGAGATTGGTAGTATGATTCGTTCGTATGAAATCTGTCATTTAGATAGGGATTTAACATGTGAATTTGACCGATCGTGCGATCAGTTTCAGGAATACCGGCCCAGAAGGGCTACATCACTGGGTGTCATCAAAAAATGTACATTCTACTTTCAACGAATCGTATAAAAGTATAATCGAAACCCCCTTGGTGACGACACCCAGTGGGCAAAACTGTGTTTTATAATTTAAAAAATATCATTTAAAATGAGTGTAATAACTTTGTCTGACAACTAATTAACCTCAAAAAGTCAACATAATACGCAATAAACATTCCACTTTCAGATTTTTAGAGTTTGTTGTTGAATATAAACTTTCAGAATCTGTGCCAAATCTAACGTTAGCTTTATTTCGTTAAGTGTCGTACAGGGAATTTTTGTTTCCTAAAATCCCTATAAAAAGTAGCAGAGCTGAAACAAATCCTCGCAAAAAGGATTCGAATCACTAATCCGAATTTTCAGGCTTTTCTAAACTCGAAATTTTACTTCATGCTTAACCTGGGAGTGGAATCACTCGTTCGAAACTTCAAATTAAACTCTATTATAAAATTGACGAATGCCTGAAAATTACGTAAATAAAAAAATCACTGAATATCATTAACACCGAGAAAGTTAGAGAAAAGTCATGGAATTTTATTCAAAGTGAGTAAAACACTAACAAAAAAGCGTTTTAAATAAATCGCAAACAGTAACAAAATGTATAGAAATTATGAAAAATAACAAAATGATTGACATCTAACAAGAATCATGAAACAATAAAAAAAAATGTCAAAACTGGCAGAGTAATATGAAATTATGAAAAAATACTAGTATTGTCAACAATTATTTCGTTAAGTATCGTACAGGGAATTTTTGTTTGCTAAAATCCCTATAAAAAGTAGCAGAGCTGGAACAAATCCTTGTAAAAAGGATTCGAATCACTAATCCGAATTACCTAACATGACTCGAATCACGAATACTCGAATGAAGGATTCGTAAGAGATAAATATAATTCGAATCAAAGATTCACATCCTGTTTTTTCAAATCAAGAATACAAATCATTTAAGAATAAATTTGATTTTATTATTTATTTACAACCATTAACATATAAATTTCGTTACAAGTTGTTTTAACAAAAATATTCAAAACCTAATTATTTATTATTAACACTGGGCATCGTTAATAACAGACTAAATATCTGATTCCGTGTTACTCTGATTAAAGATGTATTTCTGTAACTGTATGTTTTTGAGTTTACGTGAAGTGATTATTACACTAAAAAAGACTGTTATTCCTTACTTCACTTTTTATTATAAATTATTAATAAAAAAGTGAAATAAGGAATAATAGTCTTTTTTAATGTATTTGTGTGTTTTTGAACTTCACTTCAAATCAGTGTTTTGTACGCGTGGCGCATGAAGTAAAATTTCGAGTTTAGAAAAGCCTAAAAATTTGGTTTGGTCGCGTAGCGCTACGCGCTACGCGACCCAACCAAATTTTCAGGCTTTTCTAAACTCGAAATTTTACTTCATGCTTAACCTGGGAGTGGAATCACTCGTTCGAAACTTTAAATTAAACTCTATTATAAAATTGACGAATGCCTGAAAATTACGTAAATAAAAAAATCACTGAATATCATTAACACCGAGAAAGTCAGAGAAAAGTCATGGAATTTTATTCAAATTGAGTAAAACACTAACAAAAAAGGCGTTTTAAATAAATCGCGAACAGTAACAAAATGTATAGAAATTATGAAAAATAACAAAATTATTTACATCTAACAAGAATCATGAAACAATAAAAAAAAATGTCAAAACTGGCAGAGTAATATGAAATTATGAAAAAATACTAGTATTGTCAACAATTTTAGATATCTGGAAAATTATTAATTTAGATAAATTATTATTTAGATAAAATTGACGAATGCCTGAAAATTACGTAAATAAAAAAAATCACTGAATATCATTAACACCGAGAAAGTCAGAGGAGTCATGGAATTTTATTCAAATTGAGTAAAACACTAACAAAAAAGCGTTTTAAATAAATCGCGAACAGTAACAAAATGTATAGAAATTATGAAAAATAACAAAATTATTGACATAACAAGAATCATGAAACAATAAAAAAAAAATGTCAAAACTGGCAAAGTAATATGAAATTATGAAAAAATACTAGTATTGTCAACAATTTTAGATATCTGGAAAATTATTAAAGTCAAGTCACTACTAAAGAGTATTAATTGTGCAATGTTCAATTTAGAAGATATCTATTCCTAGTTTATTTTATGAATTAGTTTTGTTAGCGTTGACAACATTTATTGTCGTCATTATTTATTTTATATGTTGAAAATTATCATTATTATTATTCCAATTAGAAATTATATATATTTAGACAACAACAAATTTTATAAATATCATTTTAGATTATTTATTGCGTTATTGAATACATTTAAGTTTCATCTAAAATTAATAGATTTGTCGGCTCTTATTACCGATTTTTTATAAGCGTATCTTCAAAATCTATGTTTGTTAATTAGTAAATGTTGATATATACTTGTAGAATTAATTACTTAATTCTTATGTTATTTACTTTACTTTCTTTGCTATGATTTTGTAAAAAAGGCATTGCCGTAAATAAATATTAGTATTATTATTATAAATATAATTTATAATGGGAATAATAATGATAATTGTTAACATTATAATTGATAAAATAAACTAAAATGACATGTCTTTTAAATTATACATTATACAATTAATAATTATTTATAAAAACGTTAACATTTAAAAAATCATTTAAATCAGCTTCATCAGAAAAAAAATTTCAATATTGACAAATTCAAGAATAATACAGTACGATTCCAAAAATATTAGATATATAAATCTTTATTGGCAGATTTTGTTAAAAGCAATAATAATTCAAAATGTAATACAAAAAATAACATAAAAATTAAATAATCTGCTAATTGGCTATCGACCGTTGGTCTTTCCGCCTCTAGCTATTGTGTTCTGTCATTATTTATTTATTTATACAATCACGGAAATTACATTTCCTATATAAGATTGTACATCACTTAAACTAATATAACTAAATATAAAACATAAAACAATGAATACATAAAAGATAATTATGAGCCGTGCATTAATTCTAATATATAGTTAAAACATATTTTTGAATTTATCATATTGAAAATGTCAAGAGCAGGATCTAATGATAGTAATTTATTGTACACATCACACATTGAAAATATAGGTGATCTAATCATAACATTTGTTTTGGGAATTGAAAGTTGAAAAAATCTGTTGTGTCTTAAGCCATGGGGAACGTGAAATTTAATCTGAGCAACAATCTCTGGACAATCAATTGAATTATTTAATAATTTGTAAAGCGCAGCTATAAGATGAGCTTTACGTCGACGTTCCAAAGATTGTAGTCCAAAAGCTTGAAGTAGCGATTCATAGCTTATAGTGTAGTCTGGATAGTCCTGACTTCTTAAAATATACATACTTAACTAGGCGTTTTTGAATAGATTCTATTAAATTAGAATATTTAGCATAACATGGATTCCAAACACAACAACCATATTCGAGCCGAGATCGAACGTACGCATAGTATAACGATAGTATAGCATCACAACCTTCAAATAATTTGGAATTGCGATCCATTATCAGTTATTGTGTAGGAAATGTCTTGATTGCTAATGTCATCCATTGTCTTGTCAAATGAATTTAATCGTCATGATCAAAAATATTAATTAATAATAATCAACAAACAAAATTATAAAATAAATAGGACCAAAATTCACAAAATTTTAATTTTTGGTAATGTTGTTCTCTTTGTATCTATTATTTTATAATTCTAAGAATTTATCTTAGTAGTATTATTCTGTAATTGGGATGTCCTGTTGGGTAATATTAACTAATAATAATTTATTATAATAACTGAAAATAATATGTTTATTATTAAAAAAAATATATAACATTTTTAAATTAAAAAGACGTAAACACTGAAAATAATTTAACGTAACTGAAAATATATTTTTTATTAATAATAAAAAAAATTATAAAATTTTTAATTGATAATTTTCCGAAAACGATAAAACTTATAGAGGTGATTATTCTAAACAACCCAATATTATTATTAAATTAAAAAGACGTAAACACTGAAAATAATTAACATAATAATTGAAAATATACAGGGTGTCCCCGAATGGTCTGTACAACGCTCTACCACATATTCTCTGAAACAAAATAAGACGATTTAGCTAAACTTATCTCTATCCAAAAGTGGTTCCTAAGCCATCTACGAGGCCTCAAAGATATTATTCTTACAAGATAAATTTAAATTCAAAACTATTTGAATTCGAGAAAATAAGCTTACGCTTCTTATAGTTTGCACACTTTAAACATAATATATAAAATTACGAAAAACTATTCGTGAAAATGCAAACAGTGTCTTAATTAATAAGACAATTTAAGACGGAAGTAGTTGTTTCAATGGATATTTATCGTCTTAAATTGTCTTATTAATTAAGACACTGTTTGCATTTTCACGAATAGTTTTTCGTAATTTTATATGATATTATTCTTTTTCATTATTTTTCAAATATTTTTATTTTGGACTTAGGTAAGAAAACCTAATTTGGCACATTTAATTACATTGATACCATGCACTTTCTGCGATATGTTTCTTTATCCTGCGTTTAAAGTAAGTGGTCAAACTAGGACCATCGACTTCTTAAGATACCTAAATATTTTTGTTCAACAGGTCAAATTATAAGGAATACTTTTTTTCTGCAAGATCATTCAATTTTACGTATTTTTTGTCTCTTATAAAATTTTGCTATTTGAACATTTGTTGTGAAACTAATAAATTTGTGTTTATTGTTAGGTACCTATCTTTATTTCTACTTTGTTAATTGTTTTGAGAAGCAAAATATTGTTCATAATTTTATTACTTTTTTTTGACAAATAAAAATATTTTTTTGTGGGGAAAATAGCAAAATTTTATAAGAGACAAAAAATACGTAAAATTAATGATCTTGCAGAAAAAAGTATTCCTTATGATTTGACCTGTTGAATAAAAAGATTTAGGTATCTTAAGAAGTCGATGGTCCTAGTTTGACCATTTACTTTAAACGTAGGATAAAGAAACATATCGCAAAAAGTGCATGGTATCAATGTAATTAAATGTGCCAAATTAGGTTTTCTTACCTAAATCCAAAATAAAAATATTTGAAAAATAATGAAAAAAAAATATCTTTGAGGCCTCGTAGATGGCTTAGGAACCACGTTTGAATAGAGATAAGTTTAGTTAAATCGTCTTATTTTGTTTCAGAGAATATGTGGTAGAGCGTTGTACAGACCATTCGGGGACACCCTGTATACAGGGTGGTTGATATTTTAGTATCCAGCTTGTATCTGCTAAAATATCGAAGATACAGAAAAATGTTTCATATGAAACCTATAATTTACAACGTGATCTACAAGAGGGAACACATTATTTCTTACATGACCTACCTATTTTTCCGGAAAAATTACAACATTTATTCTTTCAAATAGAATGCCCCATATATTTTTTGGTAATCAGATTATAAGACTCCGAAGTCCATTTAAAAAATTCATAATATAGTACAACTAAAAATATTAAATAACAGAATTAAATTATCAATATACAAAACAATTGAAAATTAATTTCTATAATTGTTGACAGTATTCGTATTTTTTTCATGATTTCTTCTTTTAATTTACTTTTCTAATATTAACATTTTATTGTTTCATGATTCTTGTTAAATGTCAATAATTTTTATAACTTCTGTATATTTAGTTACTTTTCACAATTTATTTAAAAAAGGTTTTCTTTCAGTGTTTTAGTCAATTTGAAAAAAAATCTCTGACATTTCTCAGACTTTCCGCATTTTAATGAAATTCCGGAAATTTTTCTTTTAAGTAATTTTCAGGCATTCGTCGTCAATTTTGTAAAATAATAATAATATAATAATAATAATATATTTATTCTGTTAGTGCCATACCGGGTATAGATACATTCGTCAATATAGTACATTACAAAACATATACACGTTTTACAGTAAAATTAGTACTTGGATAATAGTTCAATAAATTCTTGACTAGAATACACTGCATTTTTGCACAAAATGTTTTTAATGGTATTTTCAAATCGTTTGAGTTGTAGATTCTTTATAGATTGGGGAAGTTTATTATATAAATTGCTTCCTGCGTATAACGGTGATTTTTTATATTGCTCTGTGGCAAATTTTTCAATGTAAATATCGTCAGAAATTCTTGTTTTGTAGCTATGTTTGTCTCTATTTTTGGAAAGAGTTTTTATTTTTATGTATATACTTTAATAATTTATAAATGTAAATTGATGGTGTCGTCATTATATGCTTAGTCTTGAATATCAATCTGCACGAATCTCGGTATGGTATATTAAACATTAAACGGATGATCCGTTTCTGGACTATGAATATTTTTTCGCTTCAGATGCGTGTCCCCACACCGTAATAGTTCAATTTGAAGTTTCGAACAAGTGTTTTCAAAATGTATGCCATGTTTTTTTTATTCAAAGTTATAAATATGTACGTTTGTTCAAATCAACTTATCCGATACTATTTTACATAACTCAAATAATATTTTCTAACTTCCTATGTATTTATTTTATATAGGGAGTTCTTTTAAGTATACATATGTCAATTATTGCGTACAAGCTGTTAATCTTCAGATATTCGTTTTTTTTTTAAGAGTTCAGTTTGAAGCTATAAACGAGTGTCATCCACTCCCTGACTAAGCATGAAGTAAAATTTCGAGTTTAGAAAAGCCCCGCGTAGAAAATTTGTCGAGGGTCGCGCAGCGACCCGAGACAAATTTTCACAGGGCTTTTCTAAACTCGAAATTTTACTTCATGCGCCACGCGTATAAAAGACTGAAATCAGTGAAGTTCATAAACATACAAATACATCTTTAATTAGAGTAACACAGAACCAGATATTCAGTTTATTTATTTAACACGATGTTCAGTGTTAATAATAAATAATTAGGTTTTGAACATTTCTGGTAAAACAACCGATATTAAAATATTAATGGTTGCAAAAAATAATAAAATCAAATTTATTATAAAATGATTTGCATTCGTGATTCAAAAAGACAGGATTCGAATTTTTGATTCGAATCATATTTATCTCTTAGGAATCCTTTATTCGAGTATTCGCGATTCGTATCATATTAGGTTATTCGGATTCGTGATTCGAATCCTTTATTCGGATTCGTGATTCGAATCCTTTTTTTGAGGATTCGTCCCAGCTCTGCCACGCGTATGCAACACTGAAATATTGTGAAGTTTTGATTTTCATGATTTATGGTATTAAGTTTCAATTAGCATTAAATCTTGCAAATACTGTATAGTTGAGGCTGTTAGTTGTTGAAACTCCATAACATAACTTTAATTACACTTAATTTGTTTAGGTTTTAAAATTATATTTATTGTATCCGGCCACAGTGTGCTGAAACAATTGTTCTAGTACAATAAATATAATTTTGAAACCTAAACAAATCAAGTGTTTTATTAAAGTGAAATCTTGCAAAGTTTTTAAATATTTCCGTTTTGTTTAAAACTAGTACGATTTTTTTTTGTTAGTAGAAATTTCAAAATTGAGTTAATGATTTCTTTTTACCAACAGGGTAACATTCTTAATCTATGGTTTACCTTCAGTTAAAAAAAAAACTAAGTAATTTAGTTTCATTATCAATAGTGCAACTAGCATCATTATTGATATTTATTCCAAGACTAACAAACGCAGTAGCTTTTAAATTGCATTCAGTAGATAATCGTCATAAATATTTAAACTTTTGTCTGTCTGTGTGGGGAAATGTTTTCCATCCGGCTTTCCGAACAATTAGCGCCGGCTTATTATGACTGCCTTTTTTTACTGTTTCGGGTCGACACCTGTTATTTAAATGTCGCCAGAGGCTCATTTCACATTCAAACGCACATTAGGCCGTTATCAGCAACGAAAAAATTCCAAAATAGTGTGGAAATGTAGACACTCGCGGAAGTGTAGTTTATTTATTAGTTATGGAAACAAAAATTAATTAAGATGAATAATGTTTGTTGATTTTTTTTAATTTAGGTAAGGTTTTCTAAAAAAAATTCAAAAACCTGTCTAAAAACTTAATATTTAACGTATTTTGTTGGATATACTTCGAGAACAAAAAAAGGTATTTCAAATTTGTGCCCTAAAATACGGAACTTTTTTCTAATTTTACCAACTCTCTAACTCTGAAATTTAGCTAGAAACCTATAGTGGAATTCGGAAGAGATGTCCTATGATTCATTGATGTGGAATGTGTTGTTCAATTTTTTTAGAGAGTATGTCGACAGTTGTATTGTATGTTCAATAAAATAAAAATTCTATAGAGTGGTATGGAAAATATTGTAGGTTGGCAACTCTGAAATTATGTATATAATTATTATGTCTGACGTTTTATATCTCAATTTCTAAGCCGTGTTACCAACTTTAATTTTTAAAAATATTAAATCATGGCACTCTAAAGGTTTTTTTTTATTGAACATATATCTGCAACGATTTTTCCTAGTTGTATCGAATTTTGACGTTACATGACAATGCCATACTGTTTAGGTCGCAAGTATATTATTGTTGCTTCATTTAGAAAAGCTTAAATCATTATTTCTTGTCATTTTTTTTCTTGTCGCTTATGATTGTAGCTATTACTGTTTAAAAAAAATCATAAAAATTGCAATTATTTTCAATTACGAAATAATTTTCAAAAATTCTCACGGATTTGCAAAGCTGATGCACACCGGACCTATTTATGCCCCCTGGACATTTCTGTAAAGTTAGATTTTGATGAAATTGCCTGGGAAAGCTCAAATAAAAATAATGTACACTCGTATTGCAATTTTCGGCATGCCGCCCCGCCATCTAGGGGTTAGATACGACCAAAAAGCTACAGTGTACACAGGTTCTAAAAGGGGCCCAAGATTATGTGTGCATTTTTCCGTAACTGTAGCTTCTCTGGGAAGGGTGGAATAAAAAATGATTTTCGTACATCAAAAATGACCCTTAATAGAACACAAAAAACCTAAAACTAAGCCTGTTAAATCTAAAAAATGTAGTACACATTTACACGTAATACTAAATTTTCAGGCTTTGCTAAACTCCAAATTTTACTTCATGCCCCATTAAGGCCTTAGGCAGGGGGGGGATATGGGGGGAGTATTCGACATGTTAAATGCATGTAAAAGCAAAAATTATATCGTTGATTACTGAGGCATTTAATTTTTTTAAATCCATGATTTCTTTAACAAATTAATAGATTAAATATTTCTGATTTTCAACTTTTTGTATTTATTTTTACTACAATTGTTTCGCTACGCTATAGCTTTTTCAGGTGAAGAATGTTAATGTTAAAAAAATAATATCTTTACCATTTAAACCCCCCCCGAAAACTGTATAACCCCCACCGACAGTTTTTTCTGGCTACGGCCTTGTCTTGGCGACTCAAATATAAAATACAAATATGAGACAATTTTTACTTTCATCATCTCAATTATTGAATAATAATTATTTGTTTACATTCTTGCTGCGCGTGTAAATAAATCCATATTTTCCCCCATGAAAGGTTTTTGACATGTGTTCTTATCGCTTTTACGAGCAACATTTAAATTCAATTGTTTTAATTATGATTGTGGTCATGGGAGGTTCACTCACTTATCGAAATAAACCATCACATTTAAATTTCTTGCATAATATTAAAAACTCTAATGCGGTAGACAAAAATCTAATCAATACTCAATGTTCCAAAGATTGTAAGAAACATAACTATAAATTAAGATAAAAGGAATAATATTGGCATAGCATAAGAGGATAATTAGGTAACCAATAAAAGTGAACCTTGAAGAGATTCAATTTTATTGCTTACATAATTATCGTTGAATACTATGTCAATATTGTTAATTTTTTTTCATCTTCAAATTTGTAAAAATATTGGATTGAACATAAAAGTTCAAGTGTGTCAAACAGAAAACCGAGACTTCCAACAATCTTCCCAAATTGCAGCACTTGTGAATCTGTGCAAACTTTAAAATTAGTTTGTTCTGTCAACAAAGATGTTGGTTTAATTTTATTGACAGTTTGCAATGTGTTTTGTACTGTCAGAATCCTGCAATACTTTAAAAATGTATTTAAGGTACGATTCAGGAGAGGTGTTCCATGGTTTCCTTGATTTGTAGTGCTTTCTGCACCAATACATGTAATACGAAAATAGTTTGATGTCATCAGATTACGTTTGTAAAAAGAGACAGAAAACTTCATAATATGTCTACTTTGGCTTTTAGCTGGAACATGCAAAAACGTATGTTCCGGTATGCAGCTTTAAATTTTTGAGGTTAAACGTCACATTTTGACAATGTCTTTGTAAAACTGAATCTGTAAAAACCCAGCCACAAATCATTTTAATTAATGTGCACAATCGTTTTAAATGTAAGTTTAAATGGTATAATTCCAATTTCCACACCTACTAAATAGTTTAGGTATTTGCAGAAATAAATAATGTATTTATGTTGATTTTGGGTAAGCTTAAACAAAAATGTTAGTTGAATCGAATGCGCATTCAGTAGATTTGGCAAATAGTTATCGGATTAATCCTTTAATACAGGGAATTTTTCTTTTAAGTATACATACGGGGAATTTTCTATTAGGTATAAATATGCATACGCTGATTGTACGACATTTTTACCACTCCATTTTTACCACCATATATTTTTTACCACCTATTCTTTTTACCACACCGGTTTTACTACCATATATTATTTACTACTAATTTTTTACCATTAGTTATCTTACAAATATTTCTGAAGTATTTACAAGTCTGTATAAAACATTCATTCGGTTCTATTTTTGATTTTTTGATTTCCTGGTTTGACATGTGTCTGTCAAATGTTAATTTAACCTTGACATTTGAGGTTTGCTAGTCGTTTGAAGGTTTTTACGTTCATACATTTTTGCTAACGTTTTTACTGACGGTTTTTACGATGGTCGTGGAGCTTATTCAATCCACCAAAAATTACTTGCTCCATATAGATGGTATTTTGTATTACAAGCAAGATGAAAGAAAGGGAAGAGTTTTTTGGAGGTGCAAAAATTATCCCGCATGCAAAGGGCGAGCAACCACTCGATCTCATTTGACTCACGGCCAGGTAAACAATAAAGGCGAAATTACAAAACTAACAAAAAATTACAAACATTACAAATTGATCGTAGGCGATTGAAGTGATTGATCACCTTAGGATGATCACTCTGGTCACGCGCCAAATGTCGAAGAGGTTGAAGCCTTAAAAATTAAAAATAATTTGAAAAGAAGAGCGGCAGCTCACCCTGAAGCTCCACCTGCACAACTTTTGAGGACGGTGTTACAAAATGTGGCACAAGAAACAGCAGAGCACCTACTTTGTGAATGCCCTGCCTTGTCCCTTCAAAGAGGGAACTACCTGTCATCGGCCACTTTAAACACCGAGGAATTGGTACACTATAACCCTCAAGTTATAGTAGACTTCATAAGAAGTCTAGACATTGAGGGACTCAAGTAGGTCAGGGATAGTTACAAAAGATCTTTTAGGTCGAGGTAACTTCGAAAGGCCCAGAGGCCATACGACCCACCGACCCCATAACATAACATAACATACAAAATGTTCCATCAGGCGTACTGGCAGAACTTCCCGAAAGACCAAATTTGACGAAGAGTATCCAGCGTGCCCGGCTGAAAGACATTCCCACCAACCCAAGAACTATCGACGATCTCGGTGATTTGCCGCAAAATTACAAGAAAACACTAGCTGCTGAAAATTTCCTTATATACGACTCTCGAGACAACGAAGACGCCTCCATCGGAAGACTGTTGATTTTTGCGACAAAAGAAAATTTTAGAAGGCTTGCAAGAAGTGAAACGTGGTATGTGGATGATACCTTTAAAGTCGTCCCAAACATCTTCTTCCAGCTGTTCGCCATCCTTGGGTCCTTCGTCCAGCTACACCACGGCGAGGAAAAAAGAATTGCACTTCCCCTTGTTTGCGCACTAATGGAGAGTAAAACTCAAGCCGCTTACGAAAAAGTGTTTGAGATAGTGAAGGAACAATGCATACTACATGGGCACAACATCATATCATCGACGATACTTACGGACTTCGAGCTTGCCATAATAAATGCTTTCTTTCACTTACGACAGTCAGTCGAATTCAATCTGCGGATCTTCAGCAATCGTACAACGATCCCGAAGATCGTTCCATTAAACAAGCCGCTCAAATGATGTGCGCAACAGCATTTGTACCCGTGGAAGACGTGGGCGAGGCGTTTGATATCTTCGTGGAAGATATGCCTGACGCTTTCCAAGAAATTGCAGATTATTTTGATGATAATTATATAAGAGGCAGACCCACGAGAGGAAGACGTCGTGCAACTGCACCTAGGTATTTTATGATACTGTGATACTATGATACTGTGATTTCTTATCGATTATTTATTCAGGTACCCACCAAGGCTGTGGAACATGTACGAGGCCGTGCTGTAAAACAAGTCAAGAACTAACAACATGAGCGAGAGGCTGGGATGATCCTTGCCGACGACTACTGCGAACCGATTGTGGCACAATCGGTTCGCAGTAGTCGTCGGCAAGGATCATCCCAGCCTCTACGTGGCACAATCGGTTCGCAGTAGTCGTCGGCAAGGATTATCCCAGCCTCTACGCGTTCTTGGCGGAGTTGCAGAAGGTAAAATTTCGAGTTTAGAAACGCCTGAAAATTTGGTTTGAGACGATGCTTCGAGAGTTGGACTTGGGAAGAAAAATTAAGAGGACTGAAAATCTGTCCAGCGTCAAAGCGGAAGAACGAATTTCCAACATCGTGCGCGATTAGGAAACCCGTAAAGACGAAGACGAATTTATTGCTAAGTGACTAACGGCCCTAAGATCCGTTGGTCACAACATCCAATTTGGATGTACCCAATTATGATGTAAATCAGGAAAAATATGATTTGTAATAAAATATGATGGTAATAAAATAGTGGAAAAAAATATAGTGGTACAAAAATATAGTGGTAAATATAGAGTGGTAAAAATGGAATGGTAAAAATGACGCCTAGAGGCATACGCTATTTTTAAAGAGTTCACTTTAAAGCTTAAAATTATTGTTTTCCACTCCCAGGCTAAGCATGAAGTAAAATTTCGAGTTTAGAAAAGCCCCGTGAAAATTTGTCGAGGGTCGCGCAGCGACCCGAGACAAATTTTCTGGGCTTTTCTAAACTCGAAATTTTACTTCATGCGCCACGCGTATTGAACACTGAAACACTGAAATATTGTGAAGGAGTAAATTTCGTTTAAAATCAGTGTCTTATACGCGTGGCGCATGAAGTAAAATTTTGAGTTTAGAAAAGCCTGAAAATTTGGTTTGGTCGCTCCGCGCTTCACACTACGCGACCAAACCAAATTTTCAGGCTTTTCTAAACTCGAAATTTTACTTTAAGCTTAACCTGGGAGTGGAAAACACTCGTTTAAACTTCAAATTGACCATTTTTAAGAAAACAACGAATATTTAAAAATCTACAACGTAATTGAGATATGTATACTCAAAAGAAAAAAAATACAAGAAATAATGATTTAAAGCTTTTCTAAAAGACAGAACACTAATATACTCGCGACTTAAACAGTACGCTTTTTTTTAAAAGTTCAATTTGAAGCCTAAAACGAGTGTTTTCCACTCCCAGGCTAAGCATGAAGTAAAATTTCGAGTTTAGAAAAGCCTGAAAATTTGGTTTAGTCGCGTAGCGCGAAGCGCGGAGCGGCCAAACCAAATTTTCAGGCTTTTCTAAACTCGAAATTTTACTTCATGCGCCACGCGTGTTAAAGACTGAAAGCACTGAAATATTGTGAACGAGTAAACTTCGCTTGAAATCAGTGTCTTATGCGCGTGGCGCATGAAGTAAAATTTCGAGTTTAGAAAAGCCTGAAAATTTGGTTTGGCCGCTCCGCGCTTCGCGCTACGCGACCAAACCAAATTGTCAGGCTTTTCTAAACTCGAAATTTTACTTCATGCTTAGTCTGGGAGTGGAAAACACTCGTTTAAACTTCAAATTGACCTTTTTTAAGAAAACAACGAATATTTAATAATCTAAAACACGTAATTGGGATATGTATACTCAAAAGAAAAAAAAATCACAAGAAGTTATGATTTAAAGCTTTTCTAAAAGAAAGAACACTAATATACTCGCGACCTAAACAGTACGCTTTTTTTTAAAGTTCAATTTGAAGCTTAAAACGAGTGATTTCCACTCCCAGACTAAGCATGAAGTAAAATTTCGAGTTTAGAAAAGCCTGAAAATTTGGTTTGGTCGCGTAGCGCGAAGCGCGGAGCGGCCAAACCAAATTTTCAGGCTTTTCTAAACTCGAAATTTTACTTCATGCGCCACGCGTGTTAAACACTGAAAGCACTGAAATATTGTGAACGAGTAAACTTCGCTTGAAATTACTGTTTTATACGCGTGGCGCATGAAGTAAAATTTCGAGTTTAGAAAAGCCTGAAAATTTGGTTTGGTCGCTCCGCGCTTCGCGCTACGCGACCAAACCAAATTTTCAGGCTTTTCTAAACTCGAAATTTTACTTCATGCTTAACCTGGGAGTGGAAAACACTCGTTTAAACTTCAAACTGACCTCTTTTAAGAAAACAACCAATATTTAAAAATCTACAACACGTAATTGGGATATGTATACTCGAAAGAAAAAAATTACAAGAAATTATGATTCAAAGCTTTTCTAAAACACAGAACACTAATATACTCGCGACCTAAACAGTACGACAGGGTCACGTAACGTCAAAATTTGACCCAACTAGGAAAAATCGTTGCAGATACAACTGTCGACACACTCTACAAAATTTGAACCACACATTCCACATCAATGAGTCCTAGGACATCTTTCCCGAATTCCACTATAATTTCCGACACCCAAGGCGTAAACAAAAAACACAATAACCTTATTTCCCGAGATAACATAAAATTATTCACACCTCAACATTGCTTTAAAACTAATTATCGAAATTTTATCCCTCAAAAACCAACTATTCAAATCAAGGGTGATTAACGTTTGCCCGTTTACTTTTTACGACCTGCATCCGTCCAAGAATAGAAACATTAGCGTGCTAAATTAGAGTGGGGATAAAGTTCTGCCAATGGCGTGTTAAAAAGCGCCATAAAACTCCCCCAGTGTGTTTTATTTACAACGAGTCGAGCACGTTTCTCACTTGTTATGAGAATTGAGACGGAAACAATAAGAAAACGCGCTTGGATTTATTACGCAGTTCCTTTCCATAAACGTGTTAGAACCAGTTTGAAATTGGTTTACGTTTATCTTGAGGATGTTTACTAATAATTTTCTTAATGGGATGATTTTGAGATTTATCGTTCATTGTTTGAAATACAGAATCCCTAAACCACAGTAATTTACTGGCTTTATATTGAAACAACCTATTTTGATTCATTGCAATTAGTGATAGGAATAATCGATATATATATATAATTATCGATAAATATATAATTAGTAATTAGTCGCTTACTGAAATTAATCGATTATTATGCGAAAATTAGTGTATACTAAATTAAGCGATTATTTGATCGGGTAAATTAGTAATTATTATAGTAATTACTAATTTAAGCGATTATTTGATCGAGTAAAATAGTAATACGAATTTGAACGATTATTTAATCGGGTAAATTAGTATACAGGGTGTTCTAAATTATCGGGCCACTATTGATTGCGAATACATAAAAAAATGAGGTTCACTTGTTTTTCTGTTTACACTATCGTAATGTACGTAAAAAATACTACTAGTTTTCTAATTTAACTAACCTTGTAACTCCAAATATAACAAAGTTACACTTGTTTGATCCATTGTTGCCAAATTTACATTTCTTTAAATTGGCTCGTGAGGAGTTATAAGCCACAATACAATATTTTTTTACTTACATTTTCTGCTTGAAATTAATCAATGAACCACTCTACCTGAAGATTATCACACCTTTTCTGGCCACCTTGTATAACAAATATAACAAAGTTATATTTGGAGTTACGAAGTTAGTTAAATTAGAAAACTAGTAGTATTTTGGAACGTACATTACGATAGTGTAAACAGAAAAACAAGTAAACCTTAGTTTTCTTATATATTCGCAAAAACAATATTTTTTTTTTAAATGGGATTCCTCGTATATCTTGACATATTTAGAAAGAGAAAAAATACACTAACAAAAAAGTCGAAATAAATAATTTTCCTAAAATTGAAGATAAAGGAGTTATTGGTCATTAAAATACTGCATATTTTATAATAGGACTACCTATTCGAAATCATAACGGCGATAAACAAACAATGTCGGATGCTGTCAAAGTATCCATGCTTTTTGACGGCTAGACAATTTTCTTGAATTATCGTAATTTTTGCCATCCCTTTTCGCCGTTCAGCTGCGTTTTTTGAACATGAGAAATAACACTCTAACACAGTGGTCTCCAAACTACGGCCCGCGGGCCAAATCCGGCCCGCGACTTGCATGAATCCGGCCCGCGATTGTTTGTAATTTTTTTTGTAAATGTCATATTTTGAAATATTGTAACAATTGTTCCTTACATTTTTCATAATTTTATAAAATTAATCGGATCTTGGCCGACTTTATTATGTAGAATTGTATTTGTGGCCCGCGAAGAAGATAGTTTGGAGACCCAGGCTCTAACATGTCACATTTCTCGTTATGACGAAAAGGCATAATACAGGAAAATTGGCTAAACGGCAATAAGTATGGATAATTTGACAACATCCGACATCGTTTGCTTATCGCCGTTTTAATTTCGAATAGGTAGTTCTATTATAAAATGTGGAGTGTTTTAATGGCCCATAACTCCTTTATCTTCAATTTTGGAATATTCATTTATTAAGTCATTTTTGTTACTGTATTTTTTCTCTTTCTAAATATGTCAAAAAATATAGGGCATCCCATTAAAAAAAAAAAAATGTTTTTGCGAATAAATCAAAAACCTGAGGTTTACTTGTTTTTCTGTTTACACCATCGTAATGTCCGTACAAAATACTACTAGTTTGTTAATTTAACCGACTTCGTAGCTATTAGTTCTATTATAAAATGTGGAGTGTTTTAATGGCCCATAACTCCTTTATCTTCAATTTTGGATTAATCATTTATCAAGTCATTTTTGTTTCTGTATGTTTTCTTTTTCTAAATAGTCAAAAAATATAGGGCATCCCATTTAAAAAAAAAATGTTTTTGCGAATAAATCAAAAACCTGAGGTTTACTTGTTTTTCTGTTTACACCATCGCAATGTCCGTACAAAATACTACTAGTTTGTTAATTTAACTGACTTCGTAGCTCCAAAGATAACAAAGTTACCAATGGTGGTCCGATAATTTAGAACACCTTGTATATCACATTACTTTTTCTGAATTATTTTAGCTGTGAATTTTCTGACATTCGTTGATTTTTTTGCGAATAAATCAAAAATCTGAGGTTTACTTGTTTTTCTGTTTACACCATCGTAATGTCCGTACAAAATACTACTAGTTTGTTAATTTAACCGACTTCGTAGCTCCAAAGATAACGAAGTTACCAATGGTGGCCCGATAATTTAGAACACCTTGTGAATCACATTACTTTTTCTTAATTATTTTAGCTGTGAATTTTCTGACATTCGTTGATTTTTAAAAGAGTTGAGCTATAAACGAGTGGTTTCCACTCCCAGACTAAGCATGAAGTAAAATTTCGAGTTTAGAAAAGCCCCGCTTAGAAAATTTGTCGAGGGTCGCGCAGCGACCCGAGACAAATTTTCGCGGGGCTTTTCTAAACTCGAAATTTTACTTCATGCGCCACGCGTAAAAAACAAAAATATTGTGAATTTACGTATGTTTGAACCACACTTGAAATCTGTGTTTTATACGCGTGGCGCATGAAGTAAAATTTCGAGTTTAGAAAAGCCCCGCGAAAATTTGTCTCGTGTCGCTGCGCGACCCTCGACAAATTTTCTAAGCGGGGCTTTTCTAAACTCGAAATTTTACTTCATGCTTAGTCTGGGAGTGGAAAACACTTGTTTAAAGCTTTAAATTGAACTTAAAAAAAAAAAAAACAGTTAATATCCCCAATTGTTGTATCAATTCCATGGTATGTCATTATTTTTATAAAATCACATTACTTTTTATTAATTATTTTAACTTAGAGGAACGCAAAGTGTTAAGTGTGAACATTAATAAATTTAGAATTTTTCCCTCTACAAAAAAGTGAAATACATTTTGTCTCTAAAATAAATAGGGAAGCCAATATTTGAACACTTTAAAATTAATCGATATTTGTTTTTGAGTTTCGTGAAGAGTATAATCATAAATAATTAACACTGTTGTATCCTTTCTTCACACTTTATTTTCTAATGGTTAGATATATATTTCAAGTGCTAAGCACTCATTTTCAATAACAACAGTTGTTATTGAAAATGAGTGCTTAGCACTTGAAATATATATCTAACCATTAGAAAATAAAGTGTGAAGAAAGGATACAACAGTGTTAATTATTTATAACTTTAAAATTAATATGCGATTTCCTATGTTGCGTCCGCCAAGTCAACACCCGGTATAGAAATTTGTAAGATCATGGTGTTCATGTTTGTTGTCACTAATCATCTATTTATTAAGAGTATATTGTGTTTCCTTCTAACAGCAGTGAATTTAGTGACTCTGCTTTAAAAGGTTGGGCAAAGTATGGGAGCACCGGATTTCTGGCTAAACTACTCTTAATATAAATGTTTGTAGTTGTTTTAATCTATTCCAGGCCGTAATGTGATTTTGAACAGCTATTCTATTTCTCGAGGTATGACGTCATGAGTGTTTATTTTAAATGGAACGCCCTGTATATTTTAAACTTTTTGGATATATACTGGTTAAACAATTACAATAATGTCGGGTTTGGTGGGTTTGCGACTTGTGGCTTTTAAACTAATAAATAAAATAATAAAAGGAAAAGATAACTGTTGAGCTATCAAGTGGGTTAATGAGCTTAACAATTCGTTCTTGAAATATAAATATCCGTGAACTTATTCCAATCAATCAAATATTATAAACATCGAATTATAAAAAGTCAGCAACTTCCAGGTTATGAGTTAAAAAGATTAAAAGACATTACATTTATATAAACAAAGTTTATGTGTCTATTTCTGTTAATTATGATGTATAAAAAAGTAGAAGTTTTCACAGTTAAAAGAAAACTTATTTTTAGAATAAAAGTGCTTGGGATCAAGTGAGTTAATAAGTCTAACGATTAGGGACCTCTTAGATGGACGTTTTAAACGCGAGGCGGAACGTGAGCGGGCGCAAGCGTTTGCGTTTTAACACATAGGTTTATATGAGAGTCCGTAGACGGACGGGTGCGAGGCGGAGAAAAAGCCAGCACTCGCGTCTGCTTAAATTTGAGCGGAGCGGGACGGACGCGTTTTTCAGTTTTAACACATGGTATCTTATGCACCTTCTTATACGAACGCGTTTTCAACGCGGGCGTTTTTTGCAATATTTTTGTAAAAAATCGGCCAAAGCGATTTAAATTCGTAATATTTTCCTTACAATATTTAGTCGTAACGCAAACATAAATATTTAAATAAGTGTCCGAAATTAAAAAATAAATAAACAAAAAATATAAATTATAAATTTTTAGGTAAACTTCCATTTCCAAGATATGAGTATAATTTTATTTAATATTTAAAAAATCTTTGATATTTTCTAGAAATTGCGAAAAATAAAATAACTAACAATTTAAAATCGCCCCCAATATCATGTAAAAATAGTGTGATAAGAACAAAATAATTAAAAGAATTAATAGTCATTTTTTTGAGAGCGGTTTCTGTACTCGTAAATTTTGTACCGCCAGCAGCTTCTCTTATCCCTGACTCTCCAATTGGCCAACATACTAGGTAAATGCCCATTCTATTTTTAATATGCAGGTTATTACCCATCAAAGTGTGTGAAATTTTTGACAGAAATTTGAAAACCGGTTACGAGTTAAATAAAAGGAAAAAAGTGATTGTCTATATACTAGCTCTAAAACATGATTTTATAAGTATGTTTGATACAGAAAGTTTTATCTTAGAAATTCAGGCACCGCCCAAGGAACAAATCCATTTAAGTAATGTTTTATCAACATTAAAACAACGTTTAATGTTGCTGCACTGTTGATATAACGGTATTTGTTTGTTTTTGCTCAGTGGGCGGTGTGCATGTGGAATGTAGGTAAGTAATATTTATATTTATAAAAACATTAAATACATAAATACAGTAACGTCTATGAATAATAAAGGATAAATAAATAATAATATGACGCAATTAAATCTATTTCGTCCATGCTTATATTACATATTATTACTCAGCGTAGCACAACTGAATGATAGACGGCACCGAAGGTTCGGCGGCGAACTTGCCTAGCACCCGCTTGCAAAACGCGTTCAATCCGCTCCGTATAAGAGCTAAAAGCGGAGCGGAAAAAACGATCCGTCCCGCTCCGCTATCGCGCTAAAAACGTCCATCTAAGACCGCCCTTAAATGTTCTCTTAGAAAGATTGGTCCGATAATGTATCCTCGAATTAGCTGATGGATAATAATATAACAGCGAATGTTATTTTAAATTTACATTTGTTTGTAAGACGAGACAAACAACAGTAAACAGCTATCTATTCTATCTATTACTTTATTTAATAATGTAAAAACAGAAGTCACACACCCACCAAATTCGACATCATTGTAATTGGTTAACAAGTGCTCATTCAAAAAGTTTAAAATATACAGGGTGTTGGATGTAAAAAAAAAACACCAATGACATCATACCTCGAGAAATAGAATAGCTGTTGGAAATCACATTACGTCCTTGAATAGATTAAAACGACTACAACAATTTATATTCAGAGTATTTTTTCATCGCATGCATAATTTAGACGGAAATCCGATGTTCTCATACTTTTGCCCAACCCTGTATGTATTTCTGTGACGTGTACATAATTTTATATGTATGGGATTGTATTTCAAATTGTATTTCGTCTCGTACATGTATTATTTTTAAATAAAGATTCATTTGAATTTAAAATGTCGAAATATAGTGGAATTCGGGAGAGATGTCCTATGACGCATTGATGTGGAATGTGTGGTCCAAATTTTTTAGAGAGTATGTCGACAGTTGTGTCTGCAAAGATTTTTCCTAGTTGTGTCAAATGTTGACGTTATATGACATTGTCATACTGTTTAGGTCGCGAGTATATTAGTGTTCTTTCTTTTAGAAAAGCTTTAAATCATAATTTTTTTGTGACTTTACTTTTAAGTAATCTAATTAAATCTAATTAAAAATCTACAACACGTAATTGGGATATGTACCCAATTACGAGTTGTAGATTTTTTGAATATTCGTTATTTTCTTAAAAGAAGTCAATTCTAAGTTTAAACGAGTGTTTTCCACTCCCAGGTTAAGCATGAAGTAAAATTTCGAGTTTAGAAAAGCCTGAAAATTTGGTTTGGCCGCGTAGCGCGAAGCGCGGAGCGGCCAAACCAAATTTTCAGGCTTTTCTAAACTCGAAATTTTACTTCATGCGCCACGCGTACAAGACACTGATTTCAAGCGAAGTTTACTCGTTCACAATATTTCAGTGCTTTCAGTGTTTAATACGCGTGGCGCATGAAGTAAAATTTCGAGATTAGAAAAGCCTGAAAATTTGGTTTGGCCGCTCCGCGCTTCGCGCTACGCGACCAAACCAAATTTTCAGGCTTTTCTAAACTCGAAATTTTACTTCATGCTTAGTCTGGGAGTGGAAAACACTTGTTTTAGGCTTTAAATTGAACTCATAAAAAAGCATACCTAATAAGTAAGTAAGTAATCTAATTAAATCTAATTAAAAATCTACAACACGTAATTGGGATATGTACCCTATTACGTGTTGTAGATTTTTTGAATATTCGTTATTTTCTTAAAAGAAGTCAATTTGAAGTTTAAACGAGTGTTTTCCAATCCCAGGTTAAGCATGAAGTAAAATTTCGAGTTTAGAAAAGCCTGAAAATTTGGTTTGGCCGCGTAGCGCGAAGCGCGGAGCGGCCAAACCAAATTTTCAGGCTTTTCTAAACTCGAAATTTTACTTCATGCGCCACGCGTATAAGACACTGATTTCAAGCGAAGTTTACTCGTTCACAATATTTCAGTGCTTTCAGTGTTTAATACGCGTGGCGCATGAAGTAAAATTTCGAGTTTAGAAAAGCCTGAAAATTTGGTTTGGCCGCTCCGCGCTTCGCGCTACGCGACCAAACCAAATTTTCAGGCTTCTCTAAACTCGAAATTTTACTTCATGCTTAGTCTGGGAGTGGAAAACACTTGTTTTAGGCTTTAAATTGAACTCATAAAAAAAGCATACCTAATTAAAAATTCCCTCTATGTATATTTAAAAGAAAAAATCCTTGGATTAACAGATTAATCCGATGACTATTTGTCAAATCTACTAAATGCGCATTCGATTTAACTAACACTTCGTTTTCGTTTGAGTTTACACAAAATCAACATAAATGCATTATTTATTTCTGTAAATACCTAAACTATTTAGTAGATGTAGAAATTGAAATTATACCACTTAAACTCACATTTTAAACGATTGTACACATTAATTAAAATGATTTTCGGCTAGGGATTTGCAGATTTAGTTTTACGAAGACATTGTCAAAATGTGACGTTTACCTTAAAATTTTAAAGCTGCATACCGGAACATACGTTGTCGCATGTTCCATCTAAAAACCATACCAGACATATTATGAAGTTTTCTGTCTCCTTTCACACACGTAATCTGATGACATCAAACTATTTTCGTATTACATGTAATTGTGCAGAAAGCACTACAAATCAAGGAAACCATGGGACACCTCTCGTACGATTCACGAGAGGTGTCCCATGGTTTCCTTGATTTGTATCTGATATTTTGATAAATATCATGATATTTCCGAACCCCGCATCTTGATGCAACAACATCTTTATGCACATAGAAGAATTAAGCAGCAATTTAAAGTAGGTATAATTTAATTAGAAAATGAAGAATACGCAGAAAAAGAACTTGTAAAAATGAAGTTGTTAACGAATTTATAATCAATAACTTAGAAGGAAAGTTGTTTCTTTCTTCGTTTCTGCTTGTCTGTTTCGTCTTCAATTCAATTCAAGAAATAGTATGGTGCAAAAAGAAGAATTAAGAGGGAAATAATGAAGTAGAAACTAATGAAGAAGTAGACGAAATTAACTTGATGAAGGAGATTTATGCCAGAAGAAATATTAACTCCTACTCTCTTCTTTTTGCATAGAAATGCATCAAAGTGAAGTTGTCAACAAATTTCGAATGAGTGAATTAGAAGCAAAGTTGTTCCTTTCTTCGTTTCTTTTTATCTGCTTCTTCTTCAATTTCTATGGAATAAGAATTAGGTGAAGAGAAGTTAAAGAAAAAGATGTGTTCAAGAAAGAAATACTATGGTGCAAAAAGAAGAATTAAGGGGGAAATAATGAAGTAGAAACTGATGAAGAAATAGACGAAATTAACTTGATGAAGGAGATTTATGCCAGAAGAAATATTAACTCCTACTCTCTTCTTTTTGCATAGAAATGCAAAAAGAAGAAGAGAGTAGGGTTTTTTTTTTTGGGTTTTACGTCATCTATTTCCGCTGCTAAGGCCAATCATGACGCCGGAGATTAGGTCTACAGCTATCCGGGAATTTTGCCGAACCCGGTAGGAGTTCCAACCCACCGGTAGGGATCTTTAACGTGCACGCAACATCCAGGCAGTACACGTACACACATATCCGAGAAGACGGAGTGTTTGGCATTTTTATCCTAACCTATATAAATGCAGACACCTTGTTAGGCCGGTATTTGAACCCCGGTCCGTGGCGTGGCAGTACAACACTCTAACCACTACACCACCAAGCTGCCCTAGAGTAGGATTTAATACACGTTTAGTATTAGAAGTTAAAGAAGAAGAAGAGTTCGGGGAGTAATAACAGAAATGGCAAAATGCGGATGAGTAAAAATATCGTGTTGGAAAGAAAATATCAAAAAGTTGACCCAGAAATAGTTTAAAGATGATTTGAGTTGAAGAAGACAAACAGAGAATGAGAAAAAGGTAATTACGTCAGAAGAAATATTTGGATACTGTGTAACTGTAGAGCAGTTACAGAAATAGACAAATGGAGATAATAAAAAACAAAATAAGAAAAATATCCTAATGCTCAAAAACTATCGAAGAAAATAAAAGAAGTAGAATAATACAATTTTAAAAAATTATTAGAAACTGAAATCAAGAATTTTTTATTGTAAGGAAATTAAAACAAATGACTATCATCCAATTTGTTTTTAAAGATATTTCATGATTCTAGAGTACTTAATTAAATCTGTGTCAATATTTTAAGACATTGAATCCAAATATTTTAAGAACATCAGCAAAGCCAAAATTAAAGATCCGTCTGAATATTTAAAATTATTGCCTTGTTAATGCTCCACTAAGCATTATTTAACATCTTTAGTAGTGTCCTAAAACGGTGCTGTAACAATGCTTAAAATTGCGCAATGGTTTGTTTTTCTTAAGATAAATACATACAAGAAATTTTACTTCATGCTTAATCTGGGAGAGGAAAACACTCGTTTAAGACTTTAAATTAAACTATTTTAAAAAACAACCGATTATCGGAAAAGTTACAGCTCATGCATAGATGTATACAGTGCGTTTTATTTAAGTATGGCCATAGGGATTTACATGGTAAAAATTCTACCCCATGTTAACTGTTGTAGTACAAATATGAAACAATTTTCTGGTTTTATCAATAAATCAAACATTTTTTTACGAAATCTTCATTGTTAGAAGGACAAAAACATGTTAGAATTCCTTATTTTCGCTTTGAAAGTTGAAATTAATAATACATAAAATTAAGTTAAAAGAACAACTTGGCGAAAATGTTATAAACAGATATTTTCTTCAAAAATTCACATCAACTAACTTTTGTGGGATTTTATAACATTTACTTGTCAATAAGCATTATGGCTTTTTGGCCAAGTTGATTTTTTGCTTAATTATTTGTGTTATTAATTTTCAATTTTGTTTTATTAATAAAAATTAAAAACTGAAATTTGTACGAAAACAAAAGTTAACATGGGGTACAATTTTCACCATGTAAATCCCTATGGCCATGCTTAAATAAAACGCACTGTATATATATAAAACAAAAATTCCCATTATGTTTACCAAATTTTAGTGGTGGCAATATCCCTTTCGTCAGGGCCGAAAGGGATATTGTAAACATGTTTTATCAAGTGATTAATGAGAACATTTCGTAGAAAAATATTTGTTTTATTAATAAAAATTAAAAACTGAACTTTGTACGAAAACAAAAGTTAACATGGGGTACAATTTTCACCATGTAAATCCCTATGGCCATGCTTAAATAAAACGCTCTGTATATATATAAAACAAAAATTCCTATTATGTTTACCAAATTTTAGTGGTGGCAATATCCCTTTCGTCAGGGCCGAAAGGGATATTGTAAACATGTTTTATCAAGTGATTAATCTGAACATTTCGTAGAAAAATATTTGTTTTATAAATAAAAATAAAAAACTGAAATTTGCACGAAAACAAGAGTTAACATGGGGTACAATTTTCACCATGTAAATCCCTATGGCCATGCTTAAATAAAACGCACTGTATATATTTAAAACAAAAATTCCTATTATGTTTACCAAATTTTAGTGGTGGCAATATATCCCTTTCGTCAGGGCCGAAGGGGATATTGTAAACATGTTTCATCAAGTGATTAATGAGAACCAAATTGAAGATATAGTAAATAACATGTTTTTATTATTATAATTTTATTTATTTCGAAAGTGCCAAATATAGTAGAATTCACGAGAGGTGTCCTATGATTACAGATTTTAAATCTATGATACAACTTTTCTTTGAGGTATTTTTATACTATTATTATTTCTTTAATTTTTGTGTGCTTAATTGCAGCTTATGCTAAACGCTCTTAACTAGGGGAATTATATTATTATAGTTATTTCAATTCCAACTTATATTTCACAGGACACATCTCTTAAACTGGACTACAGGTTTTTTCGGTTCCAGGAATTACAAAAACAATCGAGCAGCGCGTAGGATCCCCAGACACCAGCCCGGCGACTGTCATTTGTTTTGATTCAGCTGATTGCACTCAAAAGCACATGACATACCTCGAACATCCACGTGGTGACGACCTTCCTCATGAAGGGGGCGATATCCGTCTGCACCTCGTCGAAGTAGTTGCAGGAGGGCACGTACAGCCCCTCGTCTCGCAACAAGTTGTCCAGCACCCTGGCATCGCTGAAAATCGCCGGATCCCTATGAGCGAAAACCGCGTAACCGTTAATCTTCTCGGTGCAGGCCAGATCCATTTCTTCCAATTCAAAAAATAAATAAAATTCCCAGAAAATCACAAGACACTCGCAAACACGCACTGCTGTTTCTATTTTTATCGTTTCGTCGAAGTTCACTCGCTGCTGTCGGGAGCGCAAATGAAAATTTCGGACGGTTCGCTGTCTGGTTTTATTGGGTTGCGTCGAGTCGTCTCGCGCGCCTGCGCTTGTGATTTTTTGAAAAAAGGCACCTGGTGCGAAGGGTATTCGAGTACACGAGGGTATTACCTGTGAGTTGCTCACCATCTGCTTGCCTTTTTTACATCTTTTACCGCACGAATTCAAATTTTTCCTTGCGCTGGATCGTGAGGGACGGACGCGTTTATCATTCAAATGAAAAACGAGAACTAGAACTAGATTAGAAAAAAAAAGAAAGAAGAATAGATGAGGACAAGGAGCTATTTTATGAATGTTAAAGACTTATTGATGCCTAGTTTTTTTTTTTCTGGCTTACTTTACTGTACCTACTCATATTTCTTTATTAAAATAGGTTTACGTGAGTTTTTTTACAGAAATATGGAAAAAATAGTTAAAATACACTGCGATTCTTCAATTAACTTCCTTCCTTTGTTTGAAATTCAATACTATTTGTAAAACTTTTACATTTGATTTAGATGGATTTTTTTGTTGGTGTCTACGCTAAACCGTTCGTTAAAAGTTAAAAGTGTTGCCGTTGCACTAAAAATTTGAAAAAAATCCTTGTCACACGGTTGAATCAGTTCTCCTCATGTAAAATATTTTCAACTTTCTATCACTTTCGGTTCTACCGGATGTAACACCAAATTTGTTATTTTAAATAGAACACCCTATATATTAGTAATTTTTTGGATTTCTCCCTTAAATTGCAACATATTTTATTCTAACATATGTACACTTATCTCTTATAGTTTTCAAGAAAAAAAATATATTTCTAAAATTTTAACCTCTATAAGGCATCTTGAAATCTGTCTGTAACTTCTCTTAAGAATAAGATTAAAATATAATTTATATCTGTACTTGTACCTAGAGAATGCCTCTATGAGTAAAGTAATTAAAAACTGAAAATTTTAACAATTAGGGTTCTTAAAATGTAAATATCGAAGTGACCTCTTCATTATCTTGTAATTCAATTTTTTAAATGGAATGGCTTATTTTTTATCACATGGTACGATTGGGGGGACAATTTCCTACAAAAAAGTATTTACAACTATACTCCTAAAGCAAGTAGATTTTGAATTATTTCGAAGATTCGTTTTTCGTCGAATTTATGCAGGAAATAATGCGCGCATAAATCGCAATTGAATTTTAGTAGGCAAGTAGTATGATTTTGTTTTGTACTCTAGGCAGCCTAGACTATAGTCTTTAGACTCTAATTATCTAGACTTTATTAGTTAAGTTCTATACTCCAGGCAGCCTAGACAATAGTCTAGACCAGTGGTCTCCAAACTACGGCCCGCGGGCCAAATCCGGCCGGGACTTGCATGAATCCGGCCCGCGATTGTTTGTAATTTTTTTTGTAAATGTCATATTTTTAAATATTGTAACAATTGTTCCTTAAATTTTTCATAATTTTATAAAATTAATCGGATCTTGGCCGATTTTATTATGTAGAATTGTATTTGTTTGTTGTAGTTTGGAGACCCAGGGTCTAGACTAATTATCTACTCTAATCAGTCTGTAGACAAGACTATAGTCTGTAGACTCATTCCTAGACTCTAATATCTAGAATAAAATATCTAAGCGCTGTACTATAGACATCTTAGACTCTAGAGTTTTGGCATTTGACCCAGACTAAACTCTGCATTTTGAGCAGTTTCTGGACAGTCTAGACTAGTCTGTGGACTAGTTTGTATACTTAAACCAGTGAACTCTAATCTGTAGACTATCTAGTCTGTAGACTCTAGTCTACGGACTCTATCTAGTCTGTAGACTGTATCGAATCTGTAGACTCTAGACTCTATCTAATCTGTAGACTCTAGCCTGTGCCACTGTGTGATCTCTTTAGTCTGTTTAGACTGTTTGTTGACTCTAGTCTGTGGACTCTATCGTCTGTAAACTAGTCTTTGGACTCAATTTAGTCTGTAAACTCTAGTATGTGGGCTCTATCTAGTCTGTAGACTCTAGTTTGTGCATTATATCTAGTCTGTAGACTCTATCCAGTCTGTAGACTCTAGTTTGTGGATTCTATCTAGCCTGTAGACTTTATCTAGTCTGTAGACTTTATCTAGTCTGTAGACTTAATCTAGTCTGTAGACTGTAAACTCTATCTAGTCTGTGGACTCTGTCTAGTCTATAGACTAGTTTGTGGTCTCTATCTAGTCCCTAGACTCTAATCTGTAGACTCTATCTGGTCTGTAGACACTATCTAGTCTGTATACTCTAGTCTGTAGACTCTATTTAGTCCTTAAACTCTAGTCTGTGGACTCTATCTAGTCTGTAGACTGGTCTGGGGATTCTATTAAGTCTGTAGACTCTAGTCTATGGACTACACTAAATATGTAGACTTATTTCTAGACACTGATACCTTGACTCTAATCTGTAAGCTCTGTATTCTAGATACCCTATACTCTAGACTTTGAAAAGTCGACCTAGACTCTAAAATCTGCAGTTTTGACATCAAGCAATGGACTCATGTAGATTCTAAACTGGAGTCTTTAGACAGCCTAGACCAGTCTGTGGACTCTAGTCTAGAAACTGTAGACTAGGCTGCAGATTCTAGTCTGTAGTGCAGTCGACTTATGTAGACTCTAAACTACAGTCATTTGACAACCTAGACTCTAGTCTGTTTACTCTACTCTGTAGACTAGGCTGTAGATTCTCGTTTATAGTGCAGTCGACTAATCTATACTCTAAACTGAAGTCTTTAGACAGCCAGACTCTAGTCTGTTGACTCCAATCTATAGACTCAATTATGTAGACTCTTGCCTGTAGACTTTAATTTTGAGACTAGGCTGCAGATTCTAGTCTGTAATGTAGTCGATGTATGTAAATTTTAAACTAGAGCCTTTAGACAGCCTAAAAAGAACTAGTACAGAGTTTTACAGAAATGAACAAAATAATTAATTACACAAATCAACAAATTATCAATTTGGTCTTTATACATGGCAACTGCTATAGAATTTTTACTTGAACATGTAGAATATTTAATAAAACTTATCCACATTTGCCGCCGATTAATAAATCAAGATTTAGAAGATTGGAATCAAATTTTGTTCAATTGGCAGTTGCCATGTACAAAGAATATATTGATAATTTGTTGATTTGTGTAATTATTTATTTTGTTGATTTCTGTAAAACTTTGTACTAAGAGAAAACAAAAGCATGCTACTTACCTATTCAAATTTAATTGCGTCTTATGCGCGCATTATACCCTGCATAAATGCAACGAAAACCTATTCTTCGAAATAATTCGAAAACTACTTGCTTTAGGAGTATAGTTGTAATACTTTTTTGTAGGAAATGTTAACTCTAATCGTACCATGTGATAAAAAATGGGTCATTCTATTTAAAAAAATTGAATTACTAGATATTGAAGAGGGCACTTAGATACTGACATTTTAAGAACACTTATTGTCAAACTTGACAGTTTTCAATTAATTTACTCATAGAGGCATCCCCTAGGTACAAGTTGAGATATAAATCATATTTTTATCTTATTCTTAAGAGAAATTACAGACAGATTTCATGATGCCTTCTAGAGGTCAAAATTTTAGAAATATTTTTTTTCTTGAAAACTATAAGAGATAAGTGTACATATGTTCGAATAAAATATGTTGCAATTTAAACAAGAAATCCGAAAAATTACTAAAATATAGGGTGTTCCGTTTAAAATAACAAATTTGATGCTACTTCCGGTAGAACCGGAAGTGATATAAAGTTAAAAATATTTTACATGAAGTGAACTGATTCAACCATATGACAAGGATTATTTTCAAATTTTTAGTGCAACGGCGACCCCATAAACTTTTAACGAACGGTTTAGCGTAGACACCCTGTATGCATACGTTTTTTTTTTAAGAATTCAATTTGAAGCCAAAAACGTGTGTTTTCCACTTCCAGACTAAGCATGAAGTAAAATTTCGAGTTTAGAAAAGCCTGAAAATTTGGTTTGGTCGCGTAGCGCGAAGCGCGGAGCGGCCAAACCAAATTTTCAGGCTTTTCTAAACTCGAAATTTTACTTCATGCGCCACGCGTATTAAACACTGAAAGCACTGAAATATTGTGAACGAGTAAATTTTGCTTCAAATCAGTGTCTTATATGCGTGGCGCATGAAGTAAAATTTTGAGTTTAGAAAAGCCTGAAAATTTGGTTTGGTCTCTCCGCGCTTCGCGCTACGCGACCAAACCAAATTTTCAGGCTTTTCTAAACTCGAAATTTTACTTCATGCTTAGTCTGGGAGTGGAAAACACTCGTTTTTTGGCTTCAAATTGAATTCTTAAATTTTCAGGCTTTTCTAAACTCGAAATTTTACTTCATGCTTAACCTGGAAGTGGAAAATACGTGTTTAAACTTCAAATTGACTTCTTTTAAGAAAACAACGAATATATAAAAATCTACAACACGTAATTGGGATATGTATACTTATAAGAAAATAATCACAAGAAATTGTGATTTAAAGCTCTAAAAGAAAGAACACTAATATACTCGCGACCTAAACACTATGACATTGTTATGTAACGTCAAATTTTGACACAATTAGGAAAAATCATTGCAGATACAACTATTGACATACTCTCTAAAAAATTTGAACCACACATTCCACATCAATGAGTCAAAGGACATCTCTATCCAATTCCACTATAGATAGAAAAGTATGCTAATATTATCAGAAACTATTACTTTAATACAACATAATTGAATACAAGAACAGTTATTAAGAAAACTTCCATAAATTAAGTATCAGTAAATTCCAAGTTATTCGATTTTTTTGTGAAAATCGTAAATTTTTACATAACTCTCAACAATTGCTTCTTTCTGTAAAAAACCAAGACAGCAATCAGAAAATTTGAAGAATCAAAAATGATTTAAAATTCAATTATCTACAACTTTTATTATAATAATTCTTCTATATTTTCAATAATTATTGTGTTATTTGCAAGTTTTGGCAAAATACGAAATAATCGAGCGAAATCGCGTAAATTCACATTTTTAATTTTCACAAAAAACGCAATAACTTAAAACCTATTTGAGCCACTGGAAAGAATAATGCATGAATTTGAGGTATTTTGAGGAGATCTGTAAGATGGGCATATTTATGTTTACACAGGGTGATCTATTAAGTACCTACACAATTCATATATATCCAGTTAGCCAGTCACTGTATAAAATTTGGTAACAGCATTTGGAAGCTGCTTCTAGAAGCGAGACCGGTAATTGGCGTATATAGTCGTCTGTATTACTCGTCCCCCCAATCTTGACTATAGTCTCTCCTTTTCTACTCGATTAACAGTTCTCCCATAAGCATTGGTTCCCCTTGGTACCTAATAGAACGTTTCAATTATTTTTTTCTAAATCAAATCTGCGCTGAACAAATTGTTTAAAACAGTGATTATAGGCAACCCAATGACTGTAACGTATATTAGGTAGCCTATAATCGTTGTTGTGTGTGTCTTTTAACTTCACTGTAAATCATTGTTTTTAAGCGTGGCGCATGAAGTAAAATTTCGAGTTTAGAAAAGCCTAATTTGGATTGGCCGCTCCGCTTCGCTACGCGGCCAATCCAAATTCTTAGGCTTTTCTAAACTCGAAATTTTACTTCATGCTTAGTCTGGGAGTGGAAAACACTCGTTAAAAGCCTCAATCTAACAGCTTTGAAACAACGAATTCCCGCAAATTTATAAACGCTGTAATTATATTGATATGTATACTCAAAATAGAGTAAGCTATTGATAATGAGCACGTAGTGTTCGAAATGTACATTTAGCGAAAATAAATGTTTTTAGTGAAGAAAGTGTTAGTCTTTTATTAAGTAAATTATATTCAACTCTTCACGTAACTCAACCCAAATACAAAAAATGCCCTGTACACTGGGGTATGTATACTTAAAAGTAGATTTTATGTAATATAAGAGGTAATAAGTTATTATTATTATCAAATGAAAAATTCTTCGTATAAATAAAAAATAAGCGTTACATTTATTTATTTCTTTTAAGGAGGATCTACCATACAATATTATAAAGATAATATATTATCTAAAAGCAGTTAAGAGGAAGTCGACCGCTCTCTAAACTTATAAAACTAAGCATACTGCCGTGTTAATTACATCCTTGTTTAGGGATGGAATATTTTGAAAAAATATGCATACTTTAAGGAAAGTGGAATCTGAATGCCTGTTTTAATAAAATATTTCCCACTTTGACCGTTCTTTTATAAAAAAATATCAAACATTGTTAAACTAGCGTAATCGCATCTTCAATATAATTTTTTTCTGCAACATTTATAAAAAATAGTGGGAAACTAAATCAGTCACATTGTAGAAGAATTCTTTTCGAAGAATTTTAATTTTTTACAATTATTTCTATCGTACATTAAATTCACTTGGATGTCGCGTGATACTAGCTTCAGAAAATTTGTAAAACTGTTTTATGCGCGACATCCTAGTGACTATATTTAACCAAATAAATTAAAGAAAAAATCACATATCTTTGCAAAGGAATTATCTTGTTTACAATGTGACTGATTTAGTTTTTCAATATTTTTTATAGATACTGCAGACAAAAATAAAATTAGGAACGCGATTTCGCTAGTTTACCAATGTTTGATATTATTTTATGAAATAACGGTAAAAGTATAAAATATTTTATTGAGACGGGCTTAAAGATTGTATATATAGGTATTTGATTGAAATTCACTTGGTTTGTTTTACTAATAAATTGTTTTATTTTCAACTCATTCTTGAAAATGGCATTAAGCCGAAACTTGTTGAAAATAAAACAATTTATTAGTAAAACAAACCAAGTGAATTTCAATCAAATACCTATATATTAATAGAAATGTTTTACCAAGTGATCAATGAGAAACAAGTTAACGATATATTAAAGATTGTACTTTCCTTGAAGTATACCTATTTTTTCAAAATATTTTATCCCTAAACAAGGATGTAATTAAGACGGCATTATGCTTAGTTTTATGCGTTTAGAGATGTTTACGACTTTATTAAGGAATAAGTAAAATAGCACAGTCTATTCGATACTTTTTACAGCCATACACTAAAAAGTTGGTATATCTAGCTCTAGTTAGAGAACTTTAAGCTTACTATTTAGTTTTGTAACTGTCTACTTACAAAACTAAATAGTAAGCTTAAAGGTTTCTAACTAGAGCTAGATCTACCAACTTTTTAGTGTATGGCTGTAAAAAGTCTCGAATAGACTGTTTTACAACTCTACTTACGGTGTCATTTATTTCTTAGAAGAATTTAAGTAAATAATTATTGTGTTATTTGCGATTTTTGCAAAATAAGAAATGATCGAGCGAAATCGCGTAAATTCACATTTTTAATTTTCACAAAAAACGCAATAATTCACAAACTATTTGAGCCACAGAAAAGTATAATGCATGAGTTTGAGCGATTTTGAGGAGATCTACAAGATAGGCATATTTATCTGTATGTTTATTTCTAAATCAAGAGGGCGAGTGTTTACTATAGTTAGTTATATTATAGAAAAGAGTGTTTCCACTCCCAGATTAAGCATGAAGTAAAATTTAGAGTTTAGAAAAGCCTGCAAATTTGGATTTGCCGGTGCGCGTAGCGCGCCGGCAAATCCAAATTTTCAGGCTTTTCCAAACTCGAAATTTTACTTCATGCGCCACGCGTATAAAACGCTGATTTATTCTAAAGTTCAAAAACACACACAATATTATTTTTTTAGTGCAATAATTTAAAAGAATAATTTTGTTTATTTATATTTATTTACATCATTCGAAAAAATCGAGCGAAACGTGTAAATGTACGACATTCACAAATAACGCAATAACTCAAAAACTATTTGAGCCACAGAAAAGTACAATGGATGAATTTAAGCTATTTTGAGGAGATCTACAAGATGGGCATATTTATGTTTATACAGGGGGATCCATTAAGTACCTAATAGAACATTTTAATTGTTTTTTTTTTTAATTAAGAGGCCGAGTGTTTACTATTGTTAGTAATATTATAGAAAAGAGTGTTTCTACTCCCAGATTAAGCACGAGGTAAAATTTCGAGTTTAGAAAAGCCTGAAAATGTGGATTTGCCGGTGCGCGTAGCGCGCCGGCAAATCCAAATTTTCAGGCTTTTCTAAACTCGAAATTTTACTTCATGCGCCACGCGTATAAAACGCTGATTTATTCTAAAGTTCAAAAACACACACAATATTCATTTTTTAGTGCTATAATTTAGAAGAATAATTTTGATTATTTTTATTTATTTATATCATTCGAAATAATCAAACGAAATCGTGCAATTTACGACATTCACAAAAAAACGCTATAACTCAACAACTATTTGAGCCACAGAAAAGTATAATGCATGAATTTAAGCTATTCTGGGGAGATCTACAAGATGGGCATATTTATATTTATACAGGGTGATCCATTAACTACTTAATAGAACATTTCAATTGTTTTTTCTAAATCAAGAGGGCGAGTGTTTACTATAGTTATTAATATTACTGAAAAGAGTATTTCCACTCCCAGACTAAGCATGAAGTAAAATTTTGAGTTTAGAAAAGCCTAAAAATTTGGATTTGCCGGTGCGCGTAGCGCGCCGGCAAATCCAAATTTTCAGGCTTTTCTAAACTCAAAATTTTACTTCATGCGCCACGCGTATAAAAGGCTGATTTATTCCTAAAGTTGAAAAACACACACAATATTAATTTTTTATTGTAATAATTTAAAAGATTAATTTTGTGTATTTTTATTTATTTATATCAATAATTTACCCCAAATAAACCTCTTTCAATTACAAAAAACTAGCAATTAAAAATGCCAAAGCTCTGACATTATTTTAATTAATTCAAAAATATTCTTTTAAAATTAAGTAATCTCGTGTTTCTTAGACAATTTTTCAAAATTTACCACAGTTGATATCTTTTTTATGTAGATCATCGAATATTTGCCAAGGATTTAAATGCAAATTAACATTACCCAAAATATTTACAAGATGGGCATATTTATGTTTATACAGCGTGATCCATTAAGTACCAAATAGAACATTTCAATTGTTTTTTTCTAAATCAAGAGGGCGAGTGTTTACTATAGTTATTAATATTATAGAAAAGAGTGTTTCCACTCCCAGACTAAGCATGAAGCAAAATTTCGAGTTTAGAAAAGCCTGAAAATTTGGATTTTCCGGCGCGCTACGCGCACCGGCAAATCCAAATTTTCAGGCTTTTCTAAACTCGAAATTTTACTTCATGCGCCACGCGTATAAAACGCTGATTTATTCCTAAAGTTCAAAAACACACACAATATCCATTTTTTATTGCAATAATTTAAAGAATAATTTTGTTATTTTTATTTATTTATATCATTAATTTACCCTAATTAAACCTTTTTCAATTACAAAAAGTTATCAATTAAAAATGCCAAAGCTCTGACATTATTTCAATTAATTCAAAAGCATTCTTTTAAAATCAAGTAATCCCGTGTTTCTTAGACAATTTTTCAAAATTACCACAGTTGATATCTTTCTTATGTAGATCATCGAATATTTGCGAAGGATTTAAATGCAAATCAATATAACCCGAAATATTTACTTCATTCTTCAGAGAGTTATTCAAAAATATTATTTTAAAGACAATTAATGTTTTAATTAAGTCCCACTGAGTAAAAAACAAACAAATAACGTTGTATCAACATTGTAGCAACATTAAACGTTGTTTTAATGTTGATAAGACATTACTTAAATGGATTTGCTCAGTGGGGTAATTTTAAAAACAACCAATCTCGTGTTTTCCCTAACACTAATTCAAAATTTATTACAGCTGATATTTTTTTCTTTGTAGATTATGAAACACGTGCCGAAATTTTAAATTCAAACATCGAACATTTTAATCGTACTAGTATTTTAATTTGTAAACTGATAACCAGTTGTTGGAGTAAACACGTGGCGCATCTCTTTCAAGAGAGCCGGATCTCCGCTTAGGCTAATCGAACAAGTGTTAGCAGAAAGAGGGAGAGGATTGTGGGGGATGAATGGGGCCGGTTTTAGAAAATGAAAAATGCAAATTGCGGACCGTAAAAATCACAATGCGTACAATTATGCACGGCTATGTAATGCAGTGTACAGTTAGTTTAGTAGCATACTAACAAAACTTGAAATAACACAGACGTATGCTTAAATCAACGTAGACAAATATATACAGGGATTAGTTATGAACAGCGTTCAGTTTGAAACTTGTAACAAGTGTTTCCACTACCAGATTAAGCATAAAGTAATTTTCATGCTTTTACCCACTGAACAAACACATTAAAGTAATGTTTCATTAACATTAAAACAACGTTTATTGTTGCTACAATGTTGATATAACGTTATTTGTTTGTTTTTTCCTCAGTGGGTCTATACTCGAAATTTTACTTCTAGCGCCATTCTTATAATTCACTGAAATATTGCAAAGTTTAAAATATACAGCTAAAGTAACCACTGAGCAAAATATAAACAAATAATGTTTTATCAAGATTGCATTAACATTAAATGTTATATTAATGTTGATAAAACATCACATAAATGTGTTTGCACAGTGGGTAGTATGATAAAGCAGTATAATTTAAACTTCACGTTAAATTAGTGTTTCATACTCGTGGCGCATGAATTAACATTTCAAGTTAATTGTTTGGTGTTGTAGGCGTTCACTTTGTGGTACATCTTAAATTCACTTGTAAATAAAACACTTTTTACTTGGTTAACCACTGGATCTTACATTTAATTGTGTGACTAGTTTCGACTATCTAGTAGTCATTCTCAAACTAAAGTAAATACAAATTACACGTTAAAAACTATTTATACGGCTTCGAAGAGAGGGGTGTACATTAGGTCAACCTGGTCATTAAGAAGGGAAATTCCGGGATTAATTCGGGCCTTGTGTATTTCTAGTGCTTCCAGTAAATCCATTTTACGACCTTTTTCGGCAAAATGGATTACTGAAAGTACATCCTCGCCAAAAGTGTGATTCTCTTCTAAAAGATGGTTAGCATAGGTAGAACTATTATGTTTTAATCTAAAGGCTCGCTCGTGTTCTTTCAACCTTATTTCGATTCTACGACCAGATTGTCCAATGTACACACCTTTACAATTTTCGCAGTTCAATTTATAAATGCCTGATCTAACTAGGGGATTAAGTTTTGTTTTTGGGTTGAAAATTATATTATTAAGTTTATGGGGCGTTTTTAATATTACATTAATGTTACATTTTTTAAGGATGTTTTTAATTTTATAACTTATTGTACCATAGTAGCTGATTGTTTTAAAATGTTGATTATCTATTGACCTAATTCTAGGGTAGAAGAATTTCTGCACCTCTTTCATTTCATAATTATGAATTAAATTGTCTATTAGTGAAGTTGTGTAGCCATTATTCAATGCTATTTCCTTTATTGTATTGATCTCTTTCTTTCTATCATTTATATTTAGCGGAATTTTAAATGCTCTATTTATCATTGTATAGAAACTAGCTTTTTTATGAATTTGTGGGTGGCGGGAGTGGTTAGGGATAACGGAATCAGTATAGGTCGGTTTTCTATATATATTAAAATTTAATTTGTTGTTAATTTTTGTAATGGTTAGGTCTAGAAAATTAATTTTGTTATCGGTTTCTGTTTCTACTGTAAAAGTTATTGAAGGGTGTATTGTGTTAAGGAAATTGAGGAATTGCTGGAGTTGTCTATCTGTACCTTTAAAGAATGCTAGAACATCGTCTACATATCTAAACCAATGAAATATGTGTTTTTTACCTAACGTGGAATATAAAATGGTATTTGTAATATTGTTCATGAATATTTCAGCTAGCAATGGGCTCAGCGGGGACCCCATTGCTAAGCCTTCATGTTGACTGTAAAATTTATTGTTAAATGAAAAATAGTTTGATTTAATTATTAAATCTAATAATGATATGAAATCTGATTTTACTATGGGGTTAACATTATTTTTATCTAAGTGTTTAATGATTAGGTCCATGCAATCGGCGGGTGGGATTTTTGCAAACATGTTGGAGACATCAAAGGAAACAAGTTTACAATTACTCTCTAATGTTACGTTTACTAGTGACTTGGTTAGTTCTACAGAATTTTTAATAGAATGGGGGTCGCTAAAGTTAGTGATAGTGTTAAAAATGGAATTTAGTTCTATTGCAATATGACGTGTGGGTGAATTTATATAGGACACTACGGGGCGTATGGGAATGTTGTCTTTGTGAATTTTTGTGAGGCCATAGAGTCTAGGTGCTGTAGGGTTCATAGGAATTAATTTATATTTATCAGAGGGTGAAACGAGGGAATTAGGATTAGTGATAAATGTTCTGATTTCTTTTTGAAGTTGTGGTGTAGGATCTTTTTTAATTTCTTGGATATTAGATGAAGAAATAAATTGTTCTACTTTGTTTAAATAATCGGATTTTTGTAAAATTACTGCAGAATTGCCTTTATCTGCTTTTGTAATAGTTAAATTGTTTTCTCTGACTTTTTTGTTTATTGTTTGTATTGTCTTATCGTCGTAATTTGAAATGGAAGAGGTTTGTTTTATTATTTTTGCAATTTTAGTTTTTTCAAAGTTACTAATATCTGAGTTGTAGGCTGCTAATTCTGACTCGACTATTAAATTATCTTTAAAATTAACAAAGTTAACTCTTTTTCGGAAAAATTGACGTTACTGAAATTTACTGTTCTAGGGTGGAAGTTGGTTGTGGCTAAGTTTCTTACTGGTGATTGATCATCTTTGAGTTTCTTCAGCTTCTTCTTCTGCGCTTCTTTCTTCTTATAATTCAATCTGCTGACCTTTTCTCTATGTTTGCAAAAATCCCACCCACCGATTGCATGGACCTAATCATTAAACACTTAGATAAAAGTAATGTTAACCCCATAGTAAAATCAGATTTCATATCGTTATTAGATTTAATAATTAAATCAAACTATTTTTCATTTAACAATAAATTTTACAGTCAACATGAAGGCTTAGCAATGGGGTCCCCGCTGAGCCCATTGCTAGCTGAAATATTCATGAACAATATTACAAATACCATTTTATATTCCACGTTAGGTAAAAAACACATATTTCATTGGTTTAGATATGTAGACGATGTTCTAGCATTCTTTAAAGGTACAGATAGACAACTCCAGCAATTCCTCAATTTCCTTAACACAATACACCCTTCAATAACTTTTACAGTAGAAACAGAAACCGATAACAAAATTAATTTTCTAGACCTAACCATTACAAAAATTAACAACAAATTAAATTTTAATATATATAGAAAACCGACCTATACTGATTCCGTTATCCCTAACCACTCCCGCCACCCACAAATTCATAAAAAAGCTAGTTTCTATACAATAATAAATAGAGCATTTAAAATTCCGCCAAATATAAATGATAGAAAGAAAGAGATCAATACAATAAAGGAAATAGCATTGAATAATGGCTACACAACTTCACTAATAGACAATTTAATTCATAATTATGAAATGAAAGAGGTGCAGAAATTCTTCTACCCTAGAATTAGGTCAATAGATAATCAACATTTTAAAACAATTAGCTACTATGGTACAATAAGTTGTAAAATTAAAAACATCCTTAAAAAATGTAACATTAATGTAATATTAAAAACGCCCCATAAACTTAATAATATAATTTTCAACCCAAAAACAAAACTTAATCCCCTAGTTAGATCAGGCATTTATAAATTGAACTGCGAAAATTGTAAAGGTGTGTACATTGGACAATCTGGTCGTAGAATCGAAATAAGGTTGAAAGAACACGAGCGAGCCTTTAGATTAAAACATAATAGTTCTACCTATGCTAACCATCTTTTAGAAGAGAATTACACTTTTGGCGAGGATGCACTTTCAGTAATCCATTTTGCCGAAAAAGGTCGTAAAATGGATTTACTGGAAGCACTAGAAATACACAAGGCCCGAATTAATCCCGGAATTTCCCTTCTTAATGACCAGGTTGACCTAATGTACACCCCTCTCTTCGAAGCCGTATAAATAGTTTTTAACGTGTAATTTGTATTTACTTTAGTTTGAGAATGACTACTAGATAGTCGAAACTAGTCACACAATTAAATGTAAGATCCAGTGGTTAAACAAAGTAAAAAGTGTTTTATTTACAAGTGTATTTCAAGTTAAGCCTTAATGCAGACAAGGTATTTCTGAACGATAATTCAAATTTTTATTCAAATTTAAACATAAGCTGCCATCTGTGACAAAAAGCCGACACGAATGAATGCATGCTTTTATGTAATTGCAAGAGATGGCGACACAACATGTAAATCATAGATACATTTTTAAATAAATTAGAAATAGGTTCAAATATAGTAAAATAAATATAACTATTACCTCATTAGGCCATATGATTTCCTTTTCGTTTAAAGTTAAAGACAGTCGTTAAGTTTGTTCGTCCCTGTTATATATGTCAATGTTGGCATGTTTATACTCACTCTATTCAATTACTACTTAACGAAATCCTAAACGAAGGGGAATTCATATGGCCCATTATTCTTATGAGCCAATTTGTTGTTAGTTTTATTAATTTGTTTTTTTGATATAATGCAGAAATTCGAATTAAAATTTAGCTGGACTAAATGTATTTTCAATTAATTGCAAGAGATGGCGCAATAATTCTTATTTCAAAGATAAATACCGAAAATAAATTTAGGGAATGACCATATATATTAAAATAATCATTATAAATTACCTAATTCTTTCTTATTACTTCTAAATACGTGTAATTATTATTAATTCTAAAATTTTGATTGTAAATCTCTTCAATCACTTAACTTCACTTCTGTAAATTAAGTTGCTTAACCAGTAAATGTTTATAATAAAAAATCAGCAGAGGAATTTACAACAACACCATTTATTTTTCAATTAATTGCAAGAGATGGCGCAATAATTCGTATTTCAAAGATAAACACTAAAATTAAATTTAGCGAATGACCATATATATATTAAAATAATCATTTTGAATTACCTGATTTTTTGTTATTATTTTTAAATACGTGAATTATTATTAATTCTAAAATATTGATCTCTCTTCAATCACTTTACTTCACCGACTTCACGTCTGCACCTTCTGCAAATTAAGTTGCATAACCAGTAAATGTTTATAATAAAAAATCATCACAGGAATTTACAAGAAAACCATTTATTTATTCAACACTCTTCTATAATTAGCCCCTTATTAAGTGTACGCAATCAATTCTATTAAACACTCACGGAAAAACCATACTTGCAAAAAAACTTGACAACGCCATCGACTTTTTACATGTGTGTGACAGCTGTTAATTTTTTTCATTCAAACGTCAAAATAATAAAAAAACCTCTAATTTTCCATTAAAAAATTAAACAAAGTGCAGTGTTAAATGGTGTTAGTGAAAAAGAAACGAAGGAATAACAATAATCAGGGATTTCTGTGTTGTAGATTGTAAAGTGAGTGAGTGTGTGTGTGGTCAGTTGATTTACATGCGAGACTCAGTGTTGTTAACAGTTAGTTCGTGGGCTTAAAAAGGAAGGAGAGAATGTCGCTTAATTTGCAACAGATCATTACCGATGCAAGCCGGCTGGCTGGAAGGCTGAAAGAACGCGACTCCGTCGCTGATATTTTGTTAAATGAAACGCACGCTATTAATAAGAAAATTGATGCCATGAAACAAGTAAGTGTTCTCATTTAACACGTTGAGTGCCGCACAAGTTAAATACAATTCGCATGCACTCTAGGCTACGGCACCGTGTGAGTTGTATGTGATTCCGCGGTAGATTGTATTTTAAGGGGTAAAAAAGTGGTGCGGCCTCACATAGCAATTGATAATTTCTCACGCAGCAGTTAACGTGTAAAACAGTTTTTTAAGATTTATTCTGAAGGCACGTTAGTGTCAGGATTATTTATAAAAAAAAACCTTTATTGGCATAATCCATTACATATTTACTAGCTACATCTAATTGCTACCCTCTCTCTCTTCCTGCTGTTTTCCTTTTCTTCCCTCAACTTCTCCAGTGTCCTTACCCCGGCCCCATCCTCTCTCATCTATTCCGTCACTCTTCTATTCCCTCCTACTCCCACCCATTCCTCCTTCACCCCCTCGCATTCCTCCGCCAAATGACTCCACGTATCCTTCCCCAACTCACACATTACTCACTTCCCATACTCTTCCCTCATCCATATTATTTATATTAGCTTGTATATTAAATGTTCTTATTGTAATTTAGTATCAAGAAGAAGTTGAGCAATTGAATGAAGTCGCACACCAGAAACCGCACTCGCAACTAATAGCGAACATACAGAAAGAAAACAGGCACCTGCGGGAGATTCAGCAGGAGAATCGAGAACTGCGGGCCGCCCTAGAGGAACACCAAACTGCCTTAGAACACATTATGACTAAATACAGACAGCACACCACACAGCAATTGTACAAATCCCGGATTGACTTTAAGTTATTGCAAGATCAGATGTATAGTAAGACTATCAGGGACCAAGCAGAGAAAATACAAGAAATGGCCGCTGTGATGCAGAAAGCAGCCGCCGTCGATGAAAATAGGACATATCACGATGACGAGATATTGAACACGCTCAAAGTTGAAAATAAGGTAAACATTATATTGCAAAAAAAATAATTCGTTTATTGAATTGAATTTTTTTTGTATTTAATAGGGCTTGAGGGAAATGTTGGATATATCCTGTCAATTCGGTTCGTTTGGAAAAATGTCAGCACCGACAACAGAAGATAAAAACATACAAACTGAACAAACATGAATTGTTGTTTATTATTATTAATTAACTATTATTTATCACGAGCATTGTTATTTAGTTGTTATGTATTTACACGCAGGATGTTTCATTATGTTTTTTTTTCGTTCATTCATTGGTGTTAATTTATTTACCCACATTACATTTTAAGAGCAATTGTATTTATGATTGTGTGAAATATAATGTATTGTCTCTCTGAAACTACAAAATGTATTTACACCACCAGCACTCTGAATTCACTTGACAAACAAAAATAAATAAACGGACCACTTTCATAAATAAAAAATAATTTTTTAAGCGTTTGTCATTTTTATTCTAATATAGGTTAAAATAGCCAGGATATTTAATAAAAATGTGTTTTAATATGTTTTCTCGACAGATACAGTATTATTGTAAAGTTTTGAAATAGATATTTTTTATGATAAATTATATAGGATGTTGGAAGCAGTTGTTTACACTTAAATTGGACACCCTGTATAGTTTTTTTGTAATAATGTAAACGAGTTTCTTCTTTAAATTTACAATATTTAAGTTTTTATATTGCATTTCTTATACCGGGTGTTGACTTGGCAGACGCAACATAGGAAATCACATGTTAGTTTTGACGTGTTCAAATATTGGCTCCCCTATTTATTTTAGAGACAAAATTTATTTAATTTTTTTGTAGAGGGAAAAATTCTAAATTTATTAATGTTCACACTGAACACTGTACGTTTCTCTAAGTTCAAATAATTAAGTAAAAGTAATGTGATTTTATAAAAATAATGACATGCCATGGAATTGAAACAACAATTGCGGATGTCAAAATGGTACAAGATATCGCTGTCACTTTATTATAGTAGATGTTTTCGAAATGATTTACACTACACAAGAAAAAATCCTCCTAATTAATTGGTATAATGTAGACCGCAGTTATCTGGATGTTTGCGATATGTTTTCTATCCAGTTTCAAGACAGACCGATACCTGATGAATCCACTGTACGAGGATAATCAAGAAAACGATTAAGCAAGACAAAATAGAAGTTTAATATATTTCCTAGCTATTGAAAAATTGTAACAATAATTATGTGATTCAAATTAAGTGTTCAAATAAACCCTCATTAACACCCAAACAATATCCTAAGCGATTGTAAAAGTCATTTCGGACATTAGTCAATTGATAATTGGAGATATTCTCACATTCTACCGAAATTTTGGTCTGTCTGGAAACTGGATAAAAAACATATTGCAAACATCCTGATAACTGTGGTCTGCATAATACCACTTTTTCTTGTGTAGTGTAAATCATTTCGAAAACATTTACTTAAATAAAGTGACAGCGATATCCAGTGCCATTTTGACATGGCAATTATTGTTTCAATTCCATGGCATGTCATTATTTTTATAAAATCGCATTACTTTTTCTTAATTATTTTAACTTAGAGAAACTTAAAGTGACTAACGTTAACACGAATAAATTTATAATTTTTTCCGCTACAAAAAAGGTAAATACATTTTGTTTCTAAAATAAATAGGGGAGCTAATATTTGAGCATTTCAAAATTTACATGGGATTTCCTATATTGCGTCCGCCAAGTCAACACCCGGTATATGTTTACTTAAATGATAAACTGCTTTCACATAAAATGTTAAAATACTTACCTTACCTTTTTATATTCAAACTATTATGTGGAACATCCTGAGGAATAATGAATTTAATGTCAATTATCACAAACTGTAACGTATTTGTTTTTATACTTTTGTGATTGAGTTTGTTTTTGGTTTGTTGTCAATGTGCGCAGTTTGGAGATGATATTTTGTAACTAATTTGCGTAAGAAGTCTATAATGAAATGTATAATATATATATTTAAATATATAGTCAATTTCTTTTCTTTTTTAGAGCAAAATAAAATAAAGTTTATAATCAGTTGTTTGCTATTTGTATATTTTAGGACACCATGCGTACTTTCGATTGCCCATTTTTTGAAAATATGTGATACGTATGATTGGGGGTGTTTGTCAGCGACGGCTTGCAGCCTAACTTCAGGGTAGGCCACAGCGCCAAGGCACAAATTTGAGGTTGAGATCGCGCTTTATAAATACAAGGAATTGCACAACAAAGTCACCTTTCAATAACGGCCTACCCTGAAGTTAGGCTGCGAGCCGCCGCTGGAGTTTGTAAGCGGGAACAATAATTGTTATAATTATTGTCGGCCGTAAGCTTATTCTGGAGGAAATAAAGATTGTGTTTATATTCTTATCTTATTATTATTTTTCCACCAGTTTTGTATTTCGTTATTTTAATTTTTAAAGGTCAACTTTTTTAGAAACTTAAAATGTTCACTTTTTAGACTAGTTTGGAAGATGAAAATAAGTAATTCACTTTAATTTAAAGCTTATTTAGCACTGATTAGACTAGTTTTTGTTGTTTTGTCATCCCTATTGGTTGAGGGCTTATTATAATTATCCTGACTACTAAAAATGAAAGGAGAGATAGCAACAAATTAATAAATTCATTTTAAATTGTATTGTTAGTTGGTTTGAAGAGAATTTGACCTAAACGTTACATATACTTTAATAGAGCGTTGTAACAAATCAAATTAAATAAGATTTTAAATATTTCATTGTATAATTCAATATCCGGAGGTGTATTTGCACGGGAAGTAGTTGTTTCAATGGATATTTATCGTCTTAAATTGTCTTATTAATTAAGACACTGTTTGCATTTTCACGAATAGTTTTTTCGTAATTTTATATATTATGTTTAAAGTGTGCAAACTATAAGAAGCGTAAGCTTATTTTCTCGAATTCAAAAAGTTTTGAATTTACAATATATTTTATTAATATTTATTATTAAATATTTATTTATGGTTATAGGTTTTTTTTTTACGTTGAACAAATCACGTCTTGTAGATAACGGTCACCAGATGCACGATTGCAGCCGCTTTCAAAACTCCATGCATTTGTGTGATCACCTTATCTATTAAATTAACTCATTAAAAAATTACCCAAAGAATTGATTTTGATAGAAGTTATAGATAATGAACATGCCTTGTATCGTACCAGGATAAAATTATGGAACAATTGTCGAAAAAATTCAAATAATACCAAAATTATGTGTGTACATAAAAGTGAAGTTACATTAAATTCAACAAAATAAGTAATAAAAACGAAAGAATATAAAGAAATGCACAATCTATATTTAAACGTTAAAAACAAAATACGAACAATTTTTAACATTTCAAAACCTGAAAGTCAACTAATTTGATTTTAATTGCGCGAAAAAAATTCCTGATTGATTTTCTACAGAATGTTTAGTCTTAAGTCGTTTTTTATGTGGAGATAACTCAAGTCCCGAGTTTATGTCTACATGTGACGTTAACCTTGAGGATCCGAGGAGTAAAATTTGGAAGGAAATTACACAAATTCTTTTTTTTTTTTTATTTATTTCCTTTGACTGTAGATCATATACAAAAAATATACAATTACAATTTTGGAAGTGTCAAACAATCAAGTAAAAAATTAAAGAGAGCAAACAAATTACATCAAAACATAATTATCATACATGTACATTTAAAAATTATAACATATCACTCAAAGTGTAATATAATTTATCAAGCAAAAATTCTTTTAATTTAATTTTAAATAATTGGGCGGATATTGCATTTTTAATATAATGTGGTAATTTATCGTATAGTTTTGGCCTGAGAACGTTTGGTGAACGTTTTTTTATATTTAGTCGGCAATTTTAAATGCTAAATGTATTACAATGCCTTGTGTTGTAATTATGTATATCACTGTTTTTTGAGAATAAATGTTTATTTTTGCGAGTATACAACACTAGCTCATACATGACTAAACAAGGAAATGGTAGTATTTTATAGTACTGAAAGTATGGCTTGCAAGATTGGTTTTGCCGAATGCCTGCCATCGGTCTTATGATTCGCTTTTGTGCAATGAATACGGAGTTCCAATGAACCGAAGTTCAGAAGCATTAGCATAGTATACCTGTATCAATTGTTGTGTACTCAATACATTTCTGAGACATCTCATTTGAAACGAAGTTTTATTTAGATGTTTTATAATCGCAGCACATTGATTTTTCCAGTCACAGCAATAATCCATTTCTATTCCAAGGAATTTTATTGCGTTTGACTTCTGTATATTTATGTCATTTAAAGTTATATTGATATTTGAGTTTATTGTTGATTGTTTTGTTTTATATCTTATACAAAATGTTTTGTTCGTATTTAGAAATAGATTATTGCTGGAAAACCAAGTTTGTAGTGAACGTATCAAATCAATAGATTTGTTGCTCAGAGCTTCGTCATCAATATCACTCAGAATAGTTGACGTATCGTCTGCATAAATAAACATTTCAACAGGTATTGTGTTTACAATATCGTTGATATATAGGATGAATAAGATCGGCCCTAATATAGACCCTTGCGGTACCCCAATATTAACTAATTCCGATGGCCGATATCTGCGAGACGTAATTTTTTTTAAAGTTAAAACGTATAACAAAAGAAATATGATTGTTTCACTATGTTGCTACAAAAATAAAATAAAAAAATTGAAGAAAAATTTACTTAATTATGATAATTTTAAAATCATCCGACTCCCAACTGAAATTTGGCTTGTTTAATTTTAGATTTATTTTCTTCAATTTATTTTTGTATATATTTCATTGTTTTACCTACGCCAAATCTAGTAACCGCATCATACCACACTGTCATCTTGACAAGTATGATTGACATTACGTACACATGCACGTAATAGATTTGACAAGTACATTACGTGCTGACAGCTAAACAGCTGATTGTTTACCGTATAACCAAATGACATTTCTTTGGTGTACAGGAAGGTTTTCTTTAAAGTATACGAATTCCAAATTCAGCTTATTTTCTTTAAATCATTAGTTATTCGTTGTTTTTTAAAAGAGTTCAATTTTAAGCTTTGAACGAGTGTTTTCCACTCCCAGACTAAGCATGAAGTAAAATTTCGAGTTTAGAAAAGCCCCGTGAAAATTTGTCGAGGGTCGCGCAGCGACCCGAGACAAATTTTCTGGGCTTTTCTAAACTCGAAATTTTACTTCATGCGCCACGCGTATAAAACACTAAAATATTGTGAACTCTATGTATATTTGAACCTCACTTGAAATCAGTGTTTTATACGCGTGGCGCATGAAGTAAAATTTCGAGTTTAGAAAAGCCCAGAAAATTTGTCTCGGGTCGCTGCGCGACCCTCGACAAAATTTCACGGGGCTTTTCTAAACTCGAAATTTTACTTCATGCTTAGTCTGGGAGTGGAAAACACTCATTTAAAGCTTCAAATTGAACTCTTTTAAAAAACGAATGTCGAAAAATGTACAGCTTTATTCCTTGTATATTGATCAAGTAGAAAGTTTTCATCATTGTCATGGTACTATTAAAAATTATTACAATGAATAAGTTGTTCTTTTATGCTCATTGTTTTGTTAGAGCGTAGGTAAAGTATCGTACGTTTCTCGAGTGGTATGGCAATTACATACTCGCGGAATACTGCACTCGCCGCTGCGCGGCTCGTGCGCAACATGTCCTCTCATATATAATATGCTGCATACCACTCTCGTTACGTAATGTACTATTACTTCTATCTTTTAAAAATATTACACAGTATAGTAGCACAGTATATTCTATTGTTGATAGATTTTGTATTTGTTAATTATCCAAATTTATATTTATAATCTTCCAAAACACATAATTTCCGTATACACGCATACGATTCAAAACTTATCTTGCCATACAATGGTGGGGGAACGTTCGGCAACTTCGGACCGTACACAGATATACAGATGCACACATAGATTAAATTAGATTGATAACTCATAGGGGGCTCCACGTATCATGATTTTAGTTAACCGACCCACTCGATGGGACAGCGCTGCAATCGCAAAAGACGTCATTGGGCGCGGGGAGCGGGCGGGCTTCTTGCCAAGCGGGGTGTGCGGTACAGGGGGTCATAACATCGAATGGAGGGTGCGATGCGGGGAACATCGCACGATATTAAATTACCGTGCGATGCGAAAAATAACAAAGACCTAATGAACATGTTAAATGTATATTTTAAAAGTTATTACAAATATATTTCACTATATGTCAAAACCTAATTACATTTCACTTCTCAACAAAATGTCTGCAGTTCGTCAAAAAATGCATCTTAGAAATAAAATAAGAGGTCCCCTTATCCGGATAAGGATGTTGGCGTAAGTTGTGTTCCATACAGTGAATTTTTCTCTAAGGTAAACATATGCACATGCTGTAAATTTTCCGGCATTCGTTGTTTTTCAAAAGATTTCAATATAAAGCTTTAAACGAGTGTTTTCCACTCCCAGACTAAGCATGAAGTAAAATTTCGAGTTTAGAAAAGCCCCGTGAAAATTTGTCGAGGGTCGCGCAGCGACCCGAGACAAATTTTCTGGGCTTTTCTAAACTCGAAATTTTACTTCATGCGTCACGCGTATAAAACACTAAAATATTGTGAAATTTATGTATATTCGAATTTCACTTGAAATCTGTGTTTTATATGCGTGGCGCATGAAGTAAAATTTCGAGTTTAGAAAAGCCCAGAAAATTTGTCTCGGGTCGCTGCGCGACCCTCGACAAATTTTCACGGGGCTTTTCTAAACTCGAAATTTTACTTCATGCTTAGTCTGGGAGTGGAAAACACTCATTTAAAGCTTTAAATTGAACTTAAAAAAAAACAAGGAAAATCTAAAGATTTACAGAAAATAGGTTGAATTTGGAATACGTATACTTAAAAGAAAACTCCCTGTATGTATAAATACAAATAAAATATTTCCAGAAGAAAGTTATTGTTACTGCAAAAATGGTCAGCAAAAGGGAAAATTATTTGGTATATAGTGAAACTCATTTCGTAAATCGGGAAATCTTTTGACTTATATTTGACAAGGTGAAAGATATTTGGGATATAGTGAATCTTATTTGAACAATAGTAAAATGCAATTGAAAAACCGTGTAATTAAATTTATAATTGAATTTTAAAAAACATTTTTTTTTTATTTTCAAAACTAAAAGTATTCTACCTTATGGGTAATTAAATTAAGTAACTATTCCTATTTTTTTTTTTTTTTTTTGTAAATCGTGCTACCGTTAATATGCTTTAACTGAAACACACTCGCAGGATCGCAGCCTTAAGGCATTATTTTATGTTCTGGGATCGTACTTTGTGACTAGATGGAATTTCAGAATTGCTTGATCCAACAGCAACAGGAACATTCTCCATGGAAGTATGCTCCTAGCCCGGTGTGAAGAAAATCTCCACGTCCGTGGTTGTTTCATGCATGGTACTTGAAGTTCATTCACGAATGCTAGGAAGAAATAAAGAGAAATAATGTAGACATACTAAATGTGTTTGACTACAGATTTAATTAAAAAAATAAACAATGGCTTAAAAACTTAAAATATTACATAAACTTACGGTTTTAATTATTAATGTTAGCGCCCATCCCTAAAGATTCAGAATTGCTTAATCCAATAATAACGGGGATATGATGAAAATATCCACGACCATGAATATTTAGTATACTTGAAGATCATCCACATGTACTAAGAAGAAATAAAGAGAAATAATGTAGTAACACCCTGGTTTTAAATTTGTTTGACTGTAGACTTATTTAAAATAATACACAATAGGTTAAAATTTAAAAATATTATATAAACTTACGGTTGTAATTATTTATATTTATTAACGCTCATCTCGAGACGATTTCGCCTTATCGGCATTTTTGTGCCTTCAGATCCGACCATAGATTAAATTAGATTGATAACTCCTAGAGGGCTCCACGTATCATGATTTTAGTTAACCGACCCACTCGATGGGGCAGCGTTGCAATCGCAAATTACGTCAACGGCCGCGGGGAGTGGGCGGGCGGCTTGCTAAGTGTGGTGCGCGGTGCAGGGGGTCAAAACATTGAATGCTGGTTGCGATGCGGGGAACACCACACGGTATTAAATTACCGTGCGATGCGAGAAATAACAAAGACATAATGAACATGTTAAATGTATATTTTAAAAGGTATTACAGAGTTTTTCTATTGCATTTCACTTTATGTCGAATATTCATCCCTTTATCTCAAATATATTTCCCATTTATCAAATTCATTTCCTTATATACCACTACATTTTCCTATATGTCAAAACCTCATCACAGTTTGTGAATTACATTTCACTTCTCAGCAAAATCGCTGCAGTTCGTAAAAAAATGCATCTTAGAAATGACATATGCATATCCTGTAAACTTTCAGACATTCGTTGTTTTTCAAAAGAGTTCAATTTGCAGCTTGAAACGAGCGTTTCCACTCCCAGACTAAGCATGAAGTAAAATTTCGAGTTTAGAAAAGCCCCGTGAAAATTTGTCGAGGGTCGCGCAGCGACCCGAGACAAATTTTCTGGGCTTTTCTAAACTCGAAATTTTACTTCATGCGCCACGCGTATAAAACAGTAAAATATCGTGAAATTTATGTATATTCGAATTTCACTTGAAATCTGTGTTTTATAAGCGCGGCGCATGAAGTAAAATTTCGAGTTTAGAAAAGCCCACAAAATTTGTTTTAACTGTAGACTTATTTAAAATAATACACAATAGATTAAAATTTTAAAATAATATATATACTTACGGTTGTAATTATTTATATTTATTAACGCTCATCTCGAGACGATTTCGTCTCATCGGCATTTTTGTCTCTTCGGATCTGACAGCTGTTGATTGAAAACTAGAGCTCACGTTAGAATTTGCGGGAAAATTGAAATTCCGACATATGCGCCCTCCCATCGAGTGGGTCGGTCAACTATATATGTGAACTTACAGAATCATATGAAGTCGACTGGGTCTGGATCACTGAAATATAGTAATACTGGAACGCGCTCTGGCGACGCCAGCGCGAGCCGACAGAGATAGCGAGTAACGGGTCTTGTGTCTCCGTCGTACTTTTGTGCCGTGATGTACGCCGCCTGACTTTAGTTCTAATGCGCATGCGCGAGGAGCGTGAGACAATGACACAAGACCCGTTGGTCGCTGTCTCTCTCGGCTCGCTTTCTTAACCCAGCGATCATAGGCAGTGCGCGTTCCAGTATTACTATATTTCAGTGGTCTGGATCCGACGGATCTGCCAGCTGTTGATTGAAAATGAGCCCACGTTAGAAATTGCGGGAAATTTGAAATTCCGACATATGCGCCCTCCCATCGAGTGGGTCGCTTAACTATATATGTGAATTTACAGAATCATATGAAGTCGACTGGGTCTGGATGCACAACTATGAAAAACAAAAAAACAGTCGCAACAGGGCAAACCACAATAGTGGCGCAACAGTCTCTTAATCCAAAATATGGCGGTTTATTTAAAAATATTGGGTATTAGATTTTAATAAATTTAATGCTAAGTCCAAATAAAAATTATTGTTTACGGTGAAGTAAGCAATAGTTTCAATGTGAACACAGAGGGGTATCAAAGTTGCTATATACATGGTTAATACATTTTATTTATAAAAATAATGTACAAAAGCAATGTCCTTCTAAATTTGATCCCTAACAAAATAGGGTTGTCCGGGTTGTCAGCACAGTTGAAAGAAATATCTCGTTTAACATAATACCTCTCTGATTTTATTTAAGTTTTTGAATTAGATTGAAACATAACTATACCCACTGAGCAATCACATCTTAGTAATGAATCATCAACATTAAAACAGCGTTTAATGTTGCGACAATATTGATATCGTTATTTTATTTTTTTTGCTAAGTGGATAGCCTTATTTCACCTGCTCTTTAGGAAATTTGTCGTGCCCACCCTAAAATCTTGCCGCGCCCCCCTAAGGGGGCGTGCTCCCTCGGTTGAGAAACCCCGCTGTAATAGATTTCAACAAATTAGTGATTAATAACAATGACATGATTAATTGTAAATTCTTTGATGTATGCACTTACATTTTGGTTATCCCCTAGAAACAACAATTTGCCTTTCGTACTACTTCTAATGTATTTCAATATTACGCCTTTTTTGGACAGAAAACATTAAATTTTTCACAATTTTTAATGAACAACAAATAACTTGTAGCCCAATCAAAAAGAAAAATTACAAATGACGTAGCGTGTACATGACAAATTGATGTACAGACATCTAGTAGATTTTTGTTAAAACAGATTATTATTTTTACAGTTTCCTGTTAAGAGATTTTCTAGTGGCGCCGCCAGCGGTGCCGAAATCCTTGGGTAAACCGTCTCATGAATAAGAGCTAAAGGCATTTTGATGTGCTAGACAAGGAAGAATTTGGGTCTCAGAATTCGATATACGCCTGGTCTCTCACGCCCGACGCGCCCTCATGCGGCCACAGCTGTAAGTTGTTGACTGGGAGTCACGTTGACAGGCGCAAGCGGTTCGCATGCCGCACAGCTGTGAAACGCGTGTTTTTGTTATTAATAAGCGACGAAATGAGCAGGAAATCGGAGGGAAAAGTGTGTTGCGTGCCTGGCTGTCCCAACGCGCAGTTGAAAAATGTCGGTTTGACATTTTATACGTTCCCGCATCGTGATTATGAAGTACAGCGGAAGAAGTTGTGGATTGCGCGTGTACGACGAGAAGGGTAAGTAATAATGTTAACATTCCTATTTCACCTGAATAGAACTATTCAATCAATCTGCAATATTAAAATGAAAACAAATCTCATGTTGCCAGCAGCATTCCTAACCTATAAAAGTAACAGTGATAATGCTTGGAGAAAAATAATTTGAATGCAACAATGCGAATAAAAAGTCATCTCACAATGAAACACTTTTAACTTTTTTTGTATAACACGTTTTATTTAATGTGACTGCAGTTTCGACAAATTTAGCTTGTCATTATCAAACATTATCACTCCATGTTTGATAATGACAAGCTAAATTTGTCGAAACTGCAGTCACATTAAATAAAACGTGTTATACAAACAAAGTTAAAAGTGTTTCATTGTGTAATTAACATGTATAACGAAGTAGAAGCCTCCACAATACAGAATTTAAAAAGTCATCTTTTAATTGAAGTGTCCTTATCTCAGAGATGAAAATGGACCCTGGGTGCCAACGAAGCACACAAGAATTTGCGCTGAACACTTTGTTGGCGGTGTGAAATCAAATAATCCCACAGAGGAAAATTTAAACCCGACAATCTTCCCATGGAAACCGGCAAAGGAATCCTGTGAAGCTCGCAGACAGAGACTTGCCCTTCGCAACGAGAAGAAAAGTGTGAACTCGGCCCGTAATTCTGAAGGTACAACTTTAATTGAATGTGTTCATCAATAATTATTGCATAACCTTGCATGTAGTATTTCTGTTTAATTTCTTTGAGCAATATAAGTTACAAATTACATTTATATTTACGTTTACATTTGTTTATAGAACTAGCCGAATCAGTCGAATCATCTGACTTAATGGAGGCTGGCGATCCACTCCCGGCATTGCCAGAACAACGGGGTAGTTGTGAGATATCGGTGCAGACTGACGAGAACGAAAACATGGGTTGCAACTTATCGATACATTTCCTATAATATAGGTTATATATATAGTACGCTTACCTTGATTTGTACATTGTACAAATTTGCTTTCGATCTAGTGCTTTGAGCACCAGGAGTTTCCCGCAAAACAACTCCCACGATGTCATTGAAATCATCATTTTGGATTTCTTTGACTTCGCTGACGTGGAAGCTATGTAGCAATTTTCGCCCTGTATTTAAGCTTTTCTCGCGAAATATAGATAAATCGACAGCTCCAAATCCGCACTGCACAATAGTTGGCATGTTTTGCCGTCAAAACGGTATGTAACGATGAAAAACCACGATCTGCCGTAACAGGTTTAATCACTACATTTAAACGGCCCCAGTCAACAACTTAGCGGTGCCAGAGCGGCGCTCGAGTCGCGCGGCGTTGAAGAGACCCGGTGTATATTGTTGACACTCCGTGGGGGTGTAGAACACAAAATTGGAGGTAAGCTGAGAGATGTAGAGACGTCTATCTAGTGCATTTTTGTTTAAACAGATTAGCATTTTTACAGTTTCTTATTATAATTTTCTAGTGGCACCGCCTACGGCGCCTAAATCCTTAGGTAATCCATCGGTGAAATAGAGATATAGGGATTTTAATGTGTTAGACAAGCAAGACATTTTCTTTTCGCAATTCCATAGAATTGTTGACACCCCGTGCTGGCATACAAGTTCGCCCTCCAGTATATTGTATATGTAGAGCTCCATAGATAATAGTAAATATTATATTAATGAAACACTTGTATCTTTTCTTCACTTATTTATTTGGAGTACCAAATGCACATTTCGATCACTATGTGATCATTATCAATGGTTGTAATCGGTATTTGTCTTGTGTATCGGATGAAACACGTTTGGGTTTTTTCCCCGAGTAGCATCGGACCTCCCTACTCGGGGAAAAAAACCCAAACGTGTTTCATCCGATACACAAGATAAATACCAATTACAACCATTGATAATGATCACATCGTGATCGAAATGTGCATTTGGTACTCCAAATAAATAAGTGAAGAAAAGATACAAGTGTTTCATTAATTTAAAACCATCTTCACGCAACTCAACAACAATTAAGTAAGTAAATATTATAATAAATTAGGTCTTCATAGTTACAGATATCTGTAACAATTAAAGCTTTCTGTAAAAAAATTGCTGGTAATAAAAACCTGTAATTACAGTTTTCTTCTTACGGTTACTTTGCGATAAAGTTAACAGATGGCTAATGAATCGCTGTGTGCAGATTTCTGTAATTCCACAAATAATTCTGGAATGTGTTCACAGATGAGGCTGGAAAATGTTTTCCGAAGTAAATTAGAATTCAGTCATATTTGAGTGAAAACAGTATTTCATCCTTGTGTAGTTCACAACGGTTAGTGCACCACACCACACCTTCATCACCATCATCATCATCGGTGTGCAGCCGTTGTGGGTGTCGACTTTGATCTTCTACGAAAGATCCGATGGCACCCGGCAGAACTACCACCAACCAACCCCAATGATACCCACTCTCGAAGTGGAGGTTCTGGAAAGGACCTCGATTTTGAATTTTGCGGCAGGGATATGTGAAAGCATACTCCCAAGAAGATACCAATTTTAAAATTGGATTTAAATTAGCTGATTCCCCCTGAATCCGCAAAAGCTAACTTGGAATAACCGAAAGGTTGAAACATTTCAACAACAGGAAAGAAATAGAAAAAAAAATCATCCTTGTGTTCTATGTGAATTATTTGTTTTTATATATGTAGGATTTTTTTCTTTACAGTATGCTGATGCATACGCTGTACATTTTCAGGTATTTGTTGTTTCTATAAAAGCTTCCAAGCCTTTAACGAGTTTCCACACCTTGATTAAGTATGAAGTAAAGTTTCGAGTTTAAAAAAGCCTGAACATTTGGAGGATCAAACATCAAGGAGTGGGTGTATTTTGAAATTTGCTATAAATCAGTGTTTTATACGCGTGGCGCACGAAGTAAAATTCCGAGTTTAGTACAGCTTGAAAATTTAGTTTGGTCGACCAAATCAAATTTTCAGGCTTTTCTAAACTCAAAATTTTACTTCATGTCTAATATAGGATTAGAAACACTTGTTACAAGTTTCAAATTGAAATTTTATAGAAAACCAACGAAAGTTTGAAAATTTGCATTGAATACTCTTAGATAATTATAAAAATTGTCAAGAATACACAAGTATTAAATTAATTCGGCGGAGGTAACAAACAAACAAATTTACGAATCACTAAAATTCGTAAACATTGACAACTTTTTGATGTCTGTAACTTTTCGTGCAATTCGATCAAATTAAATTTATTTATTTTCGAAATCCATTTATCCTGGTCGATACTTTCTGTCCTTATTTTTAACATTTTAATTAAAAATATTAATAAAAATAGTATACACATATTGAAATCAATAAAATTATTACAGGGAATTTTTCTTTTAGGCATACATATCACTATTTTTCGATGTAAATTTTTAGACATTTGTGATTTTATTAAAACTTTTAATGTCTCTAACGAGTGTTTCCAATCCCAGATTAAGCATGAAGTAAAATTTCGAGTTCAGAAAAACCTGAAAATTTGGTTTGGTCGCGTAGCGCGTAGCGCTACGCGACCAAACCAAATTTTCAGGTTTTTCTGAACTCGAAATTTTACTTCATGCGCCACGCGTATAAAACACTGATTTAAAGTAAAGTTCAAAATATTCTGCTTAGTTTTGATCACATGTTTATTAATTTCACAAATGTTTATATAGAATGTATGAATGTGTATCTAAAAGAAAAAATCCCTGTACGTCAATATTAAAAACGTTATTCGTGAAAATACAAACAATGTTTTAATTGATAACACAACTTAAGACAATAAGTATCCATTGAAACAACTACTTACCGTGCAAATACACCTTCGGATATTGAATTATACAATGAAATATATAAAGTCTTATCTTAATTGATTTGCTACAACGCTCTATCAAAGTATATGTAACATTTAGGTCAAATTCTCTTCAAACCAACTAATAAATAAAAATGAAAATTGAAAGGAGAACTTACAAGAAATTAGAACTGAAAGGATTTGGATTAAAACTAATGTCTGAGGCTATCTATTGAAGCGTTTCGAGATTTATCTCTCTTCAGTATAGCTTTGTTTATGACTTTTTAAATAATCTAGGAATAAAATTGAAATAAAAAATAAGCTTTTAAATATTTCATTGTATAATTCAATACCCGGAGGTGTATTTGAGCGGGAAGTAGTTGTTTCAATAGATATTTATTGTCATAAGTTGTCTTAATAATTAAGACATTGTTTGCATTTTAAATTGGGCCTATTTCAAATAAAATCGTCAAAACCAACACACATCATAAATCTTTACATAAACTTCAGGACTGTGAAAATTAGGACAAATTAACAAATAAGTAAATCATACCAACAAAATGTAAAAGTCCAAATTAGTAATTGAATTGATTAGTGGAATTTAACTCAAATTTTAAAACTGTTTTCAACTGAGTAAATCCATTAAAGTAATGTTTCATCAGCATTAAAACAACGTTTAATGTTGCTACAATGTTGATATAACGTTATTTGTTTGTTTTTTGCTCAGTGGGAATTCCCCCCTCCCCTAAAATTGCTCTCTGGATCCGCTCCTGCTTCAGACTGATTTTTAGAGATTAATATGTTCGTTAGAAATCAAAATTGTGTTATGGAGCAACTTGTACATTTTAAATTAGCAACATTTGTTCATAAACAATTAATTGATAATTTACAGATCGATTTGCGGATTTGAGAGACTCAACTGCAGCTAAAAATGTATACGTGTAAATACACCTGATTTTCATTGAAGTTAACAAAACCCAAAAATCTTTGTGTGAAAATAATTTGTAGTAGATTTTAAGCGAACAAACGTAATTACACACATTTCAGTATACTATTGATTGATTGAACAGAAATCAAAGCAAGTATTGCTTTTAATTAAAACCCTAATGTTACCAATATTTAACGTACTACCGACTGCTAATACAACGATTTTTGCACGTTGATTAAACCGATTTAACACAGAGAAAATTCAATTTAATAATAAATAGCATCCATTAGGGGTAGTAAATTATTACACGTTCCTCAGTCAGGGTTTATCTGCCCGGGAAGGAAAAATGAAGGTCTGAAAAGCGGGGGCGCTATAAATTTAATTCTGTAAACTAGCGAACTCGGTGTGTGTATATAAGCTTGTCGGTCTTCCCGAGCGGAGAAATATTCGTCGGAGCAAATATTACGTGAACCCCCTCCAGCTCTTTGTGTAATCAAGTGTAGCCGACTGTATTGAATCTATATATATATATATATATGTATGTTATGTATTTTTCGACGAATCAAAGTAATCCAGCATCAAACAGTTCGTGTCGCGTTAAACTAGAAAGTTGGTCGAGGAAATGTTTTGGTCACAAAGGGAGAATATTTTGTAGGGATTCAATTAGCCACCGGGTTTTTAAATGGTTTTACATGCGAGTTGACAAAAACGTAGATATGTGTTTCGCACGGGAAAATGTAATTAATATTTTATTTTATTAACGAGGACTCTTAAAAGTTTGTATTAAAAATAAATAACAGTTATTTATTTGATATTTTACTTAGTAATCTCAATAAACAGGGATCCCAATGAATTCGCTGTACATTTTCAAGCATTCGTTGTTTTTTTTATAAAAGTGATCAATTTGAAACTAAACGAGTGTGTGTTTCCACTCCTTGATTAAAAATGAAGTAAAATTTCGAGTTTAGAAAAGCTTGAAAATTTTGTTTGCTATACAAGTCAGATCAATTTATTTATACAAGTCAGGGTTGTTAAAAAAGGTTATTTTTTTTATTTTAATTAAAACAAACAGTTTTTTTTACAAAACGTGTTTTTTTGATTGAAACAGCGTTTAAAACATCGGGCCCGTTCATCAGAGACAACAGTTGGGAGTTTACTGCCAACTGTTGGGAAATTCTATGATGACCGGGTTGTTAAACGTGAACTTGTTTGGGATTTTTGCAATCGTACAAAATAGATCGACCGCAGTACCGTTCATTAGATACCAACATACATCACAAAAAAATCCAAACTTGTTAAATGTTGAACATTTTTATGAACGGGCCGGGCCCATTAACAATTGATAACATGTTTAAAACGTGTTTTAAGCAGAACATACAGGGCATTTTTCTTTTCAGAATACATATCCCGATAATTGCAACGTTTTTGCGGGATTTCGTTGTTTCAAAGCGGTTAATTTGAGGCTTTGAACGAGTGTTTTCCACTCCCAGACTAAGCATGAAGTAAAATTTCGAGTTTAGAAAAGCCTAAGAATTTGGATTGGCCGCGTAGCGAAGCGTAGCGGCCAATCCAAATTAGGCTTTTCTAAACTCGAAATTTTACTTCATGCGCCACGCGTAAAAACACTGATTTACAGTGACATTCAAAAAACCACACACACAACAACGATTATAGGCAACCTAATATACGTTAGGGTTATTGGGTTGCTTATAATCACTGTTTTAAACAATTTGTTCAGCGCAGAATTTGAGTCACGTTTTATTTCTATCTACATATTAGATTGCTAAAGCCGTATATTGGAAACTTTACGACATTTCAGCGTTTTATACGTGTGGCGCATGAAGTAAAATTTCGAGTTTAGAAAAGCCTAATTTGGATTGGCCGCTCCGCTTCGCTACGCGGCCAAACCAAATTCTTAGGCTTTTCTAAACTCGAAATTTTACTTCATGCTTAGTCTGGGAGTGGAAAACCCTTGTTTAAAGTTTTCAATTAAAATCTTTAAACAAAAAACAACGAATGTCGTAATATTTAAAAATCACATTGACGCACACACAGTTGTGATATTTTATTGTAATAAAATGTTATGTTTAATAATGTAATTTGAAATATCTTCAACAATTAAGCTACTATTTAAAACGTAAACAAAAAATCATAATGAAGTAGTATAAAAAATAATTTAGCAAATTTATGATAGTAAAAAAATGTTTCAAACAAATTTAACGTTTAAAATATGTTTTAAACAAATTTTAGATTTAAAATAAAACACGACGGCTGTTTTTAAACATGTTTAAAACACTGTTTTAAAACAAAGCGTTTTAAACGTAACAACACTGATAAAAGTATGCAAAAAATACATTCGGGTATAATGTAAAAATAGTGTCAAATAAAATCAGTGTTTTCCATAATTTAAATTTAAAAAATTCTTTAACATTGTATAGTTCTATTTTACAAATTAGATCATAAATTAAATGTTCAACAGATAAACATATAATCCTGTTTTTGTTGAATATGTTTAGATATATGATTATAGAAACGCAAACAAGCATATTACATAATCAATACAAAAATTAATAATTTGAAGTCCTTGGTTATTATATTTTAAATTTATGCTATACATACGCAATTACAATAATAATACATGTAATAATAGTTGCATTAATATTGTTTACACGCGTGGGGTTGGGTTGGAAAATAAATGCATAAAACAACAATTTTAATAAATAAATAGAAACGTGTGTGTAAACAGGCAGCCATGCGTTTTTCGGGCTAACCATTGGTCAATTAAAGAAAAAAAATCCTTGCGGTTTTTATTTGTTGTTTTACAAATATTTATGGAAACTCCATACGTAAATACATCGGTGTAATATACTCGTATAGATAAATAGTTGTGTTGCCCAATATATTATTTTGACAAATATTGAATTCAAAGCAGTTCAATATTTTGGTAAAAAAATGCACTTCCAGGTAGCTCAGGGGGTTAGCGATAGAGAGTATGAGCAACTAGTCTTTAAAACACCAATCCAAGACAACACAATTTATTTACACAAAAAAGCACAGCGACAGTGGCAGCTTGGAAATCAGAGGTGGTGAGTGGTGGCAGCAAAGTCTGGAAGGAAGCGGTTAAGTCCGGAAAACGACGGTAAAGTCCGGACGGCGTCGCAAAGGTTCGGAGGGATTCGGAAAGCGTCGAAGGGGTTTGTAAAAACAGCGGTGAAGTCCGCGAAGGTCCGGACCGCATCGGTGAAGTCCGGGAAGGTCCGGACTGCGTCGGTGAAGTCCGGGAAGGTCCGGACCGCATCGGTAAAGTCCGGAAAAACCCGGAAGGCATCGACGATGTCGGAAGAACAACACAGCCTGGAAAAGTCCGGTGAGGTTTAGAAGGCATCGTTAAAAGGCTACTGTCATCAATGTAGACCGGAACGGCGAGAGGCAGCAATTCCGGTTCTTCTGATTAGCGCACTTGCACTCATGGACACCCGCACACAGGGGCAAGCGGGAGCACTTGCCCTCCCCGGATTTCATCTTAAATGGGCCCCTTTAACACAACACCACGAATTATATGTAAGGTAAAATGATGTAATGAAAAAATCATTTAATTAAAATGCAGTTATATTACTTTCTTCCATTTTATTTTTTGATGCTAGATGTACATTTCCTTATTATTCGAGCACGAGCAACTACTCCTTAAAACACCAATCCAAGACAAAAAATGTATTTACACAAAAAAAAGCACAGCGACAGTGCCAGCTTGGAAGCTTGTTGAGTGGTGGCAGCTAAGTCTGGTAGGAAGCAGTTAAGTCCAGGAGACGACGGCGTCGCATAGGTTTCGAGGGATTCGGAAGGCGTCGAAGAGGTTCGTAAGAATAGCGGTGAAGTCCGGGAAGGTCTGGACCGCGTCTATAAAGTCCGGAAAAATCCGGAAGGCATCGAAGAAGATCGGAAGAACAGCACAGCCGGGAAAAGTCCGGTGAAGTGCGGAAGACCGGTTTTTCTGATTATCGCACTTGCACTCATGGGCACCACCCAGACATATGGGCAAGCGGATGCACTTGCCCTCCCGGGAATTCATCTTAAAGGGGCCCAATCAACACCACAAATTATATATAAGGTAAAATGATGTAATCACTTAGTTATAATGCAATTATATTACTTTTTTCACTTTTATTTTTTGATGCTAGATTTACATTTCCCCATTATCAATAGCTAGCCAGTTAGCTATTGATATTGGGTACATGCTACCCGAAATGTACACTTCTGTGCAATAAAATTAAGCACACAAAATATCTTATAGTTCAAAGCGGACATGATGCGTTTCCTAGTTACGAAAATATGTAAATATGTCAATTTCCTTAGTGTCAAAATGCCGCGCCATTTAGACAACGATTTAAAAATTCGAATTCTAACTAAAATAGAAGATGATTTTTGTATTGGACAAATAGGTCGATTGATGAACTTCAATAAAAACACTGTTTTTAGAGTTAAGAAACGTTGGAAGCAGGAAAGAAGTATTGTGGTGTTTTATCATTTATTAAAACTGCTGCTAGGCAATTAAAACAGACCCGAATTAAACAACTAGAAACTTGTGAAAAATAGTTATGAGACATGTGCTCAATTTTAATGCACAGAAGCGTACATCTAGCATCGAAAAATAAAAGTGAAAAATGGAATATAACTGCGTTTTAATTGAGTGACTCAAAATCTTCACGTAACTCAAATAACTACATTAATGTAAAAATAAATGCATAAATATTAATACATAGAGCAATTCTAACACGTATTTTCCACTCCTTGATTAATCATGAAGTTTAGTAATTTCTTAACAATCTCTGTTAACTTCATAGTTATCGTACGTCTCGTAATCTTGTACAGGGGTCAAAATCAAACATAATTTTGTTGTAAGTAGGGTACCTAGAAATGTTAAAAACTTTGAGAAATGTTCAATAATGTTAAGACTTTAGAAAGATTCAATATTTATACTTTTCGTGTGTTAAAAAGTAAAGCTCGCCGCAAACAAAGTAGGACACTAAACGCAGAAAACATCGAAATTGGGGAAATTTATCAACTGTTAGGTAATTTGTTGAAATAAATCAAAGTGATGTAAATAAAAACGAAACATGCATTTAATTTATGTATGAGCCGTTTATTTTAAAAGTGGCCTAACTTCATTTCTAATTATTTTGTCGTTGACTATAATAACCTTTATAATTTAAGGTTTTCAGTCATAAAAAACAATTTGTGATTAAGTATATTTAAAATATGTATTATATATTTTAATTATACTTAACCAGAAATTGTTGTTTATGACAAAACACCTCAAATTATAAAGATTTTTTAAGTCAACAACAAAAATTTGAGGAATGGAGTTAGGACACTTAAAAAAACAGCTTACATTATATTATATATTACTATTAGGAACCATATACTGTTTTTCATTTGAGGTTGCGGTTTACTAGAGTGAGACAGACTCTGCCCGGCTGGGCAGAATGGCCAGAGTGAGATAGACCTATGTTTCTATTTCCAACATAAAAAGGTAAAATATATCATAGACATTTTTTTCAATTAATGTTAAGCTAATTGAATGCAGAATATACGGACACCCTTGAATTTTAGGTACTACAAGTTTTTGGTGCCTAAAAAGGGGTAAATAAATGACTCAATAAAATGCTATTTTCAGGATTTTTTTACAAGAATACTTAAAATGTTAATCGTTTTAAATTGGCCACATTAAAATCCCCCAAGTTTTAGGATTATTTTGATGTATAGTGACTACCGAAAACGTTGGATTCTACCCATAAAAAATCGCAACCTTAAGTAGACTTACATATTCCTTATAAACGTTTTCAAAATTAATCAACATGAGATAAAACCTAAGTAGTATATATTGAACTTTAAAATATTTTAATGTTTAGACGCCTGGCGCATGAATTAAAATTTCGAGTTTAGAAAAGCCTAATTTGGATTGGTCGCTCCGCTTCGCTACGCGACCAATCCAAATTTTCAGGCTTTTCTAAACTCGAAATTTTACTTCATACTTAATCTGGGATTGGAAAAACTCGTTAGAAGCTTCAAATTGTAAATTTAGAGCAATAAATCGTGATACGTATACCTAAAATAAAAATTAATTGAATATTGGATAATTTACCAAATTAATTAATTAATTAAATTGGCAACATTTATATAATTGTGCGATAATTATTAAAATGCACTAAATAAGTAAAATTTTTTTAGCATTTTGTAAGTAATTGAAATCCTACAAAATTTACGAAAACTCATAATAATCACAGACATTGGTTAAAATAATAAATATTATACATCAAATGAATTAAACACGATTTTATTCACGAAATGAATTTTGATTTCACGAGCGCCTCGGCGCGAGTGAAATCATTTCTTTGAGCGAATAAAGGTGTTTAATTCACGTGGCGTATATATGTTTTTATCCAATTTTGACGAAATTGTAAAGAGTGTACTTTACATTTATTTTTAAATACATTTTTTAACTCACTAGTGACCTAAAAAAATTTTAGTTCACTAGTGAATAAAACCGTGTTTATTACGGTTGTTATGGAGTTAATAATGTCGATTTAAATTCACAAAATGGAATAAATATATTTAATTGTTTAAGTTACCTTTCTCTAAGCGAATTCAAGGCAGTTTATTGTTTTCTTGAATCCACTTATGCTGGGTTTCACCAACGTCAATTAAATCGGCCGATAGTTATTAATCGATTAAAATCTGATAATATTTTATGAGTTATCGTAAATTCTCTAGGATTTCATCAACTTACAAATTGTTCAATTAATTTTACGTATTTAGTGCATTTTAATAATAATCGCACAATTATATAAATGTCGTCAATTTAATTAATTAATATATGTCAAAAAAATCAATCAATTCAAATGACATTGATGTTTATGATATGGAAAATGTGTATTCCAATCGACAAATAAATTTAATCAACGAAAAAGACTTAATTGAAGTTGGTGAAACCAGACATTGGATAATTATAAATGGTTATCGATTTTAGCTTATTAACTTAATATTAAGTAGGAATTGTTATATGGGTGCTAAAGTCGGCCCTTTCGGAACACCTAGATGAAACGGTTTTTTGTTGTTGTGAAAATCGCATTGTCTAAAAATTATAATGTAAGAATCTGTTTTGTAAACAATCTAAGTTATTCTATTGTAAATGGAAGCGTGGATTCAATAGAAGCGGCGAGAACGCCCTCGAGGGCTGGCCGCTGTTCGCCCTTCGCCCTTAATCCAGTTAAGAGTTGCCAAGTGTAATGAAGTGATGAACGCCAGTAATTTATACATATACACACACACACATGTTCAAAACTGAATGTGAGTCGCGTATACTAGATATTCATATTAAACATATATTAAATTAATGTGCAGTTTGCGAAAGTGATGTTAATCAAAATTATTGTTAATAATAATCAATTTAAAGAAAAGGAATTATGCGTTGGGGTCAGCAACGCGATGCCCGCTGGCATCAGGGTGTCCATGAAGCAATTTGAAAGTGCCCGACATTAAAACAACTAAATAATACATTTTAGATGTTTTAATTTGTTTTTACTTTCCCCCGTATGTAATACAAAGGGAAAGTATTGTTTTCGTGAAAATGTTCGAATCAAAAATTTTAGCGGAAATATCCGTTTTGAGGTCCCCTGAGTCGAATAAGACCATTTTTGAGAAATGTCTGTCTGTCTGTCTGTCTGTCTGTGTGTCTGTGTGTGTGTGTCTGTGTGCGCTGTACCGCAAAAACCGCTAAAGATGTCGATATGAAACTTAAAACTTAAGCTTTTTGTTACAATCGGAAGAACTGAAAAGCTTTTGGTGAAAATCGGAAAACCGGAAGTGGTACTTTACTCTTATCGTTTTTCAGTTTTTTCAGATTTTTTCAATAAATGTTCATCAAACAAAAAATTCTTTTAATTAAAAGTTGTAGATAATAACAAAATGAAGATGTATTGTTCACTTACTTTTTGTCATAGCACTCTTAGTTTTTGAGATATTTCAAAAGTTGTGTGTTTTATCTAGTTATTGAGGACCACTTCGTAATATGTTATAAAAAGAACGTTTTTCGGGAACTTTCAAACACAATTTTCTACAGGGTGATTCATTAGCCTCTTTACAAACTTTAAAAAGTGATTTAATACGCAATTTACGGGGAAAGTACTATGATGGACACATCACCATTTTTTCTTTCCAAATACCCTTTACCTTTCGGTGTCGGTTTTTTTATGTACATTTCAAAATTTATAATACAAACTTAATATTTATTCTTCTTCTGAGGGCTTTTTGCATTTCTTTCTCCATTCTTCTCTGCTTCTTGTTAGGTTCTTTAGGTCATCTCATTTGATTCCTCTTACTTGTGCTGCTATTCGTACCTCCTCTATTCAAGATTTTCTGGGCCTCCGTCTTCTTCTCTTTATTAGAGAGCGAACATAGTTTTTTTTCAGAGCTGGGATGAATCCTCAAAAACAGGATTCGAATCACGAATCCGAATCACCTCGAATACTCGAATAAAAGATTCGTAAGTGACAAATATGATTCGAATCAAAGATTCGAATTCTCATTTTTGAATCACGGATACAAATCCTTTAAAAATAAATTTGAATCTATTATTTGCAACCAGTAACATTTTATTCCATCAGTTTCGAATAACAAAAATGTTAATTTACCGACTAAATATCTGATTAATTAATGATGATATATGTGTTATTGAACTTCATTTTAAGTCAGTGTTTTATACGCGTGGCGCATGAAGTAAAATTTCGAGTTTAGAAAAGCCCCGTGAAAATTTGTCTCGGGTCGCTGCGCGACCCTCGACAAATTTTCTACGCGGGGCTTTTCTAAACTCGAAATTTTACTTCATGCTTAGTCTGGGAGTGGACAACACTCGTTCTTAGAAGTTTCAAATTAAAGGATCACTCTAGATTACTAAATTTATTACCATTTTAAAAAGGCTACAGCTCGAAGGACCAATCATGCTCTTCGGAGACCGAAGGACTATAGGGAATCCAAGTTTATTTACAAGAAAACAACGAATATCTTAAGGTTTACAGCATGGATAGGAAAGAAAACATCCAATTTTGAAAAAATATCGAAGTTGGGTTGATTTTCAGTGCGTTTTTAACTTCACATTAAATCAGTGTTTTATACGCGTGGCGCATGAAGTAAAATTTCGAGTTTAGAAAAGCCCCGTGAAAATTTGTCTCGGGTCGCTGCGCGACCCTCGACAAATTTTCTACGCGGGGCTTTTCTAAACTCGAAATTTTACTTCATGCTTAGTCTGGGAGTGGACCGTCAAGATTTTCTACATGTCGAGATTTTCGATATTTCTAGATTTATGTCGATTTATTCACAGTTTGTTATTGTATTAAATGCAACTTTAATATTAAATAAAAACGGTTTTTTTTAGGAATAGAACATTCACCCATAAAGAGCCGACCAAATTATAAAGTTAACTCTAAAATTTAATTTTAGACAAAATTTTGAATCATTTTCTATGATTTCAATGAATGATTTATTATATTACATACGTCGATTTTTTAAAAAAGTTAAATTTAAAATTCAAACGAGTGTTGTCCACTCCCAGACTAAGCATGAAGTAAAATTTCGAGTTTAGAAAAGCCCCGCGTAGAAAATTTGTCGAGGGTCGCGCAGCGACCCGAGACAAATTTTCGCGGGGCTTTTCTAAGCTCGAGATTTTACTTCGTGCGCCACGCGTATAAAACACTGATTTAAAGTGAAGTTAAAAATGCACTGAAAACCAACCCAACTTCGATACTTTTTCAAAATTAGATGTTTTCTTTCCTATCCATGCTGTAAACCTTCAGATATTCGTTGTTTTCTTGTAAAAAGCTTCGATTTCCTGCAGTCCTTCGGTCTCCGAAGACCATGGTTGGTCCTTCGAGCTGTAGCCTTTGTAAAATGGTAATAAGCTTAGTAATCTAGAGTGATCCTTCAATTTGAAACTTCTAAGAACCAGTGTTGTCCACTCCCAGACTAAGCATGAAGTAAAATTTCGAGTTTAGAAAAGCCCCGCGTAGAAAATTTGTCGAGGGTCGCGCGGCGACCCGAGACAAATTTTCACGGGGCTTTTCTAAACTCGAAATTTTACTTCATGCGCCACGCGTATAGTACACTGATTTCAAGTGAAGTTAAAAATATACTATTAACGTTGGATATTTTTCATGGTTAAGTAACCAAATATCCATTCACAAATATTTGAATTATTCGAAAATTTCAATATTTATATTCAAATATGAATAATTTAGTGATTTAAATATTCATATTAGAATATTTAACTATTTGAATTAATCGAATTCGAATCCCAGCCTGAATAGCGATGATTCGAATTATTTAGGAGGATTTGAATCCGTGTATGAGGATTCGAATGCTTTTATAAGGATTCGATTCCTTTTATAAGGATTCGAATCCTTTTATAAGAATTCGAATCCTTTTATAAGGATTCGAATCCTTTTATAAGAATTCGAACCCTTTTATAAGGATTCGAATCATCTACGTCTGGATTCGAATACGAATCCTTTTAAAAAAATGTAACGAATCCGGATCACGAATCCGTTTTCACTAAAGTATTCGAATACCTCTGTTGAATCCTCTAAAAGGATTCGAATCCGGGAATCGAATCCTGCCGAGCTCTGGTTTTTTTGAATACTATACTTTTATACTTTAACTTTTGTACAAATTATTAAGGGAAATCAATAAAACTCGATATTTTACTTCATGCTTAATAGAAGATTAAAAACACTTGCTGCGAGTATAAAATTAAAGAATTAATACAAAAATAGATACTTGCGTTAAATGTTAAATAAAGAATTGATCACTTATTTTTTTTAAAAAAAAGGGAGGACTGATTTTACTAGTTAGTTAATATTTTACTTTTATTTTTTATTTTATTTACTTATTTATACGGAAATCTCCATTTTACATTAAATATGTATATAATAAGTGTGTGTAAATTAAACATATAACAAATAATACAATGCACATGATAGTTATAAAATTCAAGTTACAATTAGCTAATAAATACAATTAAAAAACAACTACAAGATCAATGAGCGAAAGGTGGCGCTTAAACATATTGTAAGAATTACAAAATATTAAAAAGTTCGGAAATGTATTTAGTATATTACAATATTTCATTATGCGACAAACAGGATTATTAGAGGCATAATTTGTGCGATGGGTGTTTAAACGAAACAAAGATTTGTTTCGTAGAACAGTGGATGAATAAAAATTAACGTTTAATGCCCCAACCAATATGCTACTGTTCACAAAACCATTAATTAGTTTGTACCCATAGCACAAATCTAGCATAACTCTTCTGTAGCGCAGAGATTTTAAATTTAATACATTTAGCATATAAGATCGGCTATAATTTATCCGAGCAATTATACTTTAACTTTTGTACAATTTATTAAAACGAAATCAATAAAACTCGATATTTTACTTCATGCTTAATAGAAGACTAGAAACACTTGTTGCGAGTATAAAATTAAAGAATTAATAAAGAAATAGATACTTGCGTTAAACGTTAAATAAAGAATTGAATTGAATAAATAAGCTTGGAAAAAAAGGGCGAACCGATTTTACTAGTTCAAGTGCGCTGCGTGTGTAGCTATGCCACTGGTACTTAGAGATGTAGATATGCCACTGGCACTTAGAGATTTTTACTTTTCAAATAGTCGTTGTAATGATGAAGATGAAGGATAAGTGGCGGGAAACATTTATGTGTGTGGGTGTGATTATGTCTGAAGTTTTTGGTGGATTGTTCTTGATGGCTGTGATGATACGGGGTCGTTGGAGTTTAAGGGGCGGGAAGGGGTGTGTAATCGATCCTTGATGGTGGCAGTGACTCGTGAAAATTGGGAAAGTTCCGTATAATTCAAGTGATGACAATATTATTATCATGCATGCGTTATAATTATTATTATGCATAAAAGAAAACTTTGCTTATTCCGTGAGTTGAACTTTTTTATGACATGATTTTATCCAGTCAACATAAATTTACAATATAGCGAGATTTTGTTGATAGAAATGTTGATTTTATTTGGTTGCATTTGAAATGAAAGAAATTTGTAAATAAACACATAAAATATCCTGAAATGTTTGGTGAATACGACTAGCACACAAAAATATAAACTTTAGTTGAATTCGGGAGAGATGTCCTATGACTCATTGATGTGGAATGTATGGTTCAATTTTTTTAAGAAGTATGTCGACAGTTGCCTTTTTCCAAAAACCCCTAAGTCCACTGTTTTCAAATGGATATAGGGGTTAAATTCAAATTCAAAACTATTTGAATTCGAGAAAATAAGCTTACGCTTCTTATAGTAGATAACCTAAGACATTAGTTTTAATACAAGTCCTTTCATTTATAATTTGTTGTTATCTCTCCTTTTATTTTAAATTTGTATTGTTAGTTGGTTTGAAGAGAATTTGACCTTAACGGTACATATACAGGGTGTCCACAAAGGGTAGGGGGTATTTGTAAATTAAATAAAAAATAAAATGTAAGTAAGAAAAAATAAAGTATTATAATAATTTTTAGACAAAGTTTTGGAAAATTAAGTGCCAAAGATTACGTTGTCCAAATGTTGACCCTCACGCTGCTGGCAATCCTCTAACCGAAACGGAAATTAGCCGCTACGCGTCTCTCTGGAAACTGCGACCACTTCGGTGCGGATGTTGTCCTTCAATTGCGGTATAGTTTGTGGTTTGTTATTATAAACTTTCTCTTTTCTCTTTAAGGGGCAAGGGCACTTACTGTAAACTGTGAACGGTATTGCAACATGTTAAGGAACTTTTTGGTTTCAAAACTGTAGGTGTTTGAAGGTTTTAATATGGAAACATGGTTTCAACAAGATGGGGCAACTTGCCACACCTCAAACTAATCACTTGAGGTTGTCAATGAACTTTTCCCGGAAAAAGTGATCTCTCGTCAAGGCACCATTAACTGGCTTCTGAGAAGCCTCGATCTTACACCCCTTGGTTATTTCCTATGGGGATACCTTGAAGAGAGAGATTATAAAAACAAACCACGAACTGTATTGCAATTGAAGGACAACATCTGCACTGAACTGGCCGCATTTCCAAAGAGATGTGTAGACGCGTAGCGGCTAATTTCCGTTTTCGGTTAGAGGAGTGCCAGCAGCGTGAGGGTCAACATTTGGACAACGTAATCTTTGGCACTTAATTTTCCAAAACTTTGTGAAAAAATTAATATAAAACTATATTTTTTCTGACCTTTATTTTATTTTTTAATTCAATTTACAAATACCCCCTACCCTTTGTGGACACCCTGTACTTTAATAGAGCGTTGTAACAAATCAAATTCAATAAGATTTTAAATATTTCATTGTATAATTCAATATCCGGAGGTGTATTTGCACGGGAAGTAGATGTTTCAATGGATATTTATCGTCTTAATTTGTCTTATTAATTAAGACATTGTTTGCATTTTCAAGAATAGTTTTTTCGTAACTTTATATATTATAGATATAGGGGTTTTTGGAAATAGGCGATTCATTTGTATCTGCAACGATTTTTCCTAGTTGTGTCAAATTTTAACGTTACATGACAATGTCATACTGTTTAGATCGCGAATATATTAATGTTCTTTCTTTTAGAAAAGCTTCAAATCATAATTTCTTGTGAAATTTTTCCTTCAAGTATACATATTCCAATTACGTGTTGTAGATTTTTAAATATTCATTGTTTTCTTAAAAAAGGTCAATTTGAAGTTTAAACGAGTGTTTTCCACTCCCAGGTTAAGCATGAAGTAAAATTTCGAGTTTAGAAAAGCCTGAAAATTTGGTTTGGTCGCGAAGCGCGGAGCGACCAAACCAAATTTTCAGGCTTTTCTAAACTCGAAATTTTACTTCATGCGCCACACGTATAAGACACTGACTTCAACCGAAGTTTACTCATTCACAATATTTCAGTGCGTTCAGTGTTTAGTACGCGTGGCGCATGAAGTAAAATTTCGAGTTTAGAAAAGCCTGAAAATTTGGCTGGCCGCTCCGCGCTTCGCGCTACGCGACCAAACCAAATTTTCAGGCTTTTCTAAACTCGAAATTTTACTTCATGCTTAGTCTGGGAGTAGAAAACACTCGTTTTAAGCTTGAAAATCAACATATATGCATTATTTATTTCTATAAATACCTGAACTATTTAGTAGATGTCTAAATTTACTTTAAAACGATTGTGCACATTAATTAAAATGATTTGTGGCTAGGTTTTTGCAAATTTAGTTTTACGAAGACATTGTCAAAATGTGATGTTTAACCTCAAAATTTTAAAGCTGCATACCGGAACATATGTTTAACTAAAAAAAATAACATTTCGCTTTTTTGCTTTTCACTGCCACAAAGTACTTCCATATTATCTAGTATTTCTAATAAGCCGAATAAATACAGAAAATCTTCCTTTTTAGTAGAAATATCCCGAAGTGTACTCTGTCATGTAATTAGGAGTTTGTTAAATTTTAAAAACGTTCAATTTAAAGCTTCCAGCGAGTGGTTTCACTCCCAGGTTAAGCATGAAGTGAAATTTCGAGTTTAGAAAAGCCTGAAAATTTGGTTTGGTCGCTCCGCGAAGCAGCTTTCAATTTGAAGCTTCTAACGACTATATCCAATCCCAGATTGGAGCGACCAATCTAAATTAGGCTTTTCTGAACTCGAAAGTTTACTTCATGCACCACGCGTATAAACACTAAAATATTGTGAAGTTTAAAATATACTACTTCGGATTGGTTAAGGCCGTAGCCAGTTGGGGGATATGGGGGTTGAAACCCCTCTCGAAATTGTCAAAATGTAAAATTTTTGTAGGAAAAAGCGGTCCTGAAAGAGCAAAAACAATATTTTTAACAGTTTCGTAATAACGATTCAGTGATTTAATGTTTCTCTTTGCGGGCGGATTACATCAAGGAACACCATTCTCTTGTGTTTTAGGAATTTTCGGGATCTCTCCCACAACGGTAGAGATCCCCGCAAACATCGAGGCGGTACGAGCTGCTTTTGAACGGAGCCCTCGGCGGTCCGCTATTCGTCACGCTCAAGCTCTTCGAATATCTGACAGAAGTGTTCGCCGAATTCTCCACAAAGACTTAAACTTTAAGCCGTATAAGCGTCGTATAGGCGTCGAATTCCTGTCTGGATAGTTTGTTTCCAACAGGATGGGGCAACTGCCCACACGGCACGTGTATCTATGGAGCTACTGAGAACATCGTTTCCCGGTAGGTTAATCTCACACCGCGGTGACATCCCATGGCTGGCACGTTCTCTGGATCTGTCACTATGTGACTTTTATTTGTGGGGTTGCCTAAAGGTAAAAGTGTACCTTGACAAGCCTCGAAATTTGGCTCAACTGCGTGATAATATTCAGCGAGAAATTCGTGCGATTCCTCGAGCAACTTTGCAAGGAGTGATGACTAATAATAATAATATAATAATAATAATAATTTATTCATGCTAATAACAATATTGTTTTACATACGTCAGGTAGAGATTCTGTGATAGCAAAGCCATACAATGATTAAACATAGAACATATTAAAATAGTGACAACAGTGAAACTTTAACCCCCCACTTCAGCGGTGCATCGAAGCCGGAGGTCGTCATTTTCCTGAGGTAATTTGCGCTACTTAAGGGTTCTTTTTCTAAGTTTTTGTATACGTTATAAACTTTTAATCTTCCTGTTTACAAACATTTTTTTCTATTAAAATATCTTGAAAACTGATCGAGTTGTGCTATTTTAAAAACCATCAGGTAACGCTGCCGGACCCTGTACATATCTGACGTTGACGGCTCCATGACAAAAATGTAAAATTTATAACGGTCTAAAACATAAAAACAAAGTCTTCACAGTTCACTCAACAAATTGCTTTACTTACAACGCCATGCGCGGCCTCCACAGACTAAATATTCTTGACTTCGCCAAGGGACACGAAGGTCGCGATCGGTCCCAAAATATGTGCACTTCTGTGCGCCCTAGTGTTAACTACACTAGTGCTATAAAAGCGAATGTATTTACTGAACTTTCATTCTTGACTATTTGTTACTTTCCCCCGTATGTAATACAAAGGGAAAGTATTGTTTTCGTGAAAATTTTCGAATCAAAAATTTTAGCGGAAATATCCGTTTTGAGGTCCCCTGAGTCGAATAAGACCATTTTTGAAAAATGTCTGTCTGTCTGTGTGTCTGTGTGTGAGTCTGTGTGCGCTGTACCGCAAAAACCGCTAAAGATATCGAGATGAAACTTGAAACTTAAGCTTTTTGTCACAATCGAAAGAACTGAAAAGCTTTTGGTGAAAATCGGAAAACCGGAAGTGGTACTTTACTCTTAGCGTTTTTCAGTTTTTTCAGATTTTTACAAGAAATGTTCATCAAACAAAAAATTATTTCAAATAAAAGTTGTAGATAATAACAAAATGAAGATGTATTGTTCACTTACTTTTTGTCATAGCACTTTTAGTTTTTGAGATATTTCAAAAGTTGTGTGTTTTATCTAGTTATTGGTGTGTGACAGTGTATGTGTCGATACAATTAAAAAATGTTTCAAATAAAAGTTGTAGGAAATGAAAAACTAAAGTTTTTTTGTAGATTCACTTTTTGTCATAGCACTCTTAGTTTTTGATATATTTAATAAATAGTGTTTTTTATCTAGTCATTGATTTGTGTCAGTGTATGTGTTGATACAATTGAAAAATGTTTCAAATAAAAGTTGTAGGTAATAAAATATTGAAGATTTTTTGTATCTTCACTTTTTGTCATAGCACTCTTAGTTTTTGAGATAATTAATAAATAATGTTCTTTTATCTAGTCATTGGTTTGTCTCAGTGTGTGTTGATACAATTGAAAAATGTTTCAAATAAAAGTTGTAGTTATCAAAAAGTTGAAGACATTTTGAAAATAATAATGCTACAAATATTTTAAAAGTGATTTAATACGCAATTTACGGGGGAAAGTACTATGATGGACACATCACAATTTTTTTATTGAGTTATGTGGAGTATTTAATCACAATAAAAAACACTTTTATTCCTTACTTCACTTTTATTTTTATTCGTTAGATGTACATTTCGAGTGCATAGCACTCATTATCAATAACTAATTCATTCTTGATTTAATACCAGCTTTTATGGCCACTGGCCACACTGTGCGGCGGGCCTGACTAATATATACTAGTATATTAACGTAAGAGAATATTAAAGTAAGTTTCTATTTGTTGATACATTCTGCAAAACATTCGTTGGCAGTGTTAATATTTAAAATTATTAAAAAGAAACTGTAAAATATATACCCGACGCATTTACCAAAATGTTGAATAATGTATAAAATGAGTAGTTAACCTCATTTGTCCCAGGATCTTGTGTTTCAAAAACTATGTATTTAAATATTTTTAAATATTCCACTTTGTAAAACAGTTAAATAAATAGGGGCATAATCTATTTTTTATGACTCCTGATAGGAAGTTTTAGTTTTTAAAAAAATGTATGTAAAACAGTTAAATAAAGGGGGGCATAGGTAATCCATTTTTTATGACACGTGATAGGAAGTTTTAGTTTGCAAAATAATGTATATGATAATTACCGTAACTGGTTACTAATTTTAAAATCATTCATTTGAATTCACTATTTGATTATGTTATAGCTTTTGTTTCCGGCGCATTCACCAAAACAAAGTGCATTGATATTAATGTGTACCAGTATAAACAATTGATTAATGTATACCAATATAAACAATTGAATAACGTATTTAAATTGACCCCAAACATTATATTCACTCATGAACTATACAATAAACTACCTATTTTTAATTACCCTATTTATCCCCTGGTTGTTAACGTTTGTAAAAGTCCCTTCTAAAAACGATATGAGCAACATGAAAGTTTAATCGGCCGTCGTAATTTGTTGATAGAATTTAGTGGAACGCTAGTTTATCGCGGCTGTAAAATTTTAGTGTTTTTTCTCGAACGAGCCCGAATCACTCTGGGACTCTAAAAAGGCGCGCGCGGAGAGGGAGGAATTAGCGGGGCGATTTTCCACGGTTAAAACTTTTCCAAAGTGTGTGTCCCATAAAACATAATTCACGTGAGTTTAATCATGGCAATAAGAAACTTCAAACGCAAACTACCGCGAGCTGGGTTAAAAGAAATATGTAATATGAGGAATCGCTTTATTCAGTTAGGAAAATGGGGAAATATGGATAGGAGGAAAAGGCGAGTGGTGAAGTTTTCGGTTAGTTTAAAATTTAGTTTGGAGATTACTTACTTAAAATAAATTAAGTTAGGAAGAACGGCAGTTGCATAAATACATATTTTAAATAAAGTCCCTACATAAACTAAGCTAATAATTACATAGAATAGCAGAAAATGTAATCCTCAATTTCAGTCAACTGAAGATATTAGTTTAAATCAGGGTTGTTGAAAAAACGTTTTTTTCATTGTAATTAAAACAAACAGTTTTTTTACAAAACGTGTTTTTTTACTGAAACATTGTTTGACACATTAGAAATTAAAAACATGTTAAAAACTTGTTTAAAACATGTTTAAAACGTGTTTCAAAATAACCAGCCTTATTAATAGACTTTAGTATAAGCTTAAACACAGTTCTAAGGATGATTTTGACATTTTCGGATTAATAAAACGTTTTAGTAGATTACTATTGTGAGTTTACAACTAATAATTAATTTGTATACAAGGTATAAGTTTAAGTCTTGTACATAACCTCAATTGGCATAACAAAATAGAGTTATTTAGAATTCATTTAATAATGCAATAAATCATAAATGTATAAGCCTTATCAGAATATTTTGAACTTCATTTGAAATAAGTGTTTTATACGCGTGGCGCATGAAGTAAAATTTCGAGTTTAGAAAAGCCTGAAAATTTGGTTTGGCCGCTCCGCGCTTCGCGCTACGCGACCAAACCAAATTTTCAGGCTTTTCTAAACTCGAAATTTTACTTCATGCTTAGTCTGGGAGTGGAGACACTTGTTAGAAGTACATTTTAATTTAATTTATTAGAAGAAAATCATTTTCACAAACATAAAAAAAAAACGTGATTACAATGAAGTTAGAACCCATAGAAATGTAGTGTTGCCACGTTCATTTCAGCATTATTTCAAAACTAACTAATAGCATGTATTATTATCGTATTTGTATGCGTTTAGTAGAGAATAACTAGCATTAAACTATAATGATATTAACGACAATTCTATTAATAAGGCTGAACATGTTTAAAACACGTTTTAAATCCCATTTATGCCACATAATTGTGATATTTTATAATGATAACATTTTATTTTCAATAATGTAATTTGAAATATCTTCAACAAATGAGCTAATATTTAAAAACGAAAACAAAAATGTTTAATAAAATAGTATAAAATAAAGTTCAATTTAAGACAATTAAAATGGTTTAGGCAAATTTAAAGTTTAAAACATGTTTTAAACGAATTTAACACTTAAAACATCTTGAAAGCAAAACCGTTTAAAACACGACGGCTGTTTTTAAATATGTATAAAACACTGTTTTAAATCAAAGTGTTATAAACATAACAATCCTGGTTTAAATCATGTGTTTATTTAGTTGCATTTAAAGAGTGTCAAAGAAATTTGTAAATGAACACAGAAAATACCCTGTAAAAGGATTTTATTTTGGCGAATGCGCCGGGCAGACACACATTAGTAGGTATACAGTGCTTTCGAAAAGAAATGCATACATTTATTAAAATCTAAATTATAAAGTTTTTTGAAAAATCTGTAGACAGGTCGATTTTTATTTTTAATTGCACGTTTGGTCAAATACCGAAATCACGTACAGGGTGATTCAGGTAAGAGTTATGGTGTCACCGACCATTTTTTTAAAAAGAAGTCAAACATTTTTGCTAGATGTATTTAAAAGAAAATAATTTTCTGCATACAATAAGGTGTTTACAAGTATAGGTCAAATAAAAATAATCAAGAAAAATGACTTTGAAATTTTAAAATGTCAATTTAATAAAAATCGTATTTTAATATCGAAATCTTGTTGTGTTAATTAGTAAAGATGTCTATGCGACATGAACAGTATAAAACTGACAGTTAAACGAGTTTGTTTTTATTCAAATGTCGTAAGCATAAGTTGACATTTTAAAATTTATTAAGTTATTTTTTTTTAATTTATTAAGTTAAGTTATTTTTGTCAATTATTTTTGTATTTAACCTATATTTGTAAATAGCTTATTGTACGTGGAAAATAATTTTCTTTCAAATATGTTCTGTAAAAATGTTCCACTTCGATTTAAAAAAATGGTCGGTGACGTCAGTGCTCTTAAATGAATCACCCTGTATATGATTTCCGTATTTGACCAAACGCGCAATTATCTCTCCTTTAATTTTAAATTTGTATTTGCTAGTTGGTTTGAAGAGAATTTGACCTAAACGTTACATATTTATTTATTTATTTATATATTTATTATCCAACAGATTCATAAGATCTAATAATAGGATAAATTAGAAAAATACAATTATAGCGCAATACAGTATAGTCACAATCGTTCACAATATAGCACTGCATATACTTTGAAATACAATGATTTTTACATAACTTAAAAACAAAAATAAAAATAAAAAAAATAAATAAAAAGTAGAATTAAATTAAATGAAAACATGAAGTAGCGTAGTTAATGTCGATAATTCCGATAACCACATCTAGCGCAATCTTAATACATTTATATGTTATTCAACATGTAATGCGATGTCAAATGAGCAGTGAGCATTGATAAATTAATATGAAATATATCAATATCATGAGGCAGCATGTTTACCGAGTTACACATAGACATGATGGGCGAGTTAAGATAGTGTGTTGTATTTGCTCGATTATTATAAAAGATATTCTTATGTCTACTACCTGACCTGGGAACAGCAAAGTTTAGCCTAGAGATGAGGTATGAATCATGCAACTGATAATTAATTAATTTGTAAATAAAAAGAATTTGAGCCATACGTCTTCTATTTTGTAAAGATATTATGCCAAATTCTCTTTCAAGTTCAACTGAGCTGTAGCCTTGAACAGGATATTGTCCATGTGTTCTAAAGTAGAGGCATTTCAAGAATTTCCTTTGGATTTTTTCAATGTCATTTATATGTGTTTGGTAGCATGGGTTCCATATTACACTACAGTACTCCAATTTACTTCTGATAAATGCATTGTAGAAGTTCATCAGGGGCTCTAAGGTTTTAAATTGTTTTGTGTTTCTGAAAAGAAAACCGAGCATGCGATAAGAAGACTTTAATAGAGCGTTGTAACAAATTAAATTAAATAAGATTTTAAATATTTCATTGTATAATTCAATATCCGGAGATGTATTTGCACGGAAAGTAGTTGTTTCAATGGATATTTATCGTCTTAATTTGTCTTATTAATTAAGACATTGTTTGCATTTTCACGAATAGTTTTCCGTAATTTTATATCTTATTCATAATATAGATTTTACTTTTCCAAAAAAAATGATCGACGACGTCACAACTTTTACATAAATCACCCAGTATATGATTTCTATATTTGACCAAACGCGAAATTAAAAATAAAAATCGACCCGTCCGAGTATTTTTCTATAAACTTCATAATTTAGATTTGAATAAATTTATGCATTACTTTTCGAAAGCACTGTAAAATAAAAATCAACATGTCCAAGGATTTTTCTTTAAACTTCATAATTTAGATTTTAATGAATGCATACTTCATTAAAATCTAAATTATGAAGTTTAAAGAAAAATACTTTTCGAAAGCACTGTATCTACTACTACTGTGCCTACTAATGTGTGTGTGCCCGGCGCATTCACAAAAATAATCATTTTACAGGGTGTTTTCTGTGTTAATTTACAAATTTCTTTCGCTCACTTCAAATGCAACCAACTAAATACAGGATTTCAACTACGATCTTTAGTTGACTGAAATTAAGATTTACATTTTCTGCTATTCTATGTTATTTTTAGCGTAATTTGGATAGGGACTTTGTTTAAACTATGTCCGAGAGTTTTACTTCACTGTTCATAATTTAGATTTCAATGAATTAATGCATTACTTTTCGAAAGCGTTGTATTTAAACGAGTGTTTTCCACTCCCAGACTAAGCATGAAGTAAAATTTCGAGTTTAGAAAAGCCTAATAATTTGGTTTGGTCGCTCCGCGAAGCGGAGCGACCAAACCAAATTTTCAGGCTTTTCTAAACTCGAAATTTTACTTCATGCGCCACTTGTATAAAACACTATTTTCAATTGAAGTAAAAAATATACTGCTAAGACTTTTACGTTTAAGGTTCATAGCCTACTCAGTTCGATTTTAATTTTGATCTCACCGTAATTAATTTTAAGAATGATTATTACGAATAATCTAAGTATCTATATTTAAATAATTATTCTAAAATACAGATGGTTTTAATTAAAATATGCACTGAATTGTGTTACTTATAACTTGACTTGAAAACTATGTACCAACTTAAATTAATGTTATTTTGCACAAAGTTTTAAAAATAGTGAAATATCAAGTCCAGTAATAGTTTTTTAAGTACCTGTAAAATTAAACTCTTAACATTTTCAAGACAAAACTGTTGCTTGATCAACATTGATATCTTTCATACGAGGGGTAATCAAAAGGTAAAGTTACAAAATGTACTTGTTTAATTGCAGGCTATATAACCTTCCTTTTTGATCACCCTTCGTTAAAACGCTTTCTCATTATTTATACTGTCATCGAAAATTTCCGTCCAATTACTAAAACCAATACAAACCCACTAAACTCGCTCCCTTGTACACATTCAAATGCAAAACCCTTCATTTTTTTTTCTGTATTCGTGTTTTTTTTTTGTCAATTGCAGCAAACATTTTTCGGCGCTTCGGAAAGCGAGCGAAGGCCGACGACAACAATGGGCGACCCGTGCGCGTCCCGGCGTTGATTGGTACGTTCAAATTGTGTCAGAGTATTGACATTTCCATCGCAAAAAGGTCCGATCGGAATTTAATAGGGGCGCGAAGTGTCGCATTTGTCGTCGACAAAAACCCCCTCATATCGGCAACTGCGCCCGTAAAACACAAAGTACTTTTTAATATCGTTAATATATGCGGGTTTAATAAACACACAACAGCGAGGTTTCGATTGAATTTTTAAAGGAAGGGCTGGTGTGTCGTCCGATCGATCAATGAATAACGAAAGGTCAGAGAAGAGTAAGAAATATAATTTTATGTGCACTTATAAACTAGATTACAAACTGTATTCTGAACAAACTTAAACATTAACGAGAAAACAAGTTTGTTTACTTTAATGTAAATTAAAAACTTACAGTGTTGTTTGTTCATGTTTTTATTTATTTAGATACAAAAGGAATACAAACAGAACAAGTCTTAGAGTAGAATCCTATAAAGATATACTTATGGAACATACAACAACAAAATACACAAAAAAACATAAATAATAATAATAAATTATTTGCGGCCATATTTCAACTAATTTGCTCCAATGTTTAAACTTTCACATTCCCACTAGATCATCAAGACAAAAACCAATGTTCAGATCACAGACCGTGTCTTCAATTTATAAATACCATAGTCCTATATACTGCTGTATGAGATTGGCTAATCAAATGAATAGTCATGATATATTTGATTTATTTGGTACATCCCATTTTATATTTAAGAATATTCTAATTGTAACTGACTTGATAGAATACTTTTATGTTTATTTATTTAATTAGTTAGTATAATATTTATAAGTAAAATAAATATGTATCTTAATTTTTGTAATCGAATTTATAATGTTCACATTTTTTAAAAAAGTTGTTATCCGTTAATAAATAAATATAAATATTTAAACAACTACTAACAAGTGTAATTAAAAACAAAAACATAAACTGTAACTATAAGAGTATACATCGCTGGTAAAGTACATCTGATATTGCAAAACAGAGAAAAGTTGTAAAATACGTATAATATTTTACTCAACTGTATTCTTGTTTTATATTATATCGAAGATATCTAATTCCATATAATTCATGTAAAATAAGGGTACTAAATCGAAGGGTTTAAAGGGGTTAAACACGGATATCGAGATAGAATCTTTTGGCTAAAGTCCTTTAAGAAATACGCTTATTTGTATATTTATGAGGGTGCATTTACGGGATTACAGCGCTTTATCTTCGATTGAATCCAAATGTACTATCAAATTCATCGAGAATTCAAAAACAAATTATCATAATTATTATGTTTTTATTTTTATTTTAAAGAAATTGTAAATTAAAAAAAAATTACTGTCAACCACAACTTAAAATATCATAGGATTAGTAAATCGATCATCTCTATCACTAATCATCAATGTTTACAGAACTAGAGTAATAAAATAGATGTTTCGACAATAAATTATGAGGACTTAGGTTTAACGAATGCAAAATTAATTGACCATGTTATGATATTAAAAATGACATACCCGTTTGCATCGGTCTTTGTTAAGCTAACCACAACATTACCTATGCGGTGGACTGATTCATGCGACAAATAGCGCCTTTACCATACGAGTCGTTGCTAGGTATTTTGTTATTTAACTACAGCATATATTTACGAGGACTTTAACTAGATCGCACATCAATTTCTCTTAAATAGTTAATATTCACAGAAAAATTATACGACTCTACTCGTGGGAGCAAAATTAAATAGCCCCTGCATTTTACGAGATAGAAAGCCCACAAGAACCGCCAGTATCATTCAAACAATGAAACCAGCCTTCATCATAGAGTATAAGTACACTTTACACAACAATTGCTTTATACCGTTAATTCAATAGTGGAAGCAGCTTTTGTTGTGCTAACTTAAGACTCTAATTGATTTAAATAATCGAACAGTAGGACTCTCTCTCTCTCTTTCTCGTTCTTGTTTTTTTTAACTTAACTTACACACCCATAGTTACTTGATCAACTAGCAAGATAGAGGGATCATCCCATTAATTGATCAAGAAAATTTGGGCGGTTGATTCAAGTTAAATAAAACGAGAGCGAGAGAGTCCTACTGCTTGATTACACTGATAAACAGATTGTAAAACACTACTTTGTTAAGTGGGTTTTCATTGTTGTTCTTTATTATTTTGGGTACGCTGAATCCGAATCCGAGGAACGTTTGGGGTCAAAGTCGCCAGATTTTGAGATATAATCTCAAAGTGGTCAAAATGGGCCATTTGTGGCAGTTTTAGGCCCTCAGTAGCTAAACTTCTGGTGACTTCTGGCCAGCGAGTAATGGCGATTTTTTAAGGCACAGATCTATACTTTTAGAATCAGAAAAGGGAATACAATTAATCTGCCTAGTTTTTGAGCCATCTTAAAAACCGAGAGCCATGTTTTTGTTTTTGTTTGTTTTTGTTTAGAAGGGCAAAAAAATTCAATCGTCAATTGACAATTTCAAATTTCCCCTAGAAACGACCAAGTTTAGTTACTGGGGGCCATTTTGACCACTTTGAGGTACGATATCTCTAAATCTGGCAGCGTTGGGCCCAAATGAGCATCGGATTCGAATTCAGCGTTCCCAAATAAGTAAAGAGCAACAATGAAAACTTCAGGCAATCAGCTAGTGGGGCGATCACGTTGGCCATGTCAATTTTTTAGACCAGTTTTTCACAAACATTCAATTTGCACGTACCACCTTTAAAATATGATTATCGCCAAAGTATCACCGTTGTATAAAATGTTACTGTGGTTGATCTAAGATCCTGAATTTATAATGCAAATTAAAAAAAATAACATTCTAAGAGTTAAATTTAAGAACTTTGGTATATAAATTTTGCTTTGGTAAACTTGCTGCGTACCCCCTAAAACCTATTCTCGTACAATGAGTGGTACGCATACCACAGTTTGAGAAACACTGCTTTAGACAATATAATGCAAATTAAATAAAAGAAATAACATTCTAAGAGTTAAATGTAAGAACTTTAATATAAAAATTTTGCTTTGGTATATTCCGCTGCGTACCCCCTAAACCCTTTTCTCGTACAATGAGTGGCACGCGTACCGTAGTTTGAGGAACACTGCTTTAGACAATATAATGCAAATTCATTAAGAGAAATAACATTCTAAAAATTATATGTAAAAACTTTTGTATACAAATTTTGCTTTGGTATATTCCGCTGTGTATCCCCTAAAACCTTTTCTCGTATAATAAGTGGTACGCGTACCATAGTTATGGAAACACTGCTTTACCCAATATAAAGCAAATTAATTAAAAGACATGACATTCTAAGAGTTAAATGTAAGAACTTTGGTATACAAATTTTGCTTTGGTATATTCTGCTGCGTATCCCCTAAAACCTTTTCTCGTACAATGAGTGGTACGCGTACCATAGTTTAGGAAACACTGCTTTAGACAATCAACAAGCGGGACGATCCCTCATTTTCTACGCCCAGGCTCTCCAAGATTAAACAGTAGGACCATCTCTCACGGTATTAACTTAGGTAAGACCTGCATGTCGATTACGTTAGACAACAAGCGGGCCAAACCCTCGTTTTTTACGGTCAGGCCGGCCCTGCATTTAACTAGTGGGGCCATACCTGCACGTTAATTACATTAGCTTTTCTTATTCTTCTTTCTTTTTTTACTTTTAGTTTAATATTATTTTTGTTTACCACATTTTATTCTTTACGTGATTAAATCTATTTTTCATTGGCGACGTTTGTAAAGAGGCGAATGAATTACCCTGTATCTTTTTACTAACTTTATGTAACTCTAATTTTAATAATAATATTTTTTCTTTCTAATGTTAAAGAACTGTTGCTAGATGTATAGATTTGGTAAGCTCATTTGATAATAATAATAATAATAATAATAATAATAATAATAATAATAATATATTTATTACTTTAATACAAATTTTCAGGCATTTCTAAACTCGAAATATTTACTGCATGCGCCAGGCGAAATTAACACTGATTTGGTGTGAAGTTTTAAAATTACTTCATTCATCTTATTAATAACACAAAAAAATCGAAGCAGTTTCCCCGTCATTTAAAAAATTAATAATAGACATACTAAACTTATTTCACTTGTCAATTGGTTAAAGACCATTTCACATTAAATCAGCGTTTAATACGCGTGGCGCATAAAGTAAAATTTCGAGTTTAGAAAAGCCTGGGAGTAGAAACCTTCGTTATACAATCAATCAATCAATCAATCAATGAAGATTTAAAAATACTTACAAAGTGGATTTCAGAAAACCACTTAACCATAAATATATGTAAGACGACATATATGTTTATAGCGAAGAAAAATAGAAGCACTTAAACACTTACATTACCTAACAAAAAAGACGAGTGCAGTAACAGGCGCAATATACAGAGTCGGTAAATTAATATCAATGCATTGTAAACACCTTTTATATAACACACTATTCACATCTATCATAAATTATCTCTGTAGCATATGGGGCGGAACAAGTGAACAAAACATTAACACATTGCAAAGACAGCAAAATAAAATTTTAAAAATAGTTTATAACTTTAACAGACTTAACCTAACAAAAAATGTATATAAACTAATCCCAGTATTAACAATAAGAAATAAAATCAACCTTGAACGATGCCTAGTAATATATAAAATAGGGCATAACAATAATTCAAACAAGTGCACTGCTTAAGACTACTGGTGGACTACTATATTCATTAGTGGGCGAGTTCGATGAGGAGAATCACACACACAGGCGTAATAATTTAATAATTTAATCGAACACAACTGATGTCTTAAAAAATAGTATTTTTGTATCCTTCGTCAAATTTTACAATAACTTACCACTATCAATCACAAAAATCACTGACATTAATAAGTTTAAAATTAGTTTGAACCAATATTTTATGCAACGCCAATAATTGATAAAATTCAAAATTGATTAAATTATAATTAACAACACTAATCCTCTATAACTTTTAGCTAAGAAAACGAAATTCTCCAGTACCAGAATTTATTTAAATAATCAATTTCTGTTGGAGATAAATTTCTACAGCAAAAATGGTTATAAATAAAAACTAAAGAGAAAAAAAAAAAAATCAGAAACTTATTCTGCGGTTTACTTTATTGAACTTCACATCAAAACAATGGATTATACGCATGGCGCATGAAGTAAAATTTCGAGTTTAGAAAAGCCTGAAAATTTGGTTTGGCCGCTCCGCTACGCGGAGCGACCAAACCAAATTTTCAGGCTTTTCTAAACTCGAAATTTTACTTCATGCTTAATCTGGGAGTGGAAACCCTCGTTATAAAATCAATTAGAAACTTATTTTACAATTTTCATGTAAAATTTTGGACATAAAATAGAATTGATGTTTCTTTTTTTACTTTCCCCCGTATGTAATACAAAGGGAAAGTATTGTTTTCGTGAAAATTTTCGAATCAAAAATTTTAGCGGAAATATCCGTTTTGAGGTCCCCTGAGTCGAATAAGACCATTTTTGAAAAATGTCTGTCTGTCTGTCTGTCTGTGTGCGCTGTACCGCAAAAACCGCTAAAGATATCGAGATGAAACTTGAAACTTACGCTTTTTGTTACAATCGGAAGAACTGAAAAGCTTTTGGTGAAAATCGGAAAACCGGAAGTGGTACTTTACTCTTAGCGTTTTTCAGTTTTTTTCAGATTTTTTCAATAAATGTTCATCAAACAAAAAATTCTTTCAAATAAAAGTTGTAGATAATAACAAAATGAAGATGTATTGTTCACTTACTTTTTGTCATAGCACTCTTAGTTTTTGAGATATTTCAAAAGTTGTGTGTTTTATCTAGTTATTCTTGTGTGACAGTGTATGTGTCGATACAATTGAAAAATGTTTCAAATAAAAGTTGTAGGAAATGAAAAACTAAAGATTTTTTGTAGATTCACTTTTTGTCATAGCACTCTTAGTTTTTGAGATATTCAATAAATAGTGTTTTTTATCTAGTCATTGGTTTGTGTCAGTATGTGTTGATCCAATTGAAAATGTTTCAAATAAAAGTTGTAGTTATCAAAAAGTTGAAGACATTTTGAAAACAATAATGCTACAAATATTTTAAAAGTGATTTAATACGCAATTTACGGGGGAAAGTACTATGATGGACACATCACCATTTTTTTGTTCAAATTTAGAACAATCGCATTTTTTGCACATTATATCTGTTTTAGACGACCTTTGGGGTTATTAATATTCAAACCTTTTGTTGAAAATGCTTTTAAAATAATTTGAAACATAAATCTTAATAAAAGTCGTAGAGAATGAACAAAACTCATTTTATTGATTAGTGATTTAATGAAAAACACTGCTTAAGCTTGTATTAGACGATACTATTTTTTTGTACTAGAAAATAGTATACTAGTTTCTATCATGGTGTAATACTCAAAATATGACCAAACGCGAATCTTGTACAGTTCTGTATAATGAAAATAGGACATGTTCTATTTGGTTCACCATGATAGAAAATAGTATACTATTTTCTTGTATAAGAAAATAGTGTCGTCTAATACAAGCTATTTTCTTGTACAAGGAAATAGTATACTATTTAGTCTAATACAAGCTTTACATTTAATTACAAAAAAAAATCATTAGAATAGTATAGTAAATTATCTGTGATAATCAAGTTTGTGATAAAGCTTTACTGAAACTCCAGTTAGCAACTAAAAGGCAAACTACTGCAGCGGCAAGTACACTGCTTAAGACTACTAGTGGACTACTATATTCATTAGTGGGCGAGTTCGATGAGGAAAATCGGTTTGTTGGGAAGGACTGCCTTCGGTAGGTCGGTCAGAAGGGCAATGGGCAAGAGAGCGCCCCGGGAATTCGGGAATTCCCGCCGACGACGGCGACGGCATCGCCGACGCCTGTTTTATACGAGGGAATGCGGGAATAGCGACAACAATCAGCGGGTGCGCAACTACTTTGCTCCCGTTTTCTAGTCGCACTCTCGGCGCGGTTCAGTCGCGTCCGGACTTTCGCGCTGTTCGCTCTCCGGTTCACCTGCAGATTATCCGTATCCGAATCCGGGACGACTGTTCGCACGTTCTCCGGAATACGTGCGGGATTTTTTTCGAGATTTAGTGCGTTAATAATTGGACTGATTTGAAGGTTTTTTTTTACAGTGTGTCCAACTCATCAACATCAAGTGGATTTTATTAGAAAAGGTAAGATTCTAACAAATTAATTTTTACAACTATTAAATTATAGATTATACATAAAAAATTAACAAAAAGCCTAATAATATTTTTTATTAATTATTGTAGTAAGTAAGTAGTATTTGAAGAAAGGTATTACTACAATAATTAATAGTAAACACTTCACGTAACTAAAAGAAGAATATTGAATATTTTTTATATTTTATGATAAATCGTTTTTTAAAAGCACAGATTTTATATAAAAAATTAACACAAGCACAATAATATTTTCGATATTTTATAATGATTAACGCAATCGCTGACGGATTGGTTGCATTGAGTGTGTTTCTTGGACCACATCGGACTTCCCACACATCGGACGATATTTTATAAATAAAATCGTTTTTTAAAAGCACAGATGTTATATAATAAATTAACAACAAGCACAATAACATTTTCTATATTTATAAAAAACCGATTTTTTAAAAGATTATTGTTATTTTTTTATTTGGTTTACAGTTGCAAACATTACATAGGTCATGATATTATATCAAGTTATGTAGTAAAAACATTTAAAACAATGTATTGAAAAATAAGAAGAAACGATATAAAGTACAGAGACTATATAATCTAATATTAGCTTATATGTATATATCATTTGTTAATTTAAAAATGTCCTAATCAAATTGTTAAAAATCAAAATGAATTAAAATTCACTTGGTTTGTTTTACTAATAAATTAAGGGGAAACACTCGCTAAAAAAATATCTATATTTGGCTTATAACATCTCAAAATATTTACACTACATTGCTAAAATTTTAATATAAGAAAATTAAGGAATGCTGCTAAAGTTATTATTTTTTTTAAACAGTATATTATGTGATGTAATAATTTAAAAGATGTTAATTATTAGCCGGTTTTGATTAGATGATTATTATTTTTTATTTATGTATTTGGTTTACAGTTGCAAAAATTACATAGGTAATGTTATGCCAACTTATATAATAAAAACATTTAAAATAACTATATAAACAAACACAAGAATTAAATATATCCAACATGATAAAATCAAGTAATTTATTGTTACTTTATAAAATCAAAAACAATCAAATAAAAACAAACATGGATATAAAACTAAACAAACAAATTCACCAATACCAAACGAAAAAAAAATCAGACATAAGAACACAAAAATTCACATCTAATAACACATCAATAACACTGATGTCAGAAACTATAAAACAATTTAATAAACTTGACAAAAACATAAAAGAATTAAATTATACAACATATAAAATAAAAATTGAGAACCTAATACTAAACAACAAAATAAATTAAGTAAATATATCGGAGCAGAAAATGTACAAAACATATATCCCTCGATACCAGTAGCCCGAGATGGGAACAATCACCCAACGATCCCGCGGCGAAGAAGTAGGGAAGGAAAAAAGAAAAATTTCAATTTTTACAATACCATTTATTATAAATATAGTATTATTGTAATGAATGTTTGTAAATATTTGTAAATAAAGAATATTGTACTTACAAAAAAAAAATAATGTATTGAAATATAAGAAGAAACTATATAAAGTACAGAGACTAATTAATCTAAGATTAGTTTATATGTATATACAATTAAAAAATGTCCTAATTAAATTGTTATATATCAAAATAAATTAAAATGCACTTAGTTTGTTTTACTAATAAATTAAGGGGAAACCCTTGCTGAAAAAAAAACTAAATTTGAATGTTGGCTTATACCATCTCACAATACTACATTGCTGAAATTTTAATTTGTAAAAATTTTAAAGAATGCTGCTAGAGTTATTGTTATTTATATTTTTCAAAAACAGTATTTTATGTAATGTAATTTTAAAGATGTTAATTATTAGCCTATTTTGATTAGATCATTATTATTTTTTTAATTTATGTATTAGGTTTACAGTTGCAAACATCACATAGGTCATGATATTTTGTAAACTTATGTAATAAAAACATTTAAAATACTTTATTGAAAAATAAGAAGAAACTATATAAAGTACAGAGACTAAATAATCTAAGATTAGTGTATATGTATATACGATTTGTCAATTTAAAAATATCCTAATGAAATTGTTGTATATCAAAATAAATTAAAATTCACTTGGTTTGTTTTACTAATAAATCAAGGAGAAAACTCCAAAAAAAGAAAAAATTACTAAATTTGAATGTTGGCTTATAATATCTCACAGTATTTATGGCAGGGTTGTTAAAAAACACGTTAATTGTTCATTTGAATTAAAACAAACAGTTTTTTTTAATAAAACGTCTTTTTTTCACCGAAACAGCGGTTAAACAATAACAATTAAAAACGTGTTGAAAACATGTTTTAAATAAACAGTTTTATAACGTGTTTTAAACAGAACATACGGGGAATTTGTCTTCTAAATATACATATTCCGATAATGACAGCGTTTATTTAATATTGCGGAAATTCGTTGTTTAAAAGCGGATAATTTCAGGCTTTTAACGAGTGTTTTCCACTCCCAGACTAAGCATGAAGTAAAATTTCGAGTTTAGAAAAGCCTAAGAATTTGGATTGGCCGCGTAGCGAAGCGGAGCGGCCAATCCAAATTAGGCTTTTCTAAACTCGAAATTTTACTTCATGCGCCACGCGTACAAAACGCTGATTCAGTGGGAAGTTTTAAATTTAGATGCTTGCGGTTTATGGCGCCCAACCAGTGCTCACAGCGACTAAACCTAATTGTCAGGCTTTTCTAAACTCGAAATTTTACTTCATGCTTAGTCTGGGAGTGGAAACACTCGTTCTAAACTTTATATTGCACGTTTTTATATAAAATCGATGAAGGTCAGAAAATTTACAGTGTATACATTATGTATATTTAGAAGAAAAATTGCCAAGATGTAATATAATAACTTATTCATAGATATCATTTTTTTTTTTGGAAAATGTAATATTATATATTTAATAATTATTAATGTAAATTAAAATATCTTAAGCTCCAGCCCAAGAACCTGGCTAAGTAAGATTAAGTAATTAACATTTAGGCATTCGGTGATTTATTAAAAAGTTCAATATTTTTCGAACAATTGTTGTCCACTCCCAGATTAAGCATGAAGTAAAATTTCGAGTTTAGAAAAGCCTAAGAATTTGGATTGGCCGCTCCGCTTCGCTACGCGGCCAATCCAAATTAGGCTTTTCTAAACTCGAAATTTTACTTCATGCGCCACGCTTAAAAACACTGATTTACAGTGAAGTTAAAAAACACACACATACAACAACGATTATAGGCAACCTAATATACGTTAAAATTAATGGGTTGCCTATAATCACTGTTTTAAACAATTTGTTCAGGGCAGAATTTGACTCACGATTTATTCACATCTACATATTGGATTGCTAAAGCCGTATATTTTAAACTTCGCAATATTTCAGTGTTTTATTCGCCTAATTTGGATTGGCCGCTCCGCTTCGCTACGCGGCCAATCCAAATTTTCAGGCTTTTCTAAACTCGAAATTTTACTTCATGCTTAGTCTGGGAGTGGAGAACCCTCGTCTAAAAATTCAAATTGAAATATTTAAAAAAAACAACGAATGTCGTAATATTTACAGTAATTTACCTGAAAGAAAAATTCCCTGTATTTAAAAATCACATTTATGCACACATATTTGATATTTTCTTGTAAAAAAATGTTATGTTTAATAATGTAATTTGAAATATCTTCAACAGTTTAGCTAAAATTTAAAAATGTAAACAAAAAATCATAATCAGGTAGTGTAAAATATAATTTAGCAAATTTAAAATAATAATAAAAAATTTAAGATTTATAACATGTTTAAAACAAAACCGTTTAAAACACGACTGCTGCTTTTAAACATATTTTAAAGACAGTTTTAAATCAAAATGTTTTAAACATAACAACCCTGATTATACTACATTGCTGAAATGTTAATATAAGAAAGTTAAAGAATGCTGCTAGAGTTGTTATTATTTATTTTTTTCAAAAAAAGTATTTTATGTGATGTAATAATTTGAAAGATGTTAATTATTAGCCTATTTTGTCATATAATTTATTTTCATTTAAAATAGTAGTAGTAGTAATATGTATTAAATGTATCTATACATTAATTATTGTAGTAATTCCTTTCTTCACTGATTACTTTTAATATAGTAAATAAATAAATTTTCGAAATTGAATTTGTGTTCAGTATTCCGGCACCAGATACCCACAGACGCGTTTCGGACTTCAAGGTCCTCTTCAGTGTGGTCCCAACCCAGTGCTGAGGAATACTGAACATTTCTGACTATTTCAAGCCAATATGTGAAAACTATTAATGATTTCGATAGCTAACGCCATCTAATGCTTCATAGTGGCATCGTCAGTGACACGAATGCACAAAGTGCATATACAGGTCACTGTTTCGTCCACGAGCGAGCAGAACTCTGTTTGTGAAACCAGAAAACAAATATCAAAATTGAATTTGTGTTCAGTATTCCGGCACCAGCTACCCACAGTCGCGTTTCGGACTTCAAGGTCCTCTTCAGTGTGGTCCCGACCCAGTGCTGGTGCCGGAATACTGAACACAAATTCAATTTTGAGTTCTGCTCGCTCGTGGACGAAACAGTGACCTGTATATGCACTTTGTGCATTCGTGTCACTGACGATGCCACTATGAAGCATTAGATGGCGTTAGCTATCGAAATCATAAATAAATTTTCGGTTCTTAAACGTTACCACTATTTTGTTTTTTTTAGGATAACATTATGTTTAATTTTGCTGTTAATTTATGTTAGTTTGATTAAGTTAAGTATCGCATAGTCCAAAATTATCTGTTAAATTACCCTGTAATTGGATGTAAATCTGTTGGGATAATAATAAATAAATAAATAAATAAATACATTTCGAACACTATGCGTTCATTTTCAATAGTAATAACATAGTGTTTGAAATGTACATTTAATATAATAAAAGTAATCAGTGAAGAAAGGAATCACTACAATAATTGATAAAACACTTCACTAACTAAAAGAAGAATATTGTATTTATACATATTAAATATACATTATTTATTTTAACCTAAATTGAATTAATTAAATAACAATAATTCTTATTTTTCTTCAATTAATTTTTTCTTTAACAAAGGCTTACATTTTTAAATCAATAATGATTCTTTTATAATTGGTTCTAATTCATTAAATTCAACAAACCCTTAAAAAAATACTGATCTGTAGATCCGTTGTTGTTTGCAATCTCGTACATGGGAATGATTTTTTGTTCTAGTATTATGTTCATGAATTTTTTTTTTATTAAACAGGTGAGATCATTTGGTAGCATGTTTCTGAAAATTTTATAAATGAAACACACATGAAAAACAATTGCTGACGTATGTTAAAAACATTTAATTTTGCTAACGTAGCATCAATGCTCGTGTATTTATTACATTTTACAATTGAACGCAGACATCTATTTTGCAATACTTGTAATTTATCTAAATTTCTATTATTCGTATAATATAAAATGGTTAGACAGTACGTGAATAAGGGATAGATTATTGTCATAAATAAAAATTCTAGTTGGTTTGTTAATTAGTAGACACCCATTAAGCAAACACATTTAAGTAAGTCAACATTAAAACAACGTTTAATGTTGCTACAATGTTGATGTAACGTTATTTGTTTGTTTTTTGCTCAGTGGGACATATTCTATAAAAATAACTACTTTTTTTCGAATTTTATTAATTAATTGATTATGATGAGATTTGAACAATTCGATTTTTTGTCTAATAAAGAATTTTTTGATCAATGGAAATTTGAATGTTGGCTCATAACATCTAACATTCACAATATTTACACTACATTATTGATATTTTAATAGAAGAAAGTTAAAGAATGTTGCTAAACTTTTTTTTTAAACAGTTTTTTAATGATGTAAATAATTTGAAAGTTGTTAAATATTAGCCTATTTTATCATATAATTTATCTGCATTTCAAATGTATTTCGATATTTTTAAATAATAGAAAGTCTAATGATTAATTAAATGGTCAATATTGTGATTGAATTATTAAAACATACTTGTTCGTTTTACTATAAGTTATGATCCATAACACTGATTTTAAGTTTATTTATTTTATTTATTTATTTATTTATACGGGAAAACCCCTTTTAACAAAAATAGAGCACTAATCATTCAAACAACAATCAAAATTACATTACATTAAATAATACTATTAATATTATTAATTCGAGCCATTCAAAAAATTAAAACTATTCACAAAATAATAACAATAAAAATCACAAATCTAAAGCATCCTCTTCAGTTTACACTTAAAACTATCAAAATTTGAATTAAATAAATCGAACCACTCCCTATCGGCCAAGCTATTTGCTGTCCTCATCATTCTGGCCAGTGGATTGTAGTGGGAGTAGTTTGGAGAAAATGTCTGCAAGCGTATTCCTCAGATTTCGGCAGTTGGATGGAGTATAAAAATGAAGTTGCTCCAAAATATTATTACACTCAATTAAATTGTTTACTATTTTGTAGATCATGCATAAATCTGCTGATAAGCGACGATCAGCTAGAGGTCTAATGTTCAAATCGGTCATTATTTCCTCGTAACAACCTTGCCTATGACATCTACCCAATTTGAACTCCATGCTACGTAAAAGCTTATGTTGTATTTGTTCCAATCTATTAATATGTGTTGATTGATATGGAGACCATATTACCGAAGCATATTCAACGTTGGAGCGAACCAATGCACAATATAATCGTTTTAAACACGATGGACCCAAATCTTTACACACCCTCCAGACAAAACCCCACATTTTTAAAGCTTTGGAGCAAACGTTACTGATATGTGACTTGAATGCAAGCCTATTATCGATTGTCACTCCTAAATCTTTCAGCTCTGCTGATTTAGCTAAATCATTTCCATCAATGCTGTATGCGTAATTGAGACTGGAGCGTTTTCTATAATATGAAATAAGATTGCATTTTTTCACATTAAGGTGTAATTTATTGGAGTAGCACCAGTCATTAATCTTATTTAAGTCATCCTGCAGGCTTTTACAATCTTCAAACGATTTGACGATCCGATATATTTTGATGTCGTCAGCATACAATAAAACCTTGCTGTTAGTAATAATGTCTTCAATGTCGTTTACAAATAGTAAAAATAATATTGGCCCAGAGTGAGTTCCTTGCGGAACCCCTGATGTTACAGAAATTAGTTTAGAAATGTAATTGTGTATTTTTACCATTTGAAACCTGTTACTTAAAAAGTCAGATAGCCAACGAACGGCCATATCATTAAAACCTAATGATCTTATTTTATGTAATAGAATATTATGATCGACTCTGTACCGACCCGGTACAAAACCATGCTGATTCTCTGACAAAAACATTTTAACAACCCAATGCATTTGTGTCGCAACTATTTTGTCAAGTATTTTCGGTATGCAAGATTAAAGACAAACGCCACTATAATTTGATATAAGCTTCCGTTCCCCAGATTTAAAGATAGGATTGATATAGCTTAGTTTCCAGATTGATGGGAATTCACCTTGTGCCAAAGACATAGAAAATATATCGGATAAAGGACCGCATAATGAATAAATACAGTTAACTAATTAATTAATTATTTGCCTCAGATTTAAAAGGGTAGATATTTTTATTTTCTAATGAACTAGATACAGACATACAAGGAGTTTTTTTTAAGTAAACATTATAATTTAAATTGTATTAAATTGAACTATTACATATCCTAATTATATAGTGTAAATTTCCAGATATTTGTTGTTTTTCTACAAGGGCTTTAAACGAGTGTTTTCCACTCCCAGGTTAAGCATGAAGTAAAATTTCGAGTTTAGAAAAGCTTTTCTAAACTTGAAATTTTACTTCATGCGCCACCTTTATACAACATAGATTTTAAGTGACGCCCACTTGTTCACAATATTTTAGTGATTTTAGCGTTTAATACGCGTGGCGCATGAAGTAAAATTTCGAGTTTAGAAAAGCCAAATTTTCAGGCTTTTCTAAACTCGAAATTTTACTTCATGCTTAGCCTGGGCGTAGAAAACACTCGTTTAAAGCTTCAAATTAAATTCTTTTTAAAAAAGCGTATACATATGTATACAATAAAAAATCCTTGTATGTTACCTAAAAATTATAAATATCGTCCGACGAAATAAAAAGTAAATGATTATTTTAAGAGTAAATAATTATTTAATTTATCAAAATTAATCAACATTCACTTGGTTTATTTTACTAATAAATTAACTCTTTAACATAATTTTTTAATGATTATTTTATTTATCAAAATTTATCAAAATTCCTCAAAATTCACTTGATCTATTTTACTAATAAAATTCAACTAACATTAAGTGGATTTTATTAGAAAAGGTAAGATCTTAATAAATTTATTGTTACAATTTATAGTAAATTACAGATTTTACATAAAAAATGAACATTAACTTTATTTAATATTATTGTTTTAAAGATAATGGCTGGCTAATTGCTACCAAATTCTTACGATTATTTTCTAAAGTTGGATCACTCAATTAAATGAGTTTTTTCAATGTATTATATATTATTATTCATAAGCAAGTTTTAAATATATACTTCAGGAATACTGTTTTAATAATTCAATATATTTTTTAAATTATTCAATTTTTATTAACAACAGTTGTTAATGAAAATTGAATAATTTTTCACTTAGTTGGCTAATCCAAGTTTTCAGGCTTTTTTAAACTCGAAATATTTACTTCATTCTTAATCAAGGAGTGGAAAACACTCATTAAAACAAAGTTATACAATTTAATAAAATTACTAAATAAAGAGTTTTCCATTAAGACGTCCCATTTTAAATTCCCTGGCTTTTTTAAATTGTTAAATAGAGGGCCTTGATTGTTTTACACTTGTCAAGTGATAAGTGTACAATTTGAGAAAAAAGAAAAGAAATGATATACGCTCTAATAACGTACAGAAATAGTGAAAATTCGTTATCAATGTGATGAACATTTTGCCTAGACCAGTGATGGGGAAACTACGGCCCGCGGGCCAAGTCCGGCCCGCGGAAAGGTTTAATCCGGCCCGTTTAAGAGTGCCGTCGTGAGAATGTTGAACGCGTTCTTACTTCGTAATGTGACGACCCGCATAAAAACTACCTACCTACGATTAAGCATTATTCTTTGGCCCGCTACGATTGTCTGGTTATTACAAATGGCCCGTCTTAAAAAAAGTTTTCCCACCACTGGCCTAGACAGATGGCAACATTCGTCGTATTTTCTCAGCTGAGAACATTACCGCAACTCAAGCGCTTAAAAAAATATTCGAGCGGTTATTGATCAAACAGAGCTAAAGTTAAAATGCTAAAATGTGATGTAAAACTTTTTCAAAAGAATAGCCATTTGCAGAAGAAGCTGAGGTGGTCATTTACCAGATGTCACTTTCCACAACTAATTGTGGAGTTTGTACTTTGTTTTGAAATAAATATGTTGGCACTATTTCATAATATATAAAATTACGAAAATGTAATTCGTGAAAATGCAAACAATGTCCTAATTAATAGGACAACTTAAGACGATAAATATCCATTTAAACAACTACTTCCCGTGCAAATACACCTCCGGATATTGAATTATACAATGATATATTTAAAATCTTATTTAATTTGATTTGTTACAACGCTCTATTAAAGTATATTTAACGTTTAGGTCAAATTCTCTTCAAACCAACTAACAAATACAAATTAAAAATGAAAGGAGAAATAATAAAAAATGATCTATAGACGCGTTTCGAGATTTATCTCTCTTCTGTATAGCTTTGCTTATGACTTTTAAAAAATAATTTTAGGAATAAATTTAAAATAAACTTACTTGGAAAAAGTGTTGTGTGTGGAATGAACAGGTACACAGAAATGGAATGATGACGTCTTAAGCAAAGTAAGTAAATTTAAGGATTTTGGGTCACCATCAAAATCCCTAAATTTACTTACGGTTTGACCGAAAACGACATCTGTTTTAAAAATGTTAATGAAGCACCATTTAATTTTTGTTTGTTTGCGGATTTAGACGGACATTTTATATATATATCCATTGTTTGTTCAAGATTTAGCTTACTTAGTTAAATAAATAAATCACTTTTTTTAATATATTTCTATTTTTCCTTTCACAACTCTCAAGACTCCTAGCGGCAAGTTTAGGAAGTCGGGACTACTCCCGTTGAATTCTTCAGGTAGGTTATTATAATGATTATTTTTTCTTGAAGTTAAAAGAAACTCTGAGTCAAAAATAAATGACTGACATGAGTGGTCTGAATCACCCTATATAATCGCAGGTTGTCGCAGCTAAGTCATTAATTTGTTTTCTTTGGAGCTTATATTAAGTGCTTTATCAAGTTCGAGTCCCCAGTGCTTAAAAGGTGCGCTGATTAAAATTGACAATGTTTTAAAAATTATAAATTTGTTGCTAAACATGTATTTGAATATTTTGATCACATTTTATTATTTATTTACATGCAAGAATTGTAAGAAAAATACATTAACATCACTTTATTGCATAAAAAATATGAAATCACAACAAAAATAAATGATTATTAAAATTCTTAATTCGCGACCTTTAGGAATTCATAACTAAAATAAAAATACGAAATTCTGCGACTTGAATTAAAAAATGTAGTATTTAACTATCCTATAAACTGAAAATAAAAGTTGTTTTTAATTCCAGAAAATTGAAAAAAGTAGAGTTTTGTTGCTGCCCAGACCACTGAACGTCTAATAAACTAACACAATACAAACAATTCAAAAATATTTACACTACAGAGAGTTTTATGTAACACCGAACATTTTCATAAAGAGAATTTTTCTTTTAAGTATACATATGCATACCTCGTATATTTTCCGACACTCGATTTGTCAAAAGAATTTGGTTTATAGCTTTAAACGAGTGTTTTCCACTCCCAGGCCAAGCATGAAGTAAAATTTCGAGTTTAGAAAAGCCTGAAAATTTGGTTTGGTCGCGTAGGCTTTTCTAAACTCGAAATTTTACTTCATGCGCCACGGGTACAAAACACTGACATATTACAAAGTTTAAAACACACACAACTTTACATTGAATCAGTGTTGTGTACTGGTGGCGCATGAAGTAAAATTTCGAGTTTAGAAAAGCCTGAAAATTTGGTTTGGCCGCTCCGCGCTTCGCGCTACGCGACCAAACCAAATTTTCAGGCTTTTCTAAACTCGAAATTTTACTTCATGCTTAGCCTGGGAGTGGAAAACACTCGTTTAAAGCTTCAAATTAAATTCTTTTAATAAACCAAACGTCGAAAAATGTACGACGTATACATATGTATATTTAAAAGAAAAATTATTTTTATGAAAATGTTCGGTGTTACATAAAACTCTCTGTATGTCTTTTATTAGAATTAAATTATAACTTTTACAATTAAATTCAAAAATATTTACCAACTCAGAAATTAGTATTACTTGTCCACCATAGAAATAATAATACGTGTCGACTTACAAATTAGTATTTTGCTTTTATTACTCCTCAAATTTAATAATAATACTTTTAATTAAATTCAAATTGTCCGTTAATTTAATTGGTGTTTCACAAAGGAAAAGATAATTTCGCTGTAAAAAGGAGGCCCGAAATTTAATTATGAACAAATGGAGGAAGTTTTAATGTAGGTAAATATTTTCCCGAGTTGTACGAAATGAAACGCATCGAGGACTTTCAACGTTTATACGAATTCGCCTTTTAAAGAATTTTTTTGAACGCGCGTAAAGGAAATAATTTAAATTAAAGAATTTTTCGCTTTCTTTTAATTAAGTTGTAACTCACAGATTTTACAACAGAATAATACGGAATCGCCTTCTAAATTATTTTTTAACGCGCGTAAATTAAAGAATTTTTCGTATTTCTTTAATTAAGGTATAACTCACAGATTTTACAACAGAATAATAATAATAATATATTTATTACATCAGGACATGAAAGTATGTATTACAATAGTCAACATCTAGAAGTATACTAATACAAATATGGTGAACTAATATAAACAGATACTTAAAGACAAAAAGAAATACACCGAAAACAGAAAAACTCAGAAAAATAAAATAAATTAAAATAAAAATGATAAGAATTTAATTACTGCCTATAAATAAGTCATTTAACTCATTAACGGCCAAACAATTATAGAGTTTAATCTAAAAGTTGATGTTAGGCAAAATTCTGCACTTATTTTTATTTCTATGAATGACTTATCGTATTACATACTATTTTTCTTTTAAATATATACTGCTTTTCAAAAAAATCAGAACACAAAGTATTTATTGGACGATTTTAATGAAATTTACAGAATTTGATCATGTAAATGAATTGCATCGATGATCAAAAAATCAATTGTTTTGGTTACTATTTAATGGTATTTTCCTTGATTTTACCATTATGAAGAGCTGCTGATTTTTTAATGTAATTGCTTCTAATATCCAAGTAGCCTCTGAGTAGTTTGACGTTTGAGTTTGTAAAACATAAAAAGATGCCCCGTGTTCGTCGGCGTGCACAATATCATCATCTAAGTGAATTTGAAAGGGGTCGCATTATTGGAATGCGAGAAGCGGGTTTTTCGGTTCGTGCTATTGCTGAAAGGGTAGGCCGTAGTGTATCGGTGATCGTACGCTGCTGGTCTAGATGGTCCGAAGCTGGGGAGAATCGACGTAGACTTGGATCAGGACGTCCAAGAAGCACCACTGAGCGTGAAGATCGAGCTCTTCGTCTTACAACTTTAAGGGACAGATTTACAACGTCGCGGGCATTGGGAAATGACTGGTTGGCTCTAAATGGCCAAAGAGTATCCATGGCTACTGTTTACAGAAGAATCCGCAGTTTTGGTATAAGATCCTACCGTCCACAATTGTGTCTACCTCTTACTCCGCAGCATCGCAGAGCAAGACTTGATTGGTGCAGGGAAAGACAACATTGGACCCATGAATGGAATAACATTATCTTCAGCGATGAGTCTCGGTTCTGTTTATGGGCTCATGATGGTCGCAGAAGAGTGAGACGTCGACGCGGTGAACGCAGAATTTTACAATTTGCTGTTGAAAGACATACGGCTCTTACACAGGGAGTTATGGTTTGGGGGGCGATAGCATATGGTAGTCGGTCTCCTCTACTTTTTTTAGAAGCAAGTCTTAACGCGATACCTTGGCCATCTCGTTCTCCAGATCTATCGCCAATAGAACATGTTTGGGATATGATAGGTGTTAGAATAAGTAACTTACAGCGCCCCGCTAACACTGTAATGGAACTTAGAGGTCAAATTATCGAAGTTTGGAATGAAATACCCCAAGTCGATATTGACAGCCTGATTTCTAGCATGCCTCGACGTGTTAATGAGTGTTTGGGAAATTGTGGAGGCCCAACACATTATTAATTTTTATTCATTTGTTTTTTTGTTTTTCAAATTGATTTTTTGATCATCGATACAGTTCGTTTACATGATCAAATTGTGTAAATTTTATTAAAATCGTGCAATAAATACTTGGTGTTCTGATTTTTTTGAAAGGCAGTATATATTGTATACGCTGTACATTTTCAGGCATTAGTCAATTCCATATGAAAACGTGCAATATGAAGTTTAGAACGAGTTTTCCACTCCCAGACTAAGCATGAAGTAAAATTTCGAGTTTAGAAAAGCCTGAAAATTTGGTTTGGTCGCGTAGCGCGAAGCGCGGAGCGATCAAACCAAATTTTCAGGCTTTTCTAAACTCGAAATTTTACTTCATGCGCCACGCGTATAAAACACTAAAATATAGTAATGTTAGATATACACTGATAGATATATTTTTTTGAAATGTGCAATAATCGAAATATTTAAATAACAAAATATTTACATTTTTCTTCATACATTTTCAAGTCAGGTCGAATAATATAATATATCGAATTAACTTATTTAGTAATTTAATTATCAACAAATTAATAATGTTGCGTGTATGCACCAATGGCGCTTAATGGGTTAAAAATTCGTTAATCGAGTAGTGTGTCTTCTCAATTAAGAGGGCTCAAAGTTTTTTCTTAAACAATTAAATCTGCTTAACAATTCTAATACAGTTAGGCAGTTTATTATTAATTATATAAATAATAATTAATACATCATAAAGAGATGTATTATACTTTTGATGCAACTGCAAACTTATATTTTTTTTAATACCTAAAATGTAAATAACATAGTCTAAGAAATGTCTTCATATTTTCTTCAATCAAATTATTACTGAGAGAGTTTATAATAAAACGTGTCAACAAGAATTTTTCTTAAAAAAAAATTAAATTTGTCAATAGTTTGCAGAGTATTTACAAAATATAAAAACAAATTAAAATAATATCGACCTTCTGCAAAAATGTTTCTCTCGTTGAGACTTCTCTAAATATTTATTGAAACAACTACTTCTCGAGCTAATACCCCGGCAGATATTGAATTATACAATAAATATTTAGTTACATAACAGATTTACTCTTCTATGCATAATCTATATGAAAAAATGCAACGTCAGGTCACATTATTCTCTCACCAAACTAAATGAATCAATAGGAGATTAAAATTAATTGAAACAAGAATTTTTATATAGTTCTCACGTGAATGCAAATATTTTCAATAAACTTTAAAAACACAATTTTTTTCCTGTGTTTTGCAAATGTTGATAGCATTTCAAACATCAAGATCTACCTTTTATTTTTGCATGTAGAGAAAACAAAAATTGACCTCGAGATTTGGATCGATCTTCACGTTTTTTAGTCTAAAATATATATTTTTGGAATTATGTCCATGTCTATCTGTGTGTTAGATAATACGATAACTCAACAACACAACGAGTTAGATATTGGGAATTTTTCTTTAAATATACATACATAAAATATAATTTTTCAACATTCGTTATTTTTTAAGAGTTCAATTTAAAGCTTTAAACGAGTGTTTTCCACTCCCAGACTAAGCATGAAGTAAAATTTCGAGTTTAGAAAAGCCTTAAAATTTGGTTTGGTCAGGCTTTTCTAAACTCGAAATTTTACTTTATGCGCCACGCGTATAAAATACTGATTTACAGTGAAGTTCAAAATATACTGCTTAGGTTTAGGTTTAATAATTTTACAATGTTTGTATGGAACATGTGAAAGTATACTTAAAATAAGAAATCCTTGTATATCAATATTTAACAAATATTACAAATTATGAATAATTATTACTAATATCAAGAATTTTGATTTTGTGTTCAGTACTCATTCATTCACCGGGTAACTATATACGCGTTTCAGACTTTAACCCCATCATCAGTATAGCTCGAACCAGTGCTTAAAGAATACTAAACATCTTTGACTATTTATTATAGCCTGTGCAATTTACATATGTTCGAAAGCGTAAACGCTATGAGCATTATCCATTAGCTTAAGTAGTGGATGAACAATTGCTGTATACAAACGTTTAGTTTGAGAGCTATTGACGATGCTACTTAAGCTAATGGGCATTAGATGGCGTTTACGCTTTCGAACCTATGTTTTAATTATTACTATTTTAATTGATGAGGCGGATACATGATGAAACTCCATAATACTATTTGAAATAAAACAACACAGTTGGGAGGGTTTCACTTTAATTGTTGAACACTGCAATATGTTTCACCACACAGTGGCTTCATCAGGCAGATGAAATAATGATATTATTTCATCTGCCTGATGAAGCCACTGTGTGGTGAAACATGTTGCATTGTTCAACAATTAAAGTGAAACCCTCCCAAATGTGTTGTTTTATTTCAAATTAATTATTACTATTTTAAATAAAATTGTCAAAACCAACATATTATAAAACGCTACAAAAACTTCAGAACTGCAGACAAATTAGGACAAAAATGTAAACATTTACTAAATCAACCATTATTTAAAATTCCAAACGAGTAATATATTAGTGGAGTTTAACCTACATTTTAAAATTGTCTTTGAAAGGCATCCAAAATTGCTTTGGATCCGCTCCTGATAAAAGTAACAGGTATGCAATTTTAATATCGTGTTAGCACATTTCTTTACATCAAGTTTATTGCTAGCACGACTTTCACAATAGCCTCATTTCGTCGCGTCATTCTCTCAATATTTTCACGGAAATGCATTTTAATCTGATCGCGCTCGCATATACTCGTTTTTTATGAATACCATTCTACCTTATTGTTATTGCGCCTTTTTTGAGATACCGTGTAAGTTATAGGGGTTGGCCCCTCTCCAACAGGGGGTGTAAAACGTCGGAAATAATTCCGCAGCGCGCGGGAGGGCGGTGGCGGGATAAAGACGGCAGGAATGCGGCCCCGGTGTTCGTAGTTCGTGCGCTTACTGTGTTCACTGCTCACGTTCCTGGGCTTATAATAAAATGTCATTTTCCTCGGATTCCTGGATCCACCCCCCACACTAACATCGGACACGTTTTTAATTGCCTAACGCGGAACGTTATTTTTTTCCGCACGAAAACGTTTATAACTTGACAGTTATTCAATACTTTTACTAACTTTATTAACTCAAATTACAGTTGTTAGTAAAAGTATGAAAAACATTATTTGATCGACAAACAAACATTTTTATACGTCATGTGAATTCTATTAATCTTTCTGTTAATCGTTTTTTTTTTCATTGTTTGTATAGTAAGATAGTACTCCAAATGTCAGTGTACTCAATTGCGCACAGGTCAAGGCGTCCGCGCAGCAACCCACCGACCCGGGCTAATCCACCAATCCAGGTTGTTTTTACATTAAATGTACCTTATGCGCCAGCGTATAAAACAATGAAATATTGTGAATTTCAAAATATTCTAGTTTAGCATTATATTCTTAGTCCTGCTTAAGCAGGTTATTTTAAATTATGATAATATTTTTGTCCAATGGAAAAACCAAAACAGGACAAATTATAATTATTATTATAAATACAAAAAAGTAAAGAAAAGCTAATTAAAAAGTATGTATGTTTTAATACTGGTTAAGCAGTATGTTTTCAATTTCACAATGTTTCAGTATTTTCACGCGTGGTGCATGAAGTAAAATTTCGAGTTTAGAAAAAGCCTGAAATTTTACTTCATGCATAATCTGGGAGTGGAAACACTACAGACAATCAACATGACAAGCAACAGCTCCAATGCGGCCGTGGTTGGAATTTTTGCCTGGGCTGTTCAAATTTTAAACTTTTGCTTGTCCCGGAACGTTCTACCTCTTTTATTTGGGTGATGAAATTTGTCGACTTTTTTTTGTTTTTGCTCATAATTTTATTTATTTCATGCCATGTTTTTTTAGAGCTTCCTTCTGCATTTTTAAATTTGTTTTTATAATATTGTTTTTTTCTATTGCTTATTGCTGTGGAAGTTTCTTTTCTTTTGATTGAGATAAATCTCCTTTAGATTATTATTACCTGACTTGAGAATGTGTGTACAAAAATGTAAATATTGTGTTATTTAAATATTTTTATTATTACTCATTTTATTAGTATTTTGAAGTGTATTTCTAACTTCACAATATTTCAGTGTTTTATACGCGTGGCGCATGAAGTAAAATTTTGATTTTAGGAAAGCCTGAAAATTTGGATTTAGTGGCGCGCGAGCAAAGCGAGTCCCGCCGGCAAATAGAATTTTTTAGGATTCTCGAAACTCGAAATTTTACTTCATGCTTAATCAAGCAGGGTAAAACACTCGTGACAATTTTTTCCTTCCAGTAAATAATACCCTGATTAATTCTAAATAATTTTTTTTTTCATTATTTTTCGTGAAATACTTACTTTGATGAATTATTAATTTAATCGGCTCTGATTTATTAAACATTTATCGTATGACATTTATTGATAAAGTCGTCGATTATGGATTAACCAAACTTTAATTTGAATTGTAAAATGTTTTTGGCACTTGAAGATTATGCTTAGGACAGGCGTTCAAAGTTGATTTTTGTTGGAATTATAACTTATTTGATGCTTTTAAAAACTGATGAAAAAAATCTCCATTAATTTTTTTCATCAACCTTTTTAAATTTTTTAAAGATTAAAAATAAGTAAATAATCATATTTTTAGTCTTAGTAAGTTTATCTAAGCACGTTTTGAGTTTTTTGTAAAAATATTTTAGATTAGATGAAAATCGACAAAAAGTGCGAATTTTCGACACATTTTTTTTAATATTTTTGTAAAGTCTGAAAAAAATTACGGGAAAAAAATTATTAGAAACAACGTCCGCAAATTTTTCTTGTGAAACTCTTATTTTCATAACTGTTCACTTACTTTTTCAAACATCAGAAAACTGATAAGAGAGGAAACTCATTAGAAACAACGTCCGCAATTTTTTTCTTGTGAAACATTTATTTTTATAACTGTTCACTTACTTTTTAAAACATCAGAAAACTGATAACAGAGGAAACTGCAACTTTGAGCGTCCACCAAGGATATAATACTCAACTTAAAAAAATGCTAGTTACTCCAATTTGAAGCTTATTTAATTCTGAGTCGATTGCATTTAGAGAGATTAAAATCGGTTTGCGTTTAATCTGTAAGAACAGCAAAAACAGTATCTGGAAAAGTTTAGGTAAAAATAAATGTGTTGACTCGTGCCCCTCTCCCCTAGTCAAAGTCCTGATTACACCTATACCTAGCACGATGAGGTCTAAGTGCAGTGCAGCAATGCGCACTACCCCGTATACCTAGGTATGTTTTTTAAATAATAATAATAATATCGGCAGAAAGACCTGTGGTCGATAGCCAGTTATCAAGAGGAATTTAAGTTTATTTGTTTATTGTATAGAATAATGTATTGATTTATTTTGTATCCTCGGGTAACAAGGATTTGTTGTTGTTGTAATAATAACAATGATACTCTATTTCCCAACGAAAGAACCAATACAGGGAAAGATTAAACATTCGCAAACAAATATGTAAATAAAAATTATTAGATTACAAATAATAATAATAATAATAAATGAAACTTAAAAATAAATGACAAAATATAACATTGCACAAAAAATATCTCGGATGGCAGATTCAAGTTTTACTCGTACGATCACCAATAAATATGTCGCGAAAATGCTTATGGGCCTAAGACATTTGTTTTTAAATTTACCTTGCAATATCAATATAGTTCATTGTATAATTCAATATCTGTAGGGGTATTAGCCAGGATAGGTAGTTGTTTTAATTGATATTTTAATAATTTACCTAATAAGAAAAATTGTTAAATTGTACGCACTTTTTAATATTCTTAATAAGCCAAATTGCTAAACTGTACGCACTTTTTAATATCTCTTGAAATTGTATACCATTAGCAATGTGATTTATATTAAAAACGTGCTCTTTAAAATCTACTTCAAAGCGCTTTAATAATCCGATATAATATTTTCTTTTTAAATACTCAAGAAAAAGTCTAGTGATATTTGATATTGCACGGCATGAACGTTAATTAGCACAAACATAACTACAAGCCCTCCTCCATCAACCCGGCCGAAGAGGGGATTCGAAGTTACGACTTTCCTACACGAAAACGGCCGTTTTCTTTTCCAGGTTAATTACGTAATTAATTTAACGGTCCATTACGTCGCTCTCGCGTCGCGACCATTTTTTTATATTTAAAACAACGAAAAAGAAAAATCCTTACTGAAGTCTTCATTACATATTTAAAATATTTAATGTAATATTACCATCGAGAATACGAGTATACACTTAAAATATTAATTTCTAGTTTTTTTAAGTTATTTACAGAACATGTAATGAATAAAAGTACAAAAAATTGTTGTCTTTAGAATCAGTCGGTCGGTTAATTCTGTAATCCACTCCTGAACAAAACAAAACTAGTCGAGTAAATAGTAGCAAATAGTGAAGCAAACCAAGTAATATTTTTGATTTTTCTTTTATTATTTTTAGTTCAAAATGTTTCACTAAGTTATAAGTGAGATAGTTATCACGAAATGTTAACATTTTTTTCTTATTCCCATTAATATGTGCTTTGATAAACAGGGTGTCAAAAAATCTATGCATGTTTTTTCACCAAATAAATTATATCTTGAACAAGTTTCTCATCTTTCACGTTGTGATACATATTTAACTATGTTTTGAAAAGGAAAACACTTGGTTGAATTTTACTAATATTATTAGTGAATAATAGAATTATGATTAAAAAACTTTAAATAAGTCCTAAGCAAAGCTATACTGAAGAGAGATAAATCTCAAAACGCGTCTATAGAGGCTCAGTCAACTTAGCCCCTCGAAGTTCGAATTTTTTTTGCGCTAGACAGGCCTTAGCTAGCGCCAGCTAGCGCCACAAAAATTAGAGCTAGCGCCATTTAGACAAGAAAGTTATGGGGGTTTGAACTTTCGGGGAGCTAGGTTGATGCTAACCCCCCGAGTTTAAATTTTTTAAGTTTTTTTACACTATTCGGATTCCTCAGAGCTAGCGCTAGCTAGCGCTAGCTAGCGCTACCAATTTAAAAGCTAGCGCCACCCCCACAACTCCAAAAAATGATAAAGCATTTTTAACCCTAGCCCTTTAAAATTAGATCTTTTTAATCAACTCGGGTGGAAAATATAGCTTAGAGCTAGCGCCAGTAGAATATGAAAAAAAGTTTCTCTTAAAAATATCAAGTAAAACAATATTTACATCCAAATTTTGATGCGAGAGCTTTCAGATCCTGTATGCGTATTACCATTTACTTGCTGAATTTTAATACAAAATCATGTTTGACATATAAAATACCGCTTCCAAAAAATATTTCGGCGTTGTAATTACCTTATTTATGTTCATAGACACAGGCTATTAGAAACATGATGCCTAGAAGACAGTAGCGTAACTGACAATTGTAACTAACCGTACGATTTAAAAAATTCGTTCGGCATTGTAATTACTATACTAATGTATATAAACACTGGCAATGAGATAGCTTGCGCTAGTAAGACAGTGGCGTAACTGACGATTGTTTTTTCACTCCTTGATAACTGAAATCGTTATAACTCAAAAACTAACCGAACGATTTCAAACATTCTTTCGGTATTGTAATATCTATACTGATGTCTCTAATCACTGATAACGAGATAGCTAGCGCTAGCAAGACAGTAGCGTACCTGACGGTTGTTTTTATTACTACTTGATAACTTCAATCGTTTTAACTCGGCAACTAACCGTGCAGTTTTAAAATTTATTTGGGCGTTAGAACACCTAAAGTGATGTTCATAAACACTGCTAACGAGATAGCTGACGCTAGCAAGACAGTGGCGTACCTGACGATTTCCTTGATAATTTAAATCTTTATAACTCGGGAAAGAACTGTACAATTTCAATATTTTTTTTGGCGTTAGAATACCTAAAGTAATGTCCATTACCACCGATAACGAGATAGCTAGCGCTACAAAACAGTGGCGTACCTGACAATTGTTTTCAGACTTTTCTAAACTCGAAATTATACTTTATGCTTAATCTAGGAGTGGAAAATACTCGTTGGAAGTTCCAAACTGAACGCTTTTCAAAAACAACGAATGCCTGAAAATTTACCAAGTACACATAGGGTTATGTATGTACCAACACTTGCATGTAAAACTCACTATATATTATCTAACCAACCTAATCGTAACGGGTATCTTTTCGATACTACAAAATTGTAATTTAGCTCCTTTAGTTGCTATTAAATTTACCTTATTTTCATTCTTACGCAATACATCTCAATATTCTAATTATTGTAGAATTACAGGGAGTTTTTCTTTATAGTATACGTATTCCAGATTCAGCTTAATTTCTTTAAATCTTTAGATACTCGTTGTGTTTTTACAGGAATTCAATTTGAAAACGAGTGTTTTCCACTCCCAGACTAAGCATGAAGTAAAATTTCGAGTTTAGAAAAGCCCCGTGAAAATTTGTCTCAGGTCGCGCAGCGACCCGAGACAAATTTTCTGGGCTTTTCTAAACTCGAAATTTTACTTCATGCTCCACGCGGGTAAAAACACTAAAATGTTGTGAACACAAAGTCACATTGTTTAAATTTTACAGTGTTATTTACCTCTTGATAGAGTAAAAAATTCTGATTCCAACAGTATAAAAAACGTATTTTTAAAAAACAATCACTTGGTGTAGTTTACCTCCCACATTCAGAAACTGATCCCATATTTTCAGTTTCTGAATGTGGGAGGTAAACTACACTAAGTGATTTTTTTTAAAATACGTTTTTTATACTGTTGGAATTAGGAACTAAGCGGCAATAAAAAGTAATATTCTAATTCTACAATATATAGGGAGTTTTTCTTTATAGTATACGTATTCCAGATTCAGCTTAATTTCTTTAAATCTTTAGATACTCGTTGTGTTTTTACAGGAATTCAATTTGAAGCTTTAAACGAGTGTTTTCCACTCCCAAACTAAGCATGAAGTAAAATTTCGAGTTTAGAAAAGCCCTGTGAACATTTGTCGATGGTCGCGCAGCGACCCGAGACAAATTTTCTAAGCTTTTATAAACTCAAAATTTTACTTCATGCGCCACGCGTATAAAACACTAAAATGTGAAATTTATGTATATTTGAACCTTACTTGAAATCAGCGTTTTATACGCGTAACGCATGAAGTAAAATTTCGAGTTTAGAAAAGCCCAGAAAATTTGTCTCGGATCGCTGCGCGACCCTCGCCAAATTTTCACGGGGCTTTTCTAAACTCGAAATTTTACTTCATGCTTAGTCTGGGAGTGGAAAACACTCGTTTAAAGCCTTAAATTGAACTCTTTAAAAAAAAACAACGAATATTATACAATATTAACAGTATTATGTTGTATTCAACTTAAAAATTATCAAGTAATTACTTATATTAAGTTTAAGATTAATTTCTTGCGACTGATGAAGGAGCAACTCTCTAAGCAAACCTAAATATCTAATCCATGTTACATATCAAATATTTAGCTTATATGTTTTGATAGTTATTGTTACATTAAACGGCTCAGTCAACTTAGCCCCCGAAGTTCGACTTTTTTTAAAAAAACTTTTCAGTTACGCTACTGTCTTCTAGGCATTTGAAGCGGTATTTTATATGCCAAACATGATTTTGTATTGAAATTCAGCAAGTAAATGGTAATACGCATACAGGATCTGAAAGCTTTCGCATCAAAATTTGGATGTGAATATTTTTTTACCTGATATTTTTGAGATAATAATTTTTCATATCCTGCTGGCGCTACCTCTAAACTATCTGTTCCATGTAATTTAATTACAAAAATCTTATTTCGGGGGGCTAGAGTTAAAAATGTTTTATCATTTTTTTGGGTTGTGGGGGTGGCGCTAGCTTTTAAATTAGTAGCGCTAGCTGGTGCTAGCTCTGAGGAATCCGAATAGTGTAAAACAATTGAAAAATCCAAACTCGGGGGGCTAGCATCAACCTAGCCCCCCGAAAGTTCAAATCCCGTAACTTTCTTGTCTAAATGGCGCTAGCTATAATTTTTGTGACGCTAGCTGGCGCTAGCTAAGGCCTGTCTAGCGCAATAGTTTTTTTTACAAAAAAGTCGAATTTTAGGGGGTTAAGTTGACTTTGCTGTCTATAGATAGCCTAAGACATTAGTTTGAATCCGTCCTTTCATTTCTAATTTCTTGTAATTTCTCCTTTCATTTTTTATTTTTATTTGTTAGTTGGTTTGAAGAAAATTTGACCTAAATGTTACATATACTTTGATAGAGCGTTATAACAATTATTAATTTAGACACATAGTTTGCATTATATACCAAAAAGATTTTCGTAATTATTATTATAGTGATATATTCATATTTCTTTTACACTTAGGTTTACAAAAGCAAATATTCATAATTATAATTTTTGTATGTAGGAGCTAACTACACCAAGTCACATTGCTTAAATTTTACAGTGTTATTTACCTCTCGATATGGTAAAAAATTCTGATTCCAACAGTATAGAAAACGTATTTTAAAATAACAATCACTTGGTGTAGTTTACCTCCCACATTCAGAAACTGATCCCATATTTTCAGTTTCTGAATGTGGGAGGTAAACTACACTAAGTGATTTGTTTTAAAATACGTTTTTTATACTGTTGGAATTAGGAATTAAGCGGCAATAAAAAGTAATATTTTGCCAAAGAAATGATTAAATAGTACTTAATATAATAATAATAGTAAACTATTGATGATTTTCAACTTTTTATTTTATTCACTACAATTGTTTCGCTACACTGTAGCTTCTTCAGGTGAAGAAATATAATACAAACATTTTTACAAACTTATTTACATTATATACCGATTTCAGAAGTGTGGGTGGAGGGTGTATTTTTCTTTAACTTCAGTAGGGGGGAGTTGGAGAGTTCTAGTTGGTCGTTCAACAAATTTCCTGAATGAATATTTTTATCTATTTCTAAATTTTCCAATAAATTTAGTTTCCGTCCTTTGTTGGAAATGTGGAGGATTTTAAAATTATAAAAATCCTCCACATTTCCAACAAAGGACGGAAACTAAATTTATTGGAAAATTTAGAAATAAATAAAAATATTCATTCAGGAAATTTGTTGAACGACCAACTAGAACTCTCCAACTCCCCCCTACTGAAGTTAACGAAAAATACACCCTCCACCCACACTTCTGAAATCGGTATATAATGTAAATAAGTTTGTAAAAATGTTTGTATTATATTTCTTCACCTGAAGAAGCTACAGTGTAGCGAAACAATTGTAGTGAATAAAATAAAAAGTTGAAAATCATCAATAGTTTACTATTATTATTATATTAAGTGATAATGGATTTTCAAAATATAAGTGCCTCAACAATCAACGAGATTAAATAGTAGGTAATACAGTCATAATTACCTACTATTTAATCATTTCTTTAGCAAAATATTACTTTTTTAGGAACCGTTGAGAAAATAAAAAGAATCCAACCGATTGTTGTCTTAGTGATAAATGTATCCCTTTGGATTAAAACAATGTAGCTGCGATAAAGACAATTTACACCTGGTATTATCGTTTGATATAATCTACATGAGACATTTCCATTACACTTGTTTAGAGGAAAGGTGAAATGAATAAAAAATACTGTCCGCTATTTGTACGCATATTCTCACGCAAGGGACTTCCAGTAAACTTATTTGTTGATTTAACCATAAAATGTAAGGAAATAATTTACTGTCCCTCTCAAGAATTTTTAACATACTATTCAATAAACATTTTGGATTTATTAAATTAATTGAGACGTTTATTATGAAAGTGGCCTAAGTCAACTTCATTATTGATAATGTATGTGGAGTGTGGATCTTCAATATCAGGACATTCGTTTTCGCCGAATGAAAAATATTTTGATGTTGTAGAAATGTAACTAACCCATTAAGAACCATTAGTGCAATAACGCAACATTATGAAAACGTTTCTTTAAATTCCCAAATGAGTTAATTTAATACATTTTATTATTTGATATAACTTGAGAGCGTGTAAAGAAAAATGTAAATATTTTGTTACTTATATATTCCGATTATTATGGATTTTAAAGTATATTTTCAATATATTTCGAACCTCATACTACAGGGCTATTCAAAATGAAAGAACAGATTTCAAACATCTATTTCTTCCAAACAACAAAAAATAGAAACACAATTCCAACGTTTCTTGAAAGAGAAAAGTTCAATTTTTATTAATTCATATGACCGCTGTGTTACATGACAAATATCAAAACGGTGGCTTATTTCTTTGCACAGACGAATCAGCTGGTCTCTAGTTATCGAATTTACAGCTTCAACAATTCGATGTCGCATATTTTCAAGGTTTTTGGGCTCCATTTCGTAAACTGTACGAATACGCTCGACATTTTTATTCGATGTGCGTGCTTTTCTGTTTGCAGATGCAACCATCGTCTACGAATTTTCGTTGCCACTGGTAAATCTGCTTATGACAAGGCGGTTGTTTATTAAACTGACGGCGAAAATCACGTTGAACTTCAATAATGGACTCTAGTTTTGCTAATTGCAGCACCAACATGATTTTTCTTGTTGTGTCGCCATTTTACTACAGACAATCAAATTGACAAATAATAGCGCCAAAGCGGTCGTGAAACTTCTGCCTGGACTGTTCTAATTTTAAACTTTTGTCAATTCAAGAACGTTGGAATTATGGTTCTACCTTTTGTAGTTTGAAAGAAACAAACGTTTAAAATCTGTTCCTTGTTTTTGAATAACCCTATGCATCAGTGTTTTGTACGCGTGGGGCATAAAGTAAAATTTAGAGTTTAGAAAAGCCTGAAAATTTGGATTTGCCGGGGCGCGTCTCGCTTCGCACATCTACTAAATAGCTTAGGTATTTGCAAAAATAAGTAATACATTTATATTGATTTTGTGTAAGCTTAAATGAAAACGTTAGTTGAATCGAATGCGCATTCAGTAAATTTGGCAAATAGTCATCGAATTAATCTGTTAATAAAGCGAATTTTTTTTAAGTATACATACAGTGAATTTTCTATTAGGTACACATATGCATACGCTAGTTTTTAAAGAGTTCAATTTGAAGCTTAAAACGAGTGTTGTCCACTCCCAGACTAAGCATGAAGTAAAATTTCGAGTTTAGAAAAGCCTGGAAATTTGGTTTGGTCGCGTAGCGCGAAGCGCGGAGCGGCCAAACCAAATTTTCAGGCTTTTCTAAACTCGAAATTTTACTTCATGCGCCACGCGTATTAAACACTGAAAGCATTGAATTATTGTGCACGAGTAAACTTCGCTTGAAATCAGTGTCTTACACGCGTGGCGCATGAAGTAAAATTTCGAGTTTAGAAAAGCCTGAAAATTTGGTTTGGCCGCTCCGCGCTTCGCGCTACGCAACCAAACCAAATTTTCAGGCTTTTCTAAACTCGAAATTTTACTTCATGCTTAACCTGGGAGTGGAAAACACACGTTACGAGTTTCAGATTAAAAGAAAATATCAGTGTATGCCTAGAAAATTATTAAATTTAAAATATATTGTTTTATTTTCAAATTAATATACAACAAATCACACCTAATAATTAAAAACTTATACAGAAAACTCAAAGCTTATGAAACACAACTTATATAAACTTCATGAGGAATAGTGAAAACTTGAACACTTTATCTCGATAAGCACATTCTTGTTTTTTAAAAATAACATAAGTATAAAAAATCACATAATTTTTGTTTATCAAATTCAAGATATATTTTAAAATGATTGCAGAATAATTATAATAATTAATAATTAATTTCTTTATTAGCCAATTAGTAACAACATAACATACATTGTTGATATGAGTGACCAAAATAACAAAAAAGATTACTATTAGCTAATCTGAAGGCGGGATTCAGTTTTGGAGTATACCCCAAACTGTTCTGCCATCCAAACCTTAGAACTAATAAGATTTACAAAATGCAAAGAATAAAACATAATGTGATATCTATATAAAATTTAGTGATCGAGTATATAATAGAAATGTATTATTTATAATACATTTATACTTAAGAGAAAAGTAACAAATAGAAAAATGAAAAATACTGAAAAATACTATCATCATTGATTACATTGCTGTAATAATTGTTTTTTAACTGCGACTTTAAACTTATTTAAGCTTATTTAAGCTTAAATATTTAAATATATAATAATAAAATTTATTATTTTTTGATGTACAGGGTGGGGCAAGTTTTCATAACATAAGCAGTATATTTTGAATTTTACATTAAATCGGTGGATTATACGCGTGGCGCATGAAGTAAAATTTCGAGTTTAGAAAAGCCCCGTGAAAATTTGTCTCGGGTCGCTGCGCGACCCTCGACAAATTTTCTACGCGGGGCTTTTCTAAACTCGAAATTTTACTTCATGCTTAATCTGGGAGTGAAAAACACTCGTTACCAATTTCAAATTAAAAATAATTTTAGTGTATGCCTAAAAAATTATTATATTTGAAATAAATTGTTTTATTTCCAAATAAATATACTACAAATTACACCTAATAATTAACCTAAACAGAAAACTCAAAATTTATGAAACACAACTACATATCATATTTATTGGTACCAGTGATATTGTTATAAATCTTTAGGCTTTAAGTTTGTTTTTTTTCTTTTCTCTTCTTTCTCTGCGCACTGTATGTATGATTGAAAATTATGTTACATAGCAATATATTAGATTAAGTTCCCTGTAATTGGATATATATATATCTGTTGGGAAAAATAAAGAATAATAATAATATCAGTGGATTATACGCGTGACGCATGAAGTGAAATTTCGAGTTTAGAAAAGTCTGAAAATTTGGTTTGGTCGCCCCGCTTCGCGGAGCGACCAATTTTACTTCATGCTTAATCAAGGAGTGGAAACACTGCTAGATTTTTCAAATTGAAAAAAATATGAGTGTGTGTATAAAAAATGATAACATTTCGAAAAAAATGTTATTATTTCTATATTAATACACAATTAATCACTTCCATTAATTAAAATGTTACACATACAATTCGAAGCTTATAGAACAGCTATAATTAATCAAAAAAGAAAATAATTTAAATTATCCACCCACATACAAACACGTGCGCGAAAAAACCATTTCATTCACATTTTTCAAAATCTAATTAGTTATCGCCATCAAATCCACGATTTTCCACGTGTACGTTTGTATGTGCATCCCGCCCTCGTTAATTCCACAAAACATTAATCATTTATCGCGTGTTTGAAAAAAATAAAATGAACAGACCGGAATTTCCATGTAAATTGCTTCCCATTAGTAACCCAGCGTCCGCAAATGTCGCGCGCTGTATAGTTTAGCTTTAATCCGATTTTAAAATTGAGACAGCGACGCCTGATTGATTGATTAACTTTGAAGTGGCCGCAAAGGGTGGCGCGATTTTTCGGTTTTTGTTTTGTTTTTTCGTGTCGCGAGGTATTAACACAGCACATCCATTTGCTGATTAATTGATCAATTTTCGGTGATGGTGGCTAAAAGGGTGTGATGTCATGGCGTGTCATTGTAGTCGTTGCATGAAATAAAAAAATATATATGGAAAAAAAAGTGTGTGCAGGGTTTGTTGGGAGAGTGATAAAAGTGACAAGTTTAATTGCTACTTGTGAAGTTGTGAATAATTGGGTTTGTCAAAGGGTATTGACTTATTTGAAGTAATTAATAGTGAAATGGATTTTTAGAATCTACAATTATACAGTTATAGAAGTCACTTATTTTCAGAAATGTATAATAAATCGAAAAAAAATAATTCGTGTTCAGTGTTCTAGCATGGTTAGATTTCCAATAGGCTTCCTGATTCTCGTCAGTGTGATAAGATCAGGAGAGGGCTCTTTAAAAGTCACCTGTGGTCCATTCACAGGTGACTCATAAGGAGTCAGAAAGCCAGCCTAGTAAAAATGAATCTTGTATTTACATGAATGGGCCCAAGTAGAAATTAATCTTGTATTTACATTGTGTGCAATTGTATCTATAGTGGAATTCGGGAGAGATGTCCAATGACTCATTGATGTGAAATATGTGGTTCAAATTTCTTAGAGAGTATGTCGATAGTTGTATCTGTAACGATTTTTCCTAGTTGTGTGATATTTTGACGTTACATGACAATGTCATACTGTTTAGGTAGCGAGTATACAGAGAGTTTGATGTAAAACCGAACATTACAATACACGTTTAATGTTAATTTTCGTATGTTCGATTCGTACTGAAACGAATCTAAGCATTAATCACAGTTTCAAACATGATGATGGTTGCGACCGTAACTACGTGGTAATTCATAATCACTGAATAAAACACTGAATATGTTTTTTACCACAAAATATTGCATGTATATATATTATATTACACATATATACACATATATTCACGACTTAAGTTTCGACGTTTGACGGTCATTTTCAAGTTTTCATTGAAAATGACCGTCAAACGTCGAAACTTTGGTCGTGAATTTATGTGTATATTTGTGTAATATAATATATATACATATAATTAATATTTTGTGGTAAAAATATTGTAAGTGTTTTATTTAGTGATAGTTTAAAACGTTTAATTTTGAGGTTAAGTGTAAATTCGATTGCCTATATAACTATTAGAAATGACAGGTAAACAAATGCGATTCAGGTCAAATCGTACAATTTTGAGGTTAAGTGTAAATTGAATTAATTATATGACTATTAGAAATGACAGGTAATCAAATGCGATTCTGGTCAAATCGTATAATTTTGAGGTTAGGTATAAATTAGATTGCCTATATGACTATTAAAAATGACAGGTACTCAAATGCGATTCAGCGCAAATAGTACAATTTTCAGGTTAAGTGTAAATTGGATTGCCTATATGACCATTAGAAATGACAGGTAACAAATGCGATTCAGTGCAAATCGTTCAATGTTCGGTATTACATAAAACTCTTTGTATAGTGTTCTTTCTTTTAGGAAAGCTTTAAATCACAATTTCTTGTGTTTTTTTTTTAGTATACATATCCCAATAACGTGTTGTAGATTTTTAAATATTCGTTGTTTTCTTAAAATAGGTCAATTCGAAGTTTAAACGAGTGTTTTTCACTCCCAGGTTAAGCATGAAGTAAAATTTCGAGTTTAGAAAAGCCTGAAAATTTGGTTTGGTCGCGTAGCGCAAAGCGCGGAGCGGCCAAACCAAATTTTCAGGCTTTTCTAAACTCGAAATTTTACTTCATGCGCCACGCGCGTTAACACTGATTTCAAGCGAAGTTTACGCGTGCACAATATTTCAGTGCTTTCAGTGTTTAATACGCGTGGCGCATGAAGTAAAATTTCGAGTTTAGAAAAGCCTGAAAATTTGGTTTGGCCGCTCCGCGCTTGGCGCTACGCGACCAAACCAAATTTTCAGGCTTTTCTAAACTCGAAATTTTACTTTATGCTTAGTCTGGGAGTGGAAAACACTCGTTTTAAGTTTCAAATTGAACTCTTTAAAAAAAGCGTATGCATATGTGTACCTAATAGAAAATTCACTGTATGTATACAAAAAAAAATTGCCTTTATTAACAGATTAATCCGATGACTATTTGCCAAATTTACTGAATGCGCATTTGATTCAACTAACGTTTTCATTTAAGCTTACACAAAATAAACATAAATGCATTACTTATTTTTGGAAATACCAGAACTATTTAGTAGATGTGTAAATTGGAATTATACCACTTAAACTCACATTTAGAATAATTGTGCTCATCAATTAAAATGATTTGTGGCTGGGTTTTTGCAGACTTAGTTTTACGAAGACATTGTCAAAATGTGACGTTAAGATTTTAAAGCTGCATACTGAAACATGCGTTTTCGCATGATCCATCTAAAAACCATAGCAGACATATTATGAAGTTTTTCGTATTACATGTATTGGTGCAGAAAGCACTACAAATTAAGGAAACCATGGGACACCTCTCGGGAATCGTCCCTTTTATTTGTATCCTGAAATTGATAACCAATGTGCACACAATAATACCACAATATAGATTGCGGTTATTGATACTGCATTAATATTCATTGTAAATACAATATTGTATACATCCAGTGTACTAATAATTTAGTTTTCTATATTGTATCAACAATGAAAATTCAGTAATAGATATTCAATGTCTGTACAATATTGTATCAATAATGAATATCATTGATCATTCCATATACATATTCAATACATGTAGAATATTGGATCAATTGTATCATTTAATATAAATTTTCAATGTCTGTACAATATTGTGTCAATAATGAGTACAATTAATCATTTAATAACAGATATTTAATTTCTGTACAAAATTGTATCAATAATATCTGTACAATATTGTACCAGTAATGAATATCATTGATCCTTCCATATAAATATTCAATACATATACAATATTGTATCAATCGTATCATTCAATATAAATATTTAATGACTGTACAATGTTGTGTCAATAATGAATACAATTAATCAATTAGTAACAGATATTCAATTTCTGTACAAAATTGTTCAAATAATGTCTGTACAATATTGTATCAGTAATGAATATCATTGATCATGCCATATACATATTCAATACATGCACAATATTAGATCAATCTTATCATTTAGTATAAATATTCAATGTCTGTACAATATTGTGTCAATAATGAATACAATTAATCACTCAATGACAGTTATTAAATTTCTGTACAAAATTGTATCAATAATGTCTGTACAATATTGTATCAGTAATGAATAGCATTAATGCTTCCATATAAATATTTAATACATATACAATATTGAATCAATCGTATCATTCAATATAAATATTCAATGACTGTACAATGTTGTGTCAATAATGAATACAATTAATCACTCAATAACAGATACTCAGTTTCTGTACAAAATTGTATCAATAATGTCTACAATATTGTATCAGTAATGAACATCATTGATCCTTCCATATAAATATTAAATACATATTCAATATTGTATGAATGGTATCAGTCAATATAAATATTCAATGTCTGTACAATATTGTGTCAATAACGAATACAATTAATCACTTGATAACAGATATTCAATTTTTGTACAAAATTGTATTAATAATGTCTCTACAATATTGTATCAGTAATGAATATCATTGATCCTTCTATATAAATATTCAATACATATACATTATTGTATCAATGGTATCATTCAATATAAATATTTAATGTTTGTACAATATTGTGTCAATAACGAATATAATTAATCACTTGATAACAGATATTCAATTTCTCTACAAAATTGTTTCAATAATATCTGTACAATATTGTATCAGTAATGAATATCATTGATCCTTCCATATAAATATTCAATACATGTACAATATTGTATCAATGGTATCATTCAATATAAATATTAAATTTCTGTACAATATTGTGTCAATAATGAATGCAATTAATCACTTAATAGTAGATATTCAATTTCTGTACAAAATTGTATCAATAATAAATATCATTCATCTATCAATATAAACATTCAATACATGTACACTTCTGTGCAATAAAATTAAGTACACAAAATATGTTGAAGTTTAAACCGGACATGATGAGTTTTCTAGTTACGTAAATATATCAATAGCCTTAATGTCAAAATGCCGCGTTATTTAGACAACAATTCATAAGTTCGAATCCTAACTAAAATAGAAGATAGTTTTTCTATTAGACAAATTGCTCGGTTGGTGAACATCAGTAAAGACACTGTTTTCAGAGTTAAGAAACTTTAAGGGCAGGAAAGAAGTGTTATGGCGATTTATTATTTATTGAAACTGCTGCTAGGCAATTAAAACAGACCTGAATTATGCAACTAGAATATTATGGAAAATAGTTATAAGACTTGTGTTTAATTTTATTGCACAGAAGTGTACATTATTGTATCAAAATTTGAATTGTAAAGCGATTTTCAAAAACTGCAATAATTATTAAAATATAAAATTACCGCAAAATTTATTTCTGCTACTGGGTCAAACTCAAAGATGTCTCGAGGACAGTAGAGAGACTAAATTTGTATGTTGTTAAGTTATCAATAACTTTACATCTGTTTATAAATCTCCATTTTAACATCATCGTAAAACGCCAATCTTCATGATTAAAGTGTAAACATTGAGGCGAGCTGAAATAAAAATGTGGCGCACAGAAAGTGCGTGTTCCCACTAATAATACACAACGCAGATGAGGTCGAGAAGGAAGAGTTGGTTATTGTTTTGTTTCTATTAAATTAATGGTCGCTACATTTAGAACGCGTCATCATTGGAAATAACTAGCAGAAAATCATAACAAACGCACATATTGTAATTTATACAAGTTTATAATAGCATATGATTTATTGCGAATTAACAATTAATTCGTATAAATGGCGGAATTAATTGAAATGTGACATTAATGGTTAGCGCCTTTGAGAGGAAATGTGAGGCCCGGGGCAATTGGTGATTTACAAGCCATTTAGAACTTTAAATACATTTAGGCTACAGCTTTAAATTTAGTTTTTATGCTGGTATCCCGCGGCGTAACTAGAGGGTGCAAGACCTCGGAGGTTAGGTCGCCCCCTACCCTGATGCTAATAAAGTTTACTGAATTTTACATTTACCAGAAATTTATCCAGAGCTTTTTAAATTCCTTAGAAAATTTCCAATTGATTTCAGTAAAGAAAATCCTAGTCGCCAACGGCGTAAAGAATCTGTCATTTGAATGTTGTTTGATCGGGATCGGGAAATTCCCGTAATTAACGACCAGCTTGACCTTAAATACACCCCCCTCTTTAACGCTGTTATTAGAAAATTTGCAAATATAAATAATGTTCCTTTGTAGTTTTTTGTTACTAACGGTTTGATAATGATACGTGTAGTATCGAAACTATAGTCACCAAATAAACCAATTGTTATACAAACAAAGTGATAAACAGTGTTTTATTTATGTTCAACAATGTATAACGAAGTAGAAGCCTCTATAGTCAGTGAGTTGTTTGATCCGTTTATTGGCGTACAACATGATTTTCCGAAATTGGTCTATTGTGAATTTTTGATAAAAATAATGAAAAATATAACTGAAAGTTAACTAATTTACATAGCCTGAGATGAGGAAAAAATCTTCTTTCGATTTAAGTCATTATAGACCTTTTAAGTTAAAATGGGGAGTAGCAATCTGCAAAAAGCCTTTTTCCATGTTATTTGCCTATGAGTATAAATGAAATTGCCAATTCTTGGTTGCTGAATACTTCAAACATTAAAAGTGCAAGTCTTCGCAACCTAGAACAAATTAGTCTTACAAAGACTATATCAAACACTCATTGAATCAACTACTTCCCGAGCTAATACCACGACGGACATTGAATTATACAACAAGTGTTTGCTGTTACATACAGTCATTTACTGCAAATGTAACAATTTGGGTCAAATTATTCGGGCCATCTATAGACAAGACTAGCTTGTTGTAGATTGCGAAAAGAATCTCACTTTAAATGTTATTTGCCTATGTTCGGTTTTGGAATATTCACCCAGTATAAATCATTTTACATTGGCAATGTTGCAATAACTATGACTTTTTTCTATTTTAGGCCCCTCCATATTGAACATTTTTGCTACGCTCATGTACATCATGAATTCTGAGTGATTAAAGTTACATTTTGTTAATTTAATTTAAATAAACAGTTATTATCAGTTATAGAATATCTAATCATCCCTATAATATTGTAGGATTTATTGTGTGTACATTTAAATTGTTATAATAAATGAATTCATAGGAAAGGTTTACAGGGCCCGTATTTACGCACCGATGCAATTTGCCATTGGTAAGAAGTCGCACTGAAATGACTTCATTTTGGGAAGAATTTACCAAACCGTATGGAGTAAAATGACGTCATTTTGTTGTAAGTTCTCACCGATGACAAATTGGGTGCTGTGAATACGGGCCCTGGTCTGGAGTACAGAGGGTCATCGGCGTAAACATGAAATAATTGAGTGCATTTCCACTTTTGCACAAAAGCATTTCGGATAGGATCGTCCGATCAGATTGGGTATAGAGTGACTGAGTGCACAATTAGAGGATTTCACGTGACCAAATTATTAATTTATTGTCGCCGCCGACGACGACAAACACCGGGCTTTATTTACATCCTGATGAATTATTTATTGTGATGCTGTTCGGTGGGTGTTTGGTTAACATTCGATTAAATCTTTTGTCAAACGCACGGTTTTCATTCGACTTGTGTATTATGCAAATGTTTGCACATGGATATTTCCTACACAATGGAATCCAACACGATATACATTGATAATTTAAGCTCTTTGACGTGAAGAAGCGTCTTGCTTTTAATAAATTTATTCAATACTTCTTTGAACATATAGTGCATGTAGATAGAAATATTTTATTAATTTATTTTATTTGTTGCAATTTAACTATGTACATAAACTTATACAATTTTTCAGATAATATATAAAACTTTATATATTTAAATTTTTTAGTATTTTCACACTTTTGATCTACCTATGTACCTGATGAGTGTAAACTTATGTGATAACACGAATAAACCCACTGAGCAAATCCTTTAAACTAATGTTTCATCAAAATTAAAACAACGTTTAATGTTGCTACAATGTTGATATAACGTTATTTGTTTGTTTTTTGCTCAGTGGGAATCTACTTATTTACTTACTTACTATTTGTAGGGGTGGCCTCTTGGCCTATACCACCGTGACCTTTGCAAAGTAATACAATTTGTTTGAAATTAAATAAATGTTTAGGAATTCTCAATTTTTATAAATATATAAGTTTGAATATTAATATATAAATTTAATATAAATATATAACTGTTTTGTGTTGTAGGCGTTCACTTTGTGGTACATCTTAAATACACTTGTAAAAAAAACCACTGTATTTTGCACTAAATTTGTGACTATAGTTTCGACTATCTAGTAGTCATTATCAAACTTTTAAGACTTTTAAGTTTGATAATGACTACTAGATAGTCGAAACTATAGTCACAAATTAGGTGCAAAATACAGTGGCTAAACAAAGTAAAAAGTATTTTATTTACAAATAAATATATAAATTTAGTTTTATGTAACACCGAACATTTTCATAACGAGAATTTTTCTTTGAAGTATCCATATGCATGCGTTGCACATTTTACGATGCTCGGTTTATTAAAAGATTCCAATTTTAGGCTTTAAGCGAGTGTTTTTCACTCCCAGGCTAAGCATGAAGTAAAATTTCGAGTTTAGAAAAGCCTGAAAATTTGGTTTGGTCGCGTAGCGCGAAGCGCGGAGCGGCCAAACTAAATTTTCAGGCTTTTCTAAACTCGAAATTTTACTTCATGCGCCACCGGTACAAAATAATGACATATTACAAAGTTTAAAACACACCGCTAAGTTTTATATTAAATCAGGGTTTTGTATCGGTGGCGCATGAAGTAAAATTTCGAGTTTAGAAAAGCCTGAAAATTTGGTTTGGCCGCTCCGCGCTTCGCGCTACGCGACCAAACCAAATTTTCAGGCTTTTCTAAACTCGAAATTTTACTTCATGCTTAGCCTGGGAGTGGAAAACAATCGCTTAAATCTTCAAATTAAATTCTTTTAATAAACCAAGCATGGAAGAATGTACAACGTATGCATATGGATACTTCAAAGAAAAATTCTCGTTATGAAAATGTTCGGTGTTACATAAAACTCTCTGTATATACATTTGAATTGATAAATTTTAATCCTTTAAAGAGTGTTTCCATTCCAAGATTAAGCATGAAGTAAAATTTCGAGTTTAGAAAAGCCTGAAAATTTGGTTTTGCCGGGGCGCGCGAGCGAAGCGAGTCGCGCTCCGGCAAATCCAAATTTTCAGGCTTTTCTAAACTCGAAATTTTAATTCATGCGCCAGGCGTATACAACGCTGATTTCGTGTGAAGTTCAAAAACACGTACATGATCTTTAATTAAAATAACACTATCGAATTACAATAATTTGGCTTAACAAAACAATGGCTTTATTTAATTTGCCGAAATGCCGGTAAAAAATCGGCAAATTACCAGTACATTTTAAGAATCGTTTGTTACGAATTAGCAGTGAACGGGAAATCTGGTTTACCGCTTGTCCAATCCTTAGTAATAATAATAATTTAAATACAATCACAAAATCAGTAATTTTATAAAATTGTCCCTTTTTTTCTGGATGGAACCGTGCTAACATTTAAAACATGATTTAGAGTTGGCTTTAAATTTTAAAAATTTGAGGTTATGGTAAACTATGTGTTAACAGTCAGTAGTGCCAATCTACTACTGACTGTTTACACATAGTTTACCATAACATCAAATTTGTTCCTTCATTCAATTAGCATTCTGGACAACCGCACAATAAATTCCGCCTATTCTAAACCATAATTTAAATGATCGCATGGTATTATTCATTTAGTCCGAAGTAAATCTATAGTATTTCTGGAAAGTGATTTAATTATACCTTTCTATATGTATTATTATATTAATTCAATAAAAGGGTAAGCCGGTTGTTAAATCAGCAAGAGTATTTCTGTAAGGTGATTTTATTGTATTTTTCTGTATGTACCTATTATTATATTAATTCGATAAAAGGGTAAGCCGGTTGTTAAATCAACGGTAACCCAAATCTAATGATTGACGTTAATAACAGTAGTTTTTGTTGTGACATCAAATATAGCATATTATTATGTATCTGTGGGGTACAATAAAACGATGGCTATTATTTACACAGGTGACATTTACGACGCAAGTCACAGCCGAATGTTACAAATCACCCGCGGTGAATAATATCCACACTGATCTATTGTGCATACAATTTGACGTTTCAATTTCAAAAACGATAAACATACATTTTTCCTACTAATAAAAATAGAACAGTGCAAATAATTCTTCAGGATGCGAGTATTATTTATGAAGGGGTATATAACAAAAAAAAATCCGAAATTAATTGTCAATTATTTGTAAATGAAAATTAAAATATATCGCGAAATAATGAATATTATCAAGTCCAGTGGCGCAGCTTACATTTTGTCTTAGGAGAGGCCCAAAAAACGTCATATGAACGTTAGCGGTATGTTTTGAATTTCACTATAAATTAATTTTTTGTACGGGTGGCGCATGAAGTAAAATTTCGAGTTTAGAAAAGCCTGAAAATTCGGTTTGGTCGCTCCGCTTCACGTAACGCGAGGCGCTACGCGACCAAACCAAATTTTCAGGCTTTTCTAAACTCGAAATTGTACTTCATAGAAACACTTATCTCAATTTTGTTCTTTGTTAAACTTACCCTTTTGTTAAATTAAGCAATTGTAAAATTTTTATTTTTAAATCAACTTTGACGATTTATGGCACATAAATTACTTGGGCGTTTATTTATAATTTTTGTTCCTTTGTTGATTTTAACAAATTTTTTATAAATAATTTTTTATTTTGACAAATAAATAATTAAATATAATAAAAAATTATTGCGATATTTCGCAATATTTTTTGTTTCTTTGTTGATTTTAATAAATTTATTATGAATAATTTTTTATTTTGCCAAATAAATAATAAAATATAATTTGAAATAAAACAACACAGTTGGGAGGGTTTCACTTTTATTGTTGAACACTGCAACATGTTTCACCACACAGTGGCTTCATCAGGCAGATGAAATAATCATTATTTCATCTGCCTGATGAAGCCACTGTGTGGTGAAACATGTTGCAGCGTTCAACAATAAAAGTGAAACCCTCCCAACTGTGTTGTTTTATTTCAAATAGTATTATGGAGTTTCATCATGTATCATCATCAATTAAATAAATAAAATATAATAAAAAAAATATTGCGATATTTCGCAATATAGACGTTATTATGTTTTATTATTTAAACATTTAACATTGAAAATCACTTTATTAACAATTGTAGAGTTTACTCTAAAAGTGGATTTTAGGTAAAATTCTACACTTCCTTATATCAGTTCTATGAATGACTTATTGTATTACATTCTATGAATTTTTTTTAATATAAATAATCTATACGCTGTAAATGTAAGGCATTTGTCAATTTTGTATGAAAACGTGGAATATAAGGTTTAGAACGTATAATCCACTCCCAGACTAAGCATGAAGTAAAATTTCGAGTTTAGAAAAGCCCCGCGTAGAAATATTGTCGAGGGTCGCGTAGCGACCCGAGACAAATTTTCACGGGGCTTTTCTAAACTCGAAATTTTACTTCATGCGCCACGCGTATAAAACACTGAAATATTATGAACTTAGAAATACACTAGAAACATTTTATTTAAATGAGTAATAATCAAGATTTTTAAATAACAAAATATTTACGTTTATCTTCATACATTTTTAAGTTAAGTTAAATAATATAATATATCCAATTAAGTTATTTAGTAACTTAATTACTATAAAATTAATAATGTTGCGTATATGCATCAATGGCACTTAATGGGTTAATCAGTACCTTAGTTGAATTTTCTGTAATTTTGACCCAAAGTTGAAAACATGAGCCAATTTATACGTATGAGAAACGTTACTTGAAAACCACATTCTTCGGCTGTTTGAAAAAATATCAAGTTTGTGGAAAAAGTTGCGCTTATTTATTTCGGCGACTATTTTTTGAGAATTTATTATTCATTATAACACAGACTTTGACACAAAACTTAGTTGATATTTTTAGAATATCCAGTAAAGATATTCAAATTTCAATTATAATCAATAGAAGTTTATTCGTTTCTGCATAGATTCTTAGAATTTTATGTTTAATTGAAAATCTATACATTTTTTACAATTTTACAATTTTAGTTAAAAAAAAAACATTCCACTAAAATTGTTGATTTTACTGCATAATTTTAACTTTGGCTGAATATTTATGGAAAACGTGGCGAGATAATTTAATTTTTCTTTAAATAAGATGTAAGTGCAATCAATTCTAAGTAAATTCTGTCAATTTAATGTTGATAGTATAGACTTCTAATTTTTTACAATTTTTTCATAGAAAACATTCTCTCAAAATTGGTAATTTTATTGCAACATTTTAACTTTGACTGAATATTTTTAGAAAATGTAGTAAGATAATATAATTTTCTTTATATAAGATGTACGTGCAATCAATTCTAAGCAAATTCTGAGAATTTCACGTTAATGGTGTAATATTTTATTTTTTACAATTTTTCAAAGAAAGCAGTCTCTAAAAATTGTCAATATAATTGCATAATTTTAACTTAGCTGAATATTTTTAAAAAATGTTTCAAGATAATTTGATTTTCCTTCTATAAGATGTAAGTGCAATCAATTTTAAATAAATTGTGTAAATTTCACGTTAATAGTATAAAGTCTCAATTTTTTTCAAAGAAAAGATTCTCTCAAAATTGTTAATTTTATTGCATAATTTAACCTTTGACTGAATATTTTCCTAAAATATTCAATATGAAATCAATTCTAAGTAAATTCTGTCAATTTAATGTTGATAGTACAGACTTTTAATTTTTTACAATTTTTTCAACGAACACACACATCTTAAAATTGTTAATTTCATTGCATAATTTTAACTTTGAATATTTTAAGAAAATGTGGTGAGTTAATACATTTTTTTTCTATAAGATGGAAGTGCAATCAATTTTAAGCAAATTCTGTGAATTTTACGTTAATGGTGTGATATTTTAATTTTTTACAATTTTTTCAAAGAAAACAGTCTCCAAAAATTGTCAATCTTATCGCATAATTTTAACTCCGAATATTTATATTCATATTCAAGATAATTTTTTTTTGTATAAGATGTAAGTGCAATCAATTTTAAGTAAATTGTGTACATTTCACGTTAATGGTATAAAGTCTTAATTTTTTACAATTTTTTCAAAGAAAACATTTTTTCAAAAACTTTGGCTTGATATTTTGGAAAATTCAGTAGAGATATTAAAATTTCCATTACGACCAATAAAAGTTTGTTCATTTCTGTAAAGATTCTATGAATTTTAGGTTGATCAAATCAACCTAAAATCCTTTGCATTTTTACAATTCTCTCAAATTATACATTCTTTTAAAATCGTTGAATTTATTGCATAATTTCAACTTTGGCTTAATATTTTGGAAAAATGCGCTGTCATAATTTAATTTTCTGTAAAGCATATGCAGCTGCAATTAATTTTAAATAAATTTGATGTTGATTGTATAAAACTTGATTTTTTAACTCACACGAATGTTGTGTTTGCTCTAACTTTGAACAACAAATTTATTTCAATTATTTCATATTTTTGATATTTTCATTCTATAAAATAAAGCCCTGCTTTGGACGAACAATTGCTGTATGCCAACGTTTAGTTTGCCAGCTATTGACGATGCTACTTAAGATTATGGGCATTAAATAGCGTTTACGCTTTCGAACATATGTAAATTGTACAGGCCACAATAAATGGTCAAAGATGTTAAGTATTCTTCAAGCACTGGTTCGGGACTATACAGATGATGGCGTTGAAGCCTAAAACGCGTATATAGTTATCCGGTGAATGAATGAGTACTAAAAACAAATTCATATTCTTAAAATAGATATACTTTAAGGAAAGTATACACTCTTTGCTTATCTCAATAAAATTATTTGTGATTTTAATTAATTAATTATTTAGCAAAACGAACTCACTGGGCAAAATTCCAGTGATGCACAAGATATACACTCCTCTTTCCAACAATTCACCTTTACTCTAGGTAAAAATATTTCAACAATCATATTTATATAAAAAAATATTCATCCGATTTAATGTTCACAAATAGAAAGACTGTTATTCCTTACTTCACTTTTTATTTTTATGTTAGATGTACATTTCGAGACACAAGGTGCTCATTATCAATAACAAACTTAACATTTAACATTTAATGTTAGTTAAAAAAAAAAACATTCGAAATTCAATTTTATGAAAATTTGAAAAACTGTTTTACGAGTAAAATTCTAGTGAGTTTATTATAGTAAAAAAATAAAAAAATATAGAACACACATCGTCCTAAAGCAATTAAATTAGTTTTTCAATATGTTTTATAGATGTTCCAGGAAAAAAATAAAATATTTAAGACGTGATTTCGCTGGTTTAGAAATGTTTAATATTTTCTAATAAAATAACGGTAGAGGTAATAAACATTTTATTGTGACAGGTAAAAATCGTATACTATCCTTAAAGTATAACTATTTTTGCAAAATAATTCATCATTAATTAAGGGTGTAGTAAAGGGAACAACATGCTGAGTTTTTAGAGTTTAGATAGCTGCATATTTTAATATTTACACAAAATTTAATTCATATTTAAAGCTATATTGAATGATACATATTGTACATGTATTGAATAATTATATTGATAGATCAATGATATATATTATTGATACAGAAATTGAACATCTATTAGTGAATGTTCGTTGTTGATATATTCTATCCTATTCTATTGAAAACTGAATTATTTTTATAGTAGATTAACACAATATGGTTTTAATAATGAATAGTAATATAGTATCAATAACTGCAAACTATATTGTAACAATATTGTGTGTACATTGATTAAAAATTTCAAGATATAAATATAGATACAATATTGCTACATGTAAATACACGATTTATTTCTACTAGGGACCGTTTAACGTTTTCTGCTTGCACGGAGTCGGGCACCCCAAGATGTTGTAAATGTAAGATATTTAAATTTACCTGTTGAATTACTATACGTTCGTTATTTTATTTTAAACGTGGCTAAAGTTGTTGAAACATTTTGTTAATAGAAAAAAAAAATTAGCTCTCGGTTACGTCGAACTTTTTCGAAATTCGCCTCCAGTCCTTTTGTCATAAATTAACTTAGATATGTAATATATTTCGCGTAGAGAGGCCGCATCCGTTCTAATCAGTTTTTATCGCCTCGAATGGTCGGGGGGTTGGTAATAACAACAATGAAAACCGGAGATGCACCGTGTGCACCATAAACGTCCGTCTGGGGCGTGATACCAGAGGATATTGGTTCGATGTTAGGCAGCTCACGTCCTCACTCCAGACATTATATTCGGATCGTGATGCACCAGATATACCACTCCTCTTCCCAACAATCCACCTTTACTCTACGTAAAAATATTTCAACAATCACGATTATATAAAAAATATCCATTCGATTTAGTATGGCTCAGCACTGCGCTTATAGGAAAAACAGCGCCAGGTAAATTATAATCTCCAAAAATAAATAAATTATTGCAACTGTTCATCACCACCAATTCCTCAACAGAGTTACAATGACTTTCATAAATTTTTAAGGATGATCCGATTTATACATACCCCAATAATAAAATCTTCCTCGTTAACTTTAAGTAGAATAAAATGTTGTTTAATTGGATTATCACTAAAAATAATTGAAGAGGACATCATTTATTCAGTTCAAACATCCCAAAAATACATGAGTTTCCCACAGCGTACTGCGGAACAATTAATTGAAAATTACTTAATTTGATATGAAATCACAAGAATACACCAAAGTTTCCAAATTAATGTAAATATCGATCTCGCCGCAAGTAATCCAATATTTCTCTTTTACAATGTAACAAATTATCCATTTAATATAAGTGGCAAAGCAGTTAGAGTCCGGGTGATGTATGGTCGGGGCGTAAAATGCAGCAGTAAGGTCGTGTTGGTCGTGCAAAAAGGGAGCAATTATAGATACGTGCGCGTTATGTAAATTTACTCGCTCAATTATTTATCCACGAACCAACAAACTGCACCAATCGTAAATCAGCTCTATGCTAATAAGAATGCATTCTACTGCAACCACTCTACTCCGCTTGTACTGATAATTTATCGACTGCAAAAATTATAATTTAATAAACGCAACAAACTCATCAAAAATTATAGCAAGTTCACCAACGAGAATTATGATTATATTTACCATATTTATTTGCAGAATACATAGCAAAATAAAAGTAATGTATAATAAATAATTACAGGAAATAAATTTAAATTCTGTACACTGGCCATCGACCACTGGGTCTTTCAGGCTTTTCTAAACACGAAATTTTACTTCATGCGCCAGGCGTATAAAACAGTGATTAATTATAAGTTTAAAAACAACTAATTTATCTATTATAATAGCCAAAAGTGTATTTAAAGATGTGAAATGATTAAACTATTAAGTCTCAGGCCAAATTTATAAAAAAAAATTCTCTGTTACAATTCATGTGACTTAAGTTACCTAGTTTTCACATGTCAAGTAAAAAACAATTATGTAGAGGGTTAGCACTCGAATTTATAACTTCATGCTTAATCAAGGAGTAGAAACACTCGATAGAAGTTTCAAATTGAACACTTTTATAAAAAAACAACGAATTCTTAAACATTTGCAATATATGCATCGAGATATTTATACTTAAAAGAAAAAATGCAAGCATAAGTAATTCTGAATGATAAAGTTTTGTAGCGTGTTACTGTAGGATGGACTTAAAAAATAATAATTTGGGTGTTGTATTAAATTACCCCACCTGAAAACTCTGAAGCATGTCTGGAAAGTTTTATTGTGAATATTTTTATTTTCGTTGCTTTTCTGGAAGGTAATAATGTAAATTTATGACATAGGAAAGCGTTTTTTTTTCGGATTCTGTTTGTTATTATTTTGGGGTAAAAGAAAGGGTTGCACCGGTTGGAAATAATTACCCAGGGGTGCATCCGTTAACAGAGAGGAACATCTATTCTCTCGCCGAGGTTGAAAACACCGAGAGGAACATTAAAATTACATTAGCTATTTCTGCAGACACAATATTTAAATATTTACTTCTTTAATACCATAAAATTAAAAGAAAAAACCGATGTAGTGTTATTTATTTTACCTTTGAACATCTGTTTATAAGTTGAATTAATGTAATCACAATTAATTTTCAATTAACCTAACTTTTCATTAATGAACGATTTTCCTTCAGCTGGTATTTCTCGATGTGAGCACTTTGAACGATCATAACCGATGTTAGTTAATTGCAGCATGATCCACATTACCAATTTTGGCCCCAAAAAGGAGCTAAGAGTCATTTAAAGGATTCGTATTCGTTATTCGAAAATTTTAATTTGAATCCTCTGGTTTAAATTATATTTTATCGTTGTTTGATTCGGGGATTCGTCATTGGAATCATTTTTAATGTGAGGATTCGGATTCGTGATTGGATTTCTCTTTTTAAAGAGTTTACCCAACTCTGTTAAACATAAAGTTGAATTTTAGCCTTTTCTATACTTAAAGATTTGTCGCGTAGCGCAGCAAAGCGACCCAACCAAAGTTTCAGGCTTACCTAAACTAGAAATTTTACTTCATGCGAAAGGCGTATAAACACTGAAGTATTGTGATGTTTAAAATATACTTCTAAATCAGTATACTGTTGAAAAAGTGTATTTTAAACTTCAGATTATTTCATTGTTTTACACGCGTGGCGCATGAAGTAAAATTTCGAGTTTAGAAAAGCCTGATAATTTGGTTTGGTCGCTCCGCGCTTCGCGCTACGCGACCAAACCAAATTTTCAGGCTTTTCTAAACTCGAAATTTTACTTCATGCTTAACCTGGGAGTGGAAAACACTGTATAAAGCTTCAAATTATTTAAAAAAAATAACGAATGCCTCAATTCAACGATTTTAGGAGAATGTTTATTTTGAGAGAATTGTAAAAATTCAACGAATTATCAAATTAACCTATAATTCAAAGAATCTACACAGAAATCAATAAACTTTGATTGGCCCTAATAGAAATTTAAATATCTCTACTAGATTTTTTAAAATATCAACCCAAAGTTGAAATTATGGGATAAAATTTACAATTTTAGGAGAATGTTTTCTTTGAAAAAATTGTAAAAAATTAAAATTGTATACCATCAACGTGAAATTAACACATATTACTTAGAATTGCTCGGACTTACATCTTATAGAAAGAAAATATAATTATCTTAGTGTATTTTCCGAAAATATTCAGCTAAAGTTGACATTATGCATTAAAATGAACAATTTCGAGACAATGTTTTCTTTGTGAAAATTGTAAAAAATAAAAACTTTATACCATTAACGTGAAATTCACAGAATTTACTTAGAATTGATTGCAATTTTATAATATAAAAAGAAAATCAAATTATCTCGCCACGTTTTTTCAAAACATTCAGCGAAAGTTGAAATTATGCAATAAAATTAACAATTTTTGGAGAATGTTTTCTTTGAATAAATTGTAAATATTAAAATTTTACACCATCAACGTGTAATTTACTTAGAATTAATTGCACTTACATTTTATAAAAAGAATATTTTACTATCTCACCACATTTTATAAAAATATTTAGTCAATGTTAAAATCATGCAATAAAATTAACAATTTCGAGAGAATGTTTTCTTTGAAAAAATTGTAACAAATTAGAAATCTATACTTTCAACATTACATTGACATCATTTACTTAGAATTGATTGCACTTACATCTTTAAAAAAGAAAATTGAATTATCTGGCCACGTTCTTCGAAAATATTCAGCCAAATTTAAAATTATGCAATAAAATCAACGATTTTAGGAAAATGTTTTTTATTTAAACAATTGTAAAAAATTAACAGATTATCAAATTAACAAGAAATTTTAAGAACATAGAACATAGAAATCTTGCGTCAAGGTGGAATTTTGTTGAGATAAAGAAAACGCCGAGTTTACGCTGAAATTTGTTTGACGAGTTATGAAAAATTAACGAGTAACTTCGTACTATTAAAATAACATCGTTAGACAGGTATAAATACATTTTTGATTTTATTTAACTGCAATTGAAATTTAAATACCTCACCTAGATTTTATAAAATAACAAATCAAAGTTGAAATTTCATAAAAGAAAAAGCGATTAATTAACGGGTTTAATTTTTAGATATGTTATCTTCACTGTTTTATTTTAAATTCTAGATGTATATTTCAGGCACCATGTGCGTTTTTTTTCATAAGTTTAACGTGCAGTTTTCTTTTGTTTGAACAATTGTAAAAAAACAAAATTTCGGACAATCAACAGGAAATTCACAGAAGGTACGTACTTTTTATGAAACTAGCATCCGCTTTAAAGAAAATTTTAAAAAAATTAACACGTTTTGATAAAATAGTTTAAATGATGCAATAAAATCAACGATTTTTAGAAGAATGTTTTTTGTTTAATTATAAAAAAAATATATAATCAAATCAACGTAAACATAAACGAATAAACTTTAATTGGCTACATTTAAAATGTAAATATTTCTGCTGGATTTTCCAAAATATTAAATCAAAGTTTAAATGGCGTAACAAAAAAATTAGTGATTATTTTTTATAATCAATTTTGAGCGTATGTAATTTCTCTGTAAGTGCATCGATTTTGTTTTTCTGACGTTGAAATAAAGTCTATTTTTTTTCACTTTTATATAAATAAAATAAAATAATTTAAAACTTTCAAATATATATTGTAAACTCGCTACAATTGTTTCGCCACACTGTGGCTTCTTCAGGCGAAGAAATGATAAATTACATTTGTCAGTACAGGTACAATGTTTATGGGGGGGTGGGTTTTTCAGTGAAATTTAAATTTAGGAGTGGTGAGTTTGTTAAGTCTAATTGGTCGTTCAAAAGTTGTCCTGTGTATTTTCTTTTATTAATTTCCATGCTCTCCAAGATGTTAAGTTTCCGGCCTTTTTCTTCTCTGTGAAGCACTTTGAAGTTTTCGTCGAAGTGGTGGTTTTCTTCGATGAGGTGGTTGGAGTATGTGGAGTTGGTTTTCCTTTGTTCATAAGAGGTTTTGTGCTCTTTGATTCTTTCTTTGAACGACCTTCCGGTTTGTCCTACATATGTCTTAGGACAGTCTTTGCAATTTAGCAAATAGACTCCACTTTGTTGAGTTATACAGGTTTTATCTTTGTTATTTTTAATTATTTTCCCTATTGTATTATTTGTTTTAAATGCTACCTTAATATTTATTTTTTCCAATATTTTCGCGACTTTATTGCTTATTTCTCCTGTGTATGTTAGTGATGAATAGTTTTTTATAGATTTGTCTTTGATAATAGGGTAAATAGAATTAATTGTTTTATGTCTTTGTTTTGTTTGTACTATTTTTTCAATTATAGATTTTTTGAAACCGTTTTTGTATGCAATTTGAAAAATAATGTTTAATTCTTTATCGTAATTATGTTGTGCCATTGGGATTGATAGTAACCTATGTACCATACTATGGTAAGCAGCTAATTTGTGTGAGATTGGATGGTTGGATTTATAATTAATCGTTGTGTCTGTATGTGTTGGTTTGTGAATGTCTATTTTTTTGTTTTGTGGAGGCTTCTACTTCGTTATACATGTTAATTTATCAATAAGAATCGTGTTAACTTTGTTTGTATAATTCAATTTATTTTTATGTGACTGCAGTTTCGGCACACTTCATGTTCGATAATGGTAAGTTAAATTTTCTGAAGCTGCAGTCACATAAAAATAAATTGTGTTGTACAAAGTTAAAACGTTTTTTATTGATCAAGTCTATTTTAGTGAATTTGATGAAAATGTGTTATCGTGATTTTTAAAAAATTATAGAACATAAATTATTAGCACTTGAAACATTTATTTTACTCAACTTTGAGCGACTGTAATTTGTCTTTCAGTGCATCTTTTTTGTTTTGTTTGATGTTATAACAAAATCTGAACGTTTCTCAACAATTTGCGTGACATATATATTAAAATGTGACGTTTTTTTGATTTTATGCGATTTTTTTAAATACGGAAAACATTAATTATCAACACTTCAAAGAATACGTTTATTTTAATCAACCTAAGATATTTATACAGGGTTGTCCAAAACGATGTTACTATTTATATGAGATACATAGAAACAAATTAACTTCAATATTTTATAATTGAAATTTGAATTTCTTTACTGGATATTCCAAAAATATGAATTAAGTTTCAAGTCAAAGTCCGTGCTTTAATGATTAATAAATTCTCAAGAAATAGTCGCTCAAATAATTAAGCGCAACTCTTTTGAACTTGATATTTTTTTAAAACAAAAGGCGAACGACATGACAGCCGAAGAATGGGGTTTAGAAATGAAGTAACGCTCAATTTTATTTCAAACTTAAATCAAGGCTTAAATTGTAAGTCCAAGTCCGGTTTTTAATAATTAGTAAATAGAATAGGCTTGCTCAAATAACTAAGCGTAACTTTGTCCATGGATTTGATATTTTCATTAAACGAAAGGCAGACTATAGCCGAAGAATGTTGCTTTGAAGTGACGTAACACTCGATTAATTTCAAACTTAAATCAATACCTAAAAATAAAAACAAAATATTTTAAGTCCAAGTCCGTGTTTTATTAATTATTAAATAGAAAAGGCTTGCTCAAATAATTAAGCGTAACTTTGTTCACGGGTTTGATATTTTCATTAAACGAAAAAAAGATTATAGCCGAAGAATAACTCTTAAATGAAGGCTTAAAATTAAATCAAAATCACGGGTTTTTCGCCGAGTGAATTAAATTTAATACAACCAATAAAAATAAAATGGGTGGCTCAAATAATTAGGCCTAACTTTTTTAAAAACTTTCACGAAACAAACGGCAAACGATTACCAAATAATCAAACTTTGAGGTGACGGAACGTTTAATTGTTTTTACGCTTAAATCAATGTTTTAATTTTAAGCTGCGTTTTCATTTATTCAAAAAAATATCTAGATTTTACAAAAATAGAGCATAACTTTTTTCAAAAACTCGGCATTTTTATGAGACAAAAAAACTCAACAAATGTATTTTTAGCTTTCTAGATTCTTATTATTTTTATTTATTTAAACATTCAATATTTATTTAGTGAGACTGTGTTTTTGTTGCTCTCTCAAAAAAGTACTGAAATTTTTATTTTACGAAACCGAATAAAAACAATTGCTAAAGATTTATACTTCAAGAATATCCGAGAATAGAACGTTTCGAACCTAAGCGCAAGCTCAATTTTGTAAGTTAATGTTTTCAAATTGTTTTTACCTTTAAATTAATGTTTTAATTTTGAGCTGCGTTTTCATTTTTCGAAAAAAATATCTAGATTTTACAAAAATCGAGCTAATTTTTTTTCAATAACTCGGCATTTTCATGAGACAAAAAAAAAACTCAATAAATATATTTGTAGTTTTCTAGATTTTTATTATTATTATTCATTTAAACATTCAATATTTGTTTGGAGAGACTGAGTTTTTTTGCTCTCTTAAAATAAAAATGAAGTTTCTATTTCACGAAACCGAATGAAAACAATTGCTAAAAATCGTTACTTTAAGATTATCCAAAAATTGAACGTTTCGAACTTAAACGAAAGCTTAAATTTAAAGTTAATGTTTTCGAATTAAAATTAGCTTGATAATTCAAACGGTCGTAACTTTAACCTCTTGTAATTTATTTCCCAAGTAATGAATTTTATTTATTCTCACGTGGCAGTAAAGCACATTCTTTGCTCTCGCGGTTCCTGAAAAGTTCATGAAAATCCGAAGTTTCGGTAATTTTTAATAATTTTTTTAAAACGCAATTTACTTTTATCCCAATGTTCATTCACTTATTAATCAACTTTAAGCACCAGTAGTTTACTTCTCAAGTAATGAATTTTATTTATTCCTACGTGACAGTAAAGCGCATTCTTTGTTCTCGCGATTCGTAAAAAGTTCATGAAAATCCGAAGTTTCGGTAATTTTTCACAATTTTTTCAAAACGCAACAAAAATGTTTACTTTTATCCCAATGTTCAGTCACTTATTAATCATCTTTAACCACCTGTAGTTTATTTCTCAAGTAATGAATTTTATTTATTCCTACGTGACAGTAAAGGCATTTTTTGCTCTCGCGATTCCTGAAAAGTTCATAAAAATCCGAAGTTTGGTAATTGTTCACAATTTTTTTAAAACGCAACAAAAATATTCACTTTTATCTCAATGTTCATTTACTTGTTAGTTTATCCACCTGTAGTTTATTGTAGAAGTAATGAATTTGATTTATTTTTACGTGATAGTATAACGCATTCTTTCCTCTAGCGATCCTTGAAAATTTAAAACCGAACTGACGTTTAAGTAATTTTTTAAATTTTTTTAAAACACAGCATAATTAGGATTCTAACCGTGTTTTAATTTAAACGTGTCATGTTTTTAACACAATTTAAACTTGTTTTTAATTGTTAATGTTTTAAACGCTGTTTCAATGAAAAAAACATGTTTTGTAAAAAAAACTGTTTGTGTCAATTAAGATGAAAAAAAACAACGTTTTTTTTTAACAACCCTGACACAAACTAACTGGATACCTATAAATGGGATGTTCCATAATTTGTTCCTCATATTTAAGAGTATATTCAGCAAGTATTGCGTTTCCTTTCTCTTTATAAATATAAGAAGGGGTTGGTTGCATGATAAAACATCGGATGAGACGTTGCGCAAACAGATATTAGGAAAAACCAACAAAACCTCCGGTGATCCGTCGGATGATCTGGAAAACGGGTGGTTGATAGGGGGTGAGTAGTAACGGAAGGGGGCTGAAATCGTGGCGGATACCGCAGATTGCGCGGAGCAAACAACAAGTTTCAAGTTTCATTGATTAAGCCCCCGAGGGGTGCTGTCTTTCCTCGATTCCACCCCCCCTTTTCGAAATTACTCGCACAACTTAGCGATCGCATGACACTGTCCCGAATTCCAATTGGGAATATTATAATCGGTTTTCGTCTTCCTGACGTTTAATAATGTTTTTTTTTTTGCAAGGAGAAAAAAAGTTTTATAATTTTAGGCCTCGAAGAAAAAAGTTTAAGAACGTGATGAATTGAAATACATACATTAAGGTTTTCTTTTAAGTATACATATCCCAATTACAGCGCGTATATACTTAAATCTTCGGTATTCGTTAAAAAAGTTCAATTCAATCTTTAAATGAGTGTTTTCCTCTCCCAGACTAAGCATGAAGTAAAATTTCGAGTTTAGAAAAGCCCCGTGAAAATTTCTCGAGGGTCGCGCAGCGACCCGAGACAAATTTTCTGGGCTTTTCTAAACTCGAAATTTTACTTCATGCGCCACGCGTATAAAACACTGATTTCAAGTGAGGTTCAAATATACATAGAGTTCACAATATTTTAGTGTTTTATACGCGTGGCGCATGAAGTAAAATTTCGAGTTTAGAAAAGCCCAGAAAATTTGTTCGGGTCGCTGCGCGACCCTCGACAAATTTTCACGGGGCTTTTCTAAACTCGAAATTTTACTTCATGCTTAGACTGGGAGTGGAAAACACTTCTTTATAGCTTCAAATTGAACTCTTAAAAAAAACAACAAATAACTAATGATTTATAGAAAATAAACTGAATTTGGAATTCGTATACTTTAATTTTCTGGGCTTTTCTAAACTCGAAATTTTACTTCATGCGCCACCCGTATAAAACAATAAAATATTGTAAGATGTATGTATATTTGAACTTCACTTGAAATCAGTGTTTTATACGCGTGGCGCATGAAGTAAAATTTCGAGTTTAGAAAAGCCCAGAAAATTTACTTCATGCTTAGTCTGGGAGTGGAAAACACTCATTTAAAGCTTTGAATTAGACTTTTTTAACGAATGAACGAAGATTTAAGTATATACACTGTAATTGGGATATGTATACTTAAATAAAAAACTCCCTGTATATTCTAAATGTATCTGTTTGTTATGTCACTATCTTTGTAAGTCATTTTGATTGTCATTGTCACTGTCAACGTGTATAGATGATGGATGTTTGTTTAGTTAGTGTTTTTATGAAAATTAAAGAAAACATTTAATTTGAAATGGTTCTATTTATTTATCCAACGATTATTACATGTAATCCAATTTCCTGCAAACTGCAGGTGTTGTAATTTTAATACAATCACCCCTTTTAGTCGGGAGAAAATAGGTAATTCCCAACATCCCTAATCCCTCGCAGGATTGCCCGTTCTCACAATTAACGCGCCAGCTCCCACCCCCAAAAACCGCCCCCCTGCTAAAACAAGCACCAGGAGTATGCTAACAATCGGACACCCCCTAAAAAAACCAACCCAGCATAGAACTATTATTCTATGTAAATGATTAGCACACCGAGAGAAGAAAGGATCAGGGGATAGATGAGAAACATCTGTTTAGAATATTAATGCGGATATATGTAAATATTTAAACACCCACCCCCGCGGACTCCACTTAAAACAAACGCAAACTCCAAAACTAATATCCACACATCCGTAGGGGGAAAGTAATTAGCATCCCCTTCAACTATCCCATCGAAGTCCGAGAGTAAACAGATTGAGATTGACATTTTTGCGCAGGGTATTCATATGCTAAGCGGGAATTTAATTAAACCTCTTTTTGAGTGCGGAATCCTCCTAATAACCTGTTTATTTTGCAAATTCGCATTATGTACGCCTCGCGCTCGGATACTGCGAATGGGGGCAATTCGCTCGATAATTAATCCGGACTAAATGTAAGTCTAGGGGCTGCGAGGGGGTGCTCAATGGCTGTCAATCGGATTCGTTGGAAATGGTTGGTAACACTGTTTAAATGTCAATTAAATCCAAGCCTTAATTTAACCGAGAGAATGTTAATATTTATTCGGTTTATAATGCACGCACACATTGAAAACACATTCGAATCGTTTGATGAAATGTGCAAATATCTCAATTAATATTAATTATTTCATTCATGGTTGAAAATGTTGTTTAAGTGCTCATTTTGTTTCCACTCCTGGGAGGAGTTTATTTAAAATCACTCGCAAAATGCGCATCCTTAAATTTGCGAATGCTAAATTTGTATACGTATTAAAATATTGTGATATCTGGTTTATTTGAAATCCCACGAATATTGTAATGATCACATGCAAATAGTAGATATGGCAACACCCCAAATTTTCTGTAAATCGTAAGGCATTTCTACAATTTTGATAATCTGTCAATTTGTATTTGCCAGTTGATTGCCATTTTTGTATAATTAATTTTATACAATATGCTTTACACAACGTGGTATTGAAAATATAGAGCTAAAGAATACTTTGTTAAACATTTTTTTTAATTGACAGCTTAAGAAATGAAAGCATTTCTTCCCTCAATGGATACCCAAAAATGTGGCAATAGGCCGATGGATTATTGAATCTTGTATCGGCATGTGGGTTTATAATAAATAAAAGTAAAGTACATATCAAGCCCAAACAACATAAGCAGTATGTTTTGATCTTCACTTTAAATTAGTGTTTTATACGCGTGGCGTATCCAGTAAATTTCCAGGCTTTTTCAAACTCAAAATTTTACTTCATGCTTAACCTGTGATTGGAAACACTCGTTAAAACCTTCAGATTCCCAAACAAATAAATTATTTCAACGCATCTTACCAAAATATTAAGCTAAAGTTATAATTATACAATAAAATCAACAATTTTAGGAGATCGAAACAATTGTGAAAAATCAATAGATTATCAAATTAACATACAATTCATAGAATCTGCACAGATATGTATAAACTTTGATTGGCTATAATTGAAATTTAAATTTCATCAATTTTTCAGGCTTTTCTAAACTCGAAATTTTAATTCATGCCTAATCAAGGATAGAAAACATTTTTTATACATTTCAAATTGAACGCTTTTATGAAGTTAGAGCTCATTTCATTTAACTAGTCGTCAAATAAATACGCATTTGTGCGCATAACACGAAAATTCTTAAAATTCGACATGTTTAACTTATCAAAAATAAATTTCATATGGTATCGAACTGTCATTATTTGTTTTTGGGGAGGGCAGGAGGGCGAAAGAGTGGGTGATGGAGGAGGGATGGGAGATTTTGATCGGATGCACGGATAGTGATTGGGAGGAGAAAAAAATTACATTGGGCCAAGAGGAGCATCGTTGATTGACTATGTGGCGGTCAAGGGAATAGCAAGAGGAGAGAGGAGCAAGAGTTATGGAGGCTAAAGCGGTGTTAGGATCGGACCATCTACCGTTAAACGTGGAGATGTGGATGGGGAAAGGAAGAGAAGTGAAGAGGGGGCAAGAAAACGAATAGTGTGGATATGAGGAAGAGGCTGGCGAGGGTTCAATAGAAAGAGGTCAATATAATGGAGGAGATGATAGTGGGAGAGAGAAGAGATCGAAGTACGTGGTTCGATGAGGGAGTTAGAAAGGCTCCCACAGCCTTCTTAACTCCCTCATCGAACCACGTGTAAGCGTGAGAAATGGAGGAGAAGAGGGGAAAGTGGTGGGGGCAAGGAAAAGATATAATGGTATATGTGGGAGGAAGAAGCTGCAGGCGGCGGAGAGAGTGAGAGAGGAACTGAGGGAATGCAGGAACGAGGCGGAAATGTGAAACGTGCTGAGGAGAGGGGACAGGATAATGCAGTTTGGAGTATCGTTGAAAAAATGGGCAAGAAAGTGCAGAGAAAGAAGTGAAGTGCCAGTGGGGATGGGAGAAGGCAGTCGAAGGGATGGAGAAGAAGAGTTCACGGAGGAGAAAGTGGAACAAACGTTTAAGGAAGTGAAGGGAAGGAAGGCAGCAGGGAGGAGTGGGCTGAAGGCAGAGATGTAGAAGGAGATTAAGAAAGGGGGGAAGAAGAAATTCAAGGAGCTACTGAACCAGATGTGGAGGGGAAGAGTGAACCTGCCGGCAGCATGGAGGGTAGAGAGGACAAAAGAGGGAATGATAATGATGCGGATAGTTATATGGGGATAACGATAATCAGTATTGGATACAAGGTGATGGTGGTGAAGAATAGACTGCAGGAAGAGGTGGAGGAGAAGGGGTTGCTGCCGAAGACGCAGGGGGGTTTTAGGAGGGGTAGGGGGATGAGAGAGCAGGTCTTTACCCTGGCAAGAATGGTGGAGAAGGTGATGGAAGAGAAGAGAAGCGTGTATGCGGTGTTTGTGGACCTGAAGTGGGCGTACGACTCATTAAATAAATAAATAAATAGTCTTTATTCAATATATGAAACATGAAATACATCAATACAGAAATGAACATAACAGATAACATATTTGATGGCGTCAATAAAAAAAAGGTTAATATACAAATATAGTAAAATACAAATGCTTATACTAATTATACACATTAAAATAGTTTAAAAATTCTACCGTTGAATATGGTTCAATAGTTAAAATTAAATCAAATACGTTAGATTTGAATTCCTTAAAATTAATTATTGTTTTTAAATTCATCGGTAGTTTGTTATAAAATTTCACACAAGTATAAAACGCGCACTTTTCCGATAGTGTCAGTTTGTGAGTAGGGTAATTTACGTTATTTTTGTATCTCGACATTTGCCTTTGTGTTGTATCAAACAGATTACCGAGGGTAGGGTTGTTAGAGTATTTGAGGAGAAGAAGGGTGAGTGAGGAAATGGTAGAGTGGGTGAGAGGAGTGTATGTGGAAACATGGGCAGTGGCAAAAGTGAGAATGGAGTAGTCAGAGAAGTTTAGGACTTGGGAGGGGCTGAGGATGGAGTGCCCATTGAGCCCTGTGTTGTTTAAACTCTTATATGAGTGAATTGGAGGAGGTGATGAGGAAAGGGCAGGCGGGGGGATTGATTGATGCGGATGATATGGTGCTGGTGGCAAGAGAGTGGGAAGTGATGAAGAATATATTGAAAAGGGCGGAGAGGGTTATGGATAAAAGGGGGTTGAGCGTGAATGTAGGAAAAACGAAATGGATGAGATTCAGAAATAAAGGGAGGGAAGGGAGGGTAAAGGAATTAGAGTGGAAGGGGGAGGTGATTCGGAGAGTTAAATGATTCAAGTATTTAGGGTTTATGTTTAAAGGGACGGGAGGGTATAAGGAGCATACGAGGTAGGTGCAGGGAAAGGCTGGAAAGGCGTGGGGGATAGCGTGGGAAAAGTTAGGGAAGTGGATGGGGAACAATGTAAGAGTGGTGTGTAAAGTATGGGATGCGTATGTTAGGTCAGTGTTAATGTATGGGGTGGAAGTGTGGGAGACGAGAGGGTATGAGTGTATGAAGAGGGAGCAGTTGTGGTTCCTGAAGCGTATTTTGGGGGTAGAAAGGTCAACACCGGGATACATAGTGCTTTAGCAGACGAATAGAGAGAAACTAGAGTGTGAGGAAATTATGAGAATGGCGAGGTATGAGATGAAGTTATGGGATCTGGTAAAGGCGGTATGGGAGGTGTGCGTGAGTGGAAGAGAGAGTAGATGGAGAAGCGAGAGAAGAAGCATGTATGAGAGAGTGCATTTGTCGGAGGCGGAGGTGAAGGAATAGCTGGGGAATGGGGTGATGCTAGATGTGTGGGTGAAGAAGAAGGAGGTGGAAGCACAGGAAAGGCAGGGGTGTATAGAAAGGAGTGAATACAACGATAAGTACGGGAGGTGGCAGGTGCATGGGAGAATTCCGAGGTATTTGGTAGAGGGGGGATGGAGTAGGGAGGAAAGGGTGAAGATGGCGCGAGAGGTGTGGGTCAGGGGAGAGAGGAAGGAAGGTGTGGATAGCAGAAGAGTATGGGAAGTGTGTAATGTGTGAGCGGTGAAAGGATACGTGGAGTCATTTGGCAGAGAAATGCGAGGGGGTTAAGGAGGATGGGTGGGAGTAAGAGGGAATACAAGAGTGACGGAATGGATGAGAGAGGATGGGGCCAGGGTAAGGATGAAATTTGGTGTGGTTGCTTCGCACAGCGGAGCGACCAAACCAAATTTTCAGGCTTTTCCAAACACAAAATTTTACTTTACACTGATTTGATGTGATGTTAAAACTAGTAGACTCGGCTTGATTTTATGTTTGATCTAGGACTGATTTTATATTAGATCTCATGTTATAAATTAATCCACATTTTTAGGTTTTTCTAAACTAGAAATAAAACTTGATTAAGGATTGAAAACACTCGTTACAAGCTAAATATTATAAAATTATTTTTAGTGTGTATGCATACTTAAAATAAACATGCACTGTATGTAAAATAACACATTGCTTTAGTATTTTTACAAACTGCCAATCCCTCTACAAAACTAGTACTTAGCCCGACGTTTTCGGCAATTTAACATGTTGTCAACATTTTATAAATTAATTATTTCGTATTTATAATCATTCCATTTGCCTTCTGGTAATTCTGTTTAAAACTGCTTCTATTTGAAGAAGGTTTCGGAATATAATTTTCAAAACGCACAAGTTAAATTAGAATTTGTCAATTTGTGAGTTGTGTTTGGGTAATAGCAAAAAAACCATTGAATTTGCGCATACGAATTGAAGTTTGCGTATGCGAATCTTTTTAAATAAACCTATTATTTAAAAGTCGCAAGTGCATAATTGCGCGCACGAATAATTTTAAATTAACTTCCTCTGATTTAAGCATGACGTGAATATGTCGGATTTGCCGGATGAAGCGAAGCTAGTTTTCAATTCAAACGATTTGTAGTAAACTCCAGGTTTAGAACAAAATTACATTCATTTCAATCAAGGCATTTTTTTCGATGGCACATACAAATCCAAATTTATAGGCTTTTATAAACTCGCAATTTTACTTGTTACCCAGTCCAGGATTGGAATCCTATGGTTAAATATAAAATAAAATTCCAATCATCAAAAAAGATTCGAATTCTTATATTTGATTCTAATCATTGCTATTATTTCATAGAGAATATGATGATTATAACAGTTTTTATAACATTAATCTGGGAGTGGAAAACACTCGTTCAACGATTGAACGATTATACAGCGTAAATATCGGGATAAATATACTTCAAAGAAAAATTCCCTGGCTGTATTTACAAAATTCTAAGTTTATTAGTAAATCAGCATTTTAACATTGTAATCATTCCTTCATGTTTTGCTTTAATGATCAATAAAATTAAACACGAACGAAAAAAAAAGGCGATTAAAATCGTGTCGATTATACGCCCCGAACACGATCCCTTTTTGTTTATTATATTCCTTAGGTGTGTCGTAGGTTTTCGCTATAAAAGTCTCGGGCGCGGATTAGGCAATAAATCGCGTCGCGATATGAAATCAGAACTCGCGGCCGACGAAAAAAAAAACTTGTAAGTCCTTTTCGCGTAAAGTTGAGAGCAAAGAGAGGGAGACAGTAGTAGAGACGGGGAAGCTCACCCCCCGGCCCCCTGTTGCATAATTTATGGCGCCGTTTTTCATCCCATCCTGTGAAATGAAACTTTTTTTTGAAGGATAGCTGTAGCCGTGGCATTCAGTTCGTTTGCATTTTTTTTCCTTTTCGTGTTTAATTCCGCTTTGGATTAATTAAATATTTTATAACGGTGCATTAGAGTAGGGGCTTAAATAGCGTGGATGTGGAAAAAAAAAACATGGGAAATAAAACATCAAAGAGGAAATCGTCTACTTAATTCAATATTGATTTATGCATTAATTATTCAGTGATTGATGTTTAAAGCTATTACTTTATCGCGCATATTGAAATACTAAAGGACTTTTAAATTATATCATATTACTAGTAACACAAAGTACAGCGATTTTGTTCGGTATATACTTAAATACACATTACGATCTATACGCTGTAAATTTATAGAAATTCGGGTGAAATTTGTTTGGTTTTTCAGTCTTATCTAAACTCGAAATTTTACTTTAAACTTCAAAGTATTTCAGTGTTGTGTACGCCAGGTAGATAAAGTCAAATTTCGAGTTTAGGAAAGCCTGAAAATTTAAGAAGAATTGAAGTTCCAAAAAAAATTTGGCCCGGCGCATCCACCATATACAGGGAGTCCCGTTAATGTGGGAAAATAGCTTAACTATAGATTCCTGGGATCAAAATATGATGATTTAACATAACTTATCTATATCTAAATTTTTACGGCTAAGCCGGAATTAATCTTTAAGGTTTAAAAAAATATTATTAATTCTATTTATAACAATTAAACGCTATTTTCGATCCGACTAAAATTTATTATGGTTGATAATCATAATATAACACACCATTTAAGATATCATGGTCACCATTAATTAACAAGAAGTATAAAATACAATAGTAGCACAACATAAAAACTAAAATATGTTTTTATTGGCGCAACTTATAAACATTTTAAAAATACATCTGAAAAGATTAGTTTATTTAAAAGCTTTTTTGTCTCTTAATAGTGTTTAATATATTGTACGGGTCTGCCACAAAAAATTAAAATGTAAATCAATAATTGTTTATTATTTAGTAAAAACGAAATTTCGTTTTTCGGGCGATTAAAAATAGATGTTTCTTCTTTGTTTAATATATTATATTTTTTATACTTCTTGTTAATATTAATTAACGAGTGTTTTTTGAGAATTAATTGTTATCTTCATTATGGCTTATAATAATTCATATTTTTTCTTTTAAGTATACTTAATATGATAATAATATTATTATTTGGCTTATTTTCTGTAAATCTTTAAATATTTCTTATTTTGATTTAAGTTCAATTTAAAGCTTTAAACGAGTGTTTTCCACTCCCAGACTAAGCATGAAGTAAAATTTCGAGTTTAGAAAAGCCCCGTGAAAATTTGTCGAGGGTCGCGCAGCGACCCGAGACAAATTTTCTGGGCTTTTCTAAACTCGAAATTTTACTTCATGCGCCACGCGTATAAAATACTGATTTCGAATAAGGTTCAAATATACATAAATTTCACAGTATTTTAGTGTTTTATACGCGTGGCGCATGAAGTAAAATTTTGAGTTTAGAAAAGCCCAGAAAATTTGTCTCGGGTCGCTGCGCGACCCGAGACAAATTTTCACGGCGCTTTTCTAAACTCGAAATTTTACTTCATGCTTAGTCTGGGAGTGGAAAACACTCGTTTAAAGCTTTAAATTGAACTCTTTTAAAAAACAACGAACGTCGGAAAAACTTACAGCTTATGCATGTGTTTACCTAAAAGAAAAAATCACTGTATGTTGCTTGTATCAGGATTTTGTCAAGGAAATTAAGGATACCATATTCATATTTTATATTTTTGTGGCACTGTACAAGATATAAAACATTAATAAGAGACAAAAAGGCTTTCAAATGAACTAATCTTTGAAGTAATATTTTTTTAATTTTTAATTTTTATAAGGTGCTCCAGTAAAAACATATTTTAGTTTTTATGTTGTGGTACTACTGTTTTTTATACTTTTCGTAAATCAATGATGACCATAACTTAAATGATGTGTTATATTATGATAATCAACCATATTCATTTTCAGTAAAATCGAATATAGCGCTCAATCGTTACAAATAAAATTAATAATAATTTTTGGAACTTTAAAGACTGATTCCGGCTCAACCGTAAAGTTTTGGATATGGATAAGTTGTGTTAAATCATCATATTATTATCCTAGGAATCTATGGTTAAACCATTTCTCCACATGAATGAGACACCCTGTATATTGCCGCTGAAATGTTTACATCTTGTAATGAAATGAATGTAATAGCAATTTTATGTTCCAATAAAACTAATAAATGTGCCGAGCCAAATTCTTTCTAGGAAATTCATGGACAAATATTCTCATCAATTCAAGTAAAGATCCTCGCCAAAAATAACGATAAGAAAAAATAATCGCTGTCCTAATCGTTCCTAGATGTAGAACTTTTGCAAAATGTAAAACATAAATCATCGATTTATCCCGACGTGGTTAAAAAAATGACAAGGAACGTTGCTCTATTGTTTTGACGGGGATAATTAATTAGAAAACAATCCCGGGCTTTTCCTCCCGTCTGCCGTCTGATTTGTTTGCCGAAGTTCGTCCTGTTTATGCTTTAGTTTTTTTTTTATTCCTGGAGGGGTGTATTTATTTTCCTTCCGTGCCCCGCAGGTTATTTATCGGCGTAATTTAATTTAAAGCTGCGTCTCTCGCCCATTAATCGAGAGCCGGAACGAGAACTCGGCTGTATAAGCTGTAGGGATCTTGTGTACTTTTTTATTTAACGAAGAAAAAATGAATTAGAAGAGATTGTTTTTTAAGGAAATTTTAATGTGATTATTGAATACCGTGAATATTTGGGACTGTCTTAGGAAATCGCAACCTATTTCCTAAGACAGTCCCAAATTTTCAGCCCTAGTCCTAATTTTGTGCAACTCGTTTTTTGTCCCGATGTGTAGCTAAACTAAAAATAAAAAAATCAGTTTTATTTTGCTTCTCACTTATTGACAGCATAAATATGCCATCACATGAGCATACACAATATTTTCACCAGGAAACGAAAATATTCCAAACTTTGTTGAACACGATACATTAATTGAAGGGTTAAAGGGAAAAACCAAATAAGTCCCAATTTTGAAATTGTACAAAATAATAAATATTTCTTTCTAAAAAAATTGTTTGTGACCCAATTGTTTGTTTCCCGTTAAGTTTGCCTTCGTGCAAATACATGAATATTTTTCTATTTTTGGACTCATTTGGTTTTTCCTTTTAATTCTTAAATTGCACAATGGCGTCACAACCGATTTTTGGTACTTTTTTGGACTCATTTGGTTTTTCCTCCTAATTCTTTAATTGCACAATGGCGTCAAAAACGATTTTTGGTACTATTTGGACACATTTGGTTTTTCCTATTCATTCTTAAATTGCACAATAGCGTCAAAAACGATTTTTGGTACTTTTTGGACTCGTTTGGTTTTTTCTCTTAATTCGTTAATTGCACAATAGTGTTAGAAACGATTTTTGGTACTTTTTGGACTCATTTGGCATTTTCTCTTAATTCTTTAATTGCACAATGGCGTCAAAAACGATTTTTGGTACTTTTTGGATTCATTTGGCTTTTCCTCTTAATTCTTCAATTGCTTTTACATGAAATGACATAAAATAATGAATATCATAAGATGAATAATCAAAACGTATGTCAAATATTGCGCGAATTAACTATCTTAGATTTGATTGTACAACTCTGACAATTCTAATCAATTTTCTTTGATAGTCATGATTTTTGTCAGTTAATTTTATAATAATAATAATAATAAATAAAAACAATTGGTTTCTTTCACAAATTTATATTCTTTTTTATCCACAAAGAAACAAGAACGCAATGAATAAAATATTTAATATTTCTAATGTATATTTAAAATTATAAAAAAAAACTTTTAGTAAATAACACACTTGGTTAAGATTTCACTGTTTATTGATTGACACTGCAACAATTGTTTCGCCACACAGTGAACAATGATTATTATTATTTATCTGCCTGATGAAGCCACTGTGTGGCGAAACAATTGTTGCAGTGTCAATCAATAAACAGTGAAATCTTAACCAAGTGTGTTATTTACTAAAAGTTTTTGATATGGAATTTCACCAAGTAACAGCCTCAACTATTAAATTTTTTAAAATTATAATTATAGATGAAGTATGTTTTTAAAGTTTACAATGAGTCAGTGTTTTATGCACCTGGCGCATGAAGTGAATATTTCGAATTTAGAAAAGCCTGAAAATCGAGGAATGGAAAAACACCGCTTCTAATAATATTGAAACTCCGAATAAAAAAGGGATTGTAAACTGGTTTTACTTTTAATTATATAATACTTTTCCCAGCAAAGGCACTATCTAATTGAAAGCGGAGCGACCAATCTAAACTTTAAGACTTTTCTAAACTCGAAATGTTACTTCAACTGGGCCTGAATCTAAGACGCCCGAGCAGTTATAAAGTCAACTCTAAAAGTTGATTTTAGGTAAAATTCTGCACTTATTTTTTATAAATTCGTTGATTTCATAAAAGCGTTAAATTTGAAGTTTTAAACTAGTGTTTCCAGCCCCAGATTTAGCATGAAGTACATTTTGAGTTTAGAAAAGCCTGAAAATTTGCGAAATTTTACTTTATGCGCGACGCGTATAAAACACTAAAATATTGTGAAGTTACTCAGAAAATATAATTTTTAAACATTAAAAGTGCGATTCTTTTCGCAATCTACAACAAGTTAGTCTTACAAAGACTATATCAAACACTCATTGAAACAACTACTTCCCGAGCTAATACCCCGACGGACATTGAATTATACAACAAGTGTTTGCTGTTACATACAGTAACCTACTGCAAATGCAACAATTTGAGTCAAATTATTCAGGCCATCTATAGCCGCGCTTCGAGATTTATCTCTCATCAGTTTAGCTTTGCCATTCCCTCTAAGTAATTTGACACCTTAGACTGGCGGTCACGTTACCGTTCAAACATAAGTATAAATGAAATTGCCAATTCTTGGTTGCAGAATACTTCAAAGTATTGAACTCTAAAATTTGATCAAATTTGACTCAAATTGTTGTATTTGCAGTAGGTTACTGTATGAACATCTATCATGGTTTTATTGTGATCCAAATCCAAATGAAATTCTCCTTCAAAATCCAACGATTTGTATACATTTTTAAAAACCCACTTCTGAGTAGCATTAATTCGATTTTAAATAAATTATTTTGCTGGTTTATGTTAGATTACAAGAAATAAATATTTTCTAATAAACTCTGAGAGTTTGAAATCATTTTTATATGATTTTTCAAATTAAAACCTACCAAATACTTTTATCTTGAACAAGTTTCTCATCTTTCACGTAGTGAAACATATTTAACTATGATTTGAAAAAGAAAACACTTGGTTAAATTTTTATTTATTTATTTGTTTATTAATTTATACGGGAAACCCCCTTTTAACAAATATAAAGTACTAATAATTCAAACAACAATCAAAATTACATTACATTAAATAATACTATTAATATTATTAATTCGAGCCATTCAAAAAATTAAAACTATTCACAAAATAATAACAACAAAAATCACAAATCTAAAGCATCCTCTTCAGTTTACTCTTAAAACTATCAAAATTTGAATTAAATAAATCGAACCACCCTATCGGCCAAGCTATTTGCTGTCCTCATCATTATATTTTGGTTTTTTATTCCAACTTGTTTCGACTTTGAGTCATTCTCAAGGATTTTTATTATAATGCTCACGTTAGAAGTGTATCACTTTATTTTTAGAGAAATCATTTTGGTTTTCTATATTAAATTATTAGGAATTTACAATTCTTAAGAAATTCTGATAATTTGAACTAATTTTCACACACAATTCTTGTATGAATTTATAGTAGTAATGTTAATGGCTTTATTGTAATCTCCAAATAAATTCTGCCTCAAAGTCCAAAGATTTATACAAAAATAAAGACCCACTTCTGAGTGCCATTATTTGAATTTTAAATAAATTATTTCGCCATTCTGTATTGAACTCATTTTGGTATAATCAGATTTTTTTATAGTTGTCCAAATTAAATCCTACTCAAAACTCCAATGATATTTATAATAATGCTACTTTAGAATTAATTAACTTAATTTTTAGAGAAATAATTTTGGTTTTCTTAGTTGAATTATTACAAATACATTTCATAATAAATTATGATTATTTGAACTAATTTTTACATATAACTTTTGTATGAATTTATAAATAAATTTCTAAAGTGATGGCCGGTCTTGGCTACGTCCATAGTTCTACTATGTTTTGACCCAAATTCATTTAGTAAAGACCAGTTTCAATCTACTAAATTTTGTCGAATGTTTATGCTGTTGGTAACACTGCTGCTGCGATTGTAGTGGATTATTATACAAATAAAATTAATTGAGTTTAATTTGTTTTGTAATTGGAGTTGAAAACAAAACATAATTTCATAAAATAATGTTCCTTTATTCTCATATTTTTTACGCAATAAAAGTCTTTCTTTCCTTTCATAATGTTGAAAAACGATGTAATATTTTACCAGTCTGAGCACTTTCTTCTCACTCTTCGCCTATTTCGTTCCTCGACGGGCTCTTCCGCTCAAGTTAGTTTTCTCATTTAGGAAATAAACCCTTTTCAGATTGAGTTCCCATTAAAAACCGCTTTAAAAACTGCTCGCTGTTACAAAGTTAAATAATAAAAAAAAATTAACTGCGCACAGAGATAAAAAAAATGCAAATAACTTGTTTACTAGGAAAGACTAACTGCAGTAGCAATGCGAGCAGCGGTGAATCGATAGCAAGTTTGCGACGAGCAAAGCCCACCCTCGTTCCACTCCCCCTTTCATTATACAAACAAAAACTCTACACTCTGACAGATTTTTATGTACAATGATAAGTTTACTGTTTTGTAATACAATACTGTAAAGTGTGTATTAAGTGTGAAGATGCCGTTTATTTCAAATATTTATGTGTTTGATGACAAATATAAGACTTGTAAGAGTTAATAACATGAATAAATTATATTATTATTATTACAAGTAATTGCTTGAAAATAATGTTGCTTATTTTTAATCATATCGATAAATGTTAATTTTTGCGTCTAACGCGATTTATTTATCAAAGTAATCAAATCTGTCCCGTATAAAATTTTATTATTAACAATTTTCAATTTAGGGCAGGTGGTGGTCAAGCGGTAACGTCGCCGGGCTGTATCGTTCGGCGAGCCACAAATTCGGGTTCGATTCCCGTGCACGGGGAGACTGTATTTCAAAAATAATATCTCGTCGTGACCCTGGGTGTAGTATGAATGTGTGTGATTGTCCGAATGAATAGTTAAATACTACAAATTGTAAATTGTAATAAATTAATTGTTACAAAAATATATAGATTGATGATAGCTAATGGGCAAGTTCCCAAGGCCAGGCAAAAGCCAAAAAAAAAAATCAATTTTAATTTATGTATTTAGGTTTATATGCTTCGGTATGATAATGTTATCATGTATAATTGTGTATCCCACATGTTCTGACTTGTGTAAATCTTGTATCCATTGCACAAATAAATTAATTGAATTGAAAAAATGCTATCATAACAACTGGTTTTTATTATTTGTTTAACTAATCAAGTGCCATTGATACAATAACGCAACATTATTATTATTTATAAAAAACTTGAAATAACTCACCAATAAAAAGTGTTTAGAAAACCCCAAAGCATCGGAAAAAACCAATTTTCAAAGTTTTCTTAATGTACAAATATTTACTTCAAGGAGTGCAAACTCGTGTAAGAAAAAAAAAGAATTACTTTACTAAAAGCACTGGGACAGGAAATAAAACTACTTAATGTTATATCGGAAAAGCGCATTTACATAATAATACGTCAGAAATTACAAATTCACCATCTCAATAAATCAGCATTTAAATGAAGCACTCGCATTATGTTCGCAACACAACGAAAACTCCCGGTTTTCGGGAGAGAGGGATAAGAGGGATGACGCTTTATTATTTTCTTTTAATAATAATTGGTGGGATGATGAATGGACGCATCCCGGAAACGGTTCCAGATTTTCCTATCTGCCCACGCGCGCCCTCGCCAGAAAAGCGTTCCCCGAGCGAAATTAGCATCCCTCTTTCCATCAGACGTTCAAGCGATGTGGACTTTCTTTTAAATGGAAAACCCGCCGCGAATTTCCCGGATTCGAAATCCAATATTAATGCATCCGTTGTTATGTAAATAATATCCTTAAAATCTCGAGAAATCGCGTCTCTATCTCTTTTCCGGGTGCAGAAGTATTTCCTTCTCGCTTAAGGACACGTTTCTCAAAATAGAGAGAGTTAGAGGAAATAGTGAGATGGAAACAGACAACTATTTATATGGATTATAGAGAGTGAGAGATATATACAGAAAGAGAGGTAAGCGGATGACTATTTACTCAGATCGAATATAAAATAGAAAATGATGTGTTCAAGGGATATTTCCTTTTACGTTTTGAAATAAAACAACGCAGTTGGGAGGGTTTCACTTTTATTGTTGAACACTGCAACATGTTTCACCACACAGTGGCTTCATCAGGCAGATGAAATAAATATTTATTTATTTCATCTGCCTGATGAAGCCACTGTGTGGTGAAACATGTTGCAGTGTTCAACAATAAAAGTGAAACCCTCCCAACTGCGTTGTTTTATTTCAAATAGTATTATGGAGTTTCATCATGTATCCGCCTCATCAATTAAATATTTTTACGTTTTGTTATTATTTCTTACAATAATGAAAGTCGTGTTTATAAATATATAAATTAAACAGGGACTTTTTCTTTGAAGTATTCGTTGTTTTTACAAAGATGTTTAATATGAAGCTTCTAAGGAGTGTATCCACTCCTTAATTAAGCATGTTAAGTCAATGAAGTAGATGGCAAACTGTCTATAGTTTCCACTGAAAATGATTGAAAATAACATCGTCAACTTTAGTAAATTATTGATCAATTTTGACTTTTGTTGTGTCAAATTGTTATAAAACAAAACAGACCATTAATGCCCGGAATTACAAAATGTTTTATTCCCTAAATAAAATTTACTTTAGAAATATATTAATTTATTCTGAAGATTTCGGTATTATAAACACAAAATAACTTTATTTGGCTAATAAATCTTCTCAATAAATATTTTTTTTGTTTTTCTCCAAAGTAAATTTTATTCTCTAAATAATTTGACAGTTAAAAGTCAAAAGCGTATTATATTATTATAATTACTTTAGATTCTACTACTTGTATTTATTATTTTCATTACGGTTATCATGTCTATCCTATCATCCGTGTCAGATTGAAGTTCGCTCATAGTATCTTCCCTGATAGTGATCAATTCGGACCACAAGACATTCTAAGGAGTCGAAGACCTAGAGTTTTTCAAGTCAGACTCAACCAGGGATTTTCATATTTATGCACACGCTTTTTTTAAATTAGTTCCATTTAAATTTTTAAATGAGTGTTTTCCACTCCCAGACTAAGCATGAAGTAAAATTTCGAGTTTAGAAAAGCCTGAAAATTTGGTTTGGTTGCGTAGCGCGAAGCGCGGAGCGACCAAACCAAATTTTCAGGCTTTTCTAAACTCGAAATTTTACTTCATGCGCCATGCGTATTAAACAGTGAAAACACTGAAATATTGTGAACAAGTAAACTTCACTTGAAATCAGTGTCTTGTACGCGTGGCGCATGAAGTAAAATTTCGAGTTTAGAAAAGCCTGAAAATTTGGTTTGGCCGCTGCGCGCTTCGCGCTACGCGACCAAACCAAATTTTCAGGCTTTTCTAAACTCGAAATTTTACTTCATGCTTAGTCTGGGAGTGGATAACACTCGTTTAAGTATTTTATAATTTCTTATAAGTTTTTTTTTCTCGTTCTGTGTAATTCTGTCCTATTCCACGGTTATTCTCCATAAACGATTAATAAATCGGTATTACAAACGATTAATAAATCATTAGATAACTATTTGTGGAGTAAATTTAACTAGTAACCTAATAGGCAAATAAAATTGCGTATTATAAAGCAAACCTACCAAATAAATAGCAATTCTAGAAATAAATAATTTAATTAGTAGATTACAGACCAAAATTATACATTTTCATTGAGGCCATAGCTGGAACCACCAATTTGTTAAATTGAATTGTCAATATTTCAAAATAAATTGTCAATTAAATTGGAAATTTAGTATAATTCCTTATAATTATGGAGAATAACCACGGAATAGGACAGAATTACACAGAACAATAAAAAGAAAGCTTATTATAAATTAATTATAAAAGACTTAAACAAGTGTTTTCCACTCCCAGGCTAAGCATGAAGTAAAATTTCGAGTTTAGAAAAGCCTGAAAATTTGGTTTGGTCGCGTAGCGCGAAGCGCGGAGCGGCCAAACCAAATTTTCAGGCTTTTCTAAACTCGAAATTTTACTTCATGCGCCACGCGTACAAGACACTGATTTCAAGTGAAGTTCACTTGTTCACAATATTTCAGTGCTTTCAGTGTTTAATACGCGTGGCGCATAAAGTAAAATTTCGAGTTTAGAAAAGCCTGAAAATTTGGTTTGGTCGCTCCGCGCTTCGCGCTACGCGACCAAACCAAATTTTCAGTCTTTTCTAAACTCGAAATTTTACTTCATGCTTAGTCTGGGAGTGGAAAACACTCGATTAAAACTTTAAATGGAACTAATTTTAAATAAGCGTATGCATATGTATAAAAATCCCTGGTTATATCTGATTTGAAAAACTCTAGGTTTCGACTCCTTAGAATGTCTTGTGGTTCGAATGAATCACTGGCAGGGAAGATACTATGAGCGATCTTAAATCTGACACGGATGATATGGTAGACAAGTAATTATAATAATATAATACACTTTTGACTTTTAACTGTCAAATTATTTAAAGAATAAAATTTACTTGGTAGAAAAACAAACAAATAATTTACTGGGGAGATTTATTAGCCAAATAAAGTTATTTTGTGTTTATAATACCGAAATCTTTGGAATAAATTAATTTATTCCCAAAGTATATTTTATTTAGGGAAGTAAACGTTTTATAATACCGGGCATTAAAGTGTTAAATAATTTATAAATTACTCTAAACCAATATTAAAGTAATAATTTATAATAAAAAAAATATTGATAGTGCGATACTTTTTGCAATCTGCAACTAATTAGTCTTACCAGATGAAGTCAAAGGCTCATTAAAACAACAATTACTCTGGCTAATACTTTGACGGCAACAACACACACTTCATTGTATAACCAAATACCGGTCCGAGTATTAGCCAGAGAAATATTCATTTAAATGGATGTTTGAATTCGTCTGTGTAAGTCAAATTAGTTGTAGACTTTAAAACATTTATTATTATAAATTATTACTTCAATATTTGTTTACCCAATACCCGTCGGGGTATTAGCCAGAGAAATATTCATTTAAATGGATGTTTGAATTCGTCTGTGTAAGACAAATTAGTTGTAGACTTAAAAACATTTTTTATTATAAATTATTACTTCAATATTTTTTTACCTAATACCCGTCGGGGTATTAGCCAGAGAAATATTCATTTAAATGGATGTTTTAATTCGTCTGTGTAAGACAAATTAGTTGCAGACTTAAAAACATTTTTTATTATAAATTATTACTTCAATATTTTTTATCTAATACCCGTCGGGGTATTAGCCAGAGAAATATTCATTTAAATGGATGTTTGAATTCGTCTGTGTAAGACAAATTAGTTGTAGACTTAAAAACATTTTTTATTATAAATTATTACTTCAATATTTTTTTACCTAATACCCGTCGGGGTATTAGCCAGAGAAATATTCATTTAAATGGATGTTTGAATTCGTCTGTGTAAGTCAAATTTAGTTGTAGACTTTAAATCATTTTTTATTATAAATTATTACTTCAATATTTTTTTACCTAATACCCGTCGGGGTATTAGCCAGAGAAATATTCATTTAAATGGATGTTTGAATTCGTCTGTGTAAGACAAATTAGTTGTAGACTTAAAAACATTTTTTATTATAAATTATTACTTCAATATTTTTTTACCTAATACCCGTCGGGGTATTAGCCAGAGAAATATTCATTTAAATGGATGTTTGAATTCGTCTGTGTAAGTCAAATTTAGTTGTAGACTTTAAAAATTTTTTTATTATAAATTATTACTTCAATATTTTTTTACCTAATACCCGTCGGGGTATTAGCCAGAGAAATATTCATTTAAATGGATGTTTGAATTCGTCTGTGTAAGAGAAATTAGTTGAAGACTTTAAAACATTTTTTATTATAAATTATTACTTCAATATTTTTTTACAGAGTAATTTATAAATTATTCGACACTTCAAGTGTAATGAAAATTGACATCCTGCTATCTAGAAAAACCCCTGTGCGGGCGGTAATTTCCCCCTGCAAAAAAAAACCCAAGGGAGGAGAAGAAGTGGAAGAAAGAAAAAACCGTCGAAAATTTATACCCACCTAATAAGAAACCCGCGCGAGAAAGCCGAAACTTTGGCACGCATAATTTCTAATTAGCGCATTCGCCGGTTGGCAGCCTGTCACTCGCTCGCGCGGAACTTATCAAATATGCATTATCGCCTTATAACGTGAATAATTAACGGCACTCTTTCCACCCCCCAACCCCAGCTCTCTTGCGCGCTTTTATTCCCCTATTCTTTTTTTTTGTTACGTTCGGCTTTTCATTTATTCACATTCGCAACATGATACGGCTCTCCCCCTGACGCGATTAATACGGAATTACGACCTCACCCTGTATGTTCACGAGTTAATTAAGGTATTTACGTAATGGCCCATTAAAATGTTACGTCGTCCGTTAATGCACAGACAACACGGGAGGGGAATGAATGGAGGAAATGCGAATAAGAGGATTCGTTAATTTTTTATTTCCAAACGCAAAAAATGAAAGGGTGCACATCGAATGGAATTATACCTTTAATCTTTCTTAAGTTAATTTTGCGAATAGGAATGTAATTATACTACAGGTAATGAGAGGTGTCTTGTGATATCTAAGTTCAAACTTATAAAACACTATAATAGGGTGAAATTTATGGATGAACCTCATTTGAAATCAGTGTTCTATACGCGTGGCGCATGAAGTAAAATTTCGAGTTTAGAAAAGCCCCATGAAAATTTATCGAGGGTCGCACAGCCCAATTTTAAAGTGTTCAAATATTGGCTTCCCTATTTATTTTAGAGACAAAATGTATTTCACTTCTTTGTAGAGGGAAAAATTTTAAATTTTTTAATGTTCACACTTAACACTTTACGTTTCTCTACGTGAAAATAATGAAGAAAAAGTAATGCGATTTTATAAAAATAATGACATACCATGGAATTGATACACCAATTGCGGATATTCCCTGTTTTTTTTTTCAAGTTTAATTTAAAGCTTGAAACAAGTGTTTTCCACTCCCAGACTAAGTATGAAGTAAAATTTCGAGTTTAGAAAAGCCCCGTGAAAATTTGTCGAGGGTCGCGCAGCGACCCGAGACAAATTTTCTGGGCTTTTCTAAACTCGAAATTTTACTTCATGCGCCACGCGTATAAAACACTATAATAGGGTGAAATTTATGTATGAACCTCACCTAAAATCAGTGTTTTATACGCGTGGCGCATGAAGTAAAATTTCGAGTTTAGAAAAGCCCCGTGAAAATTTGTCTCGGGTCGCTGCGCGACCCTTGACAAATTTTCACGGGGCTTTTCTATACTCGAAATTTTACTTCATGCTTAGTCTGGGAGTGGAAAACACTTGTTTCAAGCTTTAAATTAAACTTAAAAAAAACAGGCAATATCCGCAATTGGTGTATCAATTCCATGGTATGTCATTATTTTTATAAAATCGCATTACTTTTTCTTCATTATTTTAACTTAGAGAAACGTAAAGTGTTAAGTGTGAACATTAATAATTTTAACATTTTTCTCTCTACAAAAAATTGAAATACATTTTGTCTCTAAAATAAATAGGGAAGCCAATATTTGAACACTTTAAAATTGACATGCGATTGCATATGTTGCGTCCGCCAAGTCAACACCCGGTATAAGAAATGAAAAATATTTTGAATTCATATAAATAAATAATCAAAAATATAATATTAATGTTACACAAACACCTATTGTTCAGGGAAATTAAGTCTGGCTCTTTACGGATGGCTCCAAGTCCGAAAACAGAGTAGGGGGTGGAATTTTCTCACATGAGTTCAACCTCAAAAAATCTTTTCGACTCCCAAACCACTGCAGCGTCCTACAGGCGGAAGTCATGGCTATCCGAGTGGCAGTGGACTGGATAGGTAAAACCGACCTTCAGGTAAACCATATCAGGTTCGTCACCGATAGCCAAGCCGCCATTAGGACATTAAATAGTCCCTACTGCACCTCCAAGGTGGTCAGAGACTGCAGAAAAGTGCTTAACAAGCTCGCTAACAGCTGTGATGTGGGGCTCATCTGGGTACCAGGTCCCAGTGATATCAAGGGAAACTCAATTGCCGACGGCCTCGCAAGGAAGGGGGCAAGGATGAGAGACCTATCTACTGAACTTTCCGCCGACATTTCTCTTGGGGAATGCAAGAGACTATTAAGGGACCAAATGACATCATGGGTTAACCTTAGGTGGAAGGAAGAAGACACGTGTCACATAACAAGGCAGCTATGGCCTATGTGTGACAATATAAACAGTAAAAGATTAATTGCACTTAGCAGAATCGACATAAGGAAGGCAGTAGGCATCATCACGGGTCACTGTTTTCTGGGTGGACACGCACAAAAGATGGGTCTCAAATACAATGACTACTGCAGAGAATGCCTAGATGAGGAGGAGGAAGAAACAGCACTCCACTATCTAGGTCAATGTCCTGCTCTTGAGGGGAAACGAATGAAGTAACTCGGAACTGGCGGAGCTCTCACCTATGAAGGTGGGAGATCTGATCGGATTCATTAGGTGCTCAAATTGGGTTGTATAGGGGAAAGATCTCTTATGGTATCACAACGGGCCCTATGGGCCTAAGTGAACAGCCTCGGCTGTTGCCATATAAACCTACCTACCTACACAAACACCTATGAAATAATACTTAAAAAAAATGTAAATAATTAAAATTAATGATATCAACAATCTTGTGAACGTTCTTATTGCAGAAGAAAAAATCGAAAATGTTGCAATTTTGTTCAAGTTTCGTATATTAATATTTAACGTAATTATAATGCAAAATATTTCACGTAATTATAATACATAAATAATGGCTCCTAACAATAATCAAAGAATTATTAGCGCGAGGATTGTTTTTTTCTTATTTAATTGGTTTTACATCCTCAATTCATCTTCAATCTTGAAGCATTAGTATTTACTAAATTTCTTTAATAAAGTCTCAGTTATACAAAAAAAGTTATAATCGTGTTTTATTTGTAAGTTTTCTTTGTTTACATGTATTCTTAGCGTTATAAGTTTAGTGTATATCTACTTTTAAATTGCATCTTTGTTTAATAGATATTTTTTATAATTAGGGGCATTTACTTTAAACAAACCAACTAAAAATGAGCGGTTGAGGCATTGGTTTCGTCTGGTCGTCCACTGCAGGATGCGAATTCGCCCCGGATTACATGGATGTTGTTTTTGAAAACTATAGTCACAATAAAATCCTCAGTTATACAAACAAAGTTAATTGTCTTATTTGTGATGTTGTTTTTGTTGTCCACATTTTCATTAAAATGAAATATAATAACAAAACTTAGTCGTGACTGAATGGCTAACCACCTAAGTCAATTCCCTCAAATACATCCCATCCCCCAATCCGATTGCCCGTCCATCACCCTTTCTTTTATCTCAATAAAAAAATTGGTGATGCGTCCATCATAGTACTTTCCCCCGTAAATTGCGTATTAAATCACTTTTAAAATATTTGTAGCATTATTATTTTCAAAATGTCTTCAACTTTTTGATAACTGCAACTTTTATTTGAAACATTTTTCAATTGGATCAACACATACTGACACAAACCAATGACTAGATAAAAAACACTATTTATTGAATATCTCAAAAACTAAGAGTGCTATGACAAAAAGTGAAGATACAAAAAATCTTTAATATTTTATTACCTACAACTTTTATTTGAAACATTTTCCAATTGTATCAACACACACACTGACACAAATCAATGACTAGATAAAAAACACTATTTATAAAATATCTCAAAAACTAAGAGTGCTATGACAAAAAGAGAGTCCACAAAACAGTGTTTTTCATTTCCTACAACTTTTATTTGAAACATTTTTCAATTGTATCGACACATACACTGTCACACACCAATAACTAGATAAAACACACAACTTTTGAAATATCTCAAAAACTAAGAGTGGTATGACAAAAAGTAAGTGAACAATACATCTTCATTTTGTTATTATCTACAACTTTTATTTGAAAGAATTTTTTGTTTGATGAACATTTATTGAAAAAACTGAAAAACGCTAAGAGTAAAGTACCACTTCCGGTTATCCGATTTTCACCAAAAGCTTTTCAGTTTTTCCGATTGTAACAAAAAGCTTAAGTTTCAAGTTTCATCTCGATATCTTTAGCGGTTTTTGCGGTACAGCGCACACAGACACACACACAGAGAGACAGACATTTTTCAAAAATGGTCTTATTCGACTCAGGGGACCTCAAAACGGATATTTCCGCTAAAATTTTTGATTCGAAAATGTTCACGAAAATTTTCACGTATTACATACGGGGGAAAGTAAAAAAATGTATCCAACCTTTTAGCCCGCAGTGTATGTAGTAAAAGCAGTTAATAAACGTTGGAATTTTGTATATTGTACAATATATAAAAAGTAATTAATCAAGCCAATGGCACGCACATATAGATCAACAACTTGATACAAACGTGTGTCCCATTTTGTTTTTGTTTTCTTTATCCAAATGCGTTTTAATAGATAGCATTTTTACATTATGGTAATTGTTTTTTTTTTCTATGTTACATATTTGTGTGCGAGGGTATGTGTCTGTGTGTGTCTGCTTGTGTAGGTAGTATTTTATAATCCTGAAATTAGTATTAATCTCTTTTATGTAAATGTACAAAATAATGTTTAGTTTTTATAATAACAACAAATCTTTATTATCAGAGGCATACAATAATAAATTAAAACATTATTCCATACAAAATAAATATACAATAATAAATTAAAACATTATTCCATACAAAATAAATATAAATAAACTCCTCTTGATAAATGGCTATCGACCAGAGGTCTTTCTTTTTTTTAATTTCATTCCCCATTTCAATTTTTATAAGTGGTTTGCGTTATGATATTTAATATTTTTAATTTGTATAATTGCGTCCAGTTTGCGAGCCTCGTATCTATTTATGATTTATTAAATTGCAGAGACTGAAATAAAATGTATATTAGTATTGAGTCTGGGAATTTTTAAAATCATAGTATTGGAATGTTCATACAAAAACACATGAAAATATTTAAATATTCGATTTATTTAAAGATTCCAATATTTGAACATGTTTTAGATCCAAATTTGTGTATTAAAATTTGAAAAATCTAGCTGTAATCAAAACATGTCCCACCCCTAGAATATTACTGACAAGTACAAAAAAAAACTGTTTTTGAGTTATCCCTATAGGTAAATAGATCTCGACGAGCTGTACAAGAATATAGCATCATTATTTTCCTAATTTCAATAGCTAACGCTTGGGAGCGGTGGTTACTGTGCTACTCTACGCCAGGGATAGAAGGACCCTACGAATAGCGGCGTGATATTTCCAAGTCAGTAGTTGCGACTGAGTTTTTCCAGTTTGTATATTTTTTCAAGTACACACTATAAACGCATAAATAATTAAAAGTTGAAAATTTAATAAAGTGATATCCATTTTCCCCATTTTATATCTTGTATTATTCCTTGTTTCTTAGGAATTTTCAGAGAAAAAATTACGTTTTTTTTCGAATTATTATAGATAAATAAAGCGTGATAACTTGAGATAATTATTCAAGTTTCCAAGATAGTACCTACTACTGTGACAACTATTCTTTTTTTTACAAATCATGCTAGAGCTTTACTTAGGTTTTTTTGTGCTCATCGTTGGTAGAAATAACGGCTAGATTCCTTAGAAAACGATGGGCGCAAGTCGATTTAAAAAAAGAAACATTTACGATTTTATGGAACCCAAAACTTCAAGATGCGTTTGCTTCAAAATGCGTTTTCCCGAAATATTAATATACGAAATTTGAACAAGATTGCAACATTTTCGATTTTTTCTTCTGCAATAAGAACGTTCACAAGATTGTTGATATCATTAATTTTAATTATTTACACTTTTTTAAATATTATTTCATAGGTGTATTTTTGATTATTTATTTATATGAATTCAAAATATTTTTCATTTCTTATACCGGGTGTTGACTTGGCGGACGCAACATAGGAAATCGCATGTCTACTTTAAAGTGTTCAAATATTTGCGTCCCTATTTATTTTAGAGACAAAATGTATTTCACTTTTTTGTAGAGGAAACAATTCTAAATTTATTAATGTTCACACTTAACACTTAACGTTTCTCTAAGTTAAAATAATTAAGAAAAAGAAATGCGATTTTATAAAAACAATGACATACCATGGAATTGATACAACAATTGCGGATATTCCCTGTTTTTTTTTAAGTTTAATTTAAAGCTTTAAACAAGTGTTTTCCACTCCCAGACTAAGCATGAAGTAAAATTTCGAGTTTAGAAAAGCCCCGTGAAAATTTGTCGAGGGTCGCGCAGCGACCCGAGATAAATTTTCTGGGCTTTTCTAAACTCGAAATTTTACTTCATGCGCCACGCGTATAAAACATTGTAATACTGTGAAATTTATGTATGAACCTCACTTGAAATCAGTGTTTTATACGCGTGGCGCATGAAGTAAAATTTCGAGTTTAGAAAAGCCCCGTGAAAATTAGTCGAGGGTCGCGCAGCGATCCGAGACAAATTTTCTGGGTTTTTTTCAGTGTTTTATACGCGTGGCGCATGAAGTAAAATTTCGAGTTAAGAAAAGCCCAGAAAATTTGTCTCGGGTCGCTGCGCGACCCTCGACAAATTTTCAGGAGGCTTTTCTAAACTCGAAATTTTATTTCATGCTTAGTCTGGAAGTGGAAAACACTCGTTTAAAGCTTTAAATTGAACTCTTTTAAAAATTAACAGCTAAAATAATTAAGACAAAGTAATGTGATTTTATAAAAATAATGACATACTATGAAATTGATACAACAATTGCGGATATTCCCTGTTTTTTTTAAGTTCAATTTAAAGCTTTAAGCAAGTGCTTTCCACTCCCAGACTAAGCATGAAGTAAAATTTCGAGTTTAGAAAAGCCCCGTGAAAATTTGTCGAGGGTCGCGCAGCGACCCGAGACAAATTTTCTGGGCTTTTCTAAACTCGAAATTTTACTTCATGCGCCACGCGTATAAAACACTATAATACTGTGAAATTTATGTATAAACCTCACTTGAAATCAGTGTTTTATACGCGTGGCGCATGAAGTAAAATTTCGAATTTAGAAAAGCCCCGTGAAAATTTGTCTCGGGTCGCGCAGCGACCCGAGACAAATTTTCTGGGCTTTTTTAAACTCGAAATTTTACTTCATGCGCCACGCGTATAAAACACTGTAATACTGTGAAATTTATGTATGAACCTCACTTGAAATCAGTGTTGTATACGCGTGGCGCATGAAGTAAAATTTCGAGTTTAGAAAGGGCTTTTCTAAACTCGAAATTTTACTTCATGCTTAGTCTGGGAGTGGAAAACAAAAGCCCCGTGAAAATTATTTCGAAAACATTTACTTTAACCAAGTGACTACGATATCTTTTGCTATTTTGACATCCGCAGTCGTTTTAATTCCATGGCATGTCATTATTTTTATAAAATTACATTATTTTTTCTTAATTATTTTAACTTAGAGAAACGTAACGTGATAAAAGTTAACACGAATAAATTCATAATTATTCCCTCTACAAAAAAAGACAATACATTTTGTTTCTAAAATAAATAGGGGAGCCAAAATTTGAACATTTTAAAATTTATATGGGATCTTATGTTGCGTCCGCCAAGTCAATACCCGGTATGTGTTCTTATACTGTATCCAAACTTTTGTCCTGCACTGTATATGTATAAATTGGCGTAGCTAAAGGGAGCACCTCCTTTAGCTACGCCAATTTATACATATACAGTCAATCCCTAAAGCGTGTAGCCAACTTAAAAAAAAAGATTAAATCATGACACTAGAGTTTTTTTTAAATATACGATATAATTCACATAGGAGATAATAAAATGTATATCCAACATTAAACTAATGTAATGGAACTCGACATAGTTGTAAACGGTTAAATGAACAGACAGGAAATTAGCCTGTAATTATTGTAATATGAAGGTTGGTAATTGGTATTTTATTAAGCATTGATCCATGACCCTAAACAATGTAGAGGAAGACTAAAAAAAAACGAAGGTAATATTAGAATTATTGTGATAATAAAAACATGCTACGGAAATTACAATTAATGAAAGATCTTGAAATATCTAGTCGAAAAATATCATTAATTTAAAACACTATTTCATTTAATATAAAAAATATTGTTCTTAAAGCACCAAAAGTGCGATTATTTTCGTAATCTGCAACATGTTAGTCTTACAAAGACTAAATCAAACACTCATTAAACAAATTAAATGATTTAAGTTATTATTAGAAATACTGACTGAGATTGGAAGATTGAGATTTATTAATATTCAATCATGTTTACCAAATGATCAATGGAAAATAAATTAAAGATTGTTCAACTTGTTCTTATATCTTTAATTTGTTTTCCATTGATCATTTGGTAAACATGATTGAATATTAATAAATCTCAATCTTAAAATCTCAACCAGTATTTTTAATAATAACTTAAATCATTTAATTTGTTTAATAAGTGTTTGATTTAGTCTTTGTAAGACTAACATGTTGTAGATTACGAAAATAATTGCACTTTTGGTGCTTTAAGAACAATATTTTTTATATTAAATGAATTTAATTTGTTTACTTTTTTAACCCATTAAGCGCTATATATGCAATAACATTATTAATTTTTTAATAATTAAATTACTAAATAAGTTAATTTGATACGTTGTGTTATTTGACCTGACTTGAGAATGTGTGAAGATAAAAAAATTTCAGTTTATTTTTAACTTCACAATATTTCAGTGTTTTATACGCGTGGCGCATGAAATAAAATTTCGAGTTAAGAAAAGCCTGAATTTGGATTTGCGTCCAAAATCCAAACGTTTAGGTTTTTCTAAACTCGAAATTTCCTTCATGCTTAATCTGGGAGTTGAAGCATTCGTCCGAAACTTTAAATTAACCGCTTTTATAAAATCGACGAATGTCTGACAATTTATATCGTATACATAATGTATATTTAAAAGAAATATTTTTAATATGTAATACAATAAGTCATTCATAGAAGTTATTAAGAGAATAGCTAAAATTCTAAAATCAATTTAACCCATTGATTTTAGAATAAATTACTTTTTAAATTAATTTTCACTAAAACCAACTTTCAGATTTTACTCTATAATTGCTAGGCCATTAATGGGTTAGTAGTTGTAAATTGAATTAACAACAGAAAATAGTATAATAAATAAAATTACGAAAATGTTATTCGTGTAAAATGCAAACAATAGATTTTAATTAATAAGACAACTCAAGACAATAAATAATAATATCAATTGAAACAACTACTGCCTGTGCAAATATACATACGGATATTGAATTATACAATAAAATATCCAATATCCGTAGGTGAATTTGCACGGGAAGTAGTTGTTTCAATAAATATTTATTGTCTTAAGTTGTCTTATTAATTAAGACACATTGTTTGCATTTTACACGAATAACATAATTCGTAATTTTATATCTTATGTTTAAAGTGTGCAAACTATAAGAAGCGTAAGCTTATTTTCTCGATAAATAATTAACACTGTTGTATCCTTTCTTCACACTTTATTTTCTAATGGTTAGATATATATTTCAAGTGCTAAGCACTCATTTTCAATAACAACTAATTCTTACAACTGTTGCGCGGTTTCTTTATACCTACAGTGGATTAAAGGGAAAAACCCCAGATTAAGTAAGTCAGTTAGTAAAAGAGAATTCATTGAAAAATCTGAAATTTATTCAATAAAATGTGATAACTGTGAGAAAGTGTATATTGGCCAAACAACCCGCAATTTAAATATTAGATTCAAAGAACACAGTTATCACATAAAAAACCAGAATCCAGAAAAATCTGCAATTGCACATCATAACTTTACAACAGGTCATAAATTCAGCATCAACAATATGAAACTCCTAAAAGAGTCCAATAAGTATCAATTAAACATGTTGGAAGCCATAGAAATGCGTAAAAATAAAAATAATTTATTGAACTTCGATTTTAGTCCCTTCTAAATTTGTTACCTCCATAAACAACACGCAATAAAATTTGTTAACCCACCCAAAGGTCTTCCCCTAATCTGGGGTTTTTCCCTTTAATCCACTGTAGGTATAAAGAAACCGCGCAACAGTTGTAAGAATTAGTTGTTATTGAAAATGAGTGCTTAGCACTTGAAATATATATCTAACCATTAGAAAATAATGTGTGGAGAAAGGATACAACAGTGTTAATTATTTATGATTATACTCTTCACGAAACTCAAAAACAAATATCGATTATTTTCTCGAATTTAAATATTTTTGAACTGAAATTATTCTAGTATAATTGAATTAAAATACACAAAATCAAGTAATTTGTGCTAGATTTTATGTATTTTAATTTAATTATACTAATTTCTGTTTTTAATTAAATTTACAATGATCAAATATTTTCTAAATTGCATTTTGTTTACTGATATAGCACGGTCTCAGTAAACAAAATATAATTTTGAAAATAATTGAGTTTCATAATGGGAAGGGATTATCGCTTAGCACTGTTTGTTGATCAGACGGGTAAACACTGAAGTGGGATTATGTGGGAGCTGCTATTCCATAGATTAGAGAGATCCGGTGTAAAATCCCTCATTTCAATTCGAAACTCACATAAGAATAATTGTAAACTATTTATGATTTTAAACTTTCAGGTAAAGAAATATAATTGTATTTCTTCAATTAAAGAAGCTACTGAGCAAGCTAAAGAATTGTAGTGATTTAATAAATAACATGAAAATAAATGTTTACAGTTTTTATTATATTAAGTGATAATGGATTTTTAGAAAATAAGTTGTTCAACAATAAATGCATCGAAACACATTCATTAAAAAAATTATTATAAAATCAATTATAACAAAGATAACACTTCCGTAATTAAAATATTTTATCATAAATAAAAGGTACGCCAGTAAAAAAAAAATTCAAAAATGCGTATTTTGAATTTGCATTTGTTTATTTATTACCGAATTACCAATTTAATAATATACAACAAAAAAATTTAGACAGATCAAGTTAATTAAAACTAAATATATTATATTACTCCTAATATTTATTCAAGAATTATTATTAACTGGATAATTATTGTAACTGAACAGAAACAGAACTGAAACAGAAAAATGCACATTAAATATTTTCTAAGAGTTCAGATAACGAGTATGGTTCTAAGAACTATCCTCTTAGAACCATACTCGTTATCTGAATTCTTAGAAAATATTTAATGTGCATTTTTCTGTTTTGTAGTGTTTGTAATTGGTTTTGTATTCAGAAATTCTTGATTTTTCTATTTGATTTTATATTATTTATTTTGTATACTTTGTAAATGTATATAAAGGTTATTATTTTATTATTATTAGGCAGTTGACAATCGTGATATTAACTAATGTGAAATGCCAATGTCTTCACATTCAATCAGCGTTTTACACGCCTGGCGCATAAAGTAAAATTTCGAGTTTAGAAAAGCATGAAAATTTTGATTTGGACGCTACATGTCCAAATCCAAATTTTCATGCTTTTCTAAACTCAAAATTTTACTTCATGCTTAATCTGGGAGTGGAAAACACTCGTTAGGCATTAATCAATTGCTAATTTTGTATAATTTTTTTGTAGACAAAAAATATGGGATATTAAGAAAAGTCGCAAAATGATGAATATTAAGGAAAAACATCTAAACATCTTTAAAATACTGATTTTTATTAGGTTTGTTGATATTAACATTTTTAAGCATTATTTAGTGCTATAATTGAAATTAAAAATGCATTCCTAATTTTTCTCAATTTTCGAACAATTTTGAAGAAATTTGTAAAAACTGGAAAAAAGTAAGTGCTAGAAAAATTCAAACATATTAAGATAAATACAGGCTGTATATAGCGTAATTTGTGTTATTCTGTAATATTATTATGACAGTTGACAATCGGGATATAACTCGATGCGAAATGCCATCACTTTAAGTCAGCGTTTTACACGCCTTGCGCATAAAGTAACATTTTGAGTTAAGAAAAGCGTGTAAATTTGGATTTGGAGGCTTTTTTGTAAGTTATTTTTTTAGGGTAAAAATATGCCATTAGGCATTAACCCATTAGGCGCCGTTGATGCATATACGCAACATTATTAATTTTATAATAATAATAATAATAATAATTCTTTATTAACGGACAAGCCATTTACAATGTAGAGCCAAAAACATGTTAATTAAATTACTAAACACGTTAATTTGATATATTATGTTATTTGATTTGACTTAAAAATGTATAAAGAAAAACGTGAATATTTTGTTATTTATATATCTCGATTATTACTCATTAAAGAAAATGTTTTCAGTGTATTTCTAACTTCACAATATTTCAGTGTTTTTTACGCGTGGCGCATGAAGTAAAATTTAGAGTTTAGAAAAGCCCCGTGAAAATTTGTCTCGGGTCGCTGGCGCGACCCTCGACAAATTTTCTACGCGGGGCTTTTCTAAACTCGAAATTTTACTTCATGCTTAGTCTGGGAGTGGAAATACTTGTTCCAAACTTTATATTGCGTTTTCATACAAAATCGACGAATGCCTTACATGTGCAGCGTATATATTATGTATAATTAAAAAAAAATCACTGCATGTAATAAAATAAACCATTTGTAGAAATCATTAAAAAAAGTAGAATTTTACCTAAAATCAACTTTTAGAGTTAATTCTATAATTGCTAGACCGTTAATGGGTTAATCAATTCCTTATTTTCTCATTTATTTTTTGTAGACAAAAAATGTGGCATATTAAGAAATGTCGCAAGATGACAAATATTACGTAAAACAATCTAAACATCAAACGTGCAAATCCAAATTTTCAGGCTTTTCTAAACTTGAAATTTTACTTCATGCTTAATCAAGGAGTGGAATCACTCGTTCGGCATTAATGAATTGCTTATTTTGTAATTGATTTTTTTAGGGTAAAAATATGTAATTAGGCATTAATCAATTGATTATTTAGTTATTCATTTTTCTCTAGACAAAAAATGTGAGATATTAAGAAACGTCGAAACATGATAAATATTAAGTAAAACAATCAAAACATTCATGGAATATTGAGTTTTATCAAGTTCGTCCAAAATAACATTTTTTAAACACGATTGTGTAAGTCATTTTATGAACAAATGTACAGAACCAATTACTGCAATAATTTTGGTATTAATAGGATTTGTGCTAATGGCAATAATATCAATTTTGACATTTTTAGTGGGACATGGAAACAGCTTCGCGTATTCCTAATAAAGGAATAGGTTATTGTGTACATGAATCACCAACTGTAGTCTTGTTTTGTATATGGTTCCCGTTGAATAAATAAATAAATATATCGATTTTACGACAACATTTTTTGCTGACGTTTCATCACTTTTCGACATTTTACCAAATTTCGACTTTTTTGACATTTCGTGGTTTATAATGCTGAAAATATTAAAAGTATAGTCATAAAATTATTTTAATCTGTTTTGTTTGTTCTATTTGTATATTGTTTGTAATTTTATATTTTAACTTATTTATTACATTTAATTTAATTGTTAGTATTAAGCATTATGTACTTTAAATGGAATTTCCGTAAATAAACATTAAAGGATTGTAGTGCCAAAATTGTAATTAAAAATATTAAAATCTATTTCTAAGTTTTCTCAATTTTCGGATTTACTAAGAATTTTGAGAAAATTTCTAAAAACTGGAAAAAAATGTGCGCTAAATAATATTTAAACATATTTTGATAAATAGACCTTTTGTTACTCTGTAATTTTTTTCTCTGTTGAGGTAAAACGAGGATACTAGTTAAAGAAATGGTACTGTATTTTTTATTTATGTATTGATCTTTCATATATGTAAAGAACAAAGATTAAATAAAGAAATGTTTAATGTTAATTTAGGGAGGTTCCATTTAAAGTACATAATGCTTAATACTAACAACTAAATGAAAAGTAATAAGTAAGTTAAAAAATAAAATTACAAACAATATACAAATAGAATAAACAAAACAGATTAAAACGTTTCTAAAACGAGAATTCACTAATTTGCGTTACGGAGAAGCAATTTGAGTTTTTTTATTTTTCGGTGATGGCATTTTTCGCGGAGTTGCAGTGATTTTGCAGAAATAAGTAAAACAAACCATGTACTTTTACTTGTAATTTAATAAACAACGATATTAGTATTATTAATGTTTTCTATAATTGCTGTTACCTTTAACATTATTCAATCACAACTAATTAACTATTTTTAATAATTTATCGTGTTGATTAGCACATTTTTAAAATGATTTTAAAGCCCTGGAAAATAAAAATAGAGAATACATATTTTCATGTTTCAGAGCTTTTTATAAAAATGTGCCTTCTTTTGCTTTCATTTAAAGTTTATTTATTAACCGAGATTTTTTGCGTCATTAAAAAAGCGTATGAAATGTTAAAAGTAAATTTAAAAATTTTATAAATGTTAAACTGTCCATATTTACATTCAACGTATTATATATACATGCTGTAACAAAGTTTATTTAAACTAGTATTTTTTATTTTTTGAGCTATCAATTAAAAATTTATAACTAATTTGAGTTTAGTGGTGAAAACCAAAAACATTTAAAGTGTTTCTTTTAAAATTTTAAAATTGATGATTGAAAATTGGTGACCTTTAAACCAATTTTCAATCAATAATTTTAAAATTTTATATAAAACACCTTAAATGTTTTTGGTTTTTATATTTAGAATGACGGTATTTGTATACAAATTAAGTAGGCCAAGTCTCAAAAAGAAAACAATTGATTTGTATGCAATTTTTTTTTGAGACTTGGCCTACTTGATTGGCATACAAATACCGTGCGAAAAAAAAGATCGACTTTTAATTTAAAGGCGTGTGCTGCGGAAATTAAGAAACAAAAGGTGATAATTTTTATTATCTATAATTTATGATACGAAATAACATGTAATTTTTTTGGAAAAATAATTGATTTGTGTGTAAAATGACATTTTGTATCCGAAAATAAAAAATATATTGGGTGTTTTATTTAAAATGTCAAAATTGATATAATTTCTAGCAAAACTGAAAGTGATATCAAAGTTTCTTAGTCACGACTGACCTCCAAATTTATTTTAGTATAAACCCACCAAAGCTCTTAATATTTCGATCTCAAATAATGAAAAAATAAATAAAAGGGTTGATCTTGTCTTGTTTTGTATTATACCGGGTAAATGTAATTAATGTTTAATTGCTTTTATTGAAATATTGAAAAGCTCACGAATAGAGTTTTTAAATTTAACAACTTTTCTAATTATCGGTAATTCTGTAAATTTGTGAATCAAGACCTATAATTCACCTTAAAATTATACATTCGTTATTTTGGAGGTGAATAATAACAAATGCCTGCATACACATTTTAATGTATTTAATAAATCATTTAGTGCTAATAATATTTTATGTATTTTAATAATTTCACCTTTAACAAGTGTTTCCACTCCCAGACTAAGCATGAAGTAAAATTTCGAGTTTAGAAAAGCCTGAAAATTTGGATTGGTCGCGTAGCGCGTAGCGCTACGCGACCAAACCAAATTTTCAAGCTTTTCTAAACTCGAAATTTTACTTCATGCGCCACGCGTATACAACACTGATTTGGTGTGATGTTTAAAAACACACAAAAACTAGTATCGTGTTAAATTGACTCAAGGAAGTGTAACAATATAGATGCATGTGCGATCAAATTGCTAAATTTAATTTACTGAAACACAGGTAGAAAATTGGCAAGTTAATATTTAATTTTGGAGAGAATTTTTCACGATTTATCGGTAAATTGGTAATCCGGTTTGCTGGTATTACACATTATTATTTGCAAAGAACAAAATAAATATTTTTAAGTTCTTTCTCATTGATCATTTTATGAAACATGATTAAATAATATATAAATCTTGCAGAAAAATTTGCTTCAAATCCTATTTACCATAATCTAATATCCACCGAAATAAAAATATAATTTCCAAACGCAAACATCCCTCCTCCAACATTCATGATTTCATCTCATCATTTAATGACATTAGTGATCATGACGATTGAAGAACATTATCTGTCACTGTCATATTTATTGTAAGCAAGAGTCATGATTGTTATTGTCGTCCGTAGTATCAATATGGAGACATTGACATTACGGACGACAATAACAATCTTGACTCTTGTATACACCAAAAATGACAGTGACAGATAATTACAAATTCAGGCGGAAAGACAAATGGTCGATAGCCAATTGGCAAATATATTTTTCAAATAATTTATGTATAGTTGTATACAATCTGTTTTTATATTTTTTGTTTACAATCTGCCAATAAATATATTTATTTATATATATATATATATATATATATATATATATATATATAGTATATAAAATTACGATATTGTTTGTATAAATTAAAATAGTTTTCAATATAAAATATTCATAATTAAATATTTAAAAAAATTAAATGAGACTACTTGATATCACTTGATTTTTACTAATTTGTTAAAAAGTGAAACAAATCAACTAATTTTGTTTTAGTTTAATTAAAAAATAAACAAATGGAGAGCTGAAACATTTTTTATCTTAATATTTCTTCTTAAAATATTCATCAAACCATTACTGACCAACGAAACTAAACAAGTGATAAACTCCGCGTCTTTTCAACGGTCCCACTTTGGCTGTTTCAGAATTTTAGTGTAAACGACCTAATTTTCATCCGTCTTTATGCGTCGTCCCGGAGCCTTAATTACGATCCGCCCTTTACGCGACCACTCAATTATCGTGCGCAAAAAAGTTTTATTACCTTGAAAAAAAAAACTTCGACTAATTTTAGCCATTTCATCTCCTCCCGTCGCGACGACGACCCAATTAACTCGGTACCGCTGAAAAATCGCCCCTTTTAAAATACATTTCCATTAAATTCGTCGACGACGCAAATTTTCGGACGGTGTGTAAGAAAAGGAAGAATCGATGAAAAGTATTTAATGTGAATTTACTGGCAAATCGTAAAAAATGCTATCCATAATTTATCGGTACGTTTCTGATATTTGTTTAGCAGTTTTTCTGTAAATTAAATAAAGCTTTTGTTTCGTCGAGCCAGTTATTATTGTATTATAACGATTGTCTATAAACTGTCGGCATATCGGTTGCTTTGAAAAACAAATTACATATCTTAGAAAACGTCATACGATTCGGTGAGTCTCAGAAACGTCAAATAAATTTAATTATACGTCTTACGAGGGTTGCCTTTTATATTTCGGGATTAGAGAACAAAAATAAATATTAATCATTGAAAATCACTTTATTGTTTTTCAAAATATTCCCCATTAAGATCTATACACTTTTGCATGCGTTTGAAACAATTGTCGAAGCACTTTTGCCACTCTGATTGAGGTATCTCCAAAACATGCATTCTGTACGCATCAACCGCTTCTTCAGGTGTCGAAAAACGTTGACCTCTCATTTTATATTTTACGGATGGGAATAACAAGAAGTCATTCGGTGCCAAGTCAGGACTATATGGCGGATGACTCATCAAATCGATGTTTTGCGTGCTCAAAAATGCAGTTGTTTGAGCCGATGTGTGAGAGCACGCATTGTCGTGGTGAAGAGTGATCCGTTTTCGGCGGTTGGTTTTCCTGATTTCTTGGATGACAACTGGCAAACAAATGGTTGTGTACCACTCAAAATTGACTGTTCTGCGTTGTTCTAGTGGTACGGTTGCGACATGTCCAGTTTTTCCGAAAAAAACAGGCGACCATTTGCTTGGAAGTGCTTCGTGCGCGAACAACTTTTGTTGGATTTGGCTCATCTTGAAACACCCATACGGTCGACTGCTGTTTACTTTCGGACTCATACGCGTAAATCCATGATTCATCACCTGTCACGATGTCATAGACGTGTTTCGAAGCACCGCAATCGTATTTTTTGAGCATTTCTTTGCACCAATCGACACGAGCCTTTTTTTGAGCGATTGACAAATTGTGTGGGACCCAACGCGAACAAATTTTTTTGGCAGTCAAATGTTCATGCAATATTGAATGTATGCTGGTCCCACTAATGCCTAAGGTTGTCTCAATCTCACGATAGGTCACATGACGATCTTGCAATATTTGTTTGCGCACAGCATCAATGGTTTCCGGAACAACAACTGATTTTGGACGACCTCCACGAAATTCGTCTTGGAGTGAACTACGACCTCGGTTGAATTCACCATACCATCGATAAACACTGGTCCTTGATGGAGCTTCATCGCCAAAAATTGAATTAAGTTCATCCATGCACTGTTGTTGAGTTAATCCACGTCGAAAGTTGTAAAAAATAATCGCACGAAAATGTTCACGATTTAATTCCATTCTTTGGCCGAGATAAATCTTTTAAGTTAGTGTAAACGACACAAATAACGCTCATATGTCAAAACGTTCTGAGTACGTATAACCTCAAAAATGTCAAACTTTACGATAGAGCTCTCAGTTGCCAGATTGCAACACTAGGGTTGCCCAATCCCGAAATATAACAGGCAACCCTCGTATTACGACGAATGTTTCTAAAGTCAGAACCTACTGGGGTGCCGACAGATTATAAACACTTGTTACAAAATCCTATAAAGGATGATTTAGAATAGGTGTAAGAAAACACTTCTTGTTCAGGGGCTCATTTCAGGACAATTAACCTATTGTCCTCACATGAGCCCCTAAACAGGAAGTGTTTTTTTACTCCTATTAAATCATAAATCCAATCCACATTTTCAGGCTTTTCTAAACTAGAAATTTTACTTCATTTCACATTCGTATAAAACACTGATTTACAGTGAACTTCAAAATATATTGCTAAAGTGTGATCTCACATTTAATAACTTAAATATTGTAATGTATTTCACGAATTGAATTGAATGTATTATTATTTGAGTTGATAGTTTTTGTGGCTACAAAAAAACCCCGCCAGATTGGGCGCAGGTTTGCGAGCCACGGGAGTGTTGTCCCGACCGTCGGAGAATAAAGTTTGAGTTAAGCAGAAACGGCGTTTTAATCGTGTGTGTGAGAAAACCCTTCAATATATTTTGTATGTCCATCTCGGCCTCACGGACATAACAAATATTAATTCATATGTAATATGTAAAAGTATACTTAAACAAACAAAAATCCCTGTATTAATGTAAAAAAAAATCATATTGAAAAAAGGTATGTTTAAAAAAATTTATAAACTCAGTTTTTGTATTCTACCAAAAAAAAAATGCAAAACCGTACAATAGAAATTATATATTCAATACACGAGCGCTCATTCATTAAAACCACAGCGCGGATAAAATTCGTTTAATAAAAAATGCACGCGTTAATCAATACTTTGATGTGGGATTTATATTTTATTCAAAAGTGTATTATAGTATTCTATAATTTTTGATTTTATGTTAATGAAAAATTTTATGGAAACAGATATTATAACATAACCAATTACACAATTTTTAAGTGTGTTTTATTCTAAAACTGCAAATCGGTTTATAAATTATTGAAGATATTTGTTTTAAAATTTGGAGAAAATTCAATGTGTTATTAAATAACTGCGAAAGCTTCAGATGTTGTGGAAGAAATAATCAATTTAGTTTCGTTAAATCATTAGTAATTTTGCTAAGAAAATTGCTCGATTATTTGAAATTATTTGTTTTAATCCATTAACTGCTATTGATGCAAAACGCAACATTATAATATTTTTTAATTAAATTACTAAATAAGTTAATTTGGTACATTGTATTATTTAACCTGACTTGAGAATGTGTGATACATAATGTAAATATTTTGTTATTTAAATATTTTGATTTTTACTTATTTTAAAATATTATTTTAAGTCTGTTTTTAACTTTACAATATTTCAGTGTTTTACACGCATGCCGCATGAAGTAAAATTTCGAGTTTAGAAAAGCCTGAACATTTGGTTTGGCCACTCTGTTTCGCGAAGCGAACATACCAAATTTTCAGGCTTTTCTAAACTCGAAGTTTTACTTCATGCGCCACGCGTATAATACACTGATCTAAATTGAAGTTTAAAAACACATTTTTAACAAAAGAATTGAGTCTCCTTTCTTCACAGGATTTATTTAAAAATCGCAAATGTACATTTCGGTCACGATGTGACCATTATCAATGCTTAACTATTTACAAAAACAAACGGAAAATTTATACCATGGATACAGATTCGGATTGTAATTACAATGTTTTGGGTGACTGGGATTAGAGCGCTGGGATCAATTCTAGAAAAGGATTTACTAATGAGCTTAAATCAAAGTTTAATAGCCTGTTTTCCACTTTTTTTCATTTCTATTGCCTCTAAGGTATTAAGCCGGTAATTACTGGAGAATTTTAATAATTTCATTTTATCTACTGAAAATTTGTGACCTGATTCGATGGCGTGGTGAGCTAACGCTGATTTATCTGCATTAATGTTTTTGATGTGTAAGGTATGTTCTTTAAACCTGGTCTGCAAATTGCGTTGAGTTTGTCCAACATAAATTTTATCACGTTGCAGCACTCTATTGAATAAATGCCAGATAAAGAGAGGTAGCTTTTATTGTCAAACGTGTTGCCGAGATAATTCTTTAGTTTGGTATAAGTATAATAAGCTGGAAATAAATTGAAATTTTTACAAAGTTTATTAATCTTGTTAGTGAGTTTAGGTACATAAAAGACTTTAATGTATTGTTTCGGCGGGTTATCTTTAATTGAAGTTAATTTTGTTGAATTTCGTAAAATCTATGGGTATGTTTTTTAATAATTTTATTGATTATATGAACTTTGTAATTTAACTGTTTTGCTATATTTCGGATATTATTAAACTCTATTTTTCTATTTATTTCGGATATTGGGATATGAATTGCTCTATGAATCATACTGTGAAAGGCTGCTAATTTATGTTGTATGGGGGCATGTGAGTCTGAATGAATGTAGTTAAAGGTGTGAGTGATTTTTCGAAAAATGTTAAAATCGAATTTATTGCCTTTCCTAGTAATCATTAAGTCCAAAAATGGTAATGAATTATTAATCTCTGTTTCATAATTAAAGTTGATACTCTGATAGAAACTGTTAAGTTGTTTAACAAACGCATCTATATTCAACTTTCCTTTATTTCGTGTTATTACAAAAGTGTACACTCGTCATGGGTAAGATACATAAAAGTATAATGAATAAATAAAATTTGCGTAAAAAATATATAAATAAATAAACAATAATAATAATAGATATATATGGATTAAAAGGAAAACATTGCATTGTACAATATAAATATAAAACAGTGAAATGTATGGAAGTAATACAATATCATTACAAACACATTAAAATTCTATTTAAATTCAAATAGTGAATACCACAAGCAACCAGAGCGTGAACATTCATATGCTAAAGTCTTTAAAATCATCCTCTAAGCATTCAGATAAACTGTAAAATGCTTTTTTACAGAGATAGTGTTTTATTACCCTTCTAAAGGGTGTACGTGGAAGGAGTTTAATATTTTCTGGTAAAGCATTAAATAGCTTAGGGCCAAAGTAATTAATACTATTTCTGCATTTATAAATTCGTAGAAAAGGCAAGCAAATGAGGTGTTTATTTCTAGTCCCATATTCATGGCAATATGTATGGTAAGATGAAACATTTTTTCGAACAAATGTAAGAGACTCGAGAATATAAACGCAAGGCAATGTAACGATTTCTAAGTTTACAAATATGTCTTTGCAGTCATCTCTATACGACATAGAATTGATAACCCTCACAGCTCGTCTTTGTAACCCGAATAAGCTGTTAATAATTGAGGAATGTCCCCATGCAAGAATTCCATAGGTTAGACGAGAATGGAAAAGCCCGAAGTAAGCGGATTTTAGAGCAGTGTGAGGTAAAAAGGAGTCGAGGTTACGCAGTAAAAAGATAACTTTAGAAAGTTTCCCAGAAATATACCTCTCATGTACATCCCAGTTCAGCCTACTATCTAATTGAACACCCAAAAACATAGTTGAATTAGTCTCAACGCCGAGTTTGGTAGAGAAGGTAACACCTACTGTTTTATCTGCATTTAATGATAATTTATTGGCAACGAACCATTTAGCTACTATCTCTTTACAATCAATACTAAAATGATGGGCTGTTAATACATCATTACAGGTACAAAGATAAGAAGTATCATCTGCGTACAGTACTGTTTTCGCATCGATTTGTAGCGGCAGATCATTTATATATAAAATAAACAGTAGGGGACCTAGGATGGAACCCTGAGGAACCCCTGCTGAGATGTCGCATTCACCGGACCAATCACCATTAACCTTAACACGATGCTATCGATCAGTTATGTAGGAGTTCAACAGACGACAGCTAGAAGGATCAAAATTGTAGCAATATAGTTTCCTCAGTAAAACGTCATGGGAGACACAGTCGAATGCTTTACTGAGGTCCAGAAAGGATGCAACCGTGTCCATTTCGCAGTTAAAACCTTTCTGAACCTCATCCACGAGTGCAGTAATGGCATCAACTGTAGAACGCCCGTTCCTAAAACCATACTGGCTATCATGCAAGATGTGAGCATCATCTAAGTTAGTAACCATTTGCTTAAGAATAATTTTTTCAAACACCTTCGAAAGTATAGGTAGTATGGAAATGGGCCTATAGTTATTAACTTCTGATTTAGATCCTTTTTTTATGTATGGGAATAATGAACCCGTCTTTTAAACACTGAGGAAATATACAATGGTGTATGCATGAGTTTATTAACTTGGTGAGAGGTGAAATTATAATGTTTATGATACAAATTAGTAGATCTTTGTTTAAGCCATATATGTCCCGAGATTTGAAATCAGTATTGACAATGGCAAACACGTCATCTACGTAGCGGAACCAAGTGGTGAAGAAAGGAGACTTAATTCTTTTATTTAATAACTTCGTTCACCTTCACGTAACTCAACAATAATTTAATTACATTTTTAACATTTTTTTAATATAAATTGGTAGCGATATTAAAATATTACTCGTTGCAAAAAATATTAAAATGAAATTTATATTTTAAGGATTTGTATTTGTAATTCGAAAAAACAGTATTCGAATCTTCGGTTAGTATTTTTCTCTTACAAATCCTTAACTTCAGTATTCGCGATTCGAATCATTTTAAGTGATTCTTGAATATTGAAAGCGTTCACTTCGTGGTACATTTTCAATTTTATATAAAGAAAACACTTAATTTATTTATACCACTTTTATTTTACTTTTGTGACTGTTTGACAATGTTCAGTTTGACAACGATTACGGCGTAATTGAAACTAGTCAAAATAGTAGAATAAAGTGGTATAATAAAGTTAAGTGGTTTCTTTATATCATATAAAGTGACTCAAATTCGTAATTCGAATCCTTCTTTGAGGATTCGTCCAAACCAGAGCTGGGCAGGATTCGAATCATTCAGGATTCGATTCCCAGATTCGAATCCTTTTAGAGGATTCAGAAGAGGTATTCGAATACTTTAGTGAAAACGGATTCGTGATCCGGATTCGTTACATTTTTTTAAAAGGATTCGTATTCGAATCCAGACGCAGATGATTCGAATTCTTATAGTTATAATTATAAAAGGATCCGAATCCTCATATACGAATTCAAATCCTCCCAAATAATTCGAATCATCGCTATTAAGGCTGGGATTCAAATTCGATTTATTCAAATAGTTAAATATTCTAATATGAATATTTAAATCACTAAATTATTTTCGAATAATTCTAATATTTGTAAATGCATATTTGGTTACTTAACCATGAAAAATGTCTAACCTTAATAGTATATTTTTAACTTCACCTGAAATCAGTGTTTTATACGCGTGGCGCATGAAGTAAAATTTCGAGTTTAGAAAAGCCCCGTGAAAATTTGTCTCGGGTCGCCGCGCGACCCTCGACAAATTTTCTACGCGGGGCTTTTCTAAACTCGAAATTTTACCTCATGCTTAGTCTGGGAGTGGACAACACTCGTTCTTAGAAGTTTCAAATTGAAGGATCACTCTAGATTACTAAGTTTATTACCATTTTACAAAGGTTACAGCTCGAAGGACCAATCATGGTCTTCGGAAACCTAAGGATTACTGGGAATCGAAGTTTTTTTATAAGAAAACAACGAATATCTGAAAGTTTACAGAATGGATAGGAAAGATAACATCCAATTTTGAAAAAATATCGAAGTTGGGTTGGTTTTCAGTGCATTTTTAACTTCACTTTAAATCAGTGTTTTATACGCGTGGCGCATGAAGTAAAATTTCGAGTTTAGAAAAGCCCCGTGAAAATTTGTCTCGGGTCGCTACGCGACCCTCGACAAATTTTCTACGCGGGGCTTTTCTAAACTCGAAATTTTACTTCATGCTGAGTCTGGGAGTGGACAACACTCGTTCTTAGAAGTTTCAAATTGAAGGATCACTCTAGATTACTAAGTTTATTACCATTTTACAAAGGTTACAGATCGAAGGACCAATCATGGTCTTCGGAAACCGAAGGACTACTAGGAATCGAAGTTTTTTTATAAGAAAACAACGAATATCTGAAGGTTTACAGAATGGATAGGAAAGAAAACATAACATTTTGAAAAAATATCGAAGTTGGGTTGGTTTTCAGTGCATTTTTAACTTCACTTTAAATCAGTGTTTTATACGCGTGGCGCATGAATAAAAAATTCTAGTTTAGAAAAGCCCCGTGAAAATTTGTCTCGGGTCGCTGCGCGACCCTCGATAAATTTTCTACGCGGGGCTTTTCTAAACTCGAAATTTTACTTCAAGCTTAGTCTGGGAGTGGACAACACCCGTTTGTACTTTAAATTTAAGTCTTTTATAAAATCGACGTATGTAATATAATAAATCATTCATTGAAATCATAGAAAAAGATGCAAAATTTTACCAAAAATTAACTTTTAGAGTTAACTTTATAATTTGCTCGGGTTTAAATGGGCGAATATTCTATTCCTAAGAAAAACCATATTTATTTAATATTAAAGTTGCATTTAATATAATAACAAACTGTGAATAAATCGATAAAAATCTAGAAATATCGAAAATCTCGACATGTAGAAAATCTTGACGGTCCACTCCCAGACTAAGCATGAAGTAAAATTTCGAGTTTAGAAAAGCCCCCGTAGAAAATTTGTCGAGGGTCGCGCAGCGACCCGAGACAAATTTTCACGGGGCTTTTCTGAACTTTCTTGTAAAAAAACTTCATGCGCCACGCGTATAAATCACTGATTTAAAGTGAAGTTAAAAACGCACTGAAAACCAACTCAACTTCGATATTTTTTCAAAATTAGATGTTTTCTTTCCTACCCATCCTGTAAACCTTCAGATATTCGTTGTTTTCTTGTAAAAAAACTTCGATTCCCTGTAGTCCTTCGGTCTCCGAAGACCATGATTGGTCCTTCGAGCTGTAGCCTTTGTAAAATGGTAATAAACTTAGTAATCTAGAGTGATCCTTTAATTTGAAACTTCTAAGAACGAGTGTTGTCCACTCCCAGACTAAGCATGAAGTAAAATTTCGAGTTTAGAAAAGCCCCGCGTAGAAAATTTGTCGAGGGTCGCGCAGCGACCCGAGACAAATTTTCACGGGGCTTTTCTAAACTCGAAATTTTACTTCATGCGCCACGCGTGTAAACACTGATTTAAAATAAAGCTCAATAACACACTTTATTGATTCAGATATTTAGTCGGTGAATGAACATTTTTGTTAATAGAAACCGATGGAATAAAATGTTACTGGTTGCAAATAATAGATTCAAATTTATTTTTAAAGGATTTGTATCCGTGATTCACAAATGAGGATTCGAATCTTTGATTCGAATCATATGTTTCACTTACGAATTCTTTATTCGAGTATTCGTGATTCTAATCATATTAGGCGCTTCGGATTCGTGATTCGAATCCTGTATTTGAGGATTCGTCCTAGCTCTGTCCAAACTCTGTCTCAAAGACAAAAGTTATTTTTTTAAGAAAATCAGTTGTGACTCCTGTATTTTATCTAAAAGACAAAAATTGATTCCTTTTAGAAGATTAGTTGTATAAATAACGTCGTAAGTCCAAAATATTAAATTTGTCAGGAGACACAAAATACTACTTAATTAGTATTTTGTGTCTTCTGACAATATTACTTAATTAGTATATTGTGTCTCCTGGCAAATTTAACATTTTGGACTTACGAGGTTATTTATACAACTGAATCACTTTTTGTCTTTTAGATAAAATACAGGAGATGAATTCATGTCGTGATTCATTTGTTCTGATATTCGTGCCACGGGTATACATATACAAAAATAATTGCTCTCTCGTTATTCCCGGCAACATCACCGGATTTCCAATGTTGCCGGTGACATCAACATAAACATCAATTAGCCGTTTTCGTCCACTAAAGCAAGCTTGTTTAACTCCGTTAGCTAGTAGACGAATGAGTGTATATTTATTTATACAGAATTTCTTGTTTGCGTGCTTTATGTGTACTAAAAAGATAGGGCCGGATGAAATATAAAGTTGCACTGGAATCCAATTAAATTCTCCTAATATATAATTGGTAATAATGCAGGCTTTCGAGTTAACGAGGTTCACATTTCGTAATCTAGGTTGTTAAAAACGTGCGGAATAATAAGATGTTGCGATGTAGTCGGAGATTATTGCTGGAATTTCAGTCATATTTTTAAAGAGCCTTGTATTACGATACAAATTTCTACAAATCTTTGCCGTATTTTTAATTATGTCCATTGAAATCTGCATATCAAAAGAATTTGTTAGAATTTCACATCGCTTTATTCGGATTTAGAACAAGGGTTCTCAACGCTTCGCGACCAAACCAAATTTTCAGGCTTTTCTAAACTTGAGATTTTATTTCATGCTTAATCTGGGAGTGGAAACACATGTTCGAAACTTTAAATTGCACGCTTTTATGAAATCGACAAATGTACTGCATGAATTAAACCAAAAAACATATTTCTTGATTTTCCTTTAAATGGAAAATTATGCGTCTGTGAGCTCCCCACGCATGTGCTAGATGTACGGCGCTGTTAATTAAAGTGTGGGTTGTTGGAATTTGTAACCTTGGAACTGATTTTGATATCATTCATGTGTGCACTTGCAAGTGAATGTTGACTGTGGGTGATTATGGGTGGACGTAACCTTTTAAATTGCTCGTTGAATATTTGCAGTTTCTCAAGCAATAATTCGCTATGAGTGAAATTATGTCTAAATAACAATAATTTTATAAACACTACTTTTCCTATTAATATTAACTTATTTTACTCATTAAGGTTTTATCTCCAATGTTTCTTAGTGTTGTAAATAAAATCTTAAAGATTATAGGACGAGTTGGCGTCCGCTTAAATGTTTCCAAATTTTTTTTTTTATTATTTTCAAAACACTTACTTGTATTTTACTATAATTACAATCTGATCACAAATTGATCAATGAGTAATATTTAGCTAACTTAATTTACTAAAGGTTTAATACTAAGGGTTTACTCATTAGTATCCCTTAGATTTTAATAACTTAATTACACTAATTAATGTGTACACTAGCACTGTGCTCTGCTTTTGCACTAACACAATATTAAACTAACTCGAACGGTTTAGTCCGCTGTAGTCTTCTGGTCAAATTCGTGTTATCGAGGAGCTGGATGGCTTCGATGTTGACGTGTTGAAGAAGTCGCTGTTCATGACTTTTGGCAAATTTGTGTATTGTCTCATTAACAGTATCCATTTCCAAGTCCCTGTGGAGGTCACTGTTTCGGAAATACCAAGGAGCATTGACAATACTCCTCAGTACTTTATTTTGGTATCGCTGGATTATTTCTATATTGCTCTTTTTGGCACAACCCCACAGCTGGATGCCATATGTCCATACGGGCTTAAGAATTTGTTTATACAGCAGTAATTTATTGTAGATTGACAGGGTGGAGTTCCGACCAAGCAGTCAATACATTTTTAGAAATTTGATGTCCAGTTCTTCTTTTTTCTTTTTGACATGAGCTCTCCAGCGTAGCTTAGCGTCCAGTGTAAAACCCAAATATTTTGCTGTATCAGCATATGGTACCTGGATATCATTCATACTAACAGGGATATGTTGATTTCTTTTATTTGTGAAATTGACGTGGACCGATTTAGTCTCATTCAATTTGATTCGCCATTTCTTAGTCCAGATGTTAATTTTATTTATCGAGGTTTGCAGATTTACTGCTGCTTCTTCGTGATCTTTGCCTACAGCCAATATAGCAGTGTCGTCGGCAAATGTGGCTATCGTATCATGGTCTAATTCAGGTATATCGCTGGTGTATAATAGGTAGAGGACTGGTCCTAGCACACTGCCCTGTGGCACACCTGCCTTTATTTCTTTTAGTTCAGAGTAAGCATCTTCCTGCTTAATTCTGAAAACTCTATCTGAAATGTATGATTCTAGTATTTGTGAATATAGTCTGGGTAGAAGTTTTCTTAATTTGTATTTAAGTCCGTCGTGCCACACTTTGTTAAAAGCTTGCGCTACATCAAGAAAGATAGTAGAGCAAACCTTTCTTTCTTCCAGTGACTTTTCAATTACGTTCGTTATTCTGTGGACTTGATCTATAGTTGAATGACATTCTCTGAAACCAAACTGATGTTCTGGTATTATGTTTTTACCTTCAATAATTAGTTTTAATCTTTTAAAAAGTATTTTTTCAAATATTTTTGAGATTACAGGTAATAAAGAGATTGGTCTGTACGAAGAAACTTCATTTGGTGGTTTTCCAGGTTTAGGAATCATTATCACTTCTGCTACTTTCCATATCTTAGGAACATATTTTAATCTAAGCGATGCATTAATAAGATATGTAAGTTTTACTATTGCTTTACGAGGTAGTTGTTTCAGAATTTCGCCAGTAATTAAGTCAAATCCTGGAGCTTTCTTAGTGTTAATGTGATCTTTAATTATCATTTCAATTTCTCTTGGGGTAGAGGGTCTGATTTCACCTTCTTCCTGGGTAATATTTTCCCAGTCCAGAATGGCTACACCCTCATTCGGTTGGAAAGTCCATTCAAGATATTCGCCAAACCTATTAGCCTTTTGATTATTGCTTTTTGCATATGTCCCATCTGTACTTCTAATTGGAGAATTCTGCAAGATTGGTCTCTTCAGTCTCTTAGTAGCTTTCCAGAGTGAATAATCAGTTTTACCGTCATTTGTTAGGCCACTTAGATATTCACTAATAGAGTCATTTTTAATTTTTGTAATCTCTTTTTGAGTTGTTGTGTTGCGTTATTTACTCTTACTTTTATCTGCTGAGCATCTAGATTGGTGCCAGATTCTTCTGAGTCTTCTCTTTTCGAAAATAAGGGCTCGAATTTCTTTGGGGTAAATATTACGTTTGGTTCGTGGGGTAATAATAGGGGTATTATCCCATGTAGCTTGTTGGATATTATCAACAAATTTTTCCGCCTCATAGTCTAGCTGGTCTTCGTTTCTTATTGAGGATGACAAGTTGATAGTGTCTTCAAGTTGAAGTTTAAAGCTCTGCCAATCGGTAAATTTGTTAGTCAATCTAGCAGGTATTTCCTTTTGTATAATACTATCGCTTAGAGTGAGGACAATCGGAGAATGGTCAGAATTCATATCCCAAGCCTCTTCCACGTGCATGTAGTGAACAGACACATTTCGTGTTATGAAAAAATCAATTAAATCTGGAATTTTATTAGGATCTGTAGGCCAGTATGTTGGTTTGCCACTTGAAATTGATTCGCATTTTAGTTGGTTGACTGCCTGTAGTAGTTCCTTTCCTTTTGTAGTTGTCAGTCTAGATCCCCATTGAATGTGTTTCCAAAATGAAGCGAAAAAACTGACGAGTGTCTATAAACTGTCGGCATCCCAGTAGGTTCTGACTTCAGAAATATATGTACGTCGTAATTAGACATATAATTAAAATTATTTGACGTTTCTGAGATTCACCGAATTGTATGACGTAATCTAGGACATGTAATTTGTTTTTCAAAGCAACCGAGATGCCGACAGTTTAGAGACACTCGTTATTTTATAAGGAAAATGAGACAAAAATGTGTTATTATAAGATACATAGAATTTTTATTACACGTGTACTTACATATACATACGCTGTAAATTTTTCGACATTCGTTGATTTTAAAAAAAAGTTCAATTTGAAGCTTTAAACCAGTATGTTCCACTCCCAGACTAAGCATGAAGTAAAATTTCGAGTTTAGAAGAGCTTGAAAATTTGGTTTGGTCGCGTAGCGAAGCGACCAAACCAAATTTTCAGGCTTTCCTAAACTCGAAATTTTACTTCATGCGCCACGCGTATAAAACAATGATTTTAAGTAAAGTTTAAAACATACTTCTAAATCAGTATGATAAAGCAGTATATTTTGTACTTCAGTGTATTTCAGTGCTTTATAAGCCTGCCTAACCAAGGAGTCAAAACATTTGTTAGAAACTTTAAATGAAACTTTTTCACAAAGATCGAATTCCTGAAAATTGACAGCGCGCTGTTGCCTTGCCTTCAATTGGCCACACTGTGCAGCGTAAGCATTGGGATATTTATATTCAAAAGAAAAATTCCATGTGTATATTAAACGTGGGACAGTAACGTCACTAATTCTCTATTGCATGCATATTTATGACAATATGCAGTATAAAGAGTTAAGTTTCAAATTCATCTTTTATACATTTTCTAAAGTTTTTATAAATATCAGGATTTTGCGTGGTTTCCATTCATTTTCTCATACAATAAACTTTCTTTCGTTTATTTTTATAGAGATGAAGTTTTACGATTCAAATTCTGGCAAGGGTGAAATTTTCGTTTGGCTTGCTGTGGGTATTTTAAGAAGGCGTCCGACCCTATTGGAATGTAATAAATAATTCGCCAGCCACTCACTAATCAATAACAAATTCTTCCCCGAGGCCCCAGCACCGGAATTAGCCAAGAAACTGATCCACGGAAAAGCGAAAATATTCCATCCTCCCGGATTTCCGCGCCAGATCCAATTAAATACTTCTCACCCTCCCGAGGAGGAAAATATTTTCTTCGAGCACACATTTTTGTTGATTATAAAATATATTTCATAACCCAAGAAAAATATAATTAAAGACGTCGATAATTATATTCAATCCAATATTTTAATATAATACGCGCACTTAAATTTAATTCTATGAGAAAATTGAATTCTCAACACGTCTTCCGTTTCCCCCCTACACTTGGCGCCCTTTAGAGGTCCATTTATTTATTTATATAGTCGAGTCTCGTGCGCGTTTTATAAATGAATTTCGCGTGCGAGCTTTTGCGTTGTGTGTCCGAAATGTTATTTAGGATTAGGGTGACCATCTGCGCTTTATCAAGGAGAAAACCGGAGTGGACCAACGCGACATTTTCCTCTAATACTATCCAGAGGCCGCGCTTTTTTTATCCTAGAGGGTATATTTATTTTTAATAGTATTATTTCATTTACCAAAAAAAACCGCTCTTCTTTTAAGTAGATAATATATATTAATTGATTTTCTTGTTCTTTTAAAACAAACATATACTTTTCTCTAGAAAATGCTCCAGTATCAATAATAAAAGTTGATATCACTTCCCGCTAAACTGGAAGCGCGATTTTACTCAAATACACTAGCGCTGCAAAATTTGGGCTCGATCATTTATTTCCTTTAGAAGTTAACGTGTTTACAAGCAGCACCGCAGTAAAAAAAACTTGCGCCCGGGGCCAAAAATTCAATTGGCACCCCCCAACTTAACAATCATAATAAGTGTTATTATAAACTAGGTCAACGCCGACTTATGTCCAATAAACGTCAACTGTCAAAAGTGTATTTGAAGTATTAAATTCATAAACTTACATTATATTTACGCCACTTTGAAAAAGGGTCTACTTTTTTATTTTGAGTAGTGTATTATTATACATTATTAAATTATGATACACTTCTGATATTTTGTTGGTAGAAATAAAATATAATAAAGTGTTGAATTAATAGGAAATAGTCTATTTTTGGCAAACGTGGCGAAAAGTTTGTAATTATGCCTGTGGAAGTAACGTTTCCTTATAACCTTAATAAATAAATGTCACGAATAATTGACATTATATTTTTTAACGTAGATTTTTACTCCCAGACTAAGCATGAAGTAAAATTTCGAGTTTAGAAAAGCCTGAAAAATTAGATTTGCCAGACCTCGCGAGCGAAGCGAGTCGCGATCTTGCAAATCCAAATTTTCAGGCTTTTTAAAACTCGAAATTTTACTTTATGCGCCACGCGTTTAAAACACAGATTTAATGTGAAGTTTAAAATAGGGCTGAACATTCGAATATTCGTGAATATTCAAATATGAAACATTCAAATTAGTCAAACTCTTTGAATTTATAAATTGTTCAGTTTTAGAAAATATGTTAGACATATTCTAACATTAATTTATTTAAATATTCAAACAGCTAAATTAATCAAATATGTGAAAAAGTGAGTGATTTAATAATGTGGTATTTGAATATTTGCGAATATTCAAAGTCCCAGCCCTAGTTTAAAATATATACTCAATGACATTAGAAGCGTAACACCAAGAAGGAATGATTTTTTTGAATTCATATTTTAGCAACAGAGTGACTATATTTAAAGCATACATTGATAACAATTTCAACCTTGTGCCTTTTATATTTATTGTAAAAAAAAAAATATTTCACTTTTTCTTTTTTGATAAAACTATTTATATGAGCTGTTTAGTACAGATGTTTTTAGTTTTCGTGTTTCCGTTAAGTGTGTTAAGCTTAAATAATATGCCTCGAGTCCGAAGACGTCCACAATATCACCATTTGAGCGATTTTGACCGGGGTCGAGTTGTTGCTTATCGAGATGTCGGTATGTCCTATCCCGAAATTGCCCGCCGTATTGATCCAACTGCAGCAACTGTAATACGTGTGTATCAGGTATGGACAGAAGAAGGTAGAGGAGCAAGAAGAAGACCAATTGGTCAACCAAGGCGTACCACAGAACGTCAAGATCGGCGTTTAAGACAAATAGCCCTGCGGGACCGTTTCGCTACTACGCGTCAAATCGGTGATCAATGGATTGGAGAAGAAGGTAGGCCCCTTAGTATGCGAACCTTATATCGCCGCATTCAATCCTTTGGGCTTCTTTCGTACCGTCCAAGATTAGTGCTTCCTTTAACAGCGAGACACTGTCGCCAATGGATGGACTGGTGCAGAGAACGGCAGCATTGGGAGGCAGAATGGCACGATGTCGTATTCAGCGATGATTCACGATTTTGTCTAGGCACGCATGATGGCCGTAGAAGGGTACGACGCTACCGTGGAGAATGACCGGATCTTAGGTTTGCTATTGAGAGGCATGAACACAGGACTGCTGGAGTAATGGTTTGGGGGGCTATTGCTTATGGTAGTCGATCACCTCTTGTATTCATTCGAGGCAGTATGACAGCTGTGCGTTATGTTGAAGACGTCATACGACCGACTTTGTTGCCTTATTTAGATGGCCGCCCAGACGTACTTTTTCAACAAGATAACGCACGTCCCCATATTGCTCGTCGAACTATGAACTTTCTTAATGAAGCTGGTGTTAATGTTCTGGCGTGGCCGCCCCGTTCGCCGGATTTAAATCCCATTGAACATGTGTGGGATATCATGGGAAGAAGAATATTCTCTTTGCACCATCCTCCACAGACTCTAGCACAGTTGATCGATGAAATTCAAGTTGCTTGGAACGAGATGCCTCAAGAAGACATCGACCATCTCATTTTGTCGATGCCCAGACGTCTACAGGAGTGTATACAGCAAAGGGGTCGCCAAACACATTATTAATTTTTTGTAGGTTGTTTTTTAATAAAATTTCTTGAAAATGTAATCATTTTATTCTTGATGTAAGACTACCATACTGGCAAAAAATCAAGTTAAAATAATAACTCCTTCTGGGTGTTACGCTTCTAATGTCATTGAGTATAGATTCCTTATATAATTTTAAATTTCTGATTTAAATTTACGAAATTTCGGATCTTGGACTTCGACTTCGCCCCTCTGCTTTATGCGCGTGTGGCCATCGCTACCTTGGCCCCCTCCTTACTGCGGCACTGTTTACAAGGTGCAATCCCATACACACATACACACCAGCACAAAATAATAGGCTCCTTGGAATTGTAATCAAACTTACGTCACAATTCACGTGGACTGTTTGTTGTTGTACATGACAGACATCGCGATCATAATTGGCTGGTATTTGTGGTGTCAAGCGCTGATTGGCCGGTCTAGGTTAGTGGATAGTTTGTTGTTGTTGTACATGTCATACATCGCAATGATAATTGGTGGCTTTTATTGCGCCGGGCGCTGATTGGTCAGATTTGGTCTTAAGCCGGTGGCGGCCGGGATTTTCCGAGGATATTCCATTATTTACAGGTCAGTGACCGCAAGACCCAGGCCAGGAGGAGGGATAGAGGGGTTTAAGAAAATTAGAAAACTATTCTTTACAGCTATTAAAACAATTAAAAATTACCCCAAACATTTTAAACCAAACATCGACTTTAGCTTTTTTTGAAAGGAAAATCGATTGTGATATTTTTGTGTTCTCTTTAGCATAATAAATTATGCTTATTTTTTTTATGAATTTTGTTAATTTGAAAAGGGTTGATATGTTTTTTTATTTTATACATATTGTTAAATGAAATAGTCGCTTTATTCAAACGATTTCAAACATTCTGTATTATGTATTTTTTAAATCGACTTCGTTGACTGAATAAGTAAATAAATAAATAAATTGGTATAAATGAAATTGCCACTTCTTGGTTGCAGAATACTTTAAACATTAAAAGTGCGATTCTTTTTTAAAAGTGCGATTCAATCTACAACAAGTTAGTCTTACAAAGACTATATCAAACACTCATTGAAACAACTACTTCCCAGGCTAATAGTCTTGCGACAAGATTCGCACTTTTAATGTTTAAATAAATAAATATAAAATAAGTTTCGCTTGATAGTTTTTCGTGTTTTTTTCTAGATAATATACATTTTAAATTATTTTTGTGAATTTCAAGACAATTGAATGGCAATTATTTTATTATTTTCCTTTGTGACCGTTACGACACACAATGTTACACTTGTGAAATATTTTATACAAACGAGCGTTTTCCACTCCTAGATTAAGCATGAAGTAAAATTTCGAGTTTAGAAAAGCCTGCAAAATTTGGTTTGGTCGACCAAACCAAATTTTGCAGGCTTTTCTAAACCCCAAGTTTTACTTCATGCGCCACGCGTATAAAACACTGATTTCAAGTAAAGTAAAAAATTAAACGCTTACGTTTTCTTCTAATTATGTGTTTTAGCAATTAAAATAATAATAATAATAAAGTCTTTATATTTTAAGTCTTATAATAGTACAAAATTAAAATTGCGTCAGGATGCTTATTTAAATTAAAGGGAAAACAAGCTGCTGAAGTAGCGAATGGAATATTAGTATGATAGATATCTGCAAGGCCGTAGCTAGAAAAAATGTCGGAGGGGGTTATACAATTTCAGTTAAAATGAAAGCAATGGAACGCTAAAATGTGCAGGAAGAAAGCAAAGCAATTTTATTATGTCAATATATTGTGTGATTTTGAAATGACAAGATTGTGATTGTCGAGATAATTTTCGAAGTTATCACAATTTGTAAATTAGTTTATACTAACTAACTGTATATTTTTGAGTTTACGTGAAGTGATTATTACACTAATATAGACTGTTATTCCTTACTCCACTTTTTATTTTTATCGTTAGATTTCGAGACACAAAGTGCTCATTATCAATAACAAACTCGCTTCGCTCGCGCGAAGCCTTTTCTAAACACGAAATGTTTCTTTATGCTTAATCTAGGAGTGGAAAACCCTGGTTTAAAATTTCAGTTTGAACTTTTTTAAGAAACGATTATCTGAAGATTTATAATTGGGATATGTATACTTAAAATAAAATATATTAAGATTTGGGCAAAACGTTATTAATTTGTTTTAGTTATCTATATTTAACTCTTCACGTAACTCAAACCAAATACATAAATATTATTCAACAGAAATATATACGAAATTAGAGTTTAAAAAAGGTATTTTTAATTGAAAAATAAATAAGTAATAGTAAAAATTGAATTTGTGTTCAGTATTCCGGCACCAGATACCCACAGACGCGTTTCGGACTTCAAGGGCCTCTTCAGTGTGGTCCCGAACCAGTGCTGAGGAATACTGAACATTTCTGACTATTTCAAGCCAATATGTGAAAACTATTAATGGATTCGATAACTATCGAATCCATAAGGAAATAAATAGTAAGTCAAGTCTTATTTTGTTTAAGTTAAGTACACCTTTTAAGTTAATTCCTTTTAACACAAATAATGAAATTATGAGTTTGAATTGCCAACTGTAATTTTAGATGTCATGTTCTGATTTTTAAAAGCAATTACTTTTGTGATGATTTTTTATGTTAATTTTTCTTAATTATTTAAAATAATTAAGATAACTGAACAAAAAACAAACAAAAAACTGCTTCTAAAATAGCGGCAATAAGTAAGAGAATTTAATTTTGATTCTTACTATTTGAATTCAATAATAGAGATATAAATTCATACTAAAAAATTAACATGGAAATTCCTTATGATGCGTCTTGAAACGGGACACACGGTATAAAAATATATTATTTTCGTTCCTTAATATATAAAAACTTACGATAATGTTCGTATATATTATGTTTAAAGTTTTGCAAACTAAGAGAAAACTTATATAGTTTTGAATCTGAAATGTTCATGTTATTTTTTCCTTGTTTTATTCTTACTTATTTAAATCGAAATGAGCTTTTCTCTCTCCCTACTCGTAAAAGATTTTTACACACATCCACGCTATATGTGTAGCGCAATAACCGGAGAAAGGGCCGATAATTCAAGCCCTGGCCGGAGTCGACGAATAAACAAGACTTTAATTTGAAATAAGATAAAAGGAGAAACACTCTCCCTTACGCACGGATAAATTTACTCCCGGGGATAAAGTGGATCTCCCGACGGGACGATCCTAATCTCTCCTCCTTCCCTTAACTACATCCATCCACCCCTTCAACGACCCCCATCCGGATGTTTCTAGGGCCCCGCCCTGCGGATATGTGATCTACGCGGAACGTAACCGGCTTTAATTACCAAGTCGAAAGTCCAATTCGAAAACTTTAATTTCGCGGAACTTTCATGTTACATGTCCTCGTTCACTTTAATAAATTTAATAGTAGGTGTACAGAATTAGAGAGGGTTTAGTCAATGTGGACAAACATTTGGGAACAGTTGCATTAATACCGTGCGATCGTTTAAAACATGATCTATTTATTTATTAAACGGAAGTCCATTGAAACTAGTACATTAATATCTTAATAATTTCGAATAGGATTTAATTTTAAATTTGATTTTCACTACTGACTGTTAACACAAAGTTTACCGTCACATTATACCAGAGAGTTATATATAACACCGAACATTTTCATAACGAGAATATGATGCTCGGTTTATTAAAAGAATTCAATTTAAAGCTTTAAGCGAGGGTTTTCTACTCCCAGACTAAGCATGAAGTAAAATTTCGAGTTTAGAAAAGCCTGAAAATTTGGTTTGGTCGCGTAGCGCGAAGCGCGGAGCGGCCAAACCAAATTTTCAGGCTTTTCTAAACTCAAAATTTTACTTCATGCGCCACCGGTACAAAACACTGATTCAATATAAAGCTTAGCGGTGTGCTTAAAACTTTGTAATATGTCAGTGTTTTGTATCGGTGGCGCATGAAGTAAAATTTTGAGTTTAGAAAAGCCTGAAAATTTGGGTTGGTTACACTCCCAGACGAAGCATGAAGTAAAATTTCGAGTTTAGAAAAGCCTGAAAATTTGGTTTGGTCGCGTAGCGCGAAGCGCGGAGCGGCCAAACCAAATTTTCAGGCTTTTCTAAACTCGAAATTTTACTTCATGCGCCACCGGTACAAAACACCGATTCAATATAAAGCGTTGTGTTAAAAACTTCGTAATATGTCGGTGTTTTATATCGGTAGCGCATGAAGTAAAATTTCGAGTTTAGAAAAGCCTGAAAATTTGGTTTGGTCGCGTAGCGCGAAGCGCGGAGCGGCCAAACCAAATTTTCAGGCTTTTCTAAACTCGAAATTTTACTTCATGCTTAGTCTGGGAGTGGAACACACTCGTTTTATGTTTCAAATTGAACTCTTTTAACAAAACAACGATTATCTTAAGATTTACGGCATATACGCTGTAATTGGGACATGTAAACTTAAAAGAAAATCTTCCTGTATATTTAAGTTGAGGCATTAATTGCAATTGATTGGCTACTATTTGTAATGGTCATATAGGTAACTCAATATACAACTAACCAATAAATTAAAGGTGTCAAATCGTATTTGATGCTTTGATTTGATAAACAGAACATTCGAAAATTAACATTGAAAATATTCGGTGTTATATAAAACTCTCTGTATATAGAATTACGAAAATGTTATTCGTTAAAATGCAAACAATGTCTTAATTAATAAGACAACTTAAGACAATACATTTTTTGTCTTATTAATTAGGACATTCCAATTTCTGATATTAAATTTGTTAGTTGTAATACAGGTTGGTTTTATGATTTTAAATCAGCGAATTATGCTGCAATATACAGTTATTTTGGTGAAGTTGATTGGGATGAAATGTTGTCAAGTTTTCTTGTTGATGATAAGGTTGCTGCATTTTATAATTTTTTATATTCTGTGCTAGAAATGTTTAATCCGCATAAATTTAGAAAAATGTCCCGTCCCTCAAAATGGTTCAATAGTGAATTGATCAAATTAATCAATCACAAAAAACTGGCTCATATAAATTACAAATCTACCGGTTTCGCTGTATATTATAATATATTTAAAACATTAAGAAAGCAATGTAATGACTTAAATAGGGCCCGCCGTGGCCGAGCGGTTGAGCCGCTGGTTTCGCCAATCGTTCACGGCGGTGATCTGAGTTCGATTCCCAGCCGGGCGAGTAATTTTTCCAACGAAAAATATTCGTCCCGGAGTCTATGGGTGTGTGTGAATGTGTTGTGACGTCCAAATATATAGTTATATGTACTTAGTAATAAGTTAAAATAAACAAATTTATACAAATAATAAAAAAATGATGATGGCTAATAGTCTAGTAACTAAGGCCAGGCAAATGCCAAACCCAATAAAAAAAAAAATGACTTAAATGAGATGTTGTATAAAAATTACATCGATTCGGTCGAGATGCAAATTAAAACGAATTCCAGATCCTTTTGGGTTCACGTAAATGTTTCTCGAAGATCGAATGGTTTTCCGGAAGAAATGTATCTCGATGGAATAGTTAGTAATTCGGCAGCCGGGCGAGTAATTTTTCCAACGAAAAATATTCGTCCCGGAGTCTATGGGTGTGTGTGAATGTGTTGTGACGTCCAAATATATAGTTATATGTACTTAGTAATAAGTTAAAATAAACAAATTTATACAAATAATAAAAATATGATGATGGCTAATAGTCTAGTAACTAAGGCCAGGCAAAAGCCAAACCCAATAAAAAAAAAATGACTTAAATGAGATGTTGTATAAAAATTACATCGATTCGGTCGAGATGCAAATTAAAACGAATTCCAGATCCTTTTGGGTTCACGTAAATGTTTCTCGAAAAACGAATGGTTTTCCGGAAGAAATGTATCTCGATGGAATAGTTAGTAATTCGGCAGAAGATTGTGCAGATTTTTTTGCGGCTCATTTTTCTAATTCTTACAATAAGTTGAGTAGTCCGGTACCTGATTCTAATTTTAAATCGCACCTAGCTATGAATCAACTCAACTTTACTGTTCAAGATATATTCAATTCTTTAAAATTGCTTCCGGAGTCCTGCAGTTCGGGACCTGATGGTATTCCCCTATACTTTTTAAAAAAAGTGTAGATATATGCTAAGTAAGCCTATACATAATATCTTTCAATCCTCAATATCTTCAGGAGCATTTACAATGGAGTGGAAACATAGTTATGTTGTTCCAATTTTTAAAAGTGGTTGTAGATCTAATATCGCAAACTATCGTGGTGTTGCGATTCAGTCATCAATTCCTAAAATGCTGGATCAATTAGTATCTGAACAAATAAGTTGGCAGTGCAATGAGTATTTAATTAATGAGCAGCACGGCTTTCTTAAGGGTAGATCAACCACCACGAATCTTTTATCATACCAATTATACATTACGAATGCTTTGGAGGTTGGGTCACAGGTGGATTCGATTTACTCTGACTTGTCCAAAGCATTTTACCGGGTACAGCATAACATTTTAATACATAAACTGCAATGTATTGGTTTCAGTGGCAACTTGTTAGGATGGATTGAAAGTTATTTATTGGGCAGATCACAGAGAGTGCGTTTAGGGAGCATATTTTCTAAACCAATATCGGTTACATCTGGGGTTCCTCAGGGCTCGCACTATGGACCGCTTCTATTTTTACTATTTATTAACGACATCGGATTATACATAAAAAAAAAACAGTCAATTTCTTTTATACGCTGATGATCTTAAGATTTTTAAAAAAGTTATGTCTGAATCAAACCATTTAGAACTTCAGGAAGACCTAAGTGCTATTATGGTGTGGTGCATAAATAATAATTTAGATTTGAATCTAAATAAATGTTTCCAAATGCGTTTTTATCGTAGACGTGTTAAGAACTTTGCGTACTCAATTGCAGGTCAATATTTAGCACAGGTCTCCACTGTCAAGGATTTGGGTGTATTGTTTACCCCAAAACTTGACTTACGGGAGCATATTTCATATGTAATAGATTCAGCGAGCAATTTAGAAATTCGACAATCAAGTCGCTATATTTATCTCTTGCACGTTCACACATGGATATGCGTCAGTGGCATGGTCACCCTATTCTAAAAATGCCATTCATCAAATTGAAATGGTTCAGAGCAAATTTTTAAAATTAATTGCTTTTAGAATGAGTAGGAATATAGTAGACTTTAGCCACAGTGAAATGCTAACGATACAAAATGTTAGTTCGCTTTCAGAAAGAAGTCTGTTTTTAGACTTGACTTTTTTTATAAGCTGGTGAATGGGTTTTTGAACTGTGGTGCTCTGGTTGAGTCATTGCGTATTAACATACCTCGTTGTCTTCAGTCAAGAAACAGATCTTTATTCCGCTTGTCATATCATTCTACCAACTACGGCATGTATAATCCTATCGATCGTATGATGAGGTATGCTAATGGGTTAGGTGACAATCAGAATTTTGTTTTATTTTCATCGACACTTAGGCAGTTTAAAACTCATTTACGTCGCATAAATTTATCCGATGTTGCTGTTACGTCTCAATAATATTTGTTTTATTGATATATATTTATTTTATTGATGTATAATTATTTATTCTGTTACTTTGTATTAATTCATTATATTCGTTTGTACTTTGCTAGTTGCTAGAACTGTTTGTCATTTTTCTATACATATATGTTTGCTTTATATATCTTTACGTGATATTCCATCTGTGATAATTTGCTTTAGCGAAGACACTGTGATTTATTCTGTGATACAAACGTTTATATATTATATTACATTTTATTTATATTTTTATATATACAATGTCATGAAATATTTAGTAAATTAATTATGTATTTTTTTACGTTTATTAACGACAAGACAAACATTGTCATTCAACAGTAAAGTTGAGCAATAATAAATTTATAATTTTAAGGATTTATTGAACCATTTTGGGACGTGTAGTAACATGTTTAAATTTAACGCACCAATTATTTTATGATTTTACTATTAGTATTACTATTCTTTGTAAATGAAAATATATTAAAATAAATTAAATAAAAGTAAAACATTGTTTGCATTTTCCTGAATAACAGTTCCGTAATTTTATACACTATGTTTAAAGTATGCAAACTATAAGAAGCGTAAGCTTATTTTCTCGAATTCAAATAGTTTTGAATTTGAATTATTCTTGTTTACCATAACCTCAAAAGTACTCCATTATTTAATTAGCATTCTGGGCAACCGCACAAAAAATGCCGCCTACTTTAAATCATATTTTAAACGATCGTACATTATTAGGTCGGCATTGCGGCATTTTTTTCGCAGCCTTATTTTTCTGTAAAATGTGGCGTTTTTGTTTTAATAAAAATAATCATATCCATATTCGCTATACTTTACCACTTCGAGAAATGTTGGAAAGTTTGTTTATCACACACTAACATAAACAAGTTTGTGTCGGTCAACTGTAATCAAACCGCGGATTATTATTTAACTTTAACAAAATACTGTTTATGTTTTCTAAACGAACAATCGTTTAAATACCTAATGCAGTTCTAAAAGTTATTTGAGTTATTATGGACATTAATTGTGTCCCAACTCTCCGTTTTTAAATAATAAATGTTAATAACCGTAAGCGTATCAATTTGAGTGCAGTTCTTGGATATTTAATAGAGTGCACGTCCCGTCACTAATGTAATTATATTATCATTCGTTTAACATTGTAACTCGGAATTTTTAAAGTATACCATTTCCGCCAACACCCGTCGATCCGGCGCTAACGGGATTATCTTACTCTGTCCGAGAGGGATTAAATTATCTTGTTTTTTCCCTCAGCATATGGAAAAATTCATATTTTTAACATTCTAGTCTAATATCTGTACAGAACAACAAATTTTAAACTTCGCATTTTTTGATAAAATTTAACTTGTATTGATTAAATGTAAAATTCACATTTCTGATAAATATTAAACTTCTCTTAGTTTGATACAATGCAAAAGTCATTAAACTTAGCGAAAATTAATAGCATTTAATGAGTTAACGAGTGTTTCCGATCCTTGATTAAGCATGAAGTAAAATTTCGAGTTTAGAAAAGCCCCGCATGGAAAATTTGTCAAGGGTCGTGCCAGTATACGATTTGACCGTTCCAGCCGGACCACATTTAAATGATTAAAATATGAAAATTACAAATGCATTGCTACAAATTATTTATATATATATTAGAAGAAGATTACTGATACAGAATTATTTTAGTTTATTATCAATTCTCTGCGATATCAAGTAGCAAAATTAAAGTAAACAACTAACTTCATTTATTAATGATTTCGATAGCTAACGCCATCTAATGCTTCATAGTGGCATCGTCAGTGACACGAATGCACAAAGTGCATATACAGGTCACTGTTTCGTCCACGAACGAGCAGAACTCTGTTTGTGAAACCAGAAAACAAATATCAAAATTGAATTTGTGTTCAGTATTCCGGCACCAGGTACCCACATACGCGTTTCGGACTTCAAGGTCCTCTTCAGTGTGGTCCCGCCCCAGTGCTGAGGAATACTGAACATTTCTGACTATTTCAAGCCAATATGTGAAAACTATTAATGATTTCGATAGCTAACGCCATCTAATGCTTCATAGTGGCATCGTCTGTGACACGAATGCACAAAGTGCATATACAGGTCACTGTTTCGTCCACGAGCGAGCAGAACTCTGTTTGTGAAACCAGAAAACAAATATCAAAATTGAATTTGTGTTCAGTATTCCGGCACCAATACTGAACATTTCTGACTATTTTAAGCCAATATGTGAAAACTATTAATGATTTCGATAGCTAACGCCATCTTGGCTTGAAATAGTCAGAAATGTTCAATGTTCCTCAGCAATGGGTCGGGATCACACTGAAGAGGACCTTGAAGTCCGAAACGCGTCTGTGGGTATCTGGTGCCGGAATACTGAACACAATTTCAATTTTGATATTTGTTTTCTGGTTTCACAAACAGAGTTCTGCTCGCTCGTGGACGAAACAGTGACCTGTATATGCACTTTGTGCATTCGTGTCACTGACGATGCCACTATAAAGCATTAGATGGCTTTAGCTATCGAAATCATTAATAGTTTTCACATATTGGCTTGAAATAGTCAGAAATGTTCAGTATTCCTCAGCACTGGGTCGGGACCACACTGAAGAGGACCTTGAAGTCCGAAACGCGTCTGTGGGTACCTGGTGCCGGAATACTGAACACAAATTCAATTTTAATTTCATTTGTTTCATTTGATTCCAATACTGGAATCTGAGTTAGTAAACATAGTAAAATCATTAAACAAAAAAAGTAGTGGTGTAGACGACATTCCAATTTTTCTAATTAAAAATATCATTCCAATAATTGCAAAGCCTCTGTGCCACGTAATAAATACTACATTTGAGGAAGGAGTGGTCCCAAACCAACTGAAGCTGGCATTGATCACACCAATTTATAAAAAAGGGAAGGTAAATTCTTTGAGCAACTACAGACCTATTAGTCTTTTGAATTTATTTTCAAAAATTTTTGAACATGCAATGGCCAAAAGAGTGATAAGCTTTATCGACAAAGATAATATTTTGAGCAACCAACAAGACGGGTTTGTAAAACGGAAAAATATAAATACAGCACTCTTCGATTTCACCGAAATTATATATGAAGCGCTGGATAATAGTGAGTTGGCATGTGGTATTTTCCTAGATCTGTCTAAAGCATTTGATAGTGTATCGCATGACCGTATATTAGATAAATTGAATTCATATGGAATACGTGGTACAGCAAATGCATGGCTTAGATCTTACCTCTCAGACAGACAACAAGTCGTAAAAATAACGCATGACAATAAAAATTATGATTCCGCGTCTCTAAATATAACATTAGGACTTCCTTAAGGTAGTATTTTAGGGCCCTTATTTTTTTATATTATTCATAAATGATTTGTTCTCTGAAGTGACCAATAACAAATGTACTGTCATAAACTACGCAGACGATACAAATGTGGCAGTAGGAGGCCATGACTTTCCAGAGCTCGAAGAAATTGCAACACGTATCTTAAGGTACTTAGAAAATTGGTTTAACGATAATAAACTCTTACTGAATAAAGATAAATCGCAATTCGTTCTATTTCTCATAAACAAGAGAAGTGAAAATCCGAGCACTTTACATATTTACAACCTAAATTATGACTTAACACCATCATCAAAAGTGCTCGGCATTAATCTTGACTCTAGCCTGAGATGGAAACAACACATTGATGCTGTTTGTCATAGGTTGAGTAGCATCTGTTACATGTTGCGGGTTCTCACTAAAAATATAGATGCAAAATTGGTAAGAAACAGTGTATTTTGCCAATTTTGAATCAATTATAAGGTTTGGTAAAGGGTGTTTCAGAATGTTTTTCGTTTTTGAATTGACCAATTCGCGTCAACCGCAGGTAGCAGGGGGAGGGGAGTGGTCTCAAACGCTTGGCCATCTTGTTAAGTTTAGTAGTCATGAATCGTTTCACTGGACCACAGCACGCGTTTTGCGTTCGAGCGTTTTATAAAAACAACGATTCCTATACTATTGTTCGTCGCCTCCACAGGACAAATTTTAATTTAACAAGCTTAAAACATGTGCCAAGTGCCAATTTAATTAAGAATTGGGTTCGCAAGTTTGAAGAGACTGGGAATACAATGCCGGACAAATCGTCTGGGCGCAAAAGGACATCAAGAACGAACATAAACGTCGACCGCGTTCGCCAGTCTGTTATGGCCGACCCACGACTCTCGTTGAGATTGCGCGCAGCTTCTCTTAATTTGAAGACTTCTACGGTTCATCGCATTATTTTGAAAGATTTACATTTTCACCCCTATAAAATTGTTATTGTTCAAGAAATGAAGCCTGATGATCCTGATACACGAGTCGAATTCTGCAGGACAATGAAAAACCGTTCTACGAGTTTCAATAACATCTGGTTCTCCGACGAATCAAATTTTCACATCAACGGTCACGTGAATAAACAAAATTGCAGATACTGGGCTTCCGAGAATCCGCTAGAACTGCATCAGAGGCCCTTGCACTCGCCAAAAGTTGTTGTTTGGGCTGCCATATCAAGTCAAGGAATTATCGGTCCTTATTTTTTTGAGGATGACCGAGGTCGAACTCAGACCGTTAATTCTGATCGATATTGCCATATGATCCGGACTTTTTTGGCTACAGAAATGCAAAACCAAGAGGGCTACAACCGCAACACCTTTTTCCAGCAAGATGGCGCCACTTCTCATGTTACAAATGACTCATTAGCTGCTCTTCACGATTTATTCCCTGGAAGAGTGATAAGTCGCCGAGGAGACATCAACTGGCCACCGAGGAGCCCTGATTTAACGCCTGCTGATTTTTTCCTATGGGGCTACCTAAAAAGTAAAGTTTACAATCCATTGCCACCCAACCTGAATGTTTTGAAGCAAAGAATCACTGAAGAAATCAACTCTATTCCAAGAGCGATGCTCCAGCGAGTGATTGAACATTTTAGCTCCAGGTTAAATGAGTGTGAACAAGTGAATGGTGCGCATTTGCAAACGGTTGTTTTTCATAAATAAACTTCAAGAACTGATCTTTAATTTAACAATAAATAAAACGAGATTTAATTGATATTGTTGTTTTTTATTTAACATCTAAAAACGAAAAACATTCTGAAACACCCTTTATTATTCAACTCGTTAGAATTATATAGAGTCTTAGTTATTAAAAAAACGTGCCATGCGAATTGTTCATCAATTGAAACCTAGGGAATTTAGTTCTGCATGATGCAGAACTAAATTTTCTACTCAAAATATCTTGACAGCAACAGTGATTTATATCTATGAATGTCTTCTGTTTTTGACAAAATATAAATATAGAACAAAATATGCGATACCCGATTTTAAATCGCTCATTTACCAAAAAAAGTGTCCAATATGCTTGTTTGCGTTTTTATAATCACCTACCTAAACATATTTAGCAAGAACAGGATTATGTAACATGTAAACATTTAATTTATGATCTAATTTGTAAAATAGAACCTTACACTATTGAGGAATTCTATAAATGTAAATTATACAGAACACTGTTTTATGTGACACTATTTTTACATTATACCCAAATGTATTTTTTGTGTATTTGTATAAAATAAAGATTATTATTATTATTATTGCTGATTCATTTTATTAACAATTATTTCAAAATTGCATCGTTTGACCCAAGCTAAAGAATATTTTCTCTTTGGTTTCTTTTTCTGCAAAAGTGTAGCTACGATATCGTATATTATTTGTGTATAATATAATAAAAACAAAATAGGTAATTCAATTTATATAAAAACAAATATGAACATCTGATAAAAACATTTATATATATATATATATATATATATATATATATATATATATATATATATATTTTGTTTTGTTTCATTGGCCTCGGATTTCTCCATACAGCCATCTACCATTGTATTATTTTTTAATTTAATTAATTAACTAATGCTCACATTTATTCAATTCGTTTTCACGCCACAATACATTCACACTACATCCATGGACCCGGATGAAATAATTTATTATTCATAAATTATTCCACCGGACGGGATTCGAACCCGCGACCCCTTTATTTGTGGGCAGGGTCTCTACCCACTCGGCCACCGAGGCCCCAAAACATTTATATGTTTTGAGTCATACATTGTCAAAAACTACTACCTGTTTTCTAATAATCCTCGAGATGTCTTATTTACGATAATTCTTGTTAAATTGTGCGACTTTTTGTGATTACTAAGATATATAACATTTTTGTTTAGTGGAAAAATTAAGTGAACACGCCTTGTTTATTATCAATATTTCTTAAAATACAGTTAATTAAAAAATATCTTCAAATAAAAATTGCAGATTTCATAAAAATCTATAAATCGTCTAATATTGCTCTATGAACTGCAAACTTATGCCATGTTTTCTATTCAAAGTTAGAAATATGTACGTTTGACAAATCAATTTATCCGATGCTATTTTAAATAACTCAAATAATAGTTTCTAGCTTCCTATGTATTTATTTTATATAGGGAGTTATTTTAAGTATACATTTATCGATGACTGCGTATAAGCTGTAAATCTTCACATATTCGTTGTTTTTTTTAATAGTTCAATTTGAAGCTATAAACGAGTGTCGTCCACTCCCAGACTAAGCATGAAGTAAAATTTCGAGTTTAGAAAAGCCCCGCGTAGAAAATTTGTCGAGGGTCGCGCAGCGACCCGAGACAAATTTTCACGGGGCTTTTCTAAACTCGAAATTTTACTTCATGCGCCACGCGTATAAAACACTGATGTCAAGTGAAGTTTAAAATATTCTTGTTTTGTAGTATATTTTTAATCTTGCTTTGGCAGTATTTTTGTAATACTGATTTAACAGTGTATTTTTAATTTCACAATATTTCAGTGATCAGTAAAATTTCCAGTTTAGAAATAAATATACTGCTAAACAAGAATATTTTAAACTTCACTTGAAATATATCTTCAAATATTCGTTGTTTTTTTTTAATAGTTCAATTTGAAGCAATAAACGAGTGTCGTCACTCCCAGACTAAGCATGAAGTAAAATTTCGAGTTTAGAAAAGCCCCGCGTAGAAAATTTGTCGAGGGTCGCGCAGCGACCCGAGACAAATTTTCACGGGGCTTTTCTAAACTCGAAATTTTACTTCATGCGCCACGCGTATAAAACACTGATTTCAAGTGAAGTTTAAAATATTCTTGTTTAGCAGTATATTTTTAATCCTGCGTTGGCAGTATCTTTCTAATACTAATTTAACAGTGTATTTTTAATTTCACAATATATCAGTGATTTATATAAAGTATAATTTCGGGCACAAGACATTGGTTCAAAGTGATCAGTAAAATTTCGAGTTTAGAAATAAATATACTGCTAAACAAGAATATTTTAAACTTCACTTGAAATATATCTTCAAATATTCGTTGTTTTTTTTAATAGTTCAATTTGAAGCAATAAACGAGTGTCGTCCACTCCCAGACTAAGCATGAAGTAAAATTTCGAGTTTAGAAAAGCCCCGCGTAGAAAATTTGTCGAGGGTCGCGCAGCGACCCGAGACAAATTTTCACGGGGCTTTTCTAAACTCGAAATTTTACTTCATGCGCCACGCGTATAAAACACTGATTTCAAGTGAAGTTTAAAATATTCTTATTTAGCAGTATATTTTTAATACTGCGTTGGCAGTCTTTTTCTAATACGAATTTAACAGTGTATTTTTAATTTCACAATATTTCAGTGATTTATATGAAGTATAATTTCGGGTATAAGACATTGGTTCAAAGTGAAGTCCAAATTTGAAAAATTGATTTATTCGGATATTTTTTCCAAGGCAACCAATCTAAATTTTCAGGCTTTTGTAAACTCGAAATTTTACTTCGTGCACTAGGCGTATAAAACACTGAAATATTCTGTAACTCGAAATTGATGTTTCAGCATACTGATTTAAAAGTATATTTTGCACCTTACTAGATTTCAGTGTTTAACACGCGTGGCGCATGAAGTAAAATTTCGAGTTTAGAAAAGCCTGAAAGTTTGGTTTGGTCGCTCCGCGAAGCGGAGCGACCAAACCAAATTTTCAGGCTTTTCTAAACTCGAAATTTTACTTCATGCTTAATCAAGGATTGGAAACACTCGTTCCAATAATATTAATCACGTCAATATAAAAGCACTTAATATAATCAAATATTTTTCCTCATCTTTCCTAAAGTGTATCATTATTTTACTCTCTAAATACTAATATAATTTATTACACAAAACAAATTCAAAGTATCCCATCGAGAAAACTTCAAACTCCAAAACGACGAAACTTTGTGAGCATATTTATAACTTAATAAATATATTTGAGCGCGATGACGAATACGCTTTTAACAACCCCTCTCCACACACATTCACTTATAATTTTCGTTTTTGTGTTTTCTTAGTTTACAAATTTCTACTGCTTTCCGCCATTGATTCCGCGAGTAAAGTTTCGATGTTTGCACTTACAAATCGCTGCCTCTGAAAACTTAGTTTTCGGCGCACGAGAACTGGAGGAAATGCACCGACAATAAAGTTTAACATCAATGCGCCTCTCCCCCCGTCTTCTTCGTATCGCGATACTGAAATTATCACGAGAAGTTTCTGCGCCAGTAATTTATGGTTTCGTATATGCGGGGGGGCGCGGATGAATAACAGCAATTAGCGGAGTGACGAGTTTTCATGATGAAACTTGTGGAAATTAATTGTTATGGAGAATTATTTTGTTTGGTTGTTAAATACTTACGAAATAATGGATGTTTATAATGTTTCATTATTATTATTTTCCAGAGCTAAGCAGGATTGGAATCCTCCAGGAGTCGAATCCTTTTAGGGGATTCAAAAGAGGTATTCGAATACTTTGGTGAAACAGGAGTCGTGATTCGGATTCGTGAAGTTTATTTAAGAGGATTCGTATTCGAAATTAAAATCCTAATAAAAGGATTCCAATACAAAAAATAATGATTTCTTGAATTAATTTCTCATCTGGCACTTGGTGAAACATATTACACTATGTAAAGTTAATTAAAGGAAAGGCACTTGGTATTGTTTCACAATTTCATTAATTGTGAAACAATACCAAGTGCCTTTCCTTTAATTAACTTTACATACAAAAAATAATGGATGTTTATAATGTTTCATTATTATTATTTTCCAAAGCTGGGCAGGATTGGAATTCTTTTAGGTTCAATAGAGGTATTCGAATAGTTCGGTGAAGGAGTCGTGATTCGGATTCGTGAAGTTTTTTTAAGAGGATTCGTATTCGAAATTATAATCCTAATACAAAGGGATTCTAATACAAAAGGGTTCGAATCCTATAAAAATATTTCGAATTCGCATGAAAATGTTGTTTTTGTGTTTTTGAACTTAACGTTAAATCAGTGTTTTATACGCGTGGCGCATGACGTAAAATTTTGAGTTTAGAAAAGCTTGAGAATTTGGATTTGAACACTTTGCGTCCAAATCCAAACGCTTAGGCTTTTCCAAACTCGAAATTTTACTTCATTCTTAGCCTGGGAATGAAACAGTCGTTAGAATTATCAAATTGAATGCATTAATACCAGGTTACGACCAACTGAAAAAACAGGAAAATGCAGAGAATTTATCGGGAAATGTCTGGTAAATTAGTTTTTATTTAGCAAAAAGTCACGAAACAAAACGATTTTTAGATTAATCGTAGAAAATAATATAATTTACAGAAATTAAAAAATAAAATATCGGTAACACAAAAATCATGAAAACATGGAAAAATATTAATATTTTTAAAGCTGATTAAAATAAGAAATCATAATAATCTTTATTATGTGCTAAGAGCAAATAAAAGCTTTACACTTGTCAAGTACACTAATTTTTAATAAGTATAGTAATTGTAATTCTAATTACAGTTTTTAAAGAAAAATAAAAATAAGTGTATCAGGTAATTTTGATTTAATACATTTTACGTATACCGAGTGTTGACTTGGCGGACGCAACATAGGAAATAGCATGTTAAATTTAAAGTGATCAAATATTGGCTTCCCTATTTATTTTAGAGACAAAGTGTATTTAACTTTTTTGTAGAGTGAAAAATTGTTAATTTATGAATGTTCACAATTAACACTTTACGTTTCTTTAAGTTAAAATAATTGAGAAAAAGTAATGTGATTTTATAAAAAAATGACATACCATGGAATTGATACAACAATTGCGGATATTCCCTGTTTTTTTTAAAGTTCAATTTAAAGCTTTAAACAAGTGTTTTCCACTCCCAGATTAAGCATGAAGTAAAATTTCGAGTTTAGAAAAGCCCCGTGAAAATTTTCTGGGCTTTTCTAAACTCGAAATTTTACTTCATGCGCCACTCGTATAGAACACTATAATATTGTCAAATTGATGTATATTCGAACTTCAATTAAAATCTGTGTTTTATACGCGTGGCGCATGAAGTAAAATTTCGAGTTTAGAAAAGCCCAGAAAATTTGTCTCGGGTCGCTGCGCGACCCTCGACAAATTTTCACGGGGCTTTTCTAAACTCGAAATTTTACTTCATGCTTAGTCTGGGAGTGGAAAACACTCGTTTAAAGCTTCAAATTGAACTCTATTAAAAACCAATGAATGTCAGAAAATTTACAGCTAAAATAATTAAGAAAAAGTAAATTGGTTTATGTTTTTTTGTCGTGGTCTGCATAATACCACTTTATTAGGAGGATTTTTTCTTGTATAATAATATAATAATATCTTTATTGTGCTAATAGCTAATATTGCTTTACACTTGTCAAATTACAAATATTCTTAAAAACTATACAGGTACATTACTATTTAATAGATTACACATCGTTAAAATTTACATGGTTAAAATTTACATAGACATGTCATGGATATAAATGTAGATTACTTGACTGTAGGTACTCATCCTAATTATAGTAAGCCTGTTTAACGAAGAAATCTTTTATCTTCGCTCGAAAGCGCGACATAGATAACATGCGAGTTGAAGTTGGCTGTATATTATAAAATTTAATTGCATAATATCTGGTACCTGTTTGGGAGGTGTTTAGTCGGAGTGCATTAGTGACGTAGTTGTTTCTATGCCTGGTTGGATAATTATGGCAGATTGAATGAGTTTTGTATTGGCTTTTATTTAAGTGAAATAATGTAAGCATTCAAATATATATAGAGATGGTAAAGTCACTATTTTATTTTCCCTGAACACATTGCGACAATCTTCTCTATATTGGCACTTTCCAAGAATACGAACTACTCGTCGCTGTACCCCAAATATTCTATGCCTAATGGGAGCATGTCCCCATACAAGCAGGGCATGTTCTATGTGAGAGTGTACATGCGAGAAATAATACTGCCTCAATGCTCTTTGAGGTACTTGTGAAGCAAGGTTTCTTAATATATACAGTCTGTTTGATTTATTGTGACACAGCACATATGTCTGTTATTAGTACAGATAGAAAAAAAAGTTAAAGACAAAAGTTTTAGTATTTTTTATGATCTATTCAATCGTAATGTCAGAAAAACAGTTGAAAATCAAATAAACACGTGAAAGCTATTAGTTTCATTTTCTTTAATGGAACACCCTGTATATTTTGTTTATTTCAAATAGGCATTAATATTAGCCTTATAATGATACCACATAAGTACCCCTTTATTATAGAAATAACACTACAATTGCCAATAAATGAAATTTATCAGTTGACATGAATAACTATTTAAAGTGTCTGTTCAAAGTGACGTCCGTTATTTGCAATACATTCTTCACATCTCTTCATTAAATTTCGTCGTGCTTTTTGCAACATCCGTGGTGTTATTTGTCCACATGCCATACGAATACGATTTTTCAGATCGTCTAGATTTTCTGGACGAGTAACATAAACTTTTTGCTTTAAAAATCCCCAAATAAAAAAATCTAAAATAGACAGATCTGGCGATCTTGCTGGCCAGTTTATGGGGCCACCATTTGCAATCAATTTCAAACCAAACTTTCTTTCCAAAATATCTTTGACATTTCTTGCGTTATGGGGAGGAGCTCCATCTTGTTGGAACCACATATCTCGACGTGTTTCTAGGGGGATATTATCTAAATAATCTTCAAATTCTATCGTAAGAAAGTTGGCATATCGCTCCGCATTCAACGTTTCTTGATAAAAAAATGGTCCTATTATGGTATCACCTAACACACCAAGCCACACATTAACTGCAAATCTTTGTTGGAATCTGCATTCTCGAATTTGACGTGGATTCTCAGTATCCCAGTAATGGTCGTTTCTTCGGTTGGAGATTCCGTTGTTGTTGGAATTTGAATCATCACTCCAAAGAATTAAATTTAATAAATGTTGATTGTTGCTAAGCCAATTACAGAATACTATTCTCCTGTCAGAATCACCATCTCTTAAACCTTGTACTAACTTAATTTTATATGGTCTCATTTTATGTTTTCTCAGAATAGAAAATATTTTATGCATACTTATTCCTAAGTCAGCTTCGCGTATTGAATTGCGTGGATGTGCTCTAAAATAGGCCAAGATCAATACTTCATTATTATCTTCTCTTTCTTGTCTTCTCCTTCATAATTTATTATTAAAACACCCATTTCTCCGTAAATTTTGTTCAAGTCTTGCAAAAGTACAATAATGTGGTTGTCTTCTTTCTGGATACATGTTTCCATAAGTGATACTAGCTTCTCTAGAATTATCGTTGCATCTAACGAAGACCTTTAGCATATCAATTTTTTCATCATTAGAATAGTAATTATCACCCATCTCTAAAGATTTGAATCAACAATACGCGAGACGGGAAGTTACTACACCACTTTGACATTAAAGCGTTAACAAATTGTTTTATGTCAATTGTTATCCATGGCAACTGATAAATTTCATTTATTTGCAATTGTCGCGTTATTTGTATAATGAAGGGGTACTTATGTGGTATCATTATAAAGCTAAGGTTATTACCTATTTGAAATAAACAAAATATACAGGGTGTTCCATTAAAGGAAATAAAGCTAGTAGCTTTCACGTGTTTATTTGATTTTTAATTGTTTTCCTGACAATGCTACTGAATAGATCATGAAAATTACTAAAACTATTGTCTTTAACTTTTTTTTCTATCTGTACTAATAACGGACATATGTGCTGTGTCACAATAAATCAAACAGACTGTATATGTTTTTACAGAGCCTATTGGCCAATTCATCACCATGGCGAGAGCAGTTTAAATGAGTATCCAGATATACACCCAAGAATTTTACACACTCCACGTCACGTTGTTTCAAGGAAAACAGAAGATCTACTGTTTTATCCTGATTTATTTTCAAACAATTGCTATTAAACCATTCAGTAGATCTGATCTGAACATTATCAGAAAAGGATGGCGAAGCTTCAGATTTTCGTATGGTTGTATCGTCAGCATATAAAATGACATCACTTTCAAGAAAGTGACTACGAAGGTCATTAATAAATATACGAAATAATAGTGGCCCAAGAATAGATCCTTGTGGTACACCACTATTTATAATTACAGGTGGAGATAATTATTATAGAGCGTACATTGTGTTCTTCCAGACAGATAAGACGATATCATTGATATGTTAACGGGATGTAGATTGTAATAATATAACTCACGGATAAGTATTGAATGCGAGACGCAATATAGTGTAAATCATTTCGAAAACATTTACTTTAAACAAGTGACTGCGATATCTTTTGCCATTTTGACATCTGCAACTGTTGTTTCAATTCCATGGCATGTCATTATTTTTATAATATCACATTACTTTATCTTAATTATTTTAACTTAGAGAAACGTAAAGTAATAAACGTTAACACGAATGAATTCAGAATTTTTCCCTCTACAAAAAAGATACATAAATTTTGTTTCTAAAATAAATAGGGGAGCCAAAATTTGAACATTTAAATATTTACATGGGATTTCCTATGTTGCGTCCGCCAAGTTAACACCCGGTATAATAAATTGTAATAAAAAAAATAATTTCTGGAAATACATATTTATAAAATTTTATTTTAAACTTAATTAGTGCTGGACAATGTTCAAGATAAGATTAATAAATTAGGATTAAATAAATAAAATGCGGAAACCCAGTAACAACCAGTTATTACATGCCCACTATGCCCACCCTTCCGTTACAGTTAAAAATAAAAATTTACAAATAAATTAATCTACAGGTGACTAGAACCTAAAACAAAATTGTATAAATTAGGAAAATTCTTGGAAAATGATTAAAATCAAGTAAATAAAAAATAGAGGGAAAAAGACATATAAATAATAGCAGTAAATAAGTATACAAGTAACTAACATGAAAGATAAAATTTTAATAAATTAGGACAATTAACAGGGCAGAAATAAATTAATTAAAAGATAAAACACACAACAGATAAAATCGAGTAGGTACAGATGACTAACAATGGAAAAACTTGTAAAATTGCTACAGATTAAAAGGAAAAAAAAACAGGTTGGTGTATACACGCACAACCTAAAATTTTAGCCAATTACGTGAACGCGGTATCAAAATATTCCTCCCAGCTGTAAAATGCTTGCTATAGAAGGTAAATCTTCAGTTCCCTACGAAAGGGTTCTATCTTCAAGTCCTTGATGTGATGGGGGAGATGGTTATAAAATTTCGTGGCGTAATATCTTGTACCCGTTCTAGATTTGTGCACTCGGTGTGAAGCAGAGTATATGTTAGTTCTGTGTCGAGTGGAATAATTCGACCTGAAAAAGGCCGAAAACTCCTGCTCTAACAAGTACTTCCACTCCTTGAATAAACACATAGCATCAATTTTCAGGCATTTCTAAACTCATAATTTTATTACATGTGCCAGGCGTGTATAACACTGAAGTGTTGTGACGTTTAAAATATATCCGTTTATCCTACATAGATTTTTATACACGGATTTTTATTTTAGGTACATATTCTGATGCATAATCTGTAAATGATCAGGCATTCGTTGCTTTTCTAAAAGTGTTCAATTTAAAACTTCTAACGAGTGTTTCCACTCCTTGATTACGCATAAAGTAAAATTTCGAGTAAAAAAGCCTGAAAGTTGGTTTGGTTGGCTCATGTGCCACGCGTATAAAACACTGGAATATTCTGAAGTTCATAATATGCCACTTAAGCAATACGCTAAAGACGTATATTTTGAACTTCACTTAAGATAAGTGTTTTATACGCGTGGCGCATGAAGTAAAATTTCGAATTTAGAAAAGCCTGAAAATTTGGTTTGGCCGCTCCGCTTCGCGGATCTGGGAGTGGAAAGCACTCGTTTAAAGGTACAATTTGAATTTTGTTTCAAAAACAAAGAATATCTAAAAATTTCAGCGTAAACAATATATTGGCTATTTAATCTGTTGTATAGGCTATTTAATCTGTTTAATCTGTTGTCTGTGTCCCTAGGCAATTAGTCCATACTGAATGTGCGACTATATATAGGAGTAATAAAATAAGCGCAGCAAATAATTAGATACCTATTTCGCAGTTAGAATATACGTTTAGATAACGTTTTAGCTAATTCGTCATCATAGTTAGTCCAGCTCAGCTTAGAGTAAAGATATACGCCAAGAAATTTCACCGATTCATCACTACTTGAAGATTAAGCATTTTGTTTTGTCTTAATTTAGTATCAACTTATTGCTGCAGAACCAATCAGAATACAGATCTTTTATTTCTTGTTCTGAGCATGACTCGGATGTGTTGAATACAGTGGTATCATCGGCAAACAGTACAACGTCTGAGAGCAGAAAACAACTAGGGAGGTCATTAATGAATATTAGAAACAACAAGGGCCCAAAGATTGACCCCTAAGGCACACCATTTGCAATGGGTTCTTCCCGACAAATAAGATCCAATGAGACTGCCGCTATTAGGATGTATATTATAATAGTATAATTTTCGAAGCAATGTTTCGTGGGATACAAAGTCAAATTCTTTTGACAGATCTAAAAAGGTAGAATTCTTGATCCTCGTTCGAAGCAGCTTAGCCTGTTATCTGTAAAGCTTATTATTGCGCCAGACGTAGATCGGCCCTTACGAAACCCATACTGACAATTGGTGAGTAAATTGTGGAATTCAAAGTGTTCCGAAAGTTGGTTTAATAGAACATATTCTACAACTTTAGAAAATAAGGGTAACAGTGAGATCGGGTGATAGTTGTTTATTGATTATTTCCGTCTTCCTTTTTATAAACAGGGATAACCAAGGCTGACTTTAAAACACTGGGAAAGTGTCTTGTCCAAATGCATAAATTAATAAGTTTTGTTAATAGCTGTAGAATGATATAAATTGCGGATTTAACAACGTCGACTCTTAGGCCTTAGGGGATTCAGATTCGTGATTCGAATCTCTTTTTTGGGTATTCGTACAGAGCTGGGACGAATCCCCTAAAAAAAGATTCTAATAACGAATCTAAATCCCCTAATGTGATTTGAATCACAAATACTCGAATAAAGGAAGGAGGATATTTTTTTAATAAAATGTATAATATGGCACTCTTGGGCCCGTATTCACAGCATCGATGCAATTTGTGATCGGTGAGAAGTTGCACTGAAATGACGCCATTTCAGTGCAACTTCTCACCAATTACAAATTGCATTAGTAATGTGAATATGGGCTCTGAGAAATGTAAATGATTTTTTTTAATTTAAATTTCCTGGTACAATTACCTATCAAATTCCAGTACTTGTAAACCCTCAGTTCTGAACCAACTCTCTCTTATCATTACATAAAATCACAAATACCCCATTTCCAGGTAATTGCATGTCGATCTAAACAGCAATTTCCATAACCGCACTTTATAAATCCGCGAAACGCAATCGAGATGGCGATAAGCCGTCAATTGAACGAGCGCGTGCAACGGATAGAGTTTTTGTTTAGTGTTCGCGTTAAGAGGGCATCAATATCAATCTCGTATCGGCCCTCATAAATTTATCATCCGATGGTAATCATCCCCTTGTTTACTTATTATTGTTGTACAAAAAAAAACAATTTTCCATTGCCGGCGCGTGATTAATTTCGGACGTGTTAGCGACTAAACAAGGGATGGGATGAGTTATGGTTTTGTTTATGCTCAGTTTTTACTAGTGAGGTGAAAAAAATGGGAAGTAATAATAACTGGCAGGGGAGGGAAAAATTGCAAGTCACGCGATTTGTTTATGTTTATGGATCGATTTTGATGTAGGGGGAGGAAATAAGAATAAATCGTTCTAGAAACATACTAGAAATGTGTTTCAAGAAAAAGGTAGTAAAAGGAAGTATAACAAATCAAAAATTTTAGTATTTTTTAATGAAATAACTATTAAATTTCGCTAAGGTCGCTGTTCTAGTGAAAGCAGGGCCGGCCCTAGGGCGGTGTATGGCTGGTTTTGCATCTAGGTAACTCATATTTAATCGTTTTTTTTTAATAATGAGGAAATAGTATTATAAATACATAACCTTTTCTTTAAAAAATTTGGTTCATTTTTGTCGACCGACTATTTGGGGGAATGGGAGAAATCCAGTATTTCCTATCCCCGAGTGAATCTGCGCTTATTCAAGGCCCCAAAACCTAAATTTGCACCGGGCCTCGCTTTTTTTTGGACCGGCCCTGCCTGAGAGTGTAAGTAAAATACAGTATTTAAGTGAAATCCGTGCAATCGTTTGCGAAAGACTTAATTTCAAGCGTTTATATAATTTATTCAAAATTACGTTTGAAACCTTAAAATCTAATCCTTAATGTAAAAATATTCAATTTCCTCTTACAGGAGAAGTCAAACAGAAAGCGTCGCGCGATCATCAAATATTCACCGCGATGCTCATTAATATTGAACAGAATCTTCTACCCCTCGCTTCAAAAAGTGGGGCGCGTTATTTTTTACGATGTTGTTACTCCATTTGTGTGTGTTTGGAAGGAAATGCGGAAGAAAAAAAAAACGAAGCGCGATATTGAAACTGTTGCTCTTCTAGGAAGCGGAGTTAATTAGTTGTTCCTTCCGGCCGCGGAATTGCCCCGGCGTTTGCTGTGTTTTATACAAACTGCCGTTCTAATTAGATTCACCGCACCATAATGGCTAATGAGGATGCAATTAATTATAACATCGATTTTTTTTTGTTAACCCGGTTTTTGTGTTATGATTTTTACTCACTGATGTCGTGGAAACAAAAAGTTACTTAAAAGAGAGAGATGTCTTGTGTTAGATGATATGAAGCCTGTAATACAGGGTTTCTCAACCAGGGGGGCACGCCACATAAGGGGGGCGCGGCAAGTTATCAGAATGTTTCCTAATGAGTAAGTGAAGTGAAATAAGGCTATAATACTGTTTCAATCTAACTAAAAAAAGGGTGGGGGGCGACCTGAAAAAGGCCGAAAACCCCTGCTCTAACAAGTACTTCCACTCCTTGAATAAGTACATAGCATCAATTTTCAGGCTCTTCTAAACTCATAATTTTATTACATGTGCCAGGCATGTACAACACGGAAGTCTTGTGACGTGTAAAATATATCGGTTTATCTTACAGAGATTTTTATACACGGATTTTTATTTTTAGTACATATTCTGATGCATACTCTGTAAATGATCAGGCATTCGTTGCTTTTCTAAAAGTGTTCAATTTAAAATTTCTAACGATTGTTTCCACTCCTTGATTAAGCATGAAATAAAATTTCTAGTAAATAAGCCTGTAAGTTAATTTAATTGGATCATGTGCCACGCGTATAAAACACTGAAATATTCTGAAGTTTATAATATGCTACTTAAGTAATACGCTAAAGACGTATATTTTGAACTTCACCTAAGATAAGTGTTTTATACGCGTGGCGCATGAAGTAAAATTTCGAGTTTAGAAAAGCCTGAAAATTTGGTTTGGCCGCTCCGCGCTTCGCGCTACGCGACCAAACCAAATTTTCAGGCTTTTCTAAACTCGAAATTTTACTTCATGCTTAATCTGGGAGTGGAAAACGCTCGTTTAAAGGTTCAATTTGATTTTTGTTTTCAAAAACGAAGAACATCTAAAAATTTCAGCGTAAACAATATATTGGCTATATACCTGTTGTAGAAAAAAATATAGCATTGTCTCAGGTCAAAATATAGTCTTATGATAGGTCAAAATATAGCTATATCACGGGTTAAAGTGTAGCCTTGTTGCAGGTCAAACTAAATTTTCAGGCTTTTCTAAACTCGAAATTTTTCTTCATGCTTAATCAGGAAGTGGAAACACTCGTTAGAAGTTTAAAATTGAACACTGTTATAAATACAACGAATGCCAAAACATTTACAGAGCATACATCGGGATATGTATACTTAATAGAAAATTTTTGTGTATATTAAAATTGTAAAGTAGTTTAAAACTTAAATTACCAATTTCTGTGCGAACACGGTGATTTTTTACAGTTATTATCCTCTTATCTTATTTTACACGGAAAAGGGCCAACAATTCCTGGGAAATATCCGTTTCAGACAATGAAGGAGGAACCCTCTAGAGGGGCAGGGTTGGCACTTAATCCAATCTGGCGAACCGAGCTAGTGCTCTGTTTTTTGTTCTTTGCGAGTTTTTAAAAGCATCCGAAATTTAAATTATCTGCCTGTTGATAGGGGTGACCTTTAAAACTAATCGTCACATTTGCACTGATATGGGGGTTATAGGCATGGATATTCGGCGGTTTAACGGATGGCGATTCGGCCCCGAACGAAATTGGATTGTGATCGACCGAAATGTAACCGTTTAAAACCAGCGGCGTTTATTACTAGGTCAGTGTTATTAGTTAGTGGCTGAATAAATTATTGTTTAATTCAATCGAATTAGTTGTGATGCAAATTATTGCTAATTCGAAAAGTTAATTTATATTATATGCAGGGATTGTAAATTTACCAGCTTTTTAAATTACCGGAAAATTGATGAATTTTGAATTGTAACCGGTTTACGGATAATTTAGTATTTAATTGTATCTTTATTATATTATGTTGTAAAATGGTATTCTACCATTTTTCAACATAATATAATAAAGATACAATTAAATACCAAATAATCCATAAACCGGTTTTAATTCAAAATTTATCAATTTACTGGTAATTAATAAAGCTGGTAAATTTGCAATCCCTGCATATAATATAAATTAAGTATATACATAAATAAATTTACTGATAAATCCCAATATCGTTGTTTTAACGGTAAACGTTGTTAAATTCACGAACAATTAATAGCATTTAATAACTCACATTTAACCAGGGTTTCTACCCCTTGATCAAGCAAAGTAAAATTTTGAGTTTAAAAAAGCCTACAAATTTTTATTTGTCGGTGCGAGCGAAGCGAAATTCTTGAGCTTTTATAGGATGGGCTACTGATCAACTTATTTTAAATAAACTTTTGATTGTTGACTCATCTAACACTTGGTGAAACATCTTTACACTTTTTATATAAGGTTGATAGAATAAAACACTTGGTTTTTGTTTCACAAATTCAATATTTTATTTCCACGACTAGTTTCGGTCAGACGACCATTATCAATTTATTTTAAATGTTATTTTTTTAATGAAGTGTAAATTTTGACAACTTATTTAAAAAAAATTATAATATGGACATTTAAAAAAATGGTAGTGATTATATCTTATTTCTAAAAGCTTTCTGTAAAATTCTGTTTTGGGGTCGCAATGGGACTTTAAACAAATATTTTGTATATTTAAGTGTTGGCTTTGCCAAATTTTTTATAACAAATTTGTGACACTATTATTTTATAAGAAATTCCTAATAATTAATAGACACATTTTTAATATAAAATGTATGTACAGGTTTTTTTCGTTTAAGTTAAACATTATAAAAACAATGGTATTGATTATATCTTATTTCTAAAAGCTTTCACAAAAATTTTGTCTTTTAAGTCGCAATGGGACTTAAAACAAATATTTTGTATATTTGCCAAATTTTTTATTACAAATTTGTGAAACTATTATTTTATAAGAAATTTCTTATGATTAACAGACACGTTTTTAATAACAAAAAATATGTACAGATTTTTTTTCGCTTAAGTTAAACACTATAATAAACGTTTTGATCCGTTACGATCATTTTCAAAAAATGTTTTACTTTACCGAATTTGACAATTTGTTTCCACCGATAAAGTAGCAGAACAAGTATCGAATATAAAAAAATACATTTAAAATAAATTCTTTTCGAATCAAATTGTTTTAATTTTGAAAACGCAAGATTTGATTACAAAAAATAAACATTCATAAAATTCATTAACGTGATAATAACCATGAGTATATATTGAACTTCAAAATCTTTCAGTGTTTTATAAGCGTGGCGCATGAAGTAAAATTTCGAGTTTAGACAAGCCTGAAAATTTGGATTTCCGAAGCGGAGCTGCCAAACCAAATTTTCAGGCTGTTCTAAACTCTAAATTTTACTTCATGCGCCATGCGTATAAATCACTGAAATATTCTGAAGTTCATAATATGCTACTAAAGCAATATGCTAAAGACGTATATTTTGAACTTCACTTAAGATAAGTGTTTTATACGCGTGGCGCATAAAGTAAAATTTTGAGTTTAGAAAAGCCTGAAAAGTTGGTTTGGCCGCTCCACTTCGCGGAGCGACTAAACCAAATTTTTAGGCTTTTCTAAACTCGAAATTTTACTTTATGCTTAACCTGGGAGTGGAACCCATTTGTTTATAGCTTCAAATTAAACTATTTTAAAACACATCAAATATCTGAATATTTACAGCGTTTACGCTGTAATTAGGATACGCAGACTTAAAAGAAAAACTCCTTGTATAAAAGCGCACATGTTTCTGAAAATGGTAGCGTTTTAAGTTTTGAAATATCCAAATTTTGTGCTGAAAGTTTAAAGTTTTTCTGTAGGCCCCAACGGTTGAACTTGTCAATCTTTTTAAATTTTAAGCCCTCTATTTAAAAACAAGAGGAAATACATACATATAATGTTTGAAATCTGTTCCTTTATTTTGAATAACCCTGTATAAAAATCATATTTTAGATTTAAACTTACACTGAATAAAATATGTATACGAGCCTGCAAGGTAACGTGTTTATATCAAACATTCTCAAATTAAAAAATGAATTTAAATATGAAATAAGGGCAGGTGGTGGCCGAGCGGTAACGTCGTCGGGCTGTATCGCTCGGCAAGCCACAAACGCGGGTTCGATTCCCGTGCACGGGGAGACTTTATTTAAAAATAATTTCTCGTCGTGTCCCTGGGTGTGGTGTGAATGTGTCGTGACGCCCAAATATATGTTAAATTAATTTAATACAATCATCGTTAGTGGCTGAATGGCTAGAACCTATGCCAAAACAAACAAACAAAAAAAAAATATGAAATAAAACATGAACTGTTAGAAATGAAACTGTATACGATGAGGGAATATATATTTTATTTTTCGTAATTATATAAACTGCTATTATTTATATTCATCTTTATTTGACAAGTTTCTTGTTTAAATGACAAGTTTTATGTCTATGTCATTTTGCTGTACAGGGTGGTGAATTTTGCAGGTGCCACATAATGAAAACTTTTATCTACAAAAAATATATGAAGCGTTTAGAGCTAAAGTGGATCAAGTCCAAAAGTATACAAACTTGTGTTTGTTGCGGATTAATACTTGTTAATGGTGTATGTTTTCAGAGCAATAGTGAACCAAGTAAATAGCTATTGATTTTTTATAACAAATGCTAGCAATTGTCTTTAGCCCTGAAAAACTGTGATAAAATTTCCATGTTAAAGTGGACCAAGTCCAAAATTGTAGTCCATGTTTTTTGTTTGTGTACTTTGTGCATGTGTGTTGATTGATAAAACTTTAAAATTATGGATTCGGATGAATCTATTAACTTTTTTGATTTATTCTCAGACTATATGCTTTTGTAAAACGAATTAGTTACTTTAGAACCTTCATGAAAGGTATTCAAATCTTTACTACCGAGAACTGGATTCATGCGGCCAAAAAAGCAAAGATTATCAAAGTAACAACACCTGCAATTTAATCCACTAAAAAACTAGAAGACATGATAGTCAACAAGAAAAACATAAATAAAGGACACTCTGTCAAGTGGTCAGAGATTATTTGGATAAGGTCTGAGAGAAAGGAACCTTGGACACTGCAGTTTAAAAATACTTAACAGATATTGGCTTCTCGAAACTAACTATGTTCACATAAGTGTCTAAATTTACTGAGACGCAAGAAGCAAGACCCGCTGTACAAAACTCTAAGAGTTGTCACAACTCTAAATAAGAAAATTGCAGAATAAGATAACGACGCATCTCTCTTTGATGACACAATTTAAAGCTTAATTTCAAAGTTTTTAGATTATTGTATGATACTGGTGTAATAATTTCTTCGACCCTATATAAAATAATATTTCAGGGGCAAAGTGGATTTAGTCCAGCACATTCTAATTTGAAATTGAATTGCTACCTTAACTATTATTTTTAAGTTTTAAAATTATGACCAATATGTAAGTCACTCTTTATATTACAATAATAAAAAAAATTATTCTCTAAATCAATTCAGGATTCAACTAGTAGTGATAAACGTTAACCTTGATTATCTGGAAATTTTAATTTATGGACTTGATCCACTTTATTTGTGAACGCTTCATATACAGAGAGTTTTATGTAACACCGAACAGTTTCATCCAATACAATTTGACACCTTTAATTTTTAAGTTATGTGTAAATTGGGGTGCCTATATGACCATTACAAATTGTAGCCAATTAATCGCAATTAATGCTTGAACTTGTACATACAGGAAGATTTTTCTTTCAAGTATACATGTCTCAATTACAGCGTATATGCCGTAAATTTTTAGAAAATCATTGTTTTTTTAAAAGAGTTTAATGTAAAATTTAAAATGAGTGTGTTCCACTCCCAGACTAAGCATGATGTAAAATTTCGAGTTTAGAAAAGCCTGAAAATTTGGTTTGGTCGCGAAGCGCGAAGCGCGGAGCGGCCAAACCAAATTTTCAGGCTTTTCTAAACTCGAAATTTTACTTCATGCGCCACCTGTACAAAACACTGACATATTACAAAGTTAAAAACACACCGCTTAACTTTACATCGAATCAGTGTTTTGTACCGGTGGCGCATGAAGTAAAATTTCGAGTTTAGAAAAGCCTGAAAATTTGGTTTGGCCGCTCCGCGATTCGCGCTTCGCGACCAAACCAAATTTTCAGGCTTTTCTAAACTCGAAATTTTACTTCATGCTTAGCCTGGGAGTGGAAACACTCGTTTAAAGCTTCAAATTGAATTCTTTTAATAAACCGAGCATCGGAAAATGTAAAACGTATGCATATATATACCTAAAAGATAAATTCTCGTTATGGAAATGTTCGGTGTTACATAAAACTCTCTGTATGTTTTATTATTATTATTACCCTAACAAGTTACAATGTTTATATAATGTGTATCCATCAAATATTCTAACAAGTTAGAATGTTTGACGGAAACACGTTAATTGGCAGGCTCGTATATAAACATATTAGGTACTTGATTAAAGTAATCATTAATTTTTTCAGCGCAGTATTTTTCATTTAACATGTATACAAAATTTTATGAAAATTGGAATACGTGAGGTTAAAATTTAATTAAAAATTGAATCACTTCATATGGAATGACCCATATCTTGCAATATTTAAACATAGATTTATACTTTTTCAATTTGTTTTTGCTACAATAAGTTTTTTGTCATATGATAACATGATGAGGACTCAATAAAAACATACACACAGTCTCTCCGAAGAATGCGCAAAAATGTAATTTTAAACAGCGGAGATCTCTTGTACAAAATATATTTTTTGGGCCTGCCGTGGCCGAGCGGTTGAGCCGCTGGTTTCGCCAATCGTTCACGGCGGTGATCTGGGTTCGATTCCCAGCCGGGGCGAGTAATTTTTCTAACGAAAAATATTCGTCCCGGAGTCCATGGGTGTGTGTGAATGTGTTGTGACGTCCAAATATTTAGTTATAGGTAATTAGCAATAAGTTAAAGAAATAAAACAAATACTAATATAAATACAATGATGTTGGCTAATGGGCAAGTTTCCAAGGCCAGGAAAAAGCCAAACCCAATAAAAAAAAATATATATATATATATTTTTTTTTTGTTTTGGCAAAGTGCAAACAAACTCAACACAATTACTTTTACAGATATATTTAGGATTCGCGTAATATTAAGCACGCTGTTTTTAATGTAAATTGCATATTTTAATGGATAAACTTCAAAATATTACAGGTAATTAAATTTCTAACTAACTTTTAGAAACATCGAGTACGTACTCTATTTTTTTATTTAAAAGGAATTATAAAAATTATGTTTACGAGTTGTAAAAATAGTGTGGATGTTTTGATAGGGTCCCACATGATGCATTTAGGGGTTAAAAATATACACCGCATTTAATTACATAATAAATACATATTCACGTAATTAGTATGATTATCTTTAGTAAATAATTAAAATATCTTATCACACTCCATCATCAGTAAACTAAACCGTTATTTACTGGCGTAATTAATGGAAAACAATGATAATAATTTAATGAGGGTAATTCATACGTACACCATAAATAACGTGGAATTATTTTTTACGAAATTACAACCCCGTGTTATAATTTATTTATATGAAAGTAGATGAATTACGTTCGTATAATTGCAAATTGCAATTTTATAAATTAAGGACGGGATGAGGGAAAAATACCGAGGAGGAGGGATGTAAAGGGTGTATTTATAGAGGACGATAAGACGGGAGTTTCTAAGGGATGAAATATTCAGTGGCGGTATTAATTCTCCATCGTGGAGACGACAGTTTAAGCCCGGACTTCATTATTAACGACCCCATCGATCGCGATACGCCGATGCCGAGGGGTAATTGATAAGTGCGGTGGAAAACCCTCGTCACGCAAAAATCCGCCAACTTTCCACTGTGGGTGAGTGAAGAGTACGAGGGTGAAACGTATCTTTATGTGTGTGAATATTTGAGGGAGCAGTCAATGTGCGATTAGATGTGTTTATTCACAGCGAATTGGATATCAAGCGGGATTGGAAATGAAGGTAAATTTTAAATGAGGATATTTTTAATTAATTGTAGCAGTGAAAAGGGATGCCCGCAATGTGGAATTAAATATTACCCTCATCGGATTAATAGAGCAATATTTATTATAAATTCAATAAATTGTAAATGAATAAAAAGGATAGTTGATGAAATAAATGTTGTTACAATTTTAATGAAAATTATATAATCTGTTTTGATAATATTGCATGAATGAAAGCCAATAAAACATATTATATGATTAGGAGATAAAATTGAAACTATAAACGAGTGTTTTCCACTCCCAAATTAAGCATGAAGTAAAATTTTGAGTTTAGAAAAGCCTGAATATTTGGTTTGGTTGCGTAGGAAAGCGTTATACTCATTGTTTATATACGCATCGTTTTCAAATTTTGAATGGTCTAATAATTGTATTACCTGGACACGGTTTTCAAATTTTGTACAAAATTAATAAGAAATAGTGAGGTGAATCTTATCTGTTTAGGTTAAGTGTACCTTTTAGGTTACTTTGTTCCAATACAAATAATGAAATTATGGCTAAAGGCGCGTCTGTAATTAAAGATGTCATGTAGTGACTTTTTAAAGCAAGTTCATTCTTCTTCATCATTTTTAAGCAATAATTAGATTAAAACGGAATAAAATACGAAAGAAGATAATTCCCTCTTAGTTCTTCTTTTGCTTAATTTTTAACTAGATATAAGTTTTAATATGTTTGATTGTATCAATTTTAAGATGTTTGTAGTGTCCTTATTTACACCACATTTACTATTTATTTACTGTAACTGACCCACCCACGAATGTCTGTATATTCATACTGGAAATAAATGAATTATTATTATAGCTATTTTTGGTTATTATATTACAACATGTTTTAAGTTGTACCTGTATTGTACATTTCTATATAAATGGAATTTATTCTGCTAAGAAATTAAGTAAAAAAAGACCTTTATTGGCATTTAAAAAATAAAATTACAAAAAAATAATAATAACAAAATAATGTTAGAACAAATAATTATAGCATTTCCTTTCTTTTTTCTACCCTCCGCCAACCCGGTACCGTTACCAGAAATTAAGTATTATTATTTATATTTCTGGCTCTGTTGATAAAACATACTTTTTGAATAATACGCATAAATCCTTCAAACATTTATTTATTTACTTACAATAATGATTCACGAATATGCAAAAGAAACGAGTCGAATTGAATGGAGAGCGGGCATTAATAAAAATTCCACAGTCTTTTGATGACAGATTAACGATGTGCACAGTTCAGGTCAAATACGCGCTCTATGCGCCTCGCGTCTCAGTATTGCGAAAATATTGAATTATTTTTGGGTTTTTTTATTAATTGTTCATTACAGTGAATTACAGTGGTTGATAACAGTTTATTTGAAGATTTTCTATAGTGAGATTAAAGTAGAGTTAGTATTATTAATTGTTCATTACAGTGAATTACAGTGGTTGATAACAGTTTATTTGAAGATTTTCTATAGTGAGATTATTAATTGTTCATTACAGTGAATGTAAATGTTTCTATAGTGAGATTAAAGTAGAGTAAGCTAAATACTCAATAAAATTAGTAAGACTGATCTAAAGGACTTAGTTACTAAAGCCATTTAGTTAGAAGTTAAAGACGAGTATTTGATTAGAGTCAAGTGCTAAATATTTGGAGAATTTTAGAAGTGAGATTTTAAAAGATCATCTTTGATTTATAAATGGGTAAAGATTTTATGTATCTTTAACTTGTTTAAATTTAAATTTTGTTTATAAAAATATAAATTATAAATTATAAAGTCACTTGATTTGTTCTTATTTATTAATAAATGAATAATAAGAATAAGTAAACCAAATCAAGTGAAGTAGTAGATCTTTGATTAAAACACTTGGTTTGTTTCAAATTTGTGACGTTTCATCACTGGTTAAGTGAGAAATTAATTCTTCGCAAATTTGAAACAAACCAAGTGTTTTAATCAAAGCTCTACTACTTCACTTGATTTGTTTCACTTATTCTTTTTATTCATTTATTACTAAATGACACAAATCAAGTGACTTTATAATTTATAATTTATATTTTTATAAACAAAATTTAATCATATTTTCAACAAGTGGTATTTGATTAATATTAGAACTTTGATTAAACACTTGGTTTGTTTCACTGAATTTTATTTTTACTCGAACTTGAAGCTTTAAACAAGTGTTTTCCACTCCCAAACTAAGCATGAAGTAAAATTTCGAGTTTAGAAAAGCCCCGTGAAAGTTTGGCAGGGGTCGGGAACTTTGTTCGTATAACATTCTATTTTTTAGTTAAGACTGTAGGTTGTATTATACAACACGATTATACAGGGATTTTTTCTTTTAGATAAACGTGCATAAGCTGTACATTTTCAAGTTCAATTTAAAGCTTTAAACAAGTGTTTTCCACTCCCAGACTAAGCATGAAGTAAAATTTCGAGTTTAGAAAAGCCCCGTGAAAATTTGGCGGGGGTCGGGAACTTTGTTCGTATAACATTCTATTTTTTAGTTAAGACTGTAGGTTGTATTATACAACACGATTATACAGGGATTTTTTCTTTTAGATAAATGTGCATAAGCTGTACATTTTCAAGTTCAATTTAAAGCTTTAAACAAGTGTTTTCCACTCCCAGACTAAGCATGAAGTAAAATTTCGAGTTTAGAAAAGCCCCGTGAAAATTTGTCGAGGGTCGCACAGCGACCCGAGACAAATTTTCTGGGCTTTTCTAAACTCGAAATTTTACTTCATGCGCCACACGTATAAAACACTAAAATATTGTGCATTTTATGAATATTCGAATTTCACTTAAAATCCGTGTTTTGTACGCGTGGCGCATGAAGTAAAATTTCGAGTTTAGAAAAGCCCAGAAAATTTGTCTCGGGTCGCTGCGCGACCCTCGACAAATTTTCACGGGGCTTTTCTAAACTCGAAATTTTACTTCATGCTTAGTCTGGGAGTGGAAAACACTTGTTTTAAGCTTTAAATTGAACTTGAAAATGTACAGCTTATGCACGTTTATCTAAAAGAAAAATTCCCTGTATAATCGTGTTGTATAATACAACCTACAGTCTTAACTAAAAAATAGAATGTTATACGAACTAAGTTAAAGTGTTTTATTATATTGAATTGCTTTTATTTTTACTCTTGGAATTATTAAATTGGAGTAAATAAGAGTTGGCAGAGCCTTAAAGTTTATTATAAATTAAGGCTGTAAATCAGAAGTCACAAAATACTCAAATATTTATATAATTAAACTATTTGAATTATTTAGTGCTAAAAAGTATGTCAAACTACTAGTAACACTAAATATCCTTATAATTTTATTGATCACATTGGTGATTAATTAAACGTTATCAAAATGTATGTATAAATATTAAAGTTCTCAGCTATATTAAAATCCGTATTGTATGAACAACTATTTTGTCAGTCAATGGTAACTTATAAAATTTAAGGTTATGAAAGCCCGGTTTTGTAATTTTAGTTGTTATTGCTTATACATTGGAAATTTATATCATATTCCAATAAAAATAAATATGCATAAAGTACACATGGATAGCAATATTACAAAGAATTAAATGTGACAATTCATTATGTTGCTAATGCTATTTCCAAACTAAGTAATGTCTTTTAATGTTTATATTATTAATATAATTTAATAGTAAGAATTAATATTTAGTTACTGTAATTACTTGTAATTATCTAAATCATGAAGTAACCACATTTACGATGCCACTATGGAGCATTAGATGGCGTTAACTATCGAATCCATTAATAGTTTTCGCATATTGGCCTGAAATAGTCAGAAATGTTCAGTATTCCTCACCACTGGGTCGGGACCACACTGAAGAGGACCTTGAAGTCCGAAACGCGTCTGTGGGTACCTGGTGCCGGAATGCTGAACACAAATTCATTTTTGATATTTGTTATCTGGTTTCACAAACAGAGTTCTGCTCGCTCGTGGACGAAACAGTGACCTGTATATGCACTTTGTGCATTCGTGTCACTGACGATGCCACTATGAAGCATTAGATGGCGTTAGCTATCGAAATCATTAATAGTTTCCACATATTGGCTTGAAATAGTCGAAAATGTTCAGTATTCCTCGGCACTGGGTCGGGACCACACTGAAGAGGACCTTGAAGTCCGAAACGCGTCTGTGGGTATCTGGTGCCGGAATACTGAACACAAATTCAATGCTTTCACAAACAAAGTTTAGCTCGTTCGTGGACGAAACAGTGACCTGTATATGCACTTGTGCATTTGTGTCATTGACAATGCCACTATGGAGCATTTGATGGCGTTAGCTATAGAATCCATTAATAGTAACCACATTTAAATTCAGCGCGCATTTATGACGTAAGCGATCTCTACCCCTTCTCCAAAATCTTCGATTCTGTTGATCCTTCTTACCGTATACTTGACCGTCCTTGGGTTAAAGTGGTTTATTTTATAGATTTTTGTACGATTAACCAATTTACCACCAGGGGCAAAGCTCAACTTGCTGTTTCTTTGAACGCATAAAGATATTTATTATTTGATGAGAACATGTTTAAACTAAGAAAAAGTTGTATAACTTTCTGTGTTTCTATTCAAAAGCAGGATTAGTTGTGTAGGCCTTTGCTTATATTTCTATTATACAACACAAATTCGTGGGAGCAGATTCGGGACGATTCGGCCGGTCGTGTCCCGTCCCGTTTTGCTTAATAAAGTGAGTCGTCTTGTGTTTCCGGGGGCATGCGTCGCGGGGCGTCCACATTGTCTTTGGGGACCATTGTCCCCATTGTCTGCGGAAAGGGCGGCTCGCAGACGCCCGGCGTCGGAGTCGCCGTCGCCTCGCCGAAATGCGATCCCCTTTCATGTAAACGAGCTCTTTGATTTTCTAATAATGAAGACGGGCTCTCGTCAGGGGGATAATGAGGCTGCGCCGGCTTCCACTGCAAAATGGAAAATCCCCATTCGTGTGAATTAACTGGATTAAATCCCCCACTTATCTCTCCACTCACTAATTTTTATTAATTTTACTAACATTTATAAAATTAATCAAAACTAGTCATAAAGTGAAAATAACATTAGGAACCCTTGTGGGAAAGCGAGTCCAGCTCACTGCTCGAGGGCCAGAGGGTCGTGGGTTCGAATCCCACCGGGTGTATCACTTTCTTATGCGGAAATTGGTACCTTCTGGAGCCATGGATGTTGCATCATATGTTCAATAAAAAAAAAACCTCAAGAGTGCCATGATTTCATCTTTTTTCAAATTTAAGTTGGCTACACACTTCAGGAATTGACATATAAAACGTCAGACATAATAATTATAATGTATATTTTCAGAGTTGCCAACCTAGAATATTTTCCATGTCACTCTAGAGATTTTTTTTAATTGAACATAAGATATGATTGCCTTGTGACGTCCATATGAATTATATATATCGTATGTTCAATAAAAAAAAATACCCTAGAGTGCCATGATTTTATCTTTTCTAAAATATAAGTTGGCTACACGCTTTAGGAATTGACATATAAAACGTCAGACATATAAATTATAATGAATAATTTCAGAGTTGCCAACCTACAATATATTCCATGGCACTCTAGAGGTTTTATTTTATTGAACATACGATAGTATATATGTGGATAAGTTAATTTGAAAAAAATCGAAAATAATTAATACAAATAGCAGCTGACTGTATGGCCAAGAGCTGAGGTAAAAAAGAGAACAGTTTTTTTAACATATTCATCATTACCAAAGTAGAACTTTTTTTACTGAAGTAAAAGCACGAGTAAATACACTTTTCAAACCAATAATTCTTTATTACTGCTATACACCATTAAATATCCCTTATACTTGTATTTATGTATAGAGTTTTCCAATTCTCCAAACCGACAAAAACCCCGTTTATTGTTGTTGTTTATTTTTTTCGCGTGGGGAGTTGGTCGAAGATAAGGAAAAAAACTCGGGTGATTTACTTTTATGGCATTTTCCAAATCGACAAATTTCACCGAGTAATATGCAGAAAAGTAAATTTATCTAAATGTTCCCTAAATGATATTTACGGCCCATTTCCATTTATTTATCCTCCCTTTATTTTCTTTTTTCGCTTGCCCCCGAAAAATTTCGACCTAATTGCACAGAAATCATGTTTATTGCAGAAAAGAGTATACAGAAAACTATAGGTATGGATTTCGCGAGGGGGGGAGGGCCAATAAAATAGCCCAAGGGATATTATCCTCAGTCATAATTCGGTTTTATGACTTTTAGTGCTTCCGATTTATTCCGGCATTAGTGTTGATTTATGGGCGGGATCAAGGAAGGGAAAATTGCGGAATCGATATAAGTAATACACGTGCCGGGTATCATTAAAATCCTTTAAGTGGATATTCAAGGGATTTAAGTTAATTGCTTAACAATTTTCGTGTCACTATCTTTGATTTTAATGTTCCTCTTTAAAGAAAAAAAAAATTAATGGAAATAATCAAATTCACAATAAAATGCAGAAAAACAAAAAGAACATAACTGTACATAGCAGGGGTGTCGGATTGAATAAGAAAATGAGAAACGCGATAATAGAACTAAATTTTATAAAACTCTATAATAAAAGTTGAAGTTAGATTGAAATCTTCAACAAACATTTCTTTTGACTTCCCCAATGTCTTAAGCGACGATTGCAATGGTTATCCCAATGATATCTTCCAATGTATTTAATCTTATTTACAATATAATAAACAATGTGTATAATTTTGATAATACGATTTTATTAATGACTTCTTTATATATGACTAATGTGTAATAATAATAATAACAATAAGGATTTCAAACTCCCGCTATTAGCGTGGATTCAAACCTTACTTTGAAGTTTTATCCGGTTGTGTTCTATGCTACTAGTTCATCCAGCTGGCCACCGGGAGCGCTAGTGGGAGTTTCCATAGATTAGTATGGATTCTGGCCCTCTTATAAATTAATTTCTCTATGGTACATAGTGTAGAATTTGACTTAGTATTAAAAGTATTAAAATAAAAAGATTCGTAACAGGGAGTGCAAAAATTTTCACAAGTACATCGTTTAAAAATTCTTTACAAAAGGCAATAAATTGTAACGCAGTCCCAATGATATCTTCCAATGTATTTAATCTTATTTACAATATAATAAACAATGTGTATAATTTTGATAATACGATTTTATTTATGACTTCTTTATATATGACTAATGTGTAATAATAATAAGAACAATAGGGATTTCAAACTCCCGCTATTAGCGTGGATTCAAACCTTACTTTGAAGTTTTATCCGGTTGTGTTCCATGCTACTAGTTCGTCCAGCTGGCCACCGGGAGCGCTAGTGGGAGTTTCCATAGATTAGTATGGATTCTGGCCCTCTTATAAATTAATTTCTCTATGGTACCTAGTGTAGAATTTGACTTAGTATTAAAAGTATTAAAATAGAAAGATTCGTAAGAGTGAGTGCGAAAATTTTCACAAGTACATCGTTTAAAAATTCTTTACAAAAGACAATAAATTGTAACGCAGTCCCAATGATATCTTCCAATGTATTTAATCTTATTTAGAATATAATAAACAATGTGTATAATTTTGATAATATGATTTTATTTATGACTTCTTAATATTTTATATGACTAATTTGTAATAATAATAATAACAATAAGGATTTCAAACTCCCACCATTAGCGTGGATTCAAACCTTACTTTGAAGTTTTATCCGGTTGTGTTCCATGCTACTAGTTCATCCAGCTGGCCACCGGAAGCGCTAGTGGGTGTTTCCATTGATAAGTATGGGTTCCGGCCCTCTTATAAATTAATTTCTCTATGGTACATAGTGTAAAATTTGAATAAATTGCAGAAGGAGAAACACAGAAAAAGAATAGTTGTAGATGTGTGAAAAGAATCGCACTTTAATGTTTTCGAAATATTCTACGACCAAGTACTGGCATTTTATTATATTTAATTATTTAGTTATGTTTAAATTTGTTAATAACTTATGATATGTCAATTACTTTTAATTAAATTGTCAAAAAATACGATTTCTTGATGTCCAAAATAATAGCAATTCTGAAAAATTCTTAATAAATTTTCAAATTTATGATAAATTTTAGTAATTACTAAACTTCTTGGAAATTCACACTTGTATGAAAATTTTAGAGATAAACAAAAATCTTCAAAAATTTACAAAAACGTTAATTGAAAATGTCGAAAAGTAAAGAAATGCCAAAAATTGGGAGTATTCTGAAAAAGCGTGAAGAATTTATTGATGCACATATTTAATTTGTTTTATTAAATGGGCAGTATATTTCTAACTTTAGTATAAATCAGTGTTTTTAAGCGTGGCGCATGAAGTAAAATTTCGAGTTGAGAAAAGCATGAAATCCAAATTCTGCTCAATCTGAGATAGATAAACATTCGTTAGAGAATAATTATTACTTTTTTCAAAAATTTCATTTGTTTATAAAATCTTGTCCGAACCTCGAAGTGCTGGATAATCCAATTTTGATTAAAATCGGATTATTTTGCAGTTTCAAGTCCACTATGTTGGATTCGCCAAAGATTAAATATTATGTCTAGGGAGGATAAGAGCCCAAATGTTTGTTAAAAACTTATATGTTATTGGGAGTATTCTGAAAAAGTGTGAAGAATTTATTGATGCACATATTACACTTTTTTTATTAAATGGGCAGTATATTTCTAACTTTTCTATAAATCAGTGTTATATACGCGTGGCGCATGAAGTAAAATTTCGAGTTGAGAAAAGCCTGAATTTGGATTTGGACGCTGCGCGTCCAAATCCAAATTGTGCAGGCTTTTCTCAACTCGAAATTTTACTTCATGCTTAATCTGGGATTGAAAAACATTCGTTAGAGAATAATTAGGGTTTTTTTTTAATTTCATTCGTTTATAAAATCTTGCTGGACCTCGAAGTGCAGGATAACCTAATTTTGATTAAAATCAGATTATTTTGTAGTATCAAGTCCACCATGTTGGATTCGCCAAAGATTCAGTATTATGTCCAGGGGTAGGGGGGATAAGAGCCTAAATGTTCGTTGATAACTGATATGTAAATTATTTTTACCTGAAACAAAATAAATATTAATTTTAGGGCATGAATTTACTCGCTTTGTGATTCTTTTTTGATAATTTCAATCATCTTAACTCCTATAATTTATTACGAGTTGATAAAATATGCGAGTATTTATGCAAAAATAAACCTTATTGCCCCAATTCGTTACAAATACACGTTTTGTATAAACAGACTTTTAGTTGGTTTACCCAATTCGAAGCTTCTATATTTTTTCTCTAAGGCATTCTGCTTAGTAAGCCTCATTATTTATTTTCATAATTCCTTGTAACTTAAACCGAGTAAATACATAATTCTAGCGAATTAATTAGTGTCTGATATTTCAGAAATGTTTAATTATCTCATGTAATACCACTAGTTGTTTGGAATTTTCGGAAAGACTCCGTTTTTAATGAAAGCTCAGTTGCCTAGCAATGGAACGAGATGAAATTGTCTCTGAAAAAGGCACGAGATCGTAGAGCGAGTGACTTTTTCTGACAGTATCATCGAGTTGAATTGCCAGCCATTGATGCACACACGCAACATTAATAATTTTTTGTTAATTAAATTACTAAATAAGTTAGTTTGATATACATTATTTGGCCTGACTCGGAAATGTATGAAGAAATATATCAATATTATGTTATTTAAATATTTCGATTATTACTCATTTAAAAAAAAATAATGTGAGTGTATTTCTAACTTCACAATATTTCAGTGTCTTATGCGCGTGGCGCATGAAGTAAAATTTCGAGTTTAGAAAAGCCTGAAAATTTGGTTTGGCCGCTCCGCTTCGCGGAGCGGCCAAACCAAATTTTCAGGCTTTTCTAAACTCGAAATTTTACTTCATGCTTAGTCTGGAAGTGGAATCACTCGTTCTAAACTTCATACTGCACGTTTTTATAGAAAATCGACGAATGCCTGAAATTTTACAGCAATACATTATATATATTTAAAAAAAAAATTTGAGTATGTAATATAAGTAAGTGTAAGTGCAGAGTTTTACGTAAAATCAACTTTTAGTGTTATCTCTATAATTGCTCGGCCGTTAATGGGTTAAGGCAGCTAACCTTACGTGTATAAAAACAAAGTCTTTCTTAATGATTTCGATTTTCGAAATTTGGGTCTGGACCACACTGAAGAGGACCTTGAAGGCCGAAACGCGTCTGTGGGTACCTGGTGCCGGAATACTGAACACAAATTCAAAGTCTTTCTTGACAAAAATTATTTAAATGGTATGGTATTTGAATGATTATTTAATAAAATTAAATAACAAAAAATAATTTCTTGTCAACGATTAATGTAAACGTTGACAATAAATGATTTTTTGTTATTTAATCTTATTATTTATTAGCAATTAAAATAAGTGCAGTTAAATGTTGTAATATAAACAAGTTATTTCTCTTAATTATTCGAGGAATAATCTACAACTTTTGTCTCATTTAAACCAGAAGTTCCTCGTATTGCATTTAATATGTTCTCGTGATGACACTTATCTAAATTATTAATCTGAACCGTCTTATTTTCTCATGTTATGTGCCCATAATTTTAAAATACTTACCAGATCTGCTTGTGATGTTTTTGCTGGTAATTCGTAGTTGTGGATATTACAAAAGGATATGAATTTTTTCCAAACATATTTTTTTTTAAACGTGTTTTATTTTGACATTTACAGAGCTAGTACAAAAATATGTATTTATATGATAAATTAACAATATTTGTATCATCTTTGTAATGGTCCATTGTGTCCATCCCTCGGTCCTCGCCTCGTGATGCATGGGTCAAACCCGATCCCGGGCTATCGGTATTGAAGGATATCTGGTTGTTGGTCTTCAATTAGTTTCCTTATTATATTTCATTATTTATCAGTTTGTTTTCTATTTTGAGTTTGAACGGAACTAATTTCAGTGTTTTTATATGTGTTGATAATTTGTTGTATTTGTGTATTATGTCTGTTGTCAGGTGTTGCGTGTATTTTTTTTATAATTGTGTTTGTTGGAATTGTTTTCTTTAATAATTCATCAGTTTCTTGATCTGTGTTACTTTCGAAGTGATTTAGTATAAAATGAATGAATAAATATGGCAGGTGATAGATTTACATATACGGTAAAAAAATCGATAAGACCATCGATAATTTGGAAAGACCACTGCGATAGCAAATGTTTTCACGGAAAGACCGCAATGACAACTAATCAAAATCAGTTATTTAGATTTTAATTAAATAATCATTTACTAGATTATTTATTTTAAATCTAAATAACTGATTATTATTAGTTGTCATAACGGTTTACATGTTGTTTCATTTATAATTTTAGTAGAGTCAAAATCGACTGAAATTATAAATGAAACAACACACCTGTATTTTTTTCATATTGAGAAATTTAACAAGATTCTAGTATCAATTAATAATATGAGCTCTGAATAACTAGAATTCGTTAGCAATCAGAAAATTCAATAGATATCGTTGGTTATCAGAATAAAAATTAATCCCAAAGAAATCATAGAAAACGACTCAAAATAATATTTTATTTTAAAAGTAAGAATTATGAAAATATAGAATGAGGTTTTTTTCACAATTCTTACTTTTTTTAATATCATATTTTTGAGTTTTCTATAATCTAAAAAAAAATTTTTACTGTTTTCAACGAAATCCTAGCCAATTTTCTGATTGCTACAAATTCTAGTCAAGTTATAACTCCTATCAATAATTGTTTAGTTTATCAGTAAATTTTTAATCGCAGTCACAGATCACCTGCAAAACACTTAAAACAATTTAAATACCTTTTTTCGCCAAGATAAAAATATTTATACCGAAATATATATTTTCTGATTGCTACATATTCTAGTCAATTTAGAACTCCTATCATTCATTTTTTAGTTGATCAATACATTTTTAATCCCAAAAAATCACAGATCATCTGCAAAACACTTGAACAATTTAAATAACTTTTTTCGACAACAAAAATATTTTTATATTTACACTGAAATATTGAACTTTTACAACCTTCCAAATGGCCAATGAAATAATGCGAAATTCAATTTCAGCGCTTGTCTAAATGTGATTTGTAAGTTACAAATAAAAATTGCAGCTCAAACTATTGATTATTTAATGCTGAATCAATAACTTTTTGTTACAGTAAATTTAAGTTAAAGTTTTACACAACAAAGCGCGCTTTGAAGGCAGTCGCACAAAAACTGATAAAATTTTAAAATTAAAAAAAAGAAATATGTTTTTAGGTAAATTTAAAACTGTTTTGAGGTACAATATTTAGAGTTGAATGCGCCTTTATTTGAGGTACAGTTAGTTTCTGTGGCTTAAAAATATAAATAAACGCCAAAAGACAAATCTTTGTTAAAAGTCGTGTTTTTTTCAAGATGTTTTATTCCAGTTGGAGCTAATAAGATTGTTTTTCTAAGAAAAATAAATACACCACAATATTTCTAATGCTGCTGGAAACGTGTGGGATTTTTTTGAGATTTTTAAGAAATTTTAATCTTCATCTGTAAATTGAAAATGTATGGAAAAACGTCAAATTTTCTAACAAAATTTTTATTTTAAAAATTATCCTGAAAAATTCAAAAATCATCTTTAAAATACCAACAACAATTTAAAGAAAACGTTTTCTTATACCAGGCTTTCATTAATTCCCGAACCCCACGTGACCAAAAATAATAGGCAACCAAATGTACAAGGTGGTATGGCTCACACAAAAATTCCCTAGATTTAAAAATATTTATTCGCCGGCGTATTTTTATGACGACTGAAAATATTATATTTAAAATGATTAAAAAATAGGCTCATCTTCAAAAATGTAACTAATTTTTATTAATTTTTTTTCTTAAACACGAACAGAACATACAAAGTTAACAACAAATAAAGAAACAACAAATATTAAACCTAATAACTAAAAAGATTAATAGCTTAAAATTAAAAAAAAATATAATAAGTGTTATATATGTCCTCCTTCTTCTCTTACACATAAATTTATCCTACGCCGCATATTATCAAACACATGATGGAGTTCATTTTCGGTGATATTTTGTACCTCTTGCATAATTGCTACTTCTAAATTTTCGAGAGTATTGATCCTATTTTTGAAGATATTACTTTTTATTCGACCAAATAGATAATAATCTAAAGGTGTCAAGTCTGGACTGCGAGGAGGCCACACACCTCTACTAATTATTCTGTTTTCATAAAATTCAGCTAAATACCGAATGGCTGCATTTGCAGTATGTGCTGTGGCCCCATCTTGCTGAAAATAGCCCAATCGAAGCTCATCGTCGTGCATTTGTCCAATAGCTTCTTCTAAAATTAACCGATACCGTTCAGCAGTGATAGTTTCTCTAAAAAATATTGGGCCAATTATCCTTCTCCTAGACATAGCTATCCAAATTCCTAGCTTTTGGGGATGCAGAGGTGTTTCCTCCAATACATGGGGATTTTCTGTCGCCCATGTCCTGTAATTTTGGCTGTTCACGTACCCAGATAAATGTATCCACGCTTCATCAGAAAAAAAGGTAAGATCAAGTACGTCATCATTATTTAACTGTTCATTAAACCACTGGCAGTATCGTACTCGCTGAATAAAGTCTGGTGGATGTAATTGATGCACTACTGAGACTTTGTAAGGATGCATATTTAGTGATTTTGTGAGTGCTTTATGGCAGGTTTCAACAGAGAGTCCTATAAAGTAGCACATTATTAATTCACGGTTAATTTATACTGGAATTTTTAAATATAAAAACCCCAATCAATAGGATTTGTTTTACCTGATTGGGCTGCCAATTTCGGTACGGATTTCTTAAGACTTCGTTCCATCCTCACTCGAATATCTTCGACAACATCATTAGTTAAGACTGTCGGTCTACCAGTGGATTTTCCTTTGCAAATGAAATGTTTGTCTTCATATCTTTTAATAAGAACTTGCTTATGATGTTTAAAAGTATCATACGCAATTACCGCATCTGGAAATTCTTCATGAAACTGCTCAATGCAAGACTGCAGAGAATAACTCCAGTTGCCGTCAATATTACGTGAAGCACTACGAAAATGTGCCATCAAAATAAACGCGTCTTGCTCCGTTGTAAATACCATTTTCGCAGTATTTGCTTATCCTAGCAAATTGACTCTGCAAAATAAATAGAAATAAAACTCAATGTTTCAGAATAATTAAACAATTTTTGCTTACCTGAAAATTCCGGGCGAATCTTGTAAGATCTCAAAGGTTGGTTTTACGATGCACCGCGCATAAACGTTTATGTCAAATTTGACTTTAGTAACGTTTGGTTACTTTTTTCATAGCCTCCAACGTACAAATACAATAATTTACGCGGCAATTTTAAATTTAGTCACGTGGGGTTCGGGAATTAATGAAAGCCCTGTATATTATATTTTCACTTGTAAATAAAACACTTTTTACTTTGTTTAACCACTGTATTAGACTATTTACTAGTCGAAACTATAGTCAGAAATTAAGTGCAAAGTACAGTGGTTAAACAAAGTAAAAAAGTGTTTTATTTACAAGTCTATTCAAGATGTACCACAAAGTGAACGCCTTCAACACAAAACTGTTTATTATATTTTCACTGAAATGTTTAACTTACTGATTTTCAATAAATTAGTTACATAACATCATTTGTAAGTTCCGAACACAAATTGCAACTCAATTATTTATAATTGATTTATTCCACTGAAAGTTAGTGAACAGTTTCAATTAATGTTTATTTATTTAACCGTATTTATTAAAACTTTCCAAGAATTACATTTGATTTTCTCCACTGGAAATTTGTAGACAGTTTTAATTTATATTTATTTACCCAACCGTATTTATTAAAATCTTTTAAGAATTGTAATTGATTTTTTTTTCTATTAAAAGTTAGTGTAGTGTTTTAATTAAGCTATATTTTCCAAACTCTTTTTATTTTACTCTACTGAAAGTTGAACAGTTTTAATTTATTTTAATTTATCAAACCGTATTTTGTAAAATCTACTAAGAATTTTAATTGTTTTTTTTTCTACTGAAAGTTAAAGTTAGTAGACTGTTTTATTAAGGCTTTATTTATCTAACACTATTTATTAAAATTTGTATCTTTCGAATTATAATTGATTTTTTTCCAGTCGAAGTTATTGATCAGCTTTTATTCAGCTTTATTTATATTACCTTAATTATTACAATTTCCTAAGAATTATTTTTGTTTATCCATCCAGTATCCAGAAATCCCAAACTAAATTCACTCAATTTTCACTTATACACACACACTTTATCACATTTAACAATAAACATTTTTGCATACAAAACCGAAATAATTTTGGAAAAACGCGAGAGCTTGAGATCACTAACGTGCAGATTCAACTCGACTGAATTAAAATTGTTGGCATATCCAGCGCTTAAAGGTTAAACAACTCTTATCAGAAATCTATTTATAGGAATTCGGCACCTTTTTCTGTATTCACAAAAATATAAAGCTCATTATTTTTAATTTCATTTTCATAAAATAATTCAGTTTTACTATTTATCTATTTTTTTTAACGCATTATTAACTGTATTTACACATGATCTTAATCAAGTCTAACCCGTTAACGGCCGAGCAATTATAGAGTTAACTGTAAACGTTGAATTGATTTTGAGTTACGTGAAGATCAAATTTATTTGACGAATAAAGCACTAATAACCTTTCTTCACACTTTAATTTGAATTACCAAATGTACATTTCGGACACAAAGTGACCATTATCAATGGATTAACACTAAATATAAAAATGTTTTATATTTAGTGTTAATCCATTGATAATGGTCACTTTGTGTCCGAAATGTACATTTAGTAATTCAAATAAAAGTGCCAAGATAGGTTATTAGTGCTTTATTCGTCAAATGTAAACGTTGATTTTAGGTAAAATTCTGCACTTCCTTTTATGATTTCTATGGATGGCTTATTGTATTACATACTGTTTTCTATTAAATATACATAATGTATACCCTGTAAATTTTCAGGCAATAGTCCATTTTACATAAAAACGTGCAATATAAAGTTTAAAACGAGTATTTCCACTCCCAGACTAAGCATGAAGTAAAATTTCGAGTTTAGAAAAGCCCCGTGAAAATTTGTCGAGGGTCGCGTAGCGACCCGAGACAAATTTTCTGGGCTTTTCTAAACTCGAAATTTTACTTCATGCGCCACGCGTATAAAACACGAAGGTATTGTGAAGTGCAAAGTATATTGCTAAAACAGTATGCTAAAGTATTTTTAAAGCTTCACTTGAAATCAGTGTTTTATATGCGTAGCGAAATATGTATGGTTTAGGAAAGCCTGACCATTTGAATTTGTCGGCGCGTTTCGCTTCGCTCCGGAAAACTTGCAGGCATTTCTAAATTAGAAATTGTACTTAATGCTTAATCAAGGAGTGGAAACACTCTTTAGAAGCTTTAAATTGATCACATTTAGTGAAACAATGAATATCTGAAATGGTACAATGTATAAAATCTGGATATGCGTACTTAAAAGATAAACTTCCTCTATATCAAGGGTTCTCAACCTTTTTCAGGTCGCTCCCCCCATATATTTACGCCCTCCCCTCCCTGATTTTATTTGGTTATTTTTTAAATTCTGTATTGTGGAGGCTTCTACTTCGTTATACATGTTAATTACACAATGAAACACTTTTAACTTTGTTTGTATAACACGTTTTATTTAATGTGACTGCAGTTTCGACAAATTTAGCTTGTCATTATCAAACATGTTTGATAATGACAAGCTAAATTTGTCGAAACTGCAGTCACATTAAATAAAACGTATTATACAAACAAAGTTAAAAGTGTTTCATTGTGTTTTTTTTTTTGTTAGATTGAAACACCATTATAGTCTTATTCCACTTCACCTACTCTTCAAGAAATCTGTCGCTCCCCCCCGATATCATGCCGCGTCCCCCTAATGTGGTGTGCCCCCCGGTTGAGAAACCCTTCTCTCTATAGATGACTTTTAATGAATTTCAATTCATTGATATGTTTCAGACATTTCATGCTTTCATCGGTTTTTTTCTTTCAATTTTTATATTTACGTTATTTTTAGAAATATCCCGTCTGATACACTTTGTACATAAAAATAAATCTGTCCCATTCACCTGGATTTTTTCACTCTCACTCTCGACCCATTGAAAAGAAAAAGTTCCCGAATCCTATTAGGGTTATTAAAGGGACCGAACGTTTTTTGTTCGCCTCTGTCCTCCCTTTTTTCCCGCAGTTTGCCGAATTTTCGAGTGAAACGTCCCCGCGGGCTGGATGCAAAATTCAGCCCGCAAAGTGACTCCCTTTTTTCGGTCGCTCCCTTAAAAATTCACGCAACCCTTGTTCCATTCTTCGGGGGTCCTTTGTACCGGACCCGCTCTGTTCAAAATTAATGGGCACACATTCTCGTGTTAATATTCATGACGGGGGTATTATAATTAAAAAGTGCTGTTGAATTTTCTTTGGAGAATAAAGTTAAATATCACACTTTGTGTTTCATTCCTTCTTGTTGTAGAAATTACTGTAATAATTTTACAGATCAGACAGTGGCTAAGAAAAATTAAAATATATAAAGACAATACAAATTAATATGATGTATTAGTTTTGTACTTAAACTATAGTGATTTTTTTAAAATGTACAATATAAAATAATTACACTTTTTTCGCAAAGCGAAACGTAATCGCTTTGCAAAAAATCCAGATTCCAAGGCTTTTTCAGATTCGAAATTTAAATACTATTAATTTTCCATGTACTCGTATTTAATTACTGTTGTATAATCCAATGCCCGTCAAGGTATTAGTTCGGGAAGTATTTGTTTCAATGAGTGTTTGATTTAGTCTGTATGGCAAATTTGTTGCAGATTGTGCAAAGAATCATACTTTTAACATTTTAACGAGTTTTTCTCCTAAAACAACTGTATTGCTTACAAATTTACCGAATTACCAATAATTGAAAAATGTCGTAAAATTTACGATCGCAAATAATAATTGCTGCCATTTTTTAATTATTAGTAAATAGGTAAATTTATAAACAATATAGTTGTTTTAGGGGAAAACTCGCTAAAACGTTAAGAGGGCGATTTTTTACACAGTCAATAACAAATTTGTCATTAACCCATTAACGGCCGAGCAATTAAAAAGATAACTCTAAAAGTTGATTTTAGGTAAAATTCTGCACTTCTTTTTACGATATCTATGAATGAATTATTGTATTAAATACTGTGAATTTTTCATATAAATACACATAGTGTATACGCTGTAAATTTTCAGGCATTCGTCGATTTCATATAAAAACGTGCAGTATGAAGTTTATAACGAGTGATTCCACTCCCAGACTAAGCATGAAGTAAAATTTCGAGTTTAGAAAAGCCTGAAAATTTGGTTTGGTCGCTCCGCGAAGCGGAGCGGCCAAACCAAATTTTCAGGCTTTTCTAAACTCGAAATTTTACTTCATGCGCCACGCGCATAAAACGCTGAAATATTGTGAAGTTAGAAATACATTCACATTATTTTTTTTAAATGAGTAACAATCGAAATTTTTAAATAACAAAATATTTACATTTTTCTTCATACATTTTCAAGTCAGGTCAAATAATATAATATATCAAATTAATTTATTTAGTAATTTAATAACCAAAAATTAATAATGTTGCGTGTATGCATCAATGGCGCTTAATGGGTTAATAGAATAAACTAATTCTGTTTCATAAAGAGTGAACACAATAATTGAGTTTTTATTATTATTGCAGTTGTTAATCGTGTCACGTGACGTAAAATGATCGTCTTTTCTTTTTTTTATTGTTCGGTTGGGGAGGGCTTTCTTTTTGCTCGTTTAAAAAGTAGCAGCGGGATGCCATTAAGTTAAGCTCGGATATTTGTCGTTGTGCCGAGGAGCTCAATAACTTCGATGTAAATGATCAAAGTTTTTCTCGCCCCCCTTTCTTAAGTACGAAGTTTTCCTCGTCGGAAACAGTCATTGTTTGGATTTAGAAAAGACAGTTAAAAAGCGTAAATATTGTCAGCCTTATTAAAAGACATTAGCATACAGCTTTTAACACGATTCTAAGCATGATATTACCATTTCCGATTTATAAAACGTTCTACTATACTATTGTTAGTTTACAACTAATAATTTAATAGCGTGGTACCGCTAGTTTAGGTTTTATTTATAACCTCAATTATCATAACAAAGTTAGATTATTTGGATTTTTTTAATAATGATATAAACCTACATACCTGATCAGTATGTTTTGAATCTCCCTTGAAATCAGTGTTTTAAACACGTGGCGCATGAAGTAAAATTTCGAGTTTAGAAAAGCCTGAAAATTTGGTTTGGTCGCGTAGCGCGTAGCGCTACGCGACCAAACCAAATTTTCAGGCTTTTCTAAACTCGAAATTTTACTTCATGCTTTGTCTGGGAGTGGAAAACACTCGTTTCAATCAAATAATTCAGCAGAAGATATAGATTTTCACAAACATAAACAAATATTTTACACTGTGCAAAATAACCTCTAAATTACTTGATTACAATGAAGTTGGAACACATAAAAATGCAGTGCTGCCACCTTCAGTTTATTAATATATCAAAATTAACCAATAGCATGTAGATTTTGATCTGTTAATACAAATTGTTAGTATCCTGTTTGTACGTGTCTAATAGAGATTAACTAGGATTAAACTATGATGATATTAACGGAAATTCTATTAATGAGGTTGTGTATTACGTATATAAAAAATAATCAATATAAATTCGAGGTATCAATTGAAAACAATGTTAATAATCAACCTCTTAATGCACTGAGCCGAGTTATCTCGGTTTATGGAAATTGATCATTTTAGTTTACCCGAATATACACGAACAGTTTAGATTTGTGTTTGTACGGAAGGTTTCAGCCGACTTAACTCGAGTTGGCGTATTATGGCAATTTTTATTCACAATTTTTAACAAACGTTATATTAAAAAAATAAGTAACTGTAAGACCTAGGCTAGATACTAGGGTTTACTAAAGGAAATGAACCTTTATCGGCCCAATAAAATAATACATACTAATATACAAATTAGGGATGGGTAACTCCTGAGCAAGTCGACTCAAAGAGTTAGCTCAGTAAAGTGATCTGGTGAGCCAAATGACTCAGTTCGAAATATGCAGCTCTTTTTGATCCATGGCTCATTTTGATTCGCCCACTCTTTCAGAATGAATGTAGATTCGCAATGCATTAACAGATCTTTATTTTCACGCAGCTTGCGGGTCGTCGGGCCGGCTTCTCTCTTAGCCTTGCTAAACATGCACTTTTTACTTTTTCCATTTGTACACTACTCAATTCATTTCTAAAAACTGAATATTTTTTACGGCAATTTTTAAACCTGCGCTATCTGTTTATTTAGATAGAAATTCGCCTCTTCTTAGTTCACAGATACTACAATATAAATATCATAAGCAAAAACCGATGTTTACTATGTAGTAAACATTACAAGTGAAATTTTTCTTTCGTCACCATTTTGTAACCAAAATTGCACATATAATAAGAAGTGTTTGTTATTGTAGTAAGAACGTAGCTATCGTTATATTTCCATCATGTTATTGCAGCATCATCGATTCGAGTTACGACACATGCGAATGGAGTTAAATATACATTGAGTTGGCGAATCGACTCTAAAAGAGTTACGGCGGCTCTTGAATCCGACTGAGCGGACTGAGCTAGCTCACTCATCGGGATCCAACTCCGCGGTTCGGATTTGGATCGCGATGATTTATGACGGCTCTTGAATCGAACTGAACCAGTTCATTTTGCTGGGCTCTTAAATTCGACTGAGCTAGCTCACTCATCGGGATTCAACTTCGAGGTTCGGAGTTAAATCGCGATGTTTCCGTGCTGAATTTAAACACACTTGAAGTGTAATCGCACGAAATCAATACGCGTTTACTATAATTTTGAATAAATATACACTCTTACGTTTTTATATAAATTATGATTAAATTATTGCAGTCATTGTATAATCGAAATAATTAATTACCGCGTCGCTTAATTCAATGAGTTAGCTAATCAGATGGATCTCTAAGAGTCAGAACTCTCGGCGGATCGCTGGCTCATAACTGAGTCATGTAATTCTTTTGAGCTGGCTCACTAAACCAGCTCTTTAAAGTCAGATCTTGTGAACCAGCTCACTGAAAAGAGCCATTTCGTCCATCTGTTATACAAATTCAAACATAATTCTCACTGGTATCCTACACTACATTTTTACAAACGGACAAAAACACAAATTCGAACGACAACAAAACATCTAAATAAACTCAGCAGCTAGCTACATCTTCCTTCTTATTCTCCTTAGCTCCTTTACCACCTTTATCTCGCTTCCGCTCTCACACAAACTCTCTTCACGTGTACTACCTTTCATACTTCCTTTTATTTGTACCACCGCACACACAATTATCCAGTGCTCCCATTAATCTTTCTCCCTTTCACAAAAAACACACTTCACATATTCTTCTCCCATTCATATCTTTCTTCTTTTTTCTTCACTCTCACATCTGTACCAAGCTAGTAAACACACATCCCTCCCTATTTAGTATTTCCAATATACAAATTCTATAATATGGATTTCAGAGTGCTACTGATTAGAGTTCATAAACGAATCTAGAGATAAACGCATGGAGTTTAGAGTATAGGTGTAGAGTGTGCTATTTGGAGATCAGTGATTTTTAGGTAAACGTTTTTAATCAAAAGTTTAGATTCCAATAATCTAGTATGGAGACTAAAGCCTAGACTTAATTAGCGTTTAGTTTCCTTTCTGGTCTAGAATTTAAATTGTGCAGTCTAGATCTACGCTTACCACCTAATGCCCAGTCAAGACTTAAATACTCCTAGAGTACAGGAGTCCACAGAATAGAGTGGACAGACTAGAGTTTACAGACTAGAGTTTACAAATTAGAGCCTACTGACTAGTCTACAGGCTAGAGTTTACAGATTAGAGTCTATAGACTAGTCTAATGACTAGAGTCTATAGAGTACAGACTCGAGTCTACAGGCTAGAGTTTAGAGATTAGAGTGTACAGACTAGTCTAAAGACTAGAGTCTACAGAGTACAGACTAAAGTCTACAAAGTATAGACTAGAGTCTACAGGCTAGTGTTTACAGATTAGAGTCTACAGACTAGTTTACAGACTAGTCTACAGACTAGAGTCTACAGAGTTCAGACTAGAGTCTACAGGCTAGAGTTTACAGATTAGTCTACGGACTAGAGTCTACAAAGTTCAGACTAGAGTCTACAGAGTTCAGACTAGAGTCTACAGGTTAGAGTTTATAGATTAGAGTCTACAGACTAGTCTAAAGACTAGAGTCTACAGAGTACAGACTAGAGTCTATAGGCTAGAGTTTAGAGATTAGAGTGTACAGACTAGTCTAAAGACTAGAGTCTACAGAGTACAGACTAAAGTCTACAAAGTATAGACTAGAGTCTACAGGCTAGAGTTTACAGATTAGAGTCTACAGACTAGTTTACAGACTAGTCTACAGACTAGAGTCTACAGAGTTCAGACTAGAGTCTACAGGCTAGAGTTTACAGATTAGTCTACAGACTAGTCTACAGAATAGAGTCTACAAAGTTCAGACTAGAGTCTACAGAGTTCAGACTAGAGTCTACAGGCTAGAGTTTACAGATTAGAGTCTACAGACTAGTCTACAGACTAGAGTCTACAGAGTTTACAGACTACAGTCTATTGACTGGATTCTTCAAATTAGTCTACAGACTAGAAGTTACATATTAGAGTCTACAAACTTGAGTCTATAGACTAGAGTCTACAAACTAGATTCTACAGACTAGAGTCTAGACTGTCTAGAGAACAGGCTTGTTAAAACAAACTTTTTTTTCATTTTAATTAAAACAGTTTTTTTACAATCGTGTTTTTTCATTAAAACAGGGTTTAAAACATTTACAATTAAAAACATGCTTAAAACGTGTTTAAAACATGTTTAAAAGGTGTTTAAAACATAACATGTTTAAAACACGTTTTAAATCACATTTATGCATACACGATTGTGATATTTTATTGTGATAACATTATGCCGTGCGTTTTATTTAAGTATAGCCATAGGGATTTACAAGGTCAAAATTGAACCCCATGTTAACTTTTGTTATCGATCAAATTTGAAACAATTTATTGTTTTCATTAAAAAATCAACTTTTCTATGAAATGTTCAATATTAGAAACACATAAACATGTTAGAATTTGTTATTTTAGTTTTCAAGTTTATCAAAACAAATACTTACATTATGACATTTTCCTAAGTTGATTTTTTAGCTCTATTATTTGTATTACTAATTTCAAATATGAAAGCAAAAATTAAGAAATCTAATATGTTTAAGTCCTTCTAGCATTGTACATTTCATAGAAAAAATTTTGAGTTATCAATAAAACCAAAAAATGGTTTCAAATTTGTACGACAACAAAAGTTAACATGATGTTATTAATTAAGACGAATTGTTTGCATTTTACACTAATATTTCGTAATTTTAAATATTATGAGGCACATTTTTTACTGTGTAAATCCCTATGGCCATACTCAAATAAAACGCAGTACATTTTGAATAATGTAGTTTGAAATATATTCAACAATTTCTCCAACATTTAAAAACACAAGCAAAAAATATTAATAAAGCAGTATAAAATATAGTTTGGCTTATTTAAGATAATAAAGAAAACGTTTTAATCAAATTTAACGTATAAAACATATTTTAAACGAATATAACATTTAAAACATATTTAAAACCAATCCGTGTAATACAACATGACTGTTTTAAACATGTTTAAAACACTGTTTTAAAACAAAATGTTTTAAACACAACAACCCTGCTAGAAACTAGAGTCTATGCTATCTAGAGACTCCAGTTTGGAATCTACATAACTTGACTACTTAATGTCTACACGACTTTACCAAATTTTCAGGCTTTTCTAAACTTCAAATTTTACTTCATGCGCCAGGCGTATAACACACTGCTATTTAATGTGAAGTTCAAAATATACTGCTTGAGTATACGTTTATATTTTATTGTTGATTTTACATTTATAAATATTACAAATATTTATTTCGTCTTACCTAATTTTACGCATTCAAAATTCGAGTATCTAAAGCACAAATAATACAGATTTTGATATGTTTGAATTTTTTTTAACCCAAATGAGATTTTAAATATAACGAGTATTCATTCGAATAATACACATACGAGTGTTTTAGTATTTTTATATGATTAAAAACGTGTTATTACAACTTACAACGATATTTATTCTACACGTCCAACAAATTCATCCCATTAAATGTTTTCTGTGTCAACAAACAGGAGGGGGAGTAAAAATACGTGTAATGTAGTCGTAACATAAACAAAAAAAAGCGTTACACGTATAAAAATTAAACACGGCACTAGAATTTTCATTAAAGGACCCGCTCCAACGTGACGTGACTACTCACAATGCAGAACGGCACAAAAAAATAATTTGCGGTTTAATTCAAATTAAAATAATTCATTAAATAACCACTCCCTTTTTTTAACAGCCCCCGAGCACAACAGGTTTTATGCATCTCTCGGGTTTTTACAATAAGTCGGCATGCAATCGTGCGATTTGTTGTAAATATATGTGTAGTGAAATTTGCATTGTATATATCGGTTAATTGAAATCGAGTGTAAGCGCACATCGCCAGAGGGGGTGGTTCTAGGTGTAGTGACGGGGGATGAATGTGCTGTTGAGACGCTCCATCAACATGTGCGCATTGTTGTTATTCGGTGTGATCCGCTATTGTGTAAATATATGTGTAATTAGTGGTAATGGGGTTGATGGGATTATGTGGGTGCTGTTTGGTTTGATTTCGTTGCACTAATTTAACATTTCGTGGGGGTGTTTCAGTATAACTGAGGGCTGAATTGAGGTGTTGTGTACTCTATAGCGAGCTTTTAAAATTTTTAATTATATCGTGATGGTTGCTATAACTTTGCATTATCTCCGGATCGGATTACTTAGTATCCCGAATTGATTTAAAAAAAATAAATTGCTTCAAACAGCTCTTAACTAGCTCCAAATTGCTTCAATAAAATTATGCTCCACAAGTTAATGTTTAATATGGGGTCAACAATAGTTACAGAAACAAATTATAAAAAATATTTTATCTATACCCCGGCGCCTACACCATTTATTATTCAAACTTACATCTACTTTTAAATGATTATACCGTATGCTCAATAAAATAAAACCTCTACAGTTCCATCGAATACATTGTAGGTTGGCAACTCTGAAATTACACATTAGTAATAATTCCTTCAATAAATTAAAGCAATATGAATAAGAAATAATGTTTTATATGGAAGTATTTTACGGATTTGTGTGTTCATTTGTGAATGTTCCATTATTTGATTTATATTTAAATTTAACAAAATTTTGTTTGGAAAATAAATAGTGAAATTTATTCACTATTTTCATTAATATAGAAGATTATTCGTTGTTATAACATGTGAATTTCCGACTAGAAAAATACCCTGTATGTGCGTCATCCTATTCGGCATCCATCTCATGTAACAATTAAAGTACGTTAAATAAAATAGCAACATTCAGCATTTTATTTTAGTAATGAGTGATCAAACTCATTGAGATCCGGAAATGTCGGATCATCGTAACGAAGTACACATCCGGTTTTAAAGGGTTGCAGTGGAACTAGACATAGAGAGAGAGAGAGAGAGAGGGTGCAGTACACGCCCACCCCCCAATTGGCCCAGATGCGGTCCGTGCAGTTTTAAATTGCGCCCTGCAATTCATCAGGATTGTTGATTGTTTGAGTAGACTAGCTACGGAATTAACCCACTTCCGGTTTCTCTCTCGCTCCCGCTCCCGCTCGCCTTCGCCAGTTTTTCCTCCAATTTCCCGATTCTACTTTTTTCCTCGTTCTTACTATGCAAACCTAAAACGACCCTCTCCTCCACTAGGGCCATTATCCGACCTTCAACAAACATTAAATCGTTGGATTCATCTCGAGTTTTCATATCATTACTGGGTAATCGAGTTTTTTTCATTCAGCGTGATACTTTTTTTTGTTAATCATCTAGCTAGAAATAGAAAAATGGTTTCATTTTATGTGAATGTATTATTATGTAATAAATTAATTAAACTGGGTGAATTATTGAAACGTGCAGAGAATTTTGACAATTAGAAATTCAGAAACCACCCAGAAAATAAGTGTTTTATACTTTTTAGATAATTTGGTGCAGTGATGAGCAATGTGTTTTTTTACATTAAATAATTATTTTTGGCTGAAAGACCTATGGTCGATAGCCAGTTTATAGAATCAATCTTAATTTCTGTATACAATTTATAATCTATAATAATAGAGCATTAGATAGCGTTAGCTATCGAATCCATTAATTTATAATCTGTTATTATTTATAAATATTATAAAAATTCTATACAGAGAATTTTATATAACACCGAACATTTTCACAAAATACGATTTGACACCTTGAATTTTTAGGTTATGTGTAAATTGGGTTGCCTATATGATCATTACAAATTGTAGCTAATCAATTGCAATTAATGCCTCAACTTGTACATACAAGGAGTTTTTCTTTCAAGAATCGGCAATACCTCCAAATTCAAAATATTCTAAATTAATTCCTACCTTATATGACAAAGAAAAATATATAATTCATTATAAAACAATGTTTAACACAAGGCTTAAAATTGCGACGGATGCATAGAATTTTAGAATTTAAACAAGATAATTGGATGCAAAAATATATTGATTTCAATACTAGTAAGAGAGAACAATCTAAAAATGAATTTGAACGCAATCATTACAAAAGTATGAATAATGTTGTATTTGGAAAAACGATGGAAAATGTTGAAAATCGCGTTGATATTAAATTATGTACGCATTGGGATTCTCATTTCAGGAAACCTGGTGCAGAATTTTATATATCGAAACCAAATTTTAAATCTTCAAAAATATTTTGTAATAATTTAGTCGCTGTGGAAATTTGTGTTCTCAAAGTGCAGTACACAAAACCACTGTATGTAGGATTTTCTATTTTAGAATTATCCAAAACTGTAATGTATGATTTTTTCTATAGTTTCCTTATGAGAAAGTACGATAACAACGTAACATTATTGTACACAGATACAGATTCGTTAGTTCTTCAAGTTTTTACAGAAAATGTCTACGATGATATTAAAATTAATATTGATAAGTTTGATACATCCAACTATCCAGTTGACAATCAGCATTGCATCATTCCAAATAAATCTTACATCGGAAAAATGAAAGACGAATTTAAAGGTCAGATCATTGAATCATTTTATGGAACTGGTGCTAAGGCGTATTGTGTAAATTTACTCAATTCAAGCTCGATTAAAAAAGCTAAAGGTGTTAAAAAATATGTAATAAAAAAACATTTAACGGTAAATGATTACATTACTGTAATGGAGAATGGGGGTGCAGTTTATAAAAAAATGTACAAATTTAGATCCAGTTATCATAATATGTTTACAGAACTTCAAAACAAAATTGCATTGAATTCAAAAGACGGTAAAAGATACATTTTAAATGATAAATATCATACATTAGCATGGGGCCATTTACGTATAGCGGATTTAGAAAACGAAAAGGTGTTGGATAAAATGATTGACGATGCAATTCAAGAGCTTGATTAAACATTCAATTATATTTTTATTTTTTATAAACCTGGGTAAGAAACGCTTACTCTTTCGATACAATTACATTATAAGTATTATAAAGTTATTTGTATCTTTAATAAATGTATGTCTGAATAATTATAATTTAAATATTGCTTTAAATATTACTTTTAAATATATTTTGATTTTTCATAAACGTGGGTAAAAAAACCCTTACTCTTTCGATACAATTAAATTATAATTATTATAAGGTTATTTGTATCTTTATTAAATGTATGTCTGAACAATTATAGTTTCAATTCTATGTTTATGTATATTTGTTATATTTTAAATATATTGTTTCAAATATTACTTTTGTCTAATTTATTATAAAACCACTATCCATTATAAATATTTCCCAGGTAACTGCTTTTAAATATCTGATTTAATTAATTTAAAATATATTTTTTTTTTATTTCATGAAACATTTCTACAATCTTACTTAAGTTGTTCAAACACACACCCTCATTGTAATTAAAAAAAAAAAAGGAACAACTAAAAACTAAAATAAATAATAAAAAGAAATAACAAAAAAAAATATATGAAAAATGTACTCCCTCTTCTTCCTTGTCAGCCAAAATTCAAAAACCTCCTCCTCATCCTCCCCATCCTCCTCCTCATCCTCCTCCTCCTCCCACGAGATAGCCGATTCTAGAACCTCCTCCTCCGCGAGGAGGAGGAGGTTCTAGAATCGGCTATCTCTCCCTACTATACATGTCCCAATTACAGCGTATATGCCGTAAATCTTTAGTTAATCGTTGTGTTGTTAAAAGGGGTGTAATTTTAAACCTAAAATGAGTGTTCTACTCCCAGACTAAGCATGAAGTAAAATTTCGAGTTTAGAAAAGCCTGAAAATTTGGTTTGGTCGCGTAGCGCGAAGCGCGGAGCGGCCAAACCAAATTTTCAGGCTTTTCTAAACTCGAAATTTTACTTCATGCGCCACCGGTACAAAACAGTGACATATTAAGAAGTTTATAACACACCGCTGAACTTTACATTTAAACAGTGTTTTGTACCGGTGGCGCATGAAGTAAAATTTCGAGTTTAGAAAAGCCTGAAAATTTGGTTTGGCCGCTCCGCGCGTCGCGCTACGCGACCAAACCAAATTTTCAGGCTTTTCTAAACTCGAAATTTTACTTCATGCTTAGCCTGGGAGTGGAAAACACTCATTTAAAGCTTCAAATTGTATTCTTTTAATAAACCGAGCGTGGTAAAATGTACAATGTCTGCACATGTATATTAAATAGAAAAATTCTCGTTAGGAAAATGTTCGGTGTTACATAAAACTCTATGTATATAAAGATGTTATATATATAATTGTTTTATACGAGTGGCGACATTTACTTGATTAGTCAACAAAACTCACATTTTTCCAAACAGATAGACACAATTGTGTTTTTTGTAAGGTTAGGACAATCTCTAAACTAAAAATTTTATGGAGTTTAGATTTTGTCCTAACCTTACAAAAAAATACACAATTATCTCTATGTGTGCATCACTACATTTTCCTCGTAATTTGATGATTTGATAATTCACTCTAACCGATTAGTTAAAAATTTCACTTGAAGTTAGTGATTTATTCGCGTGGCGCATGAAGTAAAATTTCGAGTTTAGAAAAGCCTGAAAATTTGGATTTGCTGGGGCGCGACTCGCTTCGCTCGCGCGCCCCAGCAAATCCAAATTTTCAGGCTTTTCTAAACTCGAAATTTTACTTCATGCTTAGTCTGGGAGTGGAAACCCTCGTTAGACGATCAATCAGAAACTTATTTTGCAGTTTCGCTTATTGTCAAATTTATGACATAAAATAAATAGAGTCGATGTTATTTTTTTAGTTTAAATTTAGAACAAAGCCAAAATCAAGTGAATTGTGTATGTGTTCTAAACTTTGTCGTTAGTAGCTTCAAATTAAACTCGTTAAAAAACATATATTGTTTCTCTGTCTCTAAATAATCGCTTGAATATATGATTCAATACGCAATAAAGTTCTAGAGTTATGAATTTTGAAAAATATTTCGAGTTGTTAGAATCAATTCAAATGTATAGAAATTATTTAGAATTGAATGTACACGAAATATGTTATAGTTTAAAACGGACATAATAAGTTTTCTAATTACGTAAATATGTTAATATTCTTAATGTCAAAAGCTCTATACAGAGAAATTTATATAACACCGAACATTTTCACAAAATACGATTTGACACCTTGAATTTTTAGGTTATGTGTAAATTGGGTTGCCTATATGATCATTACAAAGTGTAGCTAATCAATTGCAATTAATGCATACATGTGCCAATTACAGCGTATATGCCGTAAATCTTTAGTTAATCGTTGTTTTTTAAAAGAAGTTCAATTTGAAAACTAAAATAAGTGTTCTACTCCCAGACTAAGCATGAAGTAAAATTTCGAGTTTAGAAAAGCCTGAAAATTTGGTTTGGTCGCGTAGCGCGAAGCGCGGAGCGGCCAAACCAAATTTTCAGGCTTTTCTAAACTCGAAATTTTACTTCATGCGCCACCGGTACAAAACAGTGACATATTACGAAGTTCATAACACACCGCTGAACTTTACATTGAAACAGTGTTTTGTACCGGTGGCGCATGAAGTAAAATTTCGAGCTTAGAAAAGCCTGAAAATTTGGTTTGGCCGCTCCGCGCTTCGCGCTACGCGCCAAACCAAATTTTCAGGCTTTTCTAAACTCGAAATTTTACTTCATGCTTAGCTTGGGAGTGGTAAACACTCGTTTAAAGCTTCAAATTGTATTCTTTTAATAAACCGAGCGTGGTAAAATGTACAACGTCTGCACATGTATACTTAAAAGAAAAATTCTCGGTAGGAAAATGTTCGGTGTTACATAAAACTCTATGTATATAAAGATGTTACATATATATATATAATTGTTTTATACGAGTGGCGACATTTACTTGATTAGACAACAAAACTCACATTATTCCAAACAGATAGACACAATTGTGTTTTTTTGTAAGGTTAGGACAAGCTCTAAACTAAACATTTTATGGAGTTTAGATTTTGTCCTAACCTTAATTTCACTTGAAGTTAGTGATTTATACGCGTGGCGCATGAAGTAAAATTTCGAGTTTAGAAAAGCCTGAAAATTTGGATTTGCTGGGGCGCGACTCGCTTCGCTCGCGCGCCCCAGCAAATCCAAATTTTCAGGCTTTTCTAAACTCGAAATTTTACTTCATGCTTAGTCTGGGAATGGAAACCCTCGTTAGACGATCAATCAGAAACTTATTTTGCAGTTTCGCTTATTGTCAAATTTATGACATAAAATAAATAGAGTCGATGTTATTTTTTTAGTTCAAATTTAGAACAAAAACCAAATCAAGTGTATTATGTATGTGTTCTTAACTTTGTCGTTAGTAGCTTCAAATTAAACTAGTTAAAAAACAAATATTGTTTCTCTGACCCTAAATAATCGCTTGAATATATGATTCAATATGCAATTAAGTTCTAGAGTTATGAATTTTGAAAAATATTTCGAGTTGTTAGAATCAATTCAAATTTAAAGAAATTATTTAGAATTGAATGTACATTTGAGTGCAACAAAATTAAGTACACGAAATATGTTATAGTTTAAAACGGACATGATAAGTTTTCTAATTACGTAAATATGTTAATATTCTTATTGTCAAAATGCCGCATCATTTAGACAACAATTCAAAAATTCGAATTATAACTAAAATAGAAGATAGTTTTTCTAGTAGGCAAATTGCTCGATTTATGAACATTAGTAAAGAAACTGTTTTCAGAGTTGAGAGCCGTTGGAAGCAGAAAAGAAGTGTTATGGTGTTTTATTATTTATTGAAACTGCTACTAGGCAATTAAAACAGACCCGAAGTATACAACTAGAATTTTGTCAAAAATAGGTATAAGACTTGTGCTTAATTTTATTACACAGAAGTGTACTTTCACATCCTGTAAAGACAAATACAAGATTTTTCCAAAAATTAAATGACTCATCTTTGGTGAGACAACATTTTTAACAAACTTTTAAAGAAATGGCTGATTTTTTTCAACAAAAGCAGCAATTTCTTTCAAACTAAATGCACTTTCTGCAAAGAAAATTTTACAGCTTTCTAAATTTAATATAAGAAGATTTCATACCACATTTAGTCAATTTTATAATTTGATTCTTTTAAATAAATATTAGCATTCCCTATAGTTATCATCTTTAATTTCTAAGATATTTGTATTTAAATGAAATTAGGGAACATAATAAGAGGTTTCAACTAAATTAATTTTTTTTCTGGAAAAATCAAAACAAATATAAAGATTTATAATATCTCGAATTATTGCAGCAAACATTTAATTTCAAAAGGAAACAATTAATTCAAGTGCAAATGATTAGTTTTTAATCTTCTTTAAATAAAATAAAAATTGTTCGTTTCCTTTTTCTGAAAAACTGAATTGAACTCCAATTTTTGTAGAAAAGAATACAATTAATTAATTAATTTTTGTTAAAGGCTACATCTTTATTACGCTTATAATTTGGTTAAACAGAGTTCAAGAGGGGTTTATTTATATATACTGCCTTTCAAAAAAATCAGAACACCAAGTATTTATTGCACGATTTTAATAAAATTTACACAATTTGATCATGTAAACGAACTGTATCGATGATTAAAAAATCAACTTGAAAAACAAAAAAACAAATTAATAAAAATGAATAATGTGTTGGGCCTCCACGATTTCCCAAACACTCATTAACACGTCGAGGCATGCTAGAAATCAGGCTGTCAATATCGACTTGGGGTATTTCATTCCAAACTTCGATAATTTGACCTCTAAGTTCCATTACAGTGTTAGCGGGGCGCTGTAAGTTACTTATTCTAATACCTATCATATCCCAAACATGTTCTATTGGCGATAGATCTATAGAACGAGATGGCCAAGGTAACAAATTGATTTCGGCACTATCAAAAAACTGTCTTGTAATGGCCGCTGTGTGAGGTCGAGCATTATCTTGCTGAAAATGGGGTTCTGCAAGCCATTTACATAGGGCACTAACACTGGCCGTAAAATGTTGTCAATATATCGAATCGCGTTAAGACTTGCTTCTAAAAAAACTAGAGGAGACCGACTACCATATGCTATCGCCCCCCAAACCATAACTCCCTGTGTAAGAGCCGTATGTCTTTCAACAGTAAATTGTAAAATTCTGCGTTCACCGCGTCGACGTCTTATTCTTCTACGACCATCATGAGCCCATAAACAGAACCGAGACTCATCGCTGAAGATAATGTTATTCCATTCATGGGTCCAATATTGTCTTTCCCTGCACCAATCAAGTCTTGCTCTGCGATGCTGCAGAGTAAGAGGTAGACACAATTGTGGACGGTAGGATCTTATACCAAAACTGCGGATTCTTCTGTAAACAGTAGCCATGGATACTCTTTGGCCATTTAGAGCCAACCAGTCATTTCCCAATGCCCGCGACGTTGTAAATTTGTCCCTTAAAGTTGTAAGGCGAAGAGCTCGATCTTCACGCTCAGTGGTGCTTCTTGGACGTCCTGATCCAAGTCTACGTCGATTCTCCCCAGCTTCGGACCATCTAGACCAGCAGCGTACGATCACCGATACACTACGGCCTACCCTTTCAGCAATAGCACGAACCGAAAAACCCGCTTCACTTAGATGATGATATTGTGCACGCCGACGAACACGGGGCATCTTTTTATGTTTTACAAACTGAAACGTCAAACTACTCAGAGGCTACTTGGATATTAGAAGCAATTACATTAAAAAATCACCAGCTCTTCATAATGGTGAAATCTAGGAAAAATACGATTAAATAGTAACCAAAACAATTGATTTTTTGATCATCGATGCAGTTAATTTACATGATCAAATTCTGTAAATTTCATTAAAATCGTCCAATAAATACTTTGTGTTCTGATTTTTTTTAAAGGCAGTATATTTTTTATTTTAATTGAAAATTACCCTTGTAATTTGGTTGAATATTTTAATTTTTTTAATTGAAATAATGAAAACGGGTTGTACAATAAACGTAAAATTCTTAAAATAAATTCATAAATAAATAAACTTTAAGCTTCTTTGTTCAAAATTCAAATGTTTCTACTTATTTTTACATCATAATATTAATATTCTTGAAAAAAAACAACAGAATATTATTATATTTTACGTCGTGGCCGCGTAAAAATAAGTTTTAAATAATTTTTTTAATTAATTTTATTTATTTAAATGAACACTTACAATTATTTGTACATTAAAGTAAACTTTGTGTGTGATTACAAAAGTTTAAGAGTATTAACGCTTAATAATTGAGTCGAGAGAAATAGATGTTAAGGCGTTGATGTTTACGACAAGAGTGTTGGTCAGCACTTCCTTTGTTTCAGAGTGAAGGCTGGTGATGTTATCCGGGACGATGTGATTTTCATCCAGGTTTCCTTATTTTAGCAATTACGATACTAGACAATATATTTCTAATAAAGTGGAACAGTTTTGAAGTTATTTGTTAAGCCTTAGCGATTCGTTGATAAGCCTAAGTTTATTGTGAAGCAGCAAAAAATAATTTTAATTATTGAAATTAAAGACTTATGAATAAGGTAATTTTGACTAGGAATTCATTGTTTCTGAGATGCCACTCGCGTGTAAGATATTGTTTTATGTTTGCTCTAATAATTTACCTTAGGAATATTAGAGCAAACAAGAAACAATATCTTACACGCTAGTGCAGTGATGGGGAAACTACGGCCCGCGGGCCAAGTCCGGCCCGCGGAAAGGTTTAATCCGGCCCGTTTAAGAGTGCCGTCGTGAGAATGTTTGAACGCGTTCTTACTTCGTAATGTGACGACCCGCATAAAAACTACCTACCTACGATTAAGCATTATTCTTTGGCCCGCTACGATTGTCTGGTTATTACAAATGGCCCGTCTTAAAAAAAGTTTCCCCACCACTGCGCTAGTGGCATCTCAGAAACAATGAATTCTTAGTCAAAATTACATTATTCATAAGTCTTTAATCTCAATAATTAAAATTATCTTTTGACAACACTATGAATATTACAATATACAACCCCTGTTCGTAATAATAACTTACATTGGATTGTTTACAAACTCCCCATGTCAACATTCTCACTGATTTGTAAAAAAAATATGTACTGAACAAAATGTTGACAGTTGAACAAAACAAATATATTGGCAATAATCAATGTTATAGCCTGCTTCATTTTACAAGAAAAAATTGTCATAAACAAATTTATTATTGCCTAGTGTAATCATTGAATTCTCATTTATTTCAAAATTGAATTTGACGAATAACAATTTTACTGAAAATTAATTAAGAGGGTCTTCCGGTATAATTTTTTCAAAAAATCGATTTTTTTTAAATGAAATCAAAGCTAAACATGTCTAGAATATGTGCGTAAAAGGATATTTCGATCCGGCAAATATTTACGTCGCTACAGACCTTTGAATGCATCGTTGTCCCGAGCGGTATGGGTCGCGCAGGTATAACTTTAATCTCGAATTTTATAAATTTTGATGAGTATGAGTTTTTTGGTCCGCCATATTGGATCCGCCATTTTGAATTTTTTAAATTTGACCTCAGATTCGTATTCAGCGACCCTGAAACCTAGTTATTGACTACTGTTTGCTAATTTTCCGCCGAATACTTTGAATTACACAGAAAAAATGTTTCGCAAACTTTAAACGCGTTTTTCTCGAAACTACATTTTTCAAAACTGCGAGCATTCTAGCGTTTGAACGGCTCAACCAATTGACTTCGTTCTTTGCTTCCGTTATTGAAAACACTTTTCTTCATGGAATGAACTAACCTCCCGGTGCAATTTGCAATTTTAAAGATTTTTTACAGCCTATCGAAGTCAAAAAATCGACCGAAAAACACGACTTTTTTTTCAAATGCCCGCCATTTTGTAAAATTTTGAGTTTTTTCAAAATTTCGTAGTTTATTCTATTCTCTGAACTATACTCTTAAAGAAACTGAGCTGATTTTGTTTCTAGGTGACGAATAGCGACCCCTAGGCTGCTCGCAGTTTTAGAACATTTCCGCCGGGCAGCCGTCATATTGGACGCCATTTTGATTTTTTCGACTCGACAAAAATCCCAATTGTAGAGCAAGGATGAACAAAGATTTAAAAGAAACCCAGGTCTCTAACTCTTACCAGTTCCCTGGAAAAAAAATCCAAAGTTTGGGTCAATTATACCGGAAGACCCCCTTAAAGCATTAATAAACTTTGATAATAGTAATAAGAAAATAATAATAACTTTTTTCAAAAGCGTGTTATTTACAGCATTTTTTCTAAAATCAAATATGGAAAATTCAATAATTGAAGCAACTTTTTAATCTCAAAGTTTTTCCTTGTAAGCACTTAATTATTCATGATAAAGTACAATGCAATTAAAACATGCAACTTTGTTTTTCTTACTACGACTAAGTATAATAGTTTTTTTTTTTAGTTGTACTGTCACAAGAAAATATAATAGAATTAAATCTTGTCCCATTTTTCTGCTCTGTACTTTATTTTTGTACTTACTTAATAATATGTTTAGTTGTACTGTCACAAGAAAATATAATAGAATTAAATCTTGTCCCTTTTTTCTGCTCTGTACTTTATTTTTGTACTTACATAATAATATTTTTAGTTTTACTGCCACAAGAAAATATAATAGAATTAAATCTTGTCCCTTTTTTCTGCTTTGTACTTTATTATTGTACTTACCTAATAATATTGTCTTCTTTTAGAGCAGATATAAATTATTTTAAATTCTCAATACTCTTCGGTTAGCAATTTTATTCGTTTTATTTAGCAGTGATTAATGTTATCAAATTCTTAATATTCTGCAAGTGCTGGCAATTTTCCTTTATTTCTTTTTTAGCAGTATTTACGACTTACGAAGTTCAGAATTTGTTTATTTTCATCGACGTTTCTTTGGCAAACTTATTAAATACCAAATATTTGTTAAAAAAATATGACATTTGAAAAAATATGACGGAATAACTGCCCATACGTATGATTATATAATTTACCTAATACAAGAACATTTCCAAAGTTTTGAACATTTTTTTTTAAATACAATTTATCGAAGCAGATAAGGCCTTTCATCTGAATTTGAAGTAATTCTCAAGTTGTAATCAGGTCGTTAAATGAAAATTACGTCACCGAGCCAAATGGGAAACGAATGTTTCTCAGTAAGTTGAAAATCGACAATAAGTAATTAGTTTCTTACGTTAATTTCACATGGGAAGAAGACTCCGCAGTATTATTTAGTACGATTGATTGTTAAATCTAAGGATTCTGATACTAGTAAATTGCTTTACCAATTTACCGGTAAATCGTAAGAAATAACCTTACAAAAGAGCTGGGCAGGAAACAACGGAGCTGGACAGGAAAACATTTTTTTTCTAATTACTGGAAATACAAAGACTTTTTCTATTACAATATACAATACAATATTCATTATTTTACATATACAAAATTTATACATTACAAATCTGTGTATTCAAAAACGTCACACCAAAATAGACTATTGAAGCTATTACTGAAAATTAATTAATCGAACCTATAAGAGAAGTAATCCGGTAAGCAGTATGGTTCAATCTTACATAATACATCATAGAGATGTCGCTTCATCTTGCCATAGTTGGTAATGCTTTTCATGTTTATTGGTAGATGATTAAATATTTTTATGCAGTTGTAGTAACACCCGGTTTCGAATTTATTGAGTCTATGTTGAGGTAGCATGTATTGAGCACCTCTTCTCATACTGTACTGCGAAACATAGGAAGCACTATCAAAATATGTTTTATGCCGCCACAAGAATTTTACACATTCGTACACATAGAGACCAAACATATATTAAGTATACATATTCTAATTAGGTGCTCTAAATGTTCAGATATTTGTTGTTTTTTTAAAAGAGTTCACTTTAAAGCTTTAAACTAGTGATTTCCGCTTCCAGGTTAAGCATTACGAAACATTTTGAGTTTAGAAAAGCCTAAAAATTTGGTTTGGTCACTTGTTCAAAATATTTCGGTGTACAAGTTACATTTTTAATGTAATCCTTATTCAAAATTAAACCTATTTATTTAATTTTCAGGCTATTCTAAACTCGAAAATTTACTTTATGCGCCACGCGTATAAAACACTGTATTAAAGTGAAGTTCAAAGTATCCTACTTAAGCAGTATGCTAAAGACGTATATTTTGAACTGTACATGTCAATGTTTAATACGCGTGACGCATGAATTAAAATTTCGAGCTTAGACCTGCTTAAAATTTTCTGTTTATGGAAACAATTATGTTTAAAATGAAATTTTTAAGAAAAAAAAGGAGTCAAAATAAATAAAATATAAAACGAATTCTTTATGAAGTAAAATAACATCCATTCACTTGTAAAGAAAAATGTATTGAATTTTTTTTTTGATTTTCGCAGAATATTTTAAATAATCCTTATATTTACTTAATTTTGAAAAATACCTTAATTTTCTTAAGTCATGTGAACATTTAATAATTTTTTACATTTAAAATAAAATTAAGTGTTAAGTCGGATTTCCTTCTTTAAGATCTACATACAGGGATTTTCTCTTTTAGGTATTGATATCACGATTTTTTGAGGTAAATTTTCAGACAATCGTTTTTATAAAGCTTTTAATTTAAAGCTTCTGACGAGTGTTTTCAATTCCCGATGAAATATTGTAAAGTTCAAAATTTTCTGTTCATAAAAAAAATATGTTTAAAATTGAATTTTTAAGAAAACAAAACTAGTCAACAAATAGAAAGACTGTTATTCCTTACTCCACTTTTTATTTTTATGTTAGATGTACATTTCGAGACACAAGGTGCTCATTATCAATAACAAACTGTTTGTTATTGATAATGAGCACCTTGTGTCTCGAAATGTACATCTAACATAAAAATAAAAAGTGAAGTAAGGAATAACAGTCTTTCTATTTGTGATTAATCACTTCACGTAAACTCGAAACAATACAGTTAAAACTAGTCAAGATAAATATAATGTAAAACGAATTCTGTTTGAAGTAAGACAACATTTACTCACTTTGGTATAAATTTATTGAATTTTATATTTTGATTTTCCCAGAATATTTTGAATATTCTCCATATTTACTTGATTTTGAAAAGCCCCTTAATTTTCTAAAATCATGTAAACATTTAATAATTTTTTACATTCAAAGTAAAATTAATTGTTTACTTTGATTTTCTTCATGCAGGGTTTTTTTCTTTTAGTTATACATATCACGATTTTTCAATGAACATTTTCAGACATTCGTTTTTATAAAGCTTTTAATTTGAAGCTTCTGACGAGTGTTTTCAATCCTAGATTAATCATGAAATATTGTTAAGTTCAAAATATATAGTATAATATGTAGACGTGAATAAAATGCGAGTCAAATTCGGCACTGAACCAATTGTTTAAAACAGAAATTATAGGCAACAAAATAACTCTAATGTATAATGGGTTGCCTATAATCGACGTTGCGTGTGTTTTTTGAACTTTACTTTAAATCAGTGTTTCATACGCGTGGCGCATGAAGTAAAATTTCGAGTTTAGAAAAGCCTAATTTGGATTGGCCGCTTCGCTTCGCTACGCGGCCAATCCAAACTTTCAGGCTTTTCTAAACTCGAAATTTTACTTCATGCTTAAGTGGGAGTGGAAAACACTCGTTTAAGGTTGCGGTTTACTAGAGTGAGACAGACTCTGCTCAGCCATTTGCTAGAGTGAAATAGACCCATATTTCTATTTCAGGCATAAAAAGGTAAATGAAATAAATATATCATGAATATTCTTTATAATTAATGTTGAGCTAATTGAATACAGAATATACGGACACCCTTGAATTTTACGTAGTACAAGTTTTTGTTGACTAAAAATGAGTAAATAAATAACTCAACAAATAGCTATTTTCAGGATTTTTTTACAAAAAACCAAATATCTTAATCGTTTTAAATTGGTGGTATTAAAATCCCCCAAGTTTTAGGATTATTTTGATGTATCATGTAATATTGTCCCATAATCAGAACATGGACGGTGCTGGAATTAGTGACTACCAAAAAAATTGGATTTTATTCATAATAAATTGCAGCCTTAAAGCTTCAAATTAAACTGTTCTAAAAAAGCGTATGTATATGTATACGTACAACAAAAATTCCTCTTATCAAAAAATAATCAACATTATTTAATATTTTCAGTCAAACAATACTAGCCTTAATATTCTCAGTATTCTTTTATCTTGAAATTTCTTTTTATATTAAAAAGAAAACGTTAAATTGTGAAAATTCCGTCGAATTGTTATTTCCCCAATACGTAAAACGAAAACGCTTTTTCCCCATCGGGAAACCCTGAGCGAAATCACTAGCGCGATTCCGCCCGGCTAACACACAGTCAATTCCGATTCGGATGTATGAGAGATAATGGGAACTGGATCAATTACGCCCCCCTCCTTTCGATATTTCCAATTCCGGCGCATTACACTTTTGCAAGAAACATGTTGCTCGTAAATTCACAATAAAAACGCCCGTCCCTTTGATACACTCTCAAGACTTTCTAAACGAATTTAATGCAGAGGATAAAACATTTTTCTCTGTCTTCCTATGTGTGTGCGTTTTTTCGATTACTTTTCACGCAATCCTCAAAGTCGAAATGTAAATTACGTTTTATAATTAAATTTTCTTCTTTTCCCTCCCCCTCCGCGCGCGGATTTATTCGTGCGTTTTAGATTTATTTATGGAATATTTAATTAATTTCATTATGGCTAAGTAAGTCGCCTTTTGCGCGATATATATTACTTTTATTGAATGTTCCGAATTCCTTTCAAGTTATTTCATTACGGATTATTTCTGGAGGGAATGGGTGTATTTACAGACGATGAGTTTTTAATGATCGGGGGAATTTGCGCGTGACGCAAATATTTTTGATCGACCTCATGGGAGTTTCAAATTAATTCAAGTTGAATAATTGAGTGTAATTCTAATCTTCATTGCCTGTACGATACAAATTTGTAAAGAAATTATTCATTTATAAAATTTCAATCGATGATCAATGTGATGAAATGATCAACGACTTTTTTGTAATTTTAGGGGAAATATTATTGGAAAAAGTGTTATCCTACCGTAGAAGGTGGCGCAAAAGTCATCACCCTATCGGAAGATGCTATAATTTTTGCAAATGGCGGCAAATGTCAGTTCTGCTTTGACATTTGTAAAGTAAGCAGATACAAAATACACGTCAACAAGACATGAATCGCTATACTCCTTAAGTAAGCGGAATAATTGAATAATTGCATTTCCGGGTCACCTAATCTCTTGTTTTGGTGATTTGCATTGGGCGGCAAGATCGCTCGATGTAATTGAATTTTTAAGAAAAAAAAAACTAGTCAAGATAAATATAATATAAAACGAATTCTGTTTGAAAAAAGACAACATTTATTCACTTTGGTATAAATTTATTGAAAAAGGGTGAAGTCAAGGTGAATAGGTGTCAAGTGTGTGAGAGAAAACAGTAGAGTGCCAAGTGATATAGACAAACAGTTAAATAAAGCCATTGAAGAGACAATATTACATAATAAACCAATACTGGTGATAGATTACCAAACGGTTTAGAAAAGAAACCAGTGAGATATAAACATTTTTAGAAAATATCCCTCTCCTAACCTAAAAGATTAGCGAACCCCACACGCGCTAAATAAACAAAACAAAAGCGCATCCAACGTAAAGCAAAGTAAAATCAGTGAGAGCGTGAGCCGAAGTAGCGTACGCGTTAAGGCGGCGGATTCGTTACAGTGAAAACGAATAAAGCGAGGTTCGAGCCCCGGATAGACAGTTTTCTTTTAAATAAAATAATAATAAATAAAATAAAGAAAAAGTGAAAATAGAATTACATTAGTAATAAAACATACATAATTAGAAGAAAATTTGTTTGTGAAAAACGGTAAAATAACTAAAATAAACTTAAAACAAAAACACTCGTAAATTACAGCAGACCTATGCAAAACAACAATATAAAACGTAAACTGCATGATACAAGTATCGAAAAACAAGAATTAGAGGAAAATATATTCCGTAGGAGTAAACTAACGGTTACGTCACCACCAAAAACGGAAAATTCGAACAGCGAGATGGACGAAATCCTGAAAGCTATTAATGCAATGAGAAGTGAAATGAATGAAAGATTTGACGAAAATAAAGAACAAAATGAACAAATGAAAAAAGAAATAGAAAAGATAAACCAAGAAATAGCACAAATAAAAAATGAAGTACAAAGAAAAGAGGAACAATGGGTAAAGGAGAAAGACGGTTTAAATAAGAAAATAAAAATGCTAGAAGAGAGAAATAAAAAGCGAGAAAAAAATGAGAGGAGGAATAACTTAGTTATTAAGAATTCTAATATACGGGGGGATGAAGTAGAGCAGAAAGTGAAGACCTTCTTAGAGAAAGAACTAAAAGTACGATGTAATAATATAAAAGAAACATACGAAATGAAGAACGGAATAATAATGGTAAAAATGCAGAACTAGCAAGATAAAAAAAACAGGTAATGGAAAACAGAAGAAGCTTAATAAGATCAGATATATATATATATATATATATATATATATATATATATATATATATATATATATATAGACAACGATATGACCACACAGGAGAGACAAATACAAAACACACTGCGACAACTGGCAAGAGACGAAATTGGAAAAGGAAACACTGCAAAAGTAGGATATAAAAAAGTCATAATTAACAACAAGACATATGAATGGGACGAAATTCAAAGCAGAAATTTGATAAAAAACTAGGAACGAGAACTCACTCAGATGACACGGAGACGAAAAATGCAAAGAAGAAAGGAAAACGGAAACGTAAAAGAACCTTGCTCAGAATATGTACATGGAACATAAAAACATTATTGAAAGCTGGAAAAATGGAGGAAGTATCTAGACAACTAATGAAATATAACATAGCAGTAGCAGCCCTGCAAGAAGTAAGATGGAAAGACAACGGACAAATTAATAAGAAACGGAATACTATACTATATTCTGGAGACAAGGAGCAGGGTAGAAATGGCGTAGCATTTGTTATAAACAAAAAGCTAAAAAACAGTATAATCGAATTTAAACCAATAAACGGAAGAATAGCGTACTTGAGAATAAAAATGAGCCCCTACAATCTATCTATCATAAACATATACGCACCAACGGAAGTAGCGGACGAGAAACAAAAAGAAGAGCTGTACGAGGAAATAGAAAACATATACGCAAACACTGTACCGAAGCAAGACACTCTGATCATCGCGGGAGATTTTAACGCCCAAATTGTATATAAGATCAGTAGCATGGAAGAATACAATACACGAAAACACAAACGACAACGGACACAGATTATGCAACTTAGCAATAACCACAGGGACCAAGATTGTAAGCACAAAATTTAAGCATCGAACGGAGCATAAAATAACATGGATGTCGCCAGGACAACATTACGGAAATCAAATTGACCACATTTTAATAAAGAGGGCCAGAGAATCCACGATACTAGACGTGAGATCCTACAGAGGCGCAAACGCAGATACTGACCACTTCATGGTAGTAGCTACAATTAAACAAGTAGTAACAAAGCAGAAGAAAACTGGAATACTCCAAAAATTGAATATCGAAAAATTACACAATATAAAAAATCGAGAGGAATACATAACCATAGTAGAACAACAAATAGAAAGCGACGCATTACAAACAAGAACAGACATAAACACAAAATGGAACACGCTAAAAGGCGCATTAATAGAAGCCGCGAACCAAACAATTGGAGTAGCAAAAAACAGTACAAAAATTAATGGTGGAACGATGACTGCTGTGCACACATCGAAGAAAAGGCTAAGCTACGACAATGGTGGATACAAAATAACAAACAAACGGACAAAATAAAATACGTCAAGAAAAGAAAAGAATGTAACAAACTTATAAAGAAAACGAAACATATGTGGTTACAAAAAATGATGGAAGAAATAGAAAGTGAATACACAAACCACAACACAAAGAAATTCTATAAACAAATAAATGACGAAAGGAGACAAAATAAAGGAGGAGCACTAGGAATAAAAAATCACGAAGGAAGAACAGCAGACAGCAAAGAAGAGGCGAAAATAATATGGTAAGAGTACTTCAAAAAGTTATTGACAACCACAAACAATACAAACCAAATAGAACAATACGAAGAGGCAGATGAAATCAACAACGTAGAAGAACCAACAATAGATGAAATTAACGAAATAATCAGAAAAAATAAAAACGGAAAGGCACCCGGAGCAGACAACATTAACATCGAACTGATCAAACATGGCGGAGAAAAAGTACAAGAGGAAATAGGAGCATTAATCACTGAAATATGGAGGACGGAAACAATGCCTAAAGTATGGAGCAAAGGAACAATTATACCGGTTCACAAAAAAGGAGATAAAACTCAATGTAAAAACTATAGAGGAATAACACTACTGAACACGACATATAAAATCTTAACAACATTGATCCAAAAGAGACTAAACAACTACACAAAAAATATAGTAGGAGACTACCAATGTGGCTTTGTCTCAGGAAAATCGACAGTAGATGCAATCCACAGCCTAAAGCAGATACTGGAGAAAGCTCAGGAACAGAACATAACCTTAGATTTATTATTCATAGATTTCAAGCAAGCCTTTGACTCAGTGAACCATAAACAACTAAATGAAGCGCTAACAGACTTCAGAATACCGACAAAAATAATAAAACTGATACAAATGACACTAAATAAAACAAAAGCAGAAGTACAAACAGAAGACGGGAAAACCAAGGAGTTCAACATAAACAAGGGACTGAGACAAGGCGATTCCCTGTCAGCCACATTATTTAACATAGCACTAGCATATGCTTTAAGAAATATAAATAAAAAGGGAACGCTTAGAACGAAGGGAAGCCAAATCATCGCTTATGCAGACGATTTAGTGATAATCACAAAACAACAGAAGCTAATGGAAAACATCCTAAGAGAACTAGTCGATGAAGGAGGGAAAATGGGGTTAACAATAAATGAAGAAATAACAAAATTTATGATAAGGGGAAACAAAACTGAGTCAAAAAATAAAAATAGGAAACCACGAATTTCATCAAGTAGACACGATGAAGTACTTAGAAATAACAATAAACAACAGCGGAGATAACATGGAAATCGAAAAAAAAATACAGAAGGCAAACCGAGCATACTACGCAAATAGAAAAGTACTAACAAACAAATTCATAAGTAAAAAAGCAAAAATACAAATTTATAAGACAGTAATAAGACCTGTACTAACCTATGTCGCAGAAACAATGACGATGACAAAAAGCGAACAACAGAAACTAAAAGTTGCCGAAAGAGCAATACTCAGACGAATACTAGGCCCAATAAGAATAGGAGATGAGGGATTAAGACGGCGAAATAACGCAGAAATACTGGAAATACTCGAAGGAATTGATGTTGTAAGTACCATCAAGACAGCGATAATAAAGTGGCTAGGACACGTATGGAGAGCGGGAGACCAGAGCAACACAAGAGCAATAATGGAGTGGACATCGAACAAAAAGAAGAGGAAAGGAAGACCAAAAATTAGGTGGCAAGATGAAGTAGAAGCAGACATCAACAGCATTGGAATCACGAATTGGAAGGAGAAAGTAGAAAATAGGAAATCATGGAGAGAAATAGCGAAGACTATTATAAACAACCAGACGGCACAGCAAACAACGAATGACGGGGACTAATCCACCTCAAGAAAAGGGATTGTAAGGGCTTCAAGAAGAAGCGGCGAAACTCCACAAGGAGTGTGGTGTCATATATATATATATATATATATATATATATATATATAAATTTATTGAATTTTATATTTTGATTTTCCCAGAATATTTTGAATATTCTCCATATTTACTTGATTTTGAAAAGCACCCCAATTTTCTAGAATCATGTAAACATTTAATAATTGTTTACATTCAAAATAAAATTAATTGTGTACTTTGATTTTCTTCATACAGAGTTTTTTCTTTTAGGTATACATATCACGATTTTTCGATGAAAATTTTTAAACATTCGTTTTTATAAAGCTTATAAATTGAAGCTTCTGACGAGTGTTTTCAATCCTAGATTAATCATAATATATTGTTAAGTTCAAAATATACAGTATAATATGTAGACGTCACTAATGCGAGTCAAATTCGGCACTGAACCAATTGTTTAAAACAGATATTATAGGCAACAAAATAGCTCTAATGTATAATGGGTTGCCTATAATCTTCCAGACTTCATTTTATGGCGTTTCTTGAAGTTACGAGTCTATGTCAATAAGTCTTAGACTCTTGAAGCCCTCAAAGAGAATATCCGCCAAGAATGCGAGAACCTATCGTCGGAAGTCCTGGCAAGAGTGATGGAAAATGCCATAAATCGGGCCCGTATGGTCCTCAATTCTACCGGCGGCCACTTGGTCGATATCATTTTCTCGACTTAGTGGAAAAAAAAATAGATATAAAATTAACACAATCCACAAGCAAAACCAACGATTTTTATTTATAAAAAAATGACAGCCAAAGAACATCGGGTGACAACTTTCGCGCTACCTTGTGTTGCCATTAAATATGTCATATTATAGAATCAATGCACATAGATATCATATGTTCAATGGACGTCTAGAGTGCCATGGAAAATATTGTAGGTTGGCAACTCTGAAATTACATATTAAAATTATTATATCTGACGTTTTATATGTCAATTCCTACAGCGTGTAGTCAACTTAAATAAAAATTAAAATGAAATCATGGCACTCGATACCAGAGCTGGGCAGGATTCGAATCATTCAGGATTCGAATCCTGGATTCGAATCCTTCTAGAGGATTCAAAAGAGGCATTCGAATACTTTAGTTCAACTGGATTCGTGATCCGGATTCGTTACATTTTTTTAAGAGGATTCGTATTCGAATCCAAATGTGGGTGATTCGAATCCTTATAAAAGGATTCGAATATTTATAAAAGGATTCGAATACTTACAAAAGGTTTTGAATCGTCAAAAATATTTCGAATTAATTGTGAAGATTAACATGAAAAATTTGTCTTGTGTGTTTTTTAATTTCTCGTTAAATCACTGTTTTATACGCGTGGCGCATGAAGTAAAATTTCGAGTTTAGAAAAGCCCCGTGAAAATTTGTCTCGGGTCGCTGCGCGACCCTCGACAAATTTTCTACGCGGGGCTTTTCTAAACTCGAAATTTTACTTCATGCTTAGTCTGGGAGTGGAAACGCTCGTTCGAAACTTCAAACTGAATGATTTGATAAGAACATTAAATGACTGAAAATGTTTTTAAAGACAATAATCTAGTTTTAAAAATTTTGTTTAATATTATTTAAAATAAAACTGACATGGTAGCTACAATCTGAAACGTTACATTTTTCCGGCATCTCCCTGATCCAAGAATTTTCTTTAATTGTTTTCGAGTTGCTTTAGTAGACGAACGGCTAAAAACGGCGGATCCTGTATCATGGTCAAACGCAACTGTTTATACATTGAAATACAATTTCTCTTTGATTTATCAATAGAACTTGTCTGTGAAATGTCGGGCATAATGCTTATTAATTCAAATTTAATAATAATATCCGTACACCGCTCTCCAAGTGGGAACTTTTCACATTTTCTTGATATACTCACTGATATGTTGGACCGTTTAAACTTAACATCTTATAAAGTTTGTATCTGTGGCGATTTTAACGTTCATTTTAATACTACGGATACGAATACTACAGATTTATGCAATCTTTTCGTCTCTTATAGTTTACGTCAAGTAATATCTAGTGCAACAAGACGTAAAGCGTGCATAGATAATATATTTACCAATGATAGAATCCTTAATGACATAGCAAAAGTAATTGATATTGGTGTATCTGACCATAACGGTATACTAATAAATATTCCCAATAATCATAATGATCCGGTCATAGCTAAATGTATTCGTCCCATCACCGAACAAGGTAGTACAATGTTATATACTCTGCTAAGTGAAACTGTATGGCCCAATATGGAAAGCCTAGCGACCAACGATGCCTGGAATATATTTATAAAAATAATTGTAAATAACGTTGATAAATCATATCCGAAAATTATGATTAAAGAAGTACACCAGAAAATAAAAATCAAGTGGTTTTCAAGTAAGCTTCGAGATATGAGGAATAAATTAAATCTTATTAGGGAAGCCACTAGCCGCTCACCTTCACCGGAACTCATTGAATATTACAAAATGCAAAAATCCATGTACAAAAAAGAGATCAATCGTGAACAATGGCTGGCAAACGATAGTTACATAAACTGTTCTAGCAATTGTAACAAAGCAATGTGGGAAATATTAAACTCTAAGCGCCCAACTAATAAACTTAATAACACTCCCAGCATCTCAGCAAATAACCTTAATACTTTTTTTTTTATCAGCTGCCAACAACATCATACAATCTATCACTGATACTAATACCGATCCTATAAAATTGATGATCGGAATACCAATTGGTCAATGTAAAGATTATTTTAAATTTGCGTGTCTTGCGTCAAAGTAAGATCTATCATACAGGGATTAAACTCAACAGGGAGTACGGATATATATGGCATTAACCTTAAAATTCTAAAGAAAATTGTCGACATAATTATAAGCCCATTAACTAAATTAATTAATAGGTGTATTACCGATAACACATTCCCAGACGCTCTGAAGATTGGTAAATGCATTCCCATATTCAAGAAAGGTGACTTGGACGATGCAAACAACTATCGACCAATTTTAATTCTGCCATTATTTTCCAAAATAATGGAATCTATATTTCTTGAACAAATAAATAGCTTTTTAGAACAAAACAAGTTGTTAAACGATGCTCAGTTTGGTTTTAGACCGGGTCGATCGACGGTGATGGCCATTAACGAATTTGTTGACGACATAATAAATTGTTTCGAAGAGGGCAAGGTAATAGCATGCAACCTGCTGGATCTAAGTAAGGCTTTCGACTGTGTTGCTCATGCTATTCTATGTCGAAAGCTTTACTTCTATAACTTCGATCCTAGTGCCATCAGTATGATCATGTCTTATTTAACAAACAGAAAGCAAATCGTTCACCAGGGGGAGGATAGATCCGATGTGGGAGATTTAATGCATGGTGTACCTCAGGGATCTATCTTAGGACCGCTTCTCTTTATTCTATATATTAACGATCTCCCCTGCTATGTCTCCCACGCGTCTATGGTCCTCTACGCGGATGATACAACTATATCTGCTAAAGGAAATACGCTCGATCAGTCTGTGGCCGCCCTCAATAACACCAAACTTACTGTAATGAATTGGTTTAACTCTAACAAACTCAAGCTAAACCTGTCAAAAACTGTTGAAATTACGTTCTCTTTGAAGCAATTTATACCCTCGCCAACAACTTCAGCCAAGCTACTGGGAATAACCGTTGACCCAAAGTTAAGTAGGGAATATCACGGACATGATTTAAAAACCAAACTCTCTAAAAACACATATTTATTGCGTAATATGAAGAGATCAGTGTCGTTGGGTATGGTCAAAACTGCTTTTTATTCACTTGTTCAATCACATATTGCATACGGCATTCTTGTATAGGGTCATTCCTCTATTACCAATGATATATTTAGGCTTCAACGGCGAGCAGTGAGAATTACCGCAGGACTGTCCTACAGGCAAGATTGCCGTGAAGCGTTCAAACAGTTAAACGTTCTTACGGTACCTTGTCTGTTTATGCTTGAATGCTTGATGTATATCAAGAAAAATGAGCACACATTTACAAGCAACAGACACATACATGAGCACGATACTCGTAAGCGGGATAATATCCGCCTAAATTAATTTCGTTTATCGAAAGCTAAAACAGGTCCCCGTTTCTACTCGATTCGTCTACTAAACGCACTACCACCTAATATAAAGTCACTACCGACAAAATTATTCAAAACCAAAATCAAACAAATACTCTTAGAAAACGCGTTCTACTCACTAGAAGAATTTTTGCAGAAAGTCAGTGAAGGCATATGATGTTTTGCATCCACTGGTGCATTCGATGTCCTTCTCTATTTACTTATTATTTTTCTTAATGTTTCTTTAAATGCTGTTATAACTTTATTTTATAATTTAGATATTATTATAGTAATTATTAATGATATTTGACGTGTGTAAGACTTTTTGTTGTTAGCACTAATAAAGATTTCTATTCTATTCTATTCTATTCTATTCTATTCTATTCTATTCTATTCTATTCTATTCTATTCTATTCTATTCTATTCTATTCTATTCTATTCTATTCTATTCTATTCTATTCTATTCTATTCTATTCTATTCTATTCTATTCTATTCTATTCTATTCTATTCTATTCTATTCTATTCTATTCTATTCTATTCTATTCTATTCTATTCTATTCTATTCTATTCTATTCTATTCTATTCTATTCTATTCTATTCTATTCTATTCTATTCTATTCTATTCTATTCTATTCTATTCTATTCTATTCTATTCTATTCTATTCTATTCTATTCTATTCTATTCTATTCTATTCTATTCTATTCTATTCTATTCTATTCTATTCTATTCTATTCTATTCTATTCTATTCTATTCTATTCTATTCTATTCTATTCTATTCTATTCTATTCTATTCTATTCTATTCTATTCTATTCTATTCTATTCTATTCTATTCTATTCTATTCTATTCTATTCTATTCTATTCTATTCTATTCTATTCTATTCTATTCTATTCTATTCTATTCTATTCTATTCTATTCTATTCTATTCTATTCTATTCTATTCTATTCTATTCTATTCTATTCTATTCTATTCTATTCTATTCTATTCTATTCTATTCTATTCTATTCTATTCTATTGTTTTTGTCAATATTTAAGTTAATTTTCTAAATTTTTACGTTTTTTGTAATTTTCCTGCTGAGTTTGACAAATTTAATATCATATGGCTTCTTTGTTAGTGTTTTGGTCAGTTTGAATAAAATTCTATGACTTTTCTCGGACTTTCCCGGTTTTAATGATATTCAGTGAATTTTTTATTTACGTGATTTTTAGGCATTCGTCGATTTTATAATAGAGTTCAAAGTTTTGAACGGGTGTTTCCACTCCCAGGCTAAGCATGAAGTAAAATTTCGAGTTTAGAAAAGCCCCGTGAAAATTTGTCGAGGGTCGCGCAGCGACCCGAGACAAATTTTCGGGCTTTTCTAAACTCGAAATTTTACTTCATGCGCCACGCGTACAAAACCCGGATTGGAAGTGAAGTTCAAAAACACACAAATACATCTTTAATCAGAGTAACAGGGAATCAGAAATTTAGTCTGTTATCAACGATGTTCAGTGTTAATAATAAATAATTAGGTTTCAAATATTTTTGTTAAAACAACTGGTAACGATATTTATATATTAATAGTTGCAAAAAAAATCGTAAAAATCAAATTCATTCTTAAAGGATTTGTATTCGTGATTCGAAAAAACAGGATTCGAATCATATTTATCTCTTACGAATCCTTTATTCGAGTATTCGTGATTCGAATCATATTAGGTGATTCGGATTCGTGATTCGAATCCGTTTTACGAGGATTCGTCCCAGCTCTGCTCGATACAATAAAATAAGGAGGGAAGTAAGGGAAAATTTCGGGTATTCCCGCAACGTGGAACACTTCCAAAAGCCTTCGGGATTTATTCATTCAAAAGCAGAGCGGTAATATTTCTCCGAGTTAATAATAAGCGAGTCGAATTTTCCGAATTCGCAAAATTGGATTCTTTCCCCTTTCAGCTCGCCAGGAGGAGAGGGCGAGGATGAAAGGCCAATGTTTTTATTATAAAGACGGCAAAGGGGGCGCGAGCCGTAAAAATAATTCATTTTATTTCGAAATTTTAATGAAAAATTTACGGTTACGCCGCCGCCTTTCCGCCGCCGCGGGAATAATAAAACTAATCTCTATGCCGCCCCCATTCCACTCCGTGCTGCGCCGCTTTTCGCAGGTGGGGAAATTTACAGCCGAGTCGTGTTTCGAAAAATTTTTATGATCATGATTATATTTTTTTTAAGTGTGAAAATATAGTTTAAACTACTTTAACCATTACAACTATAATTAAATACTCCAGTAAAAGAAAGATGTCATACTAACTGTTACGAAGTATCAACAGTTTATTTTTTATGGTATTTTTAGAAATTCTGTGTTTTTATAAAAGCGTTTAATTTAAAGCTTCTAGCAAGTGTTTCCACTCCGTGATTATGCGTGAAGTAAAATTTTGAGTTTAGAAAACCTCAAAATCAGCAAAAAAAATTATGAGCATAGCACAGTGGCTCTCAACCTTTTTAGTTAAACAATTACTTGCGCTTTTCGGGTTTGTTTTGGATCTTAATAACCTAATTTCAAATATTAGTGGAACGCGTTCTCAATGTTCACGAAAAACTACTACTCTAGTCTGTGGACTCTAGCCTTTATTTTCTGGACTTTCTAATCTAATATCTCTAAACCCTGGACTTTAAACCTTTCGGCCCTGACGTTGGCATTTGCCACCATTAAACGTACTGGGATTTTTTTCTTTTAAATATACATACATGTGTGCATGAGCAAATAGTTTAATTTAAAGTCTTAAACGAGTGTTCTCCACTCCCAGATTAAGCATGAAGTAAAATTTCGAGTTTAGAAAAGCCTGAAAATTTGGTTTGGACGCGTAGCGCGTAGCGTCCAAACCAAATTTTCAGGCTTTTCTAAACTCGAAATTTTACTTCATGCGCCACGCGTATAAAACACTGATTTTAGGTGAAGTTTAAAATATTCTACTAATGCAGTATGCTAAAAACGTGTATTCTGAACATCACATTAGATCAACGTTTAACGCGTGGCGCACGAACTAAAATTTTTGAGTTTAGTAAAGCTTGAAAATTTGGTTAATACAGGGGTGTTTTATTTTAGGTATACATATCACGATTTTTCGATGTAAATTTTTAGACATTCGTTTGTATAAAGCTTTCAATTTGAAGCTTCTGACGAGTGTTTTCAGTCCCAGATTAAGTATGAAATATTGTAAACTGTAAAATATACAGCATAATATGTAGACGTGAATAAAATGCGAGTCGAATTCGGCACTGAACCAATTGTTTAAAACAGAAATTATAGGCAACCCAATAACTTTAATGTATATTGGGTTGCTTATAATCAATGTTGCGTGTATTTTTTAAACTTTACTGTAATTAGTGTTTAATACGCGTGGCGCATGAAGTAAAATTTTGAGTTTAGAAAAGCCTAATTTGGATTGGCCGCTCCGCTTCGCTACGCGGCCAATCCAAATTTTCAGGCTTTTCTAAACTCAAAATTTTACATCATGCCTTAGCAGGGATTGGAAAACACTCGTTTGAAAATTCAATTCGAAAATTTGTAAACACAACGAATATCTGAAAATTTACGTTTACAATATGTTAAGATATGTATACTTAAAAGATTAGCTCTCTGTATATCTGAGATAGTAATAAATAATATGCACAAAACATTTTTTTGAGCACCAGAAAAATGTTAAGGCTGAAAATGTTAAGGCTGAAAATGTTAAGGCTGAAAATGTTAAGGCTGAAAATGTTAAGGCTGAAAGGGTTAAGTACGTTTTTCTAATCTAATATTTTTAAACTCTGGACCTTAAGTACACCCTAGACACTTAACTGGAGTCTCTAGACTAAGCTCTCTATTTTAGGCACTCTGAAGGTTGATGGTGATCGATCCAGACTCTAGATTCTGGACCCTACACAGCTTGAACTTTGTATCTAGACTAGTTTGTTGGACTGTAAATTTTAGAGAAGCGAAGCGCCCTGCAAATCCAACATTCAACATTTGCCGGCGCGTTACGTTTCGCTTCGCACCGGCAAACCCAAATTTTGAGGCACGAATACTGTGCAACTAGCTGACGTTGTGGCTATGCTTAAAAAAAGAAACATACACCCAAGTATCATAACGCTCATCTGGGAGCTGAGTACCGGCTGCCATGCATCTGTAAGGACTGGGGAGGGACTTACAGAGGCCATTCCAATAGCAACTGGCATCAGGCACGGAGACAGCCTTAGCCATTGTTTAACCTAACGATGGATGAAATAATTGGGGAATCCGTGCGCAGTGGAAGGGGATACCAGATGGGAGATAAATAAATTAAGATCATATGCTACGCAAACAATGCAGCCATAATTTCTGAGGACAAAAACAATATTCAAGGAATGCTATCTAAATTCGAAAAGACAGCAGAGAGATGTAACATGGAAATCTCAGTACAAAAAACTCAGTCTCTAACAATAGCCAAAGAACCGAGAAGGCAGTATATGATTAAATCATAGACCGAGTGATGCAATTTAAATACCTCGGCGCAAACATCACAACCAACAGAGACCTGAGAGAGGAAGTTAGAGCCTAAACAACAAAAGCAGCACTGGTATCGGGATATCTTCGGGACATCACATGGAGAAATAAACACCTATATACAAGTAGTGATTTGAGAATCTACAAAACAATAGTAAGGCCAGTGATGACATACGCAAACAAGACAAGAGCGGAAAACACTACAGCCAAAAGGCTCCTCAGAACAACAGAGATGCGAACCCTTCGAACAATAACCGGTTACTCTCTACGAAACCGGATGAGAAGGAGAAGCGAAGTACAAGATGTGGTTAGATGAAGAGAGTGGAGGGATCATGTTGACAGAATGTCCGAAGACCCAGAAGGCCAAAGATGGAAAACCACACAACAGCAGACCTCCTGGGCGCCCATCAAAGCGATAGTACGAAAGCTGGAGCTCAGCATCCCAATTCAGACTTCAGTAACGCTATTGAAGAAAGACAGGACTTAGTCCTACAACAAGAAGAGGAAGAGAATACTGATATATAACGTCGTCGATGCGGGCTGCACTGGCAGCGGTGACAGCAAGGAGCTGCGCTGGCAGCGTTGAGGACTCGAACAGCAGGTACTGCATTAGCAGCGTTTTAGGTCTTTAGTTACGCTATTGAAGAAAGACAGGACTCGGTCCTACAACAAAAAGAGGAAGAGAATACTGATATATGACGACGTCGATGCGGGCTGCGCTGGCAGTGGCGACGGCAAGCAGCTGCTCTGGCAGCGATGAGGACTGGAACAGCAGGTACTGCACTGGCAGCGTTCTAGGTCTTCAGTTACGCTATTGAAGAAGGACAGGACTTAGTCCTACAACAAGAAGAAGAAAAAGAGAATACTGATATGTGACGACGTCGACACGGGCTGCACTGGTAGCGGCGATGGCAAGGAGCTGCGCTGGCAGCGACGAGGACTGGAACAGCAGGTACTGCACTAGCAGCGTTCCAGGTCCTCGAATTAATGGACTGGCAATCGTTAGAGCACAATTGCACTTGACGTCACACTTGGTACTTGATTGCCATCCTTGAATGCTTGATTTCCACTGATGGCTGAAGGGCCGACCACACGTACTAATACCTCAAAAATAATAGTGGAGTCGGGTTGTTTGTGTGGTGGACGTGACCAGCCTGCTGATATTCGACAAATCCATCGTAATTATAGGCAATCGAAGAATCTCCAGCATATAATTCGCCTTAAACCGTTTTCTAAAAAGGACAATGCAAAAGATAATATAAATCTCCTTTCCAAAAAACGGAAAGCCGTTTGACATAAATCTTTCTTCTAAGTGGGCCGGAGCACGGGCAATTAGTTAATTCCCGGATAATTGCAAATGCGATTTACAATTCTAGTTGCCGGAGATTAAAAATAATCCGCGATAACAATACTTGTGACATCTGCTGTGAATCTAAAGCTTTCCGTCATAATTTTATGATAATTGCTCTCAAATAAATTGTTGTAAACTCGCCTATTGATCTAAATCCAAGTAAAGCCCATGTTAATTGCTCTCAAAAAAATTATAGTAAACTCACCTATTGATCTAAATTCCAAGTATAGCTCATAACTTAATTAATCGATCAAACAACTATTTAGTCAACATCTCCACATATGATCGCAATTGACCGAATCCGGTTTCCTTAAGTCATCAAATGCAATTTCGCGAATCTCTCCGCCCCCCTCGCATAAATCCCAACCTCGTGAATAATGCATGCTCTCGAGAGGGAAGGGGGGCTGCACGTTCGGAATCGGGGGGAGGAAACAATTAGGCAGGTGGCGTGACCGATATGTGAACCCCCCGCCCGAATATTCCAGCTCCTCGAGATGTTTGCCGAAATGATACTGGAACCAGTGAATAATTACGCCAGTATAAAGTCACTTATGAATATTCACGTTCTCCTCCCCCCACCGACTTTGAATTATTCCTGTTTACCTTAAGCCGAACATATTTTACTTCTGAGTTAATTATAATCTTCGGGATGAGATTTATTCAGACCTGGGGTTCGTGAAATATTAAAGTTAACAACGGAATAAATAATTTTGGAGGTATTGGAAAAATATATGTTCCGTTTTTTTTTTCGCAGGGGGTGGAAATGCGGGCATTAGTATATGTCATGAATAATAGGGAGAATTAAATAATTTATGATGGCTATTAGGGGGGTGAACGGCGTACGTCGGAAACACGGTTAAAAATTGATTGCGGGCTTCGCTTTTCTGAACGCAACATAATAATTCGGGAAATTCTCACCGCCACAAGCAGACAAATCGACCCTCATCTCTCGCGACAATAGGCCCTAACCGTTCACAGGATCTTTGGGTAATTATTAGGTTTTTTCACCAAGGGGTGGTTTATTTTTTGTGAAAGACAAGGAAACTTTTGTAAAACAAGCAATATTTTTAAATTACAAGTATTATTTATTTATATTAATCAATGATAATCAAAAAAAAATCGATAAAATAATTAACAGAAAATACAGGACATAACCTAGACCAGAGCTGGTTACCACTTTTTTTCAAATTTGGATGCCCCCATCTCAGAAATCGTTTTACTTGATATGTGAAGACAATTTGTTTAGGTGTAAGAGAGAAAATATATAAAATTTATATAACATTTTGAAGGGCCTGAAATTTATATAAATTTGGACTGCGACTCTAAATAAAGTTTATCGTTTAAAGACAGTATTAAAACGTATGTTAATTTCACTAATCAATTGTGCTTTGGGAGTTTTATATTTTCGTTGGTTTAATAAATTTTAAAATGATTATGAACTTTCACAGTTCTGAAGTTTTTGTCAAATTATATGTTGTATGTTAGTTTAAACGATTTTATTTAAAATAGTATTAATTTAAAATTTGCGATTTTTGTTAAATATTGACATACAGGGATTTTATGTTTTGAAGTATACTTAACACATTCTATCTATAAATTTGTATAATTAATGAACATGTCATCCAATATAAGCAATATATTATGAACTTCATTTTATATTAGTATTTTGTACGCGTGACTCATGAAGTAACATTTAGGGTTTAGAAAAGTCTTAAAATTTGGTTTGGTCGCTCCGCTTCGCGTTTGACAATCGCAATCAATTCCCTGGCAAATTCTAACCTAATTTGACGTATCTCATTTTTCACTTTGACGATTGGAGTTAATAGTGAGGAACATGAAGCATTTATTTTGTGTGTTTTTAAATTTCCCGTTATATCAGTGTTTTATACGCGTGGCGCATGAAGTAAAATTTCGAGTTTAGAAAAGGCTAAAAATTTGGTTTGGTCGCGTAGCGCGTAGCGCTACGCGACCAAACCAAATTTTTAGCGGAATTTTTTGTGGAAGACAAGGAAACTTTAGTAAAACAAGCAATATTTTTAAATTACAAGTATTATTTATTTATATTAATCAATGATAATCAAAAGAAAATCGATAAAATAATTAACAGAAAATACAGGCCATAACCTAGACCAGAGCTGGTTTGCATTTTTTTTCAAATTTGGATGCCCCCATCTACAGAATTCGTTTTTTTCGTGAAAACAATTTGTTTAGGTGTAAGAGAGAAAATATATAAAATTTTGAAGGGCCTGAATTTTATATAAATTTGGACTGCGACTCTAAATAAAGTTTATCGTTTAAAGACCGTATTAAAACGTATGTTAATTTTACTAATCAATTGTGCTTTGGGAGTTTTACATTTTCGTTGGTTTAATAAATTTTAAAATGTTTATGAACTTTCACAGTTCTGAAGTTTTTGTCAAATTATATGTTGTATGTTAGTTTTAACGATTTTATTTAAAATAGTATTAATTTAAAATTTGCGATTTTTGTTAAATATTGACATACAGGGATTATATGTTTTGAAGTATACTTAACACATTCTATCTAAAAATTTGTATAATTAATGAACATGTGATCCAATATAAGCAATATATTTTGAACTTCATTTTATATCAGTATTTTGTACGCGTGACGCATGAAGTAACATTTAGAGTTTAGAAAAGTCTTAAAATTTGGTTTTGTCGCTCTGCTTCGCGTTTGACAATCGCAATCAATTCCCTGGCAAATTCTAACCTAATTTGAAGTATCTCATTTTTCACTTTCACGATTGGAGTTAATAGTGAGGAACATGAAGCATTTATTTTGTGTGTTTTTAAATTTCTCGTTATATCAGTGTTTTATACGCGTGGCGCATGAAGTAAAATTTCGAGTTTAGAAAAGGCTAAAAATTTGGTTTGGTCGCGTAGCGCTACGCGCTACGCGACCAAACCAAATTTTTAGCCTTTTCTAAACTCGAAATTTTACTTCATGCTTAGTCTGGGAGTGGAAACACTCCTTCGAAACTTCAAAATGAATGCTTTGATAAGAACATTAAATGACTGAAGATATTTTCAAAGATAATAATCTAGTTTTCAAAATTTTGTTTAATCTAATTTGAAGTAAAACTAACATAGTAGCCACAATCTAAAATGTTGAATTTTTTCGACATTTCCCTGATTCAAGATTTTTTTCTCCGACCTTTTAATATAACTTTATCTGGGAAACACTCATTTTGTTAAATTGTTTTCATTGTTTTTGTCAATATTTAATATTGGTTTTATAAGGTTTTACGTGCTTTGTAATTTTTAGGATGTATGATGCTTGTTGATATTTGGAAATTAAATAATATCATATGGCTTTTTTGTTAGTGTTTTGGTCAATTTGAATATAATTCCATGACTTTTCTGTGACTTTTCCGGTTTTATTGATATTCAGGGAATTTTTTATTTACGTAATTTTCAGGCATTCGTCGATTTTATAATAAAGTTCATTTGAAGTTTTGAACGAGTGATTTCACTCCCAGACTAAGCATGAAGTAAAATTTCGAGTTTAGAAAAACCTGAGAATTTGGCTCGGGCGCGTAGCGAAGCGGAGCGACCGAGCCAAATTAGGCTTTTCTAAACTCAAAATTTTACTTCATGCGCCACGCGTACAAAACACTGATTTGAAGTGAAGTTCAAAAACACTCAAATACATCTTTAACCAGAGTAACACGGAACTAGATATTTAGTCTGTTACCGATGTTCAGTGTTAATAATAAATAATTAGGTTTTGAATATTTTTGCTAAAACAACTGGAGCGATATTTATGTGTTGCAAAAAATAATTAAATCAAATTTATTGTTAAATAATAATAGATAAACATAATTCGAATCAAAGATTCGAATCCTGTTTTTTTGAAATACGTATACAAATCCTATTCGTGATTCAAAAAAACAGGATTCGATTCTTTGATTTTCAAATCAAAGATTCGTCATGTTTATCTCTTACGAATTCTTCATTCGAGTATTCGTTCTGATTCGGATTCGTGATTAAAATCCTTTTTTCGAGGATTCGTCCCAGCTCTGGTATATTCACGAATATTCGAATTCCCAGCCTAGCACTTGGTTTGTAAATTAGTATTATGTGGCTTTATATGAGGGTCAAGAAAGTTTCACGATTAAGTTAGTAATCACGCGGGAAATTTGTTTTCTGGTAATTCTTACATAATTTATAATCAATGTAAATCAATTTTTTTTATTTTACGATTAACTATCAAGTTATTAATTACACGGGAAAATTGTTTTGCAGCACTTGGTTGTTAAATTACTATTAAAGTTGAAAATCAATACTATTTTATTTATTAATTTATTAAAGTAATCATGGATTTTCAAAAATTAAGTGCCTCAGTAATCAACGATACTATTATGTGGTTCTATTTCAGTGAAAAACAAATGCATATTTTTTTTACTTACCGATAAAATTAATACCCTTTAAATCAAATTTCAACAATCAAACTAACACCCTTTAATCACCGTCTATTCTTCCTACCCATTAAAATCATCCAATAATTAGACGAAATGAAGAGGGATGCGATTTAAATCGAATTAAACTAGTCGTCGCGCCTGCAGAACAGATCGGAGACTAATTGGGACAAAAGTGGGAGAGGGTTTCGGAAGATTAAAAAACGATAACCTTCCCTTTGGGCGTACTACTTACTGTTCGACACACAAAACGACGCCAGAAATTTTCCGACTGTCGCGAGTTTGATTAATTCGTCTCCAGCACACATAAATCAAAAGTGCCAGCGGCGTCGTGCAAGCGAAAGAAGGACTAAGGAAAATTAAGAGTAGGAGGCTAAAAATTGATTAATTAAGAAAATCGGGAATTGAATGGTTTCACTGTTTTGTTTTCAGATGTATTTTATTTTAATTCTATTAACTAAAATATTACTTAAACGTAATTTAGAGCCAATCGTTCTTAGATTCAAAATTATAATATAATAATAAATGTTAGCGAGTTAGACCACAGATAGTAACGTGGTAGGATTATTACTATATAAATAAACCATCCAGGCATTTTAGTTTAGCAACTTTTTGTACAGGTTTTTAATTGAAATAAATATCGCGAACTATTATTCGTTCTCGAAGCGGAAAATCTCGATAGCGAGGTATATCGATCGCGAACGATATAATCTAATCGCGATTTTTAATTGGAGTGGGAAAAAGTTGCGGGGCTTCGCGTCCCTTCCGCTTCCGGTCAGTCCCATTTGCGGGACTTCAATTAAAAATTTCCAATTACTAACCGGCCGCTTTCACGTTACATTTACCAGAAACTGATAATTCGAATAACGACATAAAAAAATGCACAAACAAAGTACAGCGATTTCCCGGAATCACGATTTTTTTTATCTCGTTTATTTTTTTAACTAAAAAGAAGGAATTAAATTTGCAAAATAACGAGGCTGGAAATGTTGTAGCTTTTACAGATGGATTAATTAATTAGGGCTAGAATTAAATTCGGAATAATGTTAAATTTGTATTCAGCTGAACTGAGAATAAATTATGCAGTTCAGAGACAACTGATAGTTCAAAATTTATGAAATAACCATTAAAAATAGGAAAATATACACATACAAACAAAAAAACATTATGGGAAGTTAAAAAACGCAAGTAACACTTGTATTTTCAATCAAAAACCTTATTGATTCAATAGTAACGTAATATTGAAATGGTAATTCAAAGAAAATTGTTGGCCACAAATGGTCTTGAAAAAGTAATGGTACTTATTGTCTACCAATTCCAATATCTGTAATAAATCTTTTTTTGCTTTATTGATAATCAGAGTTATTTGATCATATTGAGACATTTCGCTTTTTTTTTTTTTTGGCTTTTGCCTGGCCTTGGGAACTTGCCCATTAGCCATCATCAATGTTTATTTTTGTATCAATTAATTTATTACTACAATTTGTATTATTAAACTATTCATTCGGACAATCACACACATTCATACCACACCCAGGGTCACGACGAGACATTATTTTTCAAATAAAGTCTCCCCGTGCACGGGAATCGAACCCGAACTTGTGGCTCGCCGAGCGATACAGCCCGGCGACGTTACCGCTCGGCCACCACCTGCCCACATTTCGCTTGAATTGTGGGTATTTCCATTTCTTAAAAACACTTTCTTTCTTCCGACCTCTAAGGCCAACGCCTCAATTATAAAAAATAAACGTCACATAAAACGCAATTTTAAATAATATCAGAAATCGCGAAATATGATAAATGAAATTAAATATATTAGGTGCCAAATATCTGCTGCTTTTTGAAAAAATAATGTATTTAAAAGAGTAATTATTTTCCAGCATAATTTTAATAATTCGATGTGTATTCTTATTAACTGTACATAAGTAGTTTGTCGATTAATTTTAAGGTACAATAATTTGGATGCACCTAAAGTTGCACATGTGCACGTGTATGGGTGTGGTTGCTAGCTGAAATTCCGCCTCGGTTTCCTCTGTGTTGTGGTAATTCGGTAACGGCCAACTTCCCTTTATGCTCTTGGCAAACTCGGTCACATTTCCTCCAACCCATTTCCCGATATTCTCCTTCCACATCCTCATCTGTCCTATAATTATTTCCCGTTTATTATTTACCTTTGAATAAATTGGAACAAACTAAATTTCTAACTAACTTACACAAAGAAAATGTTGAGGTAAAACAACTGGAGACTTAAAGAATACTTTACTTACTTACTGTTATAAGTGTGTACTTAAGGTTTGATGAAACAAGCTTAAACAATTCGGATATTGTGACATCTTAGAGGCTCGAAATTTATTATTTGTAAAACATGATATCAAGCAGGATAACACTGTTTGGTTTTATGTTTTAATAGCTGAAGCTAGGTTTAGAGATAATACAATCCCCATTTTCCGCACACTAAAACGGTTACCATGCTTATTTATACAGAATTGTGTATTATATGCTAAACTTAAATACATTTTTCAAATATTATATAAATTCAGATTTAAAATTTGAAACATAGATATCTGAACAGTATATTTTAAAATTTACAATATGTCAGTGTTGTATACGCGTGGCGCATGAAGTAAAATTTCGAGTTTAGAAAAGCCTGAAAATTTGGATTTGCCGGGGCGCTACTCGCTTCGCTCGCGCGCCCCGGCAAATCCAAATTTTCAGGCTTTTCTAAACTCGAAATTTTACTTCATGCTTAATCTGGGAGTGGAAAACACTCGTTAATAGCTTCAATTTGAACTCTTTTAAAAGACAACGAATATTTGAAGATTTACAGCGGATGTACTTGTACTAGTATATTTAAAAGAAAAATTCCCTGTAGACAGGGTAATTTATACCAGGAGGCGAGAAATTGATATTCGTGTTCGAGATTGAATTCTGAAGAAAAAATGACAAACAACTTTTTTAGATGGGCCTTTGTTTTGGAGATATTAAGGTTCAAAGTTTTTAAACATAAATTAATTTCAAGTTTTACAAAAAAAAACTAATAGTAGGCAATGTGAAAACTTTATTTAGTCACAGAAAGAAAAACTACTAGTTTAACTTACAAGAGATGTTCGAAATGTCCACCGCCAGCGATGCAAGCCTGGCAACGTAAAACTACAAAATTGTAAACTGTAGCAAAATCTTGTTCATTTTCAATTTCAAGTGCAGCGTTCATAATTCTGTCTCGTAATTGCTCTTCATTCTGAATGTCATCTGTATACGAATCTTCTTTGATATTCCCGACAACTTTCTAGAGCATTGCCGTTGCAAAAGCCGTAAACAAAAACAATGTCAGCATATTCTTCATTGCCAAACTGCATTATTAACAAAATTTGTATCTTTTTTACACTAAAAATTAATAGCAATACCCAAAGTATGTGACAACTGTTAACAACTAATAAATAAGTCTTTTGTTTTTCCATAACCTACTATTTTTTTTTTTGGTTTTGGCTTTTGCCTGGCCTTGGGAACTTGCCCATTAGCCAACATCATTTATATATTTATTTGTATTTGTATTAATTGTTAACATTACAATTTGTAGTATGCTATTATTTCATACGGACAAACACTAACATTCATACCACACCCAGGGTCACGACGAGAAATTATTTTTAAACAATGTCTCGCCGTGCACGGGAATCGAACCCGAATTGTAGCTCGCCGAGCGATACAGTCCGGCGACATTACCGCTCGGCCACCACCTGCCCAACCTACTATTTATTTTATGGACAAAAATTAAATAGGTTCCGAAAACTTCTTGCCTCGTTATCTCTAAAACAAAGGCCGATCGAAAATAAAAGTTATTTCACATGTTTTGCTTAGAATCCAATCTCGAACACGAATAATCATTTTTCGACTCCCGGTATAAATCACCCTTTATACGCAATAGAAATAATCACTGTACGTACTATATTTAAATTATTTAACATGCATTTAATGTTATAGAAAAAATATGCACACATTTTATTGAAAAACAATGATACTGTTTGTAATGATTATTTTTATGTTTCAGAAGTTGTTGCAGCCTTCAATCCCGGATATCCTGACGGTAAGTCCTAAGCTTTTCAAAATATCGATTTTCCATCGGGGCAACAAATTGACTTCCGCTTTTATTTAAGCTTCAACAGTGGAGTTAAATCTCTGAATGTGGCAACTTTAAAACTATTGAGGTTAAATAAAAACGTTAACAAACACCAAGTACCTTATCAATAATCTTAAGCGGACCATTTCAAGATTACACTAGCATAAAAAAATGCTGTGATAAACTTTAACTATCTCATCAATAGTTGTAAATAAAGACATCCTGAGTGTAACATTTATTTGCTAGTACCGTCTTAGCACTCACTATTAACAATATGATATTATTCTTATACTTTAAGCGGTCTATTAACATTTAGTGGGCCACTATGTCTAACGTTATACATAGTAACTTAATACTTGAGCAACTGTTTTAAAGAGGAAGTCGACCGCTATCTATACCTATAAAACTTAGCATATTGTCGTCTTAAGACGACAATATACTAAGTTTTATAGGTTTAGATAGCGGTCGACTTCCTCTTTAAAACAGTTGCTCAAGTATTAAGTTACTAAATAAAAATAATAATGTAGTTAACTACATCCTTATTTAGAGAGCAAATATTTTGAAAAAATAGGTATACTTAAAGGAAAGTGCAATCTTTATGCCTGTCTCTATATAATATTTCCTACTTTTACCGTTATTTCATAACAAAAATATCCAACATTGGTAAACTAAATCAATCACATTGTAAAAGATGGCTTTAATATACTTTTAAAACTTCTTAACTAAATAATTATCGATTATACATTTTGTAAAATCTTTTCTAAAACAGCGTATTATCTGAGTAATAGCGATGATTCGTATCCTTTCTGAAGATTCTAACCCTTTTTGAGGATTGGAATCTTTTTAAAATAATTGGATTCGTATACATTTGGTTTTGAATTCAAATCCTTTACAAAAGTTGTAACGAATCTGCATCACGAATCGTTTTCGAATAAATATTTCTCTAAAATAAATATCCTCTAAAAGGATTCGAATCCTACTTAGCTCTGACACGTAGTTTCATTTTTAATAAGTTTCAATAGACGTTCATGTCTTTTCGATTTATTTTTAAAATTTCATCGTTTTTAATAAGAGCGGATACCAGAGAGAGAGAACTTGCACAATAACTTATTTCCAACGCACATTCTTTATTTGAAAAACCGTCGTGCAATTCCTTTTGAACCTCCCGTCTCTTCTCGAAATAAATATGTGACCGTGTAAACGTGAAAGAAATAGCAACGTTTATAAAACCGTTTGATGGAAACGTAGGCGTGTTGGTAATTTGATGTAGCGAGATTTGAAGCGACGCTCTTTGATTGTTGCCGTCCACCGGAGGGTTATTTATGTTATTGCCGGGGCGTTGCAGCGTTTTTCCCTGAGAGAGCACGGATATTTCCTTCTCGTTCTCTTCCTCTTCGTCCTCCTCGGACAAACAACAAGCGAAACATCATTTTTATTGCCGAAGAGAGGAGAGAAACTGGGTCGCATTCCAGACACGTACCTGCCTCTTTTTTGATCACTTCCACCGATCATACCCAATTGTAAAAAATGGTAGAGGACGCGGATATCTCGAGGAACGTAACGGCCCACGACAGTCCGGATATTTGTCACTTGGATGAATTGATTGAACACAAAATCGAAATTGTCGAGATATTTTTTAAAGGTGAGAAAAAATATCAATGCTTGTCGTACTTTCCTTAATTGATTGCTAACCAGCTAGTGCAGCTTGTGCAATAAAACAAGAAAGTTCACGGATAACAAAGAAGTATAGCCTTTAATAGAAGTTAGTTTAGCATTTTAAAACTCTAATACAGTGGTTCTTAACCGGTGTTCCACGAAAAAAAAACTTAGTCAGTCTTAGGGGAGGAGGGAGGGGTTTTTAAGCTAGAGAACCACCCCCCTGGGTGCACGTCATGGTTAACGGTCATATTTTGTCTGGTAGTATCTTTCTTGATCCCGCTAAGTTATTTAGTGGTTAGTAAACTTTGATTATAACTCCCCATAATGTAAATTATAATCCAATTATCCCCCATAGCATAGTTCAATGCATTTACAATAATCAAAAGCGAGTAAATCAATTAACGTCATCAATATCTCACCGATATCTTAGGTCAGGTTCCCCCTGGTTCGAGAGTGGGTGAAGACAACACTTCCACAACTTATCATACTAAACGTAAATTACGACATGGCTCAACTATCCCGATAGAACTATGCGGGGGATGGTTTTAATTGCGGAGGGCGCATTAATCAGAGGGGGAGAGAGGGCGGATGAGAGTTGACCCTCGTCTCACTGATTTAATAACGGGGATGACGGCTTTCCGAATCTGCGAGGGGATCGTAGCAGCACAGTTTTCCCTTGATTGAAAAGTTCAACACGGATCTTCATCTAATTTCATAATTTAACGTTTCGCTTGTGTAACGAGCTCGCTTATAATTTGAACTGTGTTTTGTTTGTGCATGAGGTGAGGACGCAATTATATTTAATTCAATATTAATTTATTAACTCAATATTGAATGAGATATCGTTTTATTTGATAAAGAAGTAATTTATTACAAAAAAAAAATTGAAAAGTATACACTTCAATAAATATTAAATTGCAATAATACGCATGAATCAACGAACAAATAATTTTAATAAATAATATTTATATCCTTTTCATAACAATATGTAGTCTTGATTGAATAATCACTAGTAGACATTAAATCTTGTAGCAATGTTGACACAATACTGAATTTCAATTCTAAAATCTTGTAGCAATATAGGGATGTGAACACGGCACTAGGTTGAAATATTGAAATACAGAGTCCGCCAACGCGTATTAATGATTTTTAAGGTAAGATTGTAAGTTAATTAATTGAAACAAAGTAATAAGCATAATATATATTTATTCAATACATAATGCAGTTTTTATTGATATTCAATTTTTAAAGATTACGTTTAGCTAATGCGTTCTATTTAATCTTTGACATTCTTGAAGCCGATTGGGAAATGACCGAATGACACGGCGCTACATATCCGCATTAATATTTTCTTTTAACTCTTCTAATGTACGGGGCCTGTCGACTTACTATCTCGACTTCAAATATCCCCATAAAAAGAAATCGCAAGGAGTAAAATCTGGAGATCTTGCCGGCCAATTAACATCACCGTTTCGTGAAATCAATTTTCCTGAAAACGTCTGCCTCAACCGCTGCACACTCGTGCAGTGTGACTTGTTGCTCCATCTTGCTGGAACCAAAATTCGTTCATGTACCTGCCGAACCTCTCAAGTTCCGCAGGTAAACAATTTTCTAGCATTGTTTACTACCGTTGAGAATTCGCAGTAATTGCCCGACCCTCTTCTTCGAAGAAATAAGGCTTTAATATTCCGAAGGTAGAGACGCCACACCACACTGTGACTTTCGACCAAAGTAAGGGTTGCTCGTGAACTACACAAGGCTGTTCAGATGACCAGTAGCGCATATATTGTTTGTTAACATAACCTGATAAATGAAAATACGCTTCATCGGATAGAATTAAATTATGCAAAATATTCGCATCATCGCGAAGAAGAGCCAGAAAGTCTGCGCAAAACTGACTGCTTGTTGCAAAATCGTGCGGTTTAATCTCGTGCACCAATTGAATTTTATAGGGAAGTCCTTATGTAAAATTCGCCTGACGCTACTGTTCGAAATGTTCAACGCTCTTGCTTAGCGAACTATTCGCACTCTTTCGATGTTCTCTGGGGTACGTACCAATCTCGGGCCCCCGCGGTAAACGTTGTTGACATTTCCAGTTTCCATAAAACGTTGGTGCCATTGCAATATGGTGTTCCTTGAAGGGATTCTACCCAGCCGTGGAACTTTATAATGCCGCGCGAATTGAACCTGAAGCTGTTACGCAAAGAATGCGCTGCCGCACCGGCCACGAATTCATGGTAACTAAACTGCATTCTACCGTAAACAAGTTCCCAACCTGAATTTCCCTCTTTCCTTTTTAGTAACTTTACCACAATGCTCCGAAAGTAGTCAATACCCGTTGGCGGACACTGTACAACTTTAAAATGAATAATGAAACAAGATTGACACATTATTGTGTCATGTTGATACAATATTGTGTCATGTTGATACAATATTGTCGACACAATTTTGACTCTATGATGAATTTCAAGATTGTGTCAAGTTGATACAATATTGTGTCATATTGTATCCACTTGATACAATACTGTCGATACAATCTTGACTCAATGATGAATTTCTAGATTGTGTCAAGTTGATTCAATATTGTGTCATATTGTATCCACTTGATACAATACTATCGATACAATCTTGACTCAATGATGAATTTCTAGATTGTGTCAAGTTGATACAATATTGTGTCATGTTGATAGAACTTAAGCAAAATTAAAATACTTATGGCTACTACACCATAACGATTAACGTTATTCAGTGATTAGCACTTCTCAAAAACACAACAATTTAATTCCCACATTTTTTGCACATTTATATTTTGATGATTTTAAATTGCAGGAAAATAATCTGCAACATGATTTAATTTTTAGGTTCTGGTTTGCTGTCATTACTATTTTACACGTTTATCTTATTATTCTAACTAATAAAACTAAATGCAAGCACACACTTATATTTATATATTATAAGTACTCTTTACAGAAATAAGCAAACTATCCAATTGATCACACAAAAGCGAACGAAAATTAGGCATTTGTTAGACTTGGCGCCCGTGTAGAGTGTCAGAAATTAATGAGTTCCCGTCACAAATAAGCGAACTATTAATGTTATTCAGGGCATAAACAATATTGTGTCTATATTAATTATAAATAATGTGTCAATATTTGCAATATACAGGGAGTTTTTCATTTAAGTATACATAGCCCAATCACAGTGTGTATGCTGTAAATCTTCAAATATTCATTGTTTTTTAAATATAATTCAATTTTATGCTATTAACAAGCGTTTTCCATTCCCAGACAAAGCATGAAGTAAAATTTTGAGTTTAGAAAAGCCTGAAAATTTGGTTTGGTCGCGTAGCGCGAAGCGCGGAGCGACCAAACCAGATTTTCAGGCTTTTCTAAACTCGAAATTTTACTTCATGCGCTACGCGTATTAGACACTGAAATGCTGTGAAATGTATATATTTGAAACTTCACTTAAAATCAGTGTTTTGTACGCGTGGCGCATGAAGTAAAATTTCGAGTTTAGAAAAGCCTGAAAATTTGGTTTGGTCGTTCCGCGCTTCGCGCTACGCGACCTAACCAAATTTTCAGGCTTTTCTAAACTCGAAATTTTACTTCATGCTTTGTCTGGGAGTGGAAACCACTTGTTTATATCATCAAATTGAATTATTTTTAACAAACAATAAATATCTAAAGATTTACAGCATATACACTGTAATTGGGCTATGTATACTTAAAAGAAAAACTCCCTGTATTGTGTTTCTATAATGTACGCAGCTTGAATATTCATTATTTTTATTCTGGGTATTGACATTATTGTGTCGAGATTGAATATTATTATTGTGACTTTATTCGCATTTAATATTGTGTCTATATTGTATACAATTTGAATAACAGTTTCAATGTATATATACGATATCAAAATAAACAGCCTGAAAAATTAAATTTAATTGAACACGACAGTCCAAAGTCCATAAACAATAAATCAGCAGAAAAACAACCAAGTAAGGTGAATGACCAGCATCAAGACATTTAAAATAATCCGGAATGGACGAAGGTCGTTCATAGGAAAAAAAACAAAGAAAAATAACTTTGCATTTAATGGAAAAAGCACTAATGTAAATCTTTCAGTAGTAATTTCTATAATACGGAAATGGCTCTTTGTATCTAGATTCCAGAAAGATGTAAATTCCGAACAAATTATTAATCACCTAAAAATGGCAGGAAATTATCCGTTTATAGTAGAGAAAGATATATTTCAACTAGGCAGCTTGAATATTCATTATTTTTATTGTGGATATCAACATTATTGTATCTAGATTGAATATTATTATTGTAACATTATTTGCATTCAATATTATGTCTATATGGTATGCGCTTTGAATACCAGTTTTAATATCGACGTCATTGTGTTTAGATTGAATATTATTATTGTAACATTATTCGTATTCAATATTGTGCCTATATTGTATGCTCTTTTAATAACAGTTTTAATGTATATACAAGATATAAATATTGACACAATATTGCTACAAGATATATTTCTACTAGGGATAGATCTTTAACATACAGTTCATTTTTCCTTAAGTGATACATTTCTCGTTACATACGCTGTGAAATTTCAGGCATTCATTGTTTTTAAAAAACGTTCAATTTTTAACTTCTAACGAGTGTTTCCACTCCCTGATTAAAATTTGGTTTGATCGCGTAGCGAAGCAGAGCGATTATACCAAATTTTGAAGCTTTTCTAAACTCGAAATTTTACTTTATGGGCCAGGGGTATTTAACACTGATATATTGTCAAATTCAAAATATTCTTGTTTAGCAGTATATATTATTTGATCCTGCTTAAGCAGTATATAATTTAATACTGATTCAGCAGCATATTTTGAATCTTGTTTAAGCAATGTATAATTTAATACTGATTCAACAGTATATTTATAATTCTGCTTAAGCAGTAAATAATTTCATACTGATTCAGCAGTGTATTTTTAATTTCACAATATTTCAGTCTTTGAAATAAAACAACACAGTTGGGAGGGTTTCACTTTTATTGTTGAATACTGCAACATTTTCACCACACAGTGGCTTCATCGGACAGATGAAATAATCATTATTTCATCTGCCTGATGAAGCCACTGTGTGGTGAAACATGTTGCAGTGTTCAACAATAAAAGTGAAACTCTCCCAACTGTGTTGTTTCATTTCAAATTGTATTATGGAGTTTTATCATGTATCCGCCTCATCAATTAAATATTTCAATCTTTTGTACGCGTGGCGCATGAAGTAAAATTTCGAGTTTAGAAAAGCCTATTTAATATTTTCAGGCTTTTCTAAACTCGAAACTTTACTTCATGTTTAGTCTGGGAGTGGAAACACTTTTTCAAAACTTCAAATAGAACACTTTAAAAAAAAGCACACAAATGATTGAAAATTGCGCATTCATCATAAAAGAAATATATATTTATATCTGTAGCCCCACTGGTAAAAAATCTCACGAGACGCCATTGGTTTTGTGTGCGTGTGAGGATATGTGATGTGAAAATGTAGTAAATTAGAAAATGAAAAGAGCAAAACAAAGATAATCCGACAAGCTTTTATCATCCATTATTCCCCTCATACCCCAACACATCGACAACAGGTATTATCCGACCGAAACTTCGCCAGCGAATCAACCCCCGTTATCACTCGTCATTTGTTTTTACTGCTAGTGTTATACCCCTCTGTTCCTCCATTAGAACCCCCCTGAGGGAGGTCTGATAATCAACCGAACAGGTTACGATACTCCACCTCAACCCGACCAAAACCGCTTCATCTGTGGGGGCATCATGCAAATAATCTGTCATACATGTAATATTTAGCGAGTGCAGATTTGCTCTTCTGCCAGGATTTATTTGTGACACCGCTGATGGACGGATTTAATTATTTGGTTAGTTTTGCCGACTGCACATGCATAAACAACCGAACAAGCGGCCATTCCGGCCGCCGCCACCCTCTCGTGATTCAAGGCTATCACATTACGCTTGATTAATTATCCACCTGGATTACTGGCTTTCCGCCCTCCCTCCCTCTTTCCCTCCGTTCTCGCCGCCTAGCGCGGATTATTATTTAAGTATCGAGCCAGAAAATCAAGTAAATCACTTCATCCATTATCACGTTACACCGAAAACTCGTGATTTATTGCACACGCCTCGTACTAAATATAACATTAATCTTTTAATTTTAAGCCAAAAGATTAATAATTTCTATAAACCTTACATGATGTAATTTTCACAAAAAATCTTTGTTATAACAAACATGTAATGTTGAATGCGTAATCAGATTGACTATCTACTGATAAATCAAAGTTATAGAAATTGTGTGAAGTCAGTAAAAACATACCCTGGTGCTGATATTTCATTAGACCATAACCCAGTAGTAGTTTCAATTAGACTTAAACTCCATGATCTTACTCATCTTTTTGATGATACATTTGTTATCATCAAAAAGACGCGTAAGAGCATGGAGACTAACTAACTTGCAATAGACATTGTTCGCGAGAACACACAACGTGATGTAAATTTGGGCTTACAAAATATTACTATTCTACACTCGGAAGGAGCAGAAGTGGCATGGGGCAAAATCAAAAAAGCACTAGTGAGAGCAGGAGGAAAGAACTTAAAGCCAAACACCCGCTGCAAGAAGAAAACGTGGATGACTACAGAAATATTAGACCTGATGGATCAAAGAAGGGCAGACAAGACCAGAGATCATGAAAAGTACACGCTGCTACAAAGGACTATTAGAGCTAAAATCAGAGAAGCCAAATCACTGTGGCTTAGACCTGAGTGCAAAGAAATCGAGAGCTTCAAGGCCAAATACATACACGAAGTAAAATTTCGAGTTTAGAAAAGCCTGAAAATTTGGATTGGTCGCGTAGCGAAGCGGAGCGGCCAATCCAAATTAGGCTATTCTAAACTTGAAATTTTACTTCATGCTTAACCTGGGAGTAATAACACTCGTTTAAACCTTCAAATGGACCTTTTTTAAAAAAACGCGTATGCACAAGCACACGCATGAAAAATTCCCTGTATTAATTGATGGATTTGTTTGTCCTCTTAAGTCATTTATAAAAAGCCTCAAACTTTTTTTCAAATTTTGTGCTGTGTAAGTAGAAATTGCCCCGCCCCGTGGCTGATTAATTGGAAAGTCGTGTTTGGGATGAAGAGGAAATGAAGAGGGTTGAAAATATTGAAAACAATCGCAGGGTAATTATTGATGAGGTCGCGAGAGCGCACCCATGCGGAAATTAATTTTCCCTCATTAGTCGGCTGGGCGAGAGGAGGGTGGGGATTTCGGGTGATATCCTCTTATCTTAAAGATTGCACGACTGGCTCGTAATTAATCAAAAACCGTTGCCTCTTCCGGCTTGCTTTCAATAAAATCCAATTTATTTTACAAGAATATAGAATTTAGATAAAATTTAAATTTCATGTCCAGTGTATTAAAAATAAGATAATTTAGTTACTTTTTAGTAATACTCATAACAATATTATCGATAAATATTTATATTAAAATCTTAAATATGTCTCTCTACTTTCACGTGGTGAAACATGTTTACCGATGATTTAATTTAAAACATTTGATTAACACGTTGATGCGCGGCATTCATTTGTGCCGCAGTTGACTTTATGTTTAGGCCCTGCGGCATGTACCTTGTGTCGCATCCAGAAAGAAAGTTTAAAGTATCGTGCTGCCAGAGCTGGGACGAATCCTCGTAAAACGGATTCGAATCACGAATCCGAATCACCTAATATGATTCGAATCACGAATACTCGAATAAAGGATTCGTAAGAGATAAATATGATTCGAATCAAAGATTCGAATCCTGTTTTTTCGAATCACAAATACAAATCGTTTAAGAATGAATTTGATTTTATTATTTTTTCGCAACCATTAATATATAAATATCGTTACCAGTTGTTTTAACAAAAATATTTGAAACCTAATTATTTATTATTAACACTGAACATCGTTCATAACAGACTAAATATCTGATTCCCTGCTACTCTGATTAAAGATGTATTTGTGTGTTTTTGAACTTCACTTCAAATCAGTGTTTTGTACGCGTGGCGCATGAAGTAAAATTTCGAGTTTAGAAAAGCCCGAAAATTTGTCTCGGGTCGCTGCGCGACCCTCGTCAAATTTTCACGGGGCTTTTCTAAACTCGAAATTTTACTTCATGCTTAGCCTGGGAGTGGAAACACCCGTTCAAAACTTTAAATTGAACTCTATTATAAAATCGACGAATGCCTGTAAATCACGTAAATAAAAAATTCACTGAATATCATTAAAAGCGGGAAAGTCCGAGAAAAGTCAGAATTTTATTCAAATTGACCAAAACACTAACAAAAAAAGCCATATGATATTAAATTTGTCAAATTCAGCAGGAAAATTACAAAACACGTAAAAATTTATAAAATTAACTTAAATATTGACAAAAACAATGAAAACAATTTAACAAAATTGGGGTTTCCCACAGAAGAAAGTTATATTAAAAGGTCAGGGAAAAAATTCTTGGACCAGGGAAATTCCGAAAAAATGTAACGTTTCAGATTGTAGCTACCATGTCAGTTTTACTTTAAATAATATTAAACAAAATTTTGAAAACTAGATTATTATCTTTAAAAACATTTTCAGTCATTTAATGTTCTTATCAAATCATTTAGTTTGAATTTTCGAACGAGCGTTTCCACTCCTAGACTAAGCATGAAGTAAAATTTCGAGTTTAGAAAAGCCCCGCGTAGAAAATTTGTCGAGGGTCGCGCAGCGACCCGAGACAAATTTTCACGGGGCTTTTCTAAACTCGAAATTTTACTTCATGCGCCACGCGTATAAAACAGTGATTTAACGAGAAATTAAAAAAAACATAAATAAAACACTGTTTATCACAATTATCAATTATCAAAATAATTCGAAATAATTGTGAGGATTAACATGAAAAATTTGTTTTGTGTGTTTTTTAATTCACTGACTATAGAGGCTTCAACTTCGTTAAACATTGTTGAACATAAATAAAACACTGTTTATCACTTTGTTTGTATAACAATTGGTTTATTTGGTGACTATAGTTTCGATACTACACGTATCATTATCAAACCGTTAGTGATAATGATACGTGTAGTATCGAAACTATAGTCACAAAATAAACCAATTGTTATACAAACAAAGTGATAAACAGTGTTTTATTTATGTTCAACAATGTATAACGAAGTTGAAGCCTCTATAGTCAGTGAATTAAAAAACACACAAAACAAATTTTTCATGTTAATCCTCACAATTAATTCGAATTATTTTAGACGATTCAAAACCTTTTGTAAATATTCGAATCCTTTTATAAATATTCGAATCCTTTTATAAGGATTCGAATCGCCCACATTTGGATTCGAATACGAATCCTCTTAAAAAAATGTAACGAATTCGGATCACGAATCCAGTTGAACTAAAGTATTCGAATGCCCCTTTTGAATCCTCTAAAAGGATTTGAATCCAGGATTCGAATCCTGAATGATTCGAATCCTGCCCAGCTCTGCGTGCTGCCCGTGCCGCGGAACTAGTTTAACTATGAAGACATTTAAAACGTTTATGTCTTTCGAAATTTTTGCTGTATTATTCTGTAAAATTTTAACGAAAACTTAAGCAGCGGCCTAAGTTAATATTTGTATTGTTGTGAAGATGACGATCAACGTGTTAATTAAGTGAGTCGCCCATATGCAAAACCAGCCGTACACCTATTTTTGATGTTGAAGTTTTGATATCCCTGCATTCTACTCGTCTAAGACTACAATTTTAAAAATAAATCTATTTTCAAAACCTTTCCTAAACTTTTTAAAATGAAGTGTGAAAAATCCTATCGAATGCAAAACCTGCTACATTTTTCGGGTGCAAAGGCTAACATATTTTTACAGTTGCAAATCCTGCTAACTCTTTACTTAGTTTTACATAGTTTTTCTTCTCCTCATTCGATGCAACGCTCATTGAACACTATTGTAATTTATTTAAAATACGCGGAAGAGTCAGTTTTTTCTCATCTTGTCAAAAATTTGACAATAACGTGTGGCTGGTTCCTTATAAATCGTACATGTTTATTTTGGTCATCACAGAAGACAATAAGCTTATCTTTAATTTTTGAGTGTTTTGCCGTACACACCTTTACTGCGAATGTCTTATAATTAGGTTTTCTAAATTGAATACAACTTTTAATATTGTCTTTCTATTTTTAAATCTCATGCTGTGAGTTAATCCCTTCACGCAAGAAAAAAATAATTTTTATTTAATATCTGAAGCGGAAACAGATTAAGACTTAAAATTCATCAGCCATTTTAATAAAAACATATTACAATTTAATTATGACACCGACGTTCCCTCCCCCGGGGGCGAAAAACCGGAGAGAAAAATCCCCGGCGCCGGACTTTTATTGCGGCGAAAAGCGTTATTTACGCGTATGCCCCGCCGACGAAAGAGGGGGCGCATAATTAAAATCCGCGCCGCGGGATTAATCCCCGTAGAACGGCGCGCGGAAAAAAAAACCGTATCATATGGATGTAAACAATTTTTTCGCATTTACACGATGAAGCCGGATTAAATCCGGATATTTAATCCATTAACCACCACCCCGGCCATCAGAGCGCCAGTATTTTCTTATTAACTCATCTCCTTTTTATGTCGACTGATGCGGTCGGGGGTCGTAAATTCGGATGGGGCTTTTTAGCCCTTTTAATAAAGTATGAGTGAAAACACACCCCCGAGGCCGTTGTTTTAGCCGTGTCGGGGAAAAGACGCACGGCGGATGGTTTTAAGCGCGTCAAATTTCATTCGAGAGATGAAAGTTATTTTTAAATCAGATATTCTATTTATAAATACTACTGGTTCATTGTGATACCTTTATCTTCTTCTTTTGGCACTACAGCCCTATATGGGCTTTGGCCTTTTCGACAATTTTGCCCCATCTCGTTCTGTCCATGGCGGCTTCCTTTTAGTTGTTTACCCTCATTTATTTTAAATCCTCTTACACTGATTTTAACCAAGTCTACCTCTTGCTTAGATGTGATGGTGATCAGTATTTACCGAAATGTAGCAAAAAAAGCCAGAATTCTTTTTTTGTGAAAAGTTTTGAAATAATAATAAAAGAAGAATACATTTAGTTTGAGTAACTTACGAAAATTGTAAGTGTATAAGTGAGCTATTGCTATAAACGTCCTTTTCGACCTCCTCTTATTAATATTTTGTGGAAAACTGAAAGCATAAGTGAGGCTTACAAACAAAGTTTAACAGGAATAAGAAACATTTGTTCAAAAATAAGGTTCAAGTATCTAACATGGGGGAAAGTTTCACATAAATGGGAAAGGGGAAAGTACTATGATAGACATATCAATTTTTTGAGAAGTGTGAAGCAAACTAATTGTATATTATAAGACGGAATTTTTCTATTCGTCCATTTCTACTTAAATATATTGTTACAAGGAAGTAAACTAGAATACGTCTAAGATATTTATCTTTCAATTTATACTGGGGTTGCAGTCACACAGCCCTTATGGACGAGCCGCCACTTATAAAAAATAATAATGAATTGATTCAATAATATTTATTCTTTCTGTTATCAAATATTGAACGATACGATCATAAATTACAGGAACAACATCAATGCACAATCATGATTAGAACGATTATCCTGATGTCCACTCAACTCGAGTGCTGTATAATGTGATCGATCCATTTGAATATTGAAAGAGCATCAACAACAGTGTACGTTCGGGACGATAGATAGCGTATAGTGTAATGGAGAAACATTTACCATTCACATAGATAAACGCAATTAAATCCGTAGCTGGGTGATAAATGGTCGCATGGCACTCTCCATCAATTAAAGTTCGCGAAGAATTTTCACCCATTGTAAATGGAATCCGGCCATTATTCATTACTCCGGACATGCTGATAATTGCTAATTGATATTTCGCGGAATTTCATAAATGATATACACGTTATAGATGCTGTGTGGTGGGTATTATTATCGAAATCACAGTTTATATCAAATCTCGAAATTTTACTTCATGTGCCAGGCGTATAAAACTGATTTAAACTGTGGTTAGAAATATACAGCATATCTTTGTAAATCATAGTTGAATCAGTTTCTTGTAAATTGTATGTATACAGGGTGTCCGTATTTCGAGAGAATGTATGGGGATCTCAGTTATTTGAAGAGATAGCGAGTTGGTAATATTGGGATAAAGTTGCGTATTTTAAGGCCTAACAATAATCTGAAAACAATTTTCAAATATTTGTTTCTGTTTTCGAGATATCAACAAAAAACTGATTTATTTTTAAAATCGTTGTTATTTTTTTATTAAAATTACTAAATCAGGACATTAGGAACATTTACAATATACAGGCACTTTTTAATGAGGAATCTAGTAGCATATTTTTTCTAAGATAACTATAACATTTACCCAGAGACCATAGCCAACTTTTGTTTTTCTTATGAGCGTTAATTTGGATTTTTATATTTTTTTAAAGAATATTTTTCTGCACTCAGTGATGTAATACACTCGTAATTTATTTTAGATTTGATATTTAAAATTATAATATGTTTATTAAACTTGTTTCTCATTGACCACTTGATGAAACATGATTAAATATTTAAAAAAAAATTAAATTTAAAATAAAATCACTTGGTATGTTTCACTAATTTTACTTCTTTCAAAGAAGTAAAATTAGTGAAACATGCCAATTGATTTTATTTTAAATTTAATTTAAAAGAAAATATATATATGTTATTTTTTGCAAAGAGTGCCTGTAAAACAATGACATCATATCTATTAATCAATAAAATCTTGACAACGGTCAATCATTGTTAGCAGTCAAAATTAATTAATAACTATGAATCTATTGTAATATTAATAAGTATCGATTATCACACAAAACATATAGTAAAAAAATGGTGATTTGTCCATCATAGCACTTTCCCAGTTAAAAATATGATGACTTAAATATCATCAGCATGGAAAAGTTGCACAAACTAAATTTATTCTATTTTTATTATATTATTCGAAAACTATTCACAAAAAAAGGAATTTTTGCATTTTTCGCAACATCTCAATCAATATCGATCACCATCACATTTAAGCGTTATATATTTTAACTTTACTGTAAATCAGTGGTTTATACGCATGGCGCATGAAGTAAAATTTCGAGTTTAGAAAAGCCCCGTGAAAATTTGTCTCGGGTCGCTGCGCGACCCTCGACAAATTTTCTTCGCGGGGCTTTTCTAAACTCGAAATTTTACTTCATGCTTAGTCTGGGAGTGGAAGACACTCGTTAGTTTAAAATACATCATGATTGTTAAAATATGTATCGTAACTGTCACAGAGAAAAACAAGATGGCGATCTCATTATAATTCAATTCAAACTAGTGTCAAGTTGGCACGATTGGTTAAATGTTGGCTTACGCCGACTTATGTCAACTTTCATTATAGTTGAAATATTGGCTACCGATTTTTTGTTTGTTTTGTTGTGTTGACATGCGTAGTTCAAGATGGCACCAAGTCGAATCCTCATTTCGAAAACGCAAACTTGCTGCCACTGTAGCCCTGCTCTTGTTGAAGAAATCGACAAAAAACAAAATTCAGATTAAAGAGACTGTTAATAACTGGTACAATACCTATGATAAGAACCATTTTCTCCCTCCAACGGACAATTCATTCGATTTTTACCAGAATGTAACACCGAGAAGTAATCTGTTTCATTACTTCTCGGTATTACATTCTGGTAAAAATTTTGCCCCAGGCCACGATAAAATCCCCCGTCTCGTCCTTAAAAAACTCTCTGACAATGTCCGCCAGCTGATCCTTAAAATCCTAAACTATTGCTATTCAAGTTAATATATACCTCCAGAATGGAAAAAAGGCATTGTTGTATATATCCTTAAATCTGAAAATAATCCCAAATTCATCACAAACTACTATCCTATAACACTACTCCCCGTAATTGGAAAATTATTTGAATCCCTACTCAAACTAAAAATCAAAAGTTCTGTCGAAGAATCAATTCTCGATTATTAATTTAGGTTTATGCCCAAAAAATCCACTATTTTAACGCTCACATTCTTAACCTCAAACCTCCAAACAAAACACCTCGAAAGGTCACGCTTCAGCGGTGGTTTTCTTGGACATAAGGAAGACCTTCGACTCGGTATGGCATCGAGGTCTCCTTTACAAATGTATCTTACTCAAAATACCACAACACCTAATCAACCTTATTGAACCATTTTTAATTAACCGCTTCTGCCAAGATAAAATCCGTCAATCCTTGTCCCCCCCTTTTATTCTGCAACAAGGTGTCCCTCAAGGCTCCTTCTTATCGCCTATACTTTACAACATCTACTGCAACGATGTTCATAGTCCTGATACCTCAACCCCCAATATATATCCTCTCCAATTTGCCGACGACACAGCGCTAATAGCTCATGCCCCCAAATTACATTCGGCCACACAAACTTAACAAACAGCCCTCAATGCACTCCAATCCTGGTTCTTCAAATAGCGTCTAGATATAAACCCTACGGAATACAAACTCTTTATACACTATCATAAACTTTACAAACAGCCCTCAATGCGCTCAAATCCTGGTTCTTCAAATGGCGTCTCGAAATAAACCCTACGGAAACTAAACTCTTTATACCCTATCACAAAATTACTCCATCATCCCCTAAAATCCAATTATTTGTACTACTCCTGTATATCACCTTCTCCCACATGTAAATACTTAGGAATCCTTTATGGCAACAAACTCTCCTTTAAACCACACGGCCTATCTATAATAATAAAGTCAAAACAACAGCGCGGCATTTTCAATCACCTATAAAAATCAACGAATGACCACTGAAACAGCTGTGAATATTTATAAAGCGATATGCCGCCCCTTATTAGACTATGGTTCCATGCTTTTCACTCAATGTCGCCCCCCCCCCCGCACAGTACACCACCTTCAAATTGCCGAAAGATCCGCACTCCGAACCCTAACTAAAATCCGTCACCCTAACAACCCATCCTACTCTATGAAAAGAGACAGATAATCGAATTGAAATTCTCAACTGTTTGAATGAATGAAGGTCGATAGCCCAGACAAGGACGTACTAACAAACTCATTTATTTAATATAATATTTATATTATATACAGAGAGTTTTATGTAACACCGAACATTTTTCTTTAAAGTATCCATATGCAATATGAATACCCACCATCTTTCTTAAAAATTTTATTTACTCCATCACAGTTCCAATATTTTTATTATTTAAAGCATCGTTGTCGCAAAATGTCTTCCCTAACTGCTGGAAGAAGAGTTATATTATACCTTTGTTTAAATCTGGCAAAAAAGATGACATTAAAAATTACCGAGGCATCTCATTACAATCGGTTATTCCGAAACTGTTCGATAGCTTAGTCTCAACTCAATTGAATTGGATGTGTAAAAATATGTTCATAAATGAGCAACATGGATTCCGATCTGGCAAATCTACCTCAACTAACCTATTATCTTTCAGTTCATACATTATAAATGCATTGGAAGCTAATAGCTCGGTCGACACGATTTTTACTGACTTTGCTAAAGCATTTGATCGTATCAACCATGAAATATTAATTGGAAAGCTTACTGCCCTAGGAATCCATGCTGATGTAGTCAATTGGTTTAGAAGTTTTTCAATTGATCGTATTCAGTGGGTAAAAATTAAAAACCATGTTTCTAAGGAAATCAAAGTGGATTCGGGTGTTCCGCAAGGATCACATTGCGGGCCGTTGCTGTTTTTAATTTTTATTAATGATATACATCGAGTCATTAAACATTCGTCTTTTTTGCTTTTTGCCGATGACTTGAAGATATTCAAAAGAATCGACTCACCAAATGATTGCTTATTGTTGCAAGAGGACTTATTCTCAATTCACAACTGGTGTTGCAAAAACTATCTTTTATTTAATATTAATAAATGTAAAATAATGAGGTTTTCCAGGAAATTTACTCCTTTGGATTTTTCTCCTTCTTACTTTATAGACGGTTTTGAATTAGATGAGCTTCATGAAATTGTGAATTTGGGCATAACGTTCGACAAAAAATTGACATTCGGTAGCCATATTAATAGAATTTGTATGAGAGCTCTAAGGATGCTTGGCTATATAAGACGATTGGCAGTCGATTTATCTTCAACAGCATTCAAAGTCATTTATTTTGCTTATGTTCGTTCCGTTCTTGAATATGGATCATGTGTCTGGTCACCATATCAAGTAACGTATAGCAATAAGATCTAAACAATTCAAAATAAATTTTTAAAAATAATGCTATTTAAATTAGGTTACAACAAAGATAAAAATATAAATTTAGTTCGTCAGGAGCATACTATCGATAAATTATGTTGTAGAAGAACTTTCGCGGACTTGAGCTTCTTTTATAAATTAATTAGTAGCAAAGCGGATTGTTTATATCTATTTAATAAAATTAATTTCTGTATTAACCCTTCGAATCGATAAATCAGACATCCAACACTGTTTTCCATTCCGTTCCATAAATCCAACTACGGTCTTAATAGTCCACTTTCTCGGTTCATGCGTACGTCAAATAAATTATCCCTAAATCCAAATTTCGATCTTTTTGTTAATTCGTATCCTAAATTTATATCTAATCTTAAGCGGTTAAATGTTTGTTGTTCTCTTTAATTTGCCAATTTGTAGACATGTTTTTGTATTTATATATATTTTGTATTATGAAATTTGAATTGTATTACTATAACATATTATGTATCATGGATTTTTCCGTAAATAAATAAATAAATACGTTCCACATTTGCCGATGCTCGGCTTATTAAAAAAATTCAATTTGAAGCTTTAAGCGAGTGTTTTCCACTCCCAGGCTAAGCATGAAGTAAAATTTCGAGTTTAGAAAAGCCTGAAAATTTGGTTTGGTCGCGTAGCGCGAAGCGCGGAGCGGCCAAACCAAATTTTCAGGCTTTTCTAAACTCGAAATTTTACTTCATGCGCCACCGGTACAAAACACTGATTTAATGTAAAGTTTAGCGGAGTGTTTTAAACTCCGTAATATGTCAGTGTTTTGTACCGCTTCGCGCTACGCGACTAAACCAAATTTTCAGGCTTTTCTAAACTCGAAATTTTACTTCATGCTTAGCCTGGGAGTGGAAAACACTCGCTTAAAGCTTCAAATTGAATTCTTTTAATAAACCGAGCATCGGAAAATGTGCAACGTATGCATATGGATACTTTAAAGAAAAATGTTCGGTGTTACATAAAGCTATCTGTATATATTATATATAATATAATAATATAATATATAATATAACTCTCTGTATATCAGATTAAAGTAGACACTTATACATAGGGAGTGAATCACCATTTAACAGATTTCCCGGAAATTTGTAAAAATATCGCGCATTTTTAAACCAAGTTGGAAAATAGGCCCTTATTTTTGACATTAAAGCTCTCGCTAGAAGCCAATTTTTTTCAATCTTAGGTCAAATTTTGGATTAGTCCACGCGGAATTTATTTAGCAATAAAATGCCGAAAAATTTAAACCGATCTTATAGATTTTTGTCAGCGGTTGCAGCCAATTTTAAAAATGCAGTTTTGAGAAAATGCGTTTCAAGTTTAAGATACTATTATTTTCATTACAAAATTTTTACAAAATGCTCTATATCTCGAGTTCTATTATACACATTAATCTAAAATATTAACTACACATTCTTGAGACATGACAAGAGTCATGAACACATTTATGAAAAAGAAAAACCCCTAATTGCTCCAGTCTTTTTTGAAGACTGCCTTTTTAGACCTTTAAGATTATCTAAAATTTGAAATAAAAACATTTAGTTTGTTTCACTAACGTTTTACTTATTATTCCGACTAGTTTCGGCTTCTAGCCATTATCAAGGAATGTACAGAGAATACTTTTTTACATGATATTTATATACAAAATCAGGTAATAAGGGCGTTCAATATTGGGGAGATCCATAGCTCATCATTGTCATTGACCACATGTTTTCCCGATTTTATTGCTTTATTTATCTCCAAGCCTTCTCTGAAATTCAGTATACGACCCTTATTGCCTGTATACAATATTTTAAAATTATTGCTGTTGTATAGATGACCGGCTGTGATGCAGTGTGTGGACATACCCGTTGATTGTTTTTTATTTAGAACATCTTTTTTATGTTCGTCGAGACGGATTTGGAATGATCGTCCGGTCTGTCCTATATATACTGCATCACAGTCGTTACATCTTAATTCATAAACACCTGATAGTTCTATTCTATCGTTTTTGAACTTATTATTCACTAATAATTTACTTAAATTAATTGGGTTTGTTAGAATGATGTCAAATTTGTTGTTTCTCAAAGTATTTTTTAATTTTACAGAAAGGTCTGCCACATAATCTATTTTTTGCCAGGTGTTTTTAGAATTTGGTTTGGTTGCGTAAAAATATTTTAGTAATTGACAATGTTTTTTCTTTTTTAATAAATTATCTATTAAGTGTTCTGAATATCCGTTGTTATTTGCTATTATTTTTATAATATTTAATTCAGATTTGAAATTGTCGGCGTTTAGAGGGATATTTAATAATCTATATATTAAGGAATGGAAAGTGCTATGTTTAATTTGGTTTGTTGTATTTGACGTGGATGGGATAATTGAATCTGAAAATGTTTGTTTCCTGTAAATTTTATAAACTAAATTATTCTTTGATTTAGTTATTGTGAGGTCTAAAAAGTTTAGGCTATTGTTTGTTTCCAGTTCAAATGTGAATTGTATTTTAGGCTGAATTGAATTTAAAAATGTTGTAAATATATCTAGTTGTCTAACGGTGCCTGTCCAAATGCAAAAAATATCATCGACATATCTGGCCCAAAAGTGTATAAATTACCTGATTTTGTATATAAATATCGTGTAAAAAAGTATTCTCTGTACATTCCTTGATAATGGCTAGAAGCCGAAACTAGTCGGAATAATAAGTAAAACGTTAGTGAAACAAACCAAGTGTTTTTATTTCAAATTTTATTTTAATCATGTTTCACCAAGTGAGTAATTAGAACATTGTGAAAGATATTAAGGTTATCTAACTAAAATTATGTGAAAATAAAGTGGAATTATGAATTTAGGTCCAATATTTTATAACAAAGGGAATTTTCAATTTAGCTTCAACAAATTATTTCATTTGTAAGCACTTTTTTAATTTCCCTTCGGAAAACGCGCGTTGATTTTTTTTTATTTCCAATATAAAGTAGATTATGAGCGGAATGGGGCGGAACAGGATGGGATTTTAATTCCTTCGCTCCGGGAACTTATTGTCGTGTGGAATTGGAAACCTTCTCCAAATGCCCAAAAGCCGTTTATCCCATATAAAAACTAAGTTTCTTTAAATTTTAACTAAACCAACATAAGATACTAACGTGTTCATTATCGAAACAAACAGCTCATAAAACAATGTTTCAAACTTCCACCTGTGTAAATTAATCCGTAAAGTATTAATTAAGGGCCAGTTGCACTTAACATGTTGAACTGGTTCAACTCTGAACTCAAGTGTATGTGACATTAGAACAATAGGAACTATCATCTTGAATTAAAGCTCAGCTTGAACTTGAGTTCAACGTTTTTGGTGCATCTGGGCCTAAATCCCACATGGATTTCCAATAAATAGAACTGGGCAACAACACTGGATATCAGCAATGGATAACACGTTATGTAAAACCCATACAACTAACTCTATGAATATATAGGGTGTATGTGAGTGTATCATTTCCCCATTATGAAACTATCAGTGATATTTACAGTAATCTTCGGATTTCAGTTCTCCCCCAAACCAATGCCGATAGGGCGTGTTAATTAATCCGCATAGTCGACGTAACAATAACAAATAGCAGCTGCATCCGCATACACCAACCCATTTTCCTGAAAGTCCCTGTGTCCATTTAGCTAATGGGACTAGTGCAGGTGACAAAATTTATCGACCAGAAATCGAACGCAAAACCCAAAATTCCATTTAAGCTAGGGGTATAAATCAAGTGATACTTGCTGATCTTTATAGTCACGATTTATCTTTTTTGATTTAAAAAAATTGTCAATGGGTATCTAACCCATGACACAAGCACAAATTTCTAAATTATAAGTGGGGGAAAATATGTCATTCGTTTTTTTGCTCTTCACTTCTTGTGAGTGGAAATCTGTAAACCGTTTTATTAATCTTCACCTATATTTTACAGGGATTTTTTCTAATAGGCATTAATGTATAATATGTTACATATCCTGGTGCATACTCTATAAGTGTCTAGATATTAATTGTTTTTGTAAAAGTGTTGAATTTCAAACTTTAAACTAGTGTTTTCATTCCAAAACTAAGCTTGACGTAAAATTTCTAGTTTTTAGTTTAGAAAAGCCTGAAAATTTGGTCAAACATTACCAGATTTATACCGGTTAAGACAGTTTTTTTTAAGGAAAGGTTATAATACAGTCTATTCAAAGAAATAGATTTTTATTTTTGATACATCAAATAACAATTAACTGACAAGTCCAAAGTTTGACACACACTGAACAATTTTTACGTGTCCCAATATTGCATTTCCACCGATGGTACCACGAAGCAGAGCTGGGCAGGATTCGAATCATTCAGGATTCGAATCCTTTTAAAGGATTCGAAAGAGGCATTCGAATACTTTAGTTCAACTGGATTCGTGATCCGGCTTCGTTACATTTTTTTAAGAGGATTCGTATTCGAATCCAAATGTGGGTGATTCGAATCCTTATAAAAAGATTCGAATATTTATAAAAGGATTCGAATACTTACAAAAGGTTCTGAATCGTCAAAAATAATTCGAATTAAATGTGAGGATTAACTTAAAAAAAATCTTTTGTATGTTTTTAAATTTCTCGTTAAATCACTGTTTTATACGCGTGGCGCATGAAGTAAAATTTCGAGTTTAGAAAAGCCCAGAAAATTTATCTCGGGTCGCTGCGCGACCTTCGACAAATTTTCACGGGGCTTTTCTAAACTCGAAATTTTACTTCATGCTTAGTCTGGGAGTGGAAACGCTCGTTCAAAACTTCAAACTGAATGTTTTGATAAGAACATTAAATGACTTAAAACGTTTTTAAAGATAATAATCTACTTTTCAAAATTTTGTTTGATATTATTTGAAGCAAAACTAACATGTTAGCCACAATCTGAAATGTTAAATTTTTCCGGCATTTCCCTGATTCAAGATTTTTTCCCTGACCTTTTCATATGGCTTTCTTCTGTGGGAAACCCCCATTTTGTTAAATTGTTTTCATTGTTTTTGTCAATATTTAAGTTAATTTTATAAATTTTTACGTGTTTTATAATTTGCTTGCTGATTTTGACAAATTTAATAATATATGGCTTTTTTGTTACTGTTTTGGTCTCAAATTGACCAAAACAGTAACAAAAAAGCCATATAATTCCATGACATTTCTCTGACTTTTTCGATTTTTATGATATTCAGTGAATTTTTTATTTACGAAATTTTCAGGCGTCCGTCAATTTTATAACAGAGTTCAATTTGAAGTTTTGAACGGGTGTTTCCACTCTCAGGCTAAGCATGAAGTAAAATTTCGAGTTTAGAAAAGCCCTGTGAAAATTTGTCGAGGGTCGCGCAGCGACCAGAGACAAATTTTCGGGCTTTTCTAAACTCGAAATTTTACTTCATGCGCCACGCGTACAAAACACTGATTTGTAGTGAAGTTGAAAAACACACCAATACATCTTTAATCACAGTAACAGGGAATCAGATAATTAATCTGTTATCAACGATGTTCAGTGTAAATAATAAATAATTAGGTTTTGAATATTTTTGTTAAAACAACTAATAATGATATTTATATATTAATGGTTGCACAAAAATAATAAAATCAAATGTATTCTTAAAGGATTTGTATTTTTGATTCGAAAAAACAGGATCCGAATCTTTGATATTTGATTCGAATCATATTTATCTCTTACGATTCCTTTATTCAAGTATTCGTGATTTGAATCATATTTTTTAATTCGGATTCATGATTCGGATCCTTTTTACGAGGATTCGTCCCAGCTCTGCCACGAAGTGAACACATCCAAAATTCAGGATTATACAATAATTGTGATTATCCATTAAATCGAAACATACCTGATATACAATCGTTTATAATTGAACATCCATCGTTGGTGCAATCGAAAATCTCTGTAAACATAACAAAGTGTGATTACTATCGATTCTTTTGTTTAAAAAATTACTGTGTCCGTAACAGAAATAATTGTTGATTACCATTCCAAAACTGATTACATATTTTGTTTTAATAAACACTAGTTTCCCGTAGGGTTGCGGGGTATAAATGGAAATAAATTTCCATTGCTGGAAAAAAATACTTCTCTATTTACCTGTATTCGTTTTGCGTTTAAAAATATTGTTTCATCGAACTTGTCTATTAAATCCCATGCACGTTATTTTTTTCCTCGATCGGCTGTTTCCTCTCTATCGTTCGTTGGTTTTCATCAGTGTGCAACACACATATACATATACCGGGAAAATGTATAAAGCTAGTTCCAATTGAACATTTCTTTCAATTTTTTTCAAATAGAAATCAACGCCTATTGTACCGCGCCCGCGTAATTTATACGCAAAAATTGCACTCATTGTGGAATTTTATTCCTCGCTTGTGTGCGTGATATTCTGAAAAGTTGTTTATGGTTTATGGATTTATAATCGCGTTTTATTCGCGCTATTTGGATTGAATTGAAAATTATACTGTTGTAAATGCAAAACATTACATTACAAAATTAATTTAACTCTTGTATGCGAAAACTATATTGTTGTAACGTAATTATTGATTGATGTACGCGAATGTTTTCATTATTATTCGTTGAAAATCAATTTATTTTTTTTACATAAACTGTAGAAAATTGATAAATATCATAAAACAATAAAATATGCATCGATTAGTGTAAGACATTCTTGGAGTTTTAGAATATAAATAAAATTGAAAATACTCGGTTGCAGAATACTTCAAATATTAAACGTGTGATTTTTTCGCACTCTACAACAAGTTAGTCTTAAAATGACTAAATCAAGCACTCATTAAAACTACTATCTGAGCTTATGCTCCGACGGACATTGAATTATACAACAAGTGCTTTGCTCTTGCATACAGTAACCTACAGCAAATGTAACAATTTGGGTAATATTACATGTTCAATAAAAAAAAAAAAACCTCTAGAGTGCCATGATTTAATCTTTTTTTTAAATTTAAGTTAGCTACACACTTCAGGAATTGACATACAGGAAATTTTTCTTTCAGGTAAACATTTGCATAAACTGTACATTTTCCGACATCCGTTATTTTTTAAAAGAGTTCAATTTTAAGCTTTAAATGAGTGTTTTCCACTCCCAGACTAAGCATGAAGTAAAATTTCGAGTTTAGAAAAGCCCGGTCAAAATTTGTCTCGGGTCGCGTAGCGACCCGAGACAAATTTTCTGGGCTTTTCTAAACTCAAAATTTTACTTTATGCGCCACGCTTATAAAACACTAATATATTCTGAAATTTATGTATATAATATATAAACAAATTAGAATTATTAATAATGTTCGTTTTTATATTTTGTAAATATTCTCCAAACTATTGACAAACTTAATTTTTCTTTATGTTAAAAAGTTTGTGTATATTTAAACCTCACTAGAAATCAGTGTTTAATACGCGTGGCGCATGAAGTAAAATTTCGAGTTTAGAAAAGCCCAGAAAATTTGTCTCGGGTCGCTGCGCGACCCTCGACAAATTTTCACGGGGCTTTTCTAAACTCGAAATTTTACTTCATGCTTAGTCTGGGAGTGGAAAACACTGCTTCAAATTAAACTTTTTTAAAAAAACAACGAATATCTGAAGATTTAATGAACATTAGCTGAATTGACCCTCACCCTCTCCTCTTTCCAGATTAATATATTCTTAGTATACATCCATCCTTCTTCATCAATCGAAGGCACAATATTCACCAAGGCATACCTCTACGACAACGTAATAATTATAGGAGAAGTATAAATGAAATTGCCAATTCTTGGTTGCAGAATACTTCAAACATTAAAAGTGCGATTCTTTTCGCAATCTACAACAAGTTAGTCTTACAAAGACTATATCAAACACTCGTTGAAACAACTACGTCCCGGGCTAATACCCCGACGGACATTGAATTACCCCGTCGGGGTATTAGCCAGGTAAGTAGTTGTTTCAATGAGTGTTTGATATAGTCTTTGTAAGACTAACTTGTTGTAGATTGCGAAAAGAATCGCACTTTTAATGTTTGAATTATAGGAGCCTTCAATCTGAATGCTAACAAAAAGAAACACCTATCACATTTTCTGTCCCATTCTAACTTCTCCCAAATAAAAACTGATCCTACCTTCATCATGAATCAAAACCAAGCCACTACGCCCGATATCCTACTTTGCACCAATAACTTAAAACCCATGATCCATTCGGTCCTACTTACACCCGACTTATGTTCTGACCATTTTTCCATATCATTCCAACTAAACACCAATCACAACCCTTCACAAGTATTACCTGAATTCATCCCAGACTACAAGAACTCCAACATCCCAAAAATCACCACAGATCTTCTCCAATTCATTTCTAACCATCCTGAAATAGATCCTACAACCACGTCAAAGTTTAATAGCTTACTCTCAAAACCCATAGATCACCACACTCCTAAAATCCACAAACAACACTACAAATATCCTTTACCAAAGTACATCCTGCGATTAATTAAATACAAAAGACAGTTATACCGCGACTATAGACAGTTAGAAGACGGACATATTAAATCTAAATTCAATAGACTAAATAAGGGCATTAAACAAATCATATTAGAGTACAAAACCTATAATTGGCTTGAAGCTTGTAATAAGATTAACGATTTACAATGAAAAATATATTGGGCCGAAATAAAAAAATTAAGCAAGTACAAATCATACAACAATATTAAAGAAATTATCGACCCGACGACCAATTTGACAATTACAACAGACAAGGACATCATAAATATTTGCTAATACCTTTAGAAAAACATATACTATAACGACTGACGCCTCCTTTGATTCTAATTTCTTTGACACCATTAACAACTGGTATGAAAACCATTACTGCAATGAACCAATAACCCCTCCCTCTCCAAATGACAAACTAGACGAACAGACGTATTGTGATCTTCTTAGAAAAAGTAAAAACACAGCTCCCGGACACGACAAAATACATCGACGGACACAAAAAGCCATACCCTCTCCTATCCATTCATTTATCATAAAAATCCTAAACTACAACTACATCGAGCAACTATTTCCTCCTGAATGGAGACATGGCATTATCACATGTATCCATAAGCCCAATACAGATCCCCTAATAGCCAACAATTATCGCCCAATTACCCTTCTACCCGTCCTTGGAAAGATGTATGAATCCCTATTAAAACAAAAAATCCTCAGTCAAAGTCAAAACAAAATTCCGATCTACCAATTCGGCTTCCTACCACAACGCTCCACAACCCTACCTTTAACCTTACGTCTAACTGCCAAACCGCCCACCTTGAAGGAAAAAAATCAGCCTTGCTATTCCTAGACATCTCCAAGTCCTTCGATTCTGTGTGGCACAGGGGCCTACTATATAAGTGCAATATCCTTAGCATACCCAAACACCTCATCCAATTAATAGATAAATTCCTATCTCATCGAAAACTACAAATCCGCATCCGAAAATCCCTCTCATCACCATTCTACCCCGAACAGGGTGTCCCACAAGGTTCCCCAAAATTTGTCGCTTTACCTCCTTCAATTTGCCGATGATACAGTGTTAATTTCCCACTCCTCGAACCTTACATCAGCCCTAGAGTCCCTACAAATATTCATCAATAGAACCTCCATATGGTTCTCCAAGTGGAAGCTGAAAATAACCCTAATAAATCCCAACTTTTTCTACCTTATCACCGAATTCCACCCAACCCTTTAACAGTAAATGTCAATGGTACAATAATACCCTCCTCCCTCTTTTGTAAATACCTAGGAATCCACCTAGATCCAAAATTTTCCTTTAAGAAGTAAACATCCTTATTAAAAACTAACATCGTAAAGAGAGCAAAATATTTCCGTTGCCTAACCTACAACAACAAAGGAATAAGTACAAAGACCTGCACGAAAATTTACAAAATGATATACCGTCCTATTCTTGATTATAGCTCTATTATTTATGTAAAGCCAAATACCACTACCCTTAATGACATCCATGTAGCAGAGAGATTCTCACTCCGTACATTAACAAAACTCCGCCATCCACAGAACCCCCTCCATAATTCATCCAATGCTCTCTTATACAAACTAACCAAAATCACTCCCAAAAAAGATAGACTACGATTCCTCGTAGAACGCTTTGCATGCAATAACAACAACTTAGAATTGTTTAAAAAAATGTGCATCCTGAGAAATCCCGACATAACTCCCAAGTTTAAAAACCCGGCCATCACCCTATTTGAATATATATCTTCCTTCCATCCTTAAATTAAAACTAACAGTTAAAATATATCAAATACTATAGATTTTTATAGAGGGCAGAAAGACTTTTGGTCGATAGCCCTTACTTAAGTAAAGTTTGTACATACATATCATAAGTTGTATATAATATAATTACATGTAAATTCTTAAGTAATAAAGATTTGTTAGTAGTAGTAAGCTGAATTTGGAATACGTATACTTTTAAAAAAAACTCCCTGTATAAAACGTCAGACATAATAATTATAATGTATATTTACAGAGTTGCCAACCTAGAATATTTTCCATGGCACTATAGAGATTTCTTTTAATTGAACATTCGATACAATTCCGATGATTCCAATCAACTTCATTTATTTCTGATAAATTTTGATAATTGTAATTATGTTGTGATTTTTATTCTTAAAACAGCGTAGACAACAATATTGTAATGATGTTTTACTATTATTATAAATGAATCTCTTTGAACTTTACAATAAGTCAGTGTTAAATACGGCTGGCGTATGAAATATTTCGAGTTTGGAAAAGCTCGAACATTTACAGGCTTTAGTATAAATGAAATTGCCAATTCTTGGTTGCAGAATACTTCAAACATTAAAAATGCGATTCTTTTCGCAATCTACAACAAGTTAGTCTTACAAAGACTATATCAAACACTCATTGAAACAACTACTTCCCGGGCTAATACCCCGACGGACATTGAATTATACAACAAGTGTTTGCTGTTACATACAGTAACCTACTGCAAATGTAACAATTTGGGTCAAAGGAGAGATAAATCTCGAAACGCGTCTATAGATGGCCTGAATAATTTGACCCAAATTGTTACATTTGCAGTAGGTTACTGTATGTAACAGCAAACACTTGTTGTATAATTCAATGTCCGTCGGGGTATTAGCCCGGGAAGTAGTTGTTTCAATGAGTGTTTGATATAGTCTTTGTAAGACTAACTTGTTGTAGATTGCGAAAAGAATCGCATTTTTAATATCTACAGGCTTATCCAAACTCAAAATATTCACTTAAAGCTTGATCAAGGAGTTGAAAACAATCTTTGTATAATTATTGTATGAATAAAACTGGTTTAAATAAAAGTACGATTTCTTTTGAAATATTATATGTGTATTGCGATCATAATTTCAAGAAAACACGTTTGAATAATTAATGTAATACATCGCGAAAATTCGATTTTCCGCGAGCCGACCCAGTTACCGAAGCGTGCATATAATATAGCCCAACAGCACACTCGATTGTCGTGCAAAATTGTGCAGCGATACAAAAGAAAACCTCCCTTTTCTGCATTAATACCTACGTACGTGGGGTAGTGCAACAGAGAGGGGACGAGAAAAGCTAATTTCCACGTTTCCTGCCTAAGAACTGTTTTCTCGGAAAACGCTAATTATTTAATATTTATAATTTCCGCCATTTATGGGTCGAATGAAGTATTCAAAGTGTGAAGGATAACGTTAATGGAAAATTATTATTTATAATCGAATGTAAATATTACGCATTCGTGTTGATGGATTTAATTAAGAGGCGTTATCGTGTTATTTATTCAAGCTTTATTTAATTACTAAAGCATATTTGTTTATTCCTGTATAAATTTAAGTACCTACTAATTACTTTAATTTGAATCAATATTATATTATGAATATAAAATTACGATAGAACTCGCACGTCGTTGCTATACAAAAAAAGTGACACAACTGAAAAATCCTTCTTTTTAAATTAAATAATGTAAAAGAGATCGGCTTTTATCAGAAAAAACGACATAAATATGGGATAATTTCAAATTCAAACCTATTTGAATTCGAGAAAATAAGTTTAAGCTTCTTATAGTTTGCACACTTTAAACGTAATATAGAAAATGTTATTGGTGAAAATGCAAACAATGTCTTAACTAATAAGACAACTTAAGACGATAAATATCCATTGAATCAACTACTTCCCGTGCAAATACAACTCCAGATATTGAATTATACAATCGAATTGGAATTTGGAATGAGTTTCGTAACTAATATAGACAACATGTTGAACTCGCGCCTAAATTCAGCCTTATTTGTATGTTCAGTGCCGCCTGTAATTGCCAATACTTCTACCCTGTTACAAGCAATGAAATACTACATATTATTCATACGCAGAAAAATAAAGCCGCTGGTTGGGATTTCATTCCAATGAAACTAGTTAAACAATGCAGTGACTTAATTGCACCTTTTCTAGGTAACTTGGTCAATGTATCTATATCTATTTGAAATAAAACAACACAGTTGGGAGGGTTTCACTTTAATTGTTGAACACTGCAACATGTTTCACCACACAGTGGCTTCATCAGGCAGATGAAATAATAATGATGATTTCATGTATCCGCCTCATCAATTAAATATTTAAAAGTATCTATATCTACTGGACAATTTCCTAACTTGTTAAAAACATCGAAAATTGTACCAGTACACAAAAAAGGCGATGTTCACTGTATTGTCAATTACAGGCCTATATCCTTGCTTAGTTGTTTTTCGAAAATTATAGATAATACTGTTCTTGAGCGACTATATCAGTTTTTGATGTATAATAATACATTATATACTAATCAGCATGGTTTCCGGGCTAATTATTCTACTGAAACTGCATCAAACTGCCTTGTTCAACATGTTCTTAGTGAACTCGATGTAAATAATCATGTGTATGGTATATTTTTTGTTTTAACTAAGGCTTTTGATGGCATTGATGTAGATTTCTTATCAACAAAATTACACACTATTGGAATAAGAGGGACCATTAATAGCTGGGTCAAATCATTTTTAACTAATCGTCGATCTACCGTCTTATATAAAGGGGAATTATCGGATGAATTCATCGTAAATAGGGGAACTCCTCAAGGTAGTACTCTTGGACCTCTATTGTTCTTAATCTACATCAATGACATGCCACGTTATATTTTAAACGGTTCCACTTTTATGTATGCCGATGATACAATTGTTGTTTCTGACTGTTCACCTGTTACTGCAAAACAGAAAGTGTATGACGTTTTAACATCTTTTCAGACTTGGTGCAATAATAATAAAGTTTTAATTAATCTGACAAAAACTAAAATAATTCATTTCTCAAATATATATTCAAAACATCCAGCACATAGTTTTGTGACCAACGACGCAATTATCAAAACAGACGATGGCACCAAATTTCTCGGCCTACACGTGGACAAACACCTAACATGGTCCACACATATTGATGAACTCTGCATAAAACTAAATAAGCAATTTTACTTAATTATGTCGATTAAGAATGCCTTACCTCAAAGTAATCTGCTAACAGTTTACTACGGAATTGTCTATTCTCTGATAAGCTACCATATTACAATATGGGGTAATTCTCGCGACAATGATAGAGTATTTGTCATACAGAAGCGCATTGTGCGTTGCATATTTAATCTGCATTTTACTGAGACATGTAAATATGTATTTAAGTCTAAACAAATACTGACATTGCCTTGTATGTATGCTCTTAAATTATTGTGTTATGTACATACAAACTTAAATAAATTCATGGCGCAGGGATCACATCATAACTACCCAACACGATTACGGGAAAACCTGGTACTGAATAAACACAAACATTCTTTCTATGTGAGATCTCCAAACCATGCAGGAATTGCGTTATACAATTATTTTCCAACATACATAAAGTCCCTAAAATACAGTTTATTTAAATCACGAATTAAACATATATTTGCAGTTAATGCATGAACACCATGTATATGCTACCCTCAGAAGTACTGTCTACTTATTGTGCATTTATTGTTTGTACTATATTTATTTTTTATTATTATCCTAACTAACTTTTATATCTATTTTTTTTTAATTGACTTGTCATATGTTATAAATATGTAACCTCGCATGACCAATAAAGATATGAATATGAATATTTAAAACCTTATTCAATTTGATTTGTTACAACGCTCTATTAAAGTATATGTAACGTTTAGGTCAAATTTTCTTCAAACCAACTAACAAATACAAACTAAAAATGTAAGGAGAAATAACAAAAAATAGAAGTGAAAGTACTTGGATTAAAGCTAATGTCTTAGGCAATCTATAGACGCGTTTCGAGATTTATGTCTCTTCAGTATAGCTTTGCTTATGACGGTTTAAAAAACTTAGGAATAAATTTGAAATAAACTTACTTGGAAAAAGTGTTGTGTGTGGAGTGAACAGGTACACAGAAATGGACTGAGTGAAAAATATGGTCATTATTTATAGGTAAAAAAGGGATTATGTCATCATTGTATAATTCAATATCCGGAGGTGTATTTGCACGGGAAGTAGTTGTTTTAATGGATATTTATCGTCTTAAGTTGTCTTATTAATTAAGACATTGTTTGCATTTTCAGGAATAACATTTTCGTAATTTTATATAGTAAGACATAAATATAGTTCATAAAATAATTGGTAAAAAGACCATGTGTTACTTTGCCACGCGAAAGAATTTATGACACCTATTCAGGATGAACGTCACTGTTGGTCAAATTAATAATATTATTTTAAATGCCATACGACTGTGCTATCATTTAAAACATGATTTCGAGTAGGCTTTAAATTTTAAATTGGATTGGCACTACTGACTGTTAACACATAGTTTACCATAACCTCAAATTTCTTCCATCATTCAATTAGCATTCTGGGCAACTGCACAAAAAAATGCCGCCTACTGTAAATCATAATTTAAACGGTGCGATCGTATTATAAAACCATCACAATCAAGAAACATTCTAGAAAATGTTCGTTCTATAGCTTCAAAATGCACAACAATATTATTTTTACATCGTTTTCCTGAAAAATTGGGATTTTTGAGATGTGTCACTTGTGCACAGACGATATATTGCAAACACTAAGTCATAATTAGCAAGACTACTAAGAAAATAAATTTCAATTTAAACAATTTATTCTCTTAGTAATCTTATTTATCAAGACTTACTATTGGCGTTATATACGAATATTATCGTAAATTTATATCTTATATATACGTTTGTTCTGTAAACTATAAGCGAAAACTAGTTTTTTGATTTCTAGATAGTTTTGATTTCGAAATATATTATATTTTGTATTAATTTGTATTATTAAAATATCTACTGCCGCTAGGTCAATCATGGCTTACGTTAAGCCTCATTTAATTGCGATTCTATAATGTAATATCAACTAAGCTTAAACTAAATTTGGTTTAAGCCAGTTCTATGCACCAGGCACCGATAACAATAAATTAAATTGATTGAGGTTTCAATTAACAAGGCAGGTTGGTTTTATAAAAATGGATTTTATTTATGATTTCAAATAAGGATTAAAATAAAAGTTTCAAGGAAATGCGTTCAATTAATTAATATTATATTTAAGGTAAACAGAAAATGGACAGAGTGTATACAAGGCAGAGCTGGGCAGGATTCGAAACATTCAGGATTCGAATCCTGGATTCGAATCCTTTAAGAGGATTCAATAGAGGCATTCGAATACTTTAGTAAAACTGGATTCGTGATCCGGATTCGTTACATTATTTTAAGAGGATTCGTATTCGAATCCAAATATTGATCATTCGAATCTTTATAAAAGGATTCAAATATTTATAAAAGGATTCGAATACGTACAAAAGGATTCGAATCGTTAACTATAATTCGAATTAATTGTGAGGATTAACATGAATAATTTGTTTTGTGTGTTTTTAAATTTCTCGCTAAATCAGTGTTTTATACGCGTGGCGCATGAAGTAAAATTTCGAGTTTAGAAAAGCCCCGTGAAAATTTGTCTCGGGTCGCTGGCGCGACCCTCAACAAATTTTCTACGCGGGGCTTTTCTAAACTCGAAATTTTACTTCATGCTTAGTCTGGGAGTGGACACTCGCTCTTAGAAGTTTCAAATTAAAGGATCACTCTGGATTACCAAGTTCATTACTCAAAGAACCGTTTTACAAAGGCTACAGCTCGAAGGACCAATTGTAGTCTTCGGAGACTGAAGGACTACAGAGAATTGAAGTTTTTTTTAGAAAAAAACAACGAATATCTGAAGGTTCACAGCGTGGATATGAAAGAAAAAATCCAATTAATAAAACATATCAAAGTTGGGTTGGATTGGAATGTTTTCAGTGCTTTTAACTTCACTTTAAATCAGTGTTTTATACGCGTGGCGCATGAAGTAAAATTTCGAGTTTAGAAAAGCCCCGTGAAAATTTGTCTCGGGTCGCTGGCGCGACCCTCGACAAATTTTCTACGCGGGGCTTTTCTAAACTCGAAATTTTACTTCATGCTTAGTCTGGGAGTGGACAACACTCGTTCTTAGAAGTTTCAAATTGAAGGATCACTCTAGATTACCAAGTTTATTACTCAAAGGAGGGTTTTACAAAGGCTACAGCTCGAAGGACCAATTGTAGTCTTCAGAGACTAAAGGACTACAGGGAATTGAAGTTTTTTTTTACAAAAAAACAACGAATATCTGAAGGTTCACAGCGTGGATATGAAAGAAAAAATCTAATTAAAAAAAAAAACAAAGTTGGGTTGGATTGGGTTGTTTGCAGTGCTTTTAACTTCACTTTAAATCAGTGTTTTATACGCGTGGCGCATGAAGTAAAATTTCGAGTTTAGAAAAGCCCCGTGAAAATTTGTCTCGGGTCGCTGGCGCGACCCTCGACAAATTTTCTACGCGGGGCTTTTCTAAACTCGAAATTTTACTTCGTGCTTAGTCTGGGAGTGGACAACACTCGTTCTTAGAAGTTTCAAATTGAAGGATCACTCTAGATTACCAAGTTTATTACTCAAAGGAGGGTTTTTCAAAGGCTACAGCTCGAAGGACCAATTGTAGTCTTCGGAGACTGAAGGACTACAGGGAATTGAAGTTTTTTTACAAAAAAAAAAACAACGAATAACTGAAGGTTCACAGTGTGGAAATGAAAGAAAAAATCCAATTAAAAAAAAACCAAAGTTGGGTTGGATTGGGTTGTTTTCAGTGCTTTTAACTTCACTTTAAATCAGTGTTTTATACGCGTGGCGCATGAAGTAAAATTTTGAGTTTAGAAAAGCCCCGTGAAAATTTGTCTAAACATAATTTTGAGGCATTCGTCGATTTCAGAAAAGTGTTAATAATAAATAATTAGGTTTTGATATTTTTGTAAAACGACTGCTACCAATTTTAGAATGGTAATGTTTGCAAAAAAATAATAAAATCAAATTTATTCTTGAAGGATTTGTATTCGCGATTCGAAAACACAGGATTTGAATCCTTGATTCGAATCATCTTTATCTCTTACAAATCTTTTATTCGAGTATTCGTGATTCGAATCATATTAGGTGGCATGAAGTAAAATTTCGAGTTTAGAAAAGCCTGCAAGTTTGGATTTGGACGCGAAATTCAGACTTTTCTAAACTCAAAATTTTAGTATATGCGCCAAGCTTATTAAACACTGAAAACACTGAAATATTTTGAGCAATTGAATTTCACTTGAAATCAGCCTCTAAAACGCTTGGCGCATGAAGTAAAATTTCGAGTTTAGAAAAGCCTGAATTTGGATTTTGACGCTTCGCCAAATCCAAACGTCCAGGGTTTTCTAATAAGTTGGTACTTTACAGTGTGCACACGGCATAAACTGGTATTTACTTATGTTTAATGACAAATCATTACATTTGCATCAGCCTTGTATTATCAGCAGATTATGTTAAATTACAGAGCAATCATTGAGGTTGTTGATTTCGAGGAATATCTTAAAATTATTCGCGAATGATAAGTGTGGACAAGTAAGTGCATCAGATAGATCATTTATGAAGATCGAGAACAGCAGTGGTCCCAGGTGGGAACCCCTGATGTTACCCATATTTCATTAGAAATTAACCCATTGATCTTTACATATTGAACCTATCCTACTTGAATAAGATCAAAACCACTTCAGTAAGGGATCACTTACACCATAAGCATGCAGTTTATGCAATAGAATTAAGTGATTAACATACAGAGAGTTTTATGCAACACCGAACATTTTCATAACGAGCATTTTTTAAGTATACATAAGCATACGTGGTGCATGCTCCGACGCTCGGTTTATTAAGAGATTTGAAGCTTTAAACGAGTGCTTTCCACTCCCACGTTAAGCATGAAGTAAAATTTCGAGTTTAGAAAAGCCTGAAAATTTGGTTTGGTCGCGTAGCGCGAAGCGCGGAGCAGCCAAACCAAATTTTCAGGCTTTTCTAAACTCGAAATTTTACTTCATGCGCCACCGGTACGAAACACTGATGCAATGTAAAGTTTAGCGGTGTGTTTTAAGCTTTGTAGTATGTCAGTGCTTTGTACCTGTGGCGCATGAAGTAAAATTTCGAGTTTAGAAGAGCCTGAAAATTTGATTTGGCCGCTCCGCGCTTCGCGCTACGCGTCCAAACCAAATTTTCAGGCTTTTCTAAACTCGAAATTTTACTTCATGCTTAGTCTGAGAGTGGAACACACTCATTTTAAGTTTCAAATTGAACTCTGTTAAAAATCAACGAGTATCTTAAGATTTACGGCATATACGCCTATATGTACAATTTTTTAGAAATTTTTAATTGTCATATAGACAACATTTACACACAACTTAAAAATTAACGGTGTCAAATTGTATTGGATGCAAATGTTTGGTGTTACATGATATTCTCTGTATAATATATAAAATTACGAAAAAACTATTTGTGAAAATGCAAACAATGTCTTAATTAATAAGATAACTCAAGACGATAAATATCGAATGAAACAACTACTTCCCGTGCAAATACACTGCCGGACATTGAATTATACAATGAAATATTTAAAATCTTATTTAATTTGATTTGTTACACCGCTCTTTTAAAGTATATATAACGTTTAGATCAAATTCTCTTCAAACCAACTAACAATACAAATTTAAAATGAAAGGAGAGATAGCAACAAAGTAGAAGTGAAAGAACTTGGATTAAAACTAATGTCTGAGGCCATCTATAGACGCGTTTCGAGATTTATCTCTCTTCAGTATAGCTTTGCTTATGACGTTTAAAAAATTGGGATTAAAATTAAAACAAACTTACTTGGAAAAAGTGTTGTGTGTGGAATGATCAGGTACACAGAAATGGAATGAGTGAAAATTATGGTCGGTATTTATAGGTAAAAATGGGGATTATGTCATTAGCAGGTTTGAAGAATGTGAGACCTTATTATTTACCTTACGGTACAGTTCAAACAAGATAAATTCAAATTCAAAACTATTTGAATTCGAGAAAATAAGCTTACACTTCTTATAGTTTGCACACTTTAATCATAATATATAAAATTACGAAAAAACTATTCGTGAAAATGCAAACAATGTCTTAATTAATAAGACAACTCAAGACTCTGTATATTGTTTATCAATAGATTAATGTTGATAACTATTATCAACATCAATCTATTGATAAACAATATACACTTTGTGTTCGAAATGTACATTTAGTAATTCAAATAATAGGGCGAAAAAAGGTTATTAGTGCTTAATTCGTCAATTTAATTTGATGTTCATGTAACAATTAATTTTCTACAGTTTATTTTAAACAAGTCTCTTAATTTTTAATTGTTTGTTGATGCACATTAAATTCGTACCTTAAGGACACATCGCTAGCCCCCCAAATCCTCAACTTTATCACCCTACAAAATTATTTTCAGGACATAAATTTAATTTTTCTGAGGGGGATATTAAAAAATGATTACTTGTATATGATTTCTGGAAGAATGTCATTAAGTTCTCTCCTCTCCCTTTCATTAAAAAGGTATGCGCGATCGATAAATACGATTAAATGCACGCAACCGGCGACCACTTACAATTCAATCAGTGAAGATCAAAATGCTGGTATGTGAAACAATTGCCGGCAATTCCACACTAAATTAATTTATGTCCACGCGGGTCAAGTTCGAACGACAATCGTGATCTCATCCTTCCCGCGCGCGCGGGTTTGTTGAACCGAACAAGACTCTGTTTTTCCAGAGAAAGAGATCGATGATGTAATTAATCGCGTCCTCGTTACGCAACCGCTCGCACTGGAACTAATTAAAATAATCTCAAGCCGGGGAGATGATGGTACACGACGTTAATTACATCAAACAGCTAAAGAGCAATTTACTAGGTTAAGCAGTTGTGTTTGGCGTTTAGGTGTAAACTAGAAAGGAAACGGGAGGTTTAGTTAGTTTGAGATTAATTTGGGATTTTTTAATTGATGTAATTATGTATCTCGAGCTTGAGTTTTGTTGAATAATCGTGGAATGTTCTAGTGGATTTAAACACGGCGCGCAATGAGACAATTTGCGGAGGAGCGGAATTTAAATCGAATTTCTAAGTGGGGATTGGAACGTGATTGGCTGTAGGTTTTGATTCAAAACCATTCTTGCAGGATATTTCGCTGCGTTGAAAATTGATGCATGCTTGGATAAAATATCTTCTAAAAATATGTATATATCTTAGATTTGTTTGTTGGTATAATTAAGGGCTAGTTGCACCAAACACGTTAAACTGGTTCAACTCTGGACTCGAGTTCAAAATGACATTAGAACAATAGGAACTGTTATCTTGAACTCAAGGTAAGCTTTAACTCGAATTCAACGTTTTTAGTGCAACTGGGCTTAAGTATTTTCAGGAGCGCAGCCAAGCCCGGGGGATCGTATTTTCATTACTGACATAATATTGAACTTCTTCTTCTTCTTGTTGTGCCTTATCCGTTGCGGACGTTGGCAATCATCATGGTAATTCTGACTTTATTAGCAGCTTGTCGAAACAATTCAATCGATGTGACACCAAACCATTGACGTAGGTTTTTGAGCCACGAGTGTCTTCTTCGGCCTGGCCCTCTTTTACCATCCACTTTGCCTTGTAGTATCAGCTGTAGGATTCGGTATTTGCTATTTCTCATAATATGACCGAAGTATTGAAGCTTCCGCTGTTTAACTGTTATTGATACTTCCTTTAGCTTTTTTATTCTTCTGAGCACTTCCTCGTTGGTTATGTGCTGTGTGTATGATATTCGTAAGATACGGCGGCAAATCTACATCTCAATCTTCTTCATTGTTGTTGCATCTGCTAGTGTCCATGCCTCCGTCCCATAGAGCAACACAGAGAATACATAGCACCTCACCATTCGAACTTTGAGATCAAGACTTAAGACGTTGCCACAGAAAAGGGTTCGCATTTTGTTGAACAGAAATTGAATATGTATATTGAATAATAACATTGATACAATATTGTACATTAGGGTACATTTTTGAGCCCCCGGATTTTCAATTTTAGCTATTTTCGATAACTTGTACAACAGTTTATATATTTTAGATGTATCTTCTGCTAATTTATCTTTTCTCTCATATGCAAAACAAAGAGAAAGTATTGTATCTCTAAATCCATTTTTGAGCCCCCGGAGTTTTAATTTTAGCTATTTTTTATAATTTGTACAACTTTTCATATATTCTGAATGTATCCTTTGCTAATTTTTACCTTCCCCCATTTGCAAAACAAAGGGAAAGTATTGTTTTCGCAAAAATGTTCAAATCAAAAATTTTACTGGATATATCTATTTTGAGGTCCCCCGAGTTGATTAAGACCATTAAAAAATTTCTCTAATTCTGTCCTTCTGTCGCCATGATAAAGTCTAAACCGATTGAGATGTTAAGATGACACTATAAACTTAAGCTATTAATTACAATAGTAGTATCCGATCAACTTCTAGTCAAAATGCGGAAACCAGAAGTGGTAGTTTACTCTTAGCATTTTTTGGATTTGTATGTAATATTGATCATATAAACAAATCTTGTTAAGAAAAGTTGTAGATAATCAAAAAATTTGCATTTAACCTTTATACATATATCACCGTTCCAGTGCAACAACGACATAACTGCAATATTAATTTCAACCAATGTTCAATTCAAAAATATTTATTATTTTAAAAATAAAGATATGAGTCTAAAATCAGCAACATATTACAAACATTATTGTTTTATGTTGGTAATGTGCAGTTGTTTTCCAAAAATATTTCTGTATTTGTTAACTTATAAATAGATTAACATTACAAATTGATTTAAATTATTTTTGCAGTTACGTCGTTGTTGCACTGGAACGGCGATATGTGTATAAAGGTTAAATGCAAATATTTTGAATATCTATAACTTTTCTTAGCAAGATTTGTTTCCAAAATTGTTATAAATCGTTGAAAATCTCATGAAATTTTTTTAAATCATTAAAAATTTTATAAAAATTTTATTAATTTACGAAAGTCTCGAAATATTGAAAAACTCATGAAAATGTTATTAAAATTACTAAAATCTAACAAATTTACGAAAACTGCCAAGGTGTAAAAAGTCGACTAAAAATTTAAATATAAAATGAGCAGTGTATTTTGAACTTAACACTAAATCAGTGTTTTATACGCGTGGCGCATGAAGTAAAATTTCGAGTTGAGAAAGGCCCGAATTTGGACGCTGCGCGTCCAAATCCAAATTCTTGGGGCTTTTCTCAACTCGAAATTTTACTTCATGCTTAGTCTGGGATTGTAAAACACTGGGTAGAGAATAATCAATCGGTGACTTTTTCAAATTCTTGGTTGATTTATAGACTCGATTGTTTTGAAGATCTCTTTCAATTTTTAAAATAGTAGCAGTTTGCGCGAATTTCGAATATTATCACTAATTTAAAAAACAAAACTTCATCATGAATATCTAATATTTTTCTCATTTTTCGAGAATGAGTTTTTATTAGCTTCCTACATTTTTGTTAACTCAAAAAAATATTGACAAACTACGAATTTCGCAAAATTTTAGTAAATTTTTAAATTATTTTCGAATACTGTATTCATTAAATTTCCGGTGATTTTCAAAATGTTAGTGGTTATGCTAAACTTATGTTAGTTTTCATAGTTTGTCATGAATTTTTATCAATTTTTGTAATCTGATTTTGATTTTGAAATTATTTTTAGTGCTATCCATAAGATTTCAGTTGATTTTCAAATTGTTTACGGTTATTCTAAATTTCCTAAATCTTCGTTCGTTTTTTCAACTTAGACACTTTTTGTTAATAATTTTCATAAAATCTTGATACTTTTCATAATTTTCGTTAATTTAAAAAACAAATTAAATTTGTGAAAAATAAAAAGAATTAAAAGAAAACTGATTTTCCATTAATTTTTTTTAAATCATCGACTTTTCGACATCTTAAAACTAATAAACTTAAATAGTTAATATTTTTTTAAAAATCTTATTTTGTATTCAACTTCAGTATTTTTGATAACCAAAACTCTAAAATGAACAGAAAAAATATGAAAGAAATGAGTAAATTCAAATTCATGCTTTTCTCAACTCAAAATTTAGTTCATGCTCACGCACTGATTTAATTTTCAAAATTCTGACGGTTTAATGAATTTCCAATAATTTCCAATAATTTTTAACATTTTATAATTAAAATGTTTATGTTTATGTTTATGAGTTTTTTATAGCCTTAAAATTTTGTTAAAAAGTTTTTCTAATATATTTCACAATTAAAAAAAAAACGGAAAAAAACAAAGAAACTTTTAAGGTTTGGTTGTTGGTTGTTGTTAAGATTAAGGTTAAGGCATTGCAGTTTTTCAGATTATTAAATAATGCCTACGTGGAAAATTTCATCAACGTCTTTGTTGCACCGGAACGGGGAAATATCCAAAATTTTTATAAATCGTTGAAAATCTCATATAAAAATTTTAAATCATTGAAAATTTTATAAAAATTTTATTAATTCACGAATATCTCGAAATATTGAAAAACTCATGAAAATGTCATTAAAATTACAAAAATCTAACAAATTTAAGAAAACTGCCAATGTGTCAAAAGTCCACTCAAAATTTAAATATAAAATGATCAGTATATTTTGAACTTAACACTAAATCAGTGTTTTATACGCGTGGCGCATGAAGTAAAATTTCGAGTTGAGAAAAGCCCGAATTTGGATTTGGACGCTGCGCGTCCAAATCCCAATTCTTGGGGCTTTTCTCAACTCGAAATTTTACTTCATGCTTAGTCTGGGATTGGAAAACAATGGGCAGAGAATAACCAATCGATGACTTTTTTAAGTTCTTGGGTGATTTATAAAGACTCGATTATTTTGAAGATTTCTTTCAATTTTTAAAATATTAGCAGTTTACGCGAATTTCTAATATTATTAGAAAAGCCCGAATTTGGATTTGGACGCTGCGCGTCCAAATCCAAATTCTTGGAGCTTTTCTCAACTCGAAATTTTACTTCATGCTTAGTCTGGGATTGGAAAACACTGGATAGAGAATAACCAATCGATTAATTTTTCAAGTTCTCGGTTGATTTATAAAGACTCGATTGTTTTGAAGATTTCTTTCATATTTGGAATATGTTAGTAGTTTGCGCGAATTTATATAATTATCACTAATTTAAAAAACAACTTCATCATGAATATCTAATATATTCCTCTTTTTTCGAGAATGAGTTTTTATTAGCTTCCTACATTTTCGTTAATGTAAAAATATTGACGAATTCTATGAATTTAGCAAAATTTTAGTTAATTTTTAAATTATTAAAAAAAAAATTAAAAATACAGATATGAGTCTGAAATCAGCAACGTATTACACACATTATTGTTTTATTTTGGTAATGTGCAGTTGTTTTTCAGAATTTTTTCTGTATTTTTTAACCTATATAAATACTAAATCAGTGTTTTATACGCGTGGCGCATGAAGTAAAATTTCGAGTTGAGAAAAGCCCGAATTTGGATTTGGACGCTGCGCGTCCAAATCCAAATTCTTGGGGCTTTTCTCAACTCGAAATTTTACTTCATGCTTAGTCTGGGATTGGAAAACACTGGGTAGAGAATAACCAATCGATGACTTTTCTAAGTTCTTGGTTGATTTATAAAGACTCGATTATTTTGAAGATTTCTTTCAATTTTTAAAATATTAGCAGTTTGCGCGAATTTCTAATATTATCACTATTTTAAAAAACAAAACTTCATCATAAATATCTAATATTTTCCTATTTTCTTGAGAATGAGTTTGTATTAGCTTCCTACATTTTCGTTAACTTAAAAAAATGTTGACGAATTCTATGAATTTGGCCAAATTTTAGTTAATTTTTAAATTATTTTAGAATTTTTGTATTTAATTAATTTCCCTTGATTTTCAACATGTTAGTGGTTATGTTATATTTTGGTTAGTTTTTCAAACTTCTCATGAATTTTTATCAATTTTTGTAATCTGATTTTCATAAATTTTGAAATAATTTTAGTGCTTTCCATAAAATTTCAAGATTTCAATTGATTTTCAAATTGTTTACGGTTAGTTTGAATTTCCTAAATCTTCGTTCATTTTGAAAACTTGGACACTTTTCGTTGATGGTTTTCATAAAACCTTAATAGATTTCATAATTTTCGTTAATTTAAGAAAACAAATTAAATTTATGAAATATAAAAAAAATCAAAGAAAACTGATTTTCCATAAATAAACTTATATCATCGACTTTTCGACATCTTACAAAATAATACAAATAATAAACGTAAATAGTTATTTTTTTTTAAATCTTATTGTATACTCGACTTCAGTATTTTTGATCACCAAAACTTTAAAATGATCAGAAAAAAAAAAATATATGAAAGAAATGAGTAAATCCAAATTCATGCATTTCTCAACTCAAAATTTAGTTCATTCGCCACGCGTATAATCAGTGATTTATAAGCGTGACGAATGAACTAAATTTTGAGTTGAGAAAAGCATGAATTTGGATTTACTCATTTAGTTTTCAAAATTCTGACGGTTTACCTGAATTTCCAATAATTTTAAACATTTTAAAATTAAAAAGTATATATGAAAAATATTTATTAACAAAAGATGATGAGTTTTTTATAGCCTTCAACTTGTGTTAAAATGTTTTTCTAATATATTTCACATTTAAAACAATATTTTGGAAAAAAAACAAAAAAACTGTTAAGGTACACATTTACTTTCGGTTATAGAAGTTTTACCAAAAGCTTTGCAGTTTTTTAGATTATTAAATATTGCCTACGTGGAAACTTTCATTTTAAAATCTATGCTCGTTCTTGAGACACACACAGCCAGACAGCCAAACAAAAACACACCCACAGCCAGAAACACTCCAACATTTTTCAAAAATTCGTCTCGGTGGACCTCAAAATGGATATATCCATTGAAATTTCGAATTCTAAACTGTTCACGTTCACAATACTTTCTCGTATGTTTTACGGAGAAAGTAAAAATAGCTAAAATTGAAAATTTAAGGGCTCAAAAATTGATTTAGAAATATAGACTACTGGACGATTTATCTTAGAATACGAGTAGGACCAAATGAAAGTAAAAAAAGTCAACTTTTTTTTGTATAACAAATCGGCCCACCCTATTGTACATGTATTGAATATTTATATTGAAGGATCAATGAATATTGACACAATATTGTACGAAATGGAATACGTACAGAGAGTTTTATATAACACCGAACATTTTCAATAATTATTTTCGTATATACTAATTATCAAACCAAAGCATCCTATACAATTTAACACCTTTATTTTTTAGGTTATGTGTAAATTGGGTTGCCTATATGACCATTACAAATTGTAGCCAATCAATTGCAATTAATGCCTCAACTTGTATATACAGGGAGTTTTTCTTTCAAGTATACATGTCCCAATCACAGCGTATATGCGGTAAATCTTTAGATAATCGTTGCTTTTTTTTAAAGAGTTCAATTCAAAACTTAAAATGAGTGTGTTCCACTCCCAGACTAAGCATGGAAGTAAAATTTCGAGTTTAGAAAAGCCTGAAAATTTGGTTTGGTCGCGTAGCGCGAAGCGCGGAGCGGCCAAACCAAATTTTCAGGCTTTTCTAAACTCGAAATTTTACTTCATGCGCCACGCGTATTAAACACTGACACATTACGAAGTTTAAAACACACCGCTAAACTTTACATTGAATCAGTGATTTGTACCGGTGGCGCATGAAGTAAAATTTCGAGTTTAGAAAAGCCTGAAAATTTGGTTTGGTCGCTCCGCGCTTCGCGCTACGCGACCAAACCAAATTTTCAAGCTTTTCTAAACTCGAAATTTTACTTCATGCTTAGCCTGGGAGTGGAAAACACTCTCTTATAGCTTCAAATTGAATTCTTTTAATAAACCGAGCGTCGGAAAATGTACAACGTATGCATACTTAAAAGAAAAATTCTCGTTATGAAAATGTTCGGAGTTACATAAAACTCTTTGTATATTGATATAATATTGTACATGTATTGAATATTTATATTGAAGGATCAATGATATTCATTATTTATACAATAATGTACAAATATTAAATAACTATTATTGAGTGATCGATTATATTGATTATTGACACAGTGTTTTACAGAAATTGTAAATTGAAAATTAATTATTTCAATTTCATTGTTGATACAATATTGAAAACTAAATTTTTCTTATGCTGGATTTATACAATATTGTATCTCTAATGAACATACATATCATATCAATAACCGCAGTCTTTATTGTGACAATACTGTGTACACATTGATTAACAATTTCTAGATATAAATATAGAGACAATGTTGCTACAAAGTGAATGCAAGATTCTTTTGTACTAGCGAAAAAAACAATTCAAATTGCTTGATAATTTAATTTGCTTAGAAACGAATGCAAGTAGCTAAAAATCAAGTCAAGTATCTTTAAAGTCATGCTCTTCTAGCCCAAAAGTCAAGCTTGAATGAAAATCAAACTTTATTAGCTCGAATAAAAATTATCAAGATATTCAAGTTGCTTGACTTCAAAATCAAACACCACTGGGTAGATTTTTTAACTTTTAATCGCTACTAGCGAGTGTTTAGAGTCCCTGATTAAGCAGGAAGTAAAATTTCGAGTTTAGAAAAGCCTGAAAATTTGGTTGGCTACGCGCTACGCGACCAAACCAAATTTTCAGGATTTTCTAAACTCGAAATTTTACTTCATGCGCCACGCGTATAAAACACTGATTTTTGGTGAAGTTTAAAATATTCTACTAAAGCAGACTGCTAAAAACGTGTATTCTTAACACCACATTATATCAGTGTTTAGTACGTGTGGCGCATGAAGTCAAATATTGATTTTAGAAAAGCCTGAAAATTTAGTTTATTCGCTCCACGATATATTTTACAGACGCCTAAAATTTTATATAAAATTACCGCTGATTGAATGTGTGCTGCGTGAGACATGTTGACATTTCTATCGTACAAAAAAATAAATGTTATTTTATTAGTAAAGTGGATGAAAAGCAAAATATTTTCGGACTGAAAAAGTAAACTGTAACATAACTATCCGCGACTGCAGACGATGTGGAATTTCAAATAGAAATGGGCGAATCCCTAAAATCAACAATCTCGAAATTCCATCAGTAAGTAAAATATTTGCGCGCTTTCCTAATCCCCACGGCACGTTAATAAATTAATAGCCAACATTAACAACTCAATTACGATTCTTTTTCACCGCTGCGAATCAATACCAAATTCCACTCCATCTGCACAAACAATCAACACATAAATCATAAACGAACTTATTGTTTTAATTTATTTATTTATTTGATTGATAAGGCTGATAAATGTTGAATGTTCATCTTCACTTTTATATAAATAAAACAATTTAAACACTTTCAAATATATATTGTGCATTCGCGAATGCACAATATATATTTGAAAGTATTTAAATTGTTTTATTTATATAAAAGTATTTATTTATTTATTTGAGAAATCAACCGAAGCCATTTACAAAAATACATAAATATAAACATGAATTACAATAGTTAAGGTACAAAACTTAAAACTAGCTTAAATCTAATAATTAAGGCTTCAAAAATGATATCTATACAGTCTGTTAATTCTGCACATTTTATTAACTCGAATTTTGTCCTAATTTTATTTTTAATTCACTTCAACATACCAACTTCAGTTTATTTTATATGCAAACATTTTTTGTCTCGATGAGACTTTTAGAAATATTTTTTTTTTGTCAAATCTACAAAAACATATAAATATAAACATTGATTAAATTAGTTCAGGTATAAAACTTGAAATTAGCTTAAATCCAACTAAGGGTTAAAAGGGATCGAAGAGATTTTAATTTGCCATCGAAAAAATCAAAGTCAATTTTTACAAAACTTAAAACTAACTTAAATCTAATAACTCAGTCTTAAAAAATGTTACCTATACAGTCTGTTATTTCTGCAGAGATGTTCAATTTATTTTTGCTCTTTAGGTTGGAATTATAATGCAATTAAATTGAATAATTGTTTTGTGAATTGTTACGTTCTGGATTGAAAATGCTTACGATTAATCATATTATATGTTTCGGATTGAAAAAGCTCACCCAGTATATTTAGTCTTACGGTAATACATTTTTTTTAAATTAATTTAAATTAAAGAATTAAACCTCGTATAAACGTAATTCCTTCGTAACATAATTGTGAACAGTGTTTAAATAATAATATGGATTATTAAAGTAATAAATATATTTCTAAATCGTAGTTTTTGGTAAAACCTGTCAAACAAAGGCACTCAACATAATTCCAATAAATCAATTCGAGTAATAGCAGTAATTTGTAAAAAAAAGAGGCTATTCCGTGTCCAATCCGACCACAAACCACTCGAGGTGACGGAATCACGCGATTTCCTGTAAAAAGAAAAACAGATAATTGCCTTCGATTACACACTAACCCGCCCCTAATCTCATTATTAACCTCGATCCGTTTCGACTTTATGAATTACGGATGCCAACCCTTGACTTTTTTCCTACTCTGAATCACATTTAAATTAAATTTCTTTCACCATTTTTTTTTTTGAGGGGTGTATTCATTCGCGAGGGTAACTTTTGTAAGGCGCAAGAGACTTGATATTTTTTATTTTCAGGAGTGTATTCCACTCGTAGCAGATGTGTGAATTATTTAAACAGGGGGGGTGTTTAAAATAAATGTCTTCTTCGTGTGGGTATTGCGCATTGAATTATTTAAAGTTGGGGTGTTTAAATCAAAATGCTCTGTGAAGGATTGAGGGTTGTGTCCCGGACAATTGGCGACGACATGAAAGTTTGATCGCGGGTTTCACTCGGATCGCCGCACACACTCAGACAGAGGACGATCGCGGCACACGTGTTTTATTATTTATGAAATGGACTGGATTATGGTGTGAGAGTGATTGTTGCCACCGGGGCATTTCCTCTGGGATGGCGAAGGGGAAGATGCACTTAACGCTAATCCGTCTTGATCGGCCATTTCGATTCTCCAGAGATAAAGTGTAATATATTTTATTGAAGGGAATTTATGGATTTATGTATTGGACATCTTAAAATCATAAAACACTAATAACTAATAAGAGGCAGTAAAAGATGGACAGACATACACTAAAATCGTTTACAAAAATTCAAATGGAACAGGTCAAGTAACCACATCAACAATCGCATAAAAATATGTCAGATTAAAAAGATTGCGTTTAAAAGTTAGATAGATCGAACATTTGTTTGATCTCGTTCAATAATTTAATTTAATTTAATTTATCAATGAAATCTCTAAATTAATAATACCGTGCGATCATTCAAAATATAAATTAGAGTTTTCTTTAAATTTTAAATTAGATTGGCACTACTGATTGTTAACACATACTTTACTACAATCTCAGCTACTTTTCTATTATTTATTATTAGCAAAGCTTCTATTAGGTAAAGAATACAAGGTATCAGAAAACGCGATAGGTCATCAACAGTTTCTTACTGACAACTGTTGTTTTTATGTTATTGTTTATTATTTCTTCTTCCAGCTCTTCATTTGATCGTACTTGATGATTTTGTGATAGTGGAGTTGGTTCTTGATTAAACGCCTTCTTTATCTCAATTTCTAGTCTAACATCGACTTATTTGCTTTTGCTAGGACTCTCTAAGAATTTCACATCCCGATTTATTTCTATTTTACTTTCTGCTTTCAGCCTAATTCTGAAACCTTTTGACTGTGTTGAATAACCCACTATAGTTCCTTCTTTTCCTCTAGCCTCGAATTTCCCTTTTGCAGGCTTTCTATCTAGGTAGATTAACTTTGAACCAAATATTCTTAAGTGAATAACATTTGGTTCTATCCTTTCCAGATTTTATCAGGTGTTTTTCCATGTAGACTTTTCGAAGGGAACCGATTCCGCAGATAATTCGCTGTGTTAACTGCCCAGAATGCCCAGAATGTAGGTGGTAGGCCGGACTCTAACAACAAACATCTGGCAATTTCCAAGAGAGTTCGATTTTTCCTTTCTGATACACCATTCTGTTTAGGATTGTACGGGATTGTTAGACTTCGAAAAATTCCTCGTTTCTCAAGGAAATCATCAAATTTATTATTTAAATAGTCCATAATGGTCTATTTCTACCAATTATAAAAAAAACACGCCCACTGTTTTATCTGCAAGCCACGCCTACTTTTCTATGATTTATGTCAAGACACGCCCACTATATTATCTCAATAACACGCTCATCAATGAATGTGAAAAACACTATCACCATGTTAAGACACGCCCACTTTATTATCTCAATAACACGCTTATTAGTAAATGTATAAAACACCATCACTGCTTCAAATCAAATCCATTACTCTTGTCTTGTTTTTTGTTGATGTGCATCGATTACCTTAGAATCCATTTTATACGCACGATTATAAACCAGGCGGTGAGTTGTCCTAGACACCTGTAATACCCTCATTAAGCGGATCTTTTCGTCTGGAAAGACACAATGGAAGGGGGATTTTAGAGAAAAATATATCCAGCCTTAATAACATCATACATACTATACCACACACAGACACAAACGGAAAGGTATGAAATAATTAATGCCACTCCTGGCTGTAATCCGAGCGGGCGGATGATACCCACCCCCCGTTCCCATTCAAAAAGCACGCGAATTATTTACACACGGACGGACGGATCGAACATTTAAAACGGCTTAACGGGGGTTGCAGCGGAATTTATTTCGCAAACGATTCGAAATATGCCCGGCACGGATTATCGCCGAAACGCGAATTTCATTCTTTTTCGATCGTTAGGTGATTAGTTGTAAATATTTATAGTTTTTTTGCATGTGTGAATGTGATGTGGGAATAGGTTTAAATACAAATGGATTTGGGGTGAAAATGTTTAAACCACAGGTATGCATATATTTTTTCACTATTATGTTTGTATAATATAGTGTGTTCAATAAAAAAAACCTCTAGAGTGCCATGATTTAACTTGTTTCTTAAATTTAAGTTGGTTACACGCTTTAAAAATTAACGTAGAAAATGTCAGACATAATTATTATAATGTATAATTTCAGAGTTGCCAACCTACAATATTTTCTATAGCACTCTAGAGGTTTTTTTTTTATTGAACACAAGATACAATGTCTTTATTGTGTTTACCATTAAAAGTGTGAATGGAAAAAGAACTAATTGCATTATCCAATTGAAATAGAATAGTAGGCGTGTTTCTCAGATACAATAGTAGTTGTATCTTCCAAACAGAAGTGGGTGTATTTTCAGAACAGAACATACATTGACAGATGTTTTTCAAATAGAGTAATAGTGAGCATGACTCTTAGATAAAATAGTGGGCGTGTTTTTACAAACAGGGAATTTTTAATTTAAGTACACACATTTCGGTTTATACAAACACATAACATTAAAAGTGAGCGTGTCTTTTATTTGTCAATCTGCTATATTTTATAGAAATATACAGGCTGTTTCACCTAAAACTCCCTAGACTAATGAACAAGAAACTAAAAATTTAAATTAGGATGGAATTGGTATCACTCATAATTACGGTTTTGCTGTCAGAGGTATAAGAAAATATCATTCGATCATCATAACCTTGGAAGTGACTTTTTGTAAAGGAATTAAATATTTTAAGATATCTTTATTCTATGCATATTTTAAATTGCATTGGCCATTTTTAAGTTATAACAATTTTAATATATAGTCGGTGTCATATATTAAAATTGTTATAACTTAAAAATGGCCAATGCAATTTAAAATATGCATAGAATAAGGATATCTTAAAATATTTAATTCCTTTACAAAAAGTCACTTCCAAGGTTCTGATGATCGAATGATATATTATAATTATTGACACATTTTGCCATCCTCAAAAAATGTGTAATGTGTAAATTTGACTATTATCAGGTATTTCAATGCCAGTGTCAGTTTTTTGTGTCAAAAGCGAGCATATTTCACAAAGCCAACATTTTTTATTTGTCACACTGTCTGAGTTTGTATGGGCCGCAACTGCACATTATGTTAAAGAGCTTTTTAGACTCAGTTCAAAATAAATATTCTTTTTCTACCTTGAATTCATCTGTCTGCTAAAAAAGCACTCTTATTTATCCGCAGCGAATGTAAAAGAAATCCCTCTTTTAAAAAATTATAAAATTAAACTTCTTTCAAGCATCGAGGCCGAAACGGCACCTTAATCTAAATGAAAGAGCTTTCACAAAGGACAATTATCCTTATGGTGAATCGAGGGCGGAAAAAAATATAATCTCCCCGGCGCGCAAAAACTATCCACTTAAATGGAAAATTAATTTTCCTCTGGGCCGTTCCGCTTCCTATTAAGGGGATTGCTCTGGGTATTTAGTGGATGCTGCACTTAATTAATTGTTTATCTGCATTTTCTTTGCTTTGTGCATGTATGAAAACGTTATGTGGACTCTAAACTAGCGGCGGGAATAACAAAAAGTAAAGCCGAGAGAATATTGCTAGGTTAGACATTTGTTTCATTTGGATAGTTTGTGGTATTAAAAGATACTAATATACAGGGAGTTTTTCTTTTAAGTATTAATACCTCAATATACTGTATAAGCTATACATTTTCAGGTATTTGACAAGAGGTTAAACTAAAGTTTTAAACAAGTGTTTTCCACTAACAGATTAAGCATGAAGTAAAATTTCGAGTTTAGAGAAGCCTGAAAATTTGGTTTGGTCGCGTAGCGCGAAGCGGCTAAACCAAATTTTCAGGCTTTTCTAAACTCGAAATTTTACTTTGTGCGCCCCGTGCTTAAAACACTGATTTCAAGTGAAGTTCAAAATATACTGATCAGGTATGTACATTTATGATTTATATCACTCTTAAAAACATTCTAAAAACCTTATTTTGTTATGATAAACGAGGTTAAAAATAAAACTTTAACCAGCGGTACCACGCTATTAAATTATTAGTTAAAAAATAACAATAGTATAATAGAACGTTTTATTAATCGGAAATGTTAATATCATAGTTAAAACCGAAACCAAACCAAATTTTAAGGCTTTTCCAAACTCGAAATTTTACTTTATGCTTAATCTGGGAGTGGAAAACACTCATTTATAGTTTTTATTTAAACTTTTTTAAAAAATCAATGAATATCTGAAGATCCCAAGATTATGCGTATGTATACTTAAAAGAAATATTCCCTGCATATGATAAAGACATTTTAAATGTACCTGGGCTATAATTTATATTGTATCAATATTACATTGTAGGCGTATCTTAAAGATAAGACAGTGAGCGTGGTCTTTAAGATAGGACAGTGGGCGTGTCTTTAAGATAGGAAAGTAGGCGTGTCTTTAAGATAGGACAGTGGGCGTGTCTCAAAGATAAGGCAGTAGGCACGTCATAAAGATAAGTTATTGGCCGTGTCTTATAGATAAGCCAGTAGACGTATCTTAAAGATTAGAAAGTGCACACGTTTTTTAGATTATGTAATGGGTGCTTCTCTAAAATAATCTTTCCCTCTCTAACTGTAAGGGATGCCCACTATCATTCCTTTCAGAGAAAGAGAGAGAGATAGAACGTTGAGCTAGTTTTCCAGATTTAACAGTGGGTGTCTTTAAGATAGAATATAGAATAGTAGACGTGTATCTCAGATATAATTGAGCGTATTTTGCAGATAAAGCGGCGCACAGTGGCCCGAAACCTCCGAAAAGTAGCATGAACCTTATATCACCAAGACACGTTTCTGGGAGGCGCAGAATTTCAATATGAAGTCATTTTGTCTTAAAAAATAGCTTAACCTGGTAATTTACACATTTTCGTTTCTTTTATTCATTATAAATAGCACGGGAGGAGATTCAATGAACGAAAAATAATATAAATAATAGTTGCAAAAATATTAATATATTGGTACTAAGCAATGTTCTGATTTAAGACTATCCAAAATTTCAAGAAAGAAATATAATAATCGCTAATAATTGAATCTGTAATAATTAAAATCCCTGCTCATATGGATTTCAATTATAACAGATTTAATTAGTAGTGATTTTAATATTTGTTTCTTGGAATTTTGGATGGTGTGTCTTCGTATAATGTAAATTATAAAATTTGCATATTGCTAAAATGTTTATTAGACAAAAGTTATAATAAATGTAATTCTTTAAAACTTTTTTTAAACGTCAATTTTGAAATTGGACATTTGTGAAAATAATGCTACACTATCAAGAGTAGGCATACCGGGTCCTGGATAAAAAAAACGCCCAACGCGATAACTCTGTTATCTATTGACTGATTTTATTGGACTAAAAACGAAAGGCAATGGTCGTTAAATACTAAGAAATGACATTATTATTCATTTTTTTCAATAATAACTTTATTGCCAAATAATAGCCAACTTAATATTTTTTAAACGGTGCCTGTAATTTTTATTTTTATTACATTAGACATTATGTTTCTGAATCCAATAATGTCCAATATGTTGTTTTTTAAAAACATTGTGGTCTAAAATAAATTGCAATAAATCTTCTATTTAAAATTATATCTTTTAAAAATAAAATTATTGTCCCTTGGAAAAAATATTCAAATATAAATTTTAAAAGTTCGAACTTCCCTTTGAACCAATGTTTTATGCCCGTGGCGCATGAAGTAAAATTTCGAGTTTAGAAAAGCCCCGCGAAAATTTGTCTCGGGTCGCTGGCGCGACCCTCGACAAATGTTCTACGCGGGGCTTTTCTAAACTCGAAATTTTACTTCATGCTCAGTCTGGGAGTGGATAACACTCATTTTATCTTTAGACATTATTTTTCTAAACCCAATAATGCGCAATATGTAGTTTTTTCAAAAATATTGTTGCTGAAACAAAATTAAAACACACCTTACATTTGAAATTATTTTTTAAAAAAATTATAACTAGTGTGCCTTGGAAAAAAGTGACAAATGTCATTTATTGAAAGGTTATGTCTAATTATTTAGGTTTGACATAACACATCAATTTACATCGTGGATGTAAGCAAACAGGATTTAACCAACCCAACCTACACATTTGATCTTAGCAAATAAGATTTAACAATCCTAAACTCCGAATTTGATGTAATCCAACTGTATTCAATAAATATAACCTCAAAGATTGATGTAAACAAACAAGATTTTACAAACGTAAGCTCCAAATTTGATTTAAACACTCGAGATTATAACGATGTAGTTATAATCTCGAGTGTTTAAATCAAATTTGGAGCTTACGTTTGTAAAATCTTGTTTGTTTACATCAATCTTTGAGGTTATATTTATTGAATACAGTTGGATTAGATCAAATTCGGAGTTTAGGATTGTTAAATCTTATTTGCTAAGATCAAATGTGTAGGTTGGGTTGGTTAAATCCTGTTTGCTTACATCCACGATCTAAAATTGATTTAAACGATGTGGAGTCTTTGATGTGTTATGTCAAACCTGAATAGTTAGACATAACCTTACAATAAATGACGTGTGTCACTTTTTTTCCAAGGCACACTAATTATAATTTTTGATAAATATCATTTCAAACAGAAAGTTCGTTTTATTTTGTTTCGATAATATTGTTATTTTTGAAAAACAACATATTGCGCATTATTGGTTCTAACGATGAAGCGAGTGTTTTCCACTGCCAGACTAAGCATGAAGTAAAATTTCGAGTTTAGAAAAGCCCCGCGTAGAAAATTTGTCGAGGGTCGCGCAGCGACCCGAGACAAATTTTCACGGGGCTTTTCTAAACTCGAAATTTTACTTCATGCGCCACGGGCTTAAAACGTTAGTTCAAGGAGAAGTTCGAACTTTTATATATGTATTCGAATATTTTTTCCAAGGCGTACTAATTTTATTTCTTTAAAATAATTTTGAAAAGCATGACAATTTGGATTGGTGGCGTAGCGAAGCGAAGCGACATATCCAAATTTTCAGGCTTTTTTAAATTAGAAATATTTATTTTATGCGCCAGGCATATTCAACACTGTTTTATTCTTGAATTTTAAACACGAATGAAAGACGGATTCAAGTTACGAATACATTGCTAATTTTGTCTTTACCGAGAATTTTATATATCAACATGGGAATGCATTAATTGAAAATCCTGTGCTCCAGGACTGTTCGTTTGGAGTCGGATTATTTTAATTTACTCGCAAAGCTTTAATTTACATTACGTTATGAGTTATTACAGCTATAATTTGACTATAATAAAAAACTATTTGTTTTTCGCTCTTGCCTTAATGAAATAGTGTCTAAATTCCATTTTAAACTTTAGTGCCCGTTTGCAACCAAGTCGAATAACTCAATCAGTGATTAGTATTTTTTAAAAACACAACAATTGTATTTATAAATTGTTTACACAATTGCATATTGATGAAAGAGATTTGTTTAGGATATCTTACAAATTTAAAATATTCTTATGTTCTAAAAATTTAACTTAATCAGAGGTTTAATTAGTGATTAGTAGATGATTTAAGCTAATCGGTCGGGGTACAAATTGACCTAAACCTAATGAGCTTAACAATATAAACGATTTACCAACTGAATTCTTTTGTAAAGAAAAATATTCCGTGATATGAAATATACCGATTTCTTTTAAATTTATCCAAGTTGAAGCGGAACAAAACGAAAATCCCCCCATGAATATTTTTCGTCCCTCCCAATCCAGACGAAAATGAAAGAAGAAAAAAAAAACTCAAGACAGGCTCCAAACAGCGTATGAATATAAATTCTACATGCGGAAAATCACCTTAAATCATCGCCACTTTTTTTATTCAAAAAACAAGAGGTACTAATGGCGGGCAATTTGTACCTAAGTACACCTTGTCGGGCCGCCCATTACCGATAATTTTATGCGGTGGCTCCCTTTCGGGGGCAATTTGCGGAAGTGCATTTCATACCGACAACATTACATTTCTGCGCGCGGAGAGTGTCGCGTTATTATTATTATTTTTTTTTTTAATTGATCTTCGCGTGCGAACACACTAAATACGCCGTCAAGTGTAATAACGACGTCCGCAGTTGGCAGCGCTGTAATTGCGACGCTTACCCGCGCGCTCACACGTCGCCCCTTTTCATTTCAATTACTTCCAACCGACGGCGATTTTATCACAAAAACGGTTCTAACACATCAAAGGATAGGGGTGGAAAAAATAATGCGTGTTAGTCGGATGGAGATGTAATTATTAAAACTGCAATGAAATTGACTAGGGGGAAGAGATCACTTGCTGTTGATAAGGTGAATAATTTAATAATTAATTTACCTAGTAGTAAAGGCGTATCTACGTTAACCAACTACAATAAGTAAAGCTTATTTTTAAACTAGGTCTTTTTAACTGATAAATCTACGAATCTGTGCGAAAACACGCCCAATATACTATTTATAAGTTACACTCATTGCCCTCCTTTCTTCTCTCTAAAAGACACACCTATTACAATATCTGAGAGATACCCCTACTATACTTTCTCAGAAACACCCACCTGCTCACTGTTCTATCTCTCCCTCTCTTTCTCTCATAGAAACCATAGAAACGATAGTGGGCATACCTTACAGACAACGAGAGGAAGGGAGATTATCTCAGCGATAAACCCACTGTCTAATCTTTATGTCACGCCTACTCAGGCTTTATGTCACGCGTACTCAGACGCCTACTATACTTTCTCAGAAACACCCACCTACTCACTGCTTTCCCTCTCTTTCTCTGAAAGAAACGATAGTGGGCGTGCCTTACAGACAACAAGAGAAAGAGAGAGAGTATATCTCAGAGATACGCCCATTGTTTCATCTAAAAAACACGCCCACAGTCTAATCTTTATGTCACGCCTACTCAGGCTTTATGTCACGCCTACTCAGGCGCCTACTATACTTTCTCAGAAACACCGACCTGTTCACTGTTCTATCTCTCCCTCTATTTCTCTGCAAGAAACGATAGTGGGCATACCTTACAGACAACAAGAAAGAGAGAGAGATTATCTCAGAAATACGCCGATTGTTTCATCTGAAAAACACGCCCACTGACTAATCTTTATGTCACGCCTACTCAGGCTTTATGTAACGCCTACTCAGGCGCCTACTATACTTTCTCAGAAATACCCACCTGCTCACTGTTCTATCTCTCCCTCTCTTTCTCTGAAAGAAATGATAGTGGGCGTGCCTTACAGACAACAAAAAAAAGAGAGAGAGAAAGAAAGAGAGAGATCTAATTTTTATGGCACTTCTACTCAGATGTATGGCTCGCGGGCTTGAGCCGCCCCCCAAGACTAACTAAATTGTATGTCCATTGTATGACCAATGTTTTTAGACACTTGTTTTGTTCTATGATTTTATTTTCAGTTTCCTGACACGTGTTTCGGTCTTTATGCCTATAATTATTTGCTTTAACGTTCACTGGCTTATCTTTCAGACACGTTCACTGGATTATTTTTAAGACACGCCTACAATCTTGTGTTGATACAACAATAATCAGAGAGAGAGAGATAATTTTTTATTTCATTAATAATAATATTTATTTCATTCTCAAGCAAGGAGTACAAAACGCTTGTTAAAATAATAAATGCTTTCATAAAAAAAAATGCTAAATCAATCAAAAAACCAAATCTAAATCCAAATCTAAATCTAATTCTTAATCTAAATCTAAATCTGAATCTTAAGATAAAGGTTGATAAATAAAAAGATTTTAGTTTTTTTTAACACTGAGATATAATTACAAAGTTTATTATTTGTTATTATTTATTTTAATTATAAAATAACGGTCGATAATTATAGAAACATTAGTAGTATTATTTGTATATTTAACAAAGCTTTGTTTTACTACAATAGGTATATTTTAAGTGAACTTTTAAATCAACAGACACAAATTGATGTTTTTTTCATGAAGGTATAAATTCACCCTAGCGTTTATTTTATAACTACACATTTCGAATATGGAAGTTAGTAATTATTAGTTTATATTCGTTCGGGACGGTCGTTCGTTCCGTTTAAGCTCCCGTTCTCGTCCGGTCCCCGGGGAGGGCAATTCCTATTGAATAATGGAACCGTGCAGAGAGGCTCATGTCGCACATAAAAATTAATAAATAATCTATTGGACCGGCGAACGTGCCCCGTTTTCCTAAGCGCTAAACGTTTCTTGTCCCATCAACGAATCAATTATTATAAATTTATTTATAGGGGAAAGTTATCGTTTACGCTTTTCATCAATATTTAATAATTCCTATTGTTGTTTTCATCAAAATTTATTAATATCTGCTGTTTTATTCATCAAAAATTGATATTATTTTTTGTATTATTCATAAAGATTTACTTATACAGATATAATTCTTGTTAAACAGATAAGGGGCACGAATAACTCGTGTTAACATTTGGTGAATGCGCCGGGTACAGACAATTAATTCAGTAATATCTTGCATCAACAAAGATAATTATTTAGAAATTGTTGTTTATATCAAAATTTATTGATATCTGTTGTTCTATTCATCATAAATTGATATTCTTTCTTGTTTTATTCATAAAGATTTATATAAACAGATATAAGCTCTTGATAAACAGATAAAGTGCACAAATAACTCGTGTTAACATTTGGTGGATGCGCCGGGCACAGACAATCAATTTAGTAATCCCTCGTTGCATTAACGAAGATAAATATTTAGAAATTGTTGTTCGTGATTTACAAATCCATTGTCCGTGTACACGGATCAAGGCTATCATCATCAAACCGGACAAACAGGAGAAACTATCCGGGCGATGGCTGAATGGGACGGTAAATCTTGTGAAATTAAAGCACTCCCGGCGGACGGCCGGGCGCTTTTGTTTCGAGCCATAATCACCGGCCATTGTCTGCAATTCCCGCATTCAACACAATCCGGATACGTAATCGATCCCATTGATTTATACACGTCGATTCGTGCACTGCACTAACTTAACATTGACAAATAACGGCGCACGAAAGGCTTCAAAGCTGATAAATATACAAGATTCATTGTTATAATTACTTGAAATAGATTGTAGATTTATAAGAGTAGGAAATTAACATAAATGAATAGGAATTTTAATACCGGTAAACCCGTTTATCGATTTACTCGTAAATCGCAAAAATTACTTTTCAATATTTACCGGTACTTTAAGATTTTTTAAACTGATTATGTCATATGTACTAAATGACTTTTACTTTTAAACAGACGATATATACGACTATTTTTGAATGTAGAATATTCATATTGATTTGAAATTAATTTTACTTTTTCTAAAGTTCTTTGGAAACTTTAATTTGTTTTTTAAGAACTGTTTCTTACGAAATTGAAATTTTGAATACTTGTTGTGGATATTATTCAAAACATGAATAATATAAAGGGATTTTCTGAGTGAACTAGTTTCGAAACTCAACTGTCTGTTTATCTTCCTACTAAATGATTACATTAGAGTGTCGAACTGGCAACAATAAGCAGTTTCATCTCTATTATAATATAGCGGGGCATAGACGCGATCGCGATTCTAATCCCGGAAAATAATATGTTTCAAAGTAGTTTCGATCCGAAAACGTCGCCTATTAATATTAAAGAGGCGTCGACGTGTGAGAGAAACTGTAATAACTACCGGATTTGGCAACCGGAATGCTTCACGTACACAATCCTCCCCGTCATATAAACTGAGGCAATTTCTGCGTTTGGCACCGTACACACACCCAACCAACCCCCCCAAGAACACACCCTAATTGCGACGCTGTGCTGGTGTGAATGGATGAGGAGAGGATTGAAAGGTCACGGGGTCAAAGGATCCGGATCATTCGCGACGCTCGGAAATATCAAACGTTGGATGTATGCTATATATATATATAAACACGTAGGCGCATATTGGACCTCGTTTTTCGAATGCATAAATCACTATTACGGCATTACGACGTGTTGCATTACCTGTCGATATGATTTACTTTAAAACTTCCGGGAGTGATTTATGGAGGGAGCGTCGCGACGCACGGTCCGCCGGAGCGCCTTGTTTATTCATCCCGAATGTGAAATATGCACAATCGGATGCGATTCGATACGGATTCGATTGAATTTTTCACCAGCACTAGATGATAATGTATTATGCACAGTCTAAGTGTATTTATATATTTGATATTAACGGATTAAATATTTATGTTTTAATGCACACTATTAATATACAGGGAGTTTTACTTTACACTATACCTTTTCTAAATTCAGCTTGACTAAATTTGACTCTTCTAACGAGTATTTTCCACTCCCAGACTAAGCATGAAGTAAAATTTCAAGTTTAGAAAAGCCCCGTGAAAATTTTCTGGGCATTTCTAAACTCGAAATTTTACTTCATGCGCCACGCGTATACAACACTGATTTCAAGTTAGGTTCAAATATACATAAATTTCACAATATTTTAGTGTTTTATACGCGTGGCGCATGAAGTAAAATTTCGAGTTTAGAAAAGCCCAGAAAATTTGTCTCGGGTCGCTGCGCGACCTTCGACAAATTTTCACGGGGCTTTTCTAAACTCGAAATTTTACTTCATGCTTAGTCTGGGAGTGGAAAACACTCGTTTAAAGCTTAAAATTGAACTCTTTTAAAAACACAACGAATGTCTAAATATTTCTGGGCTTTTCACATTCTAAGTGTATTTATATATTTGATATTATTGAATTAAATATTTATGTTTGGGTTTTCTTTTCGTTAGCTTCAGTCGATTTTTGAGATTTTCTAAACTGAACCGGGGGTAAACGTGTATGGAAAGCGTAAAACTTAAGTTCATTTTTGTGATGAGACTTACCGTTTAGCCGTAAATCGTATTTTAAGTTCCAATTTTGAGGTTATATATGTTCGTATTTTCGACAAAATAAGCATATTACGGATACGAATTACACCCATGATGGAATTATCTCCAAAATGATGACGTAATCCATACAATTTGTAGTGTTATCTTTATGTACTCAGCCAATATGACGATATAAATTTTACACTACAATTGACGTTTACTGACGTTTATTTAAAATAATGGATATATAAATCGGCATCCATTAGTAAATCACAGATTAATTAATTTATAATATAAAAAATAGATGGCGCACAGACAATGCCTACTTTACCGACCCAAAGGAGGAAATTTCGAATGTATTTGATTTGTTTTGTTGTTTATAACAAAACATTTTGTGTAATTTATTTTTTTACTTCAGTTCATTGTGTTTAGTGAAATTTATTACAAAAACCGTACTTTTAGGTGCTACTTTGTGGACTATTGTGTAATTGAAGGTAAGTTAATTATTCTGCATATGTAAGCAGTTAAAATCACATACTAAACTTATAACACTTTACAAATATTTAATTCCTTGTAAAACTTAATGACTAGAATGTGGAACCAGAAGAATAGTAATGAGGAGTTTGGCACCGATGAGAAAGCCTTCAGATGGTGCCAGGCGAATGGGTTTTTGCCAAACATCAAAATGTGCCCAAGGCATCAAAAGCCGATGAACTACAGTTCATCACAATCGGGCCTGGGTGCATTTCGATGCAGTAAGGGGGGCCACAATTTATATGTGCCTATGGCAAGGGGCACATGGTTTGCAGGAACCAAGCTGCCACTGACTAAAGTGTTTAGGTAATCATTTTAAACAATACCTAATATACAAAAATTAAATAATATTATTATAGCATTATGTATTCGTTTTGCGAGGACTACTCGTACGAGCTGTGTCGGAAGGAGGCCAGAGATGAAGGCGAGGAAACCTCTTTATCCGATAAGACTATTTGCGATTGGTAATATAAAATAAAGCATTTTGCTGTAGTAGTAAAAAGTAAATCATTAAAATCCTATATAAAGGTACAATTTTTGCCGCGAAGTTGTGATTGATGACTTCCTCATCAGTGAGGAGAGTTGTGGGAAGATTGGTGGTCCCGGCAGAATCGTACAAATAGACGAATCAAAGTTTGGGAAGAGAAAGTACAATCGGGGAAGACAAATTGAGGGTCACTGGGTCCTCGGAATGATCGAGGATGAATCGGAAGATTTCTGTCTGGTGGTCTGCCCAGGAAATGTGAGAGATGCACGAACGCTTATTCCTATAATTAAAGATCATGTGGCCGAAGGCACGGAAATACGCACTGATATGTGGCGTGCGTACTCCAGTCTACCAGAGTATGGCTTCCAGCATAGGGTTGAAAACCACAGCGATCCCGAGCATCGCTTTGTTTCGGAGGATGGTATACATACTCAACGAATTGAGTCCTGTTGGAGGCCTGCGAAGGATTGGTTTCGTACGCGACGAGTGCCAGACCACAGATTTGTCGAAGTGCTGGTTGAATATCAGTGGAGAAGGCAATGTAGAAAAAATGGGGTTAACAAGTTTGCTAGCCTCATTAATGCTGTTCGTTTGGCATACCCAGTTTGGTTAGTAGATATACTCCTATATACATATGATTTTTTGCAAACATTTTATAATATTGAGCTGGTAAAGTCACAAACTTGAAGTCAGTTCAACTTAATGCAGTACAAACAAACAAAAATATTGTCACAGTTCATACAAACGAGTGAAGCGATGTATAATGAAATTCCATATTCCATATAAGCCCAAACAGGCTGGCTTCAGAAAAGTCAAGAGTAGGCTCGGCTACAGCCCGACCGGTTCAAGAATGGGTTAGGCCAGCTGCTGGTCTGGCTCACCAGGCCGGCCTGATGAGGCAGCCCAGGACCGGGCCGAGCGCTGTTCTAGGCCCAATACTAAAAATATTTGGTTATAGCCAGGATTTGAGACTGCTCGCTCAGTTTTAAATCCTGGCTATAGCCAAACATTTTTTGTTTAAAAAAAATTAAATTGAGGGGCATAATATTAAAAATGTTTGGCTATAGCCCGACCGGTTCAAGAGTGAGTTCGGCCCGGTTCTGGGCTGGCTCACCAGGCCGGGCCCTGGTGAGCTGGTGAGCCAGCCCAGGACCGGACTGAGCGCTGCTCTAGGCCTAATACTAAAAATGTTTGGCTATAGCCAGGATTTGAAACTGCACGCGCAGTTTCAAATCCAGGCTATAGCCAAACATTTTTCGTTTAAAAAAAATTTAATCATGGGGTCCAATATTAAAAATATTTGGCTATACCCCGACCGGTTCAAGAGTGAGTTCAGCCCGGTCCTGCACTGGTTCACCAGGCCGGGCCCTGCCCGGCCTGGTGAGCCAGCCCAGGACCGGACCGAGCGCTGCTCTAGGCCTAATACTAAAAATGTTTGGCTATAGCCAGGATTTGAAACTGCGCGCGCAGTTTCAAATCCTGGCTATAGCCAAACATTTATCGTTTAAAAAAATTTAATCATGGGGTCCAATATTAAAAATGTTTAGCTATAGCCCGACCGGTTCAAGAGTGAGTTCAGCCCAGTCCTGCGCTGGCTCACCAGGCCGGGCCCTGCCCGGCCTGGTGAGCCAGCCCAGGACCGGACCGAGCGCTGCTCTAGGCCTAATACTAAAAATGTTTGGCTATAGCCAGGATTTGAAACTGCGCGCGCAGTTTCAAATCCTGGCTATAGCCAAACATTTTTCGTTTAAAAAAAATTTAATCATGGGGTCAAATATTAAAAATGTTTGGCTATAGCCCGACCGGTTCAAGAGTGAGTTCAGCCCGGTCCTGCGCTGGCTCACCAGGCCGGGCCCTGCCCGGCCTGGTGAGCCAGCCCAGGACCGGACCGAGCGCTGCTCTAGGCCTAATACTAAAAATGTTTGGCTATAGCCAGGATTTGAAACTGCGCGCGCAGTTTCAAATCCTGGCTATAGCCAAACATTTTTCGTTTAAAAAAAATTTAATCATGGGGTCAAATATTAAAAATGTTTGGCTATAGCCCGACCGGTTCAAGAGTGAGTTCAGCCCGGTCCTGCGCTGGCTCACCAGGCCGGGCCCTGCCCGGCCTGGTGAGCCAGCCCAGGACCGGACCGAGCGCTGCTCTAGGCCTAATACTAAAAATGTTTGGCTATAGCTAGGATTTGAAACTGCGCGCGCAGTTGGATTTCAAATCCAAACATTTTTCGTTTAAAACAAAAATGTAATCAAGTTGCCTAATCTTAAAACTGTTTGGGTATAGCCCGACCGGTTCAAGAGTGAGATCGGCCCAGTACCGGGCTGAGCGCTGCTCTAGGCCCAATACTAAAAATGTTTGGCTATAGCCAGGGTTTGAAACTGCACGCACAGTTTCAAATCCTGGCTATAGCCAAATATTTTTCGTTTAAAAAAAAATTAATCATGGGGCCCAATATTAAAAATGTTTGTCTATAGCCCGACCGGTTCTTATAATACATAAGATTGAAGGTCTGGTCGCCTTGAAGAAATTCAATTGTGGACTCGGCTAGGTCCCGGAGATATCTAATTATTAATTTCTTTTTATTATTCCTCACAGATTTACCTGGCATCAACTAGAGTGGAGAGGGGTGGGAGGAGGGAATTTTTGTGGCTGATGTACAGGGCAGAGGTTTATGGTGTGTTTTTGTTTGGCACATAAAATTCAAACAACATTTTTGGGATTAAGAGATATAATCTCAGGGTTGAGGATGCGTATTATATTAAGTCATATCCTACACGAGGTAATCCTGTTTATACAAAACACAGCGGATCTAGGCCAGATAAGGCAGAAATAAAATCATTACTTACAATATAAAGTTTAGTATTTAATACCAATAAAATGTATTATTTCTATTATTATTGTTTTAATATTATAGTTAATTAGTACTATATGTACGCCACTGACTTCTTCACCATACCTTACATGGATGAATTAATTTCCATTTCAATCAAAGGGTTTTATCAGTACCTACTTAATACATAACATAATTAAATTAAAACTTTACTTTTTAGGTTATGTTATGCATTTTTCTGCACTATTCTATTTTTTTCCGTATATAGATCTCATAGCATTATTGCAACTAGATAATCACACATCAATTATTCTTTACTTACTCAGTTATAGTATATAAAATTGCGGTAGACTTTTGATTTTAATAAATCTACGATAACCGTTTACGAAAATCAACTCGGATTAATCTGGAATATCTGTAGGCTAACAAAATTTTTTGCAGCACAACACGAATTAACGCTTACACGTGTTAGAAACAAAATAGAGTATTTTAATTATAATATTAATCTTAGAAGTCATAATTGTAATAATTGGAGCAAATTTTCGTGAACGGATATTATTTATTTAATTTTATTACACCTAGCGCCATCTATTTTTAATATCATAAGTTAAAATAGTTATGATCTAGAGATCACTAATATAGGATCTAGAATTGTATATCGATTATTTAAAATAAACGTCAGTAGATGTCAATTGTAGTGCAAAATTAATATCCTGATAATGGTTGTATACATGAAGGTAATACTACAATTTCGATTAATTCCGTTATAATTTAGAACATAGTTTCATCGTGTGCCCAATTTATACCTGCAATGTACGTATTTAGCCGAAAATACGTACATATATAACCTCAAAATCGGAACTTAAAATACGATTTGCGGTTAAACGGTAAGTCTCATCACAAAAATGAACTTAAGTTTTATGCTTCCCATACACGTTTACCCCCGGTTCAGTTTACAAAATCTCAAAAATCGACTGAAGCTAAAAAAAAGAGTTACCCTTTAAATTTTTAAATATTCGTTGTTTTTTAAAAAGACAGTAATAACACTAACATTTTCTGTATTTATCAAAATGTTAGAAGCTTAAAAAATAAGATTGATGATTTCAATTGTTTAATCGGAAGCAACGAATTTCAAATTGTTAGCATTACTGAAACCTGGCTGACTAACACTGTTCTCAATAATGAATTATTTCCCAACTCTACTTACAGCGTTTATCGGCAAGATCGCAATTACAATGCTACTACTTTTTCTCGAGGCGGCGCACAGTGGGCGGAATCGGGATTGTAGCTGGACAAAACTCATAGCCTTTAGTACGATGGGCGAAAGTGGACCTATTTACTTGTATCATGTTAAAAATTACTAATATTAAGCAAATAATGGGCAATTCAAAATAGCGGACAGAATAAAACAATTATATACTAGAAAATGTCATATTTTTCGTAAACATTATTATATCGAGGTATTTTATGAGAAAATTATTTTGTTATATTTATTATAACAATATAATGAAATATAATTTATCAGATAGTAATACATTTGTCAATTAATTACGAAAAAGAGAAATAACTAAACAATAAGATTATTGACAAGCAGCAGTTTGTAGGAAAAGAAAATTATTTAACAGTTTTGGAAGCATTATATTTTATTTACAGCATTATATGATTGTTCATTCTACAAAAATTTCGGATTCATCCGTTTTAACGTCAAGAAGTTGAAGTACAGCTTCTGGCAAATCCTTAATTGTTTTTTTAGGCAGACCTCTTTTGGCTAAGAATTAAACCTTAAGTTTAAAGTTTCAGTCTAATAGCTGTAGCGGTTTTTGAGATACAACGCCCACGGACACACACACACACATACACACACGCTCACACACGCGCACACACACACTCACCCGCACACACGCGCTCTCACACACACACATACACACACACAAAGACACATTTCAAAAATGGTCGGAATTGTCTCAGGAAACGTATATATCCGTCGAAATTTCGAGTTTGAAATAAATCATGAAAACAATACTTTCCCGTATTACATGCATGGAATGTGGAAAAAATACGATATAAACCAAAGTCGCAAAAAGTCGCAAGTAATTTCTTTTTCATCCGCAATTATATATATCAAGGCATCTCGAGAATGTCCAATCACATCGGTAAAAGTCGGTAAAAAAAGTTCTAAGGTTTAAAACAAATGAATCCATGTTTCTCATATAAAATATTAGTTTACATAAACATATAACTTCAATGCCATACAAAACATGAAACATCGTGATAAGTATGATGCCTATAACTGTTTGGATATGAAGAATACGTCATATGATGATGCAGGATCATTCGCGATGGACCTTCGTACACACCATTATTTCTATACTTTAAACATCAAATACGATCAATAATATTTTATGACTCTGTATTAACTTACTGACGCTTTCATATACATAAATATAGTCTCTGGAGACTAAAGAATCAGCACAGAGAACTTTACAACGTTTATTGTTAACTTTTTTCTGGGGGTTTTGTCCAGCTATAATCCCGATTCCTCCCACTGTGCGGCGGTGTGTTATTGGCAATTCAGAAGAAATTTGATTCCTATAAAGTTAACACGTCAGTCTTAGCAGAAATGTTTCCTATATATGATGTTACTGCTTGTAAAATTGTATTCGGTAACTTTATATTGTTTGTCTTCGTTGTTTATATACCACGCACGTTGTTGGTCGAGTGTCTAGAATCATTTCTGGAGCACATTTGTAACTTATGTAATCCAGCTGATAATGTCTTAATTATGGATAATTTTAACATTCCAAACTATATAGATGACCACAATAATATTAGTAACTCCTTGTATAATTCATTTAAAAATGTTACAGCATACTTGAAGCAAGTAAATACTATTATAAATCATTACAATAAACTGCTTCACCTTATTTTCACTAATGTAAACTGCCATATTGTTCCCGATAATAACTCGATTATCAAACAAGATTTATATCATCTAGTACTATTACTTAATATCGGGTTTTCAACTTTAAAAACAAGTCATTTTTTGTCCAATGCATCTAACGATAGAAATTACAATTTTAGAAAATCGGACTTTGTCAAGCTTTATTCGGAACTAAGTTAGTGCGACTAGACGGAGGTTAACTCTGTAAATAGTTTGGATGATGCTATGGATGCTTTTATACCACACTATATAATTGTATAGATAAATATGTTCCACTGCATAAGCAATCTAAAAAACAGTATACTTGTTGGTTTACAGCTTCAGTTATTCGTAACATAAAAGAAAAAAATCATAAACGTAAAATATATCTACGCACTAAGAACCCAGATTCTCTTAACCTGTATCGTGCTGCTAGGGCGCATAGCAAATATGCTATATCTAATGCTTATACAGATTACATTAATACAATGTCAAACAACATAACGTTGAATCCAAAGCAGTTCTGGAATTTTATTAATTCTAAAAAACGTACTACACGAATTCCAGGAGTTATGCAGCATAATGATGTTGAACTTAACTCACCTCTTGCTATTGTAAACGCCTTTGCCGATTTTTTTCAAAGTGTCTATGTTACGGGTTTACCTGCCAATTTATCCTCAGAAACCTATAATAACTATCAACTACTAACATAACTTTAATTAATTCTGACGATATTTATAGTGCAATAAAACATTTAGGTAATACCATGTCCTGCGGCATGGATGGTATCCCCACTTTTTTAATCAAAGATTGTGCTTCTGTTTTAATTGAACCCCTTGAAACAATTTTTAATCTAATACTTAGTTCACCATTTTTACCACAATCTGAAAAAATTCGAGAATATACCGTACTTATATCTGGCGATTCCAAGGAAATCAGCAACTACAGACCTATTACCTTGTTGTCCAACTTTGCTAAGGTTTTTGAGATAATAATTTATAATTACATATACCCGAAAGTCAGAAACTATATTTCAAGTTATCGGCATGGGTTCATGGAAAGTAGGTCAACAATGACTAATTTATGTTACTTCAATGAGTATGTGTGCAGCGAACTCGATGGTAAAGGTCACGTCGACTGTATATATACAGACTTTGCGAAGGCCTTCGACCGTGTTGATCATGCTGTACTTTTGCAAAAACTTAATAATTATGGTTTCCATATCAATTTAATTAAATTATTTAACTCATACTTATGTGATCGTCCACTTAATGTTTAGGTTAATGGATTTAAATCAAAAAGATTTTTGGCTTGCTCTGGTGTACCACAAGGCTAAAACCTTGGCCCACTACTCTTCCTTCTTTTTATAAATGACTTGAGCTTCATTTTAGATTGTAAACATTTATTATTTGCCGATGATCTTAAATTGTTTTCAACTATCTATGACTCTTTATCTTGTTCGCAATTACAAAATATGCTTGACATACTTTGTAGATGGTGCTAAACTAACAACCTTTATCTTAATGTAGCCAAATGCAAAGTTGTGACTTATTCGCGTAAAAGAAATCTGATAGATATACCGTTGATAATCAGTCAATTAAAAGGCTCTATGTATTTAAAGATCTAGGGATAACCTATAATTCGCTTTTTTACGTTTAAACATCATTACAGCGCTATTATCTCAAAAGCTAACAGAGCTCTTGGATTCATCATACGTAATACTAGATCATTTAATAATATTAATTGTTTAAAAACGTTGTATAACTCATATGTGAGATCGATTCTTGAATATGGCTCAATTGTTTGGAATCCAATTTATATTTCATCTATTCAATCGGTTCAGAATATTCAGCGTATATTTTATAAATATTTGTGGTATAAAATGCATGGTACCTACCCTCCTCAAGGTTTCAGTCATGAATTACTTTTAAAAGAGTTTGATGCAGTTACTTTGGTCGAACGTAAGAATATTCACGGTCAAATCTTCTTGTTTAAGTTACTACATAATTCAGTTGATTGTTCTGAACTTTTGCAAAACATAATTTTTTTTTGTACCTAGACTCTCGACACGTCATTGTACCAGCTTTTATGTTCGAAATGCTCAAACTAATGTCTTGGAACTGTCCCCGGTGCGTCGCATTTGTGTGTATCACAACACATTTGCCACTCATTGTGATATTTTTCACTTGGACTTACGTGAATTCAAGAACATAATTTCTAGACTAACTATTGTTATTTCTTTGTTATTTTGTCACTATTTTATTATTATAATTTCTAAATATTTCATTTATTTTGTTAAAATAGAACATGATCTTATATCACGTGATCTTTATTTTTGTAATTTTATTTTGTTTTGTTTATATATATTATTTTAAGAATTTTTTACTTTTGTAATATTACTCTGTAATTGGGATGTCCTGTTGGGTAATAAATATTATTATTATTTAATTTAATGCTTCCAACGAGTGTCTTCCATTCCCAGACTAAGCATGAAGTAAAATTTCGAGTTTAGAAAAGCCCCGCGTAGAAAATTTGTCGAGGGTCGCGCAGCGACCCGAGACAAATTTTCACGGGGCTTTTCTAAACTCGAAATTTTACTTCATGCGCCACGTGTATAAAACACTAAAATATTGTGAAGCGTGAAGTACTTAGTCTGGGAGTGGAAAACACTCATTTTAAGCTTCAAAGTGAACTCTTAAAAAAAAGCGTATGCATATGTATATTCCATGTTTATATACTTAAAAGAAAAATTCCCTGTATTAAGAGATTATTCCGATGACTATTTGCCAAATCTACTGAATTCGATGATTCAACTTACATTTTCGTTTGAGCTTACACAAAATAACATAAATGCATTAATTATTTGTGTAAATACCTGAACTATTTAGTAGATGTGAAAATTGGAATTATACTAATTAAACTTAAATTTAAAACGATTGTGCACATTAATTAAAATGATTTGTGGCTGGGTTTTTGCAGATTTAGTTTTACAAAGACATTGTCAAAATGTGACGTTTAACCTTAAAATTTTAAAGTTGCATACCGGAACATACGTTTTCGCATGTTCCATCTAAAAACCATAGCAGACATATTATAAAGTTTTCTGTCTCTTTTCACACACCAAATCTGATGACATTAAACTATTTTCGTATTACATGTATTGGTGCAGAAAGCATTACAAATCAAGGAAACCTGTCGTGAATCGTAATTTATTTATCAAACTTTTGTTTCAAATAATATTTAAAAATAAAATTCACATTTTGAATATAGTAAAAAGTTGAATCTAACTGACCTAGAGACTTATTTCCAGTTTCATCCCACTGAGCAAAAAACAAACAAATCAACACTAAACGTTGTTTCAATGTTGATGGAACATCACTTTAATGTGTTTGCTCAGTGGAATAATTGTGTATATTCTTATTAAATTACTATTTTGTTGCCCCAACAAAATTTGATTGTTTCCACTTTTGTCTCTTTTACCAAAACTAGTTTGAATTTCCTTACACTTAAAGCAAGTAATATGATATTTTATACCGAACATAAATGCTTTGATAAGGAAAATATTTATGTTACAAATTCATTTGTAAGCACATGCTATAAAATAGTAAATTCTTATTCCACATTTCATGATACATTCGCGTATGAAACACACGAACTGAAAATTCACTTTCATCTCTTGAAGAGCACAGAGAAAGACGAGACGTCTCGCGCAATAAGTTACTTCCGTTCCATTTGGCTTCCCCAGTGGGGGCGGCATGCGGCACGTCCTTACATCCCGTTTCGACCACCTAACACACACATATCTTCATCCCTCTGTTCGGCGTCACCCAATTTCCAAGGGGGTGGAAAAAAATACGCTCCCTGCCAATTCCTCACGGTCGCGAGGAGAACACGCGAAAATAAAACGGTTGACAAACGACGTGTCGGCGTCGCGTAGCGGGCGCCTATCCGCAGATGCGCCCGAATACAAATTGGATCGAAACTGATTTCAACCCCCTCTTGGAGAGAAAAAAATATGGAAGGACAGGAATTGGGGAAGAAAAAGTGGGACGGTTTAATTTATTTGCGGGGGATTACGAGGCGGTTTGTGTCGTGCATAGTAATATGGAAAAGTTTTTATTTTTTTAAGAAATTTATGCATTGAACACTTTGAACAGAATGGACTAGTCATATTTTATCCAAGACAAAGTTTACTAATCAATAGTTATAATTTTATGAATGTATTTATTTCAGTTAAACATTAATTTCGTTTTAGTAGTAAATAAATACAAGAATATTTTAGTTCATTCATTAGTTACATTTTAAATCAGAGTTATATACGCGTGGCGCATAAAGTAAAATTTCGAGTTTAGAAAAGCCTAAAAATTTGGTTGTTGTTGATATGCCGAAAATGAAAAAAGATATTTTAAAATTGTTTTACTATTATTGTTAGGCCCTAAAATACGGAACTTTGCCCCAATTTAACTGTCTCGCTATCTCTTTAAATAACTGAGATCCCCATACATTCTTTCGAAATACGGACACCCTGTATAGGATATATTAGGGTACATCCCTGTATTCCCTGTATTCTTAAATAGGGATACGTACTTCTGCGACATATAGCCCAGTCAGCTTAATTTTTTGTTTGATCTCACGGAATACATTTTACATATCTTTATTTCGTCTAACCTAATTTTGCTTCTTCCTTAAACAAAGGCTGTCTTCAGTTTCCTTAAGAAAACTGCACTTTTTCCCGACACATTTAAAATTCTGTGTACAAACTCGAAATATAGAATATCCCAAAAATTTCTTAAATTTTCTATATTGGACCAAATTTTTTGAACATTTAACTGCCTCACGTTTTGATTCGTTATAATCAATACACCCTTATAGAAAAGAACCATATTTAACAAGCGATTTGCACACAAATAACTATCTTTTATTCTCGATATAATAAATTACTTAAAGTAATTGAAATAATTGATTTAAAAGCAAACTTTACAGGAACACAGTGCATAAAGACAACATAACAACAGTTTAAAGGCAATATAATAATTAATTTAGACAATAAATCAGTTAACCGTTAAGACAATCGAAGAAAATCAATTGAATTATAACCAGGCATTGCTTATAAGGGGATAGTATCCAGCAGTCTTCAAGTGAAACATAAATCGTTTACAACTCGTCCTTGATAGAACTAGAACGCTATCGTTCACTGGGAGTTCGAGTCGATGGATCCGACTCTTGGGGTTCTTCAGTACTGGATGGTTGTTCAGTCGTTGTTGGCTGTTGAAAAGGTTCGGTGGTAACAGTTTCGTCTTCAACTAAATATTCAAGAGCAGGGTGTTCATTTGGATTGGTTGTCGTCGAATATTTTCATAAGATCTTTTGCTGGACCTTGCACTGCGATTGTAGAATGATGCTGGAATCCCAAGTACCATAACAGTAATGCAACATGAGCACAAGCACTATTTGAGCGTGCGCCTACAATACAAGTGCAAAAGTGACCAGCAATACGATCTATGCCCTGAGCAGCAGTATTAAACAATACAAAAGTTTTGTATTTGATTTGCGATCGATGTCTCGACATTACATTGCATCTAACTAGAACTGCATCACCACAAGCGACATTGATGTTGTGACGCTGATAGTTGATCGACATAGTCTCAGTTGCAACTACGAATTGAAATCCACTACTTTGAGTTGCATGATCTTGGAAGTAAGACATAGCTAGTCTTAGCTGATAAGGACCACCAACGTAGACAATGATATTCTGCAGAGTCAACTCTGGAATATTATCACCTGCAAGATCTTCAAGGCGCCAATAACGAGCAGCTCTAACAGTTTTGAGTTTGTATTCTTCAACAACAGCCTGTGAATGATTCGCTTGATCGAGCATACTTAATAAGCGACTAACAATTGCCGTTTGCATTTCTGAATTGTACTGAATCGGTAGAACAGATGCATTGTGGATTGCAGCAATGACACGGAAATCATACCTTTGCCTTTATTAACAAAGTCGAGCATCTTCACGACGAATCCACGGCTCTCAGCAGGTGCAACAGCGTTTCTAAAATCACGGTCAAGAATCGGTAAGTCTCCACGGTCAAGATTTGGGAAGTTGTCTGGTCCTCTCTCAGGTTGGAGAAGATCAGCTAAAATGTTGCCATCTGCTTGCGATCCAGGAAAAGGGAAATAAACGCCATAAAGAAGACCATCAGTTGTAACGCCTACCATAGGTTTGATACAATTGACACCTTTGTAGGTCGCATAAGTTTCTCTAGCAAACTGGAAATTGCCTGACTTCTCTCCAACAATGTAGGTACCATCAAAAATAATCATCGCCTGTTGATTTTGCGGATCGAAATTGGATCTTGCAATTTGATCACATCGTCGACGCAATGCAGCTCTTGACAGGGTAAAGCCCATCATGTCTTTGTAAAAATTGGTTTTCAATGCATCACGAACTAAGTTCATGTGTGAAGAAATCGTCGCAATTGATCTTTTAAACTTCACTGAAAGTTGTTCAATGGTTGTGCTCTGTCGCAAGCGATGCAGATAAATTCCAAGAGCCATCGTTGCGTCAATACGTTCAAAAGATTTAGAATCTCGGAGATATCTGAGCATCAAATTGAATGTTTGACGATCGACTCCAATTTTAGAGGAAGTCCGATGTCATTTCAGCAAAATTCGGAATCGACGAACGATCGTCTAAACGAGCTTCCATTACAAGTTGAGCCATTGTTTGAAAGTTCCTTGCTATGTCCTCAGCACTTATGTTTATGTTGCTAAAATCCGCTTGCAGTTAAGTTGTAGGAGCAAAGCGATCGCCGGAATAATGGAGTTGGCATGCACGAGCACCTGAAGGCAGCCAGATGCCGTGGGCCAAGTAAACTTCAACGACATCGCGCCTGTTGACTTGTCTAAGTGGAGTTACTTGGCTAGTGCAATTGACACATCTTGTGTGAGAAATGGCCATTCGTCCCATGGGCAGAGAGATTGTCTCAGTCGTACTTACAACTGGTTTTGGTCTCTCAGTTTCAGTCTCAGGTCCTTGAGTTTGCTGCTCATTAGACGTGTATCTTGCTCTGTAGCAGCGTCGATGATAGACACCGTTGGTAGAATGAATTACTTCTGCTCTTGCTGTACGAGAAGTATCTCGTTCACAAACAACACAATTTAGACTTTCATCCATTTTAGCCGAAACTTCAGTGAGTTAATCGTGATAAGCATTAGCGTGCTTTTAAAGAAAGGATGAGTTATATTGCATAAAAATACAAACATAATAAAAAACCGCACAGACATTATTTTTTATTTATTTATTTATTTATTTCAACGCTTTGCCATTTACATTAAAAATACAATACAATATACAAAAAAAAAACAAGTATATTTCAATAAATCCCTCATAAAAATGATTTAAAACAGGTTGAGAGTTAAGTAGCTTATAGTGGTTAGTGAACACCAATATTGTTTTCAATTTTAAACATTATGGTTTTTAAATATAATGAATTTCACATATTTAAAAAAAATCAAATTTTACTATTTTCCCTATACTTTACAATAAAAAATTTGGTGTCGTTAAACTCAGAATGAATCCGCAAATAAGATTTTATAATTTGTTAATGTGTCGTCAAAAAGTGCAGTTTGAATAGGCAAACTGAAGACAGCCTTGGATATATTTTTTTAAATTATTAATCATGTTTTACCATTATCTTTTTTTGTACATTTACCTAAGAAAATTACAAAATTTGAAAAATCAACCATAATACAAGCAACAGGTTTGGCTATATATGCATTTGCTGAAACCCAATTTAACTACAAAATCCAATCGAATACACACACAAAACAATCGAAGCGCGAATTCCGAAAATGATCCCCTAATAACGATTAATTAATTAAAAAAATCCCCCGCCATCAGAACAATAATTACACTCGGGATATGGAAACACAGTTTGCTAGATTAACCGTGCAATATTTCATCCCCCTGCCCCCAGAATTTTGTGATTGCTGTGCGTGTGTACATAAATTTCGATTAAATCGGATCGACGTTTCAAATCAAAATCCGGCGATGCGTTTATAAATAAGCCTAAATAATTAATTATTTAATTTCCGCGAGTGTTTATAAAATACCCCCGATATTCCACGCGGTGGCCTCTTGAAATATCTAACTCTGTCCACTGGTTGGATTTAATTAATTAACGCGCAATTTCCATTTGGATTTCGGGACTGTTCATAAATAATCGAGAACGCAGAATCACGCCATTTTGGATCTCTCGCATGTATGTCCGCTTTCTAGATGAATTGTTCAGAAACACAGAATTTATAAATCTTATGCTATGTGGATAAATTACTCAGAATTATTAAAGATATGTATGAATCTGCACTTTAAACAAATAACTCAACATCATTAACCCATTATGTGCCATTGATGCATATACGCAACATTATTAATTTTATGTTGATTAAATTACTAAATAATTTAATTTGATATATTTAATTGATGAGGCGGATACATGATGAAACTCCATAATACTATTTGAAATAAAACAACGCAGTTGGGAGGGTTTCACTTTTATTGTTGAACACAGCAACATGTTTCACCACACAGTGGCTTCATCAGGCAGATGAAATAATGAATAATATTTCATCTGCCTGATGAAGCCACTGTGTGGTGAAACATGTTGCAGTGTTCAGCAATAAAAGTGAAACCCTCCCAACTGCGTTGTTTTATTTCAAATATTAATTTGATATATTAAATTATTTAACTTGACTTGAAAATGTATGAAGAAAAACGTAAACCTTTTGTTATTTAAATATCTTGATAATTACTCATTTAAATAAAATATTTCCAGTGTATTTATAACTTCATAATATTTCAGTGTTTTATACTCGTGGCGCATGAAGTAAAATTTCGAGTTTAGAAAAGCCCCGTGAAAATTTGTCTCGGGTCGCTGCGCGACCCTCGACAAATTTTCTACGCGGGGCTTTTCTAAACTCGAAATTTTACTTCATGCTTAGTCTGGGAGTGGAAATACACGTTCTAAACTTTATATTGCCCGTTTTTATACAAAATCGACGAATGCCTTACATTTACAGCATATACATTATTTATATTTAAAAGAAAACTTCATAGATTGTAGTACAATAGATCATTTGTAGAAATCATTTAAGGAAGTGTAGAATTTTACCTAAAATCCACGTTTTGAGTTAACTCTATAATTGCTCGGCCGTTAATGGGTTAAAGACAAGTATATATTTCAATTTTCTGTCAAAGACAGCTAATTAACCTTGTTACAGAGTTTTACATCATTTGCACAATCATTTATCGATTTGTAGCATTCATTGGTTTGCCTGGACCACATCGGACTTCCCAAGGAAGCCACAGTTATGGTCACAGGAAGGGTTTTGCACGGAATTCCTCCGTGACTGACATTTTTCAAAATGTTTATCTGTCTATATAGATAAATTACTCAAAATTGTAACCATTATAAAGAGAAATTGAATAGTTTGCAGAATATTTACAAAATTTTAAAACTAATTAAAATGAATATCCATTTTCTGCAAAAATTTAGTTTCGTTGAAACTTTTTCAAATATTCATTGACACATACTTCTCGAGCTAATACCCCGACAGATATTGAATTAAACCAGTGGTCTCCAAACTACGGCCCGCGGGCCAAATCCGGCCCGCGACTTGCATGAATCCGGCCCGCGATTGTTTGTAATTTTTTTTGTAAATGTCATATTTTGAAATATTGTAACAATTTTTCATAATTTTATAAAATGAATCGGATCTTGGGCGACTTTATTATGTAGAATTGTATTTGTGGCCCGCGAAGAAAATAGTTTGGAGACCCAGGAATTAAACAATCAATATTTAAGTTACACGATAGATTTACTGTTCAATGCATAATTTATATGTAAAATGTAACATTAGGTCAAATTATACTTTCACCAAACTGAAGAAACAAACAGGAAATATAAATAAATTGTAAAAATTACAGGGAATGAGTATTATTGAAAAAATCATAGGCTATCTTAGAGAAAGATATTGGCTTAAAAAGTAATTGTTTTAATAAATATTTGGAAAAGTTTCAACGAGACTAAATTTTTGCAGAAAAACGATATTAGTTTTAATTCGTTTCTCTATTTTATTAACATTCATTTAATATGTATTTAATCCTGATTGAGCTGCTTATCAAATGATAAAAATCGACTAGGATTAGATTTATTTATAGCGTATAACTGCTCTTTTTACTGCTTCACTTGGGTCAGCAAATCCAACATTTCTTATCTTTAAATTGCACTGCATGCTTAATGAAGGAGTGGACACACTTGGTATAAGAAAATTTCGTGTTTGTACGGGTCTAGTATAAATGAATCAGCAATAAACTATGATTATAATAATAGCACAATTATGTCCCTCTACGCCCATGTCAATTATCCCATTAACGGCCAAACAATTATAGAGTTGACTTTAAAAGTTGATTTTTGGTAAAATTCTGCAATTCTCTTTATGATTTCTATGAATAACTTATTATTAACTTATTCGATTATTACTTATTAAAAAAAAAATACATCAGTGCGTTTTTAAATTGACAATATTTCAGTGTTTTATACGCGTGGCGCATGAAGTAAAATTTCCAGTTTAGAAAAGCCCCGTGAAAATTTGTCTCGGGTCGCTGCGCGACCCTCGACAAACACTCGTTCTAAACTTCATATTGCACTTTTTTATAAAGAAATCGATTAATGACTGAAAATTTACAGTGTATACATTTTGCATATTTAAAAGAAACACAGTATGTAGAATGTTGCTTTTAAATTTAAAAAATGTATACTCTCTAAATTTTCAAGCATTAATCGGCTTTTTATAAAAACGTGCGATATAAAGTTTGGAACAAGTGTTTCCACTCCCAGACTAAGCATGAAGTAAAATTTCGAGTTTAGAAAAGCCCCGCGTAGAAAATTTGTCGAGGGTCGCGCAGCGACCCGAGACAAATTTTCACGGGGCTTTTCTAAACTCGAAATTTTACTTCATGCGCCACGCGTACAAAACACTGAAATATTGTGAAGTTAAAAATACACTAATGTAGTTTTTTTTAATAAGTATTAATCGAAAAAATTTAATTACAAAATACTTACATTTTTCTCCATACATTTTCAAGTCAGGTTAATTAATATAATATATAAAATTAACTCATTTAGTAACTTAATCACTAATTGTTTGATTTGAGTTATGTGGAGTATTTAATCACAATGAAAAAACTGTTTTTATTCCTTACATCACTTTTATTTTTATGTGTTAGATGTACATTTCGAGTGCTAAGCACTCATTATCAATAACTAATAACTAGTAACTTAATTAACAAAAAATGTTGCGTGTATGCACCAATGGCGCTTAATGGGTTAACTTAATCAGTGATTAGTACTTCTAAAACAGAAAACAATTTTATTTACAAATTGTTTACACAATCGCATATTATTAAAAGAGACATGTTTAGGATATCTTACAAATTTAAAACATTCTTATATTCTAAAATTTTACCTTAATCAGAGATTTAATCAATGATTAGTGGATTATTAAAGTTAATCAGTTAGGGTGCAAGTGGACCTTAGTGTTCATAATATTTGAACACTATTATTGTTTGAATTAAAATTTTAATTTGATCAAAAGAATGAACATCTACAATAGCATTATAAACGAGACTATAGAAAATGAAGGAAAAGAACCAGGCGTAAATTAGTCAAAATTAAATTAACAACTTTATAGCGGGATTATTATTGTGGGAAAGTTCTCCAACATCCAACATCCATTAACATTCAGTGCAAGTAAGTCACCAGAACAATAAATAAATGCAAGAAATAATTCACTCCGACAACTTCGCGAAAACTTGGACCGCAGTGTTCTCCAGGAAACCGGACGAAATTAACGACCCCACCCCCTTCCCTTTCATTCTCTCCCCCTCAAAGTGTCGTGACACAATTTATCCAAAGGACAGAGAAATACGCATGCACATGTACGAATGAATAATTCTCTCGGTTTGAGTAATTAATAATGAATGGTGGAGAGATGTGCAAACACTAGTAAGAATGTCCGAACATTTTAAGCAAGTAATTTATTCAAAGAATAATCGATTCTTTAGATAAATTACTTGTTCAAGATGTTACGGCATATACAGCCAGTTATTCATATAATTATTCATGTTCTAATTACAGCGTATACGCGATATATTAGTTAGATGCAGATATTTGTTGTTTTTTAAATGAGTTTAAAGTTTCGAACGAGTATTTTCCACTCCCAGATAAAGAATGAAGTAAAATTTCGAGTTTAGAAAAGCCCCGTAAAAATTTGTCGAGGGTCCAGCAGCGACCCGAGACAAATTTTCTGGGCTTTTCTAAACTCGAAATTTTACTTCATGCGCCACGCGTATAAAACACTGATTTCAAATGAGGTTCAAATATACATAAATTTCACAATATTTTAGTGTATTATACGCGTGGCGCATGAAGTAAAATTTCGAGTTTAGAAAAGCCCAGAAAATTTGTCTCGGGTCGCTGCGCGACCCTCGACAAATTTTCACGGGGCTTTTCTAAACTCGAAATTTTACTTCATGCTTAGCCTGGGAGTGGAAAACACATGTTTGGCAACCATTAGAACTTTTAATGACAATACTTATTCTTAAAAAAATCAACAACGAGACAATTAAGGAAACTCATAAAGAATAACTGCAGTTTGTTTGTTTTAAATTTTCTTTAGGAAATCAGTATTGTCATTAAAGGCTTTTATAGCTGCCGAACAAGTGTATTCCACTCCCAGACTAAGCATGAAGTAAAATTTCGTGTTTAGAAAAGCCCCGCGACAATTTGTCGAGGGTCGCGCAGCGACCCGAGACAAATTTTCTGGGCTTTTCTAAACTCAAAATTGTACTTCATGCGCCACGCGTATAAAACACTGATTTCAAGTGAGGTTCAAATATACATAAATTTCACAATATTTTACTGTTTTATACGCGTGGCACATGAAGTAAAATTTCGAGTTTAGAAAAGCCCAGAAAATTTGTCTCGGGTCGCTGCGCGACCCACGACAAATTTTGACGGGGCTTTTCTAAACTCGAAATTTTACTTCATGCTTAGCCTGGGAGTGGAAAACACATGTTTGGCAGCCATTAGAACTTCTAATGACAATACTTATTCTTAAAAAAGTCAACAACGAGACAATTAACGAAACTCATAAAGATTATGAAAATAACTGCAGTTTGTTTGTTTTCCATTTTCTTTAAGAAATCAGTATTGTCATTAAAGGCTTTTATAGCTGCCGAACAAGTGTTTTCCACTCCCAGACTAAGCATGAAGTAAAATTTCGAGTTTAGAAAAGCCCCGTGAAAATTTGTCGATGGCCGCGCAGCGACCCTTGACAAATTTTCTGGGCTTTTCTAAACTCGAAATTTTACTTCATGCGCCACGCGTATAAAACACTGATTTCAAATGAGGTTCAAATATACATTAATTTCACAATATTTTAGTGTTTTATACGCGTGGCGCATGAAGTAAAATTTGTCTCGGGTCGCTGCGCGACCCACGAAAAATTTTCACGGGGCTTTTCTAAACTCGAAATTTTACTTCATGCTTAGCCTGGGAGTGGAAAACACATGTTTGGCAACCATTAGAACTTTTAATGACAATACTTATTCTTAAAAAAATCAACAACGAGACAATTAACGAAACTCATAAAGATTATGAAAATAACTGCAGTTTGTTTGTTTTAAATTTTCTTTAAGAAATCAGTATTGTCATTAAAGGCTTTTATAGCTGCCGAACAAGTGTTTTCCACTCCCAGACTAAGCATGAAGTAAAATTTCGAGTTTAGAAAAGCCCCGTGAAAATTTGTCGAGGGTCGCGCAGCGACCCTTGACAAATTTTTCTAAACTTTTCTAAACTCGAAATTTTACTTCATGCGCCACGCGTATCAAACATTGAAATATCATGAAGTTCAAAATATACTACTTGAGCAGTATTTTAAGACAGTATATTTTGAACGTTACTGAAAATCAGGATCCTTGAGAAACACCCTGATTGATCTCAATAAAATGTGACCTATCATTTCCTTTTTCTTACTTACGTAAAAAAAATTGCCTGTATAAATAATTTAAAAAAGGTAGGACAAAAGTAGCAAAATTATCTATAATACTAATAATTCGTCATTAAAACGACTAAAAATGATAAAGACAATATCCTAAACTTTTAGATCCATCTTTGTGGCCTTCTGGACATGCTATTAAGGATTTTTTTCCACGGCGCGCCGTGGCGTAATAAAAATCGTACTTCTACTGGTAATTTTCCGCAACTGAATCCTGCCCTGGCAAAAAACTAAGCAGCTCATCCGTTGGTGGTAGTTTATCTATCTGCTACCCAAAATATACGTGGTCTTAGAACTAAGTTAATTGAATTCTATAATAACGTTATTATTAATGATTACATATTATATGTACAGGGTGTCCCATGAGTGCGTTCTCGGAGGATATCTCGGCTCGCGTTAAAGATAGAAAAAAAGCTTTTTTATGTTACGGCATATACAGCCAGTTATTCATATAATTATTCATGTTCTAATTACAGCGTATACGCGATATATTAGTTAGATGCAGATATTTGTTGTTTTTTAAATGAGTTTAAAGTTTCGAACGAGTATTTTCCACTCCCAGATAAAGATTGAAGTAAAATTTCGAGTTTAGAAAAGCCCCGTAAAAATTTGTCGAGGGTCCAGCAGCGACCCGAGACAAATTTTCTGGGCTTTTCTAAACTCGAAATTTTACTTCATGCGCCACGCGTATAAAACACTGATTTCAAATGAGGTTCAAATATACATAAATTTCACAATATTTTAGTGTATTATACGCGTGGCGCATGAAGTAAAATTTCGAGTTTAGAAAAGCCCAGAAAATTTGTCTCGGGTCGCTGCGCGACCCTCGACAAATTTTCACGGGGCTTTTCTAAACTCGAAATTTTACTTCATGCTTAGCCTGGGAGTGGAAAACACATGTTTGGCAACCATTAGAACTTTTAATGACAATACTTATTCTTAAAAAAATCAACAACGAGACAATTAAGGAAACTCATAAAGAATAACTGCAGTTTGTTTGTTTTAAATTTTCTTTAGGAAATCAGTATTGTCATTAAAGGCTTTTATAGCTGCCGAACAAGTGTATTCCACTCCCAGACTAAGCATGAAGTAAAATTTCGTGTTTAGAAAAGCCCCGCGACAAAAATCGTACTTCTACTGGTAATTTTCCGCAACTGAATCCTGCCCTGGCAAAAAACTAAGCAGCTCATCCGTTGGTGGTAGTTTATCTATCTTCTACCCAAAATATACGTGGTCTTAGAACTAAGTTAATTGAATTCTATAATAACGTTATTATTAATGATTACATATTATATGTACAGGGTGTCCCATGAGTGCGTTCTCGGAGGATATCTCGGCTCGCGTTAAAGATAGAAAAAAAGCTTTTTTAAGAAAGTTGCTTGATTTTAGAAGCTGCATAACCTAAAAATATTTGCATGTATACAGGATGTGGTATAAAGGCAGTAGCAGATGCAACTTGCTTATATTAAATGGATCACCCTGTATATTATTTGGTTTTTAAATTGCTCATAAAAACTGCGTATCATTTTATTAATAACATTTGGTCTAAATTGTTCCGTTTCGAAATCAATTGACATTTTTATATAAAAATCACGTTTGCGGCAATTTTATAAACCGAAAATATCTCTGAAAGTAAATAAGATAGAGAGTTGCGGTCTTCGCCACTCTCTTCAGAATAGAAGGCGCTATCGAATGCGCTATAAAGTTATCGCGATCAAGTTATTTGATTATGAAACAAAAATAGTCGAATTTGTAAATTTTCAAGCAAAGGTAACTTGATTTTTTAAAATCGAACCGTATAATTTTTTTAACGTCAATCGACTCAAAATTTAATTCTCTTCTCATTAGGTTTATAATTTTTATCCGTAAGTTTAAAATGTTTAAGATAATTATATTACATCTACAGATACAAAATTATTATCAAATTAGAAATAGAATTTTATTTTGAGTCGATTGATATTAAAAAAGTTACATGGTTCTATTTAAAAAAACGAAGTTACCCTTAATTTAAAATTTATAAATTTAACTATTTTTATTTTATAGCCAAATAACTAAAACGCAACAACTATATAGTGCAGGTGATAGCGCCCCCAATTCTCAAGAGAATAGTGAAATCTGCAGCTCTTTATCTCATTTAGTTTCAGAGATATTTTAGCTTTATAAAACCACTGCAAATATCATTTTCGTCCATAAATGTCAAATAACTCCGAAACGATACGACTAAGACGAAATGTTTTCAATAAAATGATAGGCAATTTTTATGATACATTCAAAAACAAATTAATATACAAGGTGATCCATTTAAAATAAGCAATTTGCATCCGCTACTGTCTTAATGGCACACTCTGTATATAAACAAATATTTTTAGGTGATGCAACTCTAAATATCAATTAACTTTGGTAAAGAAACAATTGTTTTATCTTTAACATGAGCTGAGATATCCTCAGAGAACGCACTAATGGGACACCCTGTATAACCGAATCCTGGTTGCGTTCTGATATTTATGATAAGGAAATAATCGATGATTGACACATTATATCGGTGCGATCGTAATTACGCTGCATGTGACTCCTGTTTTTAAATCGGGAATTAAATCTGATATTCACAACTACCGCCCAATAGCTATTCAATCATGCATCCCAAAACTGTGATAAAATTGTTTCAAAGCATATGATGTTGCTTTTTAAACCTTTAATAGCTGATCAACAACATGGTTTCTTTCCATCTAGATCCTGGGTCTCCAAAATATCTTCTTCGCGGGCCACAAATACAATTCTATATAATAAAGTCGGCCAAGATCCAATTAATTTTATAAAATTATGAAAAATTTTGCGAACAATTGTTACAATATTTCAAAATATGACATTTACAAAAAAAATTACAAACAATCGCGGGCCGGATTCATGCAAGTCGCGGGCCGGATTTGGCCCGCGGGCCGTAGGTTGGAGACCACTGATCTAGATCAACGGAAACAAATTTATTCATATACACTAGTTATATATCTTCTGCATTGGAGAAAGGCGATATGGTTGATACAGTCTATACCGATTTCTCCACGGCGTTCGATAGGGTAAGTCACGCAAGACTTTTGCATAAACTTAGATCTTATGGTGTTGTTGGATGCATGCTTGAATGGATAAAATCATTTATTTGCAATAGACAGTTGGTTGTTCGATTTAACGGTACCATGTTAAAATATTTTACGTAGTTTTGGGGCTATAATAAAAAAAATTAATTTTTAATTTCTTAATATTTCGTTATAGCTCATTTATTTTCAGAAGAAGCCTAGTTTATTTTGCATCTTATTAAAGCACGTGAACTTAGAAAACGTATACTTTAAAAAAAACTTCCTCTATATTAATAAGGTGCATTAAAACATAAATATTTATTTCGTTAATGTCAAATATATAAATACACTTAGACTGTGAAAATCCCAGAAATATTAAGACATTCGTTGTGTTTTTAAAAGAGTTCAATTTGAAGCTGTAAACGAGTTTAAACGAGTGAATACTTAGTCTGGGAGTGGAAAACACTCTTTTAAACTTCAAATAGACCTCTTTTAAGAAAACGACGAATATCTAAAAATCATTTAGTAGTTTTTTGCCAAAAAATACAACTATAACTTTTGAATTCTGCCGCATTTGCCGAAAAAGTTTATAGAAATTATTTAAAAATGTACAACACGTAATTGGGATATGTATACCTTAAAGAAAAAAAATACAAGAAATTATAATATAATGCATTTTTAAAAGAAATAACACTAATATACTCACGACCTAAACAGTATGATATTGTCATGTAACGTCAAAATTTGACACAACTAGGAAAAATCAAAAAGTCGACATACTCTCCCGATTTCCACTATAAATATAGTCTAACTATTTAATTGAATGTTTCTGTAAAGTTTGCCTCAAGGGACGGACCCGGTGTCTGCGAGTCAGCAGGAAAATCATTTATATCCCCGAGGCCGTGATAAATCCATTGTCTCAGCAGTTTCCAGCTGAAAAGCAGTGCACCCCGAGCACACCTTCATATAAACGATGCGGTGCGACCGTTACATATTACGTAGTGCCCCTTTCGCCGGATGAACCCGTCGAGGGACATCATCGCCCTGGAAGGGCCGTGTGGGAGGTATATCCAGTGGTCAGGACCGCCATCTCCCACTAAATCATGGCTGCCGCAATTGTTTTGCGTCGGGCATTATTAACGGGCATAAATATCTTTTAATGTCCGCAAAACAAACAAAAAATACCAGGGCCTCGTCGAGGGTCATTCCCTTCACGGCGAAGAAAAACCCGTCGCCATTGTTTATTTCGTAATTTAATTAGCGGACAGGGCGGCGGTTTCGCTTCGATAATAACACCCCCACTCATTATGCCCCCTGTCATAATTTTTTGTCCATCTAACTGCTGTATTAGATTGACAAAAAATTATGACAGTAAAAAACCACCGAACAACAGAGGTTTGTTTAACGAAAAAAAGTGCATTTTCTTCTTCGGGTGAATGGTTTGTTTTATAATTTTCTGATTTTTTTCGCTCAAAGTATTCAGAACCAATAAAAAGTACTAAATTTATCGTTAGAATAGAGCAACGGTAAAGACCACGCTTTACTAAATTTCGGTAAAGACCACGCTTTACTAAATTTCGTGTGAATTATCAGTTAATTCTATCAAAACCTAACGTTATCGCTTATAAAGTTTCAATTTGATACTCATTGTCTTGAAATACCCGATTGTTTTCCGATGTGTATGAATGCGCGTCTGTACGTTAGTTTCCCTTTAAGTTAACACACAAGAACTTCTGTTGTATGAACTTTGTCTCTCTCTCGATGTAGATTGTAAAGTGAAGGTTTAACTTTCACGCCACGAATCCGCACGCCTTATCGCACATCCCCCTTTGAACCGCCACCTTTCGCTCCACTCCGCGTTCTTTGACATTCTTTAAATCTACAAATCTACACGAAACCGCCGCGCACACAATGCAAATAATGATGCCGAGTCCCGCATTTTAAAATACAATCCGACCTACATTGGATTCTCAAATGCTTTGAAATTATATTTTTTAAGGTATAGGAAAGAAAAATCGATGTTTTATAATAATAATAATATTAATAAGAAACTGTTTATTGATCAACGTATACAGCGAATAACAAAATAAAAAATAATACATATAAACATAATTATTGATCAAAACGGCTGTATTCAGTTTAATTAAAAACAGTTAATTAAACCGATCTTCCATACAAACCTTGAACATATTAACAATATTATTGAAGTAGGGGGTAGAAGTGCATTTATAAGTAAGAAATGTAAGCAGAAATAATAAAACAGAGGAGATCTTAACGTCAGCAATTTTTTGTACTTGTTTTGGAGTGTAAGGAATCAGTTTAATATCTGATATTTCAGTTCACCAATGCAGTCTGTTTAACTAGTAAATTATTTCGCATCTTAATTTTAAAATTGGCGGAGGATAACATTTTGAATTGTTAAGGTATACTATTGTAAACTCTTATAGTTTGGTAGGCTCGAATATTTTATAATGACATTTAATAATAATAAAAATAATAACAATCTTTTAATTATTTATCAATACTTGTTCTTTGCCAGAATTAAGTAATTAGGTAACATGTGCTTTATTTCAAACTATTTAAAAGCATACGATTTTAACCTTTTAGCAAGTATTTGTATTCTTTGATTGAGCATAAAGCAAAATTTCGAGTTTACAAAGGCCTGAGAATTTGGTTTGGTCGTCCCAGCTCTGTTATAAACTCACTCTCTTTAAATACTTACAAAAAGCTATCAACAGAAATGATTTATTCATCCGCGCACAATAAATTTTTCATCAACAGTCCAAATTATCCCCTTAATTATATAACTCATAATTAAATAGAATATAATCCGATATTAATAATTTTCGCTGGCAGTTTTGATAGGAGATAATTTCCAACGAGGAGAATTTAATTAATTTAATTGTAGTGCCGCAACGGGCTGATAGCACTGGAAAAACTGTCATGATACCCCACCAAAATAACAACAACAGCAACAGCGCTGGAGTGATTAACAAATTAGACGCTTTTGTTAATTACTCATGCCAACAAATGTCATTGTTTTATTTATGTCTGCGTGCATGTGTATAGACGTGTTGCTGTTGATTATTTACTAAATTAATGTAGAAATTCTGATAATTTTCGATACCGTCATGTTTCACAGTGAAATGATTAAAATTGTAAATAGTCAGGTTTGTTGTATCACTTTATGTAATCATGTAAATTAATGTGTATAAAACATACAGAGATTTTTTCTTTTAAGTATACTTATGCATACGCTGTTAATTTTCCGACATTCGTTCTTTTTTAAAAGAGTTTAATTTGCAGCGTTAAACGAGTGTTTTCCACTCCCAGATTGAGCATGGAGTAAAATTTCGAGTTTAAACAGGCCTGAAAATTTGGTTTGGTCGAAATTTTACATCGTGCGCTACGCGTATAAAACACTGATTAAGTTCAAAATATACTACTAATGCAGTATGCTAAAGACGTATATTTTGATCTTTACTTCAAACAAGTGTTTTAAAAATGTTTAAATTTGGTTTGGTCGAAATTTTATTTCTTGCCCCACGCCTAATGAAGTACAATTTCGACCAATCCAAATTTTCAGGCTTGTCTAAACTAGAAATTTTACTTCATGCTTAATCTGGGAGTGGAGACATTCATTGAAAGCTTTAAATCAAATTCTTTTTTTTTCTTAAATTATTTTCTCATCTGGCAATCGGTGAAACAGATTAGAACATGTAAAGTTATTTAAATTAAAAAAATACTTGGTATTGTTTCACAAATTAAAACTTTATTCCGACTAGTTTCGGTTTGTTGAACCATTTTCAAAGAAATGTACATTTCTTTGAAAATGGTCTAACAAACCGAAACTAGTCCGAATAATGTTTTAATTTGTAAAACAATATCAAGTGGTTTTTGATTTAAATAACTTTACGTATTTAAATCAAACTCTTTTAAACAACGAATTAAAATACTTAAAAGTCAATTTCGCTGTATTCATCAAACTATATAAACTTGAATAATTTAATTAATAATATCAATAATTAAACATCCAGGCAACAATTTTAGTTAGTGTTAAGTTAGATTAGATTCATGCAGTAATCTGGTTCTAAACATGCATTAGTTAGGTCGTCGATAATTAACGTGCCAAAGTGATTCCTTCATAATTATGCAGATTTCCCTATCCGATTCTGATTATAATGTGTTCGTCGCTTCGTCTGTATATGTATACACATATTCTCGAGTTTGTGTGTGTGTGTGTGTGTGTGTGTGTGTGTGTGTGTGTGTGTGTGTGTGTGTGTGCATGTATATTGATCTTGGAGGATTCCCTAAATGCAAGGTGCTTAATTGCTTTACGCGAAAACCAATCCCTCCGTCAACCACGCACAAACTCCCTTATTAATTGCGCAATCAATTCAAATCGACACCCCGTGCTAATTAAATTCGAATAATTCACTTCATTTCTCAAATCTGGTGTCATTACTAACTAAATTTTAAAAACAAAGACTCGTTGAATTAATATTCGAAACTTGTAACAAGTGGTTCCACTCCTTGAATTAGAATTTCGAGTTTAACCTAGTTTTGCCACTTCAAAATTCAATCTTCTGGAACACTTTGCTACAACTGTTCTATAGAGTAGCTACTCCACTGAATCGAGATCTATTATTTACAATAAGGCTGGTCAACCTAAATTGCCTAAAGGGCCATAATCAACATTTAAATTATTTTAGGGGCCGCACTGCATCTCAATTTTTCTTGTTTGCAAAATAAATTCTTTGAATTAATCAATATTGGGACGCGTTTTAATAACTCTCCCATTATAAGATTATCGCGGTTCTACAATAATTACGCGTATAATCTATGAACTTCATACTATGAAGTGAGTAAACGCATTTTTTTCTAAGTTTCCAGAATATTTTAAATAGTAGTCATAATTACTTACTTTTTAAAAACACCTTGATTTTCTTTAAATCATGTGAACATTTATTAATTATTTAAAGTACATTAAAATAAAGTTATTAAGTTTGATTTTCTTCTTTCAGATCTTCGTATTTATTGAAGTGTTATTTTAACGAATGTTTGCACTTCTTGTTTAAGCATGACTTAAATATTTCGAGATTGTTTTAGGCTTACCTAAACTCGAAATATTTATATTATGCGCCGGACGTGATATTTTAATAGTTGATAAGTCGGTTATCTCTATGTCAACTTATTTTAACAAAATTTAATAAAAATCACAATAAATAAAACACTGTTTATCACTTTGTTTGTATAACAATTGGTTTATTTGGTGACTATAGTTTCGATACTACACGTATCATTATCAAACCGTTAACGGTTTGATAATGATACGTGTAGTATCGAAACTATAGTCACCAAATAAACCAATAGTTATACAAACAAAGTGATAAACAGTGTTTAATTTATGTTCAACAATGTATAACGAAGTAGATGCCTCTATAGTCAGTGGAAAAATCACAATACAATTAATATTCAAATAATACATAATAACGGTGTTATTGGCTGTGGGCCGCACAGAAGCACCAGCTCTGATCTAAATGTAACACGATTTTTCACTTCCATTTGGAGCCAACAATTTTCGTTAGAAGGGGGGGTTAAAAAGATTACCCTTAATAACGATTAAATCCCCCGAGGGTCGATCGTGCAGCGACACCCCGTGGCTGGTGGAGCGTGAAGACGGACAACAGAGGGTCGGTGGCTGGATGAACATTAGCCACCAGAGGCGGCCGTTTTGGGCTGACAAAAAGCCCATTGTCCGCATTCAGAAAAATAAACAGAGAAAAGCCGATGGGGTAGTCGTTATAAGGGGGTGCCACCCCCCCACTGTCTTTCCGGACGAGTTAATCGGGGATAAATCAAATCAAAAGGCCCCAGTGTTTGTGTGTGTGTACGAGGAAAACGAGCTACCTGTCAGAAGATGACAGTTTCTAACGTGACTGAAAAGGGACCCGTATCGTCTGTGTTTCGAAGCGGAAAAAATGAGTGTAATGTGTGTGGACAGTGCGGATAAAGGATGATGTTTCAATGGAAGAGAGTTTAATATGTCAATATAAATGTTCCTACATGAATTTCTAAATTTATCAAAAAAATATTAAAATATCGTATGTTCAATAAAATAAAACCTGTGCTATGAAATATATTGTAGATTGGCAACTCTAAAATTATAAATTATAATTATTATGTCTGACGTTTTATATGACAATTCCTAAGGCGTGTAACCAATATAAATTTATAAAAAAATAAAATCATAGCACTCTAGAAGTTTTTTTTTGCATTGAACATACTATACATCTAACCCATAACCTTTGCCTACACAGAAATCCCAACACAATCCCTAAATTTAATTTTCCCCATTCCACCATCGCTGACTTTATCTTAGAAATACCCACTAACTTAGAAATACCCACTAACTAGAATATTCATTCATTACCATCTATTCATAAGATACTTTAAAAGCACATTTCAGTAAAATAATGGCAAAAAGACATCGGGTCAATAGCCTATGATAGTAGAATTTTAAATACAAGATCATATTGTATTATAGAATAATGTACTTAAATCCCTTGAATAAATATATTTGTATATACCTGGTGTTGACTTGGCAGACGCAACATAGGAAATCGTATGATACTTTTAGTGTTCAAATATTGGCTTCCTTATTTATTTTAGAGATAAAATGTATTTTACTTTTTTGTAGAGGGAAACATTCTAAATTTATAATTGTTCACACATAACACTTTACGTTTCTCTAAGTTAAAATAATTAAGAAAAAGTAATGTGATTTTATAAAAATATTGACATACCATGGAATTGATACAACAATTGCGGATATTCCCTGTTTTTTTTAAGCTTTAAATAAGTGTTTTCCACTCCCAGACTAAGCATGAAGTATAATTTCGTGTTTAGAAAAGCCCTGTGAAAATTCGTCGAGGATCGCGCAGCGACCCGAGACAAATTTTCTGGACTTTTCTAAACTCGAAATTTTACTTCATGCGCCACGCGTACAAAACAAAAATATTGTGAATTTATGTATACTTGAACAACACTTATCATCAGTGTTTTATACGCGTGGCGCATGAAGTAAAATTTCGAGTTTAGAAAAGCCCAGAAAATTTGTCTCGGGTCGCTGCGCGACCCTCGACAAATTTTCACGGGGCTTTTCTAAACTCGAAATTTTACTTCATGCTTAGTCTGGGAGTGGAAAACACTCGTTTGCAGCTTCAAATTGAAGTCTTTTAAAAATCAGTGAATGTCAGAAAATTCACAGCTAAAATAATTAAGAAAAAGTAATGTGATTTTATAAAAATAATGACATACCATGGAATTGATACAACAATTGCGGATATTCCCTGTTTTTTTTAAGTTCAATTTGAAGCTTTAAACAAGTGTTTTCCACTCCCAGACTAAGCATGAAGTAAAATTTCGAGTTTAGAAAAGCCCCGTGAAAATTTGTCGAGGGTCGCGCAGCGACCCGAGACAAATTTTCTGGGCTTTTCTAAACTCGAAATTTTACTTCATGCGCCACGCATATAAAACAAAAATATTGTGAATTTATGTATATTTGAACCACACTTAGAATCAATGTTTTATACGCGTGGCGCATGAAGTAAAATTTCGAGTTTAGAAAAGCCCAGAAAATTTGTCTCGGGTCGCTGCGCGACCCTCGACAAATTTTCACAGGGCTTTTCTAAACTCGAAATTTTACTTTATGCTTAGTCTGGGAGTGGAATACACTCGTTTGCAGTTTCAAATTGAAGTCTTTAAAAAAGCAATGAATGTCAATAAATTCACAGCTAAAATAATTCAGAAAAAGTAATGTGATTTTTTAAAAATAATGACATACCATGGAATTGATACAACAATTGGGGATATTCCCTGTTTTTCTTTTAAGTTCAATTTGAAGCTACAAACAAGCGTTTTCCACTCCCAGACTAAGCATGAAGTAAAATTTCGAGTATAGAAAAGCCCCATGAAATTTTGTCGAAAGGCGCGCAGCGACCCGAGACAAATTTTCTGGGCTTTTCTAAACTCGAAATTTTACTTCATGCGCCACGCGTATAAAACACTGATTTTAAGTGAGGTTCAAATATACATAGAGTTCACAATATTTTAGTGTTTTATACGCGTGGCGCATAAAGTAAAATTTCGAGTTTAGAAAAGCCCAGAAAATTTGTCTCGGGTCGACAAATGTTCACGGGGCTTTTCTAAACTCGAAATTTTACTTCATGCTTGGTCTGGAAGTGGAAACACTCGTTTAAAGCTTCACATTGAACTTTAAAAAAAAAACAACGAATAACCATAGATTTAAAGAAAATAAACTGAATTTGGAATACGTATACTTTAAAGAAAAACTCCCTGTACATCAAAGAAATGTCATTTGGTTGTACGGTAAGCAATCAGCTGTTCAGCTGTCAGCACGTAATGTACTTTTCAAAGCTATTACATGTGTACGTAATGTCAATCATACTTGTCAAGATGACAGTGTGGTATGATGCGGTTACTAGAGAGGGCGTACTTAAAAGTCAAGGCATAACTATTCCAAACTCACGGAATGTGTACCTTGATTTATGTTTTAGCACGCTACAAAATTTATATATTGAACAAGCTGAATTTCCATTACTATCAACTAGCATTTATCACATAGCCTACAGTTTCAGATTTTCAATAAATGCACCTGAACATCTTTAATCATCTGAAAAAAAAAATATCTTTACCATCTTGCAGACATTAATTTAATTAACAGCTGTTTTAATTTAACAAATTGGTCATTTATACTGAATAATAATGACATTGATAACATTGTTTGTAAATTTTATAATATTTTATATAAAGTCATTGAAGTTTTTGTACGATTTAAATATGTAAATTTCTATTCGAATAAATACCCAATATGGGTGTCAAAAGAACTGATATCTCTAATTCGTGAAAAGAAAATAGCTCACGCGCGGTATAAAAAATATGGAAGATATAATGATTACTACAAATTCTCCCGCTTAAGAAATGATTGTAATAAGCTAGCTAAACAGTGTCATAAAGACTATATGCTTAAGGTTGAATCTTCTGTAAAATCGAACCCATATATATTTTTTTTGAAGTATGCTAAGAATCTTAAAGATGAAAACGGTTATCCCTATCTTATGACGAATGGGGATGTGAATGCTGATAGTGGCTTGGATATTGCTAATTTATTTTCTGACTATTTCGCAGTGTACACTAATTATCCAAATACTAATTATCCAAATACCTCTTACAGTTCTGACATATGTTCTGGTCTATTAACTCAAACCAATAAATTAGTGATAAGTGTACAAGATGTATTTACTGAAATATGCAACCTAAAGCCTAAGCACTCCACTGGCCCTAGTAAAATATCCAGTTATTACCTGCAAAATTATATAAATTCTCTCTGTAAACCAATTTATTTAATAAATCTATTTTTCTTGTTATTGTACCATCTAATTGGAAAGACAGCTTCATAATTCCACTTCATAAATCTGGTAAGAAGGATACCGTTCAAAATTACAGAGGAATCTGTATACAATCTACTATACCAAAAATATGGCATAAAATTGTGGAAAATCAATTTGCTTATGTCAAACAAACAGCATGGTTTTGTAAACAGTCGATCCACGATAACTAATTTATTGGAGTATAAATAGTTTGTATCAAGTGCTTTGGATGATAAATATCAAGTAGACACAATCTATACTGATTTCACCAAAGCATTTGATCGAATCAACATCAATTTACTGCTTCATAAATTGGAATCTATCGGGCTGTGCCCTAGTACTGTAGTATGGTTACTATCATACTTAAAAGAACGTAAACAGTACGTCAGAATTAAGGAGTTCGTATCTAAGCCGCTATACGCTACATCAGGTGTTCCCCAGGGATCTCACTGCGGACCGATACTCTTTTCACATTTTATCAACGACTTACAAGATGCCATTCCCGATTCAAACTTCTTATTGTTTGCCGACGACCTAAAAATTTTAAAAATTATTCGCTCCATTGATGACTGCGATCATTTGCAGAATTTGGTTATGCGCTTAAACGAATGGTGTATTGATAACAATTTGTATTTAAATCTTTCAAAATGCTACTACATGTCTGTATACAGATCTAGAACGTTCGTAGGTTATCAATACAGCATAAACTCATCTGCTCTTTCAAAAGTGGATAAAATGAAAGACTTGGGAGTAATATTTGACAATAAATTCACATTCAATTTTCAAATATTAGCGGCCGTTAAGAAAGCCTTCAGAACATGGGGATTTGTATGGCAAATAGGAAAAGATCTGAGCACGGACTGTTTGAAGACATTGTACTGTTCACTGGTAAGATCTCAGGTGGAGTATGCTTCTCAAATTTGGACACCTTTTACAGTAAATAATATTGCTAATTTAGAAGCTGTACAGAAAAAGTTCTTGAGGTGTGTAGAATTTAAGCTTGGAAGGCAGCATATCCCTGGAGAGTACAATTTTGTTCAAACCTACCTAAATTTAAAGTCACTAAAGGAACGCAGAGAGATTGCTGATGTGCTCTTTCTGCATCATCTAACGAATGGCTTTATAGACTCTCCCTCCCTCCTAAGTGCAGTGGGTCTAGATGTGCCTAATAGGAAAACACGCTCCAACACAATATTTTACTTGGATGCACATAGAATGACATCAAGCCAGATGAATTCATTATCAAGACTCCTTGGGATTGGTCATGAGTTAAACAGTGAGCCATGGTTTGACTTATTTAATAATAATGGAAAAAACTTAAAAGTGAATTTTAATCGGGATATTTAATAATGAATTTATATTAAATTCATTATTTTCTTTTTGGTTCCATTGCATTTATATTTAGGTTTATTCATTATTTTTATATTTCTTTTAAATGAATGGTTTATAGTTTTACATTTACATTTATATTTATCATTATTTTTTTTGTAAAAGGCGATTGCCGGTAATAAATATTATTATTATTATTATTAAAACTTATTTATGGTAAAATTTCTCCCTTTGCTGTTGTAGAAAAAATGTTGTTTGTATTTTGTGCGAAAAATCAGTATGTTGTTCAAACCAATAAATTAGTGATAATGTTGTTTGTATTTTGTGAGAAAAATCAGTATGTTGTTCAAACCAATAAATTAGTGATAATGTTGTTTGTATTTTGTGCGAAAAATCAGTATGTTTTTGACGCATTCGAATTCATTTTTAGTCTCGACCTGCGGTCTCTACTAAAAACGCATTCTTGATGCGTTAAAAAACACTGGTATTGCACACATAATACAAAGATATTATTTTTTTGAGTTGACTGTACGAATCAAAAATAAACAATTGGGGTTTTAATTTAAAACGATGAAGTTGACCCATGTGGGCTCCCAAGAGGTCTTTGTAGAAACTTTATTCCACTACAGATTAATTTGCCCATCTACAATATGGGGGGATTATTTAAAACCTTTTCTCATAGAATCATAATTTGTTAAGATAAAAAAGGGACTAAATCAGAGAGCAGAGACCCGTGAATTAAATGTAGAACTTGCAAAAATATCCGGCTCGCCTTTTTTTAAACCAGCTACCACACTAAGCTGATCTTAAAATGTTTATACAATGATGATTTTTAACAAACAAAATCAGACAAAATATTCATAAACAACGCAACAGAGGTTTAATTTATTCCGGAACACTTGATAATTTTTCAGGTTTTTATGTAAAGTTATTTAAATAAAAAACACTTGGTATTGTTTCACAAATTAAAACTTTATTCCGACTAGTTTCGGTTTGTTAGACCATTTACAAAGGAATGTACAGGAGAAATTATTGTCTAGGTATATATACATATTTTTTGTTTCAGGTAATAAGGGAAGTCAAAATTGGGGAATTCCAAATCTCCTCGTTGTCCATAACGATGTTTTTTTCCCATTTTTATGGCCCTGTTAATCTCCAGGCCTTCTTTTAGATTTAATGTGTATCCCTTATTTGACCCATGTGGGCCCCCAAGAGGTCTTTGTAGAAACTTCATTCTACTACAGATTAATTTGCCCATCTAAAACATGGGGGGATTATTTAAAACCTTTTCTCATAGAATCATAATTTGTTAAGATAATCTCAGAGAGTAGAGACCCGTGAATTGAATGTAGAACTTGCAAAAATATCCGGCTAGCATTTTTTTTAAACCAGCAACCACACTAAGCTGATCTTAAAATGTTTATACAATGATGATTTTTAACAAACAAAATCAGACAAAATATTCATAAACAAAGCAACAGAGGTTTAATTTATTCCGGAACGCTTGATAATTTTTCAGGTTTTTATGTAAAGATATTTAAATAAATAACACTTGGTATTGTTTCACAAATTAAAACTTTATTCCGACTAGTTTCGGTTTGTTAGACCATTTTCAAAGGAATGTACAGGAGAAATTATTGTCTAGGTATATATTCATATTTTTTTTGTTTCAGGTAATAAGGGAAGTCAAAATTGGGGAATTCCAAATCTCCTCGTTGTCGTTAACGATGTTTTTTTCCCATTTTTATGGCCATGTTAATCCCCAGGCCTTCTTTTAGATTTAATGTGTATCCCTTATTACCTGAATGCAAAATCTTAAAATTATGCGGATTAAAGAAGTGATTGAATGCGATGCAATGTTTGGAAAAACCAGTTGTTGGTTTATTATATAAAACAGATTTTTTATGTTCTTTCATTCTGGTTTCGAATAATCTGCCGCTTTGCCCAATATAAATTGCATCGCATTCATCACATTGAATTTCATAAACTCCACATTTCTTCGAATTCTCTGTTTTTATCTTGTTATTTATTTATAATTTGCCTAAATTTAATGGATTTGAACATATAATATTAAAGTTTCTCCCCTTAATTTGATTAATTATATTGTATGACAGGTCATTAACAAAATTTATTTTATACCATTGACTATCTATTTTTTATTCAGGTGCGTAAAAGTTTTTAATTTAGTGTTATTGTTTTTGTATTTTTAATAAATTATTTATAACGTCCTTGCTATAACCATTATTTTCAGCAATTTTGTAAATAATATTTAGTTCTTGTCTGAAATCAGATTCACTTAAAGGGATGTTAATTAATCTATTGATAAAAGAGTGAAAAGTACTTAATTTGTGTTGTTTGATTTGGCTGAAATGATTGTGTCCGTATATGTTTCTTTTCTATGTATTTTAAATTCTAATTTATTAGTATTTTTCACAATGGTTATATCAAAGAAATTTAAGCTGTTGTTCTTTTCTATTTCAGTAGTAAATTGTATATTAATATTAATTGAATTTAGGTATTTTTCAAATGATTTTAATAGTCTTGTCGTTCCAGTCCAAATACAAAAGATATCGTCCACATACCTTGCCCAGTAAAACACAGCTTTTGCAGGTTTTTCTTGAGTATTTCAAGATAAATGACTCACCCTTTATAAACTAGTATAATAAGAGGATTAATTTTCTTTAATAAATTTATTGTATCACTCGCTCGATTTATTTTTTTCTTCATCTTGCGTATTCAATAGGTGAAAATATTTTTGATCCCGACGCTTCCACCATAAAACGTAGCCGCGCGTCTCTCTTCATCACTCCATCGCTTTTACTCTCGCACACTTATCCATCCTTATATAAGAAGCAGCCGGCATAGAATTTTCCTCTTTTCGAAAAACGATGACTAAGCCGGATCCGCTCTGCATGTTGTGCGAGGCGCGAGGAAAAGCGACCCCGTGGAAATCTTATTATCCGTCAAAACTCGGGGCAATAAGAAAACACGATTGCAAGCAAACTATTTTTCAAACTATTCACGCTCGCCCGGGGATCAAGCTGGAAAATATCCCGGTCTGAACATAAAAATTATGAAGGAGGAAACGGGAGATCCGTCACGTTATTCATTCGCGAGGGTTGTTAATTTAACGAGGGGGTAAAAGGTAAGTGCATGGATGAGCATGGGGAATTTTATTAGATAATAATTTCTCGTTAGGATGTCTAGACAATTTCTATGGTCTTTTGCAGCGGGTGGTTTTGATTTGTTTGTCGGATTTCGATGCGTGATGAAAGGAAAAGGGGGAGTCAGTTTGTCGTCACTAAATTCGTTCTGAGGAAATGTCTTTTCCTTGAGTGATTTAAACAAAAGTTCATTCGTGTATAAAAAAAAGCAGGATTCTGTTTGTTTACCTAATATATGAATCAATTTTTATTCTTTGAAGTAATATTAAACTCTAACAATTAATCAATATTGAGACATGTTTTAAAGTTTTTTACCAATTTATTTTAATAATTCTACGACTCGAGTTTCGACAAATTTAGTGTCATGTTCAAGTTTGACAAATTAACAGTGTTGTATTGATCCCTGTTTAATACTTTTTAGCCATAAAAATACTGTTAATTTGTCAAACTTGTAAATGACACTGAATAAAAATTAAATGTTGTCCACTTAAAACTAAAATTTGCAACAAGTTTAAAAGTCGGAAACCATAGAACACTGACGAGCTGAGACAACTTAGAAATAAAATGGAACTCTTTCATCGAATCTACAACCAAACCATAAATCAATGTATCAACAATATCTACAAATCCACGAAAAAACAATACAAAACGCTCTTACAGCATGAAAACAGAAATTACAATTCGAACTGTATACAAAATGCATCTAACAAATCAAAAGAACTGTGAAAGATCCTAAAAAACAAAACGAAAGAAAACATGAACTCAAATAATAACAAAATTCAGTATATCTATAATGCAAACAATGTGACCCACAAAATATTGTTAACCTTACGAATTAACATTTCAACACCATTGGCTCAACAGATAACTCTGACCCAGATATCTACAACTTCAAATCGAAAAACACTGGTACTATCTTCCTTTACCCCACTACCACATCTGAAATAAGAACATTAATTAATGATATTAAACCATCAAACGCCAAAGACATGGATGACCTTACTGTCATGGTTATAAAACAAACAGCGAACCATATAATCGAACATTTAGCTGTAGCAATTAATATGTCCATGACAGAAGGAACATTTCCTTCAGTTCTTAAAATTGGTAAAATAAATCCTATTTATAAAAAAGGTTGCAAACATGAAATGGGAAATTATAGACCGATATCCATATTAGCAGTGTTTTCCAAAATATTTGAAGGAGTTATTAAAGACCGAATGCTAAAATACGTAACATCGGAAAATATATTGTGTGGAGAACAATTCGGTTTTAGAAAAAAGTGTACAACAAATCATGCCATATATTCATACTGTCGTTTTGACAAGTATGATTGGCATTACGTACACATGCACGTAATAGCTTTGACAAGTACATTACGTGCTGACAGCTGAACAGCTGATTGCTTACCGTACAACCAAATGACATTTCTTTGATGTACAGGGAGTTTTTCTTGAAAGTATACGTATTACAAATTTAGTTTATTTTCTTTAAATCTTTAGTTATTCGTTGTATTTTTTTAAATTCAATTTGAAGCTTTAAACGAGTGTTTTCCACTCCCAGACTAAGCATGAAGTAAAATTTCGAGTTTAGAAAAGCTCCGTGAAAATTTGTCGAGGGTCGCGCAGCGACCCGAGACAAATTTTCTGGGCTTTTCTAAACTCGAAATTTTACTTCATGCGCCACGCGTATAAAACGCTAAAATATTGTGAACTCTATGTATATTTGAACCTCACTTGAAATCAGTGTTTTATACGCGTGGCGCATGAAGTAAAATTTCGAGTTTAGAAAAGCCCAGAAAATTTGTCTCGGGTCGCTGCGCGACCCTCGACAAATTTTCGCGGGGCTTTTCTAAACTCGAAATTTTACTTCATGCTTCGTCTGGGAGTGTAAAACACTCATTTTTTCTATAACCGCAAAGGAAGAAATTTTACCATAAATAAGTTTCATCTAGTAACCGCATCATACCACACTGTCATCTTGACAAGTATGATTGACATTACGTACACATGCACGTAACAGCTTTGACAAGTACATTACGTGCTGACAGCTGAACAGCTGATTGCTTACCGTATAACCAAATGACATTTCTTTGATGTACAGGGAGTTTTTCTTTAAAGTATACATAATCCAAATTCAGTTTATTTTATTTAAATCTTTAGTAATTCGTTTTTTTTTTCAACTTCAATTTAAATTGAGTTTATCCTCAGTGACTTAGATAACAACGTACATATGTTCTCAATATTTTTGGACCTCACCAAAGCCTTCGACACTGTAGTACCACATAATTAATTATTTCACAAATTATCGACATACGGCATAAGAGGAAACTACAATCGACTAATAAAATCATACCTATCATAACGTAAGCATATAACAACCGCTTACATTAACAACAACCAGTATTACTCCAATATAGCATCTCCATCAGCCGGGGTACCGCAAGGCAGTATACTAGGTCCACTGCTCTTCCTGCTAATTATTAACGACCTGCCAATATCATTTAATGCACATATCACCATGTTTGCAGATGACACCACGGTAAGCATTTCAAACCAAAACCTGGAAAACTTAAGGGCAGCTACTAATCGAACTCTGAATGAATTAGGCGAATGGCTGAAGAAAAATCATCTCGTAGCAAACACGTCGAAGACCTACACAATTAATTTCCGAGAAAGAATGGGACATACAAGTGTGAATATGAATAATGGCCCTATATTGGAAGCAGACCATGTAAAATTTCTAGGAATAATCATACAAAGCGACCTTAAGTGGAACAGACAGAGAGAGTTTTATGTAACACCAAACGTTTTCATAACGAGAATATTTCTTTTAAGTATACATAGGCATTCGTTGTACATTTTCCGACGCTCGGTTTATTAAGAGAATTCAATTTAAAACTTTATACCAGTGTTTTCCACTCCCAGGATAAGCATGAAGTAATATTTCGAGTTTAGAAAAGCCTGAAAATGTGGTTTGGTCGCTGTGCGCGAAGCGCGGAGCGGCCAAACCAAATTTTCAGGCTTTTCTAAACTCGAAATTTTACTTCATGCGCCACCGGTACAAAACACTGACATATAACGAAGTTTAAAACACACTACTAAACTTTACATTGAATCAGTGCTTTGTACGCGTGGCGCATGAAGTAAAATTTCGAGTTTAGAAAAGCCTGAAAATTTGGTTTGGCCGCTCCGCGCTTCGCGCACCGCGACCAAACCAAATTTTAAGGCTTTTCTAAACTCGAAATTTTACTTCATGCTTAGCCTGGGAGTGGAAAACAATTGTTTAAAGCTTCAAATTGAATTCTCTTAGTAAACCAAGCATCGGAATATGTGCAATGTATCCATATGTCTACTTAAAAAACAATATTCTCGTTATGAATATGTTCGGTGTTACATAAAACTCACTGTATACAACTAGTATGCTCAAAAATAGCAAAATATGCCTACCTTATCTATGCCACCTACAATGACATACATCAACAAGGGGCTAGGACAGTATATATGTCGTACTGCCAACCCCAATTAACATATGGTGTAATATTTTGGGGGTGTACCACAGAAACGAACCTCAACAAGTTATTTATCATGCAGAAACGTCTGGTACGCTCCATCTGCAATCAAAAGCCCAACACATCTTGTCGCACATTGTTCAAGACACTGAAAATAATGCCACTTATATCTCTGTATGTGTACGAAACGTTAAAGTTTGTTAGACATAACATATAATTATTTAACATCCACATAACACAGCATGAACACGATGTGAGATCAAAACACCTAAAACTCCCTAAGCATCAGCATATGTTCTACCATAACTCCTGTGTCGTGCAAGGGATCAAATTGTTTAATTCTCTTTCCGTTAACATCAAGACACTGCCTCAAAAATTGTTCAACAATAAACTAAAACAAGTGTTCAAAGAGAATTGTTTTTGTAGTGTTAATGAATACATAAGTATCTGTGAGAGCGCCTAAATTATATACCTATTGGAATATATAAATTGTATAATTCACCACTAATTAAAATATACTTGACCAACCCATGTATTGTAAACAATTGAATTGGAACTTAAATTAAAAAAATATGTCTAAACTCAAGTTCTAGAATTATTAAAATATAGTCGTTAGAAACATTGAAACACGTCTTATTATTGATTAATTGTTAGAGTTTAATATTATTTCAAAGAATAAAAATTGATTCATATATTGGTGAACAAACAAAATAGACATTTCCTCAGAACGAATTTAGTAATGACAAACTGACTCCCCCTTTTCCTTCCATCACGCATCGAAATCCGACGAACAAATCAAAACCGCCCGTTTTAAAAGACAATAGAAATATTATTTAATTATAATAATAATAATAATAATAATCTATTTACACTGCACAGGAAAAACTAGTCAATAGGCAAGAATTTTACTTAAAATAGAAATTAAAAAAAAAAAAAACTAATCATGTATAGACCCATAAAAGTCTGCCATTGTATAAGGCTCTAAACTACAGAGATAATTGAAGAGTTATTTTTTCCTAGTGTGCACATTTCGCACATGTTTAATTATCTTTGGCAGGTGGTTTACTATTTTCAGGCATGAATAGTAAGCACCCCTCTCATAACAATTTAATCTGTGTTGTGGTAGAGTAAATTGTTAACCATGTCTTGTGCTGTAAGCGTTTGGTAGTAAATTCGTGCTGAATAAATCCATGTGACCCCATTCAAATTTTGCGCATTCAAATATACTGGGTTTTTCAAAAATAAGTCCTATTTTTAAAAATTGATATCTTCATCAATAAATGAGCAATTTGAAAATGAAAAACGTCTCTATGTGCCAAAAGAAATGGGATTTAATAAAAATATTATAATTATCGTAAATGTTGAATGTGGCCGCCATCTTCTTCTACAACAAAAAGTAGCCTTTCTTCAATGCTGTAAACCGCATCTCTGAGTAGGTCTGGTGGAATAGCTGCTATGTTCTGAGTAATGGACTCTTTCAATTCATCAATTGAATTAGGTTTCATTAAATAAAACCCTTTCTTTTAGATATCCCTATAACCAAAAATCAGCAGGGTTAAGATCTGGCGATCTTGCGGGCCAAATTACAGGAAATTGTCTACTGATAATGCGGTTTCCAAAAGTGTTCCTTAAAAACCGTTTTATTGGGTTAAAGATGTGCGGAGGTGCGCCATCCTGCATAAATACGATATTTTCAATGTCATGCTCTTGTAATAATGGTATTGCATAATTACGAAGCATATTCAAATAACGTTGTCCACTGTAACTGTGTTTGTTCGTCCATCCACAATCTGTTCAAAAAAATATGGACCTATGATAAATCGTGATCTAAAGCTGCACCAAACGGTACCTTTTGAATCGTGAAGTCTTTGTCGAATGACCGAATGCGGATTATTTAATGACCAAATTCGACAATTATGTGTGTTCACACCACCATTAAGTTGAAAGTGTGCCTCGTCAGTCCATAAAACATTATCAAGCCACTGTGGATTCACTTGAATTTCCGCTATTGTTTGCAGGGCAAAATCAGTTCTTATACCTTTATCAGCTTCCTTCGGTTCGAACAGAACTTGAATTTTGTATGGATACATTTTAAGTTGCCTTCGAAGAATGCGCCAGACTGTGGTGCCACTCATCTCCAGACGTCCTGCTATTTTATTGACACTAAATGTTCCATATTCGTTTTCATTTGCTAAATTTTGCGTTTCTTGTAAAACTTCAGCAACTGCAACATCTGTTGCCACAGTGGGTCTTCCTGATTTCTTTGTATTCATAACAGAACCAGTTTCCTCAAATTTTGCTACCAGCTTTCGAAAAGCTTTTAAAGTGCATGGGCCATCTCTTAAATCGTTACGGTTGCGAAACCGTCGAATACCTGCCAAAAAACTCCGTCCACTTTCGTAATAACATTGGACAAGTCCAATGCGAGTTTGCAGAGGCAAAACCATGTTTTTTACAAAAAAAGGTATTTGAAAAACTTGTGAAGACACTTTATTCTTCACGCAACTGTTGTAAACAAGTTTGTTGCTATGCCGACCGAAAGGTGTAAAACAAAAATCCCGCTTTCCCTGAGACCTGATACTGTTATTATTTTAAAAAATGCATAAAAATCAGCCACGATACGAGTCGTTTAAAATAGGACTTTCTTTTGAAAAACCCAATATATGTGCCATATACTGTCAAAATACTATTCGTTTTAAAAACACCCCTACAACTGTCGCGGTATTTAAGTTTGTGGAGAATTCTTATGGCTTTTTTTTGTGCAATGAACACTTTATGCACATCGATACTTGCTTCCCAGAAAATAATTCCATATCGGATATGTGAATGTATGTTGGCATGGTAAAATAGTTTAGAGTTGTTGTAGTTGCTTGCATTGATAAGTACTCTTAAACCATAGCAACTTCTATTAACGTTCTGATATACTATACTAATTTGTGCAGTAAAACTGAGTGTTTCATCCAAAGTTATTCCCAAAAACTTTGCTGATTTCGTGAAAGGATAATATATATTATTTAAAGATATACCGTCTGGTGTGCTCAAACTTTGATTTGTTTTAAAAAATATGCAATTTGTCTTATCGGAATTCAAGTCGAGTTTATGATATTTAAACCAGTTTTCCACTGATGACATAGCTTGAATACAAATAAATATGGATTACTACGTAGTAGCGCTCAATACTTTACAAATTATTTAACCTCTAACAGTTCTTTTTTAAGTCAGGACTGTTAATTATTTATTTTGAAAATAGTTAATCTTATTAAACTGATGTGGGTAAACTATCGGAACTGAATTCAAGTCAATTAAATTATCTATAGTTAATTTGGGACTCGAGAGGGTTTTAAGAGTTTGCGGGTCGTCAGGGGCTGCCCCGGGGGAGGCGATTTGGTTTCGCGTCAATTAATCATGGCCCTTGTTTAATTATGGAGGACTGTCGCAAAGGGTAAATACGACCTATTAAATTCACAACGGGATTTATAAGGACTAGACGTCTTCTCTATATCTTATTCAAACCTAAGGAATAAATAATTCACTGCACTGAAATTTAGAGACATTTCGAAACTCGAAATTTTACTCCATGCTTAATCAAGGAATGAATACACTCTTTAGTAGTTTCAAATTAAACTCATTAAAATAATAATAACTCTCTCCAAATGCACACGCTAAATCGTAATAAATATACTTGAAAGAAAAATTATCCTTATATTCTTATCTTGAACAAGTCTCTCATCATATTTAATTACGATTTGAAAAAGTAAACACTTGGTTAAATTTCACTAATATACAGTGCATTTTTCTATTAGGTGAACATATGCATAACCTGTAAATTTTCCGTCATTCATTGTTTTTTAAAAAAGTTTAATTTTAAGCATCAAACGAGTGTTTTCCACTCCCAGGCTAAGCATGAAGTAAAATTTCGAGTTTAGAAAAGCCCCGTGAAAATTTGTCGAGGGTCGTGCAGCGACCCGAGACAAATTTTCTGGGCTTTTCTAAACCCGAAATTTTACTTCATGTGCCACGCGTAAAACATTGATTTCAAGTGAGGTTCAAATATACATAGAGTTCACAATATTTTAGTGTTCTATACGCGTGGCGCATGAAGTAAAATTTCGAGTTTAGAAAAGCCCCGTGAAAATTTGTCTCGGGTCGCTGCGCGACCCTCGACAAATTTTCACGGGGCTTTTCTAAACTCGAAATTTTACTTCATGCTTAGTCTGGGAGTGGAAAACACTCGTTTAAAGCTTTAAATTGAACTTAAAGGAAAACAAGGAATATCTAAAGATTTACAGAAAATAGACTGAATTTGGATTCGCTGCGCGACCCTCGACAAATTTTCACGGGGCTTTTTTAAACTCGAAATTTTACTTCATACGCCATGCGTATTAAACACAGATTTCAGGTGATGTTCGAACATGCATAAATTTTACAATATTTAGAGTTTTACACGCGTGGCGCATGAAGTAAAATTTCGAGTTTAGAAAAGCCCCGTGAAAATTTGTCTCGGGTCGCTGCGCGACCCTCGAAAAATTTTCACGGGGCTTTTCTAAACTCGAAATTTTACTTCATGCTTAGTCTGGGAGTGGAAAACACTCGTTTGAAGCTTCAAATTGTACTTAAAGAAATACAAGTAATATCTAAAGATTTACAGAAAATAGACTGAATTTGGATTCGCTGCGCGACCCTCGACAAATTTTCACGGGGCTTTTCTAAACTAGAAATTTTAGTTCATGCGCCACGCGTATAAAACACAGATTTCCAGTGATGTTCGAACATATATAGATTTCACAATATTTTAGTGTTTTACACGCGTGGCGCATAAAGTAAAATTTCGAGTTTAGAAAAGCCCAAAAAATTTGTCTCGGATCGCTGTGCGACCCTCGACAAATGTTCACGGGGCTTTTCTAAACTCGAAATTTTACTTCATGCTTAGTCTGGGAGTGGAAAACACTCGTTTAAAGCTTTAAATTGAACTTTAAGAAAAACATGCAATATCTAAAGATTTACAGAAGACTGAATTTGGAATATGCATACAGTTAACCCTCCTATAACGCGGTGAGTGCGTACCGCGTTATAATAACTCTTTTATTTCCCAACAAAAGTACATCCAATTACAGAGAACATTTCCATGTATAACACATGACACTTAACTAAAGTTTAAATTTACTAGTTTTGTAAAATTAACAAAAGTAGACAATACATACGAGTATTATAAGTGAGGCATAATATCTCTTATAAATTTTACAATACTGTGATCAATAATATCGGCTGAGTTGCGAACAGTGTTGTATAATCGCATCATTTTATTTAGTGGTGAATTAAAATATAAATTCGTTCGACTGCGATTACAAAAGAACGTTAACGCATTTCTATTATTATAACGCGGAACATAAATATTTATTAATTCAAGCAGATTTGGATCATTAATCTCGTTATGTAATAAGTTGTAAATAGTTTGAAGTAGTATTATGTTTCTTCTGATTGACAGATGTTGCAAATTAAACATTTCTAAAAGCATATTGTATTCTATGACATTACTATCCGGATATATTGAGGACTGCTTGAAATAAAGGTACTTTACATAATTTTTTGTATTCTTTCAATTTTATTTATATGCGTGCTGAACGTGGGAGACCATACAGCGGCGCAATACTCTAATTTCGATCTCACATAAGATAGAAATAATTTGCGGATAGCCCATACAGAAATGAATGATTCAGTCGCACGCCTAACAAAACCTAGCATCTTCAAGGCCTGCTTACAGATTTTATTGATATGGGGCGTAAACGATAGTTCCTTATCAAACGTTACTCCCAAATCATTTACCTCAATAACGCACTCTAGGATATTACTATCTATTATGTACGGAAACACGATATGCTGCATTGTTTTATAAAACGTCATAACCTTACATTTTGAAATGTTGAGTTCAAGTTTATTTCGGACACTCCAAGCGCAAATCTGTTGTAAGTCATTTTGTAGTATTAAGCAGTCGTCTAAAGATCGAATACAATTAAAGATTTTAAATGTCATCAGCATATATGAGAATACGCGACTGAATATTATAAACAATATCATTAATAAATATAGTAAAAAGAAGCGGCCCAAGGTTCGAGCCTTGAGGTACCCCGCTCAATGGAAAATAACTGTTCGACTTATACATCATGTATTCAACTTGATTGGTTCTCTCAAGGAGGTAAGACCTTATTAAAGCAAGAGTACGGTTGCTAAAACCCCACGTATACAACCTCTCCAATAGGACACCATGATCAATAGAGTCAAATGCTTTCCGAAACTCTGTATGTATCACACCAACCTGTACACGCTGGTCAAGGCTATGTGACACATACTCAGTAAAATTAATCAAGTTTGTTGCAGTTGATCTATTCCTCATGAAGCCATGCTGGAAGTCAGATATGCGTGATTCAACTTGATCATATATTTTGCTTGCTATAATAGATTCAAACAGTTTTGCAAAGTTGCTAATTAAGGAAATAGGTCGGTAGTTCGAAATATCAAATTTATCTCCTGATTTAAAGACTGGGGTGATACGAATTGCTTTCCATTGAGTAGGGAATATTGATGTTTGTACAATGACACTGAAAATATGCTTTAAAGGTGCAACTAGTGCACTTGCACAATCTTTTACCAAAAACGATGGAACATTGTCATTACCCGAAGTTAAATTATTGCTGAGGTGTTTTGCAGCATCAATAATGTCTTCGTTCGAGATATCGCTGATATCAATAATGTCAGCACCAATACTGACCTCCACTGGATACTGACCTGAACTACCTGCAGAAAACACTGATGAAAAAAATTCTCCGAAACTGTTCACAATATCTGTGGGATCACTAAGAGTGCGGTTCTCAAATTGCATACAACCAGGAATTCTGGAGCGAGACTTCTTTCGTGTAATATAGTTCCATAGTGTTTTTGGATCACTGCAAATTGAACGTTCAGCCCCATTTATAAAACATTCTTCATCATTTTTAATAGAAGACCGAATTTCCTTTCTGAGTCGCATTACTTTATTCTCATATATGCCATATTTATACTTTTTAGCAAGTTTTCTAAAGTGCTCTTTACGTTTAACAAGCTTGATTGTATTATATGGAAACAGCGCTATAAGAAACTTGGATTTAACCGTACAAACCAGGCTAATTCGTAGCGCGTTCTATGGAAAACGTCTACCGCGTTGTATGGAAACCGCGCTATAAGAAACTCAGAATTAGTACAAATCACATCATTCGTACCGCGTTATATAGAGACCAATAAATACAAAAGATAAGATAAATTATAAATTATTTTTATTGAATTGAAGAGTTCATATAAACAAATGATAAAAAAATGAAACAAAAACTAAACTAAAAAACTGTTTTCTAACAAAAACAAGAAATATTTTTGTAAAAGTATGTAATCTTTCAACACTCATCCTCGCTGTCAGATATGAGTCGCCTAACTCGTCTTCTTTTAATAGGCAAAATCTATTCCTCACTTGGTTCATCCTCACATTGGTTTTCGATTGTAGCTTTTTTTTCTAACTCCACTAAAACCTCTCTATAGGGAGCTAAGCAATGTCTTAACTCTCTTTTAAACTTTGCACTGCGCACCGTTGAATGATCAGTTTGAATGAAATGAAATTTTAATTCTTTAGCCAAATTTAGCCCTTTTTTCACATCTTGTAAATCGAAATTTGGCACCCATTCGTTTTCCTTATTTTTAATTATCAATGCATTTGAGGTGGGTGCATCAATTAATTCCATCAGTTCTTCCTCATCTAAAGTTTCTTCCCCGAGTACTAGTTTTCTTACATCCTGATGGTTAACTGCAAATTCTTCATCACTTAAACTTCTAGTTTACTATTTCTGTAACTGGAAGTGAAATTGTAGAATCATCTTGTATTGCTTGAACCATTTAAAGTAAAAGAGGTTTCCAACACGCATTAAGCGTTGATGGTTTAATTTCCCCGCAAGCCGATGACATGGTTCTAATACAATCTAAAATAGAAAATTCCATCCACACTTGAGTAAGAGTTTTATTTTCACTATTTTCTAATCTGTCGAAAATGGTTAGGAAAAGTTGGCGTGTGTAGCACATTTTTAAAGTTTAAATGACACCTTGGTCCAAAGGTTGTATTAATGACGTGCAGTTAGGAGGAAGGAAGACAATTTTTACATTTGGATGATCCAGTTCTATGTTATGGCAACCAGCGTTATCAAGAACCAATAAAACTTTGAAATACATTTTTTTTTCCTCGTATAGGTTTCCACTGCCGGGATAAAACAATTATAAAACCAATCCTTAAATAAATCTTGAGTCATCCAAGCTTTCTTATTAGATCACCAGAATACAGGCAATTGGGTCTTATTAATGTTTTTCATTACACGGGGAGTTGAAGAACGATGTATTATCATTGGTTTTATCATCAGACTCCCTGATAGATTGCTGCACACATGAAGTGTGTGGCGTTTCCTCGAGGAATGTACAAGCGAGAGCGTGGCAAACAAGGAGCTCCATGCATCAGTGAGGCGGATGAAAAATCCAGGGCAACCAAAAAATAAATATTTTTAGATATAGAGAATTTTGCATGTAAAACGTTAGTTTACATTCTTTGGTATTAGAATATAGAAATAATCTCTATTTTGATCTTCCATACCGTTTGAAATTAGGAAAAGAAATTAGAAGAAAGAAAATCAAGAAGGAAGAAAATGTAAGGAGAAGGTGAGGATTTTCTAATGTGAAGAAAGGTTAATGTAGCGTCACCTTCGAGGAATGTTTCGTGGTTTTCGTGCTTTCGTGTGGCTTTCGTGTTGTCTGGACGAGTACAGGAATGAAGGATTGTAGACAGCTGACGGTTTTGATAGCTCTCGATATTCCTCGATGTGATCCTGCTCCTCTGCCATCGGCGAATCGTCGGCACTTATCTTGCCGGGTTGCTTACTACGGCAGCGTGTTCAGGGGTCACCAACAACGTAGGCCCCTCGGGGTCACCAATGTTGAGTTTTGGTTTGTTTTAACAAACTTCTACTTATGTACTGAAGCGTGAGGTTTGTTATTAATTACTCGGGAAAATTGTCAAAATAGATATACATTCTAATACCAAAGAATGTAAACTAACGTCTTACATGCAAAATTCTCTATATCTAAAAATATTTATTTTTTGGTTGCCCTGGATTTTTCATCCGCCTCACTGATGCCTGGAGCTCCTTGTTTGCCACGCTCTCGCCTGTACATTCCTCGAGGAAATGCCATAAGTGTAATACGTTCTTTTGAAGGTTTAAACCCCTGAGCACGCCTTTGATTTTTAGAAATGAAGGTCCTAGATGGTAGTTTTTTCTAATATAATGCCGTCTCATCGGCGTTAAAAATCTGATTAGGTGAATATCCTCCTTCATTGATAATTCTAGCTAGTTCCAGCTTATAATTTTCGGGAGCCTCAGCATGTGCTGAGGCCTGTTCTCCTTGAAACTTAATATTGTGCAATGTGTACTTTTTTTGAGTTTTTCAAACCATCCTTTACTCGCGACAAACGAATGATTTTCTACCCCTGCATAAGAATGCCCAATATTCCTTAAATGTTCGTAGATTTTAAGTGCTTTCTGCTTGATAAGATTTCCACTGATACTAATCTTTTTGGCTATACAGTCTTCCAACCAGATCATTAACGCCTGTTCCATTTTAACCATATTAGAATTTCGTGTGGGCAGGTGGTGGCCGAGCGGTAACGTCGCCGGACGGTAAATCGCTCGGCGAGCCACAGACTGGGTTCGATTCCCATGCACGGGGAATTGTTATTTAAAAATAATAACTCGTCGTGTCCCTGATTGTGGTGTGAATGTGCTGTGACGTCCAATATATGTTAATAGAACTTATGAAATAAGTTATAAATTAAATAATATAGGTTAAAAATAAATAATTGATGTTGGCTAATAGTCAAAGCAACTAAGGCCAGGCAAAAGCCAAAAAAAAAAAAGAATTTCGTGTACGAGTAACACGTTTCGCACCTAACGGACAGCCATCTGCTACAGTTTTCCTTATATTATCTGCATTTTTCTTTAAGGTTCGAATTGTAGATACATTCAAATTTGTTGATTTTGCAACAGACGATATTTTTTTCCCGCCTTCTAAACGATTTAAAATTTGGATTTAACTTCAAGCGATATAAACTTTCTTTTTAATACTTTTCTTGTTACTTTTGTGTTTTGTGTTTTGTGTTTAAAGAAAAACTTCATGTACATATTTTAGTCAAATTTAATCAAGTGTTTTTTTTTTCTTCAAATCTTTATATTCATGTTTGTAGCCTCTCTAATATAAACTCTCACGAGCCATCACTAGTATACCTATATAAAAAAGTTTTATCAATTAATATTAAAATAATGTTTACCTTTAAGTTCTTGATACTGTAACTCCAATCTGTGTAAACTGATTAAACTTTTCTTTTCTCTATTAAACTGTTTATTTTTTCATTCTATTTTTTTAGGGTATGAATGTTTGCGAATAATCAGAATGGCGGGCGTCAGGGCGTAAAATTTCTGTTGATGGGTCGAGGCTCTGAGGGGATGAGAGTGTTCGTGTCGGGAAAGTGATTTTAAGAATTTCATAAACTTTTCTGCTTCATTACCTCGGAAGATATGAAACGTGCGCCGATCCCTCATCTCGTCGAGGATGGGAGAAAACGTAAAAAAATCACACAATGAGATGATCCTCCTTCGTGTTTTTTTTTCGACCCCTCGGTAAAAGCGCCGCTTTAGGAATCTAATAAAGCACACTACTCACTTTTTATTTAACGTTATTTTCTTTACGTTTAGAATATGTTGATTAAAATTAAGTTAAAACTATTTAATATGCATACAAAATTAGGTTTATTTTACACTGATTTTTCATACGATCCTCACAGGGAATTTTTTATTTAGGTGTACACTTCTGTGCAATAAAATTAAGTACACGAAATATGTTACAGTTTAAGGCGGACTTGATGAGTTTCTTAGTTACGTAAATATGTCAATTTTCTTAATGTCAAAATGCCGCGTCATTTAGACAACAATTCAAAAATTCGAATCCTAACTAAAATAGAAGATGGTTTTTCTATTAGACAAATTTTTCGATTGGTGAACATCAGTAAGGACACTGTTTTCAGAGTAAGAAACGTTGGGAGTAGGAAAGAAGTGTTATGGTGTCTTATTATTGATTGAAACTGCTGCTAGGCAATTATAAGTAATATATTTGTGCTATAACATAAAGGTTTTACACGAGTCAAAATACATAATATAATAAATAGCTTAGGTTAGAAATTGACAAATACATGAAATATACATACATTAAATATAAAGTTCCAAGTAAAATCAAAGTTGACAAAATAAATTAAGTCATACATAAATATAATACACATCTCACAAACTTGTTAACAGACAAATAAGTCAGATGGTTGACATGTCACTATTTAAAAATTCGTCAATTCTATAAACGCAGGTTCGTGCAAGAAAATGTTTTATTCTGTTTTTAAATTGAATAGGTGGCAGAGACTTTAATTAATGATTAAATAATTAAATAAATAAAATAAATAATTAAAACAAACCCGAATTATACAACTAGAATATTATGAAAAATAGTTATGACTTGTGCTAAAATTTATTGCACAGAAGTGTACATATCACGATACTTTGATGTAAATTTCCCAACATTCGTCGTTGTATTAAAAACTTTAAATTAAAAGCCTTTAACGAGTGTTTACTATCCCAGATTAAGCATGAAGTAAAATTTCGAGTTTAGAAAACCCTGAAAATTTGATTTGGTCGCTCCGCGAAGCGGAGTGACCAAATTAAATTTTCAGGGTTTTCTAAACTCGAAATTTTACTTCATGCGCCACGCGTATAAAACACTGATTTAAAGTGAAGTTCAAAATATACTGCGTAGGTTTGATTACATGGTTATTAATTTTACAAATGTTTATATAAAATTTGTGAAAGTATACTCAAAAGGAAAAACCCCTGTATGTTTTCAAGGCGCATTTAAGGAAGTATATATCCCGATGTACCGATCTAAATTTTCAGGCATTCGCTGTTTTTGTTAAGCGTTCGATTTTTCGCGACTAATGTAAATTTTCAGGTTTTTAGAAACTAAAAACTTTACGAGTTTTTGAAAGTAGTCATTTATTTTTAAATAAAAAAAAAAAGTTTTTTGTTGTAGGCGTTCACTTTGTGGTACATCTTAAATACACTTGTAAATAAAACACTTATTACTTTGTTTAATTACTGTATGTTTAATAATGTCTACTAGATAGTCGAAACTATAGTCACAAATTAAGTGCAATATACAGTGGTTTAGCAAAGTAAAAAGTATTTTATTTACAAGCATAAACAAAAAAGCTAATTTCCCCAAACGTGAGTCAAATTCTGCGCTGAACAAATTATTTAAAACAGTGATTATAGACAACCCAATAACTCTTACGTATATTAGGTTGCCTATAATCGTTGTTGTATGTGTGTGTTTTTTTAACTTCACTGTAAATCAGTGTTTTTAAGCGTGGCGCATGAAGTAAAATTTCGAGTTTAGAAAAGCCTAATTTGGATTGGCCGCTCCGCTTCGCTACGCGGCCAATCCAAATTCTTAGGCTTTTCTAAACTCGAAATTTTACTTCATGCTTAGTCTGGGAGTGGAGAACACTCGTTAAAAGCCTCAAATTAACCGCTTTAACACAACGAATTTCCGCAAATTTAATAAACGTTGTAATTATCGGGATATGTATACTCAAAAGAAAAATGCCCTGTATGTTCTATTTTAAACACGTTTTAAACGCGTTTTAAATACGGTATTTTGCACTTACTTTCTGACTATAGTTTCGACTATCTAATAGACATTATCAAACAAAAAGACTTTTAGTTTTATAATGTTTAATAATGTCTACTAGATAGTCGAAACTATAGTCACAAATTAAGTGCAAAATACAGTGGTTAAGCAAAGTAAAAAGTATTTTATTTACAAGCATAAACAAAAAAGCTAATTTCCCCAAACGTTAGTCAAATTCTGCGCTGAACAAATTATTTAAAACAGTGATTATAGACAACCCAATAACTCTTACGTATATTAGGTTGCCTATAATCGTTGTTGTATGTGTGTGTTTTTTGAACTTCACTGTAAATCAGTGTTTTTAAGCGTGGCGCTTGAAGTAAAATTTCGAGTTTAGAAAAGCCTAATTTGGATTGGCCGCTCCGCTTCGCTACGCGGCCAATCCAAATTCTTAGGCTTTTCTAAACTCGAAATTTTACTTCATGCTTAGTCTGGGAGTGGAAAACACTCGTTAAAAGCCTCAAATTAACCGCTTTAAAACAACGAATTTCCGCAAATTTAATAAACGTTGTAATTATCGGGATATGTATACTCAAAAGAAAAATGCCCTGTATGTTCTATTTTAAACACGTTTTAAACGCGTTTTAAATACGGTATTTTGCACTTAATTTCTGACTATAGTTTCGACTATCTAATAGTCATTATCAAACGAAAAGACTTTTAGTTTTATAATGTTTATTAATGTCTACTAGATAGTCGAAACTATAGTCACAAATTAAGTGCAAAATACAGTGGTTAAGCAAAGTAAAAAGTATTTTATTTACAAGCATAAACAAAAAAGCTAATTTCCCCAAAGCTTGGATCATATCAATCTACTTTAACGTTTATTTGAATATAACTCAAAAACTGTTCATAACGTATTTTTAGTATCTTGAACAAGTTTCTCATCTTTCACGTGGTGAAACATATTTAACTATGATTTAATAAAGAAAACACTTGGTTAAATTTCACTAATATTTTTACGTATTTACGTATTTTTAGATTTCAGCATATTTTTCAAATTCAAATTCAAATTCAAATTCCTTCATTAACGGCAAGAAACCTATTTACATCATAAACATTATAAATAACAATTAACAAATTATACTGCTATTAAAGCAACACAGACTAATTCTTTTATTTGTCAGACAGTAATTAAGAGGAAGTCGACCGCTCTCTAAACGTATAAAACTAATCATACTGCCGTCTTAATTACATCCTTGTTTAGGGATGAAATATTTAAAAAAATAGGTATACTATAAGGAAAGTGGAATCTTAATGCCTGTCTTCATAAAATATTTCCCAGTTTGACCGTTCTTTTATAAAAAAACATCAAACATTGTTAAACTAGCGTAATCGCATCTTCAATATAATTTTTTTCTGCAACATTTATAAAAAAAATTGGGAAACTAAATCAGTCACATTGTAGAAGAATTAATTTCGGAGAATTTTAATTTTTTCTAATCATATCTATCGTACATACATTCACTGGGATGTCGCGCGATATTGAAGTTTCAGAAAATTTGAAAAACTGTTTTACGCGCGACATCCTAGTGACTATATTTAACCAAATTAATAAATGAATAAATTCACATATCTTTGCACAGGAACTATCTACAATGTGACTGATTTAGTTGTTCAATATTTTTTATAGATACTGCAGACAAAAATTAAATTAGGAACGCGATTTCGCTAGTTTAGCAATGTTTGATATTATTTTATGAAATAACGGTAAAAGTATAAAATATTTTATTGAGACGGGCTTAAAGATTGTACTTTCCTTAAAGTATACCTATTTTTTCAAAATATTTCATCCCTAAACAAGGATGTAACTAAGACGGCATTATGCTTAGTTTTATAAGTTTAGAGAGCGGTCGACTTCCTCTTAAGCGTTCGATTTTTCCCGACTAATGTAAGTTTTCAGGTTTTTCGAAACTAAAAACTTTACGAGTTTTAAAGTAGTCATTTATTTTTAAATTAAAAAAAATGTTTTGTGTTGTAGGCGTTCACTTTGTGGTACATCTTAAATACACTTGTAAATAAAACACTTATTACTTTGTTTAATTACTGTTTGTTTAATAATGTCTACTAGATAGTCGAAACTATAGTCACAAATTAAGTGCAATATACAGTGGTTTAGCAAAGTAAAAAGTATTTTATTCACAAACATAAACAAAAAAGCTAATTTCCCCAAACGTGAGTCAAATTCTGCGCTGAACAAATTATTTAAAACAGTGATTATAGACAACCCAATAACTCTTACGTATATTAGGTTGCCTATAATCGTTGTTGTATGTGTGTGTTTTTTGAACTTCACTGTATATCAGTGTTTTTAAGCGTGGCGCATTAAGTAAAATTTCGAGTTTAGAAAAGCCTAATTTGGATTGGCCGCTCCGCTTCGCTACGCGGCCAATCCAAATTCTTAGGCTTTTCTAAACTCGAAATTTTACTTCATGCTTAGTCTGGGAGTGGAAAACACTCGTTAAAAGCCTCAAATTAACCGTTTTAAAACAACGAATTCCCGCAAATGTAATAAACGTTGTAATTATCGGGATATGTATACTCAAAAGAAAAATGCCCTGTATGTTCTATTTTAAACACGTTTTACACGCGTTTTAAATACGGTATTTTGCACTTAATTTCTGACTATATGTTGCAGAAAAAATTATATTGAAGATGCGATTACGCTAGTTTAACAATGTTTGATATTTTTTTATAAAAGAACGGTCAAACTGGGAAATATGTTATGAAGACAGGCATTAAGATTCTGCTTTGTAAATTAAAACAATGGGGTTTTAGTATTAATATGATATCTTTAATGCGCTCATATTTGTCTAATAGACTACAATACGTAGAATACAAACAGTACAAATCTCACTCGTACTGCCCCTTAAGTGGTGTTCCTCAAGGATCAAACCTTGGGCCCTTATTATTCATTTTATTTATTAATGATATAGTTAAAGATATAAATTCTAAAATCCTAATATATGCAGATGATGTCAAAATTTTTAGCTGTATTAAATCTGTAGATGATTGCCAATCATTACAAAACGACTTGGAAAACATGATAGAATGGAGCCTCAATAATAAACTGCATCTTAACATATCCAAGTGCAAGATTATATCATTTTTTAGAACCTTTACTCATATAGCATTTGATTACAACATGAACAATGTTTTATTAGAAAGAGTAACTATTTTAAAAGATCTCGGTGTCTTATTTGATAAAGATTTATCGTTTATACCCCATTATAATGCAATACAGAAAGATGCCTTAAAAATGCTAGGTTTTATTCGGCGTATCAGTGAGCCTTTTCGGGACATTTATACAATAAATAAATTGTATCAAACATATGTGCGTCCAAAATTGGAATATTGTGTTTGTGTTTGGGCATCGAATTACAATGTGCATATGCAAAAATTAGAGCGAGTGCAAAAAATGTTTGTTAAATATTTGTATTTTAAAAAACATTCGGTTTACCCCGACACTGCTGTATCTTATGGTGATCTGTTGTCAATGTTTGACTTACAAGAATTGGGCTCAAGGCGCAAAATCTTACTTTTAAAATGTCTACATCAGATCATTCATAACGATATTGATGATCCCAATTTATTGGCACTAATAAATATATATGTTCCTAGAGCGTCTAGTAGAAATTGTACAACATTTATACGTAACCATAGCTACACTAATTTATATTATTATTCTCCAATTAATTTCATGAAACTGTTACATCTTGATGTTCAACAATATGCAGATATTTAATTGATGAGGCGAATACATGATGAAACTCCATAATACTATTTGAAATAAAACAACGCAGTTGGGAGGGTTTCACTTTTATTGTTGAACACTGCAACATGTTTCACCACACAGTGGCTTCATCAGGCAGATGAAATTATTTCATCTGCCTGATGAAGCCACTGTGTGGTGAAATATATTGCAGTGTTCAACAATAAAAGTGAAACCCTCCCAACTGCGTTGTTTTATTTCAAATAATATGCAGATATATTTATACTTAGTCCAAAAGAATTTATAAAATGTATCAAAAATATATTATAATACGTCTCCTTAATTTTATGTATGTTTGTGTATGTATGTAAGCATTGTTTTTTTGTTTGTTTAAATTTACACTTAGTCTAAGTAGTCTTATATATTTTCCCTGTAAATGGATGTTAATTTCTGTTGGGAAATAAAATTATTATTATTATTATTATAGTTTCGACTATCTAATAGTCATTATCAAAATGAAAGACTTTTAGTTTTATAATGTCTACTATATAGTCGAAACTATAGTCACAAATTAAGTGCAAAATACAGTGGTTAAGCAAAGTAAAAAGTATATTATTTACAAGCATAAACAAATAAGCTAATTTCCCCAAAGCTTGGATCATATGAATCTACTTTAACGTTTATTTGAATATAACTCAAAAACTGTTCATAGCGTATTTTTAGATTTCAGCATATTTTTCAAATTCAAATTCAAATTCCTTTATTAACGGCAATAAACCTTTTTACATCATAATATAAACATTATAAATAACAATTAACAAATTATACTGCTATTAAAGCAACACAGACTAATTCTCTTATTTGTCAGGCAATAATTAACTCAAATCGTATCGTTTTTTTTTTAGATACAAATCAGTTTTAGTAAAAATATTTTCTTGTCTGGTATTTAGCATTCCTTTATCAGCAAAACGAAGAAAAAAAAACCGAATCGCATTCGAATTCCAAACGATCCACCTTTAAGAATTAGCATTATAAAAAGCCCAATCACAACCAGAGCCCTCTTAAGAATTCCTCTCTCCAACAATCATCGGGAGAAAAAAAATCCGGGCCGCTTTCTTCGTTACACCCAAAAGCGTCTTCATTTACCGCCCCCGCTTTTATTCACCCCGCGCGCCACTTCATCATTACCTTCCTCGCGTCTCCGGCAGCGAAATGAAAGAATTTGCAATTAAAATTAAAATTTATTCATCCGAACGCCGCGCAAACAAACAAAGAATGGTCTGTTTAATTGTAAGGAGGACTCCTCTCGATCGTAACTAGACTATAAAAAAGAAGCGGGGTTTAATTAAAACGGCCAGATCGACCGTGATGTCATGTGCGGGATTAAATTGGATAAGGGATGTTCTCACCCCCCAAACTATAACTACTAAACTATTCACATCCCTGCAATTAAAATGAGCTTTATGTTGGTTAAGAATTGAGGGGTGGAATTTCTAGTTATGGGCAGTATTGTGAATCGAATGTTTAAACAAGGGTTGTATTGTATCCATTACTCCAAGTACTGTGAAAAGCATTTTGATGGTTTTTTCTTTAACAACGGTTGCATCCATATCTCAAATTATAAAAATTAAGAGATGCATTTATCAAGGATGAAAAGTGTTACTAAACTATTTTTTTATCGTTTTTTTAAACAAGGGTTGCATCTATTAGGTTTTCCAATAGGGATGATATGATTTTGAAGTGACGTTTCGGCCATATGTAATATGTCATGATCTGTCATTTATTTTTCATTGTATTCAGTAGTGTTTACAATTTCATCATGGAGAGATATACGCAAGAACAACGTTTAGAAATTATTCAGTTTTATTATCAAAATAATCGTTCTCCAATTGCAACTTTTCGTGCGCTTTTGCCATTTTATGGTCGTAATAATCGTCCAAGTGTGCTCGCTATTCGTCGAATTGTTGAAAATTGTGAGCGTACATTTTCTTTACATAATGTTAAAGTGCCAATAAGACAAAGAACCGCTCGAAGTAATGCAAATATTGCTGCCGTTCAGGTAAGTGTTGCCCAAAGTTTAAAATATACGGCTTTAGCAATCCAAAATGTAGATTTGAATAAAACGTGAGTCAAATTCTGCGCTGAACAAATTATTTAAAACAGTGGTTATTATAGGCAACCCAATAACTCTAACGTATATTAGGTTGCCTATAAGTGTTGCTGAAGACCGCAATTTGTCGATTCCAAGACGTTCTCAACAATTGGTACTGTCTCAAACCACAACCTAGCGGATTTTGAAAAAGGATTTGGGTTTGCATCCGTATACAATTGTTCTCACTCAAGAACTGAAGCCAGTAGACCACCGTAAACGTCGTGAATTTGCTGATTTTGTCTTGGAACAACTTGAAAACGATAACGATTTTTTTAAGAAAATCATCTTCTCCGATGAGGCTCACATTCATCTGAGTGGGTGCGGTAAATAAACAAAACTGTCGATTCTGGTGCGAAGAAAATCCACAAATTATTCAAGAAAAACCATTACATTCACCTAAATTGACAGTTTGGTGTGGTGTTTGGTCTGGTGGAATCATCGGTCCGTACTTCTTTCGAAATGAAGATGGTAACACCGTTACTGTCAATGGAGAGCGGTATAGATCGATGATAACCAACTTTTTATGGCCGAAATTGGAAGAAGTTGATCTTGACAATATTTGGTTCCAACAATACGGGGCTACGTGCCACACAGTAAATGCAACAATTGAATTATTACGAGAAAAGTTTGGAGATTCGATTATTTCAAGAAATTGTGATATTGAATGGCCTCCAAGAAGTTGTGATTTAACACCATTAGACTATTTCTTGTGGGGTTATTTGAAGTCATTGGTCTTTCGAAATAAACCAGACTCTCTTCAAGCTTTACAAGTCAATATTGAACATGCCATTCATGACCTACGACTTGATTTAGTGGAAAAAGTGCTCGAAAATTGGATTCATCGAATTCGTTCCTGCAGAAGAAGTGGAGGCCATTTAAATGACGTTTTATTTAGAAATTAATTGTATCGATTGTACTTCACATTAAATAAAAAACATTTGTATTTTCTTAACAATATATGTTTTTTTTTAAAAGAAATCATATCACTCTTATTGGAAAACCTTTTATAACTCAATTTATAAAAATTATGGGATGGAATCCATAAATATTATTAAAATGATAGAGATTTTTACTCGGGATTAGTGTGTTTTCATATAAAATGCAATCCTCTTTAGTTTTTTTTAAATTAATTCAAGCACTACAAATTCAAATTAGCTAGGCGTAGAATATGTCAGGTGTATGCATACACTGTAAATTTTACGATATTCCTTGTTTTTTAAAAAGATTTTAATTTGAATTTTTACACGAGGGTTTTCCACTCCCAGACTAAGCATGAAGTAAAATTTCGAGTTTAGAAAAACCTAAAAATTTGGATTGGCCGCGTAGCGAAGCGGAGCAGCCAATCCAAATTAGGCTTTTCTAAACTCGAAATTTTACTTCATGCGCCATACGTATAAAACACTAAAATATCCCAAAGTTTAAAATATTCGGCTTTAGCAATCCAATATGTAGATGTGAATAAAACGTGAGTCAAATTCTGCGCTGAACAAATTATTTAAAACAGTGATTATAGGCAACCCAATAACTCTAACGTATATTAGGTTGCCTATAATCGTTGTTGTATGTGTGTGTCTTTTGAACTTCACTGTAAATCAGTGTTTTTAAGCGTGGCGCATGAAGTAAAATTTCGAGTTTAGAAAAGCCTAATTTGGATTGGCCGCTCCGCTTCGCTACGCGGCCAATCCAAATTCTTAGGCTTTTCTAAACTCGAAATTTTACTTCATGCTTAGTCTGGGAGTGGAAAACACTCGTTAAAAGCCTCAAATTAACCGCTTTTAAAGAACGAATTAATGCAAATTTAATAAACCCTGTATGTTCTATTTTAAACACGTTTTAAATACGGTTTAAACATGTTTTTAATTGGTAATGTTTAAAATGCTGTTTCAATGAAAAAAAACACGTTTTATTAAAAAAAACTGTTTGTTTTAATTAAAATGAAAAAAACATTTTTTTAACAACCCCCATAGAAGCTTGTTATAAGGAGTGAATTTTTCTGAATAATATTGAGGCACTTACATAAATAAATCTCAAAATTTGTTATGTATCCAATTTTAATTTAAACTACTAAAATATCGCAAAGTTTAAAATATACGGCTTTAGCAATCTAATATGTAGATGTGAATAAAACGTGAGTCAAATTCTGCGCTGAAAAAATTATTTAAAACAGTGATTATAGGAAACCCAATAACTCTAACGTATATTAGGTTGCCTATAATCGTTGTGGTATGTGTGTTTTTTGAACTTCTCTGTAAATCAGTGTTTTTAGGCGTGGCGCAAGAAGTAAAATTTCGAGTTTAAAAAAGCCTAATTTGGATTGGCCGCTCCGCTTCGCTACGCGGCCAATCCAAATTCTTAGGCTTTTCTAAACTCGAAATTTTACTTCATGCTTAGTCTGGGAGTGAAAAACACTCGTTAAATGCCTCAAATTAACCGCTTTTGAACAACGAATTCGTGCAAATTTAATAAACGCTGTAATTATCGGAATATGTATACTTAAAAAGAAAAATGCCCTGTATGTTCTATTTTAAATACTTTTTAAACGCGTTTTAAACACGGTTTAACCCATTAACGGCCGAGCAATTATAAAGTTACTCTAGAAGTTAATTTTAGGCAAAATTTTCTTTTAATATAAAAAATGTACACTGTACATTTTCAGGCATTCGTCAATTTTATATAAAAACGTGCAATATGAAGTTTAGAATGAGTGTTTCCACTCCCAGACTAAGCATGAAGTAAAATTTCGAGTTTAGAAAAGCCTGAAAATTTGGCTCGGGCGCGTAGCGAAGCGGAGCGACCGAGCCAAATTAGGCTTTTCTAAACTCGAAATTTTACTCCATGCGCCACACGTATAAAACACTGAAATATTGTGAAGCTAGAAATACACTGCATTTTTTTTTATGAGTAATAATAGAAATATTTAAATAACAAAATATTTACATTTTTCTTCATACATTTTCAAGTCAGGTCAAATAATATAATATATCAAATTAACTTAATTAGTAATTTAATTAACAAAAAATTAATAATGCGTGTATGCATCAATGGCGCTTAATGGGTTAAACATGTTTTTAATTGTTAATGTTTAAAATGCAGTTTCTATGAAAAAAACACGTTTTATTAAATAAACTGTTTGTTTTAATTAAAATGAAAATAGTATATTGTGTATCTAGTGCGTGAAGTAGACTTTTTTACACAAGCGTGAAGATTGCGAAACGAGCGAGGCGAGTAAAGCAACCACGCGAGTGTAAAAAAGTCTTCACGCACGTGTTACACACTATACTTTTTCTACGACTACACGATTTAATAAATTCCAAAACACAAACAAACTATTAACGTAAAGTATTTATTTATGTTTATAATAATTATTATTAATTGTTACAGTGCAGTTGGTTAGGTACATTACACCAGAACTTTCGTTGGATGTAGTATTTAGACAACTATTGTTATTATTATTGCTACTATTCAAAATTTTGTTTGAAACATCTTGCTTCTTTGTTATCGAATTTTCAACATAACTTTCTGCAACAGCAGAACTTTTCCAGCCTCCGTGCTTTTTTAAAGTTAACAGATCGGTACCAGCTTCAACTAACAGAGTTGCAGAAGAACGCCTAAAGCAATGGCCGGTATATTGCTCAGGATTTGGCAATTTTAAAAATTTTGCAACACATGCGGGTACCTTTCCAATTTTATTAATGCCGATAACTTGACGGGTACATTTTCCTTTTTGATAATTAATGAAAAATGTCTTTTCATCGTAATTTTTAAGGCGTAGAGCTAAGTAGTTTCTGTAGTATTCTAAATGTAGTGTTACAGCAAATTTTCTTGAAATTTTAGTTTTAGTGTCTGGTACAACTATGAGAAGAGATAATCCAAAATCTTGAATATCCTCTACATTCAATTTATATAATTCGTCTCTTCTCAGGGCACCAGCAAGTCCAAAAATTAAAACGACCTGGTAAGAAAATAAATAAGAATTTTGAAAACTATGCTGCACTTACCTTATTTAATAAATATATATTATCGGGTGCTTCATTTATAAATGTAAGGATATGTTCTTTATCCAAAACTCGAGATTTCTTTGGAGTATATCCTTCACTTTTTCTTTTTAAAAATGATATTACTTTAGTATAATTACCAATGTTTATGTTATGGTTGACATTTATTGTACTCTTCAACATTGAATAGTGACTCCAAAGTGTTGAGGGCTGGAATTTTGTCGCCAGTTCTGCGAGATATGTTAAAATTACGTTTTCCGCAAATGAATTAATTTCATGTTCAGTGCGCCATTCCATGACTTTTTTATAAATATTTTCATAAATATCAAGAGATTTTTTAGGCAACAGCGACGAACTAGCAGCGTTTGCTGCCGCAATAATCCTTGGTGGGGTATTAGGCCTCTCTGGAGATAGTGATGTCTGCATTTTAACGTTCACCAATGTTCACCAACACACAAAACAGCACAAACTTAACTAAATGACATGTGTCATTTAAAAAATCACCGCCATCTAAAAATTGTTCACCGATGCTGAAAAGTGTATTGGCTCTTATGGCAGCGGTGCGTGAAATAAATCCCATAAGAATTGCATTGTACTTCACGCATCGGTATGAAAAATCAAATTTCACACATTTTTATCGATGTGTAAAATTGTATTTCACAAATAGGAGTAGAAAAACACATTTTTTTAATAACCCCCATAGACACTTGTTATAAGGGGTGAATTTTTTAAAATAATATTCAGGCACTTACATAAACAAATCTCAAAATTTGTTATATATCCAATTTTAATTTAAACCACTTTTCTGCGGAATTTGAGTTGTTTCGCAGTTATAAAGTGGAGGAATTTCCGTTGGATGGTATCCCGAAGGTTTGTTTTTAGTGCAAACAAAAAATAATGATACTCTCGCGCTAACGTGGAATTAAATTCAATCTCGGGAAACGTAAACTTAATAAGTTTATCAAGCGCGGACTTCCCCTTTTTAATTAATTCACGTTGTGATATTGTTGCTATTAAAACGTAATCGCAACATCCGGAAATTTATTTTAAAACGCCCGAGTCAACATTTTATGATATTGATTACAACTGTAATGCCCTAGCACAGATCTAATTTATTAAATAATGAAAAAAACATGGGGTAAACATGATGGAAATAATGGACTTTTAAATTTAATTTCCTGTTAAATCGAACTGTATTTTGATCAATTTGTATGTTTTAAGTTACATATCCTGAGGTTTAATTAGCATACATTGTTTTTCTGAAATTGTTCAATTTAAAGCTTTTACAAAAAAAAATATTAGAAATAAATTTGTGAAAAAGAAATATTACATACAGCGATTTTTTTCTTTTAAGTATACTTTCACATATTCCATATTAACATTTGTGAAATTAATTTAAACCTAAATAGTATATTTTGAACTTTACGTTAAATCAATGTTTTATACGCGTGGCGCATAAAGTAAAATTTCGAGTTTAGAAAAGCCTGTAAATTTGGTTTGGTCGCTTCGCTTCGCGGAGAAACACTCGTTAAAAGCTTTAAATTGAACGCTTTTATAGAAACAACGGCGGTCTAAAAATTCATATCGAAAAATTGTTATATGTATACCAAAACATAAAAATTCCCCGTAAAATAATTTTGTGTTGTTTTTCGAAAGCATATGTGTGAACGAAAAAAAATCATGCAAATATATTTTTGGTGAATACATATAAATTTATTGGTAAATGTACATGTGTACATTTGCCAATAAATTTATATGTATTCACCAAAAATATATAATTGTTGAAAAATGTATAAATAACCATGCATTGAATAATTAATAAATTTACATTTATTTACCGAATGAATTACGAAATTCATCTGTAAATAAAAAAATACATAAGCTTTTAACTAAGTTTAGCATTTGCTTTGTTTTTTTTAAAGAATTACTAAACAAATAAAATAAATGTGTTATGAGATACATAGAAAATTTGGTAAATGTGTATAACCAAATTTCTACGTATCTCAGAACACATTTATTTTATTTGTTTAGCAATTCTTTAAAAAAAACAAAGCAAATGCTAAACTTAGTTAAAATCTTAAGTATTTTTTTTATTTACAGAAAACGTAGAAAATTCACGATTTATTGGTTTCCAGTGGGGGCAAGTATCTGGGGCTGTCAGATTTTCGTGTTTGTGAAGCAATATTTTTTTACAATCTTGGTTCTCGTTAAAGATTTAAAAATGTATCTTTACTAAAGTTGCTTGGCTTTAAGAGTGGCATAACCTAAATGTATTTTTAATAATAATAATAATAATAAACGTCTTTATTTATACAAAAAAGATACAAGGTGTAAAGTCTATAGCAAAATTGCATAGGCGAAGTTCAGTCGATCTGGTAGTCAGATCAACTGCTCTTCCACTTAACCTATCTATAATTTAATTAATTTTATGTACATAGGGTGCGCCACAAAGACAGTAGAGGATGCAACTTGCTTATTTTAAATGGATCATCCTGTATATAATTTGGTTATTGAATCACTCTTTAAAATTTAGTGTCATTTTAGTAAAAAAACAATCGTTCCAATTTGTACCATTTTGAAGTTATTTGACATTTATGGATAAAAATGACGTTTGTAGTTGTTTCGTGAACCTAAAATGTCTCTGAAAGTAAGTAAGATAGAGAGTTGTTGTGTTACCCATTCTCTTGAGAATAGAGGGCGCTATCGCTTGCACTATATAGTGGTTGCGCTTAGCTGATTTGGCTAACTGGATAACCCGATTAAGACTACACCCAATACCAGAAATCGCCGCCATCGGCGATAGTTTAAACTTGAATTAATTTAAGAATTAAATTAATTCAAGTAAAAATCTAATACAAACACCCACCGAGGAAAAAAGAAACAAATCCGGTAGCCCCTGCCAATCGGATAACCCACAAGAAAATAAGTCATAGTCAGTCTGAAACTTATTATGTAGGAAGAAAACAAAAAATGATTTGGCTGCGAAATAAAGATAGTCGAATTTACAAATTTTCAATCAAGGGTAATTTGACTTTTTTAAACAGAACCGTATAACTCTTTTAACACCAATCGACTTAAAATGCAATTCTCTTTCGATTCGGTTTGTCATTTTTATCAATTTGGTTAGGTTTTAATCAAAAGTATTAATATTCTTTAATATGACAATATATAATGTAAAACGGAGATTCCGTAAATAAATTAAATTAAATCTGTAATGTTCAAGTTTTTAAGATAATTGTATTACACCTACAGATACAAAACTATTGACAACATCTAAAGGAATTTTATTTTGAGTCGATTGATGCAGGAAAAATTATATTGTTCCATTTATAAAAATCAAGTTACTCTTGATTCAAAATCGACAATTTTTATTTTTATATCATAGATAAACAGAGTAATCGCAACAAAAGAATGATGAAAACACAATATATAATGTAAAATGGAGATTCCGTAAATAAATTAAATTAAATCTGTAATGTTCAAGTTTTTAAGATAATTATATTACACCTACAGATGCAAAACTATTGACAACAACTAAAGGAATTTTATTTTGAGTCGATTGATGCAGGAAAAATTATATTGTTCCATTTATAAAAATCAAGTTACCCTTGATTCAAAATCGAAAATGTTTATTTATAAATCATAGATAAACAGCTTAATCGCAACAAAAGAATGATGAAAACCACAACTCTCTATCTGATTTAGTTTTAGAGATATTTTAACTTTATGAAACCACTGCAAACATCATTTTGTCTAATACTGGTTGATTTAAATTAAATTTAAATTAAAACACTTGGTTTGTTTCACTTATTTATATTTTCTCCGACTAGTTTCGACCATTCGCCATTTTCAAGGAGGAATTTTTGTCTGTTAATGTCAAATAACTCCGAAACTTAAACTAAATGTTTTTAACAAAATGACAAGCAATTTTGATGAGGTATTCAGAAACCTAATAATATACAGGGTGATCTATTAAATGAAGCAAGTTGCATCCGCTACTGTCTTTATGGCGCACCCTGTATTCATAAATATATTTTTAAGTTATGCAGCTCTTTAAGTTTAGCAACTTTGGTACAGATTTTTTTTCTATCTTTAACAAGTACTGAGAAATCCTCCTAGAACGCACTAATGGGACACCCTGTATATAAGTGAGGAGGTGAAATATTATTTCCGGTGATCTATTAAAAATAAGCAAGTTGCATCCGCTACTGTCTTTATGGCGCACCCTGTATTCATAAATATATTTTTAAGTTATGCAGCTCTTTAAGTTTAGCAACTTTGGTACAGATTTTTTTTCTATCTTTAACAAGTACTGAGAAATCCTCCTAGAACGCACTAATGGGACACCCTGTATATAAGTGAGGAGGTGAAATATTATTTCCGGTGATCTATTAAAAATAAGCAAGTTGCATCCGCTACTGTCTTTATGGCGCACCCTGTATTCATAAATATATTTTTAAGTTATGCAGCTCTTTAAGTTTAGCAACTTTGGTACAGATTCTTTTTTTCTATCTTTAACAAGAACTGAGATATCCTCCTAGAACGCACTAATGGGACACCCTGTATATAAGTGAGGAGGTGACAAATTATTTCCGCATCTGGTACCACTTGACCATGCTATGCCACTGGTTTTAGTTACACAAAGTTAGTCAAAAATATATGAGCCTTTTATTATTGTGCAAAATATAATTCGAACAGCGTTTACCACTCCCAGGCTAAGCATGAAGTAAAATTTCGAGTTTAGAAAAGCCTGAAAATTTGGTTTGGTCGCGTAGCGCGAAGCGCGGAGCGACCAAACCAAATTTTCAGGCTTTTCTAAACTCGAAATTTTACTTCATGCGCCACGCGTACAAAACATTGAAATATTGTAAAGTTAGAAATTCACTGAAAACTTTTTTTGAAATGGGTAATAATCAAAATATTTAAATAACAAAATAATTTTCACACATTTTCAAGTTTGGTCAAATAATGCAGTGTATCAAATTTACTTATTTTGCAATTGAATTAATAACAAAAATTAAATTTAAGCTTAATAAAGAAGTGGAAACACTTGTTAGAAGTTTTATATTAAACAATTTTATAAAAACAACGAATGCTTCAACATTTATATGTATATATATATACTGTATACAGTATATTTTGAACTTCACCTAAAAACAGTGTTACATACACGTGGCGCATGAAGTAAACTTTCGAGTTTAGAAAATCCTGAAAATTTGGTTTGGTCGCTCCGCGAAACCAAATTTTTAGGCTTTTCTAGACTCGAAATTTTACTTCATGCTTAGTTTGGGAGTGAAAAACAATTGTTTGAATAATATTTTGCACATTAATAAAAGGCTCGTACATTTTATACTAATTTTCTAACCTCGAGATTTTTCTTCATGCTTAATCTGCGATTGGAAACACTCGTTAGAAGCTTCAAATTAATGGCATTTAAAAAAAACGACGACATTTTCAGCATACACATCGGGATATGAATACCTGATAGAAAAATTCCATGTATATCCGTTCACCAAAATCAAATTAAATTTGCTTCAATTAAGAGAATACCGCTCGCTCGTCTATCTGAGAGCGGAATGGAAATCGGAGTCCATTCGCAATTTTAATTAAGTGATTTAACATTCCAGTCGTCTACATGTAACCGAAGTCGATTCGGTAATTGCAGTGCTCGTTCTGAAAAGGCGGGATTTACCCCGAAATGAAAACGTATACAAAGCTCCGGGAAAGAGGGAAATAAAACACGGAAAAACGACCCCAAGACGAGACCCCGAAACCAGTGGCCACTACTTGTTATCTCTTCAATTTATTAACGGACATCACTGGGAAAAACGCTTTTCGCTCTCTCGGTGCACGCTTAAAGGGACAGATTTTCATCGAATCAAGTCTTTGCAAACCCTTTTTTTTGCTCGATTTAGTTTTTCTTTATTACTGGGATTAATGAATAAGAAAATATTTAGTTAATTGATGAGGCGGATACATGATGAAACTCCATAATACTATTTGAAATAAAACAACACAGTTTGGAGGGTTTCACTTTTATTGTTGAACACTGCAACATGTTTCACCACACAGTGGCTTCATCAGGCAGATGAAATAATGAAATTATTTCATCTGCCTGATGAAGCCACTGTGTGGTGAAACATGTTGCAGTGTTCAACAATAAAAGTGAAACCCTTCCAACTGTGTTGTTTTATTTCAAATAAGAAAATATTTGTTAAGTGTTATGTGAAGAAGGTGGTAAAACAATATTTGTTAAGTGTAATTTAAAGAAAGTGGTAATTAAATATTTGTTAAGTGTAATGTAAAGAAACTGTTAAAAACATATTTGTTAAGTGTAATGTAAAGAAACTGTTAAAAACATATTTGTTAAGTGTAATGTAAAGCAAGTGGTAAAAACATATTTGTTCAAAAAAATATAGTTAATGCCTGTTTGCACCCAAGTCGATTAACTTAATCAGTGATTAGTACTTTTTAAAAACACAACAATTATATTTACAAATTGTTTACACGATTGCATATTTATAAAAGAGACATGCTTAGGATATTTTACAAATTTATAACATTCTTATGTTCCAGAAATTTGACTCAATCAGAGGTTTAATCAATGATTAGTGGATAATTAAAGCTAATCGGTTAGGGTGCAAATGGATCAAAGTCTAATCAAATGTTTATTTTTTACAAATATTAATACCTTCTTTTAAAAAGTTTGAGATGGAGAATTTGGGTTCTAAATAGCTAAGATCATTCTATATATATGTATTCGTGAGTTATGTGAAGATTGTTGTAATAGAAATAAATAGCGGTTTATTTCCTTTTTTCACTGTTTTTATTTAAGTACTATATGAACATTTCGTACACTAAGTGTCCATTATCAATAGTTAACTATTGATAATGGACACTTAGTGTTCGAAATGCACATACAGAGAATTTTATGTAACACCGAACATTTTCATAACGAGAATTTTTCTTTAAAGTATCCATATACAAACGTTGCACATTTTCCAATGCTCGGTTTATTAAAAGAATCCAATTTGAAGCTTTAAGCGAGTGTTTTCCACTCCCAGGCTAAGCATGAAGTAAAATTTCGAGTTTAGAAAAGCCTAAAAATTTGGTTTGGTCAGGCTTCTCTAAACTCGAAATTTTACTTCATGCGCCACCGGTACAAAACACTGATTCAATGTAAAGTTTAGCGGTGTGTTTTAAACTTCTTAATATGTCAGTGTTTTGTACCGGTGGCACATGAAGTAAAATTTCGAGTTTAGAAAAGCCTGAAAATTTGGTTTGGCCGCTCCGCGCTTCGCGCTACGCGACCAAACCAAATTTTCAGGCTTTTCTAAACTCGAAATTTTACTTCATGCTTAGCCTGGGAGTGGAAAACACTCGCTTAAAGTTTCAAATTAAATTCTTTTAATACACCGAGCATCGAAAAATATAGAACGTATGCATATGGATACTTAAACGAAAAATTCTCGTTATGAAAATGTTCGGTGTACATAAAACTCTCTGTATATGTAATCGTGAGTTATGTGAAGATTGCTATAATAGAAATAAAAAGCAGTTAAATTCCGTTCTTCACTGTTTTAATTTAAATCCTATATGTACATTTCGGACACTAAATGTCCATTATCAATAGTTAACTATTGATAATGGACACTTAGTGTTCGAAATGTACATACAGAGAATTTTATGTAACACCGAACATTTTCCTAACGAGAATTTTTCTTTGAAGTATCCATATGCATACGTTGCACATTTTCCAATGCTCGGTTTATTAAAAGAATCCAATTTGAAGCTTTAAGCGAGTGTTTTCCACTCCCAGGCTAAGCATGAAGTAAAATTTCGAGTTTAGAAAAGCCTGAAAATTTGGTTTGGTCGCGTAGCGCGAAGCGCGGAGCGGCCAAACCAAATTTTCAGGCTTTTCTAAACTCGAAATTTTACTTCATGCGCCACCGGTACAAAACACTGATTCAATGTAAAGTTTAGCGGTTTGTTTTAAACTTCTTAATATGTCAGTGTTTTGTACCGGTGGCGCATGAAGTAAAATTTCGAGTTTAGAAAAGCCTGAAAATTTGGTTTGGCCGCTCCGCGCTTCGCGCTACGCGACCAAACCAAATTTTCAGGCTTTTCTAAACTCGAAATTTTACTTCATGCTTAGCCTGGGAGTGGAAAACACTCGCTTAAAGTTTCAAATTAAATTCTTTTAATACACCGAGCATCGAAAAATATAGAACGTATGCATATGGTTACTTAAACGAAAAATTCTCGTTATGAAAATGTTCGGTGTTACTTTAAACTCTCTGTATATGTAATCGTGAGTTATGTGAAGATTGCTATAATAGAAATAAAAAGCATTTAAATTCCGTTCTTCACTGTTTTAATTTAAATACTATATGTACAATTCGGACACTAAGTGTCCATTATCAATAGTTAACTATTGATAATGGACATTTAGTGTCCGAAATGTACATACAGAGAGTTTTATGTAACACCGAACATTTTCATAATGAGAATTTTTCTTTGAAGTATCCATATGCATACGTTGCACATTTTCCAATGCTCGGTTTATTAAAAGAATCCAATTTGAAGCTTTAAGCGAGTGTTTTCCACTCTCAGGCTAAGCATGAAGTAAAATTTCGAGTTTAGAAAATCCTGAAAATTTGGTTTGGTCGCGTAGCGCGAAGCGCGGAGCGGCCAAACCAAATTTTTAGGCTTTTCTAAACTCGAAATTTTACTTTATGCGCCACCGGTACAAACCACTGATTCAATGTAAAGTTTAGCGGTGTGTCTTAAACTTCGTAATATGTCAGTATTTTGTACCGGTGGCGCATGAAGTAAAATTTCGAGTTTAGAAAAGCCTGAAAATTTGGTTTGGCCGCTCCGCGCTTCGCGCTACGCGACCAAACCAAATTTTCAGGCTTTTCTAAACTCGAAATTTTACTTCATGCTTAGCCTGGGAGTGGAAAACACTCGCGTAAAGCTTCAAATTGAATTCTTTCAATAAACCGAGCATCGAAAAATGTGCAACGTATGCATATGAATACTTCAAAGGAAAATTTTCGTTATGAAAATGTTCGGTGTTACAGAAAACTCTCTGTATAGTACTTAAATAAAAACAGTAAAGAAAGGAAGAAAAGGAATATAACCGCTTTTTATTACTAAAGATCATTCTCTTAGAGAAAAATGCACACACTCAAAAAAAATATACGAGTATGCCAAGTAACGTGATGATATCAATCTTTCTACAACGTCTGTTTAATTAAACACGCAGCATGTTTGAATCAAACAAGTTAGAATGTTTGACGGATACACGTTACTTGGAAGACGCGTATATACATAAAGAAATTACTTGATTAAAGTTTTTTTTTTTTATTTGGATTGATGATCCTGGCATAAACTCTCGCCACAGCCATATCTCTTATGTATTTTTATGCTAATTATTCTCATTCGGACAGACACATATTTATACCACACCCAGGGTCACGACGAAACATTATTTTTCCCGTGCACGGGAATCGAACCCGAGTTTGTGGCTCGCCGAACGATACAGCCCGGCGACGTTACCGCTTGGCCACCACCTGCCCTTGATTAAAGTTATCAATAATTTTTTTAGAAGTGGACTTATAAAACTGCTTTAATATTTACTTTACTAACTCTTATTTTTCGAGAGCTTAGAGCACTTTCAGTTTGCCGATAAAGTTCAAAAGTTTTTTTGGATCGGTGGTCACTCGAAAATAAAATTAATTCAATTTCAGTCTGTGAAGCGCGCAATTGATACAGAGCAGAAGTTTGCGACCTGCATTCTAAAATGAAACTAATTTAATCAGACATTCGTGTTCCTTTACTGTTGCACCGAATTATTTCTGGTCGAATAGTTTTGTGTTTGTGGTCAAAAGCTCGCGAGTTGATTCAATAAAAAAAAAATAATAATAAACAATATTTCACACTTCGTTCATTGGATTCAAATATTTTGGGAATTAACTCATAACAATCACTTGATAAAATAGATTCTTTTGAATAAAGCTTTTGTGATTGGTCACGGAGCAGGAAATAACACATGGAATAATTCTGCTTTCGTTTTTTGAAAACACATGCGTGAATAAACAAAAAAAAAATAATGCGATTCGAGTTTTCTTAAATGCGCCGGGTATACTAAATGTATCGTTTGTTCAATAAAAAAAAAAACCTCTAGAGTGCCATGATTTAATCTTTTTTTAAATTTAAGTTGGCTACGCCCTTTAGAAATTGTCATATTAAACGTCAGACATAATAATTATAATGTATAATTTCAGAGTTGCCAACCTACAATTTATTCCATGGCACTCTACAGGTTTAATTTTATTGAACATACTATATAACATGATACACCTTAGCTTAGATTCAGCCTTGTTTGAATGTTTAGTGCCTCCTGTAGTTGCCAATAAAATGTTCTTTCCCCGGTTACGGTTAATGAAATATTGCGTATTATTCATAAACAGAAATATAAAGCAGTTGAGCCGGTTGGAATCACATTCCAATGAGACTAGTCAAACAATGCAGCGACTTAATTGCTCTTTTTGTATACGATTTAGCTAATGTATCAATCTCTACTGGAAAATTCTCCAATTTAGTAAACACATCAAAAAAAATACTAGTACTTATCAAGGGCAATGTTCACAGTATTGATAATTATAGACCTATTTGAATTCTTAGCTGCTTTTCAAAAATATTGTTATTGAAAGATTATTTGAGTTTTCAAAGTCTAATAATTTGACCAGAGGCTAAACTAGAAAATCTATGTAGACAACATCACCGCCAAAGCAGTAGGGGCAACATGGGCTTGCCGTAGACTATTTGGCAGAAGATTGGGTTTATACCCCAAGATGATATATTGGCTTTTCATACCGGTGATAAGACCAATAATCACTTATGGTTCCGTTGTCTGGTGGACAAAGACAACGGAGAGTACAATCCAAAGCTCAGCAAGGTTCAAAGGCTGCCATGTTTGGGCATCACAGGGGCTATGAGCACTTGCCCTACTGGAGCAATGGGGGCTATGCTAAACCTCACACCAATGCATCTGCGCGTAAAAAGCAAAGCTGCTTTAGACGCCTTAAGAATAATCCAGACAGATACTCTAAAATATGGACATTTTAATGGGCACCTAAAAATCCTCAGCACTGTGTGCTAAAGAGCGGTATACATGCCCAAAGACTACATGTCAACTGTCTACGCATTCTATACAACGATTGAAGTGGCTATCCAAGGCCTCCATAATGTTGCAGCGAAAGTCAAGCAGTTACAAGACTCCTTTTCATTCCTCCTTGAAGATGACCAATGGTCGAAACTAGTCGGAGAAAATATAAATAAGTGAAACAAACCAAGTGTTTTAATTTAAATTTAATTGAAATAATCCAGGATTAGTTACAAGACTTCTCGATAGGTTGGTTCACTGACAGATCTAAAACTGAAAATGGAGTCGGAATCGGTATCACTGGCCCTCGATTCGAGTCATCGAAGGCCTAGGGACGGCCCCATCGATATTTCTGGCAGAAATCGAGGCCTTGAACACATGCGCTCAAGTATGTTTAGAAAGGGGCTACAACAAAAATAGGATATGCTAATGCTCAGACAGTCATGCTGCATTAAAGGCAATAAAATCACCTATTCGTAAGTCTATATCTGTCTGGGAGTGTAAACTATCCCTATAGCAGCTGGCCAGGAACAACATAGTTAAACTGCTCTAGGTTCCAGGTCATGCAGGAATCAAAAGTAATGTAATTGTCGACAGCCTTACCAAAATAGCTCGAAACTCCATTTGTTGGACCAAAACACCATAGTGGAATAACTACATACGCATCAAGGGAATAATCTAGGAGTGGGAAGATGCTGCCAAAAGTGCTCACCTGAGAAACACATCTGGCTTGAGGTAGGCGAAAAGGTTTATTGCCTTCTCTGCCGTAAGAACCAAACAGTTTCTCAGGCTAAGCAAGGGCAACCTAAGGCTCATAACCGGCCTTCTAACCGGACACTGTCCTCTGAAATACCACCTCACTAAGATGGGTTAGACAACTGATGCCAGTTGCAGATTCTGCAACGAGGCACAAGAAACAGCAGAGCACCTACTGTGTGAATGCTCTGCCGTATCCCTTCAAAAAGAGAACCACCTGTCATCGGTCACTTTAAAGCCTTATGACATGGTACACATTAACCCTCAAGTTATTGTAGACTACGCAAGAGGTCTAGACATTGAGGGACTCAAGTAGGTCAGGGATAACTACAAAAGATCTTTCAGGTCGAGGTAATTTTAGAAGGCCCAGAGGCCATACGACCCACCGACCTCATAGGTCATAGAAATTGATACACCATAACAGTACTTTCGTGTATCTTGATATATATTTTTTTTTTTTTACTTAATAACGTAATATTATTTTATTTTTCGCTGAATATACATTTCATGGTCAAACGAAAAAATAAAATAAATGATGACAATAGTTTAAAAGGTCGTGAAACAAACGAGGCGAGCACATTAAAACGATAGAATTAATAACATCGAAAACGAGCGGCCAACGAGTAGCATAAATAAAAAGGGTTTTAACGTCGCCCCCATGTTTTGCAAAACGCATAAATATTTCATTACAAAACGAGGCCCCCTCCCCACTACAGTTATCCCTGTTTCTGTCTGCGCCACAAACAAAATTACACCACCGGGCGTTGGTATGCATTGGCCACTAAAAAAAAATAAAGTTTAGTTTCGAAATAAAAGCGCATTTGATGGTAATACGAATTGAGTCGCGGTGATTAAAAACAATACGACGGGAAAAATGCGGACAATCAACGCGTTTTTTTTTTTTGTTTGTTTTAGATGAAAATAGAGAGGAATGCAAATTGGTCGCGGGGATTAATGGTGATGAAGAAGAGGTCGTGTGGTTTTTTATAATTGTGGAAATTTGCATACAGTGATTAATTTCTCCGTTCGTCCATAAATGTATATTCGTACCATCGGTGAACATAAAATGTTGGGATAAATCGAAAATTAGATAATGTTATATATCACCAAATTTATACCGGCAGAGTCCATAAATATATTTTCGTACCATCGGTGGACATAAAATGCTGGGATAAATCGAAAATTAGATAATGTTAAATATCACTAAATTTAATATATAAAATTACGAAAAAACTATTCGTGAAAATGCAAACAATGTCTTAATTAATAAGACAACTTAAGACGATAAATATGCATTGAAACAACTACTGCCCATGCAAATACACCTCCGGATATTGAATTATACAATGAAATATTTAAAATCTTATTTAATTTGTAGTAAAAACTGTTTTTATTCCTTACTTCACTTTTATTTTTATGTGTTAGATGTACATTTCGAGTGCTAAGCACTCATTATCAATAACTAATTTAGTTATTAGTTATTGATAATGAGTGCTTAGCACTCGAAATGTACATCTAACACATAAAAATAAAAGTGAAGTAAGGAATAAAAACAGTTTTTTCATTGTGATTAAATACTCCACATAACTCAAATCAAACAATTAGTAATTTGTAGTAGTTGTTTCAATGGATATTTATCGTCTTAAGTTGTCTTATTAATTAAGACATTATTTGCATTTTTACGAATAGTTTTTTCGTAATTTTATATATTATGTTTAAAGTGTGCAAACTATAAGAAGCGTAAGCTTATTTTCTCGAATTCAAATAGTTTTGAATTTGAATTTATCACTAAATTTATACCGGCAGAGTCAGGTATTTTAAAGATAGGTTAATAATTCTGTTATGAGGCATAATTTAAAATGCATATAGTACTTGTAAAAAATTATTGTAAATAGAATTTATCTAATAATCTCTCAAAACATATACAGGGCATTTCATATGAAAACATAATTGCTGTCATTTTTCCAGAAAATATGTAGGCCATGGAAAAATAATGTTTTCCATCTTATAGATCACGTTGCATATGATAAGTTTAATATTAAAATGTTTTCTGTATCTTTGATATTTTAGCAGGTGCTTTACATTAAAAATCAACCACCCTGTATATCAAAAGTGAATTGCGGTAAAAAAATTGCAAACTGCAACTCCATAGACATACAAATTTGACCGCATTTCTTCGAATTTCTCGCCTAGTTAAATGAAGCGAGCTCTACTAATGTTTTTTTTTTATCTAAACTTATTTTACACCTTTAAATTTCAGTGCACATATCACAATTATTTTATGATTAACGTTTTATTGCACGAAAAATACAACTTTTAAAATCCTTGATTATTTTAAAGATACCCAATTTTTCTCCATTTTTTTTATTTTCCAAGGGAACATTTTTGTGTGTATATTTATCTAAACTTATTTTACAAATTCAAATTTCAGTGCACATATTACAATTATTTTATGCTCAACGTTTAATTGCATAGAAAATACAACTTGTAAAATCCTTAATTGTTTAAAAGATACCCAATTTTTCTCCATATTTTTTTTCTCCGAGGTTAAGTTTCTGTGTGTATATTCTGATTTATATCAATACCGCTCATATTAATAATAATAATGATAATAATTTATTTATTTGTAAGTGGACATAAAAATATGTATTACAATAGTCAACATGGTTATATATATATAATTTTCTTAAAATCTAATATAAAAAGTATTATCAAATTAAACAGAAACACACACAAAACATTAAAACAATTTCAAACATCAATCATTTAAATATTCTGGTATTGAATAGTATGCTTTCTCTATTAGCAGTAATTTAAGCTGATATTTAAAGTCCTTAAGTGATGATAAATGTTTTATATTTTTTGGCAAATTATTAAATAAAGTTACACACATATAATAAGGACTTTTTTTAAATAGTGTCGTGGAATGAGAAGGCACAGCAAGTTCATTCCGATTACGAGTTACTGCAACTTTGTGGAATTTAGAATTTGTACAAAATTTATTTTTGTTACAAAAAACATATAATCCCGAATATTGACCCGAAACTAATATTTCGGCGTAGGCGCCCCGGGTTTTGTGTAAATTTCCCCTGTCTGCGGGACGGAGTCCTGATTTCCGGGAAGCCACCCTTCGAGCCTCCCTCAAGGAGACCGCACAATGTCAACCCTACCAACACTACATCCACCCCTCTTCCTTTCTGGGACCATTAAAAATTCACCAGGCGTACGCCTTATAAATCACACGACAACGACACAAAGTTAAACAGGAACACTATTAATAATTCATCGCGGACGTTTACCATTCTTACCAATCGTTAACTTTGCACAAGCACCGATTATAAATACAGTAAGGAAAAAAAACTATTGTTACTAAACGTTGATAAAGTTCGTGTAAACATTTTTTTTTTCGGGGAAAATAAGTAGCTTAAATTGTTTTTAATATTATCAAGAATGTCTGTGATTAATTAATCTTGTCCTAACCTAAAACACACAACCTGCATCATAGAAATAAATTCTTGAAATGTCAAATTTGATTGGTCATATTAAAAAGAACAAATTATAAATTGTTCTTTTTCCATGCCTACCCATTCTTAAGATAATCAATTTTAAAATAATTTGTTTTATATTTTAAAAAATCTAATAAACCAAAGATGGTATTATCAATGTTAGAAATAACGTAAGCTAATTATTTTCCTTTTAAAACAATTCTAGAGATGCTCAGCTTGAATGAAAGCGTGTTGAGAAAATTGATTAAAAAAATGTTTGAACTACGAGCGCCTGTACTAAACACAATTTTAAAGACATAAAAATCTAACTCCACTCAAATCAAAGCTTAATTAGTTCTTAACACGCTGCCTTCCAATAATAATTAATTCATTTAAAAATTCAGTAGTTTCTTAATACTTTTCTTAAAAAACTATCTTTTTTAATATTTCTAATTTCTGCACTCAAATAGTTTTCTTGTTTAAATTTCTCAGCTCAATAAATTACATGCGTTCGGCTAAGGATTAAACAAGCTTAAATTTGAGCTCTAACAGTTTTTAAAGACTTAATAATTGTGATTAGTACAAGCGCTTACATTTCGACTAAGTAAATTTATTGATTTGCTATAGTTAATAAACGTTAATAAAATTGGCGTAAACAGTTTTTTCTGAAGAAAAAAATTAGTTTAAATTGTTTCTATTGTCATTAAGTGTGTCTGTGGATTTTCAGAGATTTAAAAAAAATAAAAATGTTCATGTGAAAATTGATTTTCATCCATACGAATTAAATTTTCTGGGCTTTTCTAAACTCGAAATTTTACTTCATGCGCCACGCGTATAAACCACTAAAATATTGTGAAATTTATGTATATTCGAACTACACTTGAAATCTGTGTTTTATACGCGTGGCGCATGAAGTAAAATTTCGAGTTTAGAAAAGCCCAGAAAATTTGTCTCGGGTCGCTGCGCGACCCTCGACAAATTTTCACGGGGCTTTTCTAAACTCGAAATTTTACTTCATGCTTAGTCTGGGAGTGGAAAACACTCGTTTAAAGCTTACAATTGAACTGTTTTAAAAAACAACGAATGTCTCAAAATTTACAGCTTATGCATGTTTAGCAAAAGGAAAAATTCAATTCATTGTAAGTTAAGTTATCTCCTACGAAAATTTCAATTTTTAAATAATTTTTTGTATATATTTGTATAGTATTGAGCGTTACTACGTATTAATATTTTATACCATTTTATTTTAATATTTCAACTACTCGAGTTTCAACTTGAAAATGACACTAAATACGTTATTTTCAAGTTGAAACTCGAGTCGTAGAAATATTAAAATAAAATGGTATAAAACATCAAAACAATCCTAAATATTGATTATTTATTTTTTTAATTTTTTCAAAAATTAAAAAAAACACAGACTAGTATCAATATTAGAAACAATGTAGGCTAATTATTTTCCTTTGAAAAAAAAAAAATCTTGAGACACTCAGCTTGAACAAAAGTGTATTAAAAAGTGACTTGAAAAATGTTTCAACTTTGAGCGCCTGCACTGATCACAATTTTAAAGATACAAAAATCCACTACAACTCAAATTAAATCCTAATGGATCCAATGTCATTGACTGTTAGATCTTTAGTTCAGTAATAATTTAGGTGGCTGTAATCAAGGTAACTCTTTATATGGTTTTTGTTATTTTTGTTCAGTAATAATTTAGTCGGTTGTAATCAATGTAATTCTTTATATGATTTTTATGTTTTTTGTTATTTTTGTCATATATTACAATATGTATATGTACACTTATGTAATTAAATGGAGATTCCGTTAATAAATAAATAAATAAATAATTGATGCCAAATACAATCCCTTTAATATTAATTAATTCTCCTAAAAATTTTGAATATACTTAATATTCTGCTGAAAAAACTAACTTTTTCAATATTTCTAATTTCTGCACTTAAAGAGCTTTCTTGTTTAAATTTTACAACTTATTGAATTACATGGAAAAGCATTCGGTTCAGAAATAAACAATCTTTTATATGAGCCGCAACAGATTTCAAATATTTAACCCTTTACTGCTCAAATTTTTTGTTTTGGTTAAAAAAATTACATGATATGTAATTTTGGTCATAGATTAAGAAAAAAATAAGTAAAAAAATCAATTGTTGATATTTTTTTAATTATTGTTGTTTTTAATAAAGATGCAAATATGTATCATTTTACATTATGTAATTGATTTTTAGGTTGAACAGATTACAAAATGATGCATTTATGCTACACCACAATTTTTTATTATATGTACTTAAGGCATGTTATAACTTTTTTTTCACAATTCACATTTGATTTTTCTACTTTTTCGCGATGTTTTTGTGAGCGCAATTTTGCAGCAATTGTAATGCGGTTTTTTGCAAACGATAAAGAATACCTTGTACTTTCATAGACAAATTTTAAATTTGAAAATATTTCTTAAGTGGGGCAGTTGCGGCTTCTCGTAGTAGGGCTTGCAAAAAGTGTACCGTTTCGCGGTACCAGAAATAATTCGAAATCTGTTAATCTAAAACAAAAAACTTCGATATTTGACTCTGCCTTATTCTCTACATTGATTATATTTTCACTGATTGTTTCTAAAACTGGTGTATTCAACATATTTTCAATGGGTATATCGTAAAAAAAAATTGGAATATTTTCAAAATCGAACAGTTCTGCAGGCACACATGAGTCTAAAGATTTGTTAGTTTCATTATCAACGAAATCTTCTTGGTTGATAACATTTTCTTCTTCAGAGGAAACTTCGAATTCATCGTCACTGTCTGATAAATGAGCGATTGCCTCTTCTAATTCTTTCTCAGTCAGTGGCCTCCTTCTATTCCAACTTTTCCAATCCATTTGTGGTTGTTCTAAAAGTAATGATGAATATTCAAAAACTATAACAGCCAGTGTCTACAATGTGAACACACACTGTAGCACATTTGCATCAAATTGTGTTTTGGGTACGTTTGTATTTTACACTGTTATGCAAAATGATGCAGAAGTGCAACGTATTAAATTTAGCTTATAACTTCTACATTTCAATTGATATAATTAAATAAACAACAGAAAACGTTTAAACACACATGTATTACCTTGGGGTATTTTTGCTGTTCGTAAATACACACAATTATATAAATGTTTAAGTCACAAAATCACTGCACGCGCTAGTTTATTATGATCTGCGGTACACTACGTTCTGTCGCCATTTACATAATGTGTATTGCACAACATGTTGCAATCTTCTTAGAACACCAATGGGAATTAGATGCCGATTCGCAACATAACGTTATTTTGGATTTTTATTATTCAAAGTATTTTATTTATGAGTTTTAATTTGCCGTTGCATATATGGATCAAAAAGCAGTAAAGGGTTAATAATTGTGATTAGTACAAACGCTTAAAGTTGGATTGAAGTAAATGTATTGAATTTCTATTGTAACTAAACGTAGATAAAGTTGGTGTTAATATTTTTTTTATGGAAATATTAAGTAGCTTGCATTAATTCTGATATTATTAAGTGTGTTTATGATTTTTGAGAGATTTTTTTAATAAAGCGCTACGTGACCAGACTAAATTTCCTAGCTTTTTTATACTCGAAATTTTACTTCATGCCATAACCTGGGAGTGGAAAACACTTGTTTAGAGCTTCAAATTAAACTCTAAAAAAAAAAAAAAACAACTAATATCTGGAAAAATACTGCATAAAATTGGGATATGTTTACTTAAAAGAATAACTCTCTGTTTATAGGAAAGTAAGCGAATATTCGATATACAAACAATAAATTTAACACAGAAATTATTTGAAATTGTCAGTGCTAATAATTGCTAAATGACATATACTTTTGTAGAATTTGTTTCCAAATTAATAAATTTTCTTTAGCTCCATTTTAGAATTATCCTGTGTAAAACAATGCAATTACCTTCCGGACTTCTTACACTCCTTTAGCTTTGTTTTTTTTTTTTTGGAGAGTGGACGAGGAAAGGGAAATGTTAACCGGATGCCGGTGTGGAAAAAGTGGGCGTCTACACGCTAGGAAGCTACTCAGCGTAACAATGATAAATAAATGTGAGTCGTTGGCTGTGTTCTTTCTTTTTTCGGTCTAATTCCACCGGTCTGGGAAAATTTCGCTCTCGCTCTTGTGAAAAAGCGCAGAAGTGGAAACGACGTACTCAATTTTATTAAGATATAAATTCTGATCGTGCCATGTACAGCGATGTTGCATGTTTCCGCCAGCAAAGTAGAACGCACGAATTTCGTTTTTGCAAACTGTAAATACTTCTGGCACAATCGTTACTCATAGAAAATAGTTTTGACGATTGTAAAACGCGCTGCAATTTAAAATGTATTTAGGAAAAATTGGATATGAAATCAATACAAGACGGAATTATTAAAAACATGAGGATATTTCGTGTAACAATAAAAAGACTTAATAGGTAAGGTATTTATTTATTTATAGTCCAGTCGTCAGAGACAAAAATACCAACCAACCAGCGACGGCTCGCAGACTATTTTCAGGGTCGACCAGAGACCCAAAGTAATATGTATCCGTTATTAAAAGGTGACTTTGTTGTGCAATTCCTTGTATTTACAAAGCGCCATCCCAACCTCCCATTTTGTGTGCCTTGGCGCTGTGGCCGACCCTGAAGTTAGGCCGCGAGCCGTCGCTGCACCCAACCAAGCCACAGTGTATAGAAAAAATATTTGAAACTGAAATAATCGTAATAGAGAGCCTGGTTCTGGTTCTTCGGGGAGTGCGCATTTCTGCACTGCACTTGGGCCCCATTAGGCCCATTATTAGGTTGTGCTTAATTCCGTCGATTACCCAGTCTCAGCTCAGCCAGCCTACCTGGTAAAGGTAGTCTAGCAAAGCCGGGGTGGGTAGATCCTTGTGTAGGCAATTGTAGGCGATCTTTCACCCAGTAAGGAGCCTCTAATTGACGAGAGTGCCAGGCAATCACTGTCTCACATTTTAATTCCTTTTTATGTGATTCTAGATTGGCAGTGTTTTGAATTTTTTGGTTTAGAATATTTTTCAACTCTTCTGTCGGTATTGATGTGAAGAGACTTTTCACGTCAAACGAAATTAATTCACACAATACCGACAGAAGAGTTGAAAAATATTCTAAACCAAAAAATTCAAAACACTGCCAATCTAGAATCACATAAAAAGGAATTAAAATGTTTAATAGACATTTGCAATAATCAATGCTACTTTGAGTTCAATGGGGATATATATATATTCAATCAGATGGACTACCAATGGGATCACCGTTGTCCCCTTTAATGTCAGAAATCTTTATGGATGATTTCGAAAGTAATTTACTAAAACAACCAGAAAGCAAACTTATTCAATTTTGGAAGAGATATGTAGATGATATTTTCTGCATATGGACAGGGTCAATAAGATAGAAATTTTTACAAAATATTTAAATTCATTAAATTGTCAAATTCAATTTACTATAGAAAAGGAACTTAACAATAGTCTTAACTTTTTAGATTTAACGATTACGAAATCATCCAACAATACACTAACATATAAAATATTTAGAAAAGAAACATGTACGGATACAATAATACCTATAAACTCAAACACAACATCCAAATTAAATATAGTACTTTTCATTCATTTATACACAGATTAATTAATATTCCACTTAGTAAAATAGATTATCAAATCGAACTAAACACAATTAAAACAATAGCAAAAAATAACGGTTATAAACAGGCATTAGTTGATCAAATGATTAAAAAGAAAAAACAAAAACAATTGCGAAAGTATTTTTATAGTGTGACAAAAATAGAGAAAACCTACTGGAATAGATTAGAATACGTCAATAACCTCTCACAGACAATTAAACAAACAGTTAAGGGAAAGGACAATAACATAATTTTGACTAATTCTGTTAACTTAGGGAAAATATTAGTGAATAATAAAATTAAAACCGACAATGGTCATATTAAAAAAAGCGGAGTATATGAGCTGAATTGTGATGACTGCGATGCAATATATATATACAGGACAAACGGGCAGGTCTTTTGAAACGCGATTAAAAGAACATAGGAAAGATATTCTAAATAATAAACAGACCACGGGGTTCGCAAAACATTGCATCACGGCTAATCACCTTTTCAGCTCAAACGACTGTAAAATGTTGCATTCGGGTAATAAGGGATTAGTTTTAAATTATCGGGAGGGTTTAGAAATAAGTAAAGCCATAAAGGCGGGAAAAAACGTGGTCAATGACAACGAGGACCTTTGGAATTCCCCGATAATTAGAGCGCTTATTACCTGAAATGCCGACATCTAGTATATATAATCAATTTTGCTCTTTTGTACACCATTCTTGAAAATGGCATTAAGCCGAAACTAGTTGAAAATTACACAATTTATTAGTAAAACAAATCAAGTGAATTTCAATCAAATACCTATATATAAACCAATACAATTGGTTTTGAAGAAAATATTTACTAACAGGCGTGCCAGAGCTATTCCGAGAATAAGTAGAATGTACTCGAGTATTAAATAAAAGTACTCTGCAAAATATGTACTCAAAAACTAAGTACAAGTACAGAACAATAGGTATTTAAGTACTTTTATGAGTACAAAGTAGTGTAACCCTTTGACTTATGATTTAAAATTACATTTTAAGATGCACACAGTGATTTTTTTCTTAGTGTACTTGAATACATTCCAAAAAAAAATCTAATCAAAATAAACATTTGTAAAATTAATTTGCAAGACAAAAACAAGCGGAGAGTATATATTTGAACTTCACACTACTTCAGTGTTTTATACGCGTGGCGCATGAAGTAAAATTTCGAGTTTAGAAAAGCCTAATTTGGATAGGTCGCTCCGCTTCGCTACGCGACCTATCCAAATTCTTCAGGCTTTTCTAAACTCGAAATTTTACTTCATGCTCAATCTGGGAGTGGAAAACACTCGTTTGAAGGTTGAAATTAATCTCTCTTTAAAAACAAAGAAATTTGGGAAAATTACAGCGTTTAGGTAATTTTTCTTGTCAGTATACATTGATATTTTAAAAATTAGGCCTTTGATGTTTCCTCAATTTTGCAATTTTGATTAATTTTTGTGACAGTTATGAGAGTTTGCGATTATAGTTGTTTGATTATGCCTTTTGTGGCTGTTATCAAATATTGAGATAATGAAATTTTTACACAACTCACCTTGAGTTCTTTGATATTTCCTAAACATTCCGATTTTAATTGAGTTTTGTGTCAGTTAAATATGTTGGTGAATTAAAGTAAGACACTAGAAAATGGAATTAATCTGTTTTCATTTAGGTATAATTCAAACGAGTTCCTTCCACTCCCAGACTAAGCATGAAGTAAAATTTCGAGTTTAGAAAAGCCCCGCGTAGAAAATTTGTCGAGGGTCGCGCAGCGACCCGAGACAAATTTTCACGGGGCTTTTCTAAACTCGAAATTTTACTTTATGCGCCACTCGTATAAAAACTGATTTCAGTTCAATGCCAAAACCAATATTTCTTCTTTTATTTATTCATTTATTCAGTTATCTGAGTCTATTTGATACATCTAGTAATATAGGTTTAGCACATTAAAATTTTAAATATAAAATACAATTAAAATATATAATACATGCACGATGATCGTTTAGAATACATAGTAAGCAAAAACAAGAAATAAAGGTAAAAACAGTACAAAACATTTCCAATCTTTTAGGCCACTTCTTAATAAAGCCAAAGAATACGCGAAACAGTTGCTCGTTTGTATAGAGACTAAAGGGTGCCTTTAAATATTCATATTTTGTGTTTGGGTGTCCCAAGGTAAGCCGGTAAGCTGAAAATTTGTGTGCATGTCAAGTACTGCACTTTTAATAAGATAAAAAAAAGTTTACCACTCGCACCCCCGGGCTTCCCCAAACACCACACCCGAAGGGGGTTAAAAACTGAAAACATCGATTTGCCAGAAATCTGTACATAGAAAAAAAAAATGTTTTAAACAAAAAATATAGTTGAGAGGAATTTAAACAAAAAAATGTCTTAGCACTTTTTTGTGAAATGAACCGTTTTCCTAGAAATAACGATTCAAGTAACTGGTCAATTTGATATTCGGTTACTTTGTGAAACATTTTATCTATTTAATTGAATAACACTTTTAACATGTTTGTATTCACTATTTTAAAAAAGTGAATACAAAAAAGTTGAAAGTGTTATTTAATTAAATGGTCAATTTGAATTATATTGATTTATTTAAGCAAATGCTGAACTACGAGACGGTAGAAATTCGATAACTTTTGATCGCAGTGTCCCACTGAAAAAAACTAAAAATGTATTTTAAACTGACTGAGTTCAGCTTATTGGTAGAATGATTACATTTTTACCAAAGATAAAGTCAGATTCTACAAATCTGTTATGCATATAAACGCTACAAGGCTCTGGCAGTCTTTTACGATTTACCACATTTTAATAAAATTTATATTTAATAAGGTTACGTCATATACAGAGAATTTTTCTTCTAAGTATACATATACGTTCTATTTAAAAGCTCATAACGAATGCTTCCACACACTGGATAAAGGTCAATTTTAAGTTTTTAACGATTGTTGTCCACTCCTAGACTAAGCATGAAGTAACATTTCGAGTTTAGAAAAGCCTGAAAAATTGGTTTGGTCGCGTAGCGAAGCGGAGCGACCAAACCAAATTTTCAGGCTTTTCTAAACTCGAAATTTTACTTCATGCGCCACGCTTATAAAACACTTAATTATTGTGAAATTTAAAACATACTTCTAAATCATTATGCTAAAGCAGTGTATTTTAAACTTCAAATTATTTCAGTGTGTTATACGCTGGCGCATGAAGTAAAATTTCAAGTTTAGAAAATCCTGAAAATTTGGTTTGGTCGCTCCGCTTCGCTACGCGACCAAACCAAATTTTCAGGATTTTCTAAACTCGAAATTTTACTTCATGCTTAGTCTGGGAGTGGACAACACTCGCTAGATACTTAAAATTGAACTTTATTCAAGGTGTGGGAAGATTTGTTATTAGCTTCAAATTGAACGTACGTAAAACAAAAATTCAGTGTATACTTAGAAGGTGTGTTAGAGTGTAATAAATATATTATACAGGATGTCCCATTAGTGCGTTCTCTGAAGAGTGGAAACACTTTTCAAATTAAACTTTTTCGAAAACTACGTCTGAAAATTTACGGGATATGTATACTTAAACAAAAAACTCCCTGTATGTTACAATTATTTATTAAAAAGGACTTGGTATTCCTTGCCTCACAATGACGGTTCACTTTAGATTTGGTATTATTTAAAATTGTTCTATTTCGAAAACTACAGTAGATATCACTTAGTGCTATTTATTTAGCACTTGATAAAGTAACAAATCATGATACTAACATTGTAAAAATACGGATTTTGAATACAGGGCTATTCAAAACAAGGGAACAGATTTCAAACAGTCACTTCTTTCAAACTACAAAAGATAGAACCATAGTTCCAACGTTCCTAAACAATAGTTTAAACTTGAATTTGTGTTCAGTTATTCCGGCACCAGGTACCCACAGACGCGTTTCGGACTTCAAGGTCCTCTTCAGTGTGGTCCCGATCCAGTGCTGAGGAATACTGAACATTTCTGACTATTTCAAGCCAATATGTGAAAACTATTAATGATATCGATAGCTAACGCCATCTAATACTTCATAGTGGCATCGTCAGTGACACGACCTGTATATGCACTTTGTGCATTCGTGTCACTGACGATGCCACTATGAAGCATTAGATGGCGTTAGCTATCGATGTCATTAATAATAGTTTAAACTTTGAACAGTCCAGATATAAGTTCTAACCACGGCCGCATTGGCGCTGTTACTTGTCATGTTGATTGTCTGTAGTAAAATGGCGACACAACAAGAAAAAACATTTGATGTGCTGCAATTAGTAAAACTAGAGTCTATTATTAAAGTTCAATGTGCATTTCGCAGTCAGTTTAATAAACAACTGCCTCGTCATGAGCAGATTTACCAGTGGCATCGAAAATTCGTAGACGATGGTTGCATCTGCAAAAAGAAAAGCACGGGATGTCTACGCACATGGAATGAAAATTTCGAACTTATTCGTACAGTTTACGAAAAGGAGCCCAAGCACCTCTTATGAAAATATGCGACATCGAATTTTTGAAGCTGTGAATTCAATAACTAAAGATCAGCTGATTCGTGTGTGGCAAGAAATGAACTACCGTTTTGATATTTGTCGTGTAACACATGGTGGTCATATTGAATGCATGAAAATGTAACTTTTGTCTTTCCAGGAACGTTGGAATTGTGTTTATATTTTTTGTAGTTTGGAAGAAATAAATGTTTGAAATCTGTTCCTTTATTTTGAATAACCCTGTAGAATGTTACTTAGTGCAGTTTACCTTCCACATACAGATTTTATAAGTAAGAAACTTTTGCGACCAGGTTGTTGCCTAACCTATAAAATGTACAAAATTGAATTTGTGTTCAGTATTCCGGCACCAGATACCCACAGACGCGTTTCGGACTTCAAGGTCCCCTTCAGTGTAGTCCCGACCCAGTGCTGAGGAATACTAAACCATGTCTGGTTATATCAAGCTAACATGTGAAAACTATTAATGGATTCGATAGCTAACGCTATCTATAATATGTATGTATGTGGCCCGGGAACCAAAAAGTTTCCTTATCGCTGAGTTAGAACCTTTAAATTAAATTATTTTAAAAATAAAAAAGCTGCTGAAAATTTACCAAAAACTAAAATTATTAGGATTTGTATACTTAAAACAAAAATGTTGCGTACAACCTTAATTTATTCATACTTAGATTGACGTTAATCAGGCACGGATTAATTCCAAATCTAATTAATAAACCATTTATCAACCAACTCTAAATCATCCCCCTTCTCGCGCCTATTAAATTTTCAACGCATTCTTATCAGGATTTAATGATTTACCACCCTCGTCATCATCCCCTCGCGCGGATTTACCTAAACCCCCGGCATCTTGAGTCGAAGAGGGAAGACGGCTTTGGCCGCATTCCAATCCCTTCCACCCTTCCCCCAACCCTTAACCCCTAATAGTCTCTGGATGTCAACCCCCAGAACCGATACTTTTAAAGTATTTATAGCAGTGCCGAGAGTGTTTAGTGCAAGTTTTTATAGCCCGTATATTCTTTTTTTTCTTTCTTCACTTCAAGAATATCGGGTTGATAAAGGCTGGCAAGTTAATTGGGTCTTGATGGAGTTTCTTTTTTCCCCGAGGGGTTGGTTGTTAAATTGAAGTATGGGTAGGAATAATGTATCAGGGTGGGAAGTTTTATGGCCGTTTTAGATGTTGCGCGGGTAGAAGAGATTTCGCTAATAGTTTGCTTATTGGTCGAGTTTACAAGTTGTTTATGTTGAGGGTGGAGAGGAGGGGGGTGCGGGCCGAAGGGGGGATTTCTAATTTAATGCAAGAAGTTTAATTCGATAACGGGGAAAAGAGTAATGTGGAAAATTCGAAACTCGCATTTGTTATACATTTACTTTGCGAAGATATTAATACTGGGAGGGGTTGGTTTTTCAGAGGGTGGGTTGTTTTAGTTGGATTAATTTGAAACGTTTAATAGGAATTTATACTAGGTTTAAATTAATTTGACGAATACAGCACGAATAACCTTTCATACTTTTATTTGAATTACTAAATGTATATTTCGGACATAAAGTGACCATTATCAATGGATTAACACTAAATACAAAACAGAAATTTTAAACTATATATAGACAGGCAGATTATAATACAAAAGCGGTGGGAGTGCAAAAAGGGAAAAAAACGTAAATTAAGAGGAATGGGGGTGGCGGTACAACCAGGTAAAGTGGATTAGGGGAAAAAACACAGATTAAGGTGGTGCAATTAAATCTAATAATGTATTGTGAAGTGGACTTAAATCAAAATTCAATAATTTATTTTCATGTTTTTTCATTTCAATGGCTTCTAACATGTTTAATCGATAATTTGATGATTGTTTTAATAATTTTATATTCTTTATTGTGATTTTGTGGCCGGTTTCTAGTAAGTGGTTAGCCACTGCAGATTTTTCGTAATTAGGATATTCGGCGTGTGCTAAGTATTCTTTGAATCTGGTATTTAGATTACACTGTGTTTGACCAATATAAACTTTATCACAATTACAACAATCGATTGAATTGAATTGTTGAATGTGTTCCGTAAAAGTTGCCGTAGTATAGAATTAACATAAAACGCGGGGGTTAGGTTGAATTTTTTGTATAATTTGTGAGTGGTTTTCTGAATTGGGGGAATGAATTAATTTGAATTGAATTTTGTATCTGTTGCGGTTAATCGGTGAAAGAGAGGTGGTATTATGAAGTTTAATTTTGAATGTATGTATATTAATTAATTTGTGAATGGTCTGGGGGTTATATTTGAGATTTATCGCGATACTATGGATGATGTTGAATTCCTTTTCCCTATTTTTTGTGTATAATGCTATGCTGAGGGCTCTGTGAATGAGGTAATTAAAAGATATATATAGCCTTGTCTACCCTTAGGTGTAAGGCTTCTATTTTAATAGTCTCTTTTCTATTTATCTCCTGCGTACACAAATTTGGACCACCCTCCTTAATTTCTTGCCATCTTCTCCGCTTCATTCTATTTTACATTTCCTATCTTCAGGATTGCTGTCCTTTGGTCGTTCCAGGTTTTTGTTGGTCTTCCTCTCTATTTCTTTATTCCTGCCTTCGCCTGCCAGATGTTTTTCACCTGTCTTTCATCACTCATTCTGCATAAATGTCCAAACCATTTGAGTTGGTTCAATCTATGTTATCTGCTCCTAATTCTGTCTCTCCTGGTTATACCTTTCACTCTTCTCAGGAACTTCATATCAACGGCCTGTATCTTACTCTTCTGTCTGTTTGTGAGAACCCATGATTCGCTCCCATAGGTTAGTATTGGTCTAAATACTGTTTTGTATACTGTCATTTTTGTTTTCCTATTGATGTTATACCTTTAACTCTTCTCAGGAACTTCATATCAACGGCCTGTATCTTACTCTTCTGTCTGTTTGTGAGAACCCATGATTCGCTCCCATAGGTTAGAATTGGTCTAAATACTGTTTTGTATACTGTCATTTTTGTTTTCCTACTGATGTTTTTATTGCCGATGAATGAGTTGCTCAACGCATAGAAAATTTTAGTGGCGGAGCTAATTCTTTCGTCTATTTCTTGTTCCATGTTTCCGTTTCTTTCTATTGTCACTCCGAGGTACTTGAATTGGTCGACTTGCTCTAGTTCTTGGTTGTTTATGTCTAAATTTATTCGTCTGTTGTCCTGTCCTATAACCATTACCTTTGTTTTACTGATGTTGACGTTTAGGTGTCTTTTTCGAAGTTCTTTTCCCAATATCATTAGACTTGACTTCAGGTCTTCTTCTCTGGGTGCGCATATCATCACGTCATCAGCAAACGCGCATTCAGATATTCCTACTGGTTTTAGTTTATTAAATCCTATATGTACTGTTTTCACATGCTTTTTCGTTTCTTGTAGAATATCATCCATAAATATAATAAATAGTGCTGGACTCATTACACCTCCCTGTCTAAGGCCTTTCTTGATAGGGAATTTTTCGGATTGTCGGTTATCTCTCCTTACATAGCTGCTGTTGTTATCATACAGACTTTCAATTGCGCTTCTTAATTTTGTCGTGATACCCCTTTGTCTTAAACTGTCCCATATTTGTTCTTGTGCTACTTTGTCGAAAGCTTTCTCCAGGTCTAAGAATGCTATGTATGCTTTTTCCTCTTTCAGTTTCGTTTTCTCTATCATTTGTTTTATTGTGAAAATGTGATCCTGGGCACTACGTCCTTTTCTAAAACCGCTCTGTTGATCTGCAAGTTGTCTTTCTATTGTCTTCTTTAGTCTTATTTCCAGTATTTGATCGTATATTTTTGACACAGTACTTAGTAGGGTAATTGCCCTGTAGTTTTTGCAGTCTCTAGAGTCACCTTTCTTAAATATTGGTACTATGATTCCTACCTTCCAATCAGCAGGCACTTTTTCTGTGACCCAGCATTTGTTATAGATATCTTTTAGTATAGCGGTACCATTTCTACCAAGTTATTTTGGCATCTCTGCTGTAATCTTATCGTGTCCTGCTGATTTTCCTCTCTTCGCTGATTTTATTGCTTCTATTACTTCTTCGATTTTAATCTCTTCTTCTTCTTCTTCGTCTGTCTGCTCTACCAATTCTGTATTTAATTAAAAGATGCTAGTTTACATTTCATTGGGGCATAGGAATCGGCATGGAGGTAATTAAAGGTGTGTGTAGGTTTACTAAATATTTGGAAATCTAATTTATTATTATTTCTAGTAATGAGATGATCTAAAAATAGTAAGGATTGATTGATTTAGGTTTAAATTAAATTCAATAAAATTACCAATACTTGGTTGTAGAATACTTCAAAACATTAAAAGTGTGATTCTTTTTCGTCGGGCTATTAGCTCGGGAAGTAGATATTTCAACGAGTGTTTTATTTAGTCTATGTAAGACAAATCTGTTGTAGATACATGATAAAACACTAGTTTTTTTTAACTAAAGTTCAAAATATACTTCTATACTGCTCTAGTAGCATATTGTCAACATCACTTTAAATCAGCGTTTTATACGCGCGGCGCATAACGTAAAATTTCGAGTTTAGAAAAGCCTAATTTGGCTCGGTCGCTCCGCTTCGCTACGCGCCCGAGCCAAATTTTCAGGCTTTTCTAAACTCGAAATTTTACTTCATGCTTAATCTGGGAGTGGAAAACACTCGTTTAAAGCCTGAAAATGAACATCTAATATACAGGATTATTTACTAAACACTCAAAATTAAGAATAATTTATAGGTTTATACTTTTAAAATTGATTGATTAATTTGCCAAATTGATATTTTTGCTGGATTAAAATATATTACAATAGATTTATATAAAGCGTCGTTGAATTACTCAATTTTCCAATTGATTTGCAAGGATTATTCGTCATGATATTAAGTTTAATTTGATAACGGGGAAAAGAGTAATGTGAAAAATTCGAAGCTCGCATTTGTTATACATTTACTTTGGGAAGATATTAATACTGGGAGGTGTTGGTTTCTCAGAAGGTGGGTTGTTTTAGTTGGATTAATTTGAAACGTTCAATAGGAATTTATACTAGGTTTAAATTAAATTCCATAAAATTACCAATACTTGGTAGGAATTTATACTAGGTTTAAATTAAATTTAATAAAATTACCAATACCTAGTTGTAGAATACTTCAAAACATTAAAAGTGCGATTCTTTTTCGTCGGGCTATTAGCTCGGGAAGTAGTTATTTCAACGGGTCGTTTATTTAGTCTATATAAGACAAATTTATTGTAGATAAAAGATAAAACACTAGTTTTAACTGAAGTTTAAAATATACCTCTATACTGCTTTAGTAGCATATTGTCAACATCACTTTAAATCAGTGTTTTATACGCGTGGCGCATGAAGTAAAATTTCGAGTTTAGAAAAGCCTAATTTGGCTCGGTCGCTCCGCTTCGCTACGCGCCCGAGCCAAATTTTCAGGCTTTTCTAAACTCGAAATTTTACTTCATGCTTAATCTGGGAGTGGAAAACACTCGTTTAAAGCCGCAAAATAAACATCTGCTATACAGGATTATTTACTAAACACTCAAAATAAAGAATAATTCATAGGTTTATACTTTTAAAATTGATTGATTAATGTGCCAAATTGATATTTTTGCTGGATTAAAATATATTACAATAGATTTATATAAAGCGATGTTGAATTACTCAATTTTCCAATTGATTTGCAAGGATTATTCGTCATGATATTAAGTTTAATTTGAGAACTGGGAAAAGAGTAATGTGAAAAATTCGAAGCTCGCATTTGTTATACATTTACTTTGCGAAGATATTAATACTGGGAGGGTTTAGTTTTTCAGAGGGTGGGTTCTTTAAGTTGGATTAATTTAAAACGTTTAATTGAAATTTATACAAGGGTTTAAATTAAATTCAATAAAATTACCAATACTTGATTGTAGAATACTTCCAAACAGTAAAAGTGCGATTCTTCTTCGTCGGGGTATTAGCTCGGAAAGTAGTTGTTTCAACGAGTGTTTTATTTAGTCTATGTAAGACAAATTTGTTGTAGATAAAAGATAAAACACTAGTTTTAACTGAAGTTCAAAATATACCTTAATACTGCTTTAGTAGCATATTGTGAACATCACTTTAAATCAGTGTTTTATACGCGTGGCGCATGAAGTAAAATTTCGAGTTTAGAAAAGCCTAATTTGGCTCGGTCGCTCCGCTTCGCTACGCGCCCAAGCCAAATTTTCAGGCTTTTCTAAACTCGAAATTTTACTTCATGCTTAATCTGGGACTGGAAAACACTCGTTTAAAGCGCAAAATAAACATCTGCTATACAGGATTATTTACTAAACACTCATAATAAAGAATAATTCATAGGTTTATACTTTTAAAATTGATTGATTAATTTGCCAAATTGATATTTTTGCTGGATTAAAATATATTACAATAGATTTATATAGAGCGTTGTTAAATTACACAATTTTCCAATTGATTTGCAAGGATTATTTGTCATGATATTAAGTTTAATTTGATAACGGGGAAAAGAGTAATGTGAAAAATTCGAAGCTCGCATTTGTTATACATTTACTTTGCGAAGATATTAATACTGGGAGGTGTTGGATTTTCAGAGGGTGGGTTGTTTTAGTTGGATTAATTTGAAACGTTCAATAGGAATTTATACTAGGTTTAAATTAAATTTCATAAAATTACCAATACTTGGTAGGAATTTATACTAGGTTTAAATTAAATTCAATAAAATTACCAATACTTAGTTGTAGAATACTTCAAAACATTAAAAGTGCGATTCTTTTTCGTCGGGCTATTAGTTAGGGAAGTAGTTATTTCAACGGGTCGTTTATTTTGTCTATATAAGACAAATTTGTTGTAGATAAAAGATAAAACACTAGTTTTAACTGAAGTTTAAAATATACCTCTATACTGCTTTAGTAGCATATTGTCAACATCACTTTAAATCAGTGTTTTATACGCGTGGCGCATGAAGTAAAATTTCGAGTTTAGAAAAGCCTAATTTTGCTCGGTCGCTCCGCTTCGCTACGCGCCCGAGCCAAATTTTCAGGCTTTTCTAAACTCGAAATTTTACTTCATGCTTAATCTGGGAGTGGAAAACACTCGTTTAAAGCCTGAAAATGAACATCTGATATACAGGATTATTTACTAAACACTCAAAATTAAGAATAATTTATAGGTTTATACTTTTAAAATTAATTGATTAATTTGCCAAATTGATAGTTTAGCCGGATTAAAATATATTACAATAGATTTATATTAAGCGTTGTTAAATTACACAATTTTCCAATTGATTTGCAAGGATTATCCGTCATGATAATATTAATTAAAACATAAAATATGGTCCTATATTATGGATTAATTAGTATTTACGCACATAGCGTTTTAATTTATTTCCAATCACATTACAAATATTGGGCTCATCTAGCTGAATTAAAATGAACATTTTCATTTAAAGAGATCAAAAAGTGAGGCACTGACGACGTCTATATGCTCGAAGAATTCCATCCATTGAGGCGTATTACCCTCCCCTCCTCTCTTTTGGCGTAAAACGGATGACGTTTTCAACATCTCCCTTATGTCCCCCAGTTCGCATCATTAACCGCGAAACGTCGTTATTTTAATTGAATTCTTCGTTGTTCCGCAAAATTGCAACGATTGTATTTTTCACACATGTACTCACTTAATCTTGACATCCTTAAGCCTTTCAGCCCTGGAATTTTTCTGGTGTCCAAAAAATGTTTTGTACACTGCATATTATTTATTTTTACTTTCCCCCGTATGTAATACAAAGGGAAAGTATTGTTTTCGTGAAAATTTTCGAATCAAAAATTTTAGCGGAAATATCCGTTTTGAGGTCCCCTGAGTCGAATAAGACCATTTTTGAAAAATGTCTGTCTGTCTGTCTGTCTGTCTGTCTGTCTGTCTGTCTGTCTGTCTGTCTGTCTGTCTGTCTGTCTGTCTGTGTGCGCTGTATCGCAAAAACCGCTAAAGATATCGAGATGAAACTTGAAACTTAAGCTTTTTATTACAATCAGAAGAACTGAAAAGCTTTTGGTGAAAATCGGAAAACCGGAAGTGGTACTTTACTCGTAGCGTTTTTCAGTTTTTTCAGATTTTTTCAATAAATCTTCATCAAACAAAAAATTCTTTCAAGTAAAAGTTGTAGATAATAACAAAATAAAGATATATTGTTAAATTACTTTTTGTCATAGCACTCTTAGTTTTTGAGATATTTAATAAATAGTGTTTTTTATCTAGTCATTGATTTGTGTCAGTGTGTGTGTTGATACAATTGGAAAATGTTTCAAATAAAAGTTGTAGGTAATAAAATATTAAAGATTTTTTGTATCGTCATTTTTTGCCATAGCACTCTTAGTTTTTGAGATATTCAATAAATAGTGTTTTTTATCTAGTCATTGGTTTGTTTCAGTATGTGTTGATCCAATTGAAAAATGTTTCAAATAAAAGTTGTAGTTATCAAAAAGTTGAAGACATGTTGAAAATAATAATGCTACAAATATTTTAAAAGTGATTTAATACGCAATTTACGGGGGAAAGTACTATGATGGACACATCACCATTTTTATCTCAGATATACAGACAGTTTTTTTTTAAGTAAACATATCTCAATATACTGTATACGCTGTAAATCTTCAGATATTCTTTGTTTTTACAAATATTTTAAATTAAAATTTCAAAGGAGTGTTTTCCACTCCCAGATTAAGCATGAAGTAAAATTTCGAGTTTAGAAAAGCCTGAAAATTTGGCTCGGGCGCGTAGCGAAGCGAAGCGACCGAGCCAAATTAGGCTTTTCTAAACTCGAAATTTTACTTCATGCGCCACGCGTAAAAATCACCGATTACCACTAAAATTTGATAAACATACTGGGAATTTTTCTTTTAAATATACATACATCTATGCATGACCTGTAACTTTTCCGATAATCGTTTGTTTATTAAAATTGTTTGATTTAAAGTCTTAAGCGAGTGTTTTCCACTCCCAGATTGAGCAAGAAGTAAAATTTCGAGTTTAGAAAAGCCTGAAAATTTGGTTTGGTCGCGTAGCGCTACGCGCTACACGACCAAACCAAATTCTCAGGCTTTTCTAAACTCGAAATTTTACTTCATGCTTAATCTGGGAGTGGAGAACACTCGTTTAAGACTTCAAATTAAACAATTTTAAAAAACAAACGATTATCAGAAAAGTTACAGCTCATGCATAGATTTATGTATATTTAAAAGAAAAATTCCCGGTATGTTTACCAAATTTTAGTGGTGGCAAATGTCACAGGCAGGACCGAAAGGGTTAAACTAATATCAACTCTCTTTTGACTTATTGTCGGTTAGGATAGTTTAGGTTAGCATAGGTCAGGTTAGGTTAAGTTAGGTTAGTCGCTGTTGGAAATAGACAGTTTTCAAATTCTAGTATACTTTTTTTTAGCATAGGTCAGGTTAGATTAGGTTAGTTTAGTCGCTGTTCAAAATAAACAGTTTTCAAATTTTAGTTTACTTTTTTTTAGCATAGGTCAGGTTAGGTTAGGTTAGTCGCTGTTCAAAATAGACAGTTTTCAAATTTTAGTATACTCAGTTACAGTGGCAGCTCGTTAGGATTTTTATTATTCCCTTCAGCCGATCCGACAACGGATCGAATGAGGGTAAAACCAGGGGTTTCGGTATCCCCAATTTTATTTAATAAAATGCAGGGCAAAGGAAAGAGGATATTTGCATTAAATATCATTACTACCATCATCGTCACAGCGTTGATCCCCTGAATATAAAATAGTTGTAACGCGACGATCGTTATCTCATCACATCATCTCCTCATCCCCTCGACCCCCCATTGTGTTTCCGACGAAATGAAAGTCATCAATCACCCCCTCATAGCCTCCCCCACGCACCCACACGGAGAAAAATATAATACATTTTTAAAACCTCGCCCGCCGAATTTATTAGATAAATAAATAGTGTTCGGAGGAGTGGATTATCCCTAAGCCCAACTCCGCTGTTTATTCCAAGGGTCGTATATATTGGTCAGTTGCAAGTACGGTCTCTCCAGTCCCCCGGACTTTATGATCCGGCATATATAGCAATGACATAAACGTTGAACTAAAGGATCAATTGTAAGGTCGCCAAGAGATATAACTTTGGAATATATATTAGTGGCGTGTGAGAGCGTATGCATTTGCTAAAACAACCAACACGCTTTCCTACTCGTTCCTCTCTCGTTCTCTCTCTGTCACACTTTGTGCGAGTGTGCTAGTATGGGGTAGACACTTTATTGCCCGCAACAAACTATAACGAACTCGACTCCTTTAAATAATAAATTCCGTTCCAGCTGTGGTTTTTCACTAAATTACATCATTTATATGTATAGCGTTTTGTTTCGTTTTATTTCACTGCAATATTGTGTGCCGCATAACTGCAATTAAACTTTTACTTATACATTATTTGTGTAATTAAATTCAAAATGCCGAAACACCGATTTAGGAGGGTTGCCCTATTATACAGTTTTCCTAAGTTAAACCCTTTGCGTAACAAGTTGCCAACGTTTAAGGTCACATTGATTGGACATGAATATACAGGATTTTTTTTCTTTAGAGTATACATTTTTTTTATGAAGGTAATTTGAAGCTAGTAACGCGTGTTTCCACTTCTAGATTAAGCATGAAGTCAAATTTCGAGTTTAGAAGAGCCTGAAAATTTGGTTTGGTCGCGTAGCGCGAAGCGCGGAGCGACCAAACCAAATTTTCAGGCTTTTCTAAACTCGAAATTTTACTTCATGCGCCACGCGTACTAAACACTGATGTGGTGTGATATTTATATTACACGTTTTTAGCATACTGCTTTAGTAGAATATTTTGAACTTCACATTAAATCAGTGTTTTATACGCGTGGCGCATAAAGTAAAATTTCGAGTTTGGAAAAGCCTGAAAATTTGGTTTGGTCGCGTAACGCGTAACGCTACGCGACCAAACCAAATTTTCAGGCTTTTCCAAACTCGAAATTTTACTTCATGCTTAATCTGGGAGTGGAAAACATTCGTTTAAGACTTCAAATTAAACTATTTTAAAAACCAACGATGATCGGAAAAGTCACAGCTTATGCATACATGTATGTATATTGAAAAGAAAAATTCCCAATATGTTTACCAAATTTGAGTGGTAGCAAAAAAATAATGAATCCCAGAAAATTCACAGCATAATACATACAGGGTGTCCTGTTAGTGTGGGGAAATGGTTTAACCATAGATTCCTAGTATAAAAATATGATGATTTAACACAACTTATCTACATCCAAAACTGAGGTATCCTCAATTTCCTTGACAAAATTCTAATACAAGCAACATACAGTGATCTTAGGTAAACATATGCATAAGCTTTAAATTTTCCAACATTCGTTGTTTTTTAAAATAGTTCAATTTGAAGCTTTGAACGAGTGTTTTCCACTCCCAGACTAAGCATGAAGTAAAATTTAGAGTTTAGGAAAGCCCCGTGAAAATTTGTCGAGGGTCGCGCTGCGACCCGAGACAAATTTTCTGGACTTTTCAAAACTCGAAATTGTACTTCATGCGCCACGCGTATAAAACACAGATTTGAATTGAAGTTCAAATATACATAAATTTCAAAATATTTTACTATTTTATACGCGTGGCGCATGAAGTAAAATTTCGAGTTTAGAAAAGCCCAGAAAATTTGTCTCGGGTCGCTGAGCGACCCTCGACAAATTTTCACGGGGCTTTCCTAAACTCTAAATTTTACTTCATGCTTAGTCTGGGAGTGGAAAACACTCGTTCAAAGCTTCAAATTGAACTATTTTAAAAAACAACGAATGTCGCAAAATTTAAAGTTTATGCATCATATTTTGATCCCAGAAATCTATGGTTAAGCCATTTCCCCACATTAACGGGACATCTGTATATGCTGTATCTTTTCGTGTTCCTCGCTTATTTTTAAGTGTTAAACGAATGTTTTCCACTCCCAGAATAACCACTCCCAAATTAAATTTGCAGCCAACAAAATTCTCTTCTTCAGCGACAATCATGGAAAACACGTGGGACTCATGGCGAGGAAAATATTCACGAAGCATTTAGGATAACCAACAATTACATCAATTATCAAACCGTATGCGCCATTTGAAATCGTTATCAAAGATCTAAATTCTCTAACTCATCACTACACAAAGAGAGATCATGTATTTATTCTGGCTGGTACAGTAAACGCTATGAAAGGAATGGAAATAAAAACCGCTATTCTAGAAAAATCATTAAAAGAAGCATGCTTAAGAACGAATGTACACCTAATCGGATACCCTCTATGGAAAATGCGATTTGTTTTGAATAGATTCATATGCAAAATCAATAAAACATTTGCGCGTTGTGCAAATAATCTCAAATGCCACTACTACAATAACAACACGATGGCCGAAAATAATGTTATTATTAATAACACAGAAAAATTCTTCATGCTGAAAAACATTATTTTAAATATAACTAGGCATTTATATAAATCAACATCAAATACCTCCTTCCAAAAGAACTCAAACCATCTCCTGGAGTTTCCACCGACAATCTAGAATGTCTTTTTATAAATATACAGTCTCTGAGATGAAAAATAAATAAAATGAATATAGTATTAAACGACAGATACAATAAGATAAACGTCTTATGCGTAGCCGAACATTGGTTGACATCAGAAGAACTGCAATTTGTGACCTTTGACAATTTCCACATAGCAACTGTTGCGGCATTTTTGGTGCATAATTGGTCGAACTTTTATTTGTATCTTTATTTTAGGAGTGAAATTCATGACCATTTATTTTCTATTATTATTCTAGAGTTTTATATTTTTACTTGTATATTTTCTTCGAACACATTTTATTCTTTTAAATTACACTACCTAGTTTAAGTGCATGTTTGGAATATTTCTAGCAAATTAGTTAACAAAAGCCTTTAGAAATTTATTGTGTTTCTTGGGCTGTTGCAAACTGTAGCAGACCCTTTTTTTGCACTATAGGGGGTGTTGTTTTGGTCCCAGAATATTTCGTGAAAAGATACCCGTTGAGCCATCTGGATATCTCAAATTTGGTCCGTTGCAAGCTTCAGTTAATTCTAAGAAAATCATTCCTTTCTCTAGACCAGTGGTCTCCAAACTACTGCCCGCGGGCCAAATCCGGACCGCGACTTGCATGAATCCGGCCCGCGATTGTTTGTAATTTTTTTTTGTAAATGTCATATTTAGAAATATTGTAACAATTGTTCCTTATATTTTTCATAATTTTATAAAATTAATCGGATCTTGGCCGACTTTATTATGTAGAATTGTATTTGTGGCCCGCAAAGAAGATAGTTTGGAGACCCAGGCTCTAGACGAAGGAAGGGGTGCCAAAATCCTACCCACGAAATATATTTGACCAATAAGAACGCTCCCCCCTCTTAGTACTCATTTTAATTTTCTTCTATTTTTAAATTTGAAAATCACTCTTGCCAAAAACTTTAAACTGTTAACATCAAAAATTTAAATCTTAAAATTCAACAAAATTCTAACTACTACAATGTTTTTGTAAAGATTTGTGTATAAAAGTGTATATATTTGTACATTTATGGTGAATAGAATTATAAGTGCAAAGAAGTATTTTATTTCATATTTATTCACCTGCATCAGAAAACTATCGGTGATTTCCGAACCAGTGCAAAAAGAAATCGTCAAAGAGATAATCTCTCCAAACCAGCAACCCACTTCTGCAGGCAAATATATAGCCATGGTGGAGTATTAATTGCAGTTAGAAATAGTTGACATATTCCGTTATTATTTTCCTTCCAAAATCATCAGAGAAAAATTGTGAAATTGTTGGAATCACGATTGACACCACGGTAATACTACCTGTTTATCGATCACCTGATGGCAACATCGACGAATTTCTACAAATACTCTCACTTGCCCTAGAAAATAATCATGTGCATAACAAATCAGTGTATGTGGCAGCTGATTTCAATGTCAAATTTATAAACTGCATCTCTCAAAACCCTCAATTAAAAGACTTTGCAGACAGTCATAGTCTAAAGTTTCTAGTCGACTTTCCGACACGTCTCAATAATTGCATCGATAATGTCTGCTCAAATCGCTACACGGATAATACTATTAAGCCGTTAGAGACTGGTGTTTCTGACGACACCGGACTATTGTTCCATATTGAGAAAAAGTGTTTACAGAAAAAAGAACTAAGTCTCAAAATCATCCACCCCATAACAATGAACGGGAAAAATTCCCTTTTCACTCATTGGAGAATCAAATATGGGATTTTATAGAGGAAACAACTGATGCCGCTTCTAGTTTTGACCTTTTTCTCGAAACATTCAAATATCATTTTGATCAGGCTATTCCCGTAAAAAGAAAAAATGATACAATTAGAACCAAAGGTCTATATTGGTATAATACACACTTAAATAACACGAGGAACACTGGCACTCATTACCGAGGCTATAATAAAACTGGCAACCCAAAACTTAAAAACATTCGAAATATATTCCGATCAACATATAAACATCAAATATTTTTAAGAAAACGTTACAATAATAATAAATATTTGGATAAAATGGTACACAAACCAAAAGCTGTCTGGAAAATAATTAATTCGAACAGAAACACACAATCAAAAAACAGTTCTAATCTCACCACATCTGCAGATGAGTTCAATGATTTTTTCTCAAACATTTCCTCTAAAATTATAAACTTCATAGCCCTGGCGGAAACAGATTCAATTTTGCTGATGCGCAACGATTATACAGACTAGGTTAATACTTTTCAGTTTAATAAGGTTTCAGCGACAGCGGTTAGTGCAATTATAAATAAATTGAAACCCAGTCAATCTAGAGATGTATATGGTATAAGAGTAGACGATATAAAATCAGTACTTTCACCGATTATTTCACCACTAACCAAACTTATAAACAGATTCATATGAACAAATGTTTTTCCAGACGCACTAAAAATAGGTCTCGTAATTTCTCAAAAAAAAGGAGATATATCGGACTTTAATAACTATCGACTAATATCACTGCTTCCAATATTTTTAAAAGTCTATGAAAAGGTGGTTCAATCACAACTAGCAGACTTCTTCTAGAGCAATGATTAACTCTGCAAAGAACAATATGGCTTCTGTCAAAACCGATCTACAACCCATGCGGTAAACAGGTTAATTGAAATGATCAACGACAGTTTCGAAGGAAGGGAAGTATGAAAAGCCTCTTTTCTTGACCTCTCCAAGGCTTTTGATTGTATATTGCATACAATTCTGTTGAGGAAATTATATTTTTACAATATTGAGCCAAATATCTGCAGATTAATAATGTCCTACCTATCAAACCGAAAACAACATATCTTCTTTAGTGGTACTACCTCGTCTGCATTGCCTATCCTGCATGGGATGCCACAGGGATCTATCCTAGGACCATTGCTGTTCTTAATATACATAAATGATCTACCTTGTATCCTTGGGGATAGTAGGGCTGTCTTATACGTGAATGATACAACAATTATAAGCAGTTCTAGGTGTACGGAAACCTGCACATCGACTAACAGGGAGGCACAATTAACAGCATCGAAATGGTTTGAGAGCAACCAAATGAAATTAAATGACAACAAATCGGCCACACTAACCTTTTCTCTTAGACAAAATGTTGAAACTGACAGTGTGAAATTCCTGGGACTACACACAACCTCAAATTTAACGTGGCAAAATCACGGAGATGCACTCGCTTCAAGGTTATGCTCAAGCTTATTCCGTATGCGTTCGTTATCCAAGCAAGTATCAAAAGAAGTACTAGTAAGAGTATACTACTCACTATTCCACTCTCACGTACTGTATGGGTTGCTTATATGGGGGCACTCGACAATTCGGCATCGAATTTTTGGCATACAGCACAAAGCCCTGCGAATCATCGACAATCTTGGCTATATGGAAGACTTTCGACAGTCATTCATCGACAGGAAAATTTTAACACTGCCATGTCTGTATGTCCAAAAGTGTATACTATATGTAAAGAAACATACACACCAATACAAACAATGTCCAAGTGCAAGTGTGTACTCCACAAGGCAAAGTGAGAAAGTATATTAAAACTATATATATACGATTATCAAAATCTCGGACTGGTGGCAGGTACTACGGTGTGAAATTCTTTAATGCATTGATATCGAAAATCAAAGACTTGTCTATAAATATAAATATAAATACTGTATTAGTTCAAAATGCATTTTACAGCTGGGAGGAGTTTCTAAACTTTGATTTTACAATGTAGACTGTAATATTTATTATTATTTTAATCTGTTATTATATTATTATATTTTTTACTGTCTGAAATGTTGTATATACTTACTCAAGTATATAATACATTTTTCTTTTATAATTTTACTATAATTAATTTATTTATGCCACCATTGTTCTTAATGGTTTTTAAAATGTAATTTTTTTGAATTGTTTTTAAAATGTTCACGTAATAACTGTGTAGTCTCGTAATTGTTTTAATTGTTTTATATCCTTTTTTTTCTCTACACTATATTTATCTCTTCTAGAATTAATTTAAATAAATATACTCATAATAAGCAATTAATGTATTGATAAATGTAAAGCTGTTGCTATTGACACAATAAATGAATTGAATTGAATTAAATTAAAACTCGACCAAACTAAATTTCATGTAATGTTCACAATATACTACTACAGCAATATGTAAAGACGTATGTTTTGATCTTCGTTTAAGACCAGCGTTTTATTCGCGTGGCGCATGAAATAAATTTCGAGTTTAGAAAAGCCTGAAAATTCTCGAAACTCGAAATTTTACTTTATGCTAAATCTGGGAGTAGGAAACACTCGTTTAAAACTTCAAACTAAACTCTTTAAAAAAATCAACGAATGTTAGAAAATTTACAGCATATTACAAATATGCTGTATATTTTCTGACACTTTAAAGAAAAAATCCCTGTATGTATACTTAATAGAACAACTCCCTGTATAGTTAAATATTTGATATTTAATCTACGAGAATGCTTCTACTATTCAAAAATTCCTTTTAATAAAGATATCTTGTACCTCTTATAAATTGTTTTGTTTCATTAAATAACAAATTGTATTTTCTAGCTGCTTCCTTGAACATTTAATATTTATGCAGATTTTTCTTGCGAAAACACAATTTATTTAACTACTCTTAACAAATTACCTCGTTCTATTCCGAACGCAGTCCTTTTTAAAAATAATGCAGCATACCTACGAAGTACAAAATGCAAAATGGCATTTATGTATTGTGTTCACGTCCATCAAACCCGCTCTTCCCGTATTGCGCATTTAATTTTCCAGTCGGTGGAAAACGCCGAGGTGGATAAATTTATGATTTCTCGCGTATACATGTAAATAAATACAAATCGCTCGACCTTTATGTAAGGATTCACATACGGAAACTAGCTCGAATGAAAGTAGGGGAAGAATAAGTGGAAAATACGTTTTACACGCAAGTATATACGTTCGTTTTTACTCACGCTAAGGGCTCGGGTGGTTTTTGTCTGAATATCGAATATATTTATGTACACATTTGGAAAAATTTCCTCCTATCCGGTTCCAACGGCACGTCGCTTAAAATATTCATGGATCAGGATTTGGTGGAGAACGCGGCTGGATTTGAGATATTCGGGTGTCACGTTTCTTTTTCTGTATTTTTGTATCTTTTCGTTTTTATTTTATACAAATAATAAATGAAACATAGAACAGGAAAGTACGGTCTAATTAGATAATATGTAGAAAATATAATTGACGTGAAAGTTGAATACACGTGTATCAACGGGGTAGATTAAAGGATTAACTCTTTGGAAGTTAATTCCCCGATTTTGACAAAAAAAAATGGAATTGAATTGACCTGGTCCCAAAATCGGATCACCACGATTACCTTAAGCATGAAGTAAAATTTCAAATAATTGAATAAAGCGTAATTACTTACCTGGTGAGTAATTTAATATGGGACAGCAGCTTATCAGGAACCACTGACTCTATGTTTATATATTTCGCTTATACTTTGTTGGAAGTTGAATTTAAATTTGGAGTAAAAGTTTGATTTCCAAACAACAATAACAATAATTTATTTACCTACCTACCTATCTAGTAACCGCATCATACCACACTGACATCTTGACAAGTATGATTGACATTACGTACACATGCACGTAATAGCTTTGACAAGTACATTACGTGCTGACAGCGGAACAGCTGATTGCTTACCGTACATCTAAATGAGATTTCTATGATGTGCAAGGAGTTTTTTTTTTAAGTATACGTATTCTAAATTTAGCTTATTTTTTGTAAATCTTTAGTTATTCGTTGTATTTTTTTTAAGAGTTCAATTTGAAGCTTTAAACGAGTGATTTCCCAGACTAAGCATGAAGTAAAATTTTGAGTTTAAAAAAGCCCGGTGAAAACTTGTCTAGGGTCGCGCAGCGACCTGAGACAAATTTTCTGGGCTTTTCTAAACGTGAAATTTTACTTCATGCGCCATGCGTATAAAACACTAAAATATTGTGAACTCTATGTATATTTGAACCTCACTTGAAATCAGTGTTTTATACGCGTGGCGCCTGAATTAAACTTTCGAGTTTAGAAAAGCCCAAAAAATTTGTCTCGGGTCGCTGCGCGACCCTCGACAAATTTTCACGGGGCTTTTCTAAACTCGAAATTTTACTTCATGCTTAGTCTGGGAAAGGAAAACACTCGTTTTAAGCTTTAAATTGAACTTAAAAGAAAACAGGGAATATCCGCAATTGTTGTATCAATTCCATGGTATGTCATTATTTTTATAAAATCACATTACTTTTTCCTAATTATTTTAGCTGTGAATATTCTGACATTCGTTGATTTTTAAAAAAGTTCAATTTGAAGCTTTAAACGAATGTTTTCCACTCCCAGACTAAGCATGAAGTAAAAATTCGAGTTTAGAAAAGCCCTGTGAAAATTTGTCGAGGGTCGCGCAGCGACCCGAGACAAATTTTCTGGGCTTTTCTAAACTCGAAATTTTACTTCATGCGTCACGCGTATTAAACATTAAAATATTGTAAACTCTATGTATATTTGAACCTCACTTGAAGTCAGTGTTTTATACGCGTGGCGCATGAAGTAAAATTTCGAGTTTAGAAAAGCCCAGAAAATTTGTCTCGGGTCGCTGCGCGACCCTCGACAAATTTTCACGGGGCTTTTCTAAACTCGAAATTTTACTCCATGCTTAGTCTGGGAGAGGAAAACACTCGTTTTAAGCTTTAAATTGAACTTAAAAGAAAACAGGGAATATCCGCAATTGTTGTATCAATTCCATGGTATGTCATTATTTTTATAAAATCACATTACTTTTTCCTAATTATTTTAGCTGTGAATATTCTGACATTCGTTGATTTTTAATAAAGTTCAATTTGAAGCTTTAAACGAGTGTTTTTCACTCCCAGACTAAGCATGAAGTAAAATTTCGAGTTTAGAAAAGCCCTGTGAAAATTTGTCGAGGGTCGCGCAGCGACCCGAGACAAATTTTCTGGGCTTTTCTAAACACGAAATTTTACTTCATGCGTCACGCGTATTAAACATTAAAATATTGTAAACTCTATGTATATTTGAACCTCACTTGAAGTCAGTGTTTTATACGCGTGGCGCATGAAGTAATATTTCGAGTTTAGAAAAGCCCAGAAAATTTGTCTCGGGTCGCGCAGCGACCCGAGACAAATTTTCACGGGGCTTTTCTAAACTTGAAATTTTACTTCATGCTTAGTCTGGGAGAGGAAAACACTCGTTTTAAGCTTTAAATTGAACTTAAAAAAAACAGGGAATATCCGCAATTGTTGTATCAATTCCATGGTATGTCATTATTTTTATAAAATCACATTACTTTTTCTTAATTATTTTAGCTATGAATTTTCTGACATTCGTTGATTTTTAAAAGAGTTCAATTTGAAGCTTTAAACGAGTGTTTTCCACTCCCAGACTAAGCATGAAGTAAAATTTCGAGTTTAGAAAAGCCCGGTGAAAATTTGTCGAGGGTCGCACAGCGACCCGAGACAAATTTTCTGGGCTTTTCTAAACTCGAAATTTTACTTCATGCGCCACGCGTATAAAACACCAAAATATTGTGAAATTTATGTTTATTCAGACTTCGCTTCAAATCTCTGTTCTATACGCGTGGCGCATGAAGTAAAATTTCGAGTTTAGAAAAGCCCAGAAAATTTGTCTCGGGTCGCTGCGCGACCCTCGACAAATTTTCACGGGGCTTTTCTAAAGTCGAAATTTTACTTCATGCTTAGTCTGGGAGTGGAAAACATTCGTTTAAAGTTTCAAATTGAACTCTGAAAAAACAACGAATGTCGGAAAATGTTCAGCGTTATTACCTGTATATTGATCAAGTAGTAATTTAGTTTGGGGGGGGGGGATCACTTCGTCCACTCCGCTTCGTCCATTCCGTTTCGTCCACTCCGTTTCGTCCACCGGTCTTGTCGTCCACTAACTATTATTTCCACCGGTCTTTTCTTCCACTTACCTTAAACTCCACCAATTGTTAGTACACTCCAAATAATTACAAGTTTTCTGATAAACATTTATTACAATGGTGTAAATATTACAAATGTGTATATTCAAAGATTAATATTGTGGCCGATGGTCCGTAAATATTCTAAAATCCGGTCTTCCTTATCATATATGTTGCAAACTCCCTAACTATATTTTTTATTTGTTGTTCGATTTTCACTTTCGATTTCAAGCGCGGTCTCTTTATTCGCTGCCCCAAATTAAGTTGTCGAATCATGGCCTCCGTATCAGCTTGCTCCTTCTTCAGCTCCAGAATAAACGCGTAGAGGCTTGGATGGCTGCGTCCAACAACAACACTGAATCTGTTGTGCCAACCTTCTGACGCGTTATTCGTTCTTGCTTGGTCTTGTAGGGTCGCACCTGATTGATTCCAAAATTCAGGAAGATACTGAGCCGTAGTGGCACGCCGTCGTCCCACTGCTCGTATACCGCGAATGTAGTTTAACTGAAAGTTGTAAATAGGTGTAAATAGATGTAAATAGATATAAACAGATGTAAATTAATTGTTTGGTGTTGTAGGCGTTCACTTTGTGGTACATCTTAAATACACTTGTAAATAAAACACTTTTTACTTTGTTTAACCACTGGATCTTACATTTAATTGTGTGACTAGTTTCGACTATCTAGTAGTCATTCTCAAACTAAAGTTTTAGTTTGAGAATGACTACTAGATAGTCGAAACTAGTCACACAATTAAATGTAAGATCCAGTGGTTAAACAAAGTAAAAAGTGTTTTATTTGCAAGATGTAAATTACTTAAAAATATTCTGCGATTGGGAGGAATTCTTCCGGAACGTCATCCATAAGGAGGTCGAACGTATCTCCGACGCGTTCCACCGGAACGAACGCCAGGGCACAAAGCATCTGTGCTGCTATCTTCAGGGAACGGTCATCAGGATTTTCGTACTCTTGCTGCATGCCTTCTGACTGAATCCGGCGATGGATGCTCTGCCGAAGGTGGAAGAAGCAGCCTCGAGCAATTTCGTTGCCTATTACTGCTTTTACTGCATTTATGATAACGACTTCGAAATCAGTTAAGACGGATAAAGGAAGTTTTGTCTGGATTCCAAAACGTTCACACGCTGATTGAACTACTGCAAAGGCTTTGGAATAAGCTGCTTCTATTTTCTTCTCCATTAGCGCATACACCATCGGCAACGCAACTTTTTGATCATGACCATCTCCCTGACGTTATACAAACGACGACATGATGGCAAACAGTTGGAAAAAAATTTCAGGCACAACCTTGAAGGTCCCGTCAACATACAAAACATCGCTTCGTATCAGTTAATTTTCTCTCGTTGCAAATATCAGTAATCGTCCCACAGCTTCATCTTCCTCATCGTCATCTTTCGAGTCGTACAATAGAAACTTTTCACCTCCGGCAGTCAGTTTCATGTCCTCAGGGAGATCTTCGAAGTCCTCGAGTGTCCATTCGTTGGTAGTTTCTTCAAACGCGAACGCTGACTTTGTGAGGTTGACACGGTCCGGAAGTTGTGCGAGGACGCCAGACGGGACAGCATGGAGTTCTTTGCGAAGCAATTGAGCTGGTGGAGCCTCCGGATGTTCCGCTGCCTTCCTCTTTAAAGTTTCCTTCAACTTCAGAGATTCGAGATTCGAAATCGGCGAAGTGCGATGAGTGGGGAGATTCAGCTTGGCCTCTGATGATGTCCAAAGTTCCACATCGGGTAACCGCTCACGCCTTACATTCGGGATACAGACGACACTTCCGATTTCTCCGGCCATTTTTCTCCGAGTGATGAGAATACAAAAACCCGTCAATATGTAAAAAGTGACCCCGCAGTGATTTCACAAACTCAGCCATAATTTTGAAGGCAGGGAGTTAAGGTGAAATGTCAATTTGAAACGTCAATTTGGTTATGGTTAACGTGAAATGTTAATTATATTCAAATTTATAAATGGAATGGATGATAGAACTAGTGGATTTGAAGGGCGGTGGACGAAGGAACTAGTGGATTTGAAGGGCGGTGGACGAAGAAACTATGGGACGTAGCGGACAGTGGACGAAACGGAGTGGACGAAACGTCGCACAATCATTTAGTTTTTATCATTGTTATGGTGCTATTAAAAATTATTACAATAAATAAGTTGTTTTTTCATGCTCATTGTTTATTTTGTTAGGGTGTTGGTAAAGTATCGTACGTTTCTCGAGTGGTATGGCAATTATATACTCGTGGAATACTGCACTCGCCGCTGCGCGGCTCGTACGCAACATGTCCGCTCGTATGTAACATGCTGCATACCACTCTCGTTACGTAATATACTATTACCCGCAAATAGAACTAAATAACGAAAGAAAAATGAACGACAAAAAAAGAATACAAGTATAAGTTAAATAAAATAAACTAAAAAAATGTAATACACGCAACACGACTTTGAAAATAAAATAACGACACTTGATTTGACACACGAGGTTGACACTTTGAATGTTTAAGACTTCTTAGATAATTAATATTTGAGTTCACCTTCATCCCCCGCGCTATTGCAATTTTGGGAAGGGGTGCTTCGATTGAGGTGGCTGAAACGCTTGCCTGTGGTTGGTAAACCACAGGGCTGTTGCGCAAACGTTTGTGCCTTCGGTACCCTGAGAGTTTGGCAACGTCTCCAACCCTTATCCGAGGGTTCGTACCTGGGGCACGTTTTGGGCCTGAACGGAAAATGTTCAACGCAACATCAGGCACAGATGTGTGCGTTGAAACTTTCCCGGATTTAGGTTGATTGGTGTTTATTATTGCGCTTCCGTGCCTACGAATAAACACCCTAATAAAAATGTACAAACGAATCTTAATTCTATTGTGAACAAACCTACAGTCCGCGCCCCATACCTTGGCGAGTGGCTCGGATGCGCAGTGGTATATTACTCCCCGCGACATTTTAAAAATTCCAGCGGCGCCGCGGCGGCGAATAACATGCGATAGAAGTAGCGACGAAAAGCAGTGGTATTGGGCATGTATTTTTAATACAATTTACGTAATTGTAATCTAGTAAGGTTATTTAGGACAAATTACCTGCCCGTCAGGTAAGTAAATAAATACCAAAAGGGAGATAATCCCCTACTAATTACATTCAACACACCTACATTACGGCCGCTTTTCCGAAATGTGTCAATTGAGAGTAAACCACCATAGTGAACGTTACAATTTTTATATCAAAATGACAAGTACATTAAGTAATAAGGTGATTCACAGTCAGGCACGCGAATTATTATAAGTGATTTTCATACAAAAGGGCTAAAGAATCTGCCGCGCGGTACATTTTACATTTGTCGGTCGGCTATAAACGGTGCACTCGGGACTATTCGGGCTGCGCGGCTTCTCGCCAAGGTATGGCGCGCGGACTGTAGTTCGTTTTAAAATGAAAAAATTATATATAATGAGGCCGAATCCGCGATATGTGACGTCGATTCTTCCGAATTAATCAAAGTTTCGACTTTTCCGATTAAAGGCCGGTAACACGTGTAACTACTAACATATTCCATCTTATGTCTTTAAACATCACTAATTGATATTATTAATTAATTAGTAAATTAGGTCTAAAATAATTGATGTACATTTAATATGTAGAAATACATTTATTAATCAATTTTTACATATTATTCAGCTAAATTGTACGCTTCTTCTCATCTTACTCTTTTATTAAATTGAGTTATATTTTGAATTTATAATAAAGTCGATTTAATACTAAATATATTATGATCTACACAAACAAATGTGCATCCCCAGAAATCCTGACATTCCTCCTAAATTTAAAAACCCACCCATCACCCTATTCGAATATACAAAGAGTTTTATGTAACACCGAACATTTTCATAACGAGAATTTTTCTTTGAAGTATCCATATGTATACGTTGCACATTTTCCGATGCTCAGTTTATTAAAGGAATTCATATTGAAGCTTTAAGCAAGTGCTTTCACTCCCAGGGTAAGCATGAAGTAAAATTTTGAGTTTAGAAAAGCCTGAAAATTTGGTTTGGTTGCGTAGCGCGAAGCGCGGAGCAGCCAAACCAAATTTTCAGGCTTTTCTAAACTCGAAATTTTACTTCATGCGCCACCGGTACTAAACACTGACATATTACGAAGTTTAAAACACACCGCTAAACTTTACATTGAATCAGTGTTTTGTACCGGTGGCGCATGAAGTAAAATTTCGAGTTTAGAAAAGCCTAAAAATTTGGTTTGGCCGCTCCGCGCTTCGCGCTACGCGACCAAACCAAATTTTCAGGCTTTTCTAAACTCGAAATTTTACTTCATGCTTAGCCTGGGAGTGGAAAACACTCGCTTAAAGCTTCAAATTAAATTCTTTCAGTAAACCGAGCATCGAAAAATGTGCAACAAATGCATACTTAAAAGAAAAATTTTCGTTATGCAAATGTTCGGTGATACATAAAACTCTCTGTATATCCTCACTATACAGTCCTGCCCCTACATAATTTTCAAAAACAAGAGCAGAAAGACTTATGGTCGATAGCCCTTATTTGGGAACGCAATAAAAGAATATTTTTCTTTTGTTAATACTATATTTATTTTACATTCTTATCAAATAATGAAGATTTAGTAATATACTAAAAATAGTTGTAAGCCCACTTGAACGACATATATTTTTCATATTCCACCGGATGAATTGAGGAGTGTAAGCTTTGAACTTCCCGACAATCGATCACGGGAAAAACCCGGTGGGCAGCGCTCAGTGGACGTTTATAAAGAGGAAAAACGTCGGAGGAGGAAAAGCCCCCAAAAAATGCAAAAAGAAACGAAACGTTTTCGCTATTGGCAATTTTCTTTCCCGTATGTATACGTGTATATGTGTGTGTGTAATATGTGTAGTGCACGTCAGGGCGCCATCTACTGGCGTCTGCTCGCCGATGGTCTCACCTACTGTTCTTCCGGCGAAATTACTTCTCGCCAAGATGAAAACTCTGCAGCGGACGATATAAATAAAACACGAATAAAATAAGGCGAAGAACTTCAGAAAAAGCTCCGGCTTCCGAGCGCGCGCTACGCGAACTTTAATTAACGGACCCAGCTCGCATTGCTGTGGAGTTTGTCTTGTCAATCAAAAGTTATGTACAGAGAAATACTGAAAAGACTTTTCTCGGGTTTTATTACTAAATAAATAAATACTTTACTGATTATCAACATCTACAAATTATTTATATTTAAATACAGGCAAATAAAAGTAGTGTTATCTTACTTACGACCAAATCAAATTTTTAGGCTTTTCTAAACTCGAAATTTTACTTTATACTTAATCTGGGAGTGGAAAACAATCGTTCAAGACTTTAAATTGATCTTTATACATATATGCCGTAAATTTTCGAGTCAATCGTTTTTTTTTCATTGTTAAAAAAACGATTGACTCGAAAATTTACGGCATATATGTATAAAGATCAATTTAAAGTCTTGAACGATTGTTTTCCAATTGTAAAAATAATTCCAATTCAAAAATATTTGAATTCGAAAAAATAAGCTTACGCTTCTTATTCTTATAGTTTGCACACTTTAAACATAATATGTAAAATGACGAAAAATTGTTTCGTGTAAAATGTAAACAATAATCATTAATTAATAAGACAACTCAAGTTGTCTGCATTTATATAGGTTAGGATAAAAATGCCAAACACTCCGTCTTCTCGGATATGACGTTAAATGCATGTAGGACCCGTGTACTGCCTGGATGTTGCGTGCACGTTAAAGATCCCTACCGGTGGGTTGGAACTCCCACCGGGTTCGGCAAAATTCCCGGATAGCTGTAGACCTAATCTCCGGCGTCATGATTGGCCTTAGCAGCGGAAATAGATGACGTAAAACCCAAAATAAAAAAAATAAAAAAATAAGACAACTTAAGACAATAAATATCCATTGAAACAAATACTCCATGCAAATACACCTCCGGATATTGAATTATACAATGAAATATATAAAATCCTATTTTATTTGATTTGTTTCAACGCTTTATCAAAGTATATGTAACATTTAGATTAAATTCTCTTCAAACCACCTAACAAATAAAAAATGAAAGGAGATAAACTATGAAAAAAATATTCGAGTTTAGAAAAACCCGAATATTTGGATAGTCGAGAATTTTTATTTCGTGTACCTAAATCTTAAATGAAAAACAAGGTAGGCTACACAAATAATCTAGACCTTTTGTAGTTTTCGAAAAATAAAACGTTTCTTTAAATTTCAATTTCTATAACATTTCGACCACAATGAATGTTCATGTTTAAATTGAGGAGTGTTTTTGTCGTGCTGCTTTGAATTACAAATAATTATGTCGATTGTAACATTAATTAACACAAAATGAGAAATAATACAAACTCTATTATTATTCTAGATACAATCCGCAGCACTTTACTAGCCCATATGCACTAACAATACTCCTCGTTTGGCTGGTTAATAAAATCGATAGGTTCGTCTGTGTAATTGTTCGCACATATACATTCACGCTGAATATATCTGCGGAGCGAATTTGTAGTTCGGAATTGGGTTGGATATTAAAAGCACGTGGTGTTCGTGCTATTAAGTGCCCTCAGTGTGTATGTGTATATTGAATCGAATCCGAATACACACACACAATGCCGGAAGGGCAGAAAGGCTCAAGGGCCCGACTGTGCATATGAAACACATTCGCTTCTATCTGCGAATGATATTACGACCTGTTCGATTTCGATTTCGATTTAGTGAATTTCATTAACGTTTAATGTGGAATAATGGTTTGTGTAATTTTAAACTTTGCCTATATTGATTTAACAATGTTAATAGTTAATGTGTGTAATATATGGGTTATAAAGGTTGCTGATTTAATGAATGTAACCAGTTTGTGTTGTAATGTTTGCCAAACATTACATATTGTACGCGTTTTCGTTTTAATAAACGAGAATTAATTTTTGAATTAATGTGCTATGTTTATATACTAAGTTATTCATTTAATTTTATTTATATAATAATTTAATAATGTTTACACTTTATTGCACTTACTTTGAAGAGACATTTTTTATCAACTGTACACTTCTATGCAATAAAATTAAGCACAAGTCTCATAACTATTTATCAAAATATTCTAGTTGTATAATTTGGGTCAGTAATATTTGCCTAGCAGCAGTTTTAATAAATGATAATACACCATAACTTAAAAATAGCACCTTTATTGCAAAACCAAAACTTAAACCTTTTAAAATTTTATTTGATAGGTTTGTTTTATAATACGCAATTTTATTTGCCTATTAGTTTACTACCTAAATAAATTTACTCTACAAATAGTTATCTATTGATTTATTAATCGTTTATAATACCGGGTATAAGAGTAACACTTAAAAACACTGAAATTAATGTATGTCAATCACAGGTAAAACATTAAAAAAATGTAATAACCGATAAATAATATAATAGTCTTGTCTGGTTTTACCAACTTCAATTAACTTTTATTCTGTTTTGTGTTGTAGGCGTTCACTTTGTGGTACATCTTACATAAACTTGTAAATAAAACACTTTTAACTTTGTTTAACCACTGTATTTACACTTAATTTTATGACTATAGTTTCGACTAGCTAGTAGTCATTCTCATTCTTTGTTTGAGAATGACTACTAGCTAGTCGAAACTATAGTCACAAAATTAAGTGTAAATACAGTGGTTAAACAAAGTTAAAAATGTTTTATTTACAAGTTTAACTTTTATTCGTTGATTAAATTTATTCGTCGATTGGAATACATATTTTCCATGTCATAAACACCAATGTCACGTGAATTGATTAATTTTTTGGCATGTTTGTAACTATTAGATTTTAATCGATTAATAACTATTGGCTGATTTAACTGACTTTGGTGAAACCCAGCATTAATGAAATAAAATATAAATGCAGTCACAGTTTAAAATGACTGATATTAAAAAGTAGCAATCATAAGTAACAACGTGTTTCAAAAGTAGCAGTTATGCTCGTTTCTATATTATTTAAGTTCACGGAGCACCAGGGTTCCACCGAACACAGCGATGTTTGAACATATTTTTTTAAATTATTAATTAGATATCAAACAAAGAAACGATATACAAATAATCCCGTGTAAACAATAAACAAAAGTAGATTACAATCTAATTTTGAATACAAGGCGATAATTACAACAAATAATTGTACAAGGAAAATTATAAACTCCCAGTGCCTCCTATCATTATATCAGATAAGATCGAAACTTGAAAGGTAAATATTTGATGTGGGATAAAATTGTATGAGACTCGTGTGTGTGTGTGTGGTTGTGAAAATTACGAGTCACTTGTATTCGTGTCGCACCTTTCCGTCCCTTTATCCCATTATTGATGAGGGCCCATAAACTTTAGGCCCTTCCTCCAGATTTGACAATTTTCCATCCGATTTCCACACCGAACTACAAAAAGTATGTCATCATATCCCGAGCAGGGGAAGGGGAGGAAACCCTTCGAACCCTACAGTCGTTTTCTCTTTCGGGGAAATCGGCGATTATACAAATATAAAATAAAAATGTGAAAGATGAAGAAAAAAGAGGGCAGAGGATTGGGGTAATCTGAGTTTGTATTCAATTTTACTATAAAACTAAAAAATACACAAGTTGGGAAATTTTCTTTCTCGAGTGTATTGATTTTATATTTAATTAATTTTTCACTTGGAAAATTCTTTCATCAAATTATAGTAAATTTAATTAAAATACTTAATTTGTTTGTTTTCATTTTACTTTTATTTACGTTAAAAGTGAAATATCAAAACACAGGTATAACAATTACGTATATGAAATCTAATGGCGAAGTTCAGTCTTTGCCTGTGTCGCACAGTTTTTCGAGCAAATGATAAAAATTTAAAAATAAACATTTAATTTTAAGGATTTTCATATTACCACAGTAAGGTAGATAAGCCATTACTCCAAGAATTCCATTTAACAGCTACCTGAGTTTCGCTAATTTCTTATTAATGTACTTTCAAACCGAGGTAATGATCGAGCGGCTTTAATATCTCTTTAATATCACAATGAAACACTTTTAACTTTGTTTGTATAACACGTTTTATTTAATGTGACTGCAGTTTCGACAAATTTAGCTTGTCATTATCAAACATGCAGTCACATTAAATAAAACGTGTTATACAAACAAAGTTAAAAGTGTTTCATTGTGTAATTAACATGTATAACGAAGTAGAAGCCTCCACAATACAGTCTTTAATATCAGTTCTATGTTATCAATTGTTCTAAGCGTTATACTAAAATTCCTACGAAGTGTTTTTAAATAATCTATGATGGCTTCTGTAGCCCAGGGTATGTTTAAGATACCATTTAAACTGTACCTTTTAGTGTATGATTTACTCCGCAAATAATTTTTAAAAAAACTCCTAAATTTTCAATAAAATTTATGCGATTACAAACTTTGAAGAGACTTAAAAAAAAAAACGTATCAAAACGTTTTAGGGTGGTTACTTCCCCTTATTAGTACATTAATATACTTCAACATTTTTTAAGGATCATTTGCTTCTGACTGCTCTTTTTCAAGTTATGATTTTTTTGTAGAGAGAGGTACCATTATAAAAAAAATGATCTTGCTTTGAAGTTATTTTTAACTGAATTTACCAATATTATCTAACTAAAGAATTACTAATCAACATTTATACGTTATAATAAGGTAATACTAATTTCAAAATATTAACAAATGCGCTTAAGGGTTTTTTATTGCTTATAAGTGTCCAAAACGTTTATATCAAATAAATAAAATTGATTTTACCTTGAAGATATTTTTAAGTAAATTTACCAATATAATCTAATTATAGTATTACTAATCATCATTTATACGTTATATTAAGGTTATACTAATTTAAAAATATTAACAAACACGCTTAAGGATTTTTATTATCGCTTATAAGTGTCCAAAACGCTCAATTAGTGACCGGGATTCATGAAAAAAAATACAGGGAGTTGTTCTTTTAAGTATACGGATTGCAAATTCAGCTCATTTTCTATAAATCTTTAGATTTTCATTGTGTTTTTAAAAGAGTTCAATTTGAAGCTATGAACGAGTGTTTTCCAATCCCAGATTAAGCATGAAGTAAAATTTCGCACAGCGACCCGAGACAAATTTTCTGGGCTTTTCTAAACTCGAAATTTTACTTCATGAGCCATGCGTATTAAAGACTAAAATATTGTGAACTTAATGTATATTTTAACCTCACTTGACATCAGGGTTTTACACGCGTGGCGCATGAAGTAAAATTTCGAGTTTATAAAAGCCCAGAAAATTTTCACGGGGCTTTTCTAAACTCGACATTTTACTTCATGCTCTGGGAGTGAAAACAACTCGTTTAAAGCTTCAAATTGAACTCTTTAAAAAAAACAACTAATATCTGAAGATTTAAATTTATCTTAAATTTCTTTAAATCTTTAGATATTTATTGTGTTTTTAAATGAGTTTAATTTGAAGCTTTGAACAAGTGTTTACCTGTCCCAGACTAAGCATGAAGTAAAATTTCGAGTTTAGAAAAGCCCCGTGAAAATTTGTCTCGGGTCGCGCAGCGACCCGAGACAAATTTTCTGGGCTATTCTAAACTCGAAATTTTACTTCATGCGTAATGCGTATTAAAGACTAAAAAATTGTGAACTCGATGTATATTTTAACCTCACTTGACATCAGGGTTTAACACGCGTGGCGCATGAAGTAAAATTTCGAGTTTAGAAAAGCCCAGAAAATTTGTCTCGGGTCGCTGCGCGACCCTCGACAAATTTTCACGGGGCTTTTCTAAACTCGAAATTTTACTTCATGCTTAGTCTGGGAGTCGAAACAATTCGTTTAAAGCTTCAAATTGAACTCTTTAAAAAAAACAACTAATATATAGAGATTTAAATCTATCTTAAATTTCTTTAAATCTTTAGATATTTATCGTGTTTTTAAAATAGTTTAATTTGAAGCTTTAAACGAGTGTTTTCCACTCCCAGACTAAGCATGAAGTAAAATTTCGAGTTTAGAAAAGCCCCGTGAAAATTTGTCGAGGGTCAGGCAGCGACCCGAGACAAATTTTCTGGGCTTTTCTAAACTCGAAATTTTACTTTGTGCGCCATGCGTATTGAACACTAAAATATTGTGAACTAATTTTCTGGGCTTTTCTAAACTCGAAATTTTACTTTGTGCGCCATGCGTATTGAACACTAAAATATTGTGAACTTTATGTATATTTTAACCTCACTTGAAATCAGCGTTTTACACGCGTGGCGCATGAAGTAAAATTTCGAGTTTAGAAAAGCCCAGAAAATTTGTCTCGGGTCGCTGCGCGACCCTCGACAAATTTTCACGGGGCTTTTCTAAACTCGAAATTTTACTTCATGCTTAGTCTGGGAGTGGAAACAACTCGTTTAAAGCTTCAAATTGAACTCTTTAAGAAAAAACAACTAATATATAAAGATTTAAATCTATCTTAAATTTCTTTAAATCTTTAGATATTCATTGTGTTTTTAAAATAGTTTAATTTAAAGCTTTAAACGAGTGTTTTCCACTCCCAGACTAAGCATGAAGTAAAATTTCGAGTTTAGAAAAGCCCCGTGAAAATTTGTCGAGGGTCGCGCAGCGACCCGAGACAAATTTTCTGGGCTTTACTAAACTCGAAATTTTACTTCATGCGCCATGCGTATTGAACACTAAAATATTGTGAACTTTATGTATATTTTAACCTCACTTGAAATCAGCGTATTACACGCGTGGCACATGAAGTAAAATTTCGAGTTTAGAAAAGCCCAGAAAATTTGTCTCGGGTCGCTGCGCGACCCTCTACAAATTTTCACGGGGCTTTTCTAAACTCGAAATTTTACTTCATGCTTAGTCTGGGAGTGGAAACAACTTGTTTAAAGCTTCAAATTGAACTCTTAAAAAAAAAACAACTAATATATAGAGATTTAAATCTATGTTAAATTTCTTTAAATCTTTAGATATTCATTGTGTTTCTAAAATAGTTTAATTTAAAGCTTTAAACGAGTGTTTTCCACTCCCAGACTAAACATGAAGTAAAATTTCGAGTTTAGAAAAGCCCCGTGAAAATTTGTCTCGGGTCGCGCAGCGACCCGAGACAAATTTTCTGGGCTTTTCTAAACTCGAAATTTTACTTCATGCGCCATGCGTATTAAAGACTAAAATATTGTGAACTTTATGTATATTTTAACCTCACTTGAAATCAGGTTATACACGCGTGGCGCATGAAGTAAAATTTCGAGTTTAGAAAAGCCCAGAAAATTTGTCTCGGGTCGCTGCGCGAGCCTCGACAATTTTTCACAGGCCTTTTCTAAACTCACAATTTTACTTCATGCTTAGTCTGGGAGTGGAAAACACTCGTTTAAAGCTTCAAATTGAACTCTTTAAAAAAACAGCGTATATCTAAAGATTTAAAGAAAATAAGCTGAATTTTAAAGAAAAACTTTCTGTATCTATTATGTATTAGCCACTTCTATTAATATATGCAGGAAAAAAAATTGAGAAAAAACGCGTCATAAACTGTAAACGAAATAATTAAAAACTTATTTTAAATCTATTTTACTCGCTTAATAATTTTTAAATTTTATTACTGAAAAGGGATTTATATTCACAAAATAAATTTAAAAACTTTGTCGGATGCTTTTTTGGTAAATTAATTTTTTTTAGGAAATTTTAAAAAATAAATCCTTCAAAGATTTTGTGATGTGATCTAGAACATACATAGAAAATTTCTAAATTTCTAAAGCAACAATAAAAAAGTTCATTTTTGTGTACCGGTAAGAAAAATTGTGTAAATAAGTGTTAAATGATGAGAATATTATTAAAATATAAACAAATAAAAAAATTGCGACTACTAAAAATTGTTTTATCGATTTTTGTCCCATGCTTCCATATACTCGAAACACTGTGGGTCGCTGCGAGTGTTTTTTAACCTAACCATTAATCATATAATTTTATAAATTGATACAATATAATAATAATAATAATAATAATAAGTATTTATTGCCCAACAGGAAATTTCCCAATTACAAGACAATGATAATACAATAAACAATGTATGTATGTACATAAATAAATTTAAATCTAAACAATATGAAGACGCTCGTGAGTGTGACAGCTATTTGACAGATTGTTCATCAACGATATAATATAAAACATTCTGTATATAAATCCCAAATAATCCCCCAAGAATGGAAGCAGGGAATAATTACATGTATAATTAAACGCAATAACGACGCTCTACAAACCAATTACCCTGCTTCCAATCTTGGCAAAAACATTCGAAGCAATCCTCAAAAACTAAATCCTGACCCATATATCCTATCGCATACCTCCATACTAATTTGGATTTATTGAACACAGATCCACCACCCTTTCACTCACTATCCTAACATCCAATTGCCAAACAGCATACCTCGATAATAGAAAAGCCTTTGAATCTGTCTGGCATCGAGGTTTGCTGTACAAGTGCAATTTCCTAAAAATTCTATCACATTGCATCTTTCTTATTGACACCTTCCTCATCAATAGATTCCTAGATGTTCGTGTCCACAACACTACATCTTCTTCCTGTATCCCTGAACAGGTCGTACCACAAGATTCCCCTCTACCGCCTCTACTATATAATATAGTCGTCCATGATATCTACAACCCTAATCCTCGATACCTTAATCCAAAGGCATATTTTTTTCTCTTCGCCGCTGATACTGCCCTCGTAACCCACAAAAAACCTTACCTAAAGCCCTTTTCACTCTCCAAGGACTGATCGAGACCCTTTCCCTTTGGTTTGCCAAATGGTGAATTTCCATTAACCCTAATTATTCCCAGTTTTCTAATTCCTACCACGGATCACCCAACTCCCTATCTAGTATTACCTAAAGTAACGAATTAATCCGTCCATTTCTTTATGCAAATACCTTGGTGTCACATTCGATCCAAGACTATCCTTTAATCTCCACTCACAAATCCTCAAAACCAAAATTCAAAACAGGGCACGGCACTTTAGATGACAAACCTTTCAAAATAAAGGAATTACAACAAAAACAGCCGTCCATATTTATAAAATGATCTGCCTGCCCTTACTGGATTACGCTTCCATCCTATTCTATAATTCCCATTTAGGGTAAAATAAAATTCAAGTCGCAATACGATCTGCCTTTAGGATCCTCACCAAAATCAGACACCCCAACAACCCACTCCACTACCCTTCCATCACCCTTTTATATGAAAAAACAGAAATTATCCCTATCCAAGAACGAATTATTCAACTTTCCCAAAAATGTTCATCAAACCCTCAATCCACATCCTCAATCATCTATGCTTAACACGAAACCCAAACATTCCCCCTAAATTCTAACATCCATAAATCACCATTCATCAATTCATAACATCTCACTTGAATCATGACTAACAGACAGACAAAGAACAAAATCATTGACAAGAACTCAGGCTGAAAGACCAACGGTCGATAGCCTCTTAGTTACAATGTATGTTTATAATATTAATAAATGTAGATATATGTAATAGTACAGAATAAAGATGTTTCTAAATATATATATATATATATATATATATATATATATATATATATATATATATATATATATATATATATATATATATATGTTAAAACGTAGATTTTCACGGGCGTAACATGTATCACTGTTTCTTCGGGTTTCGGGTATTTTCTTGGCTCGAAACGTCGAATTAAAAATAAAATGGACCAGAGCCAAGAAAATACGCGGGACCAAACCCGTAGAAACAGTGATACATATATATATATATATATATATATATATATATATATATAATATAAAACGAGAAAGATGATTGTTTTACAACTTTCCAAGCACAAGCTATCTAAAATAATAAAAATAACTATATGTAATTCCGCAACAATGACACGCAAAGATCTTGCTAATATAAATTCAACTGTTTTTAAGATGTTTAGCATAATGTTTTCGGAAGGTTAAGATACATTTCGCTTTGCATACCTGTGGTACCTTTTTGTACACATTAGAAATTTGTATTGAGAAAGATCTTTCTGCAAAAGTAGATTTATGTAGAGGTGGAGTTAATAATCCTCTAAAGCGTGAATTAAGTGTAAGTGAACGTCAGAGCGAAACTTGATTTTCTGGTAACGATAAGGTGGAGTTTTATCTTAAATAATTTTGTGGCAGAAAGTGGCGAGATGAAGTAGACGGCGATCACTCATCTTAAGCCGACCTACGTCTTGTAACTTGTGACTTATATGCTTAAATTTCCTAATACGAAAGATTCATTTCAAACAAGAATTTTGTATACGTTGAATTTTATTATTAGTTTTTTTTTTATCTTAACAAAACTGATATACTAAAATTAGGGATTCACATAATACAGTTTTTAACTTTTGCGATAAACAGTGCCTATTTACGGATATTAACCTAACATTTCCGTACGCCTTTCTGATACAACGGGAAGTATGATTATAAAAGGTGGGCCATCTCTTGGAGTCTTATTAAAATACCACTTTATTTTTACTTTTATGATATTTGACATCTGATGTATGACAGTTCTTCAGTATACAATACCCGGTTAACGAAATGGCAGGCTATACGCTCGATGAACGTTGGGAAATGTTAAAAATTTACTTTGAATGTAAGTCGTGTATTGCAGAATCAGGGGGAAACTGCGTACAAAATTTGGTCGCGAATATGCACCAAATGCAAGTGTTCTGAAGAAATTTGTGCACAAAGTTCGTGAAACTGGTATGCTGGTGGACCGTACTAAAGTTCCACACGTTCGTCCGGTTCGTACACCCGAGAATATTGCTGCTGTAGCCCATAGTGTGCAAGCCAACCCGAAAACATCGACTCGTCATCGCTTTCAGCAATTAAACATTAGTCGCACTACCTTGAGGCATATTTTGCATAAAGACATTTGTTTATTCGTCTATAACACATCAGTTGAAGAGAGTTGACCATCCACTTCGATACAACTTTGCTAATTGGGCCTTAGAGCAGCTGGAAGTCGATGGTGAATTTTGGCGAAAAATTATCTTTTCCGATGAAGCGCATTTTCACCTCGGGGGCTATGTAAACAAGCAAAAACCCACACTTGATCGTTAAGAAGCCAATGCATCCCGAACGAGTGACTGTATGGTGCGGATTATGGGCCGGCGGCATCATCGGCCCATTTTTCTTTGAATCTGGCGAAACGGTCAACGGAAACCGCTATAGGACCATGATAGCAAACTTTTTTTGGGAGCAAATTGCTGGTTTGGATGTGGGCAACATCTGGTTCCAATAAGATGGGGCGACATGCCACACTAGCAACGAAACTATCGACTTATTGCGGTCAAAGTTCGAAAATCCTGTAATCAGCCGTCGTGTAGATCTGAATTGGCCAGCAAAGAGCTGCGATTTGACGCCTTTGGACTTTTGTCTCTGGGGTGCCGTTAAAAAACGTTGTTATGTCAACGATCCAGCAACGATTGACGATCTTAAAGTCAATATCCAAAATGCCATTGCTAAGATAGAACCGCAGATGTTTAAAAAAGTTCTGAAAAATTGGGTCGAGAGAATAGACTATTGAAAGGCCAGCCGTGTCAGCCATTTGGCTGATGTCATATTCCATGTATAACCGGATACTCTTGGCTACAAAATAAATTCAAGATCATGAAATTCCATTTAGCCGTTTGTGTTTTATTAACATTTTAAAAAGATTCAATGCGATGGCCCACCCTTTAGAATCTTAGCTCAGTGTCTATACAGACTCCTAGGCTTCTAACACAGTTTTTTATATCAATAAAATTGGTATTGTACAGGGTAATTGAGGGCTCCAATGCAATAACCAGCCAAGTCCATTTTTATAAAATGTTGAGGAGAGACAAAAAAACCCCTCAATTGAAATAAGGGGGTAGACTGTTTCTTGGGCGTTTTTTGGACAAAACAGAATAGCTTCAGTTTTAGAATTGTTTATTAAGAGGGAGTGCTTATTAAATTTTGGAACAATTCTATTTAAATCAGAGTTAATATTAGCGCACGTTGCAATAGTTTTTTTTTCTGCAAAAGTATATAACAATTTAGTATCATCTGCAAACAGGTGGTAGTTTTTAAGTTAAGACTTAAAAACATTTGCGAGGTATAAATTAAAAATAATAAAGACCCCAAAATAGAGCCTTGTGGTACACTTCAGTGAGTTTTTAGCTCATTCGAAAATTATTTTTTAAGCTTACAATTTACGATCGGTTGCTTAAGCATTCTTTAAAAAAACTAATAAATTATTAGGATTAAAACATATTTTATTTTTCTAGCATGTTCTATCACAGTCAAAATTAATTCATTCCGTTTTGAACACATTCTGAATTATTTTTCCACCCAATTTAATAATATCTGTGTTGTATTAGGGGATTTTTGTTATACTTACCAGAGCTGGGATGAATCCTCAAAAACAGGATTCGAATCACGAATCCGAATCACCTAATATGATTCGAATCACGAATACTCGAATAAAGGATTCGTAAGTGAAAAATATGATTCGAATCAAAGATTCGAATCCTCATTTTTGAATCACGGATACAAATCCTTTAAAAATAAATTTGAATCTATAATTTGCAACCAGTAAAATTTTATTCCATCAGTTTCTATTAACAAAAATGTTCATTTACCGACTAAATATCTAATTAAATAATGATTTTAATTAATGATGATGTATGTGTTATTAAACTTTATTTTAAATTAGTGTTTTATACGCGTGGCGCATGAAGTAAAATTTCGAGTTTAGAAAAGCCCCGTGAAAATTTGTCTCGGGTCGCTGCGCGACCCTCGACAAATTTTCTACGTGGGGCTTTTCTAAACTCGAAATTTTACTTCATGCTTAGTCTGGGAGTGGACAACACTCGTTCCTAGAATGTTCAAATTAAAGGATCACTATAGATTACTAAGTTTATTACCATTTTACAAAGGCTACAGCTCGAAGGACCAATCATGGTCTTCGGAGACTGAAGGACTACAAGGAATCGAAGTTTCTTAACAAGAAATCAACGAATATCTAAAGGTTTACAGCATGGATAGTAAAGAAAACATCCAATTTTGAAAAAATATCGAAGTTGAGTTGGTTTTCAGTGCGTTTTTAACTTCACTCTTAATCAGTGTTTTATACGCGGGGCGCATGAAGTAAAATTTCGAGTTTAGAAAAGCCCCGTGAAAATTTGTCTCGGGTCGCTGCGCGACCCGAGACAAATTTTCTACGCGGGGCTTTTCTAAACTCGAAATTTTACTTCATGCTTAGTCTGGGAGTGGACCGTCAAGATTTTCTACATGTCGAGATTTTCGATATTTCTAGATATTTGTCGATTTATTCACAGTTTGTTATTATATTAAATGCAACTTTAATATTAAATAAATATGGTGTTTCTTAGGAATAGAATATTCACTCATTAAGAGCCGAGCAAATTATAAAGTTAACTCTAATAGTTAATTTTAGGTAAAATTTTGCATCCTTTTCTATGATTTCAATTAATGATTTATTATATTACATACGTCGATTTTATAAAAGAGTTAAGCAAGAAGTAAAATTTCGAGTTTAGAAAAGCCCCGCGTAGAATATTTGTCGAGGTTCGTGCAGCGGCCCGAGACAAATGTTTGCTCTGATTTAAAGTAAAGTTAAAAATGCACTGAAAACCAACTCAACTTCGATATTTTTTTTAAATTGGATGTTTACTTTCCTATCCATGCTGTAAACCTTTAGATATTCGTTGTTTTCTTGTAAAGAAACTTCGAGAGACCGAAGGACTACAGGTATCCTTCGGTCTCCGAAGACCATGATTGGTCCTTCGAGCTGTAGCCTTTGTAAAATGGTAATAAACTTAGTAAGCTAGAGTGATCCTTTAATTTGAAACTTCTAAGAACGAGTCTTGTCCACTCCCAGACTAAGCATGAAGTAAAATTTCGAGTTTAGAAAAGCCCCGCGTAGAAAATTTGTCGAGGGTCGCGCAGCGACCCGAGACAAATTTTCACGGGGCTTTTCTAAACTCGAAATTTTACTTCATGCGCCACGCGTATATAACACTGATTTCAAGTGAAGTTAAAAATATACTATTAAGGTTGGAAATTTTTCATGCTTAAGTAACCAAGTATGCATTCACAAATATTTCAATTATTCGAAAATGTAAATATTTATATTATGAATAATTTAGTGATTTAAATATTCATATTAGAATATTAAATTATTTGAATTAATCGAATTTGAATCCCAGCCTTAATAGCGAAGATTCTAATTATTTGAGAAGATTTGAATCCGTGTATGAGGATTCGAATCCTTTTATAATGATTCGAATCCTTTTATAAGGATTCGAATCCTTTTATAAGGATTCGAATCCTTTTATAATAATTCGAATCCTTTTATAAGGATTCGAATCATCTACGTCTGGATTCGAATACGAATCCTTTTAAAAAATGTAACGAATCCGGATCACGAATCCGTTTTCACTAAAGTATTCGGATACCTCTTTTGAATCCTCTAAAAGGATTCGAATCCGGGAATCGAATCCTGAATGATTGGAATCCTGCCCAGCTCTGATACCTACGTATAACAAAGCAAATTGCTAGGCGCTCGTTTTTTAAAATCAAATATAGGCAGTATAATTTACAATATTTCAGTGCTTCTCTAAGCTATAAATTTCACTTCATGCATCACGCGTATAGAACACTAAAATATTGTTAAAATATATTGCTAAAGCAGTATATTTTAAAAAATATAAAAACGAATTAAAAATAATATCGACTTTCTGCAAAAATGTAGTCTCTTTGAGACAAGTCTCCAAATATTCATTAAAACAACTACTTTTTGAGCTAATACCCCGACAGATATTTAATTATACAATGAATATTTGAGTTACACGACAGATTTAGTGTTCTATGCTTAATTTATATGCAAAATGCAACATCAGGTCAAAATATTCTCTCACCTAAATAAACCAACCGGAAATTGAAATAAATTGAAAATATAATTATATAAAATATATATATATATATATATATATATATATATATATATATACAAATTTTGTGTTCAGAATAGCGATCAAACCAAATATTTAGGCTTTTATAAACTCAACATTTTGCTTCGTAAGCCATGCATTTTAAATACTGATTTTATGTGATGTTCACATAATGCTACTAAAGTAGTATGTTAAAGACGTATGTTTTAAACTTCGCGTAAAACCAGTGTTTTATACGCGTAGCGCATGCTATACATTTTTTAGTTTAAAGAAAGCCTGAAAATTTGGTTTGGTCGCTCCGCTTTAGCATGAAATAAAATAAAAATTATATTTAATTGTAGAATCACTCATTTTATGGAACAAACGTCCAATTTTCGATAATATTTAAGCCTCCCGCTTACAATATCACTATTCTTCTGCACTTATAATTTTCAATATCAATACTTTATACATTCAAAACTCTAAAAGGAAAGTCACACAGACTCACTCATATATTTTTTCCCTATACATTCTTCATCCAATTCGCAGGTAAATGTAAATGTTTTCACGGCACGGTGCGCTTTTTTAATGATTCCAGACTTTCTCTCTTTTCCATGTTTACGAACTCTCTCCATCACACACACACACACACACATACACACAAAAGAACCTAGGGATGCAAAAGTTCCACTTTTAATTGCGTCCCGTTTTTTTTCTGTTTCCTGTGCATATATTTTTCTCTTCCTCTCTCTTTCTCTCTCCGTCGAAGTCGTGAGCGTCGTCGTAATTAAAACCGACGCCCCGCGTTTTAATCCCTCCGTAATCTCGACGCCGAATAAAGTTTAAAGTTTAGTCCTGCGTACACCTGGGAATAACATCTCCCCCCGACCCGAACAATGGACACAAATCGTCCCTTAGACCGATGTGCCAGGAAGGATAATAAAATAGAGTAATAAAAAATATAAAGTAAAAGCGTTTTTTTTTGTTTGTTTGTAAGTTTTAATCTGCGGGTTTTGTGTTTGAGTTTATTTTGTTCAGAGATTTTTAGCGTCGAGATTGTTGTGAGGATTTATTTGAAGTGGGGCGTAATCTTCAGTTAAATGGCACTTAGGTAAAAGATAATTATGAGAGCTTTTTTGAAAAAAAAGTGTAATGATCAGTTAAATGGCAGTTAAATTAAAATTATGAGATGTGCCAGGAAGGATATTAAAACAGAGTAATAACAAATATTTATAAAGTAAAACGTTTACTTTTTGTTTGTAAGTTTTAAATTTTACTTCATGCCTAATCAAGGAGTGAAAACACGTGTTAGAAGCCTAAAATCTAACAGCATTTCTAATAAATTGTTTTACATGCCATAAATATTCGGGGCTTTTCTAAACTCGAAATTTTACTTCATGCACCACGCGTATAAAATACAGATATCAAGTTAAGTTCGAATATACATAAATTTCGCAATATTTTAGTGATTTTTACGCGTGGCGCATGAAGTAAAATTTCGAGTTTAGAAAAGCCCAGAAAATTTGTCTCAGGTCGCTGCGCGACCCTCGACAAATTTTCACGGGGCTTTTCTAAACTCGAAATTTTACTTCATGCTTAGTCTGGGAGTGGAAAAAAGTCATATAAAGCTTCAAATTATACTTAAAAAAAAAACAAGTATTATCTAAAGATTTACAGAAAATATGCTGAATTTGGAATACGTATACTTAGAAGGAAAAGCTATTTATTGCTACTATATATTAAGATTAATAAAGTAAATATAAAAAGGTAATAAAGACAGTTGACTTTTATATTGTTATTGGTTACAATTAATTTATTTGTCATCATGGCTTTCTTGTTATATTGATTTAAAATTTAAAAAACGTAAAATATATAAATAAAGTTAAATCAAAATATGGCAAATGATATGTTTTTGGATAGCTTACAAAAAATGGAAGCGATTAAAGACATGGCCAACTATGATTTGTATTTAAAATAATACAACTTTATGTCATATCTCATAAAGGTTAAACGTTAAACAAAATCTGACATGGTCAGCGTTTTCACCTCATGTCAATATCTTTTTAAATTAAAAAAGTTATTTCTATATTTCAAAATAGCCGTATTTGACGTATAACTCGAAAACAATTGATGATAGACAAATTTTGATTAGATACACAAAATATGCTCTAATAACGAGCTCTGGAACTATACATTAGTTTTTGTCTGTCACTCATATTTCTGGTAATTTACTTGAAGAAACTATCGAAAATGCTGCACCCTGTACAGTACTAGCCATAATACCTGAACAATGTTGTTTATCAAGTATACTTTATATTAAATAGTAAAGTTAGAACCTATTTTGAGTTTTGCATTAAATCAGTGTAGACAGTAGATGACAGTAGACGACAGTAATCGACAGTAAACGACAGTAAACGACAGTAAACGATAGTAAACGACAGTAAACGACAGTAAACGACAGTAAACGACAGTAAACGACAGTAAACGACAATAAACGACAGTAAACAACAGTAAACGACAGTAAACGACAGTAGAATAGTAAGCGACAGTACGCGATAATTGACGGCAATAGATAATAATGGACAACAGTAGACGGCAGTAAACGACAATATACGGCAGTAAACGACAATATACGGCAGTAGACGAAATCTAGCGTAATTTAATGTTTGTTTTATATACGTTTTAATACTACAGTAAATTAAATATTTGGTGGGGCAGGTGGTGGTCGAGCGGTAATGTCGCCGAGCGGTATGTCGCTCGGCGAACCACAGACCGGGTTCGATTCCTGTGCACAGGGAGTTGTTATTTAAAAATAATAACTCGCCGTGTCCCTGGGTGTGGTGTGAATGTGTCGTGACGACCAAAGATATGTTAAATTAAATGTATATATATAAAAAAAACCATCGCTAGTGGTTGAATGGTATAAAACCTATGCCAAATAAACAAACAAAAAATATGTTTGGTGCTGTCCTTCCTTTCGTCCTCACCTCGGGATTTGTGGGCTTTGGCTCCCATCTATTGAGGGTAATATTGTTTGTTTCTTCATGTGTGCTCCTTACTTATTCTTTTTTTTATTTATTGTATTGTTTAGTTTACGATTTTTTATTTTTAGTCTGTAAGCTGTATAATTTAGTTATTTGTGTGTATTTTTTAAGTTTGTTGTACGTGTGTATTGTTTGAGATGTTAATGATATCAAATTTTTTGTTGTTGTGAATTTTTAAGGTCTCATGTTAGATTTTGTTTAAGTTTGGTAGTCGTTTAAATGCCAAAAGAAAATTAATTCAATGAATTTATATTTAACCAACTCCACTTACATTATTTTTTATTGCTAAGCAAGGATTTAGAATCTCAAATCTTTAATTAGATTAATTATTTAGAATTTCAGGATTTTTCGTGTGAACGTAGTTATTTTGTTGATTAGTAAAGTGGTATAGAGCTTTCATTATATATACTGCTAAGCATTTTTTTTTTGTTATTTTGTTGGTTGTTAGTTTTATTATTGCGTGTATAATTTGAACTTTAACAGTGGATTTTTCAAGGTTTTTCGAAAGTGATAAATGTGTTTATCTAATATATAGGTTTTTAATTTAAATTCACTTGGTTTGTTTAACTTATATATAAGTAAAACAAACCAACTGAATTTAAATTATAAACCTATATATTAGTAGAAATGTTTTACCAAGTGATCAATGAGGAACAAGTTAACGATTGTTTATCTAGCTAATTATATTTTTTCTGTGAGTTTCCGGCATATATTCTAATAGGTAATATTATTTTACTTAACTCCCTGACTTACGATTTAATATTACATATCATAAAAATGTAGTATAAAATATGCTTCAGATAGTGAAATTAATAGTAAATATTAGGAATTAATGAATATTCTATCTGCCACAAAATGGAAATGTAATGATCATTGTTCCAAGCGTTTTAAAAAGTGCTTGTATATTGTCAAAGTTCTAATTGATTTAGTAGTGTTTGAATAAAAAAATAAAAACGATTTTTCAAAATATTGTTAGGCCCTAAAATACGTAACATTGCACCAATTAACCGACTCTCTATCTCTTTAAATAACTGAGATCCCCATACATCTGTCGAAATACGGACACTCTGTATAATTATACTTGAATAAAAAACAACGCCACTGTCTCTATGAAAATACAGTTCATATCAATTATAAAACTCTAATCAAATATTTAAATTTCTCCCGAACTCTATTATCAGATACTAATAATAAATATTATCAAAAGGATTCGTAAATTATTAAGAATAATTCATTCTACTCGTTGAATTAAACAGGATCTATTAGATCCAGCTGTTAAAATTAGTCTAACTCCCGTTTAGTAAATAGCGCGTCATTTACAGGTCAGTAAATGGCGTTTAATATTTGATCAGAAGAGGGCGTTTTTTTCTTCCTCGCTCCTTTTTTATATTACGTTAATAATTAGATGGTGGAAGCTGAATGTCAATAGCAGGAAAAAGTAGTGTCTTTCAGCTCCTTTGACATCCCGGAGGGAATTGTCGTCGTCGGCGGTGGCACTTTCGCTTAAGGAGGAAATTAGCCGGCTAGTCGATCGATTCAGAAGAAATCCCCAGCGGGGACGATAAATGCACTTTACGTTTATTTTTTGACTTTATTATTTTCCTTGTTGGGAATAGATTATTTAATTCTGTGGAATCAATTTATTTTTCTTGATTACACTAGGTGTACAGGGTGGTTTTTTTTTCGTTGATATTATAGGGTATAGGTTAAACGGTAAGAGCTACAAACAAAAAAATTAAGATATGTGTCAAGTTCTCTTTTTTAGTGTTTAGTTTATTGGCGCAATCAGGTCTACGCTAACTAGATTGGTTTAGAAGATACAGGATTCTCAAAATCTACTGGTTTTATTATCTCTTATGACTCGGTTATTTATCGAGATACAAAAATATTTTAAACACGAAAGTTTTTGACTTTGTACGTAGAATTCAGAGGCGTATTTAAAAAATATATAGATATTTTAATTTTTGAGATATTATCAAAATTAATATTTTCTTAAATAAATTTTTGTTTGTTTTTTGTAGTTGTTGTTGTTTTAATTTATCATTGTTTCAATATTCTTGATAACTGGGTTTTTAATATACCTATTATAAAAGAAAAGAATAATCATTTAATTTATGGCCATCTAGATTTTTTTTTGTTTTTGTTTTTTGGTATTTTAGCTATTAAGGACAAAGCAAAATATTAAGTGTTAGATACTCAGATACAGATACCTGAGTATCTCAAAATATTGCATTTTTTCTTGTGATTGTAACAATTTGTAACACTTAATATTTTGCTTTGTCCTTAATAGCTAAAATACCAGAAAACAAAAACAAAAAAAATCTAGATGGCCATGAATTAAATGATTATTCTTTTCTTTTATGATAAGTATATTAAAATCCCAGTTATCTAGAATATTGAAACATTGATAAATTAAAACAACAACAACTACAAAAAACAAACAAAAATTTATAATAACTTTACCATTATCTCAGTTACTTATACAGCGAATTTTTCGTTTAAGTATACATATGCATTGGCTGCAAATTTTCCGATATTCTTTGCTTCTTAAAAGAGTTCAATTTGGAGCTTTAAATGAGTGTTATCCACTCCCAGGCTAAGCATGAAGTAAAGTTTCGAGTTTAGAAAAGCCCCGTGAAAATTTGTAGAGGGTCGCGCAGCGACCCGAGACAAATTTTCTGGGCTTTTCGCGCCACGTGTATAAAACACTGATTTCAAATGAAGTTTAAATATACATAAATTTCACAATATTTTAATGTTTGTACGCGTGGCGCATGAAGTAAAATTTCGAGTTTAGAAAAGCCCAGAAAATTTGCGCGACCCTCGACAAATTTTCACGGGGCTTATCTAAACTCGAAATTTTACTTCATGCTTAGCCTGGGAGTGGAAAACACCCATTTAAGCAATATCTTTCTTAATATTGCGGCTAGATACCATCGGATCAGCAATAACAGAAGCTAATGAATTTATTCTCTTTCTCTATTTTCTTTACTGTAAATCTTATCTCTTGGTTTTCCAAATGATCCATACTCACTTAAGTTGTGCTATAATCTTTGAAATATTTGTTTTCTGCCTGTCGTCGTTTCGGATAACGCTCAAAATATTGGTCTAAAGTTGCGTCTTTATTTTCATGACTCTCATTATCTCAAACATGTTAATTTTTCATAGTTTTGAAAAATATTCATTTTAGACTCCTTTTTTAAAAAAATATAATCGAAAATATTTCGTTAACAACGGAATATCAAAACCAATACGTAATTGTTATGCATTTTATCATGTAAAGAAACAAAAACAAACGCTTAAAGAATTCAATTCATGGTCATCTAAATTTTTTTTTGTTTTTTAGTATTTTAGCTATTTAGGACAAACCAAAATATTAAGTGTTACATAATGTTTCCTTCACAAGAAAAAAATGCATTTTTTTGAGATACTCAGATATAGGGTGTCCCATTTAAGAAAATGCTAGTTTTGATAATATCTCAAAAATGAAAACATCTATATTTTTTTTAAGAACACTACTGGATTCTACGTAAATCAAAATTCTAATCAGTATAATACACACATAGTCTAATAAGGCTAACGCCATTTGTTACTCTAAGGCCATAGCGACGATTGAAGTCGCCATGGCCTTAGAGTAACAGATGGCGTAAGCTGTCGATTTTTTTAAATGTGTTTGACTCACATAATTTTTTGATAGATAATTATAACACCCTAGGCAGTTTTGTACGCTAGAGGAAACAATTATGAGTAAGTTTTAAAAGTTTCCAAGAGTTATAAAAATATTTTGAAAATATTCTATGAAATGAAATTTTGTCCTATTTTCAAAACTAAGTGAGAGATTACCATTTTCGAAACTATTCAAATAAGTGCTCCGTAAGTAGTCATTTCAATGAGTGCTTGATTTAGTCTTTGTAAGACTAATTTGTTGTAAATTGCGTATATAGCCTCACATTTAATGTTTTAAATAACTTCTGTTTTCTGTTTATAAAAATAAGAAATAAGTTTATTGAATTGATCGCTTTAAAAATGAACGCCGCTTTATTTTTAATTTAATCTCGCGTTATTTATATTTGTGTGAAAATATTTTATAAGTTTATGTGTGTGTATGTGTGGAGAAACTGCGAGTATATTTCATGTTGCACCCTTTTAACATTAAACGAATTTAGGAAACAAATTGCCGCATCCCGAAGCCTCGTAAAATTCAGAATGTACCGCCCGAACTAATAAATAATAAAGGCGATTTATGTGCGCGGCTTAAGAGCTTATATTTTTCTCTAGATACACTTTATAAATCTCCCACAATTGAGCACTTCCGCCTAGATACACTTATTATATTTATAAATCACACACACAATTGACTATCCAAGGATCTTATTATAACCACCATCTGTTCTTTACTACGTCCATACACCATTTCCAACTTTTTTTCTATCAGAAATATGAAAAATCATCAAAGGAAATCCTTATGTTAGCTTAAAAAGTATGTCAAAATAATAATACAAAAAATAAAACAACACTGATATAAATGAAAAGGGAATCATAAAAATATTAGTATAAATGTAATTGCCAATACTTAGTTGTGGAATACTTCAAAACATTAAAAGTGCGATCACAAGAGAGTGAACGGCAAAGCTAAACTGATGAGAGATTAAATCTCGAAACGCGTCTATAAATGACCTGAATAATTTGACCCAAATTGTTACGTTTGCGGCCATGGGAGCCCGCACATGTAGGGAAGGGGGGCCACTTGAAATTAGCTAAAGTTTTAGTATTGTATTTTTTTTTACTTTAATTAAACCTGTGTGGATTCTTCCGTTGGGTAATAAAGAGATTATTAATATATATACAATTCATAACTCAACGTTAGGCATCTAGCACCTAACGTTTTCGGACAAGTTTTTAGGTTGTGTTGAATGTTTATTACGTGTAAACATTCAACATAGCCTAAAAACTCGTCCGAAAACTCTTGGCAACAATGCGGGGACTTTAAACCCGTTGACATATTGCCTGGATTCTGGATATACTATATTTACGTAATTTTCAGGCATTCGTCGATTTTATAATAGAGTTCAATTTAAAGTTTTCAACGAGTGTTTCCACTCCTAGACTAAGCATGAAGTAAAATTTCGAGTTTAGAAAAGCCCCGCGTAGAAAATTTGTCGAGAGTCGCGCAGCGACCCTCGACAAATTTTCACGGGGCTTTTCTAAACTCGAAATTTTACTTCATGCCCCCCCCTCCGCGTATAAAACACTGATTTAAAATGAAGTTAAAAATGCACTGAAAATCAACCGAACTTCGATATTTTTCTAAAAATGGATGTTTTCTTTCCTATCCATGCTGTAATCCCTCAGGTATTCGTTGTTTTCTTGTAAAAAAACTTCGATTCCCTGTAGTCTTTCGGTCTCCGAAGACCATGATTGGTCCTTCGAGCTGTAGCCTTTGTAAAATGGTAATAAACTTGTCCACTCCCAGACTAAGCATGAAGTAAAATTTCGAGTTTAGAAAAGCCCCGCGTAGAAAATTTGTTGAGGGTCGCGCAGCGACCCGAGACAAATTTTCACGGGGCTTTTCTAAACTCGAAATTTTACTTCATGCGCCACGCGTACAAGACACTGATTTAAAGTGAAGTTCAAAAACACACAAATACATCTTTAATCAGACTAACACAGATGTTTAGTCTGTTATCAACGATGTTTAGTGTTAATAATAAATAATTAGAATTTGAGTATTTTTGTTAAAACAACTGATAACGATATTTATATGTTAATGGTTGTAAAATTTTCAATAGCGAGAAAATAGTATTATAAATACATAACCATGTATTCGTTTCATTTTTTGTCGTCTAACTATTTGGGGGGATTTTCCCAATTTCCTACCCCTTGAATCCGCGGCTGCCCTGAATATACTTATATCCAAAAGCCGTCTCCACATTGGGTTCCACAAAATTTTTTGTGCGAGCTCCTCCGGCGTGAAAGCGCTAAGTAAACATTGCTCTTTGCTTTTCTGGACCCGGGCGTTTTTTTTTTATTTCCCCCCCGTGTCGACACATCCACCAGAAAATTCAGCCATTGTCCGCCCGCCCCCCATAACAGCCACCGCTATTATCATGCAAAAACGCGCGCAAATCCCCTCAGCGTTAAATATTTCACGCGGGAATAATTCGGAATAGCCCGTGGCCAGAGAAAAGAGCGCACAAAGGGCCGCCGTCGCCCCCTTTCCCAATTTCCGCATCAAAAGAACGGAACAAATGGGTGTTCCCGTCGACAAATCAATTTACTCTTTTCCACTTTGAAGTTTTCACTTTTAATATAACATAACGTATATAGAACGACGATATTTCTCGCCGCTAAAAATCATCGCCTACCTCAACTCCTTATCCCCGCCGCCCCCTTCACGAATTCAATTTCGGCCGAACAAAGGGATATTGTTTGGTTTCGGAATTAGTTCGGAAGGAGCGACATAAATCAAGTTGAAAATCGGAAGGAAGGGAAAAAATCGTTCTTCCGCGCCGCCGTGCGACTTAATTAAAGTGACACGATTTAATTATTATTTTATTATGCGGATTTAATTACTGGCGTGTTTGTTTACAAAGCATTGGATTTTCATCTCCCTGTGTGTTGAATGGGGACCAGTATTCATTTTGATAATTTAATTCCAAACAAATATAAACAGCCATGGTTGGATTAAATTATATTATTTTTATCCCTTTGTTTTCAATTAAAATCCCGATGCTTTTATTGCTCCTAATTTTATTGCTCCTAATTGTTCTTACTACAAATTAAAATATTAAAAAAGTGCGATTATTTTCGCTATCTCAGACTATTTTGTCTTACAAATTAAATTTTAAATACATTCTTTTTGTGTTGAAACTATTTACTCGAATAATAAAATTAAGGCAGTCCAATTAGAACTTGAAACTATTTACTCGAATAATAAAAATAGGGCAGTCCAATTAGAACTTTCGAAAATTAATTTTATTTTTTTTGCACAAAATTATATATAGTCAATGGTAAACTATAATTTTGTGCAAAAAAATTAAAATCAATTTTCGAAAGTTCTAATTGAAGAATAAGAATATATTTCCAGAGTTTTTAAACAAAATTCGCAGACGTTCAGAAGTACTAGTCTCCGACGCACAATAGGGCCAAATCCCGAAAAACTGGCCAAAACCTCAAAACTCGAAATTTCGATTTCGAGAATTTTGACTAGTGGAAGGGTAGAGTGTAGAGATGGGCAATCCGCTCCTGAACCACTCAATTGAACCGGTTCACTAAAAAGAACACTTCTGAACTGGTTCGCAAAAAATGAGTTCCGGTTCAGGAGCGGATCCGCTCCTGAACCGGTTCGTGAGTGAGTTGGGATCCGCTCCTGAACCATTTCGCGAAATGAGTGGTTCGGGAGTGACACTCACGAAACGGGTCAGGAGTAAGTGAGTTTGGATCAGTGCTGCCAATCATAAAATACCGTTTTACCCCAAATCCTTAGAGTTTGCTTTATATAAATAAAATGTAATTTTATTTAAAATAATCTATTTTTTAAAACATTTTTTTACTTTCCCCCATATGTAAAACATGTTGTTTTTGCGAAAAATTCAAATAAAAAATGTCTTGTTCTTGCTATGAAAAATCTTATTTATTTACGCCAACCATCAAATACGTCTTATTGTAAAAAAACTGCACAGAGGAAAATAGAAAGTTCCCTTTTATTATATTTTTCATGAAAGGAAAAACGCAGCGTATTAAATTCCTTTATAAGTAATTTTAAATGGAACAAAAAACGCAATGTTTTCAATATCTTTCTGAGTAATTTTTAATATAAAGATAAACGTCGTTTTATTTTAGGGTGTGAATAGATAATTCTGTTCCAAATTTAGATATTCCTTTATAAGTAATTTTAAATGAAAAAAAAAAAACGCAATGTTTTCAATATCGTTCTGAGTAATTTTTAATATAAAGATAAACGTCGTTTTAATTTTAGGGTGTGAATAGATAATTCTGGTCTAAATTTAGATATTCAATTTTTATACTAATAAAATCTAAACGTAAATATTCATCACTGTTGATTTTTCTTTTACACAAATGGTAAAAAAAAAACTATGTTTATTTTAGGGCGTGAAACGAAAATTCTAACCCAAATATAAAAACGGCTATGATTTGTCTTTACCCGTTATTTAAACAATTGATAATCAACATACTAAATGTATTGCACTTATACCAATTGGTTGAAAATTTCACTTGAAGTCAGTGTTTAGTACGCGTGGCGCATGACGTAAAATTTCGAGTTTAGAAAAGCCTGAAAATTTGGATTTGCCGGGGCGCGACTCGCTTCGCTCGCGCGCCCCGGCAAATCCAAATTTTCAGGCTTTTCTAAACTCGAAATTTTACGTCATGCTTAATCTGGGAGTGGAAACCCTGTTAGAGGATCAATCAGAAATAAAATTGCAAATATTTGAAATGGTCGGGAATTATTCAAAATGAATGGAATTAAATATATTATAATAAATATAAATCACAATAAAAAATTAGTTATTGATAATGAGTGCTTTGCACTCGAAATGTACATCTAACGAATAAAAATAAAAGTGAAGTAAGGAATAAAAGTGTTTTTTTTTTTATTGTGATTGAATACTCCACATAACTTAATAAAACAATTAGTAAATATAAATCAAATTAAATTTTAACTTTGATTTGATATCTTATAATGTCCAGTAAGGCTATTTAAATTTCAGTTACATCCAATGAAAGTTTATTCACTTCTATACAGATTTTTAGAATTTTATGTTGATTTGACAATGTGTTAGTTTTTTACAATTGTTTAAAGAAAAAACATTCACCGAACACCGCTGATTTTATTGCATAATTTCAACTTTGTCTGAACATTTTAAGAAAATGGGATGAGATAATTAAATTTTCTTCCTACAAGATACAAGTGCAATCAATCCTAAGTGAAATCTGTGAAATTTATGTTGATGGCATACAGTTTTAATTTTTTACAATTTTATTCAAAGAAAACACTCTCCTATAATTGTTAATTTTATTGCATAATTTCAACTTTGGCTGAATAATTTGGAAAATTTTTCCATCTTCAAATGTTTTCGTAGCTATCTTTTTTCTTGGAGAAAATAATCGACAGTTTGTTGATAGATTCGTAAAAACTTATAATTTACATAAAATTATGGAATAATTTCTTAGAACTATTTATTGAAATTTGTGTGTTTTTGAACTTCGGTATAAATCAGCGTTTTAAGCGCGTGGCGCATGAAGTAAAATTTCGAGTTTAGAAAAGCCTGATAATTTGGTTTGGTCGCGTAGCGCTACGCGCTACGCGACCAAACCAAATTTTCAGGCTTTTCTAAACTCGAAATTTTACTTCATGCTTAGTCTGGAAGTGGAAAACACTCTTGTATATAATATTGATAATCTTGATAAACAATCGCCTTTTTTATTTAGAAAAAAAGCAATGACATTTTCTTTTAGATACTTTATGGATCACCCTGTATAAAAACAGGCTTCGCTCGCGCGCCCCGGCAAATCCAAATTTTCAGGCTTTTCTAAACTCGAAATTTTACGTTATGCTTAATCTGGGAGTGGAAACCCTCGTTAGAGGATCAATCAGAAATAAAATTGCAAATATTTAAAATGGTCGGGAATTATTCAAAATGAATGGAATTAAATTTATTATAATAAATATAAATCACAATAAAAAAATAGTTATTGATTATGAGTGCTTTGCACTCGAAATGTACATCTAACGAATAAAAATAAAAGTGAAGAAAGGAATAAAAGTGTTTTTTTTTATTGTGATTAAATACTCCACATAACTTCATTTCATTTATTTCATTTCATTTATTTACGGAATCTCCTTTTACATAAATTTATAATATTAGTATATTTATGTATACAGAGTGGATAACAGAAAAATAACAATTGTATTCGACATGTTCATGTTACTCTTACTTTACGCGAGTTAAAATGATAATAATAATAAAAATACTAAAGAGTGAATACATTATTTAGAGATAAAATCAACAAATCGGTACAAAGACAAATACATAAACAACTAATAAATTGTACAAATAACATATTGAAATTTTTATCAGTAATTGATGAGCAAAATTATCACAGTAAAGACTAGATTGTATAATATAATATCGAATTAAAATTATATAAGTTCACAAACTAAGTAATTAAAATTAAGATAAAACATTATTAACAATAGCGGATAAATTGATTCGTTTCAAATTAGCCTTAAATGTTGAAAATGAAGAATGATGTAATATAAAATGATTGTTATTGTTTAATTCGTTACAGTAACTCATCATTCTGCATATTGGATTAAATTTTGCGTAATTAACTGCATGATAGCGCAAATAAAATAAAAATTTCGTTCTATTGGGACCCCTAGCAGGCACATAAAAGTCTAATTATTCTAATAAGCTTTGGCAGTCAATCTCGCCGTGTATAAGCTTAAATAGAAAACACAAATCATTTATTATTCTTCTATTTTCCAACGAGCTGAGACACAACATATTATGCATAGTACTATTGCTGAATTGGTATCTAGTGTTGCCTAGCCCAGCAGAAACTTAATAAAACAATTAGTAAATATAAATCAAATTAAATTTTAACTTTGATTTGATATTTTATAATGTCCAGTAAGGCTATTTAAATTTCAGTTACATCCAATGAAAGTTTATTCACTTCTATGCAGATTTTTAGAATTTTATGTTGATTTGACAATGTGTTAATTTTTTACAATTGTTTAAAGAAAAAACATTCACCGAACACCGCTGATTTTATTGCATAATTTCAACTTTGTCTGAACATTTTAAGAAAACGGGGTGAGATAATTAAATTTTCTTCCTACAAGATTTAAGTGCAATCAATCCTAAGTGAAATCTGTGAATTTTATGTTGATGGCATACAGTTTTAATTATTTACAATTTTTTTTCAAAGAAAACACTCTCCTATAATTGTTAATTTTATTGCATAACTTCAACTTTGGCTGAATATTTTAAGAAGCTTCGTCAAGATAGTTTAATTTTCTTTCAATAAGATATAGCCGAAATAAATTCCAAGTGAATTCTGTTAATTGCACAAAACTTTGATTTCCTGCAATTTTTTTAAACAAAATAAATCCGTTAATCAGGTTGTTTTTTCAAAATGTCAACTTTGATTTGATATTTTGGAAAATCCAGTAGAGGTACTGTAGCCATTTGAAGTATATTTATTTCTGTGGAGATTCTTTAAATTTTAGATTAATTTTATAATCCGTTGATTTTTTACAATTCTCTTAAAATAAACATTCTCTTAAATCGTTCAGTTTATTGCATAATTTCAACTTTAGCTTAATATTTTGGAAACAGTAATAGTAATAGTAATAGTTTATTTTTTCTCACATAAATACTTAGAAATACAATATATATAATACATGTGCCAGCGTCAAAATTCAAAAATGCAAAATATCTAACAAAAGTTAATATATTCATTAATGGAGTAAGGCTCCATGTTACATAAATAAGTATATATTAGTTTCTTAAATGTTTTAAAATTAGATTAATTTTTAATATCTATCGGTAAACGGTTATAAAACATTGAGAATGCATATAAAGGTCCTTTCTGGGATCGCGTGAATTTATATATAGGATATCTCAAATCGCCCCTGTGTCTTGTTTGATGATCATGAGTAAACCTATATTCACTGAATTCATTACGATGTTTATACATGAAAAACAAACATTCCTGTATATATATGGCAGTATACGGATTCCCGCATTTGTAAATTTTCGTCTACATGATTCGATTCGTTTTAAATTAAGCATAATTCTTAGTGCTCTTTTTTGCATAACGAAAATACGACCAATGTGTCCTGAATTTCCCCAAAATAAAATTCCAAAACGAAGCAGACTCAAAATTTCCATAGTATACCGTTCTCATTAATTCGTACGGATGGTTGATGGTGTGATCTAAAGTACGTAACTAAGAAAAGCTGTGTACATGCTTTTCCTAGTTGTGTACACAATTGATCAATATGCTGGTACCATTTTAGGTTTTGATCAATTTTAATTCCAAGAAATTTCAAAGCCGGAACTAATTCATATTCAGTGTGATTAATTTCAACAGATTTTGGAGTTATGAAACTTTCATTTAATTTAAAAATAATACACTTTGTTTTGTCAACATTTAAATGCAACTGGTTGCTTTGAAACCACATTTCTACCAAATTAATTATATTGGAAGCATTTTTCTTTAACTCTACAAAATCAGATCCCCGTATGATTAAATTCGTATCATCAGCAAAATTAATTATACTGTGATTTGGTGAATTATTAAGTGAAAACATATCATTTATAAAAATATTAAATACGAGGGGACCAAGAACACTTCCCTGTGGTACCCCTCTGGAAATATTTTGAACATCAGACTTGACTTTTTTTGAGTTTTGAATAATCTCTACATACTGGATTCTACCCTTAAGATATGACCGAAGCCAACTATATGCTACTCCTCGAAAACCAAAGGAATATAATTTATCCAGTAGTTGATCGTGAGAAATACTATCAAATGCTTTCGATAGATCCAAAAACATACCACAAGTTGTTTCACCATCTTCGAAGCCTTTAATTACGTTGACATAATTTATTTTCTGTAAAGCAAATGCAAGTGCAATCAATTTTAAGTAAATTCTGTGAGCTTTATGTTGATTATATAAAACTTACTTCTTTAATGCACACGAATGTATTTTGTGTGTTTAATTTTACAATAAAGAAAATTATAAAAAAGAGTAAAGAAAATTGAAAATCTTAAAACCATAGTCGCCTACGGCATAATGAATCTGTCACTTGAATGATGTTTGAATCTGTTTAATGTCCTACAAGACATGGTTCAACATGTTTTCCGAATTGATCTATTGCAAACTTTTGATAAAAATGATAAGACATTAACTAAAAATTAACTAATTGGCAAATAAATGACGAAAAAAATCTTCTTTCGATTTTTGTCATTTTAATCCTTTTAGGTTAAAATGGGGAGCAGCAATCTTCATGTTAATTACCTATGTTCGGTTTTGGAATATTTATTCAACGGGTATAAAAATTGAAACGTTTTCTCATTTTGAGTCTAGTGCCGTTCAGTGTACGTGGACGGAGCAATACTGTAAGGGGGACACATCGAGCCACACATTAAAGAAAACGCGAAGAAATTCCGTGCAAAATGGTGCGTTTAAAAGTTTCAATGGCGAAAAGTAGTGCTAGTTTTATAATAAATCTAATTGTTTTTTTAAATATACTGGGTGAGCATTTTCAGTCTGGAATATATAATATAATTAACAGTGAGCATTTTCAATCCAGAACGTAACAATTTACAAAAAAAAAAAATGGGAAAATTATTCAATTTAATTGCATTTTAATTCCTACCTAAAGATTAAAAACAAATTGAACATCTTTTAAAAACAATAGTAAAAATTGAAATAACCCTCTATTTTGCGCCAAACACTAGAATACTGTTTAAAACGGTTACCGTACACTTTCCCGAGTATATTTTCCCGAATGACCTTTTTCCCGAACGCCATATTTCCTGAAAATAGAAATCCCGAATCCCATTTCCCGAATCCAATTTCCCGAAAGGTATTGTTCCTGAATAAAATATAAACTATTTAGAACAGAATATCATCGTACGGTTTACACTTATAGCAGTCCACTTTCGAGAATAATGCGTTTTGCAAATTTGCTACAGCGTTTTGAAAATTTTGATTTATTTGCTGATTCTATAAATACTTTTAAACGTAATTTGCTGCGTACCAATTTAGAAAGTATTTTTGCAAAACTCCATTACCTTAATATTTTTTGTTCCTCATTAATGTGCATAATGTACCTATTTTTAGGTAAATAGACTTTAGGTATTAGATATAAGTTATATTTTGTAATCATTGTATAAAATTGGAGATTTTCCGTTTTCGAAAGAAATAAATACAATAAATACAATTTTGAAACCTAAACAAATTAAGTGTTTTATTAAAGTGATATTATGGAGTTTTAACAACTAACAGCCTTAACTAAACAGTAAATATAAGCTAAATTCTGACTTCAGTTTCTGGAAGTATTCACCTAAACTAGAAAAACCCTATTTGGGTTTTGATAGTTTAGTTCGGGAAAAACATCATTCGGGAAAGTTGATTCAGGAAAGTAGTATTCGGGAAAGTGTTTTCGGGAAATATATTATTCAGGAAAAACGTAATTCGGGAAAATATATATGGGAAAATGTATTCGGGAAAATTGGCGGATACGGTTTAAAACAAACAGTAAAAAATACGGCTCGCGGGCCAAATCGGGCCCGCGCCAGCATGATTCTGGTCCGCGACCTGAAATACATTTTGCGTAAATGAAATATGTTATAACAATTTACTGTTAACTTTAAAAATTAGCATTCACACACATATTGATGTAAAATTAACGGTAATTTAAATTTGGGTAATATTCTTCGTAATATTACTGGGAACATAGTAACGATTGGTAATTTAAGGTTACACAAATTCGAATAAATAATTCTAAGTTATTCTATGATTTTTAAAAATTATAACTTTTTAAAAATCTTTCAACAAATTGTCATTGTTCTTTAAGAAGGAAATAGTTACGAAAAAACTTGAAGATAGAAAAATTGTCCAAAATATTATTATCTAAAACTTTTGTTTAATCCATTTTTCTGTATTTCCATTAGTTGTTGAGTTATTTGCAACTTTTGCGAAATACAAAAAAAGCGAGCGCACTCACGTAAATTTTCGACATTTTTCAATTTTGACAAAAAACATAACTCAAAAACTATTCGAGCTACAGAAAAGTATAATACATGCATATCGGTCACTGCAATAAGATCTACAATATGAGCGTATTTGTTTTTGTACAGGGTGATCCATAAAGTATCTAAAAGAAAATGTCATTGCTTTTTTTTCTAAATAAAAAAGGCCATTGTTTATCAAGAATATCAATATTATATACAAGAGTGTTTTCCACTCCCAGACTAAGCATGAAGTAAAATTTCGAGTTTAGAAAAGCCTGAAAATTTGGTTTGGTCGCGTAGCGCGAAGCGCGGAGCGGCCAAACCAAATTTTCAGGCTTTTCTAAACTCGAAATTTTACTTCATGCGCCACGCGCTTCAAACGCTGATTTATCCCGAAGCTCAAAAACATTCACAAATTCCAATAAATAGTTCTAAGAAATTATTCTATAATTTTGTGTAAATTATAAGTTTTTACGAATCTATCAACAAACTGTCGATTATTTTCTCCAAGAAAAAAGATAGCTACGAAAACATTTGAAGATGGAAAAATTTTCCAATTTATTTAAGAATCAATATTTTGAGTGACGCATTTGATAAATTTTGCTTTTCATATGGTCCTACAGAAAATAATCACAAGGGGTTAAATCAAGAGATCTGGCGGGCCAGTTAATTATTCCACCACGACCAATAATCCAGCGATTTGGAAAGGTTTTCCTCTAAATATTCCCTAACATCTATTTCAAAATACTCAGAGCAGCCATCTTGTTGAAACCAAACCTCCCGATAGTCACGTGTTATTCCTTCTACTGCAAGGCCAACTTTGTTGATTAAAAGTTCTAAAAATGAACTCGAATTTATATTTCCGATCATTTGAAACGGTCCAATAATGAATATTCGGGCTCAAATATTAGTTTTTTGAGGGTACTGCGTTTTTGTGCACAAACTAAATAAATCACGGACATTCCTTATGCGGCCTCCAGTGTAAAACGTTTTTACTATGAACATTCTTTCTTCAATGGTATAATTGATATTCATTTTGCAAATTAGGTTTGACAACTTATAAGAATAAACAAATTTAAAGTCATTTATATAATTCATTTTCTTACATGTTTCAGGTTGAAAATGCTTACCCTTAATTATATTATATTTCGGATTAAAAATGCTTACACGGTATGTAAACAGTCATATAAAAACTATAGTGTATAAATTGCATGGAATGATCATTTACCACTCCCATGAATTCCTGCACTCGCACATTATATTATGTTTCGAATTAAAAATGCTTACCCGGTATGTAAACAGTCATATAAAAACTATAGTGTACAATTTGCATGGAATGATCATTTACCACTCCAATGAATTCCTGCACTCGCCTGCGGCTCGTGTAGCAAGTTTCATACTCATGGGACATGATATCATTCCATGCTCATTGTACAATTTACTATTAACATCTTTGCTACTTTATATTACGATACGCGTACTAATAATGAAATAATTAATGAAGTAATTGTAATTAATAACAGAACTAATTATTGTGATATGACCATTAAAATGATGAATAGTTGTCCGAGAGCGTGTACGTGCGCACATAAAATAATGAAAAAGGAATTCCGACTGAATAATTCAGGACACAAAACAAAACCCCAATTTCATTTACACATCAATTTTCATGAAAAGTCGGAGCACAACACACTATTTCGCATCAATTATCCGTAATTACAATTAATTAATTATTCGTACTGAGCCAAGCTAAAAAAGAGAGGGGGTGTTTATTCGCAGTTAATTTCCAACCACTTAAACTGTCCATGGAGATAATGGATAGCGCTGCACCTCTCGAAACAAAAAACAAACAGAATAGGAAATGAAAAGAAAAAAGAAAAGCGAAAAGTGGATGGCAAAGACTTAATTTGAGCGCAGCGGAAAATGTCTCTTTCGCTCGTCTCTGACGCGATTTCAGCTCGCTGAAAGAAATGCAATAAAACGCTCATTTCAGAATGAAAGGCAGGGGGGACAATGAGGGGTGGGTTTTGTTAATAATTGGAAATGCTCTCTCTGTGTTTGGGGGGGAAATCCTGGGAATATGTCGTCGTTGTCTAGTTCGGTGGCTTGTCACACGTTTTGCGGGACAATTGTTGTGTCACTTAGTGGGATTTATTCAATTCCCGTTTAAATGGGGGAAAATGAATGTGATGTTAAAAGTGTGTCAAGGTTTATCGTTTCGAATACTCTCTTGGATAAAATATTATTAAATAAAAATAAGTTGAACAAGTTTCTCATCTTTCACGTGGTGAAACATTTTTAACTATGATTTAATAAAGAAAACACTTGGTTAAATTTCACTAATATTATTAGTGAAATTTAACCAAGTGTTTTCTTTATTAAATCATAAAAATAAGTTCTTATAATATACTTACTTTCAAAATTATACTAGTTATAGTTCCAAGGAAAATCATATATTATAAATAAAAATTGACCTTCCTTATTAAGAATTTATAATCACCTACCAATTAAAATTAAAAAATTATTAACTACAAAAAAAAACTAAAATACCATTGTACAATTATTTAGTTCATCAGAGGCCATATAGTCTCAATGTATTTTATTCGGAACATTTTATTCAATAAGTTTAGTTTAGGAACTGTAATATGTGTTGTCTCCTTAGTTACAAGCTCTTATTTTTAGTATGTCTCAATGTTAAATGTACGCTAGATGTACCATTGTTACTATTATTATTATATTTATGACAATTTTACATGTAAAAGTTATATTATTTGTAACTCTGTCATTGTAAATTAAAAAAAATATTATGTGTTAACAGCAGAGCTGGGCAGGATTCGAATCATTTAGGATTCGAATCCTGGATTCAAATCGTTTTAGAGGATTCAAAAGAGGTATTCGAAAACTTTAGTGCAACTGGATTCGCGATCCGGATTCGTTGCATATTTTTAAATGGATTCGTATTCGAATTTAAATGTGGGTGATTCGAATCCATAAAAAAGTATTCGAATTCTTGTAAAAGGATTCGAATATTTATAAAAGGAAACGAATATTTATAAAAGGATTCGAATACTTACAAAGTGAGGATTAACATGAAAAATGTCTTTAGTGTGTTTTTACATTTCTCGTTAAATCACTGTTTTATACGCGTGGCGCATGAAGTAAAATTTCGAGTTTAGAAAAGCCCCGTGAAAATTTGTCGAGGGTCGCGCAGCGACCCGAGACAAATTTTCTGGGCTTTTCTAAACTCGAAATACGCGTGGCGCATGAAGTAAAATTTCGAGTTTAGAAAAGCCCAGAAAATTTGTCTCGGGTCGCTGAGCGACCCTCGACAAATTTTCACGGGGCTTTGCTAAACTCGAAATGTTACTTCATGCTTAGTCTGGGAGTGGAAAAAACACTCGTTTAAATGAAGCCAACCTTATACAAGACTGTCTCAGTTTAAACCGAGTCGACCTTATACAGGTGACTTTGATTTTGACGTCATGTGAGGATTCTCGTGCGTGATAAGGTCGGCTCGGTTTAAATCGAGACAACCTTGCACAGCAATGATCTTGGTCTTGACGTCACGTACGACTTTCCACGCGTGACGACATCGACCAAGGTGTATAAGTAAGTTTGTCTTGATTTAAACCGAGCCGACCTTGTGTTGTTTAATTACCTTGATTGTTGACGTCACGTGTGGACTTCCACGCGTGACGTCAGCAATCAATGTGGTTAGTGTATAAGGTTGTCTTAATTTAAAACCGAGTCGACCTTGTTAGTTTAATTATATTGACTTTTCGCGCCACGCGAGGAATTTCATGTGTGACGTCAGAAAAACTTTCTGTATTACTCGGGACATAGATACTTCTAATAAAATCAAACTGAATTTGCTATGAAATTCAAACATAATAAGAAAAAACAGTATATTTTCAATTTCACAATATTTCAGTGTTTTATCCGTTTCGCTACGCAACTAAACCAAATTTTCAGAATTTTCTAAACTCTATATTTTACTTCGTGCGTAAACAAGGACAGTAAATTTATGTTAAAAAACAAAAATTAACATTTCTTAGGATATAAACTTTTTGTCTCGTGTAATATAAGGCAAGAGTAATGTCATATTATAAATTGATTGCCTATTAGAAAAAAAATGGGCAATGTTTTGACTGAAAGTTAATTTTAAGGTGTAAAATTGATAATATAAAGTTAAATAAATGATATCGGTCAAATGACCATCTCCTGAGTTGATGTTGATTGTGCTCGTTTTACAACATTTTGAATTGTTGTTCGTAAAACACTGACCCTAAATTGGTGATTTCTTCTTCGTGTTGGCTTTCAAGACTTGCAAGGTTTGTGGTGTGTTGTGGTAAATGCGAAATGTTATAAATTTTTATGTGTTTTGTAATTTGCCTGCTGATTTTGACAAATTTAATAATGTCATATGGCTTTTTTGTTAGTGTTTTGGTCAATTTGAATATAATTTCATAACATTTCTCTGACTTTCCCGGTTTTAATGATACTCAGTGAATTTTTTATCTACGTAATTTTCAGGCATTCATCGATTTTATAATAGCTTTCAATTTGAAGCTTTAAACGAGTGTTTTCCACTCCCAGACTAAGCATGAAGTAAAATTTCGAGTTTAGAAAAGCCTCGTGAAAATTTGTCGAGGGTCGCGTAGCGACCCGAGGCAAATTTTCGGGCTTTTCTAAACTCGAAATTTTACTTCATGCGCCACGCGTACTAAACACTGATTACAAGTGAAGTTCAGAAACACACAAATAATACTTTAATTAGAGTAACAGGAAATCAGATGTTTAGTCTGTTATCAATTATGTTCAGTGTTAATAATAAATAATTAGATTTTAAATATTTTTGTTAAAACAACTGGTAACGATATTTATATATAAATGGTTAAAAAAAAATTATAAAATCAAATTTATTCTTAAAGGATTTGTATTCGTGATTCGAGAAAAACAGGATTCAAATCTTTGATTCGAATCATATTTATCTCTTACGAATCCTTTATTCGAGTAACCGTGATTCGAATCATATTAAGTGATTCGGATTCGTGATTCGAATCCTTTTTACGAGGATTCGACCCAGCTCTGGTTAACAGTCAGTAGTGTTAATATATTTTAAAACCACAGCTTACTTAAATTAATATTTTAAATAATCGCACGGTATAAAAATACCTACAATTTAAATTGATATCCAATTATAACTTTCATCTTACTATTTAACTCGTTAAATTTGTTTATTTATTCATTTAACTTCGCCTCGGCCCACATTTTATCCGCAAGTTAACGCCCATTAATTTATCCGAATGTAAATGCGGAGGCCGGCGAACAGAAATTTTCCTGAGCTTTTGTTCGGTTCACTTCTCTGGGGAAACTTGGGTAATTTCTTCGCGAATTACCTATGGAAAGCCCGCAAACTCGATTATTAATAATTATCAACAGTTTAAACCCCCGTTCGCCGCTTTTAACGTCCCAATGAATTATTTATGCGCGCGGCTCATTTTAATGGGCTGAATTTATTACGGAATTAAGCGATCGCTCTCGATAAGATCGAATTTTATTTATGTATAGAACAGTTTTCAAAGAAATCTAAAGCGGTTGAATGGATTTATTCATAGGCTTTCAATCGAATTATCTTCTTAGTATATGTTAAAAACATTCTCGGTTTATGTTATTCAGGACCTTCACATTCTAAGTGATTTTAGAATTTGGTATGTAGGTATAAAATCTAAATGGGAAAAAAACATAGTTAACGACAACGAGGAGATTTGGAATTCCCCAATTTTGACTTCCCTTATTACCTGAAACAAAAATATGTATATAGGGTGAGTCGGGAGGAGCGCACCAAACTCTAGGAGTGTATTATACACGTGAAAATAATGTAAAAAAACTCATTTGTTCTTATCCGATTTTTATTTGTTTTCAAGTTATAGCATATTAACAAATAAACAAGTTATTATACAAAAAAAATTTCTTAATCATAGCGTTCTTTCAACAAATGTTCAAAAATACCGCCATTGACTTCTAAACATTTTCTGCTTCGTCTACGAAGAGCGTTTGTTGCTCTCCCAATTGATTCATTTCTTTCTTCTTTTATATGAGCTGCAGTATTCTCAATTCGTCTAATTAGTGATTCCCGTGTGTCCACTTTTATTTTGTAGACTTCATTTTTCATCCAGCCCCATAAACAAAAATCTAGTGGTGTGAGTACTGGAGATCTTGCAGGCCAATTAATAGGACCTCCACGACCAATCCAACGCCCTGGAAAACGTTCGTCCAAATGTTGCTTGACTTGACGAGCGACATGTGCAGGAGCTCCAACGTGCTAATAGTACATCTGCATTCTAATATTTATAGGAACATCTTCTAGCAGGCCTTGTAATTCATTTTGTAAAAAATTGAGGTAGTTGCCTCCTGTGAGACGATTCTCCAAAATGAAAGGGCCGATTAAATAACTGTCAACCATACCACACCACACGTTTACAGAAAACCGATGTTGAAAATTGCTTTCGACTGTTGCGTGGGGATTTTCATCAGACCATACATGAGAGTTACGAGTGTTGTTAATGCCATCACGGGTAAATGTAGCTTCATCCGTAAAGAGTATACTCGATACATTACGATGATTATTATTCATCCACCGACAAAATTCCGTACGGTTAGCGTAATCCCCTGGTTGTAGGTGCTGTACTCTCTGAACGTGATAAGGATATAAGCCTTGCTCGTGTAGCGTGTTCATCACTCTTTTTTGTGGAATTGCCAATTGAGTGGCAATTCTCCGTGAGCTAGTAGTTGCATCTTCTTCTACTAGATGCAGAATATTTTCTACTTCTACAAAACCTTGTCGAGCAGCGCGCTCATATGTTATGTTAGCACTGGGAAGCTTACCAGTCTCGCACAATTTGTTGAAAACTCTAATAAATATGTTTTTATCAGGATGTCTTTGGTGTGGAAAACGTTCACGATATTCTTCAACAGCAGCTGTAGCATTTCCATTACAGAAACCATATACAAACACCATATTTGCATATTCTAAATTTGAATAAGTATGTGGCATTTTGCAACACTAACAATCACATTAATTCGAACTTAAACGTTTAGTTACTGTTCACCGTACACTGACAGTTCATCAAAACGTCAGAATTATCAAATGTTTATAAGCCTCGAACAAGGCATACTTTGATAATGTTAAAATTCAGATAGAAGTGGAAAGCTAGATGAACATTTTTAATTACGCCATAACTTGAAAACAAATGAACATCGGATAAGAACAAATGAGTTTTTTTACTTTATTTTCACGTGTATAATACACTCCTAGAGTTTGGTGCGCTCCTCCCGACTCACCCTGTATACATAGACAATAATTTCTCCTGTACATTCCTTTGAAAATGATCTAACAAACCAAAACTAGTCGGAATAAAGTTTTAATTTGTGAAACAATACCAAGTGTTTTTATTTAAATAACTTTACATATTCTAATATGTTTCAAGAAGTGCCAGATGAGAAATTAATAAAATCTACGTTAAATTTAACATTTTCTTACAGAATCAGCGGCAAACACATTTTGTATTTAAAAATGCATTTATTATTTAATACAAAATATGTTTTGTTCTCCTCTCGTATTCAGACATGAATAAATTGCAAGATAAGGTAAAAATGAACATGATGAGATGTTGATGCGATTTCCGTTCTTTTATTTTTATTTCGCGGGAGATTTCGCCGGTTGGAGAAATCGGATTTTATGAACGCGCGGACAATGCACCAACGTACGAGTGGAGGAATCCCGCGAAAAATCCCAATTATAATAAAACATAAGGGACCCCCCGAGGGCGAGCAATTTTCCCGCTTTTCCCGCTTATCCCGTCGCGCAGAGATAACTTTCAGCACCCGTTCCCCCGCAGTCTCGACACTCTTGCATATGTGCCTTAAAGTGGATGATAACAAAGCTTACATTCAATTTGAACACATAAAACTCAAATAACACAATATATAAACACATATGTGAATGGATATTTTTTAAAAGCTTTCAACACTGCAGGAATCAGAGCTGGGCAGGATTCGAATCATTCAGGATTCGGATCCTGGATTCGAATCCTTATAGAAGATTCAATAGAGGCATTCGAATACTTAAGTTCAACTGGATTCGTGATCCGGATTCGTTACATTTTTTCAAGAGGTTTCGTATTCGAGTCTAAATGTGGGTGATTCGAATCGTTATAAAATGATTCAAATCCTTGTAAACGATTCGAATATTTATAAAAGGATTCGAATATTTATAAAAGGATTCGAATATTTATAAAAGGATTCGAATACTTACAAAAGGATTTGAATCGTCAATAATAACAATTCGAATTAATTGTGAGGAATAACATGAAAAATGTTTTTTTGTGTGTTTTTAAATTTCTCGTTTTTATGCGCGTGGCGCATGACGTAAAATTTCGAGTTTAGAAAAGCCCAGAAAATTCTATTCAAAACTTAATTATTTATTATTACCACTGAACATCGCTAATAACAGACTAAATATCTGACTCCCTGTTACTCTGGTTAAAAATGTATTTGTGTGTTTCTGAACTCCACTTCAAATTAGTGTTTAGTACGCGTGGCGCATGAAGTAAAATTTCGAGTTTAGAAAAGCCCAGAAAATTTGTCTCGGGTCGCTGCGCGACCCTCGACAAATTTTCACAGGGCTTTTCTAAACTCGAAATTTTACTTCATGCTTAGCCTGGGAGTGGAAACGCTCGTTCGAAACTTCTAAGTGAATGCTTTGATAAGAACATTAAATGATTGAAAATGTTTTTAAAGATAATAATTTAGTTTTCAAAATTTTGTTTAATATTGTTTGGAGTAAAACTGACATGTTAGCCACAATCTGAAATGTTAAATTTTTCCGACATTTGCCCGACTAAATATTTTTTCCCTGGCCTTTTAATATAAATTTCTTCTGTGGGGAATCCCCAATCTGTTTAATAGTTTTCATTGTTTATGCCAATATTCAAGTTAATTTTATAAATTTTTACGTGTTTTGAAATTTGCCTGCTGATTTTGACAAATTAAATAATATCATATGGCTTTTTTGTTAGTGTTTTGGTCAATTTGAATTAATTCCATGACTTTTCTCTGACTTTCCCGGTGTTAATGATATTTAGTGATTTTTTTATTTGCGTAAATTTTAGGCATTAGTCGATTTTATAATAGAGTTCAATTTGAAGTTTTGAACGAGTGTTTCCACTCCCAGGCTAAGCATGAAGTAAAATTTCGAGTTTAGAAAAGCCCCGTGAAAATTTGTCGAGGGTCGCGCAGCGACCCGAGACAAATTTTCGGGCTTTTCTAAACTCGATATTTTACTTCATGCGCCACGCGTACAAAACACTAATTTAAAGTGAAGTTCAGAAACACACAAATACATTTTTAACCAGAGTAACAGGGAGTCAGATATTTAGTCTGTTATTAACGATGTTCAGTGGTAATTATAAATAATTAAGTTTTGAATAGTTTTGTTAAAACAACTGGTAACGATATTTATATATTAATGGTTGCAAAAAAAAATAAAATCAAATTTATTCTTGAAGGCTTTGAAGTCGTCATTCGAAAAAACATTCGAATCATATTTATCTCTTACGAATCCTTTATTCGAGTATTAGTGATTCGAATCATATTAGGTAATTCGGATTTGTGATTCGAATCCTTTTTACGTGGTTCGTCCCAGCTCTGGCAGAAATAAACATTTAATAGCTGAGGCTGTTACTTAGTGAAATTCCATATCAACACTTATAGTAAATAACACACTTGGTTAAGATTTCACTGTTTATTAGTTGACACTGCAACAATTGTTTCTCCATACAGTGGCTTCATCAGACAGATTCATCTTCCTGATAAAGCCACTGTGTGGCGAAACAATTGTTGCAGTGTCAACTAATAAACAATGAAATCTTAACTAAGTGTGTTATTTACTAAACGTACTGCAAGTACCTATATAAGTATATAAATATCTATGATACATATCAAAGTTTATAAATATCGATGCATATCATGATAAATATGACATATATATCCAAATATACAGAGCGTTTTATGTAACACCGAACATTTTCATAACGAGAATTTTTCTTTGAAGTATCCATATGCATACTTTGAACATTTTTCGATGCTTGGTTTATTACAAGAATTTAATTTGAAGCTTTATGCGAGTGTTTCCATTCCCAGGCTATGCATGAAGTAAAATTTCGAGTTTAAAAAAGCCTGAAAATTTGGTTTGGTCGCGTAGCGCGAAGCGCGGAGCGGCCAAACCAAATTTCATGCGCCACCGGTACACAACACTGATGCAATATAAAGCTTAGCGGAGTATTTTAAACTGTGTAATATGTCGGTGTTTTGTACCGGTGGCGCATGAAGTAAAATTTCGAGTTTAGAAAACCTGAATATTTGGTTTGGCCGCTCCGCGCTTCGCGCTACGCGACCAAACCAAATTTTCAGGCTTTTCTAAACTCGAAATTTTACTTCATGCTTAGCCTGGGAGTGGAAAACACTCTTTAAAGCTTCAAATTAAATTCTTTTAATAAACCGAGCATCAGCAAATGTACAACGTATGTTAATGTTTACTTAAAGGAAACATTAAACTTATATAAAAAAACAACGGTTATCTAAAGATTTACGGCATATACCCTGTAATTGGGACATGTATACTTAAAAGAAAAACTTCTTGTATGTAAAGGGTCTTTCATTAGGAATGATGGGATTTTAATTTTGAATAAAACAACAAAGGTTTGACATATCAACTTCATTCCTGCTTTATTTTGAAGCTTGGACAATGCAGTTATGTGTGAAATAAGATATTGTTCAAATGTCCACCACGGGCTCGTTGACACTGACGCAACCGATCGCTCCAATTTCTGATCACTCTGTGCAATAATTCCGGCTGTATTTCGCCAATAACTTGACGAATATTTTCTTCTAAGTGATCCAAAGACTGTGGCTTGTTGGCATAGACTTGTGCTTTCACATAGCCCCAAAGAAAGTAATCCAGGGGTGTCAAATCACATGACCTTGGCGGCCAATTCACAAATCCTTGTCGTGAGATGATCCAATCGCCAAACTTTTCCCTCAGCAAAGCGAGAGTAGCTTCAGCTGTATGACACGTAGCGCCATCTTGCTGGACCCACATCTCTTCAATATTTATGTTCTCAAGTTCTGGCCATAAAAATTTAAGTAACATGGTCCTATAGCGATCACCATTCACGGTTACGGCTGTTCCATTCTCATTTCTAAAGAAATAAGGTCCGATGACGCCGCCATACCATAAACCGCACCAGACAGTGAGTTTTTCGGAATGCAACGGAACTTCATGTAACACTTCTGGGTTGTCCTCGCACCAATAACGGCAATTTTGCTTATTAACACAGCCGTTCAACTAAAAATGTGCTTCGTCTGAGAAGATGATTTTTTTGTCAAAATCAGGATCGTGTTCAAGGGCCCAGTCAACAAATTCTCGGCGCAATCTATGATCATTTGGCTTTAGTTCTTGAGTCAATACAACTTTATAAGGATGCAACCCCAGATCCTTACGCAATATTCTCCAAGTTGACGTCTGAGATAGCCCCAGTTGTTGCGATCGTCGTGAAATCGACAAATTTGGCTCATCGACAACACTGGCCGCTGTAGCTGCAATGTTCTCATCACTTCGCACGTTTCGTTGTCTTTTTGGTTGCTTATTGTCTTGTAAAGTTAACTGACTTTCAAACTTTTCCACAGTGCGGCGTATAACCTGCGCAGAGTACCGATGACGGCGACCCAATTCTCGAGTGAATAAACGTTGAGTACCCACAACTGAGCTACCACTTTGGTAATATTTTTTTATTACATCCAACCGATCGAGAGGAGTCAAACGCTGCATCATGAAACGGCACACTATACTACATATAGTAACACCTAGAAATAAAAAAAAAATATTAGAAACCGAGAAATCTCTATTTGAAAAACTATCACTCCTATTAAAAGACCCTATATAAGTTAAGGCATTAGTTGCCATTGATTGTCTACAATTTGTATTAGTCATATAGGCAATCCAATTTACATATAACTTGAAAATTAAAGGTGTCTAATTGTATTGGATAAAAATGTTCGGTGTTACATAAAACTCTCTGTATATATCACCGAACTCTGGTTAAAAAAGTACTGTACATGTTTTTGTTTTATTAATGCTTTCCATATGTTTATTGTTTATTGTTTTGTAAATATAAGGAGGAATATAACAGTGTCGACTAGATACAAACCACCACCAAAACTTAGGTAATTATTTAATGGGGTAGCCGCCCCCGCAAACCGCCGTTTTATCCGGTCTGTCCATAATTACACCGTCTCAGCGTAAATAGCTCCAGAGAGAAGTCCGGATGCCGTCTTTAAAGTCCGAAACGTTACGGGAGCTTTAACTTTACACTTTAACCCTCGGGTTTATTACTTTCATTAGCCAGAATTTAACGCTTAATTTAATTTATTGCATAATGCAGTTGTTGTGTTAAAATCATGTTCCCTCTTTATTACAATTACAACATAATTCACAAGTGTGTATAAATTTAACGCGACTCTTAAAAGATTGCTTATAAGATAACTTGTTTTTGAAATTCATTATTTTACTGCGAAATTTCACTTAATTTTTTTTTTATCATATCTAGTGGATTTTTAAATTGATTAAAACGTTGACATCGCAGCAAATTAAAGAATTTTTGTCGTCGGCTCCAGATAAAGAATACCTATTTACAAAGGTGAAATGTATAACTAAATTAAATACTATTATTAAAATTATAAATATTTTAGGTTGGGTTAATTTTTTGCATAATGGGGGCTTGCCGGAGAGCAGAATTGATGAAAATTGAAACAAGTCATATTGAAGACCTCAACTCTGCCATCTTAGTTCACATTCCCGATACAAAAACAAAAACGGAACATCAGTTTGTTATTGGAGGTACTTTCTATCATACTTGCAAGAAATACATGGAACTTCGACCTCCAAACCTGACAAGTACTCGATTTTTCGTAAATTACCAGAAAGGAAAATGTACCAAACAGCCCATTGGAATAAATAAATTTGGAAACCTCGCTAATGTTGTAGCAACATTTTTAAAGTTGCCTGACCCTGCTTATTACACCGGCCATTGTTTGAGAAGATCATCAGCTACGATTTTAGTAGACTCTGGTGCAGACATCACTGCTTTAAAGCGCCATGGAGGATGGCGCTCTACCACTGTGGCAGAGGGTTATATAGATCACTCATTAAACAACAAAATTGAGACAGGGAATAAAATCTTCAATACTGTACAACGTAATGATGTGCAAGATACTGCAGAGAATATTAATATTCCAATTGTTGAAAGTTCCAGCTTTAATTGTAATGAAAATGGAACAAGGAATACTCTCAACTTAAATAAAATAAATAATACACAACACCAAAGAAATGTAGGAGAATCAATGATTTCCTTCAGCAATTGTCATAATGTATCTAATGTGACTGTTAATTTATATGTACCGAAGTAGCATAATTTAATAATTTTGTAATTTTTCCATGTTCGTTTAATAATAATTATTTCAAAATGTTTTCATTTTAGTCATAGAAAAAGTATAATACGCAATTCGTGTTATAAACTTCTCTAGACACTCGTATTATTAAACACTCGCTCCGCTGCGCTCCGCTGCGCTCCGCTGCGCTCCGCTGCGCTCCGCTGCGCTCCGCTCGTGCCTAATAAACTCGTGACTAAAGTGCAGTTTATAACACTTGTTGCATAATATACTATTACAACTTTCATAAATCTTGTTATTTTATCAGTTTTTTTATTAAAATTATTATTTATTTATTTAAAATTATTTTTATATTTGTAACCTGTATTTATAAATTCAGATAATTTTCCTGGTTCTTAACACCTTTGACAATTTCAACGAATTCTGTAATTAATTCTGTATTCTAAACTCGAAAGTTTACTTCATGCGTCACGCATATAAAACACTGGTTTAATGTGAAGTTCTTAAGTTTGACCTCACGTTGATAGATTCTGCAAATATTTATTTTATCCAACTAAATTTTGCGCTTTTAAAATTCGAGCAAATTTCTTTGGGATTACTACACATCCCAAAGAAATTTGCTCGAATTTTGAAAGCGCAAGATTTGGTTGGATGAAATAAATATCTGCAGAATCTATTAACGTGAGGTCGAACTTAAGAACTACACATTAAATTAGTGTTTCATACGCGTTTCGCATGAAGTAAAATTTCGAGTTTAGAAAAGCTTGAAAATTTGATTTGGTGGAGCGACTTAAATGGAAAAAAAATCACTTAATATTTCTTCTTTTATAAGCAGGTAGCTTTTATTAGCTCGTACCTAATAAAAAGAAATGAAATATAGAAAACCCTTTAAACTTGGCCGCTTTTTTTTATCATTTCGGCACTCGTTCCGGGAATTTGTCGACAGTAAACTAGTTATAAAAGTTTGCCCATTATAATCTTGAAATAGGAGAGTTAATGTATGAACCATAATATTGAAATAAAATTGTAAAAACCTCGCTGTGTGTTATCTTCGCATACAGACAAGAAACACAACCAATTTGTGTATAAAATATGAGCTTTTCGAAAACGATATTAAGCCGAAACTTGTTTGAAATAAAATAATTTATTAGTAAAACAAACAAAGTGAATTCAATTAAAAACCTATAGATTATGAGCTTCTTTTTTAGAAAACAACTAAATATTATTAAAGGTTAAATCATAAAAATAAGGTATTAGAACTCCTGGCCCACAAAAAAATATAGAAGAAGAAATATTAGATAGGATACATTTAATGGTTACTGAATACAATTATCTTAAAATATTTGTATATTCTTTATAATTTTTAAAATGACTAACGGATTTATTTGTTTTGTTACAGATCTGCTATCGATACATCTGGTAAGTTCTATTCCATTTTGACAAATAACTTTAACAGTTAATGGTGATTTAATAAAGAAAACACTTAAATAACACACTCAATATGTTTAGGTTTCAAAATAATGTTTATTGTACTACAACAATTGTTTCACCACACAGTGGCTTCGTCAGGTAGATGAATCATCATTCATCTACCTGATTAAGCCACTGTGTGGTGAAACAATTGTTGTAGTACAATAAACATTATTTTGAAACCTAAACATATTAAGTGTGTTATTTAAGTGATATTATGGAGTTTCAACAACTAACATCCTCAGCTATACAAGAAAACACTTGGTTAAATTTCACTAATATTCGTGAAATTTAATCAAGTGTTTTCTATATTAAATCATAGTTAAATATGTTTCACCACGTGAAAGATGAGAAACTTGTTCAAGATACAGTTAATGGTTTTCATTTAGTGAAAGAAAATAAAAGCCTTTACTAGACCGCAATATACAACCCAGCCTAAAAACCTGACTCACCCTAACATTTTATAACTTAAGCTAGGATAGCTCAAAACTCATGATCTACCCTAGTCTCCTACATTAATCTATATCTATCAACAAGAGCGCCGGATTTAATTTTCAAGAAAAACATTTTTTTTTTTTTCGAATTAAGCAAATATTTATATTTTAGCGTAAAGAGGAATAGTTTCGAATAAATATGGAATAGGAAATCCGGAAAATGGCCATCACGAAATCTCTTTTTGCATAATTTTGCATAGTCTTTGTATAATTGTGGATTTATTTTGCCAATAACGCGCCGTATTTAAACCGAGTTTTGGTGGCCTAAATTGGATCGAATTGATGTAGAGGATATGGTTTTCCGACAAGACGGTGCGAAATGCGACACAGCACGCAAAAGAATGGTGTTACTGCGGACCAAGTTTCCAGACCGTGTCATCTCTCGGTTTGGCGATCAAAACTGGTCACCAAGATCGTGCGACTTAACGCTGATAGACTTCTTTCTTTAGGGTTACGTGAAGAAAAAGGTGTATGCAAACAAGCTTGAAACAGTTGAATGCTTTAAATAAGGGATATAGTGCGTTATTAGCACACTGCATTTTATTTATTACTATCTCAGATATACAGACAGTTTATCTTTTAAGTATGCTTATTTCATTATACTGTATACGCTGTAAATCTTCAAATATTCGTTGTTTTTGCAGATATTTTTATTTATTTATTTATTTATTTGACGCCAAAACAACATTTTACATCGATTACATTAATACACATATACCTAAAAGGAACATTTTATATGGATAGCATTAATGTACATAAACTAAACTTAAATTTAAAAATGACTACGAACAAACAAAATGCCGAGCGACCGATTTAAATCTGATAAGGGATACATCAAAAAAGTTAATTTTATCACAATATTTGTTTACAGAGTTGCACATTCTTACAATCGGGCTAAACATATTATAGGATGTACGACAGAATGGAATATGTAATAACTGCAAGTTACGTGTGGAATACTGTGGTATATTCAATGAAAAACATTCTAACCACTCAGATGAGGTTATAAAATTATTCAAAACTTTATATGAGAAGCTAGCTAACGTCATAGAATTCACGTCTTTTAAATAGTCTACTTAAATTTATGAACTTTCAAACGAGTGTTTTCCACTCCCAGATTAAGCATGAAGTAAAATTTCGAGTTTAGAAAAGCCTGAAAATTTGGCTTGGTCGCGTAGCGCGAAGCGCGGAGCGACCAAACCAAATTTTCAGGCTTTTCTAAACTCGAAATTTTACTTCATGCGCCACGCGTACTCAACATAAATGTAATATGATGTTCAGAATACACGTTATGCAATAATGTTATCCAGAATTTTAAGAAAAAAATTACTCTGTGCCAGAGACTTCGTGGTAGCCATTTGCCGGATGTCCTATTTCATGTTTAATCGCAATTCTATTCCTCTTCACGTTGAAATATAAATAATTGCTTAATTCTCTAGGTTGCAGTAGGCTAGGGTGGTTAAGAATCACTCTAGCCTACTACAACCTATACCAATAGGATTTTGTCTTAAAGAGTAAGTAACAAAAAATGACACGAATGCAAAGATTATTATTTTTGTAAATAAATAAATTGGTTAAGACCCAATTGCATCAAAAACCTTGAACTTCGGTTCAAGCTGAACTTTTGTTTAAGATGACAATTCCTATTGTTCTAATGTCTTTTTTAACTCAAGTTTACAGTTGAACCAGATCAACGTGTTTAGTGCAACTGGCCCTAAAAGATTGACTAACTTTATAAAAGAAAGTTGTACAGTATTTTATTTCATGTACGAGTAAAATAAAATGTAAATTCATACTCCATAAAATCTACAAACAAGGTACACGCAGACACACATAATCATAAATCCGTACATAATCCGGGACAAAGAAATAGCGTCGCGACGCCGCCGTCTCCATCGTCTTCACATCCCCTGCACACATTTGTGATAAAGATAAGAAAGTGGGGGCGGTAAATTAGCGTCGCTTATTTCCTCCGTTCGATATGATAATGTGCACAGATACCGGAGGGTGCATGCCGACTACCAAACCGAGCGAGTGGAGCTAATCTACCCCCATTCCACACTTGGAAAATACTCTGCTGCAATTTTCATCCCCGTAAATGGAACATACCAGTGGCGGTTCGTGAGAATTTTTATTATTGAGGCTTCAGACATAAGCACGCAGAGAGTTTTCCTTTCAAGTATACATATCCTGATTTTTAATTTGATGTTTCGAACGAGTGTTTCCACTCCTTGATCAAGCATTAAATAAAATTTCGAGTTTAGAAAAAAATTCAAAATATTCTTGTTCGTTAGTATGTTTTTAATCCCCGTAAATAAAAAGCACCCTGTTAATATTTTTATCCCCGCAAATGAAAAGTACTATATGAAAATCAGAAATCAACACTATATGACTACACAAATAGAAAGACTGTTATTCCTTACTTCACTTTTTATTTTTATGTTAGATGTACATTTCGAGACACAAGGTGCTCATTATCAATAACAAACTAACAAACAAACAGTTTGTTATTGATAATGAGCACCTTGTGTCTCGAAATGTACATCTAACATAAAAATAAAAAGTGAAGTAAGGAATAACAGTCTTTCTATTTGTGATTAATCACTTCACGTAAACTCGAAACAATACAGTTACTATATGACTATTTTCATTTCTCCGCAACGGGAAAATACTCTGAAAGTATTTTCATCCCGTTCCGTGACTGCAAATACTATGTGTGTGAGTTGAGGAGGGATGGTTCTCTTCATAAAGGGTTGTCGGAGAAAGCACGCGTTCCAAATATTCCGCGAGTCTGTGGCGTTTCTGGGACGTGAAATGTAATATTACGCCCGGAATTACCGTAATTTTGTATTGAGTGAGGAAGGGTGGGTGTATGTGTGTCAGTGTGTGAATGTTGGGGTGGCTTTTGCTGCGTCTCTGAAATGCGTACCGTTTTATTTATTTAGTTTTTTTAAGGGAACGACAAAATATTGGAAAACCACAAAATTGTATTGTGGGTACTATAATTCAGGTAGCAGTAATTTTAAAGTTAGAGAGCGTTATTGAAGGACTAGTATTACTGTTTTTTTTAAATTTCTTTAAGGGAAAGAAAAATCAAATCAAGAACTACCAAATTGTATTGTAGGTACTATAATGGATGTTGTAACGTGAGTTAACAACGTTTTCACTTTTAAACATTAAAAGTGCGATTCTTTTCGCAATCTACAACAAGTTAGTTTTACAAAGACATATAGTAACACTCAACACTCATTGAAACAACTACTTCCCGGGCTAATACCCCGACGGACATTGAATTATACAACAAGTGTTTGCTGTTACATACAGTATAGTTCAATGTCCGTCGGGGTATTAGCCCGGGAAGTAGTTGTTTCAATTAGTATTTGATATAGTCTTTGTAAGACTAAGTTTTTGTAGATTGCGAAAAGAATCGCACTTTTAATGTTTGGAAGTATTCTGCAACCAAGAATTGGCAATTTCATTTATACTTATGTTTTCACTTTTACTTTTAATGAGTAATTTAAGAAAAAGGTAAATTTTAATTAATGATGCACACAGATTCAGGTTTAACTTAAGACTGCCTTTATTCGTCTATATACAAAATGTCTGCACGGATGTGCATAAAATAAAATGATTTTGCGCACAACATAATTATTTGGCGCCAATTATTATACATTCAAATATCTCTACACCTTTACCCTTAAAATTAAACATAATATAAAAAATTACAAAAAAGAAAATAAACATACAATTTTATTGTTAGGAATTATTTACATTTGGATCCTAGAAAATAAGGTGGTTCATGTGGTTCTGGAATGCTTTCAGTTTTAACATCAACCAACTTATTTTCGACATTTCCAGTGTCAACCAAAATTGTCTCTTTTACTACTTCATTGTTCTGTTGGTGAGCACTTTCCTTCGCTCGTATTTGATTTGAGTGTCTTCTCACTCTTTTATCGTCACCAACGTTCACGTCATACGTCACTTTACCGAACTTTTTTACTATTTCTCCTTCCCGCCATAATGGCTGAGCGGGTTTTTCAAAATCACGCACTAACACTTGTTGACCGTTTTCAAAAAAAGCTTGATTCTTATTTTCGGGTATATTGTTTTGCCTATTTAATTCAATAATTGATTTTGTATTGGGTATCAGTAAATTATATCTGGTTTTTAATTCACGTCCAAACATTAATTTTGCTGGGCTTTCGTTAGTGATATTATGTTTTGCAATTCTGTAATCGAACAGAAATCTTAATAAAGCGGTATCCAAATTTTCATTCATGAAAATTTTCATGAAAAGTTATAGAGCGTTATTCAAGGACTAGTATTACCGTTTTTTTTTAAATTTCTTTAAGGGAAAGAAAAATCAAATCAAGAACTACCAAATTGTATTGTAGGTACTATAATGGATGTTGTAACGTGAGTTAACAACGTTTTCACTTTTACTTTTAATGAGTAATTTAGGAAAAAGGTATATTTTAATTAATGATGCACACAGATTCAGGTTTAACTTAAGACTGCCTTTATTCGCCTATATACAAAATGTCTGCACGGATGTGCATAAAATAAAACGATTTTGCGCACAACATAATTATTTGGCGCCAATTATTATACATTCAAGTATCTCTACAATGGAGGTAGCAGTAATTTTAAAGTTACAGAGCGTTATCCAAGGATAAGTATAATTGAAGCAATAGATACGTTCGAACTTTAGAAAAAATCAGTGCTATAGACGCGTGGCCCATGAAGTAAATATTTCGACTTTAGAAAACCTTAAAAATTTAGATTTCTAAATAAAAAAAAATCTAAATTTTCAAGGTTTTCTAAGTCGAAATATTTACTTCATAAAAATTTAGATTAGCCGGGCGCGAAGCGACTGGCAAATCTAAGTTTTCAAGGTTTTCTAAAGTCGAAATATTTACTTCATGTTTAATCAAGCAGTGGAAGCACTCGTTTGAAAAAATATTGAATAAGAAGTCTTAATACTCCAAAAAACAGCAATTTATGAAATATCCTCGTCAGTTTAATAAAACGCTGCGCATTATCCAAAGATTGATATCTCCTTTCCATTATTTGCACAATATTAATCTTATTTACAATTTTTTGCTCCGCTCTCAACGCGCTCGAGGAAAAAATAAATTATTTACAGCATGAAATGATGCCGGAATATTAAAATTAATAACGGCGGCCCCCGGAGCAATTCCGCTAATTCGACGTCGGATGAGAAAGAGGGGCGGTGGAGGCGGCGTGCGTGCTTTGTGAGGCTAATTTTTCCGATGTAATTTCATACATAGCTGGGGCGCGCCGCCACTGGCTGCCCCCGCCTCCTCCCCGCGCACATACAACCACCACCCCGTGGACCTAATTGTATTGTTGATCGCATCCCCCTTTTTTTGCCCTCGATCCTCTGGGGCTCGGGGACCGCTCACCCCCGATCTATCACGCGTGTCTTTATTTTAATTAATTGAGGAACTTTCATTACATTCAATGTTTAATTATTGAAATGGAATCGTGTGTAAAAAATCAAGAAACGTTCACCGATGAGAGAATTAAATAGGTGATAGTAAAATATGATTTTATTATCATCTAGTTTAATCTCTCTCTCAGAATTCGATACGTATAAACGATCAAATAATTAAAAGAAAAAAAATCAATGTACCATGCTTTACCATATTGCTTTAGCTCTAGCATATTTGAACTTTACAATATTTTAGTGTTTTATACGCCTGGCGCATGAAGTAAAATTTCGAGTTTAGAAAAGCCTGAAAACCCAACTTTCGATTTGTCCCAACATTTTGTGTGTTTTGTGTATCGAAAGTTGGGTTATCAGGCTTTTCTAAACTCGAAATTTTACTTCATGAGACAAGCGTATAAAACACTGAAATATTGTAAAGTTCAAATATGCTAGAGCTAAAGCAATATGGTAAACTTCATAAGAAAAATTCCCTGTATGAAAGTCATATTAGTTTGCCATTGTTTTCTTTATGTTTCATGAAATCTTATTATATCTTTTTTTTATAAGTTGCGATAGTATATTTTAACAACTTTAAATTTTTTTAACGATAAAAATGTCCATTGACTTTGACAATAAATGTAAGTTATAACTCTTCAACGTACCATTTCATCGTACCAATTATGGTAGAAACTATGGTATGGCTAGAGTTGCCGCGCACTGAAACTCGGCGAATATAGACTTTGCTCGATATTTGTTTTTGAGTTTCGTGAAGAGTATAATCATAAATAATTAACACTGTTGTATCAGTTGTTATTGAAAATGAGTGCTTAGCACTTGAAATATATATCTAACCATTAGAAAATAAAGTGTGAAGAAAGGATACACCAGTGTTAATTATTTATAGACTTTGCTACTACAAGCAAAAAGAATCTTAAGTCCATGCTCCGTGAGACAAATTAGATTTTTATTTTTGTTAACATTTTAATCTGTTTTGTTTGTTTTATTTGTATATTGTTTGTGATTTATATTTTAACCTTATTTATTACTTTCAGCATAGTGATGAGCATTTTGATTTTAATCTGTTGTGTATATTGTTTGTGATTTTATATATTTTAACTTAATTATTACTTTTAACTTATTTTAGACTAAGCATTATGTATTTATTTTAAATGGATATCCGTAAATAAACAATAAACAATAAACTCAACTTTAGAACAATTAATGGCCTTGTCTTTAGTCAAGGATTTTTGTCAAATTTTTTTACGATAAAAATATCCGGTGATTTTGACAAGAAATGTAAGTTACAACTCAACTTTAGAAAAATTGAAAGCCTTTTCTTTAATCCGTTATTTTCTTCTTGTCTCGTGAAACTATTACGTTTTTAAAAAATGATACGGCAGATTCATTTATGAATCAACCATAAAATTTAAATTAACCTCTTTCTTGTATACAGGGTGAGTTACTAAGCGGAAATCGGTCTATAGTGGGCGTATCGTTAAAAATAGCAAAAAAAGTTTCAAATAAAAGTTTTCAGAATCAAGTTTTTCATAACCTAAAATTATTGCTAAATATGGCCGGAAGTAAACACCAACTTCCTTATTTTAAATAGAACACCCTATATATTTTTACATTTTTGGATTGCTTGTTAAAAATAAACATGAGTTAATTCACACAACATTGGGTCTCAGTTGAACCGTTTTCGAGTTATTTAATTTTTTTTGATAAATTTGACGATTTTAGAGCTCGACGCCATTAACAATATCTTCAAAACGAAATAAGTCAGAGTTGTGCGGCGTACGGTTTTGGATTCGGGAAGAAATGTAGTATTTTTTTAGGTTGTTGCCATTAGTCAGATTTTCTAAATTGTGCCGAGTCCATCGACGGTATTCTACAGTACTTCAAACATGCATTACTTCATTTTTTTAAATGGAACCATCTATTATGTGACACTTTATCTGATGCGAAATTAAATTTCCTTTTTATTGATACCGGGTTGTTGCCATATCCTTCCAACAGTTTTTAAGAAATTTTGGATTTTGTAAAAATTTTAGTACATTTCGTATTATCGCGTTAGCCCTGGATACTGAGGACGTTTGGTGATTTTGTTTTGACTTGCATGTCCGACAAATGTCAGTTTATTCTAGATTATTTTGGCGAGATCTTGCAATAAAAAAACCGAACATGTTTTCTCAAGAAAAACTGATTGGATGGTTTACACCTTGGGCAGTGCTGATGAAAATACATTACTTGCTTCAAGAATGTATGCCCAAGGTTTTGCGTTCGGAGACATCTAAATTCAGCGCCATTCGCTACATTTATACTAACTTTTATGTAATAAATTTTGACATTTCAGGAGGCTATTCACAGCACAGATGCAATTTGCCATCGGTTAGAAGTCGCACTAAAATGACGTAATTTCGGGAATAATTTACCAAATCGTATTAAGTAAAATGACGCCATTTCAGTGCTACTTGTCACCGATGACAAATTGCATTCGTGCTGTGAATAGCCCCCCCAGAAGTTTCCCAGAATAATATAAATAATAAAAACTAAACTACTCCAATCAGTAAACCAAATCTTACATTTTAAGTACAAATGGTGTATTCAAACGTTAAAAAGTAGAAAATTTGTTTTTTTTGTTCGTGAAACATCCATCAAATGTGTATTCCAAGGACGGTCGAGTATACGGTAAGAAGGATCGACAGAATCAAAGATTTTAGAGTGAGGGTAGGGATCGTTTACATCACAAATGCGCGCTGAATTTAAATGTTGGTACTTCATGGTAAACTTTAGGTAAACATGCATAAGCTGTAAATTTTCTGACATTCGTTGATTTTTAAAAGAGTTCAATTTGAAGCTTTAAACGAGTGTTGTCCACTCCCAGACTAAGCATGAAGTAAAATTTCGAGTTTAGAAAAGCCCCGTGAAAATTTGTCGAGGGTCGCGCAGCGACCCGAGACAAATTTTCTGGGCTTTTCTAAACTCGAAATTTTACTTCATGCGCCACGCGTATAAAGCACAGATTTTAAGCGAAGCTCGAATATACATAAATTTCACAATATTTGAGTGATTTATACGCGTGGCGCATGAAGTAAAATTTCGAGTTTAGAAAAGCCCAGAAAATTTGTCTCGGGTCGCTGCGCGACCCTCGACAAATTTTCACGGGGCTTTTCTAAACTCGAAATTTTACTTCATGCTTAATCTGGGAGTGGAAATCACTTGTTTAAAGCTTTAAAATGAACTAAAAAAAAACAAGGAATATCTCAATGACTAACTAAATGTCAAAACAGAATTACCAAACGTCATCAGTATCCAGGGCTAACGCGATAATACGAAATGTATTAAAATTTTTACAAAATGGCAAATTTCTCAAAAACTGTTGGAAGGATATGACAACAACCCAGTATCAATAAAAAGGAAATTTAATTTCGCATCATTTATTTATTTATTTATTTATTTATTTATTTACACCCAACAGACATACAGTCCACTTACAGGGATTTAGACTAAAATTACATGTTATAACACAAATATATATAAGTAAATACAATAATTAATAATATCCTAATACATTAAGTAGTTGACAAGTATAAAATGCGTTTATTGTTTTATTGTTCGGAGTATTTCACTACGAAAAGATTTATAAACTGGCTGAAAGATATCAGTAGAATACTGAATCTCGTTATACGCGCGTGACAACTTATAGACAGGGGAGTTCAGGCAATAGTTAGTATTGGGGGTACAGTATGTAAAAGTTTTAGTATGGCGTGACGATATCCTGGGTACATGAAATTTAAACTGTGATAGAAATTGAGGATTATCTATTTTGTAATGAATTAAATTGTATAAGTAACATAGCGAAATAAATAAATGTCTCTTATAAACGGATATATAGTCAAATTCACGTAACAGATCATCATATGAAATATCAAAGTCATATGTACCATTTTTTACAAAATAAAGATACCTTATAAACCGCCTTTGAACACTTTCAAGCAAATTTATATACTTTAAATACATGGGCGACCAGACAATTGAACAATAGGTAAGTTTAGATAAAATATAACAAGAGAATAATGTTTTCATAACCTCTAAATTTTTGAACACTTTACAGTTGCGCATGATAAAACCCCACATTCTATAACAGCTTTTGACAAAATTATGAATATGTAAATCGAACCTCAACGAACAGTCGAATATAACACCAAGATCTTTTAACTCTACACAACGGTTTATAATTGTGCTTCCGATTATATAAAGATAAAGTATCTCAAGATAGATGGTTCTATTAAAAAAAATGAAGTTATGCATGTTTGAAGTACTGAAGAATACCGTCGACGGACTCGGTTCAATTTAGAAAATCAGACTAATGGCGAAAAGCTAAACAAATATTACATTTTTTTCCGAATCCAGAACCGTAAGCCGCACAACTCTGACTTATTTCGTTTTGAAGATATTGTTAATGGCGTCGAACTCTAAAATCGTCAAATTTATTGAAAAATAAAAATGAAATAACTCGAAAACTGTTCAACTGAGACCCAATGCTGTGTGCATAAACTCATGTTTATTTTTAACGAGCAATCCAAAAATGTAAAAATTTATATAGGGTGTTCTATTTAAAATAAGCAAGTTGGTGTATAACCGCATGGCCGCCATATTTAGCAATAATTTTGGGTTATGAAAAACTTGATTCTGAACAACTTTTATTTGAAACTTTTTTTTGCTATTTTCAACGATACGCCCACTATAGACCGATTTCCGCTTAGTGACTCTCCCTGTATAATGTTTGTAAAAATGTAATTTCCTGTACTGCTTGAGAAGGACTCAAAGTCGAAACTAGTTGGAATAAAAAACCAAAATGTTAGTGAAATTTGACCAAGTGTTTTCTTCTTTAAATCATAGTTAAATATGTTTCACCCCGTGAAAAATGAGAAACTTGTTCAAGACTGATTCATTTAGTTATACAAATCAACAGAAAATTCCAATTAACCAAACAAAAACAAAATGTGATATTTGCTGTAAAAATAATGTTTCTTCGAACAAAATTTACGAATCTAAATTATTAACCCACTTTAACTTAAGATTTAAACCTTTATTTAATTTATTTGAAATAAAACACCACAGTTGGGAGGGTTTCACTTTAATTGTTGAACACTGCAACATGTTTCACCACACAGTGGCTTCATCAGGCAGATGAAATAATCTTTATTTAATTAATTCTACCCCATGATTCTAACCTTAGTTTGTATACTTTAGCATGGTTAGTATTAGTGACCACATTTCTATTAAGTTAAATAAATTATAAACAAAAACACAAAAATGTTTCAATATATTCTATTTTAACAATAGATTTAAACAGTAGAACATTAACAACAAAATTATTTTGAATTCAATCTATTTTTACTTTCCCCCGTATGTAATACAAAGTGAACGTATTGTTTTCGTGAAAATTTTCGAATCAAAAATTTTAGCGGAAATATCCGTTTTGAGGTCCCCTGAGTCGAATAAGACCATTTTTGAAAAATGTCTGTCTGTCTGTGTGTCTGTGTGTCTGTGTGCCTCTGTGTGAGTCTGTGTGCGCTGTACCGCGAAAACCGCTAAAGATATCGAGATGAAACTTGAAACTTAAGCTTTTTGATACAATCGGAAGAACTTTTGGTGAAAATCGGAAAACCAGAAGTGGTACTTTACTCGTAGCGTTTTTCAGTTTTTTCAGATTTTTTCAATAAATGTTCATCAAACAAAAAATTCTTTCAAATAAAAGTTGTAGATAATAACAAAATGAAGATGAATTGTTCATTTACTTTTTGTCATAGCACTCTTAGTTTTTGAGATATTTCAAAAGTTGTGTGTTTTATCTAGTTATTGGTGTGTGACAGTGTATGTGTCGATACAATTGAAAAATGTTTCAAATAAAAGTTGTAGGAAATGAAAAACTAATGATTTTTTGTATTTTCATTTTTTGTCATAGCACTCTTAGTTTTTGAGATAATTAATAAATAATGTTCTTTTATCTAGTCATTGGTTTGTCTCAGTGTATGTGTTGATACAATTGAAAAATGTTTCAAATAAAAGTTGTAGTTATCAAAAAGTTAAAGACATTTTGAAAATAATAATGCTACAAATATCTTAAAAGTGATTTAATACGCAATTTACGGGGGAAAGTATTATGATGGACACATCACCATTTTTTTTTTAATAGAATGGGTTATGGATGAAAATCTGGTTAAGGATGAGACGAATATTAATCAATTGATTTAGGTGGTTAGCCATTTAGTGTTACTATATTAATTTTTCATATTAATGAAAACGTGGACAACACAATTAAAACCCATAGCATCCGGGACGAAAATTTTTCGATGAAAACTATTTTGAATTCAAAAAAATAAGCTTACGCTTCTTCTAGTCTAAGTAGAACAGTAACACTAGCAAAAAAAAAACAGTTAAAACAATAGACCCGGCCACACTGATTACAAATAATTTTAATTTATAGACTAAAGCTATTAGGAATGCACATTTATTCCATTCAAAAACGAATTACCTGTTTCTGATTTATCCCTAATATCCATACAACACACCATTGGAAAAATGCTCCGAAAATTTGCATAGCCCATAACAGAAAAGAGGTTGCGAAATCGAAAATGCATTTCGGCCCCCGGTAATTCTCATTTGGATGCAAATCATCCGGAGCTCCGGACCTGGAAAAATCCGGGGGGTAGCGGGAAAATTGGGGGCGCACGATCCGGAATCGATTTCCGGACGGACGCTTCTCGCTTTTATGTCAAAGCCGGATGGGGCGACGAGCCGACCCCCCTTCCCCTCTTTTACCTCCTGAACCCTAGACGTAAATCTCACCCCAAAACAGATTTTTACACTTATGCTACACGTAAGATAAAAATGGGTGAATAAATATTTAGAAATAATCAATGAATAATTTAAATCAGTGACGAGCAATAATTATCACTGGTAGATAACCGTAATTTACAGTATATTACCGGTAACATTAGTAATATAAACTATGTCTTTTTATTAATATGATGAAACTTAGGGTGTATTTACTGCTTTAACAATAGATCAAACACCAAATTTTAAGATGTTGGTAAATTATTATCAATGTGACAAATAAATCATAATTTGTCAAATAGATTGTCACGATGCAGAGATTTTCAAAAAAGAGAACGCTACAACTTGCAAACTTATAACACAAACAGGGATTTTTTCTTTTAAGAGGAAGTCGACCGCTCTCTAAACGTATAAAACTAAGTATAATGCCGTCTTAATTACATCCTTGTTTAGGGATGAAATATTTTGAAAAAATAGGTATACTTCAACTAAAGTACAATCTTTAAGCCCGTCCTAATAAAATATTTTATAATTTTACCGCTATTTCATAAAATAATATCAAACATTGGTAAACTAGCGAAATCGCGTTCCTAATTATATTTTTGTATGCAGTATCTATGAAAAATATTGAAAAACTAAATCAGTCACATTGTAGATAATTCCTTTGCAAAGATATGTGATTTTTTTCATTTATTTATTTGATTAAATATAGTCACTAGGATGTCGCGCGTAAAACAGTTTTTCAAATTTTCTGAAACTTCAATATCGCGCGAAATCCCAATGAATTTATTGCACGATAGAAATAATTGGAAAAAATTAAAATTCTTCGAAATGAATTCTTCTACAACGTGATTTAGTTTCCCAATATTTTTTATAAATGTTGCAGAAAAAAATTATATTGAAGATGCGATTACGCTAGTCTAACAATGTTTGATATTTTTTTATAGAAGAACGGTCAAAGTGGGAATTTTTTTTATTAAGACAGGCATTAAGATTCCACTTTCCTTAATGTGTGCCTATTTTTTCAAAATATTTCATCCATAAACAAGGATGTAATTAAGACGGCAGTATGCTTAGTTTTATACGTTTAGAGAGCGGTCGACTTCCTCTTAAGTATACTTTCACATATTTCATATAAACATTTGTAAAATTAATGAACATATTATCAGAACTTGGAGGAAGAGAGACTGGTGAAGGCGGTTTGGGTGGCGTGCGTGAATGGGAGAGAGGGTAAATGGAGGAGCGAGAGAAGGAGAATGTATGAGAGAGTGGGTTTGTCGGAGGCGAGGTTGATGGAGTGGCTGGGGAATGGGGTAAAGATGGATGCGTGGGTGAAAGAGAAGGAGAAGGAGGTGGAAGCACAGAAAAGGCAAGGGTATATAGAGAGGAGTGAATACAACGATAGGTACGGGAGGTGGCAGGTACATGGGAGAATGCCGAGGTATTTGATGGAGTAGGGAGGAAAGGGTGGTGCTGGCGAGGGCGAGGTGTGGGTCGGAGGAGAGAGGAAGGAAGGTGTGGATGGGGGAAGAGTATGGGAGGTGTGTAATGTGTGAATGGGGGAGGGATACGTGGAGCCATCTGGCAGAGGAGTGCGAGGGGATGAAGGAGGAATGGGTGGGAATAAGAAGGAATAGATGAGTGACGGAATGGATGAGAGAGGATGGGGCCGCGGTAAGGGCGCTGGAGAAGTTAGGGGACGAGAGGGATAGCAGAAGGAAGAGAGGGGGCAGTGATTAGTGTAGATATGCATGTAATAGAGTATTATGCCAATAAAGGTCTTATTTTTTATTATCAGAACTTAGTCGAAGTATATTTTGAACTTCACTTTAAATCAGTGTTTTATACGCGTGGCGCATGAAGTAAAATTTCGAGTTTAGAAAAGCCTGATTTGGCTTGGTCGCTCCGCTGCGCTACGCGACCAAGCCAAATTTTCAGGCTTTTCTAAACTCGAAATTTTACTTCATGCTTAGTCTGGGAGTGGAAATCACTCGTTAGAGTTTTTAAATTGAAAGTTTTTAATAAGATCACGAATATCTGAAAATGTACTTTGAAAAATCGTAACACGTATACCTAAAAGAAAAATTCCTTGTATTTAGAACTATTTTTAAGTTTGAACGTATAAATGGGCAGATAATAAAGAAGACAGATATTCCCGAGCAAGAAATATTACCTAATCCTTCTATACTTCTTGATCTTCAGAGACACTTTATTAAATTGTTAGTAGATACAAATAATTTGAGGCGGTAATAGGTAAATACATTTGTAATCGTAATAATTGAATTGTCATATTAATGTCAGATTTCCCTTTACATAACCGACAAATTAAAAGTTGATTTTCAACATAACATGCGATTAATCTTGTCCTAACCTAAAACACACAAACTGCAACACGCCACAAAATTCTTGAAATTTCGAATTTATTTGGTCATATTAAAAAAAATAGATTATACATTCTTACACATGCGCAATTGATGAAGGATTTTTTTTCTTTTAGGCAAATTGCCGAGCTCAAGATTTGAAAGCGTAAAATTTAGCTAAAAAAAGTTTCCATTGATAAAATTTATTAACGTAAACTTCAACATAAGGAATATTAAACTTTTCTTTATATCAGTGTTTTATACGCGTGGCGCATGAAGTAAAATTTCGAGTTTAGAAAAGCCTGAAAATTTTACTTCATGCTTAACCTGGGAGTGGAGGACACTCGTTGTCGCTTCAAATTGAACGTTTTTGTAAACAAGCTAATACCTAAAAATACACAGCGTATACATAAGGATACGTATACTTAAAAGAAAAATCCCCGGTATAAATAACAGTTTACAATACAAAATCAACTAATTACGTTTTATTCGGAAATTTTATTTATTCTTGAATTACGAACATTTTTAATTATTTCCATTATTTTAATTTTGATCACAGCAATTAATTGCTGATCAACTAATTTTGCTCTTAGTAGTCTTATTAATTAAAAAGTATTGTTTGCAGTATATACCTCATTTACTATTGATATATTTTCTATAACTTTTATGGTGCAATACATGGAGGAACATGCACTGCTTAATTGTAACCAATTCGGTTTTCGTGAGGGCGTCAGCACGTGTGATGCACTTTTATATCGGGTAAACACTATTTTGGATTCATTTGAAGACGGAGACTTTGCAATGGCCACTTTCTTGGACCTGTCGAAAGCATTCGACTGTGTGTCACATGATATTCTCCTAAATAAACTTGAATGTTATAACTTCCGTTCATCTAGTGTATGTGTTATAAATTCTTATCTCACTGGCAGAACACAAATGACTCGGATAAATGGTAAAACATCTGAACCAATAATGATTAAATTTGTGGTACCACAGGGATCAATCCTAGGGTCACTTCTGTTCCTGATCTATGTCAATGAACTGCCAGTATACATTCCCAAAGTAAACGTTATCCAATATGCTGATGATACAACTTTGGTAAGTGTTGATAAAGACCCTACCACAGTTTCTACTTTGAATGTCAGTGCTTCGGCAATGGCCTTTGAGTGGTTTGCAGGCAACCGTCTTCATCTAAACCCGAATAAAAGTGTAAATGTATTGTTCACTTTAAATAAAATTACTAACACTTATTCACCGCACGTTAAATTTTTGGGAATGTGTGTTGATAAGGAGTTGACCTGGGTTGAAAATATCAATCAACTTGCGAAAAAGCTGTTCTGCAGCATCTACCTTTTACGTAATCTGTCTCATTCAGTTTCCCTAGATGTTCTTAAAACAACTTATTTTGCGCATTTTCAATCTCGAATTAGTTATTGTCTGATTATATGGGGTCATTCACCGGGGTGGCAGCGTATCTTTAAACTGCAGAGACGGGCGGTCCGCATCCTTGCTCATGCTGCTTACAGAGCAGACACAAAACCTCTATTCGTAAACATGAACATTCTAACCCTTCCACCCCTATACATATATCAATGTTTAATTCATATAAAGAAAAATATTAGTGAATATCTCCAAATAAATGTTATTCATAACCATCAAACTAGACAAGAAAACAATATCCATATAGACATGATGCGCTTAACTAAATCTCACACTGGAGCTAGATATTGGGGACCCAAATTTTTCAATAATATCCCCGACGTTATTAAAGAATTGCCAATAAAAACATTTAAAGTTTGTATAAAACGATTTTTATTGGAGAAAGCCTATTTTAGCTTTGATGATTTTCTGAATGAATCCAATTTAAGCTCAATTCTAAAAGCTATCTAATATCTGAAGTGTTTTGTTTTCCAGAACATAACTACCTCATTTTAATGTGTTTTTAATGTTTTAACGACTTTTTCTTACATGTATTTATATTTATTGTACATTTATATTTTTGTATTAGCGTAGTTTCCATTGACCTGTGTACCACAATTGTGTTTAGCATTAATAAAGTATTATTATTATTAAATGTATACCATATTTTTAAATTTTCCTTATGGTTTTCAATTGATTTTATTATATCATATGTGTGTTTTTTTGTTATTCTGTTATCACAATAACTGTCAACCTTGACGTATGTATTTTTAATTGATTATATTATATCATATGTGTGTTATTTTTAATTCTGTTATCACAAAAACTGTCAATTTTGCTGTAGCACAAATTAACATCAAAATTATTATTGTTATTAATAATATTTTTTTTTGTTGTTGTGTGGGAGGGGAAAATCCATTTACGGACGGAGTGTCGGACTCCCTCCAGGCGGAGGACTACCGACTAAAAACCCCTCCCACCTTACCGGCTTCAACTACAAGGTCATTAGCCGGTTTACTTGTCTCTTTGAAGACTTAATAATAAAACAAAAGAAACAACTAAAACAATAAGATAAATATATCATACACAAATAAACCGAAGCCTAAAATCACAGATTTTGTGGTACCAGGGTTGTAAAAGACCCTGGCACCGATTATACACAAAATAGACAAACCTAATATTACAATATTATTAAATAATAATAATATTGTGATATTAGGTTTAAGGTGTGTTAATTATATTAATATTATTATTATTATACGAACACTATGGTAATTTTATATATTTTATATTACAAACATTTTCAATGTATTTATTATTATTCTTCTATTTCGAAAAATGTTTATTTTTTTCTTCAATTTTGTAAAGAGCATTCATTCGAACTTTAAAAACCATTGAGTGTTTACAAATGAACTTCCATCCCAATGTTATAAACATTTACCCTCCCCCCCCCATTATTTTTTTTATCATTCCCAGTATGGAAAAACATGCACACAATTTCGATCCATGAGGCTATATATTTGTTTTATTGCATTGGTGTTCGACTGGAAAACATGCAAAAGCAATTTCAATATTAATTATTTTATTGGAGAAGGGATTTGCTGTTTTCGTTCTATATATTTTCATCGCTTTTGCACACATTAAAAATGTGCATTGAATATTATAAAGCAACATTCGGAATATCATTCCATTTATGATGAATTTCATTTGTGTAATGAACAAAATGCTCGGCATACAGCGTAAGCTACTTTGTTGTCCCTGTTGGCTTTTTCAGTTGTTTTTAATGTATTAAAAACATATATGAAATATGAATTAATATGGAAATTGCACTGCGAAATTTACTCTACCTCTTTTTTTTTACTGTTTACGTAAATAATTTTCATTACTTTTATGACGTTTTTACATTTTATTTTTTATTTATTTATAATAAATGAATTCAGTATAACATACTTTTAGAACTATAGTATTTTTTTAATTTTATATGATTAATCGTAAAATATAACGAAATAATTTTAGATAGACTTCTTAAAAAACACAAATTCAATGATATTAAACATTTATTATATGCCGGAAAATCATTTGAAAAAAATAATATTGTATACAAATCGTTAACTTCTTTTGGCAATATTAGTTCGTAATAGGTCAGTAGGGGTCATGTGCAAATATTATTTTTGACGAAATTAAATTAAAATATTAATACAAAAATCATCCAAGAAAATAATTAAGAAAAGTCAACATCCAGTAAATACGAGAATAACATTAGTCGATCAAAATTTTTGTATGAAACAAATAACAAATGCAGCATCGCCTTAAAATAAAAAACAAGTTCCGGCACGTGGAGAAATGCTAACATATATAGAAAGATTCAGTTCAGGGTTTAACGAACGCAAACACAACAAGTGTGCAAAGTGAGGGAAATTAAGTTGACGTCAGAGAGGGATGGGTTTTGCGATTATATATGGTAGGAGATAAAATCTAAGCAACAACAAAATTTGGGGAGGGGAGATCTTTGAGAGCAGCAAAGAAACGATTCTAAAAATCAGTTAGTTTTGTGACAGGGACTAGGACAGTCAGTAATTGAATGTAAATGGGGACAGTTAAAAATGGGAAGTTTCAGTGGGATGTAAGTTAGTAAAGTAATGTTGATGAAAAGAGTTAAGTGGTGTATTAAGAATGGAGTTAGAGAATGGAGAATGGAGTTATTGATAATAGCGTTGGAGAGACTATCACGTAAGAGTAAAATTAAGTCTACATCAAACCGACTAAGTTGAAATCAAAAAAAAAAACCGGCGAAATAATTTAAACAGTTGAGAAAGGGGGAAGATGGGGGGGGGGGGGGGGGTTGAGAGAAAGAAGGATGTATGGTGGTTGATGTGTAAGGCCGAATTGAGCGAGAAAACGAGATATGTCCTACTAACTAATTGACCCAGTCGATTGATGTGTTAGGCCAATCCGAGTTAGTATTGCACTAAGTGTCCTACTAACTAACTACACGAATGAGGGATGTATGGTGGTTGATGTGTAAGGCCGAATTGAGCGAGAAAACAAAAGCATGTCCTACTAACTAATCGACCCAGTCGATTTATGTGTAAGGCCAATCCGAGTTAGTACTGCGCTAAGTGTCTTACTTACTAACCACACGAATGAATTGAGCGAGAAAGCGAGGTATGTCCTACTAACTAATCGACCCAGTCGATTGATGTGTTAGGCCAATCCGAGTTAGTATTGCGCTAAGTGCCCTACTAACTAACCACCCGAATGAGGGATGTATGGTGATTGATGTGTAAGGCCGAATTGAGCGAGAAAACGAGGTATGTCCTACTAACTAATCGACCCAGTCGATTGATGTGTTAGGCCAATCCGAGTTAGTATTGCACTAAGTGTCCTACTAACTAACCACAGATATGAGGGATGTATGGTGGTTGATGTGTAAGGTCGAATTGAGCGAGAAAGCGAGGCATGTCCTACTAACTAATCGACCCAGTAGATTTATGTGTAAGGCCAATCCGAGTTAGTAGTGCGCTAAGTGTCTTACTAACTAACCACACGAATGAGGGATGTATGGTGGTTGATGTGTAAGGCCGAATTGAGCGAGAAAACGAGATATGTCCTACTAACTAATCGACCCAGTCGATTGATGTGTTAGGCCAATCCGAGTTAGTATTGCACTAAGTGTCCTACTAACTAACTACACGAATGAGGGATGTATAGTGGTTAATGTGTAAGGCCGAATTGAGCGAGAAAACAAAAGCATGTCCTACTAACTAATCGACCCAGTCGATTTATGTGTAAGGCCAATCCGAGTTAGTACTGCGCTAAGTGTCTTACTTACTAACCACACGAATGAATTGAGCGAGAAAGCGAGGTATGTTCTACTAACTAATCGACCCAGTCGATTGATGTGTTAGGCCAATCCGAGTTAGTATTGCGCTAAGTGCCCTACTAACTAACCACCCGAATGAGGGATGTATGGTGATTGATGTGTAAGGCCGAATTGAGCGAGAAAACGAGGTATGTCCTACTAACTAATCGACCCAGTCGATTGATGTGTTAGGCCAATCCGAGTTAGTATTGCACTAAGTGTCCTACTAACTAACCACAGACATGAGGGATGTATGGTGGTTGATGTGTAAGGTCGAATTGAGCGAGAAAACGAGGCATGTCCTACTAACTAATCGACCCAGTAGATTTATGTGTAAGGCCAATCCGAGTTAGTAGTGCGCTAAGTGTCTTACTAACTAACCATACGAATGAGGGATGTATGGTGGTTGATGTGTAAGGCCGAATTGAGCGAGAAAACGAGGTATGTCCTACTAACTAATCGACCCAGTCGATTTATGTGTAAGGCCAATCCGAGTTAGTACTGCGCTAAGTGTCCTACTAACTCACCACAAGAAAAAAAATCGATTATGAGGGAAACGAGGTGAAAGGTCGTTTCACTCATTAATCGAGAATGTATGGCGATTGATGTATAGGGCCGATGTGAGAGATTGTCCCACTAACTAATCGCAAGTGTGCAGAGTGTGTGATGCTGACTCCGAGATGGTTTTTTTTGTGGGTTTCCCATCTCGTAATGCAAATGCAGGGGCTAGTTAAATTTGCTCCCACAAGTAGAGTCATACATTTTTTTGAGTTTAACTAAATGCACATGACTTCTAAGCATAAACGTTGAGTAATATATTTTGTGAATATAAATAATATAAGACATACCAATTCATTAGAAATGTCATGAAAGGTCAATAAACTTTGCATACGTTAAGCTCATATCCTGTTTTATTTATTGTCCACACGTCCTCCTGGTCAAATTAAAAGGGAAGAAAGACACAGTATTTACGATAATGCATATTGACACAAACAACGAACCTAGTAAATAAATAAAAGGGTTACTACATACACAACACAACGTAAGCAATAATACAAATTATAAATTTGTACAATACCTAGAGTCGAATCATTACAAGTTTTCCAGTTAAGAATATTTTTAAAAAACATAATGCACAAGGGGCATTTTTAAACCTTATTGTAAAATTAATAACCGTATTTTTAACGGCAAAACAAAATCAGATAAATTTATTAAATCTGGAATATATAAACTAACCTGCGCAGATTGTCAAGGGATATACATTGATAACTGTATGTTTTTGAGTTTACTTGAAGTGATTATTACACTAAAAAAGACTGTTATTCCTGATTTCACTTTTTATTTGTATCGTTAGATGTACATTTCGAGACACAAGGTGCTCATTATCAATAAGAAACTGTTAGAGTTTTTTATTGATAATGAGCACCTTGTGTCTCGAAATGTACATCTAACGATACAAATAAAAAGTGAAATAAGGAATATCAGTCTTTTTTAGTGGATATACATTGGCCAATCTGGTCGTAATTTCAACACAAGTTTGAAAGTACATTTGCGCTCTTTTCGACTAAAAAAAGTGATGTCATCCTTCGCAAAACATCTTCTAGATAAAAACTAGACTTTTAAAAAAGATGTACTTACTATAATCTCTCATGCCGACAAAGGTCGTATAATGAATTTGCTTGAAACACTGGAAATAAACATATCCCGTGCTAATCCGGGAATTCCCCTAATTAACGACCTGTTAGACCCAATGTACACCCCAATTTTTACCACTGTTTTGTAGTTTTTTTCCAAGAAATTTAATTTATTCAAAAATTGTTCGATTTTGAATTAAACTAGCTTTAATTTAATATATAAATATTATTTGAGATTTTAAAATTGTGCTTAGTACAAGCGCTCAAAAATGACGCTCAGTTGTGGTCACCAGTTGGATATCATGGACAAAATCCATGGTATCATTATTCAAGATCGTCAAAAGAAGGTGCGTCAGATTGCTGAGATTATAGGCATGGTTACAGAACAAGTGCACAACATCCTGCATAAAAAAATGCACATGAAAAAGCTGTGTGCACGAGAGTTGCCACGATTAGTTATTCTGGATAAAAAAATGTGTTTGGCGGTGTGTTTGGCAATGCTTAAGCGCAATTTGCATAACTTTTGGCGTCGACTTGTGACTGTGGATCCACCACTATACTTCTGAGACAATTCTGCAGAAAAGGCAGTGGATAATAACTGGTTAAAATGCGTTGGAGAAGGCGAAGACTGTTTTTTCAGCTCGAAACAAGATTTTTTTTTTTTAATTCATAAACATTTATTTTCCCAATAACTTATACAATTATATAACAGAGTATGGTAATTAAAATAAAATAAACTTATTCCAAAGTATTGTAATTTAGTAGTTTCCTTGTCTCGAAGCTAATAGCTTGTAGAGACGGAGGAGACTTCATTATTATTTTTCTTATTAACTAGTAAATAAGATAACATATAAAAATCCAAGAAGAGAAAAAATAGAAAAGAAATAAGAAGAAAAATGAAAAATGAAAAAACAAAATTATTTTGCTAACACAGTAATATAATAATAAAATTAACCAAACTATTACGCTTCCCTTCCCAAAATTTTTAAGGAAACATCGGGATCAACATCTTTCAATAGTCTCTTCAACTTGCATTAAAATTCGTTGTAGTTATGAATGTTTTTGATATTCAATTCTTTTGTTAAGTAATTATAGACTTTGGCAGTGTAATATAATATGTCTGATCTTCCTATGGTCTTTTTAATTTTTTTATTTAAGATTCTCAATTAATTATCTTAATTTACTATTTGTAGAAGGGTAAGACAATAACAGGAGAATATTAGCCAATGTTATTAGGCTATTAAAAAAATGAGCTGAAAATGTGCTGTTTCATGCGAAAATAACACGAATTTGCCTATGAATTGATTTCTCATCCATCCCATTCTCCGCATTTGTTTAAGTGCGATTTCTTCCTGTTCCCAAAATTAAACATTTTGCTCGATGGGAGTAAATTATCATTAAATAAGGACGTCATCGTCACCGTAAATGAGTATTTTGGAGACTTTTAGGACGGTCTATACAGCCTTAAGAGGGGACAATTTTGAAAAATACGCCAGATTAAAAAAAAAGGTTTTACACCTTTTTACCAAACGTATCAAATATATCATATAAAAAAATATTTTATGAATATTTATATTTATTATTCGGCATTTTATCGTAAGCAAATGACAACAATAGTGAACACAAAAAATTGCGAGAAAATGCAACACACACAAAGAGACACGTTAAAAAAGTATTATTAGACGCCAAGAAGAAAGACTGACTTCCGACAAAAACGTAAATTAGCTAAATTAAAGTGCTGTATTTCATAAATTGTCTAAGTGTTTAATTTATTTAAACATTTTTCTATTTTTAATTAAATTAGCTTTAATTTGACGTATACTCATTTTTTGTCATTTTGCAGTTGATCTGAGCAAGACCGCTCAAAAATACATTATGGCCTGACAATTTAATAATTTTTAATTTTTAAAATTAGCTAAACCTGACGAACATTTCTTTTCTTGAGAAAATAAATAGCAAACATGGTTACTTTAATACTTTAAAAATTAAGTGCCTCAGTAATCAAGGATAGCACACATTGTTTCTAATGTCGGTAAGAGTGTCTGTGATTCTTTTACAATAAACTGTAAAAATAATTAAATGCAAAATATATAAACTTAGATTTGTTTATCAATTTAACCCTCGCGGAACCGACGGTGGCATTTGCCACCACTAAAATTTGATAAACATTCTGGGAATGTTTCTTTTAAATATAGATACATGTATGCATGACCTGTAGTTTTTCCGATAATCGTTTGTCTTTTAAAAAAGTTTAATTTAAAGTCTTAAACGAGTGTTTTCCAGATTAAGCATGAAGTAACATTTCGAATTTAGAAAAGCCAAATCAGGCTTTTCTAAACTCGAAATTTTACTTCATGCGCCACGCGTATAAAACACTGATTTAAAGTGAAGTTTAAAATATACTTCGACTAAGTTCTGATCACATGTTTATTATCCAACCTCTAAACCAAACCAAACTCGAAATTTTACTTCATGCGCCACGCGTATAAAGCACTGATTTTAGGTGAAGTTCAAAATATTCCACTTAAGTAGTATGCTAAAAACGTGTATTCTGAATATCAAATGATATCAGTGTTTATTACGCGTGAAGTAAAATTTCGAGTTCAGAAAAGCCTAAAAATGTTCAGGCTTTTCTATTTTTTTCATTTAAATTGCTCTATTTTATAAAATACTTAATTGATTCAATTTATTCAAACAGCGAATTTTGTAGCATTTTACATATAAATACCTAAATGAGGGGCGGCGAACTTGGCCTTCGCCCCAGGCGGCTGAAACCCACGCTACGCCACTGCTCTGTTAAAGACCAGAAATCCGCATTTCCCAGTTTACTAGACTGAGAAAATCATCAACAAGCACAGTAATAAATATGTATTTTTTCAGGTTTAGAAATTGCTAGTCAGATGGGGCCCAATCTGGCGCTGGATGATCAAACACTTCGTACTTTAATTGAGTCGTCTAGTTCCAAAACCGGCCATCTCCACAATTTTATGCAATTACTTTTATTCCACACAAATATTCTTCAATCACTTTTACACATTGTGTTCAAGAGATTTCGATTAAAACAAGCTGTAAAGCATGTTATTTAAGTGTCAGAAAATTCGATTCGTTCCAAAAGCGGCCATTTCCACAGATTTTCGTTCCAAGATCGGCCAGTTTTGCTGATAGGAGATGGCCGGTTTTGGAACAAGACGACTTAATTCGTAGAATTTTGCCAACGTCAACACACTTGTGTAAACACGCACATCGTCTTGGTTCTGTTCTTCTCTAAAACAGGTCTTTTCTCGCGATTATTTTGTAATTATACTTAGATAACCCAAAGAAAATTTTTCGAATTTTGATAGAGCAAGATTGGTTAGTAACATTTATTAACGTGAGATCAAACATAAGCAGTATATTTTGAACTTCACCTTAAACGAGTTTTTTATACGCGTGTCGTAAAATTTCGAGTTTAGAAAAGCCTGAAAATTTGGATTTGTGCTTAGCGAAGCGGGTTGTTGTGAGTGTTTGTTTACTTAAGAGTTAGAGGTCTTTTTGAATAATCAAATATCAACAGAAATCTCTTATTGTTAACATAAAATCAAAATTATTTTTATAATACTATGAATTAATTGTACTTGCATGGATCTAATGATACTTTGTCAAAAGGGTTATTTGTATTTAATTTAAAAAATATCATAGCACTTTCCCCATTACCCAAACAATTAATTATTGACTAAATAAACTTATTTTACTTATAAATTGGTTAAAGGCTATTTCATATTAAATCAGTGTTGAATACGCGTGGCGCATGAAGTAAAATTTCGAGTTTAGAAAAGCCTAATTTGTCTCGGTCGCTCCGCTTCGCTACGCGCCCGAGTCAAATTTTCAGGCTTTGCTAAACTCGAAATTTTACTTCATGCTTTGTCTGGGAGTGGAAGACACTCGTTTAATATTTTTTATTCAATTTTGTTAATTTTAATCGACATTATTAACTCAATAACAAACGTAATAAACAAGGTTTTATTCACTAGTGAACTAAAATTGTTTTAGGTCACTAGTGAGTTCAAAAATTTGTTATATTATTTATTATTCAATTTTGTTAATTTAAATCGACATTATTAACTCCATAACAACCGTAATAAACAAGGTTTTATTCACTAGTGAACTAAAATTTTTTTAGCTCACTAGTGAGTTAAAAATTTGTTATATTATTTATTATTCAATTTTATTAATTTAAATCGACATTATTAACTCCATAACAACCGTAATAAACAAGGTTTTATTCACTAGTGAACTAAAATTTTTTTAGGTCACTAGTGAGTTAAAAAATTTATTTAAAAATAAATGTAAAGTACATTTTCTTTACAATTTCGTCAAAATTGAATAAAAACGTATATACGCCACGTGAATTAAACACCTTTATTTACTCAAAGAAATGATTTCACTCGCGCCGAGGCGCTCGTGAAATCAAAAATCTTTTCGTGAATAAAATCGTGTTTAATTCACTTGATGTATAATATTTATAAATTGTTCATGAATTTTCAAGATTTTAATTAATCAAAATTTTGACGATTTTTAGCAAATTTACATAATTTTACTAAATTTTTTACGCTTTTCGTGTACAAGATTTTCTTTAATTTTGAAAATTCTGACGTATTTCTTAAATTTCCGTTGTTTTTATAAGTTTAGATACTTTTCATTTATTTTTAATAATGTTCTTCAATTTTCAAATTATTGACAATTTTCGCGAAGTTCTCAAATAATCGTTAGCTTAAAAAATGTCGATTTTTCATGAAATTTAAAGATTTCAGTTAGTGTTTAAAATTATGACGGCTTTTCTGAATTTCATAAATTTTCGGTATTCTAACAAATTTTTAGAATAACGAAAATTATGAAATTAAGGAAAACCGTCATAATTTTAAACACTAACTGAAATCTTTAAATTTCATGAAAAATCGACATTTTTTAAGTTAATTTTAGAATTTTGCGAAAATTGCCAGCAATTTGAAAATTGAAGAAAATTTTTAAAAATATATTAAAATTATCTAAACTAATAAAAACAAAGGACATTTAGGAAATACGTCAGAATTTCGAAAATTAAAGAAAATCTTGTAAATTTACGAAAAACGTTAAAAATTGAGTAAAATTATGTAAATTCGCTAAAAATCGTCAAAATTTTGATTAATTAAAATCTTGAAAATTCACGAACAATTTAAAAATTTTAAACGAGTGTCTTCCACTCCCAGACTAAGCATGAAGTAAAATTTCGAGTTTAGAAAAGCCTGAAAATTTGGCTCGGGCGCGTAGCGAAGCGGAGCGACCGAGACAAATTAGGCTTTTCTAAACTTGAAATTTTACTTCATGCGCCACGCGTATTCAACATTGATTTAATGTGAAATAGCCTATAACCAATTATAATTAACTAAAATCTTAAAAATTCATGAACAGTTTAATAGTTATCATATATTTTCAAAATTCCCTCAATTTTAAAATTCTTGGTAATTTTCATGAATTTCCTAAGTTTTCTTTAACTTGAAAACCGTTGACCTTTGGTGCCGTGTTTGCAACTTCATAACGCGCTCTGGCCCACCTGGATCTTCTAATTCCACTCACATGGTTGCTCATTTTATCGCGTTATGGACTGAAAAACTCCTTTCTCTTTTGTGCTTCACTTGGTTCATATATTATATTGCAAATTTTTCTCTAGGAACCGAAGGATGCACCGGTTTTACTTGCTCTAGGGCGTTGTACATGTAGCTACGCCACTGAGGAGAGGTTTAAGATGAAAATAATCGGCAGTTTTGTTAAGATAAACATTTATGACTTGTATCTAGAACACAGCATACGAGCGCGTATAAATTAAATCCGTAACGAATCCTTCTTTATTTATTTGTATAAATAGCATGTTCCCTTATCATTGATTTAGAACGGAAACGAATAGTCGTTTTGTGTTTTATGCCGGAGATTATTGTAAATCAGATAGGACACATGCGAAAAGAGACAAGGGAGAACATTATCGAAAAGCTTTTGGTGTGGGGTAGGGGGTTGGTTTTATGGTGGCCTTCCGGGAAGCATGGCGCCGTATCCGTCTCAAATTAAAGCGGAGTTTAATGCAGATTAAACGTTGCCGTCCCCTTGACTTGCCAGAAAAACCGGCCAACTGGAACGTGTTTCGACCTACATAACACGAGATATGCCCGGTGATTTCCCCGGAGGTTTTAATTAAACACACGTACACGTCGATTTGTGTATCGAGGTGTGGATGTGTGTGTCTAAAGGGTCTAGGTCTATTGTGCGGCGGGGAGGTTGCTTGTGTGATTCCTGTCGGGGATAAATGACCCGGTTTGTGCATATGTCATCTTTGTCACCGCCACTATGGTAATTAAAGACTAATCTAATACCGGATAATGGAATTAAATTTAGACTAGAGTTTCTACAGAATTTGAATACTCTGCTCGTTATTCATGTACATGTATGCAAATTGATTGTTCGTGTTTATTTTATGTTTAATATACAGAGGAATTATTCAATTGAAGGTATATATGATACAGGTCGCAGTAAGGGGGGAGGGGCAAGGTGGCATATTAAGTGAAGGGGCGCCATTGAAGCCAGACTTCAGAAATGTAATAAATTTGAATCAGACATTTTACATTATATAAGTAATCTAAAGTTTAAACTTTACTTTAAGTCAGTGTTGTATACGCGTCTTGCATGAAGTAAAATTTCGAGTTTAGAAAAGCCTAAAAATTTGGATTTGCAAGAGCGCGACTCGCTTCGCGACGACACGGAAATGTCTAAAATCTTCCGATTTCTATCTCTTTCCTAAAATGTTGGAGGGTAAGGGGAAAAAGACCAAACACTCAGGGGGTAATCCATTATGAACACCAACCGCATTTTTTGGGTGTCATTGTCAACCCGATATTGGCAGGTAGTAAGAAGTCCATCTGTTTTTAGCCGGCACGTGGCGTTATCTTTTGTCCGGTTTGGGGTGGTTTTGATAGGAAGATTTATTTGATATTTATGAAATTATTTAAAATGTAATTATATTTAATACGACATTTATAAAATAAAGTCGAGAATTATGTCTACGTGTACAATTTTAGGTCAATAGAATTTTTTAAAACGTATCTGGCGTTTACATCTGGGTAAAAATTTATCATCACATCTAAGCGTTATATATTTTTAACTTTACTGTAAATCAGTGGTTTATACGCGTGGCGCATGAAGTAAAATTTCGAGTTTAGAAAAGCCCCGTGAAAATTTGTCTCGGGTCGCTGCGCGACCCTCGACAAATTTTCTACGCGGGGCTTTTCTAAACTCGAAATTTTACTTCATGCTTAGTCTGGGAGTGGACAACACTCGTTCTTAGAAGTTTCAAATTGAAGGATCACTCTAGATTACTAAGTTTATTACCGTTTTACAAAGGCTACAGCTCGAAGGACCAATCATGGTCATGGATCACATAGAATCGAAGTATTTTTACAAGAAAATAACGAATATCTGAAGGTTTACAGCATGGATAGAAAAGATCACACCCACTTTTGAAAAATATCGAAGGTGGGTTGGTTTTCGGTGCGTTTTTAACTTATATATTTTTAACTTTACTGTAAATCAGTGTTTTATACGCGTGGCGCATGAAGTAAAATTTCGAGTTTAGAAAAGCCCCGTGAAAATTTGTCTCGGGTCGCTGCGCGACCCTCGACAAATTTTCTACGCGGGGCTTTTCTAAACTCGAAATTTTACTTCATGCTTAGTCTGGGAGTGGAAGACACTCGCTAGTTTAAAATACACTCGACCGCAAAAAAAAACGCGCCACTTGAAAATTCACGTTTTTTTCGTGAATATTCAAACAGCCATAACTTCGGTCGATGTGGATGAAATTTGATGAATTTTTGAGTTTTTGGAACGCTAAAGTTTTTACTTTAAGGGCACATAAGTGGACATAACGAAATTTAAGCATTTCTGCATTTAAAAGTCCTACCAACAAAATAATGTTCACAGTGTTAAAAATGATAAAAGTTGAGAAGTTATACTGAGCCCAAAAAAAATCGTAGCTCTACTTCAAAAAAAGCGCAACAAAATTCCATCATTTTCCTTTGAAATAATCGAAAAATCATGTCGATCCAATGATTAGGCTCGAAGTTATGGCAGTTTATTTAAAAAGTGTATTTAGGGGCATAACTTTGGCGGACAGGCATAACTCTGCTCGCAAACCTGTGACATTATGCGATTTAAAAAGCATGAAGTTTTCTCTTTGAGGCATGTTAGTCAGATCTTTATACATGCACAGTTTACCTTCTTTCACCCCCTAAAGGCGATGAAACGTTTTTCACTTTAAATCTTTTAACTTTGTTTTGTACAATGCGCAAAAAAATGTGGCTTCAAGCAAGGGACATCCAGAATAAATTCAGTTCTTCTCCTTTAATATGCACAAAAATTCAGATCAATAAATTGATTTGGAGTTAGGTTATGACAATTTGAAAAAAATTGATTTTTTCCCCAAAAAATAAGTTATGCATTTTGTAATTAAATCGTAGTTTGGCATTTTTTGCGCATTGTACAAGTTAACAAAGTTAAAAGTTTTAAAGTGAAAAACGTTTCATCGCCTTTAGGGGGTAGAAGGGGGTAAAGTGTGCATGTTTGAAGATCTGACTAACATGCCCTTAAAGAGAAAACTTTAATCTTTTTAAATCGCATAATGTCACAGGTTTGCGAGCAGAGTTATGCCTGTCCGCCAAAGTTATGCCCCAAAATACACATTTTAAAAAAACTGCCATAACTTCGAGCCAAATCATTGGATCGACATGATTTTTCGCTTATTTCAAAGGAAAATGATGGAATTTTGTTGCGCTCTTTTTGAAGTGGAGCTACGATTTTTTTTGGGCACTGTATAACTTCTCAACTTTTATCATTTCTAACATTCTGAACATTTTTTTGTTGGTAGGACATTTAAATGCAGAATTGCTTAATTTTCGTTATATCCACTTATGTGTCCTTAAAGTGAAAACTTTAGCGTTCCAAAAACTCAAAAATTCATCAAATTTCATCCACATCGACCGAAGTTATGGCTGTTTGAATATTCACGAAAAAACGTGAATTTTCAAGTGGCGCGTTTTTTTTGCGGTCGAGTGTACATCATAATTGGTACAATATGTATCGTTAGATGCTCGTCTTCAGGGGTAATATTTAAGCAAATTATGGGTCTTCGGAGTTGTCAAATAAGTGAGTTACTCAACTGTTTTGAAGGCACTCTTTACAAATAACAAAAGATTAACATTTTACATATAAAATGTACAGGGTGAGCGAAACTCGACGTCTCAGCTCTATTATAAGAGAAACGATAGAAAAAATCTGGAAAGAGGTTCATAAATGGGATTGAGTAAGGTTCATTTCAATTCAAAATTGCATATTTTTCTAAATTTTGAAACTGAAGCAACGGCGTCATTGAATATTTTTTTCCCAGAAACATACTTATATTTTTGGATATTTCAAAAGAGTTAATTTTTCTGAATGAACTTTTTAGAGAAAAAAATTTGCTATCTTGTTTCGTTAAAAAATTAAAAGCAAACTTAAAAAAAAGTAGTAAAATTCACAATTGTCACGACTTAAACAAGTAGCCTTTGGAAGCAAATAACAAAGCCGCATCTGTCAATAATTCAACTAATGGTTGACAAATATTGTTTTGTTGTCATTTGATTTTAGATTTCAGATTTTTCTATCGTTTTTCCTTTTCATATAATAGAGCTGAGGCATCGAGTTTTGCTCACCCTGTACAATAAACTATAAGTGCGGTACATCATTGAATTCAGAAAAAAATATTCTTCCAAAAATATGATAATCCAAAATTGCGCCTATAAGAGAAACAAAAGTTGGTTATGGTCCCTGGGTAAATATTATAGTTATCTTAAAATAAAATATGTTACTAGATTAATCGTTAAAAAGTTCCAAATTGCCTTAATGTAAAAGTTGTAAATGTCTGGATTTAATAGTTTTTGAATAAAATAAAAACGAAAGAAGATATTTTAAATTTGTTTTTAGATTATTATTGGGCCCTACATTACGCAACTTTGCCCCAATTTAACCGACTCTCTATCTCTTAAAATATCCAAAATCCCCATATATCTGTATATCTGTTCAAATATATATAAAACGTAAAAGGCAAGTTTTTTTTATATATAAAAATTGTTTTTCATAATTAAAACACTGTTTATCACTTTGTTTGTATAACAATTGGTTTATTTGGTGACTATAGTTTCGATACTACACGTTCATTATCAAACCGTTAGTAACCTAACGGTTTGATAATGATACGTGTAGTATCGAAACTATAGTCACCAAATAAACCAATTGTTATACAAACAAAGTGATAAACAGTGTTTTATTTATGTTCAACAATGTATAACGAAGTAAAAGCCTCTATAGTCAGTGAAAAATTGTTTTGTTTGATTTTTCGATTAGAATGCGAAGAGTTCAGTGAGTAATGCTGAATAATTATTTTGGATTAAACCAATATATTTTTGAGAAATTTGAGTTTATAAATGACGATTTTCTAATAAAAAAAAAATAATATCTCGAAAATGTTTGCAGATATATTTTTCAAAGAACCTCCCCCCGAGTTTCGAAAAGCCTAATTTGTCTCAGTCGCTCTGCTGCGCTACGCCCGAGCCAAATTTTCAGGCATTTCTGAACTCAAAATGTTACTTCATGCCCAATCTGGGATTGGAAACACTCGTTAAGTGATTAATCATAACCAGGGTTATTATGTTTAAAACTGTTTGTTTTAAAACAGTGTTTAAACATGTTTAAAAACAGCCGTAGAGTTTAAAACGGTTTTGTTTTAAACATGTTTGAAATCTTAAATTTGTTTAAAACATGTTTTAAACGTTAAATTTGTTTAAAACCGTTTTTTTATTATCTTAACTGCTAAAAATAAATATTTGCTAAATTATATTTTATATAACTTCATTAAAATATTTTGTTTGTTTTTAAATTTTAGCTAAATTGTTGAAGATATTTCAAATTACATTATCAACCATAACATTTTATTACAATAAAACTGTGTGTGCATAAATGTGGTTTTTAAATACAGGGATTTATTCTTTCAGGTATACATAAGCATACACTGTAAATTATTCGACATTCGTTGTTTTTTTTTTTGTTCAAGATTTCAATTTGAATCTTTAAACGAGGGTTTTCCACTCCCAGACTAAGCATGAAGTAAAATTTCGAGTTTAGAAAAGCCTGAAAATTTGGATTGGCCGCGTAGCGAAGCGGAGCGGCCAATCCAAATTAGGCTTTTCTAAACTCGAAATTTTACTTCATGCGCCACGCGTATAAAACACTTAAATATCGTAAAGTTTAAACTATACGGCTTTAGCAATCTAATATGTAGGTGTGGATAAAACGTGAGTCAAATTCTGCGCTGAAAAAATTGTTTAAAACAGTAATTATTGGCAACCCAATAACTCTAACATATATTCGGTTGCCTATAATCGTTGTTGTAAGTGTGTGTTTTTTAAACTTCACTATAAATCAGTGTTTTTAATTGTGGCGCATGCAGCCTAATTTTGATTAACCGCACCGCTTCGCTACGCGGCCAATCCAAATTCTTAGGCTTTTCTAAACTCGAAATATTGCTTCATGCTTAGTCTGGGAGTGGAAAACATTTGTTTATAGCCTCAAATTAACAGCAATAAAACAACGATTTCCCGCAACTCTAAAAAACGCTGTAATTATCGGGATATATATACTCAAAAGAAAAATGCCCTGTTTATTCTGTTTTAAACACATTTTAAACGTGTTTTAAACGTTTTAAACCCTGATCATAACCTTATTTTGCATTTTTTATTGCTAGTTTAGCGTGCTTTAATTAATCAATTGGATTAATACGTAACCAAATAATACCATTGCATAACATATTGAATAATGAATTAAATTGTTGGAGTCATCAAATAAACATGAACGACCGTTTAAAACGCGTTTAAAAAGGGGAAAAAAGGGGAAACTACCTGCTATTCTAACAGATAAAGTCATAAATTGTAACATCAACACACCATAAATTGTGGTTTATTTTCTTCCATTATACTCCCGCGCTTGTAGAGGGTGTCTCTCTTAAAAATTTGCTGGTTTAGACATTTTGGAGACCCTCTCTCTTCGCTCGCGCACCCCTGCAATGCTTAATCTGCGAGTGGAAACCCATGTTAAAAAATTATACAAAAAAACACTAACAATTAAACATTTTTTAAAATTTTATAAGAAAAAGTTACTGACTTGCGGTCGCGCGCCCCCGCAAACCCATATATTTAGGCTTTTCTAAACTCGAAATTTTGTTTCATGTTTAATCTAGGAGTGCAAACCTATGTTAAAAAATAATACAAAGGAAACACTAATAATTAAAATTTCTAATAATTTCACAAGAGCACGTTCCTGACCGGGCAAAATTTCAAAGTTTCAAAAAATGTCCAAAAATATCATGATCCTGTCAAATATGCGAATCTATATGTATAAAATTACATTCTATTATAGGTAATAAATATCATTAACATGCATTTGCGATATTTAAGAAAAATCCCAATTTATGCCAAGAATGAAAATATAGAACCAAAAAGTGTATGACAGAAACGATCATTTATATTCATAATGGTCAATCATATAGCTTAAACATTATTGATGGGTATTGAATTTGGGTGAATTACGTAAAGATTATAATAACTTTAATTAAAACACTTTTAACCTTTCTTCACAATTTTTATTAAATACCAGATGTACATTTCGGTCACAAGGTGACCATTATCAATGGATTGATACTGAGTATCAATCCATTGGTAATGGTCACCTTGTGACCGAAATATACATCTGGTATTTGATAAAAATTGTGAAGAAAGGTTAAAAGTGTTTTAAATAATGTTATTATTGATGGGGTTTTTTCTAAATTTTCTTATTAAATCGACCGTTTATTTTGAAAGTGATGTAAGTTCATATAAAAAAGAAAATGAGGTATCACATAATTTGTAACTAAAGTACACAAATTATATGACATCTATTTTTTTTATATGGCCACCTTTTTGGACCTCAGTAAGGCGTTTGATTGTGTCTCTCATGAAATACTTTTAGAGAAATTATATTATTACAACTTCTTGCCGAAAAGCTGCCGAATGATAAGCTCATACATGAGTAAACGCACGCAGCAAGTATTTATAAGGAATAGTACATCTGATGAATGCACCATACATCACGGGGTTCCGCAAGGCTCAATTTTAGGCCTCTTAATGTTCCTTATTTACATCAATGATCTGCTCAGACAGCTGCAGAATTCTTTAATAGTACTCTTTGCTGATGATACTACAATCAAAAGCTACTCTGCACAAGAACACACAGCTATTCAGATAAACAACGCCGAAATTAATACAGCAACAAATTGGTTTACGTCGAATCGATTACTTGTTAATGAGGATAAATCAGCGTATATAATATTTACGTTAAATAAGATTTCTGAAAGTTACAGTGACAGTACGAAATTTTTAGGTATGCACATTGATCACAAACTTACGTGACATAAACATGGCACTGTAACAGCAAACAAACTTTGTAAATCTGTATTTCTACTTCGACATTTTAAACAATCACTCCCTCAAGTAGTCTTAAAAACAGCTTATTTTGCGCTATGCCAGAGTCATCTTATGTATGGTCTCCTTGCATGGTGTCATTCGAGCATAGCTGCCAGACTCTTTGGGTTACAAAGACGCGCTGTAAGAGTTATAGATGGAATAGGTTACAGAAATGATTGCCGTGATTCATTTACAAAACTACAAATACTCACATTACCAAGTTTGTATGTTTTAGAAACTTTAATCTATGTACATGAAAATCGATCCAAACACAACGACGTCCATGAGTACAACACAAGATCTAATGATATCATATATGTCCTTACTTCTTAAGATTGTCTAGGTCACATAACGGTATAAAGTATTATGGTCCAAAATTTTATAATCCACAGCCATCCACTATAAAAACTCTACCAACAAAACAATTTAAATCTATTATGAAGAGCTATCTCATTAAAATGTCTTTCTACAGCATTGATGAATATACAATAACAATGGAGCATGACAATAATGTCATCTTATAAACTATTTTAATGTTTTTACTAATTTTTAATTTGTTCTACACTTATATATTTATTTATTGTAATCGTTAATAATTTTTAATCATTTACACTTATACATGTATTTAATTATTTTATATTGTATTGTCTATTTAATTAGCAAGGTAATATTTTCTGTATATCTGACGTATGTAAACCTAGGTATTAACATTAATAAAGCACTTACTTACTTACTTACTTACTATATAAATGGACCTAGGACCACTTTCAAAATAAAACATTTATATTTTTCGTGTTATTCAATTCAGAGTTATCTCTTTGGTCACTTCAGTTCATCGTTTGTGCACAATTGCTTAAAATAGTGTACGAAACTTTTCCAAAGTTTCTGTAATAAAAGTACCTCCTTCTTGCCCCAAGAGCGATACGTTATCTGCAAGTATGTTTGAAATAAATAAAGTCACTCGCTCGTTCAACGTAAATTATAATTCTTGCAAAAATACGGGGTCTTCTTTTACTAAGAATTTCAATTCAACAAAATACTTTCTGTGTGTTTGGTAAAAACACAGTTATATTTGAGTGTAATATAACTGAATTTTTATTAATTAACATTTAATTTTTTTTTAATTGGTTTATTTTAAACAATTACAATGACATATACATATACACATTTATTTTATAATTAGTGGTGATTTCGTCCAGCTTCATTGCAGTTGATTCCTTTGGTTTCATTCCTTCTGTCCTCGCCTCGTGATGTTGTTTAAAATGTATTTTTTGAGCGATCGTATTAAGTATAATTTTATAATCTTAAAAAATGCTAATACAGCAAATTAAAACAACTTTAATTCTAAATCAAACACTTGATAACTAAATTAACTCTTTTAGCCCTAGAAATTTGCTGGTGCCCAATAAAATGTGTTGTTCACGACAATCTTATAATATGCGCATTAGTTAATTTAAATGGGGTACTTTAAACACAGGCGTGTTTAATGTGGTTTCTTAACACGGGCGTGTTTAATGTGTATTTTTTAACACGGGCGTGTTTAATGTGGTTTTTAAACCACGCTAATTCATTAGACCGCAATCTACCATATTTTATCTGCCAAATTATTATAAAATATAACGAAAAATAAAAAATAAATCAGTGAATCAGTGACTCAGTATAATATTTATAGTAATACTTATATAATTCTCAACATTTATTTTGATAAATATATTATACAATAAACGTTGTGTTGTGTATTGTTTTTGTCGTGAACAAAGTATAGTGTATAATTCGCATATAATGGCTATTAATCACTCGAACGACTTGTTCCACTCGCCTTCGGCTCGTTCCGCAAACATAGTTCTCGTAATTAATAGCTATCATTATATGCTTATTGTACAATATACTATTGTACACCGCATGTTATTTATTACTATCTCAGACATATGGAAAGTTTTTCTTTTAAGTATGCATATCACAATATACTGTAAACGCTGTAAATCTTTATATATTCCTTGTTTTTACAAATATTTTAAATTGAATTTTCAACCGAGTGTTTTCCACTCCCTAATTAAGCATAAAGTAAAATTTCGAGTTTAGAAAAGCCTGAAAATTTGGATTGATCGCGTAGCGAAGCGAAGCGATAAAACCAAATTTTCAGGCTTTTCTAAACTCGAAATTTTTTTTTATGCGCCACGCGTATAAGACACTGATTTCGAATGAAGTTCACTCGTTCACAATATTTCAGTGTTTTCAGTGTCTAATACGCGTGGCGCATGAAGTAAAATTTCGAGTTTAGAAAAGCCTGAAAATTTGGTTTGATCGCTTCGCTTCGCTACGCGATCAAACCAAATTTTCAGGCTTTTCTAAACTCGAAATTTTACTTCATGCTTAATCTGGGAGTGGGAAACACTCGTTTATAGCTTCAAATTTATCCTTAGTCAAGAAATGAAACAACTCGTTAGAATTTTTAAATTGAACCCCTTAAAAAAAGCCTCTAATTTTACAGCGTATGTATTCTGTTTTTTTTTTATAATTGGCCAACCAATTTTTTTTTTATAATGATGGATATTTGGTTGGATACTCTGGTTGTAATTTTGACTTCTGCCTTCAACATAAATTTGAGGTTTTGTTTTCCACATGCTTGTCATGTGCTTAATTACCCTAACATAAAGATAAGTGAAGTGGCGGAACTGGGCGGAACTAGGCGGAACTGGGCAGAACTAGGCGGAACTGGGCGACACTGCAGTGCCTTGATTAAACACAGTGGCGACAACTTTGGTATTCTTTTTGATTCTGGCCCAAAATGGCGGACAAACAGCTCTCACAATTGAAAATCAGATGTTTGTATTATAACCTATTCTCTTGATTGATATTGCCTTATCATTGCGGATCACAGGGAGTTGCCGCCACTGTGTTTAATTAAGTCACTGTAGGTGGAATATTACTTTCGGCATGTTATTACCACTTTTCTGTTAAATAATAAATCAATTGCAACATGGCATTCATATATAATTGTCATTACATGACAAACAGTAGGGGCGCCCAAATAATCAAAGAACCTAAGAAAAATAAATCCCAAATCTGGTTGGCCAATAAAAAAAAACGAATATACGTATACGAGATATGTAAGAAAAAATCTTTGTTTACCAACAAAATGTTAAAAATGACAGTTATACAATAAATATTAAAAAAAAAACTGTCAAATTTTAAACCTATTTAACATTTTACATAACTTTTGAACATGAACTGTTCCTTTTGAGAGTTGTATCAGTTTTGAGGTTTATCAGTTTTGAGGTTTATCAGTTTGAACATGTACCATCATTAGACATAAAATATTGGGACAAATCGAAAGTTGGATAATGTCAAATATCATCAAATTTATATCGGTTAAGTCAGGTTTTTTATAGAGAGGTTATAATATCGGAGCGACAATGAATATATGCAAATAAAAGGAATTATCGAAAAAGACAGAGATTTCCATTTTTGACACATCAAATCATGAAAACTATTAATGATTTCGATAGCTAACGCCATCTAATGCTTCATAGTGGCATCGTCAGTGACACGAATGCACAAAGTGCATATACAGGTCACTGTTTCGTCCACGAGCGAGCAGAACTCTGTTTGTGAAACCAGAAAACAAATATCAAAATTGAATTTGTGTTCAGTATTCCGGCACTAGGTACCCACAGACGCGTTTCGGACTTCAAGGTCCTCTTCAGTGTGGTCCCGACCCAGTGCTGAGAAATACTGAACACAAATTCAATGTTGATATTTGTTTTCTGGTTTCACAAACAGAGTTCTGCTCGCTCGTGGACGAAACAGTGACCTGTATATGCACTTTGTGCATTCGTGTCACTGACGATGCCACTATGAAGCATTAGATGGCGTTAGCTATCGAAATCATTAATAGTTTTCACATATTGGCTTGAAATAGTCAGAAATGTTCAGTATTCCTCAGCACTGGGTCGGGACCACACTGAAGAGGACCTTGAAGTCCGAAACGCGTCTGTGGGTACCTGGTGCCGGAATACTGAACACAAATTCAATTTTGACATGAAATGATAATTACCTGAAAAAGTCCAAAGTTTGACACACTGAAAAGATTGAAAACCAATATTTTTGTAAGCAACTAATTAGTTAGGACTTTTCTTGCTCATGGGCGCCATGTATTTTCGGGCCGGCCCTGTCTAAAAGAATTAATAAATTAATAGCTTATATTAATATTTGTAACGTTTCAATATTTTAATACATTTGCCTGAAATTCAAAGTAGAAACAATACATGAAAATGTTCCAATTTACATTTTGATTCGTTTTTAAAACGACTCAATTCGCTTTATTTCTGGTTACCCCTGAATATTAAACAGCAAAACATACAAAAAAAATTGCAAATCGCGCGCATTCCAAAACTGCATACGGAACTTAATCCAATCAATTTCCGAATATACGCACAAATTAATTTCACAATTGGAAATTTCATAAAACATGCCGGGTGCGCAGTGAAAAGTTAAACGATTTTCATGCGTCAGTTACCCTCTCCGAATTTCCCGGTTTCAGTTCGTATTTTTTGTTTGTTTGTTCTTTTTTGCGGTAATAATAATTATATATCAGGTAGGGAAATTTAATTCGCCCGTCCTAAATTAAAGCTAAATATTTATTTTCCTGAATTGGGCGGGATGTTTTAGTTTTGCGAACACGCCGTGTTTGTTTTCGTTCGTTCGTTCGTTCGTTTCGGTTGTTTTATGCGTGTGGAATTTCCAAATTTGTCTCTTTTTACGAGTGAGTAAAATCTGATAACGGTGAACAATTATTTTTTGTTGTAGATACTGAGATCTCAACGCTTAAACAAACTGTATAAATTATTAAACATACTAGTATTTCCATTTCGGGTATATAAAAACATTATTTTAATTTCTAATTTAAAAGGTATGTATGTTAAACTTCACTTGGAATCAGTGTTTTATCCGCGTGGCGCATGAAGTAAAATTTCGAGTTTAGAAAAGCCTGCAAAATTTGGCTCGGTCGCTGCGCGACCGAGCCAAATTTTGCTCAAGGCTTTTCTAAACTCGAAATTTTACTTCATGCTTCGTCTGGGAGTGGAAGACACTCGTTCGTAAACTTTCGATTTATTCTAAAGTTGTGTATATTTTCGTTATCTGCAACTTTTCTTTGAAACTTTGTTTCATTAAATCGATAATAAAGCTACAGTTGATGAGTGATTAGCAAAATATATCAAAAAAATCTTTCTCGGTCTATTGAACAAAAACAAAAGAGCTGAGGTAAAGTTCAAAATAACTGCTCAAGTATGTAAGTCAGGAAAAACTCAGCTTGATTTTATGTTTGATTTCACGTTAATAAACTTAACAATTGTTTGCTTCATCTAACTCTAAACCAAATCTTGCGCTTTTCAAACTCTACCGCAATTTTCTGTAGGATGTGTTTTTACTTAAAGGAAAAAATCTCTATAATAATAATAGTTTAATAATAATAATAGTTTATTCGTGCTATCACAGTAAGTTTACACATGTCAATATTAAGAAAGGGTACAAAGTCCATTAATCAGAATTCAATAAATATAAATATAAATTCACATTATAAAATCACATTCACAACATGTTAAAAAAAATGACGTTATAAATAATGCTATAGGAAAATAATATCACAGATGGCAGCCTATAAATTATCCACATCAGCAAAATTGTCATTGATGTGCTCCTCTATGGTATAATGGCACTTATTAATAAGATACGACTTCATTTTTGTTTTAAAATGTTTACTTCCAAGAGACTTGACACATTCTGGAAGTTTATTGAATATTTTCGGCCCATAATAGTTTATTCCATTCATTGACTTGGTAAGTCGTGGACGTGGTAAATAAATATTGCGTTTAGTTCGTGTATTATATGTGTGGATATCATTGTGTACTTGGTATAGGTGATTGTTTTTATGTACATGTATAAGACACTCTAGGATATACAACGATGGTAAGGTTAAGATTCCAAGTTGTTTAAAAGCTATCCTACAATCGTCCATATATCTGAGCCCGTGTAATAGTCTGACTGCCTTGCGCTGAAGTCCGAATAATCGGTTAGTTAGTTAGAAAAAGGGACATTGATAGATTTTGTTTTATTTTCGGTCAACTTATTACTCATGAACCATTTAGATATAATGGATTCACATTCTTTATTCTTATCCAAGGCAGATTGCAATACTAATGATTTATTTAACATGGTAGTATCATCAGCGTAGAGAGAAAAAACTAAAAAACATACTATTGTTATTATCTACCCAAAATAATAATACTCAAACGTCAATGAAAAACTGAATTTTTATTAAAATGTAATGTAATGTCCGACGTCTTTAAGATACAATAAAATTTCATTTTTTCGTTCTTCGTACTGAATCACCACGTTGCTGATTCAGTCTTCTTGCTGCTGTCTCGATTGATTCCTGTCTTTTTTAATTCGTTTGCCTAAATCCAGTTCACGGGTCATACACTCAGTGTCCGCTTGTTCCTTTAAAAGTTCTTTCATAAATGTGTATAAACTCGGATGATTTTTGCCCACAACAATTTGGAACCGGTTATGCCAGCCTTCAGAAACATTGTTGGTTCGGGATAAATTTTGAAGAGTTGCATCGTACATATTCCACAGCTCTGGTGGAAATCTTGGTGATGTAGCGCGTCGTCTACCTCGCGCAGTTCTTCCGCGTACATAGTTCTCCTGCCAGAATCAGAAAGGTGTAAAAAACTGAAGTTGTATATTAATTATACATTAATTACCGCGTAATAATCTATGATCGATTTGAAATCTTCCGCAGCTTGTCGCTCAAAAGCAGCGAAGGTTCGAACGACATCTTCGATTGGCACAAATGCGGTTGCGCACATCATTTGGGCAGCTATCTTAATTTTTCGCTCATCATTTCGGTCACTATAAGCTTGTTGTAGACCATGTTCTTGAATGCGTCGAAACACTGCTTGACGTAGGTGGAAGAAACAAGCCTTGACAGTAGTGTTGCCGATGGATTTAGCTGCATTAATAATGGCCATAACGACAACCGGCACAGTACGAGGAATCCCAGATGTTTGACATGCAGCGTTAACTACTGCAAATACTTTTTCGTATGCCACCTCTTTTTTACCGTCCATTAAGGCGTATACTAGCGGTAATGCCACAATGTGGGTTACTCCACGGCGAATTTGTTGGAAAGAGGCTAAGATGGCGAAAAGTTGGAAAAAAAAATAGAAGAATTTTTTATGCAGTAGGAAAAAGAATAAGGTAGAAATAATTATTAGTAGAAAAAAAGGAGTAGAAAAATTGACGCCCTACGCTTTCACTCGAGACACCGGGTAGATCATTGATATATATCAGGAAAAGAAGGGGTCCCAATATGGAACCCTGAGGCACACCATGGGTCAGACCTACTCTGTCTGAGAGTTGTTCGTTGATTTTTGTTACTTGCGTTCTTTCCGACAAATACGAATTAACAAGCCTGCAGCTAGAAGTATTGAAATTATAGTAATATAATTTTCGAACGAGTGTCTTGGGACAGACGCAGTCAAATGCCCTGCTAAGGTCGAGGAATGAAGCTGTTGAATACAGTCGACCTTCAAATCCTTCAAGAATTTCCTCAACAAGGGCACCAACCGCATCCGTCGTTGATCTACCCGCACGAAATCCATACTGTTGTGCTGATAGCAGTTGTTCAGCTTCTAAGAATTCTATAATTTGGCGGAGTAACACTTTTTCAAACACCTTTGACAGAGCAGGCAGAATTGAAATGGGCCTGTAGTTACTCATATCTATTTTGTCACCTTTTTTATAAATTGGAGTCACTCGTGCAATTTTAAGCGTTCTTGGGAAAATTTGTTCACCTATACATAAGTTAATTAATTTAGTTAATGGTACAATGATGACATCTATCACATTTTCCATTAATTTTTTTGTAATATTATAAATTTCCCGACTATTAGATGTTTTAATCGATTTGAGAATATCTCTAACCTCGACGTATGATGTTTCCTTGAAACTGAAGTAACGGGTACACTGAGTGGAAGTTGTTTCGGCCATTAATTTTATTGGATCTTGTGTGTACGGTATTTTATTCGATAATGTTTTTGCTACATTGGCGAAAAAAATGTTGAGTGTGTTTGGATTTAACTCACTCTCAGAATCAATATTTTTATTACCTTTGCGAAATTTATTCACCACTGTCCATAAAGCCTTTGGGTTATTTGAGGAGTTTTTTGTATATGATTCGTTAGCTTTAATTTTTGAATTTTTTAGGGCAATTTTATATTTTTTTAAATGTGAATAATAATTGTCCTTAAACAAAGAATTTTTATTATATGCATCTTTTAAAGAGTGCAGTGTTTCCCGCATTTCACGGAGGTTTGTGTTATACCATTTGATGTTATTTTTAGTTTTTGTAGATTTGTGAGTAATATTTTTCTCAGGGAAGCTATCATTAAAGTATATTTGTAGAGTATCTATAAATAGACTCAACTTATTTTCTGCAGATATATAATTATTTTCAATAAATGTCCAGTCTGTCAAATCTAGTAGATGATAAAAATGATTAGTGCCGTTAGCTGTTATTGGCCGCATAATCGTATTTTTTATATTTATTGCAATTGATTTTACTTTAGCTTTTAAGTGAATGCCTGTATGATCTGAGAGTCCAGAGTCACAGGATTTAACAGTAACATCGTTTAAATAAGGATTGCTAAATATGTTGTCAAGACAATTTTGTTTCGTTGTATTAAATTTTACTGTGCTAAATAGATTATAGGTCGCCATCAAGTCACACAAGCTTATTGCCTTTTTGTCTGGTGTGTTGAATAGTACGTTAAAATCTCCACCGAGGGAGGAGTATATGACATCCATTATTAATTTTATTTAATACTAGCATTTAGCCCGATTTACCAAACGGGGAGCTGACGGCCGAATCAAGGAAATGTAGAAATGTAAAGAGAATTGCATAATTAAAAAAAAATAAATGATGTTGAAGAAAAATATATGTATAATAGTAGCAAGGGGAAAGGGAGGGGGAGGGGCGTTGGTGCATGAGCCGAATGGTGGTGACAGCAAGGTAAATCGTTGTTTTGTAGTGGTTATGGAGTGGATGGATGTAAAGGTCCGTGAAAAGGTTGGAAGAGATGGTCGCTTCGCTCCAGCCGCTCGCTTCGCTCGCTTGCCTTGCTCGCTTCGCTCGCACATAGAGAGGGTAGTTGCTCCTTTATCCTTGCAAAAACAAATTTTCTTTATTTGATACAGTACAATAATAAGAATTATACCAGTAGATAGGAAATATAAATTTGTATAAATGCTAAAAATTTCAATTATCTAGCTCAAGTTGGACCGGAGCAATAAATATTTTTTAGTTTTTAGCAATTCCGGAATATTTTGATGCGCTGGCTATCAAAAGCTATGAGTGGGACAAAGACAGACTTATGCGGGTTTCAATGTTAAATTTTGAATCAAGGGGTAGTACACGTACCCCCTGGATTTAAAAAAAAATTTTTTTTCTTAATGGTATCAATCAATTCCTCACTTTTTTCTATGATGTTTTTGTAATTAGTGTTTTATTTTTGCTCAATCGGAAGTAATTTTTTTAATAAATGAAATTTAAAAATCACCAAAAATTACAATTTTTTTTGTTACTTCCGTCATAATAATAGTAGACCAATGGCAGTTGGACTGTAAATGGGCAACACGAATCTGCATAAATGCTAAAAGTTTCATTGATCCAGTTCTATTAGGGCGGAAATTGGTATTTTTTTTCTGCGATTCAAACCCCATTTTCATGCTAAAACGGTGAATTATAAATACAATTTTTATTTTTTAGCTCCGCTATTATTTATAGTACAATAATGGAAATTTAATCAATAAATAGGTAATACAAAGCTGTATGAATGCTGAAAATTTCATTGGCCTAGCTCAATTTAGATCAAAATTAGAATTTTTTTTTACATTTCAAATTATTAAAAAAAACTATTTTTATTTTTTTTGCTATAGTATTTAAAACAGTGAAACAACTGCAATTATACGAATAAATAGAATATACAAATATGTATAAATGCTGAAAATTTCATTCATCCAGCTTAATTTGGACAGGAGATAGATTTTTTCTAATTTTTCATATTAATTACATAAATAAATTATATTTTTTGTTTGAGTATTTCATACAGTACAATAATGGGAAATGTACCAGTAGATAGGAAATTTAAATGTGTATAAATGCTGAAAATTTCAATTATCTAGCTCAAGTAGGACCGGAGCAATAAATATTTTTTAGTTTTTAGCAATTCTCCAAAATTATTAGGCGCTGGCTATCAAAAGCCATGAGTGGGAGAAGGACAGACTTATGCGGGTTTCAATGTAAAATTTCGAATCAAGGGGTACCCTTTGCATTTAAAAAAAAAAAAACAACTTTTGTTAAAGGTAACAAAATAATCCTTATTTTTCTCGATGACGTTTTTGAAGCAAGTGTTTTTTTCTTTTTCAACTGGAAGTATTTTTGTTTTATTAAATTAAATTTAAAAATAATTAAATTTTAATCGAAATAAATACAAATAGCAAGTGTTACGATATTTTAGCGATTTTAAAAGTAAAAAAATCAAAGCTAAGCATGATTCAGTTTGCGAGCGCAGCGAGCAGGCAAGCGAGCAAAGCGAGCTGGGGTGAGCGTTAGCGAGCAGCAGAGTCCTTTTAATATACGAACTGCTTTCTCCATCCACCGCATCAAGGAAATGTAAAGGGAATTGCATAATTAAAAAAAAAAATGATGTTGAAGAAAAATATATGTATAATAGTAGCAAGGGGAAAGGGAGGGGGAGAGGCGTTGGTGCATGAGCCGAATGGTGGTGACTGCAAGGTAAATCGTTGTTTTGTAGTGGTTATGGAGTGGATGGATGTAAAGGTTCGTGAAAAGGTTGGAAGAGATGGTCGCTTCGCTCCGCCGCTCGCTTCGCTCGCTTGCCTTGCTCGCTTCGCTCGCTAGGGTGCTCGCTTCGCTCGCACATAGAGAGGGAAAATGTGCTGACAGCCCGTGAAAAAAATGTAGATTTTTGATTTTGTATTTTTCTCAGTCGCGGATAAACAGTCGAAATCCAAATTTCACTATCGCAATTTTTCGCGAAAAAACATCAAAATGAAAAAAAAAAAAAAAAATTTTTGTTTTAATTGTTTTGTTTCGTCTTGTTTTATCTTGTCGGTTCCGGATAATTATTCTAAATCGAAATGTGAAAACCAAATTCCTCTATCGCAATTTTTCGACCGGGCTGACAGCCCGTGAAGGCGGCCAACAAAAAAAAAAAAAACATGTCCCACCACCGCTAAATTTAATCGTAGCGATTTGCGTTTAAACACAACATTTTGGAGAAAAAATAAAAACCATCGATTAAATGCGAAATTTGGACAGCCTGTATATATTTTTATGAAATTTCAATTGCAAAAAAAAGTACTTTTCCTCGATAGAAAAAATTCTCGATAGATAGGTCGTGTTTCTAATGGACTTCTGAACACGATAGATGCAAAATTTTGAAAATCTATTTTTTTTTTGCAAAATCGATTAAATGCGATATTTTTTTTTTAATCGGGCGATTTGAGCGCTCGGAAGTGTCGCGTTGGAAAGGCCAGGTCAAATCCCATCGAAATTGTGGTATGCGCGACCTGAAAAAGTTCCGTGTGAAGCAAGACCAGCGTGTAAAGTATTGAGGTTAGAAAATCTTCCGTCAGGCGTAAAATTAAAAAAATGATTTAAAATAGAAAACGCGGTCGGATTTGAACGCCGCTTACCCTAGGACACGCGGAAAATTTGAACTTTCTAAAATGAATTCTTCGATTTTTCCACTCCCGCTATCAGTCGTCTCCCATAAGAGCAACGTAAAAGTCGCAGCCTTCTCGGATCCCCGCCGCTTTAACGTTTTTATTAAGGGAGTCAATGTTAATGATTGACAGAAACTGTTCGAAATCACCATCGGGAGATCTATAAATACAAACAATAGTGATATTATGTTGTTGATGAAACGATGCAGATATCTCACAATGTTTTTCTACGGACATTTTATTTATGTCTTCCCTACTTTTAAAACCACTAGTTTCAATTTGAGTAAGCTGCATTTTTCCACCGTGCTGATACATAGAGCGCGCAAAGCTGGATAATACATTGTAATTTCCAATTCGAAAAAAATCAAGTTCTTCGTTTTTTAGCCAATGTTCTGAAAGGCAGATGATGACGTATATAAAGCTTTCGAGTGTCAAAATCAACCATCTTTTTTTGTCAAAATTATAAAACTCAGTTAGCCGAATTGAGTTTTAAGAAATTCATTTTTCTAGTACATTCTAGTATATGCCAACTTCTATCTCAATTAAACCCTTTTCTGGATTCAAAAAACCCCTATAAATTATTATTAACTTTTTAGGGACTAAATAATTTAATAATTGTGATATCACTTCTGGCTAAACCAGAAGTAGTATTTCTAATTAATACTATGCCAAAATCAAGCTTTAGTTAATATATATATATTTATATATATATATATATATATATATATATATATATATATATATATATATATATATATATACATTCTAAATCTCAAATTTCTACCATTTTTATTGCCTGAGTAATTGCGTAGGCAATACTTTAATGGCCACCCGGTATTTGAAATCAAATTTTAACTTTGATTTGACATTTTGGAATATCCAGCAGATATTTTAATTTCAATTAAGGCCAATCAATTATTTATTTCTGCGTAGATTCTTTGTATTTTATACTGACTTGATAATTTGGTTATTTTTTACAATTGTTTTAAGAAAACATTTTTCTAAAATCGTAGAATTTCTGGCATAATTTTAACTTTGACTAAATATTTTAAGAAGATGCGTTGAGATCATTTATTTTCTTAAAAATGTGTAGCTTCTAACGAGTGTTTCCAATCCCCGGTTAAGCATGAAGTAAAATTTCGAGTTTAGAAAAGCCTGAAAATTTGGTTTGGTCGCGTAGCGCGTAGCGCTACGCGGCCAAACCAAATTTTCAGGCTTTTCTAAACTCGAAATTTTACTTCATGCGCCACGCGTATAAAACAGTGAAATATTCTGAAGTTCAAAACAACTGCTCAGGTTTGTAAGTCATGCGCCACGCGTATAAAACAGTAAAATATTGTGAAGTTCAAAATTACTGCTCAGGTATATAAATTAGTAAAAACTCAGCTTGATTTTATGTTTGATCACACGTTAATAAACGAAACAAATGTTTGTTTCATCTAGTTCTAAACTAATTCTTGCGCTTTTCAAACTCCACGAGAGCAATTTTCTGTAGGATATGTGTTTATACTTAAGGAAAAAAATCTGTGTATAAAGAATGCTAGTGTCGAATTCAACCATCATTTTAACATAGGAAATATGCAATTTGCCAATAGTTTGCAGAATATTTACAAAATATAAAAACGAATTAATATCGACTTTCTGCAGCAATTTTTTCTCGTTGAGACTCCAAATATTCATTGAAACAACTGCTTCTTGAGCTAATACCCCGACAGATATTAAATTATACAATGACAGATTTACTGTTCTATCTATAATTTATATGAAAAATGCAACATCAGGTCAAATTATTCTCTCACCAAACTAAATGAATCAACAGGAAATTGAAATAAATTGATAAAATTACAGTGAATGAATATAACCATAATTTTGTTTGTCAAAATTATAAAACTCAGAACATTTAAATCAGCAGAATGTCAATTTATTTCTTCTCTGGATTCAAAAAGACCCTTTATATCATTATTAACTTTTTAGGGACTGAATAATTTAATAATGGACCAACTTGTAAACGTCCACCTTATAAAAACCCCCTAACAAAAAAAATGTACCGCTCTCGAGTTTGTTTTAATACACTTAAAATATTGAAGCGGGGGCTAAGGCTGAATTGTAGCGCATTAAATTATGAATATTAAAAATGTCTACATTTCGCGCGCCGCTCTGAATATTTTACGACTCCTCTCTACAACGAGCAACGGGCCGAAAAGAGCGGTAAAAGGGAGGCGAGCAACATTTTCCATTTTCCGTCTCTCTTTGCCAAATGCAAAAGTCGACTTTCCATAAATAAAATGTTCATGTGTTTTGCAGTGTACTACAAAAATAAGAAAAATAAACGGTTTTAATTTGCTTTAATATCAATATTTGCATCTAAAAGGATCAAAGGATCAACACCGTAGGTACAGAAATAATCATAAAATATGGTCACAAATTGTTTTTTTTCTATTTCACTATGAGTAACACAAATGTAATCCGATTTTATTAATTAAAAAAAAAAAAAACAGTCGGATTAGGATTTAACAACCTATAGATTGTAACTCAAATATACTACCTCATTTTATTGAGTTTTGAATCAATCTTTTAATTGCTGCCACTTATTTCTAATATAAAAATTTTTTTCGTGATGGCATTTAAACGATTTGTGAAAATTAATAAAATTATTACTTGCTGCACTTAAAACGCTGCAAATAATTGAAGTCTTAACTAATTTGATTTATTCAAATAGTAGTAGAGTCAAGCTTTCAAATAAACTTAATTTGTTATTTTGATAATAAAAAATATGTAAAACTCTCATCCTTTACATATTTTTTATTATCAAAATAAAAAAATAGGTGAAAACAAAGAGTTCAAGCTTAAAATTTTAATAATTATTTTTTTTTTAGTTCAAGATTAATCATGGAATAACAATCGTTAGAATTTTTAAATTCAACGCTTTTAAAAGCGACGAATGCATCAACATTTAAAGCGTAAGGGATATGTATATTCAAATGAAAAATTACCTGTATATGTTCTCTGTATCGAAAAGTTTTTAAAAGTATGCAAAAAGGGAGTGTCAAAACTGAATTGTGAATTCACAAAGATTTTTCACTCCCAAAAGAGGCGAGAAGATACACTCGTAAAAATCCGCCTTAAGTTATTTATACCCCCGGATAAAGTTCTCAACAAGTTTCCCTCCTTCCGCCAGGGCAAGAGTCACTCCTCGCCCTTACATTTTTTTTATTACCCCTTCAGCCCGCACGGAATTGTAAATTATATTTACGATTGCAGTCGAATCGGCGCGTGACAGTAATCTCAAGCAGCCGGAAAAAAAAAACAAAAATGACGTACGGAGGAGGGAAAGGTGCGCAGCGGCACGCCGCCTCCGAGTCCGAGAGACGATTAAAGGGGTGCCCCCCATCCGGAGCTCATCTCCTCGAACAAGCTGTTAGGTTAGTCAGTTAAGGTGGAAAAACATTGTTTAATGGGGAAAGTTTCCGGCGCGGCGCGTTTTTCCCCTCTCCGCAGTTCATTCCGACCGGAAGTCCGCGATTTATCACCGCCTAGGATTAGAATTAGGACTCGGCTGCTTGGGGGGAGGATAAAAAAGGTATTCAAGGTCTCTGAGTGTAATTAATTTAGAGAGGGGGTTTTTCATTATGCTTAAATACTTTTTGGAAGTTGGACAGATAATGAGATCTTCGCTTCTTTAAAATGTTAAAGCGGGTTCTAATTAAATAACTCATTAAATTCTTTTTCAATTAAAAATAAATTAACAGTTAATTACAATCATAAATAAAATTATTAAAATGTTTTAACACAATCAATAAAATCCATATTATATTTTTAGCATAGTGGAGTGGTGAACTGGCAAGATAAGAAGCATCGATGCTAGGCTTTCTACTCCACTATGTTCGATCCTTAGACATTAGTATAGATTTTTTTTTCAATTTAATTGTACACATAACATAAGACAAAATAATATAGAACAATAGTGGGATATTTTCAGAAAAACATAATTAGATGCTGCTGTAAAGGTATGTGGAATATGTAATACGAATAATAACAAAAAACAAACACCGTGGTAGAACAAACCGTCAAAAGAAGCAATTAAAATTATATAATATTTATAATTATTTATATAATATTTGGATACTTGTCTTAATGTAATAAAATTTTTGCAGAAAGTGGAAATTCATTTTAATTCGTTTTTATATTTTGTAAATATTCTGCAAACAATTGGCAAACTCAATTTTTCTTTATAAAAAAAATTAATGGAAAAAATATCTGCAACTACACACTCCTGAGCAATATGAAAAACACAAAGAAAAAAGGAAGCGAGTCACAGAAATCGTGAAAGCAGCTGAAGAAGCATCGTGGACAGAGTTTGGTAATATATTGGACAAATAAAATAATAAAAGTAATCAAAAACTATTCTTTAAAGTTTTGAAATTCTTTCAAGAAGAGAAACCTATATCGGACACATACAATAAAAACAAGAATAAAGAAACATTAACAATAGTAAATGAAATAATCGAACAATGGAGAGAATATTTCGAAGAACTATTAAACACGGAGGAAGCAAGCTAAATTAAAAACACAGATAAATATCAGCACCAACTAGTCGCCGAAGAAATAGAAGAAATACAAATGGAAGACCTCGAGGTCGTTATAAAAAATCTCAAAAATGAAAAAACACCAGGAAATTATAAAATAACATCTGAAATGATAAAAACAATAGAAATGACAGGGAAAGAAGTCTTGCTAGACATTATTAATACAGCATGGACACATGCAAAGATACCAACAGAATGGGACACAGCACTCATAACACCGATAGACAAAAAAGGAGACCATTAAGAATACAACTACCGAGGGATTACCTTACTCAATACAATAATGAAAATATACGAAACAATTATCAACAACAAATTAAAAATACTAATAGAGCCACAGTTGGCAGAGACACAAAGCGGATTTAAATCTGGAAGAAGTACACAAGACCACATCTTCACTATAAAACAGATAATCCCTCGCATTTTTTAACATAAACATTTAAACATAAAAATGGCCTTCGATAAAGTGAAGCTAGAATATACATACAACTTACTACAACAAGAAGATTTTAGTTTTGTAGATGCAGACAACATGAATTGTAGTGGTAAAGTAAAGCATCTTATTGATATTTTGGTGGACCATTATAGTTTTGTGTTTCCCGAAAAAACAATATGCAATAGAGGTCGTGTGTCTTCTGTAAACTGGTTTAATACTGAGTTAAGACGCATGAGGGAAATATTGCACCTAGTCAGTGACTTTAAACAGATACGCAATAACCTTAAAATTGACTACAAACATTCCCTCAAACAAGCCAAAATTCGTGCTAACGATAATTATATACAAAATTCAAACAACAATATTAAGTGTATGTGGAAATTAATCAATAATGAACGTCGTGTAAATAATATTAATGTCACACATGGTACGGGTATTACTGCAGATCAATTTAAGACAAATTTTATTAAAATAATAGACGATATAACCCAAAATATCTCTAGTACTCGATCAGTTAATGACAGCATATTATCAACACCAGTAGCTTCTGAATATTTCGAATTTCGTGAGGTCTTCCCTATAGACATTCGAAATATAATTAACTCAATTAAAAATAAAACATCTCGAGATATATATGGTTTTTCACCACTGCTTATTAAATCTGTAAAAGACATAATCATTCTGCCACTGACGAAGCTTATTAATCGGTGCATTCAGGAAAATATATTTCCAGACTCTCTTAAAATATCAAAATGTGTACCGATATTTAAGAAAGGTGATCCCAATGATCAAAATAATTACCGCCCGATTTCTATCATACCTGTATTAGCCAAAGTCTTTGAATTGGTATTATATAATCAAATGTTGTACTATTTAGAGGAAAATGATCTAATCTCCAAATACCAATTTGGATTTAGACAGGGAAAAAATACGATAGAGGCGGTAGTCAAACTAGTTGATGATTGTTTGAGAGGCCTGGAAAATAAATCATACGTCTTAACCAACTTTATGGATTTGTCGAAAGCATTCGACTGCGTTGCCCATAGTAAATTGGTTCAAAAGCTTTACTATTACAACTTTGTACCAGCTAGTTGCAGACTGATTATGTCTTACCCATCAGGACGAAAACAGGTAACATCATTCAAGTCGGATGTATCTGGAGAAATACCCGTAACATGTGGGGTTCCGCAGGGGTCACACTTGGGGCCCTTGTTGTTTATTTTATATGCAAATGATTTTCCATGTGCTTTTTCTGATGTTAATATAAAAATAACACAGTTTGCAGATGATAATACGATCTCAATCACAAATAGAGATATACATGAATTAATCTCAAAAGAGACATATGCTCGCACAGAAGCGAAACACTGGTTTGCATACCATAAATTAAGTATGAACGACGAAAAAACAGTTAGAATGGTAATTTCTCTCAAAGAACACTATGAGGTACTTTCTGAACATACAAAATATCTTGGCTTATACATAGATGCCAACCTGAGGTAGGATGTGCATGTGGCTAATATTGCTAATAAACTAAGTAAGAACATCTATTTACTACGAAATTTAACTAAATGTTTATCTCGCGATGTGGTAAAAGCAGCATACTTTTTACTTATACATTCTCATTTATCTTATGGTGTTCTATTGTGGGGACATTCTGCGACCGGAAGCAGAATATTTGCTTTGCAGAAACGAGCTGTTAGAGTGGTTTTTGGCCTAGGTTATAGAGAAGATTGCAAATCGATTTTCAGCAAGTTTGGAATTCTCACTCTTCCTAGCCAATATATACTCGAGTGTTTATTATGGACAAGGAAGCACCAGTCACAATATTTTACCAATAAGAATTTCCACGAATATAATACTAGAAATATTGACTCAATAAGACCTGACCACAGCAGACTCACAAAGTCACAAAATGGACCACGATATTATGGACCAGTAATATATAATTTACTGCCAGAGCATATAAGAAATCTCGATATTAAGAATTTTAAACAAAAAATTAAGCTATATTTAATATCAAAAGCTTTTTATAATGTAAGTGATGTCATGACAAGTGAACTTTCTATTTAAACATATGTATCGTTTGATTTTGTTTTTATTGTATAAGTTTTAACTATTGTAGAGTCGAAATTATTATCCTATTTTGAATTTTATTGTAATTTTAATATGTTTAGACTAGTATGTATTAAACGACCTGTGTAAACAATGTAAAAATTGTCTAGCACTAATAAAGCATAATTTATAATTTAATTTACAATTTAAATAAATTTGACAAAATTAAACACTTTAATTTTGGAAATTTTACTTCATGCTTAGTCTGGGAGTGGAAAACACTTGTTTAAAGCTTTAAATTGAACTTAAAAAAAAGCAGGGAATATCTGCAACTGTTGTATCAATTCCATGGTATGTCATTATTTTTATAAAATCACATTACTTTTTCTTAATTATTTTAGCTGTAATCTTTCTGACATTCGTTGATTTTTAAAGGAGTTCAATTTGAAGCTTTAAACGAGTGTTTTCCACTCCTAGACTAAGCATGAAGTAAAATTTCGAGTTTAGAAAAGCCCCGTGAAAATTTGATATGCCATGAAATTGAAACATTTTTCATTATTTTTATAAAATCACATTACTTTTTCTTCATTATTTTAGCTGTCACTTTTCTGATATTCGTTAATTTTTAAAAGAGTTCAATTTGAAGCTTTAAACGTGTGTTTTCCACTACCAGACTAAGCATTAAGTAAAATTTCGAGTTTAGAAAAGCCCCGTGAAAATTTGTCGAGGGTCGCGCAGCGACCCTCGACAAATTTTCTGGGCTTTTCTAAACTCGAAATTTTACTTCATGCGCCACGCGTATAAAACACAGATTTTAAGTGAAGCTAGAATATACATAAATTTGACAAAATTATAGTGTTTTATACGCGTGGCGCATGAAGTAAAATTTCGAGTTTAGAAAAGCCCAGAAAATTTGTCTCGGGTCGCTATGCGACCCTCGACAAATTTTCACGGGGCTTTTCTAAACTCGAAATTTTACTTCATGCTAAGTCTGGGAGTGGAAAACACTTGTTTAAAGCTTTAAATTGAACTATAAAAATAACAGGGAATATATGCAACTGTTGTATCAATTCCATGGTATGTCATTATTATTATAAAATCACATTACTTTTTCTTAATTATTTTAACTTAGAAAAACATAAAGTGTTAAGTGTGAACATTCATAAATTTAGAATGTTTCCCTCTATAAAAATGTGAAATACATTTTGTCTCTAAAATAAATAGGGAAGCCAATATTTGAACACTTTAAAATTTTGAACACTTTAAAATTTTGAACACTTTAAAATGTTCTATGTTGTGTCCACCAAGTCAACACCGATATGGACGACATCATTCAAAAATACGAAAACAACACAACAAATTTCTTTATTGGATACCGACAGTGACAAATAGTGGAAATATTAGTAAGAGCTCTTTCAGATGATATAGTGTTAATTGCAGGCAGTGAGAAACAACCACAGAACAACATCGATATATGAAAAAAAAAACACTTACAGATGAAGGAATGAAATAAAGCTAAAATAATGTTAAGTTAGGAGAAAAAAATACAAATATAAATATGCAAATCCAAAATAATACTATACACCAAGCCACAGAATTTATATATCTAGGAGTAAATTTGGACGATTCAGAAAAACACGATAGAAAGATTACTAGCAGGATACAAAAAACAATAAAACTATACCATGCGATGAACAATAACTTTAGCAGAAAAAAAAATCTAAACAGACCAAAATACCGGATGTAAAAACAATATATGGACGAATATTAACATATGGCTGGGAATCGTGGACACTTTTGGATACACAAGAAGCAATTGAAATCAAATATTTAACAAAAATACAAGGAGTAACAAACAGAGAAATCAAGATGTAAGACATGAACTGGATATACAACCAATGATGAAATACATAGAGCATAGGCAACAGTGCTAGTGGGGACATATACAACGAATGGACAATGACAGGACAGTACAAAGGATATACGAAGCCAAAATCGAGGAGAAAAGAAGAAGAGGAAGGCGTGGAATAACCAAATAGTAAAACTAAAGAGTATACTATCCTCTTTGGTAAAACTTTAAAAATATAGAGAAAAGGCGTTAAAGGAAGCAATGGAATTGGCAAAAGACAGAATGAAATGGAAAAATATTGTATCTCAATGAGATATTAAGATTTAACCACCCCGAGCCTTATGATAATAGGATTGATTGATTGATATATCGTCGCAAATCGAACGTTAAAAAAATGGTATTTTTTTCTTCTTTTCTAATTACCAAAATTACTTTTATCTAGTTATTGTAATTATTTCAATGCACTTATTAACATTTAATAAATATAAATGTAGAAAGAGATTACTACAATAATTATTAGAAATCACTTCACGTAACTAAAAGAAGAATATTTAAGTTTCAAGACTTTACTAAAGCATAAATAATATATAATTAAATTATTGTTGAGTTACGTGAAGGTGAACGAAGTTATTAAATAAAAGAATTGAGTCTCCTTTCTTCACAGGATTTATTTAAAAATCGCAAATGTACATTTCGGTCACGATGTGACCATTATCAATGCTTAACTATTTACAAAAACAAACGGAAAATGTATACCATGGATACAGATTCGGATTATAATTACAATGCTTAATACCTTGGAGGCAATAGAAATGAAAAATATGGAAAACAGGCTATTAAACTTTGATTTAAGCCCATTAGTAAATCCTTTTCTAGAATTGATCCCAGCGCTCTAATCCCAGTCAAACGAAACATTGTAATTATAATCCGAATCTGTATCCATGGTATAAATTTTCCGTTTGTTTTTGTTAATAGTTAAGCATTGATAATGGTCACATCGTGACCGAAATGTACATTTGCGATTTTTAAATAAATCCTGTAAAGAAAGGAGACTCAATTCTTTTATTTAATAACATAAATAATATGTTTGATAGAAACAAATAATTCTTAATAGAATTCACTGATCAACGACTTTTATTTCAGGCTGGATAAAATGCTTATGAAAGAATTATATTTATTTACGTTGTGAATTTTTTACAAACATGGATTTGTTTTCTTTTACGTAACCGCAGCAAATTGCTTCGGACGCTCAAATTTATAAAGATTCGGTTACACAAAATAAACCCTTGTAAAATGTATTAACATGACATCAGAGTATATTTTAAACTTGATTGAAACCAGTATTTTATTCACGTGGCACATAAAGTAAAATTTCGAGTTTAGAAAAGTATGAAAATTTGGTTTGGTCTCATAGTTTCATTGCTTTTTTTAAAAGCGTTCAACTTGAAGTTTCGATCGAGTGTTTCCATACCTTGATAAGGGATGGTATGGAGTCGGTGGGTCGTGTGTCCTCTGGGCCTTACGAAATTACCTCGACCTGAAAGATCGTATGTAATTATACTTGAGTCCCTGAATGTTTAGACCTCTTGCCTGAAATTAAGAGTTTAGATTTTTTTTCTAAATTTAGAGTTTGAAAAGCTTGAAAATTTGGTGTGGTCGCGTAGCGCGTAGAACTACGCGACAAAACCAAATTTTCAGGCATTTTTAAACTCGAAATTTCACTTCATGCGCCACGCTTATAAAACAAGTGTAATAAAATAAAAATTATACTCTAAATCAATATTTAAAATAAACTGCCGAAGCAGGATTGCAAATATGCTGCTAAACAGGAATATATTTTGTTTTATACACGTTGCGCAGGAAGTAAAATTTTGAGTTTAGAAAAGCTTGAAAATTTAGTTTAGTCACGTAGCGCTACGCGACCAAACTAAATGTTCAGGCTTTTCTAATCTCGAAATTTTACTTCATGTTTATTCAAGGTATGCAAACACTCGTTTGAAACTTCATATTGAACGCTTTAAAAAAGTCAAGAAAAACTTGAAATATTACAGCGCTTGTATCGGAATAAATGTACCTTAAATAATAATTCGCTTTAGGTACAAATAATTTAAATAGATTCTCAAATTACACACTATAAAGTTTTAATGACAAATTTGTTCATGCAGTTTCAAGCTAGAACATTGTGTACTATCTTACGGAATTATTGATTCCGTTTATTTGCAAAAAAATATATTAATGAAGGCCTTATGAACGTGCAGCCACTGCATTTCAGCAAATAATTGTATTTATGTTTAGCATTATAATTAAATTTAATTGATTGTTTTGTGTAAACAAAATAAAAATATTCTTGTTTGTTCGATTTAAACGTAAATATTTTTTATTGCTAAGAGGGTGACCTTTTCAAATAACCAATAGTAAATCCACCACTTCTTTAAATATTTAAATTAATTGCGACTTTTCCAATTCTTGTGTGGAGCAAAAGGAAAAGTCGCAATTAATTTAAATGTTCAAAGATGTGCTGGATTTGATATTGGGTATTAACAATAAATACATTTCAATAACAGAAAACATACTCAATTTACCTAAAAATAAAAAAAATCAATCCTACAGCATAAAAATTTAAAATATCTCAACTCTTAATTCTTGGAGGCGTTCACTTCATGGTGCATTTTCCATTTTGATGTAAAGAAAACTCAACTTTTTTATACCACATTTATTTTTATATATCAACTCGGTTTTCTAATGTATTGTGGCAAATATAAGGTTAATTGTAAAGTAGACAAAGGTACAAATGGGATAGGATTAAATTGCGAATGGACAGCAATTTGAGCACCAATTGTGTTTTTCTTAGGGTTCTTGTTCATTTCAGTTTTTGTTTAAATTATTTATTTGCATCGTTGTTTAAGAATAAACATACTAATGTTGTACCACGTTGTATTTCTAATTAAATAACCTTTTAAATAACAACCAAAAAACAAAGGTTGCTGTTTACAAAAATTCAACATAGCGGCCTCTTACAAAAGCAAGTCGTGCATAACAAATGAAACTTATCTCAAAATATGGGTATTTATATCTAATTTAAACCTATCAAATGTCAAACCGTTTTCATTTAATTACATTTAGTGCATTTTCTTTAGCGCCCATTGAGAGCTGTTCAATATTTCTATTATCAAGTTAAAACAAAATTTAGAATTTACCATATTGAAAATATCAAGAGTAGGATCTATCGAGAGCAATATATTGTACACATCACACATTGAAAATAGAGGCGATTTAATCATAAAATTAGTTCTAGGAATAGAACGTTGAACAAATCTGTTGTGTCTTAGACATAGAGAACATGAAAATTATTTGAGCAAGAATCTTCATCAATCGAATAATTTGTACTGTCTTATAAAATTATAGTTTTGTTTGGCAAAGTCTGCATATACAGAAATTCAAACATGTCTTTAGAAACTTTTGATTTATAAAAAGGAATTACCTAACATTTAAGGTTTAACTGCGTAAACTTAGTTTCAGCTGCGTAGGGCTTATCTACCCCAAGACTGTACAAACATTAACAGATTATTCAATCTGAATTCAGATTTCGGAATTTACGTAGAGATAATTAACCCTTTCGGCCCTGACGGTGGCATTTGCCACCACTCAAATTTGGTAAACATACTGGCAATGTTTCTTTTAAATATACATACATGTATACATGAACTGTAACTTTTCCGATAATCGTTTGTTTTTTTTAATATAGTTTAATTAGAAGTCTTAAACTAGTGTTTTCCACTCCCAGATTAAGCATGAAGTAAAATTTCGAGTTTAGAAAAGCCTGAAAATTTGGTATGGTCGCGTGGCGCGACAAAATTGAATTTATTTAAATGTAATGAAATATACAAATATAACAAAAGAAAAGTAAATAACACGGAAAGAATAGTACAAATAATCTAATGGTTAATAAACAATAGAAATTACACAAGTTTCACGGAGGTAGAAATTTGACAACTTACTGTTGTTTCAAAAGTGATAAAAGAAGCAAAACTAACATGAATACACAAATAAACAATTCAATATACTATTCGGGCTAATTTTGGCATGAACATACAGAGTCCGGCAGCGTTCCCTGACGGTTTTTGAAAGGACGTTGGGGTTGATCTGGGCACATTCTCCTGATGTGGAAGTTTAGTTACAATGGACGTTTGGACCGCTGAATACCGTGCGTTCGCCGTCGAGGCGTTTTTTGTAATAACGATTCAGTGATCCTAACACAGCGGACTTTTCGATTACATTTTAATGTTCCTTCTCGCGGGCGGATTTCATCAAGAAACACAGTTTCCTGTTTCCAACAGGATGGGGCAATTGCCCGCACGGCACGTGTATCTATCGAGCTGCTAAGAACATCGTTTCCCGGTAGGTTATTCTCACACGGCGGTGACATCCCATGAACAGCACGTTCTCCGGATCTGTCACTATGTGACTTTTATTTGTGGGGTTAACTAAATAGAAAAGTATATCTTGACAAGCCTTGAAATTTGGCTTAACTGCGTGATAATATTCAGCGAGAAATTTGTGCGATTACTAGAGCAAGTTTGCAAGGAGTGATGACTAACTTTACCACCCGACTTTAGCTGTGCATCGAATCGAAAACGGAGGTTGTTATTTACCTGATGTTATTTTCGCTACTTGAGGTTAAGTTTTTGTATACGTTATAAACTTTCAATATTCGTGTACAAAAAAAAAATGTTTAATAAAATAACTTGATAATTAATTGAGTTGCGCTATTTTGAAAACCGTCAGGTAATGCTGATGTATTTTATATATATATATATATATATAAATATATATATATATATATATATATATATATATATATAAATATATATATTTATTTTAAGTAAAATAAAGTAAGTACTTTTTAGAGCAATACTTGATTTGCAAATGTCTTCATTTTCTGTGCTTTGAAAAAGCTGTTTACTATATCTTCAACAAGAAATATATGCGATTTGGCAATTTTCTAAACAGTTCCCTTTTAACGCTTTTAAAATTATGTAATTTTATATTATTTTTTTGTTTATGTAATAATCTTATAAAGAAGTATTTGATCTCTTTGGCAATATAATTCATCCTTATTTCCCAGTCGTGGAACGACTGCGCGCCGCGCATCCGATCGGATGTTTTGCATTTCCTGAAAGTGTAAAGAGATGCTCCGGAGAGACGGGATCCATCTCTTCTTCGAAAAAGTTTTAAGTGCAGTCGTTCGACGATCGTTCTGGGGATCGATCCTCAACGGTGTGCTCTCTAAGCACGACACCGTCGACGACGGTCTTCACGACCCGATTTTTGAATCCCTATACTTCTATAAATTTATTTAGAATGATTTTTTAAATGTCTGAAATTTTTTCTAAGGGCCTCCCTTATAAAAAATTTGTTACGGCAAAACTATTTTCAGACTGAAAGACAATTTTTAACATTTTCTCTCAAAAACATTGACTGTTAGAAAATCATTCTGTTTGACAGTGTTCTCAAACAGAATGATTTTCTAACACTTAATGTCTTTGAGAGAATATGTTTAAAAATGTCTTTCAGCCTGAACATGATTTTGCCGAGCGCTTCGCTTGGAAAATAAAAATAGGGTTGGATTATTCAGGCCATCAGATGAAGAAATACAATTCCGAGCACCGCCCTCGGAAGTATTAAAATGGAAGTAAGAACTTGTATTTGCTCCTGAGCTATAATGGGTTCTATATTGTAACTTTTAATATTACTTTTAGACATAATATATAAAACTACAAAAATGTTTTTCGTGTAAAATGAAAACAATGCGTCTTAATTGAAACAAATACAAAAATTAACAGATTATTCAATCTGCATTCAGACTTCCGACAAGTAACCCTTTCGGCCCTGACGGTGGCATTTGCTACCACTAAAATTTGGTAAACATACTGGGATTTTTTCTTTTAAATATACGTACATGAAGTTTAATTTGAAGTCTTAAACGAGTGTAGTCCACTCCCACAAATTTTCTGGGCTTTTCTAAACTCGAAATTTTACTTCACGCGCCAAGCATATAAAACACTAAAATATTATGAAATTTATGTATATTCGAGCACTTAAAATCTGTGTTTTATACGCGTGGCGCATGAAGTGAAATTTCGAGTTTAGAAAAGCCCAGAAAATTTGTCTCGGGTCGCTGCGCAACCCTAGTCAAATTTTCACCGGGCTTTTCTAAACTCGAAATTTTACGTCATGCTAAGTCTGGGAGTGGGAAATACTCGTTTAACGCATTAAATTGAACTCTTTTAAAAATCAACAAATATCAAACAAATTACAGCTTATGCTTGTTTACCTAAAATAATAATTCTCTATATATTAATAATAATAATTAATTGAAAAAAGTAAGGTACGAAATAAGGTACAAAAATACAGAAATACTAAAAAAATATGGCATGCTAAAACTACTGATTAATTTTATATTATAGAGGTGGCAAAATCTAGTTAAATCTTGAAATCAACTTGAAAAAAAATACTGTTGAATGATCGACGTAAGACAATTTTTCTGGGCTATTCTAAACTCGATATTTTACTTTATGCGCCATGCATATAAAACACTAAAATATTGTAAAATGTATGTATATTCAAACTTCACTTAAAATCTGTGTTTTATACGCGTGGCGCATGAAGTAAAATTTCGAGTTTAGAAAAGCCCAGAAAATTTGTCTCGGGTCGCTGCGCGACCCGAGACAAATTTACACGGGGCTTTTCTAAACTCGAAATTTTACTTCATGCTTAGTCTGGGAGTGGAAAACACTCGTTTAACGCATCAAATTGAACTCTATTAAAAATCAACAAATATCAAACAAATTAAAGCTTATGCTTGTTTACCTAAAATAAAAATTCTCTGTATATAAATAATAATAATTAATTGAAGAAAGTAAGGTACAAAATAGGGTAAACCTGAAAAAATTTGGCATGCTAAAACTACCAATTAATTTTATATTATAGATCTGGCAAAATCTAGTAAAATCTTGAAAACAACTAAACAAAAATACTGTTGAATGATATGCATTTTCCATATGCACCTTTTGGTTTTCTAAAATAATTTCCCTTCCACAATTGTTCTCTGGATCCGCCCTGGCCCTTAAGCATATATTTTATTTAGTTTGCAATTGATAGGTTTGTGCTTCTGTTAAAAAAAGTTCTTTTCTTGTAAAAAGTGCTCTTCGGATCTAGTATTCATGTAGAACTGTAGAGTATTTTAATATGTATAGAAGCACCATCTTGTTGAAACAAAACACGTGATGATGATAGCGCGCTTGCCACTTTAAATAATTCCACTTACATATGGCCACACATGCAGTCCCTAAACTCGAGAAAAACGCTTTTTCGCGATTCCGCCCCTCTGGAGAGCACTCGGGACCGCTTAAGTATGCGCGTCGCGCACTCCAAAGGCCCCTTCCGCACACAACCCCCGGATTAGGCCATGAAAAAAAGAATCCACACCTTACACGCGTGTAATAAATTGGCGGGGCGTGAATATTCGTCGTCATCGCCGCCGGGGTCCATATGTTTAATGGCCAGAGAGGAGGCGGGAGAGAGTCCTCTTCGCGGAATACCAACAGGAGTTGACGACACATACTCGCTTTATCGGAGCCCACTCTGATTTCCATTCGGTGGGTTATCACGCGCTAGGAACGGCGGAAATGATTGATACGCTGGGGGGATGAAAAGGGTTAAACGTCAGGCCCCGTCGACTGTCGTCGCCGCGATATCATATTTTCGATATCGGGAATTCAACAAATCACCCGCGCGCGGGCTTTTTCAAATGCAACTTTAATGCCGCGTCATCGCCAGTTACTTACTCAGATCTTTTGTGACGTGGATTTTTAAAGATATGAATAATGTGAGTTTGAATAGTTTGTGAAAGGTTAAAATGTATGGCAAATCATAGACACAAAAGGTTTGTTCGTTTGTACTGCACTAAGGCCCATTTACCTCTGGTTAAATAGAAATTGTAGATATAACAATGATTTTAATTTCTAAGATATCCTAAACATGTCTCTGTCCTCAATATTCGATTGTGTAAACAATTTTGAAGTACAATTGTTGTGTTTTTAAGAAGTACTAATCACTGATTAAGTTAATTGAAATGGGTGTAAATGGGTATAAGTTGAACTGAGTTTAAGTTTGTGGTGACGACACAAATATCCGAGAATCCTATAGTCTGTTTAAAAACTAGAAGGAGTAAGTGCCAAAGCCCAATTTACACTATAAAAAGTTACCAGAAATATTACTAGATAAATTTGGCGGGAATTTTAAATAATTTTATAATTACTCTTTAAATAAAATCAAATATCCATTTTGTACTTCTTAATTGTGGATAAGTATTTTCTTTACCATCGTGCAATATCGTCAGTTCAATTAAAATGCTTATACGGCATCTCGCCATTTATCTGTGAAATAAAACATAATACTGGATGATTTAAATTAAATTTAAATTAAAACACTTGGTTTGTTTCACATATTTATATTTTCTCCGACTAGTTTCGACCATTGGTCATCTTCAAGGAGGAAGATGACCAATGGTCGAAACTAGTCGGAGAACATATAAATAAGTGAAACAAACCAAGTGTTTTAATTGAAATTTAATTTAAATCATCCAGTATTAGATTCAAAAATGTTTCACCACGGGTTAAGTGAGAAATTAATTAAAGATATAGGAATAAAACATATTTATATTATGTTCATAATATAATATGGAATTTATATAATAATGTGTCTCTATCAGAGCTGATACGAATCCTCGTAAAAAGGTTTCGAATCTCGAATCCGAATTACCTAATATGATTCGAATCACGAATACTCGAATAAAGGATTCGTAAGAGATAAATGATTCGAATCGAAGAATAAATTTTATTTTATTATTTTTTTGCAAGCATTAATCTATAAATATCGTTACCAGTTGTTTTAACAAAAATATTCAAAACCTAATTATTGAATAGTACCACTGAGCATCGTTGATAACAGACTAAATATCTGGTTCCCTGTTACTCTGGTTAAAGATGTATTTGTGTGTTTCTGAAATCCACTTTAAATCAGTGTTTTGTACGCGTGGCGCATGAAGTAAAATTTCGAGTTTAGAAAAGCCCGAAAATTTGTCTCGGGTCGCTGCGCGACCCTCGACAAATTTTCACGGGGCTTTTCTAAACTCGAAATTTTACTTCATGCTTAGCCTGGGAGTGGAAACAGTCGTTCAAAACTTCAAATTGAACTCTATTAAAAAATCTACTAATGCCTGAAATTTACGTAAATAAAAAAAATCACTGAATATCATTAAAACCGGGAAAGTCAGAGAAAAGACATGGAATTGTACTCAAATTGACCAAAACACTAACAAAAAAGCCATATGATATTATTAAATTTGTTAAATTCAGCAGGCAAATTACAAAACACGTAAAAATTTATATATTAAATTAACTTAAATATTTTCAAAAATAATAATAATAATAATACTTTATTACCCAACAGATACAGAATCCAGTAACAGGGTAACATCATAACTTAAGTATACAAATAATCACATCGTAACATAAGTATACAAAAAACAATATAAAAATTTAAGGTAAAATCAAAATATATAATTTAAAACATAAAATAAATTAATACTCGTACGCAATTACAAATTAAAGCATTGGTTGATATGACTAAGAAATGAACTGAAAGAATCACCAAATATATTAACATTATATTGCACACTATGGTATGATTTATACAGCTTATATAGTGGAGAATTATTATGATGAAGTGAATTAGGCGTATTGTAAGAAAAGGTGCTGCAAGATCTGCTTGACAACCTAGGTACATGAAAGTTAAGTAAGTCAATGGCAGTGGTATCATCAATGATGTTGTTAACTAGTTTGTACAGATACAGGCATGAGATACGCCTATGCCTATCATTTATGGAAATTGTGTTGAATTCTAGGAGTAAACTGGAGTAGCTAATCGTTCTGTCTGGATATGATTTATGTTTGATAAAATATAGATATTTTAAAAATTTGCGCTGAACGCTCTCTAATAGCCCAATGTATTTATGAAACTGCGGTACCCATATAACAGAGCAATACTCCAATTTACTGCAGATATAAACATTAAATAGCGATTTTAACGTATCCACTGAAGAAAATTACTTGCTATTTCTAATGATAAAACCTAGTGTACGATAACATTCCTTAACAATTTTGTCAATGTGATCATTGAACGTAAGTTTATTATCGTAGAGTACACCCAGATCCTTAAATCGATTAACTCTCTGTAAAGGTTCAACACGTATTAAATAATTGTTAAAGCTTGTATTCACTTTCCTCGAAAATGTCATAACACTACACTTATTAGTATTTAATGATAAACCATTGATATCACACCAGTCACAAATATTATTTAAATCATCCTGAAGGATACCACAGTCAATTTCGTTTTCTATTTTCCTAAAAATCTTCAAATCATCAGCATAAAGAAGGTATGAAGATCTGATTGTGTCGCAGACGTCATTTATAAAAAGTGAAAACAGCAACGGTCCGAGATTTGAGCCCTGTTGAACCCCAGACGTGGCAACAAAGTTGAAAGATTGTACACCTTCAAATTCTACCACTTGCACCCGACCAGACAAGTACGTTTCAATAACTCTTGTTATGATGTCATTGATATTAAATGTTTTCAACTTGTTTATCAAAACCTGATGATTCATACGGTCAAATGCTTTCGACATATCAGTATATATCACATCCGTTTGATAGCCGTCATCTAAGTTGGTGGATACAATCTGCGTAATATTAAACAGATTGCAAGCAGTTGACCTCCGAGATAAGAATCCATACTGACATGGTGACAAACTATTTCGCACATTCCACATAATGTGTTTGCTTAAGATACTTTCGAAGACTTTTGAAAAATTGCTGAGTATTGAAATTGGTCGATAGTCTTCAACATTCACTTTGTTACCAGATTTGAAAACCGGACAAATTCTAAGTTTTTTCCACGATGTTGGGAATTCTCCCGAAGAGAGTATTAGATTAAAAATAAAAGCAAGTGGTTTAGCAAGTACTACAGCACAATCCTTTAAGAGAAATGATGGTATAAGATCAATTTCAGATGTTAATTTTGCCTTTATTCTTTTAGTGTGTTTAGTAACAGTTTCTTCATCTGTATAAAAATTTCCAATGAAGGGTTGTCTATAAGGAGTATTTAGATCCGTATCCAATTCATAGCGTGTAGTACTATTAACAGAACTGAAATGGGTCGCAAATCCATCAACAATAGCCTTGGAAGTTGTTAACACCGAATCCCTATGCTTCATAGTTCCAGGAATTCTTGTTGAAAATTTCATTAAGTTAATATAACTCCAAAACAGTTGAATCGTCAGTCAACATCCTTTCAGGCATTTTAATATAATTATCACCAGCATGTTGTATTTTAAGTTTTATAGATTGCCGTACTTTATTAAACTTCAATTTATTAGAATTTGTTTTATTTTTCAAATACTTCAATCTAAGTTTATTCTTAAGTTTTAATTCAGTAATAATATCATTATTAAACCATGGTGGATAATTATTCGTGTTTTTGTTCTTAAGGAGTTTAGGGACATGCATATCTATGACACTGTATAGATAAGAATATAAACAATCACAAGCCTGGTTGACATCTGTTAACGTATAAAGTGAATCCCATTCCAACAAAGAAATATCTTTACATAAGTTCGGCAAGTTGGCTTTTCTGTGGTTATATTTCCTAGTACCACTTGAAATAAATTTATCGGCATTATAAGTTGTAATTGATATAGCACATCGTAAGAAAGGGTGGTGAGGGTCTTCAGTAACTACCGAATCTGGTTCTTCAGTGGCATCACATGCAACATTTTCTGAGGAAATAATAAGATCTAGAATTTTGCCGTTATTGTTCAAAATTTGGTTGTGTTGAGTAAAACCACAGAATTCCAGAAAGTTATGTAAAACCGAAGTATATGCATCAGATACCTTCTCAGAATTATAGTACCGGCTGATATTAAAATCTCCAAGATGCTACACTCCTCTTTAGTACAATCGCTAAATCACTTACCAAATTCCCTTCACAACCACTAATCCATCATCACCACCTGGCTCGACTAAAATCGGTAGTGTAGGGGGGGTTATTGTATCAAAATAATAAGAAAATGGGCGCCACATGGTTAGACAAACAAATAGTGATGACTTAGTGATAAGTAACCATGAACCTTTAACTGTGAAGAGAAAATAAAAGTTAATCGAATGTCACAAAGAAACCACTTGATACATTTTTGAGTAAGAAAAATAAGGTTTATTCAAAGTAATTATTAAACTATGACAAATTATATAGATAACAAAACTAATATTAATCAACGTAAGGGTAAAAATATTATCAGAAATATTTCATAATAAAAATATCTGACACAAAAAGAACTACCTAAAAATAATTCTCATATTGGTAATGTAGATCTTCTAAAGCTTCGTATAGCCTATAGTATATATCTAAGTTTGAGGCAGGTGGTATGTATATACAGACAACTACCAAAAATTCAGAGAAATGAGTTATTTTAACGATTACCATTTCAATTGATTCTATAGGGGGATGAATTTGTAATTGTTCAGCAATTAGTGTATTCTTTGTTGCAATTAATACTCCACCTCCTCTTTTACTACTGGGACGGTCACATCGATATACATTGTAGCAATCAGGTAATATTTCTGTATTTAAAACGCCATCCTTAATCCAAGTTTCCGTTATAAAAATTATATCGTGATTCGACGCAGATACATTATTAAAAAAGGTAGTCGTTTTAGTACTGTCGCTCTTCTATGCTATTTTGGGTCTATTATTGACAAACCGAATACATAGATTTTATCACCTTTTGAATTTAGTTCTTTAATAATATTTTTTAGCTCATTGCGTTGCATAATTGTACGATCAGGTTACTATTAAACAGGTAAACTATTAAACAGAATGGGGGTTTCCCACAGAAGATAGTTATATTTAAAGGCCAGGGGAAAAATCTTTAGTCCGGGAAATGTCGGAAAAATTTTACATTTCAGATTGTGGCTACTATGTTAGTTTTACTTCAAACAATATTAAACAAAATATTGAAAACTAGAATATTATCTTTAAAAAAAATTTCAATCGTTTAATGTTCTTATCAAAGCATTCATTTTGAAGTTTCGACCGAGCGTTTCCACTCCCAGACTAAGCATGAAGTAAAATTTCGAGTTTAGAAAAGCCCCGTGAAAATTTGTCTCGGGTCGCGCAGCGACCCGAGACAAATTTTCGGGCTTTTCTAAACTCGAAATTTTACTTCATGCGCCACGCGTATCAAACACTTAAATATTATAAAGTTTAAAATGTACTCGGTTTTATTTTATTACACTTCCAAAATATTTATTTCATTCAATCAAAAAATTATTTCGACAATTATCATGTAGATTATTTCATTAGTTCAGACAAGACATTTTTACTTCATGCTTAATCAAGGAATGGAAGTTACAAATTAAACAAATAAAACATGCACTTTACTCATACTAATAATAAAACATCAGTTTTGCTCATATCTGCCATAACATATGATTTAATTTTATTAGAGTTACAGAATTTATCACAATTACCACATAGAAAAAAGCAAATTGATACATTATCGTAAATATTCTATAAAGTTTATTATGATAGTACCCAATCTTAAAATAACCGTTACGTATAAAAAGTAAGCAAAAGCAATGTACGAGCATCCCTCATAAACAATCCCCTTATCTTTTATCTTTTTTCCTACCCTAAGACCGCCGAGCTGAGCTGAGCGTACGTTTTGATTGTTTCCCGTGCTCCTCGGGGGGTTAATTCCCCGGAAAATTCACGTTTCGGGCCCTTTTGCCCTCCCACCTTCCGCATCTTATCGCAACAAGCGTAATTCATTCCCCCCAGTACATGTGGGCGACTGTATGTGTGTGTGTGTGCGTTATCATGAAATAATTGAAGGAAAAAAGGTGGACCAGCCGTTATCCGGATTTATGTCCCATTATGGGACGCTCGCGCCCGCCTGACCGTCGATTGTTTCAGGAAATTCCGGTTCCCTAATTGTTAATCGGGACGGTCCTTAATGGTCACGGACGCGTTTATTTTTATGAAGTGTTTTATGCGAGAGAGGGAGAGATTCCGGATAACGCCCTTATATTGTTAAACCACAGTAAATTTTTCGCTTTTATCTCGCGTTAACCCGTTTTAATAAATTAAGTACATTTGTTCCTCTTAACCCAATCCATATAGCTATTTAATATTTTAAATAAATACAATATTTTATAATTATAATACAATATTCTGACAATACATTTTGCAAATATTATTACAGTATTAATATTTACTATAGATAGAATAACGTATTATCACCTATTAAATATAGGTGCTTAATTGAATTCACTTGGTTTGTTTTACTAAAAATATTTTATTTCAATTAGTTTCGGCTTAATGCCATTTTCAAGAAAATGGCATTAAGCCGAAACTAGTTGAAATCAAATATTTTTAGTAAAACAAACCAAGTGAATTCAATCAAACACCTATATTTAGTAGAAATGTATTACAAAGTGAATAATGAGAAACACTTTAATAATATATCACCTATTAAATATAATTGATATTTAATATTGTCCATATATTGTATTTTAATTCTCCTTAAATTAATATATATATATATATAAACATCTTTATTTGTGAATTTGTACATAGTTGCATGATTTACATTTCCAAATATATTATAATACATTTATAGACTTAAAAATTCACAAAATGGCTATCGACATTAAATTAATATTTAATTTTACTCACCTTTATAATTAAAACTGTTATTATGTTTAGAAATCTAGAATAGAAGCGCAAAGTTAATTAGCCTTACTTTATGTGTGTGTGTGTGGGTTGGGTTAATTTTTCCTTTCATAAAACCGAGATTAAGATAAAACGTCGGGGAGTCATGTGTATGGGGCGGTTAAATAATCCCCGGCAGTTTGGGACGTGTAACGCTTATAATGAAGCCCTGATGGCGGTATTTACGGTTTGAGGAGACTGCATGTATATGCAAATGCCTCATCCCACGCAAATTCTGCACCCCCGAATTACCACGGCAAATATTATTTCGACTAACGACGAACAAACTACTGCATTAGTTCGGCGTTTATACATTAAAGCTGGAAGGGCCAGAGGGTCTACCTGCCCTCTAACAACAACAAGGGCCGGACGAAGTTGGAAAGAGTGCTCGCAAGGGAGGATTACTGTTCGGCGTTCGGACCTCCTCCGGCCAGAAATCGAAACCTATCGGATTTCATGAATAATTTCCAGACCCCGTGCGGTGTTAGTTACGTAATGGATTAATGTGTATTTTCTCAATTTGTAAACTATCTAATTTACATGATTTAATATATTAAGTTATGCTAATCTAACTGTATACACCAATAAACTATTAACATCAACTTTATTTAATAAAAAGAACACACTTTCTCATATGAATATTCGTATGCAATTTGGCGAATATTCGCTAAATTTTTTAAGCCTTACCAAACCTGAAATTTTACTTCATGCCTAGTTAATTTTACTTCATGCCAACATTCGTTGGAAATTTCAAATTAATCGAAATTCAAAAACAACTAACGCCTGAACAAATATAGCGTAAACAGCCTTAATCATGGTTTTAGAGCTGCTTTCAGAGCTGGCATCAGAGCTGGTTGCACGACTGCAACCAACTTGTTGGTTTATGGTCAGGATATTGTAGATGCCTTGGAGAATGGGTCTTCGGTTGACGCCGTCTATACTGATTTTTCCAAGGCATTCGATACCGTTGACCATAAACTTTTGCTACGGAAGCTTCACCATATTAGTATTGGTGGTGGTTTAATAAGCTGGATTAAGTCGTATCTAACAGGCAGAACGCAATCTGTTTATATTGGTAATCTAACGAGAGATAACTTGAAACGAGTTTACACAATCTTATCGATTGGTTACCTTGATTGGAGTTTCCTAGACCACTTCGGACTTCCCAAGGAAGTCAAAGCCGTGTCCACAGGAAGTTTTTTGCACGGAAATATTCCGTGACTGACGATTGTTCATATCTGATGAGAGATAATTTGAAACGAGTTTAAATCTAATATAATATTATTATTATTATTATTATTATGTCTTTATTTAATTTAAAGAAATACAATGTTTACAATTATCTTTTATACATTTCGCGTAGGCGAAGTTCAGGCAGGCCTAAGCCTGTTACTGCTCTTCCACTTAACCTACTACTTCCAAACTTAATAATTAATTCTATGTTTAGCGACTATTTATTATTAGACAAAATAAAATTTGAGACTTGCAACTTTAGTAACTTCAGAGTTCACCACGTAAGATTAGGATACGCACATTTGTTTTAAAATTATTTAAGCTGAGAGATTTCAGGTGTTCCGGAATTTTATTAAACGTTTTGTAAATGTATGAAAATGACCTTTTAAAAAATGCGGTTTTATGTTGTGGAGGTGATATTAAACCCCGAAATCTAACATTGATGTTATGGACATCGGTGCGGAATACAATTCTACTGTATAGGTAAGGTGGAGTGCGTAAATTTATTATTTTAAAATAAAAAACTGCTGAATGTACTGCTCTCCTATCAGCCATCTTTATCCAATTTATCTCGTTAAATTTTTCTGAGATATGATCACTATTAAAGTTATCTCAGGTGTGCCTCAAGGGTCCCACCTGTGGCCTTTACTATTCAATAAATTTATAAACAACGTTTCCAACTATTTAAATACTGCCAGTACCTACTATATATATGCCAACGACATGAAGGTATTTCTTAATATTAACGATTACACTGAATCGCAGAAAATGCAGGAGGATCTAAATAGATTTAGCCAATGGTGTATCTCAAATAGACTAAGATTAAATATCGCCAAATGTTTCACTATACCATTTTCGCGATAACAAACTGCAATGCGAAGTGCTTATAATCTCGGTGGTATTCTACTAAATCGGGTATACCAAATTAAAGATCTGGGGGTTGTTCTAACCAGTAATTGGTCTTGTTCAGTTCATATTTTTATTGTAACATCTAAAGCAAAGCAATTGCTTCGATTTATTAAGAGAAACACTGCTTATTTCACTAACATCGAAACAGTATTATATCTTTATAAGACATTGGTTAAGCCTCAGCTGGAGTTTTGTTCTTTTATAATAATAATAATAATAAACTATATTTTTCCAAAATACATTATATAATCCAAACCATACATCTGTCTACAATTCTGTTAAAGAAAAACAAGACGTAATTCAGATGAGTACAAAATGTACACTCTGATCTTCCATTACACCTTTAAGGGGGTATTACCACTAGGACAGCGTTTTTTTTTTACGGTTTTTCAGAATTTTTATTTTTGGGAAATTTAATACATGCGATCTTGCGGTTTCTTGCAACTTGTTTATTGATTCATAAACTATAAAAAATGAATTTTTATTCTTTTCAATCGCCCGGCTAAACCTTTAAATCTGGCCTCAAATAAGGCCGTGTCCGCCGTGTTTTTCCTCATGGCCGGAAAGATTTTTTCGATTCTGTGATTTGAAACGTAAAATGAAGTAGTAGTGATTAATCTGTATTAAATTATCTAGAGTTTGAACCACCGACAATAAAAAATCTCGATAAATAACAAAATGGAGGCCATTCGAAAAAAGTGGTCGCTTTTTGCCCCCCTTTTTCTGACGTTAAGTCTCTATGAAAAATATCAAATGTTAATATATTTGAATGATGGTGGTTCAAACTCCAGAGGAAAATGTGGAGAACCGAACACTAAAAGCTCAAGTCAATCCGTTTCATAGTTTGAAAAAAAAGTTTCCGGCCAGCGAAAAAAAAGTGGTTTCGAGAAAAACGCGTTTAAAGTTTTGACACAAGTTTTAACTATTTTTGGAGATTTTTGGCTTTAGTCAGCTATGCCAGCTCCGTACACTAGGCCCTCCTCTTCCTCTAAAAACTGGGTTTGAATAATTTACTCCTGCCAGCGTTGTTGGATGGCCTTATGAGTTGCTGGAGTCAGGCAAAATTCGTCCCACATCTCGCGCTCCGCGTCGGTCCGCACCGGAAAGCCTTGGCTTGCAGGCCGATATGGATTCCCAGTGTCTCTATCGTCTTAAAAACTGACGAGTATCCGTCGTTGAAAATGCTGGTAGCTATGAAAGACGTGATAGCGACGGTTTTTGCACCACCGTTGAGGTGCTTCGAAGTCAGCTTCCAGACACAAGCATTCAAACTTTTGTTTGAGTTCTGCGTATTTCCACCCAGCCACCTACTCAGCATTGTTTACTTCAACAAGCAACAATCTAACTAACGAATTCGCCTATTGTAAAACGGCTTTCGGACATGAAACTAGATACTATCAAGTATCAATACATGCAAAAAAAAAATCATTTTTTTAAAACTTCCGAATGGTAATACCCCCTTAAATATTAGATATACCAGACATTATTATAACGAACGTGCAACTCTTACTAGAAACAAAGAAATAAATAAAAACAATATTAAATATATACTTAATTACATTGATCTGCATACAATATATCAAATATGCGATTTTTAAAATAAACTTTGGAATCGATATCTGTACAGAATACAGATTATATGGTGTCCTTTTACAGCAAAAAATATCTCGGTTTTAGAGAGAACTCCGCGGAGGTTCCTAAATTATATCTCTTATAAATTTCAAATTTTAGGAGCCTACGATGTTGTATTACAAACTGTCGGTATGCAACATCTCGAAAAACGATGAAGAAATAGTGACATGTTACTAGGTTATAAAATAATCAATGGTAAAATTAACTCTTCCACCCTTGTTAATTCCTTTGGCATATATGTTCCAAGTAGATTAGTTCGCAGCAGAAGTACCCTTTATATATCTTTAATAAGAAAGAACTATGTCAGGAACTTCGGTGTATGTAGAATAGCAGCAAATTGCAATACATGCAGTTTTAACTTTTTTCAAAGCGACATAAAGTCTGTACGATGCAGAGTGGGGCCAAATGGTCGAAAAAGAGCGCATAGGCTGTGTTTTAAATGTTACTGTATGTGAATCTCTGAAAAAGGTTTTCTATAGGTTTTATGGTCCGCACAATTCTAATCAACTATTATTCTGAATGATTGACAACTGACAACATTATAAAATTACTTTTATTCAACACTTTTGCGATGTTTATAGATGATTTTGAGTAAATTTCACTGATTTTAAATTATTAATCATTCTGATAGATTGTCGCATGAAAGATGGTCATAACAACTGTCAATTTTATCAAAATAAATGTCTTCAACATATTTATCATTGGCTAAAATTATTTTGTCAAAGATATATTTGGTGAATGTCAAAAACAAAATATTATGGTAGGTAAGGAGGTAAACGTGTTGAGCCAGATAAGCGTGTAGCAGAGCTGGGCAGGATTTGCATCCTGGATTCAAATCCTTTTAGAGGATTCAAAAGAGGCACCCGAATACTTTAGTTAAACTGGATTTGTGATCCGGATTCGTTACATTTTTTTAAGAGAACTCGTATTCGAATCCAAATGCGGGTTATTCGAATCCTCATAAAAGAATTCGAATATTTATAAAAGGATTCGAATATTTATAAAAGGATTCGAATATTTATAAAAGGATTCGAATATTTATAAAAGGATTCAAATATTTATAAAGGATTCGCATACTTACAAAATGATTCGAATACTTCAAAAGGATTTAAATCGTCAAAAATAATTCCAATCAATTCTGAGGATTAACATGTAAAATTTGTTTTGTGTGTTTTTGAATTTCTCGTTACATCACTCTTTTATACGCGTGACGCATGAAGTGACATTTCGAGTTAAATTTTGAAAACTAGATTGTTACCTTTAAAAACATTTTCAGTCCTATAATATTCATATCAAAGCATTCAGTTTAAAGTTTCGAAAGAGTGTTTCCAATCCCAGACTAAGCATGAAGTTAAATTTCGAGTTTAGAAAAGCCCCGTGAAAATTTGTCGAGGGTCGCGCAGCGACCCGAGACAAATTTTCGGGCTTTTCTAAACTCGAAATTTTACTTCATGCGTCACGCGTATAAAACACTGATTTAGTCTGAAGTTCAATATACTCGTGTCGTGCCCGTCTTGTGCTCGTGTCGTGCTCATCTCGTGTCGTGCACGTCTCGTGCTCGTGTCGTGCCGAGACGAGTACGTAATTGTCTGACAGAAGTGAAGTGAATTCGATAAGATATCATGAGTATCATGTTCAACATTTAAGCAATGTTCAAATGTTTCCGTGTTCAGTGGGAAGTTACCAGTTACTTAGATAGTTTATAAAATCGTCCAATTCGAAGCTTTAAACGAGTGTCGTCCACTCCCAGACTAAGCATGAAGTAAAATTTCGAGTTTAGAAAAGCCCCGCGTAGAAAATTTGTCGAGGGTCGCGCAGCGACCCGAGACAAATTTTCACGGGGCTTTTCTAAACTCGAAATTTTACTTCATGCGCCACGCGTATAAAACACTGAAATATTGCGAAGTTAGAAATACACTGACATTTTCTTTTTTTAAATAAGTATTAATCGAAATATTTAAATTACATTTTTCTTCATACATTTTTAAGTCAGATCAAAAAGTATAATATATCAAATTAACTTATTTAGTAATTTATTTAACAAAATAATTAATAATGTTGCGTGTATGCATCCATGGAGCTTAATGGGTTAATGCGAATTAACTTTGATTGTGCACGTTATGGATACCGTACACGTTTATTGATGCAAATTAAGTTTAAAATGTGAACGTTATGGGCAACGTTTACGTTTATTAATGCGAATTAACTTTAAATGTGCATGCAATCGATAACGTACACTTTAATTGATGCGGATTAACTTTAAATGTGCACGTTATCGATAACGTATACGTTTATAGGCGCAGATTACCTTTGAATGTGCACGTTATCGATAAAGTGTACGTTTATTAATGCGAATTAACTTTAAATGTGCACGTTATTAATAACGTTCACTTTTATTGATGCGCATTTACTTTAAATGTACACGTTATCCATAACGTACATGTTTATAGGCGCAGATTACTTACTTACCTACCATAATTAACTTTAAATGTGCACGTTATAGATAACGTACATGCTAATTAATGCGAATTAACGTTATCGGTAACGTACACTTTTATTGATCCAGGTTACCTCTGAATATGCACGTTATCGATAACGTGTACGTTTATTGATGAGATTTAACTTTAAATGTACACATTAATTGATGTGAAATAAGTTTGATTGTGCACGTTATTGATAACCTTTTTTATACAGTTACAAGTTGAAATCATCTCATCGTTTTTCCTCTTTCGCATAATCTGCTATGTTACGTTTATTGGCGCGGATTATCTTTGAATGTGCACGTAATCGATAATGTGTACGTTTATTAATGCAAATTAACCTTAAATGTGCACGTTTTGAAATTAAGCTCAAAATATAGTCCATTGAATGGGCATCATTTTGGGGAAATCCTAGCTTTGTGCTTTAATGTGTTTAAAAGTTGCACCATTTTTAAGAAAGACGTAAATTCCCATTGACGCGCATAGGAAGAAAACGTAAAAGTCATTGTAACGGCAAAATTGATAATTATTTGCAATGTTTAAGTACATATTAGGTGATGTTTAGAATTTGTAGCAATAGGTTTTAACTCGATAATACTTTCTCCAATTTATATGGAGAAAGTATTATCGAGTTAAAACCTATTGCTACAAATTCTAAACATCACCTAATATGTACTTAAACATTGCAAATAATTATCAATTTTGCCGTTACAATGACTTTTACGTTTTCTTCCTATGCGCGTCTTTTTTCTGATTTCGGCCCATTGTGCGTCGTTACCTTAAGGAGTAGCGTACTGTCTAGTTAATTTTTGTCAAATTTCTTGTTAGTGTTTAGATATAATTTTAATTTGTATTTTAATTTAAGCTCCTTGAGCAATCACCTCTTTTGTAAATGGTGTGATGGTATATTTGAATAAAAAAAAAATAGAAAATATTTAGGTTTTTCTAAACTCGAAATTTTATTGTTTATCGGGCTATGTATACCTCCTTGTATGATTTATAAAAAATATAAATATTAATTATTGTTACCAAGAATAATTACCAAGAAGTTGATATACATCAGATAAATATCGTTATATAGCAGATATTTTAATATTTATTTAAATATCATGAAATTCTCGAATCCCGACAAAAAGTAAGAAATTAATAATTTTATTTATCAACGTAAACAAAGTCGTCTACGAAAATCTTATCTGTAAAACTCGATGTTTATGTGAAATGATGGATGGTGGGGAAATAGTAAAATTTCCCCGGATGTCGTAAACGGACAAAGGGGAGGATTTCTGAGGGGGGAGGCCTTGGGGCTGGGGGTGGTGCACGTCCCGGCCGAAATAACAGCGAGGCGGAATCCATCAGAACAGCGAGCTTACTCTGCCCTTTTTTATCGCTCCAGGAGGGCGTGAAAATTCCAGTCAATGAACAAGAGAACGAGGATCATGATTTTTTTCTTGTTTATTCATTCGTCTGCACGGTTACGTAAATTTATGACCGGCGTATATATGCAGTATTTATACATAAAAAAAAGAAATAACGAGAGAGGATAAGAGGAAAAGTTTATTGCCCTGAATTTAGTGCTCAGTGTTTATTGTTAGCAGGAAAAACAATCTATATATTTGCAAATATTAAACAGCATTAAATACCTACACATTTAAAAAAAAATGTTTTTAAAAGAACACATCAAATTACAAGATTATTCTATAATCTTATGGTGATAGCGCCGGGCAATAAAACGATTCTACAGAAAATGCTTGTTTACAATATACATGAAATATACTGAGCTTTTTAAATACCGGTATTTTAGTATAATTATTAATCAAAACCGGTAAACCAGCTTTGATAAATATCACTAATTGTTTTATTGAGTTATGTGGAGTATTTAATTACAATAAAAAACACTTTTATTCCTTACTTCACTTTTTTTATTCGTTAGATGTACATTTTGAGTGCAAAGCACTCATTATCAATAACTAATGATGTTATTATTACATTGATATCATTACATTGATATTACAATATCGTTATTATATAATTAAAAATCATTAAATGCGTTGTAAATTAAAATTATTTATTGATATTAGAACATTGATTAAAACACTTGGTTTGTTTCACTATTTTACATTAACATTAATCAGCTGAATTCAATAGCCCCGTCGCAACTGCAATAATAACTTCAATCTACTCCTTGAGAATGACGATAAGTCGAAACTAGTCGGAGAGAATAAAAAAATAGTAGTGAAACAAGCCAAGTGACTTTTATTTAATTATCAATATTGTAAACATGTTTCATCAAGTGATTAATGAGAACCAAATTGAAGATAACTTCAATCATTTTTAAATGTAAAAATATTTATAATTTTAAAAATCAAGACATAATTCTCAAAAACAGCAACCCATTACAAACATTATTGTCTTGTGTTGATAATGTGCAGTTGTTTTCGAGATTTTGGTTTGTATTTTTTACCCTATAAATAGTTTTACATTACAAATTGGTTGAAATTATTTTTACATTTACGTCGTTGTTGCATCGGAACGGCGATATACATATCTATTTTTTTATTTGAATGAAGACATTTCGTGAAATTTATAGAAAGAAATATTTTTGACACTATGAAGACTTTTGTATAAATTTAGACTACAATTTTATTTAAAGTTTAAAAAAACCGTTTTCTCTTTTACCTATTTAACTTCACTTTAGGAAAATCTGACTTGAATTTGCCACAATCGAGATTACAGAGATCCCTAACTGGAACAAGATATCACGGCATTTAGTTCTTTAATTACCTTAGTCATAACACACAAAATCTTCCGCTCAATAAATTCCGAGAAGTGCTAGAAGAATCCCTTCTCGAGCATGCTTATTTCAGCACAGATGAGTTTTTTGATAATGACATCTAACACTTTATTTTTGGACCTATATTCTTGCATATTGTCTATTTTAATCTGTATGTACCTTTTTTGTTTGTTCGACTACATGTTAATGTATCTTCTGTATTTTATACACTTTTTTTGTACATCTATTTATTATTTATCTATTGTAACTTGACTTGTGTAAAACTTTTGTTATAACATCAATAAATTGAAATTGAAATTGAAATTGAATTTAAATAACATCGACTAAATAGAGATGACTGCTTATCTGTTATATACTTTACTTTAAATCAGTATATAATACGCCTCGTGAATGAAGTAAATATTTCAAGTTCAAAAAAGCATTAAAATTTGGATTATTATCTAAAAATTGAACAATTGTTATCTTTATTTTATCTGGTAATACATTATTGTTATAGATATTGTATGTTATTGAACTTTATTTTAATTCAGTGTTTTATACGCGTGGCGCATGAAGTAAAATTTCGAGTTTAGAAAAGCCCAGAAAATTTTTCTCGGGTCGCTGCGCGACCCTCGACAAATTTTCACGGGGCTTTTCTAAACTCGAAATTTTACTTCATGCTTAGTCTGGGAATGAAAGATACTCGTTGGTTCAAAATATACTACACCAATCAAAATGTGTGCCGTAACTGTTACAAAGAAAAACAATAACATGACCATCTTTATAGTTCAATTCAATAAATTAATTAATTTTATCTTCCCAAAGAGAAAACGTAAATACACCATATTGATTTTTCTAAAAATTGAAATATACTGAGTATCTTCAAACTCTAAATATTTAAAGTTTAATAAATATTTGTTTCCGCAACATTTTTATAGCAAAATCTGCGTGTGTGTTTACTTATTCACTTTAGAACGATAAAGGTAATTTATTTTTAGATAAAATCTTTAAATTTTAAGATTGAAAAGTCTCTTAAATTTTGAATTCCACGCTTTCTAAATTTCTATTACACTCAACTTTCAAAAGGATTAATGAATTTCTTGATTTTATACAAAATGTCGAAATAATTTGCCCCGGCAAATCAAAATTTCCAGGCTTTTCAAAACTCGAAATTTTACTTCATGCGCCACGCGCATAAGTCGCTGATTCAAGTGAAACTCACTTGTTCATAATATTTCAATGTTTTCAGTGATTAATACGCATGGCGCATAAAGTAAAATTTTGAGTTTAGAAAAGCATGCAATTCGGTTTAGTCGCTCTGCTTCGCGGAGCGACTAAACCAAATTTGCAGGCCGTTCTAAACTCGAAATTTTACTTCATGCTTAACCTGGGAGTGGAAAACACTCGTTTTAAGTTTCAAAATGAACTCTTTAAAAAGAGTGTATGCATTTGCATACCTATATGAAAAATTCTCTGTATATGGTGAAAGGTCCGGGTTGAATAACATTTGAATTATGTATTTATTTAACGGAATCTCTATTTTACATAAATCTACAAAAACAGTTAATTAACCCTATATACAAGGTGTTTCACCTAAATCTTCCTAAACTAAATAACAAGAAAATTTATTTTTAAATTTAATTAACGCTTATTTTCAAAAATGATTTTATTAAATATGTGTTTTTCAATCTGGTGAAAAGTTTGAGCGTCTTTTATAACTTTTTTTATAGTTAGGAAAATAAATGTTTCATTTCATTTCATTTCATTTATTTACGGAATCTCCTTTTACATAAATTTATAATATTAGTATATTTATGTATACAGAGTGGATAACAGAAAAATAACAATTGTATTAGACATGTTCATGTTACTCTTACTTTACGCGAGTTAAAATGATAATAATAAAAAATACTAAAGAGTGAATACATTATTTAGAGATAAAATCAACAAATCGGTACAAAGACAAATACATAAACAACTAATAAATTGTACAAATAACATATTGAAATTAATATCAGTAATTGATGAGCAAAATATCACAGTAAAGACTAGATTGTATAATATTATATCGAATTAAAATTATATGAGTTCACAATCTAAGTAATTAAAATTAAGATAAAACATTATTAACAATAGCGGATAAATTGATTCGTTTCAAATTAGCCTTAAATGTTGAAAATGAAAAATGATGTAATAAAAAATGATTGTTATTATTCAATTCGTTACAATAACTCATCATTCTGCATATTGGATTAAATTTTGCGTAATTAACTGCATGATAGCGCAAATAAAATAAAAATTTCGATCTATTGGGACCTCTAGCAGGCACATAAAAGCTAATTGTTCTAATAAGCTTTGGCAGTCTATCTCGCCGTGTATAAGCTTAAATAGAAAACACAAATTCAAATTGTTAACGATAATCAAGTTATATTTTTGCTATTATTAGTGTTTTGTTTATTTTCAATGTATTTAAATTTATGACTACTAATTTTAAAAAGTTGTACTACTTAAAATGCGTGTATTAAATGTTCTTAAAAATATAAAAGTTAGCTATAACTTAAAAACGGCCAATGCAATTTTAAAATATGATAAAGATATCTTAAAATATTCTAATATTGTATAGCTGAGGCTGTTAGTTGTTGAAACTCCATAATATCACTTAAATAATACACTAAATGTGTTTAGGTTTCAAAATATTGTTTATTGTATTACAACAATTGTTTCACCACACAGTGGCTTCATCAGGTAGATGAATCATTCATCTACCTGATGAAGCCACTGTGTGGTGAAACAATTGTTGTAGTACAATAAACATTATTTTGAAACCTAAACACATTAAGTGTGTTATTTAAGTGATAAAATATTCTATTCTTTTAGAAAAAGTCACTTCCAAAGTTCTGATCATCATATGACATTTTCTCACGCCTCTGACAGCGAAACCGTAATTATGAGTGATACCAATTCTATCTTAATTTGAAGTCTAAAACTCCCCAAACTAATTAACAGAAAATTAAACATGTTATTAAACTTTTGTTTGTTTCACTTAAATAACACACTTAATATGTTTAGGTTTCAAAATAATGTTTAGGTTTCAAAATAATGTTTATTGTACTACAACAATTGTTTCACCTTCATCAGGTAGATGAATGAATTTGTTTGTTGTAATCAGTAGATGTTATTCAATCTATTGATCACAACAAACGAAACTTTAATAACATTTTTAGTTTTTTGTTAATTAGTCTCTGGAGTTTTAGGTAAAACACCCTGTATACTAATAATTTGTTTTAACGTAGTCCTTTTAATATATATAGAGAGTTTTACCGAACATTTTCATCCAATAAAATTTGACACCTTAAATTTTTAAATGATATGTAAATTGGATTGCCTATATGGCTATTACAAATTGTAGCCAATCAATCGCAATTAATGCCTCATCTTGTACATACAGGTAGCTTTTCTTTCAAGTATACATGTCCCAATTACAGCGTAAATGCCGTAAATTTTTAGACAATTGCTGTTTTTAAAAGAGTTTCATTTGAAACTTAAAACGAGTGTGTTCCACTCCCACACTAAGCATGAAGTAATATTTCGAGTTTAGAAAAGCCTGAAAATTTGGTTTGGTCGCGTAGCGCGAAGCGCGGAGCGGCCAAACCAAATTTTCAGGCTTTTCTAAACTCGAAATTTTACTTCATGCGCCACCGGTACAAAACACTGACATATTACGAAGTTTAAAACACACCGCTAAACTTTACATTAATTTAGTGTTTTGTACCGGTGGCGCATGAAGTAAAATTTCGAGTTTAGAAAAGCCTAAAAATTTGGTTTGGCCGCTCCGCGCTTCGCGCTACGCGACCAAACCAAATTTTCAGGCTTTTCTAAACTCGAAATTTTACTTCATGCTTAGCCAGGGAGTGGAAAACACTCGTTTAAAGCATCAAATTGAATTCTATTAATAAACCTAGTATCGGAAAATGTTCAACGTACGCATATGTATACTTGAAATGTTCGGTGTTACATAAAACTCTCTGTATGTATTTATACACATTGTTATTTTGTTGATTTAAGTAGGTAAATAAGTTTTTTAATAAATTCGTATATAACATATTATGACTATGCTGATGAAATTACATTAGTTAATTATAATTTTATTGATGTAAACTGATTAAAGTTAATTTGTTGTTGTATCGCGGAGGTGAAATTTAGTTTGTTGAACGTGTGCTCGACGAGAAGAGTAGAGCAGAGAGAGGTAATTGTTAATCGAGCCGATAACGAACCCGCCGAACTAATTAGCCCACTTTACCTGGCCAACGTTATTAACAGTAAAGCATGTGTGGGCTGGCTCCAAGTGTGTGTGGGTTTTGTGAATGAATGTGTTTGTGCACTTAATAGCCCTTACCTATTTCACCGGAAAACTACTGAAATTTATACCCGAACTTTAAGAGCCGCACCAGGTGTTCAAAGGGCTAATTGTTTCCATTCAATATTAACACCCACACACACACACGCTTGCGTAAGAAACTATTTACACCATCTACAAAATATATTTCTAAATGTACTTGGGTTTTGGGTTTTCACAAAACATTATATTTCATAACAACTTTCAATTTTTCTTCCAGATATTTGACTTTGTTTAATATATAAATATTGCTGATGACTGAAATTTTGTTTAAAAACTGCTTAAAATAATATGAGACACTAACTAAAATATTGTAAAAAATTATTTCAGCATTATATGGGTATAATGCTGAAATTGTTGATACAATCTTAAAAATGAAAAAGAAAAAAACAATTGATGAAACACTTCTATATCGAAGATATTAATGAAATATAATGGGCCAAACTTAATTATGTTAAGGATTTGTCAAATAAAATTATGAAAAATATAAAGGGTAATGAATTTCGCATCATATGCACTAACTAGACAAATTTAGGATAACTACTAATAAATAATAAATCCCCCATAGACAAAATTAAAAAAGTGTGGAGTGTCCGAACTAAAGTGCAGTGAATGTGATGCATTATACATAGGACAAACAGGAAGAACTTTTCAGACAAGACTAGCAGAACATAAAAAATCAATTATAAATAACAAACAGTGTACAGGGATTTCAAAACATTGTATAATTAACAACCACTTTATAGATGTTAATAATTTCAAAATTTTATATTCAGGTAATAAGGGCCGCAATTTAAACTTCAGGGAAGGCCTAGAAATAAATAGGGCAATAAAAGACGGAAAACACCTCGTCAACGACAATGAGGAGATTTGGAATTCCCCAATCTTAAAATCCCTTATTACCTGACTATATATAAGCTTGTCGGTATCTTTTGTAATTCACTCCTGATAATGCTGTAAAGCGAAACTAGTCGAGTAAATAGTATAGTAAAAAATTGTGAAACAAACCAAGTGTAATTTAATTTAAACCTTCATTATCAATAATTATTTTAGTTTCTGTGTTGTATTGTCAATAATGGATACTTCTAATCGATCCTGAGAATTAAAATAATTTTAGGGCCCGCCGTGGCCGAGCGTTTGAGCCGCTGGTTTCGCCAATCGTTCACGGCGGTGATCTGGGTTCGATTCCCAGCCGGGGCGAGTAATTTTTCTAACTAAAAATATTCGTCCCGGAGTCCATGGGTGTGTGTGAATGTGTTGTGACCTCCAAATATATAGTTATAGGTAATTAGCAATAAGTTAAAGAAATAGAACAAATACAAATATAAATAAAATGATGTTGGCTAATGGGCAAGTTCCCAAGGCCAGGCAAAAGCCAAACCCAATAAAAAAAAATAATTTTAAATCTAAATTCTTTAATAAAATTCGACCCAAAAAATATCCTTCGTGTCAGAACTATTTATTCAGACTATTTTCACACTAACATAAAGACAATTTAACATAAAGAAAAATTGAGTTTGTCAATAGTTTGCAGAATTTTTATAAAATATAAAAACGAATTAAAATTAATATCGACTTTCTGCAAAATGTTTGTCTCTTTGAGTCAAACATTCTGCAGAAAGTCGATGTTAATTTTAATTCGTTTTTATATTTTTTAATACTCACACTAGTAGAAATGAATCTTAGCATTATTGTATCTATGTTTATATCATTAGATTGTTAATCAATGTCACAATAAAAACACTTTTTGTTCCTTACTTCACTTTTATTTTTATTCGTTAACGAATAAAATTAAAAGTGAAGTAAGGTACAAAAAGTGTTTTAATTGTGATTAAATACTCAACATAACTCAAATAAACAATTAGTTTTAATTAATGTGCCAACAATATTGTCACAATATAATTTGCGGTTATTGATACTATATTATTATTCGTTATAAATACATTATTGTACAAATTATTCGTTATAAATACATTATTGTACAAATCCAGTATAAAAATAATTTGGTTTTCAATATTGCATCAACAATGAAAATTCATTAAAAGGTAAGAAATTACTGTACAATATTGTATCAATAATGAATATCATTAACCGTTTAATATAGATAATCAATACATGTAGAGAATTGTATCAATGGTATCATTCAATATAAATATTCACGTTGTGTACACTATTATGTCAATAATAAAACTAATTGATTACTCAATAATAATTATTCAATTTTTGTACAATTTTCTATTAATAATGTATATCATTGATTTCTCTGTATACCTAGATATAGAAGAATATTCAACATTTTAAATTGTGACTCGACCAATTAAAATGAAATACTTCTGCTAATAATGTATATTTTGAACTTCACTTGAAACCAGTGTTCTCTACGCGTGGCGCATGAAGTAAAATTTCGAGTTTAGAAAAGCCTAAAAATTTGGTTTGGTCGCTCCGCTTTGCGGAGCGACCGAACCAAATTCTAAGGCTTTTCTAAACTCGAAATTTTACTTCATGCTTAGCCTGGGAGTGGAAACACTCTTTCAAAGCTTCAATTTGAACTGTTTTAAAAAAACAATATATGTATACTTGATAGAAACATTCTCTGTATAACTCGATAAAGAAGATTAACCAAACTTTCAAATTGTGATTTACTCAATTAAAATAAGATACTTTACCTAATTTAATATAATATATGTATAATTTAATATAATATATGTATATTCAAAATTATCTTAACTTTGGTGATATAAGAAAGTAATACAATTATTTCTGTGGTATTTTTTAATACCATTAAATTACTTAGTCACTGTATTTTAATGGTATTAAAAGATACTACAGAAATAATTGTATTACTTTCTTATATCACCAAAGTTAAGATAATTTTCAATATATTTCAAAGTAAAGTGTTTGATAATAACTTATTTCATGATGTATTACAATCTACAGAGAGTTTTATGTAACACCGAACATTTTCATAAAGAGAATTTTTCTTTGACGTATCCATATGCTTACGTTGCACATTTTCCTATGCTTGGATTATTAAAATAATTTAATTTGAAGCTTTAAACAAGTGTTTTCCACTCCCAGGCTAAGCATGAAGTAAAATTTCGAGTTTAGAAAAGCCTGAAAATTTGGTTTGGTCGCGTAGCGCAAAGCGCGGAGCGGCCAAACCAAATTTTCAGGCTTTTCTAAACTCGAAATTTTACTTCATGCGCCACTGGTACAAAACACTGACATATTACGAAGTTTAAAACACACCGCTAAACTTTACATTGAATCAGTGTTTTGTACTGGTGGCGCATGAAGTAAAATTTCGAGTTTAGAAAAGCCTAAAAGTTTGGTTTGGCCGCTCCGCGCTTCGCGCTACGCGACCAAACCAAATTTTCAGGCTTTTCTAAACTCGAAATTTTACTTCATGCTTAGCCTGGGAGTGGAAAACGCTCGCTTAAAGCTTCAAATTGGATTCTTTTAATAAACCGAGCATCGGAAAATTTGGAACGTATGCATATGGATGCTTTAAAGAAAAATTCTCCTTATGAAAATGTTCGGTGTTACATAAAACTCTCTGTATTTGTCTACATTTGAGTGTATAGAAGTAGTAAAATTATTATCTCAGTGTTTTTGTGAGTCTAGCAAGTATGTGCAGTGTGTGTGTATTAAATATTGATGGTAATACGATGGAATGGGGGTGAAATGCGCAAGTGGGGCCCCGTTAAATTGGATATATGTCTCCCTTATCGAGTTTAGTTCGGTAGCATCTGGTAATGTCGGCCAGAGTACATTTGATAAAGGGAGTTTTATGCTTTTGCACTTTCCCCCAAAGGGGAAAACCGGCGGCGCACACACCGGATGATGTATTTAAACAATAAGGATATCATTTTTATGTGCAGCGCACAATGCATAACATAAAAAAAACACTTGTTTTTTTTATACTTACATCACTGTATACTGCATAAGGAAAAGATATATGGTATGTACAGAATTATTTGATAAAAATAGTTCTTTTTTCTTAATTACACACCACGTAAGTTTTTAACTTTTCACAGGAGAAATGAAAGAAATATGAAAAACATTTTCGACATATTCTAGTTTTGTAATTTATTTCTTTTTAGTAATATATTTTTGTAGAAATCGACGAAGAGACACATTTCGTAAAATATCTAACGAGTTTCTATAAACTGTCGGCATCCCAGTGGGTTCTGACTTCAGAAACATACGTCGTAATTAAATTCAGCACTGTGACACTACCCAATGACACATAATTAGATGTATTTGACGTTTCTAAGATTCACCGTTTCGTATGGCATAATCAAAGATATGTAATTTGTTTTTCAAAGCAACCTAGATGCCGACAGTTTATAGACACTCGGTAAATAGTATACGATTTTCTAGCCGTCTACTGAAACAACTTGTCATCAAAACTTTGGGGCATCCTACATTTATAACATAAAAAAATGCAGAACTAATCTGCTAAATCACCTAATTAAACACAGTCTTTCTTCACTTTTATTTCTTATTGCTAGATGTAAATCTTTGGTTCCCATTATCAATAGCTAGTTAGTTAGGTATTAATAATGGGTGCATAGTACCCGAAATGTACATCTAGCAATACTAAATAAAAGTGAAGAAAGAATATAACTGTGTTTAATTTGGTGACTTACTATTTTTTTCTTCCTGTGGGGGACATCTTCCTTGCAGATCCGGATGCACTGTAGCCTAGGTGGCTTATTGTACTACCCCCATATTGTCTCACGCAATTATTCCAAACTCGATCCCCTGCACTAGCTTGTGCAGGTCCTTCAGGGATTGCGTCTGGAAATCATTTGGTACTGTTTCCAAATATGAGCTGTCTTTTGTTTTTCAGCGCATTGCAGCTACACAGAGTGTGCATTGTTGTTTCCGGTGCCCTAGCACAGAGCCGACAATTGGTGTCGCCGTTGTATAGACCGACAGTCATGTAGCCTATTAGTAGTTCTATTGTTGTTTTTAGCTGCGCTCTAGTTAGTGTCAGTAGTTCTGCAGCTTGGTTAGAGTTAGGTCTATTTATAATGGCCTTACTGTGGCTAAGGCCTGGCCTGTTTACCCAGTATTCCTTGTGTTTGTTGCGAACCCACTTTCTAACTTCTAGGCGACTCTACTTTTTTGTGATGTCCAAAACATGTTCAGCTCCCATAAATGATATGGTAGCTCCCTGCCTTGCTAGCTCGTCAGCTTTTTCATTTCCCTTGATACCTGAATGATCCGGGCGCCAGGCAAGAGTGACCTTGTTCTGTTTCGCCAGAGGTGTGTCGAAGCAGTTTAACACCAGTTTGGATACAGTCTTTTGGCTCTTTAGAGCCTTCAGTATCGCCTGGCTATCGGACATAATACAGATTTGCCTGTCACGACAGTCCTTATTTATGTCTGTTCTCGCACATTCTATACTTTCGGCTTGGAAGACTTATGCCGAACAGTCCAGCGAGTGGGCATAGCCTGTCTTTATATTTTTATTGTAAATTCCTAATCCAGTACCTGTGTCTGAATTAAAACCATCCGTATACCAGATCATGCTATCTTTGTGAATGTTTTCCCTAAAGTCGTACCATTCGTTGCGGTCTGGAATAATGACTTTAAAGAGTGCGTTTTCAAGATATCTGACTGTCATTTGGTCCGACCTCATCTGCACGAGAGGTCCCCCTATGTCTGCCAAGAGTCTTCTGTGTGGCGTGTCAACTCTTATGTTGACAGATGATAGCTGCAGCCTGTGGAGTGCCAATTTTGTCTCCCCCACTATCATAATATGAAGTGGTGTGAGGTCTAGGAGCGTCTCTATGGCTGCAGTGGGCGTGGTTCTCATAGCCTCCGTTATGCTGACACAAGCAATCCGTTGAATCTTGCTGAGGGTTTGTATAGTTGTGTGTTGCGTGACTTTAAGCCACCACACCAAAGCAGCATATATGCATATATTGCGGGTCTGACTACTCTGGTATACAGCCAGTATACCATTCCTGGTTTGAGCCCCCATTGTTTGTCGTACGTTCGTCTAATTACCGCAAGGGTAATTTCCGATTTACGTTTGATTTTTGAGATGTGCGAGGTCCAGGTGAGGTTAGAGTCAAAGATTACTCTTTAGTACTTCACCTCACCCGACATTTCTAGGTTAAACCATTTAGAAAGAGAGGTCCTAGGCTCTCCAGTCCTCTTGCGTGTAAATGGTACAAGGGTGGCCTTAGAGAGTGAGACTTTAGGTCATTCTCTAGTACACCATCTGGTCACCACGTTCAGTGCGCGTTACATACGCTCTCTGATTGTATTGTTAAATTTTCTCTCGACAAGAATAACTAGGTCATCTGCGTATCCTAGGGAAGAGTATCCTTCGTTGTTGAGCTCCACTAGTAGTCCATCCATGACCAGGTTCCACAGCAGGGGTGAGAGAACTCCTCCCTGAGGACAGCCTCAGGCAACCCTGGATGCTAGTGTCTGGTCAGTAAACCATCCTTTGTCTTAATATGCAGTCAGTCCACCTCGCCAGTTTCCTCCAACCCCCGCTTCCTTAGGATAGCAGTTATGGAGTTAATAATAATAATAATAATAATAATAACAATCTTTATTGTCCAACAGATATACCATAAAAGGACAAATAACAAAAAGTATATACAATTCATAAACATAAATTGCAATAATTAATAAGTAATAAGTAAATATAGTTAATAAAATCATTACAAAATATATATTACCATAAATAAAAACAAAATCTTTTCACAGAAGAGCCGTTAGAGAAAAATATCCTTAGATATAAGATTTGCATTACGGCACAAATGCGTAATAGGCGCTCTAAGTAACACATTTGTGTTTGCGGTAGGTATAAAAAACGTGATGTTATGTCGCGATGCAAGACGGGGTACATTGATTTTTACCAAAGATAGTAATTGAGTTGAATCAATATCATTGGCAATTAACTTGCGTAGGAACATTGCACTACAATTTTCTCTACGTTCGGAAAGAGATACGCAATTATGCTGTCTGAGAATTTCAATGTATTCCATCGAATGATCAGGATAAACGCCGCTAATTTTAAAAGTAAGAAATTTAAGGAATCGCTTCTGTACTCGTTCAATTACCGAGGAACCGGACATGTAGAGAGGATACCAAATGATTGATGTTAAAGGATGTATTGTCAAGAACATCAAGAAAGCAGCAAGTAGGATATCCTTGTTTTCCAGAGCAGTTCCAGCAGTCCTTGTTAGTCGGTTGAGAGCTGTCTCCGTTGATCGTCCTGGAAGATAGGCATATTGATCTTGGGTTAGACACCAGTATCCCATCTCTGATATGCCTGTCCATATTTTTTTCTATTATCTTCAGTACACTGTGACTTACTTAAATCTTCACATAACTCAAACAATTACATTAATCTGCTAAACATTTAAGGGTGTATTTTGGATACCTATTTTAATTATTTAAACCTATAGTAAATTTTTGTTTTAAGTGTACATATTCCGTTGCTTGCGCTGAAAAATGTCAGTCATTCATTGCTATTTTTACAAGCGTTCAATTTGAAGTTGCGAACGAGGGTTTCCATTCGGAAATTAAGCATGAAGTAAAATTTAGAGTTTAGAAAAGCCTGAAAATTTGGTTTGGTCGCGTAGCGCTTCGCGCTACGCGACCAAACCAAATTTTCAGGCTTTTCTAAACTCGAAATTTTACTTCATGCGCCACGCATATAAAACACTGAAATATTGTGAAATTAAAAATATAGTGACGAATTAATATTAAAAATTTACTGCTAATATATCAAGTATATTTACTCCCCAATTGTATAAATAATAATTAAAAAAATAAATAGATAATTGTATTCTGTGTGTGAAAACTTGGTGAAAATTTCAATCATGATACCTATCTTGAAATAGGTTTTCGTGCAAGTGGCCCTTTTGTGATTCAGTGCATTCCGTCTTTCTCCGGTGGTGATTTACCCCGAAAAGGCGCGATTGTTGCGTCTAACCCTTTCCTACCCTTTTTCTACTTTTTTACCGGCAACGGAATACATTTAAATATTTCCCGCATTTATTAGCCGCTATGATTTCTCACCGCATCCAGTATTTTTACCTCCTACCGCTTTATCAGATTTATTATATCCCATAAAATATACGCTACGATTACATATGACTGTGTGTCTTTGTGTGTGTGCAACGAGTTTATTGCATGAATTTTTATTACAAAGAATATTAAATGATGATGTAAATAATGGAGAAATCGATTTTGATCTATAGAATAATGGGGTAATACTGTAAATGTTTGTATGACATACAGAACATTAAATAGCGTCCGTTTTATTTGATTTTCCTTTTAAATATTTGTATTTGTTTTGTATCAAACAAAATATATATATACAGTGCGTTTTATTTAAGTATGGAAATAGGGATTTACATGGTATAAATTGTACCCCATGTTAACTTTTGTTCTCGTACAAATTTTAAACAATTTTTTATTTTTATCAATAAATCAAACATTTTTCTACGAAACACAAATAATTAATGGAAAAATTGACCTTGCGGAAAAGGACAAGTAAATGTTATAAAATCGCACGAAAGTTTGTTAATGCTTGACCATGTAAATCGTGTATGTTCAGACTTTCCAGCATTATTATAAGATAATATTTTTTAAATTTTCTTTTACAGAGTACATGTCTGTAAAAGAAAATTAAAAAAATATTATCTTATAATAATGTTGGAACGGAAATCCGAACATACACAATTTGAACCTTTCGTAACGAAACGGGACAATCGATTTTTTTAAACTTTTTTGTTTGACAAAGAAATAATTTATGTTTCTAGGTCTATTTCGGAATAAAATAACATAGTTTTTATATGGAAATACAATCATACTATCTTTGAGGTTAAACATTCCATAGTTAGTGAAATGTCAATCTAAACAGAGGTTTATGTCTGGATTGAGCATTTCTTGGTATTTTGAAACTCAACATCTTCACCAGCGCAATGAAATTTAAAAACCCAATAACTAATTTAAATAAAAATAAAATGTCCAGAAACTTTCTCATTTCTGCCAGCGATTGAAGATTTAATCTTAGCAACATTTGGCTATGGCTGAATATTGTATTAGAACCATCCAGTCTGACCTGTATTAGTTTTTGAAATTTGCTTTGTACCATTTCAATCTGTTTAATTGCAGTACTGATATATGAAGCCCATACTGCCGAGCAATATTCTAAATGGGGTGCCAAGTACAATGTCATCTCTGTACTCGAGCTAAAGTCCCCAGCAAATCTTCTAATAAAACCCAGTATTGTCAAGTTCTTATTACAACATAAAGTTATGTGTTTCGCGAAACTAATGTTAGATGAAAAAAGTACACCAAGATCTCTAATTTCAGTAATACGCTCGAGATGATGGTCACCAATCCGGTAATCAAAATTCCTATAATTTCGCCTGCAGAAAGAGATGTAAACACATTTCTTCATATTTAAATATAGTTTATTTGCCTCACACCATGATTCGACATTTTACAAATCCTACTGTAACGCAAACTGATCATCAGCTGTACCTATAGTTTTAAACATTTTCAAGTCATCGGCGTAAAGGAGAAACTTACTCGATTTTATCACAGAGCTAATATCATTAACAAACAATAAATACAAAATGAACCCACAATGCGAGCCCTGGGGTACACCTGAAGACGCCCGAATCGAATTTGATTGAACCTATTCGGACACGCTGAGTTCTATCCTCCAGAAAGCTTCTAAACCAAGTAATTACATTTGTACCAATTCCCACCAACTCAACTTTATGCAATAATATAGTATGCTGAACCCTATCGAATGCCTTGGAAAAGTCCATGCAAATAGAGTCGACTTATGACCCCCTTTCCAAAGCATTCGATAAAAAGGACTGATACACCAGGTTAGTTACTACAAGTAACTGTAGTCACTTAATTAAACACAATTATATTCCTTTCTTCACTTTTATTTTTCTTGCTAGCTGTACATTTCGGGTACTAAGTACCCATTAACAATAGCTAACAATAGCTAATAGCTATTGATAATGGGTACTTAGAACCCGAAATGTACATCTAGCAAGAAAAATAAAAGTGAAGAAAGGAATATAACTGTGTTTAATTAAGTGACTTAACACCTTCACGTAACTCATACAACTACATTAAAGTGACTGTAGATTTGCCATTTAAGTATCCGTGTTGCTGGCTACTAATTATGTTAATGGAAACCCTTATGAGTTGTTGTGATCTGAGGCTATCTAGCATTTTGGGTTGAGGTCCCTCTGTAGTTTGAAATATCAGACTGCAACCACTCTTGAAAATAGGCACAATGTAACTACACTTGTTATTTAAGAAACCGTGTTGCTGGCTACTAATTATGTTAATAGAAGCCCATATGAGTTGTTGTGATCTAAGGCTATCTAGCATTTGAATTTGTAGTTTGAAATTTCAGATCTGCAACCACTCTTGAAAATTAGCACAATGTAACTACACTTGCCATTTAAGAAACCGTGGTGCTGGCTAATAATTATATTAATGGAAGCCCATATGAGTTGTTGTGATATGAGGCTATCTGGTATTTTGGGTAAAGCTGATTGGATTGAGATCCCTCTGTAGTTTGAACTATAAGATCTGCAACCACTCTTGAAAATTGGCACAATTTAACTACACTTCCAACAATCTGAAAAAGTACCCGAAGATATTGATCTCATAAACATTGTGTGGATAGATTTGCTGAGCGTAAACGTACATCTTTTCAAAAAGTAATCGGGTATACCATCCGGGCCTGCATTGCAGCAGTCAGACAGAGACAACATAGAATTAAAAACTTCGGTTAAAGCAACATTAAAGTTGGAAAAAATTTAATAGTTGAGGCTGTTACTTGGTGAAACTTTATACCAACACTTTAGTAAATAACACACTTGGTTAAGATTTCACTGCTTAATGATTGACACTGCAATAATTGTTTCGCCACACAGTGGCTTCATCAGGCAGATAAATAATGATTAATGAAACCTATCATTATTTATCTGCCTGAAAAAGCCACTGTGTGGCGAAACAATTGTTGCAGTGTCAATCAATAAACATTGAAATCTTAACCAAGTGTGTTATTTACTAAAAGTATTAAAGTTAGAGAGAGATATTAACGCATCCCCGTAGTATGCTGGCAAAGTATGTTTAGGAATCACATATACGCTTGAGAAATGATCAGCAAAGCATTGTATTATATCTATTAGGATTTTATTGTATGTAATGCAAGTGTGAATGGAATTCCTTTAATAAGGAAATTGAAATTGTCTGTCTATTATTTTAATTATAGAATTGTTCAATTTTAGTTGTTCAATTGTGTACAGTTCATTTAATTAAATTGACTGTGTGTTGTAGCATATTGATAATATATTGGTGTGTGCATACATATCTATTTACAATTAATTATTTCATTTGCGTGTGCATTTGTTTTAAATGGGGTTGTATTTTATTGAATTGAAAATCGGTTTTGATTACACTTACCATTTAATTAACATAATATAAATACACAGATAATTTTTCTTTTAAGTATACACACATGTATGTATAGGTTGTAAATCTTTATAAATTCGTTGTTTATAAAAAGAGTTCAAATTAAAGCTAAAAAGGAGTGTTTTCCACTCCCAGATTAAGCATGAAGTAAAATTTCGAGTTTAGAAAAGCCTGAAAATTTGGATTGGTCGCGTAGCGAAGCGGAGCGACCAATCCAAATTAGGCTTTTCTAAACTCGAAATTTTACTTCATGCGCCACGCGTATACAACTCTGATTTCAAGTGAAGTTTAAAAAATACTGCAAAAGCAATGTACTAATGAAGTATTTTCTGAACTTTACATCAAATCAGTGTAAAATACGCTGAAAGTTTGGTTTGCTTTTTTTAGAGTTTAATTTGATGTTTTAAACGTCTTTCACTCCCAGATTAAGCATGAAGTAAAATTTCGAGTTTAGAAAAGCCTACAAATTTGATTTGAGCGACCAAACCAAATTTTCAAACCAAACCAAATTTTTAGGCTTTTTTAAACTCGAAATTTTACTTCATGCGCCACGCGTGGAGCAACCAAACCAAATTTTAAGGCTTTTTTAAACTAGAAATTTTACTTCATGCTTTATCTGGGATTGGAAATAACTCGCGCAAAACTTAAAATTGAGCTCTCAAAAAAAAATGTGTATGTATAGGTAAAAGAAAAATTTCCTGTATAGTATTTATCACGCTCTACTTCTCTTGTAAATGTGCGTGTATCAATTGTTTTAAAACCCGTGTATGAAGTATAATTTACATTACAGAAAAGCTTCGCTGTATAAATTGCTGATGTCAATTTGTTCTCTGTGTCTTTCTCTCTAATCCTTTATTAATCCTTTACGTTGCAACATGACAAGACGGGTGTTCGAATCGGACGCGTTGATTAATCAGCCACAATTTCCCCCCGTTTTGCCGGAAAAGTCGCATTTTTCGAAAAATGAAAGGTGAAAGTGGGTGCGTGAGGGGGCCGTAGCAGCGGTGGCGGCGGCATCGATCACCGGCTTAATTACTCTGCCAATGTAGGATTCGTGTCCTTTTCCCCAGCAGCACAACGCAAGATTGATGGTTTCGGATCACATTTTTGTAATAGACACACATAGCTCACTTACATTCTCTGTCCATCGATTCGTCTCTGACTGACTGAATGAGATAGTTTGTGACTAAACAAAACGTTTAAAATTTCTTTTTTTGCCGTATACGCAACGTTTACGGCATTGGCGATGAATTAATGGGTTAAGTACTGAAGTATTCTAAAGTACGTCTCTTCGTCCAGTCTATCGTTAAGAGGATTAACGATAGACTGGACGAAGAGACGTACTTTTCAGTACTCCACAAGACAAAAAATATAGCACCCGGACATGATAAAGTACACCGACTAATTTTGAAAGTCCTTCCTCATTCCAATTATACATATATCTTAAAAATCCTTAATTTTAATTATACCCATTAAATCTTTCCCTCTGAATGGAAACATGGAATAATCACCTGCATCCACAAACCCAAAACCGATCCTATACACTTAAACAACTATCGTCCCATTACCTTACTGCCCGTACTCGGAAAACTGTACGAATCCCTCCTCAAACAAAATACTGAGCCATGTTTTACACTATATCCCTATCTACCAATATGGCTTACTTCCAAATCGCTCCACAGCCCTAACCTTAACCAATCTTACATCCAACTGCCAAACAATGCATCTAGAAGGTAAAAAATCTGCCATTCTATTCCTAGATATATCTAAGGCCTTCGATTCCGTTTGACATCGGCGCCTTTTATACATCTATATAAAAGGCGCCGATGTCAAACCACCATATCAACCTAATCCAAAACTTTCATTTCAACTGCAAACTTCAAATCCGTATACGACAAACTTTATCCTCGGCATTCCATCTCAAACAAGGTGTTCCTCAAGGCTTTCCTCTATCTCCTCTATTATACAATATATATTCCGACTTATACCATCCTAATCCCAACGTCATTAACCCAACCTGTTATCTTCTACAGTTTGCGGATGACACTGCCTTAATCATGAACCCTAGCCTTAGCCCTTAACTTCCTCCAAGATTTTATAAACGAATTAGATACTTGGTGTTCCAAGTGAAGGCTTAACATTAATCCCAACAAATCCCAACTATTCTTACCCTACCATCGCGATATGCGATGGTAGGGTAAGAATAGTAAGAATAATCCTCTTTTGATAAACATTAACGGATCTACTATATACTCCTCCCCATTATGTAAATACTTAGGAATCCTGTTAGACTCAAAACTGTGCTTCAAAAAACACACCTCCGATATAAAAGCAAACATCGTAAAGCGAGCGAAACATTTCCATTGCCCGACATACAAGAATCAAGGAATTAATACTAACACCTGTACCAAAATTTACAAAATTAATTGCCGTCCCATCCATCCTATATATAAATCCATGCAATGTCTCTATTAAAAACCTCGAAGTAGCCGAAAGATCCTCCCTCCGTACCTTTACCAAACTTCTAGACCCTCAAAACCCCCTTCACAATCTATCCAATGTAGTCCTTTACGAAAAAACCCAAATTTCCCCAATAAAACAAAGACTTCGATTTCTCGCAGAACGATTCGCATGTAACGAGTCGAATTAGGACCACCTTACAAAAATGTGCATCGCTAGAAACCACGATAAATCAACAATCTTTATTGACAACAAGCAATATTACATAGTATGTACATATATATATATATATATATATATATATATATATATATATATATATATATATATATACATATATATATATATAATTCAATAACATATTATTACTATTGCCAATCGGCTATCGACCCGTGGTCTTTCCGCCAAAATTGTCAATTGTCATGGTATTGTCTGTAGGTCCGTCAGTTAGTGTCTTGATGAAATGAATTGAAATATGGTAGTAGGCGGGTTTTTGTATTTAGGATCGATGTCAGGATTACGTGCAAGGCACATGTGGGATAGGATGTCTAGGTTAAGTGGGTTGGTTGCGAATTTTTCGGCAAGGTATTTGAGGCGGTATTCAATAGGTATTATTTTTGTTGTTTCGTAGAGGAGGGGATTTGAAGGATTGTGTAGGGGATTCTTGGGGTGTCTCATTTTAGTTAGTGTGCGTAGGGCTGAACGTTCAGCAACTTGTAGGTGTTTTAACACGGATGGACGAGGATTGTGGAAAAGGATGGCTGCGTAGTCAAGAAGAGGGCGACAAATCATCTTGTATATGTGAACAGCGGTGTTGGTCGTAATTCCCTGTTTTTGTACGTGGGAGTTCTGAAATGACGCGATCTCTTCTTGGCTTTGTCATTGAAGATTTGGGCATGGGATTTGAATGTAAATTTCTGGTCGATAATCACACCGAGGTATTTGCAGGTTGAGGAAGGTGTAATTTGGTTATTGAGTAGGGAGATTGACAGTGGGGAATTGTTTGGGCGGTGGAAAGGAATCAGGAGTTTGGACTTGTTCGGATTAATAGAAATTCTCCATTTTGCGAACCACGTTTGAATAGTGTCGATTAGGTCTTGGAGGGTGGTTAAAGCTCTTTCAAACGTGGGCACATGTGAAATCAATGCTGTATCATCTGCGTATAGCAAGGGGTAAGCATGAGGGTTTAGGAATTTGGAGTCAGGGTTATAAATATCTAAGACGCATAGGTTGTAAAGACGCGATGAGAGAGGTGAGCCTTGGGGAACACCTTGTTCGGGGCTAAAGGATCTTGAGAGGATGTTGCGGATTTTGATATTAATGGATCTACGTGAGAGGAAACTGTCGATTAAATTCAGGGGATAGTGTGGGATATTTAGTGAGTGACATTTAAACAACACACCTCGATGCCATACTGAGTCGAATGCCTTTTTTATATCCAAAAAGAGGACGGCGGATTTTTTTCTTTCGAGGTGTGCTGTCTGGCAGTTTGAAGTCAGGATGGAAAGAGGGAGCGAGGTGGATCGGTGTTTGACAAAACCAAATTGGTATAGGGGAATACGTTTTCAAATATGGTCAAGGATTTTATATTTAAATATGTCCTCAAACACCTTGCCCAGGACTAGGAGCAGGGTAATGGGGCGATAACTAGAAAGTGCAAGAGGATCATTTTCAGGTTTAGGGATACAGATGATAGTACCCCGTTTACATTCCTGTGGCAATTCTTGCGTCTGAAAGACATAATTAAAGATTTTTAAAATATGGGTGTGTATACTTTCTGAAAGGGATTTAAGGACTACACGGGAGACGTTATCATAACCGGGTGCTGTATTTTTACCTTTGTGCAGTGTGTCATAGTATTGTTATTCCTTTATTTCATCGTCATGGGAGTGGGATGCAGGGATTTGTTTATAGGACATATACCAGTCATTTACGTGGTTTAGGAAGTCGTTGTCATATGTATCGTCATAGGTAAATTTGTATATTTTGTCGAAGTGGTCTGCAAACGTATCTGCTATTGATTGTTGGTCAGTGATGATATCGTTTGTTAGAGGATGTTTTATTTTGTGGAGAGGATCGTTCTTTCTATATTTCGATAGTTTTTTGATAGCATTCCAGTAATCTTTTTCTTGCTTTTCGTTAATGTCCTTGCACGTATTTATTCACATGTCCGTCTTGTATTCTCTGATAAGTCTCTGTATGTCTTTGTTTAGTTTGTTAAATGTTTGGTTTAGATTATAGTCGTCTGTTTGTCGGATGTCTCTGTAAATCTGTCTTTTGTATTTGATTAATCTTAGGATGAATTTTGAGAGGGGATATTTGTAGGGTTTTTTTAGTATAAATTGGGGTATGTTTTTGTATACTATTTGCTAGTTTAGACAGGAACGGGGAAATGGATGTCTGGTTTATTTGTTGATGGGATTGTATAAAGTTTGTCATGTCTCTTGTCACTTTGTCTATGTCGCAGTCTTTATGTCTGTAAATGATTGTGGGGGGGAATTTGGGTAGGTGAATTTTAATTCAGGGAGAATTGGATTGATAGGTGATCGGAACCTAGGTCTGGGTTTAGTGCTACATTATGGATTAAGTGTTGTATATTGCTTGTGCATAACAGGATGTCAGAAGTTGTGGAGGGATTATTTGACAATATGCTACATTCATAATGTCAAATAATCAATCCACAACTCACACGCACAAAATTAGAGTTTGAAATAAAGGAGGATAGATGTTTGGATTTTGTTGTGTTGATATTAAAATCCCAGATTATGATAACATTATCGTATAAGGAAGCCTTAGTAAATATGGAATCCTCTATGGGAGAGGTGGGATGGATGTATACTAGGAATATATGTAGGGGAGAAACCACGACATCACTCCAAAATACAAAAACCCGCCTAGAACCCTAAATGGATATATCTCCTCCTTTGATCCTACCTTCTCACCTTGAAATCGACTAAAAAAAACACGCACACACATAGCACAGGGCAGAAAGATCTATGGTAGATAGCCCTTGTAAGAGAGGGAAGTAAAAATTATTTGTAAATATATTTATATATTATAAATTGTATTATTTATTATAATGTATTTCTTTCTTTTTCGAAAAGTTGATATAGTAGTAGTATTCTAAAGTTAAAAATCATTTTAAGCATCTAACCCTGTAAAAAATATTTCATTTTAAATAAATGCACAACAATTTATTCTATAAAATAGATGCTTGAAATGGATTGATCATAAAAATAGATTTAAACATCAAACACTGCAGTATATACAAAAAAAACTAAATCAAAGTTCGTGTGATTTCATTTAGTTAAATATTTATTTTATACGCCAATAAAACAACAAAAGCGCCCGATTTTATTTAACCGAGCAAAACAACCATGAAAAATCAAATTTATTTACACAGACACAGCGCGAAGCGCAGAATGAAAAAAAATGGGTGCCCCTCGTAAACATCCCCGCCATAAATACCCTTCCGCGCGGTTTTTGGCACTAAAATCGAAAACGGTGTAGATTTCGTGTAATTGACCCATAATTTACAATCATCCCCCTCCCGTCTACGTCGACGTTTCGTGCGACCTAAATATTCCCAGCTATTTCGTTTTCAATATGATTTAACGCATCCCCCTAAAAGCAAGTAGTGAATATAAAAAACCTTAACTTGCGACTTACAAATAACTTTTTCTGGGGGGCGGAAGTGGATGGATTCTTTTTTTCCATCCGATAACCGGATATTGCGTCTTTCATCCGCCCCTGGTTGTAATGGGTAAACAGAGAAGACGCTAAAAATGAGAAAGAAAGGTTTTTTGTGTTGCCCTTTCTCTTTGCGGTGGCCCTCTGTCAATCAGGGGATTAAATACAAGGATTTTTTCTTGTGAGTATACATATCCCGATGTATACGCTGTGAATTTTAAGACGTTCGTTGTTTTTCTAAAAGTATTAAATTTGAAGCATGAAATGAAATTTCGAGCCTGAAAATTTGGAGATTAAACTTAATCCTACGCGACCAATCCAGATTTTCAGGCGTTTCTAAACTCGAAATTTTACTTCATGCTTAAACTGGCAGTAGAAACAATCATTAGAAGCTTCAAACGGTAGTCTTACATAAAAACCACGAGTGCCTGAAAATGTATAGCAAAATTAGAGATACACCTAAAAGAAAAAGTCCCTGTATGAAAATTATCTACACCAATCTTCTTCTGAAAAATATATGCTCTTGTATGGCCACTGAACACGTAAACATTTTAAATATTGCACGAATATTAAACATGATACTAAAATAAAACATTGTATTCAAATTATTACAACAAAGTTTCAGCAACGTTACAAACATTGTATAAACGTTATCTGTGCAATATTGATTTGCAATTTATTTGTTTGTTTTTTGCTCAGTGGGAAGTGCATGAACTTCAATTGAAATCAGCGGATTATACGCATGGCGCATGAAGTAAAATTTCGAGTTTAGAAAAGCCCAGAAAATTTGTCTCGGGTCGCTGCGCGACCCTCGACAAATTTTCACGGGGCTTTTCTAAACTCGAAATTTTACTTCATGCTTAGTCTGCGAGTGGAAAACACTCGTTTAGAGCTTTCAGTTGAACTCTTTTAAAAAAACAACGAATATATGAAGATTTTTTCTTTTTTGTTTGTTTGTTTGGCATAGGTTCTAGCCATTCAGCCACTAACGATGATTATATTAATTAATTTAACATATATTTGGACGTCACGACACATTCACACCACACCCAGGGACACGACGAGAAATTATTTTTAAATAAAGTCTCCCAGTGCACGGGAATCGAGTCCGAGTTTGTGGCTCGCCGAGCGATACAGCCCGACGACTTTACCGCTCGGCCACCACCTGCCCTATATGAAGATTTACAGCATATAATTAGGACATTAGTTTACTTGAATGAAAAACTGTCTTTATGTCCATAAAATGTGTACACGATGTTGCATTACAGCAACAGTTTCAACAATTATACAATGTTAAAAATGCGATGTTACCATTTTAAATATATATCCAATGTTTACAATACAATGTTGCAAAAAAGCCAAATTGTAATGATTATCAAATTATGTGTTACTTTGCCGCAATATTTTTGAAACGTTATAAAACAAAGTTGAATTTTAATATCATGTTTAAATATACAGGGTCCTGCATCTCACCTCCCGTCTTCTATAGCTCAGTTATTAATTTAGTTAGGATTTTGATATTTGGCAGACTTTGCCTGTATCCTAAGGCGTATTTCAGGAAAATATTTTTGATTATACAGGGTGTCCTAAAATAGTGTGACGTCATGATGATATATATTTTTAAATTAAATGGTGTACATTTTGTTAATAATTTGAGTGCCTTTTATGGTTACCTATATACCCCTAAATTTTTATAGAAATCGGTTTAGTGATATCAGCCTAAAACAAATAAAAACTAAAAAAAATCGGTTTTGCACTATTAATTTAAAAAAATAATAACAATTAAAAATAGTATCTCGTCAATTAAATTATAGAAGGTACTTATTAAAAAAGGTCTGGTGGTCCCGATAACCAAGTTTGGTGGATATGAATTATACAGAGTGTGCAAAATTTAGTGTCAAACTGTTTAAACTTTAATACACTGTATTTTTCTTATTTTAAATTGGAGCCCCTGTATATTTTTATGTTTATGGAATTAAAAAACAAACATTTTTCCTAATTACAACCCTATCACAATTCCTAACACATTAAAAGTTATTTGCAGAAAACTCGTTTTATCAACTAATCCAACAGCCATTTTTATAATAAAAATCGAAGGTGGCTTTGAAAAACAATTTATTGTTTAACAAAGTGACAAAAGCCCATTTTGACTTTAGTAATGTAAAAGTTAAAAGCATTATGAGTTAAGCTCTTTATATCCAAGAATTTGTTGTCATGAAGTACAACCGAGACGATCTCGTAGATATGATTTTCATATTAGGAGAATGCGAAAAGAACTGTTTTTTTTTGGCAAGTCGAGTTTACGCACAGCGGTATCCGGAACGACGACATCCAGACAATAGGAGCCTGGAAAACTTATTGGAGAGATTTATACATACGGGTAATGTAAACTATACAAAACCAGTTAGAAATAGGCCGGTTCGAACTGAAGGAAATCAATTGGCTGTGCTATTATCAATTACGGAAAATCCTTCCGTTAGTCAACAAGTAGTCGCTGCTGCCGTGGATGTAAGCGAAAGAACCGTTCAACAAATTTTAAAGGACAACCGTTTCCATGCCTATCATATCCAGTTCCATCAAGAACTCTTTGAACAAGATTTTGATCAACGTGTCGAATTTTGCAACTGGGCGCAAACTAAAATTAGGGTGCATGTTGACTTTTTTTGATAAGGTTTTGTTTTCTGATAAGGCCACCTTTCATAAAAATGGATTTGTGAATCGTCATAACTTCCATTGTTATTGCGACCACAATCCAAGAGTTTTTAGGCATGTTGATCAACAACACAGATGGGCAATTAATGTGTGGGGGTGAATTATTGGTTATTGGAAAGTGAGATGCAGGACCCTGTATACATTACCGAAATGTTGAACATGATATTAAAATTCAACATTGTTTTATAACGTTTCAAAAATATTACGACAAAGTAACACAAAGTTTGATAATCATTACAATTTGACTTTGATGCAACATTGTATTGTAAACATTGGATATATATTGAAAATGGTAAAATCGCATTTTCAACTTTGTCTAATTGTTGAAACTGTTGCTATAATGCAACATCTTGGTTTACACATTTTATGGATATACAGAGAGTTTTTCATTCAAGTAAACATGTCCTAATTATATGATGTAAATCTTCAGATATTCGTTGTTTTTTAAAAGAGTTCAACTGAAAGCTTAAAACGAGTGTTTTCCACTCCCAGACTAAGCATGAAGTAAAATTTCGAGTTTAGAAAAGCCCCGTGAAAATTTGTCGAAGGTCGCGCAGCGACCCGAGACAAATTTTCTGGGCTTTTCTAAACTCGAAATTTTACTTTATGCGCCACGCGTATAAGCCGCTGATTTCAATTGAAGTTCATGCAATTCCCACTGAGCAAAAAACAAACAAATAACGTTCTTTCAACATTGTAATAACATTAAACGTTGTTTTAATGTTCATGAAACGTTACTTAAATGTGTTTGCTCAGTGGGCCTAATAAAGCTTAAGTGCAGTGCAGAAATGCGCACTCCCCAAAGAACCAGAACCAGTGGGTTGTTAACAATATTTTAATGTTTTCATAGTCTCTCCTAGACTACATATTACGTTTTTGATTATACAGGGTGTCCTAAAATAGTGTGACGTCATGATGATATATATTTTTAAATTAAATGGTGTACATTTTGTTAATAATTTGAGTGCCTTTTATGGTTACCTATATACCCCTAAATTTTTATAGAAATCGGTTTAGTGATATCAGCCTAAAACAAATAAAAACTAAAAAAAAATCGGTTTTGCACTATTAATTTAAAAAAATAATAACAATTAAAAATAGTATCTCGTCAATTAAATTATAGAAGGTACTTATTAAAAAAGGTGTGGTGGTCCCGATAACCAAGTTTGGTGGATATGAATTATACAGAGTGTGCAAAATTTAGTGTCAAACTTTTTAAACTTTAATACACTGTATTTTTCTTATTTTAAATTGGAGCCCCTGTATATTTTTATGTTTCTGGAATTAAAAAACAAACATTTTTCCTAATTACAACCCTATCACAATTCCTAACACATTAAAAGTTATTTGCAGAAAACTTGTTTTATCAACTAATCCAGTAGCCATTTTAATTAATAAAAATCGAAGGTGGCTTTGAAAAACAATTTATTGACATAACATGTTTTGTAATTAAATTGCATCTCAAAAGTCTTAAAGGATTCACAGATTTTCGTCTAAACATATTACACATCGTGAAAGTACAATGAGATCGAAAAAAAAATTATTCAGAGCAGACATTGACTACTACAAAACGATTGGCAACACTGATTTTAATTTAATAAAAACAGGAAACTTTCAATAAATTTAAACACAAAACAGTATTCTGAAATTTGTCTTGCCAACCATGTTGTTCTAGTCAAGATCTGCTCTGAATCATGTTTCTTTACAATCGCGTGGTATTAAATTTTGTATAAAAAATAGTTTTAGTAATAACATTTCATAAAAAACATAACAAAAATACGCATTTCTAAAATTAATCACCTACTAGAACTTATGTTCGATATGTCTTCCGGTCTCTTGGAGGCACAATTGAAGACGAGTATGAAATGACCTTGCAACTCTTCGTAATAGGTCGGGTGTAATGTTGTGAAATGCATTTATGATTCTTTGCTGCATGTTTTCTGGTGTGGTTGGAGGTTCTTGATAAACTATTTCCATAACGTAGCCCCACAAAAAGAAGTCTAATTTAGTTAAGTCGGGTGATCGGGGCGGCCATTTACTTGGCCCTCCTCTTCCAATCCACCGATTCGGGAAGGTTGTGTTGAGATGATCCCTGACTTGTAATGAATAATGTGCTGGGGCTCCATCCTGTTGCAGCCACATAGCATCCCTCACAGCCATTGGTAAATGTTGACATAAATCTGGCAATTGATTTTGCAAAAAATCCGGATACGTTGGTCCATTCAAATGTCCGTTAAAATAGTGAGGGCCAATAATATGTTTACCAATAATTCCCCCCCACACATTAATTGCCCATCTGTGTTGTTGATCAACATGCCTAAAAACTCTTGGATTGTGGTCGCAATAATAATGGAAGTTATGACGATTCACAATTCCATTTTTATGAAAGGTGGCCTTATCAGAAAACAAAACCTTATCAAAAAAGTCAACATGCACCCTAATTTTAGTTTGCGCCCAGTTGCAAAATTCGACACGTTGATCAAAATCTTGTTCAAAGAGTTCTTGATGGAACTGGATATGATAGGCATGGAAACGGTTGTCCTTTAAGATTTGTTGAACGGTTCTTTCGCTTACATCCACGGCAGCAGCGACTACTTGTTGACTAACGAAAGGATTTTCCGTAATTGATAATAGCACAGCCCATTGATTTTCTTCAGTTCGAACCGGCCTATTTCTAACTGGTTTTGTATAGTTTACATTACCCGTATGTATAAATCTCTCCAATAAGTTTTCCAGGCTCCTGTTGTCTGGATGTCGTTGTTCCGGATACTGCTGTGCGTAAACTCGACTTGCCAAAAAACAGTTCTATTCGCATTCTCCTAATATGAAAATCATATCTACGAGATCGTCTCGGTTGTACTTCATGACAACAAATTCTTGGATATAAAGAGCTTAACTCATAATGCTTTTAACTTTTACATTACTAAAGTCAAAATAGGCTTTTGTCACTTTGTTAAACAATAAATTGTTTTTCAAAGCCACCTTCGATTTTTATCATAAAAATGGCTATTGGATTAGTTGATAAGACGAGTTTTCTGCAAATAACTTTTATTGTGTTAGGAATTGCGATAGGGTTGTAGTTAGGAAAAATGTTTCTTCTATAATTCCGCATGGAATGACATAAAAATATACAGGGGGTCTAATTTAAAATAAGAAAAATAAAGTGTTTTCAAGTTTGAAAAGTTTGACACTAAATTTTAGACACTCTGTATAATTCATATGAATAAAACTTGGTTAACGGGACTGTCAGACCTTATTTAATAAGTACATTATATAATTTTATTAACGAGGCACTATTTTTATTTTTTATTAATTTTTTAAACCAATGGTGCAAAACTGATTTTATTTTGTTTTTATTTTTTTTTTTTGCTAAAATTACTAAACCAATTTCTATAAAATTTTAGGGGTATGTAGGTATACATAGAAGGCACCCAAATAACGAACAGAATATATAGCATGTAATCTAAAAATATATATCATAATGACGTCAAACTTTTTTGGGACACCCTGTATAATCAAAAATATTTTCCTGAAATACGCCCTAGGATATAGGTAAAGTCTGCCAAATATCAAAAGCCTAACTTAATTAGTAACTGAGCTACAGAAGACGGGAGGTAAGATGCAGGACCCTGTATACATTACCGAAATGTTGAACATGATATTAAAATTCAAAATTGTTTTATAACGTTTCAAAAATATTGCGGCAAAGTAACACAAAGTTTAATAATCATTACAATTTGACTTTTATGCAACATTGTATTGTAAAATGGTAACATGGCATTTTCAACTTTGTCTAATTGTTGAAACTGTTGTTATAATGCAACATTTTGGTTTACACATTTTATGGACATACAGAGAGTTTTTCATTCAAGTAAACATGTCCTAATTATATGATGTAAGTCTTCAGATATTCGTTGTTTTTTTAAAAGAGTTCAACTGAAAGCTTTAAACGAGTGTTTTCCACTCCCAGACTAAGCATGAAGTAAAATTTCGAGTTTAGAAAAGCCCCGTGAAAATTTGTCGAGGGTCGCGCAGCGACCCGAGACAAATTTTCTGGGCTTTTCTAAACTCGAAATTTTACTTCATGCGCCACGCGTATAAAACACTGATTTCAAGTGAAGTATAAAATATTCTTATTTAGCAGTTTATTTTCAATCCTGTTTTAGCCCGAGATAAATTTTCTGGGCTTTTCTAAACTCGAAATTTTACTTTATGCGCCACGCGTATAAGCCGCTAATTTCAATTGAAGTTCATGCACTTCCCACTGAGCAAAAAACAAACAAATAACGTTCTTTCAACATTGTAATAACATTAAACGTTGTTTTAATGTTCAAGAAACGTTACGTAAATGTGTTTGCTCAGTGGGCCTAATAAAGCCTAAGTGCAGTGCAGAAATGCGCACTCTCCAAAGAACCAGAACCAGTGGGTTGTTAACAATATTTTAATGTTTTCATAGTCTCTCCTAGACTACAACTTACTTTTTGTAAGACAGTTTTTTTATCGTTTTTTTTGTTACCAATATATATTTATATTTTTTGACCAATTTAAACCCAGAAATAAATTTTGCATTGAGATTACGAGAGAAACTATAGGAAGGTTCACTTAATTGCTGCACATCGGGTTGAATACAATACGGATTCTATGCATTCATCGTATGCAACTCTTAACATACATACACACATTCGTATGTTAGGTTGCATACAAATAAGAGTAATCGCTCGTGTTGCATAGGCGTTGCTTTGTCAACGGTGCAGCGACATTTTTCTTTGAACGTTAGCATGCAACGTTTCTGCAGGCGGACATTCAGCGTTTATTCAACGTTTTTCAACATTCATGCAACTTACAACGCAACGTTTCGTGTTGCGCGGTAACATTGATGCAACGTGTCATGCAACGTTTCTTTGCTTAGTGGGTTTCTTTTTTTTTAAATTTATCATAACAATTGATTTTATTTAATTACTCACGCATTTTAATTTCACCAAAAATGTTGTAATCCTGTTTACCTTACGAATCTCTCCCCCTCCTTTGCCCGGCTAGGCTTTTTGCCGCGCATCACGGGGGAATCAAGGGAGGCTAATTAAAGGGCTCACTTTATTATCGCGTCCGCATCCCGGTTAATTATTATCAAGGAACAACCGCAGGATAAACAAAGCCCCACTGCGTACACGTATCCACGCAAAACCCGGTGATTTCGACAAATCACCACAACCAACCACACTAAGCAAAACAAGTTACCCATGCGAAAGGGTTAACTTCCCTCGACTAGCAAGAAATATCGACAACGAGCGCAGAAAGCAGAAGTTGAATAAATAAAACAAGTTTGTGGTTGTTTTTGTGGGTAGAAAACATATTATAATTGAAATTGTTTAATACATTTTGTTTAGATTACACGAAGAGAAATATGTTTAGGTATTAGGTAGAAATATGATTCGAAGAAGGAAAATACTTGGTTAAATTCACTAATATACTAATAAAGTACAATATATTAGTGAAATTTAACCAAGCGTTTTTTTTTAAATCATAGTTAAATAAATATGTTTCTAATGAAAGAGGAGAAACTTGTTAAAAAAGTAGAAATATGTTTAGGCGTTGCCAGAATTTTGACCAGAAAGGGGTGCGAGACAAAAAAATTGCCTAACTTAGTTAAGCACTTAAGAAACGTCAATTGTTTTCACATGAAATGTCGTAAAATGATAAATACAATATCTTGAATAAGTTTTTCACATGGTGAAATATTTTTAACTATGATTTTTAAAGAGAATACTTAGTTAAATTTCACTAATATTATTAGAGAAATTCACAAAGTATTTTCTTTTAAAATCATGATGAATATAATGAAAAATAAAAATTGAATATTGCATTTTACCTAGTTTAGTAAATATTGTACAATTCTATTGATGCTTATCAACTAGTTTTAAAGTTATTGACTTTCGTTGGTTTTTGTTTATAACTTTTATTTACAAAAATAGACGGAACATTAAACATTTAATTCACAAAATCATAAAAACAATCGTTACATCAAAATTTGTATAAATTCATAAAATCTATAAAGAAAAAATGGAGAAAATCAACATTTAACTTCAAGATTTTTGAACTTCAATTCACAATTATTAGTAATTATTGCAGGCAGAAATATTATCAGCTGATTAAAAATAGTTGCAAAATTTTTGTGATTTATTAAAATCAGTTGATTTATAAAAAGAGTTCTCCAATCCTCTATTGAGAATGAAATAAATTAGCATCCGTTATTTTATTTCCAGCAGTTTGACCTTGTTTTTTTAAAACATGAAAACAAAGATTTCGGAATAGTTTTTTAATAATTATATTTAATTAATCAAACTCATATTAAAACAATATAATTTATTTTATTGTGAGTTTGATTTCATCTTTATATAACTTTAGCAATAAAAATACAAATTTTAATCACTCATAAAATCCTCATTGAAATTAATTATTATTAAAGTCCCGGCTTTCATACCACCCATCCTCAATTTCCCCAGCCCCTCGTAAAGTCACGGATTACTCGTCGAAATTCGCAGACAAATCCCATGCCGGTGCTGTCGACTTCTCTTCCTTCTCTGACGTTGTTATTTTACATTTTTCATCCGATTAAGGTCGCATTCCGTTTTATCGTTAATTAGCACCAAGCGACGTCCACCGTTTGAGAACGGAACTGGAACGTCTGGAATTTATCGCCTCTTTTGTGCCTCGGTCTAACGCGCTGCAAAAGGGCGAGAGCACTTTAAAGTGTTTTTGGAAACACGAAACTCTCGTGTCCAAAGTATGGGTTATGTGTGTGTACAGAGCGGTGTAAAAAAAGGAAGAATTTTTTAATAAGATATTGTCAAAGGATGTGGAATATCGTTCTCGGCTTTCGCGAGAGGAAATTAATTGAAGTGGTTGTTGTGACATGGAATATTTTACATTAAAGTTTGCATTAGTTTAGTATTGAATTTTAATGAATGAAGTAACTGCTTGATCGTAGACTCAAAGTGAATATGCAGAGTGTATTTCTACAACAATAAAGTTATGTGAATAAGTTGCTTTCCTTTGTCTTTGCTTTTGTAGAAAGCCCACGCTGGTCGCCTAAAGACAGAAATCTTACACAAGTAGAAAAAAAAATCCTGATAGGTGATTCCTTTAACTCTTCCCTCTCATTTCCATACATACGGTGATTTTCTTTTACTTTCCCGATATGTAAAACAAAGCGAAAGTATTGCTTTCGTAAACATTTTCAAATCAACATTTTTACCGGAAACATCCGTTTTGAGGTCTCCTGAGTCGATTAAGACCATTTTTGAAAATCGTTAAAAGTATTAAGATAAAACTGTAAATTCAAAATAAAGCGAAATGAAGTTTCCAATTGTTTGCAGAATATTTAAAAAATATAAAAACGAATCAAATTAATATCGACTTTCTGCAAAAATTAAGTCTCGTTGAGACTTATCCAAATATTCATTGAAACAACTACTTTCCGAGGTAATACTCCGAATATTTGGAAAAGTCTTAACAATACTATATACAGAGAGTTTTATGTAACACCGAACATTTTCATAACGAGATTTTTTTAAGTATACACAAGCATACATTGTGCATGCTCCGACGCTCGGTTTATTTAAAGATTTAAAGCTTTAAACGAGTGTTTTCCACTCCCAGGTTAAGCATGAAGTAAAATTTCGAGTTTAGAAAAGCCTGAAAATTTGGTTTGGTCGCGTAGCGCGAAGCGCGGAGCGGCCAAACCAAATTTTCAGGCTTTTCTAAACTCGAAATTTTACTTCATGCGCCACCGGTACAAAACACTGATGCAATGTAAAGTTTAGCGGTGTGTTTTAAATTTCGTAGTATGTCAGTGTTTTGTACCGGTGGCGCATGAAGTAAAATTTCGAGTTTAGAAAAGCCTGAAAATTTGGTTTGGCCGCTCCGCGCTTCGCGCTACGCGACCAAACCAAATTTTCAGGCTTTTCTAAACTCAAAATTTTACTTCATGCTTAGTCTGGGAGTGGAACACACTAATTTCAAGTTGAAAATTGAACTCAGTTAAAAAACAACAAGTATCTAAAGATTTACGGCATATACACTGTAACTGAGACATGTATACTTGAAAGAAAAACTACCTGTATGTACAAGTTGAGGCAAAAATTGCGATTGATTGGCTACAGTTTTTAATGGTCACATAGGCAACTCAATTTACACACAACTTAAAAATGCAAGATGTCAAATTATATTGGATGCATATATGTATGTAGGTTTTCGCGAGCAAAATACAACTGGCTGGAGTGTTTTGGGCTATCACTCAGTATATAAAAAAGCTCCTGAGGATGGCAGAAGTGATGCTGCCGAAACGTAGAGCGCAAATAAATCAACCGACGCGAGAAAAATCTTTATTCGCAAATAAAATATTCTATTACATAAACATTCATTATGGTATTGTATTTATTTCATATTGCGAAAAGGCTATCTACCTGAGGTCTTTCTGCCTAGGATTAATTAAATAATGTTGATTATGAGGTTAATAAATGAATAAATGATCTGGTTCTGGTGCAAAGGGGAGTGTGCAGTTCTGCACTGCACTTAGGCCTCATTGGGCCCATTGTGCCACCTCCCGTAGATCACCCATCCTCAGTTTAGCCAGCCCACCTTGTTTAGGTATTCTAGCATAGCTGAGGTGGGTAGATCTCTTATGTAGGCCATTGTAGGCCATCTATCACCCAATATGGATTCCCTGATTGACGATAGTGCCGGGCATTCACAAAGAAAATGCCATGCAGTCTCGTCTTCCATACTGCAACCTCTACAAGATGGGGAGTCAACTATCCCCATCCTATCGAGGTGCCCGTTTAGTCCACAGTGACCAGTAAGGATGGCAGTTAAGCGCCTGAGATTCCCTCTAGCCAGCTGCAGGTACCGTTTCGCTGATCTCTCATTGGGATACACAAGTGTTTCCTTAGAGAGCTTGCAGCCCTCGATATCATCCCAACGCATCCTGAATTTCTCCAGGGCATTGGTTTGTAACATGTTACACAGGGAGAGAGGAGCTAACCGCACTAGCGGCTCCGGTGAGAGTAGATTCATCCCAGCCGCAGCTCTTGCCAGCGCGTCAGCTCTCCCGTTACCTGTGTCTGTATCATGCCCTTTCACCCAGCAGACTTCAATGTTGTTGTGCATTGCTGCCTGTCTGAGTTTCCCGTGGCATTCTATTTCAGTCTCTGACGAAGCATAGGCTTTCTGCAGAGACAGAATCGCTTGCCTGCTATCCGTTAAGATTAGTATGGCTACATTTGTCACCTTGCGGTTTATGATGTACTCAGCCGCAAGTGTTATTCCCATCAGCTCCAGTTGCGTGATGGTTCCATGAATTCCCATCGGAACCTTTGCTTGGATTTTTAGGGTTTTAGAGAAAACTCCAAGGCCCGATCCTTCTCTCCTTTTAGATCCATCTGTGTAGATCCTTATAGCAGACTCTCTCATCCGCTTAGTGGGTTGAACAGTAACGTTGTAGGGTGTGTCCCGTATTAGCGTTGGTACACAGCAGTCATTAACAGCCTCTAAAAGAGGTATATCTCTACAGACATTCCTCCAGAGGTGTCCTCTAACTTCCCCACAGCTGTTACTGTTCCAAATCCCACTGCACTGAAGGCGAAGTATAGTCGCCACGTGGGTATCAAGTGGTGGAAGCTAGCATGGCGCCTGTTACACTAAGACAGACTGTCCGTTGCACTTGTGAGAGTTGCTTCCTGGTGGTCTTCTGTTTGGTTCTGGGCCACTAAACTGAAGCTCCGTAAGTCAGCATGGGCCTTATGACAACTGTGTACAACCACAGAGTCCTGCGTGGTTTCAAACCCCAGGTTTTCCCCACTGCCCGACGACATTGCCAGAAGGCCCTTATAGCTTTGTCTGTTTTGATGTCGATGTGCGCTTTCCAGCTCAGTTTCCTGTCGAGAGTGATGCCCAGGTATTTCACCTCGTCGCTGTACTGCAACATCGTATTCAATAATTTTGGTGCTTTTTTCGACACCTTCCATTTCTTGGTAAACATGACCATCTCCGTTTTGGTAGGGTTTTCCGATAGGGAGTGATCATTGCACCACCTAGAAACTATGTTTAGAGCTCCTTGCATCTGGTCGCATAGGGCGTCTTCAAACTTACCACATACTAATATGGCCAGATCATTAGCATAGGCTGTCACAAACAAGCCTAGTTGCTGAAATTCGTCTAGTAGGCTGTCCAGAACCATGTTCAATAATAGTGGTGATAAAACACCTCCCTGAGGACAGCCTCTGTCAATTTTACAGGTTAGCCGTTCCCTTCCCTGTTCCACTGCGACTATACGATTGGCCAGTGCATTGCCAATCCATTCAATAAATGATGTGAGATTATTAAATTAATGACTGATGTAGGAATAAGAGTGTTTGAAGGATAGTGGATTCTGGAAATTCGCGTTTGGGTGGGATTAAGGGATATCTGGTTTGACAAAATAGTTTAGGATGCGTATGTTTGGAGGCGTTTTAAGAAAACGTTCGATTAGATATGGATAGCGCTCATTCATAGGTATTATTTGTGCCTTTTCCAGCAACATTTCATTGGAGGGGTTATGTAAAGGATTTAAGGGGTGGCGGATTTTTGTGTTATGTGGAGGGAACTTCTTTCTGCAATAAGGATGTTGTTAAGAGATCTAGGATTGGTGAGAGCAAGTAAGATAAAACCGTAGTCGAGTATCGGCCTGCATATGCATTTGTATATTTTGACGGCGGTTTTTGATGATATTCCACGCTGTTTATAGGTTAAACCTCTAAAGTGGCGTGCTCTGGTTTGAATTTTATTTTTAATTATTTTGGAGTGGAGAGTAAAGGTGAGTTTGGGATCGAAGTTTATGCCAAGGTATTTACATAGGGGTGAAGGGGAAACTTGGGTGCCATTGAGGAGTATTGTAGGGGAATTAAGAGTTATTCTGTGGTTGGGAATTAATAGTTGGGTTTTGGTGGAATTCAAGGATATTCTTCATTTAAGGAACCAAGATTTGTAAGGAGGACATTACGGAACTGAGGGTAGGGGCATGGGTTGAAATATTTGGGATTTTGGTTGTACAGATCATGGGTATATATACTGAAGAGTAAGGGAGATGTGGGAGAACCTTGTGGAACACCTTGGTATGGACAAAATGAGTAGGATAGGTGGTTTTTAAATTTAATTTGTAAGGATCTGTTGGATAAGAATTGATCAAGGATGCGTAATAGATATGTAGGGAGATTGAGGACTAGACATTTATGTAATAATCCCCGGTGCCAGACCGAGTCAAAAGCTTTTTTGACATCGAGGAATAGTACAGCTGATTGTTTGTTTTTGAGATGGGACGTTTGGAGATTGGATGCCAGGATTGTCAATAGAAATTCGGTGGAGCGTTTGTGCTAGAATCCGAATTGGTATTTAGTGATATATTTGGAGATGTGTCAGCGTATTTGGTATTTAAGGAGGGATTCGAATATTTTGCCGAGGACTGGGAGTAATGTGATATCAACAAAACTATATTTTTGCAGAAAGTCGATTTTAGAAGCATAGGACCATTTTTTAGTGTAATAGTAAGTCAAAACGCCCCATCGCAAAACGCTACTGACCTGGGGTACTTATTTTCTGGAATTGGAAACACTCGCTTGAATCATCAAATTAAAAGCTGTTATAAAAACAACGAATATCTGAAAATGTACTTCGAAATATCGTGATATGTACACCTAAAAGAAAAATCCCTTGTATATGTTTATTAGAGGAGAAAGCTAATATTTAAAATGTCGGTCGATTACAAAACGTGGCATGTCGTAGTGGCCGGCCGGTGCCTGCCCGTTGTGTTATGCTAATTTTCTGCAACACGAAAATGCAATTTTTATAAATTACGGCCGAAAATCCGATGAATATTTCATCGGATTTTAATGGATTGGAATAGCGCCGCATAATTGGATCACGTCAGAAGTCACAGCGTTCTCTAGCAAAACACAAAAAAAAGATTATTTTATGGGCCAAATAGAAGGTAACGAAAAATATAATAAAAAATTAACGGTTTCCCGTGCACGTACGCCACGTCCGAATCGAATTATTATTCATGTTGGAAAAAATGGAATATTCAAAAAATTAATATTTGAGAATGGAATATTTGGATATTTTAAAAACTATGGACAGAAATTTATTAAAATAAAATTTATAAAAAAATGATGAATAGAAATTTATAAAATCCACCAATGTTAATATTGACTTTCTGCAAAGTCTCATTGGGACAAGTCTCCAAATATTTATTGAAACAGCTACTTCTCGAGCTAATACTCCGACAGATATTGAATTATACAATGAATATTTGAGTTACACGACAGATTTACTGTTCTATGCATAATTTATATGCAAAATGGAACATCAGGTCAAATTATTCTCTCATCAAACTAAACGAGCCAACAGGAAATAAAAAATTATTTTTTATTTGAGTCATTCAATCGACGAATGACTGAAAATGTACAGCGTATAAAGTATATTTAAAAAGAAAAATTCACAGTATGTAATACAATAAGTCATTTATAGAAATCATAAAAAAGAAGTGCAGAATTTTACCTAAAATCAACTTTTAGAGTTACCTCTATAATTGCTTGGCCGTTAATGGGTTAAGCAGAATCTGCAAAATATTACAGATGAACTAAAAGTGAGTACATATGATGTTCTCTATTTTTTTTTCAATTTAAAAATGATTATCAAAATAATGTTATAACGACATATTTTTCATTGGATATAACACCAGTATACCGGTAGGCAAAAATAGTGTGGATGTTTTGATATGGTCCCTACATTTGCAACTGAACTTTTGATTGTAAATTTATCGACGTTTTCAGGTACTGCTAATTCGATAAATTTGTGAATCACAATATTGTTCTGCATTTTTGGCGTATACCAGTATTCCGGTTTACCGGTTTTCTAACCGCTATAATTGGAAAACCGGTAAACCGAAATACTGGTATACCAGTTAATCACAAAAAATGCTCTCCGAAAGGTTTCAGTCATTTTATTCAAAAAAGCATTAGATACTAATTGTTTTATTGAGTTATGTGGAGTATTTAATGACAATAAAACACACTTTTATTCCTTACTTCACTTTTATTTTTATTCGTTAGATGTACATTTCGAGTGCAAAGCACTCATTATCAATAACTAATGGTCTTAGAACTAGGTGCGCAACTATATAGTTGCGCACCTAGTTGTAAGACCATTAGTTATTGATAATGAGTGCTTTGCACTCGAGATGTACATCTAACGAATAAAAATAAAAGTGAAGTAAGAAATAACAGTGTTTTTTATTGTAAGCATTAGATAGATGATGAAATCAGTGTTAAATTGATGTTTAAACATTTTTTGGGACTTAAAAATTATGCATAGTACGGGCAATCAAAATTACATGCCCACCAACATGTAATTTTGATCGTCCGTACTAGACACAATTTTTAAATCTCAAAAAATGTTTAATCATCAAATTAACGCTGATTTCATCCTCTGTCTAATACTTTTTGAATAAAATGACCGGAACCTTTTGGGGAGCATTTTTGGTGATTAACCGGTATACCAGTATTCCGGTTTTCGAATTCTTAAAAATGGAAAAAGTTGAATATTTTTTTTTTCTTGTGGAAATAAATGACTAAAATTGTTTCTAATGTTAATAAGAGTATCTATGAATTTTTGTAATTATTTTAAAACAAAAGAAAAAATAGTGAATGTCTGGATTTTTTTTATCCTTACAAATAGTGCAAATGTACGATGAAAATGTTTATTATTTAAGAAAATCTGAAACAACATTGAGATTTCCTCATTGATGTTAGAAACAGCTTTAGTGAAATATTTTCGTGTTTAAATAATATTTCACTCAAATTACTGCTTCTTAATATCAAGTTAATTATGTTAAAAAATAAAATTGCAACTTTGCGTATCTAGCATCAACACAATATTTGTGTTTAAAAGACGTAATTAACATAAATTTAAAGCGTATTTAATTCTTAACAAAATGCCCTAAAACAACGTTGAATTGTTTTAAAAATTTAATAATATATCAACGTTTTCATAAAAAAAGCAAATTTCCTAATTTTTCTAATTATTGCAATTAAAGTTCGTTATTTTATAAATTTACGAGTGAATTTATTATATTTAAAAAAAAACAAAAGATAGAGAATGAAATCAGCGTTAATTTGATGTGTAAACATTATTTAAGACCCTAAAATTGTGCCTAGTATGAGCGATCAAAATGACATGTTGGTGGGTTATCTATAGTTTAAATTTCTTAAAAATTGAAAAAGTTGAGTAAATATTTTTTTCTTGAGAAAATAAGTGGCTAGCATTGTTTCTAATGTAAGTAAGAATATCTGTGAATTTTTGGGAATTATTTAGAAAAAAAGAAAATTTCCTAATCTTTCCACTTATTGCATTCAAAGCGCGCAATTTTATAAATTATCCAGTGGATTTTTTACAGCCAAATGGAATAAATTGGATAATTAATAAATGGGGGCGTGTTAAAAAAAAACGCTCGGACGGGTCGATTGGTATTTTTAGTTGCGCTTTTTTTCAACAACAACTTTTTATACAGGGTTCGTCATGTAACAGTGGCCAATACCAACTTTCTTTTTTTAAATGCAATACCCTGTATAAATTCAATTTTTGGATTCTTCAGAAAATTCTAGACTTAATTTATGTACAATGTCCTATACCTATCTTCAATTGTTTCGGAAATATTAAGTGGTTTCATATTTATTGCAAAAATTAACATTAAAAAAAAAAGAAAATGATTTGATTATAAAAATTCGCTACAACAACTCAATAATTATTTTCCATTAAAGTCTTGATAATGAGAAAGTAAGCAAAAACCATTTCAGCGTTCCTTTCTAACCGATATGAAATAAACATAAGCTATAAATAATTTTGTTTACTTTTGTTAAAACGCATGGCAGTTTAGTTGTCAGTGTTATAATCGTTTGAATTTCGTTAATTGTATATCAGAAAAATGGTCTATTTAGCAGAAATGCACAAAATAACAATTCTTCAGATGATTGGTTATGGAGAAAAAAAAATGTTCAAATTTGCCGCCTATATCCCAAGGGACAATTAGTAAAATAGAAAAGCAGTTTCGCAAACTTGGACATGCAAGGCAGATAAAAAAGCAGCTGCCAATGCAATAAGTGATGATACCAAATTAGATATTATGCTTGAGTTTGAGGAAAACCCACATACTTCTAACCGACAAGCAGCCACAATGTCCGATGTTAGCCATTCATAGATTTTTCGAACATTAAAAGAAAGTAAAATGCATCCCTATAAAATGATACCAACTCAGAAGCTCATGGAACACGATTTTGATAGGAGAACAAAATACGTTCTCCAATCAAAATCGTGTTCCATGATGGTATCATTTTATAGGGATGCATTTTATTTTCTTTTAATGTTTAAAAAATTTATGAATGGCTAACATCGAACATTTGAACAAACGATGGCAATGTTAGATAGCAGTGTGATCCAATTAGAACATGTTTTGTTTTCTGATGAGTGCACCTTTACACTCGACGGAAAATCCGCACTGGATGCAAGAAGAACATACGCAATACCCTGTAAAGGCTAATGTTTGGGCAGGAATTGTTGGAGAACATATTATAGGTCCCATTTTTAATAATGGCAATTTGAATGGCGATAATTATTTAGCACTACTCAAAAATAATGTCAAGCCAACTTTGACAAACTTATATCCTGATCCAGCAAACCCACAAGTTCCAACAAATATGATATGATTTCAGCAAGATTCAGCACCGCCCCATTACCAAATCAATGTCCGGAAGTACCTCAACCCAATATTTTCAAATCGGTGAATAAGGAGGCGAGGATCGATGGAATGGCCAGCACGATTCCCTGATCTGACGTCATTAGACTTCTCCTCATGTCAAAAGTGTTGTGTACAAAACTAAACCCCTCGCCTTAGCTGACTTAAGAAGACAAATACCGCGTTCGATTAGATCCGTCACGCCTGAGATGTTGAGTAACGTTAGACGACATTTCTATTTAAGATTAGGACGTTTGCGGCGATCATTTTAAACATCTCCTACATTGACTTTAATGTTTTATTTTTTGTTCTTTTTACATTATCAAAAAATAAACAGTATTGCTTATTAGATTTTGAATATGTTGTAGCGAATTTCTGTAATCAAATAATTTTCATTTTTTTTAGTTAATTTTTGCAACAAATCTAAAAACTCTAACACTTTCGAAACAGTTAAAGATAGGTATAGAACATTGTACATGAAATATGTCTAGAATTTTCTGAAGAATCCAAACATATATTATATATTATTCAAATACAGAGTGTTGCACTTAAAATAAGAACGTTGGTATTGGCCACTGTTACATGACACACTCTGTATACAAAGTATTAGATAAAAAAAATGCGCAACTAAAAATACCAATCGACGTATCCGAGCGTTTTTTCGAACACGCCCTCATTTATGTATTATCGTATTTATTCCATTTAACTGATACACACTGAATAAAAAAAAACTGAAGATAGGGAATGAAACTAGCGTTAATTTGATGTGTAAACATTTTTTGAGACCCAAAAATTGTGCCTAGTACGAGTAATCAAAATTACATGGTGGCTTTATCTATATTTTAGATTTCTTAAAAATAGAAAAAGTTAAATAAATATTTTTTTCTTGAGCAAATAAGTGGCTTAAATTGTTTTTAATATTGTAAAAGCATCTGTGATTTTTTTGTATTTATTTAAAAAATAAAATAATAATTGTGAAAATATGCTATTTTTCTATACCATACAAAAAGTGTAAAGATTTGCAATAAAAACATTATTTTTTAAATAATTTGAAAAAAGTCTCAGATGTTCTCATTGATGTCAAAAAAACTTAATAGGTTTATTTTCTTGTATAAAAAAAGTTTTATTATTATTTCCGATATTTAATTCCAAATTATTTATGTTGAAAAAATTAAGTTGCAAGTTTGCGCATCCAGCATGTACACAATGTTTGTGTTAGAAATACGTAATTAACACCAATTAAAAGCGTATTTAATTCGTCACCCAAAAATTGTGCCTAGTGCGAGTAATCAAAATTACATGATGGGTTTATCTATATTTTAGATTTCGTAGAAATAGAAAAAGTTAAATGAATATTTTTTTTCTTGAGCAAATAAGTGGCTGAAATTGTTTTTAATATTGTAAAAGCATCTGTGATTTTTTTGTATTTATTTAGCAAATAAAATAATAATTGTGAAAATCTGCATTTTTTCTATACCATACAAAAAGTGTAAAGATTTGCAATAAAAAAAAATATTTTTTAAAAAGTTTGAAAAAAGTCTCAGATGTTCTTTTTGATGTAAAAAAAACTTGATTGGTTTATTTTCTTGTATAAAAATATTTCCGATATTTAATTCCAAATTATTTATGTTGAAAAAATTAAGTTGCAAGTTTGCGCATCCAGCATGTACACAATGTTTGTGTTAGAAATACGTAATTAACACCAATTAAAAGCGTATTTAATTCTAAACACACTGCTCTAAAACTATGTTAAGTTGTTTTGAAAATTGAACTATATACCAACATTTTAATCAAGAAAGCAAATATCTTAATTTACTCACTTATTGCATTTGAAGTACGCTATTTTACAAACTACCGAACGGAGATATTTATTCAAAAAGCAGGAGATAGAGGATTAAAGCAGTGTTTATATGATGGGTAAACATTTTTCGAAACTTTAAAATTCGGCCAAGTACAGGCAATCAAACATACATGTTGGTGCATTTATCTATGTTTTAGAACACTTGAAAACAAAAGAAAGTTGAGTAAATAATTGTTTTTCTTGCGGAAAAGAATTGGCAAAAATTGTTTTTACTGTTAATAAGAGTATCTGTAAATTGATTGGAATTATTTAAAAAATAATAAACAAAATTGTGAAAATTGCATTTTTGCCATACCTAATTTTTTTACAAAAAATTCAAATTTGCGATGAAAATTTTCATTTTTTAAAAGATCTGGAATAATTCTGGTCTAAAGCAGTGTTTATTTGATGGGTAAACATTTGTCGAAACTTTAAAATTGTGTAATGTACGGGCAACCAAATATACATGTTGGTGCATTTATCTATGTTTTAGAGTTAGTTCTTAAAAATAGAAAAAGTTGAATAATTATTTTTTTTTCTTGGTAAAAAAAATTAGCAAGAGTTGTTAATAAGAGTATTTGCAATTTTTTTAGAATTATTGAGAAAATTATAAAAAAATGTGGAAATTGCATTTTTTTGTAAAAAAAAAATTCGTAAAAACAGAAAAAGTTGAATAATAAATTTGTATGGGGAAAAAATTTTCTAGAATTGTTAATAAAAGTATCTGTAAGTTGTTTTTTTTAAATTTAAGAAAATAAAAAAATTGTGAAAATCTGCATTTTTTTGTTAAAAAAATTGAAGATCTGGATTTTTCTATACCTTTTCATATCCCTTACAAAAAATGCGAATTTGCGATGAAAATTTTTATTTTTTGAAAGATCTGAAAAAATTCTGAGATGTTCCCCTTAATGTTAGAAATAGCATGGGGAGGTTATTTAAGCTTTTATATAAGAAACAAAAATTTAGAATTTTCTGTTTTTTTAATAATATTAGTATTATTAAATAAATGACATTATGTAAACCATCAACAAATTTTATCAGTCTTTTTTTGAAGAAATGAACAAAATAAATTCAAAATAAAATAGACCACTTCGAACAACTATCGAAGAAATTACAAACAATAATGGACGCATGCACACAAAAATTATAAAGAACTAGAGAAAATCCATGGATAAATGATGAGATAATCAAACAAATAAAACAACGAAACACAATGCAAAAGAGACATCTAAAAAACCCAACTAACACAGTACTAATTACTTGTGCTGCGGATATTTTTTTAAATTTTTTAAATGGATATTAAATTATTCACAAAATAATCGTCAATAATAATTATGAAATAAAATACTCTATTTTTAATTATTTTAGAAAAATACAGACAAATTTAGTTTGATTGTGTTTTCATTTTAATAATTAATTTTTATTTGGCCTTATAAAACATTGATTGGTTTGGAATTTTATTTTATTGATTATTATATACGTAGGAAATCATTTTTATTTTCATTTTAAAATTCAGACTAATAATGGGGCAAGTTAAACACTTGTATTGTTCCATGAAACAATACATGTGTTTAACTTTACCCAATGTGAAAACCTGGTTCAATCAAGAAAGTAGCAGAACAAGTATCGAATATATTCAGACTAGTATTTGTAAATTTAATCAAAATCCGAAGTTTGAATCATTTGTAGTATTTTAATATTGTTTTCTATCTGTATATTGAAATAGTATGTATATTCAATATTAATAGTAATTTATTATATTTTAAAAAATTATGCGTTTTGACTCTCTTAACTGTTTAACTGAATATTGTACCAATTGGATTCATTTGATTTTATTGAAAAATAAACGATTTTTTCCCTAATTTTGACCTACAGAGAGTTTTATTTAACACCGAACATTGTTATAACGAAAATTGCTCTTTTAAGTGCACATAAGCATACGTTGTACATTTGCCTACGCTCGGTTTTTTAAACGAATTTAATTTTAAGCTTTAAACGAGTGTTTTCCACTCCCAGGCTAAGCATGAAGTAAAATTTCGAGTTTAGAAAAGCCTGAAAATTTGGTTTGGTCGCGTAGCGCGAAGCGCGGAGCGGCCAAACCAAATTTTCAGGCTTTTCTAAACTCGAAATTTTACTTCATGCGCCACCGGTACAAAACACTGATGCAATATAAAGTTTAGCGGTGTGTTTTAAACTTTGTAATAAGTTAGTGTTTTGTACCGGTGGCGCATGAAGTAAAATTTCGAGTTTAGAAAAGCCTGAAAATTTGGTTTGGCCGCTCCGCGCTTCGCGCTACGCGACCAAACCAAATTTTCAGGCTTTTCTAAACTCGAAATTTTACTTCATGCTTAGTCTGGGAGTGGAACACACTCTTTTCAAATTTCAAATTGAACCCAAAAAAAAAAAAACAACGATTATCTAAAGATTTACGGCATATACGCTGTAATTGGGACATATAAACTTGAGAGTATGTACAAGTTGAGGTATTAATTGCGATTGATTGGCTACAATTTATAATGGTCATATAGACAACCCGATTTACACATAATTAAAAAATACACGCGGGTCGTGTACCCACTTCAAAACAAACACTTTACACATAATTTAAATAGATTTATGAGTTTCCTAAATAGCATTAAAAAAAAACTGAAAGATGTCAAATTGTATTGGATGAAAATGTTCGCTGTTACATAATACTCTCTGTATATTATATTGTGAAGACATCAAAAATATGCAAGAAATTATTCTTTTATAATAAGTATACATATCCCAATGTATTCGCTACAAATGTCCAGGTATTCGATGTGTTTGTAACTGTTCAATTTTAAGCTTGTAACGATTGTTTCCACTCCCAGATTAAGCATGAAGTAAAATTTCGAGTTTAGAAAATCCTGAAAATTTGGTTTGGTCGCATAGCGCGTAGCGCTACGCGACCAAACCAAATTTTCAGGATTTTCTAAACTCGAAATTTTACTTCATGCGCCACGCGTATAAAACACCGATTTAAAGTAATGTTTAAAAACACATACATTATCTTAAATTAGAATAACCGGGAACTGTAATAATTATTATAGTGGCCTAAACAAATACCGGTAAAAAAATCGGAGAATTACTAGTTAATATTAGAGAGCATTTTTTGGTAGACAAAGAATACAATATAAAATCATATTGATTCAGCTTGATATTTGCACTACTCATAAAACTCCTGTATTCATATTTTAAAATAGGCTTCCATGTCTTTTGTGTGCACCCCCTCAGATATAAACCAATAATCAAGTGTATTTATGTAGATAAAGCAATATGTCAAGTTTAATATCGAAACCCCCCAATCAATTAAACGAAATCCGAGCCGCTAAGAACCCAAACAGAAAAGAAACACTTTAAACCCCCATAGGCCATATTCCCGCAAAATCCCCCTCGTGTTTACACAATGGGGTCTGTCTGAGTTAATTTGGGTGGCGCGCATTAAAAATAATTCCCCTGTAGCGAAATTTATAATCTTACATCAGACTTTCAACCCTCTTTTGTTGTCGGCGCCCCTCCCTCTTAAAAAAGTTAGAGGTTAAAAGGTAAGCTCCCCGTAATAACGCAACTAATGCACGCATTAATAAACTGGCAGCACACGCACTGGAGTTAAAAAAAAAAAAAAACAAGTGAGAGGAAAATGCGGTCCATTAGGGAAACACCGCCTCTGACTTAATCCGGGTAGAAATGTTTATCACGCCGACTGTCACATCCAAACCCCCCTCGCGTTCCTAAAAGAAAATATGGATTTTTAAGAAGAAGAGAAAAAAAAGGAAAAAATCAGAATTTCTCTTAGAGATTACATGGGATTATATCATGTTATCATAACGAGATTAACTCGCTTTTCTTTTGTTATTCCTAACCCTGAAAATGTATCACTTTATATAAGTTGTTTGTATTTTTGTTTACATTTTCACGAATAGTTTTTCGTAATTTTATATAATATAATTTTTTGTGAGCTCCTACAATATGGTTGTCTAGTATTAGTAGATAATATACTTGCCATTTTTTGACAGATGACATTAACATTTAATATGCATCAATTAGTCACTTGTAATTTGTCATAACTGAATATTCAGTTGACTAATATTCACATTTGATTGACAGATTAATAATAAAGTATGATATGATTAATGACTAAATTATCCATGACTAATTTAGTCGTTAGTTATAGTCATTACTAAACATTATGTGCAGCTTTATTATTATTAATCAATTTAGTTACTCGAAATTTTTCATGATTGGAAATTTAGTTAACTAATATTCAGTTGACTAATATTCACATTTGATTGACAGTAATCGATATTGGTGTCTATGATCATAAAGGCATATTAACAAATATCATTATTGAAAACAAACCTCAGCCCAAAACCAAAATAATTCGTCCCATTGCTGATCAAGGCAGCATCAGTCTCTATAATTTACTGAGTGATACGGTGTGGCCTAAGTTGGAAAATTTGGCTGTTAACGAAGCATGGGAGTTCTTTTTACAAACTCTAATTTCTCACGTTAATATATCCTACCCGTTAAAACTAATTAAACATAAATCACACAAAATTCAAATAAACTGGTTTTCTCACAAGCTTCGAGAAATGAGGAATAACTTAAACCTTATTAGAGAGGCTTGTCGATATTCACCCACACAACAACTTAAAACGCATTATAAAGCGGTTTTAACTACATATAAAACTGCGATAAAGGACGAACAAAAATTAGCAAATGAAAGATATATTAATTCATCTTCCAATCGTAATAAAGCAATGTGGGAAATATTGAACTCTAAACGCCCAACTAACAATAAATTGCAAACTGCTGTGGGCATAACGGCGGAAAATCTGAATGTCTTCTATGTGACAGCTGCCGATAACATCATCAGCACAGTTACAGATACCGATACGAACCCCATTGAATTAACAGCCAAATCTCTCAACAACCACTCCGGTAACTATTTGAAATTCGCTTTAGTTTCTTGTGACTATAATGAAATTAAAATCCATGGGTAGTACGGACATTCATGGAATTAATCTCAAAATAGTAAGAAATATCATTGATGTTATTATCAGTCCATTAACCAAATTAATAAATATGTGCCTCTCTGAAAACGTATTTCCTGATATATTAAATATCGGAAAATGCATCCCCATTTTTAAAAAAGGTGACCCTTCAGATGCAAACAACTATCGACCAATTCTAATTTTGCCAATTTTTTCAAAAGTAATTGAGATGATAATGCTTGAACAAATCAATTTACATCTAGACCATAACCATTATATAAATAATGCTCAGTTTGGCTTTAGAACTGGTCGATCGACAACGATGGCTGTTGACACGTTTGTTAATGACATTATTAATGGCTTTGAACAAAACAAGGTAATTACAACTAATCTGTTAGATCTAAGTAAAGCTTTCGATTGTGTAATGCATGACATTCTACATCGCAAGCTTTACTTCTACAACTTCGATCCTAGTGTCATTAAATTAGTAATGTCATATTTGACTGAGCGTAAGCAAATTGTCCATCTAGGCGATGTCAGGTCAGGAGTAGCAGATCTAAAGCATGGGGTACCTCAGGGCTCTGTTCTTGGACCACTGATTTTCCTACTGTACATCAATGATCTACCATCTAATACCATACACTCCTCTTTGATCATGTATGCAGATGATACGACTGTATCTGCCAAGGGGGTAACACCTGAACAAGCTTCTGCAGATCTACTGGATGACAAAAAGCTTATTTTGGACTGGTTTAATTCAAATAAACTAAAATTAAATCTAAGTAAAACAGTCGAGCTTACTTTCTCATTAAAGCCAATTCCACTTTCGCCAGTCAAGTCTGCAAAACTTCTTGGTATAGTCATTGACCATAAATTAACATGGGAATCTCACGGACACGAACTAAAAGTAAAACTATCAAAGAATATGTTTCTTCTCCGAAATCTCAAGGATACGGTTTCACTAGCAATGGTTAAATCAGCTTTCCATTCCTTAGTACAATCTCACATACTATATGGCATTATTGTGTGGGGTCACTCAACAATAATGAGCGATATTTTCAAGCTCCAAAGAAGAGCAATTCGTATAGTGGCTGGATTGTCCTACCAACAAGAATGTCGTGAAGCATATATTCAACTCAAAATCTTAACTGCACCTTCCCTGTTCATACTTGAATGTTTATCTTACATTAAAAGAAATGAATACTTACTCTCGAAAAATAAAGCCATCCATGAGTATGAAACCCGCAAACGAGAGGACTATCGCTACAAATCGTTTCGCTTATCCAAAGCTAAAACGGGACCGCGATTTCACTCATTTCGGTTATTTAACGTCTTACCTGATAATTTGAAATGTCTGCCGCTTAAAGCCTTCCAATCTCGCATGAAACAGATTCTGATTGACAATGCTTTTTTTTCCTTAGATGAATTTATGCATACAATGAGTATCGATATCTTTACATGTTAAAGGTTATTAACATAAGATTATTTTAATTTTCTATGTATTATAATATATTCTATGATGTAATTATTTAATTGTATTATTTTTGACGTGTGTAAGACTGTTATTGTTATTAGCACGAATAAATATTTCTATTCTATTCTATTCTATTCTATTAATAATAAAGTATGATAGATTAATGACTAAATTATCCATGACTAATTTAGTCGTTAGTTATAATCATTACTAAACATTACGTGCAGCTTTATTATTATTAATCAATTTAGTTACTCGAAATTTTTCATGATTGGAAATTTAGTTAACTAATATTCAGCTGACTAATATTCACATTTGATTGACAGATTAATAATAAAGTATGATATGATTAATGACTACATTATCTATGACTAATTTAGTCGTTAGTTATAATCATTACTAAACATTATGTGCAGCTTTATTATTATTAATCAATTTAGTTACTCGAAATTTTTCATGATTGGAAATTTAGTTAACTAATATATGCAGCTTTATTATTATTAATCAATTTAATCACTCGAAATTTGTTATGATTGAAAATTTTGTTGACTAATATTCGCATCTGTTTGTCAGGTTAATAATAAAGTATAACATGCTTAATAACTAAAGTATTCATGACTAATTTAGTCGTTAGTTTCAATCATGACTAAAAATTGAGTCAGCTAATGCCCAAATCTGTTGTCTTATGTTATGAGTCATTGTTTAAACGTGATTATTGACCTAATTATTTATCAGTACCTATTCCTAAAATAAGCCTATCGATAAACCATGAAATATTCGTGTATTTTCGATTAAACCAAAACCGTTTTGTCGTGTCGCTGGTCTTCATAATTAAACTACGAATGCGTGACTTTGATGTGGCGTGCGGAGGATCGGAACCGGCACGCGTTTCCGGTTCGCCTCGCCCCCCGTTCGAAACGTGTTTTCAATTTTCCGATTGCCGACAATAATTAAACACCATTTCGCTAATTAAATTTTCAAAGACCGTCTCGATCCGACGCGATATTAATAATTCCCACGGTTCACACAACCCGATTTCAAATCGACGACTGACCAGATTTTAGAGACTAAAAAAATCCATACCGGGTGTTGACTAGGAATAGGAAATCCCATGTACATTTTGAAATGTTCAAATTTTGACTCCCCTATTTATTTTAGAAACAAACTGTATCTACCTTTTTTGTAGAGGGAACAATTCTGAATTCGTTCGTGTTAACTTTTATCACTTTACGTTTCTCTAAGATAAAATAATAAGAAAAAAATTATGTGATTTTATAAAAATAATGACATGCCATGGAATTGAAACAACAACTGCGGAAGTCAAAATGGCAAAAGATATCGTAGTCACTTGATTAAAGTAAATGTTTTATAAATGATTTACACTAAACGAGAAAAATGTCATTATATTTATAAAATCACATTACTTTTTCTTAATTATTTTAGCTGTTAATTTTCTGACATTCGTTGATTTTTAAAAGAGTTTAATTTAAAGCTTTAAACGAGTGTTTTCCACTCCCAGACTAAGCATGAAGTAAAATTTCGAGTTTAGAAAAGCCCCGTGAAAATTTGTCGAGGGTCGCGCAGCGAACCGAGACAAATTTTCTGGGCTTTTCTAAACTCGAAATTTTACTGCATGCGCCACGCGTATAAAACACAGATTTTAAGTGAAGTTCGAAAATACATAAATTTGACAATATTATAGTGTTTTATACGCGTGGCGCATGAAGTAAAATTTCGAGTTTAGAAAAGCCCCGTGAAAATTTGTCTCGGGTCGCTGCGCGACCCTCGACAAATTTTCACGGGGCTTTTCTAAACTCGAAATTTTACTTCATGCTTAGTCTGGGAGTGGAAAACACTCGTTTCAAGCTTTAAATTAAACTCTTTTGAAAATCAACGAATCTCAGAAAATTTACAGTTAAAATAATTAAAAAAAAATAATGTGATTTTATAAAAATAATGACATACCATGGAATTGATTCAACAATTGCGGATATTCCCTGTTTATTTTTAAGTTCAACTTAAAGCTTTAAACAAGTGTTTTCCACTCCCAGACTAAGCATAAAGTATAATTTCGAGTTTAGAAAAGCCCCGTGAAATTTTGTCGAGGGTCGCGCAGCGACCCGAGACAAATTTTGTGGGCTTTTCTAAACTCGAAATTTTACTGCATGCGCCACGCGTATAAAACACAGATTTTAAGTGAAGTTCGAAAATACATAAATTTGACAATATAATAGTGTTTTATATGCGTGGCGCATGAAGTAAAATTTCGAGTTTAGAAAAGCTCCGTGAAAATTTGTCGAGGGTCACTGCGCGACCCTCGACAAATTTTCACGGGGCTTTTCTAAACTCGAAATTTTACTTCATGCTTAGTCTGGGAGTAGAAAACACTTGTTTAAAGCTTTAAATTGAACTCTTTTGAAAATCAACGAATCTCAGAAAATTTACAGTTAAAATAATTAAGAAAGAATAATGTGATTTTATAAAAATAATGACATACCATGGAATTGATACAACAATTGCGGATATTCCCTGTTTATTTTAAAGTTCAACTTAAAGCTTTAAACAAGTGTTTTCCACTCCCAGACAAAGGATGAAGTATAATTTCGAGTTTAGAAAAGCCCCGTAAAAATTTCTCGAGAGTCGGCAGCGACCCGAGACAAATTTTCACGGGGTTTATCTAAACTCGAAATTTTACTTCATGCGCCACGCTTATAAAACACTATAATATTGTCAAATTTATTTATATGTCATTATTTTTATAAAATCACATTATTTATTATTTTTATAAAATCACATTATTTTTTCTTAATTATTTTAGCTGTTAATTTTCTGACATTCGTTGATTTTTCAAAGAGTTTAATTTAAAGCTTTAAACGAGTGTTTTGCATTCCCAGACTAAGCATGAAGTAAAATTTCGAGTTTAGAAAAGCCCCGTGAAAATTTGTCGAGGGTCGCGCAGCGGCCCGAGACAAATTTTGTGGGCTTTTCTAAACTCGAAATTTTACTTCATGCGCCACGCGTATAAAACACTATAATATTGTCAAATTTATGTATTTTCGAACTTCAATTAAAATCAACGAATGTTAGAAAAATTATTTTAACTGTAAATTTTCTGACATTCGTTGATTTTCAAAAGAGTTTAATTTAAAGCTTTAGTCTGGGAGTAGGAAACACTTGTTTAAAGCTTTAAATTGAACTTAATAATAAACAGGGAATATCCGCAATTGTTTTATCAATTCCATGGTATGTCATTATTTTTATAAAATCACATTACTTTTTCCTAATTATTTTAACTTAGAGAAACGTAGTGTTAAGTGTGAACATTACTAAATTTAGAATTTTTTCCTCTAAAAAAAAGTAAATATATTTTGTCTCTAAAATAAATAGAGAAGCCAATATTTGAACACTTTAAAACTAACATGCGATTTGCTATGTTGCGTCCGCCAAGTTAACACCCGGTATATACATGTTTTAATTATAATTATAATTATAATTACTGCCTTTATTTATTAAAACGAAAAACATACAATTATAATTTAATCTTTGATTTGGTTGGCGTTCACTTTCTGGTACTTCGTCATAACGATATAATTAAAACACTTAACTTTGTTTTACCACTTTTATTTTACTTTTCAGTGACTATAGTTTCGACTACAAGCTAGTCATTATCAAACTAAGTGTCAAGGCACTTAGCTTGATAATGACTAGCTTGTAGTCGAAACCACAGTTTAGCGAAGACGAAGTTTAGTCAGGTGGTACCCGTTACTGCTCTTGCACTTAACTTACTAATTAAAACATTGTAAAATTAAAGAAAACAAAATGTAATGCCAAATAGTTATTCAAAATACACAAAAATATGCAAAGTTCATCAATTTAATTTGTCTCTGTAATAGAAATGTGTTAAATGCGTAAAGAATCACACTTTTAATGTTATAAAGAAATATCCATTTTATTTACAATTTGTTGTCATTAAATATTGTTTATCATAATTTGGCTATGCATATCGGCTTTTGAAGTGATGCAAACTTTTCCAACTTTTATAAACCTTACAAATTCCGACAATGTTTTATTGAACTGCCTCAATATTATTCTCACGAGTGTGTTCCACTCCTTGATTAAGCATGAAGTAAAATTTCGAGTTCAGAAAAGCCTGAAAATTTGGATTTGCCGGGGCGCGCGAGCGCGAGCAAATCCAAATTTTCAGGCTTTTCTAAACTCGAAATTTGACTTTATGCGCCACGCGTATAAAACCCTGATGTATTGTAAAGTTCAAAAAATATCCCACTTATTGTATTATTGAGAAAACTTTAATTTATTTCGATTAATGTATTCAAAATTTAAAAATCGTTTAATATATTAAGATAAACAACCTACATGATTTTTAAAGTTAATTGAATGCCTAAGCGAGTCAGATTTTGCTTTGTTACTTCTGCATGCTAGTAATATTCTATTTATTATTATTTGTCTAGAAGTAATATATTATAATTTTATAAAATTGTAAAAGTTTACACGTTAAATAAATTGCTAATAAAATATCGAAAGGAATTAATTTTTATATGCATATTTTAAAATTGTCAGATAAGTTAGGTAAAAGATGTTTTAAGTGCTTAAAATATAAAAAAAAACAGTTGCAACTGTTAGTATTTTATTTTCTTTTCTTTTGATGATTTAAAAGTGTGTGAGCGAGTGGGGTGACAAAAATATCCGAACTGGGTACCACCTGACCTTGCTACGCCACTGCAGTGATGCCAATCAGGGAACAGCACGCACCCTAGTATTTATTGAATAAATAATTAATACTGTTGTATCCTTTCTTCACACTTTATAAAGTGTGAAGAAAGGATACAACAGTGTTAATTATTTATTGATTGTACTCTTTACGAAACTCAAAAACATATATCGACTAGTATTTATCAAGATAAATTCAAATTCAAAACTATTTGAATTCGAGAGAATAAGCTTACGCTTCTTATAGTTTGCACACTTTAAACATAATATATAAAATTACGAAAAAACTATTGGTGAAGACGCAAACAGTGTCTTAATTAATAAGACAATTTAAAACGATAAATAAAAATCAAATTAAATAAGATTTTAAATATTTCATTGTATAATTCAATATCCGGAGGTGTATTTGCACGGGAAATAGTTGTTTCAATTGATATTTATCGTCTTAAATTGTCTTATTAATTAAGACACTGTTTGCATTTTCACGAATAGTTTTTTCGTAATTTTATATATTAGTATTTATCATTTAATTAAAATTTATTATATAAGGTTAAAATACCACGTCGTATTCAATAAACATAAAGAATTTGAAGTTCGTCGACTTTCCGCACATCCCCTCGGTATTTGAATGCGTGTCCTCTCATTAAATTCTCCATACGCGACAGAGCGCGGTGTCAATTTCGAAAATTGGATATCGCGGATGCCGGAGACGCCGCCGCCACTCACACACACACACACACACCCACCCTCGCATACACACACACTCACCTCGAGAGCGATCTTTCCTTAAGCGTCGCGACGCCCCAGTGTTTCAACGAAATGCAGATATCCGCGGGAATCCCTCATCGAATTTATTTTGGGGAGTGCGTGTCTCCCCTCCGACACTCACCTCCCGGGGTCCTGGGGGATTACATCCTTCAAGAGCGTCACGACGCTCCTGCCCTGGATACATTTAATAATGCCTTCTATCTTGCGAGAGACGCTTCAAAATAACGTTTGATACTTAATGGAATTTGGATAATCTAAGTGATGAGAATTATGAGATTACCTACAAAGATTATAAGTAACAATAATTGAAGGGCTCCGTCGTATAACGGCGCTACGCGACCAAACCAAACTTTCAGGCTTTTCTCAACTCGAAATTTTACTGCATGCTTAATCAGGGATTGGCAACACTCGTTAGTAGCTTCAAACTGAACTCATTTAAATAAAACAACAAATGTCTCAAATTTCATACGCATCTGGGATACGTAACTTAAAAGTAAAATGTCCGGTATGTTTACGTCTGCAATCCCACTAATAAACATTCTCTCGAGCCGCCACTGGTGTGTATAAATGTTTAGGGTAGTTTTTGCCCTATGAAGTAGCCTTACTTACAGCGAACCTGCCGCGAATTTTATAGCGATATTTTTTGCGGCGGCCAACAACAAAGTCGGAATACAAACGCAAAAATAAGCTGACCTTGTAAGTACCCGGATACCAACAAATTACACATGACTACTAAAATGGTTATAGATGTTTAGTTTTTTTCTGGATTTTAAAATGCACAATCAATTGACATTTATAATAGTCATTTTGTGAGTACAATAGACAAGACTATTGACAGTAGATGGCGTTCACGTCGTCAACCTAAATGTAAATTACATATGACTATTAAAATTGTCAATTTATAGTGCAATTTGAAATCCAGAAGGAAACTAACCATCTTTATTCATTTTAATAGTCTCATATGTAATTTACATTACATTAACGATGTGAACGCCATCTACTGTCAATAGCTGTAACGATACTAGTCAAAAATTGGCAGCAGATGGCGTTCACATCGTCAATTTATATGAAAATTACATATGACTATTAAAATGGTTATAGAAGTTAAGTTTTCTTACTGATTTCAAAATGCACAATCAATTGACATTTATAATAGTCATCGACAATGCTATTTTTTTCTGAATTCAATGATGTATCACACATATAGTTTATTGTACAGGATGGGCGAAACTCGATGTCTCAGCTCTATTATATGAAAAGGAAAAACGATAGAAATAATCTGAAATCCAAAATCAAATGACAACAAAACAATATTTGTCAACTATAAGTTTAATATGACTATTAATATGAATTTAAAGTGGGATAATCACATAAATAAAATTTTGAAAAAAAACTCGACAACAATAGGAGCACTATGGAAAATAAGAAAATATATACCCGAAAACAGAAAGAGAGCAGTATACCATGCCCTATTTACTTCCCCCATTAATTACCTATCCAATATATGGGGAAATACAACCGCCAAAAACATTCAGAAGCTACAACTTCAACAAAACAAAGCACGGAAAATACCGTACATACTAAATAAAAGAACAAGAACGCAAAAACTATTCGAAATCACGAAAGAACTAGATATAAAAAAACTAATAACTTACAATAACCTATTACTTATATACAAAATACAACATAACTTAATAAAAACAAGGATCAAAATTAAACCCAACAAACAAATACACAGTTATAAAACAAGAAGAAAATCAGACCTCGAACCGATAAATTCAACACCAAAAAGTACACGCAAAACTTGACGACAGACACGATAAACATTTTCAACAAACTTCTATTCCATTCAAAATAAAAATAAAAAACCTACTAATAAATAACGAAATAAACTGACCGAAAATATGAAAATGTAAAACTCACAAGAATCCTTCAATACCGTTAGCCCGAGATCGGGTACTACCCAGACATCACGAGGCGAGGAAAGAAGGAATGAAACCCAAGGTACCAACTACAATGAGGCGCAGATGAATACAAATAATTTTAACTTATGTTACTATATATATATATATATATATATATATATATATATATATATATCATTGTAATTGTACGAAATAAACTCTTAAAAAAAAAAAAAAAAAATATTGACAGATGCGGCTTTGTTATTTGCATCCAAAGGCTACTTGTTTAAGTCGTGACAATTGTGAATTTTTGATAATACTTTCTTTTAAGTTTGCTTTTAATTTTTTAACGAAAGAAGATAGCAAATTTTTTTCTCTACAAAGTTTATTCAGAAAAATTAGCTCTTTTGAAATATCGAAAAATATAGGTATGTTTCTGGGAAAAAAAATGTCGATGACGTCATTACTTCAGTTTCAAAATTTAGAAAAATATGCAATTTTGGTTTAAAATGGACCTTACTCAATCCCATTTATGAACCTCTTTTCAGATTTTTTCTATCGTTTTTCCTTATCTTATAATAGAGACATCAAGTTTCGCTTACCCTGTACATTTTATATGTAAAATGTTAATCTTTTGTTTTTGGTAAAGACTGCCTTAGAAACAGTTGAGTAACTCACTTATTTGATAACTCCTAAGACCCATAATTTGCTTACATATCACCCCTGAAGACGGGCATCCGACGATATATATTTTACCAATTGTGACGTATTTTAAACTAAAGAGTGTCTTCCATTCCCAGACTAAGCATGAAGTAAAATTTCGAGTTTAGAAAAGCCCAGCGTAGAAAATTTGTCGAGGGTCGCGCAGCGACCCGAGACAAATTTTCGCGGGGCTTTTCTAAACTCGAAATTTTATTTCATGCGCCACGCGTATAAAACACTGATTTAATGTAAAGTTAAAACCTCACTGAAAACCAACCCAACTTCGATATTTTTCAAAATTGAATGTGTTCTTTTCTATCCATGCTGTAAACCTTCAGATATTCGTTATTTTCTTATAAAAAAACTTCGATTCCATGTAGTCCTTCGGTCTCCGAAGACCATGATTGGCCCTTCGAGCTGTAGCCTTTGTGAAACGGTAATAAACTTAGTAATCTAGAGTGATCCTTCAATTTGAAACTTCTAAGAACGAGTGTTGTCCACTCCCAGACTAAGCATGAAGTAAAATTTCGAGTTTAGAAAAGCCCCGCGTAGAAAATTTGTCGAGGGTCGCGCAGCGACCCGAGACAAATTTTCACGGGGCTTTTCTAAACTCGAAATTTTACTTCATGCGCCACGCGTGTAAACCACTGATTTACAATAAAGTTAAAAATATATGACGCTTAGATGTGATGATGATAAATGTTTACCAAGATGTAAATGTCAGATACGTTTTAATAAATGTTATTGACCTAAAATTGTACACGTAGACATAATTCTCGACTTTATTTTACAAATGTCGTATTAATTATAATTACATTTTGAATAACTTCATAAACATCAAATAAATCTTCCTATCAAATCCACCCCAAATGTTATTTGTTATTAATGTTAAAATTAATCTATATTAGATATACAGGGTGTTTCACATAAAGTGTTGTAGATCCATAAGTCAAAATCTATGCGTCGTATGAAAAAAAGGTTTAAATAAAAAGTTATTCGTTGCAGTTGAACTAACTAACCCTTCAAATATCAATCCCTCCAAGTCTCCCCCTGTTATGGAGGCTAGGGGCAACTTCAGAATTTTAAAAGGGTACCCTCGTTTTTTACGGAATCAGATTCTACATTAAAAAATAGACACTTTTTATCTGAAACATTTTTTTATGTTCTCTATTGATGGCGCTGTAGACGATAAAGCTCTTTCAATGTAGCTTAATGAAAATAAGGTATTACAGGTTCATAGGTCAAGATCTACGCGTCATATTTAAATATAATTTATATTGTAAAAAGTATATTTATTATAGAAATGATGAAATTGCGTTTTTTTTTAGCAAAATAACAAATTTAGGAGGAGTCAGAATCAATATCATCACTATCTTCTTCGTCATTATCTCTGATCACAGCATATGTAGTTTCTCGTGAAGTTTGTTCATTGAGTTAGTTGGGCATTCGAAGCATTCCTAATACTACCTCATTCAATTGTTTTTTCGTCTCTTTGGATTTTTTTCTATAACTACTGATTAGAGGGTCTGATGATACAAGCAACCAGTTAAAAATGTCCGTATTTGTATCTAATCTTGACGTTTTTCTCGAGTGGTACTGTCTGAGCTGTTTATAACTTTTATGGCTTGCTTCTATAACGTCTTCTGAGAGCAGACCTACAGGCAGTGGAAGCGATTTTATTATGTCAGCCCCATGCATCAATAACTTATGGACACTTGCACTCATTTTATACCATCCATAAAGTGTAGTCGCCAACTCCGCGGTCGTGAAACAATATATTTTAAATAGTCCTTCGTTGATATAATGATCACACGATATAACAGTAAGAATATTAGACATTCTTTCAATCAAATTTTTATCTAAGCCTGTGATCCGGGAACTCACTTCAGGGTTTTTGAAAAATTTTCTTGCCGTGTTCCCATCATTACTGTTACCACCGCCTTGTTTTGGTAAATCGACAACAAGACCCATTTCTTTATAAAAATCCTGACATATTTTATTCTTTCTCTCTTTAACTTGTTCTTGTGCTTCCTTTTCTCTGGCTTGCCATTGCTTTATCTCCAATTTATATGCTATGTGTAAAAAGTATTCGAAGCTTCGCAGGTACGCATGCAAAACAGAAAGACCGAATTTATATGAGCTTTCGTCACAGGCCCTTTCTTTAATCTTTTTTAAATCGTTCATGATTGTGGGCGTGGCTTTGCATACATTACACGCCTGTGTACTTTTTGTTTCAGTTAAGACGTTGACTGTTTTGCCGTCTAACATGGTGCAAATGAGCACATGCCTAAACTGAATTGTTTTGTCTCCCAGGGTGATATTCGTTGGCTGCAAATTGCTCATTTGATATTTAATTTCGTCGTATTCGTCTTTCGTATTTTCGCCATTTTCTTTTTTTAATTTAAATGAAATTGGACGGCAGTATCTGGTGGAAGAAGCGGTGTGATTTTTCCAATAAATTTTTTTTATATAACTTTAATTCTTTTCGGATAATTCCAGGGGCACAATTGTACATAAAATTATATTAGAATCCGCATAAAATGTATTGTTAGTGAAGTTTTGCTTATATATACTGTGTCCTCCACTGCCATCTAGACGCCACTTATAAATAATTTCAAGAGTGTTGTTAGTGCCGCCCATGTTTTCGATAATAACTTGCGACTGAACTTGTGCAAGTCTTTGCACAGTATGGTCTAAAAGATCCTGTAACGGCACCACAGTTTCGTTCTCAGATACTCTGACAGTCAATGGGTAACATTTTTGTTTTGCTTCTGATACCACGTGATATGATGGATATATATCAGCCCCTCTAGATTTTGCTCCTAGCCGCATCGTTTTATAATCTTCTTTTGTCAGATGAAAATCAACTATGAGACCTAATACTTCTTTAGCACTGTATGGCCTTACATCCTTAGAAGACGATGAATCGTGAGCCTTTTTCATCATTTTCAAACGTTTAGGAGTTGCACTTAATGCAAGTCCCATTACCTTCGCCGCACTTCTTTTGCCCGATTTCACTAAACTTAAATTTGTAGCCGAACATAGATTTTCTAAACTTAGATTTGAAACAAGAGGCTTAAGTTTTCTCTGTTTGCTGCGATCAGAACTGAGTTCAAACATTTTTCTTGGCCTGCCTCGGCTCATCTTCGAAACAATGGGTTGTGCCATTGTAGGTGAATGTATGCCTGGGATTTTCAACTCAACACTGAGCCAATTTACGTTGTTATTGTTGAAACGTTCGTACATAAACTTACATTTACGCCATTTGGACAAAAGTTTGGTCACAAACACTTTTATGACATCTTTTATTTGTTTTAATAAAATGTCAGTTGGGTCATTTACACCAAACTTGTCCAACACGTATTGCACTAATCGTTCATTACACTTGAATGACGAAAACTGATAGAAATGTTCATCTCTTAATTCTAAAAATAGTTCATTCCTATTTAATTTTCTTTCTTGAAAATTATAGTCATCATGAGTACCTGAAAAAAGGTTAAATTTTAACAAGGGGGGAAATATGGGGATGGGTTTATTGCTTCCCTGGAATCATCAATGTTTGTAGTGTCTTACAAAATATACAATTTGACGGAACTATGCGGAACTTTTTTTAAACATCAATGTATAGCAGTTTATTATGCGATTCTTTTCATTTACGTTAGTCCTGAACAAAACTTATTTTACAACCTAATTGTTTAAAACTTTTTACAAATAAGATATTGTACATGTAAATACATACTTGGTGCAAAATTCTGCATCCTAAAAATGTCTTAACTTTTGAGCACATACGCGAAACAGCCGTAGTTAGGAGGTCAAATATTGAGCGTTGCATCGACTTCTGTCAACCGAGTGGAAAGAGAGATGTTTGACAGGTACCCGCAACGAATAGCATTGTTTTTTCACAATTGTTTATTTGTAGTATTGTGACTCGATAATCATAGAATACATACTAAGTGGTTTTTGTTAATTTTGAAACATTTGAAAATTTTATTTTTGTCGTCGTAAATTTGTAATCTGGCCCAGTGTGCGCCGGCTGAAAACAGATGGACTACCTGCTAATATCGGGTTGACATTGACACCCAAAAAAATGCGGTTGGTGTTCATAATGGATTACCTCTTGAGTTCTCGGTCTCTTTCCCCTTACCCTCCAGCATTTTAGGAAAGAGATAGAAATTGGAAGATTTTATACTTGTTGGTATGGTCGCGTCCTTGCAGCTTCAACTTCTGTGGGTGAACACAATTCTTGACTTACTAACAAAAATTAAATGCATGTAAGATCGACCGTTGCCATTTTCAACTCCCCTCATTATCACTAAATCGCGGCCTACTTACAAACTTTAATTTTTATTTACCGGAAAGCAAATACATAAATTTAAACACACACACCAAGAACATATAAATAAATAATTCAATACAGATATCAGCACAATAAAAACGTGGTAGGAATAATAAAACTGTATAACAATTTAAGAACAAACCAAAATAAGCGAAACTTTACAACGATTTTAATTAGCGCAGTGAGGTATTGTAGGAATCAACAAAGAAGTCAATATTGACTTCGTTGGCGTTTCTTAATATACGCGTAGAGGTTGAGTGTTGAGCGTAATCCGCCGTTCAAAATGAAACGTTTAATGTTGGAGTTGACTGTATTCGACCATCCTTTCAGTTTTTTTCTTTATAATGTGACTTCGATAATTTCTTGTCTTAGTAATCGTGATTACTTAACAATAGTTTTACAAGACTGACATTATAGGTTGGAGGAGGACATTGATTCTAGTACAAATGACCGTCGGGACGGATTGTGACGTGCAGACTCACTCGAGATTAATTAACAGGTGATTAATATCGGTTTAATTAGTGCCGTTAATTCAGCGCGTTGATAACGTGACAGCGGACACTGATTCATCTACTAGGGTGCGTGCTGTTCCCTGATTGGCATCACTAAAATTTACACAAAAAAAACCCGATACATTATGTGGAAATTTGATGAGCAGACAAGTAAAAAACCCTGACATGAATGACTGCAAAATTAAATGGAGTGTATCTTGTATAAATTATTCTATTGTCTATAATCGTTTTGAGCTCTAAAGTTTCTTGCTCCGCAGTAGTTACACCACTGGATTTGTAAGTATGGTAAAAATGTGAAAACATAAAAAGCACATTTTTATCATTTTAATGCCCGGTATTATAAACGATTAATAAATCATTAGATAACTATTTGTAAAGTAAATTTATTTACGTAGTAAACTAATAGGCAAATAAAATTGCGTATTAGAAAGCAAACCTACCAAATAAATAGCAATTCTAGAAATAAATAATTTATTTAGTAGATTACCGACCGCAAATATACATTTATATTGTGGCGATAGATAGAACCACCAATTTTTAAAATTGAATTGTCAATCTTTCAAATTGAATTGTTAATCAGATTGTAAATTTAGTATAATTTCTAATAATTGTGGAAAATTACCGTGAAATGGATAAGAATTACACAGAACAAGAAAAAGAAAGCTTATTAGAAATTATAAAAGACTTAAACGAGTGTCTTCCACTCCTAGGCTAAGCATGAAGTAAAATTTCGAGTTTAGAAAAGCCTGAAAATTTGGTTTGGTCGCGTAGCGCGAAGCGCGGAGCGACCAAACCAAATTTTCAGGCTTTTCTAAACTCGAAATTTTACTTCATGCGCCACGCGTATAAGACACTGACTGATTTCAAGGGAAGTTTACTTGTTCACAATATTTCAGTGTCTTCAGTGTTTAATACGCGTGGCGCATGAAGTAAAATTTCGAGTTTAGAAAAGCCCGAAAATTTGGTTAGGTCGCTCCGCGCTTCGCGCTACGCGACCAAACCAAATTTTCAGGCTTTTCTAAACTCGAAATTTTACTTCATGCTTAGTCTGGGAGTGGAAATACTCGTTAGAAACTTCAAATTGAACGTTTTTAAAAAATCGACGAACGTCTGAAAATTTCCAGCGTATATATAAAGCAATAAATTCTTCAAATTTTACAACGCATCGGAATATGTACACTTAAAAAAATCTTCCAGTTAAAATATTCATGCTTTTCTAAACTCGAAATTTTACTACATGCTTAATCTAGGAGTGGAAAGCACTCGTTTAAAGCTTCAAATGGAACTAATTTAGGAGAAACATGTGCATATGTATAAAAATTCCTGATTATGTCAACGTGTTGCTTCTGACATGAAAAACTCTAGGTCTTCGACGCCTTAGAATTTCTTGTGGTTCAAATTAATCACTTTTAGAGAAGAAACTATAAGCGAACTTAAATCTGACACGAATGATATGGTAGACATAATAACCGTACTGAAATTAATAGTTATAATAATAATAATAGTTATAATAATATAATGCACTTTTGACTTTTAACTGTCAAATTATTTAGAGAATAAAATTCACTTGGTAGAATAACAAACAATTAATTTACTGAGGAGATTAATTAGCCAAATAAACTTATTTTGTGTTTATAATACCGAAATCTTTATAATAAATTAATTTATTCGTAAAGTAAATTTTATTTAGAAAATAAAACGTTTTATAATACAGAGCATTAATCTATTAGTAAAATTATATGACAAAAATCGCTGAATATTTCTGCAATAATTTAAAAATGCATGACTTCTTGATGTCCAGAAGGAAGCATAATTTAATCAGAATAGGAAACCTAAATAGTTTGCTCACAGGGCAAAAAAAATAAAAACTCACTTTTCTTAATGAAATGTGCAGCTTGCAATTTTAAACGAAATTTATCAAAAGCAACGGGCCATTTTTCTTCGGCGTTTAATCGACTTTAGACTGGCGCACTGGCCTGTACTGGCAGACCGTCCCTACTCCCATCTCTCATCCAGAAAGAAAGTCCCCCCAAACGGAAAATGATTGCAATAAAACGTCCCTCCATAAAACGTAACGTAACTACGACAAAATACGTCTTCATCGTCCTTCGCAATAAAACGAAGAAAAGGAAGCAAAAACACACACCTACCTACCCAAAAGAGCGCAGCCCCCCAACTTTTATGTGCACTTTTTTCCCCAACCATTTCACCCGCACGCCCGATAAAACGCTAAAATCGTTTCCTTGTACGTCAGAGTTCCGGACTAATTCCCGAAACCCGAAAATTGTTACTTAATAAGTTCCCCAAAACAGAAACTTTTACTATTTTACTAGATAACTAGATAACTGCTATTTCTCTACTTGCTTAAAAGAATGAGGGCTTTTGTTTCTTTTTCCTCGCTCTTTTTTTTTTAATTAAGTTGAGGCGGCGTTCTGGATTACGACTGCATAGGCGGAAATCGCCGCGCAATTTTCGCGAAATAACTTTTCCCCCGATATTAATGCAATAACCGGGGGGAGTTTGTGTTTGTTTCCTTTCCTGTTGGCAGGATAAAATTTTATTGTGCAGTTTTCGTTTCTCTTTATTCCTTATTCCAGTTTTATTGCGGTGTATGGATAGTTGATGGGATTTCGTGTAACTTCATTAAGGAGTTACTTTGTTAACATTTTTATCATCACATCTCGGAATTAAGAATGCAAGAAGAAAAATTGGGAAAATTAATAAAACACAAAATGTTGAATTTTTCCCAGATTATTACACTTCTCAGAATTAAGATTTGTAAGAGAAAAATTAGTAATTATAAAAATTGGCAGGATTTCTGGAGTTTGCAATTTATATCATTTTAGCATTTTGTATGATCTTATGACCATTTTAAACGAATATTATAGAATTCGTTTATTTTTACGTTTTCTTGGAAATAATTCAAAAACTATTGATAGGGTATTTTCAGATTTTTACAGATTTTTAAAGAGCAATGTTTACATAATATTCACATAAAATTTCAAAGAGATATTTCAAAAAATTATCAAGATATGAATCTTTCAAGTGTTTAACTTCCCGAAAAATCTTATAAAATAATGTATTTTTGCGTTCAATTGGAAATAACTCAAAAACCATTGATAGGGCATTTTCAGATTTTTATAGATTATTAAAGAGCAATGTTTACTTAATATTTACATAAAATTTCAACGGGATATTCTAAAAAATGATCAAGATATGAATCTTTCAAGTAATTATCTTCCCGAAAAATCGTATAAAATTAATTTATTTTTGCGTTCAATTGGAAATAACTCAAAAACTATTGATAGGGTATTTTCAGATTTTTATAGAATTCAAAAGAGCAATGTTTATTTAATATCCACACAAAATTTCAAAGGGACATTCAAAAAAATTATCAAGATATGAATCTTTGAAATGTTCATGTTCCCAAAAAAATCGTATAAAATGTATCTATTTTATGTTTAATTGGAAATAACTCAAAAACTATTGATAGAGTATTTTCAGACTTTTACAGATTTTTAAAGAGCAATATTTAAATAATATTCACATAAAATTTCAAAGAGATATTCCGAAAAATTATCAAGATATGAATCTTTCAAGTGTTTAACTTCCCGAAAAATCTTATAAAATAATGTATTTTTACGTTCAATTGGAAATAACTCAAAAACCATTGATAGGGTATTTTCAGATTTTTATAGATTATTAAAGAGCAATGTTTACTTAATATTTACATAAAATTTTAACGGGATATTCCAAAAAATTATCAAGATAAGAATCTTTCAAGTGTTTTTCTTTCCGAAAAATCGTATAAAATTAATTTATATTTACGTTCAAGTACAAATAACTCAAAAACTATTAATAGGGTATTTTCATATTTTTACAGATTTTCAAGGAGCAATGTTTACTTTATATTCACATAAAATTTCAAAGGGATATTCCAAATAATTATCAAGATAAGAATCTTTAAAGTGTTTTTCTTTCCGAAAAATCGTATAAAATTAAACATTAAAAGTGCGATTCTATTCGCAACCTACAACAAGTTAGTCTTACAAAGACTATATCAAACACTCATTGAAACAACTACTTCCCGGGCTAATACCCCGACGGACATTGAATTATACAACAAGTGTCTGCTGTTACATACAGTAACCTACTGCAAATGTAAAATTTGGGTCAAATTATTTAGGCCATCTATAGACGCGTTTCGAGATTTATCTCTCATCAGTATAGCTTCGCCATTCCCTCTAAACAATTTGACACCTTAGACTGGCGGTCACGTTACCGTTCAAACATAAGTATAAATGAAATTGCCAATTCTTGGTTGCAGAATACTTCAAACATTAAAAGTGCGATTCTTTTGGCAATCTACAACAAGTTAGTCTTACAAAGACTATATCAAACACTCATTGAAACAAAATGAAACAAATGTTTCAATGAGTGTTTGATATAGTCTTTGTAAGACTAACTTGTTGTAGATTGCGAAAAGAATCGCACTTTTAATGTTTGAAGTATTCTGCAACCAAGAATTGGCAATTTCATTTATACGTATAAAATTAATTTATATTTACGTTCAATTACAAATAACCCAAAAACTATTGACAGGGTATTTTCAGATTTTTACAGATTTTAAAAGAACAATGTTCACTCAATATTCACATAAAATTTTATAGGGATATTCCAAAAAACTATCAAGATATGAATCTTTCAAGTGTTTATCTTTCCGAAAAATCGTATAAATTTAATTTATTTTTATGTTCAATTGGAAATAACTCAAAAACTTTTGATAAGGTATTTTCAGATTTTTATAGATTATTAAAGAGCAATATTTACTTAATATTCACATAAAATTTCAGACAGATATTCCAAAAAATTATCAAGATATGAATCATTCAAGTGTTTAAGTTCCTGAAAAATCGTATAATATTAATTTATTTTTACGTCCAATTGGAAATAACTTAAAAACTACTGATAGGGTATTTTTAGATTTTTATAGAATTCCAAAGAACAATGTTTACTTAATACCCACACAAAATTTCAAAGAGAAATTCAAAAAAATTATCAAGATATGATTCTTTGAAATCACGTTCCAAAAAAATCGGATAAAATTAATCTATTTTACGTTCAATTGAAAATAACTCAAAAACTACTGATAGGGTATTTTCAGATTTTTATAGATTTTCAAAGAGCAATGTTAACTTAATATCCACACAAAATTTCAAAGGGATATTTCATAAAATTATCAACATATAAATCTTTGAACAGTTCATGTTCCCAAAAAATCGACTAATATTAATCTATTTTACGTTCAATTCGAAATAACTAAAACTATTGATAGGGTATTTTCAGATTTAAACAGATTATTAAAGAGCAATGTTTACTTAGTATTCACATAAAGTTTCAATAGGATATTCTAAAAAACTATCAAGATATGAATCTTTGAAATGTTCATCTTCCGAATAAATCGCACAAAATGAATCTATTTTCACGTTTAATTGGAAATAACTCAAAAACTATTGGTAGAGTGTTTTTAGATTTTTACACATTTTCAAAAAGCAATGTTTACTTAATATCCAAAATATTATGAAGATATGAATTTTTGAATTGTTGATGTTCCCAAAAAATCGGATAAAATTGATCTATTTTACGTTCAATTGAAAATAACTCAAAAACTATTGCTAGACTATTATTAGATTTTCACACATTTTCAAAGAGAAATGTTTACCTAATATCCACACAAAATTTTACACGGATATTCCAAGAAATTATCAAGATATGAATCTTTGAAATGTTCACCTTCCTATAAAATCGGATAAAATTAATCTATTTTTACGTTCAATTGGAAATAACTCAAAAACTATTGATGATAGGGTATTTTCAGATTTTTACACATTTTTAAAGAGCAATGTTTACATAATATACACCTAAAATTTCAAAGGAATATTACAAAAAATTATCAAGATATGAATCATTGAAGTTTTAATCTTCCCAAAAAATTGCATAATATTAATTTATTTTTACGTTCAATTGGAAATAACTCACAAACTATTGATAGGGTCTTTTCAGATTTTTACACTTTTTCAAAGAACAATGCTTACCCAATATCCACCTAAAATTTTAAAGGGTAATTTAAGAAAATGTACTCACAATTATCGTTTCAAGTTTTTATTAATCCAAATTGTGCACAAAACGTGATCACTCCTCGAAGATTCACTCACAACTAAAACCTGCTTCGATTAATAAATGTATCAGTATTTTACCTTCCATTTATTTCTCGTCGAGTCTTAGCACAAATTTAACACATTAAAAGTGTGACTATTTACGCAATCTACAACAAATTTGTCTTAAAAAGACTAAATCAAACGTTCATTGAAACAACTACTTGTGTTTGATTTAGTCTTTGTAAGACAAACTTGTTGTAGACAGTGGCGGCTTGTGGGTTTTTCTAGTGGTGAGTCAACTTTATTTAAGAAACCATTGAATGAGTGTTCGGTGCAATATCGGGGACCCATTCAAACCATCCACACAATTTTTGCTACCCTTTAGCTGGCCCTTATTATTTTTTTTTAATTAATTTCTTATAAATAAAAAAAAAATAGAGTATAAACTCGCATGTAGTTACTTTTAGAAATTTAAATATCTGTAATGCATTTAAAAATGTAATTAAATTTAAAATTATTGTGCTTAATGTTATGCAAACTGTAAATATTTTATTCAAAACCTATCGTGTTGATTTTATTTTAAAAACTATGCTAAAAAAACTCTATTTAGTGTAAGAAATCTCCGCTCTTTAAAATTCCATTCTAGATGTTTTAAGCGGGTGCTCAATATCGAGTCATGTGTATCTGAATTTATTTTTCTCTTTCTTTCTAATTTAATCTAAATTTAGAGCAGTGTTTCTTTACCACTCAGAATTACTTAATAAAAACTGATGCAATGTCAAAAATTGGGAGCATTCCGAAACAGTGTGAATAATTTATTAGATTTGTTTTAATGAACTTAGCAGGATGTTTTTACTTTACTATATATAAATCATTGTTTTATACGCGTGGAGCATGAACTAAAATTTCGAGTTGAGAAAAGCCAAAATTTGGAATGTGAATGCTCTCATCGTCATAAACATGGGAGTGGAAATTTGATTGAGCCTTGTTAATTTTTCTGGATGGTCTTCCAAAAATATAATTTTCTCTGTCTTTTCTTTAAGCTTCAAACGAGAATTTTCCACTCCCAGACTAAGCATGAAGTAAAATTTCGAGTTTAGAAAAGCCCCGTGAAAATTTGTCTCGGGTCGCGCAGCGACCCGAGACAAATTTTCTGGGCTTTTCTAAACTCGAAATTTTACTTCATGCGCCACGCGTATGAAACGCTGATATAATGTGCGGTTCAAAATATACGTCTTCAGCATATTGCTTTAGTAGTATGCTTTAAACTTCACTTAAAATCAGTGTTTTGTACGCGTGACGCATGAAGTAAAATTTCGAGTTTAGAAAAGCCCAGAAAATTTGTCTCGGGTCGCTGCGCGACCCGAGACAAATTTTCACGGGGCTTTTCTAAACTCGAAATTTTACTTCATGCTTAGTCTGGGAGTGGAAAACACTCGTTTCAAGCTTCAAATTGAACTTAAAAAAAACAAGGAATGACTAAAAGATCTTAGAGTATTGGCTGAATTTGGAATACGTATACTTTAAAGAACAATTCCCTGTATCTGTTTGTTCCAGAGAAATATGAATAATTATAAACAATAATGAAGATAGCAATTAATTCTGACATTCATTGTTTTTTAAAGGAGTTTAATTTGAAGCTTTAAACGCGTATTTTCCACTCCCAGACTAAGCATGAAGTAAAATTTCGAGTTTAGAAAAGCCCCGTGAAAATTTGTCGAGGGTCGCGCAGCGACCCGAGACAAATTTTCTGGGCTTTTCTAAACTCGAAATTTTACTTCATGCGCCACGCGTATAAAACGCTGATTCAATGTGCAGTTCAAAATATACGTCTTCAGCATATTGCTTTAGAAGTATGCTTCAAACTTCACCTAAAATCAGTGTTTTATACGCGTGGCGCATGAAGTAAAATTTCGAGTTTAGAAAAGCCCAGAAAATTTGTCTCGGGTTCCTGCGCGACCCTCGACAAATTTTCACGGGGCTTTTCTAAACTCGAAATTTTACTTCATGCTTAGTCTGAGAGTGGAAAACACTCGTTTAAAGCTGTAAATTGAACTTAAAAAAAACAAGGAATGACTAAAAGACTGAATTTGGAATACGTATACTTAAAAGAACAATTCCCTGTATCTGTTAGTTTCAGAGAAATTTGAATAATTATAAACAATAACGAAGATAACAATTAATTCTAACATTCGTTGTGTTTAAAAAGAGTTAATTTGAAGCTTTAAGGGGGAGTATTTTTATAATTGTGCCAAAACTACCTGATGTTTGGCAATTTTTTTGGGGAAACTGAAAAGACTTAGATACTTGCGGTTTGGCACATTGTTTATTCATCTCTTGTCTACAAAATGGAATTTTTTCGAAGTATAATAATTTAAAATGGCGTTTATAATGGCGGCTCCGAGAAGTCATGTTTTGAAAATATTTGTTATCTGCGGGATGGATAGAAGCCGCAATACGTCACCTAGAAGCATGAAACCAAAAAATAAGTAAAGTTTAAACTCCAAGGAGGCATCTGAACCTAAGAAACATGAAAAAATTCCTTATAGAAACAAAATGGCGGCCGTTTGAAAAAAAGGTACGAATTTTCGCATGATTTTCTCAACTTTGACATGCCGTTAAAAACCGTTAGTCATCCAAATGTTGCGATTTTAAAGGTTCAGAGACCCATAAATTCAATTTCCTTTTAGGCAGTCAAAACTAGAAGTCGATTGGTTGAACGGTTCGCAAGCTAGAATTCACGCAGATTTGAAAAATCTTGTTTCGAGATAAACGCCTTTGAAGTTTGACAACTGCGGCGGAATTGCTACCTGAGCGGCTGGTCCGCGCTCTGGACAATGGTTCATTGAAAGCCGTATTGCGACGGAACTAATGCAAATATTCTTCAGACATGTGGCATTAGATTTATGTGATAAAAAAAATCGATATTTGAAAAAATTATAAAAATACTCCCCCTTAAACGCGTATTTTCCACTACCAGACTAAGCATGAAGTAAAATTTCGAGTTTAGAAAAGCCCCGTGAAAATTTGTCGAGTGTCGCGCAGCGACCTGAGACAAATTTTCTGGGCTTTTCTAAACTCGAAATTTTACTTCATGCGCCACGCGTATAAAACGCTGATTTAATGTGCAGTTCAAAATATACGTCTTCAGCATATTGCTTTAGTACTATGCTTTAAACTTCACTTAAAATCAGTGTTTTATACGCGTGGCGCAGAAGTAAAATTTCGAGTTTAGAAAAGCCCAGAAAATTTTTACGGGGCTTTTCTAAATTCGAAATTTTACTTCATGCTTTGTCTGGGAGTGGAAAACACTCGTTTAAAGCTTCAAATTAAACTTAAAAAAAAACAAGGAATATCTAAAGATTTACAGAAAATAAGCTGAATTTGGAAACGTATATTTAAAAGAAAAAAGATAAATATAAATCAAAATCCAAATTCTTCAGGCTTTTGTCAACTCGAAATTTTACTTCATGCTTAGTCTAGGATTAAAAAATACTCATTAGAGAATAATTAATAGTTTTTTCAAGAATTCCATTCATTTATAAAATTTTGTCGGGACGTCAAAGTGCTGAATAATCCAATTTTGATTAAAATCTGATTATTGAACATTTACGTAAATTGATAAAAATTATAGAACCTGATGACCTGCCAATATTTAGTTTGATTAGTGAAAATGTGAAAACTTCGAACAAATAAACGTTTACAATTTAAATATAGTCAAACTAATGTACATTTTGCTACATCTGGGGTACCTTAGGGTTCGCTTGCGGACCAGTTTTATATATATACTTTTTTTATAAATGACATAGGATTAAAGTTTTAAAACAGTAATTTACTTCTCTATGCTGAAATATGTATCGACGGGTATCCGACGATATATATTGTAACAGTTGTGATGTATTTTAAACTAACGACTGTAATCCACTCCCAGACTAAGCATGAAGTAAAATTTCGAGTTTAGAAAAGCCCCGCGTAGAAAATTTGTCGAGGGTCGCGCAGCGACCCGAGACAAATTTTCACGGGGCTTTTCTAAACTCGAAATTTTACTTCATGCGCCAAACGTATTTATTCAGGGGTGATATGTAAGCAAATTGAAGGTCCAGGAGTTGTCAATTAAGTGAGTTACTCAGCTGTTTCCAAAGCAAATGTCAAATACTAAATGTCAAATGTCAACTGGCAAATGTGAAATATGAAATATGAAATATGAAATATGAAATATGAAATATGAAATATGAAATGTGAAATGTAAATGTCAAATGTGTGGTTATTGTTTTATGCGGGTGGCGCATAAAGTAAAGTTTCGAGTATAGAAAAGCCCCAAGAGAAAATGATGTTTAAAGAAATTTTCAATATAATGTAAAAAAAGTCAAAGTGGTTGGAGAATTTTAATATGTAATTATCTGAAAAGAAGAAAACACTGAAATTAGGAAAGTACAGCTGAAACCTGAAATGGCAAGGCGATCAAATTTCGAACTCGGGGGGGGGGGAGGGCGCTTTAGCAGGATTTTATCTAAGTACGCTACGCTGTGAATTTTCAGCGTTTGATTTGATCTAACGAGTGTTTAAAATCCCGGATTAAGCATGAAGTAAAATTTCGAGTTTAGAAAAGCCTGAAAATTTGGTTTGGTCGCGTAGCGCGAAGCGCGGAGCGGCCAAACCAAATTTTCAGGCTCTTCTAAACTCGAAATTTTACTTCATGCGCCACGCGTATAAAACACTGACATTACGAAGTTTAAAACACACCGCTAAACTTTACATTGCATCAATGTTTTGTACCGGTGGCGCATGAAGTAAAATTTCGAGTTTAGAAAAGCCTGAAAATTTGGTTTGGCCGCTCCGCGCTTCGCGCTACGCGACCAAACCAAATTTTCAGGCTTTTCTAAACTCGAAATTTTACTTCATGCTTTATCTGGGATTTTTAACACTCGTTAGATCAAATTAAACGCTGAAAATTTACGGCGTAGCGTACTTAGATGAAATCCTGCTAAATCGCCCCCCGAGTACGAAATCTAATCGCCTAATCACCGCGCTATGATTATCAAAATAGTCGACTATTAAAACTGTCAAATTACATCCGTCATTTTTATCCGGTAATAATTAATTATTCATTTAAATTAACAATAAAACACTTTGTTCATTTTATTTCGTGTACGTCTTCAATTATCAAGCTAGGCGAACAAGACGCTCAGCTTTTCGCCGTTGGTACACTTGTCGCGCGGGGATAAAAACAAAAGCAATGCAAAACTTCTAGAAACAAACCGGCGAAAAATGTCACGAAAAATCGCTTTCTGGATGATTTTTAGCCGGAAAATCAACGATCCGCGCAATAAACGACGGGAATTCCAGGATAACCTATGTTTTAATGTTTCCGTTTTTCAAGTCCATCATATTGAATTCGCTGTTTTGTTTTTACAAAAATGAATAGCAATATATTTGTTTCAAGTTCCCATGAGTTTAAGGTTTTTTTTACAGCAAGAACCACCATAGATTGTGAACTGGAACTTTAAATATTATTAAAATATTCGGTTCTGAAAAACTTTTAATAAAATTCCGGAAACCGGAAGTAGTTGTTTATATAAAATGAATTACCGGTAAACCTATTAACAGGTTTACTTGTAAATTGTACATCATGTTTTCCAAAATGTATCGGTAATTCACTGTATTCTATCTGTTTTTCGGTAAATTAATGTAGCTGTTTGATTGTAAAACGTTTTATAATCGTAACTAAGTTCACGATTATTAAAACGTTTACTGCAGTGTTTCCCACATTTTTTTTAGCATGGCCCGCCTTCATGCTTAAACAAGTAAACACTGCAGTAGACGTTTTATTAATCGTGAACTTGGTTAGGTTAGGTTAGGTTTATATGGCAACAGCCGAGGCTGTTCACTTAGTCCCATAGGGCCCGTTGTGATACCATGAGAGATCCTTCCCCTATACAACCCAATTTGAGCACCTAATGAATCCGATCAGATCTCCCACCTTTATAGGTGAGAGCTCCGCTAGTTCACTTGCGTGGTGCAGACCGAGGTACTTCATTCGTTTCCCCTCAAGAGCAGGACATTGACCTAGATAGTGGAGTATTGTTTCTTCCTCCTCCTCATCTAGGCATTCTCTGCAGAAGTCGTTGTATTTGAGACCCATCTTTTGTGCGTGTCCACCCAGAAAACAGTGACCCGTGATGATGCCTACTGCCTTCCTTATGTCGATTCTGCTAAGTGCAATTAATCTTTTACTGTTTATAGTGTCACACATAGGCCATAGCTGCCTTGTTATGTGACACGTGTCTTCTTCCTTCCACCTAAGGTTAACCCATGATGTCATTTGGTCCCTTAATAGTCTCTTGCATTCCCTAAGAGGAATGTCGGCGGAAAGTTCAGTAGATAGGTCTCTCATCCTTGCCCCCTTCCTTGCGAGGCCGTCGGCAATTGAGTTTCCCTTGATATCACTGTGACCTGGTACCCAGATGAGCCCTACATCACAGCTGTTAGCGAGCTTGTTAAGCACTTTTCTGCAGTCTCTGACCACCTTGGAGGTGCAGTGGGGACTATTTAATGTCCTAAAGGCGGCCTGGCTGTCGGTGACGAACCTGATATGGTTTACCTGAAGGTCGGTTTTACCTATCCAGTCCACTGCCACTCGGATAGCCATGACTTCCGCCTGTAGGACGCTGCAGTGGTTTGGGAGTCAAAAAGATTTTTTGAGGTTGAACTCATGTAAGAAAATTCCACCCTACTCTGTTTTCGGACTTGGAGCCATCCGTAAAGAGCCAGACTTCATTTCCCTGAACTTGGTTACGATTATAAAATGTTTTGAAGGCCTAATATTTTTTCTTTAAATTCTACTCCGAAACATTTTCTCAGAGGATAGCAGTCCACAACAGGTTTAGAAACACATTTTTTTTTAATTTCAGAGTAATTAAATTAATTGGGGTAATTTTGTTAAATGGAATAAGTTAATTTCAATGTAAACAACGCGAAATGTATTCATTGAAAGGTAAGTCCATTATTACTATGTAGGACCATTGTGTACATAAAGAAAATGTTTGTATGGGTGTAAATTACTGCAGCGGAAACACGTGTGTAGGTTTTAATTAAAAGCAATGAACAAAAGGCCCGCCCGACGTTGTTGAATGTACGCGCAGATTAGCGCGGAACGCGATGCGATATTAACGGCAACAATCTGCTAGTCTCCATCAAAAACATCCCCAACCCCCAACCTCCCCTTTTGAAAGCTTTATCGGGAAGCGAAACGGAATTTATTAACCCAATCTTGAGGATCTGGGAGAAACGATTCCTCCTCACGTACAATCCAACAATAGTACAAACTCCCCGACTGGGGTATTGCTGCAGCAATCCTATCCCTAAATTTCCCCACTTAATTAACACTCCCGATAATAACCCCCAGACAGGGAATTCCGCACACCCTTACACACACATATCCTCGCACAATGGCAAATAAATTACCCCAATTACCGACGCTCCTCGCAAGGCTTAATAGTTTTTGCCGGGGTAACAAAAGATGAGCGAAAAGAAAAAAAGACTCGGCGCGCGAACGGAAATTCGCTAATGCGTTTATTAAAATTTAATTTAGGGGCTTAATTGTCGCGCTGTGTTAATGTAAAGGGTAATTAAGTGTTAACGATCATTAGTGTGTGTTTTATGTATCTGTTGTAAGGAGGGTAATTACTTTTATAAGAGACCATGGTTTATGTATTTGCTCGAATGCTTACGTTTACGTTCATTCCACAATAAATGCATTAATTTCATTAGACTTTACATTTGATTTTAGTATTTGAGGAAATTACACTAAGTGCCAGTTCATACATACTTAAGCTGCAATACAGCTCTGTAATTAGTTTATGCTTTTAGTTTGCAGAACTATAGATATAAAATATATACACTTTAAATAATAATAATAATAATAATATTTATTGTCCAACAGGAGACTATTCCAATTACAAGACAATATATTTACTAAAAATAGGTATAAAGGCTCCGCTCGCGCGCCCCGACAAATCCAAATTTTCAGGCTTTTGTAAACTCGAAATTTTACTTCATGCGCCACGCTTATAAAACACTAATTTAAAGTGAAGTTTGAAATATACTTCTAATAAATAATTTGTCACTTTATTTATAAACTAATTTGTTTCCAAAACATATGTCTTACGGAGATAATACCAGTGACAACGGTGTAGACTGTGTAAATTTATTTGCTAGTTTTTTCTCTACAGTATACTGCAATGATGATACTCCCACATATTTAAATACTGATATTAAAGAGTGCGTTTCTTTAAATTCTCTAAGTGTAGATATTTCTGTCGTGTTTGAAGGTTTAAAACTTTTGCCTGATTCTTGTCAGTGTGGCCCCGATGGTTTGCCCCCTTATTTTCTTAAACGATGTGTTTATTCTTTAACAAAACCTGTTCATATGCTCTTCGAGCGTTCGCTAAAATATTGCGTGTTTCCAGATTTATGGAAACACTCATATATTAATCCATTATACAAAAATGGAGATAGAGTTGATATAAAAAACTACCGGGGAATTACAATACAATCTACAATTCCTAAACTGCTAGATAGTATTGTTTCTAAGCAATTGATGTGGGCTTGCAAACATGTCATATGTGAGGAACAACATGGGTTCATGGAAAATCGATCAACGATCAGCAATTTATTGTGCTATCAAACATTTTTATTAAACGCTTTCGATAACGGTTATCAAGTTGATGCTATTTATACCGATTTCTCGAAAGCGTTTGATCGTGTTAACCATGTTCTACTGTTGAACAAACTAAAATCTAGGCTTCGGAAATCTTGTAATTAACTGGCTTCAAAGTTTTTCTACATCGCGCTTTCAATATGTTAAGATTCATAACTATCTGTCAACAGAAATCAATGTAACATCTGGGGTACCTCAAGGGTCCCATTGCGCTCCAATTTTGTTTCTACTTTTTATTAACGACATTGGGATATCTTTTCGGTACTCAAATTATCTACTATTCGCAGACGACTTAAAACTATTTTATATTATTAAAAATGTTGATGACTGTATTATGCTACAAGATGATTTAACTCGTCTCTCACATTGGTGTACTTCCAATAAGTTACATTTAAATATCTCTAAATGTACTACCATATCATTTTGCCGTTCAATATCAATACCGTTTATATATCATTTAAATAATCAAATACTAAGTACTACTGAAAATATTAAAGATCTTGGTATAATATTTGATAATAGATTGAGATTTATTCCGCATATCAACAACCTTGTGTCTAACTCTCTCAAAACTCTCGGTCTGATTAAAAGATTCTCATCCTTATTTAATGCAAATACTAGTAGGTTGTTGTACATATCTTTAGTTAGATCTAAACTTGAATACAGCTCTATTATTTGGAATCCTACATATGAAAAATGGTCGTACAAAATTGAAATGGTACAGAGTAAATTTTTGAGAATTGTTAATTTTAAATTGGGTTACGGTAGAATTGACTTTAGCCATTCAAATATGTTAACTCTTCTGAATTTAAAACCATTAAAAACTAGGCGAATAGTAATTGACGTAAATTTTGGTTTCAGACTTATTAATGGGCTTGTTGATTGTAACTATCTGTTATATTCATTTCAATTTAATGTATCAAGAAATACGAGATTCAAAGATTTGTTCAGACTACCATTTCATAATACGAATTATGGTTTAAATAACCCAATAACAAGAATCATGAGAAATCTAAATGTAATTTCTGCGAATTATAATTTGAATATTTTTAATGAACCGATTGAACAATTTAGGAGACGGTTGAATCATCTTGATGTAACCATTTGTATATGATTTGATAAAAGAAAGAAATATATATTAGTATAATTATTCGGTTATGTATTTTGCGTGATTTAATTAATGGGGATATTGGTGTGTGTAGGTATGTGTATGTATGTATGTGTGTATGTATGTATGTATATATGTATATATATGTATGTATATATATACATATGTGTATTTATTTTTAGTATATTCTTTTTAATTTTAATATTTTTATTTTTTGTATTTGCATCAATATTATTTATTTAAATATTTACTATTATAAGTTAGATTTGTTTATTTTTTGTAAAAGGAGATTCCGTTTAATAAAGAAACAAATTAAACAAATTAAACAAATAAAACAAAGTGATGTTTTCCAGAACTTTCTTTGGGTTGTTCTGTTTGATCGATTTATTTTATAATTTTGGAAAAAAGCGGGCGAATGTCTTATATTTATCATAATTTAGTCTCAACATTTAGCTCGTCTAGCGTAATCGGCTCAATGTTGTTGTTGTTTTTTTTACATAAAAGTACAGAAATTAATATTTTCTCACAAATTGTTTATTTGTTTTTATTTCTTTATTTTGCGAGCGTCAAAATAAAGATTGATGTTCTTATATTTTCAATAACTTCGATTAACGTTGAGCACTTATTACAACTTTACACACTTGATATTTTTATGACACTTACCATATTAGGACTTGTCTAAGCTCATGCAAACAAAACCCTAAATTTTGTTTTAAATCGGACTATGTCTATGAGCAGTAGACATCTTGCGTTTAGTCAAGGGTAGACAATGCTTATGGGAGAAGTGGATTCCGAGTTTTCGAGGATAGAAAAGGAGAGACTGTGGTCGGGAAGTGGGTCCATCTACTTATAAATAGAGTAAACGTAGAAGTATTCTAGAGAAAACTGCTCCGGTTGCGTCTACACACACACACACACACACACACACACACACACACAAACGCGCTCGCTCTTATTTCGTCGTGTAATTTGATCCCGTCTACACCACTTGTACGATGATAAATTTGATGACCTTCAGAAAAAATAAACTGTTCCGAAATAATTCTTTTATTTTCAGATTTCCAGCGTGTTCGAAATTATGGACTTTGGGAATCAGATATATTTAAAAAGCTCCTAAATAAACCTAAAATGTAACTAAAAATCAAAAAATAAAATTCAATGAGTTTACATTATAGAATTAATTTGATATTATTTTTATCTTGATTGTTTTTTTTTTCTTCATAAATTCAATTAAAACTTTGGTACGTACCAAATTTGGCAAATAATTTATATTATTGATTAGTTATACAGAGAGTTTTTTAAGTATAAATAACTCAATATACAGAATACACTGTACATTTTTCTGGGCTTTTCTAAACTCGAAATTTTACTTCATGCGCCCCGCGCACAAAACACTGATTTTACGTGAGGTTCAAATATACTTAAATTTCACAATATTTTAGTGTTTTATACGCGTGGCGCATGAAGTAAAATTTTGAGTTTAGAAAAGCCCCGTGAAAATTTGTCTCGGGTCGCTGCGCGACCCTCGACAAATTTTCACGGGGCTTTTCTAAACTCGAAATTTTACTTTATGCTTAGTCTGGGAGTGGACAACACTCGTTTGAATTTTAAATGTAACTCTTTTAAAAAATCGACGTATGTAATATAATAAATCATAGAAAAAGATGCAAAATTTTACCTAAAATTAACTTTGAGAGTTAACTTTATAATTTATTTGGCTCTTAATGGGTGAATATTCTATTCTTAAAAAAAACCGTTTTTATTTAATATTAAAGTTTGTGAAGGTTGGTTTCAGAAAAAGATGTTGTGTTTCTAATTACGAGTTATATTCACATATATACAGTTGCCTTTGGTTTATTTGTATGCTCGGTTGCGGGTCGTGGACAGGCGGAGCGCAACAGATTGTTAAACGTGGATAGCGAGATGTGGAAGCGGCGGGCGACGTGGTGGAGGTCCAACTCGTTGTCGTGTCGTTCCGATGGGGTTGGTGAGGATACTCCTCGTGGTGGCGGATACTCCGTCGTAGGTGGTGAAAATAGCGACTTGTACTCTGAATGGCGATTCGGATGTCCGAGATCGGCTTACTCTTCGTGGTGTTTTAGGATTCTCTGGTTGCTAAGAGTTGATGTCCAGCTCGTAGGAGGCTCAGATTGAATCTGCCGTTTCCTGGCTCTGCGTCCGGTATTTATGGGGTGTTTTGCTCGTGCTGTCTCCTTTCTGGCGGGGGTGAGTTTTTGGTGTCTTCTCTCTCCGTTGCATTTGGGTGGAGGTTGTCTCTCTTCCGCTCACAGGACCGGGGTTGTTGGTAAACGCGGTTATAGTGTCGCGCGCGAGGGCCTACTTGCGCGCGGTCAGGTACCTGCGTGTCCCTTTGCTTGGGTACGGGCCGTGCGGTGGAATATTAATGAGATGCGAGAGATGAAGTACAGTAATTTTAAAATTAATTCTTGGTGTTCATCACAGACTCCCCCTCTGGCCTTGAAGACGTCTCGGCGAGGTGGCCAGCTGGTTGTTTGCGTGGTCGTCCTCTCTTCCGGATGGGATGTCTTGGGGCTTCTTGAGGTATGTCTCCTTCTTGGTAGGGTCGCAAATCGGAGGCATGATAGATTCCTATTATGGTATGCGGTGGAGTGTTGGTGGATACTTCGAAGCTGGCTGGGCCGTGTCTTCGCGTGATGCGATAGGGTCCATCTTGTTTGGGTGCGAGTTTCGCAGTAAATTTCTTCTTCTTCTGGCTGAGCAGATGGCTTTTTACCAATACAAGGTCTCCAATCTGATATTGAGGGCAAGGTCGTCTGTCCTTGTCCACATATTGTTTGCGGGTATCTTGGGCGGTGTCCTGAAGCTGACGAACTTGCTCCATCGTATCTGCTAGCTGTAGTAACCTTGGGGTGAGTTCTGTCACGATATTCTGGGAGGATGTCACATCTCTTAGATCGTGGGTGAGCTCGTACGGGGTGCGTAGTTCACGACCAAAGGTTAAGAAAGCTGGGGATTGTCCCGTGGTTTGGCAGATTGTAGTGTTCAGGGCGAAGCGAATCATGGGCATATGGGTAGGCCATGAATCGTGTTGATCCTTCACTAGGATAGCTAGTTTTGTCTTCATATCCCGATTCCTTCGTTCCACAGGGTTGGATTCCGGGTGAAAACTGGGTATCAGGGCTTGGTAGATGTCCAGACAATGGAAAGCGTGTTGCATTACTTTGCTGACGAACTGGGTGCCGTTGACAGAGATGCATTTCCTGGGTATCCCATATCGGAGGAAAACCTCGTTTAGCAGAGTGTTAGCACACTCTTCTGCAGTTGCTTTCTTTATAGGAAAGATTTCGGTCCATCGACTGGTAAGGTCCTCTACTATTAATATAGTGGTATATCCGTCTGCGGATTCTGGCAGGGGTCCAAATAGGTCGATAGCAATTGTTTCAAATCGCTGGTTCGTGGCGGTAGTCTGTACGAGACCGGCTGGTTTCCTCTGAATTGCTTTGTAACGTTGGCATTCCGGACACTTTTTTACGTATGCTGCAACATCTGCTCTCATCTTCTTCCAGAAGAACTGTTTTTGGATTTTATTGATCGTAGCTTGAACTCCGGCATGGCAGGTGGTTGGTGCATCGTGAAAGGCGGCGAGAACTTCGGGGACGTTTTTCCGGGGTACGCACTGCTGGGCTTCGGTGTCTTCCTCATCGGGCCTGGTGCGGTATAATACTCCCTTTTCGAGAACGTATCCCTTATTTGTCCAATAAATGGTATCCTCGTTCCCTGGGTGTGTCTCTAGGATTGCAATTACTTTCTGAAGGTCTGGGTCTGTTTCTTGATCGGCGCGCAGCTCGGCGGCGGGAACAGACTCCATCAATAGGTGTATGTAGCGGATTTGTGGGCTGTCTGGCGACGGGGGTATTCTTGAAAGGGCGTCAGCGACGACATTTCTTCTTCCACTTATGTACTGGATCTTGGCGCAGTACGGGGCGATTTGTAGTGCCCATCTCGCTAAACGGCCGGTTGGGGATTCCAAACTTAGTAACCATTTGAGCGGTTGATGATCCGTGTAAATTGTTAAGGGAGTTCCTTCAACGTATCCTCGGAATTTGTTGATGCTCCAGACGACAGCGAGTGCTTCTCTCTCGGTAGTTGAATAGTTGCGTTCGGCGGGAGTGAGTAGTCGGCTCGCGAACTCCACTGGGTGTTCGTCGGCGGTCTCCCCCTGGCTTAAAACTGCTCCGATGGCGTAATCGCTTGCGTCGGTTCTGAGGGTTAAGGGTGTGTTCTCCTTGATCTGTTGCAGAACTGGTGGTGAAGATAGAGAGCGTTGGAGGGTCCGGAACGAATTCTCCTGTTCTTCCTTCCACGTGAATTCTGTATTTTTCTTCAATAGTGTTGTCAGTGGTCGTGCGATTTCCGCAAAATTAAGGATAAAGCGGCGGTACCAAGCGCATGTCTGTACGAAGCTGATCACCTCTTTTTTGTTTGTGGGTGTTCTCCAGTTGATGATTGTCGCTACTTTTTCGGGGTCGACCTCTATCCCTTGGGGTGTGATAAGATGACCTAGGAAGGGTACCTTTAGTTGTCCTATGTTTGTCTTCTGACGGTTGATCCTTAGATTGTATTTTCTGAATGTGGAAAATATCTTTGTCAAGTCGCGAATGTGTTGTTGCAGTGTCTGGGAAAGTACGATGACGTCATCCAGGTAGGCGAATACCTTTATGTTGGGTAGCTCTTGGCACAACCGGTCCATCATCCGTTGGAACGTTGCTGGGGCGTTCCTTAGGCCGAAGGGCATCCTAGTGAATTCGTAGGTCCCATAGCAACATACAAACGTCGTCTTTTTCTTATCCTCCTCGTGGACGGGAACTTGCCAATACCCTGATCGTAGATCTAATGTCGTGATCCACTGATTTCCTCCAGTGACTTGGAGTAAGTCGTTGATCCTGGGCATCGGGTATGTATCCGGGGTAGTGACGGTATTTAATTTACGATAATCGACGCATAGTCGAGTTTCCCCATTCTTTTTCGGAACCATCACCACTGGGGCTGACCAAGGTGATGTGGTTTCTTGTATGATTCCCTGCAACTTTAGTTCCTCTATCTGTCTTTCTAATTCCTGCTTCCTTAGCGGTGACAGTTGATATGGTTTAAGTTGGATCGGGGGGTTATCTCCGGTTGGGATTCGATGTGTGATTATGTTCGTGGGTGGTCCATCGCTGTCGAACACCTCATGGTAGTCCTGTAAGATCTCCGTGATTTGAGCTCGCTCGTGGTTGTCCAGTTGGGGCATTCGTCCTCACGTAATTTTACTGATCGGACCTGGTACCTTCTTTTGTAGGGCGGTGGTGGACCATAATTTTCTGGATCGCTTGAATGTATATGTCTCGGTGGTTCCGGAAATAATTCATCGTCGTTTGGTTCATCTTTCGCAGGAATGGCTTGTCCGATTCTTGGGTTTTCGTAGTCAAAGTTCGTGGGTAGGTTATAAAACTGCCACGTCCCTTGGGCGGTATCAATTTTGATCCCTGCCTCTCTCAGGAAGTCCATTCCCAGGATTGTCTCTGTGGTTTGGGTTTCCGGTAGAACTCCTACTTCTTTCTTAAAACTGCTTCCCTGGATATTGATCCGGATTGTGGCTGTCTGGATTTGTTGTGCCCGGGAAATTCCGTCGGCTAAGGTAATGTATCCAGTTTTACACGTGAAGTTGATCCCTCTTCGTAGGAGAGCGGCATGCATCTTCCTTGATAATAGCGATATCTGCGACCCTGTGTCCAGTATGGCTATTTCTTCTAGATCTTCGATGTATAACCGTACCTTTGGTGCGTCTGTTCTCCTTCCGGCTAGATACGTAATCATGTTTGATCGTACCGGGTTGCATTTTGGGCATTGACTTCTTACTATTCCGGGTGTATTGCAGCCAAAACACCTAATGGTATTTTCTCTTGGTTTTCTCGCAGGTGTGGGGGTGTCCTCCTTTCTTCTCCGACATTCTTCCCAAGTGTGGTTGGTTCTTCTGCAGAACGAGCATCTGGGTACTGTTTCGGGTGTTGGTGGAGGAGGTTTCTTGAACTTCGTGTTTTCCATGAGTCCCTCTTCCACTTCTCTCACGAGGTCAATGAATATTTCGAATGATGAGATTGTTGACCTCGGGATTTTGTTTCTGATTTCGCGGTGGGTCACTGCGTATAATATGTCAAGGATATTTTCTTCCTTGAGTGCTGGCGTGATCGCCTGAAGCGCGACTCTTCCCTTGAGGATAAACTGGTCGGTGTTTGTTGCTGTTTTCTGCGGATTCTCGAAGATGTCCAAGAAAATCTTGTGTGCCGGTCTGGTTGGCGCGAAGTATTTTCGGAGTCGCTGTAACGCGTCTTTCCAAGTGTGGATTCTCGTTTCTTCGCCTTGCCACCAGATGGCTGCTTCTCCTTGCAGAATCAGTGCGAATTCTTTGATCGCTTCATCGTCGGTTATCTCTTCTTTTTGTTTAAACAGCGTAACTTGCTTTATGAAGCTTTCTACTAGTTGTGCGTCTTTCTTCCCGTCAAAATGATGTGGGCATGTTGTGAAACCGCGACTTGGGCGTTGCGTCATCGATTTGTTGAACATTTCCCAGAATTTTGCGTGGAATTCATCTTCAGTGCGTACTGAAGCTCCGGGGTTTGTTGTTTGTTGCGCCATTTTATTTTTGTTTGATCTCGTCATCCGTTTCTCAATGTTCTCCGTGGCCACGCGTTGGGACGCCAATGTGAAGGTTGGTTTCAGAAAAAGATGTTGTGTTTCTAATTACGAGTTATATTCACATATATACAGTTGCCTTTGGTTTATTTGTATGCTCGGTTACGGGTCGTGGACAGGCGGAGCGCAACAGATTGTTAAACGTGGATAGCGAGATGTGGAAGCGGCGGGCGACGTGGTGGAGGTCCAACTCGTTGTCGTGTCGTTCCGATGGGGTTGGTGAGGATACCTCGTGGTGGCGGATACTCCGTCGTAGGTGGTGAAAATAGCGACTTGTACTCTGAATGGCGATTCGGATGTCCGAGATCGGCTTACTCTTCGTGGTGTTTTAGGATTCTCTGGTTGCTAAGAGTGGATGTCCAGCTCGTAGGAGGCTCAAATTGAATCTGCCGTTTCCTGGCTCTGCGTCCGGTATTTATGGGGTGTTTTGCTCGTGCTGTCTCCTTTCTGGCGGGGGTGAGTTTTTGGTGTCTTCTCTCTCCGTTGCAATTGGGTGGAGGTTGTCTCTCTTCCGCTCACAGGACCGGGGTTGTTGGTAAACGCGGTTATAGTGTCGCGCGCGAGGGCCTACTTGCGCGCGGTCAGGTACCTGCGTGTCCCTTTGCTTGGGTACGGGCCGTGCGGTGGAATATTAATGAGATGCGAGAGATGAAGTACAGTAATTTTAAAATTAATTCTTGGTGTTCATCACAAGTTGCATTTAATACAATAACAAACTGTGAATAAATCGACATAAATCTAGAAATATCAAAAATCTCGACATGTAGAAAATCTTGACGGTCCACTCCCAGACAAAGCATGAAGTAAAATTTCGAGTTTAGAAAAGCCCCGCGTAGAAAATTTGTCGAGGGTCGCGCAGCGACCCGAGACAAATTTTCACGGGGCTTTTCTAAACTCGAAATTTTACTTCATAGGCCACGCGTATAAAACACTGATTTAAAGTGAAGTTAAAAACGCACTGAAAACAACCCCAACTTCGATATTTTTTTAAAATTTGATGTTTTCTTTCCTATCCATGCTGTAAACCTTCGGATATTCGTTGTTTTCTTGTAAATAAACTTCGATTCCCTGTAGTCCTTCGGTCTCCGAAGACCATAATTGGTCCTTTGAGCTGTAGCGTTTGTAAATTGGTAATAAACTTAGTAATCTAGAGTAATCCTTTAATTTGAAACTTCTAAGAACGAGTGTTGTCCACTCCCAGACTAAGCATGAAGTAAAATTTTGAGTTTAGAAAAGCCTAAGAATTTGGATTGGCCGCGTAGCGAAGCGGAGCGGCCAATCCAAATAAGGCTTTTCTAAACTCGAAATTTTACTTCATGCGCCCCGCGCACAAAACACTGATTTTACGTGAGGTTCAAATATACTTAAATTTCACAATATTTTAGTGTTTTATACGCGTGGCGCATGAAGTAAAATTTCGAGTTTAGAAAAGCCCCGTGAAAATTTGTCTCGGGTCGCTGCGCGACCCTCGACAAATTTTCACGGGGCTTTTCTAAACTCGAAATTTTACTTCATGCTTAGTCTGGGAGAGGAAAACACTCGTTTAAAGCATCAAATTGAACTCTTTTAAAAACACAACGAATATCTACAGATTTAAAATAATAAGGTGAATTTGAAATATGTATACTTTAACGGAAAACTTCCTGTATATGAACTGTGGTAGACGAATAATAAAATTTATTATCACCACAAAAAGTCTATTCGAAAATATTTCTTTTATTTTGAGATTTCAAGCGTGTTCCAAATTATGAAATTCGGGAATTAGTTATATTTTATAAAAACAAATTTACAATGAAATTAACAACTCTAAAATATACTTTCAACGTTTTTAGTTATTTTATATATTTTTAATAAAAAATTGTTAAAATTATTAGATTAATAGATTATTGTTTCAAATATTCATAATTTGTATAAATAAACAAAGTCATTTTACAATGAAAAAATGTAAAATATATTTCCAACATTTCTAGTTATTATATAATAATAATAAACAAACTTTATTTCAATAATGCTTACAAAAGTAACATATAATTCTGGAAGAACATTGATCAAATTGTGTCAGCGTAACAAGTATATGTATATATCTATTATTTACAAGCTTCAAAATAATTATTTAGGGCATATAATTCTGCTTCAACGAGGAGATTAAAAACCGATGTCTTAAATTTTTTAAGTGAATCACCATTTTTGATTTTTTTATATTTTTAATAAAAACGTGTTTAAAAATTAATAGATTTTTAATATATTTATGTTATTAAACAGTTTTTATTTAAAAGTTAGATAATGAAAAAATCAATTTGAAAAATGTTTGATGGGTATTTTAAATGGAATTGATAATAAAAAAAAACAGAAATTATTTCAATAAAATAGATAAATTATTTACGAATAGACAAAACTAAAAACATAGAAATATAGATTCATATAAACATTCATGGGTAGGGATGGCAACGATACATCGATATATTAAATATATCGATATTTTTTCAAATATATCGATATATAAATATCGATGTAATAGTTTCGATATATCGCAAAATATATCGATATTTTTGTGTAAATACCTATATCAAAAAACTAATTAATTGCAAATTGCACGCACCACAATTTGGCGAAACTTCAATCTAGTTTGTTTTATCACTCGTTAAATTTCTCAGCACCATCTAGCGTCGAGAAGCGCAAATAACTTATTAGGTACCTGTATTTGATACAATAGGTACCCGAATTATCGGCTATAATTGGGATTCCTTTGAATTACTTGAACGGAATCCAGTTCTTCCCCGAAAATTTTTGTCGGGGAATACCCGTTCGAAGTTTATAAATACACCTCAACAAAAAAATTTTCTGCAGTCTGCAAAGAGCTTTGAAAGTGTTTGCTGTGAATAAATAATAGTGTGATTGTTCAAAAGTTTAGTGAAGTTGAAAATAAAATAATCTTGATTTATTACATAAATTTAAAGTGACTGATTGTTGGTCCTGAAAATATGGCTCCTCCGAGAAGTAACATTTGGAAACATTTTCAAAAAGTTACTCCCAATACTGCTAAATGCAATTTGTGTGCCAAGGTGCTGAAGACTTCGGGCAATACAACAAATTTGAAAACACATTTAAAACAAAAACACTCCTCCATCTTACAACATTTAACTGAGGAGAAAAAGGAGACTGATGAACCAAAGAAGAAAAAACGTCCATCCCAACCCGAAAGTCGAATGGATGTAGAAACGGCTGGGACTAGTAGTTCACTACATCAAGATGAGGTATGACTAATAGAACCGCAATTGTTAATGAATTTATTAGTTAATATTATTTCTAGAAAAATCTGATTGCTTCACAAGAATTTGATGATGATGTTCATTCATCAACTTCAACAATGACGGTTTCTGAATATGATGTTGAACCAAGCACAAGTACAGAAAAATCAAGCTCATTATACAAGCAAGCTACAATTGTGTCTACCTTCAAAACAATTTCATCTTTCAAAGGTAAAGCAAAAGTTTATAGTACTTGCATGAATGCATCATTTGTTTTTATTTTTAGATGGTGGCTCTAAAAATGTGAAACTAACGGAAGCATTAATAAAATTTATTGTTCAGGATAATTTGCCATTCAATATTGTAGAGGGTAAAGGTTTTCTGTCTTTGATGAAACAAGTGGCACCTTTATACAAAGTACCAACCAGAAACACCATCAAAAATAATGTTGATAGAAAGTTCGAAGTGATTTCAACAGCATTTAAAAATATATTGAAAAAATCGAAGTATTTCACAATTACGACGGATATATGGACTGCCGATATGCAGACCAAAAGTTTTATGGGCATCACTGTCCACTTTGTACATGACATGAAGTTAACATCAGCGACAATAGGTATTGTTGAATTATCAGAGTCTCACACGGCAGACTATATTGCTTTAGAATTAGGCAAAGCTCTTCAAAATTGGGGAATTGATCCTAATGATGTTGTTGCTGTAGTGACGGACAATGCAGCCAATATGGTCAAAGCTATGCATGACAAATTTGGGAAAAACCGACACATCCCATGCTTCGCACATACCCTCAATTTGGTGTGTGAAAATTCAATTACAAACACAGAAGGTTTGAGTATTATTATTGACAAGATACGATCAATAGTAGTATGGTTCAAAAGAAGCGTTAAGGCTAGTGATCAATTAAGAAAAATACAAATCGATGCAGGAACGATAGAAGGAAACATTAAAAAAATGATTTTGGATGTCAAAACTCGCTGGAACTCCACATATTACATGATAGAGAGATTTCTACTAATGTCATCTATGGTCAGCAATATTTTGTTTTCCGATGTTAATGCTCCAAATATGATTACTGCAGCCGAAGTTGAGCATTTACGAGAAATATGCAAACTTTTGAAGCCACTAGAAAGGATGACAGTAGAGATAAGTGGCGAAAATTACCCCACAATAAGTAAAGTAATACCAATGATTGGTTGTCTGATAAACCAGTACAACAATTATTCGCCCCAGTATGAAGTAGGTAAACACTTGAAAACATCATTATTAAAAGAAATCGAAAAGAGGTTTGGTGCTATTGAGAAATCTTATATACCAGCTGTTTCCACAATATTGGATTCTCGATTTAAACAAATAAACTTCAGGGATCCTCAAGTCCTGGGCACAGTGATGCGACACATCAAAAGTGAGATCGCGACTTTCCAAAGCACTTCTTCATCATCAGAATCTTCTGATTCGGATACTGAAGAACCGGAATTTGATATATGGGCGCACCATAAAAAATTAGCGCACACTAAAAAAAGTGGGCAAGGGAAATTACATAAAGATAGTGAACTCAATCAATATTTAAGTTTGCCAGTTAGAAACTTGAAAGACGATCCCTTGGACACCTGGAGCGAAATGAAATTGGTATATCCCAACTTATTTAAAGTGGCGGCAAAATATTTTTGTGTTGTAGCAACGTCGGTCCCCAGCGAGAGGCTATTTTCAAAAGCCGGAGCAACAGCTACTAAAAGTCGTAACCGTCTCACGGGAAGTAGGCTTTCCAAATTATTATTTTTGAGCTCTTTGCCTGATAACTTGCATTTGTGGAACTGATGTATTCACCTAATGCACAAAATCACAAATGCAGGCAAACAGTCTTGTTCCTGTAAGACATTTAATTGTAAACTTGACTAAATTGTAATAAAAAATACATTTTAATTTTTTTTTGTAAAAACATGCAATTTTGTAGAACACTTTTAACTTGTACTTACTTAATCAAAAAATACACTTATTTTTTTTTAATGTATTACCTTTCAATATTTCCTCAGTACCTACTTTACGTTTCAAAAACTTTAGATTCGATTGATTTGAATATAATAAAAAAATATATCGATATTTTTCATGATATCGATATTTTTGTTTAGATATATCGCATGTATCGATATATAGCTTTCGATATATCATATGATGATTATATCGATATATTTATATTTTTTGCCATCCCTATTCATGGGATGGGAGGAACATTTTGAAGACTTATTAAATACAAGCAGTGAAACCGAGCAGATGGAAAATAACAGTGACACGAATAACTTAGAAACAGAAGAGGAATATATGAGTGAGGATGAATTGACAGAAATAATAAGAGAATTAAAAACGGGAAAAGCAGCAGGCCATGACAAAATTATAGCAGAAATTATTAATAACCTTGAAGAAAAGGGAATGGATAAATTACTGAAAATACTGAACAAAATTTGGAAGACCAATAAGATACCAAAAGACTGGCAAACAGCACAAATTGTGCCAATATACAAAAAAGGTGACAAGACAAAATGCGAAAACTATAGAGGCATAACACTAATTAGTATAGGAATGAAAATCCTAGAAAAGACAATTAGCAGGAGGATAATAGAAAAAATAGAACAGACGTTAGAAGATTTGCAAAGTGGTTTTAGGAAAGGAAGATCCATACAAGACAACATATTCACAATAAAACAAATCATAGAAAAAAGGATGGAAAATAACAAAGCTACATATTTAGGATTTATAGACCTCGAAAAAGCTTTTGATATGATACCAAGAAAGAAACTATGGAAAATACTGGAGAGGAGAGGGATAGAAAACAAAGTAATCAAAATAATACAGAACATATATAACAATAACAGTAACGAAATAATATATAAGGGAAAAACGTCAAATGCATTTAAGACAAATACTGGATTAAGACAAGAAGGTGGACTCAGCCCAACTTTATTCATACTATATATGGATGAAATAATGAAGAGCATGAAACAAGAAATAATTAAAACGAATATAGGATATAAAAACATGGAAATGATTAAAATATCAGAAGGTGCGTTTGCAGACGATGTGGTAGTGATGGCAGAAAATGAAAGAAAACCGCAACATAACATGAGCATATGGAATAAACACCTAGACAAATACTGTATGAAAATGAACTACAACAAAACCAAAGTAATGGTAATAGCAAAACAGAAAGAGCACATAAATATAAAAATAGAACAACACATGATAGAACAAGTAAAACAATTTAAATACCTAGGAGTAGAACTTGCAGAAGACGGGAAAATGGAAGAAGAAATAACAAACAGAATAAACAAAACAATAAAAGCATACTACGCAATCAATAATATACTCATTAATAAAAAGGAGATAAGCAGAAAGACCAAAATGACAATATACAGAACTATATACAGACCGGTCTTGACGTTTGGGAGTGAAACATGGAAGTTGACAAAGACAGATAAAAGTAGACTACAGGCTGTGGAGATGAAATATCTGAGAAGAGTAAAACAAGTAACGAAAAGAGATAGAATAAGAAATATAGATATCAGAGAAGAATTGGAAATAGAAGCACTAGACACTCATATCGAAAAGAATCAACTTAGCTGGTGGGGACATCTAACACGAATGAAAAACACGAACCAAACAAAACAAGTGTGGGGAACAAGAACGGGAAACAAGAGAGGAAGAGGTAGACCAAGACTGACATGGAACAACATAATAGAAAAAGCAATAAACAACAGAGGAAAGACAATGAAACAAGCGAAGGTTTTAGCAGGAAACCGAAAGGAGTGGAAAGACTTTATAAATATGTGATGTAGAACGAGAAATGTAAAAAAATATGTAAAGCCTACACCGAAAAGTAAAAGGCAAATGATAATATATATATATATATATATATATATATATATATATATATATATATATATATATATAAACATTCATATATACAAAAAACTAACAAACATTAAAAAACTATATTTAATATACATATAACTGTTTTCTTATTTATTAACGATATTTTAGAAGCAGTTTTTTCGTTTTTTTTTTATTCAGTAATAATTATACAGAATAGATCGAAGTGTAACACAAAATCAACAGAATATATTTTAAATAAAAAGCCAACAAATCAACACCTCATCATTTGCTTGTTTAATTTCATGATACTCAGGTTTTTAAAAATGCAATAAATAGCAAAGCTCGGTGTGTATATTTTTACTCTAACCAAATGAATATCATAATTTCCCTGAAATAATTAGGGAAGATAATAAGATAATAATACAAACTCAAATTCCAATTACATTGGAAATCTTTACATGAAACATACAATGCGCCTTGAAACGGGACACATAGTATATTTAAAACTATTTTAACCCATTAACGGCCAAGCAATTGTAACTCTAAAAGTTAATTTTAATTAAAATTCTACACTTCTTTTTATGATTTCTATGAATGACTTATTGCATTACATACTGTGAATTTTTTCTTTAAATACACATAATGTATACGTGAATTTAATAAAAAGTTAAAAATTATAAATAGTTTATTATTATTATTATATTAAAGTGATAATGGATTTTCAAAAAATTAGTGCCTCAACAATGTAATAATATACGCTGTCAATGTTCAGGCATTCGTCGATTTTATATAAAAACGTGCAATATGAAGTTAAGAACGAGTGTATCCACTCCCAGACTAAGCATGAAGTAAAATTTAGAGTTTAGAAAAGCCTGAAAATTTGGCTCGGGCGCGTAGCGAAGCGGAGCGACCGAGCCAAATTAGGCTTTTCTAAACTCGAAATTTTACTTCATGCGCCACGCGTATAAAACATTGTAAAATTGTGAAGTATTTATAATACACTTTAAATAACAAAATATTTAAATTTTTCTTGGTACATTTTCAATTCAGGTCAAATAATATAATATATCAAATAAACTTATTTAGTAACTTAATTATCAAAAAATAATAATATTGCGTGTATGCATCAACGGCGCTTAATGGGTTAAACATTTCAAACGGTAATAATTCAAAAACTAAAAAAAAATTACAACTGCATTTTTCACTGACCCCTTTAATTAAAAAAGAATCCCTTATCGATCAGTAGATTTGATCTGATCAATAGGATTGATCTGATTAGTTAATAAAATGATAAGTTGATGTATTTGTTACTTTTTATCAAAAGTTAAATAGTTTTGTATTTTAAGTTTCTTGTACAAATTAAATAATACTTAATGAATTTTACAACGTTCACATATAATTTCATAAAATCTATTCTCTAATAACGCAGAAAATAAAATTGTAGAAGGAAACGCATGAATGAGTGTAACACGCATCCTTAGCTCGTTAAAAGAAAAAAAAAACGTGTTTTCAAGATTGAAAAATCAACATCTGGAATATGATACAACGAGAAGCGCGGAATAGAGGGAGAAAGAAATTGTCTCTCTCTCACTCTCTCTCTGAGACTTGATTTCGGGACAACTAGAGTAAAATAGTCGTAACCGACCGACCGCAGGAAGCCAGACTGGTGTATATAGGCAGCCATATACACCAATTTGGCATCCAGCGCTCTGCTCCCATTCGCGTGTACCCAAAATGTATATGGGGACTGGCTAACTGGATATATATGAACTGTGGTTTAGTCTAGACAAAACGCATAAGGCGCGTGAGCTCCCTCCTAAGACAAATTTTTGGGTTCGCGCCTGGGTATCTTATCTCTTTTAGAATACGCTGAAACCCAAAATTACCCCATCGATAGTTTTCGAGTTATTTGTAGTTGAAATTCGAATTATGTTAATATCAGCCTGATTTCTGTGGAAATAATAAACAAAAAATTATAACTCGAAGATTCTTGGATGGATTTTTCTTTAAATTTCTCTGCGGGCTTACTATCAAGCTATTGATAATTAATACATAGTACCCGAAATGTACTTCAAGCAAAATAAAAATAATTTTGAAGAAAGTGATAGTGTTTTGATTCCAAGTCTTGTTATATTGTTTATTAATGAAATAATAATATGATCTATTGGCTTTGTTAGAACAGTCGTGTGACTGAGGTGCAATTAGGACTTTATTTACAATGATAAAGTTTTATGGGCCATCGTTGACTTTACGATTATGGCCTCATTAAAGTTATGATGACAAGAGAAGGGACGGCCAATTAATAAATAAACACTGTGAATTTATTAGTTTTATTGACGTTTTATGTCCATCTATATTTAATTAAAATTAACGATAAAATAAATTGAAATATAAATTGCTTTATTTCACAATTATCTCATATGAATAATATGTGATGAATTAATACATTTTGAAAGGATATTTGTTATCAACTAAAAAATAAACGTGTTTATTTGTTTACCGTTATCGAGCGAATATTTTAATTATATCTAATGAATTGGGTTTATTTAATCCCTTATAAAATTTCGAATAGTTTGTAAATTTATAGAGTGAACGTGTCGATTTTTGTACCCAGCGAAAGTATTAATATCGTAAAAACGCGCTGACGTTTCGGAATGGGAGCTGGCCCCCTCAGGAGCGATTATTACCCTTCGTAGAAGAGGGGTCGGCTAGCGAAGGAGGTAAATAATGGGCATAATAAGTGGTGGACCTGGGGCTATGAAAGGGCATCAGTCGGCCCATTGCGGAATTACAAACGGTTCTGATTTACAGCTCTCATATATACCTTAAATCCGGACAAAGGAAAACTCACAAGGCAAGTTTTTTTTATTATTGTGTGAATTTGCTGTTTTTTTTTTTAATTTTATACATAGGTATTATTTTTATGAGGGTGTTTTGGATTTTGTCTGGCTTTAGTTTTAAGCTAACGAGTGTCTATAAACTGTCGGCATCTCGGTTTCTGTAACCCATTAAGCGCCATTGATGCATACACCCAACATTATTAATTTTTTATTAATTAAATTAATAAATAAGTTAATTTGCTATATTATATTATTTGACCTGCCTTGAAAATGTATGACGACAAATGTAAATATTTTGTTATTTAAATATTTCGATTATTACTTATTAAAAAAAAATATATTTCAGTGTATTTCTAACTTCAAACTATTCCAGTGTTTTATACGCGTGGCGCATGAAGTAAAATTTCGAGTTTAGAAAAGCCCCGTGAAAATTTGTCTGGGGTCGCTGCGCGACCCTCGACAAATTTTCTACGCGGGGCTTTTCTAAACTCGAAATTTTACTTCATGCTTAGTCTGGGAGCGGAAACACTCGTTCGAAACTTCATATTGCACGTTTTTATATACAATCGACGAATGCCTGAAAATGTACAGTGTATTCATTATGTATGATTAAAAGACAAATTTACAGTATGTAATATAATAAGTCATTCATAGAAATCATAAAAAGTGCAAAATTTTACCTAGAATCAAGTTTTACAGTCAATTCTATAATTGCTCGGCTGTTAATGGGGTAAAAAACAAATTGCATATCTTAGATTATGCTATACGAAAAGGTGAATCTTGAAAACGTCAAATACATTTAATTTTATGTCATTGAGTAGTGTCACAGTGCTGAATTTATAGACACTCGTTATTAACCAACGATATACGTTGATCTATGTATCGAATAGGGATTTAACATGTAAAACATGTAAAACCAGATTTAAGCATTTTCCTGCTTACCAGGCCATTTTAGAGAAAACATACAAGAGTAAACAAAAATTAAGAAAAAATCCTACGGATTTAGGTCGCTATTCGGTTAAAGTCCGACGTCGTTTACTATTTTTTATCCTGTCTTGAAAATCATGAAAATTTAAAATAAAAAGTCTTATGAACATCAGTCTTCATTCATTTTTGATGTGGACGCGCTAGAATCGCGGAAGAGGCATTAAATGAAAGCTACAGATGCTGCGTTGATGATTTTAGTCATAAAAGTCAAGTATTAGACCTCTAAATAGCCGTAATTACGTGGTGTAAATACTTATATTATTTTCTTATGCCCGGCTTGAGGCTAATTTATTAAATTTTCGTACGTTTCAAAAATTGGTTAAAAATAGCAAACGACGTCGGATTTTAACCAAATAGCGACCTATGTAACGTTAGGTAGTAATTAATAAAAGACTGATAACTGATTAATAGGTGTTTACTCTTATAGGTCTTAAATTCAACTGATCATCCTCCGGTATGAGCCGGGTTATATTTTTATACAACAAAAACTATTCAACTAACCCGCACATACATTTGCATACAATAAAATATGCACTAAGAGTTGCATATCCTTACACCCCCTCCCTTAAGTCTATTTTTACATATTGGATATATATATGCAAGTTATTTACATAAAATTATTATTTAACACTATATCTAATAACATAAAATTATAAATTCTGCAAAAATACGAAAACACTAAAATAATACATGTTCTAATTAACACTTAAATTACACATTCAAAAAGAAATATATAAATTACATTTTCAATCTGTCTGGTTGTTTTAACTTATTTCTGTCCCTTAACTTCATCCCCTCAATCAGCATATGTTGTTGCGATCTTCTGTAAAGTCTATTATTTTCTGATTTAACTACAAAGCTTCTAGGTTGTTCACATGTACTCACTACTCCTTTTTTCCACACATTCCCTAATCTAAATCTTACAGGGCCACCAGCAATAATGTCACCTGGGTTTCTGGAGATCGTAATAGCTCTTGTTTACTTTCTGTTTATTTTCAAGTAACTGGATTACTTACTCTCGCGCTATTACTTCTGGTAAAAGCAACTTGTCAACCATAGGCAAATCATCTTTTAATCTACGTGAAAATAACAACTGAGCCGGAGAAAAACCAATATCTGGTATAGGGTTATTTCTGTATTTGAACAGCGATTTTAGAAAATCTATATCGTTTAGACACTTTTTAAACATGTTTTTTACAATTCCCACGCATTTTTCTGCAAATCCATTACTTTGAGGGTAATTAGGGCTTGATGTTATAAGTTTAATGTTAATATTCTTCAAAAATAGAACAATTTCATGACTATTAAACGGGTTATTATCAGAAACCATCACCTCTGGTATTCCATGACATGAAAATATTTCTTCTAGGACTTTAATTACATTCTTAGCAGTCTTATTTTTTAACTTTTTTACCTCAATCCATTTACTGTAATAATCACCGACAACCAAATACAGTTTATTTTTAAATTCCATAATATCCATGCCTAACTTCTGCCAAGGTCTAGATGGGATTTCATGACACCATAAGGGTAATTTTGGATTACAATTTCTGAACTTAATACATATTTCACAATTTATTATGAAATCTGTTATGTCTCTTGACATTCCTGGCCAAAACATACATTCATTAGCTCTTGATCTACATTTATTAACACCTAAATGCCCTACATGCAACCGATTAAGGATGTTTTGTCTCATGCTCATAGGTATTATTAATCTATCTCCATAAAATACTAACCCATTACTAATGGCATTGAATAAGTAGTATAAGAAGCGAAACTGTATGGATAATAACGTGCTCATGAAAACTATATACAACCACCCTTGCACGCCTTACACGTCTCAGTCAGCTGGAGACACCACTCATATGAACGACGTATTATAGAACTAACTGTGCAGTTGTGCTCGTTATGCTCTCCTGATACTTGCTTCGAATGTAACGTGGCGCACAAAGATCGCTTGTTCATCGCGCTGCTTTTTTATGTCCATTTTTTATGTCCCTTGATAGTGGCCGTATTCTTTGCAGTAATAAGAAAACGGCCACTTTTAGTTATACATATATTATCTTTTGCTTATCGCGGGCCTTAGTATTTTACATGCTAAAAATTATACCTTGTGTTAATGTATTTTATCATATAACTTTGAAGCAAATTTTTATTGTTAGTAATGAATCAATTATTTTTCTACATGATGCGCTTAATTAGAATAATATAAACATGTTTTATTCCATTAAAAAAATATATTTAATAATTTGTTACCAGATAATAGAAATAGAACAATAACAAAAATCCAAAAAAATATCACAGAAATTGTTTGAAATGCCTTTGCTCGAAAACGGACAAACCTCTTATAATTAATTTAATTACAAATTCCATTCGTTCTTCAACAGTATACACGTTAAATTAATCATCTTACTAATCAATCTGAAATTCAAGGCACTTTCATTATTTGTGCACAGTTATTTATTTTATTTTTACATGGAATAAAACATGTTTAAGTTATTCTAATTAAACGCATCGTGAAGAAAAATAATGCATTTATTACTAACAATAAAAATTTGCTTCAAAATTATATGATAAAATACATTAACACAAGGTATCATTTTTAGTATGTAAAATCCTATGGCCCACGATAAAAACAATTTAACTTTAATGTATTATCAAATGTACCTGTCTTTATTTTCTTCAGATAAATTAAATAATTGTTTATCATCATTTAACTCGCAATTTGAATTGTCGGTAATAGTCTCCAGCATTCTTATTTGCATTGATTGTTGTAATGCCTGTCGAAAACCCTTAACCGTGGGGTTGCTATTATAGCCACCTCGATTCATTAGGACCGAAAACAAATTTTCAAGTGGGTCTTGCTGAAGACGATTAGTTAACAAAAATGTATGCCCACTGTTCTTAATGTCGTCGAATAATTGTAATATTCCTGTAATTGTATGTGCCAAGCCCTCAAAGCAATAAACATTCTTTCGTTCAGTCATAGTTTTAGAATAAACTTTAATTTTATTTAAATAAACCAATCCGTTTCTTAATGTCTCTAACACGACTTTATTTTCATCTGATAATCCATTCTTATATGGATTTTGATCATATAGCGTGCGGCTATTTAACGAATCAAAAAGATCATTAATAATTTTTAAAAAGCTTGCTGTATTGTTTCCGCTTGAAGACTTACCTGTATTTACAGCAGTTTCGATCGCTGTAGACATCCTCCTACTTAGTACTTGAACTGCAAGTTTTACAGACATTTTGTCAAAAGTTATTGAATATATGTGCCAGTTTGTAATATTTGTTAAACATGATGATAATTGAAATTATTTATTTATATTATAAACATGTACTATGTCATTTCACGACACATGCAAATCATCCACAAATATGTCTGTTGAAGCTAAATTATTTCTTATAGATTTAAATAGGTGTGGGGCGTCATAAAGGGCAAACATTTTATTTTCCTCATAGTTAAAAAAAGGATTTTGTTTTGAAATATTTAATAAATTATAAACACGTCTATTGTTAGAGCCCTGATCACATACAATTGATTTTACTAAGTCCAATGGACATACACTTTTTAATATTAAAAAGGACTAAATCTTTTAAAATATTTCCTGGAACTGGGCGTTCCGCAATATAATAAGAGATGGGCTGTTTCCATTTTTTAAATAGCCCCCTAATCATAAACACGAATCCCTTTTTTCCAATAGCTTGACTTCGTCCTAGTTCCTACTATTATATCTTGAATTGGATTGTATTCTAAATATTTCGGACCATAGGGATTTACATGTCAAATTTGAAATGTGTTAATATTGGCTCCCCTAATTATTTGACACTACCGGTCTTATTACATTATTTTTAAAGCGTATTAAGCTGAATGACTTGGTAATTTATTCAATAATTTAAGAAAAGTATTTACCGAGAAAATTGCCAAAAAACTTTACAATTATTTTGAATTTAAACAAAGGTTTGCAATGAAATCATATTCACAGATATTCCATGTTTTTAAGTGTCAGATAACTGTGATGTCAACCAAAAAATATCAAGTTGCTATGGAGTAGTTGAAATGCTATTTACACGGAAGTCTACTAATAATTGGTTACATTTTCTTATACAAACAAATAGTTTTTGTGGACATTGCTCAATTGTTTCAATGGTTACATATAATAAAAACAATACATTTTGCAAAAGTCAACATGTAGCTCATCATTGAAATCAGCGTAAAAAATGCTGTTCAATGATATGCATATCTCCCAGAGCTGGGCAGGATTCGAATCATTCAGGATTCGATTCCCGGATTCGAATTGTTTTAGACGATTCAAAAGAGGTATTCGATTACTTTAGTGAAGACGGATTCGTGATCCGGATTCGTTACATTTTTTTAAAAGGATTCGTATTCGAATCCAAACGTAGATGATTCGAATCCTTATAAAAGGATTCGAATTCTTATAAAAGGATTCGAATCCTTATAAAAGGAATCGAATCCTTATAAAAGGAATCGAATCCTAAAATTCGAATCCTGATACATGGATTCAAATCCTCCTAAATAATTCGAATCATCGCTATTAAGGCTGGGATTCGAATTCGATTAATTCAAATAGTTAAATATTCCAATATGAATATTTAAATCACTAAATTATTCATATTTGAATATAAATATTAAAATTTTCGAATAATTCAAATATTTGTGAATGCATATTTGGTTACTTAACCATGAAAAATATCCAACGTTAATATATATATATTTTTAACTTCACTTGAAATCAGTGTTTTATACGCGTGGCGCATGAAGTAAAATTTCGAGTTTAGAAAAGCCCCGTGAAAATTTGTCTCGGGTCGCTGCGCGACCCTCGACAAATTTTCTACGCGGGGCTTTTCTAAACTCGAAATTTTACTTCATGCTTAGTCTGGGAGTGGACAACACTCGTTCTTAGAAGTTTCAAATTGAAGAATTACTTTAGATTACTAAGTTTATTACAACTCAAAGGACCAACCATGGTCTTCGCAGAACGAAGGACTACAGGGAATCGAAGTTTTTTTACAAGAAAACAACGAATATCTGAAGGTTTACAGCATGGATAGGAAAGAAAACATCTAATTTTGAAAAAATATCGAAGTTGTGTTGGTTTTCAGTGCATTTTTAACTTCACTTTAAATCAGTGTTTTATACGCGTGGCGCATGAAGTAAAATTTCGAGTTTAAAAAAGCCCCGCGAAAATTTGTCTCGGGTCACCCCTCGACAAATTTTCTACGCGGGGCTTTTCTAAACTCGAAATTTTACTTCATGCTTAGTCTGGGAGTGGACAACACTCGTTTGAATTTTAAATTTAACTCTTTTAAAATATCGACGTATGTAATATAATAAATCATTCATTGAAATCATAGAAAAAGATGCAAAATTTTACCTAAAATTAACTTTTAGAGTTAGCTTTATAATTTGTTCGGCTCTTAATGGGTGAATATGCTATTCCTAAAAAAAACCGTTTTTATTTAATATTAAAGTTGCATTTAATACAATAACAAACTTTCTGAATAAATCGACATAAATCTAGAAATATCAAAAATCTCGACATGTAGAAAATCTTGACGGTCCACTCCCAGACTAAGCATGAAGTAAAATTTCGAGTTTAGAAAAGCTCCGCGTAGAAAATTTGTCGAGGGTCGCGCAGCGACCCGAGACAAATTTTAACGGGGCTTTTCTAAACTCGAAATTTTACTTCATGCGCCACGTGTATAAAACACTGATTTAAAGTGAAGTTAAAAACGCACTGAAAACCAACCCAACTTCGATATTTTTTCAAAATTGGATGTTTTCTTTCCTATCCATACTATAAACCTTCAGATATTCGTTGTTTTCTTGTAAATAAACTTCGATTCCCTGTAGTCCTTCGGTCTCCGAAGACCATGATTTGTCCTTCGAGCTGTAGCCTTTGTAAATTGGTAATAAACTTAGTAATCTAGAGTAATCCTTTAATTTGAAACTTCTAAGAACGAGGGTTGTCCACTCCCAGACTAAGCATGAAGTAAAATTTCGAGTTTAGAAAAGCCCCGCGTAGAAAATTTGTCGAGGGTCGCGCAGCGACCCGAGACAAATTTTCACGGGGCTTTTCTAAACTCGAAATTTTACTTCATGCGTCAGGCGTATAAAACACAGATTCAAAATGAAGTTCAATAACACATATATCATCATTAATTAAAATCATTATATAATCAGATATTTAGTCGGTAAATGAACATGTTTGTTAATAGAAACTGATGGAATAAAATATTACTGGTTGCAAATAATAGATTCAAATTTATTTTTAAAGGATTTGTATCCGTGATTCAAAAATGAGGATTCGAATCATATTTTTTACTTACGAATCCTTTATTCGAGTATTCGTAATTCGAATCATATTAGGTGATTCGGATTCGTGATTCGAATCATGTTTTCGAGGATTCATCCCAGCTCTGATATCTCCATATGCGCCCATAACAAAAACAAAAGTCGTGTTTGGAAAAACAATAACGAATCGTTTGCAGATTTAATTTGTTTATGAAGTAAGTTCATAAATCGGGCTATAAGAATGTTTTTAGAAATTTTGGAAAAAATTACAAATGACAGATATGATCCATTTTGAAATATCGAAAATTTCTTTTTTTTCAAATTACATCGAAACAATTAAAGATGTATGAAATGTGAAAGCAAATTATTAGTATGCACTAAAATACGCAAATTTGCCTCCATTTAACCGATTCTCTATCTCTTCAAATAAGCGAGATAGTGCAGCTCGAAAAACGGGCACCCTGTATATTTTGAAACAATACAACAGATAATTGTCAATACCCCTCCCCCCGTAAATTGCTCTCTGGATCCGTCACTGCGATCACCCATAGAGCAGCTCTAAAAACGGACACCTTAAGATTTTTTTTCGCGAATCCCTGTCATTAATTAAGCCTATTAATAAATATGTTTTGGGCACTACAAGCGGTAACCCCCCCCCCCCCCCGTTTTTTCTTACGACTATTTTGTCCCGCACACGCCGGTCCTGAATATTAAAAACTCACCATCTCCACAGTAGAAATTTCATTTTCGTTTATTGGTAATTTTCCATAGCACTTTCTTATTGGCAACTTCAATTTAAATACGTTTTCTTCTGAAGTTGAAGGAATTTCGCGAACATTTTTTCTAGCACCATTTTTCATGATATATTTTGAAGCGAAATGTTTTTCGCATATAACACTCGTATGCAGTTTATTGTTTTTAACTGTAATAAGTTTATATTACCGCTATTCTCAATTCATATTTTTTGTCTACTTTCATCTTTTTTTGGAAATTTAAAGAATGATATTTCTGGATTTTTGTGTCTGTTTATATGACAATTAATATAAACGCAATTATTACGTTTTACATTCATTTTGAAAACTATTAAAAGAATCGCCGGCCGTCTGCTTGTTCACGCACACTCATCAGCCAAAACCAATGATCTAACCCCCTCACTTTCCCGGGACGTCCGCACCTACTTGCTAACCGCTCCTCTCGAGGAGAGTATCAGGAGCGCATAAATATCTCGCCGGTCTTCAACTTCTACACAAACTAGATATCTGTAAGATTTTAAATAGTGTAGTTCAGTTGACCGCCTACTTGGTGTCGACGCCAAAGCTGGACAATTTTTGGGGTCACGTTTTTAATGCATTGCGTTTCCTATCTTATATATTATTTAATCAATGCTAATGGTGAGTCTATCTCTTATACAAAAATAATGTTTTAAGTCTTTGCTTTCCAATTGTTTCTCATTATTAGGCCATCCATTTTCTAGATAATTTTTTAACCGTTTTAGAGTTAAATCATTCTCAGTATTTTCATTAAATTCTTTAAATCTATTGTTACTTAATCTTCTCTCCAAACTATTAACCACTAATTCTTTTTATAACTGATTAATAAGATTTAATTCTTTGACACAATTTCTTGACAAAGTATCTGTTACAAACAAATAGTTGCCAGGTACATATTTAAGTTTCAAGTCATATTTTAATAGTCTTAATCTCATTCTTTGTAAACGACTCGGTATTTTATTTAAATCTTTTTCTAAAATTGACACTAGCGGTTTATGATCTGTGTGAATGATAATAGCTCTACCATAAATGTAATAATTAAATTTTTCACATGCAAACAGTATGGCATTCAATTCTTTTTCAATAACAGCATATCTCTTTTCAGCATCTGATAAACTTCTCGAAGCATAACATACAGGTTTATTGTCTTGCATTAAACAAGCTCCCATTCCCATGTTACTTGCATCAGTCTGAATTATAATAGTTTTATTCGTATTAAAATGAGCTAAAACAGGTGAGTTAGTAATTATTGATTTTAAATTTTCTAAACATTTTGTATGTTGGTCAGTCCATTCAAAGATTACGTCATTTCTAGTCAATAGTCTTAGAGGTTCAGTTAATTTAGTTAAATTTGGAATAAATTTTATTAAGTATTTTAATAAGCCTAAAATTCTAAGGAAATCTTTGTTATTCTTAGGATTTTCTAAGTTATTTATAGCCTCAATTCGTTGAGGGTCAATTTTTGTGCCTTCTTTATTAATTATAAACCCTAAAATTTTTATTTCCTTTACACAATATTGAAATTTATTTGGATTAAAAGTTATACCAAACTTCTTTGCTTTATTTAAAACTTCTGCCAAAATCTTATCATGCTCCTCTTTAGTTTCACCAGCTATTAATAAATCATCTATGTAAATTTTATTTCTTAATATATCCCCAAATACCTCATAATTTTTTCTCTGAAACACTTCTGCTGCTGTGTTTATACCAAACGGCATTCTTAAAAATCTAAATCTACCTAAAGGAGTAGCAAAAGTACATAATTTTGATGATTTTTCATCCAAGACAACTTGATAAAAAGAATCTTTTAAATCTAAGATTGAGAAAAATTCTTTACCATTCAAGTCATCCAATATCACATCTGGCGATGGGATCTGAGAATGTTCCCTTTTTATAAATTTATTTAAATGCATAGGATCCAAACATATCCTTAAATTACCATCAGCCTTTTCTGTAATGACTATATTATTAACCCACTCAGTCGGTTCTGATTCTTCACATATCACATTATTTTTAATTAGCTTATCTAGAGAATCTTTTAATTTTGGAAACAGTCTACTGGGGATTCTCCTGCTCGGTTTTACACAAGGTTCAGCATTATCGGTTAAAATTAATTTTTGTAAACCTGGAAATTTACCTATCCCTTCAAATACTCCAGAATATTCATTAATGATTTTGTCTTTCGAATACTGATTTTCTAAACAATTTACCTCTTTAATAAGTTTGAGTTGATCTCGGCTTGTTCGTAAACCTAATATTGGTTTATCCCCCGACCTTGTTACAATAAATTTTATGTAATGATGCTGATTATTTACGATGCAGTCCAAGTTGATTTTACCATCCACCGGCAGCTTTCCACCACCGTAGGCATGAAGTGTAGTTGAAGTTTTCGTTATTTTATCCAGAAGTTTCTGATTGCCCTCCAGAATCCTCGCAGGTAATACATTGCAATGTGCTCCCGTGTCAACCTTAAACACAACATTTTTTTTTAATTCGACAATTTTTACTGTTTTTGTTATTTCCAAATCATTATTATTATTTTCAGTATTTAATTGATCCACAGTTATAATTGATTGAACTAGAAAATCATCATCTGACTCTGATTCTAAATCTCTATTTTCCTTAATACATCTAACTTTTTTACTAACATTGCCAATCTTCTTTTTGAATAAACACCCTACTTCATAATGATTCATTTTTTTACAGAAATTACAAATTTTTCCGTATGCCGGACAATTATTTTTATTGTGAACTCTATTACATTTGAAACATGAATACTCACGATTTCCATTGTATTTATTTTTATCTAAATTAAAAGTTTTCATTTTATTATTATTATTATCAATAACTTTATGTTTATTATACTTCGTATGAGTACTTAACTTTTTTATATTGTCGACTTCTAATGTCCTACTCGGTTCTGCTGACATCTCTGAAGTTCTCGCTTTTGTTTCCATGTAGATGCTGCTCATTTCCTCCGTCTTTGCTAAGGTTAAATCCTCGGTCTGCAGTAGTTTTGCTCGCAGGTTATCATCTTTGACGGACATCACGATTTTATCACGTAGCATGTTGTCTTCCTCCTTGAACTCGCAGGTGGACGCCAATGTGTTTAATTTCGTTATAAATTCTCCGATGGGTTGTCCTTCCTTTATCTTGGCCGATAAGAATTTGTATCTTTAGTATATGAGGTTTTTTTTTGGTTCGCAATATTTTGTGAATGCGTCTATTACGTCTTTCAGTTTTGATTTATTTAAATCAAGTTTTAATGTATTAAAAATTTCTAATCCTTTGTCTCCAATTAGATTTAAAAAAATTGCGATTTTTACACTTTCCTTATCAGACTCACTTTTTCCAGCCGCCATCATGAAGATGTTGAATCTTTGCAACCATGTGGTCCAGTTCTTTGCGACGTTTCCCGAAAAATCCATTTTATGCGGAATATTTAACGATTCCATTTTTTTTATTTGTATTAATTACTTATTTTTTTGTTCACACCTGACACCATGTAACGTTAGGTAGTAATTAATAAAAGAATGATAACTGATTAATAGGTGTTTACTCTTATAGGTCTTAAATTCAACTGATCATCCTCCGGTATGGGCCGGGTTATATTTTTATACAACAAAAACTATTCAACTAACCCGCACATACATTTGCATACAATAAAATATGCACTAAGAGTTGCATATCCTTACACCTAAATACGTAGAATGTTTTTCTTATCGGTTCTACATGTTGAATCCCTATGTATACCTAAACAAATCAACACTCTGTATATTTGTATTTAACAAATTTTTATTCTTCTAAACTTAACTCACCTACATCCAGTGTGCTAAATTTAATTAGTGTTGATTTATTTTGCTTCAATTCTTTAGAAATTCTGAATTGAATCGTTTATTCCGATAAAATAATCAGCAATGATATCCTGTTTTCCCGCAGAGTATAACCACTGAAAACACGGATCTCCCCCATTCGGGGTAAAATTCGATCACAGCTCCCGCACATTCCGCATTCCGTTCAACATGATTGGACATGTCGAACAATTCGAAAACACAAGCATATTTCATACGCTGATCTGTGTCGGTGATTAGCGAGCGTTTTCCCGCGCCTGAATAAATATTTTTCATTTTCCCCCCATTGTTCAACCCCCCAACAAGTGAGGGAGAAAGCCGGAATGGGGCGCCTGTGTTAGTTTATTCCAAACATACCGGCACAGTTCAAGTATCCGCATTGTGCTTCCACTCAGAAGGATTGTCTATTCCGTTTCTCCCCCTCTTCTGGGGCTATTGTGCATTTTCTACGTGTAGGCGCAGCCAAGTTTTCCCGGGGGATAATTGTGAATTGTGGGGATGAAATGAGGGAAAACCGGGGGTAATGTCGCGTGAAGCGACGGGACCTTGCAAGGATACACAAACAAACGCTCTGTGTTTTTTTTTTTGTTCTAAGCTTTCGCTTTTTTCTCTCATATTTTTTTTAAATTCTATTTGCGAATTGCGTTTATGTGTTAAGGTTTGGAGCGCGCGCCCCTAATCAATTGGATTTGCCGTGTTTGCTTATCGCTCTATTAATGAAATCCGGTAATACCTGCCCCCATATAAACAAACACAGGCACACAAACATGGGGTTGATACGTATAATCCCGGAAATGATCGTAAAGAGAAAACCGCCGAATCGATGGCCTATAAATAGAAATCGCGGTTAAATGCATTAATTATATTGGATTCCAATTGAATTTAGTAGAAATTGTTATGTTGTTTTTGTTTTAGGGTGCTCTTATATCAACGTTTTGAACACGAGGGGCAACGGGCGCAAGCGTTTGCGTTTTAACCCTAGATCAGGGTTTCCTAGCCGGGGGGATACGCTACATTAGGGGGGCGCGGCAGATTATCAGGGGGATGACAGATTTCCTAAAGGGTAGGTGAAGTGAAATAAGACTATAATACTGTTTCAATCTAACTAAAAAAATATGAGGGGAGGCGCGACCTGAAAAATGTTGAGAATCCCTGCCCTAGATGGACGGGTGCGACGCACAGTGCGCCAAATGATGATATTTTGGACAAAAATCTATACTCGAGTCAAAAATGAAAAACTATTTTCATTTTCAAGTAATTTATATTTAAATTGATAAAAACTAAATATTTTTAGCATATTTTAACTATTATAAAACACTATAATAATTATGTGCATATAAAACAAACACATTTAATGTTTCCGAATGGAACAATAAGTTGAGCATTATAATAAATTTAAAAAAAAAATGGTGATGTTTCCATCATAGCACTTTCCCTCTTAAAGATATGATGATTCAAATATCAACAATATGGAAAATTTGGACAAACTAAGTTTATTCTACTTTGATTATTATTATTATTATTATTCCAAAACTATTCACAAATAAAGAATTCTTGCATTTTTTCGCTACATCTCGGTAAATATTGATTGTACTAAACATCTTTATTAGCAATTATGTACAATAAATGTATATACCTACAAAATATAGCTTAATTTTTCACATATTAACATTTTATTGCTACTTGGCTATCGACATGGATTCCTTCTGTCCAATAATTTGAATTATGCAACATTTTAAACATCCCCTCACTAAAACAAGAAAAGCATAGGTACTTGCTTTACTATTAAGTTGTTTATCAATAACTTATTAGGTTACACAAAATATTAAAATCGTACCTCGTTATTTCAAAGTTGTTCCTTGTAGATGAAACTTCCTGATGCTAAAAACTTCAGTGAAACTCGAAGTTCTGTAATAAGCAAAGCAACAAGATAGGAAAATGTAAGTTATCCATGATTTTCGGTTGAACTGCGGCGAATAAACCGATGAGATTCATTTGATAAAAGCCGGAATGACTTTATGGGCGAATTAAGGTGCACTCTACAAAAGATTCGGGAAATACTCGGGCAATTTCCAGTCGGATTGGCTGCGCCGTCTCTCCTCCCATTCGCCGCGGCAGGAATTTACCATAACGGAATGACAATTTCGCAATTTCCACAGTTTTATCTGTCGCTTTATGAACGTCTCGCTCTTTATACTCGTATGTGTGTGTGTTAGTGTTAGTGTGTGGAAATTCGTTTCGATTATAAATTTTGGGATTAATCCCGCGGAACCGATGCAATTTAAATGCAAACCGGGCTCGCTGGATGCGGAATACTTTCCCGACGTGCAACTATTACTGCTAAAATCAATACAGTTTATTGCACATTGTTATTAGTTTAGTAGCATATAAAAGACATAATTTATGGATTCATATATAAGAATAAACACATTCCTGTGGGTCAGTAGTTAAAATGTTCTGGGGTTACAACAAATATAAAGTAAGTGTTTATAACGAACTAAAATGATAAGAATTTAGCCATGCATTAGCTATCTGGTTGTTATAAAATGGCTGACAATTTAATCTTATATCAAATCATAGTAAATATTTAACATTTAAATAATCCATAAACTATTAATTAAAACACTGTATTGTTTCACCACATGCTAAGTTAGAATGAATTTCAAATACGTATACTTAAAAGAAAAACTCCCTGTATATGGAAGTAAAAGAAAAGTGCGAAGAAAGGTTATTAGTGCTATATTTATCAACTAACTTTAATTATTTTAAATATTGCCCTTTTTCGCAAAAACATGGGATGAAAAACCTTAAACACTGAACTTTATATTTATCCATTTGATAATGGTCACTTTGTGTCCGAAATGTATACAGTAAATTTTTCTATTAGGTAAACATATGCACAAGCTGTACAATTTCCGACATTCGTTGTTTTTTAAAAGAGTTCAATCTAAAGCTTTAAACGAGTGTTTTCCACTCCCAGACTAAGCATGAAGTAAAAATTCGGGTTTAGAAAAGCCCCTTTAGAATTTGTCGAGGGGCGCGCAGCGACCCGAAACAAATTTTCTGGACTTTTCTAAACTCAAAATTTTACTGCATGCGCCACGTGAATAAAGCACGGATTTTAAGTGAAGTTCGATTATAAATAAATTTTACAATATTTTAGTGTTTTATATGCGTGGCCCATGAAGTAAAATTTCAAGTTTAGAAAAGCCCAGAAAATTTGTCTCGGGTCGCTGCGCGACCCTTGACAAATTTTCACGGGGGTTGTCTAAACTTGAAATTTTACTTCATGCTTAGTCTGGGAGTGGAAAACACTTGTTTAAAGCTTCAAATTAAACTTAAAAAAAAATATCTAAAGATTTACAGAAAACAGGCTGAATTTGAAATACGTATACTCAAAAGAAAAACTCCCTGCATATAGAAATAAAATAAAAGTGCGAAGAAAGGTTATTAGTGCTTTATTTATCAACTTACTTTAATTATTTTAAATATTGCCCTTTTTCCTAAAATTTTAAGAAAAGAAAGGAATCTTTTATATTTTTTTATCATTAGCTGTATGTACTAAGGGCCAGTTGCACTACACATTTTAAACTGGTTCAACTCTGAACTTGAGTTCAAAGTGACATTAGAACAATAGGAACTGTTATCTTGAACTTAAGTTCAGCTTGAACTCGGATTCAACGTTTTTGGTGCAACTGGGCGTTAGAGTCCCATTCGTAATTTTTAGTTGGTGGAGATTTGAAATTAAAGAAAAAATATATAATCATTTTGAATCGTTCCGCTTTTCCTAAAAACGTTAAAAATAATATGACAACAAAATGTCAAATAAACAACAAAATGTCGAAAATTTTAAAGCTCCAGTCGAACCAGCAAAAAGTAGTAGTAACGTAAATTAGATATTTTTTAATTTCCCTCCGCTTTACGTAGCGACATCTGTTACTCACTTATCGAACTTGAAACAGACCACCTTAAGTTCAATAAACGATCGACAGATGTCGTAAAACGGCGGGAATTTCAAAGATTTGTGTTTTTTTTGTGAATAGCAAAACATTAATTTGCCCAAATAGTCATTATTCTAGATATATTATTTTTTACATCAATTTACAATTAATAAATATATGTTGATTCATTATTACAATATTTTATACTGAACGCATTGGAATCGTAAAAAAATCGATCTCGAGATTTCGATGAGTCCGAAAAGCAAATATATTTTTTAATCTCCCTCCGCTTTACGTAGCGACATGTGTTGCTCATCTATAAACGAGAGAAAGATGTCGTAAAACGGTGGGAACTTTAAAAGTTTGTATTTAATTTTAATACCTAAACATGAATATGCATAAATTGTCATTATTATAGGTACATTATTTTTACATCAATTTAAACTAAATATATTTTAAGTTATTTGTACATTTCTTGTATAGAGAACGTATGGGTATTGTAAAATAATTGACCTCGAGATTTCCATGGATTTTCAGGTTATTTACCTTTTATTGCATTGCACTTGAAACAATCCACTTTAAGAGCAGTTAACGAGCGACAGATGTCGTAAAACGGCGGGAACTTACAAAACTAATGTTTTTTTTAATTGTTAAAAATTTGCAAAATTTGTCATTATTCTAGGTACATTATTTTTACATCAATTTACACTTAATAAATATATTTTGATTTATTGTTACATTCATGTGTAGTGAACGTAATAAAATCGTATAAAAATCGACTTCAAGATTTATATGCATCTTCAGGTTTTTGACCTCCACGAGTCCGAAAAGCGAATATTTCTTTAAAATTTCCGCCGCTTTACGTAGCGACATCTGTTGCTCATATATTGCACTTGAAACAGACCACTTTTAGTGCAATAAACGAACGACAGATGTCGTAAAACGGCAGAATCTTCAAAAGTTTATTTTATTTTAATAACTTAACATAAATTTGCACAAACTGTCATTATTGTAGGTACATTATTTTTACATCAATTTAAACTTAATAATATATTTGGACTTAGACCTAATCTCCGGCGTCATGATTGGCCATAGCAGCGGAAATAGATGACGTAAAACCCAAAATAAAAAAAAAATTGGACTTATTTTTATATTCTTGTATAGAGGACGTAAGGGAATTTAAAATAAAGTGACTTCAAAATTTCCATGGATTTTCATGTTTTTGACTTCCTATTGCATTTTACTTGAAACGGATGACTTTAAGAGCAGTTAACGAGTCGCTCGTTAACATTACATTCAATTTAAAGAAATATTTCGCATATGTCGTAAAACGGCGGGAACCTAAAAACCTTGTATTTTTTTAACTGCTAAACATTTGCACAATTTATCATTATCTAGGTACATTATTTCTACATCAATTTAAACTTAACATATTTTAAGTTATTTTTACATTCTTATACAGAGGATGTATGGGAATCGTAAAAAAATCGACCTCAGATTCTGTAAGTCTTTCTGTCTGTCTGTCTGTCTGTGTGTATATTAGTTAACAAGATAATTTATAAACTCATTACGTTTGGACTTATGAAATATTGAATTTGGGTGCTTAACAAGTGGGCTTCAGGGAATGAGAATATATATAACTTAGTAAGTTCAGAAATATATGATAATTGTTGTTAGTTTGAAATTATCAGTACTTATCAGGGAGTTGGGAAAGTACAATTTTGATCAAAATAGTCTGGATTTGATATTGTCTTACTTGACCAATAGACAACAAGCAGTAGATATTAATATTAATAATAATAAATCATCTTTTCTTCCAATAAATGATGGTGTCCCGATCAATATTAGGCTCTGTATTATTTCTAATATACAATAATGATATGCCCAAAGCTTTTCATGATTTATGCGTTTTATTATTTGCAGATGATACTAGCATAGTAAGCGAAGGCAGTTTGAATGATGAAGCCCTTTAAAAAAAAGAACAAACGCCTTGGAATCGTTTCTTCCTTGTGTTCGGGTAATAAACTGGTGCTAAATGAGAGCAAGACAAAAACACAAACATTTTGTGTCAATGCCACAGAAGATAGCGATACGCCAGTCAAATTTTTAGGACTTCATCTTAATTGTTCATTTGGAACAATCACGGCAATGAACTTGCCAAGATGCTATCGAGTATCATATTTTGTTTAAGAAATCTGTCAAGAAGGGCTTCACCAACGGTCCTGCGTACAGCTTATTTCGGCCTCATGGAAACGCACATTCAAAAATATTCTATGACGACAAAATGCGTGACCCCAGACCAGAGCACCATTGGTTTGGGGTCACTCATCTTGTCGTCAGAGAATATTTTCGCTTCAAAGGCCCGCAATGCGAATAGTTGCAGATATTGGTTATACAGTCGATTGAAAAAATTTCTTCATAAAGCATAATATATTGTCATTAACCATTTCTCTATATTCTAGAGTGTCTTTGTTATGTCAAAAAAAAACCTGACGGAATTTCCAATACATATCCATCACAATTGTGCAACACGACACAAAGAAAATTTATTCCCAGAAAGATTGCGGCTATAAGGTCGCAAATGGGTACCAATCATTTTTGAGTGAAATTTTTTAATAAACTCTCGATACAAACCAGAGAATTACCAATTTTAAAACAAAACAATGGTGAAACAATAACTGGTGTAGAGAGCGTTTTATAGTATTGATGAATTCCTGCAATGTAGTTCTATTTCGATCTAAATGAGTTGGAATCTCTACATTCCAACTCAGTTTTAACATGTTAGTAATGTCTATGTGTGTCAATGTCTATTTGTATAATTTATGTCGTAATAACTGTAAATATTGTTTTTATTATTTCTTTTAAATACACTGTGTTTTTAAGAATATGAGTTTGTATTCAGTACTCATTCATTTAACTATATAAGCGTTTCAGGCTTCAACGCCATCATTAGTATAGTCCCGAACCAGTGCTTAAAGAACACAGAACATCTCTTACCATTTATTATAGCCTGTGCAATTTACATACTGGGTGTTGACTTGGCGGACGCAACATAGGAAATCCCATTTAAATTTTGAAATGTTTAAATTTTGGCTCTCCTATTTATTTAAGTAACAAAATGTATTTACCTTTTTTGTAGAGGGAAAAATTCTAAATTCATTCGTGTTAACGTTTATCACTTTACGTTTCTCTCAGTTAAAATAATTAAGCAAAAGTAATGTAATTTTATAACAATAATGCCATGCCATGGAATTGAAACAACAATTGCGGATGTCAAAATGGCAAAAGATATCGCAGTCACTGGATTAAAGTAAATGTTTTAGAAATGATTTACACTGTACAAGAAAACATCCTCCTAATAAAGTAGTATTATGCAGACCATAGTTATCACGATGCTTGCGTTATGTTTTTTGTCGTTAATTAAGTAACAGCAATATCTTGTCTTATTTTGACATCAACAATTGTTGTATCAATTCCATGGTATGTCATTATTTTTATAAAATCACATTACTTATTCTTAATTATTTTAACTGTAATGTTTCTGACATTCGTTGATTTTTGAAAGAGTTTAATTGGACGCTTTAAATTAGTGGGCTTTTCTGGGCTTTTGTAAACTCGAAATTTTACTTCATGCGCCACGCGTATATGACACACATTTTAAGTGAAGATCGAATATACATAAATTTGGCAATATTATAGTGTTTTATACGCGTGGCGCATAAAGTAAAATGTCGAGTTTAGAAAAGCACAGAAAATTTGTCTCGGGTCGCTGCGCGACCCTCGACAAATTTCCACGGGGCTTTTCTAAACTCGAAATTTTACTTCATGCTTAGTCTGGGAGTGGAAAACACTCGTTTAAAGCTTCAAATTAAACTTAAAAATAACAGGGAATATCCCCAATTGTTGTATCAATTCAATGGTATGTCATTATTTTTATAAAGTCACATTAATTTTTCTTAATTATTTTAATTGTAAATTTTCTGACATTCGTTGATTTTCAAAAGAGTTTAATTTATAGCTATAAACGAGTGTTTTCCACTCCCAGGCTAAGCATGAAGTAAAATTTCGAGTTTAGAAAAGCCTCGTGAAAATTTGTCGAGGGTCGCGCAGCGACCCGAGACAAATTTTCTGGGCTTTTCTAAACTCGAAATTTTACTTCATGCGCTACGCGTATAAGACACAGATTTTAAGTGAAGTTCGAATATACATAAATTTGACAACATTATAGTGTTTTATGCGCGTGGCGCATGAAGTAAAATTTCGAGTTTAGAAAAGCCCAGAAAATTTACTTCATGCTTAGTCTGGGAGTGGAAAACACTTGTTTAAAGCTTTAAATTAAACTTTAATAAAACAGGGAATATCCGCAATTGTTGTATCAATTCCATGGTATGTCAATATTTTTACAAAATCACATTACTTTTTCTTAATTATTTTAACTGTAAATTTTCTGACATTCGTTGATTTTCAAAAGAGTATAATTTAAAGCTATAAACGAGTGTTTTCCACTCCCAGACTAAGCATGAAGTAAAATTTCGAGTTTAGAAAAGCCCCGTGAAATTTTGTCGAGGGTCGCGCAGCGACCCGAGACAAATTTTTTGGGCTTTTCTAAACTCGAAATTTTACTTCATGCGCCACGCGTATAAGACACAGATTTTAAGTGAAGTTCGAATATACATAAATTTGACAATATTATAGTGTTTTATACGCGTGGCGCATGAAGTAAAATTTCGAGTTTAGAAAAGCCCGGAAAATTTGTCTCAGGTCGCTGCGCGACCCTCGACAAATTTTCACGGGGCTTTTCTAAACTCGAAATTTTACTTCATGCTTAGTCTGGGAGTGGAAAATACTTGTTTAAAGCTTTAAATTAAACTTTAAAAAAACAGGCAATATCCGCAATTGTTGTATCAATTCCATGGTATGTCGTTATTTTTATAAAATCACATTACTTTTTCTTAATTATTTTAACTGTAAATTTTCTGACATTCGTTGAATTTCAAAAGAAATTAATTTAAAGCTTACAACGAGTGTTTTCCACTCCCAGGCTAAGCATGAAGTAAAATTTCGAGTTTAGAAAAGCCCCGTGAAAATTTGTCGAGGGTCGCGCAGCGACCCGAGACAAATTTTCCGGGCTTTTCTAAACTTTTCTAAACTTTCTTAATTATTTTAACTGTAAATTTTCTGACATTCGTTGAATTTCAAAAGAAATTAATTTAAAGCTTACAACGAGTGTTTTCCACTCCCAGGCTAAGCATGAAGTAAAATTTCGAGTTTAGAAAAGCCCCGTGAAAATTTGTCGAGGGTCGCGCAGCGACCCGAGACAAATTTTCTGGGCTTTTCTAAACTCTAAATTTTACTTCATGCGCCACGCGTATAAGACACAGATTTTAGGTGAACTTCAAATATACATAAATTTGACAATATTATAGTGTTTTATGCGCGTGGCGCATGAAGTAAAATTTCGAGTTTAGAAAAGCCCAGAAAATTTGTCTCGGGTAACTGCGCGACCCTCGAAAAATTTTCACGGGGCTTTTCTAAACTCGAAATTTTACTTCATGCTTAGTCTGGGAGTGGAAAACACCTATTTTAAGCTTTAAATTAAAAAAAAAACAAGGAATATCCGCAATTGTTGCATCAATTCCATGGTATGTCATTATTTTTATAAAATCACATTACTTTTTCCAAATTATTTTAACTTAGAGAAACGTAAAGTGTTAAGAGTGAACATTCATAAATTTAGAATTATTCCCTCTACAAAAAAGTAAAATACATTTTGTCTCTAAAATAAGTAGGGAAGCCAATATTTGAACACTAACATGCGATTTCCTATGTTGCGTCCGCCAAGTCAACACCCGGTATGTAAACGCCATCTAATGCCCAATAACTTAAGTAGCATCGTCAATGCTACTTAAGCTAATGGGCATTAGATGGCGTTTACGCTTTCAAAACCTACTTTGTTTTATCTTTACACTAAATTTTAACGTGGTTGTGGATGTCGCATTTGAATTTTCTTAATTTTAATTATAACTTGTGATACTCATTCTGTGATTACTACTTTTTAAATTTTATCAATACACTATTTTTATTTTAATTTTTATCTTAAATTGTAATTCATATTCTGTAATAGTTACATTCTAAGTTTTATCTATACATTATCTACTTACTTTACTCATACAGACAGTTTTCAAGGTGCTGCTCTAACATCATGCCTGATTCTACCAATCATTACATTTCATTTTATTGTCTTTTAAACTATTATTATTTATTGTCCTTTTAATTAATAATCCTAATCTACTTGCTGATTTATTTACGGTAATTAATGTAAAACTTGTGTTATATCATTAACAAATAAAAAAAAGACGCTGCAATTGCTCCCAGGTCGATGAATGGCGTTACTAATGCATACGTTTTAAATCGTTTATTTGCGGCAATTAACACAAATGATACAATTTTTACTATAATGATGCAAAACAAAAACATGTTTTACTGTAGCTCGTTTGTTTTTAACATACCCTTTTACTTCCTCCATATTTACGTTCTAACCTAGGGGAAAACACGATTTTTTATTATCGTAGAATTAAATACGTTGACGATCAATAACACAAAATAATCCTCTACACACGCATTTATCACTTAATCTAATCAGTAGCATCGACGAATCTCTAAAAAGACAATAGAAAAATAATCAACGTTTCCCATTTTTTCCTGTTTCGACCGAAACAATGGGCTCGGAATGATAACTGAACGTTCGAACGTATTCAATTTTTACTATCGACGGCGGGTTAATTGCTTTTTTCCAACGGCCCGACGACTTTTCACGCCGATGAAACAACACACAAAAAAAAGGTATAAGGGCATCGATGTATGAAATTCCGCCCCAGCAGACATTCGGGGAAAAAAACAGTCACGAACAGAAAAATTGAACCATTTAGGAAGTAATTAATTAATTGATCTGAAATGAATGTATGTTGATGAAATGGATCGAGTAATTTAGAAAGCTTCTGAATTACACAAGCCATTTAATCAAGATTTATTCATCAGTTTATTTATGTAGATAAATGTGTATTGAATAAACATTTAATTAAAAAATATTGATATACGCTCCAAGTGTATAGAAATCACCCCACCCATTCATTTTTATTATTCCTAAGAAAATTACGGTTCAATACTACGAACAAAACGTTTGGTGTTTTACGATAAACTAACTAACTAAACCATATAGACATTGGACGGTAGAACGGCTGACATTAGGCACTCTAGTCACATACCACAGGCTTCGCCAATCTTCCAAAAAGAACTACAGCTTTTGCACAATCTACAGCACTTAAGACCAGGATGAGCACAGCAACCTTCAGTGTTAACCCACTGTAGGCTGCTGTATTTATCATGGTTTTAAGTGCTTTAGATTACCATGCCCACTGAAGATCAAAACAAAAAATCAAAAACAGTCGAAGCACGCAGACATCTTGATACTTTATGGATACTATTGAATGGACAGCATATCTCTAAATTTGTTCATTAAATAAACAGATAAGTACTTTATGTTGCTTTTTTTAATACCCTGATAGTCTATTTTATCGTAAAATACCAACAGTTTTATTTACACTATTGTAAGTGTAATTCTTTATAATATATAAAATTACGAAAAAACTATTCTCGAATTCAAATAGTTTTAAATTTGAATTTATCTTGTAATTCTTTTATAAAAAAAATTTAAAAAAATAATGTGTGGGCCGTTTTCTTTGCACGTAAGTGTAGTTATAATTTTGAAATAATCTACCATTTGGTACTTAGAGTAAAACGCTTGTTTTGTTTTATATTTATATTTTTATTTTCAGTTACCTATCACAATTTTCCACGACAATTATTATACACATTGTAAATTTTTAGGCAATCGTTTTTAAAAAGCGTTCAATTTTAAAGTTCTAAAGAGTGCTTACACTCCTTGATTCTAAAGGAGTATATTTTGAACTTAACAATATTTCAGTGTTTTATATGCGTGGCGCATGAAGTAAAATTTCGAGTTTAGAAATGCCTGAAAATTTGGTTTGGTCGCTCCGCTTCGCGGAGCAACCAAACCAAATTTTAAGGCTTTTCTAAACTCGAAATTTTACTTCATGCTTAGTCTGGGAGAGTGGAAACGCTCGTAGTAGCTTCAAATAGAACGCCTTTCAATAACATCGAATGTCTAAAAATTTACAAATTGGGATACATTTACTTACAAAAAAAATCCCTTGAAATTATAGAAGATACAATCAAGGGTTTTCCATTTTTCTAAAATACTAGCAAAATAAAAATGATTGTGTGTAAAAAGGTAAATAATTTGCGATACAAATAAATTTTGTAAATATTCTGCAAACTATGGGCAAAATCAATTTTTCTTTATGTTAAAAATAGTAATGTTTTTAAAAAGTACACCGATAAAATACGCAGTTCAAAACTAATTTCATATACTTGGAATGATAACACTAAGTGTTATCATTCCAAGTATATGAAATTAGTTTTGAACTGCGTATTTGATCGGTGTACTTTTTTAAAACACTGCTAGTTTTAATATAAAGAAAAATTGATTTTGCCAATAGTTTGCAGAATATTTACAAAATTTATCTTTATCGCAAATTGTTTACCTTTTTACTAGTTTGTTATATCTAGAAAGTATTTAGCATGCAATAGTAATAACGCAATTTTTCGAATTTCACTTTATATGTGTTGCAACGGGAATTCCCAATATTGCCCCTGTTATGTCTTACGGTCGGATTTTATTGTTATGGGAACTACAAAACAATTTTCCTGGCAAAGACGGGGAAGAGGGTTTAAATGCGGAATCGATATAAAATTTAATAACGAAATTCCCTCTTTCTCTGTACACTACACTCTCTATATTTTCTAGAAAACGCGACCAACAATCTTGAGTCTGGAGATCTTTACAAATATAATAAGACATTTTTTGTGTTATATACATTGAGCACCAAACCTGTTAATTATATTTTGTTGATAGTTCAATCAAGTGTTTCCACTCCCAGGTTAAGCATGAAGTAAAATTTCGAGTTTAGAAAAGCCCGAAAATTTGGTTTGATCGCTCCGCGAAGCTGTATAAAACACTGAAATTCTGTGAACTTCTAAAACACATACATCATCTTTAAAATGATTTTAGGTTGTAAATAAACTTGTAAATAAAACACTTTTTACTTTGTTTAACCACTGAATTTTACATTTAATTGTGTGACTAGTTTCGACTTTCTAGTAGTCATTCTCAAACTAAAGTAAATACAAATTACACGTTAAAAACTATTTATACGGCTTCGTAGAGAGGGGTGTACATTAGGTCAACCTGGTCATTAAGAAGGGAAATTCCGGGATTAATTCGGGCCTTGTGTATTTCTAGTGTTTCCAGTAAATCCATTTTACGACCTTTTTCGGCAAAATGGATTACTGAAAGCACATCCTCGCCAAAAGTGTGATTCTCTTCTAAAAGATGGTTAGCATAGGTAGAACTATTATGTTTTAATCTAAAGGCTCGCTCGTGTTCTTTCAATCTTATTTCGATTCTAGGATTTTAGGTTGTTCGTAATAAAAATGTTAAAAATGTCGTTTCTTTTTTAAATTTCATAACTTTGTTTGCAAGGCATGAAAATATGATTTTTCATTTAGAAATGAACAAGATGGTTCTTCTAAACAAGATATGAGAACCCTAGGAGGGATACAAGTGCAGAAAACTTGATTTTTAGAAAATGTATTCATGCGCCACCTGTATAATCTCGTCAAAAACTGTTTGAGAAATCAAAAGTTTGATAATTATCCTGAACTGGTACAAAGGATGTTGGAATGTTACAAAAAGCCCTGGTGTAATATGAGCAATGAAGTCCACTACCTTTACAGCTATTTTCCGAAAGCCATGCCTCTTACAGTGAGGAACAATAGGAGAGGTTCCACAAAGTCCTAGCAAAATATAACACCAAGGGACCAAGGCCGTTGGGATGGCTGATTATTGCTAAGGAATCATGAGAGACTGTCCTGATAAATCTTACACAAAGGAATCGCAAAATTGAAACTTCCTCTATGTCCAATATTGAAATAAATGGTAACAGATACAAAGAATTGTGCTAAATTGCACTTTTTTATATCTCCTAAACTACACGTAGGATCATAACAAAAAATTGCAGTTACAATAAGCATAAGGAGTATTCCTAAAAACCGTATTAGTCTTCCCGGCACCAAATTCACTGTTGGCCTGTGTTATCATTTAAACGATCCTATTTCTAATATTTATTAGGTCATTTAATATTAATGCTGTTATTTGCAAATAATCCAACAATAAAGATCACACTTAATTAAACACAGTTATATTCTTTTCGTCATATAAAAGTGAAGAAAGGAATATAACTGTGTTTAATTAAGAGACCTAACACCTTCACCTAACTCATACAACTACATTATTAAAGATCACAAATAAAAATAAAGATTTAGATAGAAATTGTTTGGAATGCATAAAATTTAGTGTTAAATGCTAATAATACACCATTAAAAACCACAAATAAGAATACAAATTTATATAAATAATGGTTGGAATGCATAAAATTAGATGTTTTGAGGAATTGATGCAAAACAACTATTTATTATCAAAACTAACTAATTTCCTAATAAATCGAATTATCGTACTTAATGAGGATTATTGTTTATTGTTAATATAACCGACAACATTTAATTTCATTTATGTTTCGGTTCAAGCATGTAATCGGTTTATATAATTAATAATATTATTTTATATTTGGCGGTTGTTGCTAATAGGAAACAAAGCAGCGATGTTATGAATTGAATAATTTATTACAATGAATTACACGAATTGGTAATTATATTTATAAACACTTGTTATTTAGTAAATACAATATTATTAATTTCAAATTAAAACGCAGAATGGAAATTAAAAATAAACAAATTGTGCAAAATCTATATGAACATTTAACGTTTTAGGCTACAAACTTTTGAAGCAACACCTCTGAAAGAAGCTCCAGAACGACTTTTAAATTATATATTTTTTAAATTACCAACAAGTGGGCATTGATAGTAGTTTATCAAAGATGATGATATATAGTTTTTAATTTGTTTATTATTATATTTAGAAGAACAAATTTTGACTTAAAATTGTCTAAAAATATATTTTGTAAATATTCTGCAAACTATTGACAAATTCAATTTTTAGGAGCACCTAGTTTCACCCATGGCCATTAAGGACTTAGACGGTCCCCCGACCGTCCAAGTCTTCAATGGCCATGGGTGAAACTAGATGCTCCTAAAAATTGAATTTGTCAATAGTTTGCAGAATATTTACATAGACCCCCGTCGTGCGGTTAATCTCAAGATTTGCTGGGGGTCTGCAGGTAGTCATAAAGCTTAGATTTAGACAACTGTAAAACTTCCTAAAGCCAAACATTTTTCTGTGAATGAAAGCAAAAGCTATATGCATGAGCAATGAAATTTTAAAATGAATGTAGTAATTCCTAAATATATTTACACCAATTAAGTACCCTGCAGGGCTTTATGACCCCCTGCAGACCCCCGAAAATCTTGAGGTTAACCGCAAGAACCTCGACCGTCTAAGTCTTTAATGACCGGGGGTAAAACTGGATGCTCGCCAATTTTTCTTTATGTTAAACTGTACCGCCACAGACGGTATATCACTGTCTCTCAGGGATAAAATTGTTTGCACTTACTAATGACTTAATGCTTTTACTTATAAATAACATCCCTTCATTTTCACTTGCCCAAGTTTTGTGTACCTATTTTAACGACACACTTCAACATTCCTGTAAGTTTTACTTTTTTTGCATTGAAATTCTAAAGCACAGCTATACTGATGAGGGATACATTTTGAAACTCGTCTATAGATGGCTTAAGAATTTTTCTCTAGGATTGACTAAGATTCTTTCAATTAATATTCATTCCTTGTAATTTTTTCAATTAATTTCAATTTCCTGCTGGTTTATTTAGTTTGGTGAGAGAATAATTTGACTTGATGTTGCATTTTTGCATATAAATTATGCATAGAACAGTGAATCTGTCATGTAACTCAAATATTCATTGTATAATTCAATATCTGTCGGGGAATTTGCTCGAGAAGTAGTTGTTTCAATAAATATTTGGAAAAGTCTCAACGGGATTGAATTTTTGCAGATAGTCAATATTAATTTTAATTCGTAAATTGATTGTGAGTTACGTGATGATACAATTAATTTGACGAATAAAGCACCAATATCCTTTATTCACACTTTTATTTGAATTACCAAATGTACATTTCGAATAGAAAGTGACCATTATCAATGGATTAACACTGTGTTAATCCATCGATTGATGGTCACTTTGTGTTCGAAATGTACATTTGGTAATTCAAATAACAGTGTGAAGAAAGGTAATTAGTGCTTTATTTATCAAATTAATTTTAATTAGTTTTTATATTTTGTAAATATTCTGGAAACTATTGGCAAATTCAATTTATCTTTATGTTAAAATTGTCTGTTTTTTTACACTATAAAACACGTTTATCTTTTTAGATTAATATATTGTATGTTAAAAATAAACAGTACTAAAGTGGGTATAATATAAATCCTCGTATTTACAAAGCAAAATATTATTCTCTTTGAATTAGAACATTTACTTTGTAAGAGCGCTCGACTTTTAATGAAATGCAATAATATAAACGAGCGTGTCTGTGCACACGTAATAAGGGATGCGGAATGGTGGAAAACGTTACAACCCCATACATCAGTCGGCGTTTTAAGATGTCACACTCACACAACGGGGGCAATATTCCATCTTTCTTATGTGCAGTCGTTTAGCGTTTCAGCCTGACGCGTGTCGCAATTTATGCACCGACGAACAATGGACGTCGCGACGCCGATGCAACGCCACTGCCAGACGTCGCTCGTTTCATGCCCCTCTCTCTCACTGCCGGGCGACCGCGAATTTATGCTTCGGGGGATTTAACTCGCAGCGAATTTCTGACCTCTGCACATAAGTCAGGAAATTAAAGCAGTTTGAGTCTAGTATGTGAGTGTCTCTTGATGTTTAATGAGTTTATAAACTGTTTGGATACTGAGTATTGTTGCTAATTGGATTGATTAATTTAAAATTAATATTAAGTTAAATATTTCATAAACTTACAGAGTTTTTCTATTGCATTTCACTTTATACCGAATGTGTATCCCTTTACTTCAAATGTATATTCCATTTATCAAATACATTTCCCTATATACTACTACATTTCCCCATATGTCAAAACCTTATCACAGTTTATCAATTACATTTCAGTAAACTCGCTGCAGTTCGTCAAAAAATGCATGTTAGCAATGAACTGAGAGGACTCGTTATCCGGAGAATAGATGTTGGCATAAGTATATAACTTTCTTCTGAAAATATTTTATTATTATTTATACATATATAACACATATGTATAAATAAAAATGAAACAATTACAGAAGAAAGTTATATTTATTGCAAAAATGTTCAACAAAAATATTAAAGGGAAAAATATTTGGTATATAGTGAAACTCATTTGGTTAATCGGAAAATCTATTGGCATATATTTGACAAGGTAAAATACATTTGAGATATAGTGAATCTCATTTGATCAATAGAAGTGCAATAGAAAAACCCTGTATTAACATTAAATTTTTTTATTAGTAAACAGAAAATGGAAAATAATTCATTGATAAAGCTGAACATTTGGATAAACTACAAAACACAGAATAATTCGAATAAACATTTAATAGCGTACTACCAACATGTTTATAGTTTGAATATTAAAACTGAATTATTTTACCACAGCATAATACTTTATAAAGAGAACTGGTTAACTTCAGTTGTTAATAATAGTGAATTATTTAGTAATGAATATATCGTTTACATAACTGACCCAGCTCTTTTATTATACAGTTAATTAAGATGGGATGAAATTTTATTCCGTCACTTTACAATATCAACATTGAATACTTTATCGTTTATTTTTAAATCGACAAGAGGCTGTTAGAGTTTTACATTTTTTGTTTGAAACAGCCCCAGCCTTAGTTGAATACGAATAATTCAAATAGTCAAATATTCAGTATGAATATTTTAATCAATAAATAATTCACAAATTTGAATATTGGAATATGCAAATATTTAAATATTTGAATAATTAAAATATTTGAATAAGTATTTAAATAAATGATCAAATTTCCAAAATTCCCAGCCTTAATGGTATATTGTAAACTTTATTTGAAATAAGTGTTTTATACGCGTGGCGCATGAAGTAAAATTTCGAGTTTAGAAAATCCTGAAAATTTGGTTTGGTCGCTCCGCGCTTCGCGCTACGCGACCAAACCAAATTTTCAGGATTTTCTAAACTCGAAATTTTACTTCATGCTTAATCTGGGAGTGGAAAACACTTATTAGAACTTTTAATTACAATACTGATTTTTTTTAAGAATAAGAAAACGGGACACAAACTAAAACTAGTTTTTTTCATCATTTTTAGAGTTTCTTTAATTATGTTGTTCATGCTTTTTTAAGATTTTTGTGTTGTTATTAAAGTTTTCAATAGTTTTCTAACAAGGGTTTTCCATTCCCTGATTAAGCATGAAGTAAATATTTCGAGTTTTGAAAAGCCTGAAAATTTAAATTGGGCGAAGCGACCAATTCAAATTTTTAGACTTTTCTAAACTCTAAATATTTACTCCATGCGCCGAGCGTGTAAAACACTGATTTAAAATTAAGTTCAAAAATATACTTAGTTGTTCCTAGTCTACCACAAGATTAAAATAAAATTGGGAGACATGTTTCGATTAATGCTGGCAATTTTTTAAATTAATAAATGAATAGTATGAATAAATAAGAGTTTAGTCAGTGGGTGTTTCTGAAATAAAGTCAGCGATGGTGAAATGTGGAAATTTAAATTTGGGGATTGTGTTGGGGTCCCTGTGTAGGTAAAGGTGGTTTACAGGATCATGATTAGTGGGCCTAGATGCAAATTTATGGTATAGGTGGATAATTCGAGTTTCTATAGAAGCAACTTGTGTTTTTTGATAAAGAAGGTTGTTAGAGGAGTTGTGGAGGGAGTTTTTGGGAGTTGTTGGGATGTCAACACTTCCAGGGCCGATCTTTCTGATAGCTGTAAATTTTTTAGGGCTGTAGGATGGGGGTTGCAGTATAGGATGGCCGCGTAGTCAAAATGTGAACGGCAGATCATTTTATATATGGTCACAGTATATTGAACCGTGATTTCATCGTTTCTATATGTGAGGCATCTAAAATAACGAGCCCTCTTCTTGGCCACGGCTTTCATATTTTGGATGTGATCTTTAAAGGCTATTTTGGTATCATATAGAATTTCAAGGTATTTACATGTAGGTGCGGGGGATATTGGGATGTGATGTATCGAAGTTGTAAAAAGAGAGTTATGAAATTTATGATATAAGATGAGCAACTTAGTTTTTTTGTATATCAATGGTTATCCTCTATTTATTAAACCAATCCATTGTTTTATTGATTAAGACCTAAAGAGTGTTGACAGCTTTTGCTATAGTGGAAGAGTGAGCAACTAGAGCAGTTTGCATATTGTAAAATATAGGAGGGATTGTGATGAGTTGGGTTAGGGTTATATATATTGTAGACGAATATGTTGTAGAGCAAGAGAGATAGCGGGGAACCTTGAGGAACACCTTGAAGTGGTGAAAGAGTATGAGAAGGAGGTTCTTGTTTTAACTTTAAGGAAATATTTGTGTAGGAAATTGTATGGGATAATTATTAGTTGGGGTAGGATATTAAGGCAGGTGCATTTATATAATAGTCTCTGGTGCCATACTGTGTCGAATGCTTTTTTGATGTCAAGGAATAGGATCGCGGATTTACGACCCTGAAGATTAGGTTTGAGATAAGAATAGCTAAGGGAAGAGTGGGGGGGGGGGGGGGGGTAGTAGGTATAGGAGCTGCGGTTGAGATGGTAAATTAGTTACTTAAATAGTCTAACCCCGAGTCAGGGATTAGCGAGATGTTTTAGAGAAGGTGCTGAACATTGCTCGTACACCGTATGGCATCTGATATTGTCGATTGATTGTGAGACATAATAAATACAGGGGCAGTGTTTATGCGAACACAGTTTGAATGGGACATAAAGGATAAACGTTGTTTTCTTTTTGTGCTATTTATGTTAAAGTCGCCAATTATAATTACGTGGTCGTATAAGGAAGCTTTGGCTAGGATTGTATCTTCGATTGAGGAGGAGTAATGAATATAGGTTAGAAAGATATGGAGAGTGAAAAGTGGTAGCTCGACAGTATAATGCAGACATTCGTTTATGACGTGTTTTAGTTTTGTCGGATTTGCTTTTCCAAGTTTAATTCCAATCCTTGCAGAGACTATAGAGCCACCACACCTGTTTTGATTGGGAGTAGATGAGGGAATTTGTAAGTAGGGCCCATTGGTTGAAATTGAACGGTTTTTCTGTTTTGGTTTCGACTAGCACGATAATATTAATGAGATTATTGGATAGGTAGTTAAATAGAAGGTGGGATTTTTAGGAAAGATTCATCAAAAAAATGTTTGAGAAGAACTACTTAACTATTTATTTAATGAAGTTTTTGTGTTTCCTGAAAAAATGTGTTCAGCTCACATAAGAGGTTTTATCAAAACAACTACGATATATAGAAAATGATTTATTCCTGAATATTAGGTGTAAATATATAATAAAAATAACTCAAAGAACTGCATCTTCCTATAAAAGTTCATTTACAAAGAAAAAATGATTTATTCCTCAATATTAGGTATAAATATACAATAACCATAACTTTAAAAAACTGTATCTTCCTATAAAAGTAAATTTACACATCTTAGGCAGTATATTTTTAATTTTCCATTAAATTAGTGTTTTATACGCCTGGCGCATGAAATAAAATTTCGAGTTTAGAAAAGCCTGAAAATTTAGATTTACCGGCGCGACTCGCTTCCAAATCTAAATCCAAAAATTAAAGCTTTTCTAAACTCAAAATTTTACTTCATGCTTAATCAAGGAGAGAAAATTCTTATTAGAAGTTTAGTTAAAAAAAATGTAAATAATATTTCTCCGAAGGAACCGCAAAAACTGGTTGCAGGTTTTGAAGATAATAGAAATAATCAACAAATTAGATTTGATTTATAGAACATATAGAATTTTTGTTTCGTTGGTTTAACAATATAACATAGAATTGGCAAACATTTTCATTTTTTCCTTTTCGTTTATAATTTCTAATTCATTTGACTGGACTTTAGTTCAAGTCCAAGTCCTTTCACTTCTAATTTGTTGCTATCTCTCCTTTCATTTTAAATTGTATTGTTAGCTGGTTTGATGAGAATTTGACCTAAACGTTACATATACTTTAATAGAGCGTTGTAACAAATCAAACTAAATAAGATTTTAAATATTTCATTGTATAATTCAATATCCGGAGGTGTATTTGCACGGGAAGTAGTTGTTTCAATGAATATTTATCGTCTTAAATTGTCTTATTAATTATGGCACTTGTCTAATCCCTAAGATTAGACATATATTTAATTATTAATTATTCTATTACGATTGCATCATTCGTTCAATAATGCAATCATAACACAACACAATTCCGGACAATTACCTGATGCCCCACTTACGCACGAATGACGAGCGGCTGTCCGGCCGATCCACGGCAACAACTTCTGCAACTCAGCAACGGACTTGTGGACTTTGTGACCATCGGCGTCCCAAATCACCACGCCAACGCTACCAGTCAGCAACAACACCAAATATAAATATCCGCGAGGAGGCCAACTGACCAGAGTTATTTCGACTCTCAAACCATTAACTACCATGTCATGTATTTAAGTTATTATGTTACAATATATACCTATTTTAAATCCACTACTCTACCCTGAACTATTACATGGTCCTTCGAACCGGATCAACATGGTCCTTCGAACAAAACAGCTAACTGGGTCAAGCCCGCACCAAGCCTAAGCGCCAGTTAGTTCCTATCAATCGGAAAGCTGGGTCTAGCACGCACCAAGCCAAAGCGCCATCTTTCATTCCAAAAAATGATTCAAAATTGACTGGGCCGAGCACGCACCAAGCCTAAGCGCCAGTTAATTTTTCTACGTCCAGAAAGCGACAGATTTCAATTAATCAACCAAAAGCGAATCTACGTCCAGAAAGCGACAGATTTCAACGAATCAACCAAAAGCAAATCTACGTCCAGAAAGCGACATATTTCAATTTCAATCAACCAAAAGCGAATCTACGTCCAGAAAGCGACAGATTTCAATTAATCAACCAAAAGCGATCCTACATCCAGAAGAACTTCAAATGGTTCCAAGTCCAGCTTCCAGAGCATCTCCAGAATACTGTACAGTCCAGAGGACACCAAAAAATGTCAACACACACCCACTTTCAAGGAACTTATCACCGACAGAGTCCATCCAACTACGACCGCTGATATCCCACACTCCCGGCGGGCAGAATGTCTAATCCCTAAGATTAGACATATATTTAATTATTAATTATTCTATTACGATTGCATCATTCGTTCAATAATGCAATCATAACACAGCACAATTCTGGACAATTACCTGATGCCCCACTTACGCAAGAATGACGAGCGGCTGTCCGGCCGATCCACGGCAACAACTTCTGCAACTCAGCAACGGACTTGTGGACTTTGTGACCATCGGCGTCCCAAATCACCACGCCAACGCTACCAGTCAGCACCAACACCAAATATAAATACCCGCGAGGAGGCCAACTGACCAGAGTTATTTCGACTCTCAAACCATTAACTACCATGTCATGTATTTAAGTTATTATGTTACAATATATACCTATTTTAAATCCACTACTCTACCCTGAACTATTACAGCACTGTTTGCATTTTCACGAATAGTTTTTTCGTAATTTTACATATTATGTTTAAAGTGTGCAAACTTTAAGAAGTGTAAGCTTATTTTCTCGAATTCAAATAGTTTTGAATTTGAATTTATCTTGTTTGGACTTTAGTAGTTTCATTTAATTTAAAAACAAACATTATCTGCACTTTAAGGATGCGAGTACATTTGATATGTATGTAATATTAAAGAATATTAAAATTATAAAAGTCCAGTGGCGCAGTCAAGATTTCGTTTAAGGGAGGCAAATCTAAGACGAAATCGTGACTGCGTCACTGGACTTCCATTAATATTCATTAGTTCTATCCCGAGTACATGCCAAATACGCAAATATTTTTACGAGTGCGCACGAAGTGCAAGAGTAAAAATGTTGAAGGATGGCATGCAAGAGGGATATATTAAGGACTATTTCCTGCAGAAATTTTTAAGCAATTTTGATAGTAAGAATTTCACGATAGAAATTATTCAAAAGAAAAATAATTACTATTAAATCAAAAAAAAATGTTAATGATGTTTCAATAAACGCTGCTTTCAGTGCAACGAGTAATTCATATAGCAGTTGTACTTTCAATAATAACAAAAACTATTATTGATCAAATACTAATTGTAATTTGAATCAATAAATACATTTTGATAATTAATAGCCCGAATGCTTTTAAAAAGTCACAAAATGTTCACTCTATGCACATGGCAAATACTCGGGTATTTGCATGGTGCATCGAATACTCGGTGGTATTCGTCCGTTGCTAATTGATTTCTGTAATGTGCATTAATATGATTGGTTAAAATTTTGGAGGGAAATAGTCTATAAAATTCCTTGATTGTATGGAATATTAAACTATTTCCCTCCAAAATTTTAACCAATCTTAATAATGCACTTTACAGAAATCAATTATATACATTTTCCTCAAATTCGTTACAACAGAATGTTTTGTTTAATTCAAGTAAATAATTTATATTAATACACACATGCATGTAAGGTAATCCATACCTATCGAATAGCTAACTATCACATCACACGTAACGATACACTGCATGATTCAACGCTCGGCGGTGTTGAACAACGTTGAATCGCATTAAAATATTTAATTAGGTTCCGTATAAAGTCACGGAACGAAACAATTCGCAGTTTAATATTCGGTTTACGTGTTCTTGCCGAGAACAGGGGGAGGAGTGGCGTACTGCATCTACTGCACTCTGCTCTCATCCCCCGCCTGAATTTTAAACTTCTTTAAACTACACCATTTAAGAGACATAAAACGTGAACCGTTTCACCGCTTTAATGCAACAACTTCTAAATCGACAATGGGATCGCGCTGATATGAATTATTTATCTCGCTTCAGTGAAATATTAGATTTTAGTTTTCGTACTTGAATAATTATAGTAAAATTTCAGTGTACTGTGGCATTAATGGAATTGCTTATACTAGAAGAAGTTTATAGAAATTTCCTCAAGAGGTGTCCGAAATTAAGTTTGACTACTTTTTTAATAGTTTTACTGAATAAAGATACGGACCCATTTTTCATTCATTGTTTATTTTGACGTTTTGTTTAGAACACTTCTATGAATTCTTAAAAGAATTATAAATTAAAAATATTATAATACAAAATGTAATAATATAATGTTTAATTTAGAATTTACGGAAATATTCCAGTTTGTATTAATAATAATAGTGATAAAACTTATTAATTACCCAACAGGAAACATTTTCCTAATTACAAGGCAATAAACATACAGGGATTTTTTTTAAGTATTCATATGTATAGGTTTTCTTTTAAGATATAGCTTTAAACGAGTGTTTTCCACTCCCAGACTAAGCATGAAGTAAAATTTCGAGTTTAGAAAAGCCTGAAAATTTGGTTTGGGCGCGTAGCGCGAAGCGCGGAGCGACCAAACCAAATTTTCAGGCTTTTCTAAACTCGAAATTTTACTTCATGCGTCACGCGTATTAAACACTGAATCTATTGAAATACTGTTAGTGAAAGAAATTCGTTTGAAATCAGTGGATAATACGCGTGGCGCATGAAGTAAAAATTCGAGTTTAGAAAAGCCTGAAAATTTGGTTTGGTCGCTCCGCGCTTCGCGCCACGCAACTAAACCAAATTTTCAGGCTTTTCTAAACTCGAAATTTTACTTCATGCTTGGTCTGGGAGTGGAAAACACTCGTTTAAAGCTAAATCTCAGAAAAAGAACGTATGCATTTGTATACCTAAAAAATCCCTGTATGTTTATTGCCTTGTAATCCAGACTTTGCATTAGTATCAGAAACTATATTCATAACAGTCAATTAATAATAGTAAACTCCTCAACGGCAATAACAGGGCAGGTAGATAGGGCTTCAGCGTCGATTTTTGAAATTCTCAAGTTCAACCTGAGAGTTCGAAATTCGCGCGCTTGAAAGCAGTGACGCTCCTCGAGATGGGTCACGTGCGCCTCCCTCCATCTGTGACAGAGACGGAGAGAGCCGAACGGCACCTGTGAACAGGCACCCGCCACTGTTCAATGACCGCCAATGAGTAACGATAGGAAAATCAGCGTCAGTTTAACAATAGTTTGTTTAAATAATCACAAATGTAAGCTCATTTTTCTAATCACAAAGCAATAAACATACAGGGATTTTATTTAGTATTCTTATGTATACGTTTTTTTTTTTTAAAAGATTTAGCTTTAAACAAGTGTTTTCCACTCCTAGACTAAGCATGAAGTAAAATTTCGAGTTTAGAAAAACCTGAAAATTTGGTTTGGTTGCGTAGCGCGAAGCGCGGAGCGACCAAACCAAATTTTCAGGCTTTTCTAAACTCGAAATTTTACTTCATGCGCCACGCGTATTAAACACTGATTCTATTGAAATACTGTTAGTGAAAGAAATTCGTTTGAAATCAGTGGATAATACGCGTGGCGCATGAAGTAAAATTTCGAGTTTAGAAAAGCCTGAAAAGTTGGTTTGGTCGCTTCGCGCTACGCGACCAAACCAAATTGCACAACGATGCGATCACGTAAATACAAGAATGTTAAATTCAAACATTTGCGGTGGTTTTACCCCAAGTTAACCGAGTAATAGTTCAACGCTGTGATAATTTAGTGAGATCTCCATAATTTTAACGTGTAAATGTGCCGTTTTTTTTACGCTTTTACTTTTAGGCAACTACACATTTTTAATTTCAAATCACAACCTTAAACTCAAGTATCAACGACCGAGAATGAGTAACGATAGGAAAATGAAACGTTTGTTTAAATAATCACAAATGTAAGCTCATATAAATGTTTTGTAAAGTTTTTCTGAATTCGTCATTAACTAATAGCATTTTTCAGATTATTAATTATTTGTTTGTTCATTGTTTATAGTGTTAATCCTGAGGAAGGGACAAAATGAGTCCCGAATGCTTAGTATTACAATAAAGTAGATCGCACACATTTCCTGCCTTATTATTAGTCGAATGCCCTGTTAGAAAATTTTCCAAACTCTGCCTTTATATATATATATATATATATATATATTACACACATCTCTCCTGCCGTATTATTGGTCGAATGCCCTGTTAGGAAATTTTCCGAACTCTGCCTCTAATGTAGTACGACCGTTACTTCTTGTGCTGGTATATATATATATATATATATATATATATATATGAAAGAAATATTTCCTATATCTTTTTTTATATTAAGAAGCAAAATTGATTTAAATCATCTAAAACACTAACATTTTCACTATTCCCATCCCCCAGTCCTTCCATCCGGTTTCCCCCTTGTTATCAAAGAGTAATAACAGAGCAGAACGTGTCGGTCCGTTACGCCACGTTCAGCTATTTCAATGGAAAACTTTTATATTAAAATTTATCGCCGCCCCCGCTAGTTAGCATGCATGAACCGAAACTACTACGATCCGATATTAATAAAAAAAACACACACAGCGGAGAGCGGGCGCCTTTTTATTATGTTCCGACGCCCGACGGGGGTGTATAGAATTAATAGCACCTAATAACGACCCTCGCAGAACACCACCGCCCTCGCGCAGACTTAACATTCAGCCCGGATGCGGGGAATAAGAATTCGCAGGCGGTTTACAGCTGTAACGATAAATTATATAAAGCAAACGAGCTTTCTGGTGATAAAGTCTAGTGTTGTTCGGTGCGCAGGTGATTTGTGGATTTCGCCCCCATTTACCCCTCCAACCAGTGCTTCGTTATTTAATTAAAACGAAACTGAACCGAAGTTTTATAAATCGGAGTAAACAAACAGCGCCTGTTGGAAATTGAGGTGATTTTTTTTATTTCTGCGGGTGAAGTTTTCTTGCTTCGTGTGAATTACGAGCGCGGCGTTTGGGGGGAAAATTAAAAGGGGATAAGATTGTGTGTCGAATGGGGAACGGTCGGGTTCGCCACGCCAATGCGCCGCACGCGAACGCTAATTGTGAACGAGGCTGAATGATTGGTTTTAAAGCGTACGTGTTTATATCGAGAGGGATCTATGTGTAATCACAATTACTTGATTTGATCTAAAAAAAGTCTATTTTCAGTTGAAAGAGTAATTACAAGTTTTACTGTTTCAATTACTCAACACATTTATTTTGCTGTAATTCTAATTTATACGTAAGAGAAAAATATGATTCGAATCAAAGATTCGAAACCTGTTTTATCGAATCACGAATACAAATTTGATCTGAAAAAAGTATATTTTTATTTGAAAAAGTAATTACAAGTTTTACTGTTTACTGTTGTTTCGAAATTTCAATTTATACGTAAGAGAAAAATATGATTTGACTCAATTATTCGAATCCTGTTTTATCCAATCACAAATACAAATCCTTTAAGGATAAATTTTATTTTGTCATTTTTTGGCAACCACTAACATTTTTATATTGCTACCAGTTTTTGTTAACAAATATGTTCAAAACCTAATTATTCTAACACTGAACATCATTGATAACAGACCAAATATCTAATTCGGTGCTACTCTAATTAAAGACGTGTTTGTGTGTTTTTAAATTTGACTTGAAATCAGTGATTTATACGCGTGGTGCATGAAGTAAAATTTCGAGATTAGAAAACCTGAATTTGCATTTAGACGCTTCGCGTCTAAATCTAAACATTTTTCTAAACTCGAAATTTTACTCCTTCTTAATCTGTTCCCGCAAGAAGAAATCGCAAGGTAGCAAATCTGGAGATCTGACCAGCCAATTTATAGTACCACCTCTACCCATCCAATAATTTAGAAATTAATTATTTATAAATTCTTTAACATCTAAATGAAAATGCGCAAGGCAGCCGTCTTGTTGGAACCAGATCTCCTGATTTTCTCTTGCAAGTTCTTCCAATGGGGGTCCTACCTTCGTGAATAAAGGATCTAAATAGGTTTCTGAATTTAAGTTTCCTACAATTTCAAACGAACCGGTAATATAATTAAAAATCCCAGCCTAGATTTTAATTTGTTGAGGATACTGAGTTCAGGTTGAAATGTTAAACCTAGGGGGAGCAAATGGGAGAACTGTAAATCGAGTAGAAAAGGAGAGATTATGGTTATGGTTATATGGTTATGGTGTGATAAGAGTAAGACAGACGACTATATACAGCGATCAACGGACTCGCTTCTAGATGCAGCATCCAAAATCGGTTACCAAATTTTATATATAGGAACTGGCTAACTAGATAAATACAAACTATGGCCTAGGACTACCTGAGCCCAATGCCGTATGTTTTGAATATTTTGTCCATTATTTAGGGTTCACTTATCTCTGAAACAAATCGACGATAGAAAGCGGCCATAATTGTTAGCGCTCTTGCATTTCGTAACAAAATGCACTCCTGCATTCTTCCTCAACATGAAAGATCTCTTGATGATATGGCTGTTTATAGGGATGATATTTATATTTTTTATTAATATCTTCCATACCCGCGACTTAAATAAACCACTTTCAAGAGAAATTTGTTTCAAGCTGTATGTTGAGTCTCCATTTATCATCGGTAAAATACGCTCTTCCTTGCGGTCGACTGTTTGTCGATTTCCTTTTGATATGATTGATATTTTAAAACATTTAATTTCTTCAATAAAATTTTTAATACTCACAACCCCTACTATCTAATTCTAGCGAAATATTTGCAAGTCTTGTTTATGTTTGTACATATTTTTGTATAGTACTTGCAGATGGTATAGGTCTGGTATTAAACTTAACGACAAACAAATCTCGAACTCTTCGTAAACTATCACCACTATAATAGAGTTTTACCATAATAACTCTTTCTTCGTTAGTATAATTATTCACTTTTTCATTAATAAACCTTGATATAAAGTCAAACGTCCAATTGATTTAAAAAATGCTATCGCATTTAAAAATCAAGCCAACTCACCCTCTTGTCATAAGGCTAAACATCAAATTGATTTAAAAAATTCTGTCGCATTTAAAAATCAAGCCAACTCATATATAAAAAGTATCAAATTTTAAATTAATATTTTACAATAAAAATTCAACTTTTAATCTTGTTATTAGTGTTATTGGATGCGCAATAATATTCTCTTTCTATTGATATATTAGTTTTTTTGTAAAATATGGTAGCAAGCAGGAATCAGCAAAAACGTTCAATGCCATTTCAATCCCTATGTTCGGCTTTAAGAATGAACACGCGGTATATTGTACAAAATTGATTGGGGTTCATTTTTCCCCTAAAATTTTTCCCCCGGCAAATATTCCCATTATATTTTTCCCCCGAATTAATATTCCCCCAAATTAATATTCCCTTAATCTAATTTTCCCCCAAATGAATAATACCCCAACAATCAAATTAATTAAGTTATATTACAGAATTTATAAAGTTATATTACAACCAATATGTCGTAAATAATCTAAAAGTTTGTCTTCCTCCCTGTAATCATCATATTTCGCGACTATGTTTTTGATTCGACGTTCAATCCTTCTCTGGTCATGCGATTTGGCTCTTCTAATGGGCTGTCCTAGTGAGAGTTGTCGCATCATGGTCATGACAAGTGTCTGAAAATTTGGATTTGTCGGTGCAAGCGAAGCGAAGCCCGGCTAATCCAAATTTTTAGGCTTTTCTAAACTCGAAATTTTACATCATGCACTAGACGTAGAAAACACTGATTTAAAGTTAAAAATTTAGTGATTGTAATATTTATATTTGAGTATTCGAATATTTGAATTATTTATATTTATACAAAATATCATATTTTTCAAATATTAATAAAAATAAAAACAAAATAGTTCTACTTAGCTCAAACATATTCTACGCATAAATTAAAACACTTATTTGTTCCTTTCTTCACTTATTTTATTTTACTTGTTAGATGTACATTTCGAGTACTACGTACTCATTTTCAATAACAGAATGCCTTAAAACTAATTTACAATCGTTTATATATGGTTTGAGGATTAGTGGAAAAACCTTAATCTAATTATGTCGGTTACCTGTTTGGGGTGGATTGGTGTTAATGAGTGTCGGTGATTTACAATTTTCCGAAAGGAGGGTTAAAAGAGGATTATCTAAGGGACTCAGGTCAAAATTAAGTAGTTTGTTTTTGTTTTTATACATTTCTATTGATTCCAACATATTTAATCGATAACTGTTTGATTCTTTGAGTAATTTTACATTTTTTATAGGGAATTGATGGCCGGTTTCATAATTATGGTATGCTATCGCGGATTTTTCGGGGTTTCTATTTTTTATATGATACGTGTGTTCTTTGAATCTTTTTGATAAATTCCGTTGAGTCTGACCTATATAAACTTTTTCACAATTGTTACATTCTATCATGTAAATTCCTGATTTATTTAAATTATCCCTGTTATTCGATTTTTTGTTTAATAATATGTTTAATTTTGTGTTGCTGTAGTTAGCAGTTGTTAATTTGAATTTTTTGAATATTTTGTTGATTTGGTGGTGAACTAGAGGGTTGAAAATGAATTTAACAAATTTGTTATTCTTAATGTCGCTGGTTTCTTTTGAGGTATTCAGCTTTGTGGTATTTTTAATCAAATGTCTTTTCATATGCCTATTAATGAGTTTTTCAATTATGTTCCTTTTATATCCTAATGAAGTTGCAATGTTTTTAATGAATTTTAATTCGTTTTGTCTGTTTTCTTTTGAAATCGGTAAGTTTATTGCGTTATAAATCATACTATTGAATGCTGCGAGTTTATGCCTGATGGGCGTTGTTGATGAAGAGTGAATGTAGTTGTATGTGTGTGTTGGTTTGCGATATATATTAAAGTTTATTGTTTTTGTATCTGTATTTTTAATAATTAATAAATCTAGAAACGGGATTTGATTGTTATTTTCAATTTCGTATGTAAATGAAATGCTCGGAGACAATCCGTTCAAATCCGACAACAAGCTGGTTATTTCTGTTTTGTTATTTATAACAGCTATTATGTCGTCTACGTATCTAAACCAAACTTTCGGAAAGCCAGGTATTGTATTTTTTGACCTGAGTCCCTTAGATAATCCTCTTTTAACCCTCCTTTCGGAAAATTGTAAATCACCGACACTCATTAACACCAATCCACCCCAAACAGGTAACCGACATAATTAGATTAAGGTTTTTCCACTAATCCTCAAACCATATATAAACGATTGTAAATTAGTTTTAAGGCATTCTGTTATTGAAAATGAGTACGTAGTACTCGAAATGTACATCTAACAAGTAAAATAAAATAAGTGAAGAAAGGAACAAATAAGTGTTTTAATTTAAGTTTACAACTTCACATAACTCGAAACCAATTACTAAATATTCTACGCAACTGATATTTAAGCTATAACTTTTCAACTTCAAATTGAGACTAAATAACATCAAATTCTGATAAAACAATTTCCCATTGGAACTTAAAACATTGCTGTCAATTAGAACACAATTGAATTAGGAATACGCAATTTAACATTTTTAGTTTCTTGTTATTTAGTCTGGGGAGTTTTAGGTGAAACACTCTTTATATTCCTTAAATATTTAAAAAAAAATCCTTTGAGTTTGGCTTATATAACTTTTGCTACAATCATTGCACGCAATTGAATACATTTCTGAGTCTAAGTTTCTTATGAAAATAATAGCCGGGGGAAAATTTGAGAGGAAAATTAATAGCGCGGGGAAAAATAACCTAGGGGAAAAATTGTAGGGGAAAAATGACCCCCAACGTACAAAATTTATTGTATAATAAAAACATTAAAAGTGCGATTCTTTTCGCAATCTACAACAAGTTAGTCTTACAAAGACTATATCAAACACTCATTGAAACAACTACTTCCCGGGCTAATACCCCGACGGACATTGAATTATACAACAAGTGTTTGCTGTTACATACAGTAACCTACTGCAAATGTAACAATTTGGGTCAAATTATTCAGGCCATCTATAGACGCGTTTCGAGATTTATCTCTCCTCTGTATAGCTTTGCCATTCCCTCTAAACAATTTGACACCTTAGACTGGCGGTCACGTTACCGTTCAAACATTAGTATAAATGAAATTGCCAATTCTTGGTTGCAGAATGCTTCAAACATTAAAAGTGCGATTCTTTTCGCAATCTACAACAAGTTAGTCTTACAAAGACTATATCAAACACTGAGTGTTTGATATAGTCTTTGTAAGACTAACTTGTTGTAGATTGCGAAAAGAATCGCACTTTTAATGTTTGAAGCATTCTGCAACCAAGAATTGGAAATTTCATTTATACTATTATTGTATAATATTAAGAATTCGTACCTCTAAAACACGCAAAAACATAAAATTACCCAATTCATAATTTTCAGTTATTTACACCGGGCCATGCAAATATCCAATATTTTATTCATTTTTTTTAGGTAAATATGTTACTAACAAATAATATCTATTCATAATGTAAATATATGTGTATGATATTTTGTGTAAATTATCAAGAATATACAACTCTTTCAAAATATATTAAAATCTCTAACACCCTATTGATAGTTTTTGAGTTATTTTCACTTAAACATACAAATATACAATATTTCAATAACATTTTTAGGCAAATCTAGTTTTCAATAAATCATAACTAAACATATCGTGAATCGATTTTTTTTACTTTTTGTGTGAATTATTAAAAATTCTTAGTTCTATTAAAATATGCAAAAACTTAGGAATACCCTAGCTACAGTTTTCGAATTATTTTGACTTAAGTATGCAGGTATCCAATAATCATAATTTTTAAGCAAATATATTTTCAAGAAATTGTAACCCAAAATTTTGTTAATGGATTTTCTTAAAATTTTGTATAAATTGTTAAGGATTTATAACTCTTTTAAAATATGTTGAAATCCATAAACACCATATTTATAGTTTTCGAGTTATTTTTACTTGCATTTATAAATATCCAATATTTTAACAATATTTTAAGAAAAATCTAATTTTCAACAAATCATAACTAAATATTGTGTGCATAAATTTGTGTGATGTTTTTTGTGGATTATTAAGAATTCGTTGCTCTTTTAAAATATGTAAAAATTTAAAAATACCCCAGCTATAGTTTTCGTGTTATTTTGACTTGAGCGTAAAAATATCCAATACTTCATTAACATTTTTAGGCAAATATATTTTTAAGAAATCGCAACTCAAAATTTAATGAATACATTTTTTGTAAATTTGTTGTAAATTGTTCAGAATTCATCTCTTTTATAATATGTTAAAATCCAAATATACCTTATTTATAGTTTTCAATTTATTTTCACTTGAACGTACAAATATCCAATATTTTAACAACATTTTCAATTCTGGAGATTTAAAACACGTGGGTTGTTTCACTAGTTTATATTTTTCTACGAGTGTTTTAAATATCTAGAATTATTTCCAAAATGTTTCACTACCGGTTAAGTAAGAAATTAATTAAACATACAACATTTTTAAGCAAATCTAGTTTTCAACAAATCATAACTAAACATTTTGTAAATAGATTTCCATGACTTTTGTTGTGAATTATTAAACATTCTTAGGTCTTTTAAAATATGTAAAAACTAAAACATACCCTAGCTATGGTTTTTAAGATATTTTGGTTTAAGTGTGCAAACGTTCTTTTTATGAACATTGTTAAGCAAACATATTTTTAATAAATTGTAAATTAAAATTTTCTAAATGGATATTCCTGAAATTTTGTGTAAATTGTTAAAAATTCATCTCTTGAAATATGTTACGCGTGGGAATTTCGACTGGTCGTTCCGCTTCACTACGCGACCAAGCGTTTCGCGCATTTCTAAACTCAAAATTTTCTTCATGCTTAATCAAGTAGTAGACTTATTCGTAAAAATCTTGAATTGAATTGATTTGCAAAATAACGATCTCCTAAAAATTAAACAAATATATTATATTTAAAGGACAAAATAATCACTTTTATATAAATAAAACAATTTAAACACTTTCAAATATATATTGTGCATTCGCTACAATTGTTTCGCCACACTATGGCTTCTTCGCCTGAATAAGCCACAGTGTGGCGAAACAATTGTAGCGAATGCACAATATATATTTGAAAGTGTTTAAATTGTTTTATTTATATAAAAGTGAAGATAAAGTTTCAACATTTATCAGCCTTATCAATCAATTTTTTGAAAAAATAATCACTCGTTCATAAATAATATCGATATCACATCTTTAACCATCCATTGTACGATTTGAATTACTCATATTTTTGAAATGATTGATGGTATGGCGAGAGATCCGGGCATACATAGGATATACATTATTGGGTGAAATATTTATTTTAAAATTTATGTAATTTCAGGTATATTTTTGCATCCGCCGGCGAAATGCATCATTTCAGCGGCGTGCACTAGTATTTTGCACGCCCGCCCGGTCTCATCTTGTGACAGCTGAGTGACATATGCCGGTGCCGAACAATTGAAAGCGGTAACGCACCCGTGGAATAAATTTAATAATATTTCATATTACATTTTAACGCAATCTTGAATATATCAGGCGTTTAGTATCAAAATAAAGTATCGCGTAGCGCTAAGCGACCAAACCAAATTTTGAGGCTTTTCTGAACTTGAAATTTTACTTCATGCTTAATCTGGGAGTGGAAACACTCTTTGGAAGCTTCAAATTGAAGTTTCTTTATAAAAAGAACGATTTCATGTAAACTTAGCAAACTGTTTAATTATCGGGGTATGTTAACTTGAAAGAACTCCATGTATAGTTTTTTTTTATCGTTATTGATAGTAAAAACAGAGTGGATCTCTTTTTACCATCAATCTATAAGAAACTATACATACAGAGAGTTTTATATAACACCGAACATTTCCAATTTTCATTTTCGTATATTCTATTTATCAAATCTAAGCATCCAATACGATTTGACACCTTTCATTTTTAGGTTATGTGTAAATTGAGTTGCCTATATGACTATTACAAATTGTGCCAATCAATCAACTTGTACATACAGCGAGTTTTTCTTTCAAGTATATATGTCCCAATTACACCGTACATGCCGCAAATATTTAGAAAATCTGTAATGTACCTATTAATTAATTCATATGTATATATTGTTATTTTCATAATTCCTATTTCATATTTCTGATAATGATATGAATCGTTTGTTTACTTTGTTAATCTCTTCAGCTTCGTGAAAATATCATTACTACGTTTGTACAAGAGGGCACAGATAACCCTGGGAAGAACAAATAATCAATTAGTTTTCAAATATTACAAAGTTCACCCCGGCTTATGCGTGCCCCCACTTATCTAATATTATCATTCCTTTCATTATTGTAAATTACTATTTTCCAAGACACTTCTATTTCTGAGTTTATACGAAACACTCTTAATTCTACGTTTATACAAATTCCGCATTCGTTGTACTTATAAAATTTATTTAATCATCGACAATAAATATAATACGTTTAAAGTTTAAATATTATATATACATTACTAAACCATCACTAATCCCCGCTCTAACATTACAAATCCTTGTTTTTTTTAAAGTTTAATTTAAAACTTAAAACGAGTGTGATCCATTCCCAGACTAAGCATGAAGTAAAATTTCGAGTTTAGAAAAGCCTGAAAATTTGGTTTGGTCGCGTAGCGCGAAGCGCGGAGCGGCCAAACCAAATTTTCAGGCTTTTCTAAACTCGAAATTTTACTTCATGCGCCACCGATACACAACACTGACATATTACGAAGTTTTAAACACACCGCTAAGCTTTATAATGAATCAGTGTTTTGTACGGGTGGCGCATAAAGTAAAATTTCGAGTTTAGAAAAGCCTGAAAATTTGGTTTGGCCGCTCCGCGCTTCGCGCTACGCGTCCAAACCAAATTTTCAGGCTTTTCTAAACTCGAAATTTTACTTTATGCTTAACCTGGGAGTGGAAAACACTTGCTTATAGCTTAAATTTAATTCATTTAATGAACCGAGCATCGGAAAATGTGCAACGTATGCATATGGATACTTCAAAGAAAAATTCTCGTTATGAATATGTTCGGTGTTATTTAAAACTCTCTGTATATATTTTATTATTGAAACTATAAGAAAATGGAATATTTTCAAATACTTTAATTAATTTAACATGAAACAGGTGTTCGCAAAATTTTAATTGATTCGTTGTGAAGTTCACATTATACTGCTTAAGTTTGATCTAACGTTAATAAATATTACAAATGTTTATTTTGTGTAAGGACATGGCCATTTGGCTACACTGGGCTAAAAAGAGTGAAGTCGAATTTCGATTCAGCACAGTTCATATATATCTAGTTTGCCAGTCACTGTATAAAATTTGGTAACAGCATTTGGAGGCTGCATCCAGAAGCGAGTCCGGTGATTGGCGTATATAGTCGTCTGTCTTACTCGTCCCCACAATCTTGACCATGGTCTACTTTTCTACTCGATTTCCAGTTCTCCCATGAGCATTGGCTCTCCTTGGATTCAGCAAGATGGGGCAACTGCTCACATTGCGCACGAATCAATTAATACATTTCGAAGATTAAGGTGGTCTTTAATATTTCTACAAATATTACATATGTAATAAGTTACAACTGTAATAATGATTTATCCATCTAGTAATTGTCGTATAAATCACGTGAGTAAGCAGCAACAGTCAACAACAACAGCAAGCGAGAGAGAATTAGGCGTCATCCCCGGTGTCAGCGAAACTTAATCATAATTCAGGAGGTCCAAACAGAGCGCAGTTTTGATTAATATCAATTGTTGCACGAGAGAACAGTGGCGTGCGTCGCTCTATTCCCACTCCATTCCGGCAGGCAGCGTGTTAAAGTGATGATCCGAGGCAAAGGGGCCTTTGTGATGTTGTTGCCATGCGACGTGGAAATCTCACCCCCCACACGTAAACACACATAAACGTCGACGTAAATATTAAGGGAGAGACAGCGGTGTAGAGGATGCAACCCCCACCTGAGCTGCCGCCCCTGGCAATCATCATCATCAACGTTCAGTTCAGTTGTGGTAAACCGACGTCCGTTCGAATTAAAATAAAATGAGAGTTCGTTTTATCAAATTGCTCTCTTTTTTTTAAATCAGGTTACTGTAAAACATTTTTTTTAAATCTGTTGTTTGATTTAATTTATTTTGTTTTACCTAATATGTTTCCACTCTTTGATGAAGCATAAAGTACGATATACTAACATATTGGAGGGTTGTTAAAAAAATGTTTTATTTCATTTTAATTAGAACAAACAGTTTTTTTTTATCAAAACTTCTTCTTCGAAACAGCGTTTAAAACATTAACAATTAAAAAATGTTTAAAACGTGTCTAAAACATGTTTAAAACACGTTTAAATAATAATAATTATTATTATTAATAATAATAATAATATGTCTTTAATTTCAAAGTGTCAAAATTTGTACAAAGTGAAAATTGCGTCAGGTTAACTAAATATAATAACAAAGCAGAACAAAATAAGTAAAGTATACATTCACACTACATTCCTATACATAAACATACACATACACAAATACTCAAAGTAATAATAATGTTAAAGACACAAAACTAATTATAATAATAAATTAGTTATAATAATAAGTCTTGCAGTGAGTATGGTTCCTTCTCAATTAAAACAGAACATACAGGGCATTTTTCTTTTGAGTAGACATATCCCGATAAGTACAGCGTGTTTTAAAATTTGTGGGAATTCGTTGTTTCAAAGCAGTTAATTTGGGGCTTTTAACGAGTGTTTTCCACTCCCAGACTAAGCATGAAGTAAAATTTCGAGTTTAGAAAAGCCTGAAAATTTGGAATGGCCGCGTAGCGAAGCGGAGCGGCCAATCCAGTTTAGGCTTTTCTAAACTCGAAATTTTACTTCATGCGCCACGCGTAAAAACACTGATTTACAGTGAAGTTTAAAAACACACATATAACAACGATTATAGGCAACCTAATACACGTTAGAGTTATTGGATTGCCTATAATCACTGTTTTAAACAATTTGTTTGGCGCAGAATTTGACTCACATTTTATTCACATAGATTGCCAAAGCCGTATATTTTAAACTTTTCGATATTTTAGTGTTTTATACGCGTGGCGCATGAAGTAAAATTTCGAGTTTAGAAAAGCCTAATTTGGATTGGGCGCTCCGCTTCGCTACGCGGCCAATCCAAATTTTCAGGCTTTTCTAAACTCGAAATTTTACTTCATGCTTAGTCTGGGAGTGGAAAACCCTCGTTTAAAGATTCAAATTGAAATCTTTTTAAAAAAGAACGGATGTCGTCAAATTTACAATGTGTACATATGTATACTTAAAAGAAAACTTCCCTGTAATAATAATAATAATAATAATAATAACCATTTATTTCCGACAGACATGATGTCTTACAAAGAAATATACAAACTTAAGTTAAATGCATATAGTATTCGTTAACATTTATTTCATCAACAATATTAAAGATATGCGCCTATATTAAAGAAAACGAGTGAGGGTAAAAACAATAAGAATATGAATCAAGGAAAAAATAATAACAATAATAAATAAATAAAAATAACAAAACTAAGAAATGAAATAATCATGATAAGATGAGCACTAGAAGGAAAAAAAACCTTAAGCCATAGTAGAAAAATATTCTAGAGCATTACTTTTGAAGTCTTGAGAAGAATTGAAATGTATTTAAAAGTCGCTTTTATGCACACACAGCTGTGATATTTTATTGTAATAAAATGTTATGTTTAATAATGTAATTTGAAATATCTTTAACAATTTAGCTAAACTTTAAAAATGTAAACAAATTTTTTTTATGAAGTAATATAAAATATAATTTAGCAAATTTAAGATAATAAAAAAATCGTTTTATACAAATTTAACGTTTAAAACGGAATTTAAATTAATTTAAGATTTAAAACATATTTTACACCAATTTAATATTTAAAACATGTTTAAAACGAAACCGTTTAAAACACGACGGCTGTTTTTAAACATGTTTAAAACACGACGGCTCTTTTCAAACATGTTTAAAACACTGTTTTAAAACAAAGTGTTGTATAGCTTCCGAATAAATACATTTATAAAAATAAGCTGAAAAACTGAAATACTTGTTTTTGTAACAAGATGTAACAGTGCAATGGGGCGATATTGCGGGGTCGGAGGGTTTGGTTTTCTCTGAAGAAGTGAGTACAGGCGAGACACAGAAGTGGGTTGATTTATATCCTGCGACCGGGCAGGAAAGTGGCTGTAAAATACGTGACACTTCATCCAGGGAACATTGTCCTGTCAAAACGTCCCTCCCGGCGGCTGAATAATTGCCCGTGTCTGCGTCCCTATTTAATATTTATACACATCCACTCTTCAACCCCGAGGATACATCATAAAATACATTAGGAACAAAAAAAAATGAACAACGTATAATACTCGCGGATGATGAATGAATCGGCCCTTTAAAAATAAATACGTTTGGGAGTTTCATTGGAAACGTAAACGTATTTTTATTATTATGAATTTACACGGGTTTCTTACAATTTGAATGGAGATTAAATATACTGAAAAAATATATATTTTTTTAATTGTACACATCCTCGTGTAGATTTAAAGACATCTATTTTGTTTGAGAAGCGTTTAATTTAAGTTTTTTTTTTATTTTTTGTAAAAGTAATTAATTTATGATTAAATACCCTTTGATATGTTTGGTATAAATATCCTTAAATTTAATTCGGTAATATTTTTTAACACATACAGAGAGTTTTAAGTAACACCGAACATTTTCATAACGAGAATATTTCTTTTAAGTATGCATATGCATTTCGTTGTACATTTTCCGACGCTCGGTTTACTAAGAGAATTCAATTAGAACTTTAAACGAGTGTTTTCCACTCCCAGGCTAAGCATGAAGTAAAATTTCGAGTTTAGAAAAGTCTGAAAATTTGGTTTGGTCGCGTAGCGCGAAGCACGGAGCGGCCAAACCAAATTTTCAGGCTTTTCTAAACTCGAAATTTTACTTCATGCGCCACCGGTACAAAACACTGACATATTACGAAGCTTAAAACACACCGCTAAACTTTACATTGAATCAGGGTTTTGTACCGGTGGCGCATGAAGTAAAATTTCGAGTTTAGAAAAGCCTGAAAATTTGGTTTGGCCGCTCCGCGCTTCGCGCTACGCGACCAAACCAAATTTTCAGGCTTTTCTAAACTCGAAATTTTACTTCATGCTTAGTCTGGGAGTGGAAAACACTTGTTTAAAGCTTCAAATTGAATTCTCTTAGTAAGCCGAGCGTCGGAAAATGTACAACGTATGCATATGTATACTTAAAAGAAATATTCTCGTTATGTAAATGTTCGGTGTTACATAAAACTCTCTGTATACAATCGTTTTGAGTTTTCCTAAGAAAAGCTACATATTTTAGTAATAGAAAACTTAATAATAATAATTTATGGCCTAAATACTATATAAATTAAAATATATTTCATTATAATTGTAAAATGTTTTTATAAATAAAATCTTTTTTTGTTCTAGGGAAGAGCGGCGAACCTTAAAACACAAACATTGTAAGTAGTAAAACTATCTTTATTATAATAATAAAAATAATCTTTATTTAAAAATAGTATAACATAGCACAATTACAATTGTATATTTTATTTATTTATTCATTTATTTTATTTATTTATTTTATTCATGTCTCACCAGAGGGCTTACATTCGTCATAATATATGGTATACAAAATAATATTTGGCATTACAAAATCAGTTTAAATTAAATACAATACAAGGCTATCGATAAAACTAAATTACATAAAATATTAAATAACACATTACAAACAGATTAAAATTCCAAATCTTTAAATCGACTAGAAATACATTCCTCAATGCTGAAAAATGCTTTGTTTACGAGAAATTCTTTAAATACTTTTTTTAAAGTTATCATAGGACATAGCTTTTACTGAAGGGGGCAGTAGATTAAATATTTTTGGTCCATAATAATTATATGCATTTCTGCCCTTCTGCAATCGCGCTCGTGTAATACTGAATGACATTAGAAATGCAACACCTGGAAATAACCATTCTTTGTCAACATTTTTTTTTTGTGCAAGTTTAATGTGTAAAAAGAATGCTATGATAAAAGTTGCAACCTTTTATCTTTAACATTTTTTTGGAAAAAAAAATAATCGTATCCATCAGTTTCATATTAAAATACGTTTAAATAGACGATTGAACAACTAATTTCATCAGTTTTTAAATTTAACTGCCTCGACAAGATGCCCAGAGTACGAAGGCCTAGACAATTTCGGCATTTAAGTGATTTTGATCGGGGTAGAATAGTTGGGTGGCGCGATGGTGGTATTTCGTTCCGGGAAATTGCGCGTCGTTTAAACCGGAACGTAACCACTGTTACGCGAGTGTGGCAAGCATGGACTGAAGAAGGTCGAGAGTCGAGAATAAGGCCTCGTGGACAACCAAGGCGTACTACAGAGCGCCAGGATCGCCGACTGCGACTTATGGCTCTTAGGGACCGATTTTCCACAACTAGGCAGCTTGGTGACCAATGGTTTAATGAACATGGTAGACCAGTTAGTATGCGAACTCTTTATCGACGTATCAGGCCATTTGGGTTCATTTTATACCGCCCTCTGTTAGTCCTACTTTTAACTTATGCACACCGGCGTCAAAGATTGGAGTGGTGCACAGAACGCCAAGGGTGGAGGGAAGAATGGAACAGAGTCGTCTTCAGCGATGAATCGCGATTCACTTTAGGGATGCCTGATGGTCGTAGACGGGTAAGGAGACGCCGTGGAGAAAGATCCACTATTGAGTTTGCTGTTGAAAGACATGTACACCGCACTGTAGGTGTAATGGTTTGGGGGGCTATTGCCCATGGCAGCCGATCACCTCTGGTGTTCATCCGCGGCAATATGACAGCAGCTCGTTACGTTAACGATGTCTTACAACCATATCTTGTACCATACCTAGAAGGGCTTGGAAACGTGTTGTTTCAACAAGATAACGCACGTCCTCACATAGCACATGTAACGAAGGACTTCTTGGAAGCTGGTGTCATAAATGTTTTACCTTGGCCGCCCAGATCTCCAGATTTAAACCGAATAGAACATGTCTGGGATATGCTAGGTCGGAGACTGACAAGCTTACCGAACCCTCCACAGACTCTGGCTGAGCAGCAGCAGCAAATTCAGGTTGCTTGGGACGAACTACCTCAGGAGGAAGTCGATCACCTCATCGAATCGATGCCCAGACGTGTTAATGAATGCGTTCGAAATGGAGGTCGCCAAACACATTATTAGGTGTAATTTACTTGTTTGTTTTTTGTTTTTATTCAAATTTTTATCATGTATTAATTAACTTAAGATCTAATAAATAAAGATAAAATCAACTGCAAAAAACCGTTATTTCTAGGTGTTGCATTTCTAATGTCATTCAGTATATTAAATGACTACCTCTAGTATCAGGACCGTGGATGCCATCATGCGTTATATATTTATTAACATTTTTACGAAGATATAATAGAGACTCCAATATAAATAAACTTGGTATCGTGAGTATTTTGAATTGAATGAATTGGCTTCGGCAGTCATCACGATATCCAATCCCACCTAATATTCTAATAGCTCTTCGTTACAGTTTGAAAATGTTCACAGCCTCACTGGAGTGATCCCATACCAAAATGCAGTAGCTAGCATGTGACTGGAAAAGTCCGTATTACACAGACGACAGTGCATATTCAGGCAGTGTAGTTATTAGATTTATTAAAAGGTATATGTTTTTACTCGGTTTATTACCAAGGAGTTTCACATGTTCCTTATAGTTTAATTTAAAATCAAGTGTAACCCCGAGAAACCTAGCAGTTCCATCTTCTTAATTGCCTCGTTTTAGAGGAAATGTAACATTTATAGTTTTAGTTGTATTTAAAGAAAGTCGGTTGGCATTAAACCAGTCAGACACTTTATTGTTTATTAATGATTTCGATAGCTAACGCCATCTAATGCTTCATAGTGGCATCGTCAGTGACACGAATGCACAAAGTGCATATACAGGTCACTGTTTCGTCCACGAGCGAGCAGAATTTATTGTTTACAATGCTCCTGTTATTTTGAGCACCTTTAAATGTATCTGATGTGTTCAATGCAGTGGTATCATCGATGTACATTATAATAATTCCATCGTCGATGTGAGTAGGTAGGTCATTGATGTATATCAAAAAGAGCAGGGGGCCAAGAATGGAACCTTGAGGGACCCCATATGATGTACCAGCTGGTTCAGATGACATTTCTTTAAATACAACCCGTTGAGTTCTATTTTGCAAATAGGAATTAAGTAGACGGCAACTCTCCGGATTAAAATTATAAAAATATAACTTCCGCAGTAGAACGTCACCTGGGACAAAGTCAAATGCCTTGCTAAGATCAAATAAAGATGTCGCACAGTATTTTTCTAACTACTAATTTCACTAAAATTCTTAAGGAATTGTTACATTTCAATTTTTCATAATGAATATTACAATTAATATTAATTTAATATTCATTCAATTTCATTTATTTGAATTTTTAAATTTGATTTGTTGATTAAGTTGCATATAATGATTGTACGTTTTTGGAATTATTTAAAAATTTAGCGCATGCCTATTGGAATTTTCTTCTGGAACGTTCGTTCCAAGCCATTTTGTTTTTAAGTGCGAAAGAGTAGAGACAGAGTTTTGAATGCTAAATTTGTAATTGTGATTTTATTGATATCACGCCAGTTATCTGGATTTGTATAATTTAGTAAGCTAAAGTCGGTGTTCGTTGATTTGATTTATATTCTTAACGGCCGATTAATCGATATTTTATCGGATTTTTCTCTGAACAAAAGTACTCGAAGCACGTGATTTTCTAAAAACTCCCTTTGTTTGGGAGTTTTTTTTTTCTATGGTATATAAAATTTGGCATTTTATTGGATTTTCCTGTTGGATATTAATTCATTGGAGTTGGTGTAATTATCCTTTGGTGCGGTGAACTCTGCGACGAGAGTTTTCGGTGTCCACGTTCGTCATCGTTCTACGTACGCACCCGCTGCGCTCGTATCTAGCACCAGGTCGCGTCGCCAAGGTGAAGACAACACTTTTCCGATGAGTATTTCCTTTTCTTATCATTAACAACGATTTAATTAATTCAATTCATTTCCAAGCGAAATCGCTTATGACAAAATAAAATTAATAGCATATTTTTTTATGAGTAAGTATTGGAAGTTCAATTTCGCGTTTTGTGTAAATTTAAGTAAATCGATTAGTTTTTTTTTTTTTTTGTCTCAATCAACTAAAAAAAAAATCATTCACGGACATTATTTTGCGTTGTTAATAAAAATAAGATTTATCAGTTCTTTAAATAAATTTAGTGTTTCATTCAGTAATTGTTTACAAATATTAATTTTATATGTAGGCGTTAATATTTTTATGGTTTTATTTTATTCCGTTTTCTATAAAATTTATTAATATAAATAATATTATAATTAATTCTGGGTTGTGAACCGAAAGATATAGCTATATTTTAGGGCAAGAATAAGATTGTGTAGTTGAATATTGGTTCGGTGAAATTTTACCTGAATAGTTAATTCTATATATATATATATATATATATTTTTTTTTGTTGACTCATATTCCGAATATTAATTAATTGCCGATTTTTTTTTTTTTATGTTGCATTTTGAATTGAATTTGATTTATTTATAATAAATGTACAATTTTCTTTAAATGAATTTACTTGATTGTTGTTCTTCATAATACCTTATCAATCATTCAAACAAGCAGTACCGTTTACTCGATAAATTTAAAAATATAGCATTTGCGAACGGCAAGGGAGAGTGTACTTTCTTGGTTAAGGTAGGTGGTATTTGATAAACCAAGTGGCGCCCATTAATATAAATTTTTCGAACCAACGACAAACCCTCCATTGCAGCTGGCCGAGGTGCGTCGTTTGCCACCACCCTTTCCATAAGCAAAAATGTTGAATAATTAATTGTTAATTATAATATACAGTATGTTTCGTTATTATTTGATTCTAGTCAAACGACGCTAATACACCTTGGGCATAGATAGGTGTAGCAGAATAACAGACTAAATGTAATTTTCTAGCTAGGTACAAACACTGGTCTTTCCAATTTAAATTTTTGTCGATTGTCAGTCTCAGTAATTTTTAATTTAAACTGAATATAGTTTAAATTTAAAATTACTGAGACTGACAATCGATAAAAATTTAAATTGGAAAGACCAGTGTTTGTACCTAGCTAGAAAATTACATTTAGAAATATGCTTCCAAGGTCAATTTCTCTAATGCCTTGTCTTGTTTTGCTTCCTGTGAAACATATATTAGTTTTTTCTGTGTTTAATATTAGCTTATTTGTAAACATACAATTTTCTACAGAATTAAATATTTCTTTAGATTGTGCCATTAATTCATTTACTGTTTTTTTTTTTTGAGTAAAATACTTATATCGTCTGAACAATTTATTATTAAGTTGTTAAGTGAAATATTGGAAATATTATTTATAGCCCTCAATTCCGAAACAATGAAATAAATCCAATAAAACAAATTGCTAGTAATAATGGTTATTCGGAACAACTCATATACAAATTAATTAATAAATATCAATCTAAACCAATTTTAAAATACATATACGCTATCAACCCAGCCACAGAAAACAAATCATACAAAATTTTAACATTCATTAGTACAATTAGTTTAAAAATTAAAAATATTTAAATAAACGAGACATTGGCATTGTTTATAGATCGAATACTAAACTCTGTAATTCAATTTTTAATGCAAAGACTCCAATAAATAGTATGTACAAGTCATTTTTTATAAAGTCATCTTTTCTTTATATATATATATATATATATATATCAGAGCTGGGCAGGATTCGAATCATTCAGGATTCGATTCCCGGATTCGAATCCTTTTAGAGGATTCAAAAGAGGTATTCTAATACTTTAGTGAAAACGGATTCGTGATCCGGATTCGTTACATTTTTTTAAAAGGATTCGTATTCGAATCCAAACGTAGATGATTCGAATAATCATTTATAAGGAAAAAGGATTCGAATTCTTATAAAAGGATTCGAATCCTTATATAACGAATCGAATCCTTATAAAATTCGAATCCTGATACATGGATTCAAATCCTCCTAAATAATTCGAATCATCGCTATTAAGGCTGGGATTCGAATTCGATTAATTCAAATAGTTAAATATTCTAATATGAATATTTAAATCACTAAATTATTCATATTTGAATATAAATATTAAAATTTTCGAATAATTCAAATATTTGTGAATGCATATTTGGTTACTTAACCATGAAAAATATCCAACGTTACTAGTATATTTTTAACTTCACTTGAAATCAGTGTTTTATACGCGTGGCGCATGAAGTAAAATTTCGAGTTTAGAAAAGCCCCGTGAAAATTTGTCTCGGGTCGCTGCGCGACCCTCGACAAATTTTCTACGCGGGGCTTTTCTAAACTCGAAATTTTACTTTATGCTTAGTCTGGGAGTGGACAACACTCGTTTGAATTTTAAATGTAACTCTTAAAAAATTGACGTATGTAATATAATAAATCATTCATTGAAATCATAAAAAAAGATGCAAAATTTTACCTAAAATTAACTTTTAGAGTTAACTTTATAATTTATTCGGCTCTTAATGGGTGAATATTCTATTCTTAAAAAAAACCGTTTTTATTTAATATTTAAGTTGCATTTAATACAATAACAAACTGTGAATAAATCGACATAAATCTAGAAATATCAAAAATCTCGACATGTAGAAAATCTTGACGGTCCACTCCCAGACTAAGCATGAAGTAAAATTTCGAGTTTAGAAAAGCCCCGCGTAGAAAATTTGTCGAGGGTCGCGCAGCGACCCGAGACAAATTTTCACGGGGCTTTTCTAAACTCGAAATTTTACTTCATGCGCCACGCGTATAAAACACTGATTTAAAGTGAAGTTAAAAACGCACTGAAAACCAACCCAACTTCGATATTTTTTTAAAATTGGATGTTTTCTTTCCTATCAATGCTGTAAACCTTCAGATATTCGTTGTTTTCTTGTAAATAAACTTCGATTCCCTGTAGTCCTTCGGTCTCCGAAGACCATGATTGGTCCTTCGAGCTGTAGCCTTTGTAAATTGGTAATAAACTTAGTAATCTAGAGTAATCCTTTAATTTGAAACTTCTAAGAATGAGTGTTGTCCACTTCCAGACCAAGCATGAAGTAAAATTTCGAGTTTAGAAAAGCCCTGCGTAGAAAATTTGTCGAGGGTCGCGCAGCGACCCGAGACAAATTTTCACGGGGCTTTTCTAAACTCGGAATTTTACTTCATGCGCCAGGCGTATAAAACACAGATTCAAAATGAAGTTCAATAACACATATATCATCATTAATTAAAATCATTATATTAGCAGATATTTAGTCGGTAAATGAACATGTTTGTTAATAGAAACTGATGGAATTAAATATTACTGGTTGCAAATAATAGATTCAAATTTATTTTTAAAGGATTTGTATCCGTGATTTAAAAATGAGGATTCTAATCTTTGATTCGAATCATATTTTTCACTTACGAATCCTTTATTCGAGTATTCGTGATTCGAATCATATAAGGTGATTCGACTTCGTGATTCGAATCATGGTTTTGAGGATTCATCCCAGCTCTGATATATATATATATACATATATATATATATATATATATATATATATATATATATATATATATATATATATATATATATATATATATATATATATATATATATATTATTAGCCAACCAAATTTAGTTATGATTTTCACATGGTTGCCATGTGCTTAGTTACCCTATCATAAAGATTAATTAAGTAACGGAACATTACTTTCGGCATGTTATTACCACTTTTCCGTCAAATAATGAATGAATTGTAGTATGGCATTTATACAGGGAATTTTTCTTTTAAGTATACATATGCATGCGTTGCAACTTGAATCTTCCAATATTCGTACATTATTAAAAGAGTTAAATTTAAAGCTTTAATTGAAAATTGAGTGTTTTCCACTAAAATTTCGTGACAAATTTTCTGGGCTTTTCTAAACTCGAAATTTTACTTCATGCGCCACGCGTGTGGAACACCAATTTCAAGTGAAGTTCAAATATACATAAATTTTACACTATTTTAGTGTTTTATACGCGTGTCGCATGAAGTAAAATTTCGAGTTTAGAAAAGCCCAGAAAATTTGTCTCGGGTCGTTACGCGAATAATTCGAATCATCGCTATTAAGGCTGGGATTCGAATTCGATTAATTCAAATAGTTAAATATTCTAATATGAATATTTAAATCACTAAATTATTCATATTTGAATACAAATATTAAAATTTTCGAATAATTCAAATATTTGTGAATGCATATTTGGTTACTTAACCATGGAAAATATCCAACGTTAATAGTATATTTTTAACTTAACTTGAAATCAGTGTTTTATACGCGTGGCGCATGAAGTAAAATTTCGAGTTTAGAAAAGCCCCGTGAAAATTTGTCTCGGGTCGCTGCGCGACCCTCGACAAATTTTCTACGCGGGGCTTTTCTAAACTCGAAATTTTACTTCATGCTTAGCCTAGGAGTGGAAAACACTCAATTGAAGCTTCAAATTGAACTCTTTTAATAAACTACAAATATCGGAAGATTCAAGTGCATACGCTGTAATTAGGATATGTATACTTAAAAGAAAAACCGTATATATCAATGTCATAACATAACAAACAGTAAGGACATCCAAATAATCAAAGAACCTAAGAATAATAAATCCAAATATACATTCCAAAATCAATTGTCAACTAATTCGTTTGAAATAATTTGATTGCTCACTGACAGGTTTATTAAATAAATTAAGTAATAAAGTTAATTCGCAGAAAAATTATTGGTGTTAGGATTCAAAATTATAAGTGCCAGGTTAAATTCTTATTAAATGTAACTAAAACAGCCGTAATATTTTTATGCAGCACCCACGTAAAACATTCTTCGTCCCTGTTTCAATTCGTTATCATCCATCTACTCGCTTTTCTCTATTATAATTTCTATTTGCAGAATTACGAATTAATTTTCACTATTTTATTATGTCCGTGTTTAGTTTTTTTTTATGTTGTAGTTAGTTTTATGGAGATCATCTGAATATATCGCTACCAGTTTTTATTTATTACCAAAAATGATCAAAACCTAATTATTTATTAATAATACTGAACATAATTGATAAGAAACTAAATACCTGATCAGTATTATTCTAATTAAAGAGAATGCATGTTTTTTAAAACTTTACGATTAATCAGTGTTTTTTTACGGGTGGCGCATGAGGTAAAATGTTGAGTTTAGAAAAGCCTGAAAATTTATTTAGGTCACGTAGCGAAGCGTAGCGACCAAACCAATTTTTCAGACTTTGTGACGCAAATTTTTATTTAAACTACCTGGTTAGAGGGATTTAGCTCTAAAAACACAAAAGGGCTTACCTTTCACAAATTGCCTCCTACCCAGCGTCACTCAGTGGAGACGGGGTGGTTCAAAAGTTAGATTCAATAAGGGCGCCACGTAATTTTAAGAAGGCTATTGGCATACCCCCCTCAAGTATAAAATTACGAAAATTAATTTATCCCGCTAACCACAATACTAGGAAGGGACTCTCCAGAATATTACATCATCATTTTCCCAACAAAATGAATATTTATTTCTATGAACCACAAAAAAACAATAAAACGATCTTTGTTTGTTCGCTTAGAGAAAAATAAGGTAATGCAAAAAAAATAGAACAAAAAAAATACTTTCGCGAGTGCACTCGGAATTACAATTCCACTACAAGTAAATAATACTCACACGAGATGCTCAACAATAAAACGTTTCCAATAAATCGGTTCTTATACTCAAAAATAAACATAATCTCCCTCATTTAAGCGCAAAAAAAAGATCAAGTCCTGCATCGTCATTAACCCATTAGCCCAATAATTAAACTTTTAAATCACGACACCGGCGAACGAATACAGCGGGATTCTTACACTCAACTTTCGTTTCAAATCGCCACCCGCGATGGCTACCGACGTGAACAAAAAAAATATACAAATAACAGAACAGCTTATCTTGTATCCTTCGGCTAAATCCCTCGTTCCCGTCTCCTCGCCCTCTATCGACACGCTGGCCAGAGAATCCACCAAGTGGTTAGGATGGGAATACGGAAATCTGCACTGCAGGGGACGTCGCTCACGCGGAATTTTCCCAAGACAGCATTCGTACAAAAGCAGTAACCAAACAGGAAAAGAAAACCCTTTTGTAGATGGTTTTGTTCTCTAAAAAGTATCAAACGCAAACAGCAAACAACAACACTTATCGGTGGTGCACGTGCGACAAATGCTAGGTTTAACCAAAAAGTCACGAGAGATGTGCGCAAGACCCGGACGATACGCAACGCGTGCCAATTAACCGAACCGTCCCCTATGCAACCCAATATTCCGCTTTTTAATTACGAAGCGCCAAAATTTAACGTTACAACTTTTGTAAACTCGATATTTAACTTCATGCTTAATCTAGGAATAGAAACACTCGTTAGATATTTCAAATTAAATACTCTTGTAAAAAAAAACGAATGCCTGAACATTTACAAAGTATGAATCAGGATATGTATACTTAAAAGAAAAATTCCCTCTATATTAAAACACTTATGTAAATTTTAAATAAAGTTTCCATTAAATTAAAACCACGACCTTTATTTAACATGCGAATATATTTTTATCTCTTAAAGCACGCGATGTTACGTTAATAAGGAAATCTATCCAGCTAGAAATCCCCTCACGTTCGGTACTATTTATCAAGAACACCCTCTGCATATATTACATTAACGCCGAGGCGATGATTTTATAACAACATAATAATATTACCCCCGAACGCGCATTTCGGCTCCATTAAAAGGGAAACCCGATATTCACTGGATCCAACACATCACACTCACCTACTCTCAACGATCATCGCTTTCGGATTAATCCCCACAAACGGGCCCTCACTTAAACCTCTCCAAGTTTAATTAAATCGCAATTTCTGCATAAATTATAAGTTGATGTTCAATTAAGTATCGAAAACTATTTTAAGACGAATGAATTTGATTTTATTTTGGTTTTTATTCGAACTAGTTTCGACTTTGAGTGATTCTTAAGGATTTAAAGTCGTTGAAATAAAAAACAAAAATATTAGTGAAATTTAACTAATGCTCGGTTTCACCAACTTCAATTAAATCCTATTTGTAGAATAAATTTATTTGTTGATTAAAATATACATTTTTTATATCATAAACATGAATGTCATGTGAATTTATTGATTTACTAGATTTTAATCAATGAATAATAATTATTGGCCGATTTAACTGACGTTGGTAAAACCCGGCATAAGTGTTTTCAAACATTAAAAGTGCGATTCTTTTCGCAATCTACAACAAGTTAGTCTTACAAAGACTATATCAAAAACTCATTGAAACAACTACTTCCCGGGCTAATACCCCGACGGACATTGAATTATACAACAAGTGTTTGCTGTTACATACAGTAACCTACTGCAAATGTAACAATTTGGGTCAAATTATTCAGGCCATCTATAGACGCGTTTCGAGATTTATCTCTCACCATCAGACTAACTTGTTGTAGATTGCGAAAAGAATCGCACTTTTAATGTTTGAAGTATTCTGCAACCAAGAATTGGCAATTTCATTTATACTTATAAGTGTTTTCTTTTAAAAATCAATGTTAATGCTGCGCTTAACTCGTACTGTCGTTTTAATTTACAATCGTTTAATAATATGAAGGCTCATAAAGTTTTGGTTTAAAAAATATATATTTTGGTATATAATTACGCCTCTTGCTGGAAAAAAATGTAATTATCCAATAAAATGGTCTGTATTGATATTATGAATGATTTTTTATTTAAAGGAAAAGTGGATTTTTTGATAAATATACATTTTATGAGAAAATGATATTAGAAATATATAATCACAAAATCATTATGGAGGGCATGATGAAGTCACATTTTAAAGTTTTTTAATTTTATTTTTTATTATACTAAAATAAAAAAATTAAATCAAATCATCATGCCCTTTGCAATTGAATTTTAGACAGATGTTCAAAGAGAGAATTAAAAAATTCAAAATAACAACAAAAAATACGTATTCTTAGTTTCCATAGGGTAGAGCGCACTCATAAATATGTTTCACCACGTGAAAAATAAGAAATTCATTCAAGATATAGGGCTTGATTGTTTTCACAATTCTAGTTAAAATAATATATTTTTAGTGAAAACGTTATTTGTATGCATATTAGTTTCCACCAATTCTTACGTAAACATTTCCATTAATTAAATTTCGCGCTTTTTATTTAATTAAAAATTCCTGCAGAAATGTAAGCGTAAGAACATTCGATTATTTTTTTAAATTTAATTCCCTCTCTTTCTCCCGGTGGAATTTGTGTGACGACTTGCACAATTGCGGTTTAATTCCGCAATTGTACAATTGTACCTGGTCGTCGTCTTTCCTGTCTGGAGAAATTTTGCGGGGACGACGTCGTCGTTTTGTTTCAAAACGTCGCGACGGCGGGGGCCTAATTGTGGACGTAATTTAATATTTGCCGCGGCGGGAATTAAGTGGAAAGGATTTAATTATCCCAACGTTTTAATGTACTACGCTACTTTTCGCCTATGTCAATTAGGGAGGTACGAGGATGCTTCAGCGGGAATTTTATAATTGAATTCATGTTTGTGTCTATGGAACATTTAAGTTAAGTTTGTATTCAATTTCAGTTAGTCTATGCAAAATAACTGTGTGCTTTAGAAAAGTAAATTGCAGAGAAAACTTGAGGGAATTTATGTTTCCAAATGCTATTCAAAAACAGATATTTCAAGATACAAATATTTCTCTTATAAATGTCCTCCACATTTACATAAAGAAAAATTGAGTTTGCCAATAGCTTGTAGAACATCTTTAATTAATTTCTCACTTAACCCGTGGTGAACCATTTTTGAATCTAATACTGGATGATTTAAATTAAATTTAAATTAAAACACTTGGTTTGTTTCTCTTATTTATTTATTGTTTGTAGAATATTTACAAAATATAAAACGAATTAAAATTAATATCGACTTTCTGCAAAAATGTAGTCTCATTGAGACACGTCTCCAAATCTCCATGTCTCCAAGTCCAAGTTTCCAAATTTAGTTGTTTCAATGAATATTTGGAGACTTGTCTCAATGAGACTACATTTTCGCAGAAAGTCGGTATTAACTATTATTCGTTTTATATTCTCTACTTTTACAATATTTTACTTCTTTAACTCCCCTTTAGGCAACTTATAAGCAAGTTATAAATGATGAGAATTTCAATAAAATGTTAGGGCCCTTAAAAATAACAGTTGCCCTGGGCCTTACATTTACTCTAAAATGCACTGTCTATGTCTATCGGAATTGATATTCTATAGTTTTATACACTTGTAACTCTATTGCTCCATATTCTGTGTATCTGTGGTTATTTATTAATTGTTTCTGGTTTTATGGTACTCTGTCTCTGCATCTCAATGGTTTGTTTTAGTACAGCTCTAATCCATTGTGTTCAATGATTCAGTAGCTATGTGGCTTTCTGGTTCCTTTGACCTGTGATTTCTTTTGTTTTATGAAACTGTCGTTTTATGATTATGCTCCCTATTCTGTGTATCTATATTTATTTAGTGATTATTTTTGGTTCTGTGGTACTCTGTCTGTGTATCATTATGGTTTTTTTCTACTACAGCTCTGTGGCTTTCTGATTCTGTTGATCTGTGATTCTTTTGTTCTATGAAGCTGTGGTTTTGTAGTTCCATAATTTTGTAGTTCTATGGCTTCGTATTCCATGTATTTGTAGTTATTTAGTGATTGTTTCTGGTTCTGTGCTACTCTGTCTCTGCATCTCTATGGTTTTGTGCTACTACAGCTCCTATCCATTGTATTTTATGGCTCTGTAGCTCTGTGGCTTTCAGGTTCTGTCACTCTGTGATTTTGTGTTCGATGGTTTTGTTGCTCTGTGGCTTTCTGATTCTGATGCTCTGTGAATTTTCTGTTCTATGAAACTGTGGTTTTGTGGTTCTATGATTTTGTAGTTCTATGGCTTCTTATTTAATGTATCTGTGGTTATTTAGTGATTGTTTCTGGTTCTATGGTACTCTGTCTGCATCTCTATGGTTTTGTGCTACTACAGCTCCTATCCATTATATTTTACAGCTTTGTAGCTCCGTAGCTTTCGGGTTGTCACTCTGTGATTTTGTGTTCGGTGGTTCTGTTGCTCTGTAATTATTTTGTTCTATGATGCTATGGTTTTGTGGTTCTGTGATTTTGTAGTCATGTAGCTTCTTATTCCATGTATCTGTAGTTATTTAGTGATTGTTTCTGGTTCTGTGCTACTCTGTCTCTGCATCTCTATGGTTTTGTGCTACTACAGCTACTATCCATTCAGGTTCTGTGACTCTGTGATTTTTTTATTCCCTGAAACTGTGGTTTTGTGTATCTATGATTATGTGGTTCTATTCCGTATATCTTTAATCATTTAGTGATTATTTCTGGTTCTGTGGTACTCTGTCTCTGCATCTTAATGGTTTTATTCTACCACAGCTTTTGTTCCTTGCATTCTATTGTTCTGTAGCTCTGTGACTTTCAGATTATTTTGTTCTTTACAACTATGGTTGTATGATTAGGTTGGTTTGCACAACTGACCCAGAAAACAAAACAAAGATACTCAGAACTACAGCACAAAAGAGCCAACGTGAAAAAAATTGCAACGCTATAGGGCTATACACCACATGAGCCAAAAAGAAAAAATATACAGTGCCCCAGAACGAAAAAGTTGCAAAATACCAGAACCAAAGGGCAATTTAATCATAGAAAAAATGTGGCTGCGGCTCTTTGGCTTTGTAGCGTAGTATATAGAACCAATGAGCCGGATGGGGTCTTATATTTATTCGTTCTGTGGCACTGTATATTTTCTCTTTCTAGCTATGGCCCTGTAGCGTTGCAATTCTTTTCACGTTGGCTCTTTTGTGATATAGTTCTGAGTATCTTCGTTTTATGTTTTTTTTTACGACTACAACTAAATCTAAGAAACCCCGGGTGAGGGATTGTGGATTTGGTCACTTTATGATAATATGGTGTCACAGCTCTTTCGTTGCATTACCTCTTTTGTGCTGTAGTTCTGAGTGTATTTTTTATATGGTTTTCTGGATCTGTGGTACAGTAGTTGGGTTGCTTTGTGATAATATGGTTTTAAAGTTCTTTTACTGCGTTACCCTTTGATTCTGCTTCTGTATTTTACCCTGGATTATTATGTCTGTGGGCCTGTAGAGCTCTGATTCCGTGGCCCTGTGGAGCTCTAGTTCTGAGGCTCTATGTCTCCGTATGTATGTGTTCTGTCGTACTGTAGCTCAGTCACTTTGTGGTTGTATCCCTTTGTACCTCTTTCACTCTACTCTGTATCTGTAGCTCAATGTTTTTGTGGTTATATCACTCTTAACTATTCTATTATATAACTTTCTGTTATATCTTTCTGGATTTGTGGTTTTGTGGATCTCTGTTCCTGTATAAATTATAAAATTGGGGATGTTTTCCAGTAATAACACTCGAGATGTTTCCTCATTGGCGTCTATTGATTGAAATTCCTGATTCTTACAAAACAAACTACGACTACAACTAAATCTAAGAAACCCCGGGTGGGGGATTCTACAATCTTGGACCCAATACCCGTTAAGGGTAGGCGTGGGCTCCAACAAGTTTGTAGCTCTATGACTTTACAGATTTTTGGTTCTGTGACTCCCTTTGTACCTCTTTCACTCTGTATCTGTAGCTCAATGTTTTTGTGGTTATATCACTCTTAACTATTCTACTATATAACTCTCTGTTATATCTTTCTGGATTTGTGGTTTAGTGGATCTCTGTTCCTGTATAAATTATAACATTGGGGATGTTTTCCAGTAATAACACTCGAGATGTTTCCTCATTGGCGTCTATTGATTGACATTCCTGATTCTTACAAAACTAACTACGACTACAACTAAATCTAAGAAACCCCGGATGGGGGATTCCACAATCTTGGACCCAATACCCGTTAAGGGTAGGCGTGGGCTCCAACAAGTTTGTAGCTTTATGACTTTACAGTTTTTTGGTTCTGTAACTGTTCTGTGACTGCTGCTTCTAAACTACTTTATCCTTGTAGTTCGTTTCGTCTCTGATTCTGTGGTACCGTAGCGTTCCAACTCTCCTAATCGTTTTGTTTCGTCTCTGATTCTGTGGTACTGTAGCGTTCGAACTCTTTTGATCTTTTGTTCTGAATCTATGTATCTCCATATTTCTCTCTGATTATAGTATATCTGTGGTTTTTTGATTCTGTGACTCCCTAACTTACTTGTTCTGTGGTGCTGTATCTCACTGGCTCTCCGGTTTAATTTGTACTTTTGCGGCTTTTTTGCTCTACAATTATGTAACTCTCGGTGTATTATTGGTTCAGTATTTCCGTCTCTTTCTGGTTTTCACAAACCCTCTCTGACTCTGTAGCTCTGTGTCTTTCTTGATCCCTTTCTGCGCCCCTATTTTGCATCTTTAAGGCTTGTATTGTTTCTGTCTACTTTTTAATAAATAATATGTTTTTTACTGTATCTCTGTATATATATTTTGTTTACCTTAAATTAAACTAAGTGGTGTTTTTGTGATTTCTTTTGTTTTGGTCAGCGGCACAGAAATCGCATTTTGGTTAGAGTTTGTAGTTACGTATTCAAATAATATAGTCGACTCTATAATACACAGAATGGTTAATTTAGATACGAATCACGACCGAAAAACTTTTCCACTTTTAATTCGCCTTATAACGATAATTGGATTAAAACCTACCCCCCTCATTTAATTAGAAGAAGCGAAAAAAGCGGCGTTCCGCGCTCTCGGCTATTACCGCGATATTCCCGGACATTAATTCAGACCATTTTAAAATGGACCTTGCGCTATGCAGCCAACAACATCGCCAAAAGTAAAAAAAACATCACGACGATTACGCGAAATTGCGTTTTGTCTGCGACCGCGGCTTTTAATATGCAACCAATATAATTTCACCGAATGGATGCGCGCACGTTTCGCACACAAGCAGTAAGCAACATTTTTCATCCGTGCATGGGGCGTTTTGCGAGTGACAGTTTTCAGTATCCAACACACACACACACATACATGCATCCGGACATTTTCATACAGATACTCACAGTTTTCAGTGTCCCAGTGCAGACATTCACGATTTTCTGTGAGTGTACACATATGAAGGGTGGTCCATCGGATGGTTTCTTTTTAAAATTGCTATTATAACTACACTGTTAAATATTTTTAAATGATTAAACAATTTCAGTTAGATGGCCGTGTGTGTGATTGAATTTTCGAAACTCGAAATTTTACTTTATGCGCCACCGGTACAAAACACTGACATATTACGAAGTGTTAAACACACCGCTACATTTTACATTGCATCAGTGTTTTATACCGGTGGCGCATGAAGTAAAATTTCGAGTTTAGAAAAGCCTGAAAATTTGGTTTGGCCGCTCCGCGCTTCGCGCTACGCGACCAAACCAAATTTTCAGGCTTTTCTAAACTCGAAATTTTACTTCATGCTTAGCTTGGGAGTGAAAAAAACTCGTTTAAAGCATCAAACTAAATTCTTTTATTAAACCGAGAGTCGGCAAATGTACAACGCCTTCGGTACAAGACACTGACATATTACGAAGTTGAAAACACACCGCTAAACTTTACATTGCATCAGTGTTTTGTACCGGTGGCGCATGAAGTTAAATTTCGAGTTTAGAAATGCCTGAACATTTGGTTTGGCTGCTCCGCGCTTCGCGCTATGCGTCCAAACCAAATTTTCAGGCTTTTCTAAACTCGAAATGTTACTTCATGCTTAGCCTGGAAGTGGAAAACACTCGTTTATAGCTTTAAGAAACCGAAAGTCGGCAAATGTACAACGTATACTTATTTATACTTAAAAAAAATGCTCGTTGTGAAACTGTTCGGTGTTACATAAAACTCTCTGTATGTATGGAAACTTACAATGGTAGCGCCCGAGTGAACACACATACATACCAACTTTTAGATTTTTCAGTACTGAAATCCTGAAAATTCTAAAAGTGGGTATGTATGTGTGTTTACTAGTACGTATGTGTGTTGATGTGAGCTTGGCCTTGTGTATGTAGACAGAAATTTCTCTGTGTCCCAGTGCAAATTCGCACAGTTTTCAGTGTGTATCTGTGTGTGATTGAGCACAAATACTCACATAAACTCAGTGTCCGAGTGTGCACATACAGAGAGACACACGTTCATGCAGACACCTAAAAACAGTCGAATTACGGGCGGCACGTCGTGATAATAAATTAGAATCGCGCTCGCATACACAGAGGATTATGTCTGGATACTACGTCCCGGATTAGATGTTAAGTCTGACGTTTATTTTATTGCTCTTTGTGTAAAAATGTGTTAAAACTCGGGGGCTTGTTGAATTGAATTTATGCTGGTTTGGAGAGACAGGAAAAAAAGTTTTTGTTGAATCAAACAATTCAAAAGTTAGGGCAGAGAGAAGACAGATTAATATATTCAAGGATTTTATGTTAAGCAGGGAATTTTTCTTGTAAGTATACATATCCCGATTACACTAGCCAACAGAATTTGACTTTTTCTCTGTCCTTGGGACTAGACCTAAATTTTTCGATTGCTTGGGTGTAAAAAAGTACCGAAATCGCGATGAAACCGCCGAGACTTTGGTTTTGAGGTTAGGATTCGCAAAAAACCTTTTTTTTTACTTTTTTCACTATAACTTTGGAACAAAGCAAGATAAATTGAGTCTGATAATACTGCTTGAAAGCTTATACCCAGGGCTACATTTGGTATATAAATAACCTTGGTCGGGTAATCGAAACCCTAATTTAAAAAAAAAAATCCGTAAAAAAACCGCAAAAATCGCGTGTTTTGAAACATTTTTGCGATTTCAATCGATTATAAAAAAAAAACTACGCTAGATAGCTCAGATCAGTTTCGCTGACCTGAAAGCCTATTAAATGGGCTACAATTTCTGTATGGAACATCTCTGAGACTTAATGAGAAGTCTTCGAAATAATGGGTTTTGTTTGAAAAAATCGCGAAATTTGCAATTTTTTTGGTCTTTTTCCCTTTCAAATAGAAAATTCCACAACACATTTAAAATCTGTCGTAACCATTCAAATGCCTATTAAAAGGGCTACAATTTCTACATGGCACACCTCTGTTACGTGTTCAGAAGTCTTGTAAACATTAATTTGTGTTTGAAAAAATCACGAAAACTGCATTTTTTTCGAATTTATTTTTCATTATTCATCAATATTTTTCGGTCTTTTTCTCCTTCAATTATAAAATTCAAAACACAAATCTAGTCCCAAGGACAAAATGGCTGTTGGCTAGTGTTATTACTAGGTTAAAAAAATGAAGTACTTTTAAATGTATTTCTAATTTCACAATATTCTATTGTTTTACGCGCGTGGCGCATGAAGTAAAATTTAGAGTTTAGAAAAGCCTAATTTGGCTCGGTCGCTCCACTTCGCTACGCGACCGAGCCAAATTTTTAGGCTTTTCTAAACTCGAAATTTTACTTCATGCTTTGTCTGGGAGTGGAAAAATTACGAAAACTGCATTTTTTTCAAATTTATTTTTCATTATTCATCAATATTTTTCGGTCTTTTTCTCCTTCAATTATAAAATTCAAAACACAAATTAATGTTTACAAGACTTCTGAACGCGTAACAGAGGTGTGCCATGTAGGAATTGTAGCCCTTTTAATAGGCATTTGAATGGTTACGACATATTTTAAATGTGTTGTGGAATTTTCTATTTGAAAGGGAAAAAGTCCAAACTAATTGCAAATTTCGCGATTTTTTCAAACAAAACCCATTATTTCGAAGACTTCTCATTAAGTCGCAGAGATGTTCCATACAGAAATTGTAGCCCATTTAATAGGCTTTCAGGTCAGCGAAACTGATCTGAGGTATCTAGCGTAGTTTTTTTTTTATAATCGATTGAAATCGCAAAAATGTTTCAAAACACGCGATTTTTGCGGTTTTTTGACAGATTTTTTTTTTAAATTAGGGTTTTGATTATCCGACCAAGGTCATTTATATACCAAATATAGCCCTGGGTATAAGCTTTCAAGCAGTATTATCAGATTCAATTTATCTTGCTTTGTTCCAAAGTTATAGTGAAAAAGTAAAAAAAAAGGTTTTTTGCGAATCCTAACCTCAAAACCAAAGTCTCGGCGGTTTCATCGCGATTTCGGTACTTTATTACACCCAAGCAATCGAAAAATTCCGGTCTAGTCCCAAGGACAAAATGGCTGTTGGCTAGTGTTATTAAAGCGTTTGGTAATTTTTGAGGAATTCGTTGTTCTCATAAAGCGTTTAGTTTGGAATTTCTAACGAAGGTTTTCACTCATTGGCTAAGCTTAAAGTAAAATTTCTAGTTGAGAAGTTAATTGTTTTTATAAAGCCTTCAATTTGGAGTTTTTACAAAGGTTTTCAATCCTTGGCCAAACTTGAAGTAAAATTTCTAGTTGAAAAGTTAATTGTTTTCATAAAGCCTTCAATTTGAAGTTTCTAACGAAGGTTTTCACTTCTAGGTTAGATTAGGTTTCAATGGCAGTAGTTAGACCGCTCACTTAGGTCCAAAGGGCCCCTTGTGATACCATAAGGGTACATAGGAGTCAGATCTCCCCTCCCTCCCCACCTATGCAAACCACACCTAATGAACCCGATCAGATTTCTCACATCTGGAGGTGTGAGGTCCGCTAGTCCATTCGCGTAGTGCATACCAAGGTACTTGATTCATTTTCCTTCAAAAGCATTGTGGGCATTGTCCCAGATAGTAGAGTATCGTCTCTTCCTCCTCCACATCCAGGCATCATCTGCAAAAGTCGTTGTGCTCAAGACCCATCTTGTGCATGTCTGCCTAGGAGGCAGTGGCCCGTGAGGATGCCTACCGCCTTCTTTATGATTCTGCTAAGTCCCTAAGTCTCTAAGTAGTCTCTTGCATTCCACAAAAGGAACGTGGGTGGAGAGTTCAGTAGACAGGTCCTTCATTCTTGCCCCTTCCTTGCAAGGTCGTCGGCAATTGAATTCCCCCTGATATCGCTGTGATTAGGTACCCACATGAGTCCCATGTCACAGTTATTTGCAAGCCTATTTAGCGATTTTTTTACAGTCTCTGACCACCTTCGAGATGCAGTACGGACTACTAAGTATCATAATGGTGGCTTGGCTATCAGTTATGAACCTAGTGCGGTTCCCCTGAAGGTCATTTTTATGGAACCAGTCCACTGCCACTCGGATGGCCATGACCTCTGCCTGAAGAATGTTACTGTCGAATTTGTAGTTCTTCTGCCCCCAGTATTTCTACTACTTCTTCTTCCACCTTTTGACCCCGCCCTAGCTTTTCCTCTACATACATCACAGACATTCCAGCTCTTTCGTACAGTTTTACCCTCTTTTGCATCCATTTTGTACTCTCATGTTTTTGCTCCCATTCCCTATAGCATACTTTCCAAGTTTCCTGCACTAACCTTCCATTCTTCATTTCAGTCAACCTCCTTTCAAAGTTCACCACTATTTTTGCTACCATACACGCTACAGACATTCTGTTGCATTCCTGCAGCACCACGTATCCGGGTGTGGTTTTTTCCAACCCTATACACCTTTTGAGGTACTGCAGCTGCAGCCTTTCCACCTTTTCCTCTACACGGATACCCATCACATCTGCTCCATATAATACTATTGTTCTAATGCATGCATCCCACCAAATCATTTGCATTCTCACATTCTTTCCTAACGCATCTTCCCATGTTCTCCTCAATCGTTCCATCGCCACTCTCGCTTTCTTACACACGTAATCAATGTGCGCTGCTTTACTACCCGACTCCGCGAACATAAAGCCTAGGTACTTGAACACTTTCACTCTTTCCACTCGCTCCCCCTTCCATAACAATTCTTCTTCTTTTCCTCTTCTTCCTGCATTCCAATAAATCATCCATTTCGTTTTCTTCACATTCATAACTAACTTTCTCCTATCCAAGTACCTTTCAAGCCTTTTACTCATCTCTTGCAATTCCCTGAACAGTTTAGCCAACAGTACTACGTCATCTGCGTAAGCCAAGCTCCAAATTTTCGATGCCTCTATGACGACCCCCCCCCCCCCTACTTGTCCCAGTTCTAAGACTCTCCATATCTGCCACATTAAATAAAATAATAGTGGACTGAGGGGGCAGCCTTGCCTTAGTCCTTGCCTTACTCTAAACCGTTCAGACACATTCTCTCCAACTCGTACCTTACACCCAGCATATTTCTATCTACTGAGTCATACTGTCAAAAGTAAAGGTTTATATCAAAGTAGAAAGATACAGAATTTTAATGTGAAGCGTTATTCGCCTCAAGAGCGCTCAGAAATTGTTGAATTGTATTTTGAAAACTCTTCTTCCATCATTTCAACTCAACGCGCTTTTAGGTGAGCGTATCCTAATCGAAGAGCTCCACACGGAGAAACAATTTGACGTTTAGCAAAAGCGTTTTTAACAAAATGGCACAGTAAGTGATATAAGGCATATTGGAAGACCTCGTTTTGGTCGTTCAAATGAAAATATTGAGCTTGCTCGGGCTGATGTGCTCAGGCAAAACCAAAACAAGAACACGTGCGGCGCAATACGGGTTGTCTGAGCGGACTTTAAGAAGGATTTTGCACTTTCACTTGCATATGTATCCATACAAAATTCAAACCGTGTTAAAACTACGGCCAATTGATATTCAAAGACGTTTGCAATACGCACAAATCGTTACAAACTTATTGGAAGCAGAACCCAATTTTCAGTAAAATTTGATAATAAACGACGAAGCAAATGTTTGCCTTTCTGGTCGCGTTAACAAGCAAAATAATTGTTTTGGGGGAACAGAAAACCCTCGTCTTATTCAAGAGAACATGCAATTTAATCAAAAAGTCGTTGATTGGTGCGCAATATGCTCGGAACGAATCATTGGAGCCTTCTTTTTTGAAAATGCCATGGGCAGAGCTGGGCAGGATTCGAATCATTCAGGATTCGAATCCTAGATTCGAATCCTTTTAGAGGATTTAAAAGAGGCATTCGATTACTTTAGTTCAACTGGATGCGTGATCCGGATTCGTTACGTATTTTTAAAAGTATTCGTATTCGAATCCAAATGTGGGTGATTCGAATCCTTATAAAAGGATTCGAATATTTATAAAAGGATTCGAATATTTATAAAAGGATTTGAATCGTCAAAAATAATTCAAATTAACATGAAAAATGTCTTTTGTGTGTTTTTAAATTTCTGGTTAAATCACTGTTTTCTACGCGTGGCGCATGAAGTAAAATTTCGTGTTTAGAAAAGCCCAGAAAATTTGTCTCGGGTCGCTGCGCGACCCTCGACAAATTTTCACGGGGCTTTTCTAAACTCGAAATTTTACTTCATGCTTAGTCTGGGAGTGGAAAATGCTCGTTTAAAGCTTCGAATTGAACTTAAAAAAAAAACAAGAAATATCTAAATATTTACAGAAAATAGGCTGTTTTGCGGAAAACACTATTTCTACTAGCAGAAACAACTAGCACTATTACCAGCCAGAACTTCTAGCTCAGATGGTTGTAGCTTCAGATATCTTGCTACCTGCAGACGAGGCCTGTACTAGTACTACTAAGTACTATTAGCCGAAAGAACCACTACTACAAACTGTAACGTTTACTTTCTTTCAGTTGAAAACGATTTGTCTACTAGCAGAAAGAACTGCCGCTATTAGCAGACAGAGCTTCTAGTTCCATAGACGGAGCCTGTACTACTACTACTACTAGTTGCAGAAAAAACAAGTGGTAGTAGAATAAAAAACTACTATTAATCTGAAAGAACGACCAAGGCCGCAGCAAAAAAAGGTTAGGAGAGGGTTATAAAAATTTTGTGGGGCGGCTTAAAAGAAGAAATATTGTTACAGTGGTTTGGGAGTCTGAAAAACTTTTTGAGGTTGAAATCTTGTGAGAAGATTCCTCTCACTACTCTGTTTTCAGACTTGGAACCATCCGTAAAGAGTCTTGCCTTGAACTATCTTGTCCTCTAACCATTTGGTTTTGTCCAGGATAGAAGTGGAGAACTTATTTTTAAAATTAAGTTTTGGAGTGCAGTCAGTCTTCAGGGGGATATCGACAAGCACATTCAGGATCCTTTCATGGCCCTGTTTGCTAGTACTCCCATCTGTGTTGATTCTGATCCCTGTGGTACCTGCAGCATATCTGCAGTAGAGGTCGACTGGAGCTAGATTTAGTATTATATCTAGCGCTTTGGAGGGGGTGGACCTGCAATTCCACCATACTGCGGCTCTGTAGAACATATTGGGCCTTACCATGGCCGTGTACATCCAGTGAACAACAGACTACAGTTCTTTCAGCAGGTTATTTATGACTACGTTCCATAGTAGCGGAGAGAGGACCCCCCTTGAGGGGTACCCCTATTAAACTCTCTTCTTGAGTGTGAACCACCCAGCGAGGAGACAACGTGCCTCCCCGTCAGCAGCTCCCCTATGAAGGGGCATATCGATTCGTCCATGTGCAGGTTTCTGGAGGCAGACAGAATCGCTTCTGGCTGCACAAAGTTAAAGGCTCCTTCGATATCCCGAAATAACGCCAACATACACTCCTTATTGCAGATGGACTTCTTAACCTGGCTAATGAGGGCGTGCAGCGCCGTGTCCACTGATCTGCTCTTAGTATAAGAGTGTTGGCTTGTTGACCAAAGGTTTGGATTGATGCGTAAGTACGGCCGGGCGTGGTTTTTGAAGGCGGCCCAGTCCCCGCCTTTTTAGGGCACGGCGGAGTTTCCCCCTGCGATCGCTGCCTCTTGGGGAATCCAAATATTCAGGGTTTTCTCAACTAGAAATGTTACTTCAAGCTCAGTCATTAGGGAACACGAGGAGAAGCCCCTCGTGTTCCCTGATGACTGAGCTTGAAGTAAAATTTCTAGTTGAGAAAACCCTGAATATTTGGATTGGTCGCGTAAGTAAATCTTGGTGATTGTAAAAAGGTTAAAACGCACTAATTTAGATATTAAAAGTGTTGGTAGCCAAAACAATATTAATAATTAATCTTTTTTAAGAGTTTTGCAGGAAGGCCCCAAAATGCAAGTTACGCCGTTGGTTGTTTACAAAACCACACAATTTTAATTGTAATCCTCTTCCTGTTATATTTTAGTAAATTATCATAAAACATTAATATTTCACGTTGAAAAAGGGGGTAGAAAAACCTTTCACTTTCTATTTTTTAACCGATCCATTCTCTCGCCGCCGGTTAATTCATTAACGAAAAAATTAATTAAATTACCTCCGGACGATTCCTTCCGGCTTCCGGGCTACTCGCGGTAATTAAAATTCCCGGCGTTCGGAATCAATTAGGCTCGTTACTCTTTTCCCCTTTATTATTTCATCCCTGTTGTCGGAGGTTGATATATATATTTTTTTACTTCTCGCTCATCCTCTATAATGAGATGGATTATTCGGGTGAATCCTTCGAGTGCAGTTCTTAACTGTAGTTTATGTTTTTAACGAGCGCTCCAATATAAAAACTGCACGGGAGGCGAAAGAGTTTGTTCGCAGTTTGTGATCGGATCGAGTTTTCAAACTATCGATATTTTAATCGGTTTATTTATAAGGTACGTATTTGTTGTACTCATGCGAGATAAAAATTCGACACAAGAATTATAAATACAAAAATATATAACGATTACTTTAATATATATTTTTCTAAAGAAAATACATTTTCTTTGTTTCATATAAAAACAGCCATAATACTATTTACTCTGTATTTAAAATCACAATTAAATATGAATAATATAATATCTTAAAACCCAAGAGTTACAGCAAAGGGCAAAGGTTCAACTCTTGGGTTTTAAGATATTATCTTTTTCATATTTAATTGTCAATTTCAATAATGAGGTATATTAGTAAACAGTAAACCTTTGTAGAATGTATTGACGAGAGGATAAAACATAAGGAGTGTGTGTATTTTGAAAACCACTTTAAATCAATGTTTTATACGCGTGGCGCATGAAGTAAAATTTCGAGTTTAGAAAAGCCTAAAAATTTGGTTTGGTCGTGTAGCACTACGCGCTACACGACCAAACCAAATTTTTAGGCTTTTCTAAACTCGAAATTTTACTTCATGCTTAGTCTGGGAGTGGTAACCCTCGTTAAATGCTATCTAAACTCGGAATGTTACTTCATGTCTAATATGGAAGTGGAATCCCTCGGTAAATGCTATTAATTTTGTAAGTATTCAATGACGTTTTTTTTTCTTAAGGTTGCAGTTTACTAGAGTGAGAGACTCTGTCCAGCCATTTGCTAGCGTGAGATAGACCTATATTTCTATTTCCAGCATAAAAAACTAAACGTAATATATCATGGACATTTCTTTTAATAAATGTTGAGCTAATTGAATGCAGAATGTACAGACACCCTTGAATTTTACCTAATTCAAATTTTTGTTTCCTAAAAAAAAGTAAATAAATGACTCAAAAATAGCTACTTTTATGATTTTTTTACAAAAAAACTAAATATCGTAATCGATTTAAATCGGTGACGTTAAAATCCCCCAAGTTTTAGGATTATTTTGATGTATCATGTAATATTGTCCCATTATCAGAACATGAATGGTGCTGGAACTAGTGACTACCAAAAATGTTGGATTTTATCTATAATAAATCGCAACCTTAAAACAACGATATTGTGATTTATTAGTAAATTATTCATCGTATAAAGTGTTTTACTTCAAAAATTTACCAAATTACCCAAAATTAAAAAAAAACTAAGTAAATTCTTAACTGTTTTTTTTTTGTATTATTATATTGAACTTGATTTTGAATATTTAAATCATGTTCAAAATATTTTCATTTGTTACTGTTGGAAGATTTTAAATCTGCCGTGCGTCCAAATCCAAACGTTCAGGCTTTTCTTAACTCGAAATTTTACTTCATGCTTAGTATGGGATTGGAAACTTTAAATTAAACGCTTTTATAAAAATAGCGAATGCCTGAAAATGAACATTGTATTATCGAGATATGTAACTATACTTAAAAGAAAAAATCCTGTATAAAATGACTAATTAAATTAAACAACAGTGTGTACCTTTCAAATCAATCACATTCCTGTAACTTTTATTTATCCTTTGAAATGTTAAGCAAATCATAACGTTATCTTTTTAAGTTTCGAAATCTTATAATTAGTCTAATTAACTGACTTGTTGATTTAAATCAAACAGCTAATCATAATAAAGGTTTGATTAGTTTCTCTCCCTCAAATGCGGGCATTCCATTGTCATCTTGTTGTTCTTGGTATTTAGCGGTAATTCATTACAAACATGTTGATAACGCCTCAATGATACAAGCCATAATTACTGATTAATTGTTGTTACATAACACGAACAAACATGTATGGCTAGAGCTTGCCTTTGATGTTGGTTTAATAACCGTAAGTGCCCTTTAGGTAATTCATGTATGACAAGAATAACATTTTTCTGGGCGATTTGTAAAAAAAATGTTCTTCATTAACCCATTACCGGCCGAGCATTTATAGAGTTAACTCTAAAAGTTTAGTTTATGTAAAATTCTGCACTTATTTTTATGTAGTTTATGTAAAATTCTACATTTATTTTTATGATTTCTATGAATAATTTATTGTATTACATACTGTGAATTTTTTTTTCTAAATAAACATAATGTATACGCTGTAAATGTTGAGGCATTTGTCGATTTTATATAAAAATGTACAATATGAAGTTTAGAACGAGTGTCTCAGACTAAGCATGAAGTAAAACCATGCATAAAAGATTAGAATTTAAAATAAATCAAAAGCGTCCCTGGCTGGTGACCTAAGACTAAGCAAATGCATATGCATTTAAAACTAATTATATATCTTAAATAAAGCAAATACACATGCTAAAATGTGTAAGACCCGTGATCAGAACCCCTCTACTCGGTGCACGTCTGCTTTGGAGCAAGTCTTTGTCATAATACAGAGCTGTCCTTTTAAATCTTTTTACCAAGTCGTATCGATTCAGTGAATAATGTTATTTAACAAAAAGAGGATAAATTATCCTCTTCCGTTAGTAAATCAACTGTAACGATAATGTATCTTAATATTTTTTACACATGCTACAACCCATCGAAGAAATCTTAACGTTTCTTTAGCTGTTTAGCTGTTATGAAACATTTTCAAGTTTAAACGTTTAAATATACAAGAATAGTATAAATCACTCATAAAACTGTTTAATACTTATTTGAATAAGTTGTACTTCGCCTCACTAAATTATTTTGTAAATTAACTATTCAATCATGCTATAATTCACAACATGCAATGATTAAATGAAATAAGAGAAATATTGAAACCCCTTAACGCAATTTCGAGAAGTGCAGAGTAAGTTTTTGTCGCATTGATCGTAATGTAGAAGATGCAAACACAAAAAGATAACAACAGCAAAGAAATTAGGTTATAAATGTTTTCTGGTTTTCTATTTGTGTGGCTGCAGTTTACTACTTTTTATGAAGGGAAATTTGAAAAATACGTTAGTGGCATCTGGTAAGAAAGTCGCCTCGAGGTTTGCCATAGTATAAACAAGTCCCATAAGCGTGAACCGGCCCTGACTACTACCAATTTAACAAAGTCTCTCTGAGGATCAAGTAAATGCTTCTTTCCCAGGAAATGATTGGCTGATTTTGTTCCAAACTATTGGCAAACTCATTTCTTTTTCTTTTTGTTCCATTGTGTTATTTTTAGATGTTTGATAAAGATGTATTTGTAGGTGACAATATACTATTAAATTTGGCCCCCTGCTTCAGGATTAATACCAATCAATCATTAATTCAATATATATCATTCTCGCTTTCAAGTACTGACTTATTATTATAGCTTGATAATTTAGTACTAAGTGGAGAATTAGATTCTGTATCTAATAAATAATAACAGGTGGTATGTTATCTATACTAATCGTGCCTATAAATTTAGCCCAATTTTCTTTTATTAATGTGTTGCTGTGATGTATAGTTTTCTTCCAAATTTCTGCTAAACACACAGCAAGAGATTCTCAAATAGCACATTTCATCTACGGTACAAACATTTTTGGTCTAAATTACGTAAAGTCTACGCAATCCAAATATGAGGGCTCTTTGGATGTCATGGTATTTGTAACTGAAATTCCTTCCTGTAAATCTGGCTTTAGCCAGCGGTATTACAAAGATAGGGAAGAATATTGAATATTGCTAATAATTTTCGCGAGCTGTCTGATTTAATTGCGATGAACGACTATGATGCAAAGTTTTAATTACACCATTAAATTTTGGCGTTTAGATTTGGGTTGCGCCGACTGTACATTCGTCCATGGACGTAATTTGTACGTACAGTGTAGGTAAATTACTGTATGTACACCTTACGAGCTAAAATATATATCCAACGAGTGTCTCTACTCTTTGATTAAGCATGAAGTAAATATTTCGAGTTTAGAAAAGCCAAACCAAATTTTCGGGCTTTTCTAAACCCAAGATATTTACTTCACGGGTCAGACGTATAAAACACTTAGTTAAAGTGAACTTTAAAAACACATACAATTTTCAATTACTTAAATTTACCAAAAGTGTTTATAATAATGTGAAATAAAAGTAGATGTTATTGATAAGGGAAAGAAGAAGTAATTCGTTTTTTTTTAACAGATTTTAAAGTAGTCCAAGTTTATGTAAAATTTTGTTATGACAGTATTTTTGTTTTACTCGCAATCTACTTTTACCACGAACGGCTAGATAATGTTCACAATCCAAAATTGACGGATCAGTTAATTTAACATTTACCAAACACTGAAGTGTATTTATTTGGATGTATTTAAGTGTATTTATTTGAATGTATGTATTTCGTAAGTACAGTTGATAGAGAAAAAAACTAGTACAGCAGGGAGCTTTAGCCACTTCTAATATATCGTATTTTTTTCTTTTAAAACCTGTCTTGCACAGTGTGGAGAAACGTCAGTGCACGCCCGGGCGCACGAAAATCGCTCGCCAGTAGGATGATTCACCACCCTGCGCCGAGCGAACGCACGCGTCCCCACCTACGTCACGCGGTACGAGCAGGGATGAAAGAGCATCAGTTCCTTCTATTCTAGCTAGCTAAGTAGAGGAACAGGCTAAGCGAGCTCATCATAGCACACTAGGCCAAAACAGAATCCACACAGTAATGCCCGATTCTGCCCCAAACATAAAAACCTCCGAACCGGTTACCCACGCCCGCTTCCGCAAGAGGCTCCGGAACGCGATCTAAAGGTCGGCCAAGTACCTGGTGGCACCGCGGCCGCTTTCTCCGTTGCCACCATCACCCCGGACGGTGCGCAGGAGGCAAAGGATCTCCCCATACCTGGTGGTGCCACGTACACTCTCTCCGTTACCCCGCAAGGCACGCAGGAGGATCGCGGAGGGACCCCCACGTCATCGGTCCGTCGACAGGAACAGCCCGAGGACACCGGCCTACCCGACACGACGATTGCACGCGCCGCCTCTGCCATACACCGAGATCGACCCGCTAGGAGTCTCCCTACAGGACCCCCGCAGATTCAACGTCCGAACGAGGAGCAAAAGGGCCGCTGAAGCGCAGCACCTGTATCCATATAAATGTGTAAATAAATCCATTGTGAATACGCACCGCTGTTGATAAAAACATTAACCAACGAACTATTCCCTTGAATATAATACAACAACCCCAAATACAGGTTAAAAACAGTTTTTTCTTGGCCAACAAGACGGTGCTTTTGTTGACATGCTCTATATAAGCAGTGTCTTTAATGCTAATTCCGTCTCTAAACGGGTCGTTATTATGACTTTTTGCGTTTCAGTCAGTTGAGGCATGTCAACGTTAATTAAATTTTGATTGACAAATTAAAAATTCAAGTGAGTCCAGTTCACATAGTCGAATATTTTGCGGTACTATTTTTTTTTCTCTCGCAACTGTACGTGTGTATATACATTTACCGGAAATACACTGTTGCCAGTCAACGCACATTTATCGTAACATATGGGCCTTTTATTTAAAAAAACATAGATAATGCCTTATTTTTTTAATATACCCTAAATTATTTACAAATTATGTGATATCTCATTTAAAAAAATGGAAATATTTGACACTTCTGATGAAAATTTAAGAAAATGTTCGCTAAGAGCTTTAAAGCTTTAAAGTCAGACACTCAATTAAAGTATTTTGATGCCATAATGACAAAAGACAATCCAGAAGGTGATTTCAGTACAAGTAAGTCGAAATATCGAAAAATCACAAATGGCAGTGAATATAACAAATAAATGTCCTAAATTGTTTTGTCGATTTTCAACACTTTTCGCATTTTTTTTATTTTAGAGTTTTGACATTTCTAAAAGTTTTTTTAACCTTTTAAGCACAACTTGTCACTACTGAAATTTTAACATAATTTTCGTATTTTTAACGTACGTTTTGACAGTTTACGTGTCATTTTTGACGTTTAGCGTGTCACTTTTGACGTTTATCAAGACATTCGGATACAAGTCGGTGTCAGCCGTCATTTAGTCCACTTGAAAATCATTTCGACTACATTTTTCTATTTGCGAATTTTTACGAAAACAATATTCAACTTTTATACTGCATATGGGGAAAGTAAAAAAATAAGTAAAATGGCGCTATTTAAAATGTTGACATCAGGCACCAAACTAGCTCGCCACGGCACTCTAATGGACTAAATTTCGGTTGGCGCAGATTTATGTCAACCTTAAATCTGCGCCAACCGAAATTTAGTCCATCGTGTTAACTTGACACGGGTTTGAATTGAACTATAATGAGATGGCCATGTTATTGTATTTCTTTGTGATAGTTCGATACATATTTTGACAGTTGTGATGTATTTTAAACTAACGAGTGCCCTCGGTAGGGGGACATTTCTTCCACTCCATTTTTTCCACTCTATTTCTTCCGCTCTATTTCTTCCACCGCACTTTTTTTCCGCCAAGACTATTCTTCCACCAAGACTTTTCTTCCATCAAATTTTCACTGCGCCGCCGAGTGCCGTTGTGTGTAGAAGTGAATATAATGTTCTGTGTAGGTAAGAGCGTATGACTTTTATCCAATACCCACTTGGACCACAGATACTTTCCATTTCCATTTCTACTAGTTTGTGGCTTAAGTGGAAGGTTTCAAATTGAATACATTGCTTAAGTATCTTTGCACACGCTAGCGATTTTACATACTTCTAGGTTTGGTTAGGTTAGGTTAGTAAAAAGGTTTGCAATAGAATAAATTGCGCAAGTCATTTTGCTCCCGATGCCTATTCCACATACTTTTAGGTTAGGTTAGGTTAGGAGAAAGGTTTGCTATAGAATACATTGCGCAAGTCTCTTTGCGAACGATGCCTGTGCCACATACTTCTAGATTAGGTTAGGTTAGGAGAAAGCTTTGCAATAGAATAAACTGCTTCTGTCTCTTTGGGCACTGTCCCCATCGTGAACGAGATCATTCGCGACGCTCAAAAGTGTCGATTATCAAAGTTACAAAGACTTGTTTGGTTGTTTACTTTGAAGTTGGCTATAGATGTCAAATTTTGAATGTTTGAATAAAAAAAGTGGAACCAGAAATAGCGGAACTAAATTAGTGGAAAAAAGAATTCGGAGGAAAATATGTACAGTGGAAAAAACAATTGGTGGAAGAAAAGTACTTGTGGAAGTAATGGAATGGAAAAAATGGGGTACAATCAGTGCCCTCCACTCCCAGGCTAAGCATGAAGTAAAATTTCGAGTTTAGAAAAGCCCCGCGTAGAAAAATTTTCACGGGGCTTTTCTAAACTTGAAATTTTACTCCATGCGCCACACGCATAAAAAACTTATTTAATGTAATGTTGATAATATATACTGCAGAGATGTGATGGATAAATTAATATTTAGCGAGATATAGTGAAATAATGCAATAATTAATTAATGAAGTAGTGTCATTTTTGACGTTTAGCGTGACACTTTTGACGTTTATCAAGATATTCGGATACAAATCGGTGTCAGTCGTCATTGACGCCAGTTGACAATCATTTCGGCAACATTTTTCTATTTGCAAATTTTGACGAAAATAATACTCTTCTCCTATATTGCATATAGGAAAAAAAATAAATGAAAAGGCGCTATTTAGAATGTTGACTCCAGGCGCCAAACCAGCTCGCCACGCCACTAGTAATAAGAGATGACATAAATCAGCGCCAGCCGAAATTTACTCTATTATGTCAACTTGACACGAGTTTGAATTGAACTGTAATGAGATGGCCATGTTATTGTTTTTTTTTTGTGACAGTTACCATACATATTTTGACAGTTGTGATGTATTTTAAACTAACGAGTGCCTTCCACTCCCAGACTAAGCATGAAGTAAAATTTCGAGTTTAGAAAAGCCCCGAGTAGAAAATTTGTCGAGGGTCGCGCAGCGACCCGAGACAAATTTTCACGGGGCTTTTCTAAACTCGAAATTTTACTTCATGCGCCACACGTATAAACACTGATTTAATGTTATGCTGAAGTTATATACTGCAAAGATGTTATCGATAAATTAGTATTTGCCAAGATATAGTGAAAAAATGCAATAATTACTTTTTTGTGAATATTTTCTAAATAATAATAATAAAAGTAGAATACATTTTGTTCCAGACACATTTCCATATTTTTAATATTTAAATCATGATTATCGTGATAATACTATGACGGATACATAATCATATATTGCTAATTGAAGAAAGATTGTAAGCATTCTAATTCAAGATATTTTTTTACTGCTTATACGCAATTTCACAGGAATTTTCAGCCTGAATTTCAAACACTAAAACTCCAGATAACACGCGTTATTAATATCAATTAAACAAACGAGCCTCGCGGGCTCCGCAATAAACTTTCGTTAAGGACTATTAACAACAAACAGCACACCAACACTTATTCCCAACAGGAATATTTATTATCGGGAGGGTCATTTAACGCACGCACATTTTAAAACGATTAACGCACCTTTCCGTGCCCCGAATTAGGGAATTACCCGCAATTTTACGACCCCGAGTGCCTGATTTTATCGCTCACTAATCGACCGAATACATCTGTACGAATGTAGCATGAAAAAGTGTAAAAGTATAAGCGATAAGGAGGAATTATAGTTTTTTTCGCTTAAGGCGCGTTATTACTGGAATTATCGTCAATAACTGTATTTCGTAAGTTTCGTAAGTGTTGTTGTGCACTTTTTATTATTGTGATTTTATGGGTGTTTTATATTGTGTTTTGGTGTAATATATGGTTTTATTAAGTATTCGAGTATATGTATTAGATTTCCTTTAACATATTGCCCGGGGTGCCATTACGATTATTGTTATTGTTACAAAATGATCTTTAAATAAGTTTACAATTTTATAAATAAATTATGAACGGTGGAGGCTTCTACTTCGTTATACATGATAATTCAATAAAATAAAACACTTTAACTTTGTTTGTATAACGCAATATTTTTTATTTTTGTGACTGCAGTTTCGGCAACTCAACTTGCCATTATCAAACGTTTGATAATAGACTAAGTAAACAGCTGTTCGCGCCGTGGCACCCGCCACCTAGCGGATTTCTGTATAAGCAGCATCGGTGTCGGTTGCGTATGAGTTGCATGGTGTCAGTTGGTTTTTTATTGTGTAACGTCATAATTTAATGCTGTTCGTGGTATTTGTTCGTACAAAACCGATGTAAATATGCATGTCATAATAAGTTGCGGCTTTGAAACGGTTGACACAACCATTTTCTGACGGAAAAGCCTGTCGAAAAGTAGGAAGCTTTGTGAAAGTTCGCACGTAACCGATTTGATGGAATCCACGGTTTTTTGTCGCCGCTAAAAGACAAAAGTAATGTATAATAATAATGTCTTTATTTAAACAAACAAGGTTTTGTATTTAGGGTATTAAATGGTGCAATAGAATTTCATTTCAAGTAGTTGAATTTGTTTAATTTGAAATATTAGCTATGTAATCCCTCTATACAATTGTATTAATTTATAATAATTTTTAAAAATTACTGCAAACTTAAATCAAACATGGCACAAGTATATACTTCTTTTAATTATCTCAGTGAAGCAATGAGTTTCGAGCATCTTCATATTTGTATTAATGACCCTAACCTTCCTTTCAACACTGACATTTCAATCGTTTGCAGAACTTCCCGTACAATCATTTTTAAGAATGGCGAACTTGTTGTAAAGTAACAATTACAATGTCAACGGATATGTGCTGAAATATTAACTTTGACTAATAACAATATACTTACTCGACACGTCGTACAGCGGCAATCCACCTCGCTTTCCGCTCCGTTTCCCATGGTTTGTATTGGAACGAATAAAAAGAGACGGAGCCATCACTTTTATATTTACTTGTGCATCCGACGACATAACAACTTTGATTGCATTTAGCTGGCTTCGGCTCAGAACTCATACTTCTGCTCAGAACTCCCGTATGACGAATTGACAACCGGCACCGATGCTGCTTAGGCTTAAAACCGCGTGGCGGCGCTGCAATCGCCGCTTACTTAGCCTATGGCAAGTTGAGTTGCCGAAACTGCAGTCACAAAAATAAAAAAATATTGTGTTATACAAACAAAGTTAAAGTACTTTATTTTATTGAATTTTATAATTTCTTTGATAACGTTATAATTTTATAATTTCTTTGATAACGTTATAATTTTATAATTTCTTTGATAACGTTATAATTTTATAATTTCTTTGGTACATTTTACAATCCACCAGACAGAACTACTATTAAAATCAATACAACTCACAATGACAATGTTTCACAACTCTCCACTCTCTATATGGAGTGGCAATGTAAACGTCCATACAAATTATATATAGTTTAAACTGAATAGAATAACAGGAATATTTAATCCCTTAGACTAACTTTAAATTAGTTGAAACCAAATGTTGTTTGTAATATCAGTAACAGTGGGCTTTGCTTTCATAGATATTACCGGGGCGAGCATTTACACCAACATTATTAGTGTAATAGCAGCGCACAGTGAATGGCACCGTGCATAAGCGTTCGCCTATTGAAATATGCTGATTCGATACGAGTTTGCGGAAATGGATTGGACCCAATTAAATTTCCATTTCTGATGGCGTGGACGGCGAGCGGGCGCGAGCCCGGTAAATTGTTGATCTCTTTCCATCTATGTGTTTGCCTTTGCGTGGAGGGCTGGTATATGTAAAAGGGTGGAAAGGGACATTGTTGCCGGACCGTCGGACTGTTTGGGCCATTTGGCCGGATTGCGAATTACTGACTGCCAGGAAATATCCTCCCTTCCTGTCGCAATACAGATATTTGCGGCCGCTATATTTCATTCCGACTGAAAATGGATGAAAATACGAGAGCGGGCACATCGGAGATTGTTGTTTCGGAATTGTTCACAAGCCAATATACATCACAACATTTATCTAAAAAAAAACACAGCAGTTAACATATAAAAAACACAGCGTATTAACATATAAATATCAATCAATATATACAGGGAGTTTTTTCTTTTCAGTGAACATATTTTAATTATATGACGTAAATCTATCTGTAAATATTTGCTTTTTTAAGACTTCAATTTAAAGCTTTAAACGAGTGTTTTCCACTCCCAGGCTAAGCATGAAGTAAAATTTCGAGTTTAGAAAAGCCTGAAAATTTGGTTTGGTTGCGTAGCGCGAAGCGCGGAGCGACCAAACCAAATTTTCAGGCTTTTCTAAACTCGAAATTTTACTTCATGCGCCACGCGTACAAGACATTGATTTCAAGTGATGTTCACTTGTTTACAATATTTCAGTGTATTCATTGTTTAATACACGTGGCGCATGAAGTAAAATTTCGAGTTTAGAAAAGCCTGAAAATTTGGTTTGGTCGCTCCGCGCTTCGCGCTACGCAACCAAACCAAATTTTCAGGCTTTTCTAAACTCGAAATTTTACTTCATGCTTAGCCTGGGAGTGGAAAATACTCGTTTAAAACTTCAAATTGAACTCTTTAAAAAAAACAAATGCGTTTGTGTACTTAAAAGAAAAATACCCTATTATATATACAATAAGTTAATATTATCATAATTGCAATCAGCATATAACCGGACAAAAGATAGTCTCGTTTTATATGTCACCATTAGTGATGTTAAATACCCAGGTATTTATTTAACTCGTTAAATACCCAAAAATATTTACCCGAAATGGGTATTTTCCTCGATATATGTTTAATTAATGAAATTCGTTTATGTTAGCGTTTCCCGTTTCTCCAGTGTCGATAAAGTTTGACAGGGGGTCGTTGATGGCCAAAGTGTCGATAGGGGGTCGATGATGCTCAAGGGGTCAATTAGGGCTCGATTGGGGTCAATGTTGGTCAAGGAGTCGACAACCAAAAAATAACAACAATAAAGTCGAAATTATTAAAAATAATAAATGCAACTCAAATATAGTTTAATAACATTAAATACTCCCCTTTACGAGTATTTAATGTTATTATTTATTTATTATTATTTAATAATTTATTATTATTATTATTAATTATTTCAAAACTTTCCACTTTTAACCTCTCACGATTTGAACGTTTGAAAAAAATTGACCTAACACGTCAAACCTTAACCCATTAAGCGCTATTGATGCATACACGCAACATTATTATTTTTTTTAATTAAATTACTAAATAAGTTACTTTATTATATTATATAATTTGATCTGACTTGAAAATATATGAAGATATTTGTAAATATTTTGTTGTTTAAATATTTTGATCAATACTCATTAAAAAAAAGTTTTAGTGTATTTCTAACTTCCCCATATTTTAGTGTTTTATACGCGTGGCGCATGAAGTAAAATTTCGAGTTTAGAAAAGCCTGAAAATTTGGTTTGGCCGCTCCGCTTCGCGGAGCGACCAAACCAAATTTTCAGGCTTTTCTAAACTCGAAATTTTACTTCATGCTTAGTCTGGGAGTGGAAACACTCATTCTAAACTTCATATTGCACGTTTTTATAAAATCGACGATTGCCTAAAAATGTACGGCGTAAACATTATGTTTATTTAAAAGAAAAATCCACAGTATGTAGTACAATAAGTCATTCATAGAAATCATAAAAAAAGTGCAGAATTTCACCTATAATCAACTTTTAGAGTTAACACTATAATTGCTCGGCCGTTAATGGGTTCAAACGAGGGGACCAGCTTGTTAAGCAAAATTGGCTCAAACCCTGTTAATTTCTGCCCTGGGGTGCTAAAAATTTAAAATAGAAAGAGGTAACGAGTTATTTCAATTGCAACATTTTGGTGTTCTTTTTTGAATAGGTCGATTTGTTTTCGAGATATATGGTAAAACATATTACCTTTAATTTCTTCAGATCTGAAGATTTTTTATTTATTATATATAGAAAAATGTAATGTACCGAAACAGAAACGAATCAGAATCATGACTATGGGATTATTTCCTGAAGGAATGTTACTAATAGGGGCAAAAGGAGTGTAATATTAATACAGATACAGATATTAGGTGATAGCTAACCTTAAATTTGAAGTTACAATACCGTAAATAAGGCATTATTTCAAATTATTCCCCAAAAATGTACCTTCTACTTCTTCTTCACTTCTTCTTTTCAGCCTTGATTTATCTACTTCTGAACGTAGGCCTCCTTTATATTCTTCCACTCATTTCTGTTTTTGGCTATTTGATACCAATTTCGTCCTACCACCTCCTTAATATCATCTAGCCATCTCTTCTGTTATCACCTGATTCCATGTTTTCGGTCTCCACATGACTATAAATGTCAAATTTAAAGACACTCAACTACTTTTCTCCCAGGTTGGTGTATTTCTTTTCGCCTAACAACCCCCTAGATATTCATTTGCATAGAAAAGATTGGGTAGCATTAGGGGGTCGATGTAGATAGTCATTCTTTCAAAGGGGGTCGATGGTAGAAAAAGGTTTGGAAACCCTGGTTTATATGTTTTTAATTGTCTGAACCAGACTGGTTCTGATTAGACTCATCTTCTGACTCCTAAAAAAAAATTAAGGACTCTTTTCCCGGAAAATGAAGATAGAGATAGCTTTAAAGGCTTTGCGAACTAATCTAATGATGAAGATTCTGAAGAGGTTCCTTCTCTACGGAATCCTCTTTGTCAGATGAGGGGGTCGATGGTAGAAAAAGGTTCGGAGGTCGATGCAGATAGTCATTCTTTTAAAGGGGGTCGATGGTAGAAAAAGGTTTGGAAACCCTGGTTTATATGTTTTTAATTGTCTAAACCAGACTGGTTCTGGTTAGACTCATCTTCTGACTCCAAAAAAAAAAAAATTAAGGACTGTTTTCCCGGAAAATGACGATAGAGATAGCTTTAAAGGCTTTGCGAACTAATCTGATGAAGAAGATTCTGAAGAGGTTCCTTCTCTACGGAATCCTCTTCGTCAGATGAGGGGGTCGATGGTAGAAAAAGGTTCGGGGGTCGATGCAGATAGTCATTGTTTTAAAGGGGGTCGATGGTAGAAAAAGGTTTGGAAACCCTGGTTTATATGTTTTTAATTGTCTGAACCAGACTGGTTCTGGTTAGACTCATCTTCTGACTCCTAAAAAAAAAATTAAGGACTCTTTTCCCGGAAAATGAAGATAGAGATAGCTTTAAAGGCTTTGCGAACTAATCTGATGAAGAAGATTCTGAAGAGGTTCCTTCTCTACGGAATCCTCTTCGTCAGATGAGGGGGTCGATGGTAGAAAAAGGTTCGGGGGTCGATGCAGATAGTCATTGTTTTAAAGGGGGTCGATGGTAGAAAAAGGTTTGGAAACCCTGGTTTATATGTTTTTAATTGTCTGAACCAGACTGGTTCTGGTTAGACTCATCTTCTGACTCCTAAAAAAAAAAATTAAGGACTCTTTTCCCGGAAAATGAAGATAGAGATAGCTTTAAAAGCTTTGCGAACTAATCTGATAAAGAAGATTCTGAAGAGGTTCCTTCTCTACGGAATCCTCTTCGTCAGATAAGGGGGTCGATGGTAGAAAAAGGCTCGGGGGTCGATGCAGATAGTCATTGTTTTAAAGGGGGTCGATGGTAGAAAAAGGTTTGGAAACCCTGGTTTATATGTTTTTAATTGTCTGAACCAGACTGGTTCTGGTTAGACTCATCTTCTGACTCCTAAAAAAAAAATTAAGGACTCTTTTCCCGGAAAATGAAGATAGAGATAGGTTTAAAGGCTTTGCGAACTAATCTGATAAAGAAGATTCTGAAGAGGTTCCTTCTCTACGGAATCCTCTTCGTCAGATGAGGGGGTCGATGGTAGAAAAAGGTTCGGGGGTCGATGCAGATAGTCATTGTTTTAAAGGGGGTCGATGGTAGAAAAAGGTTTGGAAACCCTGGTTTATATGTTTTTAATTGTCTGAACCACACTGGTTCTGGTTAGACTCATCTTCTGACTCCTAAAAAAAAATTAAGGACTCTTTTCCCGGAAAATGAAGATAGAGATAGCTTTAAAGGCTTTGCGAACTAATCTGATGAAGAAGATTCTGAAGAGGTTCCTTCTCTACGGAATCCTCTTCGTCAGATGAGGGGGTCGATGGTAGAAAAAGGTTCGGGGGTCGATGCAGATAGTCATTGTTTTAAAGGGGGTCGATGGTAGAAAAAGGTTTGGAAACCCTGGTTTATATGTTTTTAATTGTCTGAACCAGACTGGTTCTGGTTAGACTCATCTTCTGACTCCTAAAAAAAAAATTAAGGACTCTTTTCCCGGAAAATGAAGATAGAGATAGCTTTAAAAGCTTTGCGAACTAATCTGATAAAGAAGATTCTGAAGAGGTTCCTTCTCTACGGAATCCTCTTCGTCAGATGAGGGGGTCGATGGTAGAAAAAGGTTCGGGGGTCGATGCAGATAGTCATTGTTTTAAAGGGGGTCGATGGTAGAAAAAGGTTTGGAAACCCTGGTTTATATGTTTTTAATTGTCTGAACCAGACTGGTTCTGGTTAGACTCATCTTCTGACTCCTAAAAAAAAAATTAAGGACTCTTTTCCCGGAAAATGAAGATAGAGATAGCTTTAAAGGCTTTGCGAACTAATCTGATGAAGAAGATTCTGAAGAAGAGGTTCCTTCTCTACGGAATCCTCTTCGTCAGATGAGGGGGTCGATGGTAGAAAAAGGTTCGAGGGTCGATGCAGATAGTCATTTTTTCAAAGGGGGTCGATGGTAGAAAAAGGTTTGGAAACCCTGGTTTATATGTTTTTAATTGTCTGAACCAGACTGGTTCTGGTTAGACTCATCTTCTGATTCCTCAAAAAAGGACTCTTTTCCCGGAAAATGAAGATAGAAATAGCTTCAAAGGCTTTGCGAACTAATCTGATGAAGAAGATACCGAAGAGGTTCCTTTTCTTCGGAATCCTCCTCGTCAGATGAGTTCGTAAAGCCTTCAAACTTGTACTATCTTCATTTTCCGCGAAATTGGTCTTTTTATTTGTATTTTTTTGATGGTAGAAAAAGGTTCGGAAACCCTGGTTTATGTGTTTTTAATTGTCTAGACCAGACTGTTTCTGGTTAGACTCATCTTCTGATTCCTCAAAAAAAGGACTCTTTTCCCGGAAAATGAAGTTAGAAATAGCCTCAAAAGTTTTGCGAACTAATCTGATGAAGAAGATTCCGAAGAGGTTCCTTCTCTTCGGAATCCTCCTCGTCAGATGAGTTCGTAAAGCCTTCAAAGCTTTCACTATCTTCATTTTTCGCGAAATTGGTCTTTTTATTTGTATTTTTATCGATGGTAGAAGAAGGTTCGGAAACCCTGGTTTATGTGTTTTTAATTGTCTGAACCAGACTGGTTCTGGTTAGACTCATCTTCCGATTCCTCTAAAAAAGGACTCTTTTCCCGGAAAATGAAGATAAAGATAGCTTCAAAGGCTTTGCGAACTAATCTGATGAAGAAGATTCCGAAGAGGTTCATCAGATAAGTTCGTACAGCCTTCAAAGCTATCACTATCTTCATTTTCCGGGAAATTGGTCCTTTTAATTTTATGTTTTTCTCTGTGGAACTTTAGTTTCGGAATCAAAGACATGAGAGACTCAGGATGATCAGGGTTTTCTGACCGACCGCCCGTTTCGTTGACTACGTTGACAAAAGGAAGCCTCTCCGCATTTGATTCACTCGTATTCATCAGCTTCTATTATTATAGGCTAAATACGTAATTGTTGCAGCTCTTTCTGTGGTCAATCGATTTCTTTATATCCTGCTGAATGTGCTGAAGGACCACCCCTTTCGTTGACTACGTCGATAAAAGGAAGCCTGTCAGCATTTGATTCACTCGTATTCATCAGCTTCTATTATTATAGGCTAAGTAACCAAATTTTTCAGCTCTTTCTGTGGTCAATCGATTTATTTGTATCCAGCTGAATGTGCTGAAGGACCACCGTTCATTCTCAGCAGAAGTGAAGTCTGCAATAATGATTCTGCTCTGCACTATTTACTAGTATATTTGTGCCACGAAGGCCTCTCTGCCAGGTGAAAGAATTGATGGTGCTTACTCCTTTTTATATGAATTTTCTTGATCATCGGGTCTCCTTGTCTCTATAATCTGCTAATTGAATTTGTACTTAGACGATTTTTGAGTCCAATCCTATTTTTGGCAACTTCATATATAAACTCCATGGCGTCTATGGTTTCATCTGCAGTTAAATATTTTGGGTAGATGGGTCTAGCATTGTTGCTGCTAAGTGAACATTGCCAATTGCAAAATACTTTTATTCGTCAGTTTTTTCTAAGACTAAATTTTCCTCAGCTATTTATATGGGGATTTAGATAACAATTCTACTAAGATTTTTTCAAGAATATTCAACTCGTAATATACTAGTATAACGTGAATCGATCGTTTATTGAACTCGAGATTCGTAATAAGATTAACAATCCTTTTTAAAATACTTATCATTTTTTCAATTCTTACCCAGAGTGTAAAGTCATCAAGTAATCGAGTTTTCAGTTCTTCAGTTATAAATACTTCACTACTTCCAGCTAAAGTTTGTAAAACACTTTTATTTAGGCGAAGAATTTGTAGGCTGAGCAAATGGCTTCCCCAGCGTGTTTAACAAAAGCCGTAGCCAGGGGGGGGGGATATAGGGGTTGTCTTAACTTAGGTCGTATCTTACTGACAATAACCATAATTTCTGAATTTTGGCAGATGTGTCCCTGCCTGAGGCAATTTTTATGCTACCATTAAGGACAACAAAATAGAATATATTGACCCAAAATCATCTGTTCTAGATTTAGAAAATCTAACCAACATGTAGTCTGAAGTAAATAGGAGAAAATCAAAAAAAATTCTACTGACAATAACCATAATTTCTGAATTTTGGCAGATGTGTCCCTGCCTGAGGCAATTTTTATGCTGCCATTAAGGACAACAAAATAGAATATATTGACCCAAAATCATCTGTTCTAGATTTAGAAAATCTACCCAACATGTAGTCTGAAGTAAATAGGAGAAAATCAAAAAAATTCTACTGACAATAACCATAATTTCTGAATTTTGGCAGATGTGTCCCTGCCTGAGGCAATTTTTATGCTGCCATTAAGAACAATAAAATGGAATATATTGTCCCAAAATCATCTGTTCTAGATTTAGAAAAACTACCCAACATGTAGTCTGAAGTAAATAGGGGAAAATCAGAAAAATTCTCAAACTTACAACCTACGGAAGCGACAGGTAAAATTTAAAGTTGAAAATTTAGTATAGAAACGAAATTATGTTCTACCTAAAGCATCAGAGAAATTCGCAGCAAAGTTAGCTTCAAACTATATACTTTGTGAAGTCACAAAAGTACACTTTCCACTAGTGTACGAATTAAAAGACATTAACGGTTAAGAATTAGGTCGTTGGCATATAAACGACTCGAAACCGAATTTTGGTGATAATACTCAAAGTGAATAATTGGAAATGATGTCGGGTTGTTGAGGATTAAAACGTTCTGTAATTTTTCTTCTATCTTATTAATTTTGTCATCTTCAAAGCGATTGTCTCTCCCCTAGAATAGTTTAGGTTTAAGCTATTAATAGGATTAACCAGTAAAAAAGATTTATGTTAGGGATACGATTAGTTAATAGTAATAGCTGGCGTGAGCCGATGTTCTTCCGGCACGAAGACCTTCTATAATCGCTGCTCTTTTATCATACTCCGTGCTTGGGTTACTGAGATATTTAGCTAACTTTAGTGCCAACTAGAGGTTAACCCTGAATTCAGATATAACGGAAACTTTAAATACAATTTTGTCCAGATTCTAACGGCGCACCCGGCACAGGGTGGTCCAGAAGATCCGCGTCAAACATTTATTTTTGACTCAGTATTTCTTTTGACCGCTAAGTGGTTTGAGACTTATAAAACTAAAAAATCAAATATATTTAAAAAAGTGATTTTATTTTCAATCAACTAAGCTGAGTCTTAAGGGGTTTTCCTCGTAAACCACTACCTTTTTTGTTGTTGCTTCAAAATTTTTGAAATGTTGTGGGTTTATACTAGATCACATTACAAAATCTTTCTGGATTTACTTTTTTCGAAAGTTCTTAAAAATTTAGTGTTACAAATTTTTAATTTAACTTTTTGTGAAAAAAGCATATGACTCGTTGTTTTAATTCGTTTTGTGTACACAAATCCGTTTTCAGAAATAAAATCTTAGAATTAACAAGCAAGTAAAATAGATTAAAATATATCAGAATTATTTTTATTTCAAAACCATGACAGGTTTTTTTATCTACTTTTTATATCGTACGTCAAGAGGCAATAAATACATATTATGTATTTTTTCGTTACTCCCGGTCAACAATTAAGCTTTGTATGAAATAAAAACGTTTTGAACACTTACAAGAGGTACACCCCCCCTAAGAAAAAGCGACTTTTTTATTAATCATTTTATTGATTATAAACAAACTTATTGCATATGAAAGTGCACATCTTCGACTATTTTTCCAATTATTTTGTTTTGTTCTTGGTGTGTTGAAACAGGTACTTCAAGAAGTTACCAAGTCGAGTTCTCATTTCGAAAACGCAATTTGCTGCTACTGTAGCTCTGCTCCTGTTGAAGATATCGACAAAAAACAAAATTCAGATTAAAGTAGACACTTAAACTTGGGAAATGAACCACCATTTAACCGATTTCCTGGAAATATGAAAAAATTACGCGCTTTTTTAAACAAAGTTGAAAAATTGTCTTTTTTTCGACATTCAAGCTCTCTATAGAAGCCAATTTTTGCAACTTAAAGTCAAATTGTGGTTCAATTCATGGGGAATTTATTTAGTAACAAAATGCCGAAAGATTTGAACCGATCGGAAGTATAGATTTTTGTCAGCGATAGCAGCAAATTTTCAAAATGCAGTTATAAAAAATACGTATTTAAAATGTTGGGTACTATTATTTTAATAATAAAATGTTTACAAAATCCTCTTTATATCTTGAGTTTTTTTATAGACATCAATATAAAATTTTAACTACATATTTATGAGACTGTCACAAATATATTTATGTAAAAAAATAAAAATCTATTTTTTAAAAGTGATTGAGCTTATTGTAATAACATAATAAGCCACACAACCAAAAAATGTTGTATTAGTCTTCGGTTTCACTAAGCAGCAATATAAACAGCTACAGTATGCTCATATTCGCGTGCAAACTGAAGCTTTCAAAACTAGTCAAAGAATCTACTTTTAATTCTTAATATCATTGAAATACATTCTAATTTTTTTTCTAAATTTCAAAATCCAATACCTCAGTTCTGTTTACTTGTGGCATATCATGTTTTTACAATAAGCCCCTCAATTGATTTGTATGTAAAATGTCCGCTTGAATCCGCAATAGGAAAAATGTATATGGGTTTTTATTTAAATTTTTAAAACGGATGTCCTTTTCTGTTAAACTAGAAGTGCAACTAAGGCGTCTGAATCACCGACGAACTCGAATTTGTTTTTAGTATAACCATACCGAATTTTAAATTGATATCTCACATAGGATTTTGTCGCGTTTTGGTCGGGTTCAAATTACTGTGCGACGTCATAATTACTAAATTCAACAAAAATTACAAAAGTGTACTAAAGTTACCAAAAAATGTTCAGGCTTTTCTAAACTGGAAATTTTACTTCATGTTTAATTAAGGAGTGAAAACATTTTCTTCTTTTTTTTAGCTGAAACACTCTCTAGATGGTAGAAATTGGACATTTTTATAAAAACAACGAATGGCTGAAAATTTACAGCTTAAATAATATGTATAAAATGATTATTTGATTTACTATAAAATTATAAAATAATAATTGTATTAATTAATTAATATCAGTAAAGAATATACAATTGATAGAACGTATTGTACGTATATCTCTTTATTACTATTAGTTATTTTATGGTTTAACCTGTATACATTTTTCAATATTTTAATGATAAAATGATCAAACAATAAATGAATTTATTATAAAATTGCACAATAAATTAATTTCATACAGGGCTAATATTTTATTTGCATATAAAATAATGATTTATCATAAATTTATATAAAAGAAGTAATGCTGCTAATTAATTATCACTAATACGAGTGTTAGCCACGAGTTCAATCCCGATTATTATTTTGGGCATTCAAATATTTGAATTAATTTATCATTAATACGTAGGCATAATACATTTCTATTATTTATACACCCACGAATATTTGATCTACTTGAATAAATAAACACGCTTTGAAATCAGTATAATGTAAAATATCGGATTAAAATAATATTGAATTAAATCCAAAATTATTATTTTTTTCTTTTAGGCTGCGCCTCTGTAATTATAATAATAATAATAATAAATTGATTTTCCAACTGAAGAATCCAACAAGGGAAAATATACAATAATTTACGTAAGTAGTAATATAGTAATAAATAAAAAGATCAAAAATATAAAAATATATCAAAAAAATCGCATTGTAAACTCTCAATTTTCACTGTGAAGGCCATAACCTTGTTTTCCTCTTTCTCTTTGTTAAAAAAATTGTCGCGATTTCCTGTCCCAGAAAATTCTCTCACCGCCGTTGGTGTAATAGGGTGAAAGTGTGTTCGGCACTTTGGCACGTGCATTCCACATGGCCCTTTCTATCCGTCATTCTGTTCCGTCCAATGGGCCTCGGTCCTGCAACCCCCACCACCCTGGAGTGCGCCCTTTTTCGGCGACCCTAAACTGTTTATCCACTCCACTGTTCGTTCAGTCGCTTCGCAGAACGCGTCGCGTGCGGGCCTGAAATTACTGAAACAATCTGAAAATCTGTACGTAATAAGGATAGATAAATAAAGAACGAGTTATTTAAGTGCTGTGAGTTTTTTGTGTTGATAAATGTGAATTAATACCTTGTGCAATTAAAGTGAGTTTAATAGAATTGGATTTAATAAAAAAAAGTATATTAGTTAAGTTCAAATTCAAGGAGTAAATAATTGGATATAAATGTAAGTCATCAAATTACGAAAATACCATTATATTTATTTCAAATTATTACTTATTTGTAAAATATAAAAACGAATTAAAATTAATATCGACTTTTTGCAAACAAAAAACAACAAAGTTAAAGATACAAATAAGTAACAATTATTCAATGTTTCATCCAGAGATTCAATGAAATCAAAGTTACCCACTGAGCAAAAAACAAACAAATAACGTTATATCAATATTGTAGCAATATTAAACGTTGTTTTAATGTTGATGAACCATTACTTAATTGTGTTTGCTCAGTGGGTAAAGATACAAATAAGTCTCAATTTTAGTCTCATTGAGACTTATTTGTATCTTTACCCACTGAGCAAACACAATTAAGTAATGTTTCATCAACATTAAAACAAAGTTTAATATTACTACAATGTTGATATAACGTTATTTGTTTGTTTTTTGCTCAGTGGGTAACTTTGTTCTCATTGAATCTCTCGATGAAAGATTAAATAATTGTAACTTATTTTTATCTTTAACTTTGTTCTTATTAAGTCTCTAGATGAAGCATTTAATAACTCTCCAACAAATTTCTCACGTACCACTTTGTGAAATGTATTTAAACAATAAAATAAAATTATCGTCACTATCACAAAAATAACAAATAAATTAATGTATACTCTCACTCATTCCAAATTTTACACAATTTTTAAAGAATACTACAGAATCTCGAAATTTTACTTTATTCGCCATGCGTACAAAACACTGAAATATTCTAAAGCAGTATATTTTAAATTTCACTATAAATCAGTGTTTTATACGCGTGGCGCATGAAGTAAAATTTCGAGTTCAGAAAAGCCTGAAAATTTGGTTTGGTCGCGTAGCGCGTAGCGCTACGCGACCAAACCAAATTTTCAGACTTTTCTAAACTCGAAATTTTACTTCATGCTTAGCCTGGGATTGGAAACACTCTTTAGTAGTTTCAAATTAAACGTTTTAAAAAAACAACGAATGCACAGAGTGAAATAGATGAAAAGAGGGGCTTAGAAATACCTTTTATTTTGGCTTTTATTGCATGCATGTAATATATAATGCTCTAAAAAAAATTATTATTGTTCAACAAATAGAAATGTCATAATTGAGGAATTAAACATAAAATGATACGGAATGCACATTTAAATGTGTATCTTTCAATTATAGACGGATCGAAATCAAAATGTGCATTGTGCACCTTTTCATGTTAAATTGCTCAATTATTAAATTTTATTTATTTAAAAAAAAAACTATTAAATTTTTCCAGGGCATAAATTAACACAAAACAAAAGCAGAAATAAAATGTACTTCAAAGCCTTTCATTCCTCTGTTTCAAAACACACACATACACAAAATACACGAACGTATTAATTATCTCCCATTATTTGTATTTCCTCTGTAAATTCGTGTATATTTTCTGCATTTACACTGAACGCTTTTTTTTATTTTTTATTTTTTTTATTTAGAATGTCATTAATTGCGAACGACGGTGATATTTAAATTTTCAGGCAGTGACAGGTCTGTATATGTGTTGTGTATGCATGATGTGTGTGTGTGCATATGTGTTGTGTGTTTGTATGCATGTGTGTGTGTATGTGTATGTGTGTGTATGTATGTATGTGTGTGTGTATGTATGCATGTGTGTGTATGGTGAGTATGTGGAATTGTTGACACGCCAAACAGTGTCCCTTTTCCATTTTTCAAGTGGACACAATAAATACCCACCTTTCACCCGTGCTTTGCGACCCACTGGGGCCTTTTAATATCCACCAACATCGAGAAACATTTTTATTTATAAGGCTCGCTTTTTTTACGTAATGATTAAATGGAAAATTAAATGTAAAAATTTGTTAGATGGGCGAAAATTTCACGTAGGAAGCATATTCTGCAGTTGGCAAATGAATGCGACTGATTTCCTCGAACTTCATTCAATGAGTCTGTATCAAGCTTTTTCTGAGTTTCAGTTTAACTATCTACAAATAATGAGTACTAGGAAGGACCAAATTACTCTTTGAATTTAATGTAGAACTTATAAATTACATAGTTATTTGTTATAAGTTTTTTTTTTTAATTTTGAATGTGCGATAATTCTCGCAATCTAAAAACTAATTTGTCTGACAAAAACTAATTCAAATATTCATTGAAATAATGGTTAGACTTTTTATTTATATTAATAAAGTATATTCAATTTGGTTTCGATTTTTTTTTTTTTTGCCGTACAACAAACAAAATTACATGATTTATCTCCTTGTCCAGTGTGCCGTGAGATAAAAAAAAACTGCAATAAAATTTGATATTGTAAAAATTTGGTATATATAAAAAAATATTCTTTGGAATTGAAGGCCAAAAAAAAAACACTGAAATAAAATTTTAAACTGTGAATATTTTAATCGCCAGAAAATGTGTCTTTCAAAACATATGAAAATAAAAAAATACTCCTCAATAGTTTTTGAATTATTTTCAATTGAAGGAAATAAAAAACACTGCATTAGAATTTTATATTGTGAATATTTCAATTGCCAGAAAATGAGTCTTTTAAAATATATGAAAATAAAAAATACGCCTTTAATAGTTTTTGAGTTATTTTCAATTGCAGGCCAAAGCAGATAATTCCTCTATAGTTTAGGGAAATTAAGATTTCAACAGTTAATAACTCAAAATGGCTTTAAAATATTGTGTTTGCATTGCTGAAAAATGCTTCTTTATTAGTGTTTGAGTTATTTTTAATTGAACGCCAAATATGCATTTCATCTAAGCTTTAGAGAAATTGGGAATTCAACAGTTTATAACTGAATATTTCTTGGAGGAACTTTCATAAAATTTTCTCTGTATACTGCTATAACATGCCCCTTTCAAATAAACTAAAAATCAAAAAATACTCCTTCAATAATTTGTTAGTTAGTAGTTTTAATTGGACGCCGAAAAAAAATTGTTTTTAGAGAAATACAAATTTAAACAGTTCATAACTCTAAATTTTTTTGGGGTACCTTTATTAAATTTTATGTGAAGACTAATAACAAATTTCTCTTTCAAAATACCTAAAAATCAAACATTATCGCCTTAGTAGTTTTTAAGTTATTTATCCAACGTCAAAGAGGAATTTCTTCTTAATTTAATATCTTTCACTTCACTTTCGGCAACAACATACAAATAATTAGCTGTTTTTGAACTTCAAATAAGTCAGTGTTTTATACCGGTGGCGCATGAAGTAAAATTTCGATTTTATAAAAGCCTGAATATTTGGATTTGCCGGGGCGCTCGCGCGCTTAACCAAGAAGTGGAAACATTCGTTAGAAACTTTAAATTGAAGAATATGTATGTATACTTAAAAGAAATATTCCTTGAAGATCATAACATTTTTTTATTGTATACCCGGTGTTCGATAAAAAAGCGCCCAACGCCATAACTCTGTTAATCATTGACCAATTTTATTGAACTAAAAACCAAAGTAAACGGCCGTTTAAATACTAAAAAATGACATCAATATTGATTTTTCCAATAATACCGTTATTGCCAAATAATAGCTTACCCAAGATTTTTAAATGGCTGCCTATATATTTTTAATATTATTACATTAGACATTATTTTTCAGAATCCAATAATGCTAAATTTCTCGTTATAGTTTAATATTCTTGTCGAAAAAAATCTTCTATGTAATATTATATTTTTCGAAAATTATAATTAGTGTGCCTTGTAAAAAAAGGGACAAATGTCATTTGTTGTGAGGTTATGTCAAACTTGAATAGTAAATGTAGTAAATGGCTGTTAAAATGCTTCAAAATGACATCAATATTGATTTTTTTCGATAATAACGTTATTGCCAAATAATAGCCAACCTATGATTTTTAAAAGGCTGCCTATATATATTTTTTTTAATTTTATTGCATTAGACATTATTTTTCTGAATCCAACAATGCGAAATTTCTTGTTATAGTTCAATATTTTTGTCGAAAAAATATTAAAATATATCTTCTATGTAACATTATATTTTTCGAAAATTATAATTAGTGTGCCTTGTAAAAAAGATGATAAATGTCATTTATTATGAGGTTATATCAAACTTGAATAATAACGACTTCAACAAATAAACGTACGTTACAACTTCATGTATTGATGTATTTTTTAATTAATAACTAAGTTAATTTGATACATTGTATTATTTATGGGCGTAGGCAGGATTTTCGCTAGGGGGGGAGGGGCTAAGCTTCGACATTAAAATTAGCCAATTGCGTAAATCGTCAGAAATAATACATATCAGGAAATTGATGTAAAAACTCCAAATATGTATAAAAACTGTGCTCTTCTAAGTTCATCCAAATTGATAAGTTTAGACTCTATTGTAAAATGATAATGAATAATTCTTTTTATTGTTTATACCAAAATGTATATTTTCAACATTTATAAAAATATATTGGTTTTGTCAATTAAATTCACTTCTTGATAAATAATGTCATTAAGCTGAAACAAGTACAAAAAGAAACAAAAAATAAATAAATGAAACAAAACCATGTGAATTTAATTTAGAAAACCGATAAATATTTAACTCAAAAATATTTAAAACTTAACAAAAGTTATAATATTTACTGCTATAATTTTTCGGAAATGCATGTTTTCCAATAAAAAAAAAAAAATAAAAAACATATACAAAAATCTTCATATTTACAAAATATTCACAAGAATTGTTAAGAAATTATTAAAACAAACTTAAAGGAAAATTACATTTGCTCATATTTATATCATTTGTATTTGTTTGTGCTTATGATTATTGTTTTTATTTACAAAATCACAAAAAAACCAACAAAACATAATTTGATATTACTTGTACGAACTTACAGTTGCTCAAATTCGACACAAATACCTAACCTAACCTAACCTAATCTAAATTAATAAACTCTGATCAATTTATGAAAATGTCGCTTTAAATAGTTAATTTCCATTAAATATTATTATTATTATATATATATATATATATATATATATACAGGGTGTCTACGCTAAACCGTTCGTTAAAAGTTTATGGAGTTGCCATTGCACTAAAAATTTGAAAAAATCCTTGTCATATGGTTGAATCAGCTCTCCTCATGTGAAATATTTTCAACTTTATATCACTTCCGGTTCCACCGGAAATAGCACCAAGTTTGTTATTTTAAATAGAATACCCTATATATTAGTAATTTTTGGGTTTCTCGTTTAAATTGCAATATATTTTATTCCATTTAAATAATTGAATTACTAAATATTGAAGAGGGCACTTAGATATTGACATTTTAAGAACACTTATTGTGAAAATTGACAGTTTCCAATGAATTCACTCATAGAGGCATCCTCTAGGTACAAGTAGAGATATAAATCATATTTTTATCTTATTCTTAAGAACAGTTACAGACAGATTTCAAGATGCCTTTTAGAGGTCAGAATTTTAGAAATATATTTTTTTCTTGAAAACCATAAGAGATAAGTATACATATGTTCAAATAAAATATGCTGCAATTTAAACGAGGAATCCCAAAAGTTACTAATATATAGGGTGTTCTATTTAAAATAACAAATTTGGTGATACTTCCGGTAAAACCGGAAGTGATATAAAGTTGAAAATATTTCACATGAGGAGAACTGATTCAACCGTATAATATGGATTTTTTTCAAATTTTTAGTGCAACGGCAACCCGATAAACTTTTAACGAACGGTTTAGCGTAGACACCCTGTATATATATATATATATATATATATATATATATATATATATATATATCTTTATTTACGGAATACAAGGTAAAATACAATGGTTTATAATAAGTAATTACATTAAATTAAATTAAAATTCTGTAAATTGTCTATCCACTCTGGGCTCTTTCAGCCTTAGTATTATTATTAATTAATTATTATCATAATTTGTCGATTTTTCAATAATTTTTAATATTCTGACATTTTGTGTGACATTTGATTCGGTTATGACATATTTCGACATTTTGTGTGACATTTATCAAATTTTCTTCGATTTTGACATATTTTGATGTTTTGTTTAACATTATGTAAATTTCTATAATTATGACATTTTCAAACATTTTATGTGACATTCGAGATATTTTGACGTTTGTGATATATTATGACATGTGTGTGGCGTCTATGTGAGTTCAATAAAAATTTTAAAATGGATTAATTAATCGATTAATACAAACTTTAATTTTATATATCGACAAAAATCTTGAAATATTAAAAACTTTATAAAAACTTTAGAGAAATATCAAAAATCTCATTAAAGTTTATAAATCGATAAAAATCTAGAAATATCGAAAATCTCGATATGTTGAAAATCTGACGGTCCACTCCCAGACTAAGCATGAAGTAAAATTTCGAGTTTAGAAAAGCCCCGCGTAGAAAATTTGTCGAGGGTCGCGCAGCGACCCGAGACAAATTTTCACGGGGCTTTTCTAAACTCGAAATTTTACTTCATGCGCCACGAGTATAAAACACTGAAATATTGTAATGTTTTGAAAAAAATAGCCTTTGTTTTGTTCGGTCGGTTGACAAATTGTATTGAATCTTCTGAGCTGATTATACATACTAATTCTATTTATAAATTTTAATCCATAATATTAAAAGTCCAGTTTTGTTTCAAGTCAGTGTACATTTATTGCCAAAAAATCACGTGATCAAGATTTATTATCATTTTTTTCTGCCATAAATATTAAATTAAAATCAACATATTAGCCATAGTTGGATTCAGAAAAACAATGTCGAATGTAATAAAATAGGAAATGAATATGCAGCCATTTAAAAATTGAAAGTTAACTATTAATTGGCAATAAAGTCAATTTTAAATAATATATATAATTACTGTCAATTTATAGTATTAAAACAGCCATTGACATTGCTGTATAGTTCATTCAAATCGGTCAATAAATAACAGAGTTATGGCGTTAGGCGTTTTTTTATAGAACACCCGGTATAAATTTACTAATATTAACTATTAATTAGCAATAAAGTCAATTTTAAATAATATATATAATTACTGTCAATTTATAGTATTAAAACAGCCATTGACATTGCTGTTTAGTTCATTCATCGGTCAATAAATAACAGAGTTATGGCGTTAGGCGTTTTTTTATAGAACACCCGGTATAAATTTATTTGGTTTATTCGGGACCCCTTCAAAACATCCACACAATTTTAGCCACTCTGTAGCTAAGCCTTATTATTTTTTTTACAAAATAATTTCGACAATTTCTTGTATAAAAATAATTTAGTACTTGTATGAAATTGACTTTGCTGTTTAGTTTATTCAAATCGATCAATAAATAACAGAGTTATGGCGTTGGGCGTTTTTGATCGAACACACGATATAAATATACTAATATTGGTTGTTTATTCGGGACCAATTCAAAACATCCACACAATTTTAGCCACCCTTTAGCTGAGCCTTAATATTTTTTTTTACATAATAATTTTGATAATTTCTTAGAAATAAAAAAAATTAGTACAACTCGTATGAAATTTAAATATCTGTTAAAATTTCGCAGTTTCTCCATTTAAAAATGCAATTTAAATTCAAAATTATTGTGCTATAAATGTTATTCAAAATATTTAATTTTATTTAAAACCAATCGTGTTGATTTTATTTTAAAAGCCATGCTAAAAAAAAATTTTTTAGTGTAAGAAATCTCCGCTCTTTAAAATTTTATTCTTGGATATTCTTCTCTGTGGATGTTTTAATTGGGTCCTGTTTATGCTAGCATATTTTGTGATTATTACATTTTTATATTGTATTTAAATTCATATTAAATTTTTATAAGTTTTTCTCGCATAATTTGTGAACAATTAACATGCGTCTCTTTCTATGATAAAATATTTTAAGAAATCTAATTTCTAATCAAATTCTTCCTTTTTTATGCTGCTGTTAAAAATGAAACAAAAGAGGTTACATTTTTTTGTATGACTGTTGCGTGTATAATTCACAAAGAGTTATGACATCCTGAAAAAGAGCAGCGAAGCAAAACTCCCTTGAACGAGGGGGTGGTTGTCAAGGGGTAATTTAATTCGCTCTGCCCCTTTTCAGAATGTAGAAATATAGTATTACTGTCATGCTCATAAATTTATAGCCTATTACTATCAAAGAGAGAATAAAAAGCGAAAACAAAATACTTATTATAAATTATACAACAGTCCGTAACAAAAATTATCGATTACAGTAATCTATTGTTTTCAAAAGCACAACGTATTTTATGTCCTCCTATGCTGAAAAGTCTAACGACCACATAACAGAACAAATTTTAACTGAGTGCGACCTGGAACACGTTAATCTGACCAAGCGTTAGAAATTCCAAATTGTATACGTTTGGCTTGCGTTACAGAGACCGAATGGGGCCCCCGGATGGATCAATGCTGACGTAAGTCAGTGCCAACGACACATGAAGAATAAGTCAACACATAATCGTTCTACCCTGACGTCATTAACTTCTATCTGCTCTCAATCAATGGATTCTGGTTAAAACAGAACATCTTCACGTCGAAAAAGCGAAAGCAAAATAAATTCTTGAATTTTGGAAGGTGAACGCTTTCAAAATTCAAGAATTTCGTTTCGAATTCGTGGTACATTTTCAATTTTGATATAGAGAAAACAATTAACTTTTTTATACCACTTTTATTAATAAAAGTGGTATGAAAAAGTTAAGTCTTTTCTTTATATCGAAAACAAAATACTTAATATAAATTATACAATAGTCCGTAACAAAAATTATCGATTACAGTAATCTAGTGTTTTCAAAAGCACAACGTATTTTACCTACTCCCATTCTGAAAATTCTAACGACCATATAACAGGACAAATTTTAACTGAATACGATCTAGAACACATGGATCTGACCAAGCGTTAGAAATTCCAAATTGTATACGTTTGGCTTGCGTTACAGAGACCGAATGGGGCCCCCAGATGGGTCAATATCGACGTAAGTCAGTGCCAAGGATACATGAAGAATATAGTCATTACATTACCTTTCTACCCTGACGTCATCAACTTCTATCTGTTTTCAATTAATAGATTCTGGTTAAAACAGAACATCCTAAATTGTTTGGCACGTTAAATATTAAGTTTGCGTTTCTATAATCAGAACATTCATGACGCCTGCCAAAATACTTAAAATGCGCCAATTTTACGAAAGTGCTCAAAATTTCATTGGAACTGCGGTGAAACTATTTAAATTAATTATTATTAATTTAATGTAGAATCTCTTGAATGCCGACGTCACAGACAAAGCATCACCTTCTTACACAAGCTTCTGCATGATAGAATTGACAGCCCTGATATTTTACAGCTAGTTGGCTTGCATATTCCATCTTTCAATAGTAGATATAAGACCACATTTAATATTATGTATAATAGAACAAATTTTGGATTAAAATCGCCTATTAATGTGATCTGCAATTCGTTTAATCAACTTCCACCAAATTGTGACGTATTTTTTCAACCATTGACATCCATTATTAGAATTTTGTTAATTACGAAGTAAAATGTTATTAAAATGTTATTATTTTTAGTTCATAGTTTTAAAACTTGTTTGTTTATACTAAATTGTCTTGTAATTGGGAATTTGTTTCCTGTTGGGCAATAAACACTATTATTATTATTATTATTATTATTATTAAAGCAGAAACATCAGATTTCCTATAATGGGCGAAAGTATTGCACTAAAAGTAAGTTTAAATATTATTGAAATGTTAGAAATAAAAAGGATCCATACAGTTAGAAATTAAGAGGATCCATAGAGATTCAACACTTACAATTTTTCGCAGAACCAAGAGAAAATTATTGTAATTGGAAACTTATATTTTCTTAAATATTGTGACAAATACAATACTGAGCACATTGTTAATATCCCGTTTAACTGAGGTTTACTGTTCCGTGTTTGTCACTTTTGAAATAGATTGCTCACTGACAGGTTTGTCAAATAAATGAAGTAATAAAATCATACAAAAACATTGACATGCGCTTATGATACTGTGTTTTGTTTTTTGCGACGTCAGGGTAAAACGGTAATGTGTTGACTTTACTCGCGACACTCAAAAATACTTAATAATAATATGTTCAATTAAAAAAAAAAAATCTGGAGTGCTACGGCAAAAAATGTATGTTGCCAACTCTGAAATTATTGAATTTAGGTTCTTCACAATTTTTATTATATACCAATATACGGGGTGTCTATAAAAGAACTCCGGGGTTTTAAGACAAAATATTTTAATAAAGTAAAAAACGTACATACATGTTTTATACATGATTAGAAAGCTTACATTTTCTAGATTTTTTAACAACTTAGTAAAGTTCAATGTGAGCTCCGTTAGTGGCACGGCACACGTCGAAACGGTAATCTACCTCTTCCCATGTCCTGGCGAGCATGTCTGGGGGAACGGACGCCACGCAATTCACTATTCGTTCCCTGAGATGGATAACATCTCGAATTTTCTCTGCATACACAAGATTCTTGATATGCCCCCAGAAGAAAAAGTCCAACGGAGTCATATCAGGGCTCCTTGGTGGCCATGGAATAGGTCCTTCCCTTCCAATCCACCTGTTACCGAAACGAGCGTCCAGTGACTCACGCACACGCAAACTGAAGTGTGGCGGCGCCCCATCTTGTTGGAAGTAAACTAAACCTTTCTCCGCCTCAATGTCATGCAACTGAGGATAAACATACTCCTCTAACATGTCACAATAGACATCACCATTGATAGTCCTTTCGGCAAAAATGAAGGGACCTATGACTCTGTCATGCATAAGAGCACACCAAACATTCACTTTGGGCGTGTCACGTTCGTACTCAATAAACTCATGGGGCGGCTGTGAACCCCAAATTCTGCAATTATGCCTGTTTACAGTTCCGTTCACATGAAAAGTAGCTTCATCACTAAAAACCACACTTTTTAAAAAATCATTATCTTCATTAATTTTATTCAGCATGGAAACAGAAAAGTCGAATCTCTTAACCTTGTCTGCCGGTTTGATATGGTGTAAAAGTTGAATCTTGTAGGCAGTTAAACGAAGTCTTTTACGAATTACCTTATGGACTGTTGATCTTGGTAACCCCAATTCCAGACTGCGTCTTGTTAATGATTTCTTAGGGCTTCGAGTGCATGAAGCTCGGATTCTGTCAACCTTCTCTTGAGACACACGCGGCCTACCCGGCGACTTTTGCTTCAAAACACTTCCTGTTTCCTTGAACGCACTTAACCACTGACGCATTGTTTTGTCTGTAGGCGGGTCAACACCATAGCTACGACGAAAGTTTCTTTGTACAGTAACAACAGAATTAGTTTCTATGAGCCAAATAACACACTGAGCCTTTTGTTGAGGCGTCGCCATAGCGCGGCAGTCCAGACGACACTGACTGCCTGCCGCAGCCGCTACGTAATTTCAAGGTCAACGCTCCGCAGCGCTGCCAACTGTTGAGAGAAACATTCCCAATTGGTATGAGTAAAACTGTTTGAGCTGCTTGTTTCAAAGGAATTGATCAAATTTTGCTATCTTTTATAGTTTAAAAAATATTAATTTTTTAAACCCCGGAGTTCTTTTATAGACACCCTGTATATATGGTATGGTATGGTATGGTATATAGCAAAGCTGGGCAGGATTCGAATCATTCAGGATTCGATTCCCGGATTCGAATCCTTTTAGAGGATTCAAAAGAGGTATTCGAATACTTTAGTGAAAACGGATTCGTGATCCGGATTCGTTACATTTTTTTAAAAGGATTCGTATTCGAATCCAAACGTAGATGATTCGAATCCTTATAAAAGGATCCTTATAAAAGGATTCGAATTCTTATAAAAGGATTCGAATTCTTATAAAAGGATTCGAATCCTTATAAAAGGATTTGAATTCTTAATAATAATAATTCGAATCATCGCTATTAAGGCTGGGATTCGAATTCGATTAATTCAAATAGTTAAATATTCTAATATGAATATTTAAATCACTAAATTATTCATATCTGAATATAAATATTAAAATTTTCGAATAATTCAAATATTTGTGAATGCATATTTGGTTACTTAACCATGAACAATATCCAACGTTAATAGTATATTTTTAACTTCACTTGAAATTAGTGTTTTATACGCATGGCGCATGAAGTAAAATTTCGAGTTTAGAAAAGCCCCGTGAAAATTTGGCTTTTCTAAACTCGAAATTTGACTTCATGCTTAGTCTGGGAGTGGACAACACTCGTAGAAGTTTTAAATTGAAGGATTACTCTAGATTACTAAGTTTATTACCGTTTTACAAAGGCTACAGCTCAAAGGACCAACCATGAACGAAGGACTACAGGGAATCGAAGTTTTTTTACAAGAAAACAACGAATATCTGAAGGTTTACAGCATGGATAGGAAAGAAAACATCTAATTTTGAAAAAATATCGAAGTTGGGTTGGTTTTCAGTGCATTTTTAACTTCACTTTAAATCAGTGTTTTATACGCGTGGCGCATGAAGTAAAATTTCGAGTTTAGAAAAGCCCCGCGAAAATTTGTCTCGGGTCGCTGCGCGACCCTCGACAAATTTTCTACGCGGGGCTTTTCTAAACTCGAAATTTTACTTCATGCTTAGTCTGGGAGTGGACAACACTCGTTTGAATTTTAAATTTAACTCTTTTAAAAAATCGACGTATGTAATATTATAAATCATTAATTGAAATCATAGAAAAAGATGCAAAATTTTACCTAAAATTAACTTTTAGAGTTAACTTTATAATTTGTTCGGCTCTTAATAGGTGAATATTCTATTCCTAAAAAAAAAACGTTTTTATTTAATATTGAAGTTGCATTTATTACAATAACAAACTGTGAATAAATCGACATAAATCTAGAAATATCAAAAATCTCGACATGGAGAAAATCTTGACGGTCCACTCCCAGACTAAGCATGAAGTAAAATTTTGAGTTTAGAAAAGCCCCGCGTAGAAAATTTGTCGAGGGTCGCGCAGCGACCCGAGACAAATTTTCACGGGGCTTTTCTAAACTCGAAATTTTACTTCATGCGCCACGCGTATAAAACACTGATTTAAAGTGAAGTTATAAACGCACTGAAAACCAACCCAACTTCGATATTTTTTCAAAATTGGATGTTTTCTTTCCTATCCATGCTGTAAACCTTCAGATATTCGTTGTTTTCTTGTAAATAAACTTCGATTCCCTGTAGTCCTTCGGTCTCCGAAGACCATGATTGGTCCTTCGAGCTGTAGCCTTTGTAAATTGGTAATAAACTTAGTAATCTAAAGTAATCCTTTAATTTGAAACTTCTAAGAACGAGTGTTGTCCACTCCCAGACTAAGCATGAAGTAAAATTTCGAGTTTAGAAAAGCCCCGCGTAGAAAATTTGTCGAGGGTCGCGCAGCGACCCGAGACAAATTTTCACGGGGCTTTTCTAAACTCGAAATTTTACTTCATGCGCCAGGCGTATAAAACACAGATTCAAAATGAAGTTCAATAACACATATACCATCATTAATTAAAATCATTATATAATCAGATATTTAGTCGGTAAATGAACATGTTTGTTAATAGAAACTGATGGAATAAATATTACTGGTTGCAAATAATAGATTCAAATTTATTTTTAAAGTATCTGTATCCGTGATTCAAAAATGAGGATTCGAATCTTTGATTCGAATCATATTTTTCACTTACGAATCCTTTATTTGAGTATTCGTGATTCGAATCATGTTAGGTGATTCGGATTCGTGATTCGAATCATGTTTTTGAGGATTCATCACAGCTCTGGTATATAGTATATAATAAAAATTGTGAAGAAAGGTTAAAAGTGTTTTAATTAAAGTTCTGAAATTAATTATTAAAATTATTATTTCTGACGTTTTATATGTCAATTATCAAATCGTGTAGACAACGTAAATTAAAAAAAAAGATAAAATCATGGCACTCTAGAGGTTTTTTTATTGAACATACGATACATAAGGATAGTTCATTCAATCGTGCGAACATCTGGATATGAAAGACACCGGCTTTGAATATCGATTCCGGTCGACAGTTGCGCTTAATTTATGGTCCCTTAAATTTAATCTTATCAGTTTTTGGCGACGACTGCTCCTTGCCCTCCTGATGCGAGAGGAGAAAATGTCGTCGCGTTTAAAATATCTTTATTGTTATAGTTGGAGAAGTTAATTTAATGCGCGACCCTCTCTTATATATTCGCCCCACATTCTCTCTTTTATACATATAATCTCCCAATAGACGAATAAAATAAAGCAGTCGAATTTTTCTTATCTCTCGTGTGGTATTTATTAGCCGCACCGGCGCAATGTTGAAATTAATATTTCGTGAAGAAATGTAATAAAGATGGTGTGTTCTGTGTGTGCGACCTATATTGAATTTAATAACCTTCTTACCCGCTGTTGGAATGTGTAATATTAGTTTGGATAAATAAACTGGGTAGGTAAGAACATTCAAAATAAAACTTTAAAGCACGTTATATAAATCTATAATATTTTTTATCAAACAATTTGAAATTATTGTTATGCAAACTTGATTAAGGTGTAACAATCCGCAGTATGTTTTTATAAGAAAACGACATTTAGTACTTTTTTGCCGTCAAGTTATTAAAAACTTCTATAAACTTTTTGGGGAAAAGCGACAGAATATAAAAATTATAGTTGTATTTTTCTAGCCAGAACTTTATTTTTATTTAGCCAATATTTCGCTAAACTTTTATAATGTGACCCGCTTGCATCTTTATTTAATTTATCAATTCGTACTGCAATCTTTCCTCATCGATTAAAAATTGCATCAATTTGCCCAATACCAAAATCACCAGTAAAACCACAAACCGTTGATAATTTCCGCTCTATAGCACTTTTACCACACATTGCCAAATTTTTTTAGAGAATGTTATTCGATCAAATATATCAACATATTAAACCATACCTATCAACTGTGCAGCATGGTTTTATTACGCGACTGTCGACGGTTACAAATCTTTGTTTAATGACACATAACATCGCGGAAGTTATAGATTCTAAAGGGCAAATTGATGTCATTTACACCGATCTATCAAAGGCTTTTGACAAAGTTCCTCATAACAGCCTTTTGGCCAAATTAAGCAGATTCGGGTTCTGCGAGTCATCAATATCACTAATGAACTCTTATCTCACTGAACGTAGAGCGGTAATTAGATATAACACATTTGAATCAACTGCATATACACCTTCGTCAGGGGTACCCCAAGGTTCGATCTTAGGACTATTATTATTTAACATGTTCATAAATGACCTCTCAGAATTGTTAACCTGTCGTCATCTACTTTACGCAGATGATTTAAAATTATATACTTGGATCAAAGACATAAACGATTGTCTAATGCTCCATGGTGTGAGAATAATGGACTTACTTTAAACATTAACAAGTGAAATATGTCGTTCACTAAAAAATCTAGCCCTATCACGTATAATTACTCAATTAATGACATGTATTTAGAGAAAGTCACGGTATTTAAAGATCTGGGTGTCTATTTTGACAGTAATCTGACATTTGGTCGTCACATTGAGGCAATCGTTAATAATTCATTGAAGTCATTGGGTTTTATTCATCGCAACTCTTCTAGTCTTAAGAACATCAATGCATTAAAAACCCTGTATAACTCGTATGTACGCTCAAAGCTGGAATATGCAGCCTTAGTTTGGTTTCCTCAAACTCAGAACCAAATAAAGATGATTGAGAGCGTACAACGCAGGTTTTTAAAATTTTTATTTCATAAAACTGAAGGATACTATCCAGTAAGAGGATTTGATCATGACATACTACTCAATAAATTTAGTTTAGACTCTCTTGAATGTCGTAGGCATAAGGCATCTATCTTATTTATGCATAAATTATTACACAATGAAATAGATTCACCAGAATTATTAAATCAGATTGGGCTGCATGTTTCAGTTTTTTGCATCAGGCAAAAACCTATGTTTAGCATCCCAAACCATAGGACTAACGTGAGATTAAAATCTCCTATTGTTATCATGTCATGCATGTGTAATAAATTACCACCCTGTTGTGATATTCTGCACGACTCTGTTAAATCGTTGATGAACAATCTGTCAAATAGCTGTCACACTCACGAGCGTCTTCATATTGTTTAGATTTAAATTTATTTATGTACATACATACATTGTTTATTGTATTATCATTGTCTTGTAATTGGGAAATTTCCTGTTGGGCAATAAATACTTATTATATAAGCTTTTTCAGGGCAAGTTATTTTAATTCAGTAGCTTTTTCCTAAAAGGTTTATAGACGTTTTTATAGGAAACAACATAGCTAGGCAGGATTCGAATTCTTTTATAGAATTCAAAAAAGGTATACGAGTACTTAAGTGAAAAAGAATTCTTAGTGAAAATTCGTTAAATTTTTTTAAATTGGATTCGTATCCGAATCTAAATGTAGATGATTCGAATCCCTATAAAAGGATTAAGGAAATACTTATTAAAGTCTTCGATATTATGTTTTACAAATCCATTTATAACCACTGTAACGCTTTTGTCTCCTCTAAACAGCATGGATTTGTCATACACAAATCAACTGTGACAAATTTGTGTCATCTTACCGACTTTTTATCTAGTGCTATAGATCAACGTCACTAAGTAGATGTGATTTATACAGATTTTTCGAAGGCTTTCGATAAGGTCGATCATGACTTGTTAATTGACAAACTTCATCATTACGGGTTTGACTATAATCTAATTGCTCTTATGCGTAGCTATCTACATGATATGTAGATATATACATATATATGTCGAATATTAAAGTGTCAAATCATGGGTATTTAATTGCCCCAGCGGTGTTCCTCGAGGATCTAATTTCGGGCCACTGTTATTTCTGCTATTTGTTAATGTTATAGTAACATGCTTTGATTCAGACTGTTTACTTTACGCTGATGACTTGAAAATATTTAGAAAAATTGAAACTTTAGATGATTGCTCGGTTCTTCAGCGTGATTTAAACAAGTTGTATGAATGGAGTATTAACAATAAGCTAGACTTAAATATTTCCAAGTGCAAGTCAATGACATTTAGCAGAAAGCAAACCAAAATACAAGCAACTTACGATATTAATGGAACAAGCCTAGAATCAGTTTTATCTTTTCGTGATCTAGGCGTATATTTCGAAACAAAATTAAATTTTAATATGCACATAGCAACAATTAGATAATCGTGCTATTTACTGCTGTGTTTTTTTATTACGTTATACCAAACCATTTAAGACTATGCAGCCTCTAATTAATTTTGATTGCGCATTTATACGTAGCAGATTGGAATACTGCTCCGTAGTATGGAGCCCTAATTACAATATTCATATTTAGGACATAGAAAATATTCAAAGATAGTTTCTAAAAGCCCTCTACTATAGAAAACATAATCAATATCCGGTGCAGGGCTATCCATGTTCAGAGTTGGATAAAGAATTTGAAATACCTTCACTTCAGCACAGGCGTCAAGTAGCACAAACTAAATTTATTTACAAGTTGTTGCATTACGATATCCATGAGTGAGTTTATCAAGGCTAACCTTTTCTGTACCCAGGTCATCCAGTCGAAATAAATATATATTTTATAATCCCCGTTCAAACACTACCCACCATCTCCATTCCCCCATAGTCTCTACGTGTAACACTGTGAACAGAATAGCTGATAAAATTGATATATTCCATGTAGACCTCCATGCGTTACTTAAATATTTAAACTCGGTTGAATAGTTATATATGTACGTATGTTTGTATTAAATGATAATTTTTTTGTCTTTCTAGTAAAATTCATAATGTTATTATTATTATTTAGAATTATAATTTAATTTTAAGTCACAGCGCAGTCGAATTTGCTAATGTTACTGTTAACATGTTATCCTTTAATAAGTTTATTGTAAACTGTTGGATAATAAATAAATAAATAAATAATAAATAAATAAATTGAATCTTCAAAAATATTTTAAATACAATGTTAGGACACGCATGAGACGTTTTTGTGTATATGCACTTCACGTTAAATCAGTATTTTGTGATTTGATCATCATCCATAGTAGAATTCAAGATACATAGATCCCATTGATCCCGGCGCATCCACCAAAATAACACATAGCTTTTTCGCAAATCTGCAGTCTACGGCTGATTTATACAGTGAGTTTTTCTTTTAGGTAAACATATGCATAGGCTGTTAATTTTCCGACATTCGTTGTGTTTTAAAAGAGTTCAGTTTGAAGCTTTAAACGACTGTTTTCCACTCCCAGACTAAGCATGAAGTAAAATTTTGAGTTTAGAAAAGTCCCGTGAAAATTTGTCGAGGGTCGCGCAGCGATCCTCGACAAATTTTATGGGCTTTTCTAAACTCAAAATGTTACTTCATGCGCCACGCGTATAAATCACAGATTTCAAGTGAAGTTCGAATATACAGCTGCGAGAGAAAAAAACTAGCACAGCAGCGAGCTTTAGCCACTTCAACAATTTTTTTCTTGGCTAACAACAATTTTTTTCTTGAGACAGTGCCTTTGTTGACATGCACTTCAATAGCAATAGCTCTAATGCTAATTCCGTCTCTAAACGGGTGGTTATTATCGCTTTTTGCGTTTTAGTCAATTGAGGCATGTCGACGTTAATTAAATTTTGTTTGACATTTCCCCAGATTTGTCAAATTAATTGACAATTTCAAAAATCAAAGTAAGTCCAGTTCACATAGCCAAATATTTGATTGTACTAGTTTTTTCTTTCGCAACTGCACATAAATTTCACAATATATTAGTGTTTTATACGCGTGGCGCATGAAGTAAAATTTCGAGTTTAGAAAAGCCCAGAAAATTTGTCTCGGGTCGCTGCGCGACCCTCGACAAATTTTTACGGGGCTTTTCTAAACTCGAAATTTTACTTCATGCTTAGTCTGGGAGTGGAAAACACTCGTTTAAAGCTTTAAATTAAATTTTAAAAAAAACAGGAAATATCCGCAAATAATATTCCATAGAATGTCATTATTTTTATAAAATCACATTACTTTTTCTTAATTCTTTTAGCTATACATTTTCTGACATTCGTTGATTCTTAAAAAAGTTCAATTTGAAGCTTTAAACGTGTGTTTTCCACTCCCAGACTAAGCATGAAGGAAAATTTCGAGTTTAGAAATGCCCCGTGAAAATTTGTCAAGGGTCGCGCAGCGACCCGAGACAAATTTTCTGGGCTTTTCTAAACTCGAAATTTTACTTTATGCGCCACGCGTATAAAACACAGATTTTAAGTGAAGTTCGCATATACATAAATTTGACAATATTAGAGTGTTTTATACGCGTGGCACATGAAGTAAAATTTCGAGCTTAGAAAAGCCCAGAAAATTTGTCTCGGGTCGTTTCGCGACCCTCGACAAATTTTCATTGGGCTTTTCTAAACTCGAAATTTTACTTCGTGCTTAGTCTGGGAGTGGAAAACACTTGTTTAAAGCTTTAAATTGAGCTTAAAAAAAACAGGGAATATCCGCAATTGTTATATCAATTCCATAGTATGTCATTATTTTTATAAAATCACATTACTTTTTCTTAAATAATTTAGCTGTAAATTTTCTGACATTCGTTGATTCTTAAAAGAGTTCAATTTGAAACTTTAAACAAGTGTTTTCCACTCACAGACTAAGCATGAAGTAAAATTTCGAGTTTAGAAAAACCCCGTGAAAATTTGTCGAGGGTCGCGCAGCGACCCGAGACAAATTTTCTGGGCTTTTCTAAACTCGAAATTTTACTTTATGCGCCACGCGTATAAAACACAGATTTTAAGTGAAGTTTGAATATACATAAATTTGACAATATTATAGTGTTTTATACGCGTGGCGCATGAAGTAAAATTTCGAGTTTAGAAAAGCCCAGAAAATTTGTCTCGGGCCGCTGCGCGACCCTCGACAAATTTTCACGGGGCTTTTCAAAACTCGAAATTTTACTTCATGCTTAGTCTGGGAGTGAAAAACTACCCCTTGATTCGAAATTTAACATTGAAACCCGCATAAGTCTGTCCTTCTCCCACTTCTGGCTTTTGATAGCCAGCGCATCAAAATATTCCAAAATTGCTAAAAATAAAAATATTTATTGCTCCGGTCCTACTTGAGCTAGATAATTGAAATTTTCAGCAATTATATTTCCTATCTACTGGTACAATTCCCATTATTGTACTGTATCAAATACTCAAACAAAAAAATATAATATATTTATTTAATTATTAGAAAAAATAAAAAAAATCTATCTCCTATCTCAATTTAGATAGGATGAAATGAAATTTTAAGCATTTATACATATTTATTTATTCTATTTATTGGTATAACTGCAGTTGTTTCACTGTTTCAAATACTATAGCAAAAAAATAAAAATAGTTTTTTTATATAATTTGAAAAGTAAAAAAAAATCTATTTTTGATCGAAATTGAGCTAGGCCAATAAAATGTTCAGCATTTATAGAGATTTGTATTACCTTTTTATTGATCAAATTCCTATTGTGATACTATGAATAATACCGGAGCTTAAAAATAAAATTTGTATTTTTAATTCGCCGTTTTAGCCTGAAAATGGGTTTTGAAGCGCAGAAAATAAAATACCAATTTCCGCCCTAATAGAGCTGAATCAATGAAACTTTTAGAATTTATGCAGATTCGTATTGCCCATTTACGGTTTAACTCCCATTAGTCTACTATTGGTATGACAGAAGTAAAGACAAAAAAAAATTAATTAAACTTAGTAAAAAACAAGGAATATTTGAAGATTACCAAAAAATATGCAGACTTTGGAATACGTATACTTAAAAGAAATACTCGCTGTATAAATAATTCGAAATTATAAAGCAAGTCTAGTAGTTTCAAAATCGATTTATGCAGTGAGATTCTCTAGCTCAGTGGCTACGAGCCTAGGGCCCACTCGCCCTACAGGAGGGGGCATTTAAGTTTTTAGTAGGAGCAATTTATGAGTTAGATCACAAATACTCGAATAAACAAGTTGAAGGAGACAAATCTAACTGCTTTCTTTATCTTTATTTTAATAGTAAAATTGCAGGACAAAGTAAACGCGTACAAAATTCAAGAAATAATATTCTTATTGGTAACGGTTTTATAAGCACATCACAAGTTAAAGAAGACAGATTTAATCAGGTGTTTTATATGTTTTAATGTCAATACTAAAATTGTATCATAAAATGATGTAAAAGCTTTGAACTATTTTTAATTATTCAAAATAATCTCAGGGCTTGAGCTTCTGGTTTTTGTTTTCTTTATCTTTATTATATATCTTTATTTCAAGCCCTAGGATTATTTTGAATAATTAAAAATAGCTCAAGGTTTTTAAATCACTTTGTGATACAATTTCAGTATTGACATAAATACAACTAAAACACCTGATTAAATATATCTCCTCTAACTTGTGATGTGTATTTAAAACCGTTAACCATAAAAATATTTAATTTTAAATTTTGTACTCGTTTACTTTGTGATAATAATAATAATAATAATAATAATTTATTTTTCTCAACAAGCAAAGCCTAATTACAGAGAAATATTTATGTATATATAAACTAAATATAGGTTTTCAGTGTAAGTGAGTAGGGTACAAACTAATAAGTTGATTAACAAATTCAGAAAACACATTCGGTTACATCACATATAAACTGTTCTATACAGGGTAAAAAAATATCGACAAAGCATTGAATTTCGTGATAATTTCGCAGCATTTTATATAATGGGGTAAACATGTAGGAATTAGTACGGGGCGTCGTATAATTAAGGGTTTGTTCATATCTAGAGAATAGTCTGGGTACATTAAAATCGATATTGCATAACAATTCAGAATTATCAGTAAAATTATGAATTAATTTATATAGATCAACAATAGATATCAAATTTAAATTCGTCTATGAGTGTAGAATAACTTGTGTGGAGTTCTGTTAGTGTTTGTGTTTTATGAAGTAGATACAATTTTATATCACAAAGTAAATCAATACAAGATTTAATATTAGATAATTTTATTGTTACGGTTTTAACAACACATCACAAGCTAGAGGACATAGATTTAATCAGGTCAGTACTGAAATTGTATCACAAAGTGATTTAAAAACCTTGAGCCATTTTCAATTATTCAAAATAATCTTAAGGCTTAAGCTTCTGGTTTCAGTAAAATAATTTGTATTTAAAATTTTACTAAAACCTTGGGCTTTAATTAAGGACATAAACTAATGTTTGCTAATCTGTTAAACAAAGGCCAGGCCATTTCAAAACCCACAAACTCTACAAACAATAAGCGCAATTTAGCTAAGTGTGCTGTACTGGTGTTCCAGAATAGAAACACCATAGATACATTGGAATAAGTAATCAATTATTTATATATCTGTGTTGTTAAAGACTAAAGATTAGTTCATATTTTAAATTGAATGCAATCAATTACAATGTGTAGAGAAATTTTCGTTAAAGTATACATATCTCGATGTATACGCTGTACATTTCCAGGCATTCGTTAAGTTTATATAAGAGTTCAATCATAAGCTTCTAACGATTGTATCCAATCCTTGGTTAAGCATGAAGTAAAATTTCGAGTTTAGAAAAAGACTGAAAATTTGGTATTGGTTCAGGCTTTTCTAAACTCCAAATTTTACTTCACGCGTTATGCGCCATTTTATGTATGATCTTACGTTAGTAAAATTTACAAATTTATATTTTATCTAACCTAATTATCTGGATTTAAATTTTGATGGCCCTTTTCTGCATGGTGGTTTAAAATTCTTTAAATATTTAACATTGTTGTATCCTTTTTTTCACACAAAATAATTGTGTTGAATAATTAATGGTTTTCAGGGTTGTAATGTTTAAAACCCTTTGTTTTAGAACAGTGCTTTAAACATGTTTAGAAACAGGCGTCATGTTTTAAATGGTTTTGTATTAAACATGTTTTAAATGTTAAACTTGTTTAAAACGTTTTTATTTTATTAACGTAAATTTGCCTAACTTTATTTTATACTAGGAATGTTTAATATAAATCGATATCTTGGAATATCGATATTTTGGTGCAAAATAATCGATACAATCTGGTCGGTATTGTTAATTACGATACTATACCTTTTCAACTTCTAATTGAGAACAAACAATCTCAAATTGGGAACAAACAATCTCAATTTGGGAACAAACAATTTCAAATTGGGAATAAACAACTTCAAATTGGGAACAGACAGTTTCAAATTAGAAACTAGCATTTTTAAAATGGGAGTAAATAATTTCAAACTGGTTTGGCTGTAAAATAATAACAACATTTAAAAAAGCAAATAATTCTGTCGTATTACAAAAATGCCATATATAAATAAGCTCAAGCGGACAATATTAAAATAAAAATGTGTGCATTGTGCATTGTACATTGCAATGCATTTGCTTTATTTTCCAATTTGAAATTATTTATTCTCATTATGAAATTGCTAGTTTTCATTTTGAAATTGCTTGTTCCCAATTTGAAATTGTTTGTTCCTAATTTAAAATTGTTTGTTCCCAATTTGAAGTTGTTTGTTCTCAATTTTAAGTTGAAAAGGTATAGCAATAAACGTCATCTATCTCTACGATACTATACCTTTTCAACTTCAAATTGAGAACAAACAATCTCAAATTGGGAAAAAACAATCTCAATTTGGGAACAAACAATTTCAAATTGGGAATAAACAACTTCAAATTGGGAGCAGACAGTTTCAAATTAGAAACTAGCATTTTTAAAATGGGAGTAAATAATTTCAAATTGGTTTGGCTGTAAAATAATAACAACATTTAAAAAAGCAAATAATTCTATCATATTACAAAAATGCCATATATAAATAAGCTCAAGCGGACAATATTAAAATAAAAATGTGTGCATTGTGCATTGTACATTGCAATGCATTTGCTTTATTTTCCAATTTGAAATTATTTATTCTCATTATGAAATTGCTAGTTTTCATTTTGAAATTGCTTGTTCCCAATTTGAAATTGTTTGTTCCTAATTTGAAATTGTTTGTTCCCAATTTGAAGTTATTTGTTCTCAATTTTAAGTTGAAAAGGTATAGCAATAAACGTCATCTATTGTATTAGGAAAAAAATTAAAAATATTCAAGTTAAAACTTTCAGAAAAGTAAAAGGATTTTATATGTAAGTATACAAACACATAAAGCAAATTGATCGAATTTTGAAAAAAAAAAATGATAAGCAGTATATTTTAAACTTTACTTGAAATCAGTGCTTGATACGCGTGGCACATGAAGTAAAATTTCGAGTTTAGAAACGCCTGAAAATTTGGATTTGCCGGAGCGCGACTCGCTTCGCTCGCGCTCCCCGCAAATCCAAATTTCCAGGCTTTTCTAAACTCGAAACTTTACTTTATGCGCCACGCGTATAAACCATTGAATTATTGTGAATTAAAAGTGCCTCTTAAGTGCTTCTCAAAAATTTTATAAGCAAATTGTCTCTCAATTCTTTCTCAAAACTCTCTCAAGTGCCTCTTAATACTTCCTGAAGTCTCATTTTTTTCTAAAATTGCCCTCAAGTGCCTCTTAAGATTTTCTGAAGTTTCTATCAAAATTTATTATAGTATATTGTTTTTCAACTATCCTGCAAACCCTCTCAAGTGTCTCTTAGGACTATCTTAAGTCTATTCAAAACTCTCTCAAGTGCCTCTCAATACTTCCTAAAGACTCAACTTTTTCTAAAATTTCTCTCAAGTACCTCTTAAGACTTTCTGAAGTCTCTATCAAAATTAATTTTAGCATATTGTTTCTCAACTATTTTGCAAACTCTCTCAAGTGCCTCCTAAGACTTTCCCAAGTCTCCGTCGAAACTTACCGAAGCGTATTGGTTATCAATTCTTTCGCAAAACTCTTTTAAGTGCCTCCTAAGACTATTTCGAGTCTCTATTAAAACTTTCCTAAACATCGTGTTTTTCAAATCACGCTCAAGTGCCTCTTAACACCTGAGAATGTCTTAAGTTGCACTTGAGACTGTTTAGTGAGAGCATTAAGTAAGTTTTGATAAAGGTCTCAGGTCACGTGAAGAAATTTAAAAACAATTAGAAGTAGGCCTTTCCTAAGTTTATTTCAAGTATACACATCCAGATTTTTATAATAAGTGAAATTTGAAGCTTTAAACGAGTGTTTTTCACTTCCAGGCTAAGCATGAAGTAAAATTTCGAGTTTAGAAAAGCCTGAAAATTTGGTTTGGTTGCGTAGCGCGAAGCGCGGAGCGACCAAACCAAATTTTCAGGCTTTTCTAAACTCGACATTTTACTTCATGCGCCACGCGTATAAACCACTGAATTATTGTGAATTAAAAGTCCCTCTTACGTGCTTCTCAAAAATTTTATAAGCAAATTGTCTCTCAATTCTTTTTCAAAACTCTCCCAAGTGCCTCTTAATACTTCCTGAAGTCTCAGTTTTTTCAAAAATTTCGCTCAAGTGCCTCTTAAGGCTTTCTGAAGTCTCCATCAAAATTTGTTTGAGCATATTGTTTTTCAACTATCTTGCAAACTCTCTCAAGTGCCTCCTAAGACTTTCCCAAGTCTCCGTCGAAACTTACCGAAGCGTATTGGTTATCAATTCTTTCGCAAAACTCTTTTAAGTGCCTCCTAAGACTATTTCGAGTCTCTATTAAAACTTTTCTAAACATCGTGTTTTTCAAATCTCGCTCAAGTGCCTCTTAACACCTGAGAATGTCTTAAGTTGCACTTGAGACTGTTTAGTGAGAGCATTAAGTAAGTTTTGTTAAAGGTCTAAGAAAGTCTTAAGAGGCACCTGAGAGAGTTTTGCGAAAGAATTGATAAATATTATGCCCAAGTAAGTTTTGGTAGAGACATTAGGAAGTCTGAAGAGGCACTTAAGATAGATTTTAGGAAGAATTAAGAGTTGAGGAAGTATTAAGAGGGACTTGAGAGAGATTTGAGAAAGAATTCAGAAACAATTTGCCTAGAAAAGTTTTGATAAAGGCTTGAAATAGTCTTAAGAGGCATTTTAAATTCACAATAATTCAACGTTTTATATGCGTGGCGCATGAAGTAAAATTTCGAGTTTAGAATAGCCTAAAAATTTGGTTTGGTCGCGTAGCGCTACGCGCTACGCGACCAAACCAAATTTTTAGGCTATTCTAAACTCGAAATTTTACTTTATGCTTAGTCTGGGAGTGGAAATGGACGTTTTAAACTTAAAATTGACTTGAGAAAATCTTAAGAGGCACTTGAAAAGATTTTACAAAAGAATTGAGAAACACTATGCTCAAAAAAGTTTGATAGAGACTTGAGATAGTCTTAAGAGGCACTTGAGAGAGTATTGCGAAAGAATTGACAAACAATATGCTTAAGAAAGTTTTGATAAAGACTTAAGATTGTCTTAAGACGCACTCAAGAAAGTTTTGCGAAAAAATTGATTAAGAATACGCAGAAATAAGTTTTGATAGAAACTTCAGAAAGTCTAAAGAAGCAGTTAAGAGAGATTTCAGAAAGAATTGAGATTTGAGGAAGTATTAAGAGATACTTGAGAGAGTTTTGCGAAAGAATTGATTAAGAATACGCAGAAATAAGTTATGATAGAAACTTCAGAAAGTCTAAAGAGGCAGTTACGAGAGATTTCAGAAAGAATTGAGATTTGAGGAAGAATTAAGAGATACTTGAGAGAGTTTTGCGAAAGAATTAATTAAGAATACGCAGAAATAAGTTTTGATAAAAACTTCAGAAAGTCTAAGGAGGCAGTTAAGAGAGATTTCAGAAAGAATTGAGATTTGAGGAAGTATTAAGAGATACTTGAGAGAGTTTTGCGAAAGAATTGATTAAGAATACGCAGAAATAAGTTTTAATAGAAACTTCAGAAAGTCTAAAGAGGCAGTTAAGAGAGATTTCAGAAAGAATTGAGACTTGAGGAAGTATTAAGAGATACTTGAGACAGTTTTGCGAAAAAATTGATTAAGAATACGCAGAAATAAGTTTTGATAGAAACTTCAGAAAGTCTAAAGAGGCAGCTAAGAGAGATTTCAGAAAGAATTGAGACTTGATTAAATATTAAGAGATACTTGAGAGAGTTTTGCGAAAGAATTGATTAAGAATACGCAGAAATAAGTTTTGATAGAAACTTCTGAAAGTCTAAAGAGGCAGTTAAGAGAGATTTCAGAAAGAATTGAGATTTGAGGAAGTATTAAGAGATACTTGAGAGAGTTTTGCGAAAGAATTGATTAAGAATACGCAGAAATAAGCTTTGATAGAAACTTCAGAAAGTCTAAAGAAGCAGTTAAGAGAGATTTCAGAAAGAATTGAGATTTGAGGAAGTATTAAGAGATACTTGAGAGAGTTTTGCGAAAGAATTGATTAAGAATACGCAGAAATAAGTTTTGATAGAAACTTCAGAAAGTCTAAAGAGGCAGTTAAGAGAGATTTCAGAAAGAATTGAGACTTGAGGAAGAATTAAGAAATACTTGAGAGAGTTTTGAGAAACAATTGGGAAATAATTTATAAGAGAGTTCACGTTCTAAGATGTTTTATTTTGTTAATTTAAACGCGGTTTAGAAAAAAACTGTTTTAATTACAACGAAATAAACGTTTTCTAACAACCCTGATAATTATACGCTTCGCGACTCAAAAACATACATTGATTAATATTATTTGTTTATAGTGAAATTAATATTGCATTTGATCCACACAAAATGAAAACAATATTGAATAACAATGTGTATAATATTCCTATCGGATATTTTCAATATTTTTATCGTATGTTTGGCAAATAATAATTTTATAATACCTCCAGGGAAGCGTTCTCCACGTGTTATTTTATTATGCAAAAATATATTGATGCGATGAAGCGTATAAGAAAATCGCATTACCCCGGAAAAAAAAACAACCTCCCACATTCCCTCCCCCCCACTCCCCTCTTTTCTTGCAGTAACCAAAAACCAACACAACACACACAATTCAATCGAAACCCCCCCATCTCAACAACCACTTACGCATCCTGTTTACATAAATATCATAAAAAAAACTGAGCGTTTCCGTAATTGCACCCTCTTTCCCCAATATCCTTCCAAAGCACACACACACACACATACACACAGCTTACCCTGATTCCATTAGCATTTTTAGTGTTTCCCAAGATTATTTATACCACTTGCGTGCGCCCTTTTTAACTCAAAATCAACCCTCTTTATGAGTAATTTAAAGACTGGACCCGGGAATATAAAAAGGAAAATAAATACAGCACACCAGCACACATCCCGTTCCCTCGGGGGATTTAAGTTGTCGTTTCACCCTTATAGAGGATTTTTATTTAATTACCGGCAAACATGAAAACGCTATAACTCTTGCTTTGCTCGTGACAATATAATTGCGCCGTCGCGTAAATGCACTTTTTTTTTGTTCAAGTAATGGGGGTGGTTATTTATGCGCATATAAAGGGAGGCCGCGCGAATATTAATGTGTTTATGTTGAAAGAAAATATGAGGATGGGGCATTTTCTTAATTAGTTTTGAATAAATTTGCATTTTGGTTCTTGTTTGGAGCGCGGGCCAGTTTGTACGTTAGAGGAGCAAATTGGAGCCATTCTCGGGTTTCCTATATTAATAATCGTTAAAAGGAGATTCGTTTAGAGTTAATTGCTTTAGTAGAAGAAAAAATATACAAACGCATATTTAGAGGAAATTTATATTAAGAAATAACAAAAGATTTCAGTTTTTCTGTCAAAAACAGAGTTTTTTTTTTACAAGTGAATGGAAAGTGTGCAGACAAAGCCCAGTAGCACCAAAAAAGTGGAACTCGAGTTCAAGCTGAACCTGAGTTCAAGATGACAGTTTCTAATGTCACTTTGAACTCGAATTCAGAGTTGAACTAGTTCAACTAGTGTCACTGTATTTAAGATAGTAGCGCAAACTGGCATCCATCTTGATGCCATTTGGCGCCAAATTTAAACTAAATTATTGTACATTAATGCCCGGTATTATAAAACGTTTCATTCCCTAAATAAAATTTACTCTACGAAAAAATTAATTTATTTCAAAGATTTCGGTATTAGAAACACAAAATCACTTTATTTAGCTAATAAATCTCCCCAGTAAATTATTTTATGTTTTTCTACCAAGTAAATTTTATTCTCTTAATAATTTGACAGAGTAATGTCAATAGTGTATAATATTATTATAACTACTTTAGATTTTACTACCTGTATTTATTAATTTCATTACGGTTATCATGCCTACCATATCATCCATGTCAGATTTAAGTTCGCTCATGGTATCTTCCCTGACAGTGATTAATTCGAACCCCAAGGCATTCTAAGGGGCCGAAGACCTAAAGTTTTTCAAATCAGACATAACCAGGGATTTTTATACTAAAAGCGTATGCATGCATTTTTAAAATTAGTTCCATTTAAAGTTTTAAACGAGTGTTTTCCACTCCCAGACTAAGCATGAAGTAAAATTTTGAGTTTAGAAAAGCCTGAAAATTTGGTTTGGTCGCGTAGCGCGAAGCGCGGAGCGACCAAACCAAATTTTCAGGCTTTTCTAAACTCAAAATTTTACTTCATGCGCCACGCATATTTAACACTGAAAGCACTGAAATATTGTGAACAAGTGAACTTCACTTGAAATCAGTGTCTTGTACGCGTGGCGCATGAAGTAAAATTTCGAGTTTAGAAAAGCCTGAAAATTTGGTTTGGCCGCTCCGCGCTTCGCGCTACGCAACCAAACCAAATTTTCAGCCTTTTCTAAACTCGAAATTTTACTTCATGCTTAGCCTGGGAGTGGAAAACACTCGTTTAAGTCTTTTATAATTTGTAATAAGCTTTAGTTTTCTTGTTCTGTGTAATTCTGACCTATTTCACGGTTATTCTCCATAATTATAAGAAATTATACTAATTTTCCAATTTGATTGACAATTTAATTTGAAATATTGACAATTCAATTTAACAAATTGGTGGTTCCAGCTATAGCCACAATGAAAATGTATAATTTTGGTCTCTAATCTACTAATTAAATTATTTATTTCTAGAATTGCTATTTATTTAGTAGGTTTGCTTTATAATACGCAATTTTATTTACCCATTAGTTTACTAGGTAAATAAATTTACTCCACAAATAGTTATCTAACGATTTATTAATCGTTTATAATACGGGGCATAAGTTAAAAAAATAATTTTTACTACCCGTGGTAATGGGGTAAATGAATTATGTGTGAAAAAAAACCCTAAATCGCCAATCAGAACCATGTAAACAAATTAAAGAACGCGTTATTTTCGGTGAATTGATGTTAGTACCTGACGTTTGTCGAAGCATAGTATTCCAACTAATAATAGACAAATAGTCAAATTATGAACAATAAATCGCATGATTATTTACTTGTTAATTTCTGTTAACAATTTCGAATCTGGGTTTAAGTACATTCTTTTATTAATAAATATAATGCACCTAATATTTTACTAAACATGCACACAACTGTTACAAGCCTTGTAATGAAACAGTCATGACGCTATGTTAACGCCCATCGGTCTTATCAATTGCGGTACTCTCTTACATAAAGAGACACTAAGTTCAACGTGTTTGGTGCAACTGGCCCATAGAAATGGCAAATCGCGTTGTTTGCATTTTAATCAGCAGTTCAATTCACAATACCATTAAATGAAATGATCAGAAATGTTTAAATTGGTTAAACAATAAAATTAATGCTTGATGAATGTAATTCGCTGCACAAATACACGTACAACATATATTTCAATTTAAAGCCGGGTAAGTCGGTGAAATAATTAGGCGAACGCGACGAGAGGGCCGAAATCCCTTAAACGAGACCCTCGAAAACACGACTCACCCCCTTCCCCAGTCAGCAATAAGCCAAACCCGACTCCTCCACCAATATCCTCGCAATTAGTTACAGTACCTACGCTTTTCATACCAATTTTTCGCAATGCTAGTCGAGAGTCGGCCCTCTAATTAGCCCCCCCTTTTGAAACCTCCCGCTAATTAATCAAATGCAGATCCTCCCTTCTTCCCTTTGTACGTGTAAATCCAACTGACATATGGAACCAAACTATTTATTATCGACTCTGCGCTCATGCGGATTCGAAAAATTGCATTTGTAGATTTTCCCATTATTACATGCTGTAGCGGGATAATGAAGTTTCGCGTGCTGCAGGTAGAAACGAGTCTAATTCGAAGCCCCTCCGCTTCGCCTGCGTTTTATTGTGTTGTGGAGTTTGGTTCCAGCAGGCTGGGGTCAGTGGTTGAAGCGAGGCCGCGCATCGACGCTAATTCTCGACTCTAAACGGAATCGGTTTTCAATTAACTCCTGGTGCACGTGCATGCATGATAGAAGTTGTGTTCTTTAACTCTCCTTTCAACAAACATAAATTATATCAAAAAGTTGTATTTACTTTGTGTTTCCATTTTCAATTAGGAATACTTTAAAATTATTTATTTATGTACTTACAGGGATTTTATTCTATTACTTATCCCAGTGAAAGGTTTTGTAAATTTGCAAGAATTTTTGGCTTTAATGAAAGCTACAATTTACTTATTTAAGGTACGATTCATATTTTTACTTTCCCCCGTATGTAATACAAAGGGAATATATTGTTTTCGTGAAAATTTTCGAATCAAAAATTTTAGCGGAAATATCCGTTTTGAGGTCCCCTGAGTCGAATAAGACCATTTTTAAAAAATGTCTGTCTGTGTGCCTGTGTGCGCTGTACCGCAAAAACCGCTAAAGATATCGAGATGAAACTTGAAACTTAAGCTTTTTGTTACAATCGGAAGAACTGAAAAGCTTTTGGTGAAAATCGGATAACCGGAAGTGGTACTTTACTCTTAGCGTTTTTCACTTTTTTCAGATTTCTTCAATAAATGTTCATCAAACAAAAAATTCTTTCAAATAAAAGTTGTAGATAATAACAAAATGATGTATTGTTTACTTACTTTTTGTCATAGCACTCTTAGTTTTTGAGATATTTCAAAAGTTGTGTGTTTTATCTAGTTATTGGTGTGTGACAGTGTATGTGTCGATACAATTGAAAAATGTTTCAAATAAAAGTTGTAGGAAATGAATAACTAAAGATTTTTAGTGGACTCACTTTTTGTCATAGCACTTTTAGTTTTTGAGATATTTAATAAATAGTGTTTTTTATCTAGTCATTGATTTGTGTCAGTGTGTGTGTTGATACAATTGGAAAATGTTTAAAATAAAATTTGTAGGTAATAAAATATTAAAGATTTTTTGTATCTTCACTTTTTGTCATAGCACTCTTAGTTTTTGAGATATTCAATAAATAGTGTTTTTTATCTAGTCATTGGTTTGTGTCAGTATGTGTTGATCCAATTGAAAATTGTTTCAAATAAAAGTTGCTACAAATATTTTAAAAGTGATTTAATACGCAATTTACGGGGGAAAGTACTATGATGGACACATCACCATTTTTTTTATAATAATAATACTTATTACTTTACAGGAAAACTCAATTACAGAGTAATATTAGATAAAGATAAATTCTGAAAATAATTTTATGCCTGTCATTTATAGAAAATAGCAGTAATTTTTCTAAATTGCCTGCGGTCGTCGTGTAATCTTAATATTTCATTGTGTACGAGTTTTCTTGTTCATTGATTTCTGTCCTTAAATAAATGATCCCTTGAATGCGGCCATGAATTCTTGATTACCACCCTGGGAATAATTCCATATAAAACCAGCTGCGGGGAAAACAGTTTTCCGATTTGCAAAAGAACTACAAACGCGAATATTTGCACGTACGATCGCGGAATTTCCCACTGATTTAATAATTTATATAACCTGTTTGTAGAAAGACAAAATTCAACGATCGTCTTGGAAATTGAAATAATACGGCAGAATTGAGAGGTGTAAGTTACGTGAAGAATTGTAAAGAGCACCAAACCAACCCAAATATTCAGGCCTTTTAAAACTCGAAATTTTATTTCATGCGCCATTCGTATAAGACACTGAAATATTGTGAAGTTTCGGTATATAGGGTGTTTTCAATTATCTCGCCACCATTGATAACTTTGTTATCTTTAGAGCTACGAAGTCGGTTAAATTAGTAAACTAGTAGCATTTTTTACGTACATTACGATGGTGTAAACAGAAAAACAGGTAAATCTCAGGTTTTTTAAATGGAATGCCCTGTATATTTTGACATATTTAGAAAAAAGAATACATTCTATTAAAAAAAAAGTTGTTTTTGCAAATAAATCAAAAACCCGAGGTTCACTTGTTTTTCTGTTTACATCATCGTAATGTACGTATAAAAATACTACTAGTTTGCTAAGTTAATCGATTTCGTAGCTCCAAAGATAATAAAGTTACCAATAGTGGCCCGATAATTTAGAACACCCTGTATTTCGAGCTTTACAAAAATGTTGTGTTTTATATCCGTCGCGCATGAAGTAAAATTTCGGGTTTAGAAAAGCCTTGAGAATTTGGTTTGGTCGCTCCGTTTCGTGGAACTATTAAACCAATTTTTCAAGCTTTTCTAAACTCGAAATGTTACTTCATGCTTAATCAAGGATTAGAAACACTCGTTAGAAGCTTCAAATTGAAAGTTTTTGTACAAATAACGAATGTCTGAAAATTTACAAAGAAAAATCGTGATTTTTATAACTTTTCTAATAAGTGTATAAACTGTTGGCATCTCGGTTGCTTTGAAAAACAAATTACATATCCTAGATTAAGTCATACGATTCGGTGAATCTCGGAAACGTCAAATAAATTGAATTATATGTCTAATCACGACGTATGTTTATGAATTCAGAACCTACTAAGATGCCGACAGTTTATAGACACTCGTTAGTATACAGAATATTAGCGTACTGCTTAAAAAATAACTCACAGAAAAAATCAACTAAACAATACCTTGCAATAACATTCACAGAGTTTGTTAAGGAATCCATAAGTCAGTTAATTGACTTGATCTTTCATTCCAAGTTTAAAAGTTAATAGGTAAGTTTTTATGAACTGAACGCGTTCCTAAAATACTTTATTACTTTATATCGAAGTGAAAGCCTCCAAGAGTCAAGACTTTATATCGTGTTTGTTTTTTTATATTGAAACCGCGCAAAAATATAACTCTTACGTGATTAATTAAAACGTGAAAATATTTTCCAATTACACAACCGTCATCGCAATTAAATCCGTTTCACGAGTAAAAAGTACCCCTAGAATTAAATAATTTCACACTATTTAAAATTGCAACTTTGAAACAAATCCAATAAAACCTTTTTTTTTGTGTATGCGCGTTAATTTTTTTTTAAGTTTTTATTTTCATTTAAATGAAAATTTTAACGTGATCTCGTTGGGAATTAACGAGGCAAATAATTGCAATTCGTAAATCCGTCGCGAAACTGCTTTTTTTTCGAGAGAGCGCGCTCACTCGACGCTAGTTAAAGGTTCGGAATTAAATAAAATGTTGCTAACTCTGTAAATTTTCGTCATTCGTGTTTTTTGAATAGCGTTTAATTTAATATTTTAAGAAAGTATTTCCACTACTTGAATAATCATGAAGTAAAATTTCGAGTTTATAAAAGCCTGAAAATTTGGTTTGGTCGCGTAGCGAAGCGGAGCGACCAAACTAAATTTTCAGGATATTCTAAACTCGAAATTTTATTTCATGCACCACGCGTATAGAACACTGATTTAAAGTGAAATTTTAAATCTACTACAAAAACAGTATGCTTAAGTAGCACATTTTGAACTTCACGTTAAATCAGTGTTTTATACGCGTGGCGCATGAAGTAAAATTTCGAGTTTAGAAAAGCCTGAAAATTTGGTTTGGTTGCTCCGCGCTTCGCGCTACGCAACCAAACCAAATTTTCAGGCTTTTCTAAACTCGAAATTTTACTTCATGCTTAATCTGGGACTGGAAGACACTTTTTTTGTGAATTTAATTCACCAACTTTAAGTGTTCGTATAAAACGCAATTATTAAGTAATGACGATAAAGAATAAGGCCTGTTTATTCACCAATCCAATGCCCAAATCACGGGATTGATGAAGCAAATACGTTTTGAATGTATATTTTTCACTGTTTTAGGAAGCTAATATAAAATTTTACAAAATAATTGGTGAAAATTGACCAAACATTTAAAAAAATATATTTTCAAACTTTAAATATAATAATAATAATTTATTAACAAATATATCCTCTTTACAATAGTAACACATTATTATTTTATACAATATAATAATAAAAAAGCAAAAAAGTATTGTGATTCTTGTAATGTTTTTATATTATATAATGTATTTTTTTTTCAATTTAAAATTGAATTTCTTGAAAAGAAAAACTTCACAATATTACAGTGTTTTGCACGCGTGGCGCATGAAGTAAAATTTCGAGTTTAGAAAAGCCTGAAAATTTGGTTTGGTTGCTCCGCGCTACGCAACCAAACCAAATTTTCCGGCTTTTCTAAACTCGAAATTTTACTTCATGCTTAATCAGGGACTGAAAACACTCGTTAGAAGCTTTAAATTTAACGCTTTTATAAAGGCAACAAATTCCTGGAAATTTACAATGTATACACCGACATGTGTACATACTAAAAAGAAAATTTCCCTGTAGGTGTATAAAAACAACGAATGCTTGAACATTTACAGAGTATGCATCGGAATATGTACGCTTAAAAGAAATTGTCCTTGTATAGGGCCAATAAAAATGCTACCACGCTCATAAAAATTAAATGTTAAAAAGATTCTGCGGATTTTAAAGGTAGCAGCGTAAAAAGACTTACTGTTATTGTCAGTCTATAGGGAGAGAGAGAAAAAGTAAAAAAGCTGTCCTTAATAGTTATTACACATTTTATTTATGGGTTTTTTCATAACTTATGATTATGATGGTTTATAAAAATTCAGATCAACGAAAAGGACTTTTTATTTCTCGAAAACGTGTTTGAAATGAAAAGTGTTCTAACTACTCCGAACACTTTTTATTTCAAACACGTGTTCGAGAAATAAAAAGTCCTGTTCTACGTACTTAATTTATTCTTTAAATTGGGTAAAACCGAAAATTAACTTTGAAAATAATCGTAACAGATCGAAACACGTGTCATGTAACTAAAAATAAAAATATGGAACAAAACAAGTGTTTTACTTTACTCAATTTAAAAATCTAGTTCCATCAAGAAAGTAGCAGTACAAGTATCGAATGAATTTATCGTTATTGCAACAACTAGCCCTAAATGCCAGTTTCAATCGTGTCTTAAGTTATGCTTAGTTTTGATCGAATTACTGTGAATATAATTTAAACTGAGCCTAATCTAATAGTGGTTGTAATGATTTTACTTTAGGTATTATACAAATTCATAATTAGTATTCTTATTTACGTTGTGTTGTGTATGTAGTAACCCTTTAATTTATTTACCAGGTTCGTTGTTTGTGTCAATATGTATTATCGTAAATACTGTGTCTTACTTCCCTTTTAATTTGACCATGAGGATGTGTCGACAATAAATTAAACAAAATGTAAGCTTAATGTATGCAAAGTTTATTGACTTATTTATGACATTTCTAATGAATTGGTATGTCTTATATTACTTATATTCACAAAATATTTTATCAAACGTTTGTGCTTAGAAGCCATGTGCATTTAGCTAAACTAAAAAATTGCATGACTACTTGTGGGAACAAAATTTACTAGCCCCTGCATTTGCATTACGAGACGGGAAACCCACAAAAACCATCCCGCAGCTAGCATCACACACTCGATACACTTACGATTAGTTAGTGGAACAATCTCTCACATCGCCCCTACATATTAATCGCACATACATTCTCGATTAATGAGTGGAACGATATTTCACCTAGGTCCACTCATAATCGCAAATCCATTCTCGATTAGTAAGTGGAATGACCTTTCATCTCTGTCCACTCATAATCGAATTCGTCATTCTTGTGATTAGTTAGTAAGACATTTATCGCAATACTAACTAAGGTCAGGCTTACACATCAATCGACTAGGTCGATTAGTTAGTAGGACATTCCGCGTTTTTTCGCTCAAGTCAGCCTTACACATCAACCACACATATATTCTCTTTTTTAATCATTCGACCCTCTCACTGTTCACACATAACGAGGGATTTTCTCGTTCAAGTCGGCCTTAGGCATTAACCACACATATATTCTGCATTCTTGCGATTAGTTAGTAGGACATCTATCGCAATACTAACTCAAGTCGGCCTTACATATCAATCGACTAGGTCGATTAGTTAGTAGTACATCCCTCGTTTTCTTACACATCAACCACACATATATTCTCCATTTTTAATCATTCAACCCTTTCATTGTTCACACATATATTCTGCATACTTCTTTCTCTCCCCCATCCTCCCCTTTTCCAAATATTCAAATTATTACGCCGGTTTTGTTTGTTTGATTTCAACTTAGTCATTTTGATGTAGAATTAATTTTATTTTTACGTACTTCTTACACTTTGTCAATGACGTTATTTTATGTCAAAAGAGTCAACTTTAGGTGTTTAGTAAATCAAACAAATATTTATTAAAACGTAAAAACTATACCGTGTATAATTTTGGTTTTGTGTTATTCTAATTTAATTTGATTAGCGTGTAAATGATTTTGAACTTTAGAATAAATAGGTGCTTTATACGCGTTGCGCATGAAGTAAAATTTCGAGTATAGAAAAGCCTGAATTTGAACGCGTAGCGTCCAAATTCAAACGTTTAGGCTTTTCTGAACTCGAAATTTAACTTTATGCTTAATCAAGAAGTGGAAATCACTGTTTAGGATAATATTAAATTCTTTATTAAAAATACAGTAAGTGCAAAATTTTGCAATTCATTGAATATTCGAAAACTAATATTTACCATTCATTTTCTAAACTCAATTTTCCTAAAACTTCGAATTCTAGTTGATTATTTTAGATTTAAATTCCAAAACAATATATTTTTATACGAACATTTTTCCCAAACATAAAATCCAAATTTTCTGAATTTAACTCCGAAACTTATTGTTATGTTATGTGGAGTATTTAATCACAATGAAAAACTTGTTATTCCTTACTTCACTTTTATTATTATTCGTTATTGATAATCAGTGCTTAGCACTCGAAATATACACCTAAAGAATAAAAATTAAAGTGAAATAAGCAATATAAAGTTTTTCATTGTGAACTCAGATAATTAATAATTCAGATTTAAATTCCAAAATTCTATAATTCTATTCTCTCCAAAATGGTTTATACAGCGGCTGAACGTGTTGAAATTATTTTTATTTATGGTGCACAAAATCGTTATGCTCTACGAACTGCAGAGGCATTTAACTAACTACACCCTGGCAAAAATGTGCGTCATAAATATGTTTAAGAGTTGGTTGCGAAATTTGAACAAACGGGATCTGCTTCCAATTGAAAAAGGAACCAACCTGGGATACTCAATGAGGTTTTTGGTCTGTTTGCTGTAGATTCCACAATATCATTCCGTTCAGCATCTAGATTAACAGGGCTGTGCTCTGAGTCTGTTAAGAAGGTGTTGAAACATCATAAATTCCACCCATTTAAAACGCATATTACTCAAGTACTTGGCGATGATAAGGCAGACAGGCGTTTAGTATTTTCTGAAATCATGACCAATAAAATAACAAATCAGATCCAAATACTAAAAAATATTTGCTTCAGCGATGAGTGTAGTTTTTATCTAAATGAAGATGTTAACAAACAAAATTGTCGTTATTGGAGCAATGAAAATCCTCATCTCATTAGAGAAATCATACCCAGTATCCTGAAAAACTTAAGGCCTTTGCAGGAATTTTGGAAGATTCTATTATTGGTCCCTTATTTATTGACCAAAACTTAAATGGTCAAATTTATTGTGAAATATTGGATGAAACAATACACCAACTAATAATATATAAACTAGAAAATCATAGAGAAAAGGATGATGAACTAACTTTGGATAAAAATGTATTACATTTTCAACAAAATGGGGGCACCACCTCATTATGCAGTAGCTGTTAGGACTTGGTTGGATCAGAATATCTAGAACAGTGGATTAGCAGAAGAGGACTAAGAGAATAGCCTTCCGGATCTCCAGATCTGACACCATACACCAACTAATAATATATAAACTAGAAAATCATAGAGAAAAGGATGATGAACTAACTAAAATAAAAATGTATTACATTTTCAACAAAATGGGGGCACCACCTCATTATGCAGTAGCTGTTAGGACTTGGTTGGATCAGAATATCTAGAAGAGTGGATTAGCAGAAGGTCCTCTTCTGCTAATCCACTCTTCTAGATATTCTGATCCAACCAAGTCCTAACAGCTACTGCATAATGAGGTGGTGCCCCCATTTTGTTGAAAATGTAATACATTTTTATTTTAGTTAGTTCATCATCCTTTTCTCTATGATTTTCTAGTTTATATATTATTAGTTAGTGTAAGAGAATAGCCTTCCGGATCTCCAGATCTGACACCATTCGACTTTTTCTTGTGGGATCACTTAAACTGTGGTCTACAAAACTCAGCCTCATTCTATTGAAAATCTGCGACAAAGATTGGTTCAAGAATGCCGAGCTATTCCACGACAAACATTTTAAAATGTTTGAAGGTAATTTGAGAATAGACTTAGCTATTGTTTACAAAATAATGGGAGTCTTTTTTTTCCTTGAATTAATTTCTCATCTGGCACTAGGTGAAACATATTAGGATATGTAAAGTTATTTAAATAAAAAACAGTTGGTATTGTTTCACAAACTAAAACTTTATTTCGACTAGTTTCGGTTTGTTAGACCATTTTCAAAGGAATGTACAGAAAAAATTATTGTCTAGGTATATATACATATTTTTGTTTCAGGAAATAAGGGAAGTCAAAATTGGGGAATTCCAAAGGAGTCATTTTAAGCATATACTTTAAAGAGCTATAAATTAAAGTGTCGTGATGATTGTTGGACAATTTATTTATTTATGCTTTTTTTGTTAGAATAGCTATATTATGTGTTCTTCAGTTTTTTCACCGTTGTTTTACGACCTTATTAGCAACAAAATGGTTTAATTTAATATTTATAACGAGAAATTGGAATAAGAATTAAAAAAATTATCTTGCATATTTCTCAGAAAATTAGGCTTATAAGAAATATTTTGTTTAGTACTGTTAAATAGCAATTTTCAAAAGCTTTTCAATGAGGTATCACAAAGGGGGTGTTGCTATTTAAAAAAAAATAGTTGGGCCGGCTACAGCCCCAGGGGTTGCTAAGTGAAGGTCATTTTGTGATCATTCTGATTCGGAGCCACATACGCTAGAAACGGTTTGGAGAAATTTTTTATATCTTTTTTAAATACATCATTATAGACCATTGCTCGTTTTTAAATAGACACCCTGTATAATAGTTTTGTTTTCAATTTTACAACTAACAGATATGGATTTAATATTTTTCAGGCTATTTTATACTCGAAATTTTACTCCATGAGCCACGCATATAAAACACCGATTAATTCTTAAGTTCAAAATCATAGACGCACAACTTAACAAAGTATCCATAACTCAAATGAGTGTATAAAAATGTAAGGAAATTTTAGAATAATATAGAGAGTGTTAAATTTTATGTGATATGACAATTACTATTTTAATTTGACATATGATACATGATTTTAGACTGAAATTTCCTGTTCTTTTCAATGGTGTGAAAATGAAGTATGGTTGCAATAAGAGAAATTAATCTTTGATGTCATACCTTGACAATAAGGCACCCTGTATAAACTCTGACATTTTTGTTGTGTTTATGTTGTTGTATTGGGTACAAACTCTGACATTTTTATTGTGTTTATGTTGTTGTATTGGGTACATTTCAAACTTTAGCTTTTCATCTTTGTAATTACCAAAGTTATAGTAAATTTTTCTTCCGAGAGGGCGACACTTTACAAGAACAAAAATGCCTCACAAAAAGCACTAGCTCTTAAGTATTTTGTCCTTATTTTTTATATGAAAGTAATTTGGCTTAACGTATTTGTTTTTTAAGAATCAAACCTACTGTTTTTATAGTAAAGCATTTTTGATTTTGTTCAAAATGCCTATTTTTTAACGATTAATTAGGTATGATTATAAATACTAAAAACAAAACGAATGCAATAGAAACCAATATACAAGAAATTTTTCTGTTATCTATACACATGTTAATTATATGCTGTAAATCTTGAGATATTCGTTGTTTTTCTGAATAGTTTAGTTCGAAACTTTAAACCAGTGTTTTCCACTCCCAGGTTAAGTAAAAGAAAATTTGGTTTGGTCGCTCCGCGTAGCGGAGCGGCCAAACCAAATTTTCAGGCTTTTCTAAACTCGAAATTTTACTTCATGCGCTACACGTATAAGACACTGATTTCAAGTGAAATTCATTTGTTCACGAGTAATTTGTAGTTTAGGTACTTAGTTTGATTATGATTGTCATGTAATTGAAACTAATCACAAAAGTAAAAAAAAAGTGGTATACAAAAGTTAGGGTTTTTTCTATATCATATTTAATTGTGTTTCACAGAGTAATCAATGAAAAATGTTAGGTAAAAATGTTAGGTATATGTCAGGCGTTCACGTGGTAAATCTAGAGTGTATTTGAGTTTTTACGTATTAAAACTTTATTTTTTATCATTCAATATAAAATTTCACAAAATTTCATTCCCTATTATATTAAAGTGAAACTTTCTCTTTTATATTTTGATTTATTGAAAAACTTTTCTGCTTTTTTTATTATTCCCTCACTCCCCTCTTCGAGCTGAATATGGAATTAGTACGTTTTCGGATATGAATTGGAAAAGTCGCACTGCAAAAGGGGGCAGTTATATAAATAAGAGGGGTGGGTGCGTGCCGCGGAACACTTTGGCCCCGGCTACCCATTTTTATGCTGTGCGCGGGGGTGGAACATTTTACCCCAGTTTTTTTTTTTGTTTAAGGTGGATACTGAGTGCAGTAAAAGTGTGTAGGGGTTGAAATTTACTGGCATAACGATGACAGATAAATGTCGGAGTAGGACTTAAGCGTCACGATTTTTTTTTTATTAGTTATATGCGGATCACTCGTAATGATTATTTTTCTTATAATAAAAAATCTGGAGTGGGCGCCACTTGACTTTTAGATCACTCTGATTGCGTATACGGGGTGTTTCACCTAAAACTCCTAAGATTAAATTACAAGAAACTAAAAATGTTACTAAGGTTTTGTTTGTTGTAATCAGTAGATGTTATTCAAGGCTATAAATTAGGATAGAATTGATATCACTTATAATTACGCTTTAGCTGTCAGAGGCGTGAGAAAATTTCATTCGATGATCCGAACTTTGTGAGTGACTTTTTCTAAAAGAATGGAATATTTTAAGATATTTTTATCATTTGCATGTTTTAAATTGCATTGGCCATTTTTATGTTATAACTAATTATTATAATTTCAAGAACTTTTAATACACACATTTAAAGTTGTGAAACTTCTCAAAATTTGTTTATCTAACAATACAAATAATTAAAAAATATTGAAAATTACATAAAAATAATAATCACAATAATTTAACTCAATTGTATATTTTTATCATTTGCATGTTTTACATTGCATTGGCCATTTTTATGTTATAACTAATTATTATAATTTCAAGAATTTTTAATACATACATTTAAAGTTGTGAAACTTCTCAAAATTTGCTTATCTAACAATAAAAATAATTTAATAACATTGAAATTTACATAAAAATAATAATAACAATAATTTAACTCAATTGTAGCCAATAGTCCTTATAAATATTGACACACATCTCAAAAAAAGTCAATATTTGCAAAATATAGAGTTAAATAATTTATATTGATTACAACAAACAAAACTTAAATAATATTTTTAGTCTCTTGTTAATTTCTCTGGGGAGTTTTAGATGAAACACCCTGTATATGATTTATTTACAAAAGAAATAGAAAATATTTCATTTATGACAGATCTTTCACTATCATAAAGGAAAGTGCGAGGAACTTGATTGTAAATTGAAATTATTTCTATTAAATAAAAATGAGAAAACAACAATGTCTGTGACTTTTACCATAATTTAAACAATAGATAATTAACCTACTAAATTTATTTCACTCTTAACAATCAGTTAAAGATTTCACTTGAAGTTAGTGATTTATACGCGTGGCGCATGAAGTAAAATTTCGAGTTTAGAAAAGCCTGAAAATTTGGATTTGCAGGGGCGCGACTCGCTTCGCTCGCGCGCCCCTGCAAATCCAAATTTTCAGGCTTTTCTAAACTCGAAATTTTACTTCATGCTTAGTCTGGGAGTGGAATCCCTCGTTAGACGATCAATCAGAAACGTATTTTGTAGTAAAACTTATGACATAAAATAAATAGAGTTGATGTTGTTTTATTATGTTGTTCACATTTAGAACCAACACAAATTTGTGTGTATTATTTGTTTAAGGTCGGAAATTTACATGCTATTTGGCCATAAGAACAAACAACGAATTATCTTTCACAATAATGAAAATAAAGTATTGAAGCTTATACATATTGTACATTGAAGCTTTGCGAATAATTTGACAGCAATTTTTTCAAAATTTTTTTTCTTAAATTAAACATAAATTAAATAATAGAACACTGTCAAATGATTACATAAACTCGTGTATTACTTCCATAGGAAACAATATTTTTTCTGCATAGTGCTTTAATTTATTGAGGTAGTTATTATAAGCATGTTGTATTAAATAGATTGATCTAAAATAAATGATAAATAAAATTAATCGTTGCTAAGGAATCTCCATAAGAGCAATGTAAATTTTGATTATACTTTCAATAAGTAGGGGGCAGCATCGTGCCATTTTAGTAATATTTTTAAAAAATACTGTGATTTCTAAAAACATTTAAAAAGAATTTAGGTTTGTACATTTTTCGCGACGCGACGCGGGCTTCTGGCTTCTAGCTCCCGACCTTGAGTTGCGAATGTGTTTTTTCTGACGCGGACCGTTCATACATTCATTATGTTATTGATACACAAGAAAGAAAGATATTGTTAAAATATTTGCCAATACATTTTGTAAATATAATTGCATTTCTGGATTCATGTTTTGAATAGAAATGTGGAATGCCATTAAATGTTGATTCAAGTGCTGAGTCGGAAAAATTCCTTTTGATATTTGAATTATTTTATTTATTCTGAACAATAAAAACAATATAATTTCGAGTATAGCAAGAAGCTAAAGAGAAACCTTGTAAATGTTTCATGTCCATTGGAGTTTAAATGTTGAGCGATCCAGGTGCCTAGGAGATCTCAACGAGAATGGTATCCAGGCAATTCGGGTTTATGTACACCTTTATGTGTGTGTTCCTGTGGCGATACTCCAGATGTATCAAGTTCAGATTCGGAAAGATCCAGACCTTAGGTGGCGGATAGACATAGCAGAACGAACGTCCTCGACGTGCCAGAATGCCCACAACAGCCTTCCAAACGTAATTCTCACTCACGCGGGTGAAGGCCAGCGAGAACGTCACATTCGGGTACCACCTTCCGTCAACATATACGTAATTCATCTTAATTGCGACGAAGGATCACAGCAAATGCGGAAATGCACGCGGAGACGAACGGTTCTAACGATTCACAGTCGTTTTAAAAAAATAATAAATCGCACAATCGAACTTGGGTTGGTGGATTGTTGCGCGAAGACCTTAGTCTGTACACTATCGGGACACTTTTGATTTATAATTTACTAAATTGAATGTTTATTGTAATTTTCGACATTTTAAAAGATTTGAATTTATTTTTATTATGTTTATTTAAAATAATAATAATAATAATCATAATTTTGGGGCCCCATTATAAGGTTTTAGTTTATTTCCAAAGTTTCGATAATTTTTAATGAATTTTCAAAATTTTTGTTAATCTTTTACGCTTTTTGTAACTTTACCAAGATTTATTTTAATTTTTTAAATGTTTGTTTATTAAAATTTTTCTTATGGTTTTTATTAATTTTTTAAAATTTTGACGCGTGTTATGAAACTCTAAGATTGTTGCTGATTTATAAAATTCTGACGGTTTTTTGTGAATTTCGTAAATTTTTAAATGTTAATGCTATTCATGAATTCTTGAGATTTTTGTCTTATTTTAAAACGTTAGCAATTTTCGTGAATTTTCTAAATTTTCGTTAATTTGCATGAATTTCCACGATTTTAGTTAATTTTCATAATCTAATTTTTCGGGAATTTTCAACGTTTTAGTCAACTTCAAAAACCAAAACGCTTTTCGTAAACTTCCAAGACTGCCGTTTATTTTCAAAAATTCGACGGTTTTCGCTAAATCCAAAGATTTTCGATAATTTTCAAAATCTAGACGCCCATCATGGATTTTTCAATATTTTTGTATCTTTAAAATCGAGAATTTCCAAGATTTCCGTTAATCTTTAAAATGTTCATACAAGTGTGAATTTGTAAGAAATTATTAACATTTATTATGAATTTTTAGTACACCGAAAAGTAAAAGGCAAATGATAATATATACAGGGTGTCCCAAAAGTTTGGAAACGGTTGAATATCCCGAGAACACCTCATCGGATCAAGATGGTATAAAATACGTCTTTCTTTATTTTTAAAGCTCTATTTAGGCATGCTGTGCGATAGCCAACCATTCCCCTCTGGGGGGTGGTTCGAGGGGGTAGTTTAGAAAACTTAAATGGAAACTCCTATTTTTTAATTGTTTTATCACTCCCTCCCCAATCCCGTTCGGTGGTGGAAAGGGTAGTTTTGATTTTTTCTGCGAAAAAAAATATTTTGCTTGCACTGTTGCATTTTGTATCAAAAACGGTTTATGAATTTTTCAAATTGCCACTCCCCTCCACACACACACACCCTTTAAAAGTAGAAAAAGTGGTATTTTACAAAAAAGTACCACCATTTTTTTTTTAGACAAAAATGATTTTTCTTGCAGAGTTTCATTGTCTATCAAAAACTCCTTATGGAGTTGCAAAATATCCACACCTTAACCCCTTTTTGGAGGGTGGAAAATGGAAGTTTTCGCTCAGTTTATCGTCGATTTTTTTTTTCCATTTTGTCATGTTTACAATTTTAAATAGAAGCACAGAAGTGTAGTTATTGAACATTTATTTCGGACTGTCAATGTTGACGTTCTCGACGACTCCGTGAAATTCTAAGAAATGGGTAATAGCTCAGAAAGTTTAAAGCTAAATTAATTAAGCTGCTATCTGTCGTTTTGAGATGAGGTTATCGGAAAGTGAACGCATATCATTATTAATGTGAGGTGGCAAGGATGTTTAATGCATCCAATCCGCATCGTGATCCAGTGTCAAAATCGACGGTTCAAAAAACAGTGAAACGATTTGAAGATACTGGAGCAGTGAAGGATCGCGAACGCAGTGGCAGGCCAAGAACGGCATCAAACGAAGATCAGAAGGTGGAAGTGTTGCAGCATTTCGTGGAAGACCCTCATATTTCTGTAAGGAGAGTGTCGCAAGCTCAAGGCATCAGCAAGACTTCGGTACATCGCATAATGCAGGAGGAAAAGTGGCAGCCTTACAAAACTACCCCGTCGAACCACCCCCAGAGGGGTGTGGGTGGCTATCGCACAGCATGCCTAAATAGAGCTTTAAAAATAAAGAAAGACGTAATTTATTCCATCTTGATCCGATGAGGTGTTCTCGAGATATTCAACCGTTTCCAAACTTTTGGAACACCCTGTATATATGAATTTTTAGTAACTTTTTAAATTTATCATACCTTTTTCAGGATCGAATAATTAATTTAGGCGTTATATTATTCGTTAACGAATAATAAACGTTTTGAAGAAAGCCCTTATATTTTTTGTCAGATAAATTTCATTGAAATTAGCGAATCCGATAATTAACGAAATTCTTGAAAATTTAAAAATTCATCAATGCCGGGATTTTTTTATAAATTAACGAAACTCTAGGAAATACATAAAAGGCGTCAAAGTTTTAAAAAGTAACGAGAAAAGCTAATAATTTGAAAATCAGCAATAATCTAATTAATTTTTTTTATAAATCTTAAAAATTAAAAAGATGGTTTGAAAATTAGCGAACGCGTTAAAAAATCTACAAGTGATTATATTTTAATGAATGTTTTCCACTCCTAGACTAAGCATGAAATAAAATTTCGAGTTGAGAAAAGCCCTTAAAATTTTGATTTGGACGCGTAGAGTCCAAATCCACATTCTGGCTTTTCTCAACTCGAAATTTTACTTCATGCGCCACGCGCATTAAAATACTGATTAATTGGTACGTTTAAAATGTTTAAAACATTTTTTTATTATAGATGATCGCTTTTCACATACTTCAAATTGTTGTCAAATTTCAATATTTCTTGGCATATCATCGCTTTTTGACATTGTGTTAACATTTTATCAAATTTAAAAATTTCATCGGTTTTCGACAGTTTTCGATTTTTTCAAAATTCTGGCAAATTTAAACATTATTACCATGACATTTCATCACTTTTCCATGGTTTTTGCACCACGGACAGAGCATAAAATTCTAGATAAAGACATTAAGCTCTATTTTTCTTTAAAGTATACGTATTTCAAATTTCGCCTATTTATTGAAAATCTTTAGATATTCGTTGTTTTTTTTTTAAGTGTTTAATTTGAAGCTTCAAACGAGTCTTTTCCACTCCCAGGCTAAGCATGAAGTAAAATTTCGAGTTTAGAAAAGCCCCGTGAAAATTTGTCGAGGGTCGCGCAGCGACCCGAGACAAATTTTCTGGGCTTTTCTAAACTCGAAATTTTACTTCATGCGCCACGCGTATAACACTGATTTCAAGTGAAGTTCAAATGTACGTAAATTTCATAATATTTTAGTGTTTTACGCGTGGCGCCTGAAGTAAAATTTCGAGTTTAGAAAATCCCAGAAAATTTGTCGAGGGGCTCGACAAATTTTCCCGGGGCTTTTCTAAATTCGAAATTTTACTTCATGCTTAGTCTGGGAGTGGAATACACTCGTTTGAAGCTTTTAATTGAAGTCTTAAAAAACAACAAATATCGAAAGGTTTACAAAAAATAGGCAAATTTTGAAATACTAATACTTTAAAAAAAAAAACTCTCAGTATATATTATACATATACTTATAATAATTGTAATTCATAATTGTATAATAAAAATAAGTATCGGAAATGAGACAAGCAAAAACAGTTGCAAGTTTGTCGATTGAAATTAAAATCGTGAATATTTATTTATCCAGTTCACTTCTCTACTCAAATTTAATACCCATTCATTCGCCCGGCGCTATATAAACAAACAAACGACGCGCTCTGCACTCATAATTTTTATTATTCGTTGTGATAAAATTCGGCAGGCACTATGAAAGAACACATAGTCAAAACTACTTTCACCAGTTTTGCTATCTCTGCGCCATCTCGTACTCCAGAAACACACCACCAGCAAAAATTGGCCCTCTTAAGTAAACTTAGCCGCTAAATAAAACATTAAAAATAATGTCCGGTGGATTTTTATCCTCTACGTCATTGAGTGTGGTCATTCATCTAATGTGAATATGATACCCGTCAAAAATTCGTAAAATAATTAGTAACTTTTACCACAATTTACAAATTTATGAGAGTGCAACTGACTTTAGTCCGGTTTCATCAACTTCAATTACATTTTTAGATAAAATGTATTTGTCGATTGATATTTTTTATGTCATAAACATCAATGTTATGTGAATTGATTAATTTTTTGACATGCATGTAACTATTACTGGATTTTAATCAATGAATAACTATTGGTCGATTTAACCGACGTTGGTGAAACCCGGCATTATTCTACTGTCAAAATAATCATTTAATGAGTTTTGTTTAACGTCACAAAAACTAACTTCTTTATTCACTTTCATAATTACCGGCACATATAAAAACGCGAATTATTATTTTTTATACACACAAGTTTTTAATCAATGATTTTTGTTAATATAAAATGTGAATGAGTGAATTAATTGCGTGGTTTTTTTTTTATAATGAAATATAAAATGAAATAACGAATATATACAAACAAATTACACAAATTTATGCAATGAATACGCCCTAATTTACGCTTTAAATTAAAATAAATAATCCATTCAACTCTAATTCCCAACCAACAACAAAAAAAGTACTAATTCTTTTTTCATCGTCACAATTAAATCGATTACGCTCATTTAATCCAAACAACAACTTAATTATAAAATATTAATTAACGAAATAAACATGAAAACTCTTTATTATCTCATTTTTTGTATTAATTAATTAAAATGTACAAAATATAAGGCATGCGCCAGTTTTCATCAGCCCCTCCGGTTTGGCGAAAAAACAGGTACATCACAGCCCCTCTGATTTTCGCTCGCTCACCCCCTTAGGGCGAATTAAACCTTAATTAAGTTAAAACGAGGGGAGCGTGAAGAGTGCACATACGCATAGTTGTTTGTGTGCGGAGTTGGGGTGAAACAGCGGGAACCAATAAACGAGGGGTAGAAAGGGAGATCGAGCCAGGGGGTTAATAATTGTTAATTAAATGGGTGACATTGCGGTGGAATTTAGGCAAAAAAGGATTTTATTCGTTCGAAGGGAGAGTGGAAGTTTAGCGATTTTTAGTTTCTAATGCATTTTTTTTTTTTTCTGAAATGTTTTCAATGCAAATCAAATACAAATACGGTGAAGTTTATAGAAATAAAATATGTCTAAACTAGTAAAATTACGCATGTATTTACCAGAGCTGGGCAAGATTCAAATCATTCAGGATTCGAATCCTTTTAGAGGATTCAATAGAGGCATTCGAATACTTTAGTTAAACTGGATTCGTGATTCGGATTCGTTACATTTTTTTAAGAGGATTCGTATTCGAATCCAAATGCGGGTGATTCGAATCTTTATAAAAGGACTCGAATATTTATAAAAGGATTCGAATACTTGCAAAAGGATTCGAATCGAAAAAAATAATCCAAATTAATTGTAAGGATTAACATGAATAATTTGTTTTGTGTGTTTTCAAATTTCTGGTTAAACCAGTGTTTTATACGCGTGGCGCATGAAGTAAAATTTCGAGTTTAGAAAAGCCCCGTGAAAATTTGTCTCGACCCGAGACAAATTTTCGGGCTTTTCTAAACTCGAAATTTTACTTCATGCGCCACGCGTACAAACCACTGATTTGAAGTGAAGTTTAGAAACACACAAATACATCTTTGATCAGAGTGACAGGGAATCAGATATTTAGTCTGTTATCAACGTTGTTCAGTGTTAATAATAAATAATTAGGTTTTGAATATTTTTGTTTAAACAACTAGTAACGCTATTTATATATTAATGGTTGCAACAAAAATAATAAAATCTCTCATATGTGGTGAACTTCAATAACATATTTTTACAATTTAATGTTTAGATTTAATTACAGAAAATATATCATTATATAGAAAAAGAAAAACCCTATTGGAGTTAAACTGAGCATACATAAAGCATTTTATTTATGACAAAAAAAGCCGGACACGATGCAATTTATTCTCCCTTGTGTTCCACGCTCCGGCATACAATTCCTCAATTTGTTCAGCAAAATATCATCATGCCCTTTTCCCGCGGGCCCTTTAAAATATTGAAAAGCAGCGCAGTAATTTCGCGTTTGTTATGTTAATAAAATTTAATTTATGGCGGAGTCGCCGGGCTACCCCCCAGAAACACTAACCTGTTGCACTAAAAATATTTTCACGTTAATTTGCAATGCTGATTTTATTTCGTGCGGTTTTATCAGTACGCGCGTTTCTCACCTTTTACGTGCGGATTTGTGTTTTAAGGTTTTCTTTTTCTTTTTAAAGGGTGGGTATACATCAGGGTCTAATGGTTTTCGGTGCGGTCGGATTGAAAAGTGCCCAAGCATTTCGGATGCGATAACATAAATCGGGCTATTTATAATAGGGTGGAGGGTCGCTGAGATAAATAGCTCAAGGGATTTATATTAATAATTCTTTTCGACTTTTCTTTTATAGAAAATATATCAATATCTTCATCCTAATATCACTTATTACGTTTTACAAAAAATTATGATTTTAATTTATCATAATCGAGTATCGTTATTTTGTTAAATGGTAAATAGCTTCTACAGTGAAACTTTTAAATTATATATTTTTTTAACCTCTAAAAATGACTTGTATCAGAGCTGGGATGAATCCTCAAAAACAGGATTCGAATCACGAATCCGAATCGCCTAATATGATTCGAATCACGAATACTCGAATAAAGGATTCGTTAGTGAAAAATATGATTCGAATCAAAGATTCGAATCCTCATTTTTGAATCACGGATACAAATCATTTAGAAATAAATTTGAATCTATTATTTGCAACCAGTAATATTTCATTCCATTAGTTTCTATTAACAAAAATGTTCATTTATCGACTAAATATCTGATTATATAATGATTTTAATTAATGCTGATATATTTATTTATTTATTTATTTATTTAACGAAAATATCTTTACAAACATAAAATTAATATTAATACAACAAAGAATTGAAAAATAACGTACTGAAGTAACACCAATTACATTTCCCCATAACAAAATGAAGGACTTAAACTAAATGAAAATTAAATCCAGATTAACGACCACTACCGCCCTACGAAAGCATGAATAATTAGCGGCAAATAAGTCAAAATTTACTGAGGGTAGTAAACAATTGGCGGTGCGGGTTAATCTGGACAACGGGTTGTTCCTAACGTACGTAGCACGATGCAATTTCTCTTTAAATAAGATTTGCTGTCTTATTGAAGGTCCCGATCTTTGGTGCCAAAAATCAAGACCTGCCAACAGCGCGGGACAGCAAATATACCCGTTTATTAATTTATACAAAAAACACATATCAAAATAATTTCTGCGGGAAAGTAACGTCGATAAATCTAAATTAACTCTAAACAAACTATAGTTAAGTTGTGGATTCAATATATTCATCCTATACGCAACACGACGTGGGAATTTTTTCTGGACCATCTCCAATGTATTAACCAAATAGGTTTGATGAGGATGCCATATTGTTGCAGCGTATTCTAAACGTGGCCGAACCAAGGTGCAATACAAAAGTCTCAAGGTGTCAGTATTAAAGTCAGAACCAATTCGAGAAATGAAACCCAACATCTTGTAAGCTTTATTGGTTATGGATAATATATGCGTCTTAAATGACAAGGATTTCTCAAATATCACACCCAAGTCGTTTATGACCGAAACCCGTTCCAAAAGTATATTATCGATACTGTAATTATTGTGACTATATTTAAAGATAGCTTATTATTTGAACACCACTCATTTAAATAATTTAAGTCCTCTTGAATATTATTGGAATCGTAAATAGATCGTACGGAATGAAATAACTTTAGGTCGTCTGCATATAACAAGTATTTGCAGAACTTTAAGCCGTTGGGGAGGTCATTTACAAACAAGTTAAATAAGATTGGACCAACATGGGAGCCTTGGGGTACACCAGAGGTAGCTTTGATTTTAGTTGAAATACAATTACCTAGTTTGACCATTTGATATCTGTCAGAAAGAAAGCTTTTTATCCATTTAACAACCTTTTCGGAAAATCCGATATAGCATAACTTTTGAATCAGGATATCATGACTCACTCGATCGAAGGCCTTGAAGAAATCAGTATAGATAGAATCTACCTGATATATGTGTTATTGAACTTCATTTTAAATCTGTGTTTTATACGCGTGGCGCATGAAGTAAAATTTCGAGTTTAGAAAAGCCTCATGAAAATTTGTCTCGGGTCGCTGCGCGACCCTCGACAAATTTTCTACGCGGGGCTTTTCTAAACTCGAAATTTTACTTCATGCTTAGTCTGGGAGTGGACTGTCAAGATAATAATAATAATAATAATAATAATAAACAAACTTTATTTCTAAATAAATGGTCACAAAAATTATCACAATTTTGGAACATAAAAGAAATTGTGTCATAACAAAAAAAAACATACATATATAATTATATGCTGTTAAATACTCAGACAAATAACATTATGTAAATAAATTACATGCTTCAAAATATTCTTCCACACTGTATATCTCTGATTCCATGAGAAGTTTATATACCGCTGACTGGCTTTAACGAATCTAAATTCTTTATTTTGCTTGGCAGAACATTATAAAATTTAAGACACCTATGAAATGAATTTCGCTCAGATAACGTGAGTGTGTCTCGGGTACAATATATCCCTATTTCGTGTATTGTAACACTTCTCTGTGTTGGTGCTAAATTGATGTTTATTTTTAAAAATAAACATCAGACATTCATAGACAAAGACTGCAAAGACTGTCAGAACTTTATTTGCCTTAAAAATACCTCTACACGGCTGCCTGTACTTTAATGAAAAAATAGTTCGTATACATCTATTTTGTAGTACAAACAATTTCCCAATTGTTGAACTATTCCCCCAAAAAATTATCCCAAATCTTAAAATTGAGTCAAAACATGCATAATATATTGCCTTATTTGTCTCAACATTGAGATATGATTTCGTTATATTTATTATATTGCACATTCTCGCAAGTTTAGTTACCACATGGTCCACATGTAATATAATACCTAGGAATTTTATATCACTATTTAAATCAATAGTGACACCTTCTAAAACCAGCTGAGCTGGTGTTTCAATCTTTCTCTGTTTTGTTTTAAATATCATAGCCTGCGTTTTGCCCTTATTTAATTTTAACATGTTTATTTTGAACCATTCAGCTAGTTTTCCATAGAAGCGACTACTTATATTGGCTAGCTCAATATAGGTTTTCGCTGTTACTATGAAACTGGTATCATCCGCATAGTTAGATATATGTGTACTATTATCTGGTAATGATACTGTATGTATGTCATTTATATATATTATGAACATAACAGGGCCTAAAATACTCCCTTGAGGTATTCCTACGCCCTCACATCTCTTTATTTTTGATTTATAAATTCTACCATCACTCTCTATTGCTGTTCTTTGTTCCCTATTTGCTAAAAATTACCTGAACCACTTTAAAGCGTTGTCTCTTATACTATAATATTTTACCTTTTTTAGCAATAGACAATGATTGATAGTATCATAGGCCTTTGAAAGGTACAGGAATACCCCAAGTGCTAATTCGCTATTTTCAATGGCCTGGTTAATATAGTTTGTAAATTCAAATACTGCGGTATTTATAGACTTTCCTTTAATATACCCGTGTTGTGAGTTATTCATGATATTGCAACTATTCAGAAATCTCATCAGATGGTCACAGATAATGATTTCAAAAATCTTTGAAAAGGACGACAGGCTTACAGGTCTATAATTATCCATTACCTCAGCATCCCCTTTTTTATGTATTGGTTTTATTAAGGCAAGTTTTAGCTTATCAGGAAATATTCCACGTTTGAACGAATTGTTTATGATATACGCAAGCACATCAGCAATTGAGGCAATACAATATTTAATTATATTATTGCTAATCTCGTCATCTCCACTGCTTTTTTGCTCTTCATTTTTCCTACTGCACGTATAACTTCTGCCCTTAACACTGCGGGTAATAGGAAAAGCTTTTCATTATATTGTAATGACTGATCTAAATTACATGTTGGAATATCATCATTATCTGTTCCTATCTGTTTTGCTGCATTTAATAAAAAATTGTTGTAATTTTCTGAAATTATGGATGGATTACCTTTCATGATTTTATTGTTTTTTGTTTTATTTGTTATTTGGTTGTATATTCCCCACAAACACTTAGTCTTATTGTCAGCGTTCATAATTTTGTTGTCATATTTCTTACACCTTAACGTTTTAAGAAGTGTATCATATTCGTTTTTTTTTAATTTTGTACAACTGTTTGCAATTTTCATCAATTTGTGATAAAACGAAAAGAGCATTCAAATCTTGTTTACACTGTTTTAGCTACATGTCAAGATTTTCGATATTTCTAGATTTATGTCGATTTATTCACAGTTTGTTATTGTATTAAATGCAACTTTAATATTAAATAAAAACGTTTTTTTAGGAATAGAATATTCACCCATTAAGAGCCGAGCAAATTATAAAGTTAATTGTAAAAGTTAATTTTAGCTAAAATTTTGCATCTTTTTCTATGAGTTCAATGAATGATTTATTATATTACATACGTCGATTTTTTTAAAAAATAAAATATAAAATTCAAACGAGTGTTGTCCACTCCCAGACTAAGCATGAAGTAAAATTTCGAGTTTAGAAAAGCCCCGCGTAGAAAATTTGTCGAGGGTCGCGCAGCGACCCGAGACAAATTTTCGCGGGGCTTTTCTAAACTCGAAATTTTACTTCATGCGCCACGCGTAAAATACACTGATTTAAAGTGAAGTTAAAAATGCACTGAAAACCAACCCAACTTCGACATTTTTTCAAAATTAGATATTTTCTTTCGTATCCATGCTGTAAACCTTCAGATATTCGTTGTTTTCTTGTAAAAAAAACTTCGATTCCCTGTAGTCCTTCGGTCTCCGAAGACCATGGTTGGTCCTTCGAGCTGTAGCCTTGGTAAAATGTTAATAAACTTAGTAATCTAGAGTGATCCTTAAATTTGAAACTTCTAAGAACGAGTGTTGTCCACTCCCAGACTAAGCATGAAGTAAAATTTCGAGTTTAGAAAAGCCCCGCGTAGAAAATTTGTCGAGGGTCGCGCAGCGACCCGAGACAAATTTTCACGGGGCTTTTCTAAACTCGAAATTTTACTTCATGCGCCACGCGTATAAAACACTGATTTCAAGTGAAGTTAAAAATATACTATTAACGTTGGATATTTTTCATGGTTAAGTAACCAAATATGCATTCACAAATATTTGAATTATTTGAAAATTTAAATATTTATATTGAAATATGAATAATTTTGTGATTTAAATATTCATATTAGAATATTTAACTATTTGAATTAATCGAATTCGAATCCCAGCCTTAATAGCGATGATTCGAATTATTTAGGAGGATTTGAATCCGTGTATGAGGATTCGAATCTTTTTACAAGGATTCGATTCCTTTTATAACGATTCGAATCCTTTTATAAGAATTGTAATCCTTTTATAAGGATTCGAATCTTTTTATAAGAATTCGAATCCTTTTATAAGGATTCGAATCATCTACGTCTGGATTCGAATACGAATCCTTTTAAAAAATGTAACGAATCCGGATCACGAATCTGTTTTCAGTAAAGTATTCGAATACCTCTTTTGAATCCTCTAAAAGGATTCGAATCCTGAAATCGAATCCTGAATGATTCGAATCCTGCTCAGCTCTGGTATATATGTATCAATTATCAAAGTGTAAACAACACAATTTATTTTTTTCCATAATCTGCGGGTGGAAATCTAAACAAAATTCCAACTCAATTCGTAAATTATCTAAAACTTTTTGATTAGCAATTAGAGTCCCATTGAAAACTTCACACTCGCCCCCACACCTGTAAAACTTCGCATCGTGCATAATTAGCGATTTTATATGAACCGTATTTCCCCCCTGAACGTCCTACTCCCCCTAGAGGGCGAAAACGCGTCGGGCGAACTTTCGATACGGCCACCGCATGCTGGACGCGAAAAAAATATCACGCAATAATGGAATTTTAAAGTTGAATTATTCGACGCGCAAACACCGGATGGAGCGAAAAGCGCTAAAGTTTTAATTGCTGGAAAGGTATTCATAACATTGTTAAAATGAACTAGTTGTAACTTTCTGTAATAATATTAACTTATTGAACTTTTAATGTATTCGATTAAAAATCGAATTAACAAACTATAGTATATCAAGGACCGGTTGCACGAAACTTGATAAACTGGTTCAACTCTGAACTCGAGTTCAAATTGACATTAGAACAATAAGAACTGTCATTTACAACTCGAGTTTAGCTTCAACTCGAATTCAAAGTTTTTGGTGCAACTGGGAAAACATAGAATTTTTTAGTCACCCTGTACAGTAAGTTTTATCTATAACTTTAAATTACCAATTGTTACCATGTTTTCGATTATATTTATCCAAGAATATTACCCAATTTTAAATTACTGATAATTTTACGTTACTTATCATCAGAGCTGGGTCAGATTCGAATCATTCGGGATTCGAATCCTGGAATCGAATCTTTTTACAGGATTTAAAAAAAGCATTCGAATACTTTAATTAAACTGGATTCCTGATCCGGATTCGTTACATTTTTTTAAAAGGATTCGCATTTGAATCCAAACGCGAGAGATTCGAATCCTCAGAGAAGGATTCGAATATTTATAAAAGGATTCGAATACTTACAAAAGAATTCGAATACTTACAAGAGGATTTGAATCGTAGAAAATTATTCGAATTCATTGTGAGGATTAACACGATAAATTTGTTTTGTGTTTTTTTTTAATTTCTCCTTAAATCACCGTTTAATACGCGTGGCGCATGAAGTAAAATTTCGAGTTTAGAAAAGCCCCGTGAAAATTTGTCTCGGGTCGCTGCGCGACCCTCGACAAATTTTCTACGCGGGGCTTTTCTAAACTCGAAATTTTACTTCATGCTTAGTCTGGGAGTGGACAACACTCGTTCTTAAGAGTTTCAAATTGAAGGATCACTCTAGATTACTAAGTTTATTACCATTCTACAAAGGCTGCAGCTCGAAGGACCAATCATGGTCTTCGGAGACCGAATGACTAAAGGGAATCGAAGTATTTTTTACAAGAAAACAACGAGTATGTGAAGGTTTACAGCATGGATAGGAAAGAAAACATCCAATTTTTAAAAAATATCGAAATTGGGTGGGTTTTCAGTGCATTTTTAACTTCATTTTAAATCAGTGTTTTATACGCGTGGCGCATGAAGTAAAATTTCGAGTTTAGAAAAGCCCCGCGAAAATTTGTCTCGGGTCGCTGCGCGACCCTCGACAAATTTTCAACGCGGGGCTTTTCTAAACTCGAAATTTTACTTCATGCTTAGTTTGGGAGTGGAAACGCTCATTCGAAACTTCAAAGTGATTGCTTTAATAAGAACATTAAATGACTGAAAATGTTTTTAAAGATAATAACTTAGTTTTCAAAATTTTGTTAAACATTATTTGAAGTAAAACTGACATGGTATTCACAATCTGAAATGTTAAAGTTTTCCGACATTTCCCTGATTCAAGATTTTTTTTCCTGACCTTCTAATATAACTTTCTTCTGTGGAAACCCCCCAGTTTTTTAAATTGTTTTCATTGTTTTGGTCAATTTTTAAGTTGGTTTTATAAAGTTTTAAGTGTTTTGTAATTTTTATGATGATTGTTGATTTTGACTAATTTAATTAATTCATATGGCTTTTTCGTTAGTGTTTTGGTCAATTTGAATAAAATACCATGACTTTTCTCTGACTTTCCCGGTTTTAATGATAGTCAGTGAATTTTCTATTTACGTAATTTTTATAATAGAGTTCAATTTGAAGTTTTTAAAGAGTGTTTCCACTCCCAGACTAAGCATGAAGTATAATTTCGAGTTTAGAAAAGCCCCGCGTAGAAAATTTGTCGAGGGTCGCGCAGCGACCCGAGACAAATTTTCGCGGGTCTTTTTACTTCAGGCGCCACGCGTGTAAAACACTGATTTAAAATGAAGTTAAAAATGCATTATAAATCAACCCAACTTCTACATGTTTCTAAAATTGGATGTTTTCTTTCCTATCCATGCTGTAAACCTTCAGGTATTCGTTGTTTTCTTGTAAAAATAAAATTTCCTGTAGTCTTTCGGTCTCCGAAGACCATGATTGGTCCTTCGAGCTGTAGCCTTTGTAAAATGGTAATAAACTTAGTAATCTAGAGTGATTCTTCAATTTAAAACTTCTAAGAACGAGTGTTGTCCACTCCCAGACTAAGCATGAAGTAAAATTTCGAGTTTAGAAAAGCCCCGCGTAGAAAATTTGTCGAGGGTCGCGCAGCGACCCGAGACAAATTTTCACGGGGCTTTTCTAAACTCGAAATTTTACTTCATGCGCCACGCGTACAAGACACTGATTTGAAGTGAAGTTCAAAAACACACAAATACATCTATAATCAGAGTAACACAGATATTTAGTCTGTTAGCAACGATTTTCAGTGTTAATAATAAATAATTAGGTTTTGGATATTTTTGTTAAAACAACTGATAACAATATTTATATGTTAATGGTTGTAAAAAAATAATCAAATCAAATTTATTCTTAAAAGATTTGTATTCGTGATTAAAAAAAGAGGATTCGAATTTTTGATTCGAATCATATTTATCTCTTACGAATCCTTTATTCGAGTATTCGTGATTCGAATCATATAAGGTGATTCGGATTCGTGATTGGAATCCTTTTCACGAGGATTCGTCCCAGCTCTGCTTATCATAAATCAATCATGTTTTATTGAAACTAACAACATTTAAATTTTTAATTAAATCCCTGTTGTTTGCTGATATTTCGCATAGTGAAAATCCTGGCTATGCCCTTGACTAATTGTATGGTTTATTTTCAGAATTGCTGAGATGAGGGCTGTAATAATACTAGCCCTCTTGCTAATATCCGACCTGCAGTACACATCGGGCGCCACCCGGAAGGACAAAGACAGGAAAAAGGACCGGTTCAAAAGCGGTGCGAGAAACCCCTGCACCATCGAAGAACACGACGCCCCCATCCACTGCTTCTGCGACGGCGACGGCGTCCCGGGAAACGTCACCTCCGCGGAATGCTGGATCTTCTCCAGCAAACTAACCCGGGATTACGCCGTCTGGAACTACTTCTCTAGACAACCGCGAATTAACACCATGAAGATGCTCGTCCGGCCGAACGGCAACTTCAGCTTCGTGCCGACGAAAGCCTTGAGCTACTTGAACGAGCTGAAAGTTTTCGAGATAACCTACGCTTCGATCGACGAGATCCAGCCGTACGCGTTCGCCAACTTGTCGCAGTTGGTCGATTTAAAATTGACGAGGAACCAGATTGTTCAGTTGAGCGGTTTCGCGTTCGCGCATCTGCATAATTTGACCGAGTTAAATTTGGATGAGAACAGGATAGCCGAGATACAGAGGAACGTGTTTTTCGATTTGCCCAAATTACAGAAGCTTTTTATCACGCAGAATAATTTGAGTGTTATACAGGAGGGGGCTTTTAAAAATTTAGCTAAGCTTATTGAGCTCGAGTTGCACACTAATTATATAAGTGTGCTTACTAAGGATACCTTTAATGGACTCAGTGATCTCAAGAGACTGGACCTCAGCCACAACAAGATTAGCATGCTTGGGGATCTCACCTTTGCTGAGCTTTGGGTGCTTGAGGTGAGTTTACCATTAAGTGTGTATTAAAAAAGGTCTAAGTTCGTTGAGGATATTTGCAGCGTAAACTTGAAATGTTGGGTTAGTTTGATTGTTCAAACAAGATAAATTCAAATTCAAAAAATAAATAAAATAAGCTTACGCTTCTTATAGTTTGCACACTTTAAACATAATATATAAAATTACGAAAAAACTATTCGTGAAAATGCAAACAATGACATTGTTTGCATTTTCACGAATAGTTTTTTCGTAATTATATATATTATAGTTTGATTGTACTTAGCAAACCTTGTTTGGGAAAGCGAGTGAAAAAATACATTATGAAAAGATGTGGTCTAGGCAAACGAATGGATGCTACTAATCGATAAATGATTGTGCAAATGATGTAAAACTGTAACTGTAACAAATTTTAGTTTTAATTTCTAATTCAATTAACTATGATTAGCAAGGTCGCAGCAATAGATTTCCATATTTATTTCCGAGCATAATTACAAACACCCCTAAGCTTTCTGAGCATCTCATCCCTTGATTCAAAGTCACGAATCCCATCCTCCATCCTCATTTCCGCACAATAATCCTAATATCAAGATCGTGTCGCGACGCCCTTTGAGCTCCTCAACATCTCCCCTTTGTATTAATTGCACAATTTCTCGTCTGATTTACCCGACCCAGATCGTCCTTCCCCAATTTTACAGATTTTAATTCCGGACGAGTTCACGCGTCCCGCCTTGTTTAAACAAAACTAACGTAATAATGCATTCAAGTGGGTAACAATTGTTGATGGAGGTGAAGTGAATTACGAGCGACTCGGAAGCGTCCCTTCGAGTTTGGGGCGTGTAATCAACCGCGCAAGATGATGCGTTTGCTAAACACGGGATTGTTTATGGCTTTATGTAAACCCTTTGTTGTGTGGATGTGTGTGTGGGTGGGTTAGTGTGTGCGAGTAATAATTAGGGTGTTTCCCGGTTTCTGAGCTTGTATTTGCGTTCACAAATTTATTTATGCTAATTTTGGGAACATCAACGAGATATGCGAGTATAAGCCGAGTGATTTAATTTTATCGCTGAAACGTCAAATCAGTGTTGCCAAAACTAGATCGTCGGATGTCTGGAAATTTTATATTTTAAATCACTAGCTATAAGCCCGGGGAACGGGGAACTAAGGCCGAATTTAATTGGAGCTTAGATAAAATAGTGCGCTTGTAATTATAGGTAGGCAGGTGTTGTAGTTGAATAATAGTAGCAAGGGTGTGAAATGGAAGACGAGACTGCCAGACACATCCTCAGCGAATGCCCGACACTCTCGTCTACGAGAGGATCCATACTGGGTGAAAGATGACCGACGATGGACATCGTCAGGGAATTGCCCACCTCAGTAATACTGGACTACCTAGACAAGGTGGGATGGTTAAGCTGAGGATGGTGACCCGTAGTGGGAGGCAGCACAATGGGCCTAATGAGATGTAAGTGCAGTGCAACAATGCGCATTCCCCCTTATACCAGATATCAGCGGTCTAGGACGTTTCATCGCTGCCGATTCATCGCCACCGATTCATCGCCACCGATTCATCGCCACCGATTCATCGCCACCGATTCATCGCCGCCGTTCCATCGCCGAGCCAGTTCATCGCCGACCGTTTCATCACCAGGCCTGTTCATCGCCAATATTTTTATAAAATAAATTTTGAAAATAAGATCATATCTAATGATAAAATTTCAAATATTACCCAATTCTGGAAATTGTCCACTAATTTAATATTAGGTTTTATAACCAAGTAATCGTTACTCAAACTTAATAAAAATCGAATGATAATGCTGTCATTTTTTGATATATGTCATTGAGTGCAATTCAGATTAAGGTTTACTATTTGCAAGTATGGAAACACAAATTTTGACCAAAAGAGGGAAAGAAAAGTTTATCCACGGAGGACATATGTATATTTTTGACAAAAACAGTAAGTCTGACCAACTTTGGCGGTGTGACCACGTAGGACGTTGTGACGCCAGAATATACACAAAAAATGGAAATGTTATACATTAATTATCCTAACCTATCCTAGCTTTTTTTTTTATTTTGGGTTTTACGTCAGCTATTTCCGCTGCTAAGGCCAATCATGACGCCGGAGATTAGGTCTACAGCTATCCGGGAATTTTGCCGAACCCGGTGGGAGTTCCAACCCACCGGTAGGGATCTTTAACGTGCACGCAACATCCAGGCAGTACACGGGTCCTACATGCATTTAACGTCATATCCGAGAAGACGGAGTGTTTGGCATTTTTATCCTAACCTATATAAATGCAGACAACTTGTTAGGCCGGTATTTGAACCCCGGTCCGTGGCGTGGCAGTACAACACTCTAACCACTACACCACCAAGCTGCCCAACCTTTTTTTTTTTTTTTTTGTAGAGGGAAAAATCTGTACGACAGACACCACGTCGCCAGGTTGACGTGGTAGTGTGGGGATGGCTGGATAGTCTGGCCGACCCACTAAAAAACCCCCTTTACCGATGTTGAGTCCTCCCTCGGAACCGGCCTAGGGCATTACCTCGAGGAAGGTCGGTAGCGGCGTACGTTGCGTTTCCGTCGCGTAGATGTTGCTGGCTTTCCACTTATAGTTCGACTCCAATAATAAAAAGTGCGAGTTCACTGCACAAGCGTCCTTTCGCCTCACCATATAGTTTACTAAGCGTCCTTTCGCAACACTCGTTTCAAACCTAAGCGTCTTTTCGCGTCACTTCTATCACCGGTTTATCACGACACCCTTTCGCTTCACAGATACATGTTCGTCAGGTCACCGCACCAGCGTCCATTCACCACACATTTCACCTCAGTCCAGCACAATTTCAGCCTCGATCCTTCGGTTTTCGTCGTCCTTTTTGCGGAGTACGGTTTCCGAGAATGATGCCAGGGCGTCCCACTTGACTTCCGTTTCCAGGATGTGTGGAATTATGGTGTCGGCGTTCACTTCTCCTCCCAACACGACGCACATAGCAGCTCTCTCTTCCATCCACTGGGGACACTCCGTGAGTGTGTGTTCCACATCGTCCACCGCTGCATCGCAGTGCAGGCATGTCTCGCTCGCCACTTTACGAATTCGGCCAAGTAGGCCTGGAAGCACCCGTGTCCAGATAGCATCTGGGTCATCCAGTGCGTCGTAGACCCATGCCGCCTGTTAACCCACAGTTCGATGTCCTTCACCAAGCGCTTGGTCCACCCGCCTTTATGGTCCTCGTCTCTCTCCCACCTCTCCTGCCAGCTCCGCATCGTTTGGGCACGTGCCTCCTTTTTGCAGTTCGCCTGTTCTGCGCCTGCCTTTAATTCGGTATGGATTGTCGCCCGTTCCCTCAGCATGAGGTCTGCTGGGACCAGAGACGCCAGAACTTCAACCGCTGTCGTCGAGACCGTACGGTACGCCCTAGTTATTCGCAAGGCTCCAATGCGTTGCGCCCCTCGCAGTCGTTCCCTGTTTCTGGCCGTCTCTAGACAGCCGCTCCAGGCCGGTGCTCCGTATAACAATTTTGATCGTGCAACACAGGCCAGCAATCGCCTGCTCGCCTCTGACGGCCCTCCGATGTTCGGCATTATTCTCGCCAGTGCCCTCTCCGTCCTTGCGGCCGATGCCGCTGCCTCCACCACCTGTTTGCTGTGGTTAGTGTTGGCTTCCAGTATAATTCCCAGGTACTTGGCCTCCTTCCGCACTGGGACTTCCGTTCCCAGGATCGTTATGGTCTCGTTGCGGTTTCTCCCTGCTCTCCTGGTTGATAGACACACAGCTTCCGTCTTTTGGGGGGCTAGTTCCAGACCCATCTCCTCCAGGCAGTCTGCAATCCTAGAGGTGGCCGAGGCTGCGTTGACCTTTACGGCCGTCATATCCCTGTGTGTTACCACCACAGCCAAGTCGTCGGCAAAGCCGAAAAGCTGAACTCCCTCTGGAAGCTTGAGTGCAAGTACGCTGTCGTATACAAGATTCCAGAGCAGGGGCCCCATAACTGACCCCTGCGGTACCCCTCCGGTCACGCTCAACCTATCCTAGCCTATCCTAGCCTATCTTTACCTATCCTGACCCATCCAAACCTAACCTAACCTATCCTGACATATCCTATAGCAATTGGCCTGGTGATGAACTGGCCTGGCGATAAACTGGCTTGGCTATGAAACAACCGGCGATGAACTGGCCCGGCGATGAACTGGCCAGGCGATGAACTGGCCAGGCGATGAACTGGCCCGGCGATGAAACGTCCCATTCCCAGATACCAGATACCAGTCGCAAGGGTAGAAGGGGGAAATTGATGTTGTGATCATGGTTGGGTGCTTAAGTCGAATGGTTGTTGTTGTTGGAGATTAAAATGTTGTTAGGGTAGTGGAAAATAGTAGATGGAGGCCGCAGTCCTTATATTTCAAAGACTCTGTAGCTCGCTTCGCTCACACCTGGCCCACTTAACTCGCCGTCGCTCGCTTCGTTCGCAACAAAGTTTAACAAAAGTTAATAGTTTTGTTAAACGAAAAGAAGAGTAGACGCAGCACTCGGCTGCTGCCTTGTTCTGCGGGGTGTGACGCCTGTGTAACGCCTTGTTCTGCGTGTAACTGAGATGCAGTCATAAAAATAGTGTGTTATACTGAGTTAAAGTGTTTGATTTTATTTAATGAAATATTAATATGTAGGTCAAGTACAAGTGATGTTTCAGCCAAGTAAGGTTATTACAGCAAACTTTTAGTGAATGTGAAAGTTTGAAGGAGACATTTTGGAGATTTTTTACTGATCACATCAATATACGTTTTATATGTTACGTGTTATAAATCATATTTTCAATATTCACCCCTAAAGTGAAAACCATGAATAGAATTACCCTTTCACAGAAGGGTTTATAAAATTAGTCGAAAATCACTGTCCCACATCACTCACACATATCCGAAACAGGCAGCCTGAGCGGAGTTTCCCTACATTATTAAATTCTCACCTAGAAATCCTCTCCCCTAGAGAGCCGACGCCCGCGCACTTCCCTCATTAAGCCGCCGTCGACGTTAATCCGTCCCTTTTCATATTAGCCGAACTAGTCTAAGGGCACGTCAATCACACAACGGGACTCTCAACTAAAGCAATTAAAAGCCCGAAAACGTTCGCAGCGAGGGACGGACGAAAAAAAAAATGTGTACAAGAGTGTAAGCAAGTTTTGACGCGGGACTTATTACCGCAGACCGAATTACAACTGAAAGTCGGGAGGGGAATTTTCGTGAAATGTGCGTGCCCAGGAATTTCGTCCCCGCTTTTTTTTTTCTCTCGTTAAGCCCGGGTTTTACAAGTTCTGACAGAGTTTTCTGTACTAATAAGGCACATGATGAGCAATTAGTGTGTTCACTGAAATAGTCGAAAGACTCGTAATTAGTGCAAATTATATAGGCAACAAAAAATGAAATCACCCGCTTGTTGATAGTGATTGTAAATTTACCGACTTTTTTTATATACAGGGAGTTTTTCTTTTAAGTATACATATCCCAATTGTATGCTGTTTTGAATTTTTGAAATTTTCAGCTATTCGTTCTTTATTTAAAATAGTTTTTAAATCTTAATACGAGTGTTTTCCACTCCCAGACTAAGCATGAAGTAAAATTTCGAGTTTAGAAAACCCTGAAAATTTGATTTGGTCGCGTAGCGCGTAGCGCTACGCGACCAAACCAAATTTTCAGGGTTTTCTAAACTCGAAATTTTACTTCATGCGCCACGCGTATAAATCACTGCTTTCAAGTAAAGTTCACTTGTTCACAATATTTCAGCGGTTTCAGTGTTTAATACGCGTGGCGCATGAAGTAAAATTTTTAGTTTAGAAAAGCCTGAAAATTTGGTTTGGTCGCTCCGCGCTTCGCGCTACGCGACCAAACCAAATTTTCAGGCTTTTCTAAACTAGAAATTTTACTTCATGCTTAGTCTGGGAGTGGAAAACACTCGTTCAAAGCTTCACATTGAACTCTTAAATAAAAGCGTGTGCATGTGTATCCCTAAAATAAAAATTCCCTCTATGTATATTTAAAAGAAAAATACGCTGTATAGAATATCTTTATTTAGACAATTACAACACAATAAAATAATACATATATATTTATTTATTTTTATACAATATAAAGTTAGTCTGCTTTGTCTACCATGTCTTGAATTTAATTTATTTGAAAAAAATGTAATTGAGTGCTAAGCTTGTGAACTGTCTTAATGAACGGAACAAATACATTGATGTATAGTGAGAAAAGGATGTTTATATTTAGGATGGATATTTAGGTTTCTAGAAATACAGAATTTGCTTAGGAGTTCTAGCTTATCAGTGTTTGCAGCGAATTTTGCGCTGAGGGTTAATATGCGTTGGGAGATTGATGTAACTTGGGTAGTTTCGTACAGGATGCTGTTTAAGGGATTATGGAGAGGATTTGTTCGGTGTCTAAGTTTTGTGAGGATTCGTCAGGCTGATCTTTCGGTGACTTGGGTATGGTGTGAAATTAAAGGATGGATATGAAGGAATAAAATTGCACCGTAACCTAACGAGGGCCGGCTTATCGTTTTATATATTTTAACTGCTGTTTTTATAGCAATGCCTTCTTGTTTATACGTCAAAGATCAAAAATGCCTAACCCTTGTTTTGATTTTGGTTTTGATGGATTTGATATATGGAAGGAAGGAAAGTTTTGAATCAAATTCGATGCCTAGGTGTTTACAGGAATGGGATGGAAGAATTGTGGTGTTATTGATTACTATTGCAGGACATCTTGGAGTGATTTTATAGTTAGGGATGAATAAGTTGGTTTTGGAATCATTTAATTATATTCGCCATTTTTTTGCACTATTCTTGTATGGAATCAAGAAAGTCTAACAGATTTTGGAATTTTCAAAGCGTTGAAGCGTGGGAGATAAGGGCAGTGTCTTCAGCAAAGAGGAGAGCGTATTTCGTTGGATTAAAATAGGACGGGTTGGGATTGAATATGTCATAGCAAAATATGTTGTAAAGTTGTGGGTATAGAAGAGAGCCTTGCGGAACTTCTTGTAGGAGAGGGAATGAGCGAGATACAGTTTGACGGATTCTTACTTTACAGGATCTATTTGTTAGGAATTGGAAAATAAGGATTATTAGATGCTTTGGGATGCTAAGGATGTAGCATTTGTATAAGAGGAAAAGATGCCAAACCGTGTCAAAAGCTTTAGTTATATCAAGAACGCGATAGTTGTTATTTGACCTTCTAGATGCATGGTTTGTATATTGGAGGTTAAAATGAAAAGAGGTAGTTTAGTTGATTTTTTGGAGAGAAATCCAAATTGGTACTAGGGGATGGAATTTATGGATAGCTGTAGGAGGTTTTGTTTAATGAGGGATTCAAACTATTTACCTAATACTGGGAGAAGTGTTTTGGGTGACTTTTTTATTTACCAGTATTCGTTAAATTTATAAATCATAACATGTTTTATTTACCGAATAATCACAGTATTGTTGTTTTAAGGGTAGAAGTCATTAAGTGCGTGGACAATTAATAGCATAAGTAGATGACGTTAGCCGGTACGGGGACAATTCATTCCCTTCCCGGAAGTTCCGGTTTCCACTTCCGGTTTCCGGTTTCCGGTTTCCGGTTTCCGGTTTCCGTTTCCGGTTTCCGGTTTCCGTTTCCGGTTTCCGGTTCCGGTTTCCGGTTTCCGTTTCCGGTTTCCGTTTCCGGTTTCCGGTTTCCGTTTCCGGTTTCCGGTTTTCGTTTCCGGTTTCCGTTTCCGGCCGGATGTAGATAAGATAAGGGGTTTCCGTTTCCGGTTTCCGGTTTCCGGTTTCCGTTTCCGGTTTCCGGTTTCCGGTTCCGGTTTCCGGTTTCCGTTTCCGTTTCCGGTTTCCGTTTCCGGTTTCCGGTTTTCGTTTCCGGTTTCCGTTTCCGGCCGGATGTAGATAAGATAAGGGGTTTCCGTTTCCGGTCGGATGTTGATTAGATAAGGGTTTCCTGTTATACAGGATGTAGATAAGGGTTTCCTGTTATACAGGATGTTGATAAGGGCTTCCTGTTATACAGGATGTAGATAAGGGTTTCCGGTTATACAGGATGTAGATAAGGGCTTCCTGTTATACAGGATGTAGATAAGGGCTTCCGGTTATACAGGAAGTAGATAAGGGGTCCTGGCTGGTAGGAGAAGGTGGTGGGAGAAAGTGGTGGAAGGTGTGTGCGTTGAATATACATTGTCGCAATAATGCAGTTTACAAATACGGAACGAGAGCCTCTAATGGATCGCATTAACAGTGCCATAGAAGCATACCACGAAAGTAAATTAACCTCCGAACACTTAAAATATTTACCAGAATATTACTTGAAGAGGTTGGAAGGTCTGGAGCTTTTAAACATCTGGCCATTTTTACCGCCGAGCTTCAGGGACAAGGAAAGATTACCCTGTTTTGAACACTACAATACGGGAAGGACCCACATCGATGGACCACCCTCACCAAAATATAAGTGTCATCAGTGTTTGAACACATCGAAAATTTCATTCCCAGGCAGTGAGAACTCCACATAGCAGACATTTCATTCCCAGGCAGTGAGAACTCCACATAGCAGACATTTCATTCCCAGGCAGTGAGAACTCCACATAGCAGACATTTCATTCCCAGGTGGTGACAACTTACCGACAGTTAAAATGAATTATACCAATAATTCCTCAGTAGCGTCAGATGAAAACATCACACAGCATTTATGGGTTCCGTTTTGGTCGATAATTGTTGTAATTATATTTATTATTATTTATACAATATTACATTTATGTAAAGGTTATAAAAAATAAATAATTTTAAACATATTTTATTTTAAATTCTCCCTACATTATAATAATTTATCACAGCTATTAAATACAGTTCGGTGTGAATGTGTTCCATAAATAAAATGGTGATCCTTAAAAGGACCGTTTTTAATCCACGGTTGTTAATGAAAAATATTTTGGGTGAAGGAGGTGATGTATAAAAAAATAATTTTAAGGATATGGAGCTGCCGCAATATCTATATGTCCCCAGGCTAGAGTTTCGATACCGTCTTTACATATATAACGCTTATCATCGTGAGGTGATAGGGCCAATTTATTTTGACTGTTTGAAAAAATAGTATGTTTAATAGAGCGGAATAAATTTTGTTTCCGAGTGATGGTGACAGAATTGTTTAAACAATTTTTGTAATCATCACCCGAAATATCCTTGACCACCACATTTTTCTTAACCCCCTTCGCCTTCTTGGACCAATCACCCTCGACGTTATTGGCATACATTTTAGCCCTAAGCCCCACAAATTCCTCCATAATTTTGCCCCCATTTTCATCCTTCATCAAACCTAAAACGGCCTTATTTTGCTGTGGGATACCATACTGATTGTGTGGGTCAAAATTACTTGTATCAAATTTTGTTAAGTCCTGCTTCATATCAGCAAAAACGTCCTCAGTATCAATTTTAAGTGTCAAACTATCTGTGTCCATATAACATAACCTCACTTTATTACCATATTTGAACTTTAAATAGTCGTAATAAAAATCGTACATTAATAATTTACTAAGATCTAAAACGGAAAAACCGATATAAATGGGCTTGTTGTAAACAGCCTTCAATCTATCTAATTGGATCGCTACCAAATTTTCGGTGAAAATTGAACAAGAGTTAAAGTTTAATTTTGCAATTAAACTCTCAGCACCTTTACGATGACCGATATCCTCCCAATGATTCACCAATTTTACATCTACACGCATATCAATGTTTTCCATAGTCTTGCCAAAAACTGAATTATTCATCAATTTGTAAAAATCTTTTTCGAAATCGTTTTTAGCATTTTGACGCATGGCAGTATTTAAATCAATATATTTCTTCAACCAATCCGATTGTTTGAAAGAAATTACTCGGTGAATTTTAGTTAATTTTAACCCGTTACGTAGAGCCTGTTTTAGGTTACGATAATGAATAATGTACTTTGATTTATTATTTAAATTTGTAATTAATTTAGTGTTGACAAATTTAGAAGTGGGAGGCACAACGTTTTCCGCAAGAAAAGGTAGATCGTTGTGTAGATTATGGATATTTTCTGGATACTCAATGTCCACCTCCAAAAAGTATCCCGTTGGTGAATCATCGGGCACATTTAAAACATTAAAAGTCGCAATTTCCATCGCGCTTAACCACTGAAAGTCCGCGTATGGCAACATCTGAGACATAGCCCATCCATATAAATTGTTTGCGTCCCAGTACGTCAGATATGTGGAGGATTTTTCAGCATTAAATTCAGACATGTACTTGTTATTCGCTAGAGCGTAACGTAATGAGCATTGACTTATACCCCCACGAATACCTTTCCGAATAAAATGATGCATGTCCAAGTCCGTAAGTAGTTCTAATTTAATATCTGTCAGTTTAAGCATAGCATCCCACGACAAGCCAGGAGCTGTGTAATAGTGAGCGGGATCCAAATTATATGCGTTCAAACAAACATCGCGAAAATTTTCAAAAATATCTGTTAATAATAAAACATCTGTTTTTAAGTATAGATCCGAATATTCCTGGAGATTTTGACAATTAAATTTTGACCAAACGTTTTCAGCATGCTCATACTCCGCAACAGTAATATCTGCGTTTGTTAACGAGTTAAAAAATGATTTTTTAGGCGGTAATTCTGTTTCAGCCAATTTAGAAAAATCATCCATATATTGATATGGAAAAACGCCCTTCTTTGTTAACAATTCAAAATGTTCTTGATTAGGAAAATGTGTGCGAACTGTATTTAATTGGTTCATGTTTAAATTTTTAGCCAATTTTTCTAAACTTGACGCCATGAATCTAAAAGAATCTAAAAATCTTAACTTAAAATATATATCCCGATCAATGCCTCGTTTATCTGTATATTTATCGACTTTAATTGACTTTGAGAAAGAAATGTATTTCTCCTTATTTTGAGGGATTATATCAATTTTATCCGTATCTAAACCAAATTCTTTAATAAATAGATGGGAATCGTACCCACTTAAATTATGGAAAAATATAGGTAGAAATGTCGGGAGTTTATAATTCAAATTGCATTTAGAGTGGGCGGCTCCAATAAATTTTCCCGTCAAGTGACAATGATCTTTAACTTTGTCACACACTTGAATTTTTTTATTACAAATATGACATTCTGTCGAAGAGTTAAATAAATATTGTTCTTCTGGAGTTAATTTAGATATTTTAATTATCGGCTTTAAATGTTGATCATAAATTAATTTCGCATCTTCGCTCAATTTTTCCATGAAAACTTTAGGGCAGTCCAAACCAGTATATGTAAAAAATTTATTTAAGTTTTGATTAAAACTACATTTAATGTAATAAGCAAAACTATACGGAGTATGAATATGTGTAGAGTAAGTATAAGATTTTTGTGGATCCGGTTCACAGGTTTGAATCGGGATGAGAAGAGATTCAAAATCAGCATAAACTACAAATGGTACCCGCATTTTAGAATTGAAATTTGAAAATGATAATAAATTTCCTGGTATCATGTCACCATTTTTATTTTTTATTAAATTGGTGGTTGGCATTACTGTATAGACTTTATTACAGTCATATTGAGAGTGAACCAATAACGCGTTCTCGGTAGAGAAAAACGTCAAACACCCATCACATAAGAATTTTTCGTGCTCATGGCTAGACACTTGGGATGATACGAGTCTGGACATATCTTTAATCCAGACATAATGACTTTTTAATCCATCCTCGATGTAGAGGAGGTTAACATGTCTGTCGCGCTTGGATTTTGTAAAATAAATCGGCCCTACCACCTCGTGGACATGTTTTTCAACGTTAAACTCCAACCCGTACACATTGATTGAAATATTATTAGAAATTTCAAATTTTGAGATTTGTTTTAATTTAAATGGTAGCTCCATACCCATCAAATTTAACACCGTACTGTAATGCGGATAAGAAGAGGGACGATGTGGAGCGTTTCCGTGGGCAACTGGATACAGTGCTGACGTCACTGACCACGCGAAACAGGCATCATCATTGTTTTTGATGTTAATACATGCTTGCTTCTTTTTGATGTTGGGTGGAAGATCTATGTATGAAGAGCCGCGGATGGGGGTATACTTATTGATGTTCACCTCCAGGTGGGACACCTTTATCAAGGCCCATCCGCTGTCTCGCTCCTGCAAGCGACAAAAAGCGCTTATAAATAAATGCGTACATTAATTAAATCAATGATTTTTACAATAAACAAATATTTTAGAAAACTTACTTGGAACTCTTCACTCTTTGTTAGCACGATGTTACACAAATTCTCGTATACCTCCTCCAAGTCGTCGGTTGGGGTTACCACCACGAAGCGGGTGTTGAAGGATTTTAGATCCGGTTGACACTCATCACCGGGTTTGGTGTACAACCCAAAGAGCTCAATGTTGACCTTCAACACCGTGTGCAGTTGACGTTCCACTAGACGGATAAACTTCTCTTTACACTTCTCGAGAAATGTTGGGATGTCAACCTCTTCATCCTCCATGACTTGAAGGGCATAGCTGGCGATACGGTTCTTAAAGGCCGACATAAGTACCTTCACTCCCTCATCGTCATAGCGCGCAATATTGTTAATATGTCTCTGGGACCTCGAGTGTCCCGCAAGAAGTTGGGGTGTGGCAAATTCCTCTTGACATTGATTACACCTTAACAGTTCAGCATGTTTAGGTGTGGAGGCACTAGTAGAGGGATTCACATTCTTCCTCTTTGGTGTAGGGACACTTTCACTGGGATTCACATTCTTCCTCTTTGGACCTCTTTTAAGTGCTAGAGGTATTTGTTTTTCCGGATGAAATTTTTTTGTATGTTTCACTCTATTAAAGTTCTGAGCGAACGTTGCAGAACAAAACTCACACGGAAACATTTTATTAATACTATTATTGACGAACGGAACCGTACTAGTGTTCTTAGCAAACTGAATAGCTTTTAAGTTGGAATCACATTATATATAATGTGAGAATAGGTGGTGGTGGAGATTAATTTTTATCATCAACGATTAGATGGAAGTTGTGGTGGAGATTAATTTTTATCATCAAAGGAAATTCGAGATTATGTGGATGTTGTGGTGGAGATTAATTAATATCAGCAACGGAAATTCAAGATTATGTGGAAGTTGTGGTGGAGATTAATTTTTATCATCAAAGGAAATTCAAGATTATGTGGATGTTGTGGTGGAGATTAATTTTTATCATCAACGATTAGATGGAAGTTGTGGTGGAGATTAATTAATATCAGCAACGGAAATTCAAGATTAATCTTGAATTGTTGTTGATATTAAGAATGCAATCACCACCTCCACCTATTTTCGCAATATATAATGCGATTCACACTTGAAAGGTATTCAGTGTTACGATTAAGTTTGTACCAAGCAAAGAAAAAAATGTGTGACGAATTTACCGAGGGTACGAGGTGTGGGGAATGCCCAATTTGCTTAACAAATTGGGTAGGATTTGCATTGAAGTGTGGACATTTATTTTGTGGGGGTTGCATCGCGAAAATCCGTAAGTGTGCGATCTGTCGGAGACGGATCTACCGTGAAAACGTGCTGAGGATTTATTTGAATAATTCCAGCCCGAGTGCGTCTTCAACAGATCGCACACTTACGGATCCTACTCCATCAACCTCCACAAGTACGGATCCTACTTCATCAACCTCCACAAGTACGGATCCTACTTCATCAACCTCCACAAGTACGGATCCTACTCCATCAACCTCCACATCAACTCCGCTCGCCTCAACATCTTTTGCTACCACGCCAAGAACTCCACAAAACCAGAATGTCCAGGACTGGGAATTTGGGTGGTTGGGGAGGAGGCTAAGGGAGCGAAGAGTGGCAGAGAGGGGGAGGAGGCTAAGGGAGCGAAGAGTGGCAGAGAGGGGGAGGAGGCTAATACAAAGACAAAGATGGGAAGAGTGGAGGGAAGAGTGGATAAGTCAAAGACGAAGATGGTTAGATTGGAGGAGGGGATACTTAGGGATGGAACCGTACATATCCGAAGATCCCTACATATCCGATAATGACACTAATGACACGGAGATTGAAATTTCGGACGATGAAGGGATCTTTGATGCAGACACGGAGATTGAAAATTCGGATGAGGAACCAACGGCACCATTAGCACCAACGGCCCCAGTAGCGCCAACAGCTCCAGCTGATGATGGTGATGACAGTGATTGGTAGTTCCAAATCATTAAAAACGGTCCTTTTCAGGACCAACAATTTATTTATGAAATATATTTACATTGCAAGCCAACGGTCTACGTATTAGTTTTAATCACTAACATTATTTTTTAACTATTAGGGGAGATGTGAGTAATACTAAATAATAACAGTAGAGTATTTTAAAATATTTTATTGAGTAAGTTTCTTAATTTCAAAATCAATACAAATTTTATTAAAATGTATATGCAAACATTCCAACATCAAAAATGAATTTTGTTTATGCTTATAAATAGAAATCCATTTTAACACATTTTTATATAATTCATTACTATTTGAATCCTTTGTACAAGATAATAAAATTGAACAATAATATGAATAAAATTGTAACGCTTTTAAATTATTCAATTTGCATGTAATAAGTTGTTTCAAACACATCAAATTACAAAATGTTTCTTCCGATATAATAACACTCAACTCCCTCTGCTCAATCCATATAGCCATAATATTTTTATATTCATTCTTGGTAATCTTGTGATCTCCAATGGTGATGGGCCTTTGTAAATTATTCTGGTTGATGTTCATAAATTGTAGCCATTCCTCCTCAGTGAAGAAGATACATGAATGAGCGCCCCAGATTTTCACAACTGGAATGAATCCTAGGGCTGGGCTTATTCCGATGCTCACGCTCTTTGTAGCTGATTTGTTTAGAGGATATGTTGATTGACCCAAAAGTGTTAATTCAATCTTGAACGCATTATCGTAATTTGAAATTTGATTGTCAATGACATCATTGAAAGTTATTTCTTGATTTGTAGCAGACATCGTTGAATGATTCTGGACAACTAATATTTGATTGAAAATGTGTGCTTTCGTTGAATGATTCTGGTAAACTAATATTTTATTACAAAAATGTGTGCTTATATAGCGATAGTCTTATCTACATCCGGACCCTTATCTAACCACAAACTCAAACATGCCTAAACTTGTTCAAACCAGTTCAAACTTGTTCAAACCAGTTCAAACTTGTCAAGGTTAAACTTGTCTGTCTTTTAAAACAAAATATTGAATAATGCTTTAATAAAAATTTAAAAAATTATTTTCATCTAAATATCCAAACTGATGTAAATATTTATTCACATCAATTTCAGAACTTGCATTGATAAAGATTAAAAGCGTGATTAATTTGATAAACATCTTGTTGTGTTGAAGGTTAATAGAAAAACTGATAATAATTACCATCATTAAACATATTTTTAATAATACAAACATTTACATTTATGTAGTTATAATACATTTGACTTATCTATCCAGCTATTTTGCGATTTATCTAATCCTAACCACTTGACGTACACTTTATTTCCCTTTTTCCTCAGCACTTTTTCCACTAGGTAAACATCCTTATGTTTAGTTTTTAAAAGTTCTTCAGCATAAAACGCCCCCTGGATTGGATCCCCCGAACTATCTTCTAATAGGTAAACGGTTGGATTTGAAACTTTTACATGTGCTATTTTAAATAATTCAGTTGTCCAATTCGGTGTGTAGCCTTTATTAAATAATGCTTTTTGTTTACTAATACGGACGATATCACCCACTTTAAAAATCTTCTTTCCTGCTACTTTGATATGTGAGTAAATTGTTTTTAACAACTGCTTCTCCTTATCTTTCGTGACATCACAGGGTCGCATTCCAGTTGTACTGTGTTTCCGATTATTGTAATTGGACGTAATTTCACTTAAAACATCTACCCATTGATACTTTCCACGCAAACTAAATGCGCGATAAAGATGTTCTTTTAAAGTTCTTATCACACGCTCTGCCATTGCGGCTTTCATGATTGTGTAAGTAGAATAGTGGTTAATTCCGTTGCTGTGCATTACCTTCCTAAAATGTGAGTTGTAGAATTCATTTCCTTGATCAGTTTGCAAGTTTGTAGGCGTTCGTCCATCTTTTAAAATATTTTTAAATGCATTAGCCACATTTACACCAGATTTATCTTTTAACGGAGCGGTCCATAGATATTTTGAGAAACAATCAATCACTACTAATATGAATTTAAAACCCTTGTTTTCTCTTGCATAAAGACCAAATTCGGCTAAATCTGCCTGCCACAAATCGTCTAATCCTTTGATAATTGTCCGTCGTCGTGGGAATTTTTTTCTTGCAGGTTTATGTAATTCTTTTACAACATCACTTTTTATCTTGCTCATCCTCACCTCTGTCGAATTATATGTATGGAATCCAATTAATCCCAAACAATACTGACGATTTGGATCGAGATCAATGGGAGGGTTTACCAAGTAAATCAAAATCTATCTTAGGCAGCTTTGGGAGTTTAGGTGATATTGAATGATGCACTGATGCTGGTGTGTCCGCATGTGGTATCGAAGTATGACTAATATCTATATGTTGTCGTTTTAATGCATCAACAAGTTCAGACATTCGTGTAAATGGATAAAATCTACTATTCATTTGCTCTACACTTCGAGATTGTACCAATTTTTTATATTCCTTCAGATCATTGTTTAGCATGGTGATATTTTTGGACAGTTCATCTGTCGTCGTTCTAAGTTCTACTAGTCCGGATCTAGTTTCTTCACTTAATGTGTATTTAAGTTTGTTTAATTTATCTTGAAATTGTTCAGATTGTTCAGTATTGTATTTAAAAAGATTATTTTCAAATGTTTCAGTATTACTTTTAATAAGATTTCCAAGTTGCTCAATTTTATTATAATTGCTTTTAATAAGATTTTCACTTTTATTGAAAGTTACGTTGAGTTCATTTAATTTTGATTCAGTTTGTTTACGTTTATTATTAAAATCATTCTTGAGGGCATTATACATATTTATAGTGTTGGTTGTGCTATGATTTCTTGTTTTGCTCGCAACTGTATCCACATATTGTTTTGTAGCACAATCGTTTGAATCATCCGGATTCATGACATTTTTTAATTGTTTACTTCCAATGTCAAAATGACCATGATGTGTAATAACGAATCCAGGACCGGGAGGACCGCTAGGTCCGATCGGACCGATCGGACCGGGAGGGCCTCTATCACCTTTATAACCGGGGGGACCTGTCAGACCGTGAGGCCCGCGATCACCGGGGGGACCTGTCAGACCGTAAGGACCGGGAGGGCCTGTTGGACCGGGAGGGCCTGTTGGACCGGGAGGTCCGCGAGCACCGGTCAAAGACGTGTTGGAATGACGTCCAAACTTATCGACAGACATTATGTGAATGATGTGCAACAATTAAATTAATAAATTATATCAGCTTCTCTCAGTTCTTCCTCGATCGATGCAATTTCATTGTCGTGAGAATTATTTCCAGCTCGTCGTGATGCATGTAATAACCATAATCTTTCAATTAATTCATTAGGATCATCCCAATATGTATATCTGTGAGTTTTATTTTCTACTATTAAATTTGAATCGAAACCACGACCGCCTTTAGACCTGTGCGAGCTTGCTTCAGACTTTGATCTGTGTTGTGAATGTGGCAACAATGGTTTAATAATATTTCTATATTTGTGTGACCGAGTGCCCTGAAGTTGTTGCCCAGGATCAAAATGTCGATGTAATGAATTGGTTCTTTTAAGAATATCCACATAATTTATTCGATCTGCTTCCTTGTATGCTACAGGATCCTTTCTGAATAGTAATTCATATAGACCAGAAGTGCCGATATATCTAACTCCGTCAATGATTAAATCATTTTCATCTAAATCAATGTCAGTATTGCCAATTTTAAATTTAGCATTATCCTGATTGAAATTTATACCATGAATTGTGTCAAAGTCATCACCCCCCTCATTTATTAATTTTTCCACATATTGTCTTGGTAATGCGGCGAATTGATCCAAATATTCCCGAATTATCTTAGAATCAGGTTGAGAAATTGTTGAAATATTTTGTTCCGACGGTTCGTGTGTAAAAACGTCTCCATCATCTATAAAGTCCAACCTTTTTGGCTTTTGTTTGTATTGCGAAAAGGGAGATGAATGAGCAATCTTATCAACATGAATAATATTACTGAAATCATATTTTTCCTGGATTTTCTCATTTTCTTGTTTTATTTCTTTATTTTCTCGTTTTATATCTTCATTACTCTTAATTATTTCTTCGTTAGACTTAACTAAGCTTTGTAAAGGTTCCGTAATTGGTTGAAAAAAATTTTTCAATCTGTCATCATCTTCACTACGATTTAATTTTAAAGCCAGCACTTTTTTTCTAATATCCTTTTGAACTTGTATTAGTTTCTTTTGAATGTTGCTCATCTTAATGAATGAGCCTCTTTTCTTAATGAGCCTCTTTTCTTAATGAGCCTCTTTTCCTAATGAGCCTCTTTTCTGAATGAGCCTCTTTTCCTAATGAGCCTCTTTTCCTAATGAGCCTCTTTTCTGAATGAGCCTCTTTTCTGAATGAGCCTATTTTCTGAATGAGCCTCTTTTCTGAATGAGCCTCTTTTCTGAATGAGCCTCTTTTCCTAATGAGCCTCTTTTCTGAATGAGCCTCTTTTCCTAATGAGCCTCTTTTCTGAATGAGCCTCTTTTCTGAATGAGCCTCTTTTCTGAATGAGCCTCTTTTCTGAATGAACCTTTTGACGTAACACGCGCAACGTTTGTTGTGATAATGATGAGAGTGGTTGCTTAGTCTATGATTATATACTCATCGAATCCATTGCGGTACCTACCCGCATCAGAATCTTTATCTATTGTAATAAAACCATATTTTTCTTTCCAACACTCTGCACACAAAGACTTGAATTTTTCAAAAGTCATATCACTACTTACGTGATCAGTGTAAACGTGTTTTAGGTTAAGATCATCCTGTTTAAATAATATAATTAAATTTGCATTATCACGAATCAAGTGTTTAGGTATGCGAGTATATGTCTGGCAAAGGTAGAACGAATCAATGTTATTGTGTCTACCCATACTGAAATATTCACGGATTTTATCCTGCTTATCACATGCTACATCGTCAAAAATAAAAATTGAGTTTTCCTTAGCTTCTTCAGGGCTAATTATTTCAGCATTCTCTCTATACGGGAAATATTCAATCTCTGGTATCCCACTAATGATATCTTGCAAGTATTTATATTTTGGTTGATAAAGAGACTTTGAATAAATGTAAATGTTTTCAAATTTCAATCCGTTTACATTAAACAAGAGTGTTAACATTGCATTCGATTTGCCACAGTTAGATGGGCCGCAAATAACTGCTCTAATAGAATTTGGTAATAGATTCCCATGTTTTTTCTTATTATTTTTTAACACATCCCCCACTACGTTGTCAAAATTTGTTACAGTAAGAGATTGTTTCTGTTTAACAACTTTCATCGTACTGTCACCAACGATATCTTTCAGGGGCTATATATAGCGAAGCAGTCCTGATGAACGCTCAAATGATTGCGTACAGCGGCAGAGGATTCATCAATTCCATAATCAACAAGTTACCCATTGAATTACATATCCCCGGCTATCAGTACTGTGGACCTGGCACACACTTGGAAAAACGGTTAAAAAGAGGTGACCCCGGCATTAATCCATTGGATGCTGCCTGCAAACAACACGACATTGCTTACTCTGAGAATAAGGATATTAGCGAAAGACATAAAGCGGATAAAATCTTGGCGGAAGCTGCGTGGAGTAGAGTAAAGGCTAAGGACTCTAAATTCGGTGAAAAAGCAGCAGCGTGGGCTGTTACCAACGCGATGAAGATTAAGACAAAAACGGGGATGGGTATTAAGAAAACAGCTTTGAGAAGTGGAGTAGTTATGAAGGCTCGGAAAGCTATAAAAAATTTTCGTCGAAAAATTGATAAGCCTGGAGGTGTTAAAGAAAGTAGCAAGATTGCATTATCGGCCGCAAAGATTGCTGTAAGAGCTGCTGGTGGAAAAAAGAGGATTCGAACTCCTAGAATTATACCTATTCCAAAGCAGGGTGGTATTTTGCCACTTATCCCGATATTTGCCGGTTTAAGTGCTCTCGGAGCCCTCACTGGTGGAGTCTCCGGCATTGCAAAGGCAATAAGCAGTGCCAAGGACGCTCGATCGAAACTTGAGGAATCACAGCGGCATAATAAAACGATGGAGGCTATAGCTCTAGGCAAGCAGGGAAAAGGTCTATATTTAAAACCATATCGAAAAGGAATGGGACTCTTTCTAAAACAGCACAAGACAAAAAACTGTTAAACTCGCTACCCAACCGCGCACTAACCGATACAGACTTGCTAAAAGGGGCTCGAAACGTGAAACATTTTAGAGGAGTGTTTATGCGTGATTCACTACCATCTAAACCTCTTTATATAGAAGCGGGTATTATTAACTTGGATTCCCAGGATGGTCGCGGTACGCATTGGGTGGCTTATAAAAAAGTAGGCAATAGTGTTCAGTACTTTGATAGTTTCGGAAATCTTCCACCACCTATGGAAGTAATTAAATATTTTAAAAATTGTAAAATTAGATATAATCATGATCAATATCAGACCTTTAATACGTACAACTGTGGACACTTGTGTATAGAATTTTTATATAAATAAATAAATTTTTTCTAAATGTGTCAGTCATGTCTCAGACCTTCACCTTACAAGGTACAAGCAGTGTACTCTCCACAAACTATTATCCTCCTATAGAACTTGAACCAAATCGACAGTACTGTTTGGGGTTAATTGGACTTCATACATATAATTCAATACCAAATATTGAATTCGGTGTTAACAATAAATTTATTTACGGCAATAAAACAGTTAATATACCTACGGGCTCATACGAGGTTACAGACATTGAAACTTATTTGCAAAAACAGCTGTTTGGTGATAAGAAAAAAGAGGAAGTTGATAAACTATTTTCGCTTAAACCCAATAATAACACCTTACAGTGTGAACTTAAAAGTAAATTCGATATAGATTTTACATCTGATAAAACTATTGGTAAATTATTAGGGTTTTCGAAAAAGCTACTAAAGGCCGGTCAACTACATACATCAGATTTACCCGTGCAAATAATTAAAGTAGATAGTGTACGAATTGAGTGCAATATTACTTCAGGTGCCTATTACGACGAAAAATTATCACATACGTTGTTTGAATTTAGCCCCTCAGTTGATCCTGGCTTTGCAATAAATATAGAACCAAAAAATATATTATATCTACCGTTAAATACTCGTGATAGGATTGATAATATTACTCTTAGAATTATCGATCAAGAAGGCAAATTAATTAATTTTAGAGGAGAAAATATTTTGATTAGACTAGAATTAAAAACATGGGGATAGTTTTTGATAAAAACGATAGGACATTTGTCAATCCCGTTATTCAGAGTTCATCCCTCAAACAGATAACACGTATTAATCTGTCAAGGTTAACCTCCCTTGGATATAGAATTAAAAACTATGGAAAACGTTTTCGAACAAGTGCGGTATGATGATCGCATCAGTAAATATCAATACCACACTTATCAGCCTAGAACTACAAACTTTGAAAATAACGATGAAATTCGAATAACAATTCAAAATCAAGACATTTACACCTTTCCTGGAAACAGTTATATTTACTTGAGTGGTGAGGTTGAACACAATCTCACTGCTGGTAAAAAATTTGAGTTGGTTACAAACGCGTTTGCTTTCCTATTTGAAGAGATAAGGTATGAATTAAATGGTGTGGAAATCGATCGAACCCGAGACTTAGGGATCGCGAGTACTTTGAAAGGATTATTATCCTATAATGATTTTGAGGATATGAAAGAATTAGGGATAGCTGGATGGGCTAAAACTGGACATATTAAAACATATTTTCCCAACAAAAATTTTTATGCGCTGATACCTCTAAAATGTTTATTGGGTTTTGCCGAGGATTATCAAAAGCTGATTATTAATGTTAAACAGGAATTGATTTTACTTCGCTCCTCTAGTGATGTAAACTGTTTTGTGTGTGATGATAGTGCTCAAGTTGTTTCACAAATTAAATTTAAACTGAATAAAATTGAATGGAGAGTACCACATATTCAACTGAATGATGATTTAAAACTGAAACTGATGGAACAAATTAAAAATGATCCAAATATTTTAATTCCATTCCGAAAATGGGAATTACATGAATTACCAACCTTGAAAAAATCTAGAGATGATATATGGGCCGTTAAAACCTCGAGTAGTTTGGAGAAACCAAGATATGTAATTGTAGCCTTTCAAACAAATAAAAAAGGTGTAGCTAATGCGGATGCAACAATATTTGATCACAACAATATAAGGAACATAAGAGTTTATCTCAATTCGGAATCATTTCCATATGATCACTTGAATTTGGACTTTAAAAGTAATGATTACTTGACTGTCTACAACATGTACTGTCAATTCCAGCAGAGTTATTATAATCAAATAAACAAGCCCTATTTATCATTCACTGATTTCAATAATTGTGCTATGTTTGTATTTGACGTGTCCAAGCAAAACGAGAGTGTAAAATCTTCAGCGGTGGACCTGCGCATTGAGATGGAGGCCACTGAAAATTTTAAAGATAATACCCGAGCATACTGCCTCATTTTGAGTGATTCTCTTCTTGAGTACACACCTATTTCGGGAATTGTTAAAAAGATAATTTAACAAGTTTGAGCTTGCGGTTAGATAAGTCTATCGCTATAAAAGCAAACAATTTTCAATACAATATTAGTAATCCAGAATCATTCAACGATGTCTACCACAAATCGAGTATGCTTTGACTTGATCCCTGTAACATTTACATACACGTTAGATGGCAGTGACGATGATATAAACTGGATGCAAGAAACTCTTGATAGACTTCGTTTCAAGAGACGGGTTCGTAATATGGAAAAAGTATTAAGTCCAATACTCTTAGGGAGAATTACATCACCACCAACACCTCCGCCGCCAAAAGTCTTGTTTATAGACATCCAGGGTTTCAACATACCCGACTTTACCCCGAAAGAACTTGCTGCCACCTATGATGGTAAACATCCCATCGTTTACGTCTTCAAGCCTCCTACACCATTTCGTAATCTCAGCTTGGACTCTAAGAAACAAGTTAGATGGCTGGAAAACAATTATCACGGGATCCCATACAGCACAAATGGTAGTGATTTAAGTGAATTACCAAAACTATTTAAAAAACTATCTGCGGATATTGTGTATGTAAAGGGTAGTCAAAAATTTACTTACTTGAAACAATTTTATGATAATGTTGTAAATTTAGAATTTGATGATCAATGTCCTAATTTTAGTAAAACTCTGCATGCTTGTCAATCACATAGGATTAGGTTCAGTATGTGTAGTATTGTAAATGTAGAAAAGTTGTTTAATTATGTAAAGAATAATAAAAAATAAAAAACAATTTTTATTTAAATATATTTTTATTTAAATTTTATGTTCATCCCAGGAACCTTAATACCCCCACAAATAACACATACAACTATTACAATAAATAGCACAAATCCTGATGATAATATAAAGGTGGTATAATTCATTTTAACTATCGGTAAGTTGTCACCACCTGGGAATGAAATGTCTGCTATGTGGAGTTCTCACTGCCTGGGAATGAAATGTCCTCTATGTGGAGTTCTCACTGACTGGGAATGAAATGTCCTCTATGTGGAGTTCTCACTGACTGGGAATGAAATGTCTGCTATGTGGAGTTCTCACTGACTGGGAATGAAATGTCTGCTATGTGGAGTTCTCACTGCCTGGGAATGAAATTTTAGATGTGTTCAAACACTGATGACACTTATATTTTGGTGAGGGTGGTCCATCGATGTGGGTCCTTCCCGTATTGTAGTGTTCAAAACAGGGTAATCTTTCCTTGTCCTTGAATCTCAGCGGCAAAAATGACCAGATGTTTAAAAGCTCCAGACCTTCCAACCTCTTCAAGTAATATTCTGGTAAATATTTTAAGTGTTCGGAGGTTAATTTACTTTCGTGGTATGCTTCTATGGCACTGTTAATGCGATCCATTAGAGGCTCTCGTTCCGTATTTGTAAACTGCATTATTGCGACAATGTATATTCAACGCACACACCTTCCACCACTTTCTCCCACCACCTTCTCCTACCAGCCAGGACCCCTTATCTACTTCCTGTATAACCGGAAGCCCTTATCTACATCCTGTATAACAGGAAGCCCTTATCTACATCCTGTATAACCGGAAACCCTTATCTACATCCTGTATAACAGGAAGCCCTTATCAACATCCTGTATAACAGGAAACCCTTATCTACATCCTGTATAACAGGAAACCCTTATCTAATCAACATCCGACCGGAAACGGAAACCCCTTATCTTATCTACATCCGGCCGGAAACGGAAACCGGAAACGAAAACCGGAAACCGGAAACGGAAACCGGAAACGGAAACGGAAACCGGAAACCGGAACCGGAAACCGGAAACCGGAAACGGAAACCGGAAACCGGAAACCGGAAACGGAAACCCCTTATCTTATCTACATCCGGCCGGAAACGGAAACCGGAAACGAAAACCGGAAACCGGAAACGGAAACCGGAAACCGGAAACGGAAACCGGAAACGGAAACCGGAAACCGGAACCGGAAACCGGAAACGGAAACCGGAAACCGGAAACGGAAACCGGAAACCGGAAACCGGAAACCGGAAACCGGAAGTGGAAACCGGAACTTCCGGGAAGGGAATGAATTGTCCCCGTACCGGCTAACGTCATCTACTAGCATAATAATAGCTTTAGCATTAATATCATAATAGCATTACCATTTAGGCTCCCACCTCCTGAAAAGCAAGAATTAAAAACTGTGGCATGTATGATTACGTCTAATAATTATTTTTGTAAGAACAGCAAAATATCTGGAGAACAAAATCCTGGCCACACTCATAGTTCTTGCTACTACTGTCAGGTAAGATCCAAGTGCGTGTCCAGGATTTTGACCAAGGAGAGACAAAACATTTTGCTAGAGATTTTACCAAGATTTCTTTTTGTACTATACTGGTGTCACCTGAGTTTTGAGATATTATGTAAAAATTTTTGCAGTGGCAGCTCGTGCACAAGGAAGTTTATCAGTAAAATCTTGAATACTTTTTATTTAATAGAAAGTAAAAATAATGTAGGTTTTCTCAAAATGAAAATTATATACTTCTTTTCAAAAATACAATAATTTTATAGGATCTACTTTAAATTATTTTAAAACACAAACAAGGGCTGGTGTCACCTGAGTTTTAAGATATTATGTAAAAATTTTTGCAGTGGCAGCTCGTGCACAAGGAAGTTTATCAGTGAAATCTTGAATACTTTTTATATAAAAGAAAGTAAAAATAATGTAGGATTTCTTAACATGAAAATTATATACTTCTTTTCAAAAATACAATAATTTTGTAGAATCTACTTTTAAAACACAAACAAGGGCATGATACGGTTCTTTATATATTTGTGTAACGTATTTTCATGGCCCCCTTAGGCCCAATTCACACCGAACAGGCGTCGGGCGGAGACGCGGCGTAGGCAAGGCGAGAAGCTCGACGCTTCGACGCCTCTTCTATGTAATGATATGGGTCAAACCACACCAAGACAAAGAAGCGCAGGCGTTCGCCTTTTCACCCGCGCTTCGTCGCTTTTACGCCGCTAAAGTTGGTTTGAAGAAGCGCGCCTCTCGTACGCTCCTTTATATTAATTGGCTATTTTTGTTGATTTTGGATAATATGTTCAACGATTCACAAAGGTTGAACCTAAAATCTTCTTCAAGTTTTTTAAGTGTATTGAAATTAAGAGGACTAGATACTTTCAAATTGTATTGCAACAAACTCTACAATTGTTTCGTCATACTGTGGCTTCTTCAGCCAGAGAAATGGTACAGTAAATTTTTGAAATCAGGTCACTTTGCCGAGTTTTTACAGTTTTGTCTTTGTTGATTTTAACGATTTTACAGCCATTCTTTTGAACTAAAAGTTTCTCTGTAATTAACATCTCTTTTGTGAGGCTTACTAGGATAAGAACTTTATAGAAACACTCGTGGCATATCCTGTAATTTTAAAACTTATCTGGATACATTTTTAGCTTTCATATGACATAAAACATACCGTTTTTTTCAATTTTCCATCTACAAAATATGAACCGAAGGTCTTAGGTTCATCTTCTGACAGTTCAAATGTAATAAAATTAAGAGGTCTAAAACGTCCCCATCACTTTCGTTCTCTGAAATTATTTTGACATATATCATATGATCTGTCAACTGTTTTTAGCGATAACTGCAAATCGTCGCCGCCTTTTCTGTGTGCATTGAGCTCGCCTGCGCCTGTGCCTCGTCTCACCTACGCCTCGTCTCCGCCGCGCCTCCGCCATTTTGGTGTGAATTTGACCTTAGAGGTCTCCGTGGCTCAACAATGTTATTTTTTTTTCTGTGATCCCTAAGAAATCCGCTGTGGCCCCTTGGAGAGCCAGATATTTTTAGTGGGTGTGGTTTATCCGAACATTTTAAAATTTAACAGTGGTGAATTGGATAAGCAATTTGGTCGTTCAGAAGATGTACAGAGTATTTTCTTTAGTTGATTTCCATACTATCCATGGTATTAAGTCCGTTGCCTTATTATACTCTATGGAGAATTTGAAAATTCTCGTCGAAATAATGTTTGTCTTCTATTAGGTGGTTGGTGTAGTTATATAAAGTTGGTTTTCTTTTGCTCGTGGTGTGTTTTGTCTTCTTTCAATAGAGCCCTTTACACGTCCACTCTTTCATCGACGATTGAACGGCCCACTCCTGCGCCTGAAAGATTTTTTTACCATACTTTTGCGTCGAGGATTGAATGCCGTTCAGAAGTGGCGTTCAAAAGTTGTACGCAAAAGCGGACATGTAAATACAATTCCTATGCTTTTTATCAAACTTTTCCGTGGCATACATGTTGGAAATTTCTAAAAATGTTCCACACTTTCCTCGACTCTCTCCTCTTCTCAGAAGTACCATTTAGACGTGCAGTTTTAACTGCATGCTGGATTGCGTTCTTCGGTCAACGAATTTTGTCATTCTTGTCTTCGCGCAAAAGTTGCATTTACACATACATTTGTGTCGACTCTTGGCGTGTCGCATTAAATCATCGACACGAAAGTGTACGTGGGCTCTATTCTATATTTGATCTTCCGGTTTGTCCTACCTACATTTTTGTGCAGTATTTGCAAGTTTGTAAGTGGACGCCACTTTGCCGAGTTTTTACAGTTTTGTCTTTGTTGATTTTAACGATTTTACAGCCATTCTTTTGAACTAAAGTTTCCTTGTAATTAACATCTCTTTATCTTGAACAAGTTTCTCATCTTTCACGTGGTGAAACATATTTAACTACGATTTAATAAAGAAAACACTTGGTTAAATTTCACTAATATTAGTGAAATTTAACCAAGTGTTTTCTTTATTAAATGATAACATCTCTTTTGTGAGGCTTACTAGGATAAGAACTTTAAAGAAACACTCGTGGCATACCCTGTAATTTTAAAACTTATCCGGATACATTTCTAGCTTTCATTTGACATAAAACATGCCCTTTTTTCACTTTTCCATCTACAAAAGATGAACCTAAGACCTTCTCTGACAGTTCAAATGTAATAAAATTAAGAGGTCTAAAACGTCCCCGTCACTTTCGTTCTCTGAAATTATTTTGACATATGACATATCATATGATCTGTCAACTGTTTTTAGCGATAACTGCAAATCGTCGCCGCCTTTTCTGTGTGCATTGAGCTCGCCTGCGCCTGTGCCTCGTCTCACCTACGCCTCGTCTCCGCCGCGCCTCCGCTATTTTGGTGTGAATTGGACCTTAGAGGTCTCCGTGGCTCAACAATGTTATTTTCTTTTCTGTGACCCCTAAGAAATCCGCTGTGGCCCCTTGGGGAACCAGATGGCCCACGTTGAGAAACACTGATTTAAACTACTTATATTAAACCCTATGAATAATAACAATTTCCAAACACAAAAAATTAAAAACGTAATTCACCCCTGCATCATAATACATATGCACTAGGGAGTTGAATTCGCGTGAATCAACAAGTGTAGTCCAGTAGCACACGCTCTCGTTACACCAGCTTTTTTTCCCCCTGCAGCATCCTAAATGAAAAACAATATTTATGCACCTAATTACTATTTGCTCTCACATTCATCGCGCCCCCCGCTTTAATAAAATATTTAACCCGCTCTGTATTTATAATTCCTCCCGTTGAATGTACGTTTAGAGAACGCAACTTGTTGTTATAACGAAAAAATCCTCTTTGTTGCACAAAGGCAAATACAGGACCACCATAACTCACCCGAAAGGATAAAATCTTGCCGGATGTAATTACAAACTGCGCGCGGTAATTTTTGCCGCTCTCTATCTCTTTCTCGCCGTGGTCGTAAATTTTGGCGGAATATGGAAATTAGAAAGGGGGGCTGATAAAGGGGATTCCATGTACTTATTTGATTTTAGCTGGGGGGTTTGTTAACCAATTTTCTTGATATTTAAATTCACGCTAGAGCTAGTGGCGTAAATTAGAGGATCAGATTATAAAATACACAAAATGTCCTTAATTCCTAATTCATTCAAATGTATACAGACGTTTATAAGTAAAATAAAGCAACCTTATTGAATGTAATAGTGAGCGTAACTCTCGGATTGTGTAGTGGACGTGCCTATAAAACGCGCACTATACTATAGTGGGCATGTCTTTCTATACGTCAAAACGTGGGCGTGTCGATAAAACGTCAACTATACGATAGTGGGCGTGTCTTTCTATAAGTGTCTCACTTTAAATACCTTTAAAAGAATTACTATTTTCAACGATCTTTCATAAAATCATGTGAATGTATTTTACACATACTAGCCGATTCAAAATATAAATGTAGATTTACTACAGGGAGTTTTTCTTATAAGCATGCATGTCCTAATTACAGCGTATATGCCGTAAATCTTCAGATAATCTTTGTTTTTTTAAAAAAAGTTTAATTTGAAACTTAAAACGAGTGTTTTCCACTCCGAGATTAAGCATGAAGTAAAATTTCGAGTTTAGAAAAGCCTGAAAATTTGGTTTGGTCGCGTAGCGCGACGCGCTACGCGACCAAACCAAATTTTCAGGCTTTTCTAAACTCGAAATTTTACTTCATGCGTCAGGCGTCTATAACACTGAAATATTGTGAAGTATACAATATGCTACTTAAGCAGTATACTGAAGACGTATATTTTGAACTTCACTTAATATTAGTGTTTTATACGCGTAGCGCATGAAGTAAAATTTCGAGTTTAGAAAAGCCCAGAAAATTTGTCTCGGGTCGCTGCGCGACCCTCGACAAATTTTCACAGGGCTTTTCTAAACTCGAAATTTTACTTCATGCTTAGTCTGGGAGTGGAAAACACTCGTTTAAAGCTTTAAATTGAACTCTTTTAAAAAACAACGAATGTCGGACAATTTTCTTCGTGTGTATATTTATACTTAAATGAAACATTTTCTGTATAAAGATAAGTATAGTAGAGTAATATTTTAAACTATAGAAATATAATGATCATATCTATACAGTGTATTCAACCTTTTTTTTAACCATGCCCAGCCTTTCTACTGCGGACCCATACCACCCATGTAGATAACTCTTTTTACTTGACATGTAAAGATTATTTGTTTAGGTCACATGAATTGTAACAGAAAAGAAATTTAAAACTGTATACAGTGATTTCGGCTTAGGTATACATATGGACGTATACGCTGTAAATTTTAAGGCACTCGTTGTTTTTAAAAAACGTTTAATTCTAACCTTCTAACGAGTGTTTCCAATACCAGATTAAGTATGAAGTAAAATTTCGAGTTTAGAAAGAATAATTTCGATTTGGGCGCTGAGCGAAGCGAAGCGCCCAAATCCGAATTTCTAGGCTTACATTTTCAGGCTTAACTCAGTTTAGTTTACTATTGAAAATGTTCACTTGGTGTAAATATAGTGATTAAAATAAGCCAGTGGAGATAAAAGATTACTTGTTTCAATTAATATTGATTTTATTTTAATTAATATTTTGAAAAAATAGTTAGTTATCATGTTTTATTAAGTGATCAATGAGAAACAAGTTAGAGAACATACATTAGTCTGTTGGTTTTGCAATAATTAGAATTATTGCAAAACTGACAAATTCTGTTTGAACACGAACGAATAAATATTCAAATATCTCATATGGTGCGTGTTTTATTAAAATCATATTATTAATATAAACTCTATTATATAAAACAAATAATTGCCAAATTTGTGTTTCTGCAAATTTGCTTACAAATATTTGATTCTGTTTATTCTCAGTTTCAAACAAAGTTTATTCATTATTTAACATTTATGCGTGCCTTATTAAAATGTTGTGCCAGGTAATTTTTGACGCATTTTAAACGAAGGGGCAAAAGTTCAATGAATTAAGTAGGATATTAAATTACTGTATTTTAAAAAGATTAGAATATTTTTTTTGTAAATTTAGTAATTTACTGCAAATCTTATAATTATAGTGCTTCGATTTTGCAATAAAGTTTACTTATAGAAATAGCTGAATTAACGCCTCTGAATTTCACTATCCAGTTTATAAAAATCTGACACGCGGTTGAATTTTTATAAACTTCGAAGGAAAATATAAATTTCTTCTAATGATTACATTTTGCTTTTAAAACGGTTCAATTTAAATTGTAATTTTGCTCACAAGTAAATTGATTTCATTCTTTTCAACTTTTCAACATATGCATTTCTTCAAAATTACACATAATTTATAAAAAAAAATAACTTGAATTGTTTCAATGTTTGTCCTGTATAGAAAATAAAATAGTAGGCGTATCTTTCAAAGATAATCGTGTGCGTGTAGTACTGCTTTTGTTTGATCTTTGGTAAGCAGAATATTTTTAACTTTAAACTATTTAAACGTTTTATACGGGTGGAGCACGTAGTAAAATGTTGAGTTTAGACAAGCCTGAAAATTTGGTTTGGTCACTCCGCTGGGCTATGATTACATTTTGCTCTTAAAATGGTTCAATTTGAATTGTAATTTTTCTCACAAGTGAACTTATTTTGTTCTTTTCAACTTTTCAACATATGAATTCCTTTTTTGTTTTAATGTCTGTCCTATATAGAAAATAAAATAGTAGGCGTGTCTTTCAAATTGCTGCATTTTTTTAACATCAAACAATTTGAGCGTTATATTCACGTAACGTATGAAATAAAATTTAGAGTTTAGAAAAGCCTGAAAATGTTGTTTAGCCTAACTAAATTTTTAGGCCTCTTTAAACTCGAAATTTTTTCTAATTAATTAATTCTTTATTACGGGAGACCATTAAAAAAATACAACAATATTTACATAATAATCACAAAACAATACAAAAACAAACAAAAAAAATCACAAATCAACACACTCAGAAACAGAAGTTACATCTAATAAAATAGGATCAAATAAATAATTATATAAAGGACCCTAAGAGGCGTTAATGGATTTTAGACAAAGTCGATTAAAACGGCTCAACGAGAAACCAAAAAAATCTATTGACTCGCCATAGGAATTAACATATCTTATTAAATTGTTTGGTGGGCTGTAATAGCCATAGAGAGTAAAGTGGTGTACGTCAGCAAAAAGTTTTTGTTGTCTGGTTGAGCGAACTGGAACGTTAATGCCAATAGACGACAATGTGGATGGGCAAAGTATCAGTCCATTCAGTACACGATATGCGAAGCATAGCATAAAATAAATCCTTCGTTTTTCAAGAGACAACAAACCGAGATATGTACGAAGTACCTAGGTCATAATTATTACTATCGTACGAAATATTTGACCGGTAGCAAATTAGTTTTATCATTTACTTCATGCTTAATCTGAGAGCGGAAAACACTCCTTAGAAGCTTCAAATCATTCACCTATACCTATAATACGCGTTTCACTCTTCAACGCCATCATCAGTATAGTCCTAAATCAGTGCTTGAAGAAGCTAATGGGCATTAGATGGTGTTTACGCTTTTTAACATATTTTATAGATATTTAAACTATTTATTTAAAAAGTGGTGTGTTTAAAAAACTAATACCACATAATTTGGAAATAATTGCACTAAATTAATATCAAAACGGACAACATGATCATAGATAAATGCCGGTGTTCCTCAAGGATTATTTCTAAGCCCACTGTTATTTTCGATTTACACTTCATTTATTCCTGAGACCTTAAAATTCTGTACCTATAACCTAGATGCAGACGACACCCAACTCCTGTACTCCTTTCCCTTTAATGACACATTGACAGCAAATCAAATGTTAAATTTTGAACTATCTAAAATTTTAACAGCTTCCTAGGAACACTGCTTACTGATTAACCCTAACAAAATTTCAACAATGCTCGTCGGCCTAAAGAAAATACTTAGCGCTGCCAAAGGTTTACTTTCAATGAAATTGGACAATACAGCTATACCCTTTGTAGACTTGGTACGTAACTTAGGCTTAGTTATCGACTCTGATCTGCGCTTTAAATCTCATGTTTGTAAATGTATCTCTAGAGCTTACAATAATCTAAAAATTATATATGCAAATCGAAAAATTCTAAGTAAAAACACCAAATTCTTTATGACACTTTAGTGCTGAGCCATTTCAACTTCTCGGATGGGGTCTATAGTGCCTCTTTAGATGGTATAATAATAAATCGCATACAAAAAATTCAAAAATCTTGTATACGGCTTATCCTAGGAATAAGAAAATTTTATCACATATCAGTGCGAAACACAATTCTATGATATAGATAAGAGGGTTTACGAAAATTAATTATCTTATAGCAGAGTGAACAAAAATGACGCATTCTTCTCAGGTAAATGTACTGAAGACGGCTAATCGAAGAATTCTTCAAGATAAATTCAAATTCAAAACTATTTGAATTCGAGAAAATAAGCTTACGCTTCTTATAGTTTGCACACTTTAAACAGAATATATAAAATTACGAAAAAACTATTCGTGAAAATGCAAACAGTGTCTTAATTAATAAGACAATTTAAGACGATAAATATTCATTGAAACAACTACTTCCCATGCAAATACACCTCCGGATATTGAATTAAACAATGAAATATTTAAAATCTTATTTAATTTGATTTGTTAAAACGATCTATTAACGTTACATATACTTTTTCACGAATAATATTTTCGTAATTTTATATATTATGGAGAATTCTTCATTCTTATTTACTCTGCTATAAGATATTTAATGTTCGTAAACCCTCTTATCTATATCGTAGAATTTAGTTTCGCACTGATATTCAGAACGTCAATGTTTGCTTCCGGGGACTTACAGAGTTTTTCTATTGCATTTCACTTTATATCGAATATTTATCCCTTTCTCTCAAATATATTTCTCATTTATCTAATACATTTCCTTATACACCACTACATTTCCCTATATGTCAAATCCCTTTCACGGTTTGTCAATTACATTTCACTTCTTAGCAAAATAGCTGCAGTTCGTCAAAAAATGCATTTTAGCAATGAACTAAGAGAACTCCTTATTTGGAGAATAATTTTTTATTTTAGGTAAACATATGCCTAAGCTGTAAATTTACCGACATTCGTTGTTTTTTAAACGAGTTCAGTTTATAGCTTTAAACGGGTATTTTCCACTCCCAGACTAAGCAGGAAATAAAATTTCGAGTTTAGAAAAGCCCCGTGAAAATTTCCTTGTTTTATTTTTTAAATTCAATGTGAAGATATAAACGAGTGTTTTCCACTCCCAGACTAAGCATGAAGTAAAATTTCGAGTTTAGAAAAGCCCCGTGAAAATTTGTCGAGGGTCGCGCAGCGACCCGAGACAAATTTTCTGGGCTTTTCTAAACTCGAAATTTTACTTCATGCGCCACGCGTATAAAACACATATTTCAAGTGAAGTTTGAATATACATTAATTTCACAATACATTAGTGTTTTGTACGCGTGGCGCATGAAGTAAAATTTCGAGTTTAGAAAAGCCCAGAAAATTTGTCTCGGGTCGCTGCGCGACCCTCGACAAATTTTCACGGGGCTTTTCTAAACTCGAAATTTTACTTCATGCTTAGTCTGGGAGTGGAAAACACTCGTTTATATCTTCCCATTGAATTTAAAAAATAAAATAAGGAGTGTCTAAAGATTTACAGAAAATATGCTGTATTTGGAATACGTATACTTAAAAGGAAAACTTCCTGTATGTATAAATACAAATAAAATATTTCCAAAAGAAAGTTATTGTTACTGCAAAAATGTTCAGCAAAAATATTAAAGAGAAAAGTTTTTCGTCTATAGTAAAACTCATTTCGTAAATGGGAAATCTTTTAGCATATATTTGACAAAGTGAAAGATATTTGGGATATAGTGAATCTCATTTGATCAATAGTGAAATGCAATCGAAAAACTCTGTATATCGCCGTAGCACAAGTCTGCTATTTATTTGAGATGATTTTCTTACAACATTTATAAATTATGTAATAAAATTCTACAGCATCTAATACAATTAAAATCTAACAGCTTCAGATGTAATTTGCGTTCCATGTAACTACGAGATGGATTCTGAAACTACGAAATTACAAATTAATTCGTGATAACTGACGTCGAAATATGTTTGTATTTTACATTTCACATGTTGGAATTATTTGTTTGGTGTTGTAGGCGTTCACTTTGTGGTACATCTTAAATACACTTGTAAATAAAACACTTTTTACCAACAAGTGTTGGAATTATATTTATGTTCAGTTTTTTGTAGGTTAAGTGGAAGATCAGTAACAGATTAAACTGACTAAACTTCATCTACACTTATATAACAATTTCTGTATTTTGTCTCTATGGTAAATAAAAGCATTTATTATTAGTATTGTGTGAAATCTATTTTTTTAATGGACTTACACAAAATACAAATTAAAGGATCCCTTTAATCACAATGAGAAAACTGTTTTTATTCCTTACTTCACTTTTATTTTTATGTGTTAGATGTACATTTCGAGTGCTAAGCACTCATTATCAATAACTAATGTATTGTGCTTAGCACTCGAAATGTACATCTAACACATAAAAATAAAAGTGAAGTAAGGAGTGCTAAGCACTCATTATCAATAACTAATGTATTGTGCTTAGTACTCGAAATGTACATCTAACACATAAAAATAAAAGTGAAGTAAGGAATAAAAACAGTTTTCTCATTGTGATTAAATACTCCACATAACTCAAATCAAACAATTAGTGATCCCTTTAATGTCTGAACATTAACAGTATAAATCTTGATCTGTATAATATATGTTTTTTTTAATTACGTGAAGATTTCAATTAACTTGGAATAAAAACACTAACACTTTCTTCACAATATTTTTTTTTATTTCTAGATGTACATTTCTAGTACTTTGTACACATTATCAATAGCTTACTGTAAGCTATTGATAAGAGTACATAGTACTCGAATTATACATCTAGCTTACTGTAAGCTATTGATAAGAGTACATAGTACTCGAATTATACATCTAGCAAAAATAAAAAAATATTTTGAAGAAAGTGTTACTGTTTTTATTCCAAGTCACTTGATTTGTATATTCAAAAGAAAAATACGCTATACTTAAAAATTGATTTTTACCTATAATCTTTATTAATTGCAGACCGCTCTCTACTAAGCACAATGTATACATAAAAGCTCGTTTCAAAGTTTTGTAATCAATTTAGTGTGTTTATCAAAATCGAAACTATCTCTTTAATTAATTTCTCACTTAACCCGTAGTGAAACATTTTGATCTATAAACTATTATAAAGTGTTTTAATTAATAGTTTATAGTTAGAAACTTTCGTTTAAATTTTGTATGATATTATCATCAATCGATATACTTCTATTTAAAATCATTCCTTTTCATTGTAAACAAACATTCTGAATTCTTATATATTTTTTAGTGTATAGTAAAATATATCGTGAATACAATCAAAATGCACTACTAGGAATAGTATATACGGCAATGGATTTTAATATCAATGTTTGAAATTGAATTCGTTGCAGCCATACATGCAAACATATATTAGAAAATATTTTCCTCAGAGGGAAAATTGTTTAGTTGCAGTGTTCTGAAATTAAATAAAGCTAAATATACATGTATATTTATGAAAGTTGGGAAAAGAAAAAAACACGTACACACACAAAACGTGGAATAATAAATTATTTGTTTCAGGTAAGTTTTGTTTTAGTTGAGCAAAGAGAAAAATAATTTAAAGTAAAGAAAAGCAACTTTATTTCATATGAAGTGGTTTGCTTTATTGAAAAAGAAAATAAGTAAAGCGTATTTTTTTAAATCATTGTGCAGCGATGAATTTAATAATTGAAATATAGAAAACACCACCACTTTTATTTTATTTTTGTGACTAATTTCAACTAAGGCCGCTTATTTTTATAATTGAAGTATACGAGCAGTTTATTTTGAAAGTGGCCTAACTCCATTTCTTAATTTTTCGTTATTGACTCTAATAACCTTTATAATTTGAGGTTTTCATTTATAAATAAAAATGTGTGGCTGGGTATATTTATAATAAATATTATACAGGGTGATTCAGTTTGCTGTTTCACCCCTTCTAATTTTTGTATTTTAAGAGTAAAGCATAACAAATCATATATAATTGTAAAGGGCTGGAAATTCTCAATTTAATTGTGTCGCTGAATCGACAATACAATGACAACTGTCAAAGTAGCGATAGTAATTTTTTTTCAAACGACTCGATACCTATTTTTTGTTCAATTTAGATAGAAGGTACTTTCATACACCCGAATATACCAAAAAATGAAATATGTCCAAATTGGTTTATTTTATAAAAAAAATCATAAGTGTTTAATTATTGAAGTTGGGTCATTTAAGAAATTAAAACATTCTTTTAAAAAAAAATTGGTAATATTTTTAGAAAATTGTCATATTTCTATTCGATACACATATGAGTTTTTTTTTATAAAATTAACCGATTTTATTAATTTTTTTTGTTATACAAGCATAGAGTTGTGATAAATATTTAGATGCAGGAAAGTGATCTCTATCCGAATTGAACAAAAAATAGGTATGGTGTTGTTTGAGAAAAATAAGTCGACTATCGCTACCTTGACAATTGTCATCGTATTATCAATTAGGTGACGGCATTTATTAGAGAATTTTCTGCCGTTTACAAATATATATTGTTTGTTCTATTTTACTCTTAAAATGAAAAAAAAATAGAAGGGTGTGGAAGAAAAAATTGAATCGCCTTGTATATTTTGAGTATACTTAACCACAAATTGTTGATTAAAACAGAAAACCTTAAATTATAAAGGTTATTACAGTCAACACCAAATTAAATTATGGATTTAGTCCACTTCAAAAATAAATAGTTCATGTATTTCAATTTCAGCCTGAGTCTGAAATCGCTTTTTCTAATTTTCATTCACAGAATTTGAAGTTACGTCACTCATGCATGTAGAAAACAAGACAATAGTGATGTGTATCATATCAATAGAGGCACGTTTACAATACACATAAAATAATGGCACATAAAGGTTGTAGAACAACGTTGTAAACTATTCCTGGTTGGCTACATAATTAATTTATCGATTGGCGGTCATTAAAAGTACCTTACATTGGATTATGATTTACCGCTATAGCCCCTCTTTGTATTCAAACACTGTCTATTTAATTGATACTATAATGAATGTTAACTAACTCATAATCACGTTGATGTTGAATGTGATACAACAAATAATGATTATTAGACATTGTTATAATTCAATTATAATTCTGTATTTAAATTCAAAATGATTGATTAGAAATTAATTTATAATTACCTATAGAAATAGAAGTCAATTTATTGATTCCTTATAAATTTATAATGAACTAATAAAAGGATGCCAATTAATTAACTCAATCATCTATTAGTATAGAATTTATGCCTGCCCGTCGCATTCGCCATTTGCGTTTACTTACTTGGTTAACCCATTAACGGCCGAGCAATTATAGAGTTAACTCAAAAAGTTTATTTTAAGTAAAATTCTACACTTCTTTTAATGATTTCTAAGAATGACTTATTGTTTTACATACTGTGAATTTTTCTTTTAAATTTACATATTGTATACGCTGTAAATGTAAAGCATTCGTCGATTTTGTATAAAAACGTACAATATGAAGTTTAGAATGAGTATTTCCATTCCCAGACTAAGCATGAAGTAAAATTTCGAGTTTAGAAAAGCCCGCGTAGAAAATTTGTCGAGGGTCGCGCAGCGACCCGAGACAAATTTTCACGGGGCTTTTCTAAACTCGAAATTTTACTTCATGCGCCACGCGTATAAAACACTGAAATATCGTAAAGTTAGAAATACACTGAAAACATTTTTTTTAAATTGGTAATAATAAAGATATTTAAATGAAAAAATATTTACGTTTTTCTTTTTATATTTTCAAGTCAACTCAAATAATATAATATAATAAATTTACTTATTTAGTAATTTAATTAACATAAAATTAATAATGTTGCGTATATGCATCAATGGCGCCTAATGGGTTAATGATGAAATGAGTAATCATTGACGTATTTAAATAACAATATATTTGCTGTTTTCTTCACACATTCTCAAGTCCAGTCAAATAATACTATACACCGTGTCCAAGATAAAAATGCACAGCATGGGGATCAAATTTTAATATTTTTGTAGGTTCTTAATCTAGTAGGCGTTGGAAAAAAAATTCAAAGATTATTGCAAGTGCTCAAATAAGTTCCCATTATTTTCTAGACACAACTATGCTATTTGTACAGTTGAATTAAAAACTTTGTTTAACATTTCTGAGGAGATTTTGTTAACTGCTGCTATAACAGATGCCAATAATTGTTTTTTATTTTCAAAAGTTGAGTCATACACTTGATTTTTTACATAACCTCGAATTTGATTTTTTACATAACCTCGAATTTGCCTCTGTTATTTGGTCACCTTACGACGAAAATACTGTAAGTAAAATCGAAGCAATTCAAAAAAAGTTTTAGAAAATGTTGTTTATTAAAAAATTTAAGGAATATCCATCTGTATCCATTACATATGATAACCTCTTACAAACATTTAATGTCAAAAGATTAAGTGACAGGCGTATGAAATCTTCAATTCTATTTTTATATGGGGTAGTAAATTACGATATTGATGACCCTAACATCCTAGGTAAGCTGAAGTTTCAGATTCCTAGACTAACATCTCGCAGTAATAACCTATTTTTTCAACCACATGCCAATACGCTAGCTCATTTTAATTCACCCGTTTTAAAAATGATTAGAAAGTTTAATAGTTTAAATAATAGAGTAGATATTTTCGTAAATACCAGAAAATCCCTCATCGAAATAATGTCAGACTTATCGGTACCAGTGATATTGTTATAAATCTTTAGGCTTTAAGTTTGTTTTTTTTTCTTTTCTCTTCTTTCTCTGCGCACTGTATGTATGATTTAAAATTATGTTACATAGCATTATATTAGATTAAGTTCCCTGTAATTGGATACATGTATATCTGTTGGGAAAAATTAAGAATAATAACCCCACAGGAAAAAGTCTAATGGGCTCAAATTTGGTGATCGGGAGAGCCAAGCTACTTCACTGTGAATTCCAATCCACTGTTCAGGAAACCTCTGCGACAAATACTTCCGTACATTTCTTCAGTTATGCGCTGAGGCACCATCTTGCTGAAACCAGCAGTTGTAAATTATTGCTAGAGGTAATTCATCCAAGGCGTCTTGCAATTCAGTCTGCAGCAGATAATGGTACCGGTCGGAATTTAAATTTTTGTGATAAATAAAGGGTCCTCTCATATGTTTAACCCTTTAAGCGCGATTGATGCGTACACGCAACATTATAAATGTTTGGTTAATTATATTACTAAATAAGTTAATTAAATATATTATATTATTTGACCTAACTTTAAAATGTAAGAAGAAAAATGTAAATATTTTGTTATTTAAATATTTCGGTTATTACCCATTTAAAAAAATATAATGAAAGTGCATTTCTAACTTCACAATATTTCAGTGTTTTATACGCGTGGCGCATGAAGTAAAATTTCGAGTTTAGAAAAGCCTGAAAATTTGGTTTATTTCCTTCTTTCACATAAATTTCTATAAAAACAAAAAAAACAACTTGGTTCATTGTACATAACAAACATTGAATAGAAAAATTATACTGAGCTTATTATCACAGTGAGAACCATAATGAAATGGCAACTAAGCAAAAGATGAGGTAGACCAAGAAACAGATGGAAAGACAAAGTAGTGGAGGATGTCTGAACGCTAGGAATAAACAAATGGCAGAAAAAGGCAGAAGACAGAAACACCTGGATGGAGATAGCAAAAAGGACAACGAATATGACCACATAAACAAAATAAATACATATATTACAGTAGGGACTAATCCACCCCCAATAAATGAATTATGAGGGCTTCAAATGAAGCGGCGAAACTCCACTAAGAAGTGTATATACAGGAAGTTTTTCTTGTATTATTGTTGTATTTTTTCAGTATTATTTCAGTCAAAATATAAGTGATTTTTTATCTTCTGAAACAACATTTTTTATCATCAAGATTATTGAGATATTTACTATGTATTTCTAGTAAATAGAAAAATTTACTTTATTACCACAATATAGTGATAATATATATACAATTGTTGTTTAAAAAAAAATCAAATCAAAGCTTTAAACGAGTGTTTTCCACTCCCAGACTAAGCATAAAGTAAAATTTCGAGTTTAGAAAAGCCCCGTGAACATTTTCTGGGCTTTTCTAAACTCGAAATTTTACTTCATGCGCCACGCGTATAAAACAAAGATTTCAAATGAAGTTCAAATATACATTAATTTCACAATATATTAGTGTTTTATACGCCTGGCGCATGAAGTAAATTTCGAGTTTAGAAAAGCCCAGAAAATTTGTCTCGAGCCGCTGCGCGACCCTCGACAAATTTTCACGGGGCTTTTCGAAACTCGAAATTTTACTTCATGCTTAGCCTGGGAGTGGAAAACACTCGTTTATAGCTTCAAATTAAACTTTTGAAAAAAAACAACGAATATCTGAAGATTTACATATGTATACTTGAAAGAAAAACTCCCAGTATCTAAAAATAGAAGCGATACAAAACAATTAAAAAAAACACACTAAAATATTGTGAAATTCAGAAACAGCTACTACATCTGTTAGTACCTGAATTTCAAAAATAATACTGAAATAATACAAATTTATATTTTTAGCCTGTTATTGTATTTATTTGAATAAATAATTTACTTAAACTAGTATCTAAAAATAGAGGTGATCTAAATCAATAGAACACAACACACTAAAATATTTTGGAATTCAAAAACAGCTACTACAACTTTTAGTACCTGGAGGTACCAAAAGGTGTGATGAAAATGTAGAGGATGTTGATAAAATAAATACATTTGTGAAATATTAACAGACTTGTCTTCTCTGATAGCTTCAAAAATGGGCCAAGCAAGTTCACATTGTACAAAATACAAAGTTTTTCTTGTATTATTGCTGTATTTTTTCAGTATTATTTGAGTCAAAATATAAGTGATTTTTTATCTTCTGAAACAACATTTTTTATCATCAAGATTATTGAGATATTTACTTTGTATTTCTAGTAAATAGAAAAATTTACTTTAATACCACAATATAGTGATAATATATATATATATACATTTGTTGTTTTTAAAAAGAATCAATTCAAAGCTTTAAACGAGTGTTTTCCACTCCCAGACTAAGCATGAAGTAAAATTTCGAGTTTATAAAAGCCCCGTGAAAATTTTCTGGGCGTTTCTAAACTCGAAATTTTACTTCATGCGCCACGCGTATAAAACACAGATTTCAAATGAAGTTCAAATATACATTAGTTTCACAATATATTAATGTTTTATACGCCTGGCGCATGAAGTAAATTTCGAGTTTAGAAAAGCCCAGAAAATTTGTCTCGGGCCGCTGCGCGACCCTCGACAAATTTTCACGGGGCTTTTCTAAACTCGAAATTTTACTTCATGCTTAGTCTGGGAGTGGAAAACATTCGCTTATAGCTTCAAATTAAACTTTTGAAAAAAAACAACGAATATCTGAAGATTTACATATGTATACTTGAAAGAAAAACTCCCAGTATATAAAAATAGAAGCGATACAAAACAATAAAAAAAAACACACTAAAATATTGTGAAATTCAGAAACAGCTACTACATATTTTAGTACCTGAATTTTTAAAATAATACTGAAATAATACAAATTTATATTTTTAGCCTGTTATTGTATTTATTTAATAAATAATTTACTTAAACTAGTATCTAAAAATAGAGGTGATCTAAATCAATAGAACACAACACACTAAAATATTGTGGAATTCAAAAACAGCTACTACATCTTTTAGTACCTGAAGGTACCAAAAGGTGTGATGAGAAAATAGAGGATGTTGATAAAATAAATACATTTGTGAAATATTAACAGACTTGTCTTCTCTGATAGCTTCAAAAATGGGCCAAGCAAGTTCACATTGTACAAAATACAGGGATTTTTTCTTTGAAACATGAACATGCTAAGGCATTTGTTTTTTACCGTTTAATTTAAAATTTCTAACGAGTGTTTCCACACCCAGGTTAAGCATGAAGTAAAATTTCGAGTTTAGAAAAGCCTGAAAATTTGGTTTGGTCGCGTAGCGCGAAGCGCGGAGCGGCCAAACCAAATTTTCAGGCTTTTCTAAACTCGAAATTTTACTTCATGCGCCACGCGTATAAAAGACTGTTTTAAGTTGACGTTCAAACTATACTACTTTAGCATACTAATTTAGTGGTATATTTTAAACTTCATTTGAAATCAGTGTTTTATACGCGTGGCGCATGAAGTCAAATTTCGAGTTTAGAAAAGCCTGAAAATTTCGTTTGGTCGCTCCGCGCTTCGCGCTACACGACCTAACCAAATTTTCAGGCTTTTCTAAACTCGAAATTTACTTCATGCTTAGTCTGGGAGTGGAATCACTCGTTCTAAACGTCATACTGCACGTTTTTATATGAAATCGACAAATGCTTGAAATTTCACAGCATATACATTATGTATATTTAATTGAAAAATTCAAAGTATATAATACAATAAGTCATTTATGAATATCATAAAAAGAAGTGCAGAATTTTACTTAAAATTAACTTTTAGAGCTATCTCTATAATTGCTCGGCCGTTAATGTGTTAATAAAATAAAACCTCTAGAGTGCTGTGGAATATATTGCAGATTGGCAACTCTGAAATTATACATTATAATTATTATGTTTTATATGACAATTTCTAAAGCGTGTATCCAACATAAATTTAAAAATAGATGAAATCATAGCACTTTAGAGTTTTTTTTATTGAACATATGATATTATTCTGCCACTTAAAATATCTTTTTTTTTGGGGGGGTTTTTTCTTTTGCCTGGCCTTAGTAACGTAGACTATTGGCCAACATCAATTTTTATTTTATTTATTCCATTTAGTATTTAATTCTTTACACGCTTATGCAACTAATTATGGACGACACAGCACATTCACTCACATCCATGGCTCCAGAGGGTGCCAATTTCCCCATAAGAAACTGGCACCCCCCGGTGGAATTCGAACCCACGACCCTCTGGCCCAAGAGCAGGAGCTCTACTCACTGACCCACGAGGGTCCCCTTAAAATATCTATCCACATATAAAATCAAATCGGTGTTGATACCTTGCATCTTTTTTTTACTATACCAAATGTTACGGCTTTTTTTAACCTCGAAAGATTACTTTATGCCCAATCTGGGAGTGGAAACACCCGTTGGAAGCTTGAAATTAAACACTTTTATATAATCAACGAGTATCTGAAAATGTCCAGCTTATATAACGGGATATGTATATTTAAAAAGAAATTCTCTGTATAAAACCACAATTGTAATATTATTATTGTTTTACCTGTTAGTCGTGTAAACTATAAAACAAAGTGGTATAAAAACAAAGTAATACTCCTCAATCATTAAATGCAATTGTAATAATATTTGCTATTTCATCACAAAATAAACTCAAACATGATTCCTTTTACAAAACGGGATCGCAACAACAATCCGATAAAATACATCCATAAATTATAAATCCCTCGCCCATTCGATCCAGATCAAATAGAACACAAACAATCCCGAAGTTTACAAACGGATCGGTTTAAAATAAAGCCCGACTGCGGCCAGCGCAAAGAGAATTGTGTATTTACTTTAAAGTCCGTGTTGTGTGTTTGAAAAGAAGCTCCCACCCCTCCAGGTCCGAACTATTCTTTCCCTTGCTCATGAAATAAATAAAACAACAACAAACAGAAAAAAAACTCCGGGGCGAAAACAATAATGAAAAAACTTTTCCACTACCCATTTGACGTCGTTTCTTAAAGGTCAGCTTACTCATTTATTAGTAGAAATTAACAGTGTACAATGGACAATGTGTTTCTATAAATAAATATAAAAAGTATTAAGTTTTTTTTTATTTCGGCGACTCAAAGTTTCATGTATTGTTTGTTGATGTGAAAAAAGAAACATTAGCTTAAATTAATTGATGGTTAACTTCACTCATTTATCTTACTCATTTATTAGTAGAAATTAACAGTATACAATGGACAATGTGTTTCTATAAATAAATATAAAAAGTATTAAGTTTTTTTTATTTCAGCGACTCAAAGTTTCATGTATTGTTTGTTGCTGTGAAAAAAAACATTAGCTTAAATTAATTGATGGTTAACTTCACTCATTTATTAGAAGAAACGAAAAATTGATTGATTTGAGTGTATATAGAGGCTAGTTCTAGCAAAGTTTTAATTGATTATACAGTATTGGGCGATTTAACCCATTAGGCGCCATTGATGCATATACGCAACATTATTAATTTTATGTTAATCAAATTACTAAATAAGTTAGTTTGATATATTATATTATTTTAATTGACTTGAAAATGAATGAGGAATAACGAAAATATTTTGTTATTTAAATATCTCGATTATTACTCATTTAAACAAATGTTTTTAGTGTATTTCTAACTTCACAATATTTCAGTGTTTTATTCGCGTGGCGCATGAAGTAAAATTTCGAGTTTAGAAAAGCCCCGTGAAAATTTGTCTCGGGTCGCTGCGCGACCCTCGCCAAATTTTCTACGCGGGGCTTTTCTAAACTCGAAATTTTACTTCATGCTTAGTCTGGGAGTGGACAACACTCGTTCTTAGAAGTTTCAAATTGAAGGATCACTCTAGATTACTAAGTTTATTACCATTTTGCAAAGGCTACAGCTCGAAGAACCAACCATGGTCTTCGGAGACTGAAGGACTACAGGGAATCGAAGTTTTTTACAAGAAAGCAACAAATATCTGAAGGTTTACAGCATGGATAGGAAAGAAAATATCTAATTTTGAAAAAATGTCGAAGTTGGGTTGGTTTTAAGTACATTTTTAACTTGACTTTAAATCAGTGTTTTATACGCGTGGCGCATGAAGTAAAATTTCGAGTTTAGAAAAGCCCCGTGCAAATTTGTCTCGGGTCGCTGCGCGACCCTCGACAAATTTTCTACGCGGGGCTTTTCTAAACTCGAAATTTTACTTCATGCTTAGTCTGGGAGTGGACAGCACTCGTTCTTAGAAGTTTCAAATTGAAGGATCACTCTAGATTACTAAGTTTATTACCATTTTACAAAGGCTACAGCTCGGACCTACCATGGTCTTCGGAGACCGAAGGACTACAGGGAATGGAAGTTTATTTACAAGAAAGAACAAATATCTGAAGGTTTACAGCATGGATAGGAAAGAAAATATCTAATTTTGAAAAAATGTCGAAGTTGGGTTGGTTTTCAGTGCATTTTTAACTTCACTTTTAATCAGTGTTTTAGACCCGTGGCGCATGAAGTCAAATTTCGAGTTTAGAAAAGCCCCGCGAAAATTTGTCTCGGGTCGCTGCGCGACCCTCGACAAATTTTCTACGTGGGGCTTTTCTAAACTCGAAATTTTACTTCATGCTTAGTCTGGGAGTGGAAATAATCCTTCTAAACTTCATATTGCACTTTTTTATACAAAATTGACGAATGCCATACATTTACAGCGTATACATTATGTATTTTTAAAAGAAAAATGCACTGTAATAATAACCATTTATTTCCGACAGACATGATGTCTTACAAAGAAATATACAAACTTAAGTTAAATGCATGTGTTATTGTATGTAATACAATAGTCATTCGTAGAAACCATAAAAAAAAGTGTAGAATTTTACCTACTATCAACTTTTAGAGTTAACTCTATATAATTGCTCGGCCGTTAATGGGTTAATGTGAACACAGGGATTGTTTTCGTAAATATTGTTTGTTCGAAATAAAACTATTGTTAGACATATAAATAAGGTTTAAATACTATTATTTAATATGAAATATGTCCTCCCTTTGCTGTAATCCCGGCTTGAACTCGCCTCGGCATGGAGTCAACTAGAGTTTTACAATTATTCTTGATTGCCTCCTCTCGTTACCACACCTGAATTACTGCGTCCACCATCTTGGTTTTCGTCGTACAGTCCATCTTTTGTTATTTGGCCTTGCAGATCGCCCATAAATTTTCAATAGGATTGAGATCTGTCAAATTTCCAGGCCAGTCCAAAATACTAATCTTCTTGTCCGTTTGTCCGTGAAATATTTCAACATAGTCGTCGAAGTATGGCATGAAGCTGTTTTGTTGAAAAATTGCATTGCCGTTGGCTTGAACTTTCTGCAATTCCTCAGCCAAACATTGCTTTATATATTTAATTGTTGAGGCGGATACATGATGAAAGTCCATAATACTGTTTGAAATAAAACAACACAGTTGGGAGGGTTTCACTTTAATTGTTGAACACTGCAACATGTTTCACCACACAGTGGCTTCAACAGGCAGATGAAATAAATAATAAATTTCAATGTTATTTCATCTGCCTGATGAAGCCACTGTGTGGTGAAACATGTTGCAGTGTTCAACAATTAAAGTGAAACCCTCCCAACTGTGTTGTTTTATTTCAAATTGCTTTATATTTTTTACTATTCATCATTCCTTCTACTGGAATAAGTTTGCCAGGTCCCGAGTACAAAAAACAACCCCAGAACATCTTCTTAACTGGATTTTGGCTGTGATGGCCTCTTCATTCGACCTAAATCTCTTACCACCAAGCCATTTCTTCAGGTTTGGGAGCAGGAAATAGTCGCAGGGGGCTAAATCGGGAGAATATGCTGGATGGAGTACCAGTTCGTAGCCCAAGTTATTGATTTTTGCCATGGAGACTACACACGTGTGCACCCCTGCATTGTCCTGGTGAAACAACACTTTTTTCTTTGCCAAATGCGGTTGTTTTTGCTTCAATGAATGTCAAATCTGTCCAACAGCTCTGAATAGTATTTACCAGTGATCGTTTTACTCTTATTCAGGTAATCGATGTGAATGACACCGCGTGCATCCTAGAAAGCTGTCGCCATGACCTAGTTGGCCGACAGACCCACCTTGGGCTTCTTTGGTGCACGTTCCCACGAGGTTGTCTTATTGCAATAGCTACGAAACACAAACTAAACGACGCAGCTTACTCATAATTTGACAGAAGTCTATTGACAAACAAAAGCAGTGTTGCATTTAATGTTACTAGGCGGAAAATTCAAGAAGCTACTGGCTCATCAAACTACCCTCGTACCAGAGCTGGGTAGGATTCGAATCCTAGATTCGAATCCTTTTAGAGGATTCAATAGAGGCATTTGAATACTTTAGTTAAACTGGATTCGTGATCCGGATTTGTTACATTTTTTAAGAGGATTCGTATTCGAATCCAAATGTTGGTCATTCGAATCTTCATGAAAGGATTCGAATATTTATAAATGGATTCGAATACTTACCAAATGATTCGAATCGTTAAAAGTAATTCGAATTAATTGTGAGGATTAACGCGGATAATTTGTTTTGTGTGTTTTTAAATTTCCCGCTAAATCAGTGTTTTGTACGCTTGGCGCATGAAGTAAAATTTCGAGTTTAGAAAAGCCCCGTGAAAATTTGTCTCGGGTCGCTGCGCGACCCTCGACAAATTTTCTACGCGGGGCTGTTCTAAACTCGAAATTTTACTTCATGCTTAGTCTGGGAGTGGAAATACTCCTTCTAAACTTCATATTGCACTTTTTTATACAAAATCGACGAATGCCATACATTTACAGCGTATACATTATGTATTTTTAAAAGAAAAATGCACTGTATGTAATACAATAGTCATCCGTAGAAATCATACAAAAAGTGTAGAATTTTACCTACTATCAACTTTTAGAGTTAACTCTATATAATTGCTCGGCCGTTAATGGGTTAATGTGAACTTAGGGATTGTTTTCGTAAATATTGTTTGTTCGAAATAAAACTATTGTTAGACATATAAATAAGGTTTAAATACTATTATTTAATATGAAATATGTCCTCCTTTTGCTGTAATCCCGGCTTGAACTCGCCTCGGCATGGAGTCAACTATATTTTTACAATTATTCTTGATTGCCTCCTCTCGATACCACACCTGAATTACTGCGTCCACCATCTTGGTTTTCGTTGTACAGTCCATCTTTTGTTATTTGGCCTTGCAGATCGCCCATAAATTTTCAATAGGATTGAGATCTGTCGAATTTCCAGGCCAGTCCAAAATACTAATCTTCTTGTCCGTTTGTCCGTGAAATATTTCAACATAGTCGTCGAAGTATGGCATGAAGCTGTTTTGTTGAAAACTTGCATTGCCGTTGGCTTGAACTTTCTGCAATTCCTCAGCCAAACATTGCTTTATATTTTTTACTATTCATCATTGCTTCTACTGGAATAAGTTTGCCAGGTCCCGAGTACAAAAAACAACCCCAGAACATCTTCTTAACTGGATTTTGGCTGTGATGGCCTCTTCATTCGACCTAAATCTCTTACGACCAAGCCATTTCTTCAGGTTTGGGAGCAGGAAATAGTCGCAGGGGGCTAAATCGTAGCCCAAGTTATTGATTTTTGCCATGGACACTACACACGTATGCACCCCTGCATTGTCCTGGTGAAACAACACTTTATTCTTTGCCAAATGCGGTTGTTTTTGATTCAAATGAATGTCAAATCTGTCCAACAGCTCTGCATAGTATTTACCAGTGATCGCCATGACCTAGTTGGCCGACAGACCCACCTTGGGCTTCTTTGGTGCACGTTCCCACGAGGTTGTCTTATTGCAATATCTACGAAACACAAACTAAATAATGCAGCTTGCTCATAATTTGACAAAAGTTTATTGACAAAGAAAAGCAGTGTTGCATTTAATGTTACTAGGCGGAAAATTCAAGAAGCTACTGGCTTATCAAACTACCCTCGTACCAGAGCTGGGTAGGATTCGAATCCTGGATTCGAATCTTTTTAGAGGATTCAATAGAGGCATTTGAATACTTTAGTTAAACTGGATTCGTGATCCGAATTCGTTACATTTTTTTAAGAGGATTCGTATTCGAATCCAAATGCTGGTCATTAGAATCTTTATGAAAGGATTCGAATATTTATAAATGGATTCGAATACTTACAAAAGGATTCGAATCGTAAAAAATAATTCGAATTAATTGTGAGAATTAACATGAATAGTTTGTTTTGTGTGTTTTTAAATTTCTCGCTAAATCAGTGTTTTATACGCGTAGCGCATGAAGTAAAATTTCGAGTTTAGAAAAGCCCCGTGAAAATTTGTCTCGGGTCGCTGCGCGACCCTCGACAAATTATCTACGCGGTGCTTTTCTAAACTCGAAATTTTACTTCATACTTAGTCTGGGAGGGGACAACACTCGTTTTGAGAAGTTTCACATTGAAGGATCACTCTAGATTACCAAGTTTATTACTCAAAAAACCGTTTTACAAAGGCTACAGCTTAATAGAACAATTGTAGTCTTCGGAAACCGAAGGACTACAGGGAATTTGAAGTTTTTTTTACAAAATTACAACGAATATCTGAAGGTTCACAGCGTGAATCTGAAAGAAAATATCCAATTTAAAAAAAAATCGAAGTTGTGTTGGATTGTATTGTTTTTAGTGCTTTTAACTTCAGTTTAAATCAGTGTTTTATACGCGTGGCGCATGAAGTAAAATTTCGAGTTTAGAAAAGCCCTCTGAAAATTTGTCTCTGATCGCTAACGCGACCCTCGACAAATTTTTTACGCGGGGCTTTTCTAAACTCGAAATGTTACTTTATGCTTACTCTGGGAGTGGACAACACTCGTTCTTAGAAGTTTCAAATTCAAGGATCACTCTAGATTACTAAGTTTATTACTCAAAGGACCGTTTTACAAAGGCTACAGCTCGAAGGACCAATTGTAGTCTTTGGAGACCGAACGACTACAAGGAATTGAAATTTTTTTACAAAAAAACAACGGATATCTAAAGGTTCACAGCGTGGATATGAAAGAAAAATTGGATTGTTTTCAGTGCTTTTATCTTCACTTTAAATCAGTGTTTTATACGCGTGGCGCATGAAGTAAAATTTAGAGTTTAGAAAAGCCCCGTGAAAACTCGTCTCTACATAATTTTGTCGTCGATTTTATAAATGAGTTCAGTTTAAAGGTTAGAACGAGTGATTCCACTTCCAGGTTAGGCATGAATAAAGTTTAACAGGAATAAGAAACATTTGTTGAAAAAGCTCAAGTATTTAAAATGGGGAAAAGTACTATGATAGACATATCAATTTTTTTTTCATTCTGACAGCTACGATACACATTTTAACACTTGTGACATATTTTGAAGTAACGAGTGTCTTCCACTCCCAGACTAAGCATGAAGTAAAATTTCGAGTTTAGAAAAGCCCCGCGTAGAAAATTTGCCGAGGGTCGCGCAGCGACCCGAGACAAATTTTCACGGGGCTTTTCTAAACTCGAAATTTTACTTCATGCGCCACGCGTACAAAACACTGATTTGAAGTGAAGTTCAAATACACACAATAACATCTTCAATCAGAGTAACACGGAATCAGATATTTAGTCTGTTATCAACAACGATCAGTGTTAATAATAAATAATTAGGTTTTGAATATTTTCCTTAAAACAACTGCTAGCAATATTAAAATGTTAATAGTTGCAAAAAAATAATAAAATAAAATTAATTCTTGAAAGATTTGTATTCTTGATTCAAAAAACAGGATTCGAATCTTTGATTCGAATCATATTCATCTCTTACGAATCCTTTATTCAAGTATTCGTGATTCGAATCATATTAGATGATTCGGATTCTTGATTCAAATTCTTTTTACGAGGATTCGTCCCAGCTCTGCCTCGTACATACCCATGAGTCGTTTCATGTTTTAATTCCTTGTTATTTATTTCTCTTTGCAGGAATTACTTCTTGAAAACAACCAAATCGAACTAATAGCAGACAGAGCCTTCGCGGGATTAACCCACTTAAAAAAGCTAACCTTGAGCCACAATCGCCTAACAATCCTCTCGCCGACCCTCCTCGGAGGAGTCCCTGATATAAACCACCTGGACCTCCGCTCCAACAGCTTGGAAACCCTGACCGTCGACAACATGCGCCCCATCCTGCACAACCTTTATAACGACACCAGCTACTTCTTCATCGAAGGTAAGTGCAAATCCATGTACTCTAATCACCATAATGGCTTTCAAACACACACACGCGCGCATAAATAAGTGTGTTCAATTTTTGCTCGTTAGTTTCGATTATAAAAGCGCCCGCTCGGTAATCGATACACCCTATAGGTATACCAAGGATAAAAAAAATGTAATCCACATCATAATGTTAATGGAATTGAGTGTTGTATCATATTTATAGTAATATCGAGTTGCCTTTTGTTGGGATATCATGTTATTGGAAAAAAATATGTGTTATAACAAACAGGGGGATGTTTAAGGTGTTTGTAAAGAGGTATCCAGTTTAATAATCTAACGGCTCTAAAGTTTTTAGTAGGATACAAACAAGTTGTTTTTTTTGCTTACTTCAAAGCAAGGAAGTTTAATAATATGTGATGATCTGAAGCTATAAATACAAATTGGATTTATTGGCGCGTTTTCTATATTTTATTAAATAATTTATAAGAGCGTTTGGATGTAATAATTCTGTATTTATAATCTAATTATAGAGAACTATAAAAAACTCTACTTGATATAATTTGTACAGAACAACCATAAAAACTATACCAAAATAATACTATTTTAAGAGTACTGAAAAAGTATATACAGGGAATGTTTCTTTTGAGTTTTAATACAGATAATTGTTGAATACACTGTCAATTTTAGTCCATGATTAGGTATGTAGTAAGATTTCAAGTTTAAAAAGAAGTTTTATCGCTAAATCAATGATATTGGGATTTAATGAAGAATTACCAGTTTTTATTGATAAATTTACCGAATTGCTGATAAACATTAAAAGTGCGATTCTTTTCGCAATCTACAACAAGTTAGTCTTACAAAGACTATATTAAACACTCATTGGAACAACTACATCCCGGGCTAATACCCCGACGGACATTGAATTATACAACAAGTGATTGCTGTTACATACAGTAACCTACTGCAAATGTAACAATTTGGGTCAAATTATTCAGGCCATCTATAGACCCGTTTCGAGATTTCTCTCTCATCAGTATAGCTTTGCCATTCCCTCTAAGTCTAAGGTGTCAAATTGTTTAGAGGGAATGGCAAAGCTATACTGATGAGAGATAAATCTCGAAAAGCGTCTATAGATGGCCTGAATAATTTGACCCAAATTGTTACATTTGCAGTAGGTTACTGTATATAACAGCAAACACTTGTTGTATAATTCAATGTCCGTCGGGGTATTAGCCCGGGAAGTAGTTGTTCCAATGAGTTTTTGATATAGTCTTTGTAAGACTAACTTGTTGTAGATTGCGAAAAGAATCGCACTTTTAATGTTTGAAGTATTCTGCAACCAAAAATTGGCAATTTCATATATACGAATTCCTGATAATTGAAAAAGTATTTTTTTTTAATTTTATTTTAACCATGTTTCACAAAGTGATTAATGAGAAATTAATGATTTTGTGAAACATGATTAAAATAAAATTTAAAATAAAAACACTTGGTTTGTTTTACTAACGTAAATTTACAGTTTATTTATTTATTAATTAACGGAGGCCATTTCATACAGAACAGTTACAATAATATTACAAATATATAAACATATTACAGACATTTTAAAAAAATCTTAACTATTTTGCACTGAGTGCACGACGCAAAAAACTTAGAGTTCCTACAAATATATCAAAACCTGTGCGAGTGATAAATTGATTAGCATGCCTTAAAATGCGTGTAGTAGCCAACTGTTTCGCATAATCAGTTCTGTGGAACGGTGTGTGAAATATAACTACATTTTGCATTGGACGAGCGGGAACATGGAGTCCAAGAAGCTGTAGAAAGTCGGGACAGTCAATAGCTCCATCAAACACTTTTTTTACCAGCACAATATCTTGGTTGACACGCCGAGAACATAAACTCGTAATATTAACCTTATCGAGTAGGTCGCAGTAGTCACCAACTAGATGAAATTTGTAAGCTACAAATTTAACAAATTTTTGTTGTAGTTTCTCGATTTTTTCAATATCAGCGCCGCTATAAGGAGACCACACGCAAGAGCAGTATTCCAAATGTGGGCGAACTAGCGCGTTATATAATACAATAATTGTACCAAGGTTCCGAAAATCTTGGACGTTACATTTGATAAATCCAAGTAATTGGTATGACTTTGCTACAATCTTTGAGATGTGCATTGAAAAAGATAAAGTAGTATTAAACGTAACACCTAGATCTTTTACACAATTTTCGCGTATTAAAGGTTCGCCCAGCATGGAATACATTATTAAGAACTTTGGCATCTTCGACGGAACGGATTTTCATGAATATTTTCATATCATCCGCAAAGAGAAGGCATTCTACATTGGAAAAACATTTAACTACATCATTAATAAATATATTAAATAGAAGGGGGCCCAAGTGTGACCCCTGAGGAACACCTGACGTGATACAGATGGGACGTGAATGACAGCGCCCAATTTTAACAAATTGGAATCTTCCCGAGAGATACGACCCTATCCAACTTAGGAAAGTATTGTCAATACCAAAATCCCTTAATTTGTTCATTAGTAAGTTATGGTCGACCGTGTCGAATGCCTTGGAGAAGTCAGTGTAGATGGAGTCCACCTGACACCGCTCCTCAAAAGCACGAACAATATATGCATCATACACTAGAAGATTAGTAGAAGTTGATTTACCAGTACGAAATCCGTGTTGGCGCATAGAGATCGAGGATTGCAGTACCCCTGTTAGGTAATCACAAAGTAGTTTTTCAAAGATTTTAGGTGCTACAGCTAAAATAGAGATCGGTCTATAACACGATTTCGATTACCAGATTTAAAAATTGGCGTGATATAAGCACTTTTCCAGCAGGTGGGAAAACTACCCTCACGTAGAGATGCATTGAATAAAAGCCATAATAGGCGACTAAGGGAAAAGGCACAATTACTAAGGAAGGTGGCGCTAAGTCCATCAGGCCCTGGGCTACTGTTGTTTTTTAAAGATGACAACTCATTCAATATATCTGATATACTTAATGTAGGAGGAATGCATTTGTTTATGTGATTGTTACTATAAGTGGTCGAAGTTACATTAATATTTGATGACGAGTTTAGGTTCGGCGTATGATAAACAGATCCAAAAAAATGCGCAAAGAGGTTAACTATGCTATTGGTGTCGTTAAAAAGGGAATTTCCGTTCTCAAATGTTGTTGGAATCTGGTTAGAAGCTCTTTTAGACTTAACGTAACCCCAAAAAGCTTTAGGATAGTGTTTTAAGGAATTTTAGGGAATACTCAACATTATTGATATGGTTTAAGTAACACTCGTTTGCCAGTCTCTTGCATTGATCACGAGTTTTGCTAAATGAAACATAGTCTTCAGCTGATTGAGATGTTATGTACCTTTTATGGAGCGTTTTCTTTAAAAATATAAGATCTTTTAGCTTTTTAGTAAACCAAACTGGGAAACAAGATGTTTTTGCTTTGAGGCTTTTTTTAGGAACGTAAAGCTCAACAATTTCAAAAAGGGTTGAGTAGAATTTATCAAATTCAAAATATCAAAAGCCCATCAGTCTATTGTAAATAATTTTTTCAAATATTTTGGAGAATGAGTTAATGATGCTAATCGGCCGGTAATTATCTAATAAATTGCTGTCTCCTTTCTTATAGATTGGGATTAGTATTGGTACTTTAAGGCTATCAGGGTATACACCGGTTAGAAGGTATTAAACCTGTTAGCTAATTCGTAGGTATTATCATGTGCAGGAATTTTAAATGACTTATCTTTTCCTACCATTTCACCTATAATGTGCCATGCAGTTTTTGATTTATTTGTACTGTTACTCATTCTAGTTTGTATATTCATGTTCTTATCGTCTCTAAGTAATTTATGATAGATAGACTGTTCTTTTTTATATAAATTTTCATATTCTGGGATGTAATTACCAATTGTTTTATATATCAGTAGCCTCTTTTTGCTTTGCTTTATAGCTTCTGACTGGTAGAGCTTTTTTTTCTTATTTAATTTATTGCTCGAAAATATTTTTATTGGGAAATATTTATAAAAATAGTCCAAAAATATTTGTACAAATATATCATACTTTGTGTTAGAACATTGCTGTGTAAATACTGCATGAAATGACTCTTTACTAATATCACTTATAAATAACTGAATGTTTGAATGACAAAAATGCCTACCTATATGTTTCTGTAGATTGGGTTTGTAATAGAATGTGTAAGAGATATGTTGGGCAGTGTGATCAGATATCACAGTGTTAAGTATTTGGACTGGAATTTCAGTAGTTATATTTGTTACAATATTGTCTATGCATGTCGCTGTCGTTTTACAAATTCTTGTTGGGGTATTTATCAGAAATGTTAAATTAACTGATGCCAATAGGTTTTTAAATTCACGTGAATTATTAGTATCTTTTAACACATCGATATTAAAATCACCAACTATGATAAATTGTATATTCTTATTTACAAGTTCTTTCAGTAAACTCTCAAACAGTTCTAAGAATGCGAGGATGTCGTCGTTTGGTGGTCTGTATATACAAATAATGATAACGTCTAATGCACCATCGTTTATATGTATACCCGCGCTTTCTTAACATTTTACACTTCGTGAACGAACTAACATCTACTGGAATAGCTGGAATGTCATGTCTCACGTACACTGCTGCTCCTCCATGCTCCTTTTCGTTTCTACAAAAACTCGATGCCAACATGAAGCCATTGATATTTATAAATTTAATTTGGTCTGCTGTAAGCCAATGTTCTGTTAGGCATAGAATACTGCATGAAATATCTTCAAATAACGCTTCTAACTTGTTGAGTGCCGTTGTGAGGCATTGCACATTTTGGTGCAAAATATATAAGGGATATTTTATAGTTATTTCACCTGTGAGGTGGTTGGACGCTCTGGAAAATTTTGTGTGCTGTGTTCCCTATTCTTCTTAGATTTGAAAAAGAATCGGTTTACAAATATATGCTCTGGCCAGAAGTCTTCATGTATAACCTTTGTTTCTGCTGCAGTTGGAACACCAATTTTAAAGGATGCGTACGATGCATCCTCATATTTCGGTTTCAGTTTCTCTACTATAAACGGATAATTTCCTGCCATTTTTAGGTGATTAATAATTTGTTCGGAATTTACATCTTTCTGGAATCTAGATACAAAGAGCCATTTCCGTATTATAGAATCTGCTACTGGAAGACCTACATTAGTGCTTTTTCCATTAAATGCAAAGTTATTTTTCTTTGTTTTTTTCCTATGAACGACCTTCGTCCATTCAGAATTATTTTCAATGTCTTGATGCTGGTCATTCACCTTACTTAGTTGTTTTTGTGCTGATTTATTGTTTATGGACTTTGGACTGTCGTGTTCAATTAAATTTAATTTCAGGCTGTTTATGGATTGTACTTCCATCTATAGTAGGATTTTTATATTTCTTAGTCGGATTTACAGTGTTTGAAGAAATCTTCCTTGGACTGCTTGTGTGGTTCATAACTTCACTACTTTTTATATTATTTACATGTTTGGTTAATATATTAATTTTTTCTTCATGTTTTATAATAATCATATTTTGTCGACTTACTTGGTTGGACAGTTGTTTTATTTCCTGTTTAAGTGCAATTAATATTTGCAGTGAACACTTTTGTACGCCGTTTTTTTCACATTTGGTGCATGCAGTAACGCCGAATTTTTCATCCTATTTCATACAAGAAGGATGGAATTTCATTTCACAAATACTACACTTGAACATATCGTACTCAATAGACTTGTTACATACTTGACACTCAATGTATGAACTTGTACTTAAATTTAACTCGCTTTCGGATAATGAACGACTGACTAGGTTCGCCATTTTATATAGACTATTATTTTTATTATTCGTATTAAAAAAATGGTGATTGATGTGTCTATTATAGCACTTTTCCCTTTAAAAATATGATGATTTAAATATCAACAATATGGAAAGGTTGATCAAATTAATTTTATTCTACTTTTATTATTATTATTCCAAAACTATTCACAAAAAAGTAATTCGTGCATTTTTCGCTCCTTCTCGGTATATATTGATCACCATCACATATAAGCGTTAAATATTTTCAACTTAACTGTCAATCAATGTTTTATACGCGTGGCGCATGAAGTAAAATTTCGAGTTTAGAAAAGCCCCGTGAAAATTTGTCTCGGGTCGCTGCGCGACCCTCGACAAATTTTCTACGCGGGGCTTTTCTAAACTCGAAATTTTACTTCATGCTTAGTCTGGGAGTGGAAGACACTCGTTAGTTTAAAATACGTCACATCGTAGTGAAATGTATCGATATTAAAAATATCGATAATTTTCGATACCGGACTGATTAATATCTGGTATCGAAAGTTATCGATATTTTGAATATCGATACTTTTTATTAAAATGTGATGTATTTTAAACTAACGAGTGTCTTCCACTCCCAGACTAAGCATGAAGTAAAATTTCGAGTTTAGAAAAGCCCCGCGTAGAAAATTTGTCGAGGGTCGCGCAGCGACCCGAGACAAATTTTCACGGGGCTTTTCTAAACTCGAAATTTTACTTCATGCGCCACGCGTATAAAACATTGATTGACAGTTAAGTTAAAAATATTTAACGCTTATATGTGATGGTGATCAATATATACCGAGAAGGAGCGAAAAATGCACGAATTACTTTTTTGTGAATAGTTTTGGAATAATAGTAATAATAAAAGTAGAATAAATTTATTTTGATCAACCTTTCCATATTGTTGATATTTAAATCATCATATTTTTAAAGGGAAAAGTGCTATAATAGACACATCACCATTTTTTTAATACGAAAATGCGATGATATTCATCGTTATGCTCGTGTATTGGTCATTTAGAAGCATAATAATACGTTGTCGTTCCATTTTTTCCCCTGAATAGATACAACGGTCAATAGTCTTCAATTTTTCCTACTAGATGACGTTGTTAGTCAAAATTGTTGAAAAAAATGACAGTCCTTGTTTTTCCCCTTTACTCTTTAAATGTTTACATAGAATATTTGAAAATATACATTAATAAAAAAATGCACGAATTACTTCGAATTTGTTTTATTTTTGTAATGTTATTTTATTATCTCAGTCGTTTTTAAATTTTATCAATATTAAATCGTTATTTCACAAAATTATTATTGATTCAAACTATTGCTTTACTTGTTTGCAATGATTTTTTGACATTTATCTGTATTTACATGTGTACAATCTATGTGAAATTTTAATGCGATTTAAATTTACTTCCAGAATCTTATAAAATATGGGTGTGAAATATTTATGAGCGCCACTGTATACTTAAAAGAAAATTTGCCCTACATATGAAAGAAAGACAAACCGCAATAATCCCCCAATTTTTTACGTGAGTTAATCAAAAAGTACACGTACATCCCAATATTTCCAATCAATCAAGATTAAATTACAATCAAGGACCTCTTCAGTTGATTAAGCCGACCTGAACTGTGCGTCTTTTCGCAATAAACTAGGGGGGTAGAAGGGATCCGCCCTTTCGGCCCACTTCTTTATGTGTTTAGTGGGAAATAGATAGGGTTGTATCGCGTACTATGGGAGGGGATTTTCGGTGGTAGACTCCGTCTGTCCCGATTAAGTCCCGTTTCGTGGGGGCAAATACACGCCCGCACACTCACACGTGTCCCGCCTGACAATCCGTACATTTCTTATCTCGGGCACGCACGGAGATAACGCAAAGAGAGGAAAAAGCGGGAAATGGATACAGTTTTATCTTCATTTTGTTTTACACGGGGAATATTTTGATATTCTGTATTTGGTTTCAAAAAAAGTATACGTTGTAGATAATTGTAGTTAGCACTAATCGACAGTGCAACTTTTTTTTATTATTGTATGTATTTTTACTAACATCTGTGAAGGAATTAAAGAGATATCGACGATCAAAAATTATGGAATATACTTAATAGCTGGAAACTTTATAGCTAACTTCGCAAACGTTGCGCTTCAATTCATAATCGTTTTTTAATATAAATTTGTGTGTAATTAACAAAGCTAGGTAAACTCTCCAAAAAAAAAAGGATTCCAGTCACCAATTCAAATCCTCAAAGCAACCATACCAAATTTTCAGGCTATTCTACACAAGGGTTGTTATAAAAAATGTTTTATTTTTTTCATTTTAATTAAAACAAACTAATTTTTTAACAAAACGTGTTTTTTTTTCAATGAAACAGTGCTTAAAATAATAAAAACATGGTTAAAATATGTTTTCAACGTGTTTTAAATATAACCAGCCTTATCTATTAATAAGGTTGGTTATATTTAAAACACGTTGAAAACAAATTTTAACCATGTTTTTAATTGTTTTAAGCACTGTTTCATTGAAAAAAATACGTTTTGTTAAAAAATTAGTTTATTTAATTAAAATGAAAAAAAAAAACATTTTTTTAGTATACAGCTTTAACACAGTTCGAAGGATGATATTGACATTTTCGGATAAATAAAACGTTTTAGTAGATTACTATTGTTAATTTAGAACTAATAATTTACTAGCCCTAGTTTAAGTCTTATATACAGAGAGTTTTATGTAACACCGAACATTTACATAACGAGAATTTTTCTTTGAAGTATCCATACGCATAGGTTGCACATTTTTCAATGCTCGGTTTATCAAAAGAATTCAATTTTAAGCTTTGAGCAAGTGTTTTCCACTCCCAGGCTAAGCATGAAGTAAAATTTCGAGTTTAGAAAAGCCTGAAAATTTGGTTTGGTCGCGTAGCGCGAAGCGCGGAGCGGCCAAACCAAATTTTCAGGCTTTTCTAAACTCGAAATTTTACTTCATGCGCCACCGGTACAAAACACTGATTCAATGTAAAGTTTAGCGGTGTGTTTTAAACTTCGTAATATGTCAGTGTTTTGTACCGGTGGCGCATGAAGTAAAATTTCGAGTTTAGAAAAGCCTGAATATTTGGTTTGGCCGCTCCGCGCTTCGCGCTACGCGACCAAACCAAATTTTCAGGCTTTTCTAAACTCGAAATTTTACTTCATGCTTAGCCTGGGAGTGGAAAACACTCGTTTAATGTTCAAATTAAATTCTTTTAATAAACCGAGCATCGAAAATTACGTTGCACAATTTTCGATGCTCGGTTTATTATGCATATGGATACTTCAAAGAAAAATTCTCGTTATGAAAATGTTCGGTGTTACATAAAACTCTCTGTATATAGTACTTAAACTAGGGCTAATAAATTATTAGTTCGTATGTAAATGTTCGGTGTTACATAAAACTCTTTGTATAACCTTAACTGCCATAACAAAATAGGGTTATTTAGAATTTATTTATTAATGCAATAAATCATAAATGTATAAACCTTATCGGTATGTTTTAACTTCACTTGAAATCAGTGTTTTATGCGCGTGACGCATGAACTAAAATTTCGAGTTTAGAAAAGTCTGAAAATTTGACAGACAGACGAAGTCGTGAAATTTACAGCGAATGCATATGTATACTTAAAAAAAATCCCTCTATGTAATAGCTTTGATGCTCTTAAAACTATTTAACTTATTAATAATTTATTCCTATTTATTGAATAAAATGTTATCAAAAAACTGTTTTGAGCATGTAATAATAGCCATGATTCTGATTAAATAAAACTATTCGAATACTTTCTAATTATTGGAATCTACAACGATTCGAATCACCTACTCTTGGATTCGAATGCGAATCCCTCCCCTTACCGAGAGGTGCTACCGAGTTTGGGGATTCTGAACCCCTCGCCAAAAACCGTCTGGATAGACCTACCGGGTCCTAGATGGTCGAATAATGAAAATTATCCTCAAAATCTACTAGTTTCATTGGTTAGTATCGAGAATGTAACCGGCAACAACCTTTTAATTAATTGATCGCGTGACTGTTTTTAGTGTAGATTCCGCTGTGAAATGGCCACGAGTGCAAGGCCGAGCACTCGTTACACGTTTTGTACGATTACCTTTCGTAATCAATCCGACCGCCCCCTGAGCAGATGTGAACACCCGCAGAAAACCGCCTCGGGACATGCAAAAGTGATAAATCGCACGAATCGCCCTCCACCCCCAACCGCAGCGCACTGATGCTTTTTTGATTTCTCGCCGCCCCCCAGGCACAAATTTCGATACACTATCTGTTTGACTATTTCTCAAAAAAAGAATAGAACGAGAGTGCACTTAAATTCAGCTTTCTGATAAAAATGTGATTAACTGGTTTAAAGGTAAATCGGAAAAAGTTATGTGTTAGCGCTGATATATTCTTATTAAATACCACTTGAGGTTTGATTTTGGGCAGTATATTTACCAAATTTTAGTGGTGGCAAATGATACCGTCAAGGCCACAAGGGTTAATTCACCCTGTCTACCACTAAGTTAAGTTCATTTCAATTCGTACTCTTTGTGTTATCGCGAGGATTCGGATCCTGTGGTAAGTATTCAAATCCTTATAACAGGATTAGAACTATCTACATTTGGATTCGAATGCAAATGCTTAGGAGACTTAAATATTAATTTGCTTAACATCGATTCTACCACTACTAGTAACTTTCTTGATATTCTTAACGCATATGCACTGTATCAAGTTATAAATCAACCAACGCGCGTAACTAGTCAGTCCAGCTCTCTAATCGACTTAATCATTTTGTCTAACAAAAACTGCTGCACAGACTTCGGTGTAATTAAAGTTCACGACATAGCAGATCATGATTTGATACACTGTAAGCTAGTTTTCAACACCAAGCGGCCTGTGAACTTAGTAAAATACAGAAAACCTAATAATATTGACTTAAATACATTCCAATCTGACCTTGAACTGATTAATATTGGCAACTTGATTTACATACAAAATATCGATGACAAAATTAAACATCTTAACTACTGCCTCTTACAATTATTTTCATTTACACGCACCTCTGGTAACCTCAAGAGTGACAAAAAAGAAAGCTCCCTGGCTAACTGACACCATAAAAGATATGATGAAAGTACGCAATAACAGTTACACTAAATTTAAAACAACGAAAAATCCAAATGACTTCACTTACTATAAACGCTTAAGAAATATTGTCAACTTTGCTGTTACCCATGAAAAAAAAGCTTATTTTACACATATCATTAATACCAACACGAAAAATATGTGGTCATATTTTAAAAGTAATGATGTTGTTGTAAAAAAGTGAACTGCCATTCCAAATAATTTAATGGACGTTAATGGCTACAACAATTACCTTATTAACTCGGTAAAAAGTCAACCGACTGACTCTCTAATTACTTACTATTGTCAAAATATCCACCCCAACGTCTCAAGTCATTTTTCTTTAAAACTAGTCAATAAGGAGATCATTGAAGATATTATCTGTCATATAAAAACAAAGGCTGTTGGTTCTGATGAAATAAACTTCAACATGATTAGATTATGCTGTCCCTATATTATCCCATACATAACACATATAGTTAATTGCTGTCTTGAACAATCAGTCTTTCCGACCATATGGAAGCACGGTAAAATCCTACCCATTCCTAAAACAACCTCTCCTAATAGTTTCAAAGATCTCAGACCAATCTGCATTCTACCGACCTTATCAAAGATTTTAGAACGCATAATAAAAAATCAACTTCTGGATTTTCTTGAGAAGCACCAACTCCTTCCTTCAGCTCAATCCGGTTTTAGGCCAAATTATAGCTGTACAACTGCCTTACTTAATGTCACAGACGACATCATTTCCTCAACGGATAATGGCTTACTCACATCAATCGTACTGCTAGATTACAGTAAGGCTTTTGACACTATCACGATATCCTTATAGCTAAACTTCACTATCTAGGACTTACTAATTCATCAATAAACTTGATTAGTTCTTTTCTAAAAGGTCGTACCTAGTTTGTACAGATAGACGACGCAATCTCAAATACATGTAATGTGGAGGCGGGTGTTCCTCAGGGATCCATCTTAGGACCAGTTTTATTTTGTGTTTATACTTCCTCTCTACCGTCAGTATTAAATCATTGTTCCGTAAATGTATACGCTGATGACACACAACTATCATACGCATTCAATATTAATGATATATCCACCGCTAACCTCAACATTAACTCTGACATCAGTAAGCTAGTCTATACATCGCACAGTCATCACTTATAATAAATCCATCTAAATCATCAGCTATGCTTTTCGGTCCAAAAAAATTAATTCAAATAGCTAAATCAAAATTAAAAATCAAAATAGGTAATGCAATACTCCCTTTTGTTGACTCTGTACCAAACCTAGGTCTAGTAATTGATGATAAGCTACGGTTCAAATTACACATCAATAATTGCATATCTCGTGCATATATTAATTTAAAAATGATTTACTCTAACCGTAATGTGTTGTCCCTAAAAACTAAGCGACTGCTATGCGACGCTTTGGTACTTAGCCACTTTAACTTTACGGATGCCGTATACAATGCCTGCCTAGACTCTGTAACAACGAAACGCGTACACAAGCTCCAGAATGCCTGTATTGGACTTATTTTTGGCATACGCAAATTTGACCACATCTCAGGTAAACTTGAAGAGCTGAACTGGCTAGATATGGCGGGGCGCAGATTGTTACATTGCTGTGTGATATATAAGAAAATTGTTGAGAACCGCACACCCCCCTACCTCTACAACAAGATTGTTTATCGGTCTGATGTCCACAATATCAATTTGAGGTTTAGAGGAACCATCTCACCTCCTAAATTCAAAACCACCTTTTTTAAGAGATGTTTTAAATACAATATATACAAAATTTTTAATAAAATATCCTCTAACCTCAAACATCTGTCACCCTTTACTTTTAAAAAAGCCATGTCCGACAAATTTGCTCTACAATTCTAGGTATCTGATTTGATTGGAGGTTTTTTTTATCTTTCTCATTTAATTAAAGTTGTATCTTTTGTTTGTTCATTTGATTTTTATGACTTATTATTATAATTATGTACTCCTCTATGGATTATCTGTCTTACCGAAGCAGGTTAAGTGGAAGAGCAACTAAAGTCATACAGACTGGTTGAACTTCGCCTGCACTACTGTATGTTATTCTCTTTTGTAATATTCCTGAACTTTTGAATAAAGAAAATTTATTATTATTATTATTATTAAATTCTTTTAATATATTGTAACGAATTGGTATCACGAATCCTTTTTAACTAAAATAATCAAATACCTCTCTTAAATCCTTTGAAACGATTTAAATCCAGATTGATTCGAATCCTTCTTAGTTCTGTTTTCTAAGTACAGAAAAATTCGCAATTATTTAACGAAACAACAAACAACAAACAAACCAGTTTCAATCAATATTTCGCTTATCACCAAGTGCGCAAAAAAAATCGGACAGATAGCGAAGATTTCGAGAGCGCCTATTCACTCACCTTTTTAAGATCACTTGAGGTCGATTGAGTATACAGTGCACTTCGTGTCTACGCTTTTTAGAAAAAAACTGATCAGTTTTTGAGTTTGATTTCGAGTTTTTCAGTGCTAGTGTTAACATCTATGACAGAACTGTAAAACTACGGCTATTAAAAAAGTGCTAGTGTTTTGATTCGTTAGAAAAGTATTTTATTACATAACGGTTTATTAAAAAAAACCTATTAATTACTCAAAAAGAAGTGCTAGTGTTTTGATTCATTAGTGAAGTATTATATTACATAACGGTTTATTAAAAAAAATATTAATTAAGTATAAATGAAATTGCCAATTCTTGGTTGCAGAATACTTCAAACATTAAAAGTGCGATTCTTTTCGCAATCTACAACAAGTTAGTCTTACAAAGACTATATCAAACACTCATTGAAACAACTACTTCCCGGGCTAATATAGTCTTTGTAAGACCAACTTCTTATAGATTGCGAAAAGAATCGCACTTTTAATGTTTGAAATATTAATTACACAAGAAGAAGTGCTAGTGTTTTGATTCGTTAGTGAAGTAGTATATTACATAACAGATTATTAAAAAAACTATTAATTACGCAAGAAGAAGAGGTACTAGTGTTTTGATTCGTTAGTGAATATTGCGCAACGGATTATTTAAAACAATCCAGCACTAGAAATTTGGATTTAAAGGATCGTCTTTCATTAATTAAGAGGTTAGCGCGATAGCTTGCTTTCTTGTTGATTGATAGGGCATTTCGCAATAGTAAAAGAAGAAGGATGTTTTTATTAAAACTCTTGTGAATTTAAAAATTAAACATTTTTAAAAAAACTATAGACGAGAATAATTCCAATTAAAAAATATTTGAGTTAGAGAAAATAAGCTTGCCAGAATTTAATTGATTTCAATAAGTATAGAAACGATGAAATTAAAGATCTAAATATTTTATTCTAGAGACTGAAAAAAACTGATGAATTTTTAAGTGCTGCAATATTGTTTAGTTTCTAAGCGTCTAGAGCTTTATATAAAGAATTACGAAAATGTTTTTCGCGTAAAATGCAAACAATGCATTCTTAAGTTATCTTATTAATGAAGACACATTGTTTGGATTTTACACGAAAAACATTTTCGTAATTCTATATATAAAGCTCTAGATGCTCAGAAACTAAACAATATTGCAGCACTTAAAAATTCATCAGATTTTTCCAGTCTCTAAAATAAATGATTTAGATCTTTAATTTCATCGTTTCTATACTTATTGAATTCAATTAAATTCTCGTTTTCATTCATTTTATTTTATTTTTCTACTGAAATGGAAAGGGTCCGGTTAGTCCGGCAGGGTCGTAAATCTCCACCTTTTGGGTGATTAAGGGGCCGTAAATTTTCGAAACGGGGCCACACTATTTCATGCCCGTGCCCCCTACAAATGTCGCACCTTCCACTAAAATGCCCATCCCTATCGCACCTACTGTACTCATGAAAGTGCCAGGTCACGAATTAATAAATTATAAAATTAGTAAAGTACATTTCTACGTGACGAGCTGTGTTGCGATTATAACTTCCATTACTTGATAGAAAAAGTGAGACGAAAAATATCTCACGTTCACACTAACATAAATCAATACAGACATTATAAAAGAATGGTAGTGAAATATTTAGAATAGAATACAATACTTTTATTGACCCCACCCGGCGGGAGGATCCAGCGACCCGAAAGGTTTAATTCACCCTGCTTAGCACTCAGTTTAGTTCATTTCAATTCGTACTCTTTGTGTTATCGCAAGGATTCGATTCCTTTTGTAGCTATTAAAATCCGTATAAAAAGATTCGAACGACCTACATTTGGATTCGAATACGAATCCTTTTAAAATATCTTAACGAATCGGGATCACGAATCCTTGTTGACTAGAATTCGAATCCTGTTGTATATATTCAAACCCTCATAAAAGGATTCGAACCACCTACATTTAGATTCGAATACGAATCTTTTTAAAATATCGTAACGAATCAGGATCACGAATTCTCCTTGACTAAAGTATTCAAATACCTCTCTCAAATCCTTTAAGACGATTTATATCCAGATTAATTCGAGTCGTTTTCAGTTCCGTTTTCTAAGTACAGAAAGAATCGCAATTATTTAACGAAACAACAAAAAAAAACAGTGTTATTTAATCAATAATATTTTTTCTGTATAAATTAAGTAGTACTCTCGATTTCTAATGCTTATTTAATTGTCTGTACAATTATCGAAATTTAAAAAAAATATATTTCAGCAGTATTTGCCATGCCAAAAAAAATCAGATTTTCGCCATAATTTTTTGTTTTTTTAAATTCTGCAAAAAAAGCAGTAGATAAACTTTTTAATATTAGAAACTGCTAAGGCTAATTTTTTATTATAAAAAAAATATTACATTCTATTTGAAATAAAACAACACAGTTGGGAGGGTTTTACTTTAATTGTTGAACACTGCAACATGTTTCACCACACAGTGGCTTCATCAGGCATTATTTCATCTGCCTGATGAAGCCACTGTGTGGTGAAACATGTTGCAGTGTTCAACAATAAATTGGAAACCCTCCCAACTGTGTTGTTTTATTTCAAATAGTATTTCATCATCAATCATCATCAATTAAATATTAAATTCATTTTAATATACAGCCTATCAACTTTCGGCTGTATATAAAAATGGACAAAATAGATGTAATTAAGCGAAACCAGCAAAAATCTGCTTTACCTTAAATTATAGTCCTTTTAATTCCAAACAGGTTTGGCTAAAATATTTCTCAATTTATTTTAAAAAAAGTACACTTAATCGGGATTTAAGCGAAAAACAAGGATTTATCAATGTTTTTACTGTTAGCATTCAACACGCTCTATTTAGTATAAAATTTACTTGATTTTATTTATTGAAAAAGTAAGCGATTAACAATTAAATTAGCTTTAATTTGATGTTAAATAGTTGTTTCACACATAAAACCCGTGCTTAGTTCAAGCGCGTAAAGTTAGATTTTTATGAGTGTGCGATTTTTTTTTTCTTTAAAAATAAAAAAAATGATGGACATTTATTTTTAAGGGGAAAATAAGTAGCTCTAGTTGTTTTTAACGCCACACAGTAGGCCAAAGCATGGATAATTCTGGCCAAAATAAAAAGAAAAAAAGTGTACCGACCGAGTTCTAGTTCATAAAATTAGATGTAAATGGCATTAGTGTACACTGATTCAGTGCTGGAATGACATTCCAGTCGCCGATCTCCTTTGAATAACCCACCGAAGACAAGTGAAATCAAAATAGTAAAAAGTGGCGTTTGGAAACCTGCAATTGCAAGTATGCTGCGCGAATAATTTGTAAATCTGGCCTCAACTCGCGTCTTCTAATAATAGATTGTGCTCCGAAAGGTAAGTTTAACAGAAATACATACGAATATTTTTATATTTTATATATTTATTCAAACGGTAAACCTATTTAACAAAATATAACAAGAAAGAAAAAAAATATATATATACAAATTGATATCAAGTAAACTTAAATAACAGTACACTTAGCATAATTTAATACAACAGAGCTAAATAAGAGTCATACAATTTAATTTATTTTTAAATGTTGAAATTGGAATATTAAACATATCAAGATTCGGATTAACTTTATATTTATTTATTTATATATTGAATATATCTTAACAAATCTCGCGTTCCTTTTAACCTCATTTCCGTAGTGTAAAATATTTACAAATTATAGCATACAAAAATTTCTCCGCGTGTCTCTATTTGGAAAAATAGCTTCTTTGCTTCGTATTTTTATACTGAAAAGGAAAAACCATGAACTAGCTGCTTTCACCTGCTATTTTTCTTAAATGACGATTATAATAAGCAGCGCGTAAACTACCGGCTATGCTATTCCACGGGTGTCGTTGGCGGGAATCGCGTTAACTGTCAACAGACAATACCTTATACCTGGCGGGCATTAAATTCGTAATCACAGACCTCGAAAACCTATGTGTTGCAAATTTTGTACCATTTCATAGATTATTAATTTATGATCCATTATTTTGAATTTTGAATTTTTGACATTTAATTCGTAATTAGTGATTTAGAAAACCTTGATGTACACGTTTTGCAAAGTCAGTATAGACATTTACTAATTCTGAACAGGTTTTTAAATATTTCATCCGCCATAGTGAATCCGCCTTTTTGAACTTTAAAATTTCGAGATCAAATTCACAATCGGCAACCTCGAAAACCTGTATGTTGTAAATTTTGTACGATTTCATTGACTTTTAAATATTTGATCTATCATATTGGATCCGCCATTTTGAATTTTGAGTTTTTGACATCAAATTCGTAATCAGCAACCACTATAACCATAGAGGGGCCAATTTAAAGCATATTCTTACATATCTGCATATTTTGACCAGGTTTATTTATGCTTTGGCCTACTGTGCGCCAGTGAGAAAGTCTGTGCATTTTTTTGAGATTTTTTAAAAAGTTCATGAAATTTTGCTGATTTTCGATAGCAACAAATCCACATTATTAACACAAATTTTAATTTTGCTTAAATCTAAAAAAATCACAGATGTACTTCCTGATTTTGAAAACTAGTTCAGCTTATTGTTTTCTTCGTAAAAAATTCGTTACGTCTACTTTTTCCATTTTTTGAAATTATAGAGCTGTACCTATAAAAATCAACAATGATTTTACCGCAAACATCTTATGATCATTGTCTGTCAACTGATAACGCTTTTCATCAATTGTCGCATAAAGAATGTGACAATATCATCCTAAAGTAAGGTGACTAGATTTCGAAGTTCGGAAGTCGAGACGCTAGGATTGTTCCGATTATAGGGAGTTTTTTTTTTCTCTTAAACGATTATTAACCTAATAAATTATTTAATCTCAGTGCGTCCCATTTTCTCGGCACTTTCTCCGATTGTGCGTGGAGAATGGTGGGGCAATTCTTAACTCCACGTTTTCTTTTTCCTTTGCACGGGCTGTTGGCCCCCTCGGGCGATATTTTCCTGCGAACGCCGCAAATTGAATGCGACATTTTCCCAGGACCGAGATTTGTCAAACAATTTATTTCCGAAGTCAATTTATCAGCGCGACGTTTAAGCCCCCCCGACGCCCGCCTTTTCCGGAATCCCTTTTCCGGGACCCGCGCGACTTCCTCCTTCCACCTCCGCCTCCCCACCTAGCGGTTATGTCCAAAGGCTTAATTAGCGCAACGGAAGGTAAATTGGCCAAAAGCGGGCCCGGTAGTATTCATTATTATGATTTCTATCAAAATTGTGTGTTTTATAAATATATACAGATTAAAACGAAATTCATAAAATTTAAAGGCGATTATTTGATGCTACATTTCAAATAATGCGATAAGATAATCCAGGGGCGAAGCCAAAGGGGTGTTTCCACTATCAAAGAGTGGAAATTATTTGAAATGTAGCATTAAATAAATGCCTTTAAGTTTTATGAATTTCATTTTAATTTGTATTTATTAATATAACTTACAATTTGCCACTATGAAGCATTAGATGGCGTTAGCTATCGAAATCATTAATAGTTTTCACATATTGGCTTGAAATAGTGTAACAGTTTGAAAACGAATTTAAATATATGCCGATATTTTTATTCTCCTTGTAGCGTTTTAATATAGGCAACTTTGTGTACTTCGACAATGAATCGTTCATACATCAATTATTGATTAATTGGGTTGGTACGAAATTGCGAAATGACATTTAATTCTCTTCCGAATTCATTTCATTACCATCTGTCAAACGTGCCAGACTTAATTAGCGATTGGATTTTATCAGATCGTCTTATATCACTATTATTGTGGCTCTGATTGATATATCCATTTTCATCGGGGAAACTTTGGATTAATTTGGGATATTATTGTGGCTGTTTCGTTGAGGATGTTCCCCTGTGATGACTCGTGAGAGGATTTTATATCGCTGAAGAGGTTTTGTCGGGCACATGGTTTTGTAGGGTATGTTGTCTTAGCTCAGGTAAGAGATTATTTTTCATCTAATCAGATTCAGTTATTGCATTGGGAGAATTGTCATTTATTCGTGTTTTATGCAGTTGTTCGTGGCATATCGCTAATACCACCATTGGCCCTTTTAGGATTTCTGTGTTGGACTAATTTATGGATAACTGAGGATATTTTTGGGATTTCACTGGAGTTTTTCCTTTTACTGTTTTGGATATGGTTCCGTTATTATTAGTTTGCTGTTGAGGGCTTGTTGCTGAACCGAATTTTATCTGTCGCTTACCCTTAAGGAATTTACTGTGAAGAACGCTTAAGGGAGCGGATTGTCTTGAAATAGGGAGTAGAAAGCATCCCTTTTTCTACGAGGACTGTTCTACATCAGTACCGGATAGTTACACAAGATAAGTGCATTCAGGGGTAAAATATTTACCATTACATTTGAATTTTGAGTTAAAGCGTACAATTTGCTCGCCTTAGTCATTGTGCGTTGAGTTTCATTCAAGTTTACTATACTTGAATTAATAATATAATTAATATAATAATAATATAATTCTTTATTTATAATATTTTATGTGAAGTAAAACTATATACATCTCTTATTTAATTTTCCTACTTAAAGTTATAACGTTTTTCAATTTAAATATTCAAACTAATTTTTAAAGTATATCTTTCTACCGATCTGACACATTGTTCATTCTTGAATTATTTGGGGCTGGATTTATTTGTCATATGATGATTAATTTAAGACTTACATTTTGCTTATTAGGTATTTAGGAATGAATAATGTCTGATAACTGAAGTTAATTAGGTCACAAATTAATGTTAATGAATTAATAGAGTTTTACTGAAGGGATTATTCTCACATTATTTTGCTGGTGTAATATAATGGTTCTACTGTATTAAAACTGTAAACCAAAAATGATCATTGATGGTATAATAATATAATATTATATTCTGTGAGTTATATAGGTGGGCTCAACTTAACTTAAAGGTACATTAGTTGAGTATATTATTTTAAAGGTTTATTTAGTATTTTTGAATTAAAGATATATTAGTTGGGTATGTGAATGTTTATTCAGTATTTTTGAATTATTGACTTGATTAGATTTGAGGGTTAACTGGAATATTTATTTATTTAAAGTGATATTCAAGGTAATGAAATATTATAATTTGTTGTGATACATGTTGAATGTTTATGTCTACGAACTCTCTCTCTCTCTAAATTATATTCGTCATACATATATATATATATATATTTTTCTTATATTTTTCCATTGTTTTAATTTCATTTATAATAAAGAGTTTACTTTAGTTATAATTTAACTGATGATTTCTTTTCTTTATTTTGGACTTTCTGGACTTACTGGTCACTATAAAGGAAAATATTTAGTAACCGAATATTTTTATATTTAATAATTCTGAACCTGGGTCTCAACTATTTTCCTTTATGGTTACTGGCGCCCAACAGAAAACATTTATTACATATATCCCACGACCAAACTCCCCGAACTGAGTTAGACAGGTTTAGGTAATCTATGCCAACAGGTGATCAGTAGTCTAGACTGAAAATCAGTACAATTTCCCTTTTCTCTTTTCTTTCAGAGAATACGTGGCAATAGTCAGAAATGTTCAGTATTCCTCAGCACTGGGTCGGGACCACACTGAAGAGGACCTTGAAGTCCGAAACGCGTCTGTGGGTATCTGGTGCCGGAATACTGAACACAAATTCAATTTTAAAACTTACAATTCTGATAGAAATCATAATAATAAATAATACCTGCCCTGTTTTTGGCCAATTTACCTTCCGTTGCGCTCATTAAGCCTTTGGACATAACCGGGGGTGAGGAGGCGGAGGAGGAAGGAGGAAGTACAATTTTCAGGTTTCTCTAATCTCGAAATTTAACTTTATGCGCGACACGTAATATGAAACACCATGAGGTTCACAATATGGTACGAAGCAGTATGATCATAACATATATTTTGAATTTCACTTAAAACTAGTGTTTTACACGCGTAGCGCATGAAGTAAAATTTCGAGTTTAGAAAAGCCTGAAAATTTCGCTTGCTCGCGTAGCGCTACGCGCTACCCAAGCAAACCAAATTTTCTGGCTTTTCTAAACTCGAAATTTTATTTCATGCTTAATCTGGGAGTGTTTAAACTTCAAATTGTACAAGCATGCATATGTATACTTAAAAGAAAACATCCCTGTATATTTCTTGAATAACTTTCTCATTTATCACTTGGTGAAACATTTTGAAATAATATTAAAGGATAAATTAAAAACACTTGGTTTGTTTCACTATTTGCACACAAAATAGTGAAACAAACCAAATGTTTTTAATTTATTCTTTAATATTATCCCTGTATAGGTGGTTAACAGAACTGGGACGAATCCTCGTGAAAAGGATTCCAATCACGAATCCGAATCACCTTATATGATTCGAATCACGAATACTCGAATGAAGGATTCGTAAGAGATAAATATGATTCGAATCAAACATTCGAATCCTGTCTTATTGAATCACGAATACAAATCCTTTAAGAATAAATTTGATTTGATTATTTTTTCACAACCATTAACATATAAATATCGTTGTCGGTTGTTTTAACAAAAATATTCAAAACCTAATTATTTATTATTAACACCGAACATCGTTGATAACAGACTAAATATCTGTGTTACTCTGATTAAAGATGTATTTGTGTGTTTTTGAACTTCGCTTCAAATCAGTGTCTTGTACGCGTGGCGCATGAAGTAAAATTTCGAGTTTAGAAAAGCCCCGTGAAAATTTGTCTCGGGTCGCTGCGCGACCCTCGACAAATTTTCTACGCGGGGCTTTTCTAAACTCGAAATTTTACTTCATGCTTAGTCTGGGAGTGGACAACACTCGTTCTTAGAAGTTTCAAATTGAAGGATCACTCTAGATTACTAAGTTTATTACCATTTTACAAAGGCTACTGCTCGAAGGACCAATCATGGTCTTTGGAGACCGAAAGACTACAGAGAATCGACGTTTTTTTTTACAAGAAAACAACGAATATCTGAAGGTTTACAGCATGCATAGGAAATAAAACATCTAATTTTAGAAAATTATCGAAGTTGGGTTGATTTTCAGTGCATTTTTAACTTCATTTTAAATCAGTGTTTTATACGTGGCGCATGAAGTAAAATTTCGAGTTTAGAAAAGCCCCGTGAAAATTTGTCTCGGGTCGCTGCGCGACCCTCGACAAATTTTCTCCGCGGGGCTTTTCTAAACTCGAAATTTTACTTCATGCTTACTCTGGGAGTGGAAACACTCGTTGAAAACTTTAAATTGAACTCTATTATAAAATCGACGAATGCCTGAAAATTACGTAAATAGAAAATTCACTGACTATCATTAAAACCGGGAAAGTCAGAGAAAAGTAATAGTATTTTATTCAAACTGACCAAAACACTAATAAAAAAGCCATATGATTTAATTAAATTAGTCAAAATCAACAGGCATCATACAAATTACAATACACTTAATAATTTATAAAACCAACTTAAAAATTGACAAAAGCAATGAAAAAACTTTCACAAACTGGGGGTTTCCCACAGAAGAAAGTTATATTAGAAGGTCAGGGAAAAAATCTTGAATCAGGGAAATATCGGAAAACTTTAACATTTCAGATTGTGGAAACCATATCAGTTTTACTTCAAATAATGTTTAACAAAATTTTGAAAACTAGATTATTATCTTTAAAAACATTTTCAGTCATTTAATGTTCTTTTCAAAGCAATCACTTTGAAGTTTCGAACGAGCGTTTCCACTCCCAAACTAAGCATGAAGTAAAATTTCGAGTTTAGAAAAGCCCCGCGTAGAAAATTTGTCGAGGGTCGCGCACGGGGCTTTTCTAATCTCGAAATTTTACTTCATGCGCCACGCGTATAAAACACTGATTTAAAATAAAGTTAAAATTGCACTGAAGTCCAACCCAACTTCGATATTTTTTAAAAATTTGATGTTTTCTTTCCTATCCATGCTGTAAACCTTCAGATATTCGTTGTTTTCTTGTAAAAAAACTTCGATTCCCTGTAGTCATTCGGTCTCCGAAGACCGTGATTTGTCCTTCGAGCTGTAGCCTTTGAAAATGGTAATAAACTTAGTAATCTAGAGTGATTCTTCAATTTGAAACTTCTAAGAACGAGTGTTGTCCACTCCCAGACTAAGCATGAAGTAAAATTTCGAGTTTAGAAAAGCCCCGCGTAGAAAATTTGTCGAGGGTCGCGCAGCGACCCGAGACAAATTTTCACGGGGCTTTTCTAAACTCGAAATTTTACTTCATGCGCCACGCGTATTAAACAGTGATTTAACGAGAAATTAAAATAAAAATACAAAAGAAATTTACTGTTTGGTGTTGTAGGCGTTCACTTTGTGGTACATCTTAAATACACTTGAATCGGTTATTTGGAAAAGGACACATCTACTTCAGAGGAAATTTTACAGTAGGAAGAAAAAACTTTTTCATTTAAATGTTCATATACATAAAGTCATATACATGTTATTGTATGTTCGCTGGTATTCAAATAAGCCAATTCAAAGTAATTTTTCGTGGATATTTGAAAATTTTATATTATAAAAATTATTTTATATTGAATGCATTTGTGCCCTTTTCCAAACTTATTCAGAATGAAACATAAAAATAAAGGCAATTTACATTATTTATTAAAGAAAATATATTTTTACATAATAGGTAGAACTTAAGTATTTTATAAAAGCAAAATAGGATTTATATCAATAGGTATTAAAAAAGTCTTCTTCAGGAATTTCTTCAGAAACTCCTGTTGGCCAGGAAAATACCATAGTGTAAAATTCTTTGTTTTCCTCGGGAATATACTGGATTAAGGATTTCAAATTATCAAGTTTTTTTTTATTGATTGGAACCTTGTTAGTATAGGCTTTATACGCTTCCCCAGCAGGAAGATTAGTCCTGGACCCAGCAGGCTTTGCTAGTTGAAAAGAGAACGAGGTGAGCCCATCTATATATTCGAAAACAATAAGCACTCCAGGATTTGTTGAATCGTATCTAAAGTGATTGTAATGTGAAATCTGAAAATGTACTCTTTGATCTCTAGGGACTTTCCTTTTTTGTGTTTCAATAGACTCGGTAGTTTTTTTATAGTGTGTTGGCCACCATTTTTTATTGTCTATTATTTGAGAATTTTGTATTTCTTTCACATCAAATTTTCCGGATACAGATGCCTTTTTGATGAGCTCCATATATTCTTGATGAGTATAGATTCTATCGACTCTTCTTATTTTTCTTTTGACAGTTCCAAAGTCTCTATCACAATCGTTGAATGAATGTCCTCTCAGGGGGAAATAGTGTATTATTTTCTTAAACCTATTGTTTGCCGCCAACGTCATTAAAAATCTTACCACAGTATGATTTTTGTTTTGTCCCGGGCAACCGTCAGAAAATATGTAGAGCTCATCTATATTCTTTAACATCGAATTTTTCGATAAGCTCTTCTATCTTGGTACAAATTTCTCCAGAAACAGCATTATGTCTTGATCCTACTTCTTTCCCACGTCTATCTTTTGGTGTGGTATCGGATGCTGATAGTAAACTGAGACGTCTTACTTTTTTCATTGTAATCCCATGTAAACTAACAAACGCCTGTTTGCACACCTTAATGCGTTGCCCTTCTAAGCAGATATGATATGAAAAAGTAAGGGCCTTGGGTTTGGGTTTTTCGGTGACAGAAACTTTACTTTTTCTCTTGATGGAACAACTTTCGATGAGACATTGAAGAAATGTATCATGTGCATCTTTGTCATCAAAACTATTTACCCGATCTATAATATTCTTCCTTTGGTCTTCACTGAAGTTACTAAAACATTTCATTTGGCACCCACAAAAACCCAAAAAAAAGTCAAAAATACTTAATGTTTTATAATTTCAAAACTTCTACCTGCAGTCCGGACCTGTTATTCTGGCACTAATGACTTTCCCAACATGATTAAGATGTTCAATTCCTTTCACTTTGGCCCTTTTTATAACATTTGATTTGTAGTTTTCCGTATTCAAAACTCCTTTCTTGCGTTTTGGTAAATTATTACCATCAGATTCGCTTCCACTTAACTCACTCATTTCGCTTAAAATCTTTATCTGTTATTAATCTTTGCAAACACCAAAATTCACACCCGATTCAATGACAGTCAAATTCTAACTGAAATCTGACAGCGAGAACCAGCGCCATGATGTGACAAAACACATGCTTGATTATTTCGAAAAGGTCACATGTGCGTCGCATGTAACTTTTTCGAACCAAACGCAGTGGAGCGGGTATATGTTAGAGCGTTTCTAGCGTGATATTTTGTTCCCTTTTCGCACCAAACGCTGCGTCTTCAATAAACTTGTTGAAAAATAATATAAAACGAAAATGGCCGAAAATGTCTTTTGTGCCCTTTTCCAAATAATCGTTCACTTGTAAATAAAACACTTTTTTACTTTGTTTAACCACTGAATCTTACATTTTATTGTGTGACTAGTTTCGACTATCTAGTAGTCATTCTCAAACTAAAGTGACAAATTTAGTTTGAGAATGACTACTAGATAGTCGAAACTAGTCACACAATTAAATGTAAGATTCAGTGGTTAAACAAAGTAAAAAGTGTTTTATTTACAAGTGTACAAAACAATTTTTTTATGTTAATCCTCACAATTAATTCGAATTATACTCCTCTTTTGAGTATTCGAATTCTTTTGTAAGTATTCGAATCCTTTTATAAATATTCGAATCCTTCTATGAGGAATCGAATCTCTCGCATTTGGATTCGAATACGAATCCTTTTAAAAAAATGTAACGAATCCGGATCACGAATCCAGTTTAACTAAAGTATTCGAATGCCTCTTTTGAATCCTCTAAATAGATTCGATTCCAGGATTCGAATCCCGAATGATTCGAATCCGGCCCAGCTCTGGTGATTAATACATATTATATATTTTTTCGTGAATCTCGGTTACTAATTAAGCTTTGTATTTAAAGAAACACGTTTTTTGATGAGTTGTAGATACAAATATTTAGTACGTTCCTATTAAAAACTAATCATTATCGCTTTTCACATTTACTTCATCCATTATGCATATAAACAATAATGCAATTATTGAATGAGCTAGTCTGATCTATCCTATTGTGATTTAACTCAAAAATTTACCGGATTTTAACCGCCATACAAATACGCCAGAAATTATTCAGTAATTTCACATAGACCACAATCATAGCTTGAATGTTTTATCATTGTTTTAAGCTCAAAAATAACGTCGGTTTAAAGCGGAGCACACATTTCCAATTAAATTCCACATTTCGGACAAGTTTGTCATATGTGTGTGTTAATTAAATAATTTAATTAATTACATTATACAATGATTCAATCTAATAGATTGCAAGTTGAGGAACAATAGGAAATTATTCGATACGTAGTAAATAATTTCAAATATATAAGTTAATAATCATTTCAAAATATGAAGTTCCAAAGCACTAAAATATTCTAGTTAGTTCTTCATCGATATTTTTTCATAAAATTAAATTGCTAGTCGTGAATGAATGGTACAAGACTGAGCCATCTGGCATGCCAAAGGCTAGGCAATTATTTTCTCGTATATAAGGTGGAAGAAGCTTTAGATGTAATTCATATTTTTAGTTTCAACGCACAGTGGTTAAAATGTTCATAAAGTTGGACACATTCAAAACATACTAATTATAACATTGTTACGAATCGTTCTTGTATATTTTTAATTTATTATTTATTGCTCTACTCTATTGACATTCCTCAAAATAGGTTGTCTTCCAGAAATATGAAATAAATCTTGTAATTTTCTCGTTTGTGAATTATCACGTTTTGGAAGTTTATCTGAACAAAAGAGATCTATTTTGAATAGGTTTGTGAGTTTGTTAGTGTGGAGCAATTCGTAACGGTCGCGCCTTTTCCACAGCGGGGGAGTTGTTTTGGTCATTCGTATTTTCGGGAACTCATTAACAATATTTTAACCACCACTTCTTTTGGGATCATCCCCCGAAATACGACTGACCAATAACAGCGACTTTGCCCCCAAATTCCTAAACATATTTTTCTCAATTTATATTTTATAATTTTAATAATAATAATAATAATAATAATATTTATTTATTTGTGTCTTATAACAATACAGTTTTACACACGTCAACAAACAAATACAAAAGAAATAAACAATAAACAAATTAGACTAATTATATTATCAATAAGATTTAGAGCACATATGTAATTCCCTAACTTAATTATTAAAAGCAACAATCAATTTGTTCAGAGCAACATTCACTCGGCCTAAATACTCCTATAAACTATATAACTATATTGTGTGAATTCGTTGATGCAGTAAGGCGCCATTTTAATTAAAAATTCCTTCATGTATTTTTTAAATGAATCTATTCCTAGATGTCTAGTTTTCTCGGACAATTTATTGAAAAAAATGACTCCATAGTAATTGGGGCCGTTTCTCGTTTTTTCCAACCGGTGGTGTTTATACGCCAGGTTAGATTTTTTAAGATAAACATTCTAGTTTTGAACTTCAAACTATAAACATCAAACATTGAACAACAAATCTTTAACATTTAAACATGAACTGTCAAATATTTCGCTGTAAATACTTGTAAATATTTTGAATTGTGAATATACCAAGTTAAATGTGCTTCGGAGTGTTTTTTTTTTTATACAAAAAACTTAAACATCTGCCTTAGAGTGGTGATATCTTCCAGTGAGATAATTTATTAAATTTTAAACAAACACCACATCGCAACAAACATATTAACAATTTTATATGCAAGCCTACGTAAAAATAAGATTTTAAAGGGTAGAAAGACCTACAGTCGATAACCCTTTGGTTAAATTTTACCTTTAAAAATATATGCCATGTTATATTTGTATTGTATACAACCAATAAAGATTTATTTATTATTATAATAGGCAAAAAATTAACAAATAATCCTTTTGGAACGAAATGCAGTTAAGCATCCTCTAGAATACAAATTCTTTAAATAGTCACAATTTCTACATCCGGTATTTCGAATTTTAGCCCGTTTTTACTTTCCCCCGTATGTAATACAAAGGGAAAGTATTGTTTTCGTGAAAATTTTCGAATCAAAAATTTTAGCGGAAATATCCGTTTTGAGGTCCCCTGAGTCGAATAAGACCATTTTTGAAAAATGTCTGTCTGTCTCTGTGTGTCTGTGTGCGCTGTACCGCAAAAACCGCTAAAGATATCGGGATGAAACTTGAAACTTAAGCTTTTTGTTACAATCGGAAGAACTGAAAAGCTTTTGGTGAAAATCGGAAAACCGGAAGTGGTACTTTACTCCTAGCGTTTTTCAGTTTTTTCAGATTTTTTCAATAAATGTTCATGAAACAAAAAATTCTTTTAAATAAAAGTTGTAGATAATAACAAAATGAAGATATATTGTTTATTTACTTTTTGTCATAGCACTCTTAGTTTTTGAGATATTTTAAAAGTTGTTTGTTTTATCTAGTTATTGATGTGTGACAGTGTATGTGTCGATACAATTGAAAAATGTTTCAAATAAAATTTGTAGGAAATATAAAACTAAAGATTTTTTGTGGATTCACTTTTTGTCATAGCACTCTTAGTTTTTGAGATATTTAATAAATAGTGTTTTTTTATCTAGTCATTGATTTGTGTCAGTGTGTGTGTTGATACAATTGGAAAATGTTTCAAATAAAAGTTGTAGTTATCAAAAAGTTGAAGACATTTTAAAAATAATAATGCTACAAATATTTTAAAAGTGATTTAATACGCAATTTACGGGGGTAGGTAATAAGATATTAAAGATTTTTCGTATCTTCACTTTTTGTCATAGCACTCTTAGTTTTTGAGATATTCAATAAATAGTGTTTTTTATCTAGTCATTGGTTTGTGTCAGTATGTGTTGATCCAATTGAAAAATGTTTCAAATAACAGTTGAAGACATTTTGAAAATAATAATGCTACAAATATTTTAAAAGTGATTTAATACGCAATTTACGGGGGAAAGTACTATGATGGACACATCACCATTTTTTTTTAGTATTTTGACCGCTGTGTGGCGATAAATAATTTTAAAATTAAGCGAGAAAACTTATATGTTTAAGCATATATTTCTACTTTATTAGAATGTTTTTTTTTTATTAAATACAATTAAATAAATTCGGTTTACTCCTAATTTAATATTTAAGGATTCTTGTTATTGTTTTCATGAATTCAAGAATGGTACAAACGTAAATCTCGTTAATACTTTTCACCCTCCCTAAAAACAGATAATCACCACATTATCAAAACTATCCGTCGACGGCCTAATCCCGTCCCAGATCCCTACCAATCTAATAAATTCCTAAGGGGGCTTATCGCCAGCGCGCGCCGTCCGCGATCTCTGATCCCCTCCTCGCACCCCTTTCTAATCTTTTATTTTTCCGTTCATTTGCCAGATCCGGGATTAGCGATCCCACCACTAGGCAAACGGCGAAACCCATTGAATAATTCAGGGGTGTTATGAAATTAATGCGCGTGTAATGCCCTCGACGTTTCACGCCAAACGGCCGACAGATTCCGGCTAGACCTAGGATGAATTTAGGGGATGGAGTAATTTAATTACGGAGGACGGTTAAATTGCCCGCGTTTTTTTATTGTGCGCATTACCGAGGATTATGTTAAGTGTCTGAGTGTGGTTGAGAGTGTGTAAATAGGGGGTTTAGCGTGAAGGGTTGGTTGTGAATTATTAAACTGGAATGATGGTATTTTCGCTCTTAATAAAATTTATGGTTACTGTTTGGGATTTGTTTTGGTTACTGTTTGGGATGTGTTTTGGTCACTAGTTGTAAATTAGGGTAGTGTTTTCCTGTTTCTTATCGATTAACAAATAAACCAGGACTTCGAACCGGAAACCGGAAGTTGTATAAAATATACATTTTAATAAAAGTTATATACAGGGTGAGTTACTAAGCGGAAATCGGTTTATCGTGGGCGTATCGTTGAAAATAGCAAAAAAAGTTTCAAATAAAAGTTGTTCAGAATCAAGTTTTTCATAACCTAAAATTATTGCTAAATATGGCGGCCTTGCGGTTATATTGGAAGTAAACACCAACTTCCTTATTTTAAATAGAACACCCTATATATTTTTACATTTTTGGATTGCTCGTTAAAAATAAACATGAGTTTATTCACACAACATTGGGTCTCAGTTGATCCGTGTTCGAGTTATTTCATTTTTTTTGTTGATAAATTTGACGATTTCAGAGCTCGACGCCATTAACAATATCTTCAAAACGAAATAAGTCAGAGTAGTGCGGCTTACGGTTTTGGATTCGGGAAGAAATGTAGTATTTGTGTAGGTTTTTGCCATTAGTCAGATTTTCTAAATTGAGCCGAGTCTGTCGACGGTATTTTTCAATACTTCAAACATGCATAACTTCATTTTTTTAAATAGAACCATATATCTTGTGACACTTTATCTGATGCGAAATTAAATTTCCTTTTTATTGATACCGGGTTGTTGCCATATCCTTCCTTTTTGAGAAATTTGCGATTTTGTAAAAATTTTAATACATTTCGTATTATCGCGTTAGCCCTGGATACTGATGACGTTTGGTAATTTTGTTTTGACTCGCATGTCCGACAAACCGAACATTTTTTCTCAAAAAGAACTGATTGGTATGGTCTACACCTTGGGCAGTGCTGATGGAAATACATTACTTGCTTCAAGAATGTATGCACAACGTTTTGCCGATCGGAGACATCCAAATTCAGCGGCATTCGCTACATTTATACTTAATGACACTTTTATGTTATAAATGTTGACATTTCAGGGGGCTATTCACAGCACAGATGCAATTTGTCATCAGTGAGAAGTCGCACTGAAATGACGTCGTTTCGGGAAGAATTTACCAAATCGTATGAAGTAAAATGACGCCATTTCAGTGCAACTTGTCACCGATGACAAATTGCATTGGTGCTGTAAATAGCCCCCCAGAAGTTTCCCAGTATAATATAAATAATAAAAACTAAACTACTCCAATCATTTAACCAAATCTTACATTTTAAGTACAAATGGTGTATTCAGACGTTAAAAAGTAGAAAATTTGTTTTTTTTTTTTGTTCGTGAAACATCCATCTAATCTGTATTCCAAGGACGGTCCAGTATACGGTAAGACGAATCGACAGAATCGAAGATTTTAGAGTGAGGGTAGGGATCGTTTACGTCACAAATACGCGCTGAATTTAAATGTGGTTACTTCATGGTAAACTTTAGGTAAATATGCACAAGCTGTAAATTTTCTGACATTCGTTGATTTTATAAGAGCTCAATTTGAAGCTTTAAACGAGTGTTGTCCACTCCCAGACTAAGCATGAAGTAAAATTTCGAGTTTAGAAAAGCCCCGTGAAAATGGGCTTTTCTAAACTCGAAATTTTACTTCATGCGCCACGCGTATAAAACACAGATTTTAAGCGAAGTTTGAATATACATAAATTTCACAATATTTGAGTGATTTATACGCGTGGCGCATGAAGTAAAATTTCGAGTTTAGAAAAGCCCAGAAAATTTGTCTCGGGTCGCGTAGCGACCCGAGACAAATTTTCACGGGGCTTTTCTAAACTCGAAATTTTACTTCATGCTTAGTCTGGGAGTGGAAATCACTTGTTTAAAGCTTAAAATTAACTTTAAAAAAACAGGGAATATCTCAATGACTAACTAATTGTCAAAACAAAATCACCAAACGCCATCAGTATCTAGGGCTAACGCGATAATACGAAATGTATTAAAATTTTTACAAAATCGCAAATTTCTCAAAAACTGTTGGAAGGATATGGCAACAACCCGGTATCAATAAAAAGGAAATTTAATTTCGCATCAGATAAAGTGTCACAAGATATATGGTTCCATTTAAAAAAATTAAGTTATGTATGTTTGAAGTACTGAAGAATACCGTTGACGGACTCGGTTCAATTTAAAAAATTTGACTAATGGCAAAAACCTAAACAAATACTACATTTCTTCCCGAATCCCAAACCGTAAGCCGCACAACTCTGACTTATTTCGTTTTGAAGATATTGTTAATAGCGTCGAGCTCTAAAATCGTCAAATTTATCAAAAAAAAAATGAAATAACTCGAAAACGGTTCAACTGAGACCCAATGTTGTGTGCATAAACTCATGTTTATTTTAAACGAGCAATCTAAAAATGTAAAAATATATAGGGTGTTCTATTTAAAATAAGGAAGTAAGTGTTTACTTCCGGTATAACCGCAAGGCCGCCATATTTAGCAATAATTTTGGGTTATGAAAAAATTTATTCTGAACAACTTTTATTTGAAACTTTTTTTGCTATTTTCAACGATACGCCCACTATAGACCGATTTCCGCTTAGTGACTTCTAATTTCAAAACTTTGCATTTTGTCAATTATACAGGGTAATTGACAAAATGCAAAGTTTTGAAATTAAAAAAGTCTGAACATTTTGTTTGGTCGCTATATAATTTATTTCCTACATTAACTTTCCTACAGCCTACATCTCCTACAGTTTTCCTACATCAACTTTTATCACCTTCATCAACTTTCATCGACTTTCCTACATCAACTTAATTCCAATTCAATGAAAGCAACTTAAATGAAACGATAGTGAGCGCTTTTAATCATTTGCGGATTATTAATTATTGAACATAAATTAAGTGCATATTTAGAAACACTTTCGAAATGCACAAAGGTCGGTTGATTTACGAGTCGAGTTTTTTAAAGTTTTAGAACCGTTGAGGATGATTTACGTCCGGCCCCCCATGAAAGGCATATTTATACGGTATGTATAAATCTCGATTATTGTCGAGTCGGAGCAGAAATCCCTTATTATTACGCGGAAGGGCATAAATCAGTTTTTTCTACATACACATACACGCATACACACACCATCACACACACACATATATATATATATATATATATATTACATCCCAGAGTCTCTTCTTTTCCCTTCTTCTCCTTTTCACCACCCGCACGTGGGTGTCTATATATTTATTTTGTCTGCGCGCAAAACCTAATGAATAGCCGCATATTTCACCCCCGATTTAACCGGGGAAAAGGGGATTCTCTTTTATTTAAATATTCAATTACATTAACAGAATTTTTCCGCATTTATATACTGGCTTGTATACAGAGAGTTTTATGTAACACCGAACATTTTAATAACGAGAATTTTTCTTTTAAGCATCCATATGCATTTGTTGCACATTTTTTAATGCTCGGTTTATTAAAAGAATTTAATTTGAAGCTTTTAACGAGTGTTTTCCACTCCCAGGCTAAGCATGAAGTAAAATTTCGAGTTTAGAAAAGCCTGAAAATTTGGTTTGGTCGCGAAGCGCGGAGCGGCCAAACCAAATTTTCAGGCTTTTCTAAACTTGAAATTTTACTTCATGCGCCACCGATACAAAACACTGATTCAATGTAAAGTTTAGCTGTGTGTTTTAAACTTCGTAATATGTCAGTGTTTTTTGCCGGTGGCGCATGAAGTAAAATTTCGAGTTTAGAAAAGCCTGAAAATTTGGTTTGGCCGCTCCGCGCTTCGCGCTACGCGACCAAACCAAATTTTCAGGCTTTTCTAAACTCGAAATTTTACTTCATGCTTAGCCTGGGAGTGGAAAACACTTTAGAGCTTCAAATTGAATTCTTTTAATAAACCGAGCATCGGAAAATGTGCAACGTATGTATTTGGAAAAAATATATTTTGTTATAAAAATGTTCGGTGTTACATAAAACTGTCTGTATAAATATTTAAGAGAAAAACTCCATATGCATTTGTTGCACATTTTTCAATGCTCGGTTTATTAAAAGAATTTAATTTGAAGCTTTTAACGAGTGTTTTCCAGTCCCACGCTAAGCATGAAGTAAAATTTCGAGTTTAGAAAAGCCTGAAAATTTGGTTTGGTCGCGTAGCGCGAAGCGCGGAGCGGCCAAACCAAATTTTCAGGCTTTTCTAAACTCGAAATTTTACTTCATGCGCCACCGGTACAAAACACTGATTCAATGTAAAGTTTAGCGGTGTGTTTTAAACTTCGTAATATGTCAGTGTTTTTTACCGGTGGCGCATGAAGTAAAATTTCTAGTTTACAAAAGCCTGAAAATTTGGTTTGGCCGCTCCGCGCTTCGCGCTACGCGACCAAACCAAATTTTCAGGCTTTTCTAAACTCGAAATTTTACTTCATGCTTAGCCTGGGAGTGGAAAATACTTTAGAGCTTCAAATTGAATTCTTTTAATAAACCGAGCATCGGAAAATGTGCAACGTATGCATTTGGAAAAAATAATTTTTGTTATGAAAATGTTCGGTGTTAGGTAAAACTGTCTGTATAAATATTTAAGAGAAAAACTCTCTTTATATAAATAAACTTTGTTATTAATAATTAATTGTTAAATTAATTTCAAAATAATTGATGTACATTTAATATACAGGGTAATTCGGCAGGAAATGGAAATATTTTAAAGACATGTCCAGGAAGCAAAAATAAGCAAAATTAACACATATCTTCAAGTCCAATTTTCATTTGTGTCAGAGATATTTTTAACAATTGTAATTTGTAAAATTAGAGAAAAATGTATTGCTGAACTTACAAACAAACAAAAAACAAGTAGCATTAATTCACGTTAAATTTTCGAAAACTCCACCATCTACTTCGATACACTTATTTGCGCGTTTATAAATGGACCTGGTAGCCAGTTTCAGTGAACGATGATTTGCTCTAATTAACGCCGCAGCATTAAGAATGCTATCTAGTAGCGCATATCTTGTGTCCACTTTTATAGCATAAACTAACGACTTCATCCATCCCCAAAGACACAAATCTAGGGGAGTGAGATTCGGCGATCTCGGTGGCCAAGGGTGCGGGCCTTCTCTGCCAATCCAGCGATAGCCGAAATGGGTATTTAGAAAATTTCTCACAATATTTGCATAATGAGGAGGTGCTCCATCATGTTGGAAGATAATACATAGTCGAACATTCAAAGGTATTTCGTCCAATATTTCCTCCAATTAGTCTTTCAAAAAATGTTAATAATCTTCCCCATTAAGATGGCCATCCAATAGAAAAGGACCAAACAATTGATTTAGAATGCCGCACCATACATACATTAACACTAAACCGATGTCGTAAATTGTGTTCTTGCATAGCATGGGGGTTTCGTCCGATCATCGCTGATTATTATAGCAATTGTTAATTCCATCTCGAGTAAATTGAGCTTCATCAGAAAATAAAATGTATTTGAGTAATCTTCTATTTTTACGAATCCATTGATAAAATTGTAGTATTAATGGATAATCGCCTTCTTGGAGATTTTGTAGTTTCTGCAGATGAAAAGCGTTTAAACCTTGCCGTTTTAATGTTTTGTAACGTTGACGCACTTACCAGTTCTGCCCGATGTCATTTAATAATCGCCGGCCGACCTGCTCAATGAAGATGGGGTGGTTCGGATTTTATTTTATTTTATTTTTGGGCGCCACGTGATTTTATTACGACGATTATCAACGGAACAAATGAAAATCACGAAAATTATTAATTAACCAACAATGGAAAGACCACTCAAGAAAATACTTATTTTTCCCAAAAAATAATAATATAATTTATTTTCCCCAAATCATATTAACATAATAACAAGCAAATTAAAATTGCTAGTAAATTTAAAAAACGAAAGTTAATTAATTTCAACATCAAAAAAAAGATTAAGACTTGTACTATAGAGTTCACTAGAATATTTTGTCTAATTCTTAAATGTACGTAACTGTAAAAAAAAAATACAAATAACCGTCCGTTAGCGCTAAGGGATGTTAGTTTGAGTTTGGTTTAATCGCCTAGAGAATTAATTCAGTTACTGTTTTTTTTTTTTTCTTAATTACCACTCTATAAGCACGCAGTCGTACAACTACTTGTTACGCCACTGCATAAAATTGCGCATTTCAATTATACGTTCAACACACAAACAAAAAAAAATAATTTGTATTTGGGCTTATCTGTGTTTGCTGCACTCCCTGACTACTCCAAGAACTCCTCCACTCTCTAAAACGACTTTTAGCACACGAATCCAAGAAGAACATCAACCCACAATAAACACGTCTTCCTCCAATTGGAATCCAGAAAATCCAGAAAATCGACCTCTCATCGATCTCTTCCTTTTAATCTTAATTTTTCAATTAAGCAATCCAATATGGATGCAAAGGAAACATAAATACTCCGAAATGAATAAATTATTGAAAATTCGGAACTAAAATAGAGAACCTAAAAATACCGGTTTCAATAATTTAGAAATTACTTAAGTTGTAGTTTCCCCCCGTTTTTTTCCCTTTTTTCCTATTCACAGCAATAAATAATCGAACATAGTAAATCAATCAATTATAATAAAATTGATGAAGATGAGCATTACGAAACATACCTGCGATAGTGGGCGGTTCTATAAGAATACTTGGATTGGGTGTTGATAAAAGATTTCCACCAAGATTTAACAAAATGTCGGATCCCTCGATGATGTTGGAATCGATTAACATCTAAGGTGCCACAAGTAATCCACCGAAGTGATATGCGTATTTGTATCACACCACAAATAACGCAGAAGTTATGAATCTAATTTTTACTTTAAATCCGCTCTATTTAAATTTGTAAAAAAATATATGATTCACGTTCACCATTAGAATTGAAAATCTAATCAGTCCGTTGAGGACGATCTGCGCGAACCCCGAAAGTCACAGATGCGCGGTCAGGTGTGCAAGAAAAGGACGCGCGCTCATCCAATTCACGATTAATTCTAAAATAGAATTAAATTAGCGTATGCTAATAAAATTGCATATAACAAAACCCTATAAAATAAATTTACAAAACCTTAAATCAATTTTATACCGTTACAGTTTTCCAAACCATTGTTTGTGGAATTTCAAATTGGATTGCACTGCGCCTTATACTTATCCCTGGATTATTTACTACAACATCCAGAATATTTTCTTCAAGTTCCAAACAGAGCCCTTACTATCTTCAATTTGGTTCTCATTAATCACTTGATGAAACATGTTTACAATATTGATAATTAAATAAATGTTACTTGGTTTGTTTCACTATTATTTTTTTATTCTCTCCGACTACTTTCATTCTCAAGGAGTAATACAGAAAAATATTTTACAAGTTATATATACATATTTTTTTGAAGGTAAGGTAATAAGGGCTTTAAGAATTAGGGAGTTCCAGATGTCTTCGTACTCGTTTACGATGTGAGCCCTTGCTGTTTTTCAGAAACAATACGTGCACTTGGGAACATTCCAGTTTCGCTAGCACGTGTAAAAACAGTTTGAAACACTATTAGAAATTCTTTGATTCGGAAAACTACCTCAATACAGAATTACCATTACAAAATCCATAAACAAACACCATATCTGGATTCTCTATGACTGAAAATATGAGGCATTTTTATAATCTCGTAAAACAACTATAACTTACTTTCTATGACATTTACCTAGTTATTATTTTGTTTCAAATTGGCATTTAGGCATTTACCTTGATTCACTTTTTAAAAAGAAAAACCTTATCTCTGAAACAAATGAAAATCGAACTTGAACATATGAGCTAATTTTGGTTATTTTTGCTACCTGGACATGTCTTTAAAATATTTCCATTACTTACCGAATCACCCTGTTTAGAAGTACATACATTTTACTAACGTGTGTCTATAAACTGTCGGCATCCTAGTAGGTTCTGACTTCAAAAACATACGTCGTGATATACCCAATGACATATAATTACATTTATTTGAAGTTTCCGAGATTCACCAACTCGTATGACTTAATCTATGATATGTAATTTGTTTTTCAAAGCGACCGAGATGAAGATAGTTTATGGACACTCGTTATAACCAATAATAAACTTGTAGTTGAAAGTATAACTACTGTAAAGTTAAAATCAATGTGGTAAAACATACAGAGAGTTTCATGTAACACCGAACATTTTCATCCAATACAATTTAACACCTTTATTTTTAGAATAACATATGTTCAAAAGCGTAAACGCCATCTAATGCCCATTAGCTTAGGTAGCATAGTCAATAGCTGACAAATAGGCATTAATTGGCGCTTACGCTTTTGAACATACAGAGAGTTTCATGTAACACCGAATATTTTCATCCAATACAATTTACCACTTTTAATTTTAAAATAATGTGTAAACTGGGTTGCCTGAATGACCACTACAAATTGTAGCCAATCAATCGCAATTAATGCCTCAACTTGTACATACAGGGAGTTTTTCTTTCAAGTATACATGTCCCAATTACAGCGTATATGCCGTAAATCTTTAGATACTCGTTTTTTTAGAAGAGTTCAATTGTAAACTTAAAATGGGTGTGTTCCACTCCCAGACGAAGCATGAAGTAAAATTTCGAGTTTAGAAAAGCCTGAAAATTTGGTTTGGTCGCGTAGCGCGAAGCGCGGAGCGGCCAAACCAAATTTTCAGGCTTTTCTAAACTCGAAATTTTACTTCATGCGCCACCGGTACAAAACACTGACATTGCGAAGTTTAAAATACACCGCAAAACTTTACATTGCATCAGTGTTTTGTACCGGTGGCGCATGAAGTAAAATTTCGAGTTTAGAAAAAAAAGAAAATTTGGTTTAACCGCTCCGCGCTTCGCGCTCGCGACCAAACCAAACTTTCAGGATTTTCTAAATTCGAAATTTTACTTCATGCTTAGCCTGGGAGTGGAAAACACTCGCTTAAAGCTTAAAATTACATTCATTGAATAAACCGAGCGTCGGCAAATGTCCAACGTATGCTAATGTATACTTAAACGAAAAATTCTCATTATGAAAATGCTCGGTGTTACATAAAACTCTCTGTATAACGATTTACCGCAGCTGAACGCCAACCAAATCAAAGATTACATATCTCTAGTTTTTAATTGTTGTTTAATAAATATTTCTAAAACATTTACTTACATTGTGTTTTTGTTTGTTCTTGTTAAGATTTTTTTATACAAGCACGTAATAATTTCATTGCGAATGAAAAGCATGGGCCTTGTTGGCTGTTGGCGATTGCATGCATTAAAATAAAGAGGCACGTAATGCAGGACTTCCGGCTAATTGCCACGGAATTTTATCAACAAAAAAAAAAGAAACGTCGACTCGAAGGAAAATGTTATTATTATAGAGCGAGCGCGGGACTGAATTCATAAAACATGAGGAGCGCGACTCGAGCCTGATTTGCATTCCGGTGGATGCGCCGGGAATGATCGATACCTTTCAGTTAAACGAGTGTCACGGATCTTTTCATTTAAATTAAATATTCCGCTTTATTCAAATTTAATTATCGCAATCAGGTTATGACAAAATATTATCTCAATGTTATTAATGGTGGAGGGGGATTTAAAATTAAGTCCAACAGTAGTTGAATGCAGCCATTTAAAGATGATTTTTCTCTTCATAGTTAAATGGAACAAGCTTTCATATAGCTTGTTCCATTTAACTAGGAGAGAAATGCGGGTGATTTTCATAAAAATAATAACATTTCAAATCAGTAATTCACTTTCGATGCGTAAAACAAATTGTTTCTTAACTTCATGCGCTAGGCGTATAAAACACTAAAATATTATAATGTTTAAAATATTAATCTCTATCATACTGCTTTAGTAGCATATTTTGAACTTTACTCGAAATCAGTGTTTTATACGCCTGGCACATGAAGTAAAATTTCGAGTTTAGAAAAGCCTAAAAATTTGGTTTGGTAATTAAAGATGATTTTTCTCTTTATAGTTAAATGGAACAAGCTTACATATAGCTTGTTCCATTTAACTAGGAGAGAAAAGCGGGTGATTTTCATAAAAATAATATTTCAAATCAATAATTCACTTTCGATGCCTAAAACAAATTTTCTTAACTTCATGCGCTAGGCGTAAATAACACTGAAATATTATAATGTTTAAAATATATATCTTTATCATACTGCTTTAGAAGTATATTTTGAACTTTACTCGAAATCAGTGTTTTATACGCGTGGCGCATGAAGTAAAATTTCGAGTTTAGAAAAGCCTGAAAATTTGGTTTGGTCGTGTAGCGCTACGCGCTACACGACCAAACCAAATTTTTAGGTATTGTATTCAGCTTCACCACTTTTTACCTTAAAACTGCGGTTTGATAGGTACGATTTTATTAATTTGTTAGCATTGCCCCTAATTCCCATTAAATCTAGTTTATTTCAGAAAAGAAAACGCTCAATAGGGCAACTGTGCGATAATTTATAATATTATTTAAATCGCCTTTCTTTGAAACTAGTCTTACATTAGCCATTTTAAGACTCGCCGACTGTATATTGATACTTATGACAATATTTGAATTCGAACTATAATGACAGTCGAGCGTATTCTTCTTCTCTAAGTGCCCTCTCCGCTGCGAAGTTTGGCAATCATCAATGCTATTCTTATCTTTGAAATAGCTGTTCTGAATAATTCGGTAGATGTGCAATGGAATCAGATTTCGGAGCCAAGATGTACGTCGGCGTCCAATACTTCTCCCTCCTTGGATCTTTCCTTGCATGATCAGCTGCAGCAGTTGGTATTTCGATCCTCTCATTACGTGGCCCAAGTATTCAAGCTTTCGTCTTTTGATGGTTATTAGAATTTCTCGTTGTTTATCCATTCTTCTGAGAATCTCGACATTGGTAACTTTGTCGGTCCATGACACCCCAAGTGTCCTGCGATAAACCCACATCTCGAAGGCTTCTAGTTTATTGGTGTCTTTCTTATTAAGTGTCCATGACTCCACACCATAGAGCAATATGGAGAAAACGTAGCATCTAACTAATCGCATTTTAAGGTTTAAATTGATGTCATGGGTACAGAATACATGTTTCATGGTCACGAACGCTGCGCGAGCTTTTTCGATCCTTATTCTTATTTCTTGCGTTAAGTCGTTGTTGTTACTAACATTAGTTCCTAAGTAGTTATATTTGTGTACACGATCTATGGGGTGGCCGTGGATGTAGATGTTCCCGTGATCTCTATGTGTCTTTGAAATAATCATGAATTGCGTTTTCTTCTCATTCAGTGATAGACCTTTCTCCTCACTAGCTGCTACTACTTTGTTTATAATGTGTTGTAGTTCTTCCAGGGTTTCCGCTATTAGGACCGTGTCGTCTGCGTATCTGATGTTGTTGATAGCTTTTCCGTTGATCTTTATGCCTATCTCCTCTTCCTCTAGCGCTTTTTTCATGATCTCTTCAGAGTAAATATTAAACAGTAACGGTGACAATACACATCCTTGCCTGACTCCTCTTTTTATTTGGATTTCATCGGTCTTATCGCTCCCCACTTGAACTACTGCTTTCTGCCCGTAATAAAGATTCGATATATTTCTTATATCGCGCGTGTCTAGTTGCTTTGCTTTTAATATCTCAACAAGTTGCTCGTGTCTGACCTTATCAAATGCTTTGTTGTAGTCAACAAAGCAGGCAAAAACTTCTTGATTTACATCTAGGCATCTTTGGGATAGTATATTAAGCGCAAACAATGCTTCCCGTGTACCATACCCATTTCGGAATCCAAATTGAGTTTCATCTATGCCTTCTTCTAGTTTTCCGTAAATTCTATTTTGAATGATTTTAAGGAGGATTTTAAGCGCGTGACTCATTAGGCTGATCGTACGATAGTCACCACACTGCTTAGCATGTGTCTTTTTTGGGATGGTGACAAATGTTGACAATAACCATTCTTGCGGTATTCTGTCGGTCATGTTGTTCTTGTTGAACAATCTCACTAGTACATGCATCTGGTCTTCTTGTATCAGCTTGAGTAGTTCTGCCGGTATTTCGTCTGGTCCTGGTGCCTTTCTGTTCTTTGACGATTTTATAGCATGTGTCACTTCTTCTTCTGTTATACTTGGATCTGTTTCTTCTTGCAATTCATTGTTAGGGGGTTGATTTCTGTCATCTTCAAAGAGATTTATCACGTATTCCTGCCATGCTTTTAGTTTGTCTTTTATGTCTACGATGATGTTGCCGTGTCTGTCGGTGAGTATGGATGACTGTTTTCTATTCTTGTCACTGAGTTCCTTTACTTTCTTGTGCATGTTGAATGCATCATACTTGGTTCCAAGATCTTCAATTTCGTTACATTTCTCCTCGAGCCATACTTTTTTGCATAACGTATTTTGTTTCTAATCTCTGTATTAAGTTTTTTGTATTGCTCAACGTTCTTGTTTTTAAATGTTCTTCTTTTGTTCATAAGTGACATAATTTCGTTAGTCATCCAGTCTCTCCCCTCTTTCGATTTTTCCTTTTCCAGGTATTTCTTTTTCGGTTCCAATAATGCTTCTTTAATTTTTGCCCAGTGTGTGTTCACATCAGGTTCCGTTTTGATTTCCTTGATCTCTTTAAGTTTTATTTGGATCTCCTTTTCTGTTTTATTCTTTATGCTTTGGTTGTTTAGGCGGCTACCGTCTATTCGTTTCTTTTGATTTGCCTTCTAAATTCTTTTAAGTCTCATTCGGAATTTGGCCACTAGTGGGTTGTGATCTGACCCAATATCCGCTCCTGGGTAGGTTTTTACTGATGTAATTGTATTTTTGTACCGGTTGTTTATAGTTATGAGACTCAAAAACTAAAGTAATTCGAAACCAAATAGATTTCATAACTATAAACAACCGGTACAAAAATACAATTACATCAGTAAAAACCTACCCAGGAGCGGATATTGGGTCAGATCACAACCCACTAGTGGCCAAATTCCGAATGAGAATTAAAAGAATTTAGAAGGCAAATCAAATCATTTCCATGTATATAGCGGTCGTTTTGGAAGTTTATAGAACGTATTCTTAATGACTAGTTTGTTTTCCTGAGCGTAATATGACAACTACTTTTTGATTAGTATTTAGTTTATCAGTAATATTTTTACCAAATTAATTGCGGCTGTTTCTGTCAAGCAATCATTCCTTAAACAATGTTGACAGTTGTGTAGAGCGTTAAATTTTCTTCAGAAATCAATAATCATTTTACTAATAATCTTTTCTTTCAGAAAAAAACGCTCAATAGGGCAACTGTGCGATAATTTATAATATTATTTAAATCGCCTTTCTTTGAAACTAGTCTTACATTAGCCATTTTAAGACTCGCCGACTGTGTATTGATACTTATGACAATATTTGAATTTGAACTATAATGACAGTCGACATAAGTCGGCGCGAGCCGACATTTAGTCCATCGTGTTAATGTATTCAAATTTCTCGCCTAGCTAAATGGAACGAGTTCTATAAATATTTCACCGTATTAATCATTAAGTTTGTATTTAATTCTTTGAAAAGAAAATAAATTTCGAACACACTCATGTTTTATGATTAGCAATCCTCTGCGAAATCTCCCTTGCCCCTTTTCCGTTCACATTTAAATTGGATACGTAATTTCGTCCCTTCTTTTTTGCTGCATAATTCAAGTCCGTGTTGTTGGAGCGAGATGGAAATTTGATTCGTTCGCGGAGATAATCCCAATCGTGCGAGATGATCGAGTTAAATTATTTGATAAAAAGTGACCCAGTTTCTCGGGGAAAGCGGAAATCCCATCCAGAATCTAGGGCTCTGTGCGCCTCGCTCACCCTTCCCGCTTTTTGCGCAATCGGAAAACGGAAACGTTATTTAAATAAAATGTTTTGGAGCAATAAGATTTAAATGCTCTTGTGATTTCGAAATGATGATTTTGGATTTACCGACTTTTCGTTTAATAACTTGTGCAATTTTGAGTAATTCTACTCACTTTTCTTTAATGTTGATTTCTGCAACTTTAATTTTTTTAAATCGTGGAAGGACTCTTTTGTGTTTAAAGGTTTTGGGGCTAAACGTCATATTTTGACAATGTCTTCGTTAAACTACAGTTGCAAAAACCCAGCCATAAATCATTTTTTATTAATGTGCACAATCGTTTTAAATGTGAGTTTAAGTCGTATAATTTCAATTTCCACATCTATTAAATAGTTCAGGTATTTACAGAAATAAATAATGCATTAGGTTGATTTTATGTAATCTCAAACAAAAACGTTAGTTGAATCGAATGCGCATTCATTAGATTTGGCTAATAATCATCGGATTAGTAGATTCTGTTAATAAAGGACATTATTCTTTTAAGTATACAAATAGGAAATTTTCTGTTAGGTATATATATGCATACGCCTTTTTTTATAAGTTAAATTTAAAGCTTAAAACGAGTGTTTTCCACTCCCAGACTAAGCATGAAGTAAAATTTCGAGTTTAGAAAAGCCTGGAAATTTGGTTTGGTCGCGTAGCGCGAAGCGCGGAGCGGCCAAACCAAATTTTTAGGCTTTTCTAAACTCGAAATTTTACTTCATGCGCCACGCGTATTAAACACTGAAAGCACTGAAATATTGTGAACGAGTAAACCGCTTGAAATCAGTGTCTTGTACGCGTGGCGCATGAAGTAAAATTTCGAGTTTAGAAAAGCCTGAAAATTTGGTTTGGTCGCTCCGCGCTTCGCGCTACGCGACCTAACCAAATTTTCAGGCTTTTCTAAACTCGAAATTTTACTTCATGCTTAACCTGGGAGTGGAAAACACTCGTTTAAACTTCAAATTGACCTCTTTTAAGAAAACAACGAATATTTGAAAATCTGCAACACGTAATTGAGATATGTATACTCAAAAGAAAATATGCACAAGCTATTACGATTTAAAGCTTTTCTAGAAGAAATAACACTATATACTCGCAACCTAAACAGTATGACATTGTCATGTAACGTTAAAATTTGACACAACTATTGTCCAAACCAAACTAAATTTCTAGGCTTTTCTAGACTCGAAATTTTACTTCATGCGCCACGCGTATTAAACACTGAAAGCACTAAAATATTGTGAACGAGTAAACTTCGCTTGAAATCAGTGTCTTATACGCGTGGCGCATGAAGTAAAATTTCGAGTTTAGAAAAGCCTGAAAAATTGGTTTGGTCGCTCCGCGCTTCGCGCTACGCGACCAAACCAAATTTTCAGGCTTTTCTAAACTCGAAATTTTACTTCATGCTTAACCTGGGAGTGGAAAACACTCGTTTAAACTTAAAATTGACCTCTTTTAAGAAAACAACGAATATTTGAAAATCTGCAACACGTAGTTGGAATATGTATACTCAAAAGACAAAATTCACAAGCTATTATGATTTTAAGCTTTTCTAAAAGAAAGAACACTATATACTCGCGACCTAAACAGTATGACATTGTCATGTAACGTCAAAATTTGACACAACTAGAAAAAATAGTTGCAGATACAACTTCTTTACATTTCCTGTAAATAATAGCGAAAGATGTGATCATTGGTTAAAAAATTGTGGTAATATGGATCTCTTTATTTTGTCCGAAAAGAAACTTTCTTCAAGGCGCCTGTGTAATAAACATTTTCGAGCAAGTGATTTTACAAATTACCAACAAAATAGACTGTTAAAATCAGCAATTCCAAAACCATTTGACATAGTATTAAGTGATTCGGATTCCGATTTAGAAGTGTTAAAGCCCATTCACATGTACACTCGAAAATTGGAAGACGATTTGCCATCTACATCCAAAGAAGTAAGGTTTTTAACCCGAAAAATAAACAAAAATTTTTAATATATGACATAATAATTTACTTTTTTTTTATATATCATATCCTTATATATTCGTATACTCTGTACATTTGCGGACATTCGTTGATTCTATAAAAGAGTCTAATTTAAAATTCGAACAAGTGTTTTCAATCCCAGGCTAAGCATGAAGTAAAATTTCGAGTTTAGAAAAGCCCCGCGTAGAAAATTTGTCGACAAATTTTCACGGGGCTTTTCTAAACTCGAAATTTTACTTCATGCGCCACGCGTATAAAACACTGACATATTGTAAAATTCAAAAATACTAGCCTTTATTTTGTTCGGTTGATTGACAAATTATATTGAATATTAAATTTTATTTATAAAATCTTGGCAAAAACTTGAAACCTGTTACAACATTTCAAAAGAAGTGGATTAATAAGAAATCGTGGAAATTAGTGAAAAACCTATTTAAAGAATCTATAAATAGTCCACTTACTCTCTAAAAAATTTGAACCACACATTTCACATCAATGAGTCACAAGACCACTCTCCCGAATTCTACTATAATTAAGTTCTGTAAAACCATTTTTTTTTTTTAAATAAAATTCTGTTCAAACTAAAAAATGCGTTTAGTAAGTAATGAATTGGGGCCCGCCGTGGCCGAGCGGTTGAGCCGCTGGTTTCGCCAATCGTTCACGGCGGTGATCTGGGTTCGATTCCCAGCGCGGGCGAGTAATTTTTCGAAAGAAAAATATTCGTCCCGGAGTCCATGGGTGTGTGTGAATGTGTTGTGACGTCCAAATATATTGTTATAATTACTTAGTAATAAGTTAAAAATAAACAAATATATACAAATAATAAAAATTGATGATGGCTAATAGTCTCGTAACTAAGGCCAGGCAAAAGCCAAATCCGAAAAAAAAAAATATATTCAATCTCTCTGTAATAAAAAAAAATACAACCGGCATTAAATAAATTCGTAAAACCCATTGAGTTTACTTTACTGTTTTCGATAGCGGCCATTCCTGCGTTGTATCAGTTTGTATATTGCAACCCCCATTAAGGACGGCTGCTGCGGTGATTAACCGCCCTCACTCGCAACCTCACCCTTTACTCTCTCTTTTTTTTTTAATTTAATATAACAATAACGCAATGGGATGTAAGATATTGCCGCGCATAAAACATTTTTAACGTACCATGAAGATAAATTCGGGATTTATCTCGGCGGTTTACGCGAGCGCGGTTCCAGAAACGCGTGCGGATCATCCCCCGACTGCCGGGGCGTGTGTATTCGGGGGTGCAATCACGCCCGGGCCGACCGCGAGATGATTTTCGTCGTAAATTTCAATTTTGCCGCGCGAGATAATCCCATCGTAAAGTCGACACCAGCAAAGGAAAAATGCAAAAAAACTAAGGGATGGCTTGCGCAAGTTAAGGGGAGGATCGTAAATTTTCTAGTTTGCATAACGCGAAACAGACTGGTTTTAATAATAAATAAGAAGGGGAATAGGTCGTTACTTGTTGGATGATAAAGTTTTGTTTCGTGTGTTTGTTTTGTGTATTAAAATACAAATATTTTTCAGGAATTAATTGTTAGTATGCTTTGTAAAAAGTGTAAAGTCGATTTACTTTACAAATACTTAATTAAAAACTTAATATGATATAAGTAGAAATAATTTATATTAATAAATTTATTATTAACCCATTAAGCGCCAGTGATGCATAAACGCAAGATTGTTAATTTTTTGTTGATTAAATCACTAAATAAGTTAATTTGCTATATCTTTAATTAATTTCTTACTTAACCCGTGGTGAAACATTTTTGAATCTAATACTGGATAATTTAAATTAAATTTAAATTAAAACACTTGGTTTGTTTCACTAATTTCTATTTTCTCTTGGAAGAAAATATAAATTAGTGAAACAAATCAAGTGTTTTAATTTAAATTTAATTTAAATCATCCAGTATTAATTTGCTATATTATATTATTTGACCCGGCTTGAAAATGTATGAAGATAAATGTAAATATTTTGCTATTTAGATATTTACATTATCCCTCATTTGAAAAAAAAAATGTCAGTGTATTTCTAACTTCATAATATTTCAGTGTTTTATATGCGTGGCGCATGAAGTAAAATTTCGAGTTTAGAAAAGCCCCGTGAAAATTTGTCTCGGGTCGCTGCGCGACCCTCGATAAATTTTCTACGCGGGGCTTTTCTAAACTCGAAATTTTACTTCATGTTTAGTCTGGGAGTGGAAAAACTAGTTCAAATCTTCATATTGCACGTTTTTATATGAAATTGACTAATGCCTTAAATTATACAGCGTAAACATTATGTATATTTAAAAGAAAAAATCCCAGTATATAATATAATAAGTCATTTATGGAAATCATAAAAAGAAGTGCAGAATCTTAATTTGCAATATTATATTATTTGACCCGGCTTGAAAATGTATGAAGATAAATGTAAATATTTTGCTATTTAGATATTTACATTATTCCTCATTTGAACAAAAAAATTTCAGTGTATTTCTAACTTCATAATATTTCAGTGTTTTATATGCGTGGCGCATGAAGTAAAATTTCGAGTTTAGAAAAGCCCCGTGAAAATTTGTCTCGGGTCGCTGCGCGACCCTCGACAAATTTTCTACGCGGGGCTTTTCTAAACTCGAAATTTTACTTCATGCTTAGTCTGGGAATGGAAAAACTCGTTAAAATCTTCATATTGCACGTTTTTATACGAAATTGACTAATGCCTTAAACTATACAGCGTAAACATTATGTATATTTAAAAGAAAAATTCCCAGTATATAATATAATAAGTCATTTATGGAAATCATAAAAAGAAGTGCAGAATCTTAATTTGCAATATTATATTATTTGACCCGGCTTGAAAATGTATGACGATAAATGTAAATATTTTGCTATTTAGATATTTACATTATTCCATATTTAAAAAAAATGTCAGGGTATTTCTAACTTCATAATATTTCAGTGTTTTATATGCGTGGCGCATGAAGTAAAATTTCGAGTTTAGAAAAGCCCCGTGAAAATTTGTCTCGGGTCGCTGCGCGACCCTCGACAAATTTTCTACGCGGGGCTTTTCTAAACTCGAAATTTTACTTCATGCTTAGTCTGGGAGTGGAAAAACTCGTTAAAATCTTCATATTGCACGTTTTTATATGAAATCGACTGATGCCTTAAATTTTACAGCGTAAACATTATGTATATTCAAAAGAAAAATTCCCAGTAGATAATACAGCGTGTAATCGAACTAATGTACATCCTCTTAAGGGCGTATACACAAAATATTTTGAAACCAATTGCAGCAAAAATAAAATCGGAAAAAAATATTTGATTTTTCATAATTTTTCATGCATTTTTTACTTTTTGAGAACTTCTGGTTACCTGTATTCATGATATTTTTCGTGGATGCGTAAGTTGTTGTATTTTTTATTTACTTTTACTACTGCGAGGCGCATAAATCACTTCGCACGCACTAAACACGCACGCTGTCTCGAATGACTAGATGAAACTAGGTCACTCATTTGTGGTATTGTTTATTTACTGTTACTACTGCGAGACGTATAAGTCACTTAGCACGCACTACACACACACACACATTGTCTAGAATTACTAGATGAAACTGGGTTACGTATAAAAAAAATCACAATATGTGTTCAAATTGACGTCCGCCGCACTCAATGCACATTTGGACTCTACGTATCCAATTTGCACGAACAGTAGCAAACATTTCACGAGGTTTTTCACGAATGGTATAAGCCGCGGCGTTTACTCGCTGTATCAGCATTTCAGCATTGTCAATTTCCGTAGTGTAGACTTCACTTTTAAAGTATCCCCAAAGAAAAAAATCTAAGGGGTTTAAATCCGGACTTCTTGGAGGCCATGGTACAGGGCCTCCACGACCAACCCAACGTCCTGGAAACTCATCATCCACATATCTTCTAACGCGCCTTTCATAGTAAGCTGGCGCACCATCTTTCAAATACCACATTCTTCTAAGAACCGCTAAGGGTACATTTTCTAGAAGATCTAAAAGGTCATCTTGCAAAAATCGTAAATATCATTCTCCATTCAAATTAAATGGGAACATAAATGGCCCAATTAATTGATCATTTAAAATACCTGCCCACACGAGGATTTTCTCTTGCATAAACATGCATATTATGGAAATTAAAACTTCCATTACGCGTAAAGAACGATTCGTCGGTCACTAAAATGTCTTTGGTAAAGTTAGGATTTTGAACATTTTGTGCCAAAATCCATTGACAAAATGCAATTCTTTTGGGAAAATCATGGGGTTGAAGATGTTGTACACGCTGGTAGTGATACGGATAAAAATTATTGTCTCGTATAACACTGCTGACAAATGTGTGCGATACATTTAGCTGAGCGGCAATAATACGGGTACTTAAACCAGGATCCGCTTCCAACAGATTCAAAATTTCATCTTCCGCTCGCAAATATCGCATTGGACGGTCACCACCTCCTCGGCTCCGGCGACGGGCTGCAAACTTCCAGTGTCGCGTGCTCTTTGTAATAAATTTCTAAATCGGTTTGACGGTGGTAAGTGTCGTTCAGGAAATCGCTCTTGATAAATTCTTACAGCTTCCGGAATTACACCGAGTTTCATCGTAAATAAGAAACAAGTCTGCCAATTCAATGTTTGAATAAACGTATCGCGCCATGTTACAAAATGTAGATGTTTCATGGAATAAGTTTCACCATAGACTAAACAGCAAACTATTTTTATGTTTAAAAATCATCCACCCTCGCCGCTCTTATCTAAACATTTCAATAAGAGTGGAGATAAAGTGAAGTGTGAACCTAATAAGGAAAAATATTGAATTTTATTAACACGTTTAGAAAATATTCGGAATTTAGTCAGCAATGGGTACTTATGAAAACGATAACATAGACATAATTCTTCACAATCTGACCCACTTTTCTCTGGATGGTGTAATTCGATATCCAAGTCGTTTAAAAACTACCAGTCTATGTGGAATCTCTCTTAAAATACGCAATGTGCGCGTATACCAGATACCACAAACATGTGGCCTATTATTATTAATTATTTTTAATAATTATTTGTGAGCTATCTACTAAAGGTATGGTAATTTCAAATGCAGGTATTGTTTATTTAAACGCTGCCCCTTATGTGGTAGAGAGCCTGTACAGTAGTTCGTTTACACGCTGTATAATAAGTCATTCATGGAAATCATAAAAAGAAGTGCAGAATCTGACCTAAAGTCAAATTTTAGAATTAACGCTATAATTGCTCGGCCGTTAATGGGTTAGCATATAAATTGTGTTCTGATGGTTAAGTATTTGTTATAAACAGGAGCGGACTGGCTCTCAAAAAACTAACGGGGAAAGAAGCAACTTGTGTGCGGCCCCATATACCGAATGATTCAAATATTCAATAATCTAGTTTAACAAAACACTACGACGTAAACGCCATCTATTACCCATTTGCTAAGTTCCATTGTCTGTAGCTGATCAAGTTGAATTCTTGTATACAGCAACTGTTCGTCAACAACAGGGCCCCGTTTTATATAATACAAATATCAAAAATATGAATTTAATACTGGATGATTTAAATTAAATTTAAATTAAAACACTTGGTTTGTTTCACTTATTTATATTTTCTCCGACTAGTTTCGACCATTGGTCATCTTCAAGAAAGATGACCAATGGTCGAAACTAGTCGGAGAAAATATAAATAAGTGAAACAAACCAAGTGTTTTAATTTAAATTTAATTTAAATCATCCAGTATTAGATTCAAAAATGTTTCACCACGGGTTATGTGAGAAATTAATTAAAAATATGAATTTGTGTTCAGTATGTATTCATTCACCAGTTAACGCGTTTCAGGCTTTAACGCCATCATCAGTGATAGTCCTGAACCAGTACTTAAAGAATACTTAACTTCTTTGACCATTATATCCCGGTTTTATAAAGGCTCATGGATTTAATCAAAAATCATCAAATGATTTTTAATTAAAACTTTTGGAAATTCCTACCTACCTAAATTAGATTGTTTTAAATTAAATTCTGACTTTACGTAAACATTTAAAACTTTATTTTTCGACTTTTTAAATATTCCTTCATAAAATAGAGACGTTTAGCTTCAATTTCAACCCATTTTTTTTTTTTTCGTGGAAGCATTTTCAATAACGTGAGATCATTTCTAGTATGGAACTTTAAAAACTGTAGCTCCAATTTCCACCAATTTTCTTTTCTTGAAAGCATTTTCAATGACTTGGGATCATTTTTAGTATGGAACTTTAAAAACTGTAGCTCCAATTTTCACCCATTTTCTTTTCTTGGAAGCATTTTCAATGACGTGAGATCATTTTTAGTATTGAACTTTAAAAAACTGTAGCTTCAATTTCCACCCATTTTTATTTTGTTCGTGAACGCATTTTCAATGACGTGAGATCATTTTAAGTATTGAACTTTAAAAACTGTAGCTCCAATTTCCACCCATTTTCTTTTCTTGGAAGCATTTTCAATGACGTGAGATCATTTTTAGTATTGAACTTTAAAAACTGTAGCTTCAATTTCCACCCATTTTTATTTTGTTCGTGAACGCATTTTCAATGACGTGAGATCATTTTTAGTTTGGAACTTTAAAAACTGTAAAGCCTTCATTAAATTGATTCAAGAAATAATGAACACTGTTGTATCCTTTCTTTGAACTAAAGTGTGAAGAAAGGATACAACATTGTTAATTATTTATTGATTATACTCTTCACGAAACTCAAAAACATATATCGATTAAATTGAAGAATTCATTATAACTAATTTTTACTTATTGGTTAAATAAGTGTTTATATTTCGTATTTTTTCTGTAAGCGGAATATTTCAAGAGTATAACATAAAAGTTAACGAAGCCCATCAAGTAATAATGTATAACATAAATATTACAGACAAGAAAGACTACAACTTTCATCGGATCCAAATAAAAATTCCATATAAATATTGACATTAAAGACATTTGATACCATGAAGCAACCAGTGTGTATAAACAGTCAAGCTTACTGCTTATTACCCTTATTCTTGACATTGGATTACTTAATTAATTACTGAACCTAGCAGCGTCGATAGAGAAGGGGAGGTCCCTAGTCAAAACGATAGAAAGGGGCGCCAAGTGATTTTACCCTCGGTAAATAAATAGTTTGAACTTTAAAGAAATCACTAACCTTAACAAGGAATTAAGAAATATTAACAGCAGGTCTCACATATTTAAAATCTTATTTTATTTGATTTATTACAACGCTCTATCAAAGTATATGTAGCATTTAGATCAAATTCTTTTCAAACCAACTAACAAATGAAAATTAAAAATGAAAGGAGAATTAACAAGAAATTAGAAATGAAAGGATTTGGATTAAAAATAATGTCTTAGGCCATCTATACAGGGTGTCTACGCTAAACCGTTCGTTAACAATTTATGGGGTTCCCGTTGCATCAAAAATGTGAAAAAAATCCTTGACATTCGGTTGAATTAGTTCTCCTCATGTGAAATATTTTCAACTTTATTCCAGTGGAACCGGAAGTGAGTTCCACTGGAAGAAGCACCAAATTTGTTATTTTAAATGGAACATCCTATCTATTAGTAATTTTTTGGATTCCTTGTTTTAATTGCAATATATTTTATTCGAACATATGCACACTTATCTCTTACAGTTTTCAAGAAAAAAAAATATTTCGAAAATGTTGGTCTCTAAAAGGCATCTTGAAATCTGTCCGTAATTTCTCTTAAGAATACGATGAAAATATGATTTATATCTCTACTTGTACCTAGAAGATGCCTCTATGAGAAAAGTAATTAGAAACAGTCAATTTTGACAATAAGTGTTCTTAAAATGTCAATATCGAATTGCCCTCTTCAATATCTCGTAATTCATTTTTTTTCAATGGAATGACTTATTTTTTATCACATGGTACGATTGAGAGGAAAATTTCCTACAAAAAAGTATTATACAACTATACTCCTAAAGCAAGTAGTTTTTGAATAATTTCGAAGATTCGTTTTTCGTCGCATTTATGCAGGGAATAATGCGCGCATAAGTCGCAATTAAATTTTAGTAGGCAAGTAGTTTGCTTTTGTTTTGTCGCGATTGTAATGTGAAATGTCAAATAATAAAAACAATTAGTAAAAAGTTATACAAAAATCAACAAAATAAATAATTACACAAATACACAAATTATCAATTTATTCTTTCAATTCAATTCATTTATTGTGCCACTAACATACATTGTCATTACACTTGTCATCGGAGAATAAGCTTAAAACTAGTAAATACATTGAGGGTAGAAATATACAAATACAAGAGTATACACGGAAAATAAATTACAAGAACACATTAAAATATAAAAATTACTTAAAAATACTGCCGTCGCTGACTAAAAATTCCTCAATTGAAAAGAACGCATTTGTGACTAGAATATTTTTTATTTTAGATTTAAAATGCATAAGATCCAACGTTTTTAGACTCTCGGGTAGCTTATTGAATAATTTTATTGAGAAATATCTCGTTGCCGTTTGTGATTTCGTAAGCCTCATGTTTTGTTGGTAAAGATCTGTCTTAAATCTAGTGTTATAACTATGATGATCATGTATTGAAAAACTTAAAGGGTTTTTCTTTATATATATGAGCGATTCATATATATAAAGGGATGGTAAGGGTAGAATTTGCCATGTTTTGAAAATGTGTTTACAGTCATCTCTGTAAGGGGCGGATGCGATGATTCGAATGGCGTTTCGTTGCAGCCGAAACAATCTATGCCTCGAGGCAGAGTATGTTCAATAAAACGTATGTTCAATAAAATAAAACCTCCAGAGTGCCATGGAAAATATTGTAGGTTGGCAACTCTGAAATTATACATTATAATTATTATGTCTGACGTTTTATATGTCAATTCCTAAACCGTGTAGCCAACTTAAATTAAACGAAAGATAAAATCATGGCACTCTAGAGTTTTTTTTTTATTGAACATACGATACATGGCAACGGCGATAGCAATGTTACTTGAACATGTAGAGTATTTAATAAAACTTATCCACATTTGCCGCCGATGAATAAAACAAGATTTAGAAGATTAGGTTCAAATTTTGTTCAATTGGCAGTTACCATGTATAAAGAATAAATTGATAATTTGTTGATTTGTGTAATTACTCATTTTGTTGATTTCTGTAAAACTTTCTACTAATTCCTTTTATTATTTGACATTTCGCAATACAATCGCGATAAAACGAAAGCATACTACTTTCCTACTAAAATTCAATTGCTACTTATGCGCGCATTATACCCTGCATAAATGCGACAAAAAAAAGAATTATTGTTGTTGAATTTTCGATTCGGTCGATAATAACGCTACAGTTAATAAGTGAGATTACTAGAGGAATAAATCTGGGCCAGACTATCTTGTTTCTTGATTAAAAACAAAATAGCTAAGGTGAAAATTGTTTATACAAAATTTGTGGGTTTTTTCGTTGGCTATAACTTTTATTTCAGATATTTTTTGATTAAGTTAATGTGTTTCTATATTTTTAACTTCACTTGAAATCAGTATTTAATACGCGTGGCGCATGAAGTAAAATTTCGAGTTTAGAAAAGCCCCGTGAAAATTTGTCTCGGGTCGCTGCGCGACCCTCGACAAATTTTCTACGCGGGGCTTTTCTAAACTCGAAATTTTACTTCATGCTTAGTCTGGGAGTGGAAGACATTCGTTCGTAATTTTTCGAATTATCATAAAGTTGTGTATTTTTTCGTAGTCTGCAATTTTTGTTTGATTGAATCGGTAAAATAGCTACAGTTAATGAGTGATTAGCAAAATATATCAAATAAATCTTTCTTGGTTAATTGAACAAAAACATAAGAGCTGAGGTAAAAAGTGTTGAGGTAAAAGTGGTTTATTTTCTCGTTAGCTACAACTTTTGTTTGAAACATTTTTCGATTGAGACGTCGAAAGCCATAGTCGATGAGTTGTTGATCTAAACTAGTTTTTTTAGTTTCTAGTTCATAAACAGAAGAACTGAGGTGAAAAGTGATTATATAAAATTTTGTGTTGCATTTTTTTATTATCTTTTGTGTGAAACTTTTTTTGATTAGTTATCTATAATAAAGCAGCAATTTGTAAGTAATTATCAAATAAATATCTCCCCTAGGCTTTTTCGTATAGTGATCATTAAGATCACTGAAAAGTGTTTAGGTAAAAGTTGTGTGTTTTTTCATTACCTACAACTTTTGTTCAAAACATTTTTTGAAAAACGATAAAGTAATGTAATACATCGAGGAGTAAGTATGTATTAAATTTATAAAATTTCAAAAAGATATTGCTTGAAAATGTTTATAAAATAAAATATAAAAACGAATTAAAATTAATATCGACTTTCTGCAAAAAGTTTGTCTCCAAATATTCATTGAAACAACTACTTCTCGAGCTAATACCCGGACAGATATTGAATCATACAATGAATATTTGCGTTACACGACAGCACTGCTGTTCTATGCATAATTTATATGCAAAATGCAACATCAGGTCAAACTATTCTCTAACCAAACTAAATGAAACAAAAGGAAATTGAAATAAATTGAAAAAATTATAGGGAATGAATTTTAATTGTCTTAAGCCATCTACAGACGGGTTTCGAGATTTATCCCTCATCAGTATAGCTTTGCTTTAGACTTTCAATGCAAAAATATTAAAATAAAATAAACAGGAAACTTACAGGAATGTCGAAGTGTGTCGTCGAAACAGTTACACAAAACTGGGGCGAGTGAAAATGAAGGAATGTTATTTATAGGTAAAGGATTAAGTCATTAGTAGGTGCAAACAATTTGATACCTGAGAGAGAGAGTGACATACCGCCTTTAACGGTACAGTTTCACATAAAGACAATTTATCATAAAGAAAAATTGAGTTTGTCAATAGGTTGCAGAATATTTATAAAATATAAAAACGAGATAAAATTAATATCGACTTTCTGCAAAAAGTTTGTCTCCAAATATTCATTGAAACAACTACTTCTCGAGCTAATACCCCGACAGATATTGAATTATACAATGAATTTTTGCAGAAAGTCGATATTAATTTTAATTCGTTTTTATATTTTATAAATATTCTGCAACCTATTGACAAACTCAATTTTTCTTTATGATAAATTGTCTTTATGTTTATAAAATAGTTTTTAATTAGCAAATATATGTCAAAAAAGAAAAAGAAAATATTTTTGAAAATTCTTCAGTCTCAGAAAGTTCCTAATTATTTCAGAGTTTTTTGTTGTTAACATATTTGAAATTTGTTTAATAAAACACCGAATAACGTAATGATTTATGGTGATTTTTAACAGAAGACTATTTAGACATTTGATGGTTTAGAGTTAGCAACAGTGTTTACTGTTTTAATAATTATAATAATGGTCATTGCCCAACAGGAAACATTCCCAATTACACGACTATTTAGTATTACCAAAAAAGTTTTAAACAAAAGTTGTAGCCAACGAAAAAATAAACCACTTTTACCTAAACACTTTTCACCTCAGCTCTTTTGTTTATGTTTACTCATCAATTGTAGCTTTATTATCGATTCAATCAAACAAAGCTTCAAACAAAAGCTGCAGACAACGAAAAAACACACAACTTTATCACAATTCGAAAATTTACGAACGAGTGTGTTCCACTCCCATCCTAAGCATGAAGTAAAATTTCGAGTTTAGAAAAGCCCCGAGTAGAAAATTTGTCGAGGGTCGCGCAGCGACCCGAGACAAATTTTCACGGGGCTTTTCTAAACTCGAAATTTTACTTTATGCGCCACGCATATAAACCACTGATTTTAAGTAAAGAAAAATATGAGAAACATATTAACCTAATCAAAAAATGTCTCAAATAAAAGTTGTAGCTAACGGAAAAACACACAATTTTTTTATAAACAATGTTTTCCTTAGCTATTTTGTGTTTGATCAATAAACGAGAAAGTCTTGCCCAGATTTATTCTTTTAGTAATCTCACTCACCAACTGTAGCGGTATTATCGACCGAATCGAAAAATTCAACAACAACTCACCGACTATGGCTTCGAAAACTACTTGCTTTATGAGTATAGTTGTATAATACTTTCTTGTAGGAACTTTTCCCCTCAATCGTACCATGTGATAAAAAATGGGTCATTCTATTTAAAAACATTTAGTTACTAGATATTAATAATAATAATAACTCTTTTATTTTCCAACAGAAGTACATCCAATTACAGGGAACATTTCCATGTACAACACATGACACTTAACTAAAGTTTAAATTTACTAGTTTTGTAAAATTAACAAAAGTAGACAATACATACTAGGATTATTTGTGAGGCATAATATCTCTTATAAATTTTACAATACTGTGATCAAAAATATCGGCTGAGTTGCGAATAGTGTTGTATAATCGCATCATTTTATTTAGTGGTGAATTAAAATATTGAAGAGGGCACTTAGATAATTACATTTTAAGAACACTTATTGTCAAAATTGACAGTTTCCAATTAATTTACTCATAGAAGCATCCTCTAGGTATAAGTACAAATATAAATCTTATTTTTATCTTGTTCTTAAGGGAAGTTACAGATAGATTTCAAGATGCCTATTTCAAGATGCCTATTTGAGGTCAACAGGTGAGCAAATGTTCGACTAAAATGTGTTGTAATTTAAAATAGGAATCCAAAAAATTACTAATATACAGGGCGTTCTATTTAGTGCAACGGTAACCCCATAAACTTTTAACGAACGGTTTAGCGTAGACACCCTGTATATTAAATTATTCATGTATTTTTTATCATTATTCTGTGTTTTTAAGGAGTACTAATCACTGATTAACTTAATCGATTTGGGTGCAAACGGGCTTGAGTGAGTATAACAAATTAATTGCATAATACAATGCTAATATTTTTTTGTGTGTTGTAGCTATGATGAAAATAAGTTAATTTATCGCTAAGAAGAATTAACAAGAATGTTGCAGGTTACCCAAATAAAATAATTACCTAACCTATTTTGTATGATGAAAAATTTAACTTACGCTATTCTAGCATTTATTCTATTCTATTCTAGCATTTACTAACATTGATTCATGTTTACTGCAAACAAATATCCATTCATTACAAAACAAAAAATTAATAATGCACTGGAACGCAACAAATGCCCATTTTCTTTCTCTAATATCTCACCGAAGCAGCCGGCAATGATTCAAAAGTGTGAATGCTGTGAGCGCGACGCTAATGCCCTAGTGATTGATGAATTGCGGCCGGCTTCATTTCCAAATTGACAGGCACGATAAGAAATTATGTTTGGCGGAATTATTGAATTGACACCGTGATATAGGTGATGTACGTGAGCTGGTTATTCCGCGTACCAGCCCCAGCTGCTGCGTGTCTCTGTTTGTCTGCTAGTATATAGGTTATTGCAGGATTATGCCCGGTATACTATTAACTAATGTTGAAAAGAGTTGTGTCAGGTTTTGGATAAATGTACTAAATAAATGGACCTGTTATTCCAAACAGGTGATTAGTGTGTTATTCGCTAAAGTTTGTTATGTCTATTGTGTTTTGTAATAATTATGTCAATAAGAATATTTTAGTATGCAGACAGTTTTTATTTTACAGAGATATGTATATTTAATATTTCGATGTATACGCTGTAAACTTTTAAGCATTCCTTAATTTTATAACAGCGTTCATTTTAAAGCACCACTAGAACTGGGGGGAATCCTAAGAAAAAACACCAGAAATTGAACGAATACTTAATAAAATGGGTTAGAATCACGAATCCGAATCACCTTATACTATTAGAATCACGAATAAAGGATTTGTCAGAGAAATATGTAATTCGATTCAAAGAGTTAAATCCTGCTTTTCGAATCACGGATACAAATATTTTTAAAATAAATTTGACAATAACCTCAAAAGCATTTCAAATGCTTGGATTTGTGAAAAGAAATTGCACCGAGTTTCAGAATCCCTATACACCCATTAAACTAATGTGGCATTAGTTTGTTCCCATTTAGAGTATTGCTTATTATTTTAGTGCACCTATACTGCCACAGATATTAATCCAATTGAATTTAAATTTAGCTTAGGCGATGATTACCCTGGTCTATTAAGTAAATTCCATCTACATACATTAGATCAAACACGTTTTAATAATGATATAATGTTTGTGCATAAACTATTATATAGTCACATTAATTCACCAATTCTCCTAAGCAACATTAATATTCAAATACCATCTAAGTCTCTCAGAACTAATTACAGTTTTTTTATACCTATCAATAGAACAGAGTATGCAAAACATTTTAGAACTTCGCGCCTGCTTTATAACTCCAATAGTGTAGCTGTCGATTTATTTAATATTACTTTAGGAATACTACGTAGACACCTTTTAGAATTTTTCTTTGAAGTATCCATATGCATGCATTGCACATTTTCCGATGCTCGGTTTATTAAAAGAATTCAATTTGAAGCTTTAAGCGAGTGTTTTCCACTCCCAGGCTAAGCATGAAGTAAAATTTCGAGTTTAGAAAAGCCTGAAAATTTGGTTTGGTCGCGTAGCGCGAAGCGCGGAGCGGCCAAACCAAATTTTCAGGCTTTTCTAAACTCGAAATTTTACTTCATGCGCCACCGGTACAAAACATTGACATATTACGAAGTTTAAAACACACCGCTAAACTTAACATTAAATCAGTGTTCAGCCTCATCCACTTTATGTAATTTATTACCGTTTCTTCGCCTAGTTCTATTTCAATTTCTCTGTTGTACCGCTGTCTTATTTCATTTTCAGGAGTTCTGACTAGATCTAATATTTTCCTCGTTGGTTTTCTTTCAAAAAGCTTTGTTCCTTTTTTGTTATTGTCATTGTCTCTGCTGCGTACGTAAATATGGGTCTTATCATTGTTTTATATAGCTCACTTTTTAGAGTTCTACAATTTGTAAAATATCGCTAATACCAGCCGATCTGGCGAATTTGTGATTGGGGTAGGCTCTGATTTTTTTTTGCAGTTGGTAGTGTTAAAATGCTGTGATATAACTAACTCAAATTATTTTATTTTAAATTTAATTTTCTTGGCTTGCTTTGATAGTAAATTTATTTAATCGTACCGTAGTGCAGCTGTTTAATGATATTAACAGTAAAACAAAATACTTATATTTTAATGTGTTATTTATGATATTGCCACTTCTACTGATTTCCTTTATGTGGCATTAGTTTAATATTGAAGGATAAATTAAAAACACCTAATTTATCCTTCAATATTATTTCAAAATGTTTCACCAAGTGAAAAATGAGAAAGTTATTCAAGAAAAAAAAAAGTCATTAGTTTGCTTGTGAATGTGTTTTTAGGTATTGTCTATTTTAGTTATATTTATTTTATATTCTATTTCTTCATGTATTAAATTTGGTATTATTACTGTATAATGGTTTATTAGTAAATTAAATGATGTGGTATGCTATGATATGATTCTGTAACCATTAAGATTTTTAAATATCGCTACAAGTTTTTATTAACAAAAATGTTCAAAACCTTTATTATTAACACTAAACATCGTTAACATAAGAATAACTATTTGATTCCCTCTTATTCTAATTAAAGATGTGTTTTTCAACTTAAAACTAAATCAGTGTTATATACGCGTGGCGCATGAAGTAAAATTTCGAGTTTAGAAAAGCCTAATTTGGCTCGGTCGCTCCGCTTCGCTACGCGCCCGAGCCAAATTTTAAGGCTTTTCTAAACTCGAAATTTTACTTCATGCTTAGTCTGGGAGTGGAAACACTCGTTTAATAATTAAAAAATGTATAGGTATCACTTTAACTTTAATTATCAAACAAAACTAGATTATTCGATAACGAATCAATTCTAATTATAAATAATAGATTATTGTTAATCTTTCTGATGTTCATAACATTTATTTTTGTTTGTTAAATTTGTAGTTTTTTTTTGAATGGCATTGAATTTATTTAATTATTTTTTTTACGAGTAATATACATGAATATTAATTAAATTGCCAATTCTTGGTTGCAGAATACTTCAAACATTAAAAGTGCGATCCTTTTCGCAATCTACAACAAGTTAGTCTTACAAAGACTATATCAAACACTCATTGATACACCTACTTCCCGGGCTAATACCCCGACGGACATTGAATTATACAACAAGTGTTTGCTGTTACATACAGTAACCTACTGCAAATGCAACAATTTGGGTCAAATTATTCAGGCCATCCTATACTGATGAGAGATAAATCTCGAAACGCGTCTATAGATGGCCTGAATAATTTGACCCAAATTGTTGCATTTGCAGTAGGTTACTGTATGTAACAGCAAACACTTGTTGTATAATTCAATGTCCGTCGGGGTATTAGCCCGGGAAGTAGTTGTTTCAATGAGTGTTTGATATAGTCTTTGTAAGACTAACTTGTTGTAGATTGCGAAAAGGATCGCACTTTTAATGTTTTAATATACATGAATCGGAATAAATATAATTGTATATTTTTATTTTAGTTGAAATTGTACATTGATATAATTGTTCATTTAGAAAATTTTGACTCATTTGACAATGATTTTTTGCTGATTTTTAAAATGTCAACTATTTTTATTAAATTTTACCATTTGTTCAAAATCACTTCTATAAATTTCATCGATTTAATCAGTTTTTAACAAAATTATAGACGCTCAAAGTTGAATAAAATATTATTAATTTAACAAAACATATTAATAATGACAGGTTTTTTTTTATAATATAAGATTATTAAGAAAACGTCAAATTTTGATAAATCTAACAGAAATGAATAGACATAATAATTATAAAAATTATTACATAAAATATATAATTAAAAAAATTAATAATATGGACCGATTTTTGACGAAATTACTGCTGGTCATATTCGACTAAAAGTTTTTTAATTTAACCGAATTTATTAAAACGTTCAGTTTATCATTTTATAATCGGAGATTATGAAAGAAACACACAATCTATTTATTACGATTTATGTATATTTTTTCACGAAAAATATATATATATAAACATCTTTATTGTGCACTAAGAAAAATTACAGTTTGTTTATTTTTACACTTATATTTTATTTTACGATCCTTGGCTATCGACCATCAGTCTTTCAGCCTAAGTTGTAGTTGTCCTTGTCTTGTCTTAGAATTGATGAATGGTGGTTTCTGGGTTGTTGAATTTGGGAGAAATATTGGGGTTTCGTACTAAACAGAGGTGATTAAGGATGTCATGGATGTGTGGGTTAGATGCGAATTTTTGCGATAGTTGGGTAAGTCGTTGTTGGATAGGGATTATTTCTGTTTTTTCATACAATAAGGTATTGAAGGGGTTGTTGAGTGGGTTATTGGGGTGTCGAATTTTTGTGAGGATTCTAAGGGCTGATCGTTCTGCGACTTCAATATTATTTAATGTTGAGGGACGAGGGTTAAGAAAGAGGATTTGATATTCTAATAGGGGGCGGCAGATCATTTTATAAATGTGGATAGCTGTTTTTGTCGTAATCCCTTTATTTTGAAAGGTTAACGATCTGAAATGCCGCGCCCTATTTTGAATTTTTGTTATCATGGTTTGGGAATGGAGTTTGAAGGATAGTTTGGGGTCGAAAGTGATGCCAAGGTATTTGCACGCGGGGGATGGGCTGATTACGGTGTTTGATATGGTTATGCTAAATGGGGAATTGAGCGGTCTGTGGAAAGGTATGAATAGATAGGATTTATTGGGATTAATGGATATTCCCCATTTGGCAAACCAAAGAGACAGCGAATCTATTAGCCCTTGGAGAGTAGAGAGAGCTTTAGGAAGGGTGGGTTGGTGTGTTATAAGGGCCGTGTCATCGGCAAAGAGCAGAAATGCTAAGGGATTAAGATACTGTGGGTTAGGGTCGTATATGTCATGAACATAGATATTGTATAGGAGGGGAAATAATAGAGAGCCTTGAGAAACACCTTCTTGGGGGGATAAAGGCCCGGGAGATGGTATTTTGGACGAGGGCATTAAGCAGTCGATTCTTTAGGAAATTACCTAAATTAAAATATACATTGATCGGAATAAACATAATTGTATATTTTATTTATTTTAGTTGAAATTGTACATTTTTATAAATGCTAATTTAGAACATTTTGATTTATTTGACAATGTTTGTTATTTTCACGATCTTTTGCTAATTTTTAGAATGTCATATAATATTTATAATAAAATATTTTTCAACTATTTTTATTTAATTTTACCATTTGTTTAAATCACTTCTATGAATTTCATCGAATTAATCTGTTTTTAACAAAATTATAGACGCTCAAACTTAAACTAAATGTACATTTGGTAATTCAAATAAAAGTGTGAAGAAAGTTTATTAAAACTAATTTGATCTTCACGTAACTCACAATCAATTTATTTAAATATTATCAATTAAACACAACATATTAATAAAGATAGTTTTATTTTTTTGTGATATAAGATTAACAATAAAACGTCAAATTTTAATAAATTTAACAGAAATGAATAAACTTTGATTAAAATTAAAAAAATAATATTAAAGACCGATTCACTCATATTTGACTAATGTCCATTTGCACCCAACTCGATTAACTTTAATCAGTGATTAGTACTTCATAAAAACACAACAATTTTATATACAAATTGTTTACACAATCGTATATTGACGAAATAGACTTGTTAAGTATATTTAACGAATTCATAACATTCCTATATTCTAGAATTTTGACTTAATCAAAGGTTTATCAATGTTTAGAGTTTGATTAAATTTAATAAGTCGGGGTGCAAATAAGCCTAAACGTTTTTTTTAAATTTAACTGAGTTTAAAAAAATAAATAAATACGTGCAGTTTTTTATTTTCTAATCTAAAATTATAAAAGAATCATCAAATTACACTATAGATTGTAAAGAAATTAAGAAACCTTTTTGGAAAACCACAAAATCGACATATTTTAAATAAAATAACGGTCGCTAATCGTTGACTAAATTTGCATTAATTTAATTCAAATAATTTTGATTTGCAATTTTCTTTTTGGGGTCTAAAATTAACAAATGAAATATCAGATGTTGATTAAATCTGTTTTTTGACAATGTTTGAATATAATTTTCTTTTATTAAATAAAATAATTTTGAATTGCTTCTTACAAAATTTTAATTCCTGCTATTTTGTATTATATAAAATAAATGTCATCGGCATGTAATAGAATGTGCATGTAAGTATGTTTGTAAGTTTTTGCATCATTTCTATTATGAATTATTTAAGTTAAGACAATATTCACGGTTCTCAACAACTTTAATATTTTCAATAAATTCTCAAAATGAGTCGCTTATTTCCAAAAACTCCTAAATCCATTGTTTTTAAATAGATTTAGGGGTTTTTGGAAATTGGCGAATCAAATTCGATTTTTATTAATAATAATAATCATGTTCCAGATTGTTATAACTATTGATAGTATTGATTGTTCCCATAATTTCTTCTTTTAATCTGCTTTGACAATATTCATACTATTTTCATGTTTCGGGGAGCGACCAAACTAGATTTTTGGGATTTTTTTAACCCTGTCGGCCCTGACGGTGGCGTTTGCCGACACTAAAATTTGGTTAAGGTATTGCGAATTTTTCATTTTAATATACATACATGTATGCATGAGCTGTAACTTTTCCGATAATCGTTTGTTTTTTAAAAAAGTTTAATTTTAAGTCTTAAACGAGTGTTTTCCACTCCCAGATTAAGCATGATGTAAAATTTCGAGTTTAAAAAAGCCTGAAAATTTAGTTAGGTCGCGTAGCGCTACGCGACCAAATCAAATTTTCAGGCTTTTCTAAACTCGAAATTTTACTTCATGCGCCACGCGTATAAAACACTGATTTTAGGTGAAGTTTAAAATAGTCTACTAAAGCAGTATGCTAAAAACGTCTAAACATCACATCACATCAGCCTTTAGTACGCGTGACGCATGAAGTAAAATTTCGAGTTTAGAAAAGCCTGAAAATTTGGTTTGGTCGCGTAGCGAAGCCGAGCGACCAAACCAAATTTTCAGGCTTTTCCAAACTCGAAATTTTACTTCATGCTTAATTTGGGAGTGGAAAACACTGGTTAAAGGTAAGTAATTACATTAAATGCCATTATTTTTTCACGTAATTTGAAATAATAAAGATGTTGATCATTTTATATTGAGTTTGTCGATTTTGACAAATTTCGTTGAAATTAAAAATTTTGACAACTATTAAATGGGAGGTAACTTTGTTAATTTTGCGAATAATACTTTTTTTATAAGATCAATATTGACGATTTGTGGGTGGTTATATTTTACGTATACTTAAAAATTTTAGTTGATTTTATTAATTATTACAAATCGTGTAATAAGTTTTTTTAAGGATTTTTTTATTGTTTTAATGAAGTTTAGCTTTTTTATCATTACTTTTTATCCAATATTTCTGTTTATCTAGACAATTTTTATATTTTATATGGATGTAATAAATTTTGTGTTTTTTGTCAACTTGTGTTTATTTAGACAATTTCGAAGATTTTTATAAATTTTTGTGATGTTTGTTGGTTGTTACGTTATTATTGCTAATAATGATAATTATTATTATTAAATATTTCAAAATTAGATATTATTATAATTACTGAATAATTATTAATAATTAATTCGTGTTGCTTTAAAAATATAATAAAAAATTACTAATACCTTAGATATTTCTGAAATTTTCTGGATTTATAAAAAAAAGATTTAGCTTTTTTTGTGTAAGAACCATCAAAATCTATTATTTATTTTATTTTATTTATTTATTTATTTATACGGGAAAACCCCTTTTAACAAAAATAGAGCACTAATAATTCAAACAACAATCAAAATTACATTACATTAAATAAACTAGGAAATAAATTATATAAGCTTAAATAAAACTAAAATTAATGAATTATAGATTATACTGAATTCAGGTTGCTTTAAAAAGATATTAAAACGTTACTGAACCATTAGATTTTTGTGACATTTTCGGGATTTATAAAAGAAAATATTGAGCTTCATTTTTGTATAAGTACCAACAAAATCTCTCAACTGGGAAATAAATTACAGACGCTAAAATCAAACAAAAATTATTAATTGATAGTAAATGTGGGTTGCTTTAAAACGATAATAAAAAATTATTCAATCGTTAGATTTTCGTAAAATTTTCGGGATTTATAAATAGAGAAATTTAAACTGATTTTCGTGAAATTTTAGATATTTATAAATAGAAACATTGAGCTTTATTTTTATGTAAGCACAAACAGAATCTCACATCTAGAAAATAAAATACAGAAGCCTAATTCTAACAAAAATTAGTAAATGATAAATTAGAGTAAAGTGGTGTTGTTTTGATACTATAATAAAAATTACTGAAAAAGTTGATTTTCGTGAAATTTTTAGGACTTATAAATGGCAACATTGAGCCATATTTTTATGTAAGCATATATAAAATCTTACAACTGCTAAATAAATTACAGAAGCTCAATTCAAATGGTAGTAAATTCGTGTTGCTTTCAAAAAATTAAAAAAAATTACTAAAACCTTAGGCTTTTGGGATTTATAAATGGAGAGATTGAGTAGCCTCAGATATTAAATCTTGAAACGTGAATGAATGATGATACATTTTTTTAAATTTATTCACTTAAGCTACAATGGACAATGTTACAAACAAGGTGCAAGTAAGATGTGAACGTTAAACAATTAGCTCTAATACAGCAATATATACATAACATAAATATAGCTACTTAATACTACTGCTGTCAAAAAAGGTCAAAATAAGAAATGATCAACCGAGTGAACTGCCCTTGATATCAAATGTTCCTTTATTCTTTTTTAAATTGCAGAAATTCTAATTCTTTGAAACTTTCATGTAGAGAATTATATTTTTTTTTTCATTCACAAAGAAACGATCTATTCATTAATTTAGTGTTGTATTTATCAGGTAATATTTTTTAAACTGCCCTTAATATCAAATTTTCCTTTATTCTTTTTTAAATTGCAGAAATTCTAATTCTTTGATATTTTCATGAAGAGAAATATAATTTTTTTCCCTTCAGTTATTTATGTCTTGTGTTGTAATTATGATTTTTACTGTGTGTTGGAAAATTGTTTCATTTTGTTTTGTGTAACAAAGCATTTTGTATTTACTTCCATAAATCCCAATGTTCCGGAATTTTTTTTTGCAGTAAGTATATTGAGATCTAAAATTTGCTAAGAGCAGTACATTTTATTTTATTTAGTCTAATGCAGAGTTTTTTTTTTAAATCATTTTATTACATTTCAAGTAAATTACTCGAGTTAGTTAAATAATGGTAGGCATTTTCGGTCCCGCTTTCTCTTCCCCGTTCGTTCGTTTCGCATTTATGGGTTTCCATTAAGCGAGCATAATGGAAACAGATTGCGGGCCGAAGGCGAGGAAACAAATAAAAGAACGATTACGCCCTATAAATATGATTTGTGTTCGTTAGGTCGCCATTGATTCTCCTCTAATTGGGTTCGAACTCCAATCCTTCCTCCCCCTTAGCCCCTGTGTCTGGTTAGGCCACGTCGTCCTTAATTAAGGAGCTTTCCACTTGGACATGCCGACAGGAAGAGAAGCGGAGAGAAAAAAAAAAATAGGTTGAGAAAAAAAAGGGCCGGGAAAATAAATGTACATCCAAGTTTCTGCTTTTATTAGTTATATAAGATTCGGTTCGTTTCGGATGCTGCTACATGTAGTGTGTGCTGTGGCGGGGGGAAATTGGAAGGCTGATCATTTGAACCTTCTGTTGTGGTTGATGTTCGTTTGGGACGAGATGAACAATGTTCTATTTCTGGGATAGAACTATTTCAATTAAATTGAAAGAGGATAACATTGAAAGAAATAATACTCTGTTAAATATCTTGTGGTGGAGGCGGATACTTTGTGATGCATTGTAAATATTTAAATAATTAACACTGATTACTTACTTTTTTTTAACATTGAAAGAAATAATACTCTGTTAAATATCTTGTGGTGGAGGCGGATACTTTGTGATGCATTGTAAATATTTAAGTAATTAACACTGATTACTTTTTTGTATTCACGTTTTTATTTTAAATTGTGACCAGTTTCGACTCGTCAGCGAATCATTCTCAAACTAAAACCAAACCTAACAAACACACGAAAAGTCAACCGTCAAATGTAAAAAAAAACCTTTATCACTCGCTTGTTTTTTGAATTAGAGAAACGTAAATGATTGCAATGAATTGCTGAGTGAATTTTAAATCAATTTCATCTGTCACATGTCATTAACGTATTAGCTTATTCTGACATCCTGTTTATTGTTTAGCATAACTTACCCTAACCTACCTTAATATAACCTAACATAACCTAACCTAATCTAACAAACACGGGAAAAGTCAACCATTATCTGTCAAAAAATCTCGCTTGTTTTTTGAGTTAGAGAAACGTGATTGCAATAAATTGAGGGGTCTAATGCAATAACTAGCCAAGTCCAGTTATATAAAATGTTGAGGAGAGACAAAAGACTGTTTACATGCAAGAAAAAAAACATATTGATTTTTATGCATGCAACTAACAATACATCAATGCACTGCAAATTTACATCAGATTGGTGCATGCTATAACAGAGAATTTTAAACTTTATAAAAATGTTGAATACTTAACCCTTTTTCTTTGAAAAATGGACTGATTATTGCTCAGTGAATTTTGAGTCGATTTTATCTGTCACACGTTATTAACGTCTCAGCTTATTTGATAATGGTCAATTTGTGTCCGAAACATACATTTGGTGATTCAAATATAGTGTTAAAAAAATGTGATGTATCCTTCGTAACAGTTATAAACTTATTTCACTTGTCAATCGGTTAAAAAGCATTTCACATTAAATCAGCGTTTTGTACGCGTGGCGCATGAAGTAAAATTTCGAGTTTAGAAAAGCCTAATTTGGCTCGGTCGCTCCGCTTCGCTACGCGCCCGAGCCAAATTTTAAGGCTTTTCTAAACTCGAAATTTTACTTCATGCTTAGTCTGGGATTGGAAGACACTCGTTTGTTTCATCATTGAAACAATTGAAAATTGACGGAATAAGTTTATTGTCGTTTTATTGACGGAGAATGTCAATGTTATAACAAGTTAAAAAGGATTCAAAGGATTATAGGTAAATTACAGTAAATTTAATGATGAAATACTATCAAAATGCCATAATAGCGAAAATACAGTCGACTATGATGATATACTATCAAAATGTTACAATATTCATTTAATGATGAAATACTATAAAAATGCAATAATTGTGAAAATGCAATCGGCTATGATGAAATACTATCCAAATGTTTTAATAGTGAAACTGCCGTTAAAATGTTACAATAGTCATTTAATGAAGAAGTACTTTCAAAATGCCATAATAATGAAATTACCGTCAAAAGGTTACAGTAGTCATTTAATGATGAAATTCTATAAAAATGCCATAATAGTGAACATACAATCGGCTATGATAAAATCCTATCAAAATGTTTTAATAGTGAAACTACCGCCAAAATGTTACAATAGTTATTTAATGATAAAATACTATCAAAATGTTACAATAGTCATTCAATGATGAAATACTATCAAAATGCCATAATAATAAAATTACCGTGAAAATGTTACAATAGTCATTTAATAATTTAGTGCCATCGTGTAATAGGCATCAAGTCGGCGTAGAAAAACATATTTAAAAGCTAACAATTGCAATCAATTCGTGTCTAGATTTTAAAAACTGATTTTATGCAAAAACAAAGAATTCCTGTAAATTTACCAGACTTAATTTATGGGATATGTAAACATAAAATAAAAATTCCCTGTACTAAATAACGAGCTTATGTTTAAAGTATAGATATCTCGATATGTATCTGTTTGGTCAAATGTATCATATCTTGATATGTATCTGTTCTGTCAAATTTTCGGTATTTGTTGTTTTCCGCAAAGCGGAGCGAGCAAACCAAATTTTCAGGTTTTTCTAAACTCGAAATTTTACTTCTTGCTTGACTGACGGTTAATAATTGCATTTAAGGGGATTATTGCAGTGTAACACGCCGATCGTGTTGGAAAGACCCACATAGTTTAGAGTAGCTTATCCGATGCCAAATTTACAGGACAAGTGGGGCGAATACAGTCAGAGAGAAAAGCGGCAGCTCGCTGTGCATTTGTGCATTGCTCCTTGGCATGAACGGATGAGGTCTCGCGTCGCGTGGAATAGACGAAAAAAAAGCGTATAAAAAAGACGGATCTAAAGAAAGTGTCGATTCGTATTATTTAAACACGCTGATAATACATACAAGCTATGTATTGTTTTTAATACGTTAGAAGCGTTATCGGATCCTGTGTTATTTTTCGGTATTTACAAAACCGATGATTCTTATTCTTGTGATTATAACACATTATTTTTTCTTTTAAGACTCCAGTTTCGACAGCCAAACAAACTATGTGTTTTATTTTATTAAATAGAGATTATTTCTTAAAAATATAATAATAAAATAATTCATGTTCATAAGGTCCTTGTAAATATTTATATGCCGGATATATACAGGGTGTCTACGCTAAACCATTCGTTAAAACTTTATGGGGTTGCCGTTGCACTAAAAATTTGAAAACAATCCTTGGCATATGGTTGAACCAGTTCTCATCATGTGAAATATTTCAACTTTATATCACTTCCGGTTCCACCGGAAGTAGCACTAAATTTGTTATTTTAAATAGAACACCCTACATATTAGTAATTTTTTGGGTTTCTCGTTTAAATTGCAACATATTTTATTCAAACATATGTACACTTATCTCTTATAGTTTTCAAGAAAAAAAATATTTCTAAAATTTTGACCTTTTAAAGGCATCTCAAAATCTGTCTGTAACTTCTCTTAAGAATAAGATAAAAATATGATTTATATCTCTACTTGTACCTAGAGAATGCCTCTATGAGTAAATTAATTGGAAACTGTCAATTTTGACCATAAGTGTTCTTAAAATGTCAATATTTAAGTGCTCTCTTCAATATCAAGTATTTTTTTTTAATGGAATGATCCAATTTTTATCACGTAGTACGATTAGGGGGGAAATTCCCTACAAAAAAGTATTATACAAATATACTTCTAAAGCGAGTAGTTTTCGAATTATTTCGAAAATTCGTTTTTCGTCGCATTTATGCAGGGTAATGACATTTATTTGATGTACAGGGAGTTTTTCTTTAAAATATACGTATACCAAATTCAGCTTGTTTTCTTTAAATCTTTAGTTATTCGTTGTTTTTTTAATGGTTCAATTTGAAGCTTTAAACGAGTGTTTTCCACTCCCAGACCAAGCATGAAGTAAAATTTCGAGTTTAGAAAAGCCCCTTTAAAATTTGTCGAGGGTCGCGCAGCGACCCGAGACAAATTTTCTGGGCTTTTCTAAACTCGAAATTTTACTTCATGCGCCACGCGTATAAAACACAGATTTTAAGTGAAGTTCGAATATAAATAAATTTCACAATATTTTAGTGTTTTATACGCGTGGCGCATGAAGTAAAATTTCGAGTTTAGAAAAGCCCAGAAAATTTGTCTCGGGTCGCTGCGCGACTCTCGACAAATTTTCACGGGGCTTTTCTAAACTCGAAATTTTACTTCATGCTTAGTCTGGGAGTGGAAAACACTCGTTTAAAGCTTCAAATTGAACTCTTTTAAAAAACAACGAATGTCGGAAAATGTACAGCTTTATTCCCTAAATATTATTCAAGTAGTAATTTAGTTTCCATCATTGTCATGGTACTATTAAAAATTATTACAATAAATAAGTTGTTCTTTAATACTCATTGTTTATTTTGTTAGGGCGTAGGTAAAGTATCGTACGTTTCTCGAGTGGTATGGCAATTACATACTCGCGGAATACTGCACTCGCCGCTGCGCGGCTCGTGCGCAACATGTCCGCTTATATGTAATATACTGGATACTACTCTGGTTAGGTAATATACTGTTATTATTTGACATTTTGCATTACATACGCGACAAAACAAAAACATTACTACTTGCCTACTAAAATTCAGTTGCGACTTATGCGCGCATTATTCCCTCCATAAATGCGACAAAAAACAAATCTTCGAAATAAGGATTTTTTTCAAATTTTTAGTGCAACGGCAACCCCATAAACTTTTAACGAACAGTTTACCGTAGACACCCTGTATAAAAAATGCGGAACATAGGATTTTCAATGATTTTTTTTATATAGGAATATTATCTTTCCTAACTGCTATGGCCATGAAAATAATGTGTATTAATTTGGCCTCTGCCAAATTGGGTAAATACCCCAAATTTTCGGGAGAATTTCAATTTTTATTTTATCAAATATTCTAGTTTTTATGAATGCAACAAATAAATAATAAAATGACCTCAGGCAGACATTTTATACTCAACAAAAAATATATTTGAGATTTGTCATCTAAAATATTTTGGGGAAGATATGTCAATTGGAGCACTGCACGGGCCTGAATTTTTCTTAGGCGATTTTCCCGTATCATATTCAATATTTAAATTATCTTAATTTTATATATTTTTTTTACTTTTTCTAAAAACTATGCCTATAATCAGATAAGTATATTTTTTATTTATTTAGACCTTAAATGTTGACCGGGCCGGGTCAGGAAAAACTCAATCTCTCTTATTTTATGACCGGGTCGGGCCAAGCCGGGCCTTAAAAAATATATTGGGCTTGGTGCAATGTTGAGCAAGAAGCTTGTTATTTGAAATGCATTATAATAACTAGCTTATTATTATTGTAGTTCTATTTTTTCTAAAATAATTAACAATGAATATGCACGCAGTTAAACCCTACATTTTTTTAAACATTCGTCAAACATATATTACCTGTGCTCAGTAAAAAATAGTTGATTTGTAACATTAATCTACGACAACGTCATATTAGTGACGTTATTCTTACTATTCTTATAGTTTTGATATCATTGATATCATTGATTCGTGGATGAAGTCGCAGTTGGTTCAAATAGGTCTGATTGCTAGAAACTTTACAATTTACTTTAATAGTTTTATTGCGAGAAGTTTAATGGCATTTAACAACTGCTTTAACAACGAAAGATTTAAGACGAAATAATGATTTGAACAAGACTGATTGTTATTTGATTGCTTCTGGCTTATTAATCAAAAAAAAACTTTAAAAATAATTTAATAATACCGACACTGTCAAATAATTAGGGAAGCCAACATTAAAGGTATATTACACATCTTTATTTAAATTAGTGAAACATTTCGTGTTTTCTATATTAGTGAACATGCAGTATAAAAAAATACTTATTCCATTAGTAGTCAGAAAGCATAAAAATAAAACACTAGTACAATAAAATATCGATTATAATTGGGAAATATTAATTTTACGAGAACAAATGCTAACTACGCGAGCCGTTTTTGTTAACTATGATTGAGAAAAGAAAAGAAAAACAAACGCGAAGCCGCACAGTGTTCACCGGCACAGTGATAAACGCTGGCCGCATGCTGCTCGCCCCTCCAATAATTGTGCAGATGAGTGTACAGCGCGTTCAACTAAGAGAAGATCCGCAAGGCGGCGGTATTTTACGGTCTTATTTTTCAAGATTTTTATTTTAACCTGACTCGGGCATGAGTTATCGCATCTTTATGAAATGTTCACATTATATTCCTTATAGTATAAACTAGTAAGATATGGGAATATTTTTTTTTAATTTTGAAAAATATAACATTATTTTTTTCATCCCTCTGAAAGCAAATTGTTAAAAAAAAAGTACTTCGATATTTTACTAGATAATTGGACTTGATATACGCTGTCAAAATTTCAACTTTCTAGGACCTTTAGTTTTTAAATAAACCTAACATTAAATTTCAGACCACTGTTATATTCCCCTTAAGAGACATACAGCGATTTTTTTTCGAACTATATTTTTACATATTTCAAACCAAATCGCTTTAAACTTAATTAATTAAAATATACTGCTTAATTTTGATCTCACGATAAGAAAAATTTCAAATATTTATACATTTGTTTTCGGATTATTTCTTTTAGTTATACTTACATGTCCTGAAACAAATTGCTCGAATATTGAAAGCGCAAGATTTGATTAGACTAAATTAAATATTTGTGAAATTGATTAACTTGAGATCAAACTTAAGCAGTACGTTTTAACTTCAATTTAAATCAGCGTTTTATACGCGTGGCGCATAAAGTAAAATTTCGAGTTTACAAAAGCCTGAAAATTTGGTTTGGTCGCTCCGTTTCGGGGAGCGTTCAAACCAAATTTTCAGGCTTTTCTAAACTCAAAATTTTACTTCATGCTTAATCTGTGAGTGGAAAACACTCGTTTAAAGCTTCAAAATAAACACTTTTATAATAACGACAAACGCCTGATCATTTATAGAGTATACATCGTTATATGTATACTTAAAAGCAAAACTATTAGTGTTCGAACATTTGTTGCCACTGCGTTGAACATTAAATAAGTGAAAAATATATATTATAGTAACTCACAATAATAATTATTATAAAATGCTTCAAATCTAAATACTAAATGTAGCTATATAAGCCCAAAATCCTTATGAGCATCAATTGAAATATTTTATTGTTTTAGCGTATTTCTGTAAAAACAATTACTTGTTTCAAAATATAGTTGTTAGGATTCTTACAACCAATTTTTAAGTACCCATCAATTTAAATTGATAATGAGTACATAGTACTCGAAATGTACATCTAGCAAAATAAAAATTGTTCCGAAGAAAATGTTAGTGTTTTTATTCCAAGTCAAGTTTAAATGATTACGTAACTCAAAAGATCAAACACCCATAAATTTTGTTGCTATACGTAGATTGTGCTAGTTTTTTTTTACTAATTATTTAAAAAATGTTTATACAAGGTGTCTCGCGAAGTTCTCCCGGCACTTAAGATGTACGTTTTTGAGATCATTGCAAGCAAAAAAGTTCATATGAATATGTGTCCTATTCTCAGCATTTACCAGGGTTGTTGAAGAAAACGTTTTTTTTTTTCATTTTAATTAAAATAAACAGTTTTTTTTTAATAGAACATGTTTTTTTAATTGAAACAGCGTTTAAAACATTAGCAATTAAAAACATGTTTAAAACACGTTTAAACGTGTTTAAAACAGAACATACAGGGCATGTTTCTTTTGAGTAAACATATCCCGATAATTGCAGCGTTTTTTAAATTTGCGGGAATTCGTTGTTTAAAAGCGGTTAATTTAAGACTTTTAACGAGTGTTTTCCACTCCCAGACTAAGCATGAAGTAAAATTTCGAGTTTAGAAAAGCCTGAAAATTTGGATTGGCCGCGTAGCGAAGCGGAGCGGCCAATCCAAATTAGGCTTTTCTAAACTCGAAATTTTACTCCATGCGCCACGCCTTAAAACACTGATTTACAGTGAAGTTCAAAAAACACACACATACAACGATTATAGGCAAGCTAATATACGTTAGTTATTTATTGGGTTGCCTATAACCACTGTTTTAAACAATTAGTTCAGCGCAGAATTTGACTCACGTTTTATTCACATATACATATTGGATTGCTAAAGCCGTATATTTTAAACCTTGTGATATTTACTAGTGTTTTATACGTGTGGCGCATGAAGTAAAATTTCGAGTTTAGAAAAGCCTAATTTGGATTGGCCGCTCCGCTTCGCTACGCGGCCAATCCAAATTTTCAGGCTTTTCTAAACTCGAAATTTTACTTCATGCTTAGTCTGGGAGTGGAAAACCCTCGTTTAATGATTAAAATTGAAATCATTTAAAAAAACAACGAATGTCGTAAAATTTATATATGTATGCATATGTACACTTGAAAGAAAAATTCGCTGTATTTAAAAATCACATTTATGCACACACATTTAATATTTTATTGTAATAAAATGTTATGTTTATTAATATAATTTTAAATTCCTTTAACAATTAACCTAAAATTTAAAAATGCAAACAATAAATCTTAATGAACTAGTATAAATTATAATTTAGCAAACTTAAGATAATAAAAACACGGTTTAAACAAAATTAACGTTTAATACATGTTTTAAACAAATTTAAGATTTAAAACATTTTTAAAATAAAACCGTTTAAAACACGACGGCTCTTTTTAAACATGTTTAAAACACTGTTTTAAAACAAAGTGCTTTAAACATAACATCCCTGGTATTTACTAAGCTATACACATTTCAAGCTAAATTAATTTTAAATCATTTTTATTTCTATGACATCAAAATGAACAAAATAAATGACTGCGGGATAATAATTTAAAAGAACATAGTCATAGATGTTAAAAAATGTTACGGCCTGTATTGAAGTACATTTATAAGAATAATAATAATTTATTTTACGGTAATCACCTTTTACATAAATTAATGTTTCTTAAATTAAAAATTAGTTAAGTATAAACCCATAATAACTTGAACAGATATAAATAAACAAATATAAATAAACAAAATTCCGCAAGCAAAAATAGACAATTAAAATATATAAAAACGAATTAATAATAATATCGACTTTCTGCAAAAATGTTGTCTCATTGAGACAAGTCCATAAATAATCATTGAAACAACTACTTCTCGAGCTAATACCCCGGCAGATATTAAATTATAGAATGAATATTTAAGTTACACGACAGCTTTACTGTTCGTGGTATTAGTTCGAAAAGTAGTTGTTTCAATATATATTTGGAGACTTGTTTCAATGAGACAAAGTTTTTGCAGAAAGTCGATATTAATATTAATTATTTTTTATATTTAGTAAATATGCCGCAAACTATTGAAAAACTCATTTTTTTTTTATGTTAAATTTTCTTTATGTTAGACAATTGAAAATGTAAGTTAACTAAATCAAGCGTTCATGATATCATCCGCTAAGTGAATCAACTTTAAATTTCTTTTAAACACGTTAAATATTGTCCCAAACAACGCAAAATGTGGCGAGCAACACAATAAATTGGCTAATCTGACCATGCGGCACAATGAATTATTCCTACCGTAATTCGTCCTGTGAAATGTTTTGCGAAAGATTACTGTAGCTCTTGTTTTAGGTGGTATATTAAAATTTAGATTTGACAGAAGTTCGCTACAATCAAATAAGCTCATAACTATTTTAAACAGTGCACACAGATCTGCATGGATACGTCTATCTCTTAGGGGTATCATTGTAAGTGTGGATAGCATACTGCTTCGACTATAGTATTGTCTATATATACCGATTTTTTAGGAAATATACATTTAACCGCACACTTGTGAATACCAAGCGTTATTTTTTTTTATGTTTGTTATTTCTACACATATTCATATGAACATTTTTGCTTAAAATGATTTCAAGATCATGTCCCTTAAAAGCCGGGAGAACTTCGCTAGACTAGGGTGTTTCGCGAAGTTCTCCCGGCTCCTAAGGGGCATGATCTTCAGATTATTTTAAGCAAAAATGTTCATATGAATATGTGTCGAAAAACAAAAATAAAAAAATTGGAACGCGTGGTATTCACAAGTGTGCGGTTTAATGTATATTTCCTATCAAATCGGTTTAAATAATCAAAATATATAATAAAAAATGAGTGAATATGTTTATAGTTCACAAAAAAATTTGCTTACTGTTGGAACTGTTGGCCGTCTGGAGTAAATAAATAATTTTCATTAAGTTATGCATTTTTATTGATGCGGCTAGATTTTGCCAGTATTTTCTACCAATTGAGAACAGAATAAAAGCGCTGTGATAAAACATGTTTTGTGTGCGTGAACTTAGCAGATCAATTGCTAGCAGATCAATCTTTTCTTGGAGTTCTACTCGCATGCAGTCGAGTTCTATAGTTCCTGATGAGTTTTAGTCATACTTCTGGCAAATTAAGCCCACAAAATTATATCAAAATTATGATCTGCTAACTTCGCGTAGCAGATCATTTTTGTAAAAAGTAATAAAAAATTATATACAATTATATACATCGATAGACAATAATATTCCAAAGAGTTCCCTTATCATAAAAACAAATGTTCTGCTCACGGTAATTTGTTATAAATAATTTAAATATTAATTATGATATATTTCACAGATGCTCTTCCTACAAAAATAAAAGAGTTCTCGATTTAATTCATTGTGTATATCATTACTAATTAGGTAAAGATACTATGTACAAGGAGTTGTTACTTGCAACAATAACCAATTTGTTATAAACAATTATTTTGTAGTGCTTTTACCTTCATTTATCATCCAACTATGATCTGCTGATAGAAAAATGGGAGTTCTGGACTATATTCTTTCTAAATATCATTGCTAAGTAGGCCAAGATACTATATCCAAGGAGTTCCCATTTGCAACAATAACCAATTTTTTATAAACAATTATTTTGTCGCGTTTTAACCCACATTTTCCATTCAACTATGATCTGCTGATAGAAAAATGAGAGTTCTGGACTAATTTCTTTCCTAATATCATTGCTAAGTAGGCCTAGATACTATATCCAAGGAGTTCTCATTTGCAACAATAACCAATTTTTCATAAACAATTATTTTGTCGCGTTTTAACCCACATGTTCCATTCAACTATGATCTACTGATAGAAAAATGAGAGTTCTGGACTAATTTATTTCTTAATATTATTGCTAAGTAGGCCTAGATACTATATCCAAGGAGTTCTCATTTGCAACAATAACCAATTTTTTATAAACAATTATTTTGTCGCGTTTTAACCCATATTTTCCATTCAACTATGATCTGCTGATGGAAAAATGAAAGTTCTGGACTAATTTCTTTCTTAATATCATTGCTAAGTAGGCCTAGATACCATATCCAAGGAGTTCTCATTTGCAACAATAACCAGTTTTTTATAAACAATTATTTTGTCGCGTTATAACCCACATTTTCCATTCAACTATGATCTGCTGATAGAAAAAAGAGAGTTCTGGACTAATTTCTTACTTGATATTTTTGCTAAGTAGGCCTAGATACTATATCCAAGGAGTTCCCATTTGCAACAATAACCAATTTTTTATAAACAATTATTTGGTCGCGTTTTAACCCACATTATCCATTCAACTATGATCTGCTGATAGAAAAATGAGAGTTCTAGACTAATTTCTTTCTTAATATTATTGCTAAGTAGACCTAGACACTATATCCAAAGAGTTCTCATTTGCAACAATAACCAATTTTTTATAAACAATTATTTTGTCGCGTTTTAACCCATATTTTCCATTCAATTACGATCTGCTGATAGAAAAATAAGAGTTCTGGACTGAAAACTGTCTTAATATCATTGCTAAGTAGGCCTAGATACCATATCCAAGGAGTTCTCATTTGCAACAATAACCAATTTTTTATAAACAATTATTTTGTCGCGTTTTAACCCATATTTTCCATTCAACTATGATCTGCTGATAGAAAAATGAGAGTTCTGGACTAAAAACTTTCTTAATATCATTGCTAAGTAGGCCTAGATACCATATCCAAGGAGTTCTCATTTGCAACAATAACCAATTTTTTATAAACAATTATTTTGTCGCGTCATACCCCACATTTTCCATTCAACTATGATCTGCTGATAGAAAAATGAGAGTTCTGGACTAATTTCTTACTTGATATTTTTGCTAAGTAGGCCTAGATACAATATCCAAGGAGTTCTCATTTGCAACAATAACCAATTTTTTATAAACAATTATTTGGTCGCGTTTTAACCCACATTATCCATTCAACTATGATCTGCTGATAGAAAAATGAGAGTTCTGGACTAAAAACTTTCTTAATATCATTGCTAAGTAGGTCTAGATACCATATCCAAGGAGTTTTCATTTGCAACAATAACCAATTTTTTATAAACAATTATTTTGTCGCGTCATAACCCACATTTTCCATTCAACTATGATCTGCTGATAGAAAAATGAGAGTTCTGGACTAATTTCTTACTTGATATTTTTGCTAAGTAGGCCTAGATACAATATCCAAGGAGTTCTCATTTGCAACAATAACCAATTTTTTATAAACAATTATTTGGTCGCGTTTTAACCCACATTATCCATTCAACCATGATCTGCTGATAGAAAAATGAGAGTTCTAGACTAATTTCTTTTTTAATATTATTGCTAAGTAGACCTAGACACTATATCCAAAAAGTTCTCATTTGCAACAATAACCAATTTTTTATAAACAATTATTTTGTCGCGTTTTAACCCAAATTTTCCATTCAACTATGATCTGCTGATAGAAAAATGAGAGTTCTGGACTAAACACTTTCTTAATATCATTGCTAAGTAGGCCAAAATACCATATCCAAGGAGTTCTCATTCGCAACAATAACCAATTTTTTATAAACAATTATTTTGTCGCGTTTTAACCAAAATTCATCAACTATGATCTGCTGATAGAAAAATGAGAGTTCTGGACTAAAAACTTTCTTAATATCATTGCTAAGTAGGCCTAGATACCATATCCAAGGAGTTCTCATTTGCAAAAATAACCAATTTATTATAAACAATTATTTTGTCGCGTTTTAACCCATATTTTCCATTCAACTATGATCTGCTGATAGAAAAATGAGAGTTCTGGACTAAAAACTTTCTTAATTTTATTGCTAAGTAGGCCTAGATACCATATCCAAGGAGTTCTCATTTGCAACAATAACCAATTTTTTATAAACAATTATTTTGTCGCGTCATAACCCACATTTTCCATTCAACTATGATCTGCTGATAGAAAAATGAGAGTTCTGGACTAATTTCTTACTTGATATTTTTGCTAAGTAGGCCTAGATACCATATCCAAAGAGTTCTCATTTGCAACAATAACCAATTTTTTATAAACAATTATTTGGTCGCGTTGTAACCCACATTATCCATTCAACTATGATCTGCTGATAGAAAAATGAGAGTTCTAGACTAATTTCTTTTTTAATATTATTGCTAAGTAGACCTAGACACTATATCCAAAGAGTTCTCATTTGCAACAATAACCAATTTTTTATAAACAATTATTTTGTCGCGTTTGAACCCAAATTTTCCATTCACCTATGATCTGCTGATAGAAAAATGAGAGTTCTGGACTAAAAACTTTCTTAATATCATTGCTAAGTAGGCCAAGATACCATATCCAAGGAGTTCTCATTCGCAACAATAACCAATTTTTTATAAACAATTATTTTGTCGCGTTTTAACCCAAATTCATCAACTATGATCTGCTGATAGAAAAATGAGAGTTCTGGACTAAAAACTTTCTTAATATCATTGCTAAGTAGGCCTAGATACCATATCCAAGGAGTTCTCATTTGCAAAAATAACCAATTTTTTATAAACAATTATTTTGTCGCGTTTTAACCCATATTTTCCATTCAACTATGATCTGCTGATAGAAAAATGAGAGTTCTGGACTAAAAACTTTCTTAATTTTATTACTTAGTAGGCCTAGATACCATATCTAACGAGTTCTCATTTGCAACAATAACCAATTTTTCATAAACATTTATTTTGTCGCGTCTGAACCCATATTTTCCATTCAACTATGATCTGCTGATAGAAAAATGAGAGTTCTGGACTAAAAACTTTCTTTATATCATTGCTAAGTAGGCCTTAATACCATATTCAAGGAGGTCTCATTTGCAACAATAACCAATTTTGTATAAACAATTATTTTGTCGCGTTTTAGCCCATATTTTCCATTCAACTATGATGTGCTGATAGAAAAATATGAGTTCTGGACTAAAAACTTTTTTAATAATATTGCTTAAAAGGCCTAGATACCATATCCAAGGAGTTCTCGTTTGCAACAATAACCAATTTTTTATAAACAATTATTTTGTCCTGTTTTAACCCACATTTTCCATTCAACTATGATCTGCTGATAGAAAAATGAGAGTTCTGGACTAATTTATTTCTTGATATTATTGCTAAGTAGGCCTAGATACTATATCCAAGGAGTTCTCATTTGCAACAATAACCAATTTTTTATAAACAATTATTTTGTCGTGTTTTAACCCACATTTTCCATTCAACTATGATCTGCTGATAGAAAAATGAAAGTTCTAGACTAATTTTTTTCTTGATATTATTGCTATGTAGGCCTAGACACTATATCTAAGGAGTTCTCATTTGCAACAATAACTATTTTTTTCTAAACAATTATTTTGTCGAGTTTTAACCCATGTTTTCCATTCAACTATGATCTGCCGATAGAAAAATGAGAGTTCTGGACTAAAAACTTTCTTAATATTATTGCTAAGTAGGCCTAGATACCATATCCAAGGAGTTCTCATTTGCAACAATAACCAATTTTTTATAAACAATTATTTTGGGGCGTTTTAACCCATATGTTCCATTCAACTATGATCTGCTGATAGAAAAATGAGAGTTCTGGACTAAAAACGTTCTTAATATCATTGCTAAGTAGGCCTAGATACCATATCCAAGGAGTTCTCATTCGCAACAATAACCAATTTTTTATAAACAATTATTTTGTCGCGTTTTAACCCACATTTTCCATTCACCTATGATCTGCTGATAGAAAAATGAGAGTTCTAGACTAATTTCTTTCTTAATATTATTGCTAAGTAGGCCTAGACACTATATCCAAGGAGTTCTTATTTGCAACAATAACCAATTTTTTATAAACAATTATTTTGTGGCGTTTTAACCCATATTTTCCATTCAACTATGATCTGCTGATAGAAAAATGAGAGTTCTGGACTAATTTCTTTCTTAATATTATTTCTAAGTAGGCCTAGATACTTTATTTAAGGAGTTCTCATTTGCAACAATAACCAATTTTTTATAAACAATTATTTTGTCGCGATTTAACCCACATTTAGCATTCAACTATGATCTGCTGATAGAAAAATGAGAGTTCTGGACTATTTTTTTTGATATTATTGCTTAGTAGGCCTAGATACTATATTCAAGGAGTTCTCATTTGCAACAATAACCAATTTTTTATAAACAATTATTTTGTCCCGTTTTAACCCACATTTTCCATTCAACTATGATCTGCTGATAGAAAAATGAGAGTTCTGGACTAATTTTTTTTTTGGATATCATTGCCAAGTAATTCTAGATACTATATCCAAGGAGTTCTCATTTGCAACAATAACCAATTTTTTATAAATAATTATTTTGTCGCGTTTTAACCCACATTTTCCATTCAACTATGATCTGCTGATAGATAAATGACAGTTTTGGACTAATTTTTTGCTGCATATTATTGCTAAGTAGACCTAGATACTATATTCAAGGAGTTCTTATTTGCAACAATAACCAATTTTTTATAAATATTTATTTTGTGGCGTTTTAACCCACATTTTCCATTCAACTATGATCTGTTGATATAAAATTGAGAGTTCTGGACTAATTTCTTTCTGAATATCATTGCCAAGTAAGTCTAGATACTATATCTAAGGAGTTCCCATTTGCAACAATAACCAATTTTTTATAAACAATTATTTTGTCTTGTTTTAACACAAATTTTCCATTCAACTATGAACTGCTGATAGAAAAATGAGAGTTCTGGAATAATTACTTACTGGATATTATTGTAGATACTATGTTAAAAGAGTTCTTATATGTAACAATATTCAATTTGTTATAAACAATTATTTTGTCGAGTATTTTCCTTCATTGACATTCAACTGTGATCTGCTGATAGAAATATGAGAGTTCTGGATTAATTTATTTTTGGATATTATTGCCACGTAGGTCAAGATACTATATCCAAGGAGTTCCTACTTGCAACAGTAACCAGTTTTTATAAACAATTAATGGGTCGTGTTCTTACATTCATTTCTCTTTTAACTATGATCTTCGCATAGAAATATGACAATTCTGGACATATTTCTTTGTGAATATCATTTCCAACTGGGTCTAGATACCATATCAAAGGAGTTCTTACTTGCAACAATAGCCAATTTGTTGGAAACAATTATTAGACCGAATGCCCTACCATTTCGGAGATTTTTGACATTTTTGGATAAAACTATTATATCCACAGATACAAAATTATTAACAAATTCGATAGTCATTCATTTTCAGTCGATTGATGTAAAATAAATCATGATATTTTTAAGTAAATATTTATTAATTCAACAATTTTTATTTTGTAGCCAAATAACTGAAGAGTAACAACTTTATAATGCTGCCGATAGCACCCTCTATGCTCAAATGAATGGCGAAAATGGAAACATTATTTTATTTAGTACGCAAAAAGTTTACATGTTATTTTGTGATATCACAGTCCATACGAGTTTAGTAGTATACTTTGATTGAGAGGTTAAATAATAACGTATACATCAAATTTATTAGATTTTATTCTTCTATCAGCAGATCATAGTTGAATGGAAAATGTGGGTTAAAACGCGACAAAATAATTGTTTATAAAAAAAGTGGTTATTGTTGCAAATGAGAGCTCCTTGAATATAGTATCTAGACGTACTTGGCAATGATATCCAGAAAGAAATTCGTCCAGAACTCTCATTTTTCTATCAGCAGATCATAGTTGAATGGAAAATGTGGGATAAATCGCAACAAAATAATTGTTTATAATAATTTTTTTCTTGTTGCAAATGAGAACTCCTTGGATATAGTATCTAGGCCTACTTAGCAATGATATCAAAAATAAAATTAGTCCAGAACTCTCATTTTTCTATCAGCGGATCATAGTTGAATGGAAAATGTGGGTTAAAACGCGACAAAATAATTGTTTATAAAAAATTGGTTATTGTTGCAAATAAGAACTCCTTGGATATAGTATCTAGACTTACTTGGCAATGATATCAAGAAAGAAATTAGTCCAGAACTCTCATTTTTCTGTCAGCAGATCATAGTTGAGTGGAAAATGTGGGTTAAAACGCGACAAAATAATTGTTTATAAAAAATTGGTTATTGTTGCAAATGGGAACTTCTTGGATATAGTATCTAGGCCTACTTAGCAATAATATTCAGAAGGAAATTAGTCCAGAACTCTTATTTTTCTATCAGCAGATCATAGTTGAATGGAAAATGGGGGTTAAAACGCGACAAAATAATTGTTTATAACAAATTGGTTATTGTTACAAATGAGAACTCCTTGGACATAGTATCTAGGCCTACTTAGCAATGATTTCAAGAAAGAAATTAGTCCAGAACTGTCATTTTTCTATCAGCAGATCATAGTTGAATGAAAAATGTGGGTTAAAACGCGACAAAATAATTGTTTATAAAAAATTGGTTCTTGTTGCAAATAAGAACTCCTTGGATATAGTATCTAGACTTACTTAGCAATGATATCCAGAAAGAAATTAGTCCAGAACTCTTATTTTTCTATCAGCAGATCATAGTTGAATGGAAAATGTGGGTTAAAACGCGACAAAATAATTGTTTATAACAAATTAGTTATTGTTGCAAATAAGAATTTCTTGGATATAGTATCTAGGCCTACTTAGCAATGATATTAAGAAAAGAAATTGTCCAGAACTCCCATTTTTCTATCAGCAGATCATAGTTGAATGGAAAATGTGGGTTAAAACGCGACAAAATAATTGTTTATAAAAAATTGCTTATTGTTGCAAATGGGAACTCCTTGGATATGGTATCTAGGCCTACTTAGCAATGATATTCAGAAAGAAATTAGTCCAGAGCTCTTATTTTTTTATCAGCAGATCATAGTTAAATGGAAAATGGGGGTTAAAACGCGACAAAATAATTGTTTATAACAAATTGGTTATTGTTGCAAATGAGAACTCCTTGGATATAGTATCTAGGCCTACTTAGGAATGATATTAAGAAAGAAATTAGTCCAGAACCCTCATTTTTCTATCAGCGGATCATAGTTGAATGAAAAATGTGGGTTAAAACGCGACAAAATAATTGTTTATAAAAAATTGGTTATTGTTGCAAATAGGAACTCCTTGGATATAGTATCTAGGCCTACTTATCAATGATATCAAGAAAGAAATTAGTCCAGAACTCTCATTTTTCTATCAGCAGATCATAGTTGAATGATAAATTAAGGTAAAAACACTACAAAATAATTGTTTATAACAAATTGGTTATTGTTGCAAGTACTAACTCCTTGGACATAGTATTTATAGCTAATTAGTAATGAGATACACAATGAATTAAATCCAGAACTCTTTTATTTTTGTAGGAAGAGCATCTGTGAAATATAGCATAATTTATATTTAAATTATTTATAACAAATTACTGAGAGCAGAACTATTTTTTTTATTATAAGGGAACTCTTTGGAATATTATTGTCTATCGATGTATATAATTTTTTATTACTTTTTACAAAAATGATCTGCTACGCGAAGTTAGCAGATCATAATTTTGATATAATTTTGTGGGCTTAATTTGCCAGAACTATGACTAAAACTTATCAGGAACTATAGAACTCGACTGCATGCGAGTAGAACTCCAAGAAAAAATTGATCTGCTAACAATTGATCTGCTAAGTTCACGCACATACATGTTTTTCCTTGTACTCTCCCGGCGCTTTCGCCATTTTTTTACCAAGTTCGCAAATACTCTCCGCATGCTAACATCATAAAAATTACATCAATATTTGTAATTACGCGATTCTTTTGATGTCGATCAAATTTGTTTTAAGTTATTTACGTGCAGTGTGATAATGATTGAGTTAAAAAGGATGCGGTAAATATTTGATGCGGCATACGGTTATTAAAGGTGGATCGGGTGTACCTCCCTCATTAATTTTCCACCGAGAGAGACACACTTTTAAGAGTATCATCCTTAATTATTCAATAACGCCACATGCTCGCATCCTCGTCTACTCCCCAGCTCGTATTATTAATTTATGCCTATTATGTTACACGCCACTGTCACTGCCGCTGGGAATTATATTAAATTTTCGTCACATCAAAAATTTCGGTTAACTTTCGACGTGAATTGTTTATATCGTTATTTAAAAATTTCATTTGTGTATCCTTTTTGAAGCAATCCACACATGTGGATTGTTGGAAAGTGAAATAACATTGTTCATTTTATTGTCACCTTTATTTTTTTATTGTGGTAAAACGTTTTAATTTTAACCCCTTGACTGACGGTTTATAATTGCATTTAAGAGATACAGCGATTTTTTCTTCGAACTATATTTTTTACACATTTTAAAACAAATTGCTGTAGATTTAATAAATCAAAATATACCGCTTGAGTTTTACCTCAAGATAATAAAAATTTAAAATATTTATTCATTTGTTTTTGGGTCATTTATTTTAGTTATACTTACATATCCCAAATTTGCTTTCCCTGTACTATACAAGGAGTTTTTGTTTAAGTATACATGTCTCGATATGTATTCTGTCAAGTTTTCGGTATTTGTTGTTTTACGTCATGCTTAATCTGGGAGTGGAAACACAAAATTGATTAACTTGAGATCAAACTTAGTACGTTTTGAACTTCAATTTAAATCAGCGTTTTATTCGCGGGGCGCATGAAGTAAAATTTCGAGTTTAGAAAAGCCTGAAAATTTGGTTTGGCCGCTCCGCTTCGCGGAGCGGCCAAACCAAATTTTCAGGCTTTTCTAAACTCGAAATTTTACTTCATGCTTAATCTGGGAGTGGAAACACTCGTTAGAAGCTTCGACTTGATCGCATTTATAAAAGCAACGAATGCCTAAAAATTTACAATGTTTACATCGGGATATGTGCATGATAAACAAATGTTAAACATGTATTATTTTTGCAAATAAAATTCTAAAAAAAATATAGTATTTTATACAAGAAATGATATGCTTAATAAAACAGTAACACTTTCTTCACTAAAAAAATATTTTCGCTAAATGTACATTTCGAACACTACGTGCTCATTATCAATTGCTTACTGTAAGCTATTGATAATGATTTCAAACAAGAATTAAATATTATTTACAAAATTGCTGAAAATAATGGCTATAGCAAGGACCTTATAAATAATTTATTTAAAAAAAAACAGAAAGAAAAACATTTAATTAAATACTTTTACGCACCTGAGCAAAAAATAGATAGTCAATGGTATAAAATAATGACCTGTCATACAATATAATAAATCAATTTAGGAGGAAAAACTTTATTATTATATGTTCAAACCTACTAAATTTAGGCAAATTATTGATAAACAACAAGACGAAAACAGAGAATTCAAAGAAATGTGGAGTTTATGAAATTCAATGTGATGAATGCGATGCAATTTATATTGGGCAAACCGGCAGATCATTCGAAGCCAGAATGAAAGAACATAAAAAATCTGTTTTAGATAATAAACCAACAACTGGCTTTTCCACACATTGCATCGCATTCAATCACTTCTTTAATCCGCACAATTTTAAGATTTTGCATTCAGGTAATAAGGGATACACACTAAATCTAAAAGAATGCCTGGAGATTAACAACGCCATAAAAATGGGAAAAAACGTAGTTAACGACAACGAGGAGATTTGGAATTCCCCAATTTTGACTTCCCTTATTACCTGAAATAAAAATATGTATATATACCTAGACAATAATTTCTCCTATACATTCCTTTGAAAATGGTCTAACAAACCGAAACTAGTCGGAATAAAGTTTTAATTTGGGAAACAATACCAAGTGTTTTTAATTTAAATAACTTTACATATTCTAATATGTTTTACCAAGTGCCAGATGAAAAATTAATCCAAGAAATCAAACCAAATACATAAGAAATTATGTTTAAATTTGGAAAAAATCGATCCCATCAAATTCAAAAAAATTAACTTCAAAATTACACGTCTCACTTTTTAAAAAGGATAGCCGGTTTTGTATAACATTTGTTTTTAGGTAATCAGGGATTCTATAAAATTTTGTCATTACGCTTTTGTTACATTTAGTTACAATTAGGATTATTATACTTTCTTTTTGTATATTTGTGTAAAGGTTACAACAAATGGTGATTTCCCTATGATTAAATTAGCTCGACTTTCGGGACAATTAACTAATTAATTGGACAGTGAGGAATGGATGTGCTCGAAACCACACTTTGCTCCCTCCGCGCTCTATGCCCTATTAAATAATCACCCACCCACTCATATACCTACACACAAATGGACTATTAACGTTTTAATCAGGGAAAACAAACGCGTGATTCCATTTGCGGCCCACCGAAATGTAATTAATTTAATTGTTACAGATTACAAAGTGTTGCACACACGTACAGTTAGCATCTAATATTCTCAATACACAATGCATTGAAATTTAAGGATTTTTGTAATTAGTTTAATCTGCTGGCATATTCAGCAAGATACACAATTAATAAAAAGAAGAAAAAAAAGTTTCATGCTTTTCTTAGCTCGAAATTTGTATTTCATCCTTAAACAAGGATTTCTCGATATTATTAAGTCAAAACATTTCATCTAAACATTTAAAAAGGAAACAAATAAACCTACATAAAGACAATTTGACATAAAAAAATTGAGTTTGTCAATAGTTTGCAGAATATTTACAAAATATAAAAACGAATTAAAATTAATATCGACTCTCTGCAAAATCTTTGTCTCATTGAGACAGGTCTCCAAATATTCATTGAAACAACTACTTCTCGAGCTAATACCCCGACAGATATTGAATTATACAATAAATATTTGAGTTACACGACAGCTCTACTGTTCTATGCATAATTTAAATGCAAAATTCAACATCAGGTCAAATTATTCTCTCAGCAAACTACATGAAACAACAGGAAATTGAAATAAATTGAAAAAATTACAGGGAATGAATTTTAACGCGTCTATAGATGGCTTAAGACAATTAAGATTCATTCCCTGTAATTTTTTCAATTTATTTCAATTTCCTGTTGTTTCATTTAGTTTGGTGGGACAATATTTTGACCTGATGTTGCATTTTGCATATAAATTATGCAAAGAACAGTAGAGCTGTCGTGTAACTCAAATATTCATTGTATAATTCAATATCTGTCGAGGTGTAAGCTTGAGAAGTAGTTGTTTCAATGAATATTTGGAGACTTGTCTCAATGAGACAAAAATTTTGCAAAAAGTCGATATTATTTTAATTCGTTTTTATATTTTGTAAATAAACCCTCGATATTTTCTTTAAAAAAATGTAAAAATATTTATAGATTGTTCAAGCAGCACAAATTTGACTAAATGTACACATAAAATTAGTTAAAATATCTCATCTAATATACATAATATTAATCAACCTACTTGTTTCTCAAAATTATCCTATGAAAAAACTTAAACTTAAAATTAGAGGTTTTCTGTTTTAATATGGTAAATATTTAAATGCCTCGACTTTTTTTTTACTAAGATATGTATTATTTTGTATTATATTGTATAAAGGGAATGTATCTTTTGGGTAATAATGATAATAATATTTATTCAATTTTGTTAATTAAAATCGACATTATTAACTCCATAACAACCGTAATAAACAAGGTTTTATTCACTAGTGAACTAATTTTTTTTAGGTCACTAGTGAGTTAAAAAATTTATTTAAAAATAAATGTAATGTACATTTTCTTTACAATTTCGTCAAAATTGAATAAAAACATATATACGCCACGTGAATTAACACCTTTATTCACTCAAAGAAATGATTTCACTCGCGCCGAGGCGCTCGTGAAATCAAAAATCTTTTCGTGAATAAAATCGTGTTTAATTCACTTGATGTAAAATATTTATTATTCCCAACAGATAATTATATCTTACAAAGAAATATTACAAGTTAATTATATTTGTGACTTGCTAATATATAAAATATATATATATAAAAAAATAGAGCAACAATTAATAGAGATACATATAATTGCAATCACACTTTCATGTTAATAAACATACATTCTTGAGCCTTAATATTGAATTAAAAAAAACTGCAAATATATCCACATCATACTGTATTTGGTGATACTTGTGAATCATTTTTGTAATAGGGAAAAAGTTGTGGTGGTTAGAATTGGGTGTAGAGAAGGAAAAGGTTGGGCAGTTTCTAGCATTCGATCGTGGTATATGAAACGACAATTTTTCTAGTAAATGGATGTCATCTATTTGATTATGTAGGATTCTATACAGAGTGAAAACAATAAAAAGATTATGTTTATCGGCAACGGATACTATATTAAATTCTGAGAGCAAATTGTCGTAAGGGTAACCACGAACAGGATAGACGCCATGTCTTTTTAAGAATAAATCTTTCAGAAACCTTTGCTGCACAGATTCAACATGCCGGATGTAGAGCTGTTTGTAGGGGCTCCAAAAGGGTGCACAATATTTGAGTCTACTTTTAACTAAAGAATTAAATAATTGGGTCAACGTTTGTAGATCCTTAAAGTAACTAGTTGTTCGAATAATGAAACCAATCTGTCTTTTGCATTTTTTTGTTATGTTGAGAATGTGTGCATTAAATTTTAGCTTACACTAAAAAAGACTGTTATTCCTTACTTTACTTTTTATTAAAAAGTGAAGTAAGGAAAAACAGTCTTTTTTAGTGTAATAATCACTTCACGTAAACTCAAAAACATACAGTTAAATGCTAGCTTGTTATCAAAAAGTACTCCCACGTCGACAACTTCATAGACACGACTAATTACAGCATCATCAACAATATAATCGTATAGAACGGAGTGTACGTTACGTGTACAAGACAAGATTGAACACTTGGTGGGATTTAAACAAAGTCTATTGTCCTTACACCAGGTATTAAATAATAATAATAATAAATCTTTCTTGATCAAAAATGCCATGTTACATGGATTTGACAAGTCTGTGTTAGTACACTTAATTAGGATAAAACACTTAATGCATAAAAGCATACAATTATTAGCCTGTTAATGTTATGCTGTAATATATTACAATCCTCTGAACAAGTCACAGTTTTATAGTTTTATATCATCAGTATAAATACGTACATCACAATTAAGTACATTAACCACATCGTTAATGAAAAAACAGAACAACAGAGGACCCAAGTTAGATCCCTGAGGAACACCGCTTTTAGCAAGGTAGTTACGTGATTTGCGTCCTCTCAGCTCAACATACTGGGATCTGCTAACGAGGTATAAGGCTATTACGTTAATGATACATTCCGGCAAATCAAACAAGTGCAGTTTGGTTAACAATATTTCATGAGGCATACGATCAATTGCTTTTGATAAGTCTGTGTATACAACATCAGTTTGTAGCTTTATATACAGAGAGTTTTATGTAACACCGAACATGTTCAATGTTCATTTTCGTATGTTCTATTTATTAAACCAAAGCATCCAACACGATTTGACACCTTTAATTTTTAGGTTATGTGTAAATTGGGTTACCTATATGACCATTACAAATTGTAGCCACTCAATCGCAATTAATGCCTCAACTTGTAAATACAGAGAGTTTTTCTTTCAAGTATACATTTTGGATTGGGGCTCACATGACGTAAATCTCTAGATAATCGTTGTTTTCTGAAAAGAGTCCAATTTGAAACTTAAAATGAGTGTGTTCCACTCCCAGACTAAGCATGAAGTAAAATTTCGAGTTTAGAAAAGCCTGAAAATTTGGTTTGGTCGCGTAGCGCGAAGCGCGGAGCGGCCAAACCAAATTTTCAGGCTTTTCTAAACTCGAAATTTTACTTCATGCGCCACCGGTACAAAACACTGACATATTACGAAGTTTAAAACACACCACTAAACTTTACATTGAATCAGTGTTTTGTACCGGTGACGCATGAAGTAAAATTTCGAGTTTAGAAAAGCCTGAAAATTTGGTTTGGCCGTTCCGCGCTTCGCGCTACGCGACCAAACCAAATTTTCAGGCTTTTCTAAACTCGAAATTTTACTTCATGCTTAGCCTGGGAGTGGAAAACACTCGCTTAAAGCTTCAAAATGATTTTTTTTAATAAACCGAGCGTCGGAAAATATACAACGTATGCATATGGATACCTTGGAGAAAAATTCTCGTTATGAATATGTTCGGTGTTACATAAAACTCTCTGTATACATAACTTCGCTGTAATTGTTTAGATAAGCGATGCTTTCATAAAATATTTAATTCGAATCTTCTAACGAGTGTTTCCAATCCCAGATTAAGCATGAAGTAAAATTTCGAGTTTAGAAAAGCCTTAAAATTTGGTTTGGTCGCGTAGCGCGAAGCGCGGAGCGGCCAAACCAAATTTTCAGGCTTTTCTAAACTCGAAATTTTACTTCATGCGCCAGACGTATAAAACATTGATATATTTTAAAGTTGAAATTATAATGCTTGTGATTGATCTTGGGTTAATTAATTTTTAAAATGTTTATTTTGATTTATTCGAACGCCTGCAGTTTGTTTTAGAATATGTAAATGTAAACTAACTAATTGCATGTAGATTGTGTTCTATTAATAGGAAATGCTAGTATCATGTTTGTACGGGTCCAGTAGAAAATAACTAACATTAAACTATAATGATATTCACGGCAATTTTATTAATAGGGCTGTATATGACTGTTAAATAATCAAAAATGTGAATGTAAATATCTTTAATTAAACAACGTTAGAATCTTTTCACGTGTTAATAACCCCCCAAGTAAACAGTAATTACAGTAAAAAAGTAAAACACCCACATAAACACGACCCAGAATTTTAATTAAAAAAGTAACCCTTTCTGAACGCCTCCCCCGCTTCCCAACAAAGAATTAGCATTTTAATAAAAATCAACGGTCCTAATCCACCCTTCCTTACACACACACACATACTCGTAAACATATGTGCACGCCCCGAGCCCAATTTTGCCCTAATCACCGGCAGCGCAGAAATGTCGTGTATTAAGGAATTAATAATCCACCTAGTAGAGCAAAAAAAAATCTGTTGCTTCGGAGGCGTTTGTTGAACGTAGCTGATTAAAAGTTTTAAGCGGCTGAATTAGTGTGTACACGAGGGGGGTTAATTAAAGTGGACGCGTATTAATTATTCATCTGCGGGCTCGAATTTTCCCTCAAAAATATCCTTAATTACGTTCAGCCGGAGCGTGAACGGGTTGAGAGGGATGTATGGTGGTCGGGAATTGGGAATTATTAAATTTGACAGGGTCGTGTGGCGGCCGGATTTTGTTGGAATTATTAAGGGGGTGTTGTGTTGCTTTTGGTTACAGCTGTGATATATTAAATGAAAATTTAATTAAATTAGATAAAAATATGCTTATCAAGATAGAAAGGTTTTCTCTAAATATCTTTATGAATACTAAGATACTTTAGGAGAAGATCGAGCGCAATCTAAACGTAGAAAATTCAGCATATTGTCTTCTTAACTGCATCCCAGTTTAGGGATAAAATTGGTAATCACGTCTTAATTTTTTTTCCAATATGTATTTATATTTTTTAATAATATAAAAAATAACCTAATTGGCACATACTATAAAATGTAAATATAGGTACATTTCGGGGAACACATTCAACAAACCAGATGAACTAGACCAATCTGGTATTTATTCAATCGATTGTTGTAATTGTGATAAAGTTTATATTGGTCAAACACAGCGTAATCTAAATACCAGAATTTTCTGGGCTTTTCTAAACTCGAAATTTTACTTTATGCGCCACGCGTACAAAACAAAAATATTGTGAATTTATGTATATTTGAACCACACTTGAAGTCAGTGTTTTATACGCGTGGCGCATGAAGTAAAATTTCGAGTTTAGAAAAGCCCAGAAAATTTGTCTCGGGTCGCTGCGCGACCCTCGACTAATTTTCACGGGGCTTTTCTAAACTCGAAATTTTACTTAATGCTTAGTCTGGGAGTGGAAGACACTCATTTAAAGTTTCAAATTGAACTCTTTTAAAAATCAAACTAGAAAAACTAGAAAATGGAAATGAGAAAAAGGGCGTTGAAACATTTCTATAAGAAATGGTAAAAGTCGACACACAGGTGAATAGCGCTTACAAAATCAAAACAAAAGAACAAGAAATTATTATAGTCAGATTCGAAGAATTTAATGACAAAATAGAGATAATAAAGAACAAGAGACGCATTAAAAATTCAGAAATATACACTGAAAATGATTATACGATAAAAGAACAAGAAATACAGAAGGAAATAAGGAAGATAGCAAAAGCACAAAGAGAAAAAGGTCACAAAGTATTTGTCGGATACCAGAAGCTGATAGTAGACAATGAAGAATTTCGATGGGATCAAGAAGAGAAAGGAGTAACCTTATACACAAAAAACTAAAGATATTATAAAAGAAACTAAAAGATAGACTAAGGACAACAAACGAATATAGCAAACACGACAAAGGAAATGAGCAAGGTATGGAAAAAGAAAGAAGTACAAATTTAACAATTGGAACTTGGAATATACGAGGTATTAATAACAAGGAGATAGATACAAAACAACAAGGCGGATACATGGCAACAAAAAATGGAAAAATACTCAAAATAGGAACGTGGAACGTAGAAGCTACAGGGAGAAAGATGTCGAAATAGTGGAGGAAATGATAAAACAAAAAATGGAAATAATGGGAATAACGGAAACAAAAAAGAAAGGAAAGGGAATAGAGAGAATACATAAAGGATATTGGATAATATGGTCAGGAGTCGAAGAAAAAGAAAGAGCGAAAGGAGGAGTAGGGGTAATAATAGCACCAACAATGATAAAAAATGTCATACAAGAGCAACAAACAAACGAGAGAATAATGTCAGTAGGAGTACAAATAAACAAGGAGACATGGACAATTATAATAGCATATGGGGAAAATGAAGACGCCAAAAAAGAGGACAAAGACAAATTCTTTGAAGTGCTGCAAATAGAAATAGACGAAGGAAAGGAAATAACACCAATCATGGGAGACCTCAACGGAAGAGTAGGGAGAAAGAATGAAGGAATAGAAGAACTGATGGGGAAAGAGGGCGAGGAGACCAAAAACAACAACGGAGAAAGAATTATAAGACTATGTACAGAAAACAATTTAATAATAACAAACACAAAATTCCAGCATAGAGACATCCACAAATATACAAGAGTACAACCCACACCTTACGAAAAATCAATAATAGACTAAGCAAATCAAAATGGAAAGAAGTGAAGACGTAAAAGTAACGAGGCAAACAGATATAGGCAGCGACCATATCCTAGTAAAAATGGAAATGAAAACAGGAGAGACAGAAACCATCGACAAAAGGAGAGAAAAAAAGAGAGAATTAATAAAAGCGTACAAACTAAAAGAGGAGGCGACTAGAATGAAATACCAAGAACAATTGAAGAACCAGATCCGACAACAAGAAGCAAGGACAGAGCAAGGAGTCGAAAAGAAATGGAACACGGTAAAAAACAACACAGTGGAAGCACCGAGACTTAGCTGCGGAACCAAAAATATAAGCAACAAAATAGAGAAATGAACGAACTGGTGGAACGAAAGTGTAAAAAAGATAATTAGAGAAAAAAAGGAAAGATGAAGAAAATACATGAACACAAAAAACAATGAGGACTACAGACGATACAAAGATAAGAGGAAAGAAGTATCCCAGGAGATAAAGAAAACCAAAGAAGAATCATGGATAAAATTCGGAAAGGAGATGAACGAAAATTACAGAGGAAATCAGAAACTGTTTTATTGCACGCAAAAACAACTCAGACAGAAAAAAGAACACAACATGATGAACATGAAGGACAAAAACGGTAATATAATAACAGAAGAAAAAAAAATCATGCAAAGATGGAAACAATATTTTGATGACCTAACGAATACAACAACGCAAGAAAACGGGGAAGAAGAGAAAGAACAACAAGAAAATATAGAAGAAGAACATGTAGAAGAAATACAAGGAGAAGAAGTATAAGAAGCGATAAGGAAACTCAAAAATGGAAAAGCAGCAGGAAGGGACAGAATTAAACCGGAAATGATCAAATATCTAAGCGCAGAAGGAATAATGAAGCTCACCGAACTACACACACCGGCAAAATTAAAGGAACGTGGATAAATTCGATATTTTTTTCTCCGTGCAACTTTTTTTTGGCAATTTCAGCGGCATGTCGTACAACCAAGGTAAACTAACTAATAGCAGTTCCTTTTGCAAAGCTATGTGCCATTGTGAAACCTCTTAAAAAAATAAACCAAAAAGTAGCGTTTTTGCTCTAGAAGAATTATACACTTTGACTTTGTTTAAACATGTAATAAATAAGAGAAATTAAACATATTATTTTTTTAATATCGTGTATTGCCTCCACGAGCCCTTATGACTGCAGTCATCCGCCTTCCCATACTTCTGATGACGCCGTCGATCATTTCTTGAGGCAAATTATCCCATTCTTCAATTAAAGCAGCTTTCACTTTTTCTGTGTTTTGGACAGCAGGAATTCTTGACCTATGTCGTCTACCTAGTATGTCCCAGATATGTTCAATCGGATTCAGGTCCGGAGAACATGCTGGCTAATTTATTTTTGTTATGCCCATTTGGTTTAAATAGGCAATTACACAGCGAGCGACGTGCGGACGAGCATTGTCTTGCATTAAAACAAAATTTTCCCCAATATGTGGAGCGAAAGGTATCACATGGTCTTGCAGGATATCCCTAATGTACCTATCCGCATTTAAAGTGCCGTCCTGAATCACCACCAACTCTGTGCGTGCCCCTAAACATACGCCGCCCCATACCATAACTGAGCCTCCACCAAAAGAGACAGCAGGAGTAAAATTAAATGGTGCATTTTGTTCTCCTTGACGTCGATACAATCTTTCCCTACCGTCAATCGAATTTACGCAGAAACGGCTCTCATCCGTAAACAAAACATGACCCCATTGGTCATTATTCCAATGCTGGTATTCTCGAGCGAAGTCTAGTCGCGCTACTCGATGTCCTCTCTGAAGTTTTGGGGCTTTTATTGGCGCATACGACTTCAAACCAACTTCTTTAAGTCTTTTTCTTACTGAACGTTCACTTATATTGGTTCCACGAACTTCTTCCAGTACGTTTCTTGTTTGAACTGCAGTTTGACGTCTGTTTCGCAGTGTTTGCAACGCTATAAATCGATCATCTATGGCAGTGGTTGAGCATTTTCTACCCTGACCTCGTCTTCTGACATACAAACCAGTCTGTCTCCAACGGGTAACACTGCGATGGATCGTTGATTTTGATTTTCCAAACATTTGGGCAACCTCTCGGAAGGTCCGACCATTTTCGATCATTTCTATTGCCCTAGCGATATCAGTCGGTGCTAAATCACCCATTATTATCTGGTTGATAACCAAATTGACGATTGTAAATAAAAAAAAAACAAATTCGAACGATAACTTATTAAAAAATACGAACTTTTGTCCAAAGAAAACACGCGTTTCAAATGTAAGGCAACAATTAACACAATACTATACAACTTAAAGAGATGTCAACATGTAATTACAAGTCTCAAGTTTTAACTAATGTTTTAAAAAATGACATATGGTAGTAGGAAATGCGACGCCGTTTAGATCTAGCCAGTAAAAAAAGAAATTTAATGAATAAAATTAAATGTTGTATCCGTTCCTTTAATTTTGCCGGTGTGTGTATATAATGAGATACTGAGAGAGGGAAAAGTGCCAAAAGATTGGAACACGGGAATAGTACTGCCAATTTACAAAACAGGAGACAAAAGAGACTGCAAAAACTACCGAGGGATAACCCTAACAAGCGTACCCAGGAAAGTAATGGCCAGAGTAATAGACAAACGAATAAGAGAAGCAATAGACAAAACAATAGAGGACAATCAGTGCGGGTTTAGAAAGGGACGGAGTACGCAAGACCTGATTTTCTCATTGAGACAAATCAGGGAGAAATTTATCAAGAAAAATAAAGAGCTATACATATGTTTTGTAGACCTAGAGAAAGCTTTCGATAGGGTTAGAAGGAAAGCTATATGGAACGAACTAGAGAAGAGAGGAGTCAACAAGAAAATGATCAAAACAATTAAGGCCATCTACAAAGACAACAAAAACATAGTGAGAACTAACAACGAAGAATCGGAAGAATACTAAACAACGAAAGGACTAAAACAGGGATGCATACTAAGCCCACTATTATTTACGGTAACACCGACAGAGCAATAAAAGAAGCGAAGAAATACATGAAACCACCAAACATAGGATATTGGAAAATGGAAGAGACGAAAATAGTAGAGATGATATTCGCAGATGACATGGCGATAGTAGCAGAATCAGAAGGAGACCTACAACATAACATGGACATACTCAACAGTGAGCTAATGAAAATTAACATGACAATAAACCTGAGAAAAACAAAGACAATGATAGTAGCAAGAAACAGAAGAACGCACCAAATAAGAATCCAAGGAAAAGAAATAAAACAAGTGGACCAGTTTAAATACCTAGGGACATATATAGAGAGTAACGGCAAAATAGACAAAGAAATCGAAGAAAGAGTACGTTACACAGGCAAAATATTTCACATGTTGAAAAATACATTCCTTAACAGAAAGGAGATACCAAAGATGACAAAAACAGATATCGTGAAATAAATAGTAAGACCAACGCTGATGTACAGCTGCGAATCATGGACGACGACAGACAAACACCGAATAAGAGTAAACGCTGCAGAAATGAGATTCCTATGGAAGGTAGAGAATAAAACAAAAAGAGACCGAATAAGAAACACAGTAATTGGAGAGAACCTAGAAATAGAGCCGATAGAGAAGAAAATAAAAGAAAGCCAAATGAGATGGTACGGTCACGTATGCAGAATGGGAGAAGAAAGAAACGTAAGAAGAATATATGAGTCAAGGACGCTAGGCAAAAACCAAACAGGAAGACCGAGGAAGGAATGGAAGGATGAATTAAGAGAAGAGCTAGAGAAGAAAGGAATAAAATGGGAAGAAGCAAGAAAACTCACACAAAACAGGAAGATATGGCGAAAAACATACACAGAACAAACACTCACCTCACACTGAAAAGTAGAGAGGCACATATAACGATGTTATATAAGACTTAATAAATAAATAAATATAAATCAACAAATGTTGGAAAATTCACATCTAAAATAATTCAGAAAAAGTAATGTGATTTTATAAAAATAATGACATACCATGGAATTCATACAACAATTGCCGATATTCCCTGTTTTTTAAAAGTTCAATTTGAACCTTTAAACAAGTGTTTTCCACTCCCAGACTAAGCATGAAGTAAAATTTCGAGTTTAGAAAAGCCCCGTGAAAATTTGTCGAGGGTCGCGCAGCGACCCGAGACAAATTTTCTGGGCTTTTCTAAACTCGAAATTTTACTTCATGCGCCACGCGTATAAAACACCGAAATATTGTAAAATTCATGTATATTTGAACCTCACTTGAAATCAGTGTTTTATGCGCGTGGCGCATGAAGTAAAATTTCGAGTTTAGAAAAGCCCAGAAAATTTGTCTCGGGTCGCTGCGCGACCCTCGACAAATTTTCACGGGGCTTTTCTAAACTCGAAATTTTACTTCATGCTTAGTCTGGGAGTGGAAAACACTAGTTTAAAGCTTCAAATTGAACTTTTAAAAAACAGGGAATATCCGCAATTGTTGTATCAATTCCATGGTATGTCATTATTTTTATAAAATCACATTACTTTTTCTTAATTATTTTAGATGTGAATTTTCTAACATTTGTTGATTTTTTTTTTTAAAACACAACGAATGTCTAAAGATGTAATGAAAATAAGCGAAATTTGGAATTCGTATACTTTCAAGAAAAACTTTCTGTAAATCGTCTGGACCCTGCTTTTCAATGAATTTAAATTCTGAATGAAAAGAAATTTCTAGATTAAGTTTTTCTACAATTTTTAAAAGTATTAATTCGAGCGGGTGTTAAGTAAATGGCGGGTTATTTATTACAATTAAATTAATTTCTGTTAAATTGTTGCTTCTGATCTATGAAAGAAAATAATTATTTTATCTTCTATAAGTGTAAGCGATTACAGCAGTAAATTCAAAACGGACCAACCCCTTTCAGTTATAACAAGCGACATTTTTTCACATAAACCACAGCGAGGGCGGAAGGTGGCAATCAACCCCCAGAGATCTGAATATTCGCGTGCTTTCGGTTTAGGGGTTGGTGCACATAAATAAGCGCCGCGGCGCACAATGTGCCAAATCCGAGCGCGAGCGCCAGGGGGGGATTTGGAGGAAAAAAATTAAATTAAAAATTTCGAGAAAAAAACATATCCACTCCATTGTAGATACATGAAACCCTTATAATCTTGCATGTTTATATTTTTTAACCCCCTATATTATTAACAATTAACGCTTAAAGTTGAGCAATTTAGAAAACATCGATTTTACGGCATTTCATTCGCAAGTTTAAATAATTTATTACATGGATAGTAGGCGTACTATAAATATAACATTATACACTACTGTTTATAACATAATACTGTATATTATGGTTGAAAGATCTACTCTCTAAATATTTTAGAAAAAAAGTTAAAAAAATTTGAATATGAAATATATTTTAAATATAAATTTTAACTTTAGAAAGTGTTATAAAAAAAATGCCAACTCGATGAGGTCTGTGACTATCACTAAAAATTAGTTCTATGTTTTCTCTAACTACCCTCAAAATTTCGTATCTCCACCGGTGCGTTTTTGGGGTCTTTTTAATTTTTTTATTCGACGCCACCAATTAAAATTGGGTCTGGCGAGGCCCGTGTGCGGTGGCATCGCGGAGTCGAGCGCGCTATTCTCGAGCAGCACGCAACATTATTTCTACGTTGGCCCCGAACAAAAAAATAATAAAAACGCACTTAAAACGCACATGTAAAAATTCAAAAAAATTAGGGCTGTTACAGAAAATATTGAAAAATGTTTATATAATAGTCATAATCCTCACAATCTACAATTTTTCTAATATACAGGTATATATCATAGGGAAATTATTTCTTCTCTGAGTATTTTTTGCAGCATTTAAATCACATTTACAAAAATAGTTTTATGGGTTTTTTTCTTATTGATATATAAGGGTGTACATCTGTTACTGATAAAGGTCATCTGGTTTGTGTTTACATTTTTATTAGGGGTCCGATTGAAGCTGTCATTTACCGTAACAAATGGCATTCTTGTCACACAGTTTTTACGGTTTAAGTATCTGAAATGGATTATTCTTAATTTTCTTGAAAGAAAAATATGCATTTAGTGTTGAACGAAGTCTCCAACAGTTCACATATTTTTCTGATCCCTAAGCGAACGATTGAACATTATAAAGTAATTATTTATTAAGTTAGTGTTAAGTGTTATTTAATTTGTTGACTATATACTCTTTCTTTGATGTAGTGTTTTTTTGTGTATAAAATAATTTACTTTAATTAAACTAGTGTTTAGTGTTAGTGTAATTTAATTAATCCAAAACGCTGAGTGATAATGGAGAAAATTAAAATTACAAACGGTGATTTATATAAGGTATGGTACGAACTAAAACCTAAAAACCTTATTCAGTCAAGCAATACCATTGATTATTTAATAAAATATATTGAAAATGTTTCGACGAAAAACAATAGTGAAAATGATGACATTCTTAAAAAAGTTAAGGGTTTCTGCAGTACTCTTAATAGAAAGTGGAAAATGTGCTCAAGATCTCATATCAATTTCATTAAAAAAAATAGAAATTGGTTACTGCTACCTTTTAAATACAACGAGGGTTCTGTCTTAATTGAAAATACAAACCCCTTTGAAAATATAGAAAATATTTCACCAATACCAAGTACATCAGGTACACAGTTCACAATACAAAGTAATACATCTAAAACAAGACAAACTAATTTATTGATCACCGAAAATACACCAGAACAAATATTTTCAGCAGCAAAAAAAATTTTACGCGATAAAGGAAATATACCAGCGGCCAAATTAGTGGAAAGTGCTTCCTCGGATTCACAGGAAAAAATAAAAAAAGTCTTAACTTATTTAAAAACAAATGAAGTTGAAACTGTAAAAAAATTTACAGATGAAGAAGCTCTATCAATTTTTATTGATTCAAAAATGACGGCAGCAAGTTATAAAAATTTAAGAAAAAAACTACGTTCTCATGGAGCAAAAGACCTTTTACCATCTTACAATAAAATTAAAATAATGAAGACAATGTGTTACCCAGCTAATATTTCTATTTCTCAAAATGGAGCATCAGTACCTTTGCAGAGCCTTCTTGAGCATACTTTATGTAGATTAATATCAACAATTAAATTTCCTCAAGATACATCATTTAGTAAATTAATTTTGTTGTGTAAATATGGTTGCGATGGCAGCTCAGGGCACTCTACTTATATGCAAAAGCCATCTGATGATAGCAGTACAGATGAAGAAGAAATTACAGAGAAGAGTGTCTTTGTGTTTTCACTGGTTCCACTTAGATTATTTTCTGATGAAAGTGTTATTTGGAAAAACGAAAAACCTTCATCTATTAAATTATGTAGACCGATAAAATGTATTTATGCTAAAGAAACAAAACAGCTTATTCTAGATGAAGTTAAGAGTATGAGGCAAGAGGTAAATTTATTGGAAAAACAACAAATTTATATTAATGGTAACCATGTAGAGGTAAAATTTAATTTGTTGTTTACAATGATCGATGGCAAAGTTATAAATACCTTAACAAATACTCCGAGCTCAAATTGTTTTATATGCAAATGTTCTCCGAAGGAGATGAATGATATTGAAAGAATTAAAAATATTCCTATTATCGAAGATAATTTAAATTATGGTATTTCTTCCCTCCATGCATGGATTAAGTTCATGGAATGTGTTCTTCATATCTCCTATAAATTAGATTTGAAGAAAACAACTACTCACGGATGTACGATAGAAGAGAAAAATAATATATTTAGTCGGAAAACTAGAATACAAAAACTCTTACGTAAAGAGTTAGGGATAAGGGTTGATATTGTTGTGCAAGGAGGAGGTACTTCAAATACTGGCAACGTTGCTCGAATATTTTTTCGAAATTATGAGAAAGTAGCTGTCATCACTGAATTGAATGAAGAATTATTGAACAGATTTTATACAATTCTTATAACAATATCGAGTTCTCGTAAAATAAATGTATTGATGTTTGATAAATATGCAGAAGATACGGCCCGACTTTACACCTCGTTATATGGATGGTATAGAATGCCTCCTAGTGTCCATAAAATTTTAATTCACGGGAGCAAAATAATTGGACAATGTCTTTTACCAATCGGAGAACTTTCGGAAGAGGCACAGGAAGCAACCAATAAAATATATAAGAGAGTTAGAGAAAACCATACTAGGAAAAACTCTAGGCTTAATACAATTCGAGATTTATTTAATATGCTTCTTGTATGTTCTGATCCAATAATTTCTTCTTTGAGAAGCGATGTAAAAATTCATAAAAAACAACTACCTGCAGACGCTAAAAAATTAGTTATTTGCGAAACGGACACAAGTGACAGCGAAAACGAACAGACTGATGAGGATACTGACAATTTTTCATTTTAAAAAAGTAAGTAAATAAAACAGTATAAAATACATAACTTCGTTGTGCAAAATCAGAAAAATGTAATGTATATTCTGATTAAAAAATCATATTTTAAACAACAGATTAAATTATTTTTAAACTACAGCAGATACTTTTCACATTTGTACGTTTTTTGAGGTGCTTTATTTTTTATTAGGCGCAACCGATAAAAATCGACTCGGTCATTCGCAAAAACCTGACAAAACGCACATGTAGAGTTACGAAGTTTTTAGGGCATTTAAAAACATACCACAGTTTTTGGTGAAAGTCACAACCTATGTAATGATTATAACAATTGTATATAATTTTGCTGCCTTGAATTATTATTATATTATTTTTTTTATCATATAAACATTTGTTAATATTTTCTGTAACTGCCCTAATTTTTTTGAATTTTTACATGTGCGTTTTTATTATTTTTTGTTCGGGGCCAACGTAAAAATCATGTTGCGTGCTGCTCGAGAATAGCGCGCGCTCGACTCCACGATACTCACCGCACACGGGCCTCGCCCGACCCAACTTTAATTGGTGGCGTCAAATAAAAAAATTAAAAAGACCCCAAAAACGCACCGGTGGAGATACGAAATTTTGAGGGTAGTTAGAGAAAACATAGAACTAATTTTTAGTGATAGTCCCAGACCTCATCGAGTTGACATTTTTTTTATAACACTTTCTAAAGTTAAAATTTATATTTAAAATATATTTCATATTCAATTTTTTTTAAACTTTTGTTCTAAAATATTTAGAGACTTGATTTTTCAACCATAATATACAGTATTATGTTATAAACAATAGTGTATAATGTTATATTGATAGTACGTCTACTATCCATGTAATAAATTATTTAAACTTGCGAGTGAAATGCCGTAAAATTGATGTTTTTTAAATCGCTCAACTTTAAGCGTTAATTGTTAATAATATAGGGGGTTGAAAAATATAAACATGCAAGATTAGAAGGGTTTTATGAATCTACAATGGAGTGGATATGTTCTTTTCTCGAAATTTTTAATTTAATTTTTTTCCTCAAAATCCCCCCCTGGCGCTCGCGCTCCGATTTGGCACATTGTGCGGCGCGCCGGTTCGAACAGTCGAATATTAATCGACTAATTACAGAACGCGACGCTCGGAAAATAATAAATAAATCTGAACTCGCCCACTCGATAGGCATCTAGAATTTCGAAAGCGGCGGCATTTTATTTTTTCGTTTCTGTTCCCACTGGAAATGAATTTCTTAAAATGGGTTTCATTACATGAAACTTAATGTCACACGGTTTTGTGTTTGTAAGATAAGAGTAAAATATTGATACATTATTTTTTAAGTTGCTGTAATTTTGTAGATTAAAAGAAAAAAAAAATAGTTTTATGTGTAAGCTAAACATTATTTTCAATTGCAATATAAAATAACTGAACATTAAATCCATATACATGACATTCTTCATTAAAAAGTGCTATTTGAGTTTTCTTGAGTTTCTAAATTACTTTCTGACGTGGTTTTAAGATTGACAATGAATAAAATGAAACGGATATTTTGCTGCTCCTAATGTTGACAAAAATCTGAAAATCTACATGCTGTACGTGCTATAAATTTATTTTTAAAACAGGAAGTTAGTTTTAATCTCAAGAGGGTTTAACACGTTGATGGCCACCGTTATAACAATAAAAATATTACCTTAGGCCGCTGCTTAAATTTGTGTTCCAATTATACAGAATAATAAAGCAAACATTTGAAGGAACATAAACGTTTTTAAGCGTTCAGGCCACCTATATTTATATATAAACTCAAGTGCATAGAAATCGGCCCACTCATTCTTTTTTATTGTTAATAATAAAATCATTGTTGCAAAGTAACAAACAAAACGTTTAATATTTTACGATAAAATAGACTATCAAATAGACATTGAAAGGTAGAACGGCTGACATTAAGCCATCTGGCCACAGACCACTGGCTTCGAAAATATTCCAAAAGAGCTACAGCTTTTGCACAATCTACAGCACTTAAAACCATAATGAACACACCAACCTTCAGTGGGTTTATACCCACAGCCACTGAAGATCAAAACAAAAAAGCAAAATCAGTGAAAGAACGTAGACATCTTGATACTTTATCCATAATGTCGAATGGAAAGCGTATCTTTAAATTTCATTTGTGATGATTATTGTTCATTAAATAAAGTAATAAGTACGATATGTTGTTTTTTTTTCTATACCCTGATTGTCTATTTTATCGTAAAATACCAAAAGTTAATTCGCAGCATTGCAAAAGTAATGCTATTAGGAAAAAATAAAAAATAAATAACGAGTGGGCCGTTTTCTTTGCACGTAAGTGTATATATATATATATATATATATGTATATATATATATATATATATATATATATATATATATATATACATATATACATGGTGAGTCACTAAGCGGAAATCGGTCTATAGTGGGCGTATCGTTGAAAATGGCAAAAAAAGTTTCAAATATAAGTTGTTCAGAATCAAGTTTTTCATAACCTAAAATTATTAATTAAATTTCATAACCTTGCGGTTATACCGGAAGTAAACACCAACTTCCTTATTTTAAATAGATCACCCTATATATTTTTACATTTTTGGATTGCTCGTTAAAAATAAACATGAGTTTATGTACACAACATTGGGTCTCAGTTGAACCGTTTTCGAGTTATTTTTTTTTTTTGATAAATTTGACGATTTTAGAGCTCGATGCTATTAACAATATCTTTAAAACGAAATAAGTCATAGTTGTGCGGCTTACGGTTTTGGATTCGGGAAGAAATGTAGTATTTGTTTAGGTTTTTGCCATTAGCTGACTAATGGCAAAAACCTAAACAAATACTACATTTCTTCCCGAATCCAAAACCGTAAGCCGCACAACTCTGACCTATTTCGTTTTGAAGATATTGTTAATGGCGTCGAGCTCTGAAATCGTCAAATTTATCAAAAAAAAATATATATATATATATATATATATACTTATACTAGTTCCGCGACATAAGCAACACGATGCTTTAAAAGTTGTTTCTGGATGCGGCACAAGGTACATGCCGCGGGGCCTAAACGCAAATTTAACTGCGGCACAAGTGAATACGCGCTGGTGATTAGCGTTTTAAGCAATAATATTTATTTTGTAGTATTTTCCATGACAATTAAATTACCGACCTTATAAAACACCGTGTTTATTTTTATTACATCCAATCGATGTAATATATACTTTAATTCTGTACCCTTAAAAAAACATAACGAGTCCACCCCTTTTTCAAATTGGCTTCATTAAAATGTTATTTTATAAACACACTAATAACCACCTTTATTTCCATTCCTTTGAATACCCGAGTTTTCGCACCGTTCTTTCCACCCTTAAAAAAAACCGCCTCCCCCGCCCCGATTGACTTTGTTAAACGGCATTTTAATAAACGTTTACCTTGCGTATACACACGCGCAGCGATTAATTAACGGGGTTGTTTTCCGTTCCGCGTCAGATCAAGAGAGCGGGCTCCAATTAAACACAGCCACCCCCGCCCCAGGCACCCCTCTTTAAAAGATCATTAATTCAAAATAATTTAATCCGGTTCCATTAATTACCGCAACATATCATTTTCATTGTGTAATTTAGTTCCTTGATGGCGGCATAAATCACACGGTTATTTAATTGATAATTCCATTGCGGCCGCTTTAAAAAGACCGCCGACTACCCTCGCCCTCTCGTTTGTTCATTCCGCAACCCCCTAGCCTAGCCTCCGCGGAGATGCAATAAAGTTAACCGCTGGAGAAATTAAAACGGCTTCATCTTGATAGAGGGAAATGAAAATAGAAATGTTGAATTGGATGCGGGGTGGTTGAAGGAAATTTAGTGCGTGGGGGTGTTTTTTTTTTTCTTAATGATTGCACGATGGTGTAAATTGTTAAAAAATGTATTTTATTTTGATTGGTATTGTACCACTAATTTATACAATGAGATGTAATTTTAATTTGGGATTGGAAATATACCGACTTTTTAAAATATCGGTGTTTCGGTATATTTATTAATCAAAACTGATTTACCGGTTTACCACATGCCGTTATTTTATGATTAAAGATTTTTAATTGCATTGTAAGTTAATAGCATTTAATGATTTTTACTTTTAAAAAATCGTATTTATTTTGATTGGTATTTTATCACTAAATTATACAATATGATGTAATGTCAACATTGACCATATTAGGAATTAGGGATTGGAAATTTACCGATTTTTTAACTGATATTTAAAAATGTTGGTATATTAATTAATCAAAACTGATTTACCGGTATACCACATAACGCTATTTAATGATTAAAGTACATTAAGTGCACTGTAAATTAATAGCATTTAATGATTTTCACTTTATCGTCGACGACATTAGTAAGTTAAATTTAATAGCCAATATGCTTATATTGAAATTTTACTTCATGCGCCACGCGTATATAACACTGAAATATTGTGAAATTTAAAATTTCGGCCAACTTCACTCTAAATCAGGGTTTTATACGAAACCAAACTTTCAGGCTTTTCTAAACTCGAAATTTTACTTAATGCGCCACGCGTATAAAACACAGATTTTAAGTGAAGTTCGAATATACATAAATTTAACAATACTATAGTGTTTTATAGCGTGTGGCGCATGAAGTAAAATTTCGAGTTTAGAAAAGCCTGAAAATTTGGTTTGGCCGCTCCGCGCTTCGCGCTACGCGACCAAACCAAATTTTCAGGCTTTTCTAAACTCGAAATTTTACTTCATGCTTAATCAAGGAGTGGACACACACGTTAGAAGCTTGAAATTTAATATTCTACAAAATGAACGGATGTCTGAAAATTTACAGCGAATTCATCGGAGTATGCATACCTAATATAAAAATTCCCTGTAGAGAGAACAGTTTGCTTGTGTTTTTATTATTTTATATACATTAATTCAACTTTTTTTTTCTTTATTTATGTCTACAGATCTTTATTGGTCATCTGCGTAAATTGTTGCAATTTTAATGTAAAAAATTGATATTTCTCTCTTTTTTAAATATGCTAATAAAAAACTTGTTGTTTATCATAACAGCAATCAAACGTGGATGTACACAAACATGTCCGGTGGAAGTACGCCGAACTAATATCGATGATAGGTCAGAATGTTAATAACACGCACGTTATTTACAAAACCTTACGCTCAAAATGTCAACAGGCCATGAATTTTTGATCGATATTACATAAACACCTAATAATCCCAGCGGGTAGCATTCATCAATAGGGCAGAAGGTGAAAGAAAAAGCCATCGTATTTATTTACTTAATAAACAAATGTTCGATTCAACCCCCCGCGCTTAACGTCCACGTGATGGATCAATTAAACGGAATCGATTGGATAATAAATTATATTTTAGTTTGATAGAAATATGTCCCATAAATACGGTTATCTTCTTATTCGGGAAAATTAACTGACGTGCTTCTCTGAAATCTTTAATATAATATTTTTTAATTTAAAACACTTTAAATTTTTTGGATTCCGTATTAAGTTTCAGTTTATAGGATACTCTTGCTGTTATTTAAAATGAAGTATGTGTTTTTGAACTTCAAAATATGTCCATGTTTTATAGGCCTGGCGCATGAAGTAAAATTTCGAGTTTAGAAAAGCCTGAAAATTTGGTTTGGTCGCGTAGCGCTACGCGCTACGCGACCAAACCAAATTTTCAGGCTTTTCTAAACTCGAAATTTTACTTCATGCTTAGCCTGGGAGTGGAAGACACTCGTTATAAGCCTCAAATTGATAGAATTAATCACTTCACGTAAACTCGAAACAATACAGTTAAAATCTTACCAAAAAGAAAGACTGCGATATAGATTTAAGGATAGCAGAGATAATTTTAGTCATCTTATAGTATCTACAATTTCTCCTCCAGTTAATCAGTTTTCGTCATACATGAACCAATCTAGCGGTACAAAATGTATAGACATATTTGATTAAAATAAACTTCATTCTTCATTTATTTTTGAGAAAACTACGCGACCAAACCAAATTTTCAGGCTTTTCTAAACTCGAAATTTTACTTCATGCTTAGCCTGGGAGGGGAAGACACTCGTCATAAGCCTCAAATTGATAGAATACGGTTATCTTCTTTTTCGTAAAAATATATTTTAATTTAGTTATTTGAGTTACCTGAAGATTTTAAGTCACTTAATTAAAACGCAGTTATATTCCTTTCTACACTTTTATTTTTCGATGCTATATGTAGCTAACAGTTAGCTATTGATAATGGTTACATAGTACCCGAAATGTACATCTAGCATCGAAAAATAAAAAAGAGAAAGGAATATAACAGTGTTTAAGTTATATTTTAATTAAAAACACTTTAAATTTCTTGGATATCTTATTAATTTTTAGTTTATTGGATAATCTTGCTGTTATTTGAAATGAACTATGTGATTTTGAACTTCAAAATATGTTTTATACGCCTGGCGCATGAATTAAAATTTTGAGTTTAGAAAAGCCTGAAAATTTGGTTCGGTAGCGAAACAGGCTTTTCTAAACTCGAAATTTTACCTCATGCTTAGCCTGGGTGTGAAATACACTCGTTATAAGCTACAAATTGAAATTAAAACATATTTATGCGCATAAAACCAAATGTTTAGAAAAGATTAAAGTTCAATGAATGCTGAGTAAATTGAGTGAATTTGCAAGTTTTGACTTTTTTAAATTTGCTAAAAAATGCACCTTTTAAATAATCGTTTTCAGTGATTTTTTCCCTTTAGTTTGAGATTATTAAAAATCCAGTCTACACGTTTAAATGTTCATTGCAGCGAATGAAATATTATTAAATTCATTGTAAATCCAATCAATTTAATCCTTATTAATTAGTCCATTCATTTTTCTAATAATATAATATCATTATTAATGATTTCGATAGCTAACGCCATCTAATGCTTCATAGTGGCATCGTCAGTGACACGAATGCACAAAGTGCATATACAGGTCACTGTTTCGTCCACGAGCGAGCAGAACTCTGTTTGTGAAACCAGAAAATAAATATCAAAATTGAATGCGTGTTCAGTATTCCGGCACCAGGTACCCACAGACGCGTTTCAGACTTCAAGGGCCTCTTCAGTGTGGTCCCGACCCAGTGCTGAGGAAGGGTACCTGGTGCCGGAATACTGAACACAAATTCAATTTTTATAATATCATTAAATTAGTTATATTTTTTATATAGAAAAATGTCAGCTTTGTTTTTCATAAACATGTCAGGATATCCTAATTTTCTGCAAATTACGTGAGTGCTCAAGTAATTTAAAAATACATAATTAGAAGTATATTGAGTAATTTACAATGTTTTCTTTTATTTCAATTTGGAACATTCTAATAACAAATTATTTATTTCTTTCCTAATTTGTTCTTAGAATGTTCCAAATTTCTCTTTATAATTTTAAAAATCAAGTAGAGATATTTCAGTTTATATTGCATTACTCCAAAATTGATTTATTTTTTGACACTAGGTAAATTTGTGTTCGTTGAAGAATCCCTGGATTTTTTGCGATTTTTAAAACCATATATATTTTCTAATTAATCGGTTATTTCAAGATTTTTCTACATTGATTTGACATTATCAAAAATCTAGTCAAGCAAAATTATTTTTTTTGTCACAGCTGATTAAAATATTCTTCATGTCTGTTTAAATTCAGTTGAGTAAATTATCCAATAATTTTTAAAACTAATTTCAATTAATCGTTATTGTTTCATTTTCATTAAAATGAACATTTATTTTTTGCAGAATTGTATTGGTTATTTTTTTATTAATGATTTAAAATTTTCTCAAAAATAAATGAAGAATGAAGTTTATTTTAATCAAATATGTCTATACATTTTGTACCTCTAGATTGGTTCATGTATGACGAAAACTGATTAACTGGAGGAGAAATTGTAGACACTATAAGATGACTAAAATTATCTCTGCTATCGTTAAATTTATATCGCAGTCTTTCTTTTTGGTACAATTTTAACTGTATTGTTTCGAGTTTACGAGAAGGGATTAATCACAAATAGAAAGACTGTTATTCCTTATTTCACTTTTTATCCCTGGATTTTTTGCGAATAGTGAAGTAAGGAATAACAGTCTTTCTATTTGTGGTACAATTTTACTAATTTGAAACAAAATAATTATTTCAAGAGGTCCATAGATAATGTTGTATATGGCCATAACTATGTTTGCTATAAATCGATAATACAAAGCTCTAAATTTTAACAAAATATACAGAAAAATATTAAGAAAAATAAAAGAGCTACGACAAAATGTTTCAACACAATAAATATTATTTAGTTATTCGAATTTACGCGCTTTGATACTTGTGCCATTACACGGGAGATTGGGACAGGACTAGCAATCCGCGACCGATCTTTTGGTTTTGTTTGGTTTCCATGGGGAAGAAGAATAGAAGATTGTACGCGCGTGAGAACGAGGTCCTGTCGGTTAACTTGTAACACGAAAACGGTACAATAAACATCAAATAGTTCAGAAACAGTCGTATTATTCTAAAGCTTATGGGCCCAGGACATGCGCTTGAAGGCGTGGCACGACAGACTTGGCCATGTAAACTTTACGCGTATTCGAGGCATGATAAAGAGTGGGGTCATAATTGGCATAACACTGAGTGACGAGGAAGAGATTATTTGTGAATCTTGCTTGTATAGCAAGCAGTACCGTTTTTTACATTCGTCCAGAGAAATCCTCAAGGAGGAAGTTAGAGAACGTGTATTTTCTGACGTGTGCGGACCTATATCGACCGAATCATCTGGAGGGGCTAGTTATTTTGTCTTGTTCAAAGACAGCGCGACGCCGTACTTCACTGTCAGCACCATGAAGCACAAATCCGACGTCTTGGCTCGCTTCAAGGAGTACGTGCAGATGCTGGAGAAACAGCACGGTTGCAATGTCAAGCTTTCCACTGTGACAACGGTCGCGAGTACATCAATGACGATCTGCTGGGCTACCTGAAGAAAGAGGGCATCATCCTGGAGAACACGTCGCCGTATACGCCGCAGCAAAATGAGCGTATCGAGAGGGAAATGCGCATGGTCATGGAGAGTGCCAGACCCATTTTGCACGCGACGAGTGCGCCGAAGTACCTCTGGGGCGATAACCGCTTCGCCCCACGGCTGTCTACATCCTCAACCGGACTCCGACGAGCGAGAAGGCGAACAAGACGCTGTACGAGACCTTCACGGGGAGGAAGCCGACTCTGTCACACTTAAAGAAGTTCGAATGTACTGCATTCATGCCCATTCCCGACAGTCAAAGGACCAAACTCGACGACAAATCCAGCAAACTCGTGTTTGTTGGGTACGACCGTAATTCTGACAACTACCGGCTGTTTGATCCTGTGAAGAGGAAGGTCAGGGTGTCGAAGAACGTGATCTACGATGAACACACAACGATCGATGCCGAGAAGAGGACAGTTCCGATTCGTATCGTACCAGTGAAAATTGCCGAGAACAATACTGATGATGATCAGTATCCTGGAATTTCAGACCAAGCGGCTCACCAAGGTGCAGCTCCCAAGGTGCAGCAACCGCCGGCGAGGAATCTTGAGCCAGAGATCGTCGAGCCTCAACTGGTCCCGGGTGGGGCAGGCCGAGTCGACGGGCTCCAGAGAAACGCCGAAGCCGCTGAAAAGGACCACGGGGCAGCAGCCGATGACACCAGAAACTACAGTCTGAGGAGTGGAGAAAACTTACGACGCCCACCGAGATATACCGCTAACATCACTGTAGTGCAGGAGCCGCAGACCTATTCGGAAGCATGGGCAGCAGGGAGTCCAGGGAGTGGTCAAACGCAATCACTGAGGAGCTCAACGCCTTAGAGAGGAACAACACGTGGCAACTTGTGAAGAGAACTGGCAACATGAAAATCATTGGGTCTAAATGGGTTTTTTCCATTAAGGAGGCAACATCAAACAAGCCAAGGTTCAAGGCCAGACTGTGTGCTAAAGGATTTTCTCAAGAGAAGGGAGTTGACTACGACGATATATTCTCACCCACGACAAGATTTGAATCGATACGAATCTTGTTGGCAACAGCAGTCAAGAACGATTACAAAATCCTCCAGTTCGATGTACGCACGGCATTCCTATATGGGGACCTACGGAAGACCATATACATGAACCCACCAGAGGGCCTGATGTCCGCGGCGATGAAGTCTGCAAGCTGCTGAAGTCGCTCTACGGATTAAAGCAGTCATCGCGTTGCTGGAACGAGAAGTTTAATCAGTTCATGCTAGACCAAGGATTCCAACGAGGAGAAGCAGACAAATGCGTCTACAGGAGAAGTATCGCGAACTCGACAATCATCCTGATTCTCTACGTCAATGACGGACTAGTCATGTCGTCAGATGATGCGTTGCTTCACAGCTTCGTGAATGGTTTGCGGGAATATAGTCATGTGACGTTTAAGTTATATTCTCGAAGCAAGTGCACGTAACGTAATAAAACTCGCTCGCAGCCATTAAACATCGAATTTAATTAAAATTTCCGATTAAAACATCACTCCTGGTTTTTTTAATAACACAAAAAAACACGATCTAACTAAAATGCCGCTTGAAAATAATTCAACATAAATACACTTGAAATAATAAAACATGCGAAAATATACCGCACGCATGAATTTATATATTCATTTCAGAACAAGGAATATTGTACGTGTATGCTAAACGCTCGATTTTAATAACAATTTTGTTAATGCGTGAATATCATTTGGCGTATCCTGTAATTCCATTCCGCGTAACCCTTCGTGGCTACGCCACTAATATAAAGAATATCAAAATTATATTTCATATAACGTTTAAGATTACTTTATTTTCGACTTGACTTTTCATGACGCCAGCACCGTTTTCAAATGAAAGCTCACAAAGAATATCCACACAAAAAAAAACAAGTGCACGTTACGTAATAAAACCCGCTCGCAGCCATTGAACATCGAATTTAATTAATATTTCCGATTAAAACATCATTCTCGGGTTTATTTAATAACAGAAATAAACACGATCTAACTAAAATGCCGCTTGAAAATAATTGAACATAAATACACTTGAAATAATAAAACACGCGGAAATATACCCCACGCATGAAATTATATATTAATTTCAGAACAGAAAATAATGAACGTGTATGCTTAACGCTCGATTTTAATAACAATTTTGGTGATGCGTGAATATCACTTGAAATTTGGCGTCAAATATAATTTTTTCCTATCTTTCTCATTTCCACCTATTAAAAACAACGCAATATAGAACATAGTGTGAGAAAAAGAAAACATTCCCATGGAAAATCACACCATAAAGTTTGTGGTAGTAAAAATTGTTTTAACACTCATGTTCGATCATAGACGTAGCTGAAGTCGTCTTGGGTTTTTCTTTACTTCAAGCTTAGTCTGGAAGTGGAAACACTCTTTTAAAGCTTTCAATTGAACTTATTTAAAAATCAACGAATGTCAGAAAATTCACAGCTAAAATAATTAAGAAAAAGTAATGTCATTTTATAAAAATAATGACATACCATGGAATTAAAACAACAATTGCGAATATTCCCTGTTTATTTTTAAAGTTCAATTTGAAGCTTTAAACAAGTGTTTTCCACTCCCAGACTAAGCATGAAGTAAAATTTCGAGCTTAGAAAAGCCCCGTGAAAATTTGTCGAGGGTCGCGCAGCGACAAATTTTCTGGGCTTTTCTAAACTCGAAATTTTACTTCATGCGCCACGCGTACAAAACAAAAATATTGTGAATTTATGTACATTTGAACCACACTTGAAATCAGTGTGCTACACGCGTGGCGCATGAAGTAAAATTTCAAGTTTAAAAAAGCCCAGAAAATTTGTCTCGGGTCGCTGCGCGACCCTCGACAAATTTTAACGGGGCTTTTCTAAACTAGAAATTTTACTTCACGCTTAGTCTGGGAGTGGAAAACACTTGTTTAAAGCTTTAAATTGAACTTAAAAAAAAAAACAGGGAATATCCGCAATTGTTGTATCAATTGCATGGTATGTCATTATTTTTATAAAATCACATTACTTTTTTTTAATTATTTTAGCTATGAATTTTCTGACATTCGTTGATTTTTAAAAGAGATCAATTTGAAGCTTTAAACGAGTGTTTTCCACTCCCAGACTAAGCATGAAGTAAAATTTCGAGTTTAGAAAAGCCCCGTGAACATTTGTCGAGGGTCGCGCAGCGACCTGAGACAAATTTTCTGGGCTTTTCTAAACTCGAAATTTTACTTCATGCGCCACGCGTACAAAACAAAAATATTGTGAATTTATGTTTATTTGAATTACACTTGAAATCAGTGTTTTATACGCGTGGCGCATGAAGTAAAATTTCGAGTTTAGAAAAGCCCAGAAAATTTGTCTCGGGTCGGGTCACTTGTTTAAAGCTTTAAATTGAAGTTTAAAAAAAATCAGGGAATATCCGCAATTGTTGTATCAATTCCATGGTGTGTCATTATTTTTATAAAATCACATTACTTTCTCTTAATTATTTTAGCTATGAATTTTCTGACATTCGTTGATTTTTAAAAGAGATCAATTTGAAGCTTTAAACGAGTGTTTTCTACTCCCAGACTAAGCATGAAGTAAAATTTCGAGTTTAGAAAAGCCCCGTGAACAAATTTTCTGGGCATTTCTAAACTCGAAATTTTACTTTATGCGCCACGCGTACAAAACAAAAATATTGTGAATTTATGTACATTTGAACCACACTTGAAATCAGTGTTTTACACGCGTGGCGCATGAAGTAAAATTTCGAGTTTAGAAAAGCCCAGAAAATTTGTCGAGGGTCGCTGCGCGACCCTCGACAAATTTTCACGGGGCTTTTCTAAACTCGAAATTTTACTTCATGCTTAGTCTGGGAGTGGAAAACACTTGTTTAAAGCTTCAAATTGAAGTTTAAAAAAAACAGGGAATATCCGCAATTGTTGTATCAATTCCTTGGTATGTTATTATTTTTATAAAATCACATTACTTTTTCTTAAATATTTTAACTTAGAGAAACGTTAAGCGTTAAGTGTGAACATTCATATCTTTATCTTTGGTCTCGATCATTTCTAAAATTATTGAGAAAGCAATCAAGAAACAAATAACATTTTTTCTTGAACATGAAGGATTTCTAAATAAAGAACAATTTTGATTTCGAGAAAATCGATCCACTACCTTGGTTATTGAAGCCTTTGTTCAAAATACTCTGGAATGTTTTGATCGTGGTCAATATGCATTAGCCTCATTTCTGGACTTAAGCAAGGCATTTGGCTGCGTTTAACATTTTGTATTAGTTGCAAAACTGCGCAAATACAAGTTTGATAATGTAAGCTGTAATCTAATTCAATCTTACCTGTCCAATCTAAGACAGAAAGTATGCATTCGGGGGAAGTCATCGAGTTTCCGACGTATTAGTCATGGTGTACCACAAGGATCGGTGCTAGGGCCGTTATTATTTTTGATATATATTAATCACTTTCCCTCGCAACTAGAAAATTGGGATATTTTTCTTTTTGCGGACGATACAACAATTGTCAATGTAGCATCCTCCCTAGTAGATGTTCAAGACAAAAACAAAACTTCCCTTCTTAATGCTGAACAATGGTTTAACATGAATAAGCTTACGGTTAATCCGTCTAAAACCGTAAATATGATTTTTACACTAAAGAAAACAGATGCTGTCCAGCCCGCGAACACAAAATTCCTAGGCATACAATTCCACAATGCACTAAAATGGGAACAGCATGGTGCTGAAATAGCAAAAAGAATGTCTTATTTATTTATTTATTTATTTAACGGAAAATCTATTTTACGAATTAATATTTAACTAAATATAATTACAACAACAACAACAAAAATTTAATACAAATAATACAATAATAAAATATAAATATAATATAATATAATATAATATAAATTTGACTTATTAAACTAAGAAAAATTGCAAATATTTATTCGCTTAAGTCTTGCCATGAATTGTGAGGGTGAGAAAGAGTTGAAAATGTCAAAGTTTGGATGTACAGATAATGTATTGGCTGTTCGCATAAACCTTGAAAGTGGGCTATTATATCTGTAATTTGTCTTATGAAGTTGAAGACGAAATATAGGTAAATGTCTAGTTGGGCGATTGGTTAAATTAATACTGAAATTAATTTGTGATAAAAGATATGGACAATTAACAGCATTACAAATTAATTTATGAAAAAACAACAAGTCGGCATCCACCCGGCGACAACATAGTTTATCAATACATTGTTCCGATGATAATATCTCTAAATTTGTGCTAGAATCGAAACCTAACTTGTACGCAAGCACCTTTAAAAATTTGTTTCGTACGTTTTCCAAAGCACTGATATAAACGCGTTGTGATGGTGCCCATACACAAGATCCATACTCTAGATGAGAACGTACAAAAGCGAAATAAACCCGTTTAAATGCTGCTGGCGACAAGTCCTTAGCCATTCTTTTTATATAACCCAACATTTTTAAAGCTCGATTACAAATTGCGTTAATATGACTGGCAAAACATTATTTCCTAAAAAAAGGTAATACCCAAATCTTTGGTAACATTTAGTTGTTCTAAGTGGTGACCATGAATTGCATAATCAAACCGTACAACAGTTGTTTTTCTGGTGAAAATGATTGTTTTGCATTTTTGAACATTAAAAAACAAATGATTTTGTAGACACCAATTAAAGACAGATGATAAATCATCTTGCAGCAACGAACAATCGTCAACCGATACAATTTCCTTATACAATTTCAGGTCATCGGCAAAGAGCAAAAATGAGGAATGTTTTATAACCCGTGAAATGTCATTAGCAAATAGTAAAAACAGCAATGGACCACAATGCGAGCCTTAGGGAACTACTGAGGGCACTTGAATGGTGTTGCATATAAAATTCTTAATTTTTACGCACTGCACACGATTGATTAAAAAGCTATATACCCACTTGACAACATTGGCATGGAACCGTCTTGGGGCATTTATCGGTTAATACGTCTGTCAAATTCGGTGTCTGGATGGATACTCAAAACTGTGTACTACGAGTGTTGTCATTGCCATCTCCAATACGGTATTTTGGTGTGGGGTCATTCGGCATCTCGACACAGGCTTTTCGGCGTACAGCGCAAAGCTATTCGCACCCTTACCGGACTTGGATACCAAGACGACTGTAAGGAAAAATTCAAACAACTCCGCATTCTTACTTTACCAGCCATATTTATCTTGGAGTGTTTATGTTACGTCAAACGAAACTTACACGCGTACACAACTCATGACTAGTAGACTACTAGACAACGAAACAACGGGAACTAATTATTTCGGCCCGCTTCTGTTTAATAGATTATCAGAAAATACACGTAATTTACATTTTAGTAAATTTAAAAATGTCATTAAAGAATTTCTGCTGGAATTATCGCCTTACAACATCGAGGAATTTATTACTTTTTGAAGTATTGTTTAATGAAATAGTCTGCTGGAATTATCGCCTTACAACATCGAGGAATTTATTACTTTTTGAAGTATTGTTTAATGAAATAGTCCGTTTTAAAATTTATTTATTCATTTATATATTAAATTTTATCTTATTTATATATTCAATTTTATCTTATTTATATAATTCATTTTATCTTACTTATAGGTATATTCAATTTTATCGAATTTATATATTCAATTTAATCTTATTTATTGACTAATTTATAGTAGATTGTTATTAGTATTTGTTTAATTTGCTACAATTATACACACATTACTTAATATTTATCTTGTATACTATTTACTTGACTTGTGTAAGGATTTTTCTAATACACTAATAAAGAATTTAAAAAAAAAATTGTAAACCCTTTCTGGCTACGCCACTAATACAAAGAATTTCAAAATTATATTTTATATAACGTTTAAGATTACTTTAATTTCGACTTGACTTGACTTTTCATGACGCCAGCACCGTTTCCAAGTGAAAGCGCACGAAGAATCTCCACACAAAAAAAAACAACTAAAGAATTTCTCAATTTAAAAATTAATAATATTATATTCGAAGCAATATCTCAGCTAGTGCACCTAACGTAATAAAACTCACTCGCAGCCATTAAACATCGAAGCGAATTTAATTAAAAAACCGAGAGTGAAGTTTTAACTCTCGGTTTTTTTTAATAACACACAAAAAAAGACTTCAATTAAAATCCCGCTTGAAAATAATTCAACATAAATACACTTGAAATAATAAAACACGCGGAAATCCACCGCGCGCACGAAATTACATATTAATTTCATGACCGAAAATAATGTACATGTATGCTAAACGCTCGATTTTAATAACAATTTTGTTAATGCGTGAATATCATTTGAAATTTGGCGTAAAATATTAATTTTCTCTCTGTCTCTCTCTTTTCCACATGTTAATAACAACGCAGCGTAGAACATACTGTGAGATAAAATATACATAAAACATAAAAACAACTTCACATTTATAATAATTAAAATAATAATTGCAATAAAGACAGGCTGAAAGACCTATGGTCGATAGCTATTTATAGAATTCATTTTAATTTCTGTATATAAATAACTATCTGTTTTATTTATAATTATTATGAATATTCAATATTCAATATATACATAAAAACATACATACATAAACATACAAATAAATCAGTGAAACAAACCAAGTGTTTTAATCAAAGTTCTACTATTATTCCCATGGAAAATCACGCCATAAAGTGTGTGGTAATAAAAATCGTTTAAACACTACTGCTCGATTCATTACCTCTAACATAATTCACAAAGGTGAGTAATTAAAATGTGTAGACATTATGTGAAAACTCAAATTGAGTTTGCAAATAAAACATTTATTATTATTAAAAACACAATCTGACAAAAATCCCGCTTGAAAATAATTGAATATAAATACACTTGAATAATAAAACAAGCGGAAACCCACAGCGCACGCAGGAAATTACATATTAATTTCAGAACCGAAAATAATGAACATGTATGCAAAACGCTTGATTTTAATAACAATTTTGTTTATGCGTGAATATAATTTGAAATTTGACGTAAAACATTCATTTTCTACTTCTTTCTCTCTGTCTCTCTTTTTTCCACTCGTTAGTGAGGGAAAATTAATTTTAATGAAAATTCACATTTATAAGTTAGTGCGCCAACACAAATAAAATGAGTTTTACTCTGCACAAATTCCAGTTTTCAATTTAATTATTGTATTCCTGTAAATTTTATTTCGTCGAAATTTCGCGATGAAATACCGTTCGTTTGTTTCATCGTGCTGGCCATTGGGATTTTGTAAACTATTAGAGATGCGAAGAACGATTAATTTGATAAAAGTTTCCATTTTTTTAAGAGAAAACATGACTACATTTTCAAAATTCATCTAGCGTCATTAGTTTTCAACAAAAAATGTGAAAATCAAAAATGTCTTTTCGCTATAACCGTGTTAATTATAACGATAACGATCTGAAATTTAAAATGTACGTCAAATAATTTCTGAGAAACACAACAAAATTTATACAGCATGTCGCATTTTTAAAATACATCAAAATTCAGTTTTTCGTATGGCTGCCTTTTTATTATTCATACCATTGGATTGAGCAATACATTTGATTTGTGTCATATGTCGTATAAAATGGAACACCACACCCATCGTATACTCACTGAATTTTTTTGTGTTTTTAATTTCGTTAAAGTTCTGCCAAGAAACAATTTAATTTAATTCTTGAATTTTGGAGGCGTTCACTTCGTGGTACATTTTTAATTTAATGTTAAGAAAACACTTAACGTTTTAATACCACTTTTATTTTACTTTTATGACTACTTTCAATTACACTGTAATCATTATCAAAGTTGTCTTTTAGCAACAGATGGCGCCATATGGGATTCTCAATATGCATGATACACACATGAATACAAAACAACATAAAGTTGTCTTCTAGCAACAGATGGCGCCATATGAGATTCTCAATATGTATACACACAAGAGTATAAAGCAACAAAAAGTTGTCTTTTAGCAGCAGATGGCGTCATGTGAGATTCTTAATATGTATGATGCACACCAAGGACGGTCGAGTATACAGTAAGAAAGATCGACAGAATCAAAGATTTTAGAGTGGGGGTAGAGATCGCTTACGTCACAAATGCGCGCTGAATTTAAATGTGGTTACTTCATGGTAAACATTAGGTAAACATGCATGAGCTGTAAGTTTTCTGACATTCGTTGATTTTCAAAAGAGTTCAATTTGAAGCTTTAAACGAGTGTTGTCCACTCCCAGAGTAAGCATGAAGTAAAATTTCGAGTTTAGAAAAGCCCCGTGAAAATTTGTCGAGGGTCGCGCAGCGACCCGAGACAAATTTTCTGGGCTTTTCTAAACTCGAAATTTTACTTCATGCGCCACGCGTATAAAACAGATTTTAAGCGAAGTTTGAATATACATAAATTGTACAATATTTTAGTGATTTATACGCGTGGTGCATGAAGAAAAATTTCGAGTTTAGAAAAGCCCAGAAGCGGCCAAACCAAGTTTTTAGGCTTTTCTAAACTCGAAATTTTACTTCATGCTTAGTCTGGAAATGGAAACACTCGTTACAAGTTTTAAATTGAACGCTTTTAAAAAAGCAACGAATGCCTGAAAATTCGCGTATATATCGGGATACGTATACTTAAAAGAAAAATCCCCTGTATATTCAAGACATTTTATAGTAGTAAAAGTAAGCATCGTAATAAATTGTGAAAGTTAGTTGCAATACTCGAAGTGACTTGTCGATTAAAATGTAAAATTGGGTCCATTTCACGGAGCGTTTATTTCCCCTCAGATCAAGGGGGTATAAAACTACACCCGACCCTTCCCTACGATGTCTGCAGGAAACGCGATCGTAAATGTAGTATGACGAAACCGGCATCAGGAGTGTAACAGGGGGCGCGCACTTATTTCCCTGGGCGCATCGCGACACATTGTAACCCATCTAGTGCGCTAGCAACCCGAGGGGGGTAGCTGGCTGGCTGCTACCGCTACCCCCCAGTTACTCAACGTCGCGACGCCTCGCCATAATGAAATCAACTTAAAACGCGTCCCTCGCGCTCGCTCTCGGCCATTACCGGAATGGTCCCAAAGCGGCGCCAATTCATCCAGTCCCATTCCCAACCACCTTCTAAAAAAAATATAATATAGTATATATGTATGTTTTATAAAAAAAAAACTGTGGGTTGGGGGAAAAGTTTTTTTCTTTGCTTTCACGTGAATTCCAATAAAATTACGCAATGATATTCGAAAAGTTCGCGTTTCATTTCCTTTAATTTAACTTTTCCAACCAGGGGTATCGCATGCCGACGAGGAAAATGCTTATTTTTAATGTTGTATTTATTCAAGCTTTCCATATGGCATCCATCGCAATATTCTTCGAAAGAAATCACATAAATAACATTTCAAATCAAATAAACTGTATGTATTGGTTATTTTTAAGAGGGGGATGACAATATCAAGAGTTTTATACGTTTAGATAGCGGGTTTTATATTTATCTAATTTTATGACTTTATTATCTCAAGATTTTTTAAATGTAAAAAATATGATACCACGTTAATAATACAGAAAATCGTTTACAACAGAATAAATGTTTCTTATTCTAATTTAAGATAATGTGCTTGTTTTGAACTTCAGTTTAATTCAGTGTTTTATACTTTTAATTCCTTTTTTATATATTTTGTTAATTATTTTTACAAATACACTTTTTGTTATGCAAACATGAATTTTAATTTGTCAGTGTTGTATACGCGTGGCGCATGAAGTAAAATTTCGAGTTTAGAAAAGGCTGAAAATTTGGATTTGCAGGGGCGCGACTCGCTTCGCTCGCGCGCCCCTGCAAATTCAAATTTTCAGCCTTTTCTAAACTCGAAATTTTACTTCATGCTTAATCTAGGATTGAAAACACTCGTTAGAAGCTTCAAGTTGTACAATTTTACGATTTTTACATCGAATGCTTGAACAAATACAGCATATACATCGAAATAAGTATACTTCAAAGAAAATATCTGTATATACGCTGTATAATTCTAGGCATTTGTTGATTTGAACAAGTGGGTGATTTATTTTTTTTATTGTAATGAACAAACCGGGTCCGTCCAGGCGCGCACCCAGGGGTGTGGCTCGCGGGCTTGAGGTCCCCCCCCCCCATGATTAACTAAATTATAGTATGTCGATGTTTATATTGCGGACAAATGACTAAATACGGTCAAAACGCGTTTTGTCTAACCAAATACGAATTGTCCAATATTTTTAGACAATAGCCGAATAAAATTGCATTCGTCTGTCATTTCACACATTGGCTAGACAAAATGCGTTGGGTCTAAGGGCTATTAGACAAAATGCGTTGCAAGATTTTACATTGAGAAAAAAAAAGGATTGTACCCCATTTTTTCCACTCCATTACTTCCACCAGTACTTTTCTTCCACCAATTGTTTTTTCCACTGTACATATTTTCCTCCGAATTCTTTTTTCCACTAATTTAGTTCCGCTATTTCTGGTTCCACTTTTTTTATTCAAACATTCAAAATTTGACGTCTATAGCCAACTTCAAAGTAAACAACCAAACAAGTCTTTGTAACTTTGATAATCGACACTTTTGAGCGTCGCGAATGATCTCGTTCACGATGGGGACAGTGCCCAAAGAGACAGAAGCAGTTTATTCTATTGCAAACCTTTCTCCTACCTTAACCTAATCTAGAAGTATGTGGCACAGGCATCGTTCGCAAAGAGACTGGTGCAATGTATTCTATAGCAAACCTTTCTCCTAACCTAACCTAACCTAAAAGTATGTGGAACAGGCATCGGGAGCAAAATGACTTGCGCAATTTATTCTATTGCAAACCTTTCTACTAACCTAACCTAACCAAACCTAGAAGTATGTAAAATCGCTAGCGTGTGCAAAGATACTTAAGCAATGTATTCAAAAACTTTTAGTAAATAACACACTTGGTTAAGATTTCACTGTTTATTGATTGACACTGCAACAATTGTTTCGCCACCCAGTGGCTTCATCAGGCAGATTAATAATGTATTCAATTTGAAACCTTCCCCTTAAGCCACAAACTAGTAGAAATGGCTTAACCACGGTTAAGTATCTGTGGTCCAAGTGGGTATTGGATAAAAGTCATATGCTCTTACCTACACAGAACATTATATTAACTTTTACACACAACGGCACTCGGCGGCGCAGTGAAAATTTAATGGAAGAAAAGTCTTGGTGGAAGAATAGTCTTGGCGGAAGAAAAGTGCGGTGGAAGAAATAGAGCGGAAGAAATAGAGTGGAAAAAATGGAGTGGAAGAAATGTCCCCCTACCAAAAAAAGTACTGGAAAATATAATTTTGTTTCATAAACAAAGTGACAAATTATTTGTAAGGATTAAAATGTAAACTTCACTTGAAATTAGTGTTCTATACGCGTGGCGCATGAAGTAAAATTCGAGTTTAGAAAAGCCTGAAAATTTGGATTTGCCGGGTCGCGACTCGCTTCGTTCGCGCGCCCCGACAAATCCAAATTTTCAGGCTTTTATAAACTCGAAATTTTACTTCATGCTTAATCTGGGAGTAGAAACATATGTTAAAAGTTCAAAATTGAACGCTTTTATAATAAGGTTTATTATTATTATTTATTTGTTGTATTATAAAAAATATTCTTTTCATAATTAGGAGTGATTAATTATAAATATTTCTAATATTGTATAGCAAAAGATGCTAAATAATAATAATTATTATTATTATCAAAAACTTCAGCCTATAATTATTTACTTTTTATATTAAGTAGTGTTGTTTTAATTTTAAATTAAAAAAAGTGTCTAAATTTAAATTAAATCATTAATCATTAATTCATTTGGTTTAAAAAAATGTTACACAAATCAAGTCATTTTATATTTGAATTTAATATTTAAAAAATAATAATAATTTTTTTCTACCAAGTGATCAATGATAAACAATACATTCATTAATCGTTATACATTTTTTAAATTTTGAAAGTTATATTTTTAGACAGTCGTAAACATGTTTTGTTTGTCACTCTATCACTTAGGACATTTTTATGGCACTTATTATGTTTATTTTGAAAATGAATCTTAATTACTATATTTGTTTTACGGGAATCCATAAAGACAGTGGACGAAAGTCGATATCTGAACTATAATTGCAGTTGATGCAAGTCGACTGAATGATATTATAGCTAACGTAACTTATCAGAGTGACACCTAGCCTCGAAAATCTTGACGATGTGAGTTACAACCAAACTTGACACGGTGACCACGTTGAATGTGTCACAAGTTAGGTTAGGTTCGATGTTATATTGTCCACCTAAATGTATGTCGCACCCAACCTAACTTGATTTTTGAAACATTCGCCGTTTAATATCACTTTCAACACTTAATGTTATGTTATTTGATGACATATTTAATAATCCGAACGTCGAAAAATGTACGACGTATACATTTGTATATTTAGAAGAAAAATTCTCTTTATGAAAATGTTTGGTGTTACATAAAACTCTCTGTATATATAAATGTATTGTTAATCATTGATCAATTGGTAAAACATTTTCATTTTTTTGTTAATATTGAATTGAAATAAATCGACTTGATTTGAATGACTTTTTTTACCCAAATTAATTAATTTTATTTGAATTTAGATACTTTTTAAATTTTAAATTTAAATAAAAATTCTTATCAGTATTTCCACTCCCAGATTAAGCATGAAGTAAAATTTCGAGTTTAGAAAAGCCTGAAAATTTGGATTTGCCGGGGCGCGCGAGCGAAGCGAGTCGCGCCCCGGCAAATCCAAATTTTCAGGCTTTTCTAAACTCGAAATTTTACTTCATGCGCCACCGGTACAAAACACTGACATATTTCGAAGTTTAAAACACACCGCTAAACTTTACATAGAATCAGTGTGTTGTACCGGTGGCGCATGAAGTAAAATTTCGAGTTTAGAAAAGCCTGAAAATTTGGTTTGGCCGCTCCGCGCTTCGCGCTACGCGACCAAACCAAATTTTCAGGCTTTTCTAAACTCGAAATTTTACTTCATACTTAGCCTGGGAGTGGAAAACACTCGTTTAAAGCTTCAAATTAAATTCTTTTAATAAACCGAAAGTCGGAAAATTTACGACGTATACATTTGTATATTTAAAAGAAAAATTCTCTTTATGAAAATGTTCCGTGTTACATAAAACTCTCTGTATTGTTAATCATTGATCAATTGGTAAAACATTTTCATTTTTTTTTTAATATTGAATTGAAATAAAACGACTCGATTTGAATGACTTTTTTTAACCAAATTAATTAATTTTATTTGAATTTAAATACTTTTTTAATTTTAAATTTAAATAACAATTCTTATCAGTATTTCCACTCCCAGATTAAGCATGAAGTAAAATTTCGAGTTTAGAAAAGCCTGAAAATTTGGATTTGCCGGGGCGCGCGAGCGAAGCGAGTCGCGCCCCGGCAAATTCAAATTTTCAGGCTTTTCTAAACTCGAAATTTTACTTCATGCGCCACGCGTATAAAACACTGATTTCAAATCAAGTTTAAAATATACTCCTTATAAATAATTTGTCACTTTGTGCATAATACAAAGTGATGTTTTCCAGTACTTTTGTTTGTTTTGTTTGATCGATTTATTTTATATTTTCGGAAAAAAGCGGAAGAATGTCACGTATTTTTCATCATTTAGTCCCAACATTTAGCTCCTCCAGCTTTGTCGGCTCAATTTTGCGGTTTTTTGTACATAAAAATCAATAGAATTAATATTTCCCTACAAATTTTTTTATTTTTTTTAATTTCTTTATTATTTTGCGAGCGTTAAAATAAAGCACACTGTTCTTATATTTTCAATAATTTTGATTAACGTTGAGCTTCTGTTATTACAACTTTACAAGTTTGACATTTTTATGACACTTGGCATGTTAGGACGCCTAAACTCATAATTTGTCACTTTGTTCATAATACAAAGTGATGTTTTCCAGTATTTTTGTTTGTTTTGTTTGATCGATTTATTTTATAATTTCGGAAAAATGCGGAAGAATGTCACGTATTTTTCATCATTTAGTCCCAACATTTAGCTCCTCTAGCTTTGTCGTCTCAATTTTGTTGTTTTTTTACATAAAAAACAATGGAATTAATATTGCCTTACAAATTGTTTATTTTTTTTTATTTCTTTATTATTTTTCGAGCGTTAAAATAAAGCACAATGTTCTTATATTTTCAATAATTTCGATTAACATTGAGCTTCTGTTATTACAACTTTACAAATTTGACATTTTTTTGAAACTTAGCATGTTAGGACGTCTAAACTCATGCAGACAAAACGTGATTCTCTAAATAAAACCCGAAATTATGTTTTTATTCGGATTATATCTATAAGCAGTAGGCATTTGGCGTTTAATCTAGACAAAACGCGTTTTGTCTGTGGCATATATTATAATTATTTATCATTAATCTTCTTTTACCCACAATAGGTGTTAAGGTGTTTTTGACTATGTCGAATTAAATCAAATTTCCAATTCCGTGGTTCTTCCTGTTCCTCTGACAAACGCTCTCTACTTCGTTCTATCTTGTGCCATTTCCAGTGCTTCGACCCAATACAAATTCCGTTCCCTGAAGATCTCCGCCATTTCTTCATTCCACCCCTTTCTAGGTCTTCCTCTCCTATTTCTACCAATTGATCTGGCTTTCCATACTATTTTCGTTGGTCTTGTATTTTCTATCCGGGCTAAATGACCGAACCATCCTAATTTTCTCATTGCCATTTCCGCACTTATAGATGTCACTTTCTTTTCCTCATTGATTGTCGTGCTTCTAATTTTGTCAAATCTTCGTACCTTGGCTACTCTTCTGATGTACTTTATTTGTGCCGCTTCTAGTCTTTTCTTTTGCCTTTCTGTTAGTGTCCATCATTCACTCCCATACAATAGCGTTGGTAGGTAGACAGTCGTATATACTTTAATTTTTGTTTCCCTCTTAACGTTTTTATTTAACAGGAATTGTCTGTTGCACAAAGCAAAGTACAATCTGTTACACGTATCTATTCTGTTGTTAATGTCTTCATCATAAGTCCCTTTCTTAGTTATTATTGTCCATAGATATTTATATTTTCCCGCTTCTTCTAATCTCTGTCCTTCTACAACCACTTTCTGTGACATATATACATACGTTTAAATGGGTGACCCTCCCCCTCCATAAGACCAGGAAAGGTCCCCTTCAAAACGCGTGAGGCCCCCCTAAGACAAATTTATAGATACTCGCCTGGGTCAACTTGGTCCCCTGTTTTCAAAATTTTGAAATTAAAACTATGGCATCATAAAGGCCTTTAGTTGCACCGCAAAAATTAAAAGTTGCACCAGCAAGGGAAAAAACTTACAAAGATTTTAAATAGGGAGGGCTAAAATGACGCTACCTATTCTACCTACCTATTCTATATGGTGCAACTTGTTGGGGACTTAGTCGAACATTTTGCACAACATTGTTTCCCAGTGCAACTTACGCGGCGTTGAAAAAGAGCAATTTTATCCCGTTTTTGACGATGTTTGCAAACATATAGAAAACTCTTTGAATACGTTTTTTTGAGGTGCAACTTGCAAGAGACCAAGCCAAACATTTTGTGTATCTCAGTTTGGCAGTGTAATTTACGAGGGGTAGAGAAAATGCAATTTCGCCGCATTTTTTACGATTTTTGCCAAAATATAGAAAGCTATTCGGAAATGAATAAGTTTCTGTGCGGAGCAACTTGCCAGAGATTAAACCAAACATTTTGTATATCTCAGTTTTGCAGTGCAATTTGCGAGGAGTAGAGAAAATGCAACTCCACCCAATTTTTTTACGATTTTTGCCAAAATAAAGAAAACTATTCGGAAATGAATAAGTTTTTATGCGGTGCAACTTGCCAGAGACCAAGCCAAACATTTTGTATATTCCAGTTTTGCAATGCAATTTACAAGGGGTTGAGAAAATGCAATATTACCCCGTTTTTTTACGATTTTTACAAAAATATAGAAAACTAAAAAAATATATAAAATTACGAAAATGTTATTTGTGAAAATGCAAACAATGTCTTAATAACCGTTACATATACTTTAATAATAATAATAATAATAATAGTTTATTGATGCAAGTACATACAAGTAATGTTTACATAAGTCAAATAAAGAAAAGAATATAATGTAATGTGACATACTAAAAGTAGTGGTAGCAGGAGATGTGTTAAACATATTAAAATCAGTTTAAAAATATATAAATATGAATTTAGAGTCTAAAATTAAGATAAAAGTAGATAAAATATGATAAAAGGTCAGGTATATCAAAAATAAATTAAATAGAGACTATAAATATATAAATAAATAAATAGTCCAAAAAAAAAAAATAAAAAACAGTAAATAATATCACAGACTATACTATATCACAGTTACATCACTTACGCTCGAAGAAACTCTTCCCATGTAAAATATGGTGTTGAGCTCAAATTGTCTTTCAGATAACTTTTAAATTTTTTCAGTGGCAGGCATTTGACAATAGCAGGTAATTTATTGTAAAACTTAAGTCCCCAGTATCTAGGTCCATCCCTTGATTTACTTAGCCGTGTATATTGAATATATATATCATTTCTTTGACGAGTATCATATGTATGTATAGAGGCGGCACACTGATATGACTCGATGTTTTTCTTAATGTGAACAAGGCATTTATATACACAGGGTGAGTCGGGAGGAGCGCACCAAACTCTAGGAGTGTATTATACACGTGAAAATAATGTAAAAAAACTCATTTGTTCTTATCCGATTATTATTTGTTTTCAAGTTATAGCATATTAACAAATAAACAAGTTATTATACAAAAAAAATTTCTTTATAGGAACATCTTCTAGCAGGCCTTGTAATTCATTTTGTAAAAAATTGAGGTAGTTGCTTCCTGTGAGACGATTCTCCAAAATGAAAGGGCCGATTAAATAACTGTCAACCATACCACACCACACGTTTACAGAAAACCGATGTTGAAAATTGCTTTCGACTGTTGCGTGGGGATTTTCATCAGACCATACATGAGAGTTACGAGTGTTGTTAATGCCATCACGGGTAAATGTAGCTTCATCCGTAAAGAGTATACTCGATACATTACGATGATTATTATTTATCCACCGACAAAATTCCGTACGGTTAGCGTAATCCCCTGGTTGTAGGTGCTGTACTCTCTGAACGTGATAAGGATATAAGCCTTGCTCGTGTAGCGTGTTCATCACTCTTTTTTGTGGAATTGCCAATTGAGTGGCAATTCTCCGTGAGCTAGTAGTTGCATCTTCTTCTACTAGATGCAGAATATTTTCTACTTCTCCAAAACCTTGTCGAGCAGCGCGCTCATTTGTTATGTTAGCACTGGGAAGCTTACCAGTCTCGCACAATTTGTTGAAAACTCTAATAAATATATTTTTATCAGGATGTCTTTGGCGTAGAAAACGTTCACGATATTCTTCAATAGCAGCTGTAGCATTTCCATTACAGAAACCATATACAAACACCATATTTGCATATTCTAAATTTGAATAAGTATGTGGCATTCTGCAACACTAACAATCACATTAATTCGAACTTAAACATTCAGTTACTGTTTACCGTACACTGACAGTTCATCAAAACGTCAGAATTATCAAATGTTTGTAAGCCTCGAACATGGCATACTTTGATAATGTTAAAATTCAGATAGAAGTGGAAAGCTAGATAACCATTTTTAATTACGCCATAACTTGAAAACAAATGAAAATCGGATAAGAACAAATGAGTTTTTTTACATTATTTTCACGTGTATAATACACTCCTAGAGTTTGGTGCGCTCCTCCCGACTCACCCTGTATATAAGCAGGGTAACGTCATAATTTTTAGTTTTACAAAGTATGGCCTGCATTCTTCGCGATATTGGGCACCGGCTACAATTCTGATTGCACGTCTTTGTAATCCGAATATTCTCTCTTTGATGGCAGAGTGACCCCAGGCAAGGATGCAGTATGATATAACTGAGTGGCATGTACCGAAGTAGGCAGTTTTTAAAGCTGCAGGTGAAAGTGAAAAAGAGCAAAAGAAATATATTTGAGCAGAGTCTGTTTGCTAACTTATTGCCATGTACACTCCAAGTCAAAGAAGAATCTAGTTCAACACCCAGAAATTTTGCGGAAGTTTCAAAGTTATGTTCACACGGTTTTAATGTAAAGATTAAATCAATGGATTTATTCTTGTTTATGGCAAGTCTGTTACTATTAAACCAGTCGAACGAAGTACGTTTTGCATTACGGTTCTGTTGGACCAGCTCAGGCAGATCGTTTCCAGTATTAATCAGCGATGTGTCATCCGCGTACAATACTGTCCTACAACTTTTCTGATATGTTATGTAGTCATTAATATATATTAAGAATAACAGAGGGCCCATGATGGAACCCTGTGGCACACCGTGTTTTACTGTACGCAAAGATGACGTTGCATTATTAATTCTAACAGCCTGACTCCTACCGGACAAATAGGATTGAAATACTTCCTGCTGGCGTCATCAAAACCGTAATGCAATAATTTGTTTAATAGTATGACGTGATTGACGCAGTCAAACGCCTTTGTAAGGTCTAAGAATGTTGTTATACAATGCTCACGATGTTCATAGGCGTGTAAAATACTGTCGATAAGTTATAAGACTGCGTCTTCAGTAGACTTACCAGATATAAATCCATTTAATAGAGCGTTGTAACAAAGCAAATTTAATAAGATTTCAAATATTTCATTGTATAATTCAATATCCAGAGGTGTATTTGCACGGAAAATAGTTGTTTCAATGGATATTTATAGTCTTAAGTTGTCTTATTAATTAAGACATTGTTTGCATTTTGACGAATAACATTTTCGTAATTTTATATATTTTGTTTAAAGTGTGCAAACTATAAGAAGCGTAAGCTTATTTTCTCGAATTCAAATAGATTTGAATTTGAATTTACCTTATAAAGAAAACTATTTGGAAATGAATACGTTTCTGTGCGGTACTAACTTTGCAAGAGTTAATGGAATTTGTCTCCAAATATTCATTGTAGTACGTTTTGTTAACAAGAAAAATCCTAGATTGATCAATGGATACAAAAAAATGTTAGATTACTTCTAGGATTAGTGTAGCAAAGAAAATATCTTTCAAAGCCTACATTCATAAACACTACACGAAAAAAAACATATTGAAAGAAGAATATACAAACAATAAAAGCGTCCACTTCAACCCTCAACTTTTTTCACATTCCCCTTTCACTCCTATTGAAATGATGAATCGTCCCAGCATGCAAATATCGGTATCATTACCATCGGATATCTGTTTGCGCGTGGACGCGTGGGCTTTTGGCCGAAAGTATTTTTTTCCTCCCCCATTCTCCGCGTATAAAAAAATACGGCATTCATTCAACAAGCGGTAGCTATTTATCGTACGAAACGAGTTTCGCTTCTATCTAGAGACTTTGAAAAATTAATCGCCCGAAATTGAGGCGGATTCCGCATGAGTACACGGAGATTTATGCGGTTTAATAAAACAAACACTGGGAAAAGGAAAGGACGGAAAAAATGCGCGGGGATAAAACAAAACAAAACGAAAAATAAAAAAAACGACTGTGCAGGGGACAGGATGGAAAAAATGCGAGGGGTGTAATGGGTGCGACGTTTTTCTAATTAAGGGATTACGGAATAAATAGGGGTGATTATGGGTAGTGACAGATTTTTGGCGCCTAACAGAGGGTCGGGAAGATAATGTCGGTTTTTTTTTATTAAGTAGGAATGATTTTGTATTAAATTGTCGTGTTTAAGTCGTTGGGTTAGAAGTTAATTTATTTCTTGATACAGAAACCTTAAAATGTTAACAATTTGAAACTTTATTACAGTTCAAAAAAATATGTTGTATTTAATTGTCGTGGGTTAGAAGCCAATTTGTTCGTTGACAGAAGAAATCTTAAAATTTTAGTTTATTTAAACTTAATTAATGATTTTGTATTAAATTTCGTGTTTAAGTCGTTGGGTTAGAAGCTAATTCATTACTTGACACAGAAACCTTAAAATTTTAGCCTTTTTATACTTTATTACAGTTAAAAAAAATGATTTTGTATTAAATTGTCGTATGTTAGAAGCCAATTTGTTCGTTGACAAAGGAACCTTAAAATTTTAGTTTATTCAAACTTTATTCCAGTTTAAAAAAATGACTTTGTATTAAATTGTCGTGGGCTAGAAGCCAATTTGTTCGTTAACAAAGAAACCTTAAAATTTTAGTTTAATTAAACTTTTTTACAGTTAAAAAAAAGATTTTGTATTCAATTGTCGTGGATTAGAAGCCAATTTGTTCTTTGACATAGAAACCTTAAAATTTTAGTTTAATCAAACTTAATTAATGATTTTGTATTAAATGTTCGTGTTTAAGTCGTTGGGTTAAAAGCTAATTCATTACATGACACAGAAACCTTAAAATTTTAGCCTTTTTAAACTTTATTACAGTTGAAAAAATAATTTTGTATTAAATTGTCATGGGTTAGAAGCCAATTTGTTCTTTGACAAAGAAAACCTTAAAATTTTAGTTTATTCAAACTTTGTTACAGTTTAAAAAACAGAATTTGTATTAAATTGTCGTGGGTTAGAAGCCAATTTATTCGTTGACAAAGAAACCTTAAAATTTTAGTTTATTTAAACTTAACTAACGATTTTGTTCTAAATTTTCGTGTTTAAATCGTTGTATTAGAAGCCAATTCATTACTTGACACAGAATCCTTAAAATGTTAGCCTTTTTATACTTTATTACAGTTAAAAATATGATTTTGTATAAAATTGTCGTGGATTAGAAGCCAATTTGTTCTTAACAAAGAAACCTTAAAATCTTAGTTTATTTAAACTTCATTACAGTTAAAAATATAGATTTTGTATTAAATTGTCGTGGGTTAGAAGCCAATATGTTCTTTGTCAAAGAAACATTAAAATTTTAGTTTATTTAATCTCAATTATTGATTTTGTATTAAATGTTCGTGTTTAAGTTGTTGGGTTAGAAGCCAATTTATTACTTGATACAAAAACCTTAAAATTTTAGCCTTTTTAAACTTTATTACAGTTAAAAAAAATGATTTTGTATTAAATTGTCGTAGGTTAGAAGCTAATTTGTTCTTGACAAAGAGACCTTAAAATCTTAGTTTATTTAAACTTCATTACAGTTAAAAAAATAGATTTTGTATTAAATTGTCGTGGGTTAGAAGCCAATATGTTCTTTGTCAAAGAAACCTTAAAATTTTAGATTTTAGATTTTTCTAACTTTTTTTAAAAGTTAGAAGCCAATTTATTACTTGATACAGAAACCTTAAAATGTTAGCCTTTTTATACTTTATTACAGTTAAAAAAATGATTTTGTATTAAATTATCGTGGGTTAGCAGCCAATTTGTTCTTGACAAAGAAACCTTAAAATCTTAGTTTATTTAAACTTCATTACAGTTAAAAAAATAGATTTTGTATTAAATTGTCGTGGGTTAGAAGCCAATATGTTCTTTGTCAAAGAAACCTTAAAATTTTAGTTTATTTAATCTCAATTAATGATTTTGTATTAAATGTTCGTGTTTAAGTTGTTCGGTTAGAAGCCAATTTATTACTTGATACAGAAACCTTAAAATGTTAGCCTTTTTATACTTTATTACAGTTAAAAAAATGATTTTGTATTAAATTATCGTGGGTTAGCAGCCAATTTGTTTTTGACAAAGAAACCTTAAAATCTTAGATTATTTAAACTTCATTACAGTTAAAAAAATAGATTTTGTATTAAATTGTCATGGGCTAGAAGCCAATATGTTCTTTGTCAAAGAAACCTTAAAATGTTAGTTTATTTAATTTCAATTAATGATTTTGTATTAAATGTTCGTGTTTATGTTGTTGGGTTAGAAGCCAATTTATTACTTGATACAGAAACCTTAAAATTTTAGCCTTTTTAAACTTTATTACAGTTAAAAAAAATGATTTTGTATTAAATTGTCGTGGGTTAGAAGCCAATTTGTTCGTTGACAAAGAAACCTTAAAATTTTAGTTTATTCAAACTTTAGATTTTGTATTAAATTGTTGTGGGTTAGAAGCCGATTTATTCCTTGACAAAGAAACCTTAAAATGTTAGTTTATTTAAACTTAATTAATGATTTTGTACTAAATTTGTTTAAATCGTTAGGTTAGAAGCCAATTCATTACTTGACACAGAAACCTTAAAATTTTAGCCTTTTTATACTGTATTATAGTTAAAAAAAATATTTTGTATTAAATTGTCCAGGGTTAGAAGCCAATTTGTTCGTTGACAAAGAAACCTTAAAATCTTCGTTTATTTAAAGTTCATTACAGTTAAAAAAATAGATTTTGTATTAAATTGTCGTGGGTTAGAAGCGAATATGTTCTTTGACAAAGAAACCTTAAAATTTTAGTTTATTTAATCTCAATTAATGATTTTGTATTAAATGTTCGTGTTTAAGTCGTTAGGTTAATTTATTACTTGACACAGAAACCTTAAAATTTCAGCCTCTTTAAACTTTATTACAGTTAAAAAAATGATTTTGTATTAAATTATCGTGGGTTGGAAGCCAATTTGTTCGTTGACAAAGAGACCTTAAAATTTAGTTAAGTTAAACTTAATTAATGATTTTGTACTAAATTTTTGTGAGTAAGTCGTTTGGTTAGAAGCCAATTCATTAGTTGATACAGAAACCTTAAAATTTTAGCCTTTTTAATCTTTATTACAGTTTAAAAAATGATTTTGTATTAAATAATAGTCTGTTAAAAGCTAATTTGTTCCTTGACAAAGAAACCTTAAAACTTTTGTTTATTTACCTCAAAAAAATACTAAAAAATATTTCATAAATGTAAATGTTGTAATTTAATAAAAACACTTCTCTCTTTTTCCGTATCGGTGTTAAAAATTGTGAAACTTTCGCAATTCCCTCTGCATTAGACTTTACACGCCGACATTTGCATTTTTACTGGTGAAAGCAAAGTTTTTAATTAAGCCATTCCTGCGGCTGTGGGTGTGTCCTGCGTTTCTTTCGAGTCCTCGCCATAATTCGGCCCATTGTCGGCGACGTTAATGAGGCTAATGCCTAAAATATGGTTAATATCTCCATTCTGTGCCGGCAAGAAAACGATGTTGTCGCTCAGTGTCTTGTTAATTAACCTTAAACAGCTCTTCCCTACCCCCTCACGTCTGTCCCTAATCTGCGGCCCATTTGCACCCTACGCTCATCCCCTAGGACGTCCAACTTAATTAAAGTCTCTGTTGTTGTTGCTATATCTCCCCTTTCATCATTGATTTATTTATAAAAAATTAAACTGCTTATTATAAGTATCAGTTTTACAATATCTCCCACCTTAACGCTTTCAGCCCTGGATTTTTTCTGGTGCCTAAAAAAATGTTTTGTACACTGCATATTTTTTATACTACAAAGAAAAATTGAATTTGCCAATAATTTGCAGAATATTTACAAAATATATAAAACGAATTAAAATTATTATGGACTCTATGCAAAAATGTAGTCTAGTTGAGATTTATTCTCCAGAAGATTAATTGAAATAACTGCTTCTCGAGCTAATACCCCGACTGATATTGAATTATATTACTATATTATTATCTCTGATATACAGAGTTTTTCTTTTAAGTATACATAACGAACATCTGAAGATTTACAGCGTATACTGTATATTGAGAATACAGTATACGCTGTAAATCTTCAGATGTTCGTTGTTTTTACAAATATTTTAAATTTAACTTTTAAACGAGTGTTTTCCACTCCCGGATTAAGCATGAAGTAAAATTTCGAGTTTAGAAAAGCCTGAAAATTTGGTTTGGTCGCGTAGCGCGAAGCGCGGAGCGACCAGACCAAATTTTCAGGCTTTTCTAAACTCGAAATTTTACTTCATGCGCCACGCGTACTAAACGCTGATGTGATGTGATGTTCAGAATACACGTTTTTAGCATACTGCTTTAGTAGAAATTTTTAACTTCGCCTTAAATCAGTGTTTTATACGCGTGGCGCATGAAGTAAAATTTCGAGTTTAGAAAAGCCCGAAAATTTGGTTTGGCCGCGTAGCGCTACGCGCTACGCGACCAAACCAAATTTTCAGGCTTTTCTAAACTCGAAATTTTACTTCATGCTTAATCAGGGAGTGGAAAACACTCGTTTAAGAGTTTAAATTAAACTATTTTGAAAAACAAACGATTATCGTTTTTTACATACTCATGGATGGTGTTCAAATTGAATCTTTAGTGAGTATTTGCCACTTCCACATTAACCCATTAAGCGCCATTGATGCATAAACGCAACATTATTATTTTTTTCTTAATTAAATTACTAAATAAGTTAATTTGATATATTATATTATTTGACTTGACTTAAAAAGGTATGAAGAACCATATAAATATTTTGTTATGTTTTCAGTGTATTTCTAACTTTACAATATTTCAGTGTTTTACACGCGTGGCGCATGAAGTAAAATTTCGAGTTTAGAAAAGCCTAAAAATTTGGTTTGGCCGCTCCGCTTCGCGGAGCGGCCAAACCAAATTTTCAGGCTTTTCTAAACTCGAAATTTTACTTCATGCTTAGTCTGGGAGTGGAATCACTCGTTAGAAATTTCATATTGCACGTTTTTAAAAAATCCACGAATGCCTGAAAATTTACAGCGTATACAATATGTATATTTAAATGAAGAATTCACAGTATGTAATACAATAAGTTATTCATAGAAATCATAAATAGCCGTCAATGGGTTAAGCATGAAGTAAAACCAAATTTTCAGGCTTTAATAAACTTGAAATTTTACCTTATACGCTACGCATATAAAACACTAAATTATTGTTTAATTCAAAATATTCTTGTTTTAAAGTATATTTTTAATCCTGCCTTAGCAGTTTGTTTTTTTAACTGAAAGCCTGAAAATTTGGATAAACTGAGGCGCGACTCGCTTCGTTTGCGCGCCCCAGCAAATCCAAATTTTCAGGCTTTCAGTTAAAGAAACAAACTGCTAAGGCAGGATTAAAAATATACTTCAAAACTCGAAACTCGAAATTTTACTTCATGCTTAGTCTGGGAGTGGAATCACTCGTTAAAAATTTCATATTGCACGTTTTTAAAAAACCCACGAATGCCTGAAAATTTACAGCGTATACAATATGTATATTTAAATGAAGAATTCACAGTATGTAATACAACTTCCATAGAAATCATAAAAAGCCGTCAATGGGTCAAGCATGAAGTAAAACCAAATTTTTAGGCTTTAATAAACTTGAAATTTTACTTCATGTTTAATTTAGGTGTGGAAACACACGTTCGCAGCCCTGCAGCTCTTAGGGTCGAGCCGCCACTGATCATGACATCAGTTCATGTAACGTCAATGTCAATTTTGGTTAATTTATATGCTTGTTTTATGTTTAGTGGGAGGACATCGAATTTCCTATTAGCCTAGGGCGCTTCTTGCTATAAATCCACCCCTAACTGGATTATATAAAAATTAATTTTGTTTTACGGATCTTAAAGAGACAAAACTCGAACATAAATTCAAATTCACTGTATCCATAATTACGGTAATATTAACAACAAGTTCCATTCCCGTTGCGAATTTCATTTGTTTATTGCCCGATGATCTTTATTATCACTAACTCCGTTAATGGCTTAACTTTTCCTATTCAACAACAGACACTAACTCGTTTTATATGTACATTTTAAGTGAAATAAAGGTCTAATGTGCATTCGCACTTTCGGCAAACGCGTCCGCCTCGCGGGGAAATTACAGCCCGGCGCATCCACCAAAAGTGCTTTCTATATGAAATTAACTTTTCCTCTGACAAAATTTTAAGGAAGACAAATGAAACGCTTATTTTATATTTATGTTTATATTATTATATTCTTTATAATGTATTATTATTATATATTTTATATTTAAATTACCAAATATAAAAACGAATTAAAATTAATATCGACTTTCTACACAATGTTTGTCCAAATATTCATTGAAACAACTACTTCTCGAGCTAATACCCCGACAGATATTGAATTATACAATGAATATTTGAGTTACATGACAGCACTGTTGTTCTATGCATAATTTATATGCAAAATGCAACATCAGGTCAAATAATTCTCTTACCAAACTAAATGAAACAAAAGGAAATTGAAATAAATTGAAAAAATTATAGGGAATGAATTTTAATTGTCTTAAACCATCTATAGACGCGTTTCGAGATTTATCCCTCATCAGTATAGCTTTAGACTTTCAATACAAAAAATATTAAATAAAATAAACAGGAAACTTACAGGAATGTCGAAGTGTGTCGTCGAAACAGGTACATAAAACTGGGGGAGTGAAAATGAAAGAATGTTATTTATAGGTAAAGGATTAAGAAATTAGTAGGTGCGAACAATTTGATACCTGATAGAGAGTGACATACCGCCTTTAACGGTACAGTTTCACATAAAGACAATTTATGATAAAGAAAAATTGAGTTTGTCAATAGTTTGCAGAATATTTACAAAATATAAAAATGAATTAAAATTAATATCGACTTTCTGCAAAATGTTTGTCCTAATATTCATTGGGGTATTAGCTCGAGAAGTAGTTGTTTCAATGAATATTTTGACAAACATTTTGCAGAAAGTCGATATTAATTTTAATTCGTTTTTATATTTTGTAAATATTCTGCAAATTATTGCCAAACTCAATTTTTCTTTATGAATTTATCTTTGATTATTATTAAACAAACTAAGTGGTTTATATTGAATTATCAATTATTGATTTAACTCAAAAAATAACTTTTAAACTTTAACAACTAATTAAAACATCTCCATTTAAAATTGTCTTTATTTAAATTACCTCTTGAACTATTTATCTTTAATTAGTATTAAACAAACTAAGTGGTTTATATTGAATTATCAATAATTGATTTAACTCAAAAAATAACTTTTAAACTTTAACAACTAATTAAAACATCTCCATTTAAAATTCTATTTCATATCACCGGATCGCGTAATATTATGTTATATACGATCTTATCGTCTTTACGGCGCACGGCAGTGAAACTCCTGATTGTGTTTCATAAAATAGTCGAGTGCACACACAGTTTTATGATAATATTAAGTGTATATTCGCGGCCCTCTAGCTCTTCTTCGGCAGCGCGATCAATTAAGCAGCGAGCGATGAAACGTTCAATTAAAATTTCAAACACGCTCTCTTGCAAACTCCACTTTAATGCAACGCTAATGCTCGCTCGCCTTCCTCAGTATACATTTTCATGCATTTATTCGCTGATATCGCACACAGTGTTTGTGTAAAAGAGTGCACTGATTATTATAAAGTAAGGAGGAAATTATTAATCTTGATGTTCTCGTAAATCATTTGCACAGTGTTAAAAAATGGATATTTTAATTTGCAACAAAATCTCATAAAAACTAATTACACCTGACGTATGTTAGAAAAATAACTACAACCATCTATAAGTAAGTGTATGTAACACACCCAATCAGCCTTGGAGCTTCAAAATCGATTCATGTCTGAACTAAGGGCACAGCAAGCAACAAGCGCCCTTCCTTGTACCACCGCTATTAGCCTCATTACCATCCTTGTACGGCCTGAGGATTACACCTAATCCAATTTGAAAATAACAATAACCCCCTTTAGAAAAAATTTCACCACCGCGACTTCATTAATATTAAACCCAACAACCTTGCTTGATTAATTCGTCTCCTCGTCGAGTCAAATTGCCCCACCCCCAATCTTTACTCTTTCTGCTCTTCCATCCCAGCAATCGTCAATCGATCGGGTGAGCGGCTCCTCTCTAATTCGCAAGAGTTAATGGAATGAAAAAGTTACCGCAGTTTTCGAACTCGCGTCTCTCTCTCAGCCCCCGCGGTTGATGACTATTTAATCATTTTCGACTGTGTTTGAGGGCGGGTAAAAATGGCGGCGCACGAAGATGATAAATTAATCCTTTAAGCCGCTTGAATTATGTATGGGGGAGTGAGAAGGATGTGGACTTCGTTTTCATCAAGTGGTGGGCCGCTGTTTTCTGCTCGGTTACATTGCTCATTCCATTACTCATCCTGTTATCTCGCATTTCAAAATCCGCTCCTGATGCCCGGTAAATGAATTTGCAATTTACTTTAATGCACTTTTACTAATCTCATTAAACTTTAAAGATTGGATTGCCATGTGTCTGTTACTTTCTCCGTTGCAGATACGAGAATTTTATATAGTACTATAGAACTGTAATGTTGGATTTTTGGAGGTTTACATGGGAACAATAATAACTACTTTTATTCCTGGTTCAACTACTCTGTACGGTGATTTATTTACCACTGCCTTTTCTGTACACTCAATTCCTGCTTACAGAACGTATAAATACTTGCACAATGTTGTTGCTAAGGCCCGGTATTTCAATCGATAGTTAACTGTCAATTGGGAGTTAACTCAGAGTTGAAAGTGTGTTGCATGTATAATGGTTTGTAAATTAAATTCACTTGGTTTTGTTTCAATTATATGTATTTTATTTTCTACTAGTTTCGGTGAATTTAATTTACAAACTATTATATTTTAAAATGTTTTACCAAGTGATTAATGAGAAAAAAGTGTCCGATATATGTGTTGCATGTATTTCAAATTATGATTAATATCTTACTTTCAGTTAACTTTGAGTAATCTTTACTAATATGTAGGTATCAGTTAACTCTTGTTTACCTGACATTTCATTTGACGTCAGTGTAATATTTTGTTAATATTAAATCAATTATCAATTACAATTAATGATTATGACATAAATGTGTTTAGTGACGACGAAGAAGTGCCTTTAAGAAAACAGAGAGTAGTCAGAGATAGAGTAAATCATTTTGAAAAATGGGATCAAAAGGAATTCTTTCAAAGGTTCAGATTATCGCCAAGAACTGTAGAAAACATCATCGAAGAAATTGACGACCTTATAAAATATCCATCTCAAAGGTATTACCAATAGTTAGAAATATCACATAAAACTCTATTCCATTATTTTAGAAATGATGCTCTCTCTTCAACTGATCAATTATTGCTAGCACTCAGGTTTTATGCAACTGGTGCTTTCTTCACTACTGTCGGAGATGGAAGTGGTGTGCATAAATGCACGGCCAGTAAAGTAATTAAGAGAGTTAGCTTTGCTTTGGCAAGTTTACGTTCTCTAATAATAAAAATGCCAAGCACAGAAGAAGAAAGATTAGAATGTAAAAGAGACTTTTATTTAAAAGCTAGATTTCCTATGTGCATTGGAGCAATTGATTGCAGTCATGTTAAAATTTTATCACCAGGAGGCAATAGAGCAGAGATTTTTAGAAATAGAAAACAATATTTTAGCATAAACGTGCAAACAGTATCTGATGCCAATCTGAAAATAATGGATATTGTGGCTAGATGGCCAGGATCTACGCACGACGCCCATATTTTTAGAAATTCAAGTATTATGAATCGATTTGAACAAAATGAATTTGGTCACAACTCCGTTCTAGTAGGAGACAGCGGATATCCTTGTAAAAATTATCTTCTTACACCCTTATTGCAAACAAGAACACCAGCAGAAAATCTATATAACGAATCACAAATACGTACCAGAAATCCTGTGGAAAGGTGCTATGGTGTATGAAAACGAAGATTTCCTGGACTTGCTGCAGGACTTAGAACAAATTTAGAAACTACTCAAGCCGTTATAGTTGCTACCGCAATACTACATAATATTGCATGTGACGAAAATGAAAAAGTACCAGACATAACTGATGAAGAAAATCATGCAATAAACTTAGTAAATAGTAACCCACCAGATCAAAACAATATCGTTAATAATAATCAAATAAGAAACAATACTTTCAGACAACATTTAATACAAAATTATTTTTTTAACTTACAATAAATAAATATTATTACTTAATTATTATCACGCAATACATACAACATACAACAATTTATTCAAAAAACAAATTAATAAATATATTTATTATTATTTGCCCTAAATGTTTTCAATTATTTATGAAATTACTAATTTTTGCTTCTTTAAGTTGCAGTTTAAGTTTTAATATTTTCATTTTTATCTCATGTTCTTCTAAAAACTTTTCTCTCTAAAGTCTTACAAACTCCAGTTTTTCTTTAATTAACAACTCATTTATAATTAATTTTTTGTAAGCAATTTTTTTCTTTCCTATTTTTAATCCTTTATTTGGTTGTTTTTTCAGCATTTGTCGGCTATAGGTAGACCAGTCGTCATCGGTTTCTGTTGTTCCTACAAAAATGTTGTGAAAAATTACATAGATAATATATTGTACAGTTTTTTACTATTGCTCATTTCCACATTTTCATTATTTGTCTGATTGATAATAGTGGGAGTAAATGTTTCCTCTGGCAATTCATCTAAAAAAAAAACACAATTAATAAGAATATTTCATTTTTAAAATGTACCAACAGCTAGGATATTACTACGCTACCACTTACATTCAGTAATTTCTACAACATTTTCTTTAGGGTTAGAAAGACTTTCATCAGGTGAGCCAATAACAATGTAATTCACATTAGATGGTCCGGCTTGATGAGCTTGTACACCTAATGAAAATAAACAATTTATAATGATAAATTTCATAAAAAGTAACCTTAAACTTACTGTCAGAATCGAAGTTGTTCTTAAGAGCACACATTTGATCTTCTCCTAAAATTCTTTCAATAAAATTATCTACGTCTGTTATGGCATATAGTTTAGAATCACCACCACCGGTTTTATTTAGTTCCCTTTTGTTGTGTGATAATTTGGTTTTGGATAGTTTCTTTAAATTGGCATATTTTTGTTTTAATATTTGTTTGGATCTGAATACACCATCGTTTGCCGCATTGAACGAGTTTTCGATATGAGTCCACGCTTTTACTTTTTCTTGCCATAAAACACTGCCACTCTTCTTATTTTCTATAATATTCTTGTATTTCTCAACAAATTCCAACAGCAAATGTTCTTATTTATGAGTAAAATTCGGTGTCCTTTTTGTTTCATTTACTTGCTGGGAGGTTTTATTCATTTTTATGCTTAATAAATCAGCACCAGCAACAGCAGGTGACCAAAGACTGATAAACGATATTGACAATTTAAGTGTGATTTTGACAGAAGTCAGAATTGCCACTCTAATGAAATTTTGATGAAATGAGAGTTACTAAACCAAAACTTTCAAATACTTGAAATACATAAACATAATTTTACTATGAGTTAACTAGTGGTAAAACTTTACCGTTTGTTTGTAAACCTAAAAGTTAACTATCAATTGAAATACCGGCCCTAAGTGATTAATAATTATTCAGCATTATGGGCTTGCAATTTGTTCCAATTTGTTGTAATAGTTTATTGAACTATTAATTGCAAACCCATCAATAATTATTACTCACCACAAAACATACTGTTAACAGTGGAAGCTTTTACTTCGTTCTACATCATAACTCACAAATAAATCACGATTTTAACTTTGTTTGTATAACTGAGACTTTATTAAGTGACTATAAGAGACTTTGAGTTTGAAAATGACAAGTTCAAGTTGTCGAAACTATAGTCACTTATTAAGGTCTCAGTTAAGCAAAAAAGTTAAATTTGTGTAATATAGAAAAAGTTTTTACTTTCCCCTATAGAGAGAGTTTTGTGTAACACCGAACATTTTCATAACGAGCATTTTTCTTTGAAGTATCCATATGCATAAGGTGCATATTTTTTTATGCTTGGTTTATTAAAATAATTTAATTTGAAGCTTTAAGCGATTATTTTCCACTCCCAGGTTAAGCATGAAGTAACATTTCGAGTTTAGAAAAGCCTGAAAATTTGGTTTGGTCGCGTAGCGCGAAGCGCTGAGCGGCCAAACCAAATTTTCAGGCTTTTCTAAACTCGAAATTTTACTTCATGCGCCACCGGTACAAAACATTGACATATTACAAAGTTTAAAACACACCGCTAAACTTTGCATTGAATCAGTGTTTTGTACCGGTGGCGCATGAAGTAAAATTTCGAGTTTAGGAAAGCCTGAAAAATTGGTTTGGCCGCTCCGCGCTTCGCGCTACGCGACCAAACCAAATTTTCAGGCTTTTCTAAACTCGAAATTTTACTTCATGCTTAGCCTGGGAGTGGAAAACACTCGCTTAATGCTTCAAATTGGATTCTTTTAATAAACCGAGCATCGGAAAATGTGCAACGTATGCATATGGATACTTCAAAGAAAAATCCTCGCTATGAAAATGTTCCGTGTTACATAAAACCTCTGTATAGGGGAAAGTAAAAACTTTTTCTATATTACACGATTTTAACTTTGTTTGTATAACTGAGACTTTATTAAGTGACTATAAGGGACTTTGAGTTTGAAAATGACAAGTTCAAGTTATCGAAACTATAGTCACTTATTGTATTCTCAGTTATACAAACAAAGTTAAATTTGTGTAATATAGAAAAAGTTTTTACTTTCCCTCATTCAGAGAGTTTTATGTAACACCGAACATTTTCATATCGAGAATTTTTCTTTGAAATATCCATACGCCTAAGTTGCATATTTTTCGATGCTTGGTTTATTAAATGAATTTAATTTGAAGCTTTAAGCGATTATTTTCCACTCCCAGGTTAAGCATGAAGTAAAATTTCGAGTTTAGAAAAGCCTGAAAATTTGGTTTGGTCGCGTAGCGCGAAGCGCGGAGCGGCCAAACCAAATTTTCAGGCTTTTCTAAACTCGAAATTTTACTTCATGCGCCACCGGTACAAAACACTGACATATTACAAAGTTTAAAACACACCGCTAAACTTTACATTGAATCAGTGTTTTGTATCGGTGGCGCATGAAGTAAAATTTCGAGTTTAGAAAAGCCTGAAAATTTGGTTTGGCCGCTCCGCGCTTCGCGCTACGCGACCAAACCAAATTTCCAGGCTTTTCTAAACTCGAAATTTTACTTCATGCTTAGCCTGGGAGTGGAAAACACTCGCTTAAAGCTTCAAATTGGATTCTTTTAATAAACCGAGCATCGGAAAATGTGCAACGTATGCATATGGATACTTCAAAGAAAAATTCTCGTTATGAAAATCTTCGATGTTACATTATGTAAAACAAAACAATTACAATTTCTCGTTTTCATTAAGTAATGCATGATTATTTATGTATGAAAATACTACTCATCAATAGAGTAACTAGAGTGGAAAACGCAATTTAATTTATTACCAATTTTATCAGTTTATCTTAAATGAATCAAACGCCGAAGCAGTAAATGTAATTAGATTTTAATCATTCAAACAAAAAATACTTCACGCCCAATATTGTTTAATTATATCAAACCACATTTCATCATAATCAACATCGCAATTACAACAAATTAATGAATTACCCCCTGAGAAAATCTAACTAAACCGTTTCGAAATATCAAAGTGGATAATCTGCAAAATTAGCCTCCGCAAATCCTCACTCCTTTTCGATTCGTGATCGCTTTCTCCACCGGTAACGAGGCGAGAGATTTCGACTTCTCGTAGCTTTAAGATGGGGCGGATTGGATTAATCCACCCATGCGCGTGTGTGTCATTATGCAGATCCTAGTATTAGAATGTGAGTCCGGATGTGGAGCAGCAGCACTTCACCGACAAACCCAGTTTATTTGCCATTCCTTTTGATGTCGCGGGAAATTCCTAGGAGGAACGACTTCGAGATTAACTCACATTTGCGGAAACTCGCTCCCGAAACCGTTTCTTATAAACAATCGCGGACTGGCTGCGCGAGTTTTGAATAATTTCGGATTTAGGAACATTAGGCTGATTCTGTAGACGAGGCTGGCTAATTTGTTGAAACTTAATGTTTATACTACGAGCTTTTCTGAGAAATTCTAAATAATAATAATAATAATATATTTATTACGCCACAGGAAACTAATTCTAATTAAAAGTTAACATACAGAGAGTTTTATTTAACACTGAACAGATTCATTCAATACAATTTGACAGCTGTAATTTTTAAGTTATGTGTAAATTGGTTTGCCTATATGACCATTACAAATTGTAGCCAATCAATTGCAATTAATGCCTCAACTTCTACATACATGTATACTTTCTTTTAAGTATACATGTCTCAATTACGGCCGACGAAATGTGAACGATGTTTATTAGCTATGTGAATATGACTTTTAATCAGGAGCGTCGCGTTTATGCGAAACAAACATTTTATTGACAGATTTATAAAAGTCATCCAAAAATATGCCTAGACATCTATCTTTAGACGAGAAGAGTAGGGCAATAGCTAAACTAGAAGAAGGTCTCTTAGCCGAGTGGCTGCTGATTTGAATGTAAGCAAAACCTGCATACATAATTTGAAAAGGCGATTTGAAATAAGGCAAGATTTAAGAAGGCCACCCCGAATTGGAATAGGAAGGGTATCTAATGAAGAACAGGATGTTGCATTGGTGAATCATCTCAGAGAAAATCCATTTGATAGTGCCTTAGATGCTCGAGAAGTAACGGGTTTTGCGGGGTCTACTAGAACTGCTCGGAGACGTATTAAAGCCGCAGGTCTACAAAATTATCAAGCAGCCAAGAAAGTTTTTCTCTCAGAAAACAATAAACAACGAAGATTGGATTTTGCCAACGAATTTGTGTATCGTGGGGATGACTTTTGGAACTCGGTCGTCTTTTCTGACGAAAAAGTATTTCAATCATGTAGTAATGGGAGCCTACGAGTTTATAGACCAATAAACCAAATGTATGAAGAAGGATTCACCCGTCCAATAACAAATAGTGGTCGTTTTTCTGTTAATTTTTGGGCTTTGGTCAGTGTAAACGGACCCGGAATAATTTGGAAAATAGATGGCCATTTAAATGCTATTAAATACAGGGATATTTTAGAATATGTAATGTTGCCTTCAGTAACACAAACATTTCCGGAAATTTTTATATTTCAACAGGACAATAGTCCTATCCATACAGCAAGAATTGTGACTCAGTGGCTAAATGACCACCGCATCCAAGTATTGCCTTGGCCTGCGAAGAGCCCTGAACTCAATCCAATTGAGAATGTTTGGGGATACCTACAAAAAAAGATTTACTCAAGAGATTTTAGACCTATGAATGCAGATAAACTTCACGAAATTGTTGAAAATGCATGGGAGGATTTGGCTGACAACTACAATATGAGGAATCTAGTTTCATCCATGAGTACACGTTTGGCAAAAGTTATCACAGCAAATGGTGATCCTACAAAATAATAATTTCATAATTTCTACTTGTATTAAGAATAAATATGTTTAGCATTGTAATCAGCAATTGAATAATAGTCCTTTAAAACCTAAGTTACGCCACTGTTAAGAGTTCTGATAAATCTGTACAAAATTAGACAATTTCTCTATGACAACAAAATACCGTTCACATTTCGTCGGCCGCCATTGTACATGCCGTAAATCTTTAGATAATCGTTGTTTTTTTAAAAGAGTTTAATTTAAAACCGATACAAAATCCTGACGTATTACGAAGTTTAAAACACAGCGCTAAACTTTACATTGAATTAGTGTTTTGAGCCGGTGGCGCATGAAGTAAAATTTCGAGTTTAGAAAAGCCTGAAAATTTGGTTTGGCCGCTCCGCGCTTCGCGCTACGCGACCAAACCAAATTTTCAGGCTTTTCTAAACTCGAAATTTTACTTCATGCTTAGCCTGGGAGTGGAAAACACTCGTTTAAAGCTTCAAAATGAATTCTTTTAATAACCTGAGGGTCGAAAAATGTACAACGTATGCATATGGATACTTCAAAGAAAAATCCTCGTTATGAAAATGTTCGGTGTAACATAAAACTCTTTGAATAAAATATACAAAATGTAGAACACAAATAAATGATAAAACATGATCTTACAATTACACAATAAAAATATAGCACGTTGTACAAAATTATAGTTTAAAATATACATTACGAATCAATAAAGCACTCGATTGATTTTGGAGGGCTATTAAACAAATCTCAAACTTTCGGGCAAACTATTAAATAAATTACACATAAGATGTATGGGTGATTTCAAACGGAAATTCGCCTTGAAAGAACTAATCCTGAAGGTTGGCTTACGCAACAAACAGGAGCAATTAATCTTGTGATGCATGAGGTTATACAAAAAAGTAATACACGCTTTTCGACTACAGCATTACAGCGATTTAACCTAAAATTTCTGCAGCAACAATTTTTGATAAAATCCTCTGCACGGGTAGAACCCCTCGGATTTCATATAGAGAAATTTGAGAAATTTACGTTGGACATTCTTAATTAAAGCTGTTTGCTGCTGACTCAGGGGGAACCATACCAGTGATGCATATTCCAACTTCGAACGTACATACGCGTTAAATAATGCCTTCAAAGCTGCAGGATTGTTGTGGTTAAACGAATGTCAGTGAATGATACGAAATGACTTGTACGCGGACTTAATAAGTGACTGTATTTAGGGATTGAATGTAAAATGGGCGTCAATACATAGTAAAAACTACTTTCTGCAATTTTGCTATTTCTGCGCCATCTCGTATCCCAGACACACAACCAGCAAAAATTGGCCCTCTTAACTTATACAGGGTGCAGCGCGGTAATTTGCTGATTTGGGAATGAAATAAAAAAATAACGAACACTTACATTTATATTTTTCTCATGTTGAACAATAATGGAAGTTTCTAATTACTTAGTTGTAAACAGTGTATCTGACAAATGTCTACCTTCACAATCTACACACTGCTGCAGTCGTTTTCTGAAATTCTCATTCACTCTTTCAAGCATGTCTTCTGGTATTCTTGCAATTTCAGCCTCAATATTGTTTTGTAGGTCTTCCAGGGTGTTAGGACGGTTGCAATATACCTTCGGCTTTAGGTAACCCCCATAGAAAAAAATTGCATGGGGCTAAGTTCGGTGTGCCAGTTGAGATCCATCACTCGAGAGATAAGCCTTTCAGGAAATGTTTGCCTCAAAAAATGTATGGTAATGGCCGCTGTGTGTGCAGTGGCACCGTCTTGTTGAAACCAAGTATCCTGTAACTGCATTGCCTCAAAAGCTGGCTGGAAAAGCTCTTGCAGCATAGTTAAGTAACGAGTCGAATTCACACTGACAGCACAACAATTTTTCTGGAAAAAGTAAAGGCCAATGATGCCTACTTGTGATATGGCGCACCACACGGTGACGGTCTCTGATAAAGTTCCCTGGGATTCGTTTCGCTCCAGTATCGCATATTCTGTTTGTTTACACACCCACTGAGGTGAAAATGTGCCTCATCAGTAAAGAACACATTTGCGTCAGGGGGTATGGTTGCAAGCATGTCTTAACACGATGTTCTTCGTGTTACATAATCTCGTACTGACAATTGCTGCACCACGCATATTTTATACGGGTGAAAATTCAGTTCATTATGAATAATCCTGTAGAAAGAACGTCTTGTAATGCCAAGAGCAAGTGCTTGTTTTCGAGCTGAGCGTTTCGGAGATTGCTGTACTGCTGCTCTAACTCGATCGACATTTTGTGGTGTTGTAACGCTTCTGTCAGGTCTTCTTCGTACATATTACACATTTCCTGTTCTGAATGCAATTACCCAATTTAAAATTGAATGTCGTCCAGGAACACGTCCGCGTGGGGTAAACGAAAAGCACTGCAATAATCGAGTGGAAATTCAAGAAATACTCTTCAACAAAAAATTAGCGCTTCTCACGTGTCCACTGCATTATGGCAACTGAACAGGTCATGAATACAAACCTCCCGTCGCTCACTATAAACCACGGCCACTCTCTTTGACCAACAGCGCCGCCACAGCGTGAATTTTAAAAAAGCAATTTACCGCGCTTCACCCTGAATTATTATTAAATTTAAAAAAACGACATTTTTAACGAAACTTTTCTGCGAACAATATATTATTTTTTTAAAATCACTAACTAAATAAGTTAATTTGTTACATTAAATTTACAATATTTATATTTTTCTTTGCAGATTCTCAAGTCAGATCAAATAATGTAACTTGAAAATTTGTGAAGAAAAAATGGAAAAATTTTGTTATCTTAGTATTTCGATTATTACTCATTTATAAAATATCAAGTATTTTTTAGTGTATTTCAAACTTTACAATATTTCAGTGTTTTATTCGCGTGGCGCATGAAGTAAAATTTCGAGTTTAGAAAAGGCTGAAAATTTGGTTTGGTCGCTCCGCGCTTCGCGCTACGCGACCAAACCAAATTTCCAGGCTTTTCTAAACTCGAAATTTTACTTCATGCTTAATCCGGGAGTTGAAACACTCGTTAGAAGCTTCAAAACCTGAACAAATACGGTGATATGTATACATAAAAGAAAATTCCATGTATAGTGCTTTAACCCAATTTCATCTGACATCAACTGAATGGAAAGTTTTACCTCTTTTTCAACCCAACGACCTTAGGAGTAAGTTCTTGAAGACATTAACCTTTTCAAGAGTTGTATTGGTAACCTTACATGAGAACACTATAAGCTTAGACTTTTTGGTGAATGATATGAACTTACACTTATCACTATTTAAGTTGAGCCTATTATTAATACACCAATTCGATATAAAATTGAGTACATTTTGCAAATAAATACAATCTCTAGCTCCATTAATTTTTGCATAAATGTTTAAGTTGTTGGCGTATAATAAGTGTTTACACAGAAATAAATTTGGATGTCAGTGATGAAAAAACTGAATAGTAGAGGCCCCAAGATGGAGGCCTGAGGTACACCTGAACAGATGGATAATATTAGGTAGATTAAAAACCATTCAATGATACATATGATTCTAGGTCTTTAGGATAGGAACCTAAATTATTACGAACTAAACTTGAGTACTTTGGATTTGGTAATAATGCCTCTGCACTTAAGGCATTCTTACCAAATCCAAAGTACTCAAGTTTAGTTCGTAATAATTCATGATCAACTCTGTCGAAAGCTTTCAGCGAGTGTTTTCCACTCCCAGGCTAAGCATGAAGTAAAATTTCGAGTTTAGAAAAGCCTGAAAATTTGGTTTGGTCGCGTAGCGCGAAGCGCGGAGCGGCCAAACCAAATTTTCAGGCTTTTCTAAACTCGAAATTTTACTTCATGCGCCACCAGTACAAAACACTGATTCAATGTAAAGTTTAGCGGCGTGTTTAAAACTTCGTAATATGTCAGTGTTTTGTACTGGTGGCGCATGAAGTTAAATTTCGAGTTTAGAAAAGCCTGAAAATTTGGTTTGGCCGCTCCGCGCTTCGCGCTACGCGACCAAACCAAATTTTCAGGCTTTTCTAAACTCGAAATTTTACTTCATGCTTAGCCTGGGAGTGGAAAACACTCGCTTAAAGTTTCAAATTATGTAATCCAAGTATCGAAAAATATGCAACGTATGCAAATGGATACTTAAAAAAAAAAAATATGAAAATGTTCGGTGTTACATAAAACTCTCTGTATATCCCCACAGCAGCATGGTTTCGTTCCGAATACATCTACGGTACCAAACTTAACTATTATAACACATAACACATAATTGCTGAATGTCTAGATTCATCGGGGCAAATTGGTGTAATTTATACGGACATGACCAAGGCTTTCGACAGAGTTGATCATGAATTATTACGAACTAAACTTGAGTACTTTGGATTTTACTTCATGCTTAGCCTGGGAGTGGAAAACACTCGCTTAACGCTTCAAATTGGATTCTTTTAATAAACCGAGCATCGGAAAATGTGCAACGTATGCATATGGATACTTCAAAGAACAATTCTCGGTTTGAATATGTTCGGTGTTACATAAGACTCTCTGTATATGTCTAATAATTTGACATGTCTAATAATTTGATCATATAAAGTTCTTTGAAGCGCTTTTGCTAAGTGTGATAATATTGGAATTGGGCGATAATTTTTCATATCGTTCTGATTTATTGATGTTTTGGGTATGGGGCAGATTGATACAATTTTTAGTTGGCTTGGAAAGTTAGAAGTTATAATACATAAATTAAAAATAATAGTTAGTGCCTGGGTCAGAATTAATGCGCAATCTTTTAAGAAAAAAGCAAGTAACCCATAATTTCCAAACGTGAATTTATTTGGAAACTACCTAATAGATTCACGTTTGGGAATGATGGGTAATAAGTTGTGGATATTTTTTTGTATGTATTTTTGTATATGTATATAATATGTTTAATAATGCTAATTATTTTGTTTCAGGTGAGTCAAATATTAATCCTGGTACTTTAAACATTGGACCAATAAGTAAGTAACTAGTTGAGTTAAAGTAAAGTGACTAAATTTAAAAGTTAAAAATTTGGTGCATTATACAAGGAATATCGCTTTTAACTATTCATATTCCAGATGAATTCGCTGTAAATTTACAAGCATTTGTTGCTTTTGTAAAAGTGTTCAATTACAAGCTTCTAACAAATGTTTTTGATTAAGCATTAAGTACACTTGATCATTTAGTTTTCTTGAGTATTTTAACGATTTCTATTAATATAAGTACTTCATTAAATTACAGTACTAACATTAAAAAAAATGGTGATGGGCAAATTTTCTATGCGGGGCTTTTCTAAACTCGAAATTTTACATTATGCTTAGTCTGGAAATGGAAGACACTCGTTACTTTAAAATATGTCACAAGTGTTAAAATGTGTATCGTAACTGTCACATAGAAAATAAAATTGATAGGTTTATCATAGTACCTTCCCCCATGTTAGATACGTAGCGCTACGCGACCAAAGCAAATGTTTAGTCTTTTCTAAAGTCGAAATTTTACTTCTTGCGCTACGCGTATAAAACACTGATTTAAAGTGAAGTTCAAAAACATATAGGTAATTTTTTAGTTATAATAACATAGAGTTTAATTAGATATTTAGTCAGTTATGATCAATTGTTTGTCTCTATCATAAACGTTAGCTTTTTTCCTTTTTATTTGTTGTGAGCGAACCGTTTTTTCTTTTTGCTTTTTACTTACTAGTTTAGTTATCTGGTAAGAATAAAAGTAACAATAGAAAAGACACAAACAACAAAATAAATAAAGAAAGATAATTAAAGAAAACGTAAAAGCAGAGAAACTAAAAGATGAAAGCGTAAGAGCAATATACCACAAAAGCTTCGATGAAAGCCGTAAAACAATAAACAAGGAAATGAATATAGAAGCAAGATGGAAATGTTTTAAAAATTTGATAAAGCAAGCAGCAGGTCAAACCTGCGGAATAGCCAAAATTAGAAATTCCAAAAAAAATACTACAGCGTAGAAAAGCAAAAAATGGGATCCCTAACTCATCCCATTTTTTGCGTTTCTACGCTGTAGTTTTTTTTCGGAATTTTTAATTTTGGCTAAACACACAAAGACAACCAAAAACTATTCTATGAAGCAATTATACAGATGAGAAAACCTAAACCAAATGCGCTGACGAATATAAGAAATAAAAATGGAAACCAAAGAAGAAGATATACTGAGTACGTAAAGAGAACATTTCAAGAAGATGCTGCAAGGAGATAATAGAGAGGAGCAGAAAACAAAGGAACAAAAAGAAGCAACAAAAAGCACGGGCTTAGAAGCTATTACAATAGAGGAGCTTAAGGAAGCTATGAAACACATAAGAAGCGGAAAAGCATGTGGAAACGACGAAATAGCTGGATAAATGATAACATACCTAAATGAAAAAGGCTTCGAGGAACTCTAACTCGTGTAAAACTTTTATGTTATAGCACAAATATATTAATTATAAGAACTCATAAACTATACAAAGAGCAAAAATGAGACACCAAGTGATTGAAGAATAGGAATTATTATACCTATATACAAAGCAGGGGACAGCAAAGAATGCAAAAACTATAGAGGCATAACAATAACAAGTACAGTGGAAAATATATGCAACCATATTACTGGCGAGACTAACTGCACAAATAACAGCAAACATGGACACCCAAAGCGGTTTTAGGAAAAATAGGGAAACACAAGACCATATATTCACTATTAGGCATATATGCAAAAAAGCAATAAGAACCAGTAAAAAATACACATTTACTACATAGACACGGAGAAAGCTTTTGATAGGATAAAACGAAGAGATGTATGCGACATGCTGACAAAAAACGGAGTGAGGGGGAACTAATAATAGGAAATATAAAGAGGTTATATGACGGCACAAAATGTTTTATAGCTACCAACAACGAAACATCAGAAAAATTAAACTATGGAGCAGGACTGAAACAAGGCTGCACATTAAGCGCTCCACTCTTTAATGGCATACTAGACGAAATAATTAAGGGATGTAAACAAAAAATGAAGAAGTATAATGTGGGAATGTAGAACGTGGAACAAATAAAAATAACAGAGCAAAGCTATGCAGACAACATGATGGTACTAGCTGAAACAGAAAAAGACCTACAACACAACGTAGAACTAATAAACAAACAGCTAGAGAAAGTCAATATGAAAATAAACATTCACAAAACGAAAACAATGATAAAACATAGTATCAAAATAAAAGGGACACAGATAGAACAAGTAGAAAAATAGAAATACCTCGGAACTATAATAAACAGTGAAGGAACTATAGGAAATGAGATAAATGAACGAATAGTATTTAACACAATATAGCACAACATACTTGGAAAAAAAGAAATAACAGAGAATTTTAATTTTAATCAAAGAATAACAGAGAAAACAAAAGTAGAAGTAGAAAAAAATATTTAACACAATATAGCACAACATACTTGGAAAAAAGAAATAACAGAGAATTTTAATTTTAATCAAAGAATAACAGAAAAAACAAAAGTAGAATTAGAAAAAATTATAATGAAACTTATACTGACATACAGAAGCGAAATATGGACAACAACAAAAGCACAAAGGAGTAGACTAACGGCAGTTGAAACGAGATTCCTGAGAGTAATTAGAGGTTAAACAAAACTTGATAGAATAAATAAATAAATAAATAAATAAATAAATAAATAAATAAATAAATAAATAAATAAATAAATAAATAAATAAATAAATAAATAAATAAATAAATAAATAAATAAATAAATAAATAAATAAATAAATAAATAAATAAATAAATAAATAAATAAATAAATACATTTATTGCCCAACAGGAAACAAAATGACCCAATTACAGGACAATATAGAAAACATAAATGTACAGCAAAAAGTAAGTAAAGTAACACATTAAGAAAATACTTAAGTTAACATAGAGCGACAATTGACGATAGGTGATCATAAAATAAATCACAAGTTGGGGGTAGATCATTGACCACGTTACACATCACACGTAGAGGTGATTTTGAACCGGTCACTGTTCTATTAAAATTTACATAAAATGTAGACTTATTTCTACTATTGAAAGACGGAGTATGAAAATTGACTAGTTGTAAAATGTCAGCACAGTCGATATGATTGTGAATTAATTTATATAAAAATGAAACACATGATTTATTTCGTCTTTGTTTAAGTGATTCGAGTTCAAATCGATCAAGCAATAACACATGGTCACAGCCTCTTGCCGGGTAATTAGCAGTATTTCTGAAGTACAAGAACTTAGCGAATTTGCGTTGAACACTTTCAACCAAGTTGATTTGCTGCTGGGTCTGGGGATACCAAATCAATGATCCATACTCCAACTTTGACCTCACATATACATTGAACAGAGATTTTAAGGCATTAGGATTCTGTAAATTTGCAGAATTTGGATGAATAAATCCCAATGCCTTAAAAGAACTCTTTACAAGCATTTCTACATGATTGTTGAATGTAAGTTTTTCATCAAACCATACGCCTAAGTCCTTAAAAGATGTCACTCGTTCGATATCACTATTGTTAATTGTGTAATTCGATGTAATGTATTTAGGTTTTTTAGTGAATGTCATATATTTACATTTATCGGGATTAAGATTAAGGTTGTTGTTGTTACACCAGTTGGAGATAATATTTAGTTGGTCTTGCAAACGTAAACAATCATCAATAGTATTAATGGTAGAATAGATCTTTAAATCATCTGCGTATAATAAATGTTTACAATTTAGTGCGCTTGACAGATCATTAATAAAAAGATTAAAAAGAAGTGGGCCCAAGATAGATCCTTGCGGAACCCCAGAAGTCGGAAAATACGACATAGACTTAAAATTGTTAACTGTAACATAGGATTCACGGCAAGAGAGATACGACGCCAAAAGTGAACCTGAATTAGAACAAAAGCCAAAATACTTTAGCTTTTCTAACAAAAGATAAGAAACGACACGTAGAGAGGAACTTGCGATAGATTTGGTAGAGGCAATAATACAACACAACCAATTAAGATGGCTAGGACATATAACAACGATGAGACAGCAAAGAAAGGAATTGATGTGAGGGAGAAAGGAGGGACAAAAAGAGTAGACCCAGAAAATCTTGGAAAGAGGAAGTACGAATAACAGCACAAGTAAGAGAAATCATACGGGATGACCTGAAGAACCTAACCAGAAACAGAGAAGAATGGAGAAATATATGCAAAAGGCTCCCAGAAAAAGAATAAATATTAATTTTGTATTAATTTGACGAATAAAGCACTAATAACCTTTCTTCACTCTTTTATTTGAATTACCAAATGTATATTTCGGACACAAAGTGATTATTATCAATGGATTAACACTGTGATTTAATAAAGAAAACACTTGGTTAAATTTCACTAATATTTTGGTTTTTTATTCCAACTAAACCAAAATATTAGTGAAATTTAACCAAGTGTTTTCTTTATTAAATCATAGTTAAATATGTTTCACCACGTGAAAGATGAGAAACTTGTTCAAGATTAACACTGGTGACACGTAGTCGTACATAAAAAACTGACACCAAAAGGTAAAAGGTATTTAGAATTTAATAGAAAACTTATTGCGGCCCAACACAACTCGTCTTCAGCGGTTGGTAATATTCGAGATTCCATCTTGTTAATTATTATGTTATTCTATTAATTCATCATTTAGACAAATTAAATTTGTTAATAGATGAAACTCGGTAATAATTCACGAGGCCGAAGACGTTAATGACGTTTAAAGTGGGTTCCCTTAATTGAATGTTTAATGCAATTTGTGCACTGTCGACTCGAAGCGATGGGATTATATTATTTTACAAGTGTCGTAAACTCGCGGAAATAAGTGCCCTCCGCCACTTCGCGCCCGCTTCTGGCGAAGGGCCGCTTTTCACGAGAAATTGTCGGGGCTCTCGCACACGCGAACACTCACACGACTAGCCCTTATGACTCTGTGCCAAACTGTAACACTATGTAATGTTTTTAGATAAGTGCGCTTCATGTAATTGCCGCGCGGGGAATTTATCTTGGAACAACACGCCGCTACGTGAATGCTGACTGTTTTAACAAAGACATGATATTTTTCGTTTTCAAATGTGAATAAGTACTAAAAATAGTAAATGTATTACATATTTACTATTTTTAGTGCTTATTCACATTTGAAAACGAATTTATGCCAATAAAGGTTTTTTTTTACTAAAAATATTTAACACTGGTTGTATTTCACGCTTATAACAACAAAATATTAACAGAGAAAAAGTTAAAAAAATAGCTAACAACACCTTGTATATAGTCAATGCATTATACACATTACTCTTTTAGCCTGATGTCACAAAAAACAAACCACAGCACCCCAAACGCATGTTTACCATTTTATTTGATTTTATTACTTCATTTATTTGACAAATCTATCAATGAGCAATCAATTGGTAAAATTTTTCTTTTATGTATACATATGCATACGATATTAATTTTCTAACATGCGTTGTTTTTTTACAAGAGTTCAATTTTATGCTTTAAACAAGTGTTTTCCACTCCCAGGTTAAGCATGAAGTAAAATTTCGAGTTTAGAAAAGCCAGAAAATTTGGTTTAGTCGCGTAGCGCGAAGCGCGGAGCGACTAAACCAAATTTTCTGGCTTTTCTAAACTCGAAATTTTACTTCATGCGCCACGCGCATAAAACACTCATTCAGAGTGAAGTTTGTAATATACTGCTTAAGCATGATCATTATTTTATACGCGTGGCGCATGAAGTAAAATTTCGAGTTTAGAAAAGCCAGAAAATTTGGTTTGGCCGCTCCGCGCTTCGCGCTACGCGACCAAACCAAATTTTCTGGCTTTTCTAAACTCGAAATTTTACTTCATGCTTAGCCTGGGAGTGGAAGACACTCGTTTAAAGCTTTAAACTTAACACTAAAACAAGCAGTATCTGCAAACTTAAGCATAAATGCTGTAATTGGGATATGTATACTTAAAAGAAAGACTCCCTGTAGAAAGTTTAACAAACAAAAACGAACAGAAATTCCTAGAACACAAACTTCAGTTAAATTGGACTTTAGTACATTGGAAAATATGCGTTTTAAATGATAATAAATTCCTCTTGGTTCTGAGACGAATCGTAAGTGATCAATTTATATGGATCCTCTTTATTTCTAACATTTTAATTAGTCTTTCACTTACTTTTAATACAAATATTTTGCCCACTATTGAAAATCCGGTATGTTTCTTCCTCAAATAGTTTCACCACAATTCGAATGAGATTTTAAGCATTTTTGTAAAATTGGCGCATTTAAAGTATATTGACAGGCGCCATAATTGATCATGATGATAAAAACGCAAACTTAACATCCGACGTGACAATCAATTGCAGATGTTCTGTTTTAACCAGAATCCATTGATTGAAAACAGATAGAAGTTAATGACGTCAGGGTAGAAGGGTAATATGTTGAATATACCCTTTTACCCTGACGTCACAAGAAAAACAGTAATTAAAACGCATGTCTACCTTTTTGTTAGATTTTATCATTTTATTTATTTGACAAATCTGCCAGTGATCAATTAAATTACTTTTAAAGTTTTAAGTCCTATGTGGTCCAGGCAAAACAATGAATGCTACAAATCGATAAATGATTGTGCAAATGATGCAAATTACTTTTTATAGAAGGAACAACAAACAAAAACAAACAGAAACCCCTAGAACAATAACCCTCAGTTAGGGATATTAGCACATTGGATTAGTCACAATATTCAAGAAAATATGCGTTTTATATGACAATAAGTTCCTCTTGGTTGTACCACAAACTGTAAGTGCTCAGCCTCTAGGGATTATCGATGGTTCTATTATTTAAAATTATTCTTCCACTTACTTTTAATGTTAACTTATTGCCCACTATTTTAAATCAGACATTTTTCTTCAGTAAATAGTTTTGAACCAGTTGGAATAAAGATTGATAGGATTTTGAGCATTTTCTTCATTTTGACGTAATTTAAGTATTTTTCAAGGCGTCATAATTGTCATAATAATAAACCACGAACTTAACATTCGACGTGCTAAACAATTAAAGGTGTTCTGTTTCAACCAGAATCGATTGATTGAGAGCCGATAGAAGTTAATAATGTCAGGGTAGATAGGTATAGTCCACACATTACCTTTCTACCCTGACATCATTAACTTCTATCTGTTTTTAATCAATGGATTCCGGTTGAAACATAAGATCTTCAATTGTTTGGCACGTCCGAAGTTTGCGTTTCTATCATCATGACATTTATGACGCCTATCAAAATACTTTAAATGCGCTGAAATTACGAAAACGCTCAAAATCTTATAAATTTTATTCCAAATTTAGCAAAACTGTTTAAAGAAGAAAAATATCTGATTTCCAATAATAGGCGATAAATTAACATTAAAAATAAGTGAAAGAATAATATAAAATAATAGAAATAACGACGACCCACAGAGATTTTGAACACTTACAACTTTTCGCAGAACCAAGTCATTAAAAACTCATATTTTCTTGAATATTGTGACTAATCTAATGTACTAATATTCAATTTACTTGAGGTTTGCTGTTCTAGGGGTTTCCTTTCGTTCTAGTTCGTCGTTTCTTCTATAGAAATAATTTGATTGCTCACTGGCAGGTTTGGTTTCTGGTTTCTGTTTGGTAAATAAATGAAGTAATTAAATCAAACAAATTGGTTAGTGATAATAATACTGCTTTATCTTATTTCGAAGAGTCATTATGATATAATGAATTACAAGAGATGCCCTAGTGAAATAACTATAAAGATTACTTTAATTTAATACTTAATTAAAGTACTGTTCATTGTTATTTCCATTATTATTATTGAAAAATTATCAGAAAGAAATATTTAGGTCTTAATTATAAGAACTTCGAACTTCAGCGTAATGTTTAATTTTTTAATTGAGGGATGGTCACATTAACTGATCTGAAAAAAGGGGGCTAGTAGCATAAATATTTGAACTGCAGTTTATCTCTCTCTGGACTTATGATCAATATCATATGTCCAGAGAGAGATAAACTGCAGTTCAAATATTTATGCCACTAGCCCCCTTTTTCACATCCGTTAATGTGACCATCCCTCAATTGAAACTGTCCTGTGTATGATTTTGTCAGTGATTGATTCTGATCAAAACTATTAATACAAATCACCCCCTAATGCACTTATTATACAGTGTATAATGAAACGGCCTACGAATTATTTCAAATCAGCATCGAATCTGTGGTACTCTAACATGCGGCCTCGGAATGATCTGGAAGGAAATCAATCCCATTTGGATTGTAATGCGTTCATTTCTATGCACTGGCAACGTTCGCGCCCCCTCGCTGGCAGTGATGCGATGTGTGATGGGGGCGTCTGGGGTTTTGGATATTTGCTGGGGCGACGCCGGGCGCCGGGGCGTGTCCCCATCATCGTCATCCAGACGTTAATTACATGGCCGCCCTTGACGCGGAAATTGTCGTCTGAGGGCGCCACCCTCATCCTGCCAGTCAGTCAAAAGTGGGCGTTACCGTCGCATCTGTTCGAAAAAAAGGCAATAAAACGAACGGGAGGAGGATTCAGTGGAAATCCGCAATTTTGGAAAAGAGGAAAATTCGATTTGAATTTCAAATTTCCTGATTATACAACTAAAGTTATTTATAAAATTTGTCAATCTAAAAGTTTAATAACATAAATTGAATATAAACTAAATGATAGCGATTTTCGTCCTGTTATATAATCTGAAAAATTTCCCTGACGCGTAAAATACATCTAAAGTTATTTTAAATATAAACTAAACGATAGCGATTCTTGTCTTGTTATATAATCTAAAATATTTCTCTGACGCCTAAATTAGTATTAATTTTTGGAAAAGATGAAAATTCGATTTGAATTTCAAATTTCCTGATTATACATCTAAAGTTATTTATAAAATTTGTCAATCTAGAAGTGTAATAACATAAATTAAATATAAACTAAACGATAGCGATTCTTGTCCTGTTATATAATCTGAAATATTTCTCTGACGCGGACATTAGTACTAATTTTTAGAAAAGAGAAAATTCGATTTGAATTTCAAATTTCCTGATTATACATCAAAGTTATTTATAAAATTTGTCAATCTAGAAGTGTAATAACATAAATTAAATATAAACTAAACGATAGCGATTCTTGTCCTGTTATATAATCTGAAATATTTCTCTGATGCCTAAATTAGTACTAATTTTTAGAAAAGATGAAAATTCGATTTGAATTTCAAATTTCCTGATTATACATCTAAAGTCATTTCTAAAATTTGTCAATCTAGAAGTGTAATAACATAAATTAAATATAAACTAAACGATAGCGATTCTTGTCCTGTTATATAATCTGAAATATTTCTCTGACGCGGAAATTAGTACTAATTTTTAGAAAAGAGGAAATTCGATTTGAATTTCAAATTTCCTGATTATACATCTAAAGTTATTTATAAAATTGGTCAATCTAGAAGTGTAATAACATAAATTAAATATAAACTAAACGATAGCGATTTTTGTCTTGTTATATAATCTGAAATATTTCTCTGACGCGTAAATTAGTACTAATTTTTGGAAAAGATGAAAATTCGATTTCAATTTCAAATTTCCTGATTGTACATCTAAAGTTATTTATAAAATTTGTCAATCTAGAAGTGTAGTAGCATAAACTAAATATAAACTAAACGATAGCGATTTTTGTCCTGTTATATAATCTGAAATATTTCTCTGACGCCTAAATTAGTACTAATTTTTGAAATAGATGAAAATTTGATTTGAATTTAAAATTTCCTGATTATACATCTTAAGTTATTTATAAAATTTGTCAATCTAGAAGTGTAATAATCTAAATTAAATATAAACTTAACGATAGCGATTCTTGTCCTGTTATATAATCTGAAATATTTCTCTCACGCGTAAATTAGTACTGATATTTTGATTTATTTTATTTAAACGATTAAAAAAAAATTCTAAAATGTTCATCGTTGAGCGTACCTACAGAACATATAAGTCTGTGATTTTTTTTAAATTTTGAATTGCTTGTTAATGCCCAGTATACCTATACCTTAAGGTGACATTATAATTAATGCATAAAAACGTTGATATAGTGGTGTCAAGTGTTATATGATTGATATAATGTCCAGTTCATCCTTGATGCTCTTTAAGTTACGTGAAACTACTGAATTTTTTTTCTAAAATGTTAATCGTTGAGCGTACATCCAGAACATATGAATCTGTGATTTTTTTTAATTTTGAAATGCACGTTATTGCCCAGTTGGGTATACTGGGCAATAACGAGCACATTAACCCATTAACGGCCGAGCAATTATAGAGTTAACTCTAATAGTTGGATATATGTTAAAATGTGGCACTCATTTTTATGGTTTCTATGAATGACTTATTGTATGACATACTGCAAATTTTTATTTTAAATATACACAATGTGTACGATTTAAAGTTTTAGGCATTCGTCGATTTTATAGAAAAACGTGCAATATGAAGTTTGGAACGAGTGTTTCCACTCCCAGACTAAGCATGAAGTAAAATTTCGAGTTTAGAAAAGCCCCGCGTAGAAAATTTGTCGAGGGTCGCGCCAGCGACCCGAGACAAATTTTCACGGGGCTTTTCTAAACTCGAAATTTTACTTCAGGCGCCACGCGTATAAAACACTGAAATACTGTGAAGTTAGAAATACACTGCAATTTTTTTTTGTATAAGAAATAATCGAAAAATTTAAAAAAAAACAAAATATTTACTGTTTTCCTTATACACTTTCAAGTCAAGTCAAATAATATAATATATCCAATTAACTCATATAGTAATTTAATTAACAAAAAAAATGATAATGTTTCGTGTATGCATCAATGGCGCTTAATAGGTTAAGGTGACATTATAATTAATGTATAAAAACGTTGATATAGTTTTGTCAAGTGTTATATGATTGATATAATGTCGAGTTCATCCATGATGCTCTTTAAGTTACGTAAAACTACTGATTTTTTTTTCCAAAATGTTCATCGTTGAGCGTACCTACAGAACATATGAGTCTGTGATTTTTTTTTAAATTTTGAATTGCTTGTTATTGCCCAGTTGGGTACACTGGGCAATAACGAGCTCCTTAACCCATTAACGGCCTGGTTTGGTTTTATGTTAATATGTTGCACTTATTTTTCTGGTTTCTATGAATGACTTATTGTATGACATACTGCAAATTTTTCTTTTAAATATACACAATGTTTACGATTTAAAGTTTTAGGCATTGGTCGATTCTATAGAAAAACGTGCAATATGAAGTTTGGAACGAGTGTTTCCACTCCCAGACTAAGCATGAAGTAAAATTTCGAGTTTAGAAAAGCCCCACGGGGCTTTTCTAAACTCGAAATTTTACTTCATGCGATACGCGTATAAAACACTGAAATATATATATAATAATAATCGAAAAATTAAAAATAAAACAAAATATTTACAGTTTTCCTTATACACTTTCACGGGGCTTTTCTAAACTCGAAATTTTACTTCATGCGATACGCGTATAAAACACTGAAATATATATATAATAATAATCGAAAAATTAAAAATAAAACAAAATATTTACAGTTTTCCTTATACACTTTCAAGTCAAGTCAAATAATATAATATATCAAATTAACTTATATAGTAATTTAATTAACAAAAAAAATTATAATGTTGCGTGTATGCATCAATGGCGCTTAATGGGTTAAGGTGACATTATAATTAATGTATAAAAACGTTGATATAGTTGTGTCAAGTGTTATATGATTGATATAATGTCCAGTTCTTCCATGATGCTCTTTAAGTTACGTGAAACTAGTGAATTTATTTGAAATAAAACAACACAGTTGGAAGGGTTTCACTTTTATTGTTAAACACTGCAACGTGTTTTACCACACAGTGGCTTAATTAGGCAGATAAATAATGAGTGAATTTACCTCGGCGAAAGGTTTTTCGCTCCACATCCACCGAAACCCAACCGTGTGCGAATCCGTCCCGCTTGGCCCCGCTTCCGCCAGCAACCCGACCGGTGTGCGACCTCTTAAAATTCGTCAACGCCGAAATTCTACTCAATTGAAATTGTACGCATTTAATCTTTGTAATTTCAGGAATTTAAATATTTGTATAATTTGCTTTCAGGAATAAAAATAAGAGAATAATTGTATTTTAAAAATTATTCGCCTAGGAATTTATGGATGTTCCATTAAGAGCGCAAAGTTCAGTTAGAGCGGAATTTATAAAATTCAGCGAACGGTTAATGCTGAATCATGTAAGTCTGAAATACGGCCAACAGGAGCATAATGGGGAAATTTACGGTAACGTACATTGTAATGTGTAATTCCAGGGCGGGTGCATTATAAAACCTTATATGCGCGCAGATGCTCCTCCACATGTGCATGTGCGAATATTTTCCTCCTGCATAACGCCTCAATAACCCTCCGGCATATTTCACTTTTCGAACTGAACTGTCCTAAACGGCAAATAATCACTTTGTGCTCCATCTGTGGCACCGCCGTAGTTTGAGTTCGAGTTATTAGTACGATTCCACTTGGGGAATGTGTGGTCTGTGTCGGCTAATGGATACAATTTAGAGAGAGAGAGAAAGAGATATTAAGGGATTCACCGGACCGATCAGCGTCTTTACGTCTTCCGGAATGGATGCTAGACGTCGATGGCCCCGGCTTTCTACGTTCATACGAAGACTTTGAAGTTGTGTAATCAATTAATTCACGCCGGGCTGTGTTGGGATTAATCGTGACCTCTTGTAATAGAATTTACTTCAATTCTAAACGCTTCACTGAAAAGCTTTTATTAATTTATAATAAGGTTTATCCTTCAAAGAAATGTTTAGATTAGTGGGGCCTACACCTCCACAAGGGGGCAAACAAACATTTTATGGGTGGTAATTGATAGTCAATAGATTGGTTATAACCAAATAACGTATGTTCAATAAAAAATAACTCAAAAGTGCCATGATTTTATCTTAAATTTAAATTTGCTAAACGCTTTAAGAATTGACATATGAAACGCCAAACATAATAATTTTAATGTATAATTTCAGAGTTGCCAACCCACAAAATCGTCCATGGCACTCTATAGGTTTTATTTTATTGGACATACGATACATAAAATCAACCAAATATATGTATCTATAATAATAATAATAATAATCACATTTAGTACTCAACAACAGAGTAATAATAAAAATTATAGAGTAATATTACAAAAAGATAAATTGAAGGGCTTAATGTAATAACATAATAAGCGACACAACCAAAAAATGCTGTATTATTCTTCGATTTGATTAAGCAGTAATATAAAAAGCTACAGTATGCTCATACTCGCATGCAAACCGAAGCTTTCAAAGCTTATCAAACAATCTACTCTAAAGTCTAAATATCATAGTAATTCATTTTACATTTTTTTCTAAATTTTATTTTATTTTACTTTATTTGTCAAATCAACGGAAGCCATTTACAAAAATACATAAATATAAACATGAATTACAATAGTAAAGGTATAAAACTTAAAACTAACTTCAATCTAATAACTAAGGCTTAAAAAATGTCACCTATAGAGTCTGTTGATTCTGCATATTTTGTTAACTCGTATTTCAAACATTAAAAGTGCGATTCTTTTCGCAATCTACAACAAGTTAGTCTTACAAAGACTATATCAAACACTCATTGAAACAACTACTTCCCGGGCTAATACCTCGACGGACATTGAATTATACAACAAGTGTTTGCTGTTACATACAGTAACCTACTGCAAATGTAACAATTTGGGTCAAATTATTCAGGCCATCTATAGACGCGTTTCGAGATTTATCTCTCATCAGTATAGCTTTGCCATTCCCTTTAAACAATTTGACACCTTAGACTGGCGGTCACGTTACCGTTCAAACATAAGTATAAATGAAATTGCCAATTCTTGGTTGCAGAATAACTCGTATTTTGTCCCAATTTTCTTTTTATTCGATATTTGTTTTTGAGTTTCGTGAAGAGTATAATCATAAATAATTAGCACTGTTGTATCCTTTTTTCACACTTTAAAGTGTGAAGAAAAGATACAACAGTGTTAATTATTCCTTTTTATTATTTGTTAAATCAACGGTTGCCATTTACAAAAACACAAAAATAAAAACAATTATTTAATTAGTTAAAGTACAAAACTTAAAATTAGCTTAAATCTCACTAAGGGTTAAGAAGGATCGAAGAGATTTCCAATTGCCATTAAAAAAATCAAAGTCAATTTTATTACAGTTTGCGCATAATCTACTTAAACCTAAGTGAGTGCAATAGTTTGTTCTGTGCGTTTGAACAAAAAATGTCGTAATATTCCGCAGTGGACGGCTTGGAACATAAATATTAATTAAATTCAACAGTTCTGGGCAGCACGTCAAACCATTCATTAGTTTATATACAAAAATTATGTCCGTATTAAACCGACGTTGCTCAAGCGTTTGCAAACTAATATTTAATAATATTTCAGTGTATGACATACCGGGATAAAACTTAAATGCAATGAACCTTAGAAACTTCTGCTGTACGCGCTCTATTTGATGTTTTCCAAATTGTGTACCGGGTGACCATATCAATGAACAGTACTCAAGGTGGGGCCGAACTAGGGAAACATAAAGTTTGACATAAGTATTTATGTTATTAAAATGTCTGCATTGCTTTTTTACAAACCCCAATACCTGAGATGCTTTAGATTTTATTATATCAATGTTGCTGTTAAAATTTCAAGAGTTATTAAAGGTTACACCAAGATCTCTTATCAAGTGTGTATGATTCAATTGCGTGTTCGACAGGAAATAATTTCAAATAGAAAGACTGTTATTCCTTACTTCACTTTTTATTTGTATGTTAGATTTATGATTTTTATGATTAGACATTTCGAGTCACAAGGTGCTCATTATCAATAACAAACTGTTATTGATAATGAAACGAAATGTACATCTAACATAAAAATAAAAAGTGAAGTAAGGAATAACAGTCTTTCTATTTGTGATTAATCACTTCAAGTAAACTCGAAACAATACAGTTAGGAAATAATTTCCCTGCGTTTTAATTTTCTTTTTAGAATAAGAAAGAACAAAACATTTAGAAACATTCAACTTTAAGCAATTTAAAATACACCAACTACTGAGGGAATTCAAATCATGTTGTAAATTATTATATGAACATGTATCCTTAATAGGAGTGTATAACTTGAGATCGTCTGCAAAAAGAAGACAATTAGAATGCTGAAAACAACCGACAATATCGTTAATAAATATATTAAAAAGTAGTGGTCCTATGTGTGATCCCTGTGGGGCACCGGAGGTCACAAATATAGGACGAGATAAGCAGTCATCCATACGCACTAATTGTGATCTATCTGTTTAATATGAATAGATCCACTCAAGTATAGTGCCATGAATACCAGACTTAGCAAGTTTTTCGACCAGGATACCATGATCCACACTATCAAACGCTTTGGAGAAATCAGTGTAGATGGTATCTACTTCGTATCCTTCCTCCAAAGATCTAGGGACAGCCTCCCCAAAGATAAGTAGGTTTGTTGTGGTAGAATATTCTGATCGAAAACCATGCTGTCTATTAGTTAAGATAGAGTCTAAGTCATTACAAAGGTATTCTGTAACTATTTTTTCAAATATTTTAGGAATGGATAACAATAACGATATTGGACGATAGTTCTCTGCTACGTTTCTACTGCCTTTCTTTAAAAGTGGCGAAATAAGTGCCTAATATCTCAGTTCTGTTTACTCGTAGCATATCATGTTTTTACAATTAGCCCCTTAATTCCTAAAATAATAAAATACTACATATAGAGAGAACTGAATTACCTAAAATAAAGTTCAGGTGATGTAAATTCATTTACGCACTTATTTATTCATCATTTACATATCTTAAAAAGTGGCGAAATAAGTGCCTAATATCTCAGTTCTGTTAACTCGTGGCATATCATGTTTTTACAATTAGCTCCTTAATTCCTAAAATAATAAAATACTACATATAAAGAGAACTGAATTACCTAAAATAAAGTTCTCGTAATGTAATTTCATTTACGCACTTATTTATTCATCATTTACATATCTAATCAGTATATTTTGAACTTAATTTGAAATCAGGGTTTTAAACGCGTGGCGCATGAAGTAAAATTTCGAGTTTAGAAAAACCTGAAAATTTGGTTTGGTCGCTCCGCGAAACCAAATTTTCAGGTTTTTCTAAACTCGAAATTTTACTTCATGCTTAAACTGGGATTGGAAACACTCCTTAGAGGCTTCAAATTGAATTCAGTTTAGTACTTTTTATACAGTGATGGAAAAGTTATGAAAAGAAGTGTTTGCAATAAATTTTGTTATTAATTCACCTTTTTGTAATATTACTCTGTGATTTGTAAAATTACTCTGTTGTTAGGTAATAAATATTATTATTATTATTATAAATGAATAAATATGGTTAATTTTCATGTATTTACTTTATGCTATGTAGGTATATGCAGTAAAAATATATTTGTTGGACACTTTTGAAAATGACTGAATTCTTGAAAAATGTGATTTTTTTATAAAATGCCCGAAATGATGAATAAATAAGAAGTAAAACTGTTAAAAATCTTACAAATGGACAAATTTGCTTTATGATTTATAGGTATATGCAGTAAAAAAATCATTGTAGGACACTATTGAAAATTATTAAAATCTTGAAAAATATTATTTTTTATAAAATGCCCGAAATGATGAAGAAAAATGAAGTATAACTGTCGAAAATCTTAATAATGGACAAAATATGAGAATTACACGTGTAAATATTGTAATGTTATACAAATAATAAATGAAACATTAAACGCAACCAGCCCAGCCTATGTATACCGGGTGTTGACTTGGCGAACGCAACATAGGAAATCGCATGTTAATTTTAAAGTGTTCAAATATTAGCTTTCCTATTTAATTTCGAGACAAAATGTGTTTCACTTTTTTGTAGAGGGAAAAATTCTAAATTTATGAATGTTCACACTTAACACTTTACGTTTCTCTAAGTTAAAATTATTAAGAAAAAGTAATGTGATTTTATTAAAATAATGACATACCATGGAATTGATACAACAATTGCGGATATTCCCTGTTTTTTTTTTTCAAAGTTCAATTCAAAGCTTTAAACAAGTGTTTTCCACTCCCAGACTAAGCATGAAGTAAAATTTCGAGTTTAGAAAAGCCCCGTGTAAATTTGTCGAGGGTCGCGCAGCGACCCGAGACAAATTTTCTGGGCTTTTCTATACTCGAAGTTTTACTTCATGCGCCACACGTACAAAACAAAAATATTGTGAATTTATGAATATTTAAGCCACACTTGAAATCAGTGTATTATACGCGTGGTGCATGAAGTAAAATTTCGAGTTTCGAAAAGCCCAGAAAATTTACTTCATGCTTAGTCTGGGAGTGGAAAACACTCGTTTAAAGTATCAAATTGAAGTCTTAAAAATCAACGGATGTTAGAAAACCCACAGCTAAAATAATTAAGAAAAAGTAATGTGATTTTATAAAAATAATGACATACCTTGGAATTGATACAACAATTGCGGATATTACCTGTTATTTTTTTTAAATTCAATTTGAAGCTTTAAACAAGTGTTCTCCACTCCCAGACTAAGCATGAAGTAAAATTTCGAGTTTAGAAAAGCCCCGTGAAAATTTGTCGAGGGTCGCACAGCGACCCGAGACAAATTTTCTGGGCTTTTCTAAACTCGAAATTTTACTTTATGCGCCACGCGTATAAAACACTATAATATTGTCAAATTTATGTATATTCGAACTTCACTCAAAATCTGTGTTTTATACGCGTGGCGCATGAAGTAAAATTTCGAGTTTAGAAAAGCCCAAAAAATTTGTCTCGGGTCGCTGCGCGACCCTCGACAAATTTTCACGGGGCTTTTCTAAACTCGAAATTTTACTTCATGCTTAGTCTGGGTTAAAGCTTCAAATTAAACTCTTTTAAGAATCAACGAATGTCAGAAAATTTACAGCCAAAATAATTAAGAAAAAGTAATGTGATTTTATAAAAATAATCGCGCAGCGACCCGAGACAAATTTTCTGGGCTTTTCTAAACTCGAAATTTTACTGCATGCGCCACGCGTATAAAACACTATAATATTGTCAAATTTATGTATATTCGAACTTCACTTAAAATCTGTGTATTATATAAAATCAACGAATGTTAGAAAATCCACAGCTAAAATAATTAAGAAAAAGTAATGTGATTTTATAAAAATAATGACATACCATGGAATTGATACAACAATTGCGGATATTCCCTGTTTTTTTTCAAAGTTCAATTTGAAGCTTTAAACAAGTGTTTTCCACTCCCAGACTAAGCATGAAGTAAAATTTCGAGTTTAGAAAAGCCCTGTGAAAATTTGTCGAGGGTCGCGCAGCGACCCGAGACAAATTTTCTTGGCGTTTCTAAACTTGAAATTTTACATCATGCGCCACGCGTATAAAACACTATAATATTGTCAAATTTATGTTTATTCGAACTTCACTCAAAATCTGTGTTTTATACGCGTGGCGCATGAAGTAAAATTTCGAGTTTAGAAAAGCCCAGAAAATTTATCTCGGGTCGCTGCGCGACCCTCGACAAATTTTCACGGGGCTTTTCTAAACTCGAAATTTTACTTCATGCTTAGTCTGGGAGTGGAAAGCACTCATTTTAAGCTTCAAATTGAACTCTTTTAATAATCAACGAATGTCAGAAAATTCACAGCTTAAATAATTAAGAAATAGTAATGTGATTTTATAAAAATAATGACACCATGGAATTACAACAATTGCGGATATTCCATGTTATTTTTTAAGTTCAGTTTAAAGCTTTAAACAAGTGTTTTACACTCCCAGACTAAGCATGAAGTAATATTTCGAGTTTAGAAAAGCCCCGAGAAAATTTGTCGAGGGTCGCGCAGCGACCCGAGACAAATTTTCTGGGCTTTTCTAAACTTGAAATTTTACTTCATGCGCCACGCATATAAAACATTATAATACTGTGAAATTTATTTATGAACCTCACTTGAAATCAGTGTTTATACGCGTGGCGCATGAAGTAAAATTTCGAGTTTAGAAAAGCCCAGAAAAATTGTCTCGGGTCGCTGCGCGACCCTCGACAAATTTTCACGGGACTTTTCTAAACTCGAAATTTTACTTCATGCTTAGTCTGGGAGTGGAAAACACTCGTTTAAAGCTTCAAATTGAACTCTTTTAAAAATTTACGAATGCCAGAAAATGTACAGCTAAAATAAATAAGAAGAAGTAATGCGATTTTATCAAAATAATGACATACCATGGAATTAATACAACAATTGCGGATGTCAAAATAGCACAAGATATTGCTGTTACTTAATTACCGACAAAAAATCATAATTAAAAACCACTATATTAGGAGGATTTTTTCTTGTGTAGTGTAAATCATATCGAAAACATTTACTTTAATCAAGTGACTGCGATATCTTTTACCATTTTGGCATCCGCAATTGTTGTTTGAATTCCATGGCATGTCATAATTTTTATAAATTCACATTACTTTTTATTAATTATTTTAAGTTAGAGAAACGTAAAGTGATAAACGTTAACGTTAAACGTTGAATGAATTCAGAATTTTTCCCTGTACAAAAATGGTAAATACATTTTGTTTCTAAAATAAATAGGGGAGCCAAATTTCAACATTTCAAAAGTTACATGGGATTTCCTATGTTGCGTCCGCCAAGTCAACACCAGGTATGCTATTTTTATTATAAGTTCTAAAGTTCCTGAAGACGCAACAACGTTGCGAAACAATTGTCGCGAAATATGCAATAAATGGTTTAAAATCATTGTGTTTTATTTAAGTATTGTGACGGTATGATTTTTAATTACTTTAATGTTTCGTATGTTATTGTTTGAGAAGGCTGCCTTAGAAAATCTGAAAAATAAATTATTAAAAAATAAAACAAAAAGTGTGAGCGGTGAACTTGGTACGATCACGATCACGAGCTGTACTGTTTGTTGGTATTACGATATCATAGACTACATAAAGGGTTCTTGCTAGACCTAAGTTCAAAGATTACCGTTGAATATAATGTTAATACTGCTGAAACTCTTCAACTCCTCGTCTTGCCTTCACTGCTGAAACTCTTCAACTTCTCATCTGGCCGTTAGTGCGGTGGTTGGTTTCTGCGGGTCACAGGTCCGTGCTTGAAGAGTATTGCTAAGAGAAAATCAAGAACATATCCGTGCTTGAAGAAAAAATCAAGAAATTGAACCGTAATTAATTAGTCTTCAACCGCAATCCCAAGTGGAAGATACTGCTATAATTATTCTTGCCCAGGATACAGATAAGCCCCAAGAAACTTTTATATTGTGTTTATTTTTCAAATTGAATTATTCATATTTAATCAACCTCTTTAGTTTATAAATAATGTAATCTTCAGTGCACTCGAGAATTAGGTCATGTAGCATTACAATTCGCTAACTTTTAATATTAACTCACAATTTGGAAAATAAAAATTAACCTAAAATTCAATTTATAACAAATTCTTATCTTAGTTGTTATTTCGTAATTTAAACAATTAAGATTACTCAGATGTTCCTGTAAATTACGTGGCGCCCAAAACATAAATAAAAAAAAACAGATCCCACCCTTCGTACTGAGTGAGCTGGACCAGGAACAATTAGCTAAATTCTTACTAACAGATTTCTCTTACAATTTCTGTCATTCGACTTATCAAATTCATAAAACTGCGCGAAGCGTAAATAATCTTATCAATAACGCAAAAATTCGTTTTGTTAGGAAAGCAATCACCGTTGCGGGCAATCCGGGGGCCGCAAATTAAATTCGCTCTTAAAAATTACGCCCCGGCTCGTCCGGCAATTTGCATGCCGGAATCGAAATCGAATTCAGAACGCGACGCACCGTGAAATTGCGACGATATTTCAAGGTACCAATCACGCAGGGGGTAAGTAAGAGCGGCGGAGAGGGGTATTTATTAAAATCCAATTTCATCCCTTCGATCACGACCCGGTAATGAATTTAATATTTATCGAGCTCATTGGCATGCATGGTTAAATATAAATTACCGCCCGGAGGGATGCGTATTAATAAGTGATAAATTTAATTTGTGTTTAATTGATTGTTATAATATTAATGCCAAGAATATTAAATGTTAGGTAAGAGAAAAAATGAAATATTTCAATTATGTATTAGGGTTGTAGTAGGGTTTTGAATTAGGGATTCATAGAATCATATTAAATGCGAAAAAGTACAGACCTACCCAGCTCTGTATCTTAGAAAAAAAAAAGTATTCGAATCACGCACCCAAATCCTTTTTTTGAGGATTCTACCCTGCTATGTACTTTTTTATAATGTTTTTAGCTTTTAAAGCATTGTTTCATAACCTTTTTTTGACCATGCCCTACTATATATATTTTTAGTTAGTATATTTAAAAAAAAACTGTATTTTTCTCTGGAAATGGAATTTATTCTGTGGAGAAATAAATGATTATTTTTATTATTATTATTATATAAATTCAAATATTTGAAATAAAACAACGCAGTTGGGAGGGTTTCACTTTTATTGTTGAACACTGCGCAGTGTTCAATAATAAAAGTGAAACCCTCTCAACTGCGTTGTTTTATTTCAAATAGTATTATGGAGTTTCATCATGTATCCGCCTCATCAATTAAATATTTTAATTCAAATATTTCCATGACCCCTATGTACATAATTTTTAATATTTATAATAATATATAAAATTACGAAAAACTATTCGTGAAAACGCAAACAATGTCTTAATTAATAAGACAACTTAAGACGATAAATATCTATTGAAACAACTACTTCCGTGTAAATACACCTCCGGATATTGAATTATACAATGAAATATTTAAAATCTTATTTAATTTGATTTGATACAACGCTCTATTAAAGTATATGTAGCGTTTAGGTCAAATTCTCTTCAAACCAACTAACAAATACAAATTTAAAATGAAAGGAGATATAACAAAAAAATTAGAAGTGAAAGGACTTGGATTAAAACTAATGTCTTAGGCTTATTTTCTCAAATTCAAATAGTTTTGAATTTGAATTTATCTTGTTTTAATATTTACCTAAAAAAAAACCCAAACGTGTTTCATCCGATACACAAGACAAATACCGATTACAATTACAATTACATTGTCAAGATACAATAACCAACGAGGCAGATACATGATAAAACTCTAGGAAGCTACGTCCAGTTTGTCAAACGTATACCTTGGGGCAATCCCACATTCCAACAGAACTCGTGGTTTTATTTGATTTGTCTTGTGAATTATTGATGAATTTATTCTTTTAGCTTAATTCCTCCTTCAGAACAAATAAGTCTCAATATATACATCAATAATTGAGAAGACAAAAATACATCATTTTTGTTACTCGGCATGTAAAGAAAATTACTAAGTCACATAAGGTGTAACAGAGAAAATATTTAAGGCCCTTTAAAATTGTGTATACATTTGGAGTACGACTTTATCCTTTTTAATTATTTTGCGTCTTTAAGTGGACTTTTGGCGATAATAAAAGGTAATTAGCTATTACTAAACTTTTGAATAAATCAGTTTTTTCCATTTAAAGTAAATAATTTTTAATATTTGATTGACGAGGCGGATACATGATAAAACTCTAAGAAGCTACATCCAGTTTGTCCAACGTATACCTTGGGGCAATCCCCACATTCCAACAAGTATATGCCAGAGTTTGTGGTTTTAATAGATTAGTCTTGTGAATTATTGATGAATTTATTCTTTTAATTTAATTCCTTCTTCAGAATAAACAATTCTTAATAAATACAGCAATAATTCAGAAGACAAGAATACATAATTTTTGTTACTCGGCATGTAAAGAAAATTACTTTAGATCACATGAATTGTAACAGAGAAAATGTGAAGCCCTTCAATATTGTGTATAAATTTGGACTGCGACTTTATCCTTTTTATTTATTTTGCATCTTAGGTTGCACTTTTAGCGATAATAAAAGGTAATTAGCTATTACTAAACTTTTGAATAAATCAGTGTTTTCCATTTAAAGTACATCATTTTTAATATTTAATTGACGAGGCGGATACATGATAAAACTTTGGGAAACTACATCCAGTTTGTCCAACGTACACCTTAATCCCCACATTCCAACAAGTATATGCCAGAGCTTGTTGTTTTAATAGATTTGTCTTGTGAATTATTGATGAATTTATTCTTTTAATTTAATTCCTTTTTCAGGCATTCGTCGATTTTATAATAGAGTTCAATTTGAAGTTTTCAACGAGTGTTTCCACTCCCAGACTAAGCATGAAGTAAAATTTTGAGTTTAGAAAAGCCCCGCGTAGAAAATTTGTCTCGGGGCGCGCAGCGACCCGAGACAAATTTTCACGGGGCTTTTCTAAACTCGAAATTTTACTTCATGCGCCACGCGTACAAGACACTGATTTAAAGTGAAGTTCAAAAACACACAAATACATCTTTAATCAGAGTAACACAGATATTTAGTCTGTAATCCCCGATGTTCAGTGCTAATAATAAATAATTAGGTTTTGAATATTTTTGTTAAAACAACTGAAAACGATATTTATAAGTTAATGGTTGTAATAAATAAATCAAATTTATTCTTAAAGGATTTGTATTCGTGATTCGAAAAAACAGGATTCGAATCATATTTATCTCTTACGAATCCTTCATTCAAGTATTTGTAATTCGAATCATATTAGGTGATTCGGATTCGTGATTGGAATCCTTTTCACGAGGATTCGTCCCAGCTCTGGGATATATGTATACTTAAATGAAAAACTAGAAGGGCCAGTTGCATCAAACACGTTGAACTGGTTTAACTCTAAACTCTAGTTTAAAGTGACATTAGAACAATGAGAACTGTTATCTTAAACGCGAGTTCCACTTGAGCTTAAGTTCAACTTTTATGGTGCAACTGAGCCCAAGTAGAAAACTAGAATATAATCCCAACTTTAAAAACATTTTATAATTAAATTATAGAACCACAAACAAATGACAACTTTGCTATTAACAATTACCGTTTAATAAAATCATTAAAATTGCATTCGCTACATGTGCATGCGCGTTTATTAAATTTAATGCGCGCCAAAACTAAACTAAAAAAAAATACACAAAATGTCTGTGGGTCCGCATTCGACCGTCGGTCGTCGTTTGTTTGACGTCCCGCCCGAATATGTAATTAATTTAATGTGTGCGCATAAATAATTCCGCACTGAATTTATTACACACCCGTTGTTACAGTTAACAAATTTGAAGGGCGTCACTTCAATGCCCCTCTACATGCGAAATTCATAAACCAAAACACGCGAACGTTAATTTTTTGCATACACGGTAATTACATTAAAATTAATTAACCTCCTTGTTTAACAAACTGCATTTTAAATCAGGGGTGTCCAACCCGCAGACAAAGGTAAGTGTGAATGCGGCACAAGCGCAAATTGCCAAATTGTTTGTTTAAGAGTTTTACACCCCAGGCTTAAATTATAATAATTTACATTTTAAGAGCGACCAAGCCAAATTTTCAGGCTTTTCTAAACTCAAAATTTTACTTCATGCTCCAATCGTGGAAAACACTAAACTATTTTAAAGTTCAAAAACACATAACTGAATTTTTAACTAGAATAACATTGAATAAAATATTTAGTCTGATATCAACGATTTTTATTGTTAATATTTAATGTTTGTTTTTTTCCCTCTTCACTTATTGTAAGTGAAAATATGTGAACCGTTTTTTTTGCTAGTCATTTATTGTAGCCCAAGGCAATTCGGCTTTAGCAAATCCAGCCCTGCGAAGGTAAAAGGTTTTATTTGTCTCTCATTTGTAAACGTCAATTTATCAATAGACAGTATTAAACCAGTAAGGTTATGTTTTCAAGCTACTGACTTGTAAAATTTTAACAAGTCAGTATACTAACTTGTTAAAATTTAAGTTAGTACTGGAATAGTAATTTATAGTTTTTCGGAGGCACGCTCATGTTAAACGAATTGCGAAATAATTTAATTTGATTTAATCAAATAAACAACATAAGTATCCACGGAAATGTTTCATAACTTACTACATATTTTTTTGTAATTCCAATTTGATTAAATTTACCAAATAATTGTATTTTAATTAATTACAAATGATTGACAAATAAAATATACAACAATATACGCAAGTAAACGGTTTTTACTGGCTCCAGAAGGTGACTGGCTCGTCTAGCGAGCAGTCATATCCTTCTGTCCGCCAGTAAAAACCGTTTTAACAATGCTAATAATGTTAAATACTATTACACCCCTGTTTTAAATTAAAAAATTATAATAATTTACATATTTTGAAAAATGGATACTTAATTTAACAAAAGCTTTCAACAATATTTCCTCAATTCCTATTTTTTGTGTGGGTGGGAAGAATAAAAGTCAATAGTTACTTAGATGGTGAGCGATAAATCCAATCAGTCCCGGTGTTGGCGTGACACTCTGCCGTCGGTTAAATGAAACACAGTGCACTTAGGGACGTCGAGGGTGTGTGAAAAAGTGTGTCTGGTCTGAAGACATTAAATCGCCCCCAATAAAAATAATGCCGTCACTACACTAAGCGACACGCCGATAAAAACCCTTTGATTGCCAATTTCGCCCCTCCGCTAAATGGACAATTACATTTGATCGTTATGTTTACAAGCACAAGACATTATCAATACTTCTTAACAAGAAAATTGCTACATTGTATTACTTTGAATTTGGATTCTATTTTAACATTATTCTAACTATTTGAAATGTATTTAATATTCTCACAGTTTTAAAGAGAGTTTAGAGAAGGTATGGCTTCAAGACCTTTTTAGAATCATAAACATATACAAATGTACAAGATTGTTGCGCACTAACAATTGAAAGGGTAAAAGGAAAAACCAAATGAGTCCAAATAGTCCCGAAAATAGTTTTTGGCGCCATTGTATAGTTTAGACCTAGTATTTTTACGTAGGCAAACTTAACGGGAAACAAACAAATAGGTCACCAGTTATTCACAACGCAAAAAACAAACAACCTATGAAACATAGAGAGTTTTGAGTTTTAATTTTGTTCCCTTGTAAAATTTCAAAATTGGGTTCTTTCCCGTAACCCTTCAATTGTCTTGGCAAATGTCACTTTAGTTGATTTTCTGGCAATTTTGACTTAAACATAGGATTCCTAAGCAACGACTGAAACGACTATAGTCGCGCGGCTCTAATCGCTTGGTCGGATTCCTCTGCAACGACTATTACTTCAATTTCTATGAGATTGATATTAATAATAGACTTTCTTTAGATTAAAAATATTGTAAGAAATGATATTTTTAATTATGCAATTAATTAAAACATCAAATAAGAGATGATGATAAACTGAGTTTATTTAATTTAAGGGGGTATTACCACTAGGACAGCGTTTTTTTTTTACGGTTTTTCAGAATTTTTATTTTTGGGAAATTTAATACATGCGATCTTGCGGTTTCTTGCAACTTGTTTATACATTCATAAACTATAAAAAATGAATTTTAATTATTTTCAATCGTCCGGCTAAATCTCTAAATCTGGCCTCAAATAAGGCCGTGTCCGCCGTGTTTTTCTTCATGGCCGGAAAGATTTTTTCGATTCTGTGATTTGAAACGAAAAATAAAGTAGTAGTCATTAATTTGTATTAAATTATCTGGAGTTTGAACCACCGACAATAAAAAATCTCGATAAATAACAAAATGGAGGCCATACGAAAAAAGTGGTCGCTTTTTGCCCCCCTTTTTCTGACTTTAAGGCTCTATGAAAAATATAAAATGTTAATATATTTGAATGACGGTGGTTCAAACTCCAGAGGAAAATGTGGAGAACCGAACACTAAAAGCTCAAGTCGATCCGTTTCATAGTTTGAAAAGAAAGTTTCCGGAGAGCGAAAAAAAAGTGGTTTCGAGAAAAACGCGTTTAAAGTTTTGACACAAGTTTTAACTATTTTTGGAGATTTTTGGCTTTAGTCAGCTATGCCAGCTCCGTACACTAGGCCCTCCTCTTCCTCTAAAAACTGGGTTTGAATGATTTACTCCTGCCAGCGTTGTTGGATGGCCTTATGAGTTGCTGGAGTCAGGCAAAATTCGTCCCACATCTCGCGCTCCGCGTCGGTCCGCACCGGAAAGCCTTGGCTTGCAGGCCGATATGGATTCCCAGTGTCTCTATCGTCTTAAAAACTGCCGAGTATCCGTCGTTGAAAATGCTGGTAGCTATGAAAGACGCGATAGCGACGGTTTTTGCACCACAGTTGAGGTGCTTCGAAGCTAGCTTCCAGACACAAGCATTGAAACTTTCGTTTGTTCTGCGTATTTCCACCCAGCCACCTACTATCAAATATCAATACATGCAAAAAAAAAATCAATTTTTTAAAACTTCCGAATGGTAATACCCCCTTAAGAAAAATAAGTTTTTATTTCTTAATTTTATTCGGTTTGCCTTCATTAGACTACCAATTTGATAGAAACAATATATGTTGTAAGAAATATATTTTTTATCAATGTAATAATTTTAAAATGATGAAATAAACTCAATTTATGTTAAAAGCCGCGCGGCTCTTACGACTATACTGCTCTCTGTACCAGTACAGTCGTACGACTCGAGTCGCCGATATAGAGTCGTTACAGTCGCGCGGCTACAGTCGCGTCTTAGGAAAGGCTTCCATTTCTTTACATGCAAAGCAGTCAGGCGCGGCTCGAGTCGCGCGGCTCGAGTCGTTTCAGTCGTCCCTTAGGAATCCAACTCTTCATTACATTACAACTTATTTTTCTAGCGAGCTGTAAAGTTGGAATTCGTTTCATTTAATACAAACGCACAACGACTCGAGTCGCCGATATAGAGTCGTTACAGTCGCGCGGCTACAGTCGCGTCTTAGGAAAGGCTTCCATTTCTTAAATGCAAAGCAGTCAGGCACGGCTCGAGTCGCGCGGCTTGAGTCGTTTCAGTCGTCCCTTAGGAATCCAACTCTTCATTACGTTTCAACTTATTTTTCTAGCGAGCTGTAACGTTGGAATTCGTTTCATTTAATACAAACGCACAACAACTTTTCCCATTAATTTCACTACACGACGTAAAGAAAACGAAAACAAAAAAAAACCTCAACAGTGACATTAATACGACACACTTACCTGTAGGCACTCAAAAGCTCATCAGACTGTAAAATAACCCAACGCAAAAAGCGACGTTTTCAACAATACCGAAACGCGCACTTTTCAACAACACGAAACGCAAGAAAACCTGGGACGTAATCAAGTTGCGTACATTCCGTAATTCTCACGATTAAACGGCAGACTGAAAAGAGAAATAAAGCAGAGGTTTTTTTTAACGTCTCGCGACCGTGTTTTCACATTTAAGATTCTCGTTAGACTCGCGAAGAGAATATTAAAAGTTTCGCAATTATTATAACTGGTGTTATTGCTCGGGGGTTGTAAAGAAAATTTAACACCTGCCGAGATTAAGACAAGTTTGCGCAGTGTTTTGCGGGATTGTAAAACAACGTGTAAATGCTTGAGGAGTTATTAATAAAAATTAATGCTTTAAAACAGTGATTTCCAAGGTGGGGCCCACGCCTCATTTTTAGTTGTAAGAGAGAACTTGAATTTTGATAGAATAGCTGTTACCAAATGCATGAAAATCGACCTAATATATTTATTTCTGCGTTGATTCAAAAATGTTTATAACTAAATAGTAAATTTTGAACTATACATGAAATCAGTGATTTATACGCGTGGCGCATGAAGTAAAATTTCGAGTTTAGAAAAGCCTGAATTTGGATTTGGACGCTTCGCGTCCAAATCCAAATGTTTGGGCTTTTCTAAGCTCGAAGTTTTACTTCAAGCCAGAGCTGGGACGAATCCTTATAAAAAGGATTCGAATGACGAATCCGAATCACCTAATATGATTCGAATCACGAATACTGGAATAAAGGATTCGTAAGAGATTAATATGATTCGAATCAAAGATTCGAATCCTGTTTTTTCGAATCACGAATACAAATCCTTTAAGAATAAATTTGATTTTATTATTTTTTTACAACCATTATTATATAAATATCGTTACCAGTTGTTTTAACAAAAATATTCAAAACCTAATTATTCATTATTAACACTGAACATCGTTGATAACAGACTAAATATCTGACTCCCTGTTACTCTGATTAAAGATGTATTTGTGTGTTTCTAAACTTCACTTCAAATCAGTGTTCTGTACGCGTGGCGCATGAAGTAAAATTTCGAGTTTAGAAAAGCCCGAAAATTTGTCTCGGGTCGCTGCGCGACCCTCTACAAATTTTCACGGGGCTTTTCTAAACTCGAAATTTTACTTCATGCTTAGTCTGGGAGTGGAAAACTCTCGTTTGAAGCTTCAAATTGAACTTTAAAAAAAAAAACGAGGAAGATCTAAAGATTTACAGAAAATAGGCTGAATTTGGAATACGTATACTTAAAAGAAATACTCACTGTATCTGTTTGCTCCGAAGAAATATGAATAATTATAAACCATAATGAAGATAACAATTAATTCTCAAAAAACACTCGTTAATTAATATTATACACAATTGGCGTTTGTTAAAGAATGGCGGCGACAAAGAAAAAACATGTATTTTTAATCTTCTAGTAGAAATGCTTTTTATGTTAAAAGAAGTACATTATCTATCTTTCAGCTAGTAGTACAAGTTCTTTCTGCTAGCAGCAATCGTCCTTTTAGTAGTAGATGAAACAACTACTATTTTGTTCCTTCTACTATTACTAGGACTTTCTGCAACTAGTTGTAGTACAGGCTCCATCTACTGGTGGCAAGACATGATAAGCCAGAATCATCTGAACTAGACGCTCTGTTAATAGCAGTAGTTCTTTCTGCTGTAGTAATTCTTTTAGCTAGTAGCAGTTGTTCCCAAGACCATAGCCGGAGGAGGGGGAGATGTGGGGGTTCAAACCCCCCCTGAAATTGTGTTTTTCGCTATAAAAAAACGACTGCTAGGTCTTTCTGCTACTAGTAGTAGTACATGCTCCACCTGCCGGTGGCAAGATTTGAAGGTAGACCTATCTGAACCAGATGCCTTGTCTGCCAATTGCGGCAGTTGTTTCTGCTAGTAGAAATAGCGTGTTCTGCTAAACAGTGAACGTTTCTATCAGTAGTAGTATTTATTTCAGCTAGTAGTACAATTTCTTTGTGCTAGTAGCGTTTGTCCTTTCAGTAGTAGAAAGAACAACTACTATTTTGTTACTTCTACTAATACTACGAGTAGGTCTTTCTACTACTAGTACGGACGGAACCTGTACTACAGGTTCCGTCTGCTGATGGTGAAACATCTGAAGCTAGAACCATCTGAACTAGAAGCTCCGTCAATAGCGGTAGTTCGTTCTGCTGTAGTAATTCTTTTAGCTAGTAGCACTTGTTCTCAAGACCGTAGCCGGAGGAGGGGGGGATGTGGGGGTTCAAACCCCCCCTGAAATTTTCAAAATGATAAATTTTTGTATGTAAAAGCGAGACTGTAAGAGCAAAAACAATATTTTTCCTTAAGCCCCCCCACAAAATGTTTATAACCCCCTCCGATTTTTTTTCTGGCTGCGGCCTTGGTCCTTCTTTCAGCTTAATAGTAGTTTTTTATTCTACTACCACTAGTTTTTTATTCTACTACCACTAGTTTTTCTGTTACTAGTAGTAGGAATAGTACAGGCTCCGTCTGCGGAACTAGAAGCTCTGTCTGCTAATAGCGGCAGTTCTTTCTGCTAGTAGACAAATCGTTTTTAACTGAAAAAAAGTAAACGTTACATTTTTTAGTAGTAATTCTTTCGGCTAATAGTACCTAGTAGTACCAGTACAGGCCTCGTCTTCTGGTAGCAAGATATCTGAAGCTACAACCATCTGAGCTAGAAACTCTGGCTGGTAATAGTGCTAGTTGTTTCTGCTAGTAGAAATAGTGTTTTCCGCAAAACAGCCTATTTTCTGTAAATCTTTAGATATTCCTTGTTTTTTTATTAACTTCAATTCGAAGCTTTAAACGAGTGTTTTCCACTCCCAGACTAAGCATGAAGTAAAATTTCGAGTTTAGAAAAGCCCCGTGAAAATTTGTCGAGGGTCGCGCAGCGACCCGAGACAAATTTTCTGGGCTTTTCTAAACTCGAAATTTTACTTCATGCGCCACGCGTATAAAACATTGATTTAACGAGAAATTTAAAAACACACAAAAGACATTTTTCATCTTAATCCTCACAATTAATTCGAATTATTCTTGACGATTCAAATCCTTTTGTAAGTATTCGAATCCTTTTATAAATATTCGAATCCTTCTATAAATATTCGAATCCTTTTATAAGGATTCGAATCACCCATGTATGGATTTGATTACGAATCCTCTTAAAAAAAACGGAACGAATACGGATCACGAATCCAGTTGAACTAAAGTATTCAAATGCCTCTTTTGAATCCTCTAAAAGGATTCGAATCCAGGATTTGAATCCTGAATGATTCGAATCCTGCCCAGCTCTGCTTCAAACTTAATCTGGAAGTAGTAAACACTCGATAGAAGTAATTTTCACATGTAATACCACTAGTTGTTTGAAATTTTCGGAAAGGCATTGTTTTTTTAACGAAAGCTCAGTTGCCTAGCAATAGAACGAGATGAATCTGTCTCTGAAAAATGCACGAGCTCGTAGAGCAAGTGACTTTTTCTGACAGTTTCATCGAGTTGAATTGTTCAACCCATAAAGCGCCATTGATGCATACACGCAACATTATAATTTTTTTGTTAGTTAAATTACTAAGTAAGTAAATTTTATATAATATTTTATTTGATCTCACTTGAAAATGCATGAAGAAAAATGTAAATATTTTGTTATTTAAAAATTACGATTATTACTCATTTAAACAAAATATTGTCAATGTATTTCTAACATCACAATATTTCAGTGTTCTATACGTAAAATTTCGAGTTGAAAAAGGCCTGAAAATTTGGTTTGGCCGCTCCGCTTCGCGGTGCGACCAAACCAAATTTTCAGGCTTTTCTAAACTCGAAATTTTACTTCATACTTAGTCTGGGAGTGGAAACACTCGTTCTAAACTTTATATTGCACGTTTTAATATAAAATCGACGAATGCCTGAAAATTGACTGCTCATTACCTCATCCATAGAAATTATAAAAAGAAGTACAGAATTTTACCTAAAATCAAATTTGAGAGTTAACTCTATAATTGCTCGGCCGTTAATGGATTAAGGCAACTGAGCTTGAGAACAAAGTCTTTCTCAACGAAAATTGATTATTTAATGAAATTAAATAACAAAAAAATCATTTATTGACAACGTTTACATAAGAGCAATTAAAATAATTGCAGTTTAATGTTGTAATATTATGAAAACATTGTTTCTCGGAAATATTCGAGGAAGAATCTAAAACTTTTGTCTCACTTGAACTGGAAGATTCTTACATTGCATTTAATATGTTTTTGTAATAACACTAATCTAAATTTAAATAGGGCTTTACTGATTCTGTTGAATTATATCCTGTAATTTTAGTAATTTACACAGATTTTTCAAAAGCTTTCGACCGTGTATCGCATGCAATTTTGTTGAGTAAATTGGGGAATTATGGCTTTGGAACTGCAGTTTTAAATTGGCTTTCGAGCTTTCTGACGGAACGAACACAATTTGTTAAAATTAAGAACTTTATATCACGAACAATAAAAGTATCATCTGGTGTCCCTCAGGGATCGCACTGCGGACCAATCCTATTTTTGTTGTTCATTAATGATATAGGTAGTTATATCAAAAATAGTAAGTTCTTGCTTTTTGCTGTTGATTTTAAACTTTTTCGAACTGTTTCTTCAATTGACGATATACATTTTCTGCAACAAGATATTAATCACTTAAGTGAATGGTGTGCAGACAACGATCTTTCATTAAACTATAGCAAATGTTCAGTCATGTCATTTTGCAGAAGTAAGAACCCTATACTACATAATTATATCCTAAATAACTGTATTCAATCTCGTGTTGGTTCCGTTAGAGATCCTGGAGTGATTTTTGATACGATGCTCACATTTATGAATCACATAAACCATATTACAAATTTAGCTCTACAATCACTTGGATTTATAAAACGTTTTGCCTACAAATTTTCTATTAACACTAAACGAACATTGTATTTGTTATTAGTAAGATCTAAACTAGAATATGCGTCGAATATTTGGTCGCCATATTATAAAAATTCTGTGAACAGCATTGAAAGAGTACATAACAAATTTTTATTAAATATTTCATTCACTCTGGGCATATCTCGCGTTAATTACAGCAGATCACAAATGTTAGCACTTTTAAATTTAAAATCACTCCATGAAAGAAGGATTTATTTGGATTTATGTCTCTGGTTTATGCGATTGTGTTGAGCTTCTTAACATGATTAATTTTAGTATCCCTATCAATACTAGATCCAAACTAACTTTTAGAATTAAAATGTTTAAATCAAATTATGGGAACAATGAACTACTTTCTAGAATGTGTCGATATTGGAACAAAATATGTGATAGTAGAAACATTTGTATCTTTGGTGACACATTTAATAAATTCAAAAAATTATTATTAAATACTGATGTATACGTCTGTTTATAATGTTATGTATTCTTATTATTTTTTTTAGATTTAGATTCATATGAATGTATTGTTATGTATTTCTTTTTTGTTCACTGCCTATATTTGTATCTATTTTCTATTTGTTTTTTTGTATCATTAAGTATCATGAATTAAATTTATATTGTATTATTGTAAAATGGTGATAAGCCGTCAATAAAGTAAATTACATTAAATTTGTTGTTCGCCCATTTCTGGCTTAGCTAAGATACAAACTGCAACCGCACGGTTCGAATGATTAGTGATCTTCCACGTGGTTGTATCAATCCCAATCTCGGCAGCTTAAAGTTGCGTTCATTTTTTAATAGTATTGAGGCCAAAGGGACAATTTTTGTGCCATTTTCCCCGATAGTTTCTACAAAGGATTTGACGTCAGGAAAAATTCGTCAGTTTAGATATCTGAGATTGATAAGACGAATTTGGAAAGACCTCTGCGATAGCAAATGTTTTCACAGAAAGACCATAATGACAACCAATCAAAATCCGTTATTTAGATTTGAATTAAATAATCACATGTAATACCACTAGTTGTGTGAATTTTTCGGAAAGACTTTGTTTTAACGAAAGCTCAGTTGTCTAACAATGGATGAAACTGTCTCTGAAAAAGGAACGAGCCTCTAGAGCGAGTGACTTTTTCTGACAGTTTCATCAAGTTGAATTGCTTAAGACAACTAAGCTTGAGTGTATAAAAACAAAGTCTTTCTCGGCAAAATTTTCAAACAACAAGTGTTATTTGAATGATTATTTAATTAAATTGAATAACAAAAACCGTCTTTTTGCTTATGTTATATGCCCTTAATTTTAAAATACTTGCCAGATCTGCCAATTAATGTCAATTCGTAGTTATGGATGTTCCAAAGGATATGAATTGTTTCCAGACATACTTATGGTTTTTAACTGTGTTTGTTGCAATTGTTTTCTTTGAAAATTCATCAATTTCGATCTGTGTTACTTCCGAAGCGATTCATAATAAAATTAATGATTAAATATGACAGGTGACAGATTTACATACGCGATAAAAAAATCGATAAGACGAATTTGGAAAGACGATTTTGGAAAGACTACTGCGATAGCGAATGTTTTCACGGAAACACCGTAATGACAATAACATCATTGTCAATCACAATCCGTTATTTAGATTTTAATTAAATAATTAATTTAATTCAGCAGATGAAATACATTTTCACAAACCTAAACAAAAACAGTGTAACGTAACTTATAAATTACTTTAAATTTAGTTAGAGTAAAGTTAGAACACATGAAAACGCGATGTTGCCACGAACAAAACTTTAATATTGGCTGAAAATTACAGAAAACCCAAACGATATATAAATTTTCTGACGGGTAATTATTTAATTTATTTATTTATTTATTCATACAAAAACCCAACAGACAAAGTCCAGTTACAGGGTTTACATTTATCTACAATACAAGTAACATGGTTATGCAGATCAACATACAGATACACAATTTTATAAATTTTATTAAAACGCGCGCTATCAATACACATGTACAGTAATATTATATATTGACACTATGTTACAGGTCTCAGACATGTTAAGAGGTCGTATTTAAATTTCGCAAAGCTCTGAGCAAATATATCATTATTTCTGCAAAAATCGTTATATGTACGAGATAATCTAATGATAGGTGAGTTAAGATAATAATTACAACGTGTGGTACAATAATTGAAGGTCTCACTGTCACGAGCGGAGGAACGTGGAATCTTTAAATTAAATAGTCGCAAAATCCGCTGATCGTCTACATAGCCATGTATAATCTTGTAAAGAAAACACAAACCTATATAAATGTGTACATTTTTTATTGATATAAAATCAAATTCGTTTAACAACTCCTCATAGGGAACGTCGAACCTATATACTCTATGTCTAACGAAATACAAGTAACGTAGGAATTTCTTTTGAATTCCCTCAATAATGTTGATATATTTAGAATACATAGGAGACCAAACAATTGCACACTATGACAATTTACTCAGAATAAACGTACGAAATAATAAGCTAATTGCTTTAACATTATTAAACGATTTGCAATTTCGTAAAATAAAACCCAACAAACGGTTGCAATCTCTTGAAATCTGTTCTACATGTTTATTAAAAGTCAACTTTGAATCAAAATATACTCCCAGGTCCTTAACTTCTGAGCATTTTTGCAATGGTGTTCCATTAAGCAAGTAGGAATAAGGAATTAAGTTAGATTTTCTGCTGTACGTGACAAGAAAACTCTTTTTTATGTTGAGCGATAGTTTGTTAATGACACACCATTGCGCAAACACATCGATGTCCCGTTGGAGATGAGAACAATCATCACTGTTTTCAACGACACTATATATTTTAATATCATCCGCATATAATAGCACGTTACACTTCAATTTTATGCACACGTCGTCCATGAAAAGTAAAAAAAGGAGAGGTCCTAGATTACTCCCTTGTGGTACACCACTAGAGGCCACGTAGCGTTCCGAAAAATGACCATCGACTTCAACGATTTGACCACGATTATGTAAATATGAGGTCAGTACAGAGATTATATTGTTGTTTAAACCATGTTTCGTGAGTTTTGATATCAATAAGGCATGATCTAACCTGTCGAAAGCCTTCGTTAAATCCCCATAGAATACATCAACCTGTTTGTTATTGTCCATCGCCTGAGCTATATCCTGTGTTATATTGATGAGGTTCGTTGTAGTGGATCTACGTCCAACAAATCCATGCTGCTTTATTGACAAATGAGGACTTACTTGAGTGTATATATGCTTGTACAGGATGGACTCAAACACCTTTGAAAGGTTACTCAGAATAGCTATCGGGCGGTAGTTTTCAGTAGATTTATTAGACCCAGATTTTAAGACGGGGCATACCCTAACCTCCTTCCACTTCTCCGGAAATATACCATTTTGCAAAATCAAGTTGTATATATAGGTGAGTGGTTCGCAGATTACTGACGCCGAATCCTTTAGGATAATGGCAGGAATCAAGTCTAATCCCTTCGTAAATTTGGACTTGAGTGACTTAAGCTGTTTGAGCACTTCCAGTGAATCCATGCGATAATCACCTAAACAGTGTTTACAGCTGTCCATGTCCAGCAGAGATTTATTTGAAGGTAGGTATGACCGACTGAAATAGTACGCAAAGCCGTTTACTATATCGCATGGGGTATTATTGATCGAATTGTCGTAGGTCATAGATCCTGGGATACGAGAGCTTTTTCTTTTAATGTTTATGTAATTCCATAATAGATTTGGTTCGTAAGAAAGTCGTTGTTGTGTACGCTCTATATATGCTGAATGAGCAGCTTCAATTTCACGTTTGCATAATCTGCGCGCTTCGTGATATTCCTCGCGATTTTTTACGGTACTTGATGATGTGTAACGTTTGCGAGCCTTATCTTTTAGTTTAATTTTTTTTATAACAGACTTATCAATCCATGGTGCGTAGGTGTTAGGAGACATTTTCTTAGAGAAAGGCACACTTTTATTAAATATGTTGTAAATGATTTTGTAAAATATATCACAAGCAATGTTAACATCCTTGCACAAATAAATTTCGGTCCAATCAGCTTCCACAATATCATTATACAACAACGGGAAATTTGCTTTTCTGAAATTGTATTTATATCCCATCGGCTCTAAATTTGTGTAGACAGTGTCAGGAAATGTTATTGAGAACGTTAAAGTAGGATGGTGGTTGTCCTCTGCTACCAATGGTGATGTGCATTGTTAAACGTCTTGTATAATATCCGAAGATGCAATAATTAAATCAAGAATTCTATTGCGTTTGTTAGTAATTCGGTTGTATTGCCTGAAGTCGTTATAATCTAGGAACGTATTCAATGCTACTAAATGGCTGGATGAAGATCCTTCCGCAAATCCGGGGATATTGAAATCGCCAATTATGATTATATTTTTTCCTGAAAATTGAAGCTCCAATCGTTCAAAAAGTATCAAATATTGTTCAGATGGCGTCGCTGGTTTTATATATACGCATACAAATATTACGGGTGCTTTACCAACCTTAACATTCACTATTACAATTTCGATACAATCAAGATTTTCCATATTAAAGGGAATCGACTCAGATGAAAATTCACTACTTAGTGCTACTAACACACCACCGCCTTTGCTGGTATCTCTATCAAAACGGTATACATTATAATTGATTGGAAATAATTCGGAATCATTGACATCACTGTGTAGCCAAGTCTCAGTTAAAAAGAAGAAATTGTAATTATTGCATAATACACTGTTATAAAACTCATTTAATTTACTGTTAAGACCACGAACGTTTTGATATACTGCATAAAAAATAGGTCGTTGCTGTTGGGTTGTTATTAGTTTTTTCTTTGAGGCGCACTTTTTTTAACTATTTTAGGTACATTGTCAAAAAATTTTAGCATCACATCTTCTCCCATTGCTTGTCGATCTTTGATCTCCTTGACCAATCTTGAGATTTCATCCCGTTGCATCGGGGTAGAATCAGGTTTAACACGTATGCTGTCGCCACATTTGTTTCTGTTCTTCATAATTATCCCTACCATATCCTTGTTTGAAAGAATAACTTTGATGGGCCGTGGACCATTCCCCTTCTTGCCTATGCAAAAACAATTTATCATAAGGACAGTGTTATCAATGCCTTGTAGAACGTTGTCAACTTTAGCGTAATCATTATCATCAGATGATGAGATATTGGATGTTGGTTCCGGAAAGTTAAACATTATTAAGTTTCTTTCACGTTGCTTTCTTTCATGCAATTCATTAAGAATTGTATCGGTTTTACCTTCTGATGATTAATGTAACTAAATTAATTGTTTTTGCATCTAAATTTAAAATTTTTAAATTTAATCAATTACATACTGAATTTTCTCTAAATGCCCAAATTAATATCTTTATAAATGGTACGATTTTTCAATAAACTTAATTTCAACCTCTAATTCTGTGTCAAACCAAACAATATATTTCAATGTTTTTTACTGATTATTTATTAAACATTATTCTGTTAAATATTTCGAATCATTCACAGTTGTTGTTAAACATTAAATTCAGTTTATTAAATTGTAACAGTTTGAAAACGAATTTAAATATATGCCGATATTTTTATTCTCCTTGTAGCGTTTTAATATAGGCAACTTTGTGTACTTCGACAATGAATCGTTCATACATCAATTATTGATTAATTGGGTTGGTACGAAATTGCGAAATGACATTTAATTCTCTTCGGGATTCATTTCATTACCATCTGTCAAACGTGCCAGACTTAATTAGCGATTGGATTTTATCAGATCGTCTTATATCACTATTATTGTGGCTCTGATTGATATATCCATTTTCATCGGGGAAACTTTGGATTAATTTGGGATATTATTGTGGCTGTTTCGTTAAGGATGTTCCCCTGTGATCACTCGTGAGAGGATTTTATATCGCTGAAGAGGTTTTGTCGGGCACATGGTTTTGTAGGGTATGTTGTCTTAGCTCAGGTAAGAGATTATTTTTCATCTAATCAGATTCAGTTATTGCATTGGGAGAATTGTCATTTATTCGTGTTTTATGCATTTGTTCGTGGCATATCGCTAATACCACCATTGATCCTTTTAGGAATATCTGTGTTGGACTAATTTATGGATAACAGGATATTTTTGGGATTTCACTGGAGTTTTTCCTTTTACTGTTTTGGATATGGTTCCGTTATTATTAGTTTGCTGTTGAGGGCTTGTTGCTGAACCGAATTTTATCTGTCGCCTACCCTTAAGGAATTTACTGCGAAGAACGCTTAAAGGAGCGGATTGTCTTGGAATAGGGAGTAGAAAGCATCCCTTTTTCTACGAGGACTGTTCTACATCAGTACCGGATAGTTACACAAGATAAGGCCATTCAGGGGTAAAATATTTACCATTACATTTGAATTTTGAGTTAAAGCATCCAATTTGCTCGCCTTAGTTATTGTGTGTTGAGTTTTATTCAAGTTTACTATACTTGAGGTTAATAATATAATATTTTATGTCAAGTAATACTATATATATCTCTTATTTAATTTTCCTACTTAAAGTTATAACGTTTTTCAATTTAAATATTTAAACTAATTTTTATTATTATTCTCACATTATTTTGCTGGTGTAATATAATGGTTCTACTGTATTAAAACTGTAAACCAAAAATGATCATTGATGGTATAATAAGATAATATTATATTCTGTGAGTTATATAGGTGGGCTCAACTTAACTTAAAGGTACATTAGTTGAGTATATTATTTTAAACGTTAATTTAGTATTTTTGAATTAAAGATATATTAGTTGGGTATGTGAATGTTTATTCAGTATTTTTGAATTATTGACTTGATTAGATTTGAGAGTTAACTGGAATATTTATTTATTTAAAGTGATATTCAAGGTAATGAAGTATTATAATTTGTTTTGATACATATTGAATGTTTATGTCTACGAACTCTCTCTCTCTCTCTAAATTATATTCGTCATACATATATATTTTTTTTTTCCTTATATTTTTCCATTGTTTTAATTTCATTTATAATAAAGAGTTTACTTTAGTTATAATTTAACTGACGATTTCTTTTCTTTATTTTGGACTTTCTGGACTTACTGGTCACTATAAAGGAAAATATTTAGTAACCGAATATTTTTATATTTAATAATTCTGAACCTGGGTCTCAACTATTTTCCTTTGTGGTTACTGGCGCCCAACAGAAAACATTTATTACATATATCCCACGACCAAACTCTCCGAACTGAGTTAGACAGGTTTAGGTAATCTATGCCAACAGGTGATCAGTAGTCTAGACTGAAAGTCAGTACAATTTTCCTTTTTCTCTTTTCTTTCAGAGAATACGTGGCAAAATAATCAATTTAAAGCTTTAAACGAGTGTTTTCCACTCCCAGACTAAGCATGAAGTAAAATTTCGAGTTTAGAAAAGCCTTTTCTAAACTCGAAATTTTACTTCATGCGCCACGCGTATACAACACTGATTTAAAATTAAGTTTTTTGCATTTTGAAATGCACTGAATACTAACCCAACTTTGATATTTTTTTAAAATTAGATGTTTTCTTTCCTATCCATGCCGTAAACCTTCAGATATTCATTGTTTTCTTGTAAACAAACTTCGATTCCCTGTAGTCCTTCGGTCTCCGAAGACCATGATTGGTCCTTCGAGCTGTAGCCTTTGTAAAATGGTAATAAACTTAGTAATCTAAAGTGATCCTTCAATTTGAAACATTTATGAACAAGTGTTGTCCACTCCCAGACTAAGCATGAAGTAAAATTTCGAGTTTAGAAAAGCCCCGCGTAGAAAATTTGTCGAGGGTCGCGCAGCGACCCGAGACAAATTTACACGGGGCTTTTCTAAACTCGAAATTTTACTTCATGCGCCACGCGTATTCAACACTGATTTAAAATGAAGTTAAAAATGCACTGAGAACCAACCTAACTTCGATATATTTTTTAAATTGGGTATTCTTTCCTATCCATGCTGTAAACCTTCAGATATTCGTCGTTTTCTTGTAATCAAACTTCGATTCCCTGTAGTCCTTCGGTCTCCGAAGACCATGATTGGTTTTTCGAGCTGTAGCCTTTGTAAAATGGTAATAAACTTAGTAATCTAAAGTGATCCTTCAATTTGAAACTTCTAAGAACGAGTGTTGTCCACTCCCAGACTAAGCATGAAGTAAAATTTCGCGTAGCGACCCGAGACTAATTTTCACGGGGCTTTTCTAAACTCGAAATTATACTTCATGCGCCACGCGTATTAAACAGTGATTTAACGAGAAATTAAAAAAAAACACAAAACAAATTGTTCATGTTAATCCTCACAATTAATTCGAATTATTTTTAACGATTCAAATTCTTTTGTAAGTATTCGAATCCTTTTGTAAGTATTTGAATCCTTTTATAAATATTCGAATCCTTTTGTAAGTATTCGTATCCTTTTATAAATATTCGAATCCTTCTATGAGGATTCGAATCACCCGCATTTGGATTCGAATACGAATCCTCTTAAAAAAATGTAACGAATCTGGATCACGAATCTAGTCTAACTAAAGTATTCGAATGCCTCTTCTGAATCCTATAAAAAGATTCGATTCCAGGATTTAAATCCTGAATGATTCGAATCCGGCCCAGCTCTGACATATCCCAATTACAGCGTATATGCTGTAAATCTTTAAATATTCGTTGTTTTTTTTTTAATGAATTCAATTAACGATAATATATGAAATTAAGAAAAAACTATTCGTGAAAATGCAAACAATGTCTTAATTAATAAGACCTGTTCATTCCACACACAACACTTTTTTCAAGTAAGTTAATTTTAATTTATTTCTAATTTTTTCAAAAACGTCATAAGCAAAGCTATACTGAAGAGAGATAAATCTCGAAACGCGTCTATAGATGGCCTAAGACATTAGTTTTAATCCAAGTCCTTTCACTTCTATTTTTTTTTTCTTTTTTGTTATCTCTCCTTCCATTTTAAACTTGTATTTGTTAGTTGGTTTGAAGAGAATTTCACCTAAACGTTGCATATACTTTAATAGAGCGTTGTAACAAATCAAATTAAATAAGATCTTAAATATTTCATTGTATAATTCAATATCCGGAGGTGTATTTGCACGGGAAGTAGTTGTTTCAATGGATATTTATCGTCTTAAGTTGTCTTATTAATTAAGACATTGTTTGCATTTTCACGAATAGTTTTTTCGTAATTTTATATATTATGTTTAAAGTGTGCAAACTATAAGAAGCGTAAGCTTATTTTCTCGAATTCAAATAGTTTTGTATTTGAATTTATCTTGTTTCAATTAACGAGTTTAGAAAACGCGTGAAAGTTTGAAAGAAAAAATCCCTGCATTTAACTATGTTTTTATATGAAAGAACTTTCACCGCGTGATATTTCCGGAAACGAATTTAAGATATAAAATAAATAAAGTTGAAATGTTTAAGTCAATATTTTTGCGAACGGATACTGTTTAATTAATTATTAATAAGATGCGTAGGCCGCTTTCAAGTAATTCAGTCGTAATTAAATTCTAAACAAAATTCAATTAAGCCCGTTCCCTGCCTGCACCTTTAACATAAATGAATAATAAGTGTATGGCATAAATTAACTAAATTGAAAAGCATAAATCACAGGAATAAATGACACGCTGATAGCGGTGGATGAGCCTAATAGATTCCTCTTTTTTTTCTTCTTTCATTTCGACTGGAGCAGCGTATTAATCTAATCCGGCATCCAAACACGAGCCCATTGTCATTCAGGACGGGCGGTGTTTGAGGAAGAGGGATCAAATGGGCCCTTATATTTTTAATAATAACAATGAATCTCTACTGTTGCGGCCGAAAATTCGATCCCTGCATGCGAAAAACTTTCTATCGTGTTCCGTTTCTTTTTTTTTTGATAAAAGAGGGTGCAAGGAACATCCCCTTATATATGTACATATTTTTACACTTACAGTTTTTTGACAGTTTGTGCGTTGAATGAAGAATTTCTATAAGTCTACGGTTTGTGTATGTGCTGCAGAGCTGGGCAGGACTCGAATCCTGGATTCAAATCCTTTTAGAGAATTTAAAAGAGGCATTCGAATACTTTAGTTCAACTGGATTCGTGATCCGGATTCGTTACATTTTTATAGGAGGATTCGTATTCGAATCCAAATGTGGGTGATTCGAATCATAAAAGGATTCGAATAACGGCGCAATTTAAAGAAATGGGGTTTATTTTATCTTATTTTATTTATTTTATCTTATCTTAATCGGTACATTATGCCGTTTTATGCATTGAGTCCTGAAGATGACATCAGAAAGATGATGACCCTCAGCAGCGATACATTGATGAAGGCGATTTCTGAAATTTTCGGCCGCATTTTGGCACATCTTGATGGGCATAGCGGCGATTTCCTCCCGAATTCGATCCCTGAGTTCTTCCAAGGTACGAGGTCGATGCCTTAAAACCTTTTCCTTTAGGTAGCCCCACAGGAATAAGTCGCAAATGCTCAGTTCAGGGGAGCGTGTGGGCCACTCCGCATCACCTCTCAGAGAAACAAGGCGCCCAGGGAACACCTGTCGCAGTTACGTCATTGAAACTCGAGCAGTATGGGCCGTAGCCCCGTCCTGCTGAAACCAGATGTCTCCCAGATTTGCTTCCTCCATCAGTTCTTCCAATCGAGGTTGAAAAAAAATTCCAGCATGAAAGCATAACGTTGAGCAGTGACAGTTACTGGATCCTGGATTCAAATCCTTTTAGAGGATTTAAAAGAGGCATTCGAATATATTAGTTCAACTGGATTCGTGATCCGGATTTGTTACATTTTTTTAAGAGGATTCGTATTCGAATCCAAATGTGGGTGATTCGAATCATAAAAGGATTCGAATATTTCTAAAAGGGTCCGAATAGTTACGAACGGTTTAGAATCGTCAAAAATAAATCGAATTAATTGTAAGGATTAACTTGAAAAATGTCTTTTGTGTGTTTTTAAATTTCTAGTTAAATCACTGTTTTATACGCGTGGCGCATGAAGTAAAATTTCGAGTTTAGAAAAGCCCAGAAAATTTGTCTCGGGTCGCTGCGCGACCCGAGACAAATTTTCACGGGGCTTTTCTAAACTCGAAATTTTACTTCATGCTTACTCTGGGAGTGGAAACGCTCGTTCGAAACTTCAAACTGAATGCTTTGCTAAGAACATTAAATGACTGAAAATGTTTTTAACGATAATAATACAGTTCTCAAAATGTTGTTTTATATTATTTGATTTGGTCAATTTAAATATAATTCCATGACTCTTCTCTGACTATTCCGGTTATAATGATATTAATTGAATTTTTTATTTACGTAATTTTCAGGCATTCCAATCGATTTTATAATAGAGTTCAATTTGAAGTTTTGAGCAGTTGTTTCCACTCCCAGGCTAAGCATGAAGTAAAATTTCGAGTTTAGAAAAGCCCCGTGAAAATTTGTCGAGGGTCGCGCAGCGACCCGAGACAAATTTTCGGGCTTTTCTAAACTCGAAATTTTACTTCATGCGCCACGCGTAAAAAACACTGATTTAAAGTGAAGTTCAATAACACACAAATACATTTATTACTCAGAGAGAATCAGATATTTAGTCTGTTATCAATGATGTTCAGTGTTAATAATAAATAATTAGGTTTTACATATTTTTGTTAAAACAACTCATAACGATATTTATATATTAATGGTTGCAAAAAATAATAAAATCAAATTTATTCTTAGAGGATTTGTATTCGTGATTCGAAAAACCAAGATTCGAATCTTTGATTCGAATCATATTTATCTCTTACGAATCCTTTATTCGAGTATTCGTGATTCGAATCATATTAGGTGATTCGGATTCGTGATTCGAATCCTTTTTACAAGGATTCGTCCTAACTCTGGTGTGCTGTACACTTTTAGGGCTTCCTTGTTAAATTTGAGTTAAATTTGAAGTTTCTAAAGAGTGTTTCCACTCGTCATTATTTTGTTGAAACAGTAAACGTGTTTTTGCTTTATTTTCCACTTAATAAATTATAAATGAAACTTTCCGTGCTAAACCGAAATCCATTACCTGGAAAACACCCCGCCAAGGTCGCTCTATAATAACGTGATGATATGAAAATTCCTACCGAAAAAAATCCCTAAACGATTAACACACTTTCTCCATTATAAAAAAAATCCGGCATCTATTCCGGAAAGCTTTTCCGAGCAGCGTAAATATTTAATTTAGGTTTAAACATCTGGCCGGGCGTAGTAATCGTTATTATATCGGGGATCGGAATTTAATAAACAATCGCAACATGTGGGGTTTATGTGTGGGGGTGGAAAATCTAGAGTCTTTGCAATTGACAGGCGAGAGGATCTACGCCGTCCACTTAGGCGGCCGCATTTCTCACGGAAGTTTTTCACGGATTCCTCACACTTGAAATGAAATATTTCAGTGATATGAAATACCGAAGGGCGTTCGGATGCGAGGGCGTAAAGATTGAATTCGCAATGAAGTTTGTATTGATTTTAAAAGAGAAATGTTACTATGTTACTTAAAGATATGTACTTACAAAAAATAAATCAAGAAAACGAAAACAACAGTTTTCTCTACACAGAAACGCGATTTGACTACCTTTATAATTTAAAATTAAGACTAATCTATACCATTTTAAAAAAAAAAATTTAATTAGCACTGAACAAGCTTAATTGAAGAAATAACTAGATAAACTAATTATCCAAAATACTGGAAATAATATTAATTTAACATTTAACATATAAATGTTAATGGTTGCAAAAAAATAATAAAATCAAATTTATTCTTAAAGGATTTGTATTCGTGATCTCTTACGAATCCTTTATTCGAGTATTCGTGGTTCGAATCATATAAGGTGATTCGGATTCGTGATTCGATGCCTTTTTACGATAATTCGTCCCAGCTCTGCTAATTATCCATATTCTAAATTTAGAATAATAAGTATGTATTTTTGAATGTGAGCGGCATAATTTTTACCATGTTAAAAGATAACACAGGTTTACAAAAAAAAGACCATGGTATCCCGGGGTATTTTTGCGTCCTGAATCCGATCCCGGGGTCAGCTGAGCCCCATCGCGTCAGAAAAACGAGATTTCAGGGTCACTTAGAGGTTAAAATGGTCATTTTTTGGAACTGGACCCGGGACAATTTCTCAAGCGATCTGTTAAGTTAGAGGGTAACTGTTTAGGTCTTGAATATCTTCCAAACATCGGCAAGGAGCCCTAAAATTCGATCGGGACTATCACAGTACCACCCCAGTGGATAAAATGTTGCCATGATTGTTTTATCTCGCGGATTTCGATCTCCCTGTCAAGGCATCCAATTCCGGCGATCCGTTCGCTGTGAGATATTGACAGGGAACCCAGCCCTGCTATTAAACTGAACTCTGCTATTAGCATCACCCAGGAACAACGACGTGGACGTTGCAGATTCTGTTCCCTTCGAGGTGCTTGTTTATAGTAAGTCCTCTTGCCTCTCACTTTTCTCCCTCCCAATTTTTGCAGATTCTGGCCTCTTCGGGGTGCTTGTTTACAGTGAGTCCCCTTGCCTCTCACTTTTCTCCCTCCCAATTTTTGCAGATTCTATTCCCTTCGAGGTGCTTGTTTACAGTGAGTCCCCTTGCCTCTCACTTTTCTTCCTCCTAATTTTTCAATCTTTCCGCGCTTGTTTATGGGGTCTGCAGGTTTGCTCAAAACTCCTTCTAAGTGCCTTTCTCTTATGCCCCTTGGTCGTATCCCTCATCAAGTTCCAGCAGTAGTCTGCCAACATGTTGATGTCCCAGAAACCTTGGTAGCGTCTTTCGATCTCTTTTATATCTTGGTGAAATCTTTCACCTTGTTTTTCGCTATATAGTCCAAGGTTTTCTGGGAAATTGTCCAAATGTGAATCCAAGAAATGGACCTTCAAGCTCATCAAACATCAAATAGCTTTGTAATTCCGGAGCAAGCCCTCCACCAATTCCCTATAGTTTGGGTCTTTATTGTTTCCAAGAAATTTCTGAGCAACATTCACGAAGCTATTCCATGCTTCTTCCTCGTCCACCGTCATCGTCTTCCGGAATTCTGGATCTTTTATAAGTTCCCTTATTTGCGGCCCATTGAAAACCCCTTCTTTGATTTTGGCATCTGACAATTTTGGGAATTTTTTGTAGAGATATTGGAAGGCTTCGCTACTTCTTTTTAAAGAGCCTTGATGAATTGTTTTATCAACCCTAATTTAATATGGAGCGGAGGTAGTAAAATATTTTTGGGTTCCACTAACTGTTCTTGCTCTATGTTCTTCTGACCAACAAGAAAATTCTCCCTTGATGGCTAAACCTTCCTTTCATAATGCTCATCACGAGCTCGACTATCCCATTTACAGAGAAAACAAGGGTATTTTGTAAATCTACTCTGTTGTCCCAAAAGTATTGTTACTACCTTCAAATCCGTACATATTTTCATTTGTACCTGCTGTAATTAATTTTTTGGAGCAAATATTCCAGATTGCAGTAGTTCTCACTCAATATCGTCGAGTAAGCTATTGGAATTGACGCGAGGTTATTGCCATTGTTAAAAAAAACAGCTTTCAAACTCCTCTTTGATGAATCAATGAATAGCCGCCAATCATCCGAATCGTGTTCAACTCCGAATTCGCCGAATAGACCTTCTATATCTCTGCAAAATACTAATGAATCATGCTGGTCATAATATTTCCGGAAAGGCTCATCCCTATTTCTATAATAGGTCCCGATTGTTCCTTTCTCCAGAGAACCTCTTTCTTTTAAACGAGAAGCTAACAGTTCAGACTGGTCCTTAGATAGCCTCAGATCTCGAACCAAGTCATTGAGTTCCATTTGATTCCACTTTGAATTCTGGAGTTGATCATTCTCGCTGTCATCGTCCACGTCGATTTTAGATTGTGAGAACTCCCCTTCATTTTGCTCCGGTTCTATTTCCTTACCTCCTTCATCTTCGCCATCAACAACCATACGTTCATCAAGGTCAACATCACTGGCATGGTAACCGACGAGGTGACCACGTAATTTAGCGATTTTCTGTTCCTGGAATTTAACCCAGGCTTAACGTTTCTGCAAAAGTAGCAATCGCGTTCGTGATTTTCTGGTTCCCGCCAAAATTGCCTAAATACAAAAACAGTAGTTCGTTGTTAATTAAATTATAATAAACATTTAGATACTTGATTGTACAAAATAGGCCTATTTTATTACTGATATATGCGAAATGCATTTTATTTTTTTATATTTGTTTTATAATGGATTTTAAAATCATCAATTTTATGTAATCAAAAAACGGAATGCATTCCGCCTAATTAAAAAAAAAAAACATTTAATATATTTTTATTAATAACATTTTTCATATATCTCAATAATATTCGTTTTATAGTGTTGTTATAAATCGAGAAATGGGTCGCTTTGTATAGTGGTGCCCCCAGATCAAAAACACGAACTAATTTCATGCGGCAACATTGTCCCGGGTCCAGTTCCAAAAAATGACCATTTTAACCTCTAAGTGACTTTGAAATCTCGTTTTTCTGACGTGATGGGGCTCAGCTGACCCCGGGATCGGATTCAGGACGCAAAAATACCCCGGGATACCATGGTCCGGTCAAATAGTATGGACTTTTTTTTTGTAAACCTGTGTAATTGTACGTTATTTTTTTTTTAATAATATGTTCTAGGTTGTGTTAGTTTAAAATCGGTGTGCAAAATATTTGATCTGCCGTACTGACCTACACTGTGTGGGATCTGAACAGACTTGTTTTCTTTGATAGCCCTAAAATTGGACCAAGCAAGTTCATTTTGTACAAAATACTTTTCTTTTAAGTATACATATCCTGATTCATGTTAGTGTTGAGGCATTTGTTTCTTAAAGTTCAATTTGAAACTCCTGACGAGTGTATTTTCACGATTATTTATGGTTGGGTTACAAAAATTAAAGCTGCAATCAATCGATTAATTTACTTGTAAGATTTAAAATATTTGTCTTTAATTTGGTTCTCATTAATCACTTACTGAAACATGTTTACAATATTGATAATTAAATACAAGTCACTTGGTTTGTTTTACTACTATTTTTTTCATTCCTTGAGGATGACGAAAAGTCGAAACTAGTCGGAGAGAATAAAAATATAGTAGTGAAACAATCCAAGTGACTTTTATTTAATTATCAATATTAAAATATTTGATATATTTTTCTTGCAAGCACAATTAATCTAATATTTTCAACCCCAGAATGAATAATTTCTGGGTGCAATCGTGCACGTCTTACCCGACCAATTACACTGAATTATTAACCCACGAAAAAACTTCCCGTTTCCCCTATTAAATTTCAAACTTCCCGCTCTAAATAATTCAAACTTTCTCCCTCCCGCGGAGATGATCGATACGTGCACTAGAAAAAAATTGCGTGAAAATTTCATATGCACCGCTGCATATTTCATTGGCGAAACTTTGCAAATTAGGCAGAAAAAAATTAACCCAACCCCCATTTCATCCGAACTCGAAACGAAGCTTTGGAAAAACGCGCCACTTTTATTTTTATCGCGCTGTTGTTTTATTTTCAATACTTTCCGCTTTGACTTTTCCGTCTCTCGGCGAGTTTAGATTAGTCGTCGTCGCCGTCTCGGATTTCTTTTCCGTAGCAAAAACTAAATTCCGGACTCTTTGCCTTTCCTCTCTCCGTCTTTATTTTACGCTTTAGGTAAATATCGGGCGGGTTGTTTGAGTGCACAATTACTTAATTATTCAGCGAGTTGGGAAATTGGCGGTTTGCTCCAGTCGATATATTGAAATTTCTTTGCGGGTTGTTTGATTCATTGGGGGCGTATTGATATTTACTTACGGTTGTTTTTTTACTTTTCCCCATATGCAATATAAAGGGAAAGAATTGTTTTCGCGAAAGTTTTCAAACCAAAAATGTTAGTGGAATTATCCATTTTGAGGTCCCCTGAGTTGATTAAGACCATTTTTGAAAAACGTCTGTCTGTCCTTCTGTCCTTTAATTCTGTCCTCTAACTCTGTCCTTCTGTCCTCTAATTCTCTCCTTCTGTCCTCTAATTCTGTCTTTCTGTCCTCTAATTCTGTCCTTCTGTCGCCATGATAAAATCTAAACCAATTGAGCTGTTAAGGTGATACTATAAACTTAAGCTTTTTATTACAATAGTACTATTCGATCAACTTTTGGTGAAAATGCGGAAACCGGAAATGATGTCAGTGAAGCTAGCAATATTTCCAGCAATAAACCGGCGCTTCCACCATGGTCGTCCAGAAATTTTAATTATTATTTTTAGTAAAAAATAAATAGAAATTCATCCATTTCCCAACCTCTTAAATATAATAAAAGTTAAATAAACACTACAGAACAACATTTGCCCATTGCAGTTGCTGCTATTCATATGTAAAAGATTTTCTATTACAATCATTTTTAAGTACTAATATCTAGCTTTGGCCCGTGTTATTTTAAGGTATAATCTTTATAGATTGTTAAAGCAATGCCTAAAGAACAGTAATAAACTACTAAAAGGTTCTGAAAATAAATATTTAATACAAAAAATCAACTTATTGCTGGACGCCATGCGCGCTGTATAAAACAAATAATTAAAAAAATGATAAGTACCTTTGGCCCGCGTTATTTCGAATTAATTTTTGTAGCGACTGTTTAAACATTGTCTAAAGAACAGTACTAAAATACTAGAAGTTTCTGAAAATAAATATTTATTACAAAAAATCAACTTATTGCTGGGCGCCATGTGCGCCGGATAAAACAAACAATTAAAAAAATCATAAGTATCTATGGCCAGCGTTATTTTGAATTAATTTTTGTAGCGATTGTTTAAACAATGTCTTAAGAACAGTACTAAACTACTAAAAGTTTCTGAAAATAAATATTTAATACAAAAAATCAACTTATTGCTGGGCGCCATGCGCGCTGTATAAAACAAATGGTAGTTTACTCTTAGCATTTTTTTTGTTGATTTTTCTTTAATATTGATCATATAAAAAATTTTATTGAGAAAAGTTGTAGATAACCGAAAAGTTAGCATTTAATGCGTATTCACTTTATGTCATATCTTTTTCAGTAATTTCATTAATTTTGTTTAAAAAATTTGCATTTTTGAAATTATTTACTCTGAATAAGTGGGTTATTACTATAAATGAGGTTAGTTTGACTTTTTCATGATTTATATGTTGTAAAAAAGTGAACACATAAGTGAGGCTTGCGAACAAAGTTTAATAGAAATAAGAAACATTTGTTGAAAAATAATGTAGGTGAAATCTATTGATTTTAAGTATATAACAGAGGGGAAGTACAATGATGTACACATCAGTATTTTTTTTACTATTAAAAAAATCAATATGTTAATAACTACTTGTTTGCTTAAAATAAGAATAATGTTTCTATTGAGTAATAAAATATTAATAGTGTTATACTAACAAAGGTAAAACGTTTTTTTAATAGTTGTAGTCTAGTTAAAGCCTGTTCGGGACACTTTTGATGGAACCGGATATAGAAATTTGGTGAAATAAAACACTTGTTATTAATTTCTTGAATTAATTTCTTATCTGGCATTTGGTGAAACATATTAGAATGTGTAAAGTTATCTAAATTAAAAAACACTTCGTGTTGTTTCATTCTGCCTCCAGGCATAGGATATTCTCCCTACAACGCCAAGCTATCAGGATTGTTGCAGGTCTAAAGTATACCGATGACTGTAAAAGCTCATTTATTAGACTTCGAATATTAACACTACCCTGTATATACATCCTGGAGTGTCTCATACACATACGGAATAACTTGAACTTGTACCCCAATCATGATCATCATACTCACAATACTCGTTCCAAAACAGATATCTATCAAGAGCACATCAGACTACAAACAGTGCAAACAGGCACTAAATACTACTGTATACGATTCTTGAATAAACTACCAAATACGGTACGATCGTTGCCTATCAATATTTTTAAAATAACTGTAAAGAACTACCTTATACAGGAAGCATTCTACTCGTGGGACGAATATATGTGCTGTGATAAACCATTCTGTGATATTTAAAACACTAGTTACTTACTATTTAATCTGTTGTAACTCTCTATTCTTTTACAAACAAATTCTACTACTAACTATTAAATGCTTTTAATGTGTTGTGATTGTTATTTTACTTTTATAACTACATTTTTTAACATTTTAACCGTATATTAAATTCTAGCCATTATTATTTATTATTCTAATGCTTTTAATCTGTTGTGCTGTTATTTTACTTTTACAAATATTCCTACAATTAAGTTTTTAACCTGTTGAGTCTCGATATTTCACTACTATTTCAACTTGCACCCTATATATCTTCACAAGCTTTGTCACCAAAACCATTTCTAAACAAATGGGGATCGTTATACCTACCAATCCACTTTGGCGAAATGTTACAGTGATTTAACTAAACACCTTATTTTATTATTATTACTATTATTATATATTATTGTATTACTATTGACGAGTGTAAACATATTTTTGTATCAGCACTAATAAAAGGAAAAAAGGAAAGGAAATTGAAACTGTATTCCGACTAGTTTCGGTTTGTTAGACCATTTTGCTTTAAAATCAAACTAGTCTCAATAAGGTTTTAATTTGTAAAACAATACCAAGTGTTTTTTTAATTTAAATAACTTTACACACTTGTTATGTTCCGTGGTTTTATTTTTTGTTTCTGGACAAGTGTTTCTGTCATTACAAATCATAATTATAGGTTAAACTATTATAATTTTGTTATTTCCAGACACACCTTTCGCACACGTTTAATAATTTTAACACTATTTTTGTATTTCGGTAAGTATTTAGAATGTCTCTTTAAATTCATAATAAGATTTTGAAATATCAATATATACTAATATAAAAATCATTTATAATGAAATGCTAATCAGCGCCACGTGATACGGTGCCTAATCTACATTTAGACTAATCAGTTTCTACTTAGCACAGATCATCTCTCTGACAAACCCAATCGTCTCACAAATAATGATTATTGAGATGTAATCATTAATTAATGATTCCTACACAATCGTAATCATTAAGCCATAATAAGGATATATTCTAGCAAATTAATTTTTGATAGTTGAAAATGTTGCAGCTGATAGCAGTGCGTTATGCTACAGAAATATTTTCTAGCAAATTAATTTTTGATAGTTTGGAACTGATAGCAGTGCGCTATGCTTCAGAAATGTTTTCAAAAAAATATAACTTAATAAAGTAATAATACAAAATCGCGCGAATTTTGAATGATTTGATTAGACGAAATAATCAATAATTGTAAAAATGTTTAACTCAAATATAAGTATTCATTTTAAACTTCATAAGATCTCAGTGTTTTATACGCGTGGCGCATGAAGTAAAATTTCGAGTTTAGAAAAGCCTGAAAATTTGGTTTGGCCGCTCCGCGCTTCGCGCTACGCGACCAAACCAAATTTTCAGGCTTTTCTAAACTCGAAATTTTACTTCATGCTTAGTCTGGGATTGGAAAACATTCGTTTTAAGCTTCAAATTGAACGATTTTATTAAAACGACACGAATGCTTGCAAATTTAAAGTAAGACACTTTAAATTTGCAAGTATCGGGATATGTCTACTTAATATTCCCTGTATACATTTTTATCAGTTCATATAATTTTATTTTACGTTGTTAGTTTAAAAACCGTCGATGTTTTAATAATTTTTAAAATTTCGATGATATTTGTAAATTTTATGTGTTATAATAATTTAATTTAATTTATTTATTTACGGAATCTCCAGTTTAATAATAACAAATAACCAAAATATCTTTATTTTCAAATTGTAGCATTACAGAGTGAAGAAAAATACGTATCTTACGTAAAAATAACGATGACTAAGAGCAAAAAAAATGGTTTACATCTTTTAAATTTTCAATCATAACAGGCGCAGAACAAAAATAAATATTTCGAGCATATTTAAATTTATAAAAATTCTAATTATTCAAATGTTCGAAAATTTTAAATGCTCAAACATTTGCATATTTGAATATTGAATCGAAGAAAAAAAGATGATGAAGAGCAAAAAAAATGGTTGTCATCCTTCAAATTTTCAATTATAAGTCGCAGAACAAAAATAAATATTTCGAAAGTTCGTATCTTTATATTTTTCGAATCACAATAATAATGTGTTTAGTGCCTAACAAACTTATCACTAACATTTTGAATTTTCTGTAAATGCGAAAATAAATATCCTTATAAATTGTACGATTTTAATAAACAACCTCTGATTCTGTGTTAAACTAAACGATATGTTGCAATGTTTTTTACTGATTATTTATTAAACTGCATTCTGTTAAATATTTCGAACCATACACAGTTGTAATTCAAAATTAAATTCAGTTTATTAAATAATCAATTTGAAGCTTTAAACGAGTGTATTCCACTCCCAGATTAAGCATGAAGTAAAATTTCGAGTTTAGAAAAGCCTGAAAATTTGGTTTGGTCGCGTAGCGCGCAGCGCTACGCGGCCAAACCAAATTTTCAGGCTTTTCTAAACTCGAAATTTTACTTCATGCGCCACGCGTATAAAACACTGATTTATTCAAAAGTTTAAAAACAACTAATTTAAAGTAATTTCATTAATATTGTTTAAAAAATTTGCATTTTTGAAATTATTTACTCTGAATAAGTGGGTTAGTACTATAAATGAGGTTAGTTTGACTTTTTCATGATTTATTTGTTGTAAAAAAGTGAACACATAAGTGAGGCTTGCGAACAAAGTTTAATAGAAATAAGAAACATTTGTTGAAAAATAATGTAGGTGAAATCTATTGATTTTAAGTATATAACAGAGGGGAAAGTACAATGATGTACACATCAGTATTTTTTGTACTATTAAAAAAATCAATATGTTAATAACTACTTGTTTGCTTAAAATAAGAATAATGTTTCTATTGAGTAATAAAATATTAATAGTGTTATACTAACAAAGGTAAAACGTTTTTTTTAATAGTTGTAGCCTAGTTAAAGCCTGTTCGCGACACTCTTGATGGAACCGGATATAGAAATTTTGTGAAATAAAACACTTGTTATTAGTTTCTTGAATTAATTTCTCATCTGGCATTTGGTGAAACATATTAGAATGTGTAAAGTTATCTTAATTAAAAAACACTTCGTATTGTTTCACAAATTGAAACTTTATTCCGACTAGTTTCGGTTTGTTAGACCATTTTCCTTTAAAAACAAACTAGTCTCAATAAGGTTTTAATTTGTAAAACAATACCAAGTGTTTTTTAATTTAAATAACTTTACACACTTGTTATGTTCCGTGGTTTTGCTTGCAAATTTAAAGTAAGACACTTTAATTTTGCAAGTATCGGGATATGTCTACTTAAAATTCCCTGTATACATTTTCATCAGTTCATATAATTTTATTTTACGTTGTTAGTTTAAAAACCGTCGATGTTTTAATAATTTTTAAGATTTCGATGATATTTGTAAATTTTATGTGTTATAATAATAATAATAAATAACCAAAATATCTATATTTTCAAATTGTAGCATTACAGAGTGAAGAAAAATACGTATCTTACGTAAAAATAACGATGACTAAGAGCAAAAAAAATGGTTTACATCTTTTAAATTTTCAATCATAACAGGCGCAGAACAAAAATAAATATTTCGAGCATATTCAAATTTATAAATATTCAAATTATTCAAATGTTCGAAAATTTTAAATGCTCAAACATTTGCATATTTGAATATTGAATCGAAGAAAAAAAGATGATGAAGAGCAAATAAAATGGTTGTCATCCTTTAAATTTTCAATTATAACTCGCAGAACAAAAATACATATTTCGGAAGTTCGTATCTTTATATTTTTCGAATCACAATAATAATAATAATAATAATAACTTTATTGCCCAACAGTTTTACACCAATTATAGGACAAAATTAATACATTTCTTACAGCTAGTCAACTAACATAAGATTACATACTAAATTACTGTAAAGTTAATTATTTAGTATTTTCAATATTTAACACTTATTTAAATATTAAGTAGGTTCTTTTATTCTGGGTGAGGTTAAAATAACTTGATGTTTTCATATAACGACAATTCTATTTTCTTAACTGAGAAACTTGTGAATATTACAATATAATATATTTAGAAACTTTAACTAGCTTGCTTAACGAAGTTTATTGAATTTAATCGGAGTAAGTAATATTTTTACTGTCTTGCGTTCGAGAGTCAAATCAGAAGTGCCCGAAATAAAATCTAATAGTAATAAATAATGGTTCTTCGTTAAGCAAACAATGCGTAAGAAGGGGCACGCATAAGCCGGGGTGAACTTTATCATCTTTAGCGGAATTTTTCCATTAAGTACAAATTCTAATTAACTATTTATTCTTCCCAGGCTTATCTGTACTCTAGCATTAGCAAATGCATTCTGATAATAACATTTAGCAATGAATAATATTTAAGTAAAAATAAACAACAAACATCAATAAGTGAAACAAACATAAATAACTTTAAATATGATTATCAAAAATGCACGATACTAAAGTATTAAATTATATAAATGAAATACAGATGGGTACATTACATTACTATTAATTGTTCAACGCAAGAACATCATTGTATACTCACATATTTTTCCATAAATTTAAATTTAAATGCGCATACACACATAACAATAAAGTAAAATGAAATTGTTTTTTTTTTTGCTACAAAAATATATCGTCGAACATCATGTTTGAGATAAATCGGGGATTTTTGTAATGCGATGGTTCTAGCAGCTGGAATATAAAAGGTGTTAGCATTCCTTGACGCTATCCTGGGCACATAAAAGTTAATACGAGCAAGAAGGTCAGGACAATATAACTTGTTGTGAATTAATTTGTACATAAATGCTGCACTGCCTTCCTCTCTGCGCGCCGATAATGAGATAAAATCACGTTTTGATAGTAACCACTCGTAATCCACTCCCCTCTGTGGATATGAACCATCAGCTTTGAACGTAAGGAATTTTAGGCATCTTCTTTGAACTTTTTCTACCAAAAATGACAGATACATAATACAGATACAGATAATAATAATAATGTGTTTAGTGCCTAACAAACTTATCACTAACATTTTGAATTTAATGTAAATGCGAAAATAAATATCCTTATAAATTGTACGATTTTAATAAACATAACTTCAACCTCTGATTCAGTGTTAAACTAAACGATATGTTGCAATGTTTTTTACTGATTATTTATTAAACTGCATTCTGTTAAATATTTCGAACCATACACAGTTGTTATTCAAAATTAAATTCAGTTTATTAAATAATCAATTTGAAGCTTTAAACAAGTGTATTCCACTCCCAGATTAAGCATGAAGTAAAATTTCGAGTTTAGAAAAGCCTGAAAATTTGGTTTGGTCGCGTAGCGCGTAGCGCTACGCGGCCAAACCAAATTTTCAGGCTTTTCTAAACTCGAAATTTTACTTCATGCGCCACGCGTATAAAACACTGATTTATTTAAAAGTTTAAAAACAACTAATTTATATTTTATTATCGCCAAAAGTGCAGTTAAAGTTGTAACATAAATATAGAGGATATAGTCGCAGTCCAAATTTATATACAATTTTGAAATGCCTCACATTTTTTCTGTTACAATTCATGTGACCTAAAGTTTTCACATGCCGAGTAATAAAAACTATGTATTTTTGTCTTGTATTATAAATGTATTTATTGAGAATTATTCGTTCTGAAGGAGGAATTAAATTAAATAATTCACAAGACAGATCTATTAAAATCACGAGCTCTGGAATATACTTGTTGGAATATGGGGATTGTCCGTAGGTATACGTTGGAAAAACTGGACGTAGCTTCCCAGAGTATTTTTATGTATCCCCCTCGTCAATAAAATATCAAAAATTATGTACATGGGAATATTTGAATTTATAAAGAAGGGCATGGTCAAAAAAGGTTAAAAACCAATGCGCTAGAAGCTAAAAATATTTTTAATAAAGTACAAAGCTAGTTGGAATCCTCAAAAGGATTCAGATGCGTGATTTTAATCATTTTTTTGAGGATTCTACCCAGCTCTTCAAATTCCCAAATACACATCTATGTAATAATCTTCAATGTTTCTTAAAGAATATATGAATATATCCATTTTTAAAATTGTAATTCTAACGCTTTATATTTTTGCAATAATAATAATAATATTAATAATAATAATAATAATAATTCTTTATAAACGGACAAGCCATTTACAATGTAGAGCCAAAAACGTATAACAAAAATGTAAGACACAAAACATGAATCACAAATATGCACAAAGATACATAATAAGTGTTGATTACCTAAATTTTCCAATTACACGACAATGTAACCATTTTGAATGTACCCCAAAATAATATATGAAAATATACATTTTTCAAATTTGAATCCTGACAAAATTCATTAAACATTTAAAAAATCATATCATGATATTTTTTAAAATTATTCCCATGACATTTTGTGTAAAATTATGCCAAGCTTGTTCTTTAAAATGTTCTAATAATAGTATGAGATTTATTTTAAATTGAATGAAAACAAGCCCTATTTTATACAAATTTCATAGAAATATAAATTTAAAGAAATCGTATCGGGAAAATATTTTCATATATCTTTATGAAATTCTGTTTCAGTATTAAGTAAATATAAGTATTATAAATTTAATATAAACTTCTATTAAGTATTCCTACGTTTTAATTAAGCATGAAGTAAAATTTTGAGTTGAGAAAAGTCTGAAGCGAAGCGTCGACAAACCCAACTTTTCTAAACTCGAAATTTTACTCCATGCGCCAGCCGCGTAAAAAACTGAACTGTTGTAAAGTTTTAAATATACTAGTAGTGATAATTTATCAAACTTAAGTATTAGAATATTCATTCTAATTCTTTTTCTAAGTAAGTTTATTTTAATTTTATTCCTAATTTTTGTTTAATGTCATAAGCAAAGCTATACTGAAGAAAGATAAATCTTGAAACGCGTCTGGCCCAATACATTAGTTTTAATTCAAGTTCTTCCATTTCTAATTTCTTGTAATTTCTCCTTTCATTATTTATTTTTAATTAGTAGTTGGTTTGAAAAGAATTTGGCCTAAATGTTACATATACTTTGTAAAAAATCAAATAAAATAAGATTCTGAATATTTCATTGTATAATTCAATATCCGGAGGTGTATTTGGTGTATTAGTTGTTTCAATGGATGTTAATTGTCTTAAGTTGTCTTATTATTTAAGACGCATTGTTTGCATTTTACACGAAAAACATTTTCGTAATTTTATATATTTGAATTATTTGTATGCAAATCCTTGATTTAAAGTCATAGCAATTTAGTTTTCCAAAAAAGCCCAATACAACAGAAGAGTCTGATTGTGCTTTTTTTGGAAAGTTAATTCCTACGACCAAAAATTAAGTCTTTAAATACGAAGTATTCTAATATAAAATACATATTTCAATTACTAAATTTTATGCGGGGCCGGTTCCTTCTTTCCCCGGCAACTTTTAAAGAGCCAGTCCAGCCCTGAGTATATGGCATATGTTCTACAGCAAAAAACCTAATACTCTTCACTTTTCTCAATCACCTATGCATAATATGTTAAATTGTTACCATAGTGTTGAAGATTATGTTGATGTATTTATGTCAAGTCTTTTTGAATTTTCACATAATTGTAAACTGGCCATTAGCCGTTCGTAATTCTTTTTTTTTGTTTTTAATTTAAATTTTTTATAATTATCGTTATGTACGAGTATATATATATATATATATATATATATATATATAAATATATTTTTAGATTAGTCTTTATATGTATATAATTTAGTTTAATTTTTCATATGTTATAATAGTTATATTTTAAAATTTTCCCTGTAATTGGATTATTTCAGTTGGGAATAAATAAATAAATATGTGTATTAAATATTGAGAACAGTTTGACGAACGAATTTTAAATATATTGTATTGATGTATTAAACTGAAGTGAGTTTTGCAAATTTCATTTGTATAACAAATGAGTGAAGCCATTACAATTGCACGCTCGGCACAAAAAAATAAACATTGGCGCGCAATTTTATCTCTTTCCCTCTATTAAATATCGTTTATTGACGAACTTGCGGGCGTAAAATTTTCGCAGCGATTAATCCATGTCTGTACAGTGTAACACAATATGATTTATTCTCGAGGGCTGATATTTTCGTCAATTTGCGAACTCGCGTCAGGACTCTATATGCATTTGACGTTTGGAAATGCGAGTATGTATGTGTGTGTACTCTAATTTATTTATATGAGTGTAGGTATGTGTATAAATGTGCATTACTATATTTGTGTGAGTGTATGTTTAGTCTGTCGTTCATTTATATGCAAATGAAAAATCGCCCTTTCCCATTCGAAAAATGAATCAATACCATCAATAATATATTATTATGTGAGTGTGTGTTTTATTTATTGAACAGGTATTATTATATGTATAACGAAATGCAAATAAAGATCTTTCAAATGGACAATAAATGTATGTAAATATTTGTTGGTTTATTTGTTTGTGTGTAGAGTGAAAACAAAAATGCGTGTTTTTGTTTGAAAAGTCTAATAAATCAGGAGTCAGCAAAACATTTTTTTACTAAAAAGGCATATTTTAGATATTTTGGAAATCTATAAAAGGAAAAAACATTAAAATTTTTAAGTTAAGCTTGTATTAGACGACACTATTTCAAAAACTCAGGTTGGTGTAAATTTTGGCTCTAAAGCTTGTGTTAGACGACACCATTTTCTTGTACAAGAAAATAGTATACTATTTTCTATCATAGACACCAAATATGACTAAACGCGAATCTTGTACAGTTTTGTATAATGGAAATGGGTCATGTTTTATTTAGTACACCATGATAGAAAATAGTATACTATCTACTAGTACAAGAAAATAGTGTCGTCTAATACAAGCTTTAGAGCCACAATCTACAACAACTTGAGTTTTGGTGAATGCGCCGGGATTTTAAGTTTATTTATAACTGAAACATCACCGATCACAGACTAAACAATCCCAAACTAAGTTCCCAAATACGCACAAGTAGACAAGTATTTATCCTAACAAACAAATCAATAAAACCGGTGAGCAGCGCTTGTTAATTAATTAATCCATTAAGAGCAGTGGATCGCCTTTTTAGACTAGGTCGGGTCCGGGCGGGCCAGCCGCCCGGAAAATTTGTTTATAACCGGGGATAATCCGCCGACGGCGCGTTGTATTTAAAGGGGTGGCTAAGCCTACACCCGAATTACGATCGATTCCATCGGTCCGTAATTCGTAAATAACCACCCCGCCATCATAGATCCCTCGTTAATGCACGATAATCACGTGCTGAATACCAGGGGATCAACATTAGCAGATCTTTATCGCGTCCGAATTGGGCGAGTGTTTAAATACGGATATTAGGAAAATTGGAGTTTATTGATTTTAATTAATACCATTGAATTTGTAAACACGATAACAAGTTATTTATCCATACAGTTAGTTTTTCTTTTAAATATATATATCCCAATTATTCTGTAAATCTTCACATATTCGTTGATTTATTAAAGAGTTTAATTTGAAGCTTTAATCGAGTGTTTTCCACTCCCAGGTTAGGCATGAAGTAAAATTTCGAGTTTAGAAAAGCCTTAAAATTTGGTTTGGTCGCGTAGCGCGAAGTGCGGAGCTACTAAACCAAATTTTCAGGCTTTTCTAAATTTGAAATTTTACTTCATGCGCCACGCGTGTAAGGCTCTGATTTCAAGCGAAGTTTACTCGTTCACAATATTTCAGTTCTTTCAGTGTTTAATACGCGTGGCGCATGAAGTAAAATTTCGAGTTTAGAAAAGCCTGAAAATTTGGTTTGGCCGCTCCGCGCTTCGCGCTACGCGACCAAACCAAATTTTCAGGCTTTTCTAAACTCGAAATTTTACTTCATGCTTAGTCTGGAAGTGGAAAACACTCGTTTTAAGCTTCAAAGTGAACTCTTTAAAAAAAGCGTATGCAAATGTATACCTAAGAGAAAAATCCCTGTATGTATACTTAAAAGAAAAATTCCCTGTATCAACAGATTAATCCGATGAGTATTTACCAAATCTACTGAATTTGCATTCGATTCAACTAACATTATCGTTTGAGCTCACATAAAATCAACATAAATGCATTATTTATTTCTGTAAATACCTGAACTATTTAGTAGATGTGGAAATTGGAATTAATTATACCATTTGAACTCACATTTAAAACGATTGTGCACATTAATTAAAATGATTTGTGGCAGGGTTTTTGCAGATTTACGAAGATATTATCAAAATGTGACGTTTAACCTTAAAATTTTAAAGCTGCATACCGTAACATACGTTTTCACATGTTGAATATAAAAACCATAACAGACATATGAAGTTTTCTGTCTCTTTTTACACACGTAATCTGATGACATAAAACTATTTTTGAATACATTTAGTATTTGTGCAGAAAGCACTACAAATTAAGGAAACCATGGGACACCTCTCGTGAATCGTACCTCATCCATTGTGTAAGGTTAGATTATTCTGTAGTAAGATCTATAACTGCAAGGTTTATCAAAATAAATAAGTTAACTTTAAATTTTTTTTAAACTGCCGCTCCAAGAATTGGATGTTATAGCATGGTTAACTCTTAAGTTTAATGCTGGGTTTCATCAACGTCAATTAAATCGACCAATGGTAATTCATCGGTTAAAATCTAATAATAATAACATACATATCAAAGAATCAATCAATTCATATGGCATTGATGTTTATGACATAGAAAATGTCTATTCCAATCGACAAATAAATTTAACCTACGAATAAGATTTAATTCTGGATATTTTATTAAAACACTTGGTTTCTTTCACTAATTTAAATTAGTGAAACAAACCCAGTGTTTAAAAAAAATATCCAGAAATAAATCTTATTCATTGATTAAATTTATTTGTATTAAATATCTATATTAGATTGAAACATTTTTCACTACGGGTTAAGTGAAAAATTAATTAAACATAGAATAATATTTAATTGAAGTTAATAAAACCGGACATAATATTAATAAAAAAAGTGTGTATTCTTTATGAAGCAAATTCACAATCGATGCAACATTTAATAAACAAATCTTGATGCAACTGACTCACCACCGGTTAAGAGAAAAATTAATTCAATATAGAATAATATTTAATTGAAGTTAGTAAAACCGGACATAATAATAATAAAAAAAGTGTGTATTCTTTATGAAGCAAATTCACAATCGATGCAACATTTAATAAAAAAATCTTGATGCAACTGACTCACCACCGGTTAAGAGAAAAATTAATTCAACATAGAATAATATTTAATTGAAGTTAGTAAAACCGGACATAATAATAATAAAAAAAGTGTGTATTCTTTATGAAGCAAATTCACAATCGATGCAACATTTAATAAAAAAATCTTGATGCAACTGACTCACCACCGGTTAAGAGAAAAATTAATTCAACATAGAATAATATTTAATTGAAGTTAGTAAAACCGGACATAATAATAATAAAAAAAGTGTGTATTCTTTATGAAGCAAATTCACAATCGATGCAACATTTAATAAAAAAATCTTGATGCAACTGACTCACCACCGGTTAAGAGAAAAATTAATTCAACATAGAATAATATTTAATTGAAGTTAGTAAAACCGGACATAATAATAATAAAAAAAGTGTGTATTCTTTATGAAGCAAATTCACAATCGATGCAACATTTAATAAACAAATCTTGATGCAACTGACTCACCACCGGTTAAGAGAAAAATTAATTCAACATAGAATAATATTTAATTGAAGTTAGTAAAACCGGACATAATAATAATAAAAAAAGTGTGTATTCTTTATGAAGCAAATTCACAATCGATGCAACATTTAATAAAAAAATCTTGATGCAACTGACTCACCACCGGTTAAGAGAAAAATTAATTCAACATAGAATAATATTTAATTGAAGTTAGTAAAACCGGACATAGTATTAATAAAAAAGTGTGTATTCTTTATGAAGCAAATTCACAATCGATTCAACATTTAATAAAAAATCTTGATGCAACTGACTATTCAAAAATTACACTTATATATATATCCCTCCAAAATTCCTACAGCGCGCAACCCTAGAGTTCTCATCCACAGCTATTATTTATTCAAGTTCAAATTTCACGGCGGTGTGACGTTTTAATCAAATTTTCACGTTTTCACCCCCCGTGAACAAGAAATGTTCGCTATAATTATGTCTTCCATTTATGGTCGGGCATAAATTTCCTTTACCCAATTTATAATTCTAATAATACACCGATCTTTCAATATGAATATGTGTTACTTATTAATCATTTTAATTTTCAGCGATTAGAGACGTTTATTAATCTAATCTAAAAATACAGTTTTTGGAACATCACATAAATTAAATTCTAAGAATACCTACAGTTTTAGGAGAATCACTTGAATTAAATTAGGTAGGTATTAAAATAAATAAATAACTTAAATCAAAATATATTATTTGTGATATTATTGGTTATATTTTTATTTATTTTAAGTTTTTTAAATTTTAAATTATTATATCAAGAAATCCATGATGAAAAATAAATGAACTGTTAACAGTCCAATACAAAACATCAACTGTTTTTATTATCTTATTATACTTAATTAATCAATAATTATTAATAGTAGTTATAAATACCTTTCCCCAATTTATAATTCTAATAATACACCGATCATTCATGTAAATATGTGTTGCTAATGAATCATTTTAGTTTTCAGCCATTAGAGACGTTTATTAAGGTCGGAAATTTACATGTTATTTGGCCATAAGAACAAACAACGATTAATCTTCCACAATAATGAAAATAGATCTATAAAACTTATACATATTGTACATTAAAGCTTTGCGAATTAATTTACAGTATTTATTTAAAAAATAATGGTTCTTAAATTAAATATGAATTCAGTAATGGAACACTGTCAAACGATCACATAAATCCTTGAAATGCTTCCATTGTAAACATTATTTCTTCTTCATATTGCTTTAATTTATTAAGGTAATTTATATAAACATATCAATCGATTTAATACAACATTTAAATCGATTGATGGAAAATAAATGGTAAATAAAACTAATCGTTGCTTAGAAATCTCCATAAGAGCAATGTAAACTTTAATTATGCGTTCAATAAATAGGGGGCAGCATCGTGCCTTTTTCGTGATATTTTAAAACTATACTATGATTTCTAAAAACATGTAAAAAGAAATTAGATTTGATATGTAGAATTCGTGTACGACAGCCGGGAGTCAAAGCCCGCGTCGCGATTCGGGCTCCTGGCTCCCGTCTCCCGACCTTGAATTGCGAATGCATTTTTTCTGACGCGGACCGTTTGTTATTGATACACAACAAAGGAAGACGTTGTTGAAATATTTCCCAATACATTTTGTAAATATAATTGCATTTCTGGATTCGTGTTTTGAATAGGAATGTGGAATGCCAATAAATGTTGATTTAAGTGGTGTGTCTGAAAAATTCCTTTTTAATTTATAACTTACCAATAATTAATAGTTGATTTTTAATAGTAATAATTTAAATTACCTATGCAGTTGTAAATAACTTGAATTTCTATTTTATGTTGCTAGAATTTAATTTAGAATTTATCATAGGCATTCTTTTCAAATGTTGAATGGTCTAATAATTGTACATTAACTGGACACGGTTTTAAATTTTATACAAAATAAATGAGAAATCGTAAGTGCAGTCTTATTCTGTTTAAATTTAGAGGGGGGGGGGGGGGGGTATGGGGTTCAACCCACCCCTCCCGTAAATTTTTAAAATGGTAAATTTTTGTATGTAAAAGCTTTTACATACAAAAATTTAGCATTTTAAAAATTTAGGGGAGGGGAACTATTAATTATTATCAACAAATGTTTCGCTTATTATCTCGGTAGACAGGATTACTAATTAATCTATAGTAATATTAATAATTACGGATTTGACGGTTGTTTTGTATTTCATTAAATAAATCATTCAATAATAATAATTAATAAAAATTCTAATCTTCACTACTAACAAACATTACCCCCAGAAAAAACGTTCATAAAACCACGGGCTTAAAAACAAACCCTATAAACCACTCCCTAAAAAAATCACACCATAGAAGACCACCCCTTGTAAAAACTTTTATTGAAAATCACACCTACGGGAATAATACACGTTCCGAAAAACTACCCTATGTAAAAAGATTCCTGAAAAGTTAGCCCCACTCCCACAAAAGCATCTCCCTAAAAGAACGATCCCCCTAACAATCATCCTTACAAAAAACCATTCCTGAAATTAATCGACCGAGAAAAATCCTCCATAAATTAACTCCCTGAAATATCAACCCTTCGAAATAACACTCCCGAAAAACCAACCCTCGAAACAACCCCCATAAAAAGCTTTGCCTGTAATATCAGCCTCCCCCCCCCCCCCAAAAAAACCACCCCAAAAAAAACCACCCCCAAAAAAAAACGACCCCCATAAATCCCCCATGTAAAAAACATTTTTGGAAAACCAGTTCCAGAAAACCTCGTTCTAATATATAATATACATTCTATGGCCCGTTTTTGTTTTGCAAGATCACTTTACATCTCTCTTGTTTGCACTACATAATTATTCAGCCCCATCATATTTTGAACTGAAAGATTAACTACTAATTTAATCGATTATAAAAATATCTCGTTTTAAAATAATTGATTATTAAAATATATCAATTATTCCTATCACTAATTAATATACATCAATTATATTTTCTTAATTTGTATAGACATAAATAAATGTGTATATGTAATATATATTTATATTGATTGTAATTTATAATAATATAATAAAAATAAGTCTTGGAAATGAGACAAGCAAAAACAGTTTTATGTATGTCGATTGAAATTAAAATCGTAAATATTTATTTATTCAGTTTACTTGTCCAGTGTAATTCAATACCTATTCATTCGCCCGGCGCCATCTAAACAAACAAACAACGCGCTTCGTACTCATAATTTTTATTACTCGTTCTAATAAAATTTGGCAGGCACTATAAACCAATACAGAGCCAAAACTACTTTCAGCAATTTTGCTATCTCTGCGCCATCTCGTATCCCAAAAACACACAACTAGCAAAAATCGGCGCTCTTAATCCAATCTAAAAATACAGTCTTTGGAATATTACATCAATTAAATTGTAAGAAAACCTACAGTTTTAGGAAAATCGCTTGAATTAAATTATAAAGATATGATTATAGTTTTAGAAAAATTACTCGAATTTCCTTGCTAAGATAAACATAGTTTTAAGAAATCACTTGAAATAATACTAAAAAGCTCGATATTGCTAGAAATTTGCAAAAAATTGAGTTTCAGCAAGTCTTTTAAATTGGAAAGATAAAAAAGCAGTTTTAGGAAAATCACTTGAAGACAAAAATACATTTTCTTTAAAATCACTTGTAAGAATTTGGGAATAAACTGTTAACAGTGGAGGCTTATTTTACATCCTAATTTACAAATGAAACTGATTTTAACTGTGTTTGTATAACTTAGACTTTATTAAGTGAGTATAGTTTCGACAACTATAGCTTGCTCATTTTCAAACTAAAAGTGATTTAAATTTAAAATTGTACAGGTATATACACAGGGAGTTTTTCTTTTAAGTATGCATATCTCAATTACAGCGTGTATATACTTAACTCTTCGGTATTCGTTTAAAAAGTTCAATTTGAAGATTTAAATGAGTGTTTCCACTCCCAGACTAAGCATGAAGTAAAATTTCGAGTTTAGAAAAGCCCTGTGAAAATTTGTCGAGGGTCGCGCAGCGACCCGAGACAAATTTTCTGGGCTTTTCTAAACTCGAAATTTTACTTCATGCGCCACGCGTATAAATCACTAAAATATTGTAAAATGTATGTATATTTTAACTTCACTATAAATCAGTGTTTTATACGCGTGACGCATGAAGTAACATTTCAAATAAAATCAACATATCTAGCATAATTGGATTCAAGAAAACAATGTCCAGCATAATAATATAAAAGCAGTATACAGAGAGTTTTATGTAACTCCGAACATTGCCATAACGAAAATTGTTCTTTTAAGTACACATTAGCATACGTTGTACATTTTCCGACGCTGGGTTTTTTAAAAGAATTTAATTTGAAGCTCTAAACGAGTGTTTTCCACTCCCAGGCTAAGCATGAAGTAAAATTTCGAGTTTAGAAAAGCCTGAAAATTTGGTTTGGTCGCGTAGCGCGAAGCGCTACGCGGCCAAACCAAATTTTCAGGCATTTCTAAACTCGAAATTTTACTTCATGCGCCACCGGTACAAAACACTGATGCAATATAAAGTTTAGCGGTGTGTTTTCAACTTAAAAGTCAGTGTTTTGTACCGGTGGCGCATGAAGTAAAATTTCGAGTTTAGAAAGGCCTGAAAATTTGGTTTGGCCGCTCCGCGCTTCGCGCTACGCGACCAAACCAAATTTTCAGGCTTTTCTAAACTCGAAATTTTACTTCATGCTTAGTCTGGGAGTGGAAAACACTCGTTTAAAACTTTAAATGGAACTAATTTAAAAAAAGCGTATGCATAAGTATTTTCATACTGGTTATGTCTGACTTGAAAAACTGTAGGCCTTCGACTCCTTAGAATGTCTTGTGGTTGGAATTAATCACTGTCAGGGAAGATACTTTGAGCAAACTTAAATCTGACACGGATGATATGATAATCATGATAACCGTAATGAAATTAATAAATACAAGTAGTAGAATCTAAAGTAACTATAATAATATAATACACTTTTGACTTTTAACTGTCAAATTATTTAAAGAATGAAATTTACTTGGTAGAAAAACTAACAAATAATTTACTGAGGAGATTTATTAGTCAAATAAAGTTCATTTGTGGTTATAATACCGAAATCTTTGGAATAAATTAATTTATTCCTAAAGTCAATTTTATTTAGAAAATAAAACGTTTTATAGTACCAGGTATTAGTATTGTAAGTTTATTTTATATATAAGTATTACTATATTTTTCTTGTAGTTATTAAATTTTGCCAAAATGTATTTTCTAAAATGGATCTTCCGTTAAATAAATAAATGGGTATTAAACAGAAAGAGTATATTTCTATAAAAAAAATCATCATTAATTGTTATTATTATTATTATTAAATATAGAAATTAAAATTATAAAGTTACTAACATTTTTAGTTCAAATAATTATTTATTAAATTATTTGAACTAAAAATGTTACTAACTTTATAATTTTAATTTCTATATTTAATAATAATAATAATAACAATTAATGATGATTTTTTTTGTTAGAAACTTAAAACTCTATGAGTTCAATAAAGTGTTTAATTGACATTATTGTTAAATATGGAAATTGTAATTATAAAGTTACTGAATTTCAAACTAAATTTTGTGTTCTATTGGTAGTAATTTGTATTTAATTCAAATTCATTCGCTATATGAAATCTTCTTAGTTCGTTTTTCATTTGTGTATTTACCCAACTATCTGCCTGTTTATGTTTGCAACGTTTATTTATGTGACACCGCCAACAAAGTTTTCTGTCGTTTAATTACCGCACGGTTGAATTACCGTGTGGTGTAGCTTAATTAGAACACGCGAAAAAATTAACAATAATATACTTTGATATGTATGTTTCAAATTAAAATGTTATAATAAATATTCACAGTGAATATAATATTAAGGGATTTTTCTTTTATGTATACATATGCATACACAGTAAATTTTCCGACATTCGTTGTTTTTGAATGAGTTTAATTTGAAGTTTTGAACGAGTGCTTTCCACTCTCAGGTTAAGCATAAAGTAAAATTTTGAGTTTAGAAAAACCTGAACATTTGGTTTGGTCGCGTAGCGCGGAGCGACCAAACCAAATATTCAGGCTTTTCTAACCTCGAAATTTTACTTTATGCGTCACGCGAATTAAACACTGAAAACACTGAAATATTGTGAACAAGTGAACTTTACTTGAAATCATTGTCTTGTACGCATAGCGCATGAAGTAAAATTTCGAGTTTAGAATAGCCTGAAAATTTGGTTTGGCCGCTCCGCGCTTCGCGCTACGCGACCAAACCAAATTTTCAGGCTTTTCTAAACTCGAAATTTTACTTCATGCTTAGCCTGGGAGTGGAAAACACTCGTTAAGGTCTTTTATAATTTCTAATAAGCTGTCTTTTTCTCGTTCTGTTTAATTCTGTCCTATTTCACGGTTATTCTCCAGACCGCTTTATTTGATTATGTTAACTTAATACTAAACGCCTTAGAGGAACGACAGATTGCGTGTGGTGTTTTCCTCGATGTTTCTAAGGCTTTCGACTCAATTGACTTCAATATTCTACTGTCCAAGCTCTATAATTATGGCATTCGAGGTGTTGCCAATAACCTGATAGAATCATACCTTAAAGGGAGGTGTCATGCAACAAAGTTGAACGACAATACTAAGGGAGTCAGTGTTATGTCGGAAGTCTTGGGGATGTCGGCGGGAATCCCGCAAGGTAGTGTCCTTGGCCCTTTTTTGTTTATTGTCTACATTAATAATTTATTTCTAAATAAACCAGATCATTTGAACATACTAAATTATGCCGATGATACAAACCTCTTATTAAAAGGCAGTGATATAAATTATATTGAAGAAGCCGGAAATCTTGGTATGAATCTTGTACTCAGTTGGTTCCAGGATAATAAACTCTTAATAAATGTAAATAAAACAAAATGTCTATTTTTCAAGACAATCCAGTCAACTACAATGCCAAATTGCTTAAAATTAAATGATATTAATTATCGTACTACAAGTACTGCTACATTTTTAGGAATTACTCTCGATGAAACCTTGACATACGAAACACAAATTAATATTATATAAAAATTAGTAAATCAATTTATGGTTTGAGAATCCTGCTAAGATACAGTCATTTCTCCATTTCAAAAATATTCTACTACTCCAATATATATTCGCATCTTAGATACGGGATTATATTCTGGGGTAGTAGTACAGGTGCTACTAGAGTATTCATTTTACAAAAAAAAGCCGTTCGAATACTTTATGGACTCAAGTACCGCGAGAGCTGCAGAGGTATTTTTCGTAGTAATTGCCTCCTTACGCTATATGGCTTATACATATTCGAATGTGTCAAATTTCTTTGGCGTAATAAGCATAAGTTCAGTGGAAATGTTATGGAAAATAGTCGTAATACTAGACATGGTCAAGTTTATCGCTTACCGAAATATAGGCTAACAGTGTATGAAAGGGGTCTGTTTTACTCTAGCATTAAGATATTTAACTTGTTACCAAAAGAAATAAAAGAAACAACTCGATATAATATCATGAAAAGTAAACTACATGCGTGGCTATGTTCTATTGAACCCTATTCCTTGGCAGAGTTTTATGCATCGCTGTAAACATAATAGTTATTTTAAGTATCATGTGTGTGTTTATATACATATGTAACTGAAACTGACAATGTTCTCGCTACAATGTAACATTTGTGTAAGTTTGTATTGAGAAATAAATACTATTCTATTCTATTCTATAAGGAATATACTATATTTCTAAATTGATTGACAATTTAATTAGAAATATTGACGATTCGATTAAAAAAATGGGTAGTTCCAGCTATGGCCACAATAAAAATGTATAATTTCGGTCTGTAAATTACTAATTAAAATATTTATTTCTAGAATTGCTATTTACCGAACTAAATTTTACTTTATGCGCCACGCGTTTAAGACACTGATTTAGCGTGCAGTTTAGAATATACGTTTTTAGCAAACTGCTTTAGTAGTATACTTTAAATTTCACTTAAAATCAGTGTTTTATAGGAGTGGCGCATAAAGTAAAATTTCGAGTTTAGAAAAGCCTAAAAATGTTGTTAATCTGGGAGTGGAATACGCTTAATTCTTTCATTTGAATTGTTTTAATAAGTATGAATAATTTAATAATAGCAAATTAAAAGTTTACTTTTAAAGTCAATATTTGACTTGATTATTATTTAATCTTGAGAAAGTTAATCGGCAAACTTAGCATAAATGTTATCACGTTTTTAATAAAAAAGTAATTAGGACTGGAGTTTGAGTGTATTTATCAGAATTTCATAGCGATTTAAATTGGTCGCATTAATTAATTCTTTTATGTCTCTCTGTTGCACACACACCTTATTCATCTTTCTCATTCTCTTGTTCTACCCCTTTGATTCTCTTTCGATTGCTATATCTCTTTCACTCTGAGTGTCGTCGAGAGCCGTGTTTTAATTATTAATCCTTAATTATCCTTTAACGAATTCCTTCCTGCGGGCGCCCGTCCGAAATTTATTAATTGTGCCGTAAAAACAAAAACCCCGGAAATTCGTTCTGGTTTTAGACAAAACGCGCTCGGTTAGCTTGTTTTTCTAAGTTTTTATTTTTCATTGCCTTTTTGTTCATTAACCGTTTTGGGAATTTAGTTTGTAAATCGTGCGCTTTCTTTCTGTGTTGGGTGAAAACTCGTATTTGCTACTCTTTGTATTATAAATTTGTTTGAAAAAGAAAACATTAGGATTCGACATTTTTTTTAAATTGTTTTAGTTACAATTCGGTAAGAATATACTATACACCCCGTGGGTATTATAGATAAAAATGAAATTATTCGAAAGTACTCGACGAGTACTATTTAAATATGCAATTAATTTCGATCGGAAATGTTTAATAAATACAAAAAAAATTGTTTGAAAATATTGAGTCCTAGCAGTATGTAACATAATCATCGTGCGCAAAGAGATTTACTCAATTTATTCTATTGCAAACCTTTCTCCTAACCTAACCTAACCAAGAAGCATGTGAAATATGCAACGTGAGCAAAAATGTTTTCGCCGTTAACACAAACTAGAATTCAGCCCAAATGAATTTCCAAAAGTGTATTAATTTATGTTAGTTATTCTATAAATCCATATGAGTCCAAGTGTAATGTGCTAATGTGTTATGATCGTCATCCGGTTAAATCAAACTTTAAGTTGAAGTTAGATTGAAGTCTTTAACAAATATTTCTTTCGACTTTCCTCATGTCTCCAGTAAAGATTTCAATGGTTAACAGCACTCAGTGAGATTTTATAGATGCTTCTAATCAAAATTTCAAAGTTGAAAAAAGTGAACTTTTATCATTTCCGTGGCGAATTTATTGATTTGAATTGGTGATATGTGTACAGTAAAGTCGAGCCTACAATTCTGTATGTAAGAGGTACTACACTAAGGTCCATTTGTACCCCGACCGATTAGGTTAAATCATCCACATTGATTAAACCGTTGATTAAGTCAAAATTCTAGAATACAAGAATATTATAAATGTGTAAGATATCCTAAACATGTCTCTTTTATCAATAAGCAATTGTGTGAACAATTTGTAAACACAATTGTTGAGTTTTTAAAAAGTACTAATCTCTGATTAAGTTAATCGACTTGGGGGCAAACTGGCATAGGTCGCATTTTTTATTTTTTTCAGTGCTATGTACCTCTCGATAGAATAAATAATCCTGATTTATATTATTATTCACAAAAAAATAAAAAATTGTTTCACCTATTTCTAAACTCACATAGGTAGTCTGAATATTTAGTAAAACTAAAAAAAAAAAAATACAACGTTTCCACAAGATTATCACAGATTTTGTTTTATTAAAAATATCAATTATTGGTATTATTGGCTGTGCTGTATTGGTATTTTTATTAAAAAAAATATATCTGTGATAATCTTGTGGAAATCTTGTATATTTTTAGTTTTACTAAATATTCAGTTATTAAAATCTAAGGGATACTAATGAGTAAACCCTTAGTATTAAACTTTTAGTAAATTAAGTTAGCTAAATATTACTCATTGATCCATTTGTGATCAGATTGTAATTATAGTAAAATACAACTAAGTGTTTTGCAAATAATAAAAAAAAACTAAATATTCAGATTACCTTTGTGATTTTAGAAATAGTTTTTTTTTATTTTTTCTGTGAATAATAAAATAAATCAGGATTTTTTATTCTATCGAGAGGTACGTAGCACTGAAAAAAATCAGTAATGCGACTTATGCCAGTTTGTCATAAAATTAGAAGCAATTTATCTAGTTATTTCTTAAAAAATATTAGTATTTTTTGTTGTTTGGTGTTGTAGGCGTTCACTTTGTGGTACATCTTAAATACACTTGTAAATAAAACACTTTTTACTTTGTTTAACCACTGGATGTTACATTTAATTGTGTGACTAGTTTCGACTATCTAGTAGTCATTCTCAAACTAAACTTTAGTTTGAGAATGACTACTAGATAGTCGAAACTAGTCACACAATTAAATGTAACATCCAGTGGTTAAACAAAGTAAAAAGTGTTTTATTTAGTATTTTTTATTTTGTAACTTACAAAAATAATCAGCAAATGGAAGCACTCGTCAGAAGCTTCAGATTGAACTTTTTTTTTAAACAACTAAAATCGACTGAAAATTTACAGTGTAGGTAGGGAAATGTATACTTCAGAAGAAAAATTCCCCGTATGTGTTTTACTAAAATTAATCACTTAGAAAAATATTTAGATCTCTCTTTATGTAAAATTCAAATTATAGCCAAACATCTTTATTTATTTATTCATTTCTCAACAGATACAGGAAACAGGTATCAATTAAAGAGAAACCTAAATATAACTTAAAGTTTATAGAAAAAATTACTTATATTTATGTATGGAATTATATCAATTGGATTATAAATACCGGAAGTTTGTTTTTTAGGTATACATATACTAATTATGTGCTGTAAATGTTTAGACATTCGTTGTTTTTTTAAAAGGGTTCAATTTGAAGCCCAAATGAATGTTTTCCACTCCCATGCTAAGCATGAAGTAAAATTCGAGTTTAGAAAAGCCTGAAAATTTGGTTTGGTAGCGTAGCACGTAGCGCTACGCGGCCAAACCAAATTTTTAGGCTTTTCTAAACTCGAAATTTTACTTCATGCGCCACGCGTATAAGACACTGATTTCAAGTGAAGTTCACTTGTTCACAATATTTCAGTGTTTTCAGTGTTTAATACGCGTGGCGCATGAAGTAAAATTTCGAGTTTAGAAAAGCCTGAAAATTTGGTTTGGTGGCTCCGCGCTTCGCGCTACGCAACCAAACCAAATTTTCAGGCTTTTCTAAACTCGAAATTTTACTTCATGCTAACCTGGGAGTGGAAAACACTCGTTTAAGGCTTAAAATTGAACTATCCAAAAAAAACGTATGCATATGTATACTTAAAAGAAAAATTGCCTGTATATAGTACATCTTGAATTAATTAAATTGTATATACCGGGAGTTTTTTTAAGTGTACACACCCTAATTATGTGCTGTAAATATTCAGACATTCGTTGTTTTTTTAAAGGGTTCAATTTGAAGCATAAACGAGTGTTTTCCACTCCCAGGCTAAGCATGAAGTAAAATTTCGAGTTTAGAAAAGCCGGAAAATTTGGTTTGGTCGCTCCGCGAAGCGGAGCGGCCAAACCAAATTTTCAGGCTTTTCTAAACTCGAAAGTTTACTTCATGCGCCACGCGTATAAGACACTGATTTCAAGTGAAGTTCACTTTTTCACAATATTTCAGTGTTTTCAGTGTTTAATACGTGTGGCGCATGAAGTAAAATTTCGAGTTTAGAAAAGCCTGAAAATTTGGTTTGGTCGCCCCGCGCTTCGCGCTACGCAACCAAACCAAATTTTCAGGCTTTTCTAAACTCGAAATTTTACTTCATGCTTAACCTGGGAGTGGAAAACACTCGTTTAAAGGTCAAATTAAACTATTTACAAAAAGCGTATGCATATGTATACTTGAAAGAAAAATTGCCTCTACATAGTACATCTTGAATTAATTAAATTGAATATACCGGGAGTTTTTTTAAGTATACACTCCCTAATTATGTGCTGTAAATATTCAGACACTCGTTGTTTTTTATAAGGTTCAATTTGAAGCCTAAACGAGTGTTTTCCACTCCCAGGCTAAGCATGAAGTAAAATTTCGAGTTTAGAAAAGCCTGAAAATTTGGTTTGGTCGCGTAGCGCGAAGCGCGGAGCGACCAAATCAAATTTTCAGGCTTTTCTAAACTTGAAATTTTACTTCATGCGCCACGCGTATAAGACACTGATTTTAAGTGAAGTTCGCTTGTTCACAATATTTCAGTGTTTTCAGTGTTTAATACGCGTGGCGCATGAAGTGAAATTCCGAGTTTAGAAAAGCCTAAAAATTTGGTTTGGTCGCTCCGCGCTTCGCGCTACGCAACCAAACCAAATTTTCAGGCTTTTCTACACTCGAAATTTTACTTCATGCTTAACCTGGGAGTGGAAAACACTGGTTTAAATCTTCAAATTGAACTATTTAAATAAAAGCGTATGCATATGTATACTTGAAAGAAATAATCCCTGTTTATCATACATCTTGATTCTGACAATTATAATTAATTTTGTAACAATTCTAATTAGTTTTATAACATTTATACTTCTATCTATTATATAATTATAATGTCTTAGTCTGTCTGGGCTATCGACCAACGGTCTTTCAGCCCTTAAATTTTATATTGTTTCACAATTTGCACTTTTGTTTGATGTTAGCTTTATATTAATACTTGTAGCTTATTTAAAAACAACAAAAATCAACATACAGGAAACATTTTTGCGTTGAACTAAAAATGTTGATTAAATGAATAGAGATGGGACAGCAAAAAAAAGATCTCACAATGACGGTATTAAGTTAGGTATATTAAATTTAATAAGGGAAGTGCGCGCGTTTCAGTAATAAGAGCGAATGCATCTGGAAAGCGTCACATAGTTTAAGCTCCTTGTGCACCGGAGTTTCATCCCCTGGGGGTGGACTTACGCTGACACCGGCGAATATCGCCGACACTCCAGGATGCTTTATGTAGTTCAGAGAACAGGACTTAACTGCATTATATATCTCATCCAGAACACACACACTTCCACACAATTAATTCACCGCTCGGGACTTTGCCGAAATTAACATCTTAAATCACAACTGCATTTATAGAAAGTTTTTATTTTCTATCCAAGAATAAATTACATATAGTAAATAGCAGCTAACTAAATACAGATTTTAAGATTTCTGTATACAGGGTTGGACAAAAGTATAGGATCACCGACTTTCTGGCTAAGCTATACGTTATAATGCTCGTGGCTGTTTAACAAGTTTATTCAGAAGAGAACAGTATATACAGTGGTTATGTACAAATAGTTTAGGGCGGTTCTGCAGTGCTTGGCTCGGCTTCGGGCGGCGGTACTTGGCTCGGCTCTGGGCGGCGATGCGGTGGAGCTTGGGCGTGAATTGTTCACCTGGTGCGGCGCGGTGAGGCTGCGGTGCGGTCTTGGGTGCTTGCACAGCGGCGTGGCTTGGAGCGGCGTGGCTCGTACTGGTGCGGAGTCTGGCTCGCTCGAACGCGATAACGTGTTGTGATGCGGCTAGCACTAAGTCCCCGAAAGGTACGTTAGTGTAGGGCAGGTCGGTTGCTTGTAGAGATTGAGTTCTAAGGCCGTCGAGACGTGCTCAAAGAATCTGACGATTGCCGGGGCTGCAGAGTGTTTTATAGGGCGTTGGCCCTTTGTTCGGGGTGGTCAGGGTAGTGGGAGTTGGAAGGGGCAGTTCTAGGGAAGTGGTGGGTGCGAACGCGGTACGTGCGGGTGCTTACGCTACCTGCGAAGGTCACGCGTCTCGGCGTGCTCGCTACAACGTGCTATTAAAAAATACTCTTAATATACATTTTTGTAGCCGCTTAAATCTATTCAAAGACGTAATGTGATTTCCAAAAGCTATCCGAGAAATAGGATAGGACCGACGAGAAGTTGGCCACACATTTCCAGCCACGGATTTTGGCGCCTCCACCATCTCACTAATTATGAACAATCTCATTAAAAAAATTATATCTCCCAAGGCACATACTTTATTTTCAAAATGTCTTCACTAATTGTTTAATCAATATATCTAGAACGATTCTAAATGATCAGAAAGTAAAAACTCTTGTTTGTTATATTTTTAAACAAAACACATACCAAATTTTAAAAATTCATATCTCCCAAAGCACATACTTTATTTTCAAAATATCTTCACTGATTGTTTAAACAATATATCTAGAACAGTTATAAATGATCAGAAAGTTAGAACTCCCATTTGTTATATTTTTTAAATAATATATTTCTGTTAGCGTATGGCCACCACACAAACCAAATTTAAAAAATTCATATCTCCCAAGGCACATACTTTGCTACACCCCTTTTTTATGCCCAAGGTGTATTCGCAAGCGTCGTTTGACTCAAATAAAATAATCTAAATAATCAATAAAATATATATGACCGCAGATGTTTGCTTATGGAAAGAGCGGGTGGCAAACGACGCACCTCGGCCAGCTGCAATGGAGGGTTTGTCGTAGGTTTAAATTAATTTATAATTAATGGGCACCACTTGGTTTAAATTATACCACTTACCTTAACCAAGAAAGTACACCCTCTCTTTCCATTCGCAAATACCAAATAAAGTATAAATTCAAAAATAGTATATATTGGATTTTAGCTCATAAATTAACTCCAAATATTTTGAATGATTGGTATTAAGAAGAACAACAATCAAATAAATACATTTAAAAAAAAAGATGTATATATAATTAAAAATATATGGCATGAAAACATTTAAATTAACAAGAAACAAAAATAATATTTCAGCACTCAACTCATATCTAATATCCCAAATATGAATTTAAAAAAATATATAATATATTTAATTATTCATGTAAACCAAATATATATATACATAGCCCTTTTTGCCCTAAAATATAGCTATATCTTTCGGTTCACAAACCAAAATTAATTATTTAATCTTTAAAATGTCTTTATTTATATTAATAAAGTTTCTAGAAAACGAATGGTCAAAAAAATGCAAAAATAATGCCTGCGTATGAAATTAATATTTAAAAAAATGACTGAACGAATGACTAAATGAATTTAATAAAATAATCAATTTTATTAGCAACGACTCAAAATAATGAACGTAAATGATTTTTAATAATTGATTGATATAAAAAAAATAATCGAAATTTACGTAAAACGCGATATTAAACATTTAAATATTATTCACACAAAAATATTGCTGGTTTTATTTCGTTAAAATAGATTTCGTTGAAAGGAAAATAATTCATCAAATAATTCATTGATAATGATAAAAGAAATACTCATCGGCATCTGTTGTCTTCACGTTGGCGCCGCGACCTGATGCTGGATACGAGCGCGGTGAATGCGTGCGTAGGGGAAGATAACGGTCCGTGGATGGAAGCAAAAAACCAACTCGAAATACTCTCTGAGACAAAGTCCACCACAAAAATTAAAAAAACGAATATTTCACCAACTCCAAGGAACGAATCTCCAAGAGAAAAATCGAGCAAAAAATGCGGAATTATAATAGCATAAAAATAAACCCTAAAACACACGGAAAATATTTTAGAAAAATGAATTGGAAAAATGAAAACCACTTACCCCTTAATGCGAAGGGAGTTTTTTAGAAATCACGTGCTGCGAGTACTTTTGTTCAGAGAAAAATCCGAAAAAATATCGATAAATCGGCCGCTCAGAAAACCAATCAAACCAGCGAACACCGACTTTAGCTGACTAAATTATATAAATCCAGATAGCTGGCGTGATATTACTAAAACCACTATAATAAATTTAGCATTTACAACTCTGTGTTTACTCTTTCGCACTTAAAACAAAATGGCTCAGAACGGACGTTCCGAAAGATAAATCAAATAAACATGCGCAAAATTTGAAATAATTTAAAATCGTCCAATTAGTTATTATAGGCAACCTAATACACATATTTAATTTGAAAATTCTAATTAATAAAAGTTAAATGAGTATTAAATGTAATATTCATTATGAAAATTTGAAATGTAACAACTTTATTTTTAAATTGTCATCACTGATTGTTTAAACAATATATCTAGGACAAGTAAAAATGACCAGAAAGGTATTTTTTTTTTATTTTTTAACAATATGTTTCTGTTAGCGTATGGCCACCACACGTACCAAATTTAAAAAATTCATATCTCCCAAGGCACATACTTCATTTTTAAATTGTCATCACTGCTTGTTTAAACAATATATCTAGAACAGTTATAAATAATCAGAAAGTTATAACTCTCATTTGTTATATTTTTTAAACAATATATTTCTGTTGGCGTATAGCCACCACATATACCTAATTTAAAAAAATCATTTCTCCCAAGGCACATACTTTATTTTTAAATTGTCATCACTGCTTGCTTAAACAATATATCTTGAATAGTTATAAATAACCAGAATGTTATTGGGGATTACCTCCAGCTCCCGTTCAAATTGTATCAAAGTACATGTGCCGCTAACATAAATAAATTGTTTGAAAAAATATTAAATAAAATAATAACTTTCTGGTCATTTTTAACTGTTCTAGATATATTTTTTAAACAATCAGTATGGACAATTTAAAAATAAAGTATGTGCCTTGGAAGATATGAATTTTTTAATTTGGTATGTGTGGTGGCCATACGCTAACAGAAATATATTGTTTAAAAAATATAACAAATGAGAGTTATAACTTTCTGATCATTTATAACTGTTCTAGATATATTGTTTAAACAAGCAGTGAAGATATTTTGAAAATAAAGTATGTGCCTTGGGAGATATGATTTTTTTAAATTTGGTAGGTGTGGTGGCCATACGCTGACAGAAATATATTGTTTAAAATATATAACAAATTAGAGTTATAACTTTCTGATCATTTATAACTGTTTTAGATATATTGTTTAAACAAGCATTGATGACGATTTGAAAATAAAGTTTGCGCCTTGGGAGATATGATTTTTTTAAATTTGGTACGATTGGTGGCCATACGCTAACAAAAATATATTGTTTATAAAATATAACAAATGAGAGTTATAACTTTCTGATCATTTATAACTGTTTTAGATATATTGTTTAAACAAGCATTGATGACGATTTGAAAATAATGTTTGCGCCTTGGGAGATATGATTTTTTTAAATTTGGTACGATTGGTGGCCATACGCTAACAAAAATATATTGTTTAAAAAATATAACAAATGAGAGTTATAATTTTCTGATCATTTATATATAACTGTTCTAGATATATTAATTAAACAATCAGTGAAGATATTTTGATAATAAAGTATGTGCCTTTGGAGGCATGAATATTTTAAATTTGGTATGTGTGGTGGTCATATGCGCGACATATTGTTTAAAAATATAACAAACAAGAGTTTTTACTTTCTGATCATTTATAATCGTTCTAGATATATTGATTAAACAATTAGTGAAGACATTTTGAAAATAAAGTATGTGCCTTGAGAGATATAATTTTTTTAATGAGAGTGTTCATAATCAGTGAGATGGTGGAGGCGCAAAAATCCGTGGCTGGAAATGTGTGGCCAACTTCTCGTCGGTTATTTCTCGAGGTATGACATCATAGGTTTTTTTTAAACGGAACACCCTCTATATTTTAAACTTTTTGGATAAACACTTGGTAAACAATTACAATGATGGCTGGTTTGGTGGGTATGCAACTTGTTTTTACATTATTAAATAAAATAATAATAGGAAAAGATAACTGGTTTACTGTTGTTTGATTAGCGTTTACATTTTCTCTTAGACAGATTGGTCCGATAATGTGTCCTGGAATTATCTGATGGAAACTAGTTCAAAACAGTGTTTTAAACATGTTTAAAAGCAAGTGTTTTGTTTTATACGTTAAACTTGTTAAAAATGTTTTTCTTTAATAATGAGATGTAGATTACAAAAACATTCTACAACAACCCTAGTTAGCGATTTATTTATTAATTAACTTTATTTTATTTTTATTTTCATCTAAGTAAAAAATAAAACCATTTTAGTACTTGTTTTTGAAAAATGCAGTCTACTCCCCCCCCCCTCCTCTCCCTCCCATCACAAATACCTATCTACGCCATTGGTTACAACACTTGGTTCACTGACAGTGAAACAAACAAAGTATTTTAATTAAATACTTCTATAAACTTTTTTCAGGAAAAGCGGCTGAATTCAAGAATTATAGTTGTATTTTTTTTTAGCCAGAACTTTATTTTTATTTATGAAGAAGCTGACAAAAGTTCAGCGAAATATTGGCTAAATAAAAATAAAGTTCTGGCTAGAAAAACAGAACTATATTTTTTTAATTCTGTCGTTTTTCCCCAAAAAGTTTATAAAAGTTTTTGATAACTTGACGGCAAAAAACCACTAAATGTCGTTTAATTAAATATACCATAATTAGACTCTCTAACTTAACTATGAATGATTTAGATGTTCTTATTATTAACTTTATTTTATTTTTATTTTCATCTAAGTAAAAAATAAAACCATTTTAGTACTTGTTTTTGAAAAATGCAGTCTACTCCCCCCCCCCCCATTCCTCTCCCTCCCATCACAAATACCTATCTACGCCATTGGTTACAACACTTGGTTCACTGACAGTGAAACAAACAAAGTATTTTAATTAAATACTTCTATAAACTTTTTAAGAATTATAGTTGTATTTTTTTTAGCCAGAACTTTATTTTTATTTATGAAGAAGCTGACAAAAGTTCAGCGAAATATTGGCTAAATAAAAATAAAGTTCTGGCTAGAAAAACAGAACTATAATTTTTTAATTCTGCCGCTTTTCCCCAAAAAGTTTATTAAAGTTTTTGATAACTTGACGGCAAAATACCACTAAATGTCGTTTAATTAAATATACCATAATTAGACTCTCTAACTTAACTATGAATGATTTAGATGTTCTTGGGTTAAGAAAGAGATTTAGGTGCTTTGTCCATTTATTTAAAAATATTAAAATAAGAACAGCAAAAACAGACAATTCTCATTCCTCGAGAAAACCTCATACAATTTTCATTCACACCACTTTATTTTTAATGTTTGCCCATAAAATTCAGAGTCAGAGTCAGACTATTTGCACTTTATGTTGTTGTATTTTTAAAATTCAATTGCGGATAATTACGCTTGTTCTCTTCAAGGGAATTGGGCGCTGGGAATTGATACTAAATATTTCCAGGTGAAAAAATGACTGGCATTTCTTGGGCATGTAATATGGACGAACCCATCCTTTCAGCCGGTTCAATTGATTTTCTCTTTTTCTTACTGTGAGTAAGGCGTGCAACCGCTCCCCGGATAACCGTTGAAGCAATTTTCATTTAACTGGAATTTAAAATTCATTAAGTCAACACGTTACGTACTTACTGTGTAAAGTTTCCTGTTGACTGTGTTTATATAGTTAACTTATGGAATGTGAATAAAAAATATACAAAGTTTTAGAACTTATTCTTTGTAAAAAAAAATGGTGTACATGGCTAAAACGGAACACAAGATTTTTAATGTTATTTTTTTTTACTGGAATATTATCCCTAATAATTATGTTTTGTATAAATGAAATTGCCAATTCTTGGTTGCAGAATACTTCAAACATTAAAAGTGCGATTCTCTTCGCAATCTACAACAAGTTAGTCTTACAAAGACTGTATCAAACACTCATAATAGCTCGGGAAGTAGTTGTTTCAATGAGTGTTTGATACAGTCTTTGTAAGACTAACTTGTTGTAGATTGCGAAGAGAATCGCACTTTTAATTATGTTTTGAGTAAAAATGTATGAGTGAAAATTTGGTTTGTTTTTTTTTATGCACCAGGCATACAAAACACTAATTTACTGTAAAATTTTAAATTACACATGCATACCGGGTGTTCGATAAAAAAACGCCCAACCTCATAACTCATAAATAACAGAGTTATGGTGTTTTTTATCGAACATCCCGTATATTTTTGAACTAGAAGAAATTATTTTAATCTTTATGGTCAGATGTTGGCTTAGTGCGTTGAACACGAGATCATTAAATTATTAGATGAAAACGCTAGCCGATGGTTTTAATTAACAAATTTAGCAAATTACCGGTAATTGAAAAATTCGGTAAACTAGTAGGAATCGTAAGTTTACTCACTTTTTGTAGTCCATCCCAAGAACAAAAAAATCTCCATCTTCTATGCGTAATTAATGGCATTAGCTATTAAAGCTCATAATAATTATGAAATATTAATGAAAATTTGTTTAAAATTGTTGGTGTATCGACTGGATGAATGAATAATTGAGTGGATGAAAGGATGAATAATGAATCTCAAATCTAGGTCTTAAACAAACAAATAAACAATTTTAACAGTATTAAAAGGCCGATTTTGTTTTAAGGCACACTACATTAATTATCGAAAAATCATGTTATTTGAATGCAGAAATATTCGCTATTATTAAACGAAACAACAAAACTTAAAACTGGTTTCAATCAATAAATCCTCTAGCTTATCACCAAACATGCAAAAAACGCAGGCGAAAATCGGAGATAATTTCATCCTTGGCGAATTTCAAGAGCACCTCTATTTATTCACCTTATTCAACTTCAGTTCAGGTCGATCATTCAAACGGTGTAGTTTGTTTCTTCGCTTTTTAGCAAACACCGGTCGGTTCTCGAGTTTGATTTCGAGTTTTTAAGTGCTAGTGTTTACTCAAATCTACGACAGTAATTCCTGTAGGTGGTCGACAGAGCTGCAACGCAATAATTATGCAAAATGTAGAAAAAGAAGTGTTTTGATTCGTTAGCGATGTTTTGCCTAACGGATTATTAAAAATAAAATCTAGCGCTGGATATTACGATTTAAAGGATCGTCTTTCATTAATTAAAAGGTTAGTGCGATAGCGTGCTTTCTTTCTATTTGGGAATGTTGATCGATAGGGCAAATTAAATTACAGAAAATGCAAAGAGAAACTACAGAATAAGTATAGATAAATTATAGCTATAGGTATATTACATAAAAATTATTGATATTTTATAGAAAAAATATAGATTAATCAGCAGGATTAAATTGAAAAAATTACATAGTTTATACATAAATTTCCATTAAATATAAGTGTTTAATTGAATTCACTTGGTTTGATTTGACGAATAAAGCACTAATAACCTTTCCTCACACTTTTAATTGAATTACCAAATGTACATTTCGGACACAAAGTGACCATTATCAATGGATTAACACGTGGTTTGTTTTAGTAAAACAAACCAAGTGAATTTAATTAAACACCTATATTTAGTAGATATGTTTTACCAAGTGAACAATGAGAAACAAGTTAATTATATAAATTTCTATACCAAAAAATATATAAATGTCCGCTAGATATTTATTTGCTCTCGATTTTCTCTAGATATTATATAATATTTCTCAAATATTTCCTAAATATTATGTATATATTATACGATCTGGTTTGCTGGGATATATAAATATATTTGTTTAATTTTATCCGTATAGAGATTAAAACTTAATCCTATGTGTTTGCATGTTTAAATATACGGGTACAATACATATATACAAATTGTCCATGCGTAAGCTTTGTGAAATAAAAAAAATCAAATAAATCCGGCGACGTCCGAACGTCGGCTTTTTTCCCGAAGCCGCTCAAACGCAGCAAACCGCAAAAAATGTATAAAATGTATATAAATCGTGTATACGCACAGATTTATATATACCTACATTTTGATATATGATTTATTGTCATCTAGATTTTCATATAACTTTTTTTACAGTGTGACACAGAATATCAAATTAATGCATATTTAAACACTGTAATATTTTTTTCCTAGAACTATGTTGAATATTTTCTTTTTGTTTTACCGCAAAACAAAATATTTATAATTGTTTTTAAAAAAAAATATTACACTTTTTAAATACGTATTAATTTAATACTCTGTGTCACGCCATAAAAAATGTTACATAGTTACCGTCGCTAAACCCAAACCTATTAAATTTAATTTGGTAAAAAAATTGTTTAAATTATTATGGCAAAACAATAGTTTAAGAATTGACTATCTGACGAGGTTATTTGCCTGCTGTTGGAGTACAGAAAATAATTATTTTTCGATTTCAATTGTTGAATGTGCTGCTAAACTGAATACTGAAGCAGCGAAAACATAAAAAAAGAAACAATTATTATTGTGCAAGCCTTACCAAATCTTATGCTGCTAATCAATAATATTTTGAAATCTTTTATTTGGTTGGTTCGCATTCACTTTGTGGTTCATCTTTATATGAAATTATAATAAAACACTTAACTTTTTCTTATCACTTTATTCAAAAGTTTAAATAAAAGTGGTAAAAGAAAGTTAAGTACTTCCAAAAATATTTTCAACTTTTCAACTTGAAATCAGTGTTTTACACGCGTGGCGCATGAAGTAAAATTTCGAGTTTAGAAAAGCCCAGAAAATTTGTCTCGGGTCGCTGCGCGACCCTCGCCAAATTTTCACGGGGCTTTTCTAAACTCGAAATTTTACTTCATGCTTAGTCTGGGAGTGGAAAACAGTCGTTAAATGCTTCGAATTAAACTCCTAAACTATATCCTTTAAAATGTTAGTTTTTATATTTTTCGGAGATAAAAGTGCAGTAAACGACATTTATCATTTTTTTGACTAAATTAAATTTAATAGATTTAGGTTTAGCGGCGGAAATTTATTTAAAAATTCAAAAATAATAGTATTTGCATTTTTATATCATGTGTTAATACGAGCCAATATTTAGCTAAATTTTTATTAAAGTTAATTTTAAATATTATAGTTAAGGTAGAGGTTTGGAAAAAAATATTACAGTTTTTAAATACGTATTAATTTAATACTCTGTGTCACACCATAAAAAATATTACATAGTTACCATCGCTAAACCCAAATCTATTAAATTTAATTTGGTAAAAAAATTGTTTAAATTATTGTGGCAAAACAATAGTTTAAGCATTGACTATCTGACGAGGTTATATGCCGGCTGTTGGAGTACAGAAAATAATTATTTTTCGATTTCAATTGTTGAATGTGCTGCTAAACTGAATACTGAAGCAGCGAAAACATAAAAAAAGAAACTATTATTATTTTGCGAGCCTTACCAAATCTTATGCTGCTAATCAATAATATTTTGATATCTTTTATTTGGTTGGTTCGCATTCACTTTGTGGTTCATCTTTATATGAAATTATAATAAAACACTTAACTTTTTCTTATCACTTTATTCAAATGTTTAAATAAAAGTGGTAAAAGAAAGTTAAGTACTTCCAAAAATATTTTCAACTTCACTTGAAATCAGTGTTTTACACGCGTGGCGCATGAAGTAAAATTTCGAGTTTAGAAAAGCCCAGAAAATTTGTCTCGGGTCGCTGCGCGACCCTCGCCAAATTTTCACGGGGCTTTTCTAAACTCGAAATTTTACTTCATGCTTAGTCTGGGAGTGGAAAACAGTCGTTAAATGCTTCGAATTAAACTCCTAAACTATATCCTTTAAAATGTTAGTTTTTATATTTTTCGGAGATAAAAATGCAGTAAACGACATTTATCATTTTTTGACTAAATTAAATTTAATAGATTTGGGTTTAGCGGCGGAAATTTATTTAAAAATTCAAAAATATTACTATTTGCATTTTTATATCATGTGTTAATACGAGCCAATATTTAGCTAAATTTTTATTAAAGTTAATTTTAAATGTTATAGTTAAGGTAGAAAAACAATTCACTTAAAATCAATTCTTGTTAAAAAAAAAGTGGAAAAATGCAAAGGATTGTTCAAAATTTAACTTGAACAATCCTCTGCTTTTTCACACTTTTTTTCTAAGTCCTAAATTATTGTTTTTTTTTTCCTGCAAAGCAGCTAAATTTATATTATTAATTTGTTTCTGAAAATATTTGATGAATTTCGTCAAATGTTTTAAGAAATAAATAAACTTGCACCAATTTTCAGAAAAATACAATTAATTGAGGACACATTTACAAACTAAAGTCATTAAATTCTTTATTAAAAAATACTAAATTTACAAAAATTATTTTAAATTTACAGTTAAGGTAGAGAAACAATTCACTTAAAATCAATTCTTGTTAAAAAAAGGTGGAAAAATGCAAAGGATTGTTCAAAATTTAACTTGAACAATCCTCTGCTTTTTCACACTTTTTTTCTAAGTCCTAAATTATTGTTTTTTTTTTCCTGCATAGTAGCTTAATTTATATTAATAATTTGTTTCTGAAAATATTTGATGAATTTCATCAAATGTTTTAAGAAATAAATAAACTTGCACCAATTTTCAGAAAAATACAATTAATTTAGGACACATTTACAAAATAAAGTCATTAAATTCTTTATTAAAAAATACTAAATTTACAAAAATTATTTTAAATTTACAGTTAAGGTAGAAAAACAATTCACTTAAAATCAATTCTTGTTAAAAAAAAGTGGAAAAATGCAAAGGATTGTTCAAAATTTAACTTGAACAATTCTCTGCTTTTTCACACTTTTTTTCTAAGTCCTAAATTATTGTTTTTTTTTTCCTGCAAAGTAGCTTAATTTATATAATTAATTTGTTTCTGAAAATATTTGATGAATTTCATCAAATGTTTTAAGAAATAAATAAACTTGCATCTATTTTCAGAAAAATACAATTAATTTGGGACACATTTACAAAATAAAGTCATTAAATTCTTTATTAAAAAATACTAAATTTACAAAAATTATTTTAAATTTACATTGTTTTTTTTTAATACTTTCAAAATTGAGAATACATTTGTTTTAAATTATTTAGTGCTACATATGTTCACCACTTTCAGAATGGAAAAGAAAAGTTGATAAATTTTATAAAGATCTCTCACAAAATGTTAAAGTTGTTATTGTTTAAATTTTTATAATCCATAAAATTTAATTGATAACCGCACTTTTTAACTTTCAAGCGGAAATAATTCGAAAACTACCGATAACATTAAAAAATAATACTATTTGCATTTTTATAATATGTGCTAATACGAGCCAATATTTAGCAAAATAGAAAAACAATTCACTTAGAGTCAATTCTTGTTAAAAAACAGTGTGAAAATGCAGAGGATTTTTTAATGTAATTTAACTTGAACAATCCTCTCCTTTTTTAAACTTTCTTTTTCTTAAGTCCTAAATAATTTTTTTTTCTACTTGTGCAAAATAGCTTAATTTATATTATTTATTTATTTATGAAAATATTTGATTAATTTCATCAAATGTTTTCAAAAAACTTGAATCTGCTTTGCAGAAAGATGAAATTAATTTAGGACTTATTGACAAAATAAACTCAAACAGTGTGAAAATGCAGAGGATTTTTTAATGTAATTTAACTTGAACAATCCTCTCCTTTTTTAAACTTTCTTTTTCTTAAGTCCTAAATAATTTTTTTTTCTACTTGTGCAAAATAGCTTAATTTATATTATTTATTTATTTATGAAAATATTTGATTAATTTCATCAAATGTTTTCAAAAAACTTGAATCTGCTTTGCAGAAAGATGAAATTAATTTAGGACTTATTTACATTCATTGTTATAAATACCGAATTGTATAAAAATTATTTTAAATTTACGTTTTTTTTGTAATACTTTGACTCAATTTTCAAAGTATTACAAAAAAACAATATAAATTTAAAATAATTTATATACAATTTAGTATTTATAATGGAGAATGTAATGCGTTTATTTTGTAAATAAGTCCTAAATTAATTTCATCTTTCTGCAAAACAGATTCAAATTTTCTGAAAACATTTGTGGAAATTAATACATTTGTTTTGTATTGTTTAATGCTACATATGTTCACCACTTTCAGAATGGAAAAATTGATAACGTTTATTGACATGTAAACAAAAATTAACAAAGTCCTCTCACAAAATGTTAAAGTAATTATTTTTAAAACTTGTATAATGATAAAATTTGATTTATAACCGCACTTTTTGACTTTCAGGCGGAAATAATTCGAAAAGTACCGATAGGGTATTTTTGAATTTTTACATATTCAGAAAGAGCAATGTTTTCTTAACATAGTTGCAAAATTTTATAAAGATATCACGCAAAATTTTGAAGTTATGATTTTTTATGTTTTTTATAATCCATAAAATTTGATTACTAACAGCACTTTTTGACGTTCAGACGGAAATAACGCAAAAAATACCGATGGGGTATTTTTCCATATTTACATATATTGAAATAGCAACATTTCCTTAATATACTTAAAAAATTTTATATAGATCTCAACCAAAATTTTAAAGTTATGATTTTTAACATGTTTATAATCCATAATATTTTATTTATAAACCGCTCTTTTTGATATTTACATTGAAATTACTCGAAACCTATCGATGGGGTATTTTTCAATGTTCACATTTACTAAGAGAGCAATGTTTTCTCAGCATACTCACAAAAATTCATAAATATCTTGTTCAAAATTTCTAAGTTATGATTTTTTTAAATATTTATAATCCCTAAAATATTATTCATAACCGCACGTTTTGACTTTCAGACGGAAATAATTCGAAAACTACCGGGGTGTATTTTTTATTTCTTTACATATTCAGAAAGGGCAATATATTTTTAACATACTTAATTTTAATTTTATAAAGATGTCGCGCAAAATTTTAAAGTTATGATTTTATAAATTTGAATAATCTATAAAATATCATCCATTACCGCGCCTTTGACATTCAGTCAGAAATTACTCAAAAACTACCGATGAGGTATTTTTTTTATTTTTAACATACCTACAAAATTTTATAAAAATGTCACGCAAAATTTTAAAGTTATGGTTTTATAAATTTGTATAATCTATAAAATTTCATCCATTACCGCGCTTTTTGACATTCAGTCGGAAATAACTCAAAAACTACCGATGAGGTAATTTTCAATTTTTACATATTCAGAGCGAGCTATATTTTCTTAACATACAAAATTTTGTATAGATGTTACGCAAAATTTTGAAGTTAAAATTTTTCAAATTTTTATAATCTATAAAATTTGATTCATAACCGCACTTTCTGACTTTCAGACGGAAATAACTCGAAAACTACTGGGGATATTTTTCAATGTTTACATATTCAGAAAGAGCAATATATACTTAACATACTTACCAAATTTTATAAAGATGTCACGCAAAATTTTAAAGTTATAATTTTTAAAATTTTTATAATCTATAAAATTGTATTCATAACCGCACATTTTGACATTCGGGCGGAAATAACCCAAAAACTACCGATGGGGTATTTTTCAACTTTTACATATTCAGAAAGAGCAATATTTTCTTCACACACTTACAAAATTTTATAAAGATGTAACGCAAAATTTTAAAGTTATGATTTTTCATTTTTTTATAATCCATATAATTTGATTCATAACCGCACCTTTTAACCTTCAGATGGAAATAACTCGAAAACTACCGATGGGGTATTTTTCAATTTTTACATATTCAGAAAAAGCAATATATTCTTAATACACTCACAAAATTTTATGAAGATGTCACGCAAAATTTTAAAGTTATGATTTTTACAAATTTTTATAATCCATATAATTTTAATCATAACCGCACTTTTTAACTTTCAGATAACTCGAAAAGTGCCGATGGGGTATTTTTTAATTTTTACACATTCAGAAAGAGCAATATATTCTTAACACACTTACAACATTTTATAAGGATGTCACGCAAAATCTTAAAGTTATGATTTTTTAAATTTTTATAATCTATAAAGTTTTAATCATAACCGCACTTTTTGACATTCGGACGAAAATAACTCAAAAACTACCGATGGGGTATTTTTCAATTTGTACATATTCAGAAAAAGCAATATTTTCTTAACACTTTCACATAGAAATAACTCGAAAACTATCGATTCGGTATTTTTCAACGCATTTACTAAAAGAGCAATGTTTTCTTAACATACTCACAGACATTTATTAATATCTTTTGAAAAAAATTAAAATTATGATTTTTTAAATTTTTAAAGTACAGTCGACGCAACCCAAATGTCAATGCTCTTTGGTTGTCATAGTATTTGTTACGAAATTTATTCCTGTAATTCTGGCTTTGGCCAGTGGTATCACAAATAGAGGGGAAAATAGTGAGAGTAGAAATATCTTAATTTTATTACAGTTGCAGTTTTGTGGAATCAGTCTTATCTACATTAAATTGTGCAATAAAACAATTACCATTTATTACAAGAGAAAATCAAAGACCAATTTTCTTCCAATTTTGCTATAGCTCTCGACTTTTGAGCTTCAGTTAAATGCTGAGGCATTTTTGAAAAATTAATTGACATTCATTTTTAAGAGCTGTCAAATTAAATTGCTACGAACGATTAAGATGTTATAAATTACACCATTAAATTTTGGCGTTCAGATTTGGGTTGCGCCGACTGTACATACAATTTGTTTTGTAACTGCACTTTTTGACATTCAGATGAAAATAACTCAAAAACTATCGATGGGGTATTTTTCTTTTTTACCATATTCCTCAAGGGCAATATTTAACTGAACATTCTCACAACATTTTTATAAAGATCTCACGCAAAATTGTAATTGTATGACAATTAAAATTTTTGAAATCCATAAAAATTGATTTATAAAAAGTGAGAATATTCGAGTTATATTTCTTTACTAATTATTAAATTGCGTTCAATTCAAAACAAAATCCGGAAGTTTTGAAGGGATTCAAATACGCATTGAATGTTTTACATCTGTTTGAAAGTAATTATTTACTAAAATTGGTGAGTTTTAAACGGATTCAAACGTGTATTGAATTTTTAAATTTTTAAGAAAATCTTCTAATTATAATTATCTGGTAATTTTTTTGAAACTAAATTTTTTGGTCGAAAAATTATGGAAAAGCCAGGCGAGTTGTTAAAATGGTAATCGGTATAATTCTAACGACCGTCTTCCACTCCTTGATTTAGCATGAAGTATATATTTCGAGTTTAGAAAAACCAGAACATTTGGTTTTGGCGGAGCGACCAAACCAAATTTTCAGGCTTTTCTAAACTCGAAATTTTACTTTATGTGCCAGACGTGTAAAACACTAATGTTATTTTTTCAGTCGTTGAATTTTTCTGGTGTCTAAAAAAATGTTTTGTACACTGCATATTATTTATTACTATTTCAGATATACAGAAAGTTTTTCTTTTATGTATACATATCTCAATATACTGTATACGCTGTAAATTTTCAATTAATCGTAGATTTTACAAATATTTTAAATTGAACTTTGAAACGAGTGTTTTCCACTCCCAGATTAAGCATGAAGTAAAATTTCGAGTTTAGAAAAGCTTGAAAATTTGGTTTGGTTGCGTAGCGCGTAGCGCTACGCGACCAAACCAAATTTTTAGGCTTTTCTAAACTCGAAATTTTACTTCATGCGCCACGCGTTCTAAACACTCATATAATGTGATGTTCAGAATACACGTTTTTAGCACATTGCTGTAGTAGAATATTTTAAACTTCACCTAAAATCAGTGTTTTTACGCGTGGCGCATGAAGTAAAATTTCGAGTTTAGAAAAGCCTGAAAATTTGGTTTGGTCGCGTAGCGCTACGCGCTACACGATCAAACCAAATTTTCAGGCTTTTCTAAACTCGAAATTTTACTTCATGTGCCAGGCGGGTAAAACACTAATTTAACTTTTTCAGCCGTGGAATTTTTCTGGTGTCTAAAAAAGTGTTTTATACACTGCATATTATTTATTACTATTTCAAATATACAGAGAGTTTTTCTTTTATGTATACATATATCAATATACCGTATACGCTGTAAATTTTCCATTATTCGTAATTTTTACAAATATTTTAAATTGAACTTTGAAACGAGTGTTTTCCACTCCCAGATTAAGCATGAAGTAAAATTTCGAGTTTAGAAAAGCCTGAAAATTTGGTTTGGTCGTGTAGCGCGTAGCGCTACGCGACCAAACCAAATTTTCAGGCTTTTCTAAACTCGAAATTTTACTTCATGCGCCACGCGTACAAAACACTGATGTAATGTGATATTCAGATTACACGTTATTAGCACTTTGCTGTAGTAGAATATTTTGAACTTCACCTAAAATCAGTGTTTTTTACGCGTGGCGCATGAAGTAAAATTTCGAGTTTAGAAAAGCCTGAAAATTTGGTTTGGTCGCGTAGCGCTACGCGCTACACGACCAAACCAAATTTTCAGGCTTTTCTAAACTCGAAATTTTACTTCATGCTTAGTCTGGGAGTGGAAAACACTCGTTTAAGACTTCAAATTAAACTATTTGAAAAAAACAAACGTTTATCGGAAAAATTACAGCTCATGCATACATGTATGTATATTTAAAAGAAAAACTCCTAGTATGTTTACCAAATGTTAGTGGTTAACTCGAAATTTAACTTCATGCTTAATCTGGGAGTGGAAAACACTCCTTTAAGACTTCAAATTAAACTATTTTAAAAAACAAACGATTATCGAAAAAGTTACAGCTCATGAATTACATGTATTCATGAGCTGTAACTTTTCCGATAATCGTTTGTATGTATATTTAAAAGAAAAACTCTTAGTATGTTTACCAAATGTTAGTGGTAAACATCCTGGGCCGAAAGGGTTAAAATGAACTTCACAAACACATAAAGCATTTTTAATTTAACAAATTTAGACTATATTTTTCTATTTGCAAATTTTTAAGAAAACAATACTCTTTCTTTTTTTGTATCAAGGCCGTAGGGAAAAAAATCGGAGAGGGATATAAACATTTCGGGGGAAGGGGTTTAATGGTAAAAATATTGTTTTTGCTCTTAAAAGGCCGCTCTTACATGGAAACATTTTACATTTTGAAAATTTCGGGATGGGTTTTGAACCCCTATATCCTCTCCTCGTGGCTACGGCCTTTTTTTGTATTGCATATGGGAAAAATAAAAAAGAATACAAAAAGACGCTATTCAAAATGCTGTCACCAAGCGCCAAACTAGCTCGCCATGGCATTAATATTATTCTCACCAATTTTATTGATAAACCTGTTCAACTTTAATTATTAGATAAATTTAAATTCAAAACTATTTGAATTCGAGAAAATAAGCTTACGCTTCTTATAGTTTGTACACTTTAAACATAATATATAAAATTACGAAAAAACTATTCGTGAAAATGCAAACAATGTCTTAATTATTAAGACAACTTGTTTCAATGGATATTCATCGTCTTGAGTTGTCTTATTAATTAAGACATTGTTTGCATTTTCACGAATAGTTTTTTTCGTAATTTTATATATTATGTTTAATTATTAGAGTATAGAACCAAATTTAAGGGTGTATAATTTCAAGTCTTTCATCTTTGATTTTGAATTATAAATAATACATAATAAAAACGCAGAAGTGCTGTTCATTTTAGAGCTATGTTATGTCTAGATTCCTTTTTCAAATCAAATTAAATCCAACACTTGTCTGAAATGAGATCTTAAAAGCGCTCATAATATTCAGATTTTCAATTTTATTCACAAACATAAACAGCTCAAACCTTATACAGGAAACGAGCACGCAAGAGCGGAGCATGGAGAAAATTACCCATGCAACAAACTTTCTTGGCATCTCGCGCGAAATAAATTAATGCGGTGGATTGTTGCTCGATTTTCGGACGAATGTTATCCCGGGATAATGTATGCCTGCAAACCCCGCAACTAGGAGGGGCCTTACCCCATTAACATTCAAATTTATTCTCAAAGTATGTAATAATAAAATTACGTTTTAGTTAATTCAGCGCAAATTGTTAATTAACAAGTTTAGAGCGAGCGACGCGAAATCGGGAGAGTTATGCATATATATATATATGTATATATATATTGCGAAACAATGGAAGAGTTATGCATATATATATTGCGAAACAATAGAAAGGAGTTTGCTGTTCTCTTGTTTTCTTTTTCCGCGAATTTTATTCGAAGGGCTAGAAATTCGCGCACGCTTTTGTGTTCTGCGCGAAATAAAAGTAGCGCATTATTTTTTTCTCCTCCGCCCTTTCGGAGAGGGGTGGAAAAGCACCCCCCGCTTAAAGTCCGGGATTGTTTTTCTGCTCGGCGCGACTTCATTTTCCTGCATTAAGTTAATCTCCTTCAGGAGGGATCATTACTACACCCATAAACCCAATGATGTTCTTTCTTAAGCCAACAGAAGGAACAAAAAAAAAACAGGAGGAGAAAGCGAGTGGAGGAATTACGTGAAATCTTGAGCTTTTTTAAAAACTTGCAAAACATTTAAATTTCAGTTTGATTCGGATTACCGATGCTCTGTGATTTTTTTAATTTTCAGGATTTTCTAAACTTGAAATTTTACTTCATGCTTAATCAAGTAGTGGAAACAGTAGTTCCTACTTCAAATTGAACACTTTAAAAAAAGCAACGAATGCCTAAAATTTCACAGCACATGCATCAGAATATGAATGCTTAAAATAAAAATAAATCATGTATGTATAATATACATTATTTAAATAGGTACTTAAGGAAAAAATCATAATATAATCTAATTATTCTATTCTTAAGATGACATTACAATAACACGAAATCAGATATTTACTATGTTATCAAAGATTTGTATTAATGGGATGCCTCTTTTTTCTTTCTTTCGTCTGACCGTATTTGTCATTTTTAGGTAAAATTAGGAAATCGCATATGTCTGTATCTGATTCATCTTCTCCCATAATAAGAACGTTGAAGCAGCGGGGATCCAAAAAGGCTGCGATTCGGTCGCCATGGCAACCACTTTTACGTTGTTCTTATGGGAGACGACTGTCACCGGGAGTGGCAAAATCGAAGAATTCATTTTAGAAAGTTCAAATTTTCACAGGACCGAAAAAAAAATTCCGCGTGTCTTAGGCTAAGCGGCGTTCAAATCCGACCGCGTTTTCTATTTTAAATCATTTTTTAATTTTACGCCGGGCGGAAGATTTCCTAACCTCAATACTTTACATGCTGGTCTTGCTTCACACGGAACTTTTTCAGGTCGCGCATACCACTATTTCGATGGGATTTGACCTGGGCTTTCCAACGCGACACTTCCGAGCGCTCAAATCGCCCGATTAAAATATATCGCATTTAATCGATTTTGCAAAAAAAAAAATAGATTTTCAAAATATTGCGTCTATCGTGTTCAGAATTCCATTAGAAACACGACCTATCTATTAATAATTTTTTCTATCGAGGAAAAGTATTTTTTTTTTTGCAATTGAAATTTCGTAAAAATATATACCGGGTGTCTAAATCTCGCATTAAATCGATGGTTTTTATTTTTTCTCCAAAATGTTTTGTTTAAACGCAGATCGCTAGGATTAAATTTAGCGGTGTTGGGACATGTTTTTTTTTTTTTTTATTGGCCGCCTTCACGGGCTGTCAGCACATTTTCGGTCGAAAAATTGCGATAGAGGAATTTGGTTTTCACATTTCGATTTCGAATAATTATCCGCAACCGACAAGATGAAACAAGACGAAACAAAACAATTAAAACAAAAAAAAAATTTAAATTTTCATTTTGATGTTTTTTTGCGAAAAATTGCGATAGTGAAATTTGGATTTCAGATTTGTATTTCGACTGTTTATCCGCGACTGAGAAAAATACAAAATCAAAAATCTAAATTTTTTTCACGGGATGTGAGCACATTTTCGGTCGAAAAATTGCGATAGAGGAGTTTGGTTTTCACATTTCGATTTCGAATTATTATCCGCAACCGACAAGATGAAACAAGACGAAACAAAACAATTGTTTTCGCGGGGATAAAGGAGCAACTACCCTCTCTATGTGCGAGCGAAGCGAGCACCCTAGCGAGTGAAGCGAGCAAGGCAAGCGAGCGAAGCGAGCGGCTGGAGCGAAGCGACCATCTCTTCCAACCTTTTCACGGACCTTTACATCCATCCACTCCATAACCACTACAAAACAACGATTTACCTTGCAGTCACCACCATTCGGCTCATGCACCAACGCCTCTCCTCCTCCCTTTCCCCTTGCTACTATTATACATATATTTTTCTTCAACATCATTTATTTTTTTTAATTATGCAATTATCTTTACATTTCTACATTTCCTTGATTCAGCCCTCGGCTCCCCGGTTTGTAAACCGGGCTAAATGCTAGTTAGAAAATAAAAATGTCATTATTTCAAATCCGAGGCGAATAAGAGAGGCGTTCGCCGGATTATGTGACGAAAATAAAAATTAGTGTTATGGCTCATATAACAAAAGAAACCAAACGAACTAGTATACTTTTATAACTCAATCTCAATATTAATTACAAAATTCGTCATTAGACATTTTATTATTTAAAAACACCGAAATGCACTTTCAATGCGGTCAAATAAAATGACAAAATAGGATAATATTTACCATGTTTCAAACTATTTTACATCACTTAAAATGGCTCCGTCAACTTGGCCCCCCACTTTCAATTTTTTAGAAAAACATCATTGCACAGAAAAGCCCTTAGCTAGCACAGGCTAGCACAGCCAAAATTAGAGCAAGCACACAAATAGTAAAAAAGTTATAGGGGTTTCAAATATGGGGGGGCTAAGTTGACGTTTGCCCCCCACTTTTGATTTTTCAACTTTTTTTATATGATTTGGATTCCTCAGAGCTAGCACAGGCTAGCACAACCAGATTTAGAGCAAGCACAACCCCAACAACCCCTTAAAAATACAAAATTAGTTTGTACCCCAGCCCCCCACTTTAATATTTTTTGATTATTTCTAAAGGAATCTGCAGCTTAGAGCAAGCACAGGCAGAATATGCAAAAATTATTTAAAAAAATAAAATGGTTAAAAAGATATTTCAATTTTAATTATCAACCGTGAGCTTTCAAATCCTGTATGCGTAATTCCGTTCATGTATTTTAATTATTATGCTAAATGCGTATTTTCTAACAAATCACAATATTTCAACGGATTTGTTGACAATAACTTTGCCATATACTTAACTAACAGTTTAAAACATTGCTTTCAAATGCTGTGACCCGGAAAGCAAGCACATTAAAGACAGTGACGTAGTGAGTTATTAATGACCAACCCTCGAATAATTTAAAATGTAATAACTCCACCAAATACTAACAGATTTCAAAAATTCTTTCAAAATATAAATGAATAATGCATTGGTAATAAATGCTGTGACTGAGAAAGCTAGCACAGTAAAGACAGAGGCGTAGTAAGTAATCAATATTTAACCCTCGAATAATTTAGAATGTAATAACTCCACTAAATACAGACAGAATTCAAATATTCTTATAAATTATGAATCACTAATGCATTGTTAATAAATGCTGTGACTAAGAAAGCTAGCACAAGAAAGACAGTAGCGTAGTGAGTAATCAATATTTAACCCCCGCATAATTTAAAATGTAATAACTCCACCAAATACCAACAGATTTCAAAAATTCTTTCAAAATATAAATGACCAATGCATTGGTAATAAATGCTGTGACTGAGAAAGCTAGCACAGTAAAGACAGAGGCGTAGTAAGTAATCAATATTGAACCCCCTAATAATTTAAAATGTAATAACTCCACTAAATACAGAGAGATTTCAAAAATTCTTTTAAATTCTGAATCACTAATGCATTGTTAATGAATGCTGTGACTAAGAAAGCTAGCACAAGAAAGACAGTAGCGTAGTGAGTAATCAAAATTTAACCCTCGCATAATTAAAAATGTAATAACTCCACCAAATACTAACAGATTTTAAAAATTCTTTCAAAATATAAATGACTAATGCTTTAGTAATAAATGCTGTAAGTGAGAAAGCTAGCACAGTAAAGACAGAGGCGTAGTAAGTAATCAATAGTTAACCCTCGAATAATTTAAAATGTAATAACTCCACTAAATACAGAGAGATTTCAAAAATTCTTTTAAATTATGAATCACTAATTAATTGGTAATGAATGCTGTGACTAAGAGAGCTAGCACAAGAAAGACAGTAGCGTAGTGTGTAATCAATATTTAACCCTCGCATAATTTAAAATGTAATAACTCCACCAAATACTAACAAATTTCAAAAATTCTTTCAAAATATAAATGACCAATGCATTGGTAATAAATGCTGTAAGTAGGAAATCTAGCACACGAAAGACAGTGGCGTAGTAAGTAATCAATATTTAACCCTCGAATAATTTAAAATGTGATAAGTCCACTAAATAGAAAGAAATTTCAAAAATTCTTTTAAATTATAAAGCACTAATGCATTAATAATAAATGCTGTGACTAAGAAAGCTAGCACAATAAAGACAGTGAGTAAACAAAATTTAACCCTCGCATAATTTAAAATGTAATAACTCCACCAAAGAATTTTTGAAATCTGTTAGTATTTGGTGGAGTTATTACATTTTAAATTATGCGAGGGTTGAATATTGATTACTCACTACGCTACTGTCTTTCTTGTGCTAGCTTTCTTAGTCACAGCATTCATTAACAGTGCATTAGTGATTCATAATTTAAAAGAATTTTTGAATTCTCTCTGTATTTAGTGGAGTTATTACATTTTAAATTATTCGAGGATTAAATATTGATTACTTACTACGCCTCTGTCTTTACTGTGCTAGCTTTCTTAGTCACAGCATTTATTACCAATGCATTGGTCATTTATATTTTAAAAGAATTTTTTAAATCTGTTGGTATTTGGTGGAGTTATTACATTTTAAATTATGCGAGGATTAAATATTGATTATTCACTACGCTACTGTTTTTCTTGTGCTAGCTTTCTTAGTCACAGCATTTATTAACAATGCATTAGTGATTCATAATTTAAAAGAATTTTTGAAATCTCTCTGTATTTAGTGGAGTTATTACATTTTAAATTATTCGAGGGTTAAATATTGATTACTTACTACGCCTCTGTCTTTACTGTGCTAGCTTTCTTAGTCACAGCATTTATTACTAATGCCCTAGTCATTTATATTTTGAAAGAATTTTTGAAATCTGTTTGTATTTGGTGGAGTTATTACATTTTAAATTATGCGAGTGTTAAATATTGATTACTTACTACGCTACTGTCTTTCTTGTGCTAGCTTTCTTAGTCACGGCATTTATTAACAATGCACTAGTGATTTATAATTTAAAATAATTTCTAAAATGTCTTTGTATTTAGTGGACTTATCACATTTTAAATTATTTGAGGGTTAAATATTGATTACTTACTACGCCACTGTCTTTTATGTGCTAGCTTTCTCACTTACAGCATTTATTACCAATGCATTGGTCATTTATATTTTGAAAGAATTTTTGAAATCTGTTAGTATTTCGTGGAGTAATTACATTTTAAATTACACGAGGGTTAAATATTGATTACTCACTACGCTACTGTCTTTCTTGTGCTAGCTTTCTTAGTCACAGCATTCATTAACAATGCATTAGTGATTCAGAATTTAAAAGAATTTTTGAAATCTCTCTGTATTTAGTGGAGTTATTACATTTTAAATTATTAGGGGGTTCAATATTGATTACTTACTACGCCTCTGTCTTTACTGTGCTAGCTTTCTTAGTCACAGCATTTATTACCAATGCATTGGTCATTTATATTTTGAAAGAATTTTTGAAATCTGTTGGTATTTGGTGGAGTTATTACATTTTAAATTATGCGGGGGTTAAATATTGATTACTCACTACGCTACTGTCTTTCTTGTGCTAGCTTTCTTAGTCACAGCATTTATTAACAATGCATTAGTGATTCATAATTTATAAGAATTTTTGAATTCTCTCTGTATTTAGTGATTACTTACTACGCCTCTGTCTTTACTGTGCTAGCTTTCTCAGTCACAGCATTTATTACCAATGCATTATTCATTTATATTTTGAAAGAATTTTTGAAATCTGTTAGTATTTGGTGGAGTTATTACATTTTAAATTATTCGAGGGTTGGTCATTAATAACTCACTACGTCACTGTCTTTAATGTGCTTGCTTTCCGGGTCACAGCATTTGAAAGCAATGTTTTAAACTGTTAGTTAAGTATATGGCAAAGTTATTGTCAACAAATCCGTTGAAATATTGTGATTTGTTAGAAAATACGCATTTAGCATAATAATTAAAATACATGAACGGAATTACGCATACAGGATTTGAAAGCTCACGGTTGATAATTAAAATTGAAATATCTTTTTAACCATTTTATTTTTTTAAAATAATTTTTGCATATTCTGCCTGTGCTTGCTCTAAGCTGCAGATTCCTTTAGAAATAATCAAAAAATATTAAAGTGGGGGGCTGGGGTACAAACTAATTTTGTATTTTTAAGGGGTTGTTGGGGTTGTGCTTGCTCTAAATCTGGTTGTGCTAGCCTGTGCTAGCTCTGAGGAATCCAAATCATATAAAAAAAGTTGAAAAATCAAAAGTGGGGGGCAAACGTCAACTTAGCCCCCCCATATTTGAAACCCCTATAACTTTTTTACTATTTGTGTGCTTGCTCTAATTTTGGCTGTGCTAGCCTGTGCTAGCTAAGGGCTTTTCTGTGCAATGATGTTTTTCTGAAAAATTGAAAGTGGGGGGCCAAGTTGACGGAGCCACTTAAAATACTGTTTTCAAAACAAATAAATAAATCATAAAAAGTCTAACAGCATTCTTTAACTTTTTATAATAAAATATCAGCAATTTAGTATAATTATTGTAATTATAAAGCTTGTATTAGACGACACTATTTTTTTGTACAAGAAATAGTATACTATTTTTTATCATGGTACGCCAATAGAACATGTCCTATTTCCATTATACACAACTGTATAAGATTTGCGTTTACTTAAATTTTGTGTATTACACCATGATAGAAAATAGTATACTATTTTCTGGTACAAGAAAATAGTGTTGTCTAATACAAGCTTAAGATGTTATGAGCCAACATTTAAATTTTAGTTATTCCTCTCTCAATGAGAAAATAATCATTTTATAGCCTATAATTCAATATGATTTACTTTTGTACATTCAACTATTTATTCGGAGCACCAAAGTCGTAATTCAGGAGGAGAGGGGCATTTAAGTTTTAATGGACGTAACGTCGATGACTAGATTTGTTGGCCTGAAAGGAGCAGGAAAATGGAGCCAACCGCACACACACAGAGGGACAGGAAAGTGGTCGTAAAGTCCTGGCATTACTGCCACAACAAGAAGTCGCTCCGTGAAGTGAACTGAGCCAATCAATAAATTACATATTTCCATCCATAAAGCGTTTTCTCGAGTGCGCTTTTACGCTCCACTTAAAATTCTCTGTGCCGTCGACACATACACTAACCGAAAAGCCCACCAAGCAAAACTACTTCCCTCTCTACAACCCTCCTTGGGTGAGGTGTGTAAATACGAAATTTCATTTACCTATTGGGAGGATTTTAAAGGATTTTTTATTATGTTGTTGTTTACAAAACATTTTAGTAATGACGACTAAGTTGATATAACTTTTAGCCCCGTCGCACACGGAACGGGTTGCCGGCGGGGCGGGTCGGGACGGAAAAGTTTCAACAAATCGCTGGCTTAATATTACACGGTTCTATATGACATTTTTTCGATTTTTAATTTGTGATGTTTGAAGGCTCTATGTGCATACATAACATCACAAATTGAAAATCGAAAAAAATGTCACATAAAACCTTGTAATATAAGCCAGCGACATGAAGTTAACCCATTAAGCGCCATTGGTGCATACACGCAACATTATAAATTTTTTGTTAACCTAGTTAGTAGGGGTACAGTTTTACCACTCCAAATTTACCAATCCATTTTTACCACCGCATTTTTACCACCATACTTTTTTACCGCTATACAGTTTTACCACTAATATTTGTACCAATAATTATACAATAAAACACTTTATCTTTTAATCGGCTCCGCTGAATCGATTTAGTTAAATTTTGTCGTTCCTGGAGTTTGGACAAAACGCCTGACGGAACCTGGTGAATTAAAATGTAATAAAATTTTGTGTAACTTTATTTTAAACAAAAACAAGTCGTCACGGAACCTGGTGAAGTTCAGTCCTCAACAGCTGAGCCGGTGGAGCTTCCGGATGTTCTTCCGCCCGTCTTTTTAATCGATTTTTTATTCTTACCGCTTCGACAGCTTCTGGATTCGGGGCGTGAGTTTCGTGCGGCGATTGCACAGCCCTGGCTCTACATTCCGGATACTGCTTGCATCTCCAAAATATTCTTCCTTTTTTTTTCTTCCGTTTTGTGATACATATATCCATCGATATGGAGGAATGGATTTTTTACGCCTTGTAATAACTTAACAGTTTGATAACTTGCCATGATTTACAGATCGATGCAAATTTTGACGAGTGACCAACGATTTAGGCGAATGACAAACCGATAATGACATTGACAGGTTACGAATTTAAGTTGTCAGTTGTTATTCTAATTCGATTTTAAATAGCGGTAAAATATTGGTGGTAAAAAGAATACGGTGGTAAATACGTTGGTGGTAAAAAGAATTGGTGGTAAAAAAGGGACGGTGGTAAAAATGGAGTGGTAAAAATGGGGGCCAGTCAACCTAGTTACTAAATGAGTTAATTTTTTAAATTATATTATTTGACCTAAGTTGAAAATGTATGAAGAAAATTGTAAATATTTTGTTATTTAATTTTTTCGATTATTACTCGTAAAAAAATACATCCGTGTATTTATAACTTCACAATATTTCAGTGTTTTATACGCGTGGCGCATGAAGTAAAATTTCGAGTTTCGAAAAGCCCCGTGAAAATTTGTCTCGGGTCGCTGGCGCGACCCTCGACAAATTTTCTACGCGGGGCTTTTCTAAACTCGAAATTTTACTTCATGCTTAGTCTGGGAGTGGAAACACTCATTCTTAACTTTATACCGCACGTTTTTATAAAAAATCGATTAATGCCTGAAAATTGACAGTGTATACATTTTGCATATTTAAAAGAAACATTCTACATACTGTGATTTTTTTCTTTTAAATATGCAAAATGTTTACACTGTAAGTTTTCAGTCATTAATCGAGTTTTTATAAAAATGTGCAATGTGAAGTTTAGAACGAGTGTTTCCACTCCCAGACTAAGCATGAAGTAAAATTTCGAGTTTAGATAAGCGCCGCGTAGAAAATTTTCGCGGGGCTTTTCTAAACTCGAAATTTTACTTCATGCGCCACGCGTATAAATCACTGAAATATTGTAAAGGTAAAAACACACTGATGTATTTTTTTTAATAAGTAATAATCGAAAAAGTTAATAATAAGTTATTCATAGAAATCATAAAAAGAACTGCCGAATTTGACCAAAAATCAATTTTTAAAGTTAACTCTATAATTGCTCGGCCGTTAATGGGTTAAACAAGCTCTCGGAGACGATACGAGAAAAAAGCGCGTGCGAGCTCTCGTTAACCCCATGTATAAAAACTGTTCCGTTTCGTCCCGACCCACCCCGCCGGCAACCCGCTCGTATGTGAAGAGAAAATGATTCGCAAATTTCATTTTTCTTTATGTTAACCTTGTGTATGTATAAAATGTGTTTAATAATACTAATGATTTATTATTTTGTTTCAGGTGAGTCTAATATGAATACTGGTTCTTTAAATATTGGCGCAGTAAGTAAGTAACAAGTTAAAGTAAGATGACTAGATTTCAAGGTTAAAATTTTGGGAGGTTATAGAGGGAACATTTATTTTAATTACCATTCTGACAGTAATAAACATAAAAGTAGTAGAAGGTCATTTTTCACTTCCAAATAAAGTGTCGAAAAAAGGTTCTAAGTGGTTTAATTAAAGTTATTATCGTTTTTACGCAACACACTTATTCCAACTATCATTTTTGATATAAAATGTTTTATTGGTATTCTTATGTAAACTGCCGTTTTTTTTTCTGTTAAATATTAATATAATATACCGTTCAGTTTTACACTATTGATTTTTTAAATTTAAATTTTTGAAACATTAAAAGAGCGATTCTTTTCGCAATCTACAACAAGTTAGTCTTACAAAGACTATATCAAACACTCATTGAAACAACTATTTCCCGGGCTAATACCCCGACGGACATTTAATTATACAACAAGTGTTTGCTGTTACATACAGTAACCTACTGCAAATGTAACATTTTGGGTCAAATTATACAGGCCATCTATAGACGCGTTTCGAGATTTATCTCTCATCAGTATAGCTTTGCCATTCCCTCTAAACAATTTGACACCTTAGACTGGCGGTCACGTTACCGTTCAAACATAAGTATAAATGAAATTGCCAATTCTTGGTTGCAGAATACTTCAAACATTAAAAGTGCGATTCTTTTCGCAATCTAACTTGTTGTAGATTGCGAAAAGAATCGCACTTTTAATGTTTGAAGTATTCTGCAACCAAGAATTGGCAATTTCATTTATACTTAAATTTTTGATACAAACTGTCGTTTTCGATTTAAATTTCCGATTTTGTCAACGTAAATTGTGTATTGTAAGAAAATACTTCAAACTGGTTCCAATATGGTTTTTGTGGTCGTTGATTACGAATTTGATGTCAAATATTCAAAATTCAAAATAGCGGATCTAATATGGCAAATCAAATAAATCAAAAATCTGTACATAGATAGTAAATATTCATGTTAGCCTGCCAAAATGTGTACATTAACGTTTTTGAGGTCGCTGATTGAATATCTAAAATTAAAAAATAATAAAATAAATGGCGGATCCAATATGGCGGATCAAATATTTAAAAACCAATGAAATCGTACAAAATTTACAAAATACAGGTTTTCGAGGTTGCTGATTGCGAATTTAATGTCGAAATTTCAAAACTCAAAGTGGCGTATCCACGATGGCGGATTCAAAAACCTGCACAGAATTAATAAATGTCCAAAACGACTGGAAGAACACAAAGCTTCATTCATATATAAAAAATATTGTACTGGGTTAGCTAAACACTGCATTGACAATAATCACTTTTTTAATAACCAAACGCTAAAGATTTTATACACAGGCAATAAAGGTCGTCATCTCAACTATCGCGAAGGACTGGAAATCCAGAAAACAATATAACAGGGAAAACCAATTGTTAATGACATCGAAGATCTGTGGAGCTCACCTATCATGACAGCCCTTATTGCTTAACCATTAAATTTAAATTAACCTCTCTTGTATATAATGTTTGTAAATATGTAATTTCCTGTACTTCTTGAGAATGACTCAAAGTCGAAACTAGTTGGAGTAAAAAACCAAAATATTAGTGAAATTTAACCAAGTGTTTTCTTTATTAAATCATAGTTAAATATGTTTCACCACGTGAAAGATGAGAAACTTGTTCAAGATATTAATAAATGTCTACACTGATTTTCCAAAACGTGTAGATACAGGTTTTCGAGATCACTAATTACGAATTAAATGTCAAAAATTCAATATGACGGATCAAAATTTAATAATCTATGAAATCGTATAAAACTTGCAACACATAGGTTTTTGTTGTCTGCGATTACGAATTTGATGTAAGAAATGATACACTCGAAAAAGGGGATTTAATATAGAGGATAAAATCATAATTGTGTTAAATATATTTGACTGACAACTAAAAAATCGAAATCGCAATCTGAGACACTTTTTTCCGCGTCGTCATCGCTCTCATTATTTCGCTCGAAAAATTCCGCAACTTCAGGTGATTAATGGTTTTCCATCATCTGCTTTTTGAGGTTGCAAGTTTCCGTCACGTATTTAAATATGTCATAACGCGTACAATATATTGATTGGGATGCTAAAACATTAAATTATTAAATAATGAAATAAAAAACTTTAACTTTGTTTGTATAACACAATATTATTTATTTTTGTGACTGCAGTTTCGGCAACTCAACTTGCCATTATCAAACGGAAGGATTTGATAATAATAATAATAATAATGTTTTCTGCCCAACATCAAACAAATTCCCAATTACAAGACAATTTAGTATAAACAAACACGTTTTAAAACTATGAACTAAAAATAATAACATTTTAATAACATTTTACTTCGTAATTAACAAAATTCTAATAAGGATGTCAATGGTTGAAAAAATACGTCACAAGTTGGTGGAAGTTGATTAAACGAATTGCAGATCTCATTAATAGGCGATTTTAATCCAAAATTTGTTCTATTATACATAATATTAAATGTGGTCTTATATCTACTATTGAAAGATGGAATATGCAAGCCAACTTGCTGTAAAATATCAGGGCTGTCAATTCTATCATGCAGAAGCTTGTGTAAGAAGGTGATGCTTTGTCTGTGACGTCGGCATTCAAGAGATTCTACATTAAATTTATCTAGCAGTAGTGAATGATCACAGCCTCTGTCAGGATAAAATCCCTTAACTTTCAAGTGCAAAAACTTCAGGAACTTACGTTGAACACTTTCTACTAGGTTAATCTGAAGTTGAGTTTGAGGATACCAAATTAAAAATGCATATTCCAACTTGGAACGGACATAAACATTAAATAGAGATTTCAAAGCATTAGGATTTCGCAAATTTGTAGAATTTCGAAGTATAAATCAAGTTGAGTTGCCGAAACTGCAGTCACAAAAATTAAAAATATTGTGTTATAGAAACAAAGTTAAAGTGTTTTATTTTATTAAATTAACATGTATAACGAAGTAGAAGCCTCCACCGTTGATAATTAAATTATTACATAATATTAAAGGATAAATTAAAAACACTTTGTTTGTTTTAAATAGTGAAACAAACCAAGTGTTTTTAATTGATCCTTTAATATTATTTCAAAATGTTTCACCAAATGATAAATGAGAAAGTTATTCAAGAAATATTAAATTATTACTATTGTGTTAACAAATTTTACATTACAAAATCGAGAAAATTTAGTCGTTTTGAAATACTCGACATTTGAATTTGATGCCAATATTCTATCAGCCTAAGAGCTGTCGTAAATCTTTGGGACACCCTCTATACTATTTATTCCGCTTTGTGTATTTTTGCCCGCAAGGTATAACGTATTGTCTGTTGAAATGCGATTCCTGCCAACGATACCCATGGCATTGCATGGCCGGTAGTTTACGCGCTGCTCAGTAAAATCGTCGTTGTAAGAAAGCTAGCAGGTAGTAGCAGCTAGTTCTTGATTTTTCCTTTTCAGTATAAAAATACGAAGCAGAGAAGCTATTTTTCCAAGCGGAGAAACGCGGAGAAATTTTTGTACACTATTATTTGTAAATATTAAACACTACACAAATTAAGTTGATAGGAACGAGAGATCTGTGAAGATATATTCAATACATTCGTGTGTATATCTGTTAAACTTACCTTTTAGAGTGTAATCCATTATTGGAAGACGCGAATCAAGGCCAGAATTGCAAATTATTCGCGCAGCACACTCGCAATCGCAGCTTTTAACCCATTAATGGCCGAGCAAATATAAAGTTAACTTAAAAAGTTGATTTTAGGTAAAATTCTGCACTTATTTTTATGATTTCTATGAATAACTTATTGTATTACATAGTGTTAATTTTTCTTTTGAATATATCGTATGTTCAATTCAAAAAAAATTCTAGAGTGTCATGGAAAATATTCTAGGTTGTCAACTCTGAAAATGTACATTATAATTATTATGTCTGACGTTTTATGTGTCAATTACTGAAGTGTGTAGCCAATTTAAATTAGATAAAAGATTAAATCATAGCGCTCTACAGGTTTCATTTTTTATTGAACATATGATACATAATGTATACGCTGTACATTTTTAGTCATTCGTCGATTTTGTATAAAAACGTGCGATATGAAGTTTAGTACGAGTGTTTCCACTCCCAGACTAAGCATGAAGTAAAATTTCGAGTTTAGAAAAGCCTGAAAATTTGGCTCGGGCGCGTAGCGAAGCGGAGCGACCGAGCCAAATTAGGCTTTTCTAAACTCGAAATTTTACTTTATGCGCCACGCGTGTAATACACTGAAATATGGTGAAGTTAGAAAAACACTCACATTTTTTGTTTTAATGAGTAATAATCGAAATATTTAAATAACAAAATATTAACATTTTTCTTCACTTATTTTAAAGTCAGGTCAAATAATATAATATATTAAATTAACTTATTTAGTAATTTAATTAATTAATCAACAACAAATTATTAATGTTGCGTGTATGCACCAATGGCGTTTAATGGGTTAAGCCACTGTTCACTATTTTGGGTTCACTTGTCTTTAGCGGAGATTCAAAGGAGATTAGCGACTGGAATTTCATTCCAACACTAATGCCATGTACATCTAATTTTATAAACCAGAATTCAGTCGGTAAACCTTTTTTACTTTCCCCCGTATGTAATACAAAGGGAAAGTATTGTTTTCGTGAAAATTTTCGAATCAAAAATTTTAGCGGAAATATCCGTTTTGAGGTCCCCTGAGTCGAATAAGACCATTTTTGAAAAATGTCTGTCTGTCTGTCTGTCTGTGTGTCTGTCTGTGTGTGTGTGTATGTGTCTGTGTGCGCTGTACCGCAAAAACCGCTAAAGATATCGAGATGAAACTTGAAACTTAAGCTTTTTGTTACAATCGGAAGAACTAAAAAGCTTTTGGTGAAAATCGGAAAACCGGAAGTGGTACTTTACTCTTAGCGTTTTTCAGTTTTTTCAGATTTTTTCAATAAATGTTCATCAAACAAAAAATTCTATTAAATAAAAGTTGTAGATAATAACAAAATGAAGATATATTGTTTATTTACTTTTTGTCATAGCACTCTTAGTTTTTGAGTTATTTTAAAAGTTGTTTGTTTTATCTAGTTATTGATGTGTGACAGTGTATGTGTCGATACAATTGAAAAATGTTTCAAATAAAAGTTGTAGGAAATAAAAAACTAAAGATTTTTTGTGGATTCACTTTTTGTCATAGCACTCTTAGTTTTTGAGATATTTAATAAATAGTGTTTTTTATCTAGTCATTGATTTGTGTCAGTGTGTGTGTTGATACAATTGGAAAATGTTTCAAATAAAAGTTGTAGGTAATAAAATATTAAAGATTTTTTGTATCTTCACTTTTTGTCATAGCACTCTTAGTTTTTGAGATATTCAATAAATAGTGTTTTTTATCTAGTCATTGGCTTTTGTCAGTATGTGTTGATCCAATTGAAAAATGTTTCAAATAAAAGTTGTAGTTATCAAAAAGTTGAAGACATTTTGAAAATAATAATGCTACAAATATTTTAAAAGTGATTTAATACGCAATTTGCGGGGGAAAGTACTATGATGGACACATCACCATTTTTTTATTTTGATTTTGGCCAGGTTTTTTAATGCGTTGGCCTACTCTAGGTGATAAGCCAGAAAAGATTGAGAACCTGTGATTTAAATATTGAGAATATAGAAAAGTGTCCGCCAAAATTTGTGATAATTCTCAAAATATAAAAATGTTGTTCTATCACATCTAAGCAATATATCTTAAACTTCAAAATATGTCAGTGTTTTATACGCGTGGCGCATGAAGTAAAATTTCGAGTTTAGAAAAGCCTGCAAATTTGGTTTGGTCGCTCCGCGCTTCGCGCTACGCGACCAAACCAAATTTTCAGGCTTTTCTAAACTCGAAATTTTACTTCATGCTTAATCAATCTATGGAACACCCTCGTTAAGAGTAAGGTATTAAATTTTAAAAAGATCCATGTATTTAATGACTTACCCCTAGTGCTATTGTATGCTATTGCTATTGTGATTAATTGGGGAATTATCATCGGAAAAACTGTTTTGATTAAACAATTTACAAAATCACCAGTGTGTGAAACAAACCAAGTGTAATTTAATTTAAACCTTCATTATCAATATTTAAAAATGTTTCACCAAGTGATAAGTGAGAAAATTATTCAAGAAATAAAATCACCAGTTATTAAAAATGTCGATAAAGCACACACAACAGCAACCAAAAAGTATTTTTTTTTCAATAACTGGAAATTTGATTGCGAAATTGAAGTAATGTTAATAATTTCCCCCCCAATAATCATATATGCAGATTCACATGAACATGTCGTGATTATCGCGGGACTTTGATAACCTAAATATACCAATTTCCCATCCGTCCATTCTAGATTATGGATTTATCCAATATCGCATGCGAGCATTAATTCCCTACCATTATTTACAATGTACTAACCCTCGTTTTGTTCACATACATGCATGCATTGATTATTTTTCTATTTATTCTTTTAAAGAGACAGAACAGAAATGGAATCGTTTGATTTGAATGAAAATGTGAAAGTAATTGTAAAAGGATGATTTATAGGTAAATTAAAATATGTGTTTAGAATGAAAATTGAAACATTTTTAAGTAGTTTAAAATACATATAGGCAATTTTTTAAGGTATACATATAACGATTTTTATACAGGGTGTGTATAAAGTGTGGAATAAAATTAATATTTCTGTTATCTTGAGTTTGATGAAAGAACCCTGAAACAAGTCGGTTTTTGTTTTTAAATGCGCCGTTTTCTGTGTGCTCAAAAATATTGTGACGTCACAAGTGTTTGACGTGTGACGTCGTTGGCCCTTTTTTAAATGGAATTCGTTTTATTTTATTTGCCAACTTTTGTGGAGCTTTTAATTCTCTTTACAGTAAAATATTTATTTTTTGAAAAAACGCGTTATAAGCCTTTAACGAGGGTTTCCAATCCCAGATTAAGCATGAAGTAAATTTCGAGTTTAGATAAGCCTGAAAATTTGGTTTGGTTGCGTAGCGCGAAGCGCGGAGCGACCAAACCAAATTTTCAGGCTTTTCTAAACTCGAAATTTTACTTCATGCGCCACGCATATAAAACACTAACATATTTTGAAGTTGTAAATATACTGCTTAGATGTGATAGAACAACATTTTTATATTTTGATAATTATCACAAATTTTGTCGAAGACACATTTCTATATATTTTTAATATTTAAATCACAGGTTCCCAATTGTTTTTAGCTTACTACCCACAGTAGGCCAACGCATTAAAAAACCTAGCCAAAATCAAAAAAAAAGTTTACCGACTGAATTCTGGTTTATAAAATTAGATGTAGATGGTATTAGTGTATACTGATTCAGTGTTGGAATAACATTCCAATCGCCAATCTGACCAGGTGAAGACAAGTGAACCCAAATTTTTAGGCTTTTCTAAACTCGAAATTTTACTTCATGCGCCACGCGTATGAAACACTGATTTAAAATTAAGTTCAAATTAGTTTTTAATTTTATTTGTGATGTTATTTTATTATTCAGCTATGTTCAAATCATTGAATTGTATCAATATTAATGCCTAGTTTTGCAAAATTTAAATAAACTGAAAATGTAACCTATTTTCTTTAGATCAGCTCTTGAACAAGATGCGATTTTCTTTATACCTATTCTGAATCATAAACAAATAATTCATTTATTTATAATTTACTTTTATAAGGTTGATCGATTGTATGTACATCCTCGTTAATTGTTTTCAGGCAATTAACTAGCGGAAACACTCCTTTGTTTACCACGCACAGCCCGATCTCACCCGTCAATTGTTTTTGTGCTTTTAACTAGCAGGAACATAACTTTGCAGTACTAACTTGGGACGACCTCACTTGTTAATTGTTGTTTGGCAATTAACTAGCGGGAACACTCCTTCGTTTTCCACGCTCAACTTGCTGTAGCCTCAAGACATCAGCTCCATTTCTAGCAACACATGCCAGATTTATATTCGTATATGTTGACTCTAAATTAACTTGGCAAAAACATGGGGATGCTCTTGCCACTAAACTTTGTAAAAACATATACTTGTTGAGAAGACTGAACAATGCACTACCACAGAGTGCGCTTCGCACAGCTTACTTTGGATTATACCATTCGCATATATCATACTGTATTCTTGCATGGGGTCATTCAGGAATCGGTAAAAAAATCTTTAAGCTCCAAAGAAGAGCTATCAGAGCTATTTGTAACTTACCAAACAGAGATGATTGTAGATCTAATTTCATTACAAATACAATTCTAACATTTCCATGTATATTTGTTTTGGAATGTTTGCTATATGTCAAAACTAATATTAATAAATATGTAACCCATGACATGATACATAAACACAATACCAGAATTGCAATTAAAATCTAGCCGCGCTATATAAGTTTTTGGATTGATTGAGTTACTTGAAGATAATTATACTTTGATTAAAAAACACTTAGAACCATTAAGTGTTTTTTAATCAAAGCGCTATATAAGATTAAGAAAAAATCAAAATGGGATTAACTATAACGGAGCTAAATTATAGAACAAACTTCCAGATCTGCTAAAAATATACCGCTCAAAAAATACAAGGCTATTTATTATTAAGCGACATTTTATCGCCAATGCATACTACAGCATACATGAAATTTTATCAAGTAACTTTCATGATTTAGATTAAGAACTATTTTAATTTTTATATTTAAATATGTCTGTTTGTATAAACTTATTCTGCCTTGTTTATATTTTACTAATTTAACTTTTATATTTTAATATGTCTGCTTCTTTGTCTTGTTTTAACTTATTCTACCTTGTTTACATTTTATATTACATTTTGATGCATGCGTCATATTTAGGTTAAGCTTTGCTAAATTTTATTTACCTGTGTAACGGATATCTTCTGCATAGCACTGAATAAAAAGTTTGAAGTTTGAAGATCTCGCCCGTCAATTATTTTTGTGCTATTAACTAGCGGGAACATAACTTTGCAATTCTAGCTCGTTTTTTACGCACAGCCTGACCTTACCCGTCAATTGTTTTCTTTTCTTTTTGTTGTATAATTTTTCTTTTTGTTGTTTAATGTTTCTTTTTGTTGTGTAATTTTTGTTTTTATTGTATACTTTTTTTTGTTGTATAATTTTATACCTGCTATTGAAATTGAAGTGATATTGAACCATTTCTTTGTGTTAACCTGATTTATATTTTCTCCTTTGATTTGGAACTGGTCTTACTTTACATGATGTTCTTTCAAGCGTTCTTCTATCGAACTGTCTCTTGACTGTTCTTGTTTTTCGCTCCGCTCTTTTATTACTTATGTTTTTGCGGGCAGGTGGTGGCCGAGCGGTAACGTCGCCGGGCTGTATCGCTCGGCGAGCCACAATTCGGGTTCGATTCCCGTGCACGGCGAGATTTTATTTAAAAATAATTTCTCGTCGTGATCCTGGGTGTGGTGCGAATGTGTTGTGACGTCCAAATATCTAGTTAAATATATATACTAGTATAAGTTACAAACTGAAAGATAGTTAAAACATTGATGTTGGCTAATAGTTATATAACTAAGGCCAGGCAAAAAGCCAAACCCCTATAAAAAGAAAAAAAATTACCAATGTTTCCCACCCGATCTTGGAGATGGAAAATTTCGCGCAGACCATATACAGTCATAAAACGAAGCATCATTGCCATTCTAACGATTTTGCGACTGCGGCTATGTTTGTGCTCTTTAAATTTTGAACCAAATTTTCTTTGAATATCAGCATCTCTCCACGCGTCCAAACTTGTTCGTTATTTTAAGGCGATGCCATTTCTAAACTAGAAATTTTACTTTATACCTAATCAAGGACAGAGCTGGAACGAATCCTCGTAAAAAGGATTCTAATCACAAATCCGAATCAGCTAATATGATATGAATCACGAATACACGAATAAAGGATTCGAATCACGAATAATCGAATTATCGAATAAAGGATTCGTAAGAGATAAATATATGATTCAAATCTTTGATTCATATTTTTTCGAATCACGAATACAAATCCTTTAAGAATAAATTTGTACTTCATGCGCCACGCGTATACAACACAGATTTTGAGTGAAGTTCGAATATACATAAATATGACATTATTATAATATTTTATACGCGTGGCGCATGAAGTAAAATTTCGAGTTTAGAAAAGCCCAGAAAATTTGTCTCGGGTCGCTGCGCGACCCTCGACAAATTTTCACGGGGCTTTTCTAAACTCGAAATTTTACTTCATGCTTAGTCTGGGAGAGGAAAACACTTGTGTAAAGCTTCAAATTCTTTAAAAAAAAAACAGAGAATATCCACAATTGTTGTATCAATTCCACGGTATGTAACTATTAATATATAAATATCGTTAGTAGTTGTTGTAACAAAAATATTCAAAACCTAATTATTTATTATTAACACTGAACAACGTTGATAACAGCCTGAATATCTGATTCCCTATTACACTGATTAAAAATGTATTTGTGTGTTTTTGAACTTCACTTCAAATCAGTGTTTTGTACGCGTGGCGCATGAAGTAAAATTTCGAGTTTAGAAAAGCCCGAAAATTTGTCTCGGGTCGCTGCGCGACCCTCGACAAATTTTCACGGGGCTTTTCTAAACTCGAAATTTTACTTCATGCTTAGCCTGGGAGTGGAAATACCCGTTAAAAATTTTAAATTGAACTCTATTATAAAATCGACGAATGAGTGAAAATTACGTAAATAAAATATTCACTTATTATCATTAAAACCGGGAAAGTAAAAAAAAAGTCATGGAATTATATTCAAATTGACCAAAACACTAACAAAAAAGCCATATGATATTATTAAATTTGTCAAAATCAGCAGGCAAATTACAACACATGTAAAAACTTATAAAATTAACTTAAATATTGACAAAAACAATGAAAACAATTTTAACAAAATAGAGGTTCCACAAAAGAAAGTTATAATAAAAGGTCAGGGAAAAAAATTCTTGAATCAGCGAAATTTACTATTTCAAATTGTGGCTACCATGTCAGTTTTACTTCAAATAACATTAAACAAAATTTTGAAAACTAGATTATTATCTTTAAAAACATTTTCAGTCACTTAATGTTCTTGTCAAAGCAATTAGTTTGAAGTTTCGAACGAGCGTTTCCACTCCCAGACTAAGCATGAAGTAAAATTTCGAGTTTAGAAAAGCCCCGTGAAAATTTGTCGAGGGTCGCGCAGCGACCCGAGACAAATTTTCTGGGCTTTTCTAAACTCGAAATTTTACTTCATGCGCCACGCGTATAAAACAATGATATAACGAGAAATTTAAAAACACACACAAAACATTTTTTAAGTTAATCCTCACAATTAATTCGAATGATTTTTGACGATTCAAAACCTTTTGTAAGTATTCGAATCATTTTATAAATATTCGAATCCTTTTATAAGGATTCGAATCACCCACATTCGGATTCGAATAAGAATCCTCTTTAAAAATTTAACGAATCCAGATCATAAATCCAGTTCGTTATTTATTGCTTTCACGCAAACATCTAGTTGACTACTTTTATTCGCGTATTTACTGGATGTTGATTTTTCCGTATTTTTATACGTAATACTGTAAATTATTTTCGTCGAAAAAATATTTGCACATGACCCCTATTGACCCATTAGAAAACTTTCTACACTTTGCAGAAATAATTATATTTTTTAATCTAGATTTAGTAACTGTAGTTTTGCTTACAGTCAATTATTTTTTTTAATTTATTAAAAAATACTATTTGCTTCTTTTAGAGCTCTAAGAAATATTTAATAATTTACTCCGCGCATTTCTTACAGCCTTTCCTCGAGGAAAATTTTTCTAATTACGTATAATAATTAATCGCCTTCTCCTTTAAGTTCCGAGTCGACGACTTTATGTTACCGCAGCGTGTGTGCATACATTAATTTTTTTTAATAACTGCAGTGAAATTATGAATTAATTAATGATACCAGCCCTGGAGCCCCGATAACGTTAATTGTAGGTGGTTGTACGAACTGGATTATTAAATGAGTATATTATTCATTGCCTACGCACATGTTAATAAAAAGAAAAATATATGATGGTAATAATTTTTTTATCAACAGTATATTTTTCATTGTTACAAGCGGTAATTTAAAGTTTTGAACGAGTGTTTCTATTCCCAGACTAAGCATGAAGTAAAATTTCGAGTTTAGATAAGCCTGAAGATTTGGTTTGGTCGAGTAGCGCGAAGCGCGGAGCGACCAAACCAAATTTTCAGGCTTTTCTAAACTCGAAATTTTACTTCATGCGCCCAGCGAATTAAACGCTGAAATATTGTGAAATTAACAATATACTGTCAAATTAGTTTTAAAAATACATTGCTAAAGCAGGATTAAAAGTATACTGCTAAAGAAGAATATTCTGAAATTCACGATATTTCAGTGTTTTATACGCGTGGCGCTTGAAGTAAAATTTCGAGTATAGAAAAGCCTGAAAATTTGGTTTGGTCGCGTAGCGCTACGCGCTACACGACCAAACCAAAATATCAGGCTTTTCTAAACTCGAAATTTTACTTCATGCTTAATCTGGGAGTGGAAACACTTGTTGGAAGCTTCAAATTTTACACTTTCAAATGGATGTATATAAAAACAACGAAATTTTGCAAATTGACTCTGTAATTATGAAAATAATAAACGAAAAATTTCCTCTATAAATTTACTACTAATTTTTAAGCAAAACTTAAATGCTTCTGTAGGTTTTTTTCTTTCTTAATTTTAAGTTGATTCATTTTAACTTTGACGTTTTATAACTTTTTTTTATGTCGGCAATTTCTATTTTTTAAATCTCATAAAAGATTGTTCTTTTCCTAATAACATCTAAAATTTTTAAAATGTTGCACTGTTTTTCAAATTTGTTACCAATTTTTGTAAACAAACGCTTTTTTTATTTAATTTTCATTAGTTATTTTTTGTTTGTTTCAACTTTAACGTTCCGTAATTTTATTTCCATAATAAAGTCAATCGTGTTTTTCTTAATTTCTCATCAAAGAAATGCATAACTTTTGTGATTGTTCTAAGTAAAAAAAACATATATATCAACTCTATTTTATGTCATAAATATGGCATTAAAGAAAACTGTAAAATAATTTCCTAATTGGTCTCAAAACGGTCTCCACTCCCAGATTAAGCATAAAGTAAAATTTCGAGTTTAGAAAAGTCTGAAAATTTGGATTTGCAGGGGCGCGCGAGCGAAGCGAGTCGCGCCGCGGCAAATTCAAATTTTCAGGCTTTAAATATTGGATAGATAAGGCTGTTACTTGGTGAAATTCCATAATATGTAGGAAATAAAACACGATCGTTTCAGAATTTTCACAGTTTTTAATGTCGAACACTGCGACAATTGTTTCGCCACACAGTGGCTTCATCAGGCAGATGAGTAATAATGATTACTCATCTGCCTGATGAAGCCACTGTGTGGCGAAACAATTGTCGCAGTGTTCGACATTAAAAACTGTGAAAATTCTCAAACGATCGTGTTTTATTTCCTACATTTTCAGGCTTTTTTAAACTCGAAATTTTACTTTATGCGCCACGCATTTAAAACGCTGATTTAATGTGAATGGTTTTTAACGAATTGATAAGTAATATTAGTATTATCAGTTTCACAATAAAACACTTTTTATTTTGTTTTTATAATAAAAACAAACTTAAAAGTGTGTAATTGTGAAATTAACATGTATACCGAAGTAGAAGCCTCCACAATACAGAATATATTATCAATTGTTTTGTGCTATGATGGGCACATCGCTATTTTTTATATGACGTATTTACTGCAGAATTTAAAGTTAATAAACATAAGAAAATATAACTCGTACATGTATTTGTGTAAAGGGCACCTATAAATTTGAAAACGCGTAAAAGAACGTAAAAACTTTCAGACGAGCGAAAGACACGCAATGGCGCATTCCCATGCAAAACGCCGGTGGATTTTTCCGGGTTGCTGGAAATTCCAAAGTTCCAATTGTCGATCCCCGTACGACCGCACTTTCTATGCTAATTTCCATATCGCCTCACTTTTCCACCCTTAACTGCCGCAATTTTTCCACATTAAGATACCTGGCAGTCGAGAGCGCGGGGGGAATCGGGTACGAGTATAGCAATTATCCAGCAATTAGGATTGTAAAATTCAAAGGAATTTTTATAGAAGTTTGTGGAGCTTTAAATTCCTTTTAATAAAAATGTACCTTTTCTTCGTTTTAATTTTAAATTCCTTTTAATAAAAAAATACCTTTTCTTCCTTTTTATTAGGTAATTTTAATAGAGAGCGCAGAATCGTTTCACTAGTTAGTCGACTCAGTACGATTAACATGCAAGATCTAATTAATTCAGCCCTGCATGTTAATCGTGTTCACTTTGAGGGATCGTCCCATTAGTTAAGTGCAGACTACGAACTACGTACAGGGCCTACCGAAGCGTGGCAAATAAGGGTTCGTCTTATCAAAGGGGGAAATTAAGGTGTTGCCTTCTGGGAGACAACCACCCCGATTTTGAGAAATTTATATTGAATTATTGACCTTGTTCTCAAAATCGGATCACCCTCGATTACCTAGTAGCTCGTAGGCAGAGATACCACACAGTCACTTTTAAAACAAAATAAAACATAAAAATACTCACCCTGTCATCGTCAGGTCCTGGAACAGCATTTTTCCAGAACAACTCACTTTGTATATATATTTCTTTAGGTTATAAGAATTGAAATGATTCGATAAATGAAAGAGTACGATTTCAAAAAAAACATTTACAATGGTGTTTATTAAAAATAAACAAGAGTTGACAATTACCGAAATATATATACAAATAATACAAAAACAACTATCACCTTACGCGACGCAACTCTTACGTTATTTGTTGGATTTAAAACAAAAATAATATTATAACAACACTCGGATTTCGGATGACCGCACGATTCAGGAGATTGATACCGATTACTGTCCTCCCCCTGAACCATCAGTTTCGATAACCACCCTCTCCCTTCCCATGATCGTCGCTAGGTGGGATGTGGGAGATGGAAGCGGTTAAGGCTCCTGCCTCTGATTGGTCCAGCGGTTAGGGGTGACATGCGCAAGTCTATTGCGTTCTCTCATTTTGCGCGCCCTGGCGCATGCGGATCATCCAACCCGAATTACTAGGTGAATTGCCGGTATTTCCCTTTATGCAAATTCCAAGTAGCCGGGCAGTAAATACCATCTCTCTGTAATCCGGAGGGCGGTACTCGACGGTGAGCCTTTCGTGACCAAATCTGTCTTGCTATTGTTTTGGTCACGAACTGCCGTAATGGTGAAAATTTCCCGGCTTAGGGCCGCTACTTGGAATTTTGCATTTTACGACCCAAACGAGATTTGCGCCGCGTAAGGCAATAAAATCAAAAATTCTAAATAAAAATGACTAATCCTATAATTACAAATATTTACAAAACCCGAACGATCAGTGTATATAGACGAACTTATTTCATTTCATAATAAATGATTATGAAAGTGAATTTAAAAATGATTAATAAAAATTATGTGGGGTCCGTTGTTATCGCGAAATGAAATTAAACTATATACATCGCCGAAATAATCATAGTTGCGGCGTTTCCGGTAAAACGCCGGTAACAGTCTCACTTGTTGATTGTATAAAGTAGTTGACATGTAGGGCCGATCTAAGTTAATACTGTGAGGGATTATCCGAATCGAGTTATTGTACTCAACGAGCTGGGCCGATCTGAGCGTGGAAAACGAGGGCTCGTCCCTCTAGTTGATTTCATAAAGTAATTTTTTTTGTACAGGATCAACCTAAGTTAGTACCGTGAGGGATCGTCCCACTAGTTGATAAAGTGAACACGAATGTGTGATGATATTGGCTCCATGGTGGATTTTTTGAATTTTTAATTTTGCTCCAACGAGTTCTCCTACAATTTTTGAGTTTAACTAATATACACATAACTTCTAAGTATAGTCCAGTTCACGAGAGGTGTCCTGTGACATTTAAGTTTAAATTAAAATAACTAAAATAATATGAATCCCTTAGTTATGAGAGTTTAGTATAATTTGCGATTGAGCAAACAAAAGTAGAAGAAATAATGTTAATATATGTAAATGTATTGATCACGTGATGAAACGTGATTAAAATATATGTAAATTATTTTTTTTAAATCAATAGAAAGGGAAATCACTTGGTTCTTTTAACTAATATTATTTATTTATTCCGACTAGTTTTCAAGGAATGATAATATCTGTTAGTCGAAACTAGTCGGAATAAATAAATAAAATTAGTGAAACAAACCAAGTGATGTCCCTTTCTATTAATGTTTACAAAAAAATGTACATATATTTTAATCATGTTTCATCAAGTGATCAATGAGAGCCAAACTAAAGATATAAATAATGTTAAAACGAAAATACCTCAAACTAAAGTTATTTCCTAGATTTCAAATCTACAATCATAGGACACCTCTCGTAAATTCTATCCTATACACGTTTTATAAAATATGTTGTGATATTGATAATTTAATAAATACTGTTATTCAAAATGCCACAATGAAATAAATTAATTGTACATTCGTTAAACGTTTAATTTATTAAATTTTATGTATTGTCTAAGCATCTTCCTGGCCAAAATTAAAAAGAAAGAAAGAAACAGAATTCACGACAAGACATCTTGACACAAGCAAAGAATCTGGTAAATAAATGGAATGGATATTACACATGCACATACACACACAGAACACAACGTAAATAATAATATAAATTATAAATGAAGAATCCTGGCAGTCGGGAGCGAGACGGAATCGGAAACGAGTATGGCAATTATCCAGCAATTAGGAACGTAAAATTCAAGATAATTTTTATACGAGTTTCTCTAGCTTTAAATTCCTTTTAATAAAAAATTACCTTTTTTCAATTTTATTTAGTAATTTCAGTGGAAAGCGAAGGATCGTTTCACTAATTTGTCGAGTGAGCGCGATTAACATACAGGGCTGACCAAAATTAGAACTGCAGGCGATCGTCCCATTAGTTAAGTACAGACTACGAATTACGTGCAGGGCCTACTGAAGCGTGGCAAATGAGGGATCGTCTCACCTAATGATTGTCTAAAGTAGTTGACGTGCAGGGTCAACCTAAGTTAGAACTGTAAGGGATTATCCGAATCGAGTAAGTGCACACTCGATTCGGATAATCCCTTACAATACTAACTTAGGTCGGCCCTGCATATCAACTACTTTAGACAATCAGCAAGTGAGGCGATCCCTTATTTATCACGCTTAGTATTCCCGAGCAGGGATGATCTGAACGTGGAAAACGAGAGATTATCTCTCTAGTTGATTTCCTAAGGTAATTGATGTTCAGGACCAACCTAAGTTAGTACCGTGAGGGATCGTCCCACTAGTCGATAAAGTGAACACGAGTGTGTAATGATTTATACTGGTTCCATGGTGGATTTTTTAGGATTTTCAATTTTACTCCAACGAGTAGAGTCTTACAATTTTTGAGTTTAAATAATATGCACATAACTTTTAAGTATAGTTCAGTTTACTAGAGGTATCCTGTGACATATAAGTTCAAATTAAAACAACAATAATAATATGAATCCCTTAGTTAGGAGAGTTTAGTATATGTTGCAATTGCGCACACAAAAGTGGAAGAAATAATGTTAAAATGAAATTACCTCCAAGAAAGTTGTTTCATAAATTTTAAATCTGCAATCATGACACATCTCGTAAATTCTACCTTATACACGTTTAATAAAATATGTTGTGATATTAATTATTTAATAAATACTAAGTTATTAAAAATGCCACAATGAAATCAATAAATTGTGCATTCGTTAAACTTGGGTGCTGAATTGTAATTGTTATGTACGCATCTTCCTGGCCAAAATTAAGAAAGAAGAAAGAAACAAAATTCACGATAATACATCTTGGCACAAACTAAGAACCTGGTAAATAAATTGAAGGGTTACTATACATGCACATACACTCACAGATCACAATGGAAATCATAATATAAATTATTACTTTGAATAATACCTAAGGTTGAATGATTACAATATTTACATTTTTTCAAAATGTATCATTCTTGATGTCCGAGAGATAAGGTAAAGCCTTCCTCGGCCACCCCTTTGCTACGCTCTTGTATACAATATTTATTTTCTAACATGAATTAAGGTAAATATTAAAAGTGACGAGATACCCCTTTCGCAATATATAACAAATTTGTCTTGTGAGAAATAATTAAAATAATTGAAAAGGCAGGCGCGCACCCAGAAATTTGTCTTAAGGAATCTAGGGGGGGGGGGTCCACGGTCTTATGGGAGCGCCCACGCATTTAAACCTGCAGAGAGTTTTATGTAACACCGAACATGCCAGAACGTAAACGTTTCTATGTTCGAATTGTTCTGGAACGTATCAAAGCATTGAGTGAGATTTCATTGGCTCCAATTTTAGTAGTTCTAACGCAACTTACATTTAACGTCAAAATGAAATGTGTCATTCATTAATCGCCTATATCACTAATGGAATGTTAATATTAAACAGAAATAAAGAATCAGAAAGAGGAGAACAGATTTCGCTTAAATGGAAATTAATAGAAAAACAAAAAAATGTCAAGAAAAGTTTATCCATTGCTTCAATTTCATTGAAGATTATTAGGAATCCTAATTCAGCGTATTGTGTAAACCATTTGATCAGGACCACCCTTAGGTACATTGCTTCGAGTGCACCAGCAAAAATGAAGTCACAAAACTGCCTTTCGGCAGATTTAAATACTGTGCGATCATTTAAATTATGATAATAATAATAATAATTTATTTCTCAACAAGCAAAGCTTAATTACAGAGGAATATATATAAACTAAATATAGGTTTACAGTGTAAGTGAGTAGGGTACAAATTAATAAGTTAATTAACAAATTCAGAAAACATATTCGGTAACATCACACATAAACTGTTCTATACAGGGTGAAAAAATATCGACAAAGTCTTGAATTTCGTGATAATTTCGCAACATTTTATATAATGGGGAAAACATGTAGTGATTAGTACGGGGCGTCGTATAATTAACGGTTTGTTTATATCTAGAGAATAGTCTGGGTACATTAAAATCGATGTTGCATAACAATTCAGAATTATCATAAAATTATGAATAAATTTATATAAATCAACAATAAATATGCGTCGATGTCTTTTGTGTTTGGTATCTAATTTAAATTCTTCTCTGAGTGTAGAATAACTTGTGTGGAGTTCTGGATATTGTTTGTGTTTTATGAAGTATAGATATTTGAGAAAGCGTTTATTAACTTTCTCAAGCATGTTAATATGTGTTGAATATCCAAGAGTGCACACAGTAGCGCAATTATTAATTTTATCTAAAATAAGCGAAATGATTTAGAGTAGGCAGCATTTTTTTGGTGCGTTTGCCTAGAATGCTAATTGAACGATAGAATAAATTTGAGGTTATGGTAAACTAAGTGTTAACAGTCAGTAGTGCCAATTTAATTATAATGAAAATTATTAAAATTGTTTCAATATTTGGAATGGAATAAAAGAATTTCTCTAAGTTATTGACCTAGTTAAAAAAATTATGATATTTCAATATAATTAATAAAACAGAAGCAATATTATTTTACTAAAGTCCTTGATGTCATTCTAAAGAGCGTTTTCCACTCCCAGACAAAGCATGAAGTAAAATTTCGAGTTTAGAAAAGCCCCGCGTAGAAAATTTGTCGAGGGTCGCGCAGCGACCCGAGACAAATTTTCACGGGGCTTTTCTAAACTCGAAATTTTACTTCATGCGCCACGCGTATAAAACACTGATCTAATCTAAAGTTCAAAAACACCCATTTGATGTGTGAAATCAAAATCCTTAATATTGATATTAAAGAGACGACTTAATTTTTTTTTAATATCTGTTTTTGAGAAACCTTTTGAAAATATTAGTTGCCCTGGTACTTAAATTTTCATTTGACATTAAAAAAATCAAATTAACTAAACTTCTTAGTGCGCATCAACCGTGCGATCATTTAAATTATGATTTAAAGTAGGCGGCATTTTTGGGTGCAACAAATTTGAGGTTATGGTAAACTATGTGTTACCAGTCAGTAGTGCCAATCTAATTTAAAACTCAAAGCCTACTCTAAATCATGTTTTAAGCGATGGCATGGTATAAATATTCCAGATGTGAAGAGCGTGTCGAGGCAGCTTGAAATGTTTGCAAGTAGGTCTGCTGCCAGCACAACACTGGGGTGTTAGGTGTGCTGCTTCATTTGGCAAACATTTCAATTTTCATTTATTTGTTTACATAATACTCAATAAAGATAATGTAGTAGGTGTATTTATTACTTTATTGACTGCATAACTTACAATGAATTAAATATATTTTTCACGACAGTATTTACCCATTAATGCATACACGCAATACACGCAACATTATTAATTTATTGTTAAATAAATTACTAAATATACATAATCTATACGGCATTCGGCATTCGTCTATTTTATATGAAAACGTGCAATATAAAATTTAAAACGAGTGTTTCCACTCCCAGACTAAGCATGAAGTAAAATTTCGAGTTTAGAAAAGCCCCGCGTAGAAAATTTGTCGAGGGTCGCGCAGCGACCCTCGACAAATTTTCACGGGGCTTTTCTAAACTCGAAATTTTACTTCATGCGCCACGCGTATAAAACACTGATCTAATCTGAAGTTCGAAGATTTCAAATAATATATTATTTATGTAAAAAAAATGAATATTTCGTTATTTAAATATTTTGATTATTCCTCTCAAAAAAAAATCCGTCCATTTCTAACTTCACAATAATTCAGAGTTTTATACGCGTGGCGCATGAAGTAAAATTTCGAGTTTCGAAAAGCCCCGTGAAAATTTTTCTCGGGTCGCTGCGCGACCCTCGACAAATTTTCTACGCGGGGCTTTTCTAAACTCGAAATTTTACTTCATGCTTAGTCTGGGAGTGGAAACACTCGTTTCAAATTTTATATTGCACGTTTTCATATAAAATAGACGAATGCCGATTGCCGTATAGATTATGTATATTTAAAAGTAAAAAAATCACAGAATGTCATACAATAAGTCATTCATAGAAATCTTAAAAAATAAGTGCAGAATTTTAACTAAAACCAATTTTTTGAGTTAATTTATAATTGCTTGGCCATTACTGGGTTAATCTTAATTGTCACACTGCACTTACCATAAACGCACAAGATTTAATAACTATTTTGAAGTTACATGTATCGTATTTACATCAGTCCTAATTTGCATTAAAACTACTAAAAATTGTAACCCATGAAATCGCACCCAGAAGAGTGTAAATTGGGTTGACTATATTACCATTGCGCGCCTGTGAAAAGGTATGACACAATATATATATATATATATATATATATATATATATATATATATATATATATATATGCAAAATATCAAAATTCTAACTTAATTAGTAACTGAGCTATAGAAGATGGAAGGTGAAATGCAGAACCATATATTTAATTTAATTTAACACAAAAAATGGATGTGTTGTTTCAAAAAATGTGGGTAAGAAATGATTTTAGCTGTTGATTTTAATATTAAAATAATCATGTACTAGTTACTAATGCACAATAAAATAATAACAATAAAAAACGTTTAAGTTTACGCATTTATTTTTCACCTTAACGTTGGTTCTTCTGAAAGTTATAATAACCTGGCGCATTCACCATTTGTATAACAGCAAAATGCATATTCGTATAATAACTTGACAAAGATCTAGATCTTCCAGCCCTGACAAAAATGGTTGAGTTATTACGATTATAAGTTTGTCTGTTGCGCAAATGGTGAATGCGCCGGGTCGAACACATTTTTTTTATTTTGGAATTTATTCTATTTCATTTCAATAAAATTAACTTGACATGTGTAAAAGATATGTAGTATATAAATAATATTAACAACTTAAGTATATAATATAATAAGTGAGTCGTGTAGATGCAAAATCGATTACATCCAAAAGTGTTTTTTACGAGAACAAAAATAAACGTTGCATTTGTTGATCATTGATATTGTATATATTTTGGATGGGTACATTATATGGCTATAAAGGACTTAAGTATATAAATAATATTAACAACTTAAGTATATAATATAATAAATGAGTCGTGTAGATGCAAAATCGATTACATCCACAAGTGTTTTTTACGAGAGCATATATATATATATATATATATATATATATATATTTCACAAATAAAACACTTTTTAACTTTGCTTGTATACCTGAGTTTATTGAAATATACTACAAGCAAGAGTCGGCAATTTCAGTTATATTTCCTGAAAACTGTAATCAAGTATTTTATTTTGTATTTTTCAATAACATAAAATGAAATAAATTGTTCCTTCCTTTGTGGATTGGAAATCGAAAGATAAAATGTTCGTTCTTGTGAAAACTCGAAACCCCGAGCGCGATGCTTTGATATAGATATATCCACTTAGAAGACACACTAGTTAATGCAAATTCAATAAAATACACATTCACTGTATCGTTTTACGAATCTGATATTCGAACAGGTAGAAATAAAATTATTCCTCTGTCTGAATGCTTGATATAAAACAATTTACTTTAAATGCATCCATTACGGCCGGAATTGTTTTGTCAATTTACTCGACTGTTCTATAAAGTTGATCGATTTAAAAAGCTTTATACTTTTATCAATATTGAATATTGTAGTAATAGTGCATTTATACAGAGAGTTTTTGTTTAATTATACATATCCCGATAAATTCAAATTCAAAACTATTTGAAGTCGAGAAAATAAGCTTACGCTTCTTATAGTTTGCACACTTTAACCATAATATATAAAATTACGAAAAAACTATTCGTGAAAATGCAAACAGTGTCTTAATTAATAAGACAATTTAAGACGATAAATATCCATTGAAACAACTACTTCCCGTGCAAATACACCTCCGGATATTGAATTATACAATGAAATATTTAAAATCTTATTTAATTTGATTTGTTACAACGCTCTATTAAAGTATATGTAACGTTTAGGTCAAATTCTCTTCAAACCAACTAACAATACAATTTTAAATAAAAGGAGAGATAGCAACAAATTAGAAGTGAATGGACTTGGATTAAAACTAATGTCTTAGGCCATCTATAGACGCGTTTCGAGATTTATCTCTCTTCAGTATAGCTTTGCTTATGACGTTTAAAAAATTAGGAATTAAATTTAAACAAACTTACTTGGAAAAAGTGTTGTGTGTGGAATGAACAGGTGGACGGGAAGTAGTTGTTTCAATGGATATTTATCGTCTTAAATTGTCTTATTAATTAAGACATTGTTTGCATTTTCACGAATAGTTTTTTCGTAATTTTATACACATATCCCGATAATTACAGCGTTTGGTCAATTTGCAGGATTTTGTTGTTTTTATATGTATACATACAGGGAACATGTATTCATACAGGGAATACATGTATACATAAGATATGCTTTTAAAAAAGTTTAATTTGAAGCTTCAAACGAGTGTTTTCCACTCCCAGACTAAGCATGAAGTAAAATTTCGAGTTTAGAAAAGCCTGAAAATTTGGTTTGGCCGCTCCGCTTCGCGGAGCGACCAAACCAAATTTTCAGGCTTTTCTAAACTCGAAATTTTGCTTCATGCGCCCGCGTATAAAACACTGGTTATAAATTAAGTTCTAAATATACTTCATTAGCATACTGCTTGAGTACCACACTGCTTAAGTAGATTAAGCAAGAAGTAACATTATCAGGCTTTTCTAAACTCGAAATTTTACTTCATGCGCCACGCGTTTTAATCACTAAATAGTGATTAAAACGCGTGGCGCATGAAGTAAAATTTCGAGTTTAGGAAAGCCTGAAAATTTTACTTCTTGCTTAATCTGGGAGTGGAAAACACTCGTTTATAGCTTTAAATTAAACTCTTCAAAAAACAACAAATATCCAAAATTTACAGTATATATGTAATGTAATTGGAATATGTATACTTAAAAGAAAAACTCCCTGTATATGTAAGTACTAAATTTGAAGCTTGTAAAGAGCGTTTCCATTAAGATTTTATTTATGATTTATAAATTTACATATCTAATCAGTATATTTTGAACTTCACTTGAAATCAGCGTTTTATATGCGTGGCGCATGAAGTAAAATTTCAAGTTTGGAAAAACCTGAAAATTTGGTTTGGGTCATTCTTTTTTAAACTCGAAATTTTACTTTATGCGCCATGCGTTTTAAACACTAATGCAGTGTGGAGTTTTAAAAACACTTTAGTCATCCTATTAACAACATAAAATAAACAAGTAAGTATCGATTAATATTTTCCAAAATCAACGATATCTATTTCAACTTCTTCCGGCTAAATTTATAATATTCGAGTATTTGCGTTACATTAACCCATTATGCGCCATTGATGCATACACGCAACATTATTAATTACACTTGTAAATAAAACACTTTTTATTTTGTTTTACCACTGAATCTTACATTTAATTGTGTGACTAGTTTCGACTATCTAGTGGTCATTCTCAAACTTTAGTTTGAGAATTACTACTAGATAGATGAAACTAGTCACACAATTAAATGTAAGATTCAGTGGTAAATCAAAGTAAAAAGTGTTTTATTTACAAGTGTATTTAAGATGTACCACAAAGTGAACGCCTACAACACCAAACAGTACATTATTAATTATTTGTTAATTATTAATTAAATTACCAAATAAGTGAATTTGATATTTTATATTATTTGACCCGATTTAAAAACGTATGAAGAACAATGTATATATTTTGTTATTTAAATATTTCGATTAATACTTATTAAAAAAAACAAATAATATCAGTGTATTTCTAACTTCACAATATTTCAGTGTTTTATACGCGTGGCGCATGAAGTAAAATTTCGAGTTTAGAAAAGCCTAATTTGGCTCGGTCGCTTCGCTTCGCTACGCGCCCGAGCCAAATTTTCAGGCTTTTCTAAAATCGAAATTTTACTTCATGCTTAGTCTGGGAGTGGAAACACTCGTTCTAAATTTTATTTTGCACGTTTTTATATAAAATCGACAATGCCTGTAAAGTTACAGCGTATACATAATGTATATTTAATAAAAAAATGTACAGTATGTAATACAATAAGTCATTCATAGAAATCATAAAAGGAAGTGCAAAGTTTTACCTGAAAATAACATTTAGAGTTAACTCTATAATTGCTCGGCCGGTAATGGGTTAGACAAACATATTTATTTTTAATATTAAATCATCATACTATTTAGAATATGTTTGAATGTTTGAATGTTTCTTTATTGAACGGAATCTCCTTTTACAAAAAATAAACAAATCTAACTAATAATAGTAAATATTTAAATAAATAATATTGCTCCAAATACAAAAAATAAAAATATTAAAATAAAAAAGAATATACTAAAAATAAATACACATATGCATATGCATACACACATACATGCATACATAGTTATACATATATACATATATACATACATATACATACATACATACATACACACACCAATATCCCTATTTATTAAATCACGCAAAATACATAACCGAATATTTATACTAATAATTTTGTTTTATCAAATCAAATACAAATGGTTAGATCAAGATGATTCAACCGTCTCCTAAATTGTTCAATCGGTTCATTAAAAATATTCAAATTATAATTCGCTGAAAGTACATTTAGATTTCTCATGATTCTTGTTATTGGGTTATTTAAACCATAATTCGTAGTATAAAATGGTAGTCTGAACAAATCTTTGAATCTCGTATTTCTTGATACATTAAATTGAAATGAATATAACAGATAGTTACAATCAACAAGCCCATTAATAAGTCTGAAACCAAAATTTACGTCAATTACTATTCGCCTAGTTTTTAATTAATTTCTCACTTAACCCGTGCTGAAACATTTTTTAATCTAATGCTCGATATTTATTTTTTTTGTTTGTTTGTTTGGCATAGGTTTTTACCATTCAGCCACTAACGTTGATTTATACTAATTACTAATTTGGACGTCACAACACATTCACACACATCCATGTGTTAGAAAAATGACTCGCCTCCGCTGGGAATCGAACCCAGATCACCTCCGTGACCGATTTGGCGAAACCGGCGGCTCAACCGCTCGGCCATAGCGGGCCCTAATATTTATTTAAAGCACTTGATTTGTTTCAATGAAACAAACCAAGTGTTTTAATTAAATATCCATAATTATTTAGTATATGTTTAATTAATTTCTCAATTACAACCATTTAATTATGATGACAATAATTTCAACAATATGTAGTATCATGTTTTTTTTATATGAAATCATCATACTGTTTAGTATGATTTTTTTTCCGAACATTCCCTAACTAATAATGAGATAAATTGAGACATGATATTTCCCATTCACCCGTCTTGTATTCACCGCCGGCCTGAAGGTGAAAAATAACATTCCCCGGGGCTAATTCCCGGAGTAGCGGAATTAATCAAACACAAAACGAGGAAAAAACCTGGACGGGGCCGACAAAGGGCGCCCATTTGCCGATGGGAACGAGAGAGCGAAAAAAAAGGGAAAACGTGGAAAACTCGGACCCACTTAACGCCGAACGGCGACACAATGGAGGTTCCCACCCTCGACGGAAATTAATTACCCTCGGGGCGAAAAAAGGGCCGGGGAGGGTGGGGAAGAGAGGGTGATCGATTTCACTTTCCGAGTTCCACTTTTTTCCACCCCATCCCCAGACCGACGTCGAATGTCAGGTGGGGAAGGGAACACTTGTGGATCCTCTTGCACTTGGGGGAGACGGAATCAGTTAAGGGATTATTTTTTATAAATGCAAATCTGAAAGAAAAATATAAGGCTTTAACTTGTAGATTCAAGTGATTTTCCAAAACAAAAATACATGAAAATAATACCTACTTTTTTATAATTGATTTCATTTTTATTTTATAAGAAAATAATAGACAAATAGAAGTAATTTGATCGATGGGTGTAGCCAGAATTTTGACCAGAGAGGGGCACAAAACAAAATAATATGCCCATCTTAGCTACGCCCATACTAAAGGGTGGCGAGCAAGCGGGAAAACCAGGAAAGTCAGGGGATTTTATTGACTAGGAAAAGTCTTGGAAAAGTCAGTGATTTTAGCGAAAAGTTAGGGAATTTATAAGTTAATAATAATAATAAACAAGGTAACAGGGGGTTGGTTAATGTCAAAAATATAAAAATATTGTTATACTCTTACAGGGTCGGTTATACATACAAAATTTAACATTTTAAAAATGTTGGGGTGGGCATGAACCCCCCATGCCCACCCCAACATTTTTAAAATGTTAAATTTTGTATGTATAACCGACCCTGTAAGAGTTTAATAATATTTTTATATTTTTGACATTAACCACCCCCTGGCTACAGCCTTGATAATAAATATGCAAATAATACGGTTGGAGAATTGACAAATTGTTACTTCTGTTCAAAGCACGAATTTGAACATTAAATAATATTAAAAAATAAATTAAAAAAACATTCCCCGTAATTTGAACAATTGGTAATTGACATACTAACCAAGTAGTTGGAGATTTTACTTGAAGTTAGTGATTTATACGCGTGGCGCATGAAGTAACATTTTTGCCATTAACCCCCTCCGATTTTTTTTTTCTAGCTACGGCCTTGATAATAAATATGCAAATAATACGATTGGAGAATTGACGACTTTTACTTCCAAGAACGAATTTAAACATTAAATAATATTAAAAAAAAATTAAGAACTATTCCCCGTAATTTGAACAATTGGTAATTGACATACTAATTTTTTTTTACTCTAACCAAGTAGTTGTTGATTTTACTTGAAGTTAGTGATTTATACGCGTGGCGCATGAAGTAAAATTTCGAGTTTAGAAAAGCCTGAAAATTTGGATTTGCTGGGGCGCGACTCGCTTCGCTCGCGCGCCCCAGCAAATCCAAATTTTCAGGCTTTTCTAAACTCGAAATTTAACTTCATGTTTAATCTGGGAGTGGAAAACCTCGTTAGACGACGACGAATCAGATACGAAAATATGTGAAAAGTTAACAAGTTTAATAAACTGATGGAAATTATTGATGATTTACAAATAACATTATATTAACTACTGCAAATTCACGAAACACTCGTTTTAATAAAAATCGTCATAATTAACAAATATTAATGAAATTATGGAAAAACAACAGATTATTTAAGTTTATTATATAATGTTTTGATAAAATTTAGTAATTTTTTTCTATCTACATAATATTAAATTGGATTTGTTCGTTAATTACATAAGTAAATGATCTAAATTGAATGAAAAATTTAAATTTTACAAAAACGTTGAAGAAAGTACAGTTTTGTTGAAGTTTGAAAGTACTGAAACTCACGATTTTTTAAAACTATATGAAAATATGTAAATTGAAAGAAAGATTCAAACGTGAAGGAAATTTAAACAAATTTCAGATTTGTTTTAATTTTACGATAATTACTAAATTACAGAAATTCACGATTTATTTTAAAAAACTTTATTAAGGTTGTGTAAATTGAAAAAAGAAAGATTCAAACTTGAATAACTGAAATTCACAAAAATTTGACAAAACTTCAAAAAAAGTACAGATTTGTTGAAATTTTTGTTCAAATTACTAAAGGTTTCGATTTTTTTTAAAACTTTTTGAAAATTATGTAATCGAGAGAAAGATTAAAATCAAAGGAAATTTAGAACAAATACGAATTTATTGTAATTTTACCATTATTATCGAGTGACAAAAATTCACGAATTCTTTTTAAACCTTAGAAAAATAATGTAAATTGAAGCAAAGATTTAATTATAATAAAAATTATCAATATCATAAAAATGTAAAGAAACGGGTGTATTGAAATTTTACAAAAATTAACAAGTTTCTTGAAAATTGGCATAAATGACTAATTTAAAAATAAAATGGGAAAACAAGCGAATTGTTAAAGTTCATTACCATTTTAACAATTCAACATACATAAACTATAATACATTAAATGTTCACCTTTTTATACTTTCTTATTTTTTTATATTTTTTTATACATTTTGGACTTTTCTAAATTTTTGACATCTAGACATGCAAATCAAGGAATATTTTTTAAGTACTTACACATATCCCTCCTTATGCATATATTCTTTAAGTATTCATTGATTTTATTAAAGAGTTTAATTTGGAATTTGTAACGAGTGTTTCCACTCCCAGACTAAGCATGAAGTAAAATTTCGAGTTTAGAAAAGCCCCGTGAAATTTTACTTCATGCGCCACGCGCCACGCGTATAAAACATTGACAATATTGTAAAGTTCAAAATATATTGCTTATGTTTGATTTCGCGTTAATACATTTTAGAAAACTATCATCAAATCTTGCAATTTCTAAATTCGTGCAATAATTGTTTAATATAAAAAACTGAAAAACTAACGTTATTGATTTCAAATTTCTAGATGTTGTTTATTTTAATTTCAACAAGTATGAATAGAAGAAGAAGAAGCTAACAAATGTATAGCGAAATATTGGCTGATTAAAATAAAGTTCTGACTATAAAAATAAAATTATAATGTTTTGAATTCTGCCGCTTTTCTCCAAAAGTTTATAGAAGTTTATTATTTACTACTAGTACATTTTTTCTATCTATATAATATGAAATAGGATTTGTTCGTTAATTGAGTAAATAAATTTATGATCTAAATTAAAAGAAAAATTAAAATTTGACGAAAACGTTGAAGAAAGTACAGTTTTCTTGAAGTTTTAAAGTACTGAAATACGAAAGTACGATTTTTTAATACTTTATGAAAATATGTAAATTGAAAGATAGATTCAAACTTTCAATTTCACTTTCAATTTATTGAAGAAAATTTAAAAAAAATATTCAGATTTGTTTTATATTTAGGGCAATTACTAAATTACAGAAATTCACGATTTTTTTTTAACTTTATGAAAGTTATGTAAATTGAAAAGAGAAAGATTCAAACTTCAAGAGAATTTAAAGAAATCACATTATTGTAATTTACAAAAAATTATCAAACTACTGAAATTCACAAATTCTTTGAAAAAAAGATTAAAATTTGACAAAAATTTGAAGAAAGTACAGATTTTTTGAAATTTTTGTCCAAATTACTAAAATTTACGATTTTTTGAAAACTTTCTGAAAATTATGTAATCGAAAGAAAGATTCAAATTCAAAGGAAATTTGAAAAAATTACAAATTTATTGTAATTTTAGTAATATTATCGAGTAACTAAAGTTCACAATTTAAACTTAAGAAAAATATTGTAAACTGAAGCAAAGATTTAATTTTAATAAAAATTATGAATATTATAACAATTTAATGAAACAGGTGTATTGAAATTTTACAAAAATTAACAAATTTCTTGAAAATTGGCATAAATGACCAATTTAAAAATAAAATGGGATAACAAGCGAATATACATAAAGTATAATACATTTTCTAAAAATGTTCACTTTTTTATACTTTCTCACATTTTGGACTTTTCTAAATTTTTGACATCTAGACATGCAAATCAAGGAATATTTTTTAAGTACTTACACATATCCCTCCTTATGCATATATTCTTTAAGTATTCATTGATTTTATTAAAGAGTTTAATTTGGAATTTGTAACGAGTGTTTCCACTGCCAGACTAAGCATGAAGTAATATTTCGAGTTTAGAAAAGCCCCGTGAAAATTTGTCGAGGGTCGCGCAGCGACCCGAGACAAATTTTCTGGGCTTTTCTAAACTCGAAATTTTACTTCATGCGCCACGCGTATAAAACATTGACAATATTGTAAAGTTAAAAATATATTGCTTATGTTTGATTTCGCGTTAATTCATTTTAGAAACCTATAATCATATCTTGCAATTTCTAAATTCGTGCTTTATAATATGTTCTCTTTTCACCTCTTAAATTATTCGCTATTGCAACTACGAGTGTTTGTTGTTCAAATATTTAAAATGTAGATATTTGAACAGCAGGCACTTTATAAAATTGCTTCGCATTTTTTTCTAAACTAATGAATAATTCTTGTTTCTCCCTTATGTTTGATTTGGTTATATAAACATTTTAAAATTATTTTTATTATTTCAAGGGGTCAGATCAGGGAAAATATTATCGATCAAATAATGAAGTCAAAGAAACAGAAACAACTCATGAAATATTTTTATATAGAAACAGAGAATGAAAATAAGAAAAAAGAGTAAGGGAAAAGCCAGGGAAAGTTCAGGGAAATTTAACATTTCAAATTGGTCGTCACCATTGACTAAAAAAATGTATCAATATAAAAGTATATAATATCTCCTTGATTATGACCTAAGGTCGTAACTAGTTGGAGTAAACATAAAAATAAATCAGTGAAACAAACCAAGTGTTTTAATCAGAGTTCTACTATTTATTAAATATGTTTTACTGCGGATTAAGTGAGAAATTAATTCAACATACAATAAAAATGTTACTTCAAATGACATTAGCAATGAAATCTATTTTCAACTTGTTTTTCATTGATCACTTGATGAAACATGATTAAATATTTAAAAAAAAATAAATTTAAAATAAAATCACTTGGTATGTCTTAGACAGTTAGACATTTTTACACAATTCTTAAATTCATTAAATCCAAAAATACAATTCACTACAGAAATAGAAAAGGATAATAGTTTAATTTTTTTAGATCTAACCATTACAAAAACTAAAAATAACCTAACAGATAAGATTTACAGAAAAGAAACATTTACAGACACTATTATACCAACTTCATCAAACACACATACTCAAATCAAATATAGTACGTTTCATTCACTAATACATAGATTGTTAAACATCCCGATGAATTCGGAAAACTATTCCATTGAACTCCAAACCATAAAAACAATTGCAAAAAACAATGTTTTTTTTTTTTATTGTATCATTGGCCTCGGCTTTCGCCATACAGCCATCTGCCATTGTATTATTTTCATTTAATTAATTAACTGATTCTCACACTGATTTAATTCGTTTGGACGCCACAATACATTCATACTACATCCATGGACCCGGATGGAATAATTTATTGTTCATAAATCATTCCACCGGACGAACTTCGAACCCGCGATCTCTTGGTCTGTGGGCAGGGTCTCTACCCACTCGGCCACCGAGGCCCCAAAAACAATGGTTACAATGAAAATATTATCGATCAAATAATGAAGTCAAAAAAACAGAAACAACTCATGAAATATTTTTATATAGAAACAGAGAATGAAAAGAAAAATTGGAATAAGTTAGAATATGTTGAAAACCTAACACCGTTAATCAAAAATTGTTTCAAAGGGAATAAATTTAACATCATTATGACCAACCCCATTAATCTTAGCAAACTTTTAGTTAACAATAAATTTAAACAAGAGAAACTATGCTACAGTGGAATACACGAACTGCAATGTGGAGAGTGTGATGCAATATATATTGGACAGACAGGTAGAAATTGCAAAACAAGATTTGATGAACACCGTAAAGATATAATTAATAATAAACAGTCCACCGGTCTGTCCAAACATTGTAACACATTCGGACATTTTTTCAATCCGAATAATTTCAAAATCCATTATACAGGAAATAAAGGTCGTATGCTCAACTTCCGAGAAGGCTTGGAAATTAACAGAGCCATAAAATTAAAGAAAAACGTCGTCAACGACAACGAAAGAGATCTAGACATCCCCGATCGCGAACGCTCTTATTGCCTGACCCTCCCCCCTTTTTGTAAATCTGTATATATTTACTGTAAAACATTATTTTTGTACATTCCTTGAAAATGGCTGATAGCCGAAACTGGTCGGAATAAAGACGTAAAATTAGTGAAACATACCAAGTGATTTTATTTTAAATTTAATTTTTTTAAAATATTTAACAATGAAACATTTAAATTTCAATTTTAGTTGAGAGTTGAATTCAGTTCAATTAGTTAACATTGAAAAAAAACGTGCGTAACGAGCTATTTTAAATGTTGGATAAAAGGGCGGGAAAACATTATACATGCGAGCGCACAAATCCCGTAATAAAATTTTGCAAATATATAAATGGCCCCAGGTGAATTATTCAGCGCTCGAGGTATCGGCCCGGAAAATGTCCGCCCGCCCGTTTGAACGCAATCGACATCAATTCCGGGAAATTAAACGATTGGCTAAGTTAGTTATGTAAATATTATTAAAAAGTTCATTTAAATTAGCACCGAATATCCGAAATAGCACGCTGCCAATTACCATACAATGGTTTAATTGCCGCGATGAAAATTTAGAACGGATTGGGAATATCCGAATGGGGGTAAGGGTTTAATCGTTTTTATGTTTTTATTTTATGTAACAGTGTTTGATTTAGTTGGGTGGAGGGGGTTTGTGTTATTATGGGGGGGATATCTGGGCCGGGGGCGGCGATCGTGCATCAAGGATTAATGGCACGTGTCGCTGCAGGAGTTATTGGTGGCAGTAGATTGTCCCTCTGACCTGTTTGAGTTATGGCTCTGTACACATGGATCAATGATTTTATCTCAACTATATTTTTTTTTGGAAACACACACACAGGGAATTTGTCTTTAAAGTACACATATCAATAATAGTTATCATTCACTACTGCAATGTGGAATCAATAGTGAATCGCAGAAGTAAACTTCGCATAAAAAAAATTAAATTAATCAATAACTGTGTCGACGATCCAAATCTATTAACCTTAGTCAATTTTAATGTGCCCACCCTGAAAAAAATAAACGTGAAAACCTGAATATACATCTATAAGCCGCCTGCAGGCGCAAGATGGGCTATATTACAGGTATGGGCAACCTTTGACATGTTGAGGGCCAAACTTTAGCGTGCAAATACGTTCGCGGGCCGCGTTTAAAAGTACTTAGTGCATTTTAAAGTAGTGATAATATTTTTTGCGATAGATATTAGACATGAAATAATACGACAATGTTATTATAGTACAATTTATTAAAATAACAAAATGAAATTTAAAAAAATGGTACATTATAATTAAATCGTTAAATTTGCAATTGTTACAAACTACGAAAGTTAAATACACCGAAATCAATGAGACACTTGAGCTTGAATTTGGGAAACTAATCCATCGATATTTGGATTAATTCCACTGACACAAAGACGTAAAGAATTTTCCAAATTTTCGTCAGTCAGTCTTGTACGATGTGTTGATTTATTAACTTTCATCAATGAAAAGAACTGTTTGCATTTATAAGTACTGCCAAACGCACAAATCAATCTTCTTGCGAATTTTCTAAGCTGCGGAAAATTGTCTTCTTCTAGGTATTTTTTTGTAGAAATCGCACAACTCTACGTCTTCAAATTTGGATTTTAGGAGTGAGTTTTCTTGAATCTCGATCAACTCCATTTGTAAGTGTATTGGAGCATTTTGTACAATATATGTTGTAGGAGTAGCAAATAAACTGAAACAGTCTTCCATGTTTTTGAAGTCGCAAAATCTGTTCGAAAATTGTTCCGACAGTAACTTGAGTTCTTCAGCATATTGAGCATAAGCAATATTTTCATACGCAGAGAGCGTGTTGAAATGGTAACTGTTACCAGACAGCATCTGTGACTCCCACAAGCGTAGTTTGATCTGAAACGCTTTTAAATGGCTGTACAAATCATTTACTAACTGTCCTTGTTTTTGAAGTTTCAAATATAAATCATTCAAATAGCCTGTAAGATCGACCAGAAATGCTAAGTCACATATCCATTTTGGGTCACTTAATTCAGATAGTGGTTTATCTTTTATTTTCATAAAGTCTGCTATCTCACTTCTAAGCTTGTAAAACCGTTTCAACATTTTTCCTTTGCTCAGCCATCTGACTTCACAATAATATGTTACGTCGTTATATTCAGCTGATATTTCATCCAAAAACGCCTTGAACTGACGATGGTTAAGCCCTCGGGATCGAATAAAGTTGATGGTTTTTACTACCACATTCATAACATTCTAGAGTCGAATGGACTTTGAACACAAGTTCGGTTGGTGGATAATGCAATGAAGGACTATCAAATCATCTTTTTGCACATTTAATTCTGTTGCTTTTTCATTCAAAGTTCCGATGAAACCTTTACGTAAACCGACCATAGAAGGTGCACAATCAGTGCATACTCCAATTAATTTTGACCATGGCAAGCCAAAACTTGTGAATACCTTTTGAACTTCAATAAAAATATCCTCTCCTGTAGTGGTTCCTTTTAGCGGCTGTAAAGCAAGCAATTCCTCAGTAACAGTGAACTCCTTATCAACACCTCGAATAAATATAGCCAGTTGAGCTGTGTCAGACAAATCGGTGCTCTTCTCTAATGCTATAAAAAATGATTCAAAACCAGCCATACGGTCAGTCAATGTTGTTTTTATATCATTAGCCATCATTTCTATACGTCGAACAACAGTTCGTCTTGACAAACTAATTTTTTCAATTTTTTTTTTCTTTTCAGGACACAATACCGCAAACTTCTAACATACACTCCTTGATAAATTCTCCTTCGGCAAATGGCTATAATGCCTTTGCCAATTTTGAGCTATCTATAAAACTAGCTTTCACAACATTATCAAGTTGTGTTCTTTGTTTATGAAACATTTGTTGCTGTTTTTCCAAATTTGCTTTAAGCTTCTGGATTTTGTCTGTTCTTAATTGTCCTGTCAATGAGTGCAGCGTAGCATGCTTAGTTGAGTAATGCCTCTTTATATTGAATTCTTTCATTACTGAAATGGATTTATTACACAGCAAACAAATAGGCTTACCATTGTGCAAGATAAAAAAGAATTCTTCAGTCCATTTTTCTTGAAAATGGCGACCCTCTGTATCTACTTTTCGTTTCTTTCCACCAGACCTCATTTTTGTTTACTTTTCGTTCAATAAACTTAATAACAAACTATAGTTAGTAACCACTCAAGATGCACACAAAGTCACAAAGCAAGTTGACGGCTCGAGCAGTTCGCTAGGATATCGCTTGTCCAAGTTATCACCTCGGTAGCTCAAATAGAACTGAGCTAACGTTCGGGCCATCCACCCGCTTATATAGGCAAAATGAACGAATAATCTGTAATAAACTAGTTTAGAATAATTGAGAAGCAATAAGGGTGCTCTTATATGGACGTTTTGAACGCGAGGCGGAACGGGAGCGGGCGCAAGCGTTTGCGTTTTAACACATGGGTTTATATGAGAGTTCCTAGACGAACGGGTGCTGGCGTTTTCTCCGCCTCGCACCCGTCCGTCTAGGAACTCTCATATAAACCCATGTGTTAAAACGCAAACGCTTGCGCCCGCTCCCATTCCGCCTCGCGTTCAAAACGTCCATATAAGAGCGCTCTAAATCTTTTGATGTGTCGCCCGTGAGGCGGCAAACCTCAAAGAATTTGATCGAGCAAGTCGAGTGGCGGCGATTATCAAAGAGTGAGGCGGCAAACATCAAAGAATTTGATGTTTGCCGCCTTACTGTCACTCCCGTGAGTATAAGTACCTAATGTAATATTTTTTTAATTGGTTTTTTCAAAATGTCTCGCGGGCCGGATCATATCTTACAGCGGGCCGGATCCGGCCCGCGGGCCGGGGTTTGCCCATATGTGGGCTACAATAATAATTATAAGCCCCCTGTCCCCCGCACAAGCGCTGAGCTTATGGGGCCTATAAAAAGACCTGTATTTTGGAAGGATTATTATTATTATTTTAACTATTCGTCCTAATTGCATTGCGATATTTTTAATAGTATCTATGTAAGCATAGTAAATGTCTATTTCAATCGAAAAAGAAATGTAATCTCTGACTTATATATAAATGAAGTTTGTGAAATGAGATAATAATGTTTGTTTCATATTTCTTAAAGTATTGTGTAAAATTTTATTAAAAAATCATAACCTCCTTGTAAAAACTTTTACATATTATCATCATTGTTTAAACAATTTTCTTTGTGTCAAAGTAAATCATTTGAATTAAAAATAAAATTATATATTTAATCTAAAAATAACATAAAAAAATTAAAAAATAATTCTTTAATTTTCATTACTTTATCAATTCAACACTAATTCAAAATTGTCCAATTCTTATTAATTAAAATTTAATGATTTTATCCATTTTTGTCTGTGATTTAATATCCAATTGTTGGTTATTTTTCAAATTTAAAATAAAAATTCATGCAACTTCTTGCTAATTTAATACAATGTTAGTCATCGATCAATTTAAAAATATACCAACAGCCCTTGAATAATTTATTTGCAGTACTTCTGTTAAAAATTTAAAAAAAATTAAATTACTTAACCATCTGAGTCTCGTGCAATTGTCCGGAATTATAAATTGAAAGAAGAGCATTTATTATGTAACTACAAACAAGTTCGTCACATTAATGCCTGGTATTATAAACGAATAATAAATCATTAGATAACTATTTGTGGAGTAAATTTATTTTCGTAGTTAACTACTGGGCAAATTAATTGGCGTATAATAAAGCAAACCTACCAAATAAATAGCAATTCTAGAAATAAATAATTTAGTGAGTAGATTACCGATCGAAACTATACATTTTCATTGTGGCGATTGGAATAACCACTATCTTATAAAATTGAATTGTTAATCTTTTAAATTGAATTGTCAAGCAAATTAGAAATTTAGTATAATCTCTTATTATTAAGGAGAATATCTGTGAGAAATAGGACAAAATTATAGAGAACAAGAAAAATAAAGCTTATTAGAATATATAAAACACTTAAACGAGTGTTTTCCACTTCCAGGTTAAGCATGAAGTAAAATTTCGAGTTTAGAAAAGCCTGAACATTTGGTTTGGTAACGTAGCGCGAAGCGCGAAGCGACCAAACCAAATTTTCAGGGATATTTTCTTGTATGTATAAATATGCATACGCGTTTTTAAAATTAGTTCAATTTGAAGCTTTAAACAGGTGTTTTCCACTCCCAGACTAAGCATGAAGTAAAATTTCGAGTTTAGAAAAGCCTGAAAATTTGGTTTGGTCGCGTAGCGCGAAGCGCGGAGCGGCCAAACCAAATTTTCAGGCTTTTCTAAACTCGAAATTTTACTTCATGCGCCACGCGTATAAGACACTGATTTCAAGTGAAGTTCACTTGTTCTCAATATTTCACTGTTTTCAGGGTTTAATACGCGTGACGCATGAAGTAAAATTTCGAGTTTAGAAAAGCCTGAAAATTTGGTTTGGCCGCTCCGCGCTTCGCGCTACGCGACCAAACCAAATTTGCAGGCTTTTCTAAACTCGAAATTTTACTTCATGCTTAGTCTGGGAGTGGAAAACTCTTGTTTAAAGCTTCAAATTGAACTAATTTTAAAAAAGCGTATGCATATTTATACATACAAGAAAATATCCCTGGTTTCTTTTGACGTGAGAAACTCTAGGTCTTCGATGCCTTAGAATTTCTTGTGGTTCAAATTAATTACTGTCAGGGAAGATACTATAAGTGAACTTACATCTGACACAGATGATATGGTAGACATAATAACTGTAATGAAATTAATAAATGCAAGTAGCAGAATCCAAAGTAATTATAATAATGTACTACACTTTTGACTTGTAACTGTCAAATTATTTAGAGAATAAAATTTACTTGGTAGGATGGCAGGGAAATAATTTACTGAGGAAGTTTATTAGCCAAATAAAGTTATTTTTGGGTTATAATACCGAAATCTTTGGAATAAATTAATTTATTTCTAAAGTAAATTTTATTTAGGGAATATAACGTTTTATAATACCGGGCATAAGTTAACTAATATATTATAAATTTTATATATTAAAAAATTTGTGTGTTGTGTAATCACAAAAAAATATAATACAACTGGAAATATATTATCTCGGCCTTAAAAACTAATATTATAAAAGAAATAGATAAGCAAAAATTGTAAATTTAAGTTGCATTCAGAAAAGCTAACAAACCACAGATTTTCATGAAATTTTGAAACGAAAGGACGAGTTTTTTTAATGTGTATGTATAAAAAACCATCAACTGAAATATAAATGACAGAAACTCAAAGTTTAAAAAAACAGTAGTGAACTTATGTTGTTTTTTATATATTATATATAGGGTGTCCCACTTTAACTAGGACAGTTGTGCAGTTTTATGTACTAACTCAGATTATGTTAAGAAAAACTACGAAGTTTTTGAGAAAAAACTAAGAATCGGGACTTTATGAATTTGATCGAATTTATAAAATCGCGATTTCTTATTTGTAATTTTATTGAAAATCTGTAAAAACATTGTCAAAGTAAATGCTATTGTGTTTATTTATTTATTTATTTATTTATTTATTAATATACGGCGGACCATTTACAAAAACATTAATTTACAATAGTAATGTAATGTACCCATCTGTATATTTATTTCATTTATATAATTTAATGCTTTAGTATCGTGCATTTTTGATAATCATATTTAATAAATATTTATCTAATTAGTGGGATAAGAGCATCATTAACTGACGAATGCGGTGCTGAGACGAGGGCGTAGCCCGAGTCGAAGTAATAGCATGAGTCTCAGTTAATATGCCTTATCCCACGTATTAGATACAACTTTTTATCTACGACTGCTCAGAATTACGGAAATTATACTTTTGAATTGAATTTGATAAAAAATTTGCTGTGAAATAATGAGCGACTCCGAATCTCTGCCTTCGGATATCGAAGAATCGGACCTGCGTGGCCGTTTCAATGTTATTGCCGGAAAAATCAAAAATTAAATATGAGTAAGCTTATGAACGTTTGAGGAAATGGTGCGATGAGAAGAAAATAAAAAATGAAGCAAATGAAAAGGCATTGAAAAAATACATGGCACTGCGTCCACATAATGCCGTAGAGAGGTTTTTTGTTGGTTACAGGAATGGCAAATGTATAAAACAGCCCGTAGGCATTAACACGATTGGTAGCATGCCGAAAAATATTGCTTCTTTTTTAAAACTACCAAATGCTAACGAGTACACCGGTCACTGTTTCAGAAGATCGTCAACCTCACTGTTGGCAAACTCAGGACTGCTAACAATAAAAAGGCACGGGGGTTGGAAGAGCAATACAGTAGCCGAAGGGTACATAGAAACTTCGGTTGAGAATAAGAAACGTATCGCAACAAATATTCTTGGAGAAAAGAATGTACTTGTAGAAGTTTCAACCAGTAACCGCAGTAGTTTGGAAATTTATAAAACAAAAATGTCTTCAGGAATACACTTAAATAAATGTAAACATGTTATTATTAATGTTCATAAGTAATTGTTTAATAAATTTGGTGGTTAGTTGGTATTAAAAAATGAGTGTGTTTTTGATTTCATTACCTAACTAGTTAGGTAATGAGTATCATTACGTAACTCAAATGATTGTCAAATTCGTCACTTATTCAAGCAGTCGCAGATAAAGTTATTTATGTTTGTTTCACTTATTGATGTTTGTTGTTTTTTACTTAAATATTATTCATTGCTAAATGTTATTATCAGAATGCATTTGCTAATGCTAGAGCACAGATAAGCCTAGGAAGAATAAATAGTTAATTAGAATTTGTACTTAATGGAAAAATTCCGCTAAAGATGATAAAATACACCCCGGCTTATGCGTGCCCCTTCTTACGCATTGTTTGCTTAACGAAGAACCATTATTCATTACTATTAGATTTTATTTCGGGCACTTCTGATTTGACTCTCGAACGCAAGACAGTAAAAATATTACTTACTCCGATTAAATTCAATAAACCTCGTTAAGCAAGCTAGTTAAAGTTTCTAAATATATTATATTGTAATATTCACAAGTTTCTCAGTTAAGAAAATAGAATTGATATTCGTTATATAAAAACATCAAGTTATTTTAACCTCACCCAGAATAAAAGAACCTACTTAATATTAAATAAGTGTTGAATATTGAAAATACTAAATAAATAACTTTACAGTAATATCACAATATTTAATAAATATTAAAGTACTTAAAATAAACAACAAGTAAAAAGTAAATGTAAAAATGTAAAAATATAATATAATCACTTTAATGATAAATACAACACAACATTTTATTGGCTACGCAAATGGGCTCTTAGATTAGAATACTCTCCCGCAAGCATATCGAATTGTATCATATTAGCATGGCGCAGAATACGCACAGAGGCCGAATTTTTAGCATAATCTGTACCTTTAAATGGTACATGGAAAGTGTATCGTTGCGTTCGATGTAAATTTATCTGGTGATTCGTTTTTCTTTCATTAACATCAACTTTTGTTTTTCAAATGAAAGCATATCACTGGCTTAATATTACAAGGTTCAATGTGACATTTTTTTCGATTTTTAATTTGTGATGTTACAAGGCTCTATGTGCATACATAGAGCCTTGTAACATCACTAATTGAAGTCGAAAAAAATTGGCACATATGAATTTACTAAAACTCATGAAACTTCAAAATATAAAAAAATTATGAAATTCTTCAAAATTTTGATATGTCAACAATTTTATTCGACATAAATTGTGGTGTTTCTCGTGTAATATTTTGGCGTAAAAGATGACTTTTCTGACGTAAGGTGGACACTCGATATTCGTGGTAAACCGGACTCTTAATAATTTTTGACATTTTTGTAAAATAAAACTGTCATTAAAACAAAGCTGTCAAATCGCGATAACTCGCTCATGTCGACAGGCAGAGAAAATCTTTTCAAACAAAATCGACGCGGAATTCGATGTAGTTTCCATCCGTCAATATAACAACAAACAATCTATTATGTCAATTGTTTTAATGATGAATCGAGTGTTTTCCACTCCCGGATTAAGCATGAAGTAAAATTTCGAGTTTAGAAAAGCCTGAAAATTTGGATTTGGTCGCGCAGCGAAGCGGAGCGACCAAATCCAAATTCAGGCTTTTCTAAACTAGAAATTTTACTTCATGCGCCACGCGTATAAAACACTGATTTAATGTGAGAATGATTTTTAACTGAATGCGATATTGACAGACTAATGTCACGATTGTCAACTGTCCAATTGACGAGTGAAATAAGTTTATTGTCAATTGTTTAAATGGCGGCAAAGCGCTATGATGGACACATCACCATTTTTTATTATTTAATTAAAATTGCAGTAACATTTTAAATCTAGGGAAGTTACGCCGTAAAATGTGAAGAATGAAGTAAGCGGAAGTGGGTATAATAACGGCTAGGGGCTATAAAAGACTCTTTTTTTCAAATCCAATATTTCGCCAACCGTGTCGGCTTCCTCAGGGCAACTGTAAAACTTTATTTACTTTCAGCAAACAAAACCTATCATTACAATAAAAATTACTTACAGAAACGTAACATTTTAAGTTTAGAAAAGCCTAAACATTTAGATTTGCCAGCGCGAACGAAGCATCAAAACAAAAAGTGATGCTGAAAAACACTGGTAAGAATTGAAATAAAAAAGATAAATGGCAACATTTGAATGTCCCGAAGGATCCAGCCGGGATTTTATATTCAAATTCAGGACAATCCCGATTAATCAGGACACCTTGCAACCCTAGTCAATGATTCCCTTTTATTACAAATTAATTCACACTACAAAAGGAGGGAAAACGCTGCGAACGCAGAAAAATGCCTGTAACGAATTTTTCCTCCTTCTCCTCTCCAAGATCTAAGGGGGTGGAAATTGGGTTATTCGGTTAGGCGAGGGGGGGCTAAAACGCCACGCACAGATGATCGATAAGCACCACACACAGAAACAGAGAGAGACTGAAAGAGCACTTACGCATACAAAACTTTGCGTCATGTTGCGAGTAACTCTCATCACAGCGTTCTTCAAGCGGCGAAACAAAAGCGATATTACGTTAATTAGCGAAACGGCCCGGATTTCCAATTAGCGATGCAGTTTTGCGGCCATTGTCAACAAAACCCATGGGATGTAAAGGGGTTGATTGAATGGGCCTCGGTGTATGTGATGATAGCGATCGATCTCTGTCTCGTAGGGCATGAAAGTTATTTCCTTTGTGGAGATTTACGCAAATGTAACTGGCGCGATCTAAGTTATTGCTCTCCGCAGAATCGATGGCTCCGTTATTTACAAATAAAACGATTCCGACTTTCTCCATCCTTTTCCGTCCTTACTTCTTTTCAACATCTCCTCCGTGCGCCGCCGGGGTTTTATTGCCTGCGGGTATATCCGCAGATATTTTCGATATTAAGTGTTGCCCGCGATTATCCGGGCCCCGCTTTTTGTTCCGCGTGAACTACATTTAACGATGGGATCGTTAGTGTTTGGATAAGTCGGATGGGTTACCCACTGGTTTTGTTGGAAAGTTTTCGCGTAAAAAAAACAATATTGGTGGCGTTATGTTCGGATTTCACTTTCGTTTATGTTAAATATCGTTGCATGTTTTGATAAAGATCAACGGGTTGAAAATAATATCGGGGGGAAATTACGTGTGCTACATAAATTTTATGTAAAAAGAAGCATTAATGTATTGATTTTTCATTTATTTTCATAAAACTTGTAAAATAATTTTGTTCGGTGGCGAATTCATTACTTGATAGGCTCCAGACGCAATTCAATTATAAGGCCTGCCTTCTTTACAAAATTTTGGTATTATTAGCATTAATACAGGGAGTTTTTCTTTAAAGTATACGTATTTCAAATTCAGCTTATTTTCTTGAAATCATTAGATATTCGCTGTATTTTAAAAGAGTTCAATTTAAAACTTTAAACAAGTGTTTTCCACTTTAAGCATGAAGCATGAAGTAAAATTTCGAGTTTAAAAAAGCCCCGTGAAAATTTGTCGAGGGTTGCGCAGCGACCCGAGACAAATTTTCTGGGCTTTTCTAAACTCGAAATTTTACTTCATGCGCCACGCGTATAAAACACTAAAATACTGTGAAATTTATGCATATTTGAACCTCACTTGAAATCGGTGTTTTATACGCGAGGCGCATGAAGTAAAATTTCGAGTTTAGAAAAGGCTTTTAGAAAAGAGAAATTTGGACTTATCTCAACACGAAATTTTACTTCATGCGCCACACGTATAAATCATTGATTTAATGTAAAGTTTAAAATACTGATCATTTCATAAAAAAAATTATTATGTGCATCAATTAGTTGTAGTTTTCACAATTGTTGAAAATTCTTCATACTTTTTCAGAATACACGTATTTCTCAACATTTTTATTTCGAAATTTCATCGATTTGTAACATTTTCTCAAACTTTTCAATATTTTCGTCGATTTGTAAAACATTCATTAGATTTATAAAATTTTTATCAGATTTTCAACATGTCAAAATATATTTCGAGATATTCGTCAATTTATAAAATCTTCATAAGATTTTCAATATTTCAAGATTTTTCCCGATTTCAAGATTTCGAAATTTTCGTAAGATTTTCAATACTTCCAGATTTTCGTCAAATTAAAAAAGATTCTCGAGATCTCAAGGTTTTTCCGTTTATTTTCAAAATTCTGACGATTTTCATGAGTTTCGCAGATTTTTGTCATTTTTCAAAATGTTGGCACTTTTTATAAATGTTTGTCCATTTTTTAAATCTTGGCAGTTTTCATGAATTTCCTAAATTAATATTAATAATGTTGACATTAATCATCTTTAAATTTAAATTCAAATTCAAATTCAAATTCAAATTCAAATTCAAATTCAAATTCAAATTCCTTTTATAACGGCAAAATCCATTTTACAAACAAATAATATAAATAATACAAATAACAAATAATACTACTTGAAAAGCAATATGGAACATCGTGAAACAAAAATTAAACTAACATAACTAAAATAGAAATAACCAATTATTAGTGCAATGTAAAATACCATTATTATAAAAATTACCATAATTCCAAGATTTTCATTAATTTTCATAACTTAAACTGTTATCCTAAATTTCCGTTAACTTGGAAATTCTTGAACGGTTTTCATAAACTTCCTAGATTTTCGTTAATATTCAAAATCTTAACTATTTATGTTTATGGTTTTTATCAATTGTTAAAATGCCGAAAAATCGATGATTTAAATATTTAATGGTTTTCTTTTTATTTTTTCATTTTTACGAATTTTTTTTTTAGATTAACAAATATTTAGGAAAACCATGAAAACTGCCAACATTAAAAAAATTGACGAAAATTGATGAAGTGTCAACATTTTTAAAAAAGAACCAACATGTATTTTAAATCTTTTAAGTTTTTAAATGTTATCATTTTTTTTTAAATTGACGAAAATTCATGAAAACTGCCAAGATATGAAAAATTGACGGAAATGCATAAAAAGTGTCAACATTTAAAAAAAAGATCCAACATTTATGTTAAATCTGTTTATTTTATCAATTTTATCATTTATTTTTGTATTGACGAAAATTCATAAAAACTGCCAAGACTTGAAAAGTTCGCGGAAATTCATCAAAGGTGTCAACATTTTTAAAAATGACCGTAAACATTTTGAAAACCAACGAAAATCTTAAAATTTTACGAATACAGAAAAACGAAAACATTTTAAAAATTTACTAAAGTTTGCGAAATTCATGGAAGGCGTGATATTTATATATATATATATATATATATATATATATATATATATATATATATATATATATATATATTAAGTTGACGAAAATTTAGCAAACTTCCGAAAAATCATTCATGAAAATCCATGAAAACTGCCATGATTTAAAAAATTGACGGAAATTCATGAAAAGTGTCAAAATTTTGAAAAATAACCGCAATCATTTTGAAACCCAACGGAAAACTTATTATGTTTCATGGTTTTATTTTTAGTTTCCTAACATGTGTTTCCGTCTTTACAAATCATTTACTAATATTTATTAAAAAATGTTTTCAATTTATCTCATGTTCTTGTTGGTTCATTTAGTTTGGTGAGAGAATAAACTAACCTGATGTTGCATTTTGCATATAAATTATGCATAGAACAGTAAATCTGTCGTGTAACTTAAATATTTAATATCTGTCGGGGTATTAGCTCAAGAAGTAGTTGTTTCAATGAATATTTGGAGACTTGTCTCAATGAGTCTAAATTTTTGCAGAAAGTTAATATTAATTCTAATTCGTTTTTATATTTTGTAAATATTCTGAAAACTATTGACTAACTTAATTTTTCTTTTTGTTAAAAAAAAATGTTTTTCTTTATAATATTTATTAACCCAAATACTCCCGAATTAATTTTTTTAAGAAAATTAAAAGTTTTTTGCAATTTTATGATTAATTGGTATTTCTTGAATATTTTTTAATAAGCACTTTATGTTATAAAGTTAATAGTTTACCAGATATAGACCGTCCTTTATAAAGGACAACGGGAAGGTTAATATCTTGAAAGTAAAAATATATCTATATATAAACTCAGCAATATTCCAAATATATTTTAAAGAAATAATCTATATTCAACAAAAAATAAATATAATTTATATATTTACAGACAAATAAAATTAGAGCGTATGATATTCCAAAAAACAGTTTTTTGGATGCAAACCTACATTGCACTTATTGCACTGAAATTGCACTTTTTTGTGGCATAATCGGCATCTAATTTGTGTTTCTTTGTATGCAATTAGATGATCCTTTCCGTCGAATCGGGAATATTCATTTGGTTGTGCACTAGGTCGTCCTCGTTTCGTTGTTTTCTTGTTGTTTTCCAAAATGCTCATTGCAAGGGATCTACGGAAGGTATATTGATCCTGTTTTCCACCATATTCTCGTTGAAGCTGCCATGCATTATGAATTGCCATATCAAGGCAATGACTTATTATGGGAAAGTACCATTTTTTGCCTCTAACTCCGACTCTATAAAGACTAATATTTTGGTCTGCCCTGTCGACACCTCCCATATTTTTGTTGTATTTTTTTATCAAATCCGGCTGAGGTACAGAAATTTTTGTCTTTTCTTTCAGGGAAAATCGAGCCACATTACATGTCGGCAGCACGCTATCTGAATTGGAAGCTATTGTAACTATATTGTTATCATTCCACTTACATACTATTATGTTTTCCTGTTTCTCCAAGGCATACACAAAGGTTCCCCTTGGCTCTTTCTGTAGTTCTTTGTCAGTTTTTATTGCAGATACATGTATTCTATTTTGTCTCAGTGTTCCAGTAGCCTTTATTTTTCTATCTCTGAGTACCAAAAAAAATATCCCAAGAAGTTAAAAAAATATCGAAGTATAAATGATACGGGTAACTACCTTTTTCTTCAAGAATACTATCGACAAATGTTAGTACCACACTCGCACCCAATCCTAAGTTCTTGTATCGTTCTGACAGCTTTGTGCTGGAACCTTGATAAGGTTGAAACCATTCTATGTAACCTGTTCTAGAAGTAGCCATCCAAAACTTATAACCCCATCTAATAGGTTTTCCTCTGATGAACTGCTTGGAACCATGTCCGCCAAAGTAGGGCACCATTGACTCATCAATACTATGATATTCGTTCAGAGGGGCAAGTGAAATAAACTTGTTGTTCAAAACGTCTAATAATGGGCCGACTTTAGCAAATTTATGTGAAACATTTAAATTTGTATTATCGCTACAATGCAGATTTTGCATTATAAAATTAAAACGGTTTCTTGAAATTGCGTCATATACTATTTTGTGATTAGCATCAAAACTGTTTTCCTAATACAGTGATCTTCTTGGGACAGTAGCATAACCACTATAAATAAGGACTCCAAAAAAAGCTTTCATTTCTTCTACACTTATGTCTCCACATCTGTTATTTTGTACTGCGTAAAGATTGCTATAATCAGTTAACATTTGCCAAACATCCTTATCGAAGAATAGGTAGAAAAATTCTAAGTTTGTAAATTTATTATTAGGCTCACATGGTTCGATCCAGATCGGCAAACGATTAATTTTTTGGTATCTTCTTATATTTCATGAAATTTGATAAGGGAATTTCATCGTCACTGCTATCACTGTCGCTACTATCACTGTCACTATTGATAATATTAGTTTTGAAAGAAGGTTCAGCCATCGAATTTAAAATACTACCAGAAAGGTTGTCCATGACAACATTTTCCTCATCGCCGGAGTCTTCATCGGTAACAACTTCATTTGCATTAATAGGTGGAAAAACAGCTATACTATCTGGTAGTGTTGCATCATCATCAATGTTCTCTGCTTCCCCCAACAATTCACTTAGAGTCAAGGGTCTGTGTCTGTTCCAATAACTGAAAACACAGTATATTGAGCCACTGGCCTTTATAAAGGACATTTATGATTTCGTGCGTATATTCCAAATACAAAATGAAAATCTAACCTCACAACCCTGTGGTTAATTAAATATAACTATATTAATTACATTTTATGCAACGAAGAACATATTTAATTTATTATGATTAAATAATTCTTACCTCAATCTGTCCATGACACAAAAGAAAAAACTCGATGCACAACAAATATTTTTCTGGATGTTATACGCAGTTAAAATGTGTTCAATTTTGCTAAAATGTATCACATGTACCTTTTTTTTAAAGAATGTGGTGCCATCTTACTATCATTACTTAAAATAATACACAAGAAACATAGGTTTCTGTAACACATATTGGCGACCTGTTAAAAGGACAATGGAACCATTTGGGTTAAATAGAAAATTGTAAGGCTCTACCGAAGCCCTGCAATTTTCAATTGAAAAAATGTTTACTCTGTTACTTTCTACTAACTTAACTAGAGCATTAAAATGCTCTGCTAATAACTTTTAATATTTATTTTATTATTGGTATTATTATTTATTCTATAATTCTAAATTTAAAAAGTGAAATTAAAAATCCATTACAATTTCAGCACATTTTATATTTCAACCTCAAATTCTTACAATAAGAATTATTACAGACTTAATTTAGGTGTCATTTCTTATAACTGAGTTTTGTAAAATGACTGAATATCCAATTTTTGTTCTTATCGCTCACACTCTTTATCAAAAGCCAATTACATTTATATTTATTTTTTCCTTCTGCGGCGCGAAGCATAGTCCCGACTCGAAGAAAATCGCATTAAGTCGAGATGAATTTATAAGAAATATATCTTTTTAGAGCATCCTCACTAACATCAGGATCCATTTCCGCTTAAGCCAGCAGAACGAGCGCATCCAGGAGCGAACGCGGAGAATAAGAAGACGTAAAAAAAATGGCGAAAACGTCGCGCCCTTTTTTGCTTCCCGGCAAGACATTAGCGGTGACATTAATATCGCCGCTTTTTACATTCTACCCCCGGCAATTTTTCATCTTTACGGCGGTTTTCATGAAATTACGACGTAATTCTCTGCCGCCGCGCGCGCTCCCCCGTCCCCGCCCTAGGAGCCGGTCCTCACTCACTTTTTGGCCCTTAAATTAATTACCCGCCCGAATTCCTAATCCCAATTGGATTACGCCCTTTGGTAATCCCGTAAAATTACTACACTGTGTTTTAATTAATTTCACCATCGGATCGTTTTTCACATCATTAAAATTACCGCACATTATTTTTGAAAAAAAGAAACTTGCATTATCACCTATCTGATTACGTATTTACAGGAATATAGTTTTCTTAGCTACGTGAAGATTTCAACTAACTTGGAATGAAAACACTAACACTTTCTTCACAACATTTTTTACTTTCCCCCGTATATAATACAAAGGGAAAATATTGTTTTCGTGAAAATTTTCGAATCAAAAATATTAGCGGAAATATCCGTTTTGAGGTCCCCCGAGTCGAAAAAGGCCATTTTTGAAAAATGTCTGTCTGTCTGTCTGTCTGTCCGCTAAAGATATCGAGATGAAACTTGAAACTTAAGCTTTTTGTTACAATCGGAAGAACTGAAAAGCTTTTGGTGAAAATCGGAAAACCGGAAGTGGTACTTTACTCTTAGCGTTTTTCAGTTTTTTCAGATTTTTTCAATAAATGTTCATCAAACAAAAAATTCTTTCAAATAAAAGTTGTAGATAATAACAAAATGAAGATGTATTGTTTACTTACTTTTTGTCATAGCACTCTTAGTTTTTGAGATATTTCAAAAGTTGTGTGTTTTATCTAGTTATTGGTGTGTGACAGTGTATGTGTCGATACAATTGAAAAATGTTTCAAATAAAAGTTGTAGTTATCAAAAAGTTGAAGAAATTTTGAAAATAATAATGCTACAAATATTTTAAAAGTGATTTAATACACAATTTACGGGGGAAAGTACTATGATGGACACATCACCATTTTTTATTTTTGCTAAATGTACATTTCGAGTACTATGTACTCATTATCAATAGCTTACTAAGCTAAGTAAGCTATTGAAACTCGAAAACTCGAAATGTACATCTAGCAAAAATAAAAAATAAAAAGAAAGTGAAGCCACTAACATTCCGAGTTACCTAATTACAGCATACATACAGACGTTTTCTTTAGATTTAATTATCATCGATCTGGGTTCTTATTTGGCAACCCTCGTCACAACACATATTTTAATGTTAATTAAATGAACGTGATAAAAATCAAAGATTGTGTGTGTAAAAAATTTGTGTTTTGTTGTTTCAGAAGTGAATAAAATATTATTCAATTAGTATCTTTGCCGATAGTTAATTAAGATGTTTGAGGGTTTACGAAGGAGCACAACGGGTTGTAACAAAGAAAACACGAGACGGTCGAATGGGGTCGTTAAGGTGAAAAATTACGAGGACCGCACGACTGAGTGTTCAATTCGTTCCGGGTTGAATGAAAGAAAGGACCGACAATGTTGAATTATTTATTGTTTGCCGGGAATTGTAAATAATAAAAGAAATACCTCTTTACGTAACAAATCATTTTATATATTTTTGTTGTTTCATTTTAACCATTTTATGATGTAATGCAGATATTTATTAATGAAAAACGGTGATGTGTTCATCATGGTACTTTTCCCGTTAATAATATGATGATTTATGTATTAACAATATGGAAAAATTGCTAAAACTAAATTTATTCTACTTTTATTATTATTATTCCAAAACTATTCACAAAAAAAGTAATTCCTGCATTTTTTCGCTACATCTCCGTAAATATTTATCACCATCACATCTAAGCGTTATGAATTTTTAACTTTACTGTAAATCAGTGGTTTATACGCGTGGCGCATGAAGTAAAATTTCGAGTTTAGAAAAGCCCCGTGAAAATTTGTCTCGGGTCGCTGCGCGACCCTCGACAAATTTTCTACACGGGGCTTTTCTAAACTCGAAATTTTACTTCATGCTTAGTCTGGGAGTGGAAGACACTCGTTACTTTAAAATACATCACAACTGTTAAAATGTGTATTGTAACTCGCACAAAGAAAAAATGTCATTACAGTTCTATTCAAACGCGTGTCAAGTTGGCACGATTGGTTAAATGTCGGCTTATGTCAACTGTCATTATAGTCCAAATGTCGACTGACGCCGACTTATGTCAGGTTAACATGATATTAACTAAATTTATTCTACTTTTATTATAATTATTTCAAAATTATTAACAAAAAAGTATTTCTTGCATTTATTCGCTGCATCTCGGTAAATATTAATCATTATCACATCTAAACTATATATATTTTTAACTTTACTGTAAATCAGTGATTTATACGCGTGGCGCATGAAGTAAAATTTCGAGTTTAGAAAAGCCCCGCGTAGAAAATTTGTCTCGGGTCGCTGCGCGACCCGAGACAAATTTTCTACGCGGGTCTTTTCTAAACTCGAAATTTTACTTCATGCTTAGTCTGGGAGTGGAAGACACTCGTTACTTTAAAATATGTCACAACTGTTAAAATGTGTATCGTAACTTTCAAAAAGAAAAGCAATCACATGGCGATCTCATTATAGTTCAATTGTAACTCGTATCAAGTTGGCATGATTGGTTAAATGTCAGCTGGTGCTGACTTATGCCAACTGTCATTATAGCTTAAATGTCGGCTACCGCTGACTTATGTCAACTATTGTTGTAGTCCAAATGTTGGCTGGCGCCAACTTATGTCAACTGTCATTATAGTCCAAATGTCAACTGACGCCGACTTATGTCAAGTTTACACTATGTTAACTAAATGTATTCTACTTTTATTATTATTATTTCAAAACTATTCACCAAAATAAGTAATTCTTGCATATTTTCGCTGCATCTCGGTAAATATTGATCACCATCACATCTAAACTTAATATATTTTTAACTTTACTGTAAATCTGTGGTTTATACGCGTAGCGCATGAAGTAAATTTTCACGGGGCTTTTCTAAACTCGAAATTTTACTTCATGCTTAGTCTGGAAGTGGAAGACACTCGTTTCTTCAAAATATGTCACAACTGTAAAATTGTGTATCGTAACTGTCACAAAGAAAAGCAATAACATGGCGATCTCATTATAGTTCAATTCTAACTCGTATCAAGTTGGCATGATTGGTTAAATGTCAGCTGGTGCTGACTTATGCCAACTGTCATTATAGCTTAAATGTCGGCTACCGCCGACTTATGTCAACTATTGTTATAGTCCAAATGTTGGCTGGCGCCAACTTATGTCAACTGTTATTATAGTCCAAATGTCGACTGATGCCGACTTATGTCAAGTTTACACTATGTTAACTAAATGTATTCTACTTTTATTATTATTATTCCAAAACTATTCACAAAAATAAGTAATTCTTGCATTTTTCGCTGCATCTCGGTAAATATTGATCACCATCACATCTAAACTTTATATATTTTTAACTTTACTGTAAATCAGTGGTTTATACGCGTGGCGCATGAAGTAAAATTTCAAGTTTAGAAAAGCCCCGTGAAAATTTGTCTCGGGTCGCTGCGCGACCCTCGAAAAATTTTCTACGCGGGGCTTTTCTAAACTCGAAATTTTACTGCATGCTTAGTCTGGGAGTGAAAGACACTCGTTACTTTAAAATATGTCACAACTGTTAAAATGTGTATCGTAACTGTCACAATGAAAAGCAATAACATGGCAATCTCATTATAGTTCAATTCTAACTCGTGTCAAGTTGGCACGATTGATCAAATGTCGGCTGGTGCCGACTTATTTAAACTGTCATTATAGTTCAAATGTCGGCTACCGCCGACTTATGTCAACTGTCATTATATTCCAAACACCATAGCACCGACTTGTATGTCAACTGTCATTAAAGCCGACATTTGGGCTAACCCCGAGTTTTGTAAGTTGACACAATGGACTAAATGTCGGCTATCGCCGACTTTACTCGTTGATATTTAAATCATCATGAAACGATACAGACCCAATAACCTTAATGTCTTCAGAATTTAATAGCAGTACTCAGTTTTTCAGTTTCAGTCAAATATCGATGAATATTGTCAGAGTTGCAATAAGTAGATTACGACCCAGTTCAAGCAGGGACATCTACGGATTACGAATTGATGTCATCAAATCCGTATTGAACACTATTTTATCTCCACTCACAAAAATGCTCAATATGTGTAGTAGAAATAACACCTTTCCGGATGCTTTTAAGAGAGCCTTGGTCATACCGGTCCTTAAGAAAGGAGATCCAAACGATCCTGATAACTATCGTCCAATTTCTCTGCTGCCCTTGTTTGGCAAAATATTTGAAAAAATCTTGCAAGATCAACTATCTACTTACCTAGAACAATCAAACATATTAAGAAGCGAGCAATATGGTTTTAGGAAAGAACGTTCAACGGGGATCGCTTTATCGAAATTAGTTGAAGAAATTATCAATGTCTTCGAAGATAGATATATAGCAAGAGCTACATTTCTAGACCTGTCTAAGGCTTTTGACAGCGTATCTCACGACATTTTACTGCGCAAACTTTATTTTTACAATATTTATCCAGACACTTGCAGGATTTTACTCTCATACCTCACTGGAAGGACTCAGAGGGTACTATCAAATGGAATCATGTCTGAGGCCTTGCCCATTAAATACGGTGTACCACAGGGATCTATTCTTGGGCCTCTGTTGTTTCTGATATACATCAATGACTTACCTAATGCGACGCCAAACACCAATACAATATTATATGCAGACGATACCACTGTTATTAACAAATCTAAAGATTACTCTATTGCTAATAATTTGCATGATAAAGCACTCGGAGAGGTATCGGAGTGGTTCATATGTAATCGACTAAAACTGAATATCAACAAATCTGCTTCCCTAACGTTCACATTAAGGAAATATGAATCAACTAAATATGAATCAACTAAATTTCTTGGCTTTCACATTGATTCCTTTCTATCTTGGACTACTCATGGGGATATACTCGCTAGAAAGCTTAGTTCGAGTATATATCTTATTAGAAACCTGGCACCCATAGTATCAAGGAACGTAGCTCGTACGACATATTTCTCGCTATTCCAGTCCAAGATCACATATGGGATACTTACTTGGGGTCATGCCGCTATTCGACACCGAATATTTGGTCTTTAGAGAAAGGTAGTAAGAGTGTTAGCTGGCCTGAACTACTGTGATGACTGCAGACAAGCTTTCATTGATTTAAGAATATTAACATTCCCATCACTATTTATTCTTGCCTGCTTGTCTCAAATTAGACACAATTTGGATAGCTACCAAACTTGTAGCGACATCAATAAGTACCATACTCGCCAAGAATCAAACATATATCTACAAACAACAAGACTCTCGAAAGCGAAGACTGGTACTAGATTCCACGCTGTTAAATTCTTCAACGCACTACCGAAAAACATACAGCAATTGCCTCCCAAGCAATTTGCAAATCGTCTGAAAACGCTATTTGAGAATAAAGGTTTTTACTGCTGGGAAGAATTCCTTAAATTTGATTTTAAAACTCATTTTAAATTGTGAACGTCCGTATGTTACTTCAATATGTTATTTTAATGTGTTATTTTAATGTGGTATTTTAATATGTTGTTTTAATATGATATTTTAATATGTTATTTTAATATGTTATTTCTTAATAAGTTATTTTAATATGTGACTATAGATCTATTTACTTATTTACTTCGATGTTTCTCACTATACAAACTAGCTTAAAAGGTTTTATTGTTATTATATTTTTTTATTATTAGATACTCGTAGGTTAAGGTGACATATGTAAAACATGTACTTTTGTTAATACATCAATAAATATGAATATGAATATAAACTTATGTCAGTCAACCTTGTGATTTACAGTCATAAATTCACATTTTTACTACTGTGACATTATGATTGTAAGTCACTTAGTTGACTGTCGTTTGACAATGATAAGATTTTGTCTGAATATGTCTCTCAGGACTGTATTTCGAAGTCACTTGGCTGGCTGTCTTTTAACTTATTAGAATTTTGTCCAGTCCAGTCCATAGGGAGACATAATGAGACAACATCCTAGCATAATAAAAAGACAGTCAATCAAGTGACTTACAGTCACAATAGTCAAAACACGGTCAATAAAAATATTACATGACAAAATCCTATGATAGTCCAAAGACAGTCCAGCAATTTATTAAGATTCAAAATGTTACAAATGTTAATATATAGTCGATCGAGTATTTTAATGACAAAATCGTATCATACTGAGAGACTTATAGTCAATGTTGCAATGGTCAATAAACAGTCGAGAAAGATATGTAATTACTAAATAGTATCATGCTTAAAAAATATAATTCACTAATTGACTTATAGTTGGTATAATACAATCAATTTACTGCCGACTACACGATTTTATGTTTAAGTTAACGACACATTGATCATATGATAATAAAAATGTCGTGATAGTCAAATTAACTGTCATTTAATTTTATAGATTACATGTTGATTATATTGACTGTCTTTACTATATCGGACACTTGTTTTCTCATTAATCACTTGGTAAAACATTTTAAAATATAATGGTTTGTAAATTAAATTCACTTGGTTTTGTTTCACTTATATGTATTTTATTTTCTACTAGTTTCATATCAAGAATGATAATGGCATTAAGCCGAAACTAGTAGAAAATAAAATACATATAAGTGAAACAAAACCAAGTGAATTTAATTTACAAACCATTATGTCTTTACTATTTTGACTACCATATGATGACAACATCGATTATTACCTAATTAGTCACATAAATAAACTCCACAGAGAACTTTGGAGATAAAAAGTTGTCCGCATTTCTCGCCTAGTTAATTGAAACAGAGATATACAGGGACAAGGTTAGGGCTCTCTATAATATAAAAAATAAATACGAAAGGTAGTTGCAGTAATAGTTCGACAACAACAAAAGCGACGAAAAAAGACACGAAATTAAATGGTCATAGCAGTAAAGGCGGAGGTGTTACAAAGTTAGGATTTTGTGGAAACGCGGATGATGAAGGAGGGATGGGAAAAAGTGAGGCAATCGTTACCAGTAGGGTATAAATGGTCGTCGAAAGAGGGTACAAGAAGTACGCTGAGAGGGAGAGCTAAAGGAGAGATGGTAGTGAGATTAAAGGAGTCACTTAAAGCGGATGTTGTAGAAGGTGAGGAGGAGGTGGAAGGCATAACATGGATTAAGTGGCGACAGAGGAAGGGCCAACTAGAGATAGGGGTGGTGTATATGAATAAAAATTGGTCGGAAGTGCGGAAAATGATGGACGAGAAAGCAAAGCAAGGAGTAAGGTGCGTAGTAGGAGGGGATTTTAACGCGAGAATGGGACAGTTTAGGCAAGGAGTGAAGAACGAGGGAAAACTAATAGTAAGGACTTCACAAGACAAGATCATTAACAGTGGTTAGTGGAGGAGGGTTAGAACGTGTTGAAGAAGGAGATTAGGACGTGTAAAAGCAGATTAGGACGGGAGAAAAACGGCCCTGGGTCCACAAAGTTCCTCAGTTAGTGGAGGAGGGTTGGAAAGTGTTGAAGAAGGAGATTAGGACGTGTAGAAGCAGATTAGGACGGGAGAAAAACGGCCCTGGGTCCACAAAGTTCCTCAGTTATTGACTATTTGGTAATGAAGGGGGAAATAGAGGAGAAGTGAAAAGAATGGAAGTGGGGGAGGTGTTAGGGTCTGATCACCTTCCACTAATGGTGGAGGTTAGGATGGGAGCTCAAAGAGAAGAACAGGGGAAGCAAGCGTGGACGTTAGCGGATGGGGTAAAGGAAGTGAAGATGATGCCAAAAAATAGGAGAGTATCATTTATTTATTTATTTATTTATTTATTTATTTAATAATCCAACAGACTGTAAAAGTCCAATAACAGGGTCATATCATTAGTACAATATAAATACAATACAGCAACATATGGATAATATTACAAATTACTACAGTATGAAAAGAAAACTATAAACTAAGGTAACGCAGATAATATTTTAATACAATCACTAACATTAAGTTTAAATACTGGAAATGTTGGCGTAAAAATGTCTACATTATACGCGTAATTATTGTAGAACCGTGATAATCTTATAATGGGAGAGTTAGAATAATAATTATTAGTTGGAGTGTCGTAAGTAAAAGTCCTAATAAATCGTGAACAAACTCGAGGAACATTAAATTTAAGGCGACTGACAAAGTTCATGTCATCAATCAAATTATGCAACAGTTTATAGAGGAAGCAAATATTTATAAATATAATTCTGTTATGTACAGAAATTAATTTAAATTCTGTAAGAAGATCACTGTAAGGTATATCAAAACTGTACTGGCGGTATTTTACAAAATAAAGATATCTAAGAAATTTTTTCATCATCTGGGATAAAGTAAGATTGATAGAAAAGATGGAAAATGTGATTGTGGGGTTTTTTTTTACACCCCACAATCACATTTTCCATCTTGAAGAGAATAAACAGCAAGGGGTGTATGTGGTTTGATTAAGAGTATAAGAGGGCGAAGAGAGAGATCATGAAGGTGGTGAGATGGAGGAAAGAAAATAGGAGATGAGATGAAAGCTTGTAGGATTGAAAAAGAAATGTGGAGTGTCTTGAGGAGAGGTGAAATGAGGGGGCAGATAGGGGTGTCTCTGGAGGAGTGGACCGAGAAGTGTTAGATGACAAAGGGATAGCCGGCAGGGGTGGGAGAATGAGTGTCAATGGAAGAAGGGGAAATTGAGGGCTTTACGGAAGAGGAAGTAAAAATGGCGTTTGAAGAAGTTGAAGTTGGAAGGGCAGCGGGCTTAGACGGACTGAAGGCTGAAATATGGAAGAAAATCGGAGTGGACGGAAAGAGAAGATTCGGGAAGCTGCTAAATGGGATTTGGAGAGGGGAAAGCGAGGTTCCAAGGTCATGGAGAGTGGGGGTGGTGTGCCCAGTACATAAAGGAGGAGAGAGAACGATAGATAAAAAGATAATTACAGAGGTATTTCTATCATGAGTACCGGGTACAAAATCGCCATAACGGTGGTCAAAAACAGAATAGTAAAGGAAGGAGAGGATAAAAAGCTGCTGCTGGAAACTCAGGGAAGGGAAAAGGGATCAAATTTTTAAATTAGCGAGGATGGTAAAGAGAAGACTGGAAGAGAAGGGGAGTATGTATGCTGTATTTTTAAATCTTATAGCTGCGTCTGACACTGTGCCGAGAGGTAAGATGATAGAATGCTTGAAGAGGAGAGGGGTGAATGTGGCTGTGGAATGGGTGAGGAGGGTCTACGAGGAAACGTGGGTGAGAGCGAAAGTGGGAGAGAGTATATCGGAAAAGATTAGAGTATTGAAGGGGGTGAGACAGGGCTGTCCGCTGAGCCCCCTTGTTATCAATTTATATACGAGTGAAATGAAGGAAGTATTGAAAAGAGGGCAGGCGGGTGGGGTAGTGATTGGGAATTCGAAAGTATGGATGTTGGCCTATGCCTACGATGTTCTGGCGAAAGAATAGGGGGAGATGAAAGAGGTATTGCAGCGAGTGGAGAGGTATCTGGATAAAAGAGGATTGTGTGTAAATGTTAAGAAAACTAAGTGGATGAGGTTCAGAAACAGAGGAAGGGATGGAAGAGTGGGTGAACTGAAATGGAAGGAAGAGGTGATTGACAGAGTGAATGAGTTTAGGTATTTGGGCTTCATATTCAAGACACCGAAGGATACAGCGAGCACGCCATATGGGTTCAAGAATAAGCCAGAAAGGCCTGGGGGATGGTAAAAAAAAGTGGTTTTACGGGAATTTCCATTTGGCGTGTAAACTGTGGGATGCGTGTGTGAAGCCCATCCTAATGTATGGTGTGGAAGCATTTGGAATGGAAGGGTATGAATGTATTGAAAAAGAGCAATGGTGGTACCTAAAACAGATACTGGGAGTGGAAACATCAACTCCTAGGTACATTCTGTTCCAGGAAACCAATAGGGGAAGTATGATGGCGAACGCGTTGGAAATGATGGTGAAATAGGAAATGAAGTTGAATGAATTAGTAATTGGGTAAAGTACTACACTTCTTATGTTCCAAAAGAAAAATATGGAACATAACAAGTGTAGTACTTTACCCAATTTGAAAATTTGGTTCCATCAAGAAAGTAGCAGAACAAGTATCGAATATGAATGAATTAGGGAATGAGAGGCGGGTGAAAGAAGTATGAACGACATGTTTGGGAATAGAAAAGAGTGAGTGGAAGAGGAAGCGGGAAAGATGTATGAAAGAGTAGGGATATCGGAGTTGGTGGCAAATGACTGGCCGGAAAAAGGGGTGAATGTCGCAGCATGGATGAAAGTGAAATTGAAAGAGGTAGAAGTGCATGAAAGGTAAGGATGTTTCAAGAGAAGTGGGTATAACTCTTTATACGAAAAGTGGGAAGTACATGGGAGCAGAAATGATTTGTCACCGGAAGAAAAGGTAGCTTTGGCAAGAGCTAGGTGTGGATCGGGAGGAAGAAGTAGAATAGTATGAATGGGTGGGTGAAAGGTATGTAAGGTGTGTGTTATGTGCAACTGGAAGGGATACTTGGTACCATATAAGAGGGGAATACAAGGGTGTGCGTGGGGAGTGGACTGGTTGGGAATAAAAGGAATAGTGGATGAGTGAAAATGGAGCTGGTGTAAAGATTTTAATGAAACTGGGGTGGGAAAGGGAAAATAATACATTTATTTGTAATTGTAATGTCGGAATTGTGTTTTTAACTGTATGTTTTTGAGTTTACGTGAAGTTATTATTGCACTAAAAAATACTGTTATTCCTTACTTCACTTATTATTTCTATCGTTAGATGTACATTTCGAGAAACAATTATCATTATCAATAACAAACTAACAGAGTTTGTTATTGATAATGAGCACTTTGTGTCTTAAAATGTACATCTAACGATACAAATAAAAAGTGAAGTAAGGAATAACAGTCTTTTTTATTGTGTGTTTAGATTTGGGGTATGATGCCAATAAAGGGCTTATTTTATACAAGGTGTCTTTCTGAAGCGTCAAAGTAACTTTTTGGCCTTAAATATGTATAATAGAAAAATATGATTTTTATAAAAGTTGTAAATAATTATCGACTTTATGGTCGGAAAAAATTTGTATGTATACAGGGTGTCCCACAACGGAGAGCCAACGCAAACTTATGATTTTTTAAATGGAACACTAGGTATATTTTTGAATTTGTTTAATCGGACTAAATTTGACCGTTTCTAAGTTATTCTGGTTTTTAGGGCAAAAACAAGCAATATTTCAACAGTCACAAAAAAATAATAAGTTAATATTTTTAAATGATCCAAACGTTTTTAACAACAGAAATGTTATATTTTTTTAATGATTAGGTTTGTTTAAATAATTAAATACTATTTTTATGAAGAAAGAAGACCTTTGCTAAATGTAAAAAATCATTTGTTTTTTGAGGGCAGGTGGTGGCCGAGCGGTAATGTCGCCGAACGGTATATCGCACGGCGAGCCACAGACCGGGTTCGATTCCCGTGCACGGGGAGATGTTATTTAAAAATAATATCTCGTCGTGACCCTGGGTGTTGTGTAAATGCGTTGTGACGTCCAAATATACATGTGCATATAACTTGGAATAAGTTAAAATAAATATTAATACAAAAAAAATATAGATTAATGTTGGCTAATAGTCAAGATACTAAAGCCAGATAAAAGCCAGACCCAAAAAAAAATTGTTTTTTGTCTTTCTAAAAATACCTTGTTTGCTAGATTTATAAATAATACTTTAAAAGTTAATACACATCAAACTTTGGAATGTTTGTTTGATAATGGCAAGCTAAACTTTCTAGATCTGCAGTCACGTAAAAATAAAAAGTCTTATACAAAGTTAAAAGTCTTTTATTGTTAAATTGTTTTTATTAAATTTTTAATTTTGTTTCACACAGTGATGAACAAGAATCAAGGATTGATATACATTTTATTTCTTTAACATATTATTCAACGTTTTTATTTTGCTAAATATAATCTTCTTCAATGTTCTGGCACAGCGAGAAAATCAAATCAACCCCTTAGCACCTATTTACAACCATCCTAAAAGATCCTCGCGTATAAAAATCCCCATCATATATTTTTATATCCTCCAATCGCTCGTCTTTATTAGATTATTGGCGTGATTCATTTTATTACGTCCTTAACTTGTTGTTGACACTTTTTTCTCCGCCGTCGCCCGTAAAGGGAATACATTTTTCATCTTTTACGCCCTCTTCGCCCGCCCGCTCTCAAAACAATGGACCCGAAAAGTCCCGGACCCGCAGCATAAAATCTCAATATCCCCGAAGACGATATATCACACGCATCGATCTAATATCAATAAGGGATTTGCGCAATTTTCCATAATACTTCGCGCTGAAAAAAGAAAGAAAAGATGGAAGCTTTTTTTTGAAGGATCATATTTCGGTTCATGGATGTGTTAAATAAAATAAGGGTTGGGTGGAAGTACAGTTGGTTTTTTTCTTGCTTTAGCATAGCTGATATAAATTTATTTTATGATAATAAAAATCTATGTTTATAGCAAATTTTCCTTTTAAATTTATATATGACGATTTCAAATTGTTAAATGTTAGATAAATTGTTGAAGATATTTCAAATTACATTATTAAACATAACATTTTATTACAATAAAATATCACAACTGTGTGTGCATATATGTGATTTTTAAATACAGGGAATTTTTCTTTCAGCTATACATACATACGCATACACTGTGAATTTTACGACATTCGTAGATTTTTTTTAAGATTTCAGTTTGAATCTTTATACAAGGGGTTTCCACTCCCAGACTAAGCATGAAGTAAAATTTCGAGTTTAGAAAAGCCTGAAAATTTGGATTGGCCGCGTAGCGAAGCGGAGCGGCCAATCCAAATTAGGCTTTTCTAAACTCGAAATTTTACTTCATGCGCCACACGTATAAAACACTAAAATATCGCAAAGTTTAAAATATACGGCTTTAGCAATCTAATATGTAGATGTGAATAAAACGTGAGTCAAATTCTGCGCTGAATAAATTGTTTAAAACAGTGATTATAGGCAACCGAATAACTCTAACGTATATTAGGTTGCCTATAAATGTTGTTGTGTGTGTTTTTTGAACTTCACTGTAAACCAGTGTTTTTAAGCGTGGCGCATGAAGTAAAATTTCGAGTTTAGAAAAGCCTGATTTGGATTGGCCGCTCCGCTTCGCTACGCGGCCAATCCAAATTCTTAGGCTTTTCTAAACTCGAAATTTTACTTCATGCTTAGTCTGGGAGTGGAAAACACTTGTTAAAAGCCTCAAATTAACCGCTTTAAAACAACGCATTCCCGCAGACTTAAAAAAAGGCTGTAATTATCGGGATATGTATGCTCAAAAGAGAAATGCCTTGTATGTTCTGTTTTAAACGTGTTTTAAACATGTTTCAAACATATTTTAAACATATTTTTAATTGGTAATGTTTTTAACGCTGTTTCAATGAATAAAACACCTTTTGTTGAAAAAAAACTGTTTGTTTTATTTAAAATGATAAAAGAAACCGTTATTAACAACCCTAATTCTAATTGTTTGATAAACAGACTTTTCATAATTAAATAAGCTTTTGGTTGATGTAAAATGTCATTACTTGACAATAAACTTCAATTGGCTGCAGAGGTTTAAAGTAGGACTTACTTGTTTTCAACAGTGTTCAAGTGATTTAAAAAGCATAAAATTTGGAATAATATTTGATTTAACATGAATCTAAATAAGACACGATATTTCTTATACCTAGAATAATCTCTGACATTATTTCGAAATTATTTAAAAAATAAAAAATTTAATCGCAAAATTTACATTTAAACATTTATAATTTTAAACATTAAAAGAGCGATTCTTTTCGCAATCTACAACAAGTTAGTCTTACAAAGACTATATCAAACACTCATTGAAACAACTACTTCCCGGGCTAATACCCCGACGGACATTGAATTATACAACAAGTGTTTGCTGTTACATACAGTAACCTACTGCAAATGTAACAACAATTTGGGTCAAATTATTCAGGCCATCTATCTATCTACTTGTTGTAGATTGCGAAAAGAATCGCACTTTTAATGTTTGAAGTATTCTGCAACCAAGAATTGGCAATTTCATTTATACTTATTTATAATTTTGATCAACATTTTTAAATTTTTTAATAGTTCTTAAAAAATTCAGACAATCTAATGGGTGTTAGAAAACGTAATTGTTTAAAACAGTAATTATAGGCAACCCAATAACTCTAACGTATATTAGGTTGCCTATAATCATTGTTGTATGTGTGTGTTTTTTGAACTTCATTGTAAATCAGTGTTTTCAAGCGTGGCGCATGAAGTAAAATTTCGAGTTTAGAAAAGCCTAATTTGGATTGGCCGCTCCGCTTCGCTACGCGGCCAATCCAAATTCTTAGGCTTTTCTAAACTCGAAATTTTACTTCATGCTTAGTCTGGGAGTGGAAAACACTCGGTAAAAGCCTTAAATTAACCGCTTTAAAACAACGTATTCCCGCAGACTTAAAAAACGCTGTAATTATCGGGATATGTATGCTCAAAAGAAAAATGCCTTGTATGGTCTGTTTTAAACGTGTTTTAAACATGTTTTAAACATATTTTGAACATATTTTTAATTGTTAATGTTTTAAATGCTGTTTCAATTAATAAGACACCTGTTGCTGAAAAAATCTGTTTGTTTTAATTATACTTATTGTTGATAAACAGTCTTTTCAAAATTAAATAAGCTTTTGGTTGGTGTAAAATTTTATTTTTTGACATTAAATTTCACTAGGCTGCAGAGGTTTAAAGTTGGACTTATTTGTTTCCAACAATTTTAAAGTGATTAAAAAAAACATAATAGCTTACAAAATATTTGCTTTATCATAAATCTAAACAGCACCCGTTATTTCTTATACACTCGACCGCAAAACAAACGCGCCACTTGAAAATTCACGTTTTTTTTGTGAATATTCAAACAGCCATAACTTCGGTCGATGTGGATGAAATTTCATGAATTTTTGAGTTTTTGGAACGCTTAAGTTTTTTCTTTAAGGACACATAAGTGGATATAACGAAATTTAAGCATTTCTGCATTTAAAAGTCCTACCAACAAAAAAATGTTCAGAATGTTAAAAATGATAAAAGTTGAGAAGTTATACTGTGCCCAATAAAAATCGTAGCTCTACTTCAAAAAAAGCGCAACGAAATTCCATCATTTTCCTTTGAAATAAGCGAAAAATCATATCGATCCAATGATTTGGCTCGAAGTTATGGCAGTTTTTTTAAAAAGTGTATTTTGGGGCATAACCAAACTCAATGAGCAGAAGTTAATTTTGGCCTGAAATAAGGCAAAAACCTTACATAAACTTGCATTTCACCTCTACTGAAAAAACCTACTACCAAAAAACTACTGCCAGGTTTGCGAGCAGAGTTATGCCTGTCCGCCAAAGTTATGCCCCAAAATACACTTTTTAAAAAAAGTGCCATAACTTCGAGCCAAATCATTGGATCGACATGATTTTTCGCTTATTTCAAAGGAAAATTATGGAATTTTGTTGCGCTCTTTTTGAAGTGGAGCTACGATTTTTTTTGGGCACAGTATAACTTCTCAACTTTTATCATTTCTAACATTCTGAACATTTTTTTGTTGGTAGGACTTTTAAATGCAGAAGTGCTTAAATTTCGTTATATCCACTTATGTGTCCTTAAAGAGAAAACTTTAGCGTTCCAAAAACTCAAAAATTCATCAAATTTCATCCACATCGACCGAAGTTATGGCTGTTTGAATATTCACGAAAAAACGTGAATTTTCAAGTGGCGCGTTTTTTTTGCGGTCGAGTGTACCTATAATAATCTCTGACCATATTTTCAAATTGTTTAAAAAATAAAAAACCCGATCGCCTTCAATGACTTCAATTAGTGTTGGTGGCTGTAATATTTTTTTTATTGAGAAAATAAATAGCTGGCATTCCTTCTAACACCCATTAGATTGTCTGTGATTTTTTAAGAATGATTGAAAAATAAAAAAATGTTAATCAAAATCATAAATGTTGAAATATTTACACATTTATGATATTGATCAACATTTTCTAATTTTTCAATAATTTTCAAAAAATTCACAGACAATCTAATGGGTGTTAAAACAAATTCCAGCTACTTATTTACTCAATAAAAAAATATTACAGCCACCAACGGTAATTGAAGTCAATTGAAAAAACATGAATGTCCGTAATGTTTAACTTTGAGTGTCTTTTCAAATCGTAATTTTTAAGTCTGTGTAACGTACCATAGCTTAAATTAAAGCTAATATAATCCTCAATCTAATATAGTTATCATTACAGTTATGAATTAAAGAGCGAATTTAATCATTAGAATTTTTAGCACTAGTAGAAATGTCGTAATTTTTAAAAATATAAACTTTCTCGATTCTAATTGTAGTAAATAAGAGCAGATAAACAAATCTGACTGAAATTATTGTGTGTTTCTCAAAAAAAAATCTATTTAAGCTAACTAACCTTAAAATCTACCAGTAGTGACACCTCTTTGAGTCCACGGTAACTTGTCACAGTGACTTCTAGCTTTAAAACCTGCCTCAGTAGTTAGGACAAAAGTTCAGAAATTGAATTCATCGTATCATTTTATTCCTCATAATATAATAACAAATGATCGTAACTTTATTATTTTAACTACACCATTTTGATAAATTACCCGTTCCATTTGAACAGATCCCCCTCTAATTTACCAAGGTGCGGTTATCGTTTATGCGGGGGATTTAAATGTGTAATTCATTGTTGTAAACGTTTGTGGGATGGGGGGATGGCTGGATTCGAAACGGAGGGTTTATTACCGCTAAGTGGCACTTTTAAAGTGTAATTTACAAATGGGAGTTGAAATGGCGTTCGAGGCTATTCATTCAGGTGAAGGAGGAAAGGGGTTTTGTTTCGCCGTTTCGGAATGCATTACTGAATAATTGTAGTTTGCGCACAACTCAGACCCGCACAACAAGTTCTCACTAATTGTGTCAACGTCTGCAAAAGAACAAAAAAAACAGTTTTGTTTTAATTTTCTGGTCGTTCGAGTGTGATTTATTTCATAATTGCTTTGGTTTAAAACACTGTGATTATTTAATGCTGTGATTTACATTCGTAAAGAAAGAATGATGTAGAATTACAGTCATAAACAGTAGCGTAACTAAGATTTAACGCCCATTACTAATTTCTATATAAAAACAAATTAAAATTAATATCGACTTTCTGCAAAAATTGTGTCTCATTGAGACGTCTCCAAATATTCATTGAAACAACTACTTCTCGAGCTAATACCCCGACAGATATAGAATTATACAATGAATATTTGAGTTACACGACAGATTTACTGTTCTATGCATAATTTATATGCAAAATGCAAAATCAGCTCAAATTATTCTCTCACCAACAGGAAATTTAAATAATTTCTTGAATTAATTTCTCATCTGGCACTTGGTGAAACATATTACACTATGTAAAGTTAATTAAAGGAAAGGCACTTGGTATTGTTTCACAATTAAATCTTTATTCCGACTAGTTTCGGTTTGTTAGACTATTTTCAAAGGAATGTACAGAAAAAATTATTTCCTAAGTATATATACAATATTTTTGTTTCAGGTAATAAGAGAAGTCAGAATTGGGGAATTCCATATCTCCTCGTTGTCGATTACGATATTTTTCCCCATTTTTATGGCCCTGTTAATCTCCAGGCCCTCTTTGAGGTTCAGTGCGTATTCCTTATTACCTGAATGCAAAATCTTAAAATTATGCGGATTAAATTGAAATAAATTGAAAAAATTACAGGGAATGAATATTAATTGAAACAATCCTAGGCGATCTTAAACAAAAAGTCTTAAGCCATCTATAGACGCGTTTCGAGATTTATCCCTCATCAGAATAGCTATGCTTTAGACTTTCAATACGAAAAAATTATTAAAATAAACAGAAAACTTACAGCAAAGTTAAAGTGTGTCCGTTGAAACAGGTACACAAAACTGGGGCTAGTGAAAATGAAGGGATGTTAAGTCATTATTAGGTGCGAACAATTTGATACCTGAGAAAGAGTGACATACCGCCGGTGACGGTAAAGTTTAACATAAAGTAAAATTGAGTTTGCCAATAGTTTGCAAAATATTTACAAAATATAAAAACGAATTAAAATAGACTTTCTGCAAAAAAATGTTTGCAAAAACGTTGTCTCATTAAGACAAGTCTCCAAATATTCATTGAAACAACTAATTCTCGAGCTAATACCCCGACAGATATTGAATTATACAATGAATATTTGAGTTACACGACAGATTTAATTTCTACTAAAAATGTTTTATTTTTCAATTTTCAAAGGTTCCAGATCTTCGAAATTTATTTATTTATTTATTTGTCAAATCAACGGAAACCATTTACAGAAATACGTAAATATAAACATTGATTACAATAGTAAAGGTATAAAACTTAAAACTAACCTAAATCTAATAACTAAGTCTTAAAAAATATGCTTATAGAATGCTCGGTTTTATATGTCGAATAACAGAATCGTTTAAAGATCCACGCACGCTTTTGAAATTATACTATGCATACGTTCGTTCAAAATTGGAATACTGCGCAATTGTATGGTCTCCATCTTATAATAACCACTCAAATTCTTTAGAACGCATACAAAAGAAATTTGTCAAGTTTCTTTATTACAAAGTGATGTTAACTTATCCGGATGATTCAGTAACTTACGAGCATATGTTGTCAATGTTCGAGTTAAAATCATTAGTTTCACGCAGAAATATAACTTCCATGAGATGGTTATATCAGGTATTACATGGAGAAATTAATGATCCTAATATTCTTTCTCTCATAAACATATACAGAGAGTTTTATGTAACACCGAACATGCTAAAATGTACTCAATGCAAATTTTCCTATGTTCGATGTGTTCTGGGACGCATCAAAGCATTGAGTGCGATTTCATTGGCTCCGATTTTAGTAGTTCTAACGCAACTTATATTTAACGTCAAAATGAAATGTCATTCATTAATCGCGTACATCACTAATCGAATGTTATATTAAACAGAAAAGAAGAATGAGAAAGAGGAGAACAGATTTAGCTTAAATACAAAAATAATAGAAGCACACATTCCTGTTACTTCCGTTTGCTAATATTTCAAGATAAGTTCATACATTGCTTCAATTTCACTGGAGATTATTAAGAATTTCAATTCAGCGTATTGTATAAACCATTTGATCAAGACCACCCCAAGGTACGTTGCTTCGAGTGTACCAGCAAAAATGCCGTCACTAAACAGCCTTACGGCAGATTCAAATATAAATATTCCAAATTTAAAGAGCGTGGCGATTCAGGTTAAAATGTTTGCTAGACCCTAGGTCTGCTGGCAGCACAACAACACTAGGGTATTAGGTGTGCTGCTTCATTTGGCAAACATTTCAATTTTCATTTATTTGTTTACATTATACTCAATAAAGATAATGTAGGTGTATTTATTACTTTATTGACTGCATAACTTACAATGAATTGAAGATATGTTTCACGACAGTAATAATCTTGATTGCTTGAAATGCAGATGCTTTGCTTTGGGCAAAAAAGTATATTTCATGTTCCCACACACCAGAGCTGGGATGAATCCTCAAAAACAGGATTCGAATCACGAATCCGAATCACCTAATATGATTCGAATCACGAATACTCGAATAAAGGATTCGTAAGTGAAAAATATGATTCGAATCAAAGATTCGAATCCTCATTTTTGAATCACGGATACAAATCCTTTAAAAATAAATTTGAATCTATTATTTGCAACCAGTAATATTTTATTCCATCAGTTTCTATTAACAAAAATGTACATTTGCCGACTAAATATCTGATTATATAATGATTTTAATTAATGATGATATATGTGTTATTGAACTTCATTTTAAATCTGTGTTTTATACGCGTGGCGCATGAAGTAAAATTTTGAGTTTAGAAAAGCCCCGTGAAAATTTGTCTCGGGTCGCGCAGCGACAAATTTTCTACGAGGGGCTTTTCTAAACTCGAAATTTTACTTCATGCTTAGTCCGAGAGTGGACAACACTCGTTCTTAGAAGTTTTAAATTAAAGGATCACTCTAGATTACTAAGTTTATTAATATTTTACAAAGGCTACAGCTCGAAGGACCAATCATGGTCTTCGGAGACCGAAGGACTACAGGGAATCGAAGTTTATTTACAAGAAAACAACGAATATCTTAAGGTTTACAGCATGGATAGGAAAAAAACATCTAATTTTGAAAAAATATCGAAGTTGGGTTGATTTTCAGTGCGTTTTTAACTTCACTTTAAATCAGTGTTTTATACGCGTGGCGCATGAAGTAGAATTTCGAGTTTAGAAAAGCCCCGTGAAAATTTGTCTCGGGTCGCTGCGCGACCCGAGACAAATTTTCTACGCGGGGCTTTTCTAAACTCGAAATTTTACTTCATGCTTAGTCTGGGAGTGGACCGTCAAGATTTTATTTTCTACATGTCGAGATTTTCGATATTTGTAGATTTATGTCGATTTATTCAGTTTGTTATTGTATTAAATGCAACTTTAATATTAAATAAAAACGGTTTTTTTAGGAATATAATATTCAACCATTAAGAGCCGACCAAATTATAAAGTTAACTCTAAAAGTTAATTTTAGATAAAATTTTGAATCTTTTTCTATGATTTCAATGAATGATTTATTATACGTCGATTTTTTAAAAAAGTTAAATTTAAAATTCAAAGGAGTGTTGTCCACTCCCAGACTAAGCATGAAGTAAAATTTCGAGTTTAGAAAAGCCCCGCGTAGAAAATTTGTCGAGGGTCGCGCAGCGACCCGAGACAAATTTTCACGGGGCTTTTCTAAACTCGAAATTTTACTTCATGCGCCACACGTATAGAACACTAATTTCAAGTGAAGTTAAAAATATACTATTAACGTTGGATATTTTTCATGGTTAAGTAACCAAATATCCATTCACAAATATTTGAATTATTCGAAAATTTCAATAGTTATATTCAAATATGAATAATTTAGTGATTTAAATATTCATATTAGAATATTTAACTATTTGAATTAATCGAATTCGAATCCCAGCCTGAATAGCGATGATTCGAATTATTTAGGAGGATTTGAATCCGTGTATGAGGATTCGAATGCTTTTATAAGGATTCGATTCCTTTTATAAGGATTCGAATCCTTTTATAAGAATTCGAATCCTTTTATAAGGATTCGAATCCTTTTATAAGAATTCGAATCCTTTTATAAGGATTCGAATCATCTACATCTGGATTCGAATACGAATCCTTTTAAAAAAATGTAACGAATCCGGATCACGAATCCGTTTTCACTAAAATATTCGAATGAATACCTCTGTTGAATCCTCTAAAAGGATTCGAATCCGGGAATCGAATCCTGAATGATTCGAATCCTGTCCAGCTCTGCCACACACTGCACTTACCATAAACGCACAAGATTTAATATTTTATTTTGACGTTACGTTACGTGTAACCTATTTACATTAGTCCTAATTTGCATTAGAACTACTAAAAATCGTAACCAATGAAATCGCACCCAGAAGAGTGTAAATTGGGTTGACTATATTACAATTAGAAAATTTAGCCAATCACATCGCACTCAATGCTTTGATGCGTCCCAGTACACATCGAACATAGGAAAATTAACATTGAGTACATTTTAGCATGTTCCGTGTTACATAAAACTCTCTGTGTGTACCGCGGTGTGGTAGTAGAAATATTGATACGTTCATATGTAAGCGCAGTTTCGCGAGCCTTTATTTTAACTCGCCAATAAATAAAATGCTTCGAACTTATACTATTATTCAAGACTCTATAGATATATTTAATTACACCAGCCGTCACTTCACAAACACTGTAATGAATTTGTTGTAATACGCGCCAACCACCACAAATACATTTTACTTTATACATGTGTGTCATTGATTGTATGTATACTCAACTTTGTTTTATGTTATTATATTTAAGTTTGAATGTTTGATATATTTTCCCTGTTATTAGATCCTTTGTATCTGTTGGGAAATAAACGAATTATTATTATTATTATTAAAAAAATGTCACCTGTACAGTCTGCTGATTCTGCATATTTTGTTAACTCGTATTTTGTCCCAATTTTCAACATATCAACTTTAGTTTATTTTATTTGTAAACATTTTTATCACTTTGAGAATTTTCAAAGTATTTTATTATCTATTATTTGTCAAATCAACGGTAGCCATTTACACAAACACAACAATAAAAACAATGATTTAATTAGTTAAGGTATAAAATTTAAAATTAGCTTAAATCTCACTAAGGGTTAAGAAGGATCGAAGAGATTTTAAATTGCCATTAAAAAAATTAAAGTCAATTTTATTACTAATAAATCTACTATTAAAAAATTGAATTATACTATGAATATTTGAGTTACACGACAGATTTAATTTCTATTAAAAATGTTTTATTTTTCAATTTACAAAGGTTCCAGATTTTCGAAATAAATCTACTATTAAAAAAAAGAATAAAAGAAATATTATATTTTAAATTATTTCGCTAATAAAAAACGTATTGAAATGTTAAATAATAAATATCGTTATAAGTTAATAACTTTGATTAACTCTTGTGTTATTAAAGTGAAATTTAATATTTCTCCTAATTATGATATAATTATCCAATTACCTAATAAACAACCCATGTTTTCTTAATAATCATTACAACGTAATTAATATCATGAAGAGGGTTTAGGACACCGGATTGAGGAGGCTAGTGGAGAGGGGGGAGGACGAAGGTGTGTTCTCCTCCTCTCAAAGTACCAACAGAAAACGGTTAATTGATCTCGTTAATTATGCGCAAATTGCGTTGTTCGCGTTATTAATTAGTGATCTGGCTAGGTAATTCATTCGGGATTTAATTAGCCGGTTCGTGTAATAAACATCCAATTATTCCAAATAAATTTTCCATCTAATCCACTTTGATTCAATTATTTACCTCTGATAAATGTTACCCAACTAATGTGTTTGAGAATAACTCTTTGTGCTTGATCTAATTACCCATTCTGAATTTAATAATGTATTCTGCTGAATTTGTGATTTGTTCTGAAATATGCCCGTTTCGTGTTAATTATGATTACATTTGTGAGTGTTCAATTTTCAAATTAGAATTATTTTATAACATTAATTCCATTTTCGCTTACTAATTATTTATGTAAAAGACTTTAAGTGATTTTAATAGGTAAAAGTCTAAAGCTTAGCTATACTAATGAGAAATAAATATTGAAACTCGTTTATTGATAGCTTAAGACTTTTTCTTTAAGATGGCCTAGGATTCTTTCAATTCAAAAATATACTGCTATAGAATACTCTTTAACCCTTTCAGCCCTGGATTTTTCTGGTGCCCAGAAAAATGTTTTGTACACTGCATATTATTTATTACTATCTCACATAAACAGAGAGTTTTTCTTCAAAGTATACATATCTCAATATACTGTAAACCCTGGAAATCTTCAGATATACGTCGTTTTTACAAATATTTTAATTTGAACTGTTAATCGAGTGTTTTCCACTCCCAGATTAAGCATGAAGTAAAATTTCGAGTTTAGAAAAGCCTGAAAATTTGGTTTGGTTGCGCAGCGCGAAGCGCGGAGCGACCAAACCAAATTTTCAGGCTTTTCTAAACTCGAAATTTTACTTCATGCGCCACGCGTACTAAACACTGATGTTCAGAATACACGTTTCTAGGATACTGCCTTAGTAGAATATTTTTAACTTCACCTAATGATGATGATTTTTTTTATTTTTGTAAATCTGGCCAGAGTTCTACTTGCCCCCCAACGAGTTCTGCAATTTATTCTTATAAATTAATTCTCTATTATCATTAATAAAAAAGTTCTGGCTACTTAAACTTTTGTAATATTAAAATTACTAAGTCCTAAGAGGATGATTTTTTTAAGTTTTTGTAAATTTGACTGGAGTTCTGGTTGCCCCCCAACGAGTTTTTAGATTATTTTGATGAAATAATTATTTATTATTAATATCAGAAAAGTTCTGATTGCTTAAACTTTATAATATTTAATTTTTACAAGTGTGTTTTTTTTTTGTTTTTTTTTTAATTTGATTAGAGTTCTAGTTGCCCCCCAAAGAGTTCTATCAATTATTCAGATGCAATTTTGCTGTAAAGTCAATAATAAAGTAGTTATAACGTTCTAAAATAACATGAGCGTGAAGTTGGCCCCCCTCTAATTTAATTTGATTTTTGCGAGGTTAAAAGGGCAGAACAATTTTTTATATGTATAGGGAACTCTAGAACTATGTGGGGAGCAATCAGAACTCTAATAATTTTTAAAAAAATTGAAAGTTGGGGTGCCAACTTCACAGGGGTGGGTTTACCGCCTTTTTTCTAGACATACAAAATGCATTAGATTCCATGTGGCACGGAGGTGTGTTGCTTAAATGTCACTTCTTAAATTTACCTACCCATTTAATCATCATCCTCAAAAACTTCCTAGAAAACAGATCCCTACGAGTCAAAATCCTTAATACAATATCCAAAATCTTCAGTCTCGAACAGGGTGTTCCACAAGGATGACCACTATCTCCTATCCTATATAACCTCTATTGTATCGACCTATATAACCCCGTTTTAATCCAGAGTCTTGTGTTTTACCCTACCAAAAGCATTACAAACATTACAGCAACTTATAGACACCCTCGAATGGTGGTTTGCTAAATGGAGAATAAAAATTAATCCCAACAAATCCCAACTCCTTAAATCACCTTACCTGCACTTATTACACTGCTGGTATCACTTGCGTCAGTGTTAGGAATGCCAGGAGTCATCGTCACCAATCAGAGGTGCTTCTGTAATAAAAATAGGCTCAATATAAAATGTATCAGGTTTTAGTTGATTTCTTGGTTAAAAACTTCTGCAGCAATTATAGAACCAAATATTCAAGGTAATAATAATAGAACTAAATCTACTGTAGTTCAAGTCCTCCTTGCATTGTTCCGCTTATAAAATAAACATGGTATTGCAGCCTCGTTCGTTTTTAAACTTAGCTGAAGAGTCGCTGTGATAATCCGAACAGTCTTGAGTTTTGCGCTGTCTTACTGCCTTCCTAGGTCTTATAGTTTGACTTGATGCTAATGTCAATCTGTTAGAGTATTTAATACTTTCTATGAAATAACAATGTTGTTTAAATAATATCTTCTACAAAAACTAAAATAGTTGGTTCTGGTTTTACTCACCTAGATTTTGTAGGTTAAAGTCTGGTTCTATATTCATTTTAATATTATTCTTGGTTAGTATCAACTAGGAATGTTAAAACGGTTTGATGAAACTGATTCCAACTCGAATATGCTCAAATAAAAACAACGCACTAGCTCAAACTAAGTCATAACAACACTGCAACCCAACAATTACACAAACATCACATGTTTATGTGGACAAGGGATCCAAGTGACACTTAGACCCCTGATGCTCCAACTGATACGCTAATATTTCTAAGTGGTTTAGGGATCTCACGCTAAGGCCCAGCACCGGTCAAGTATAGCGCTTAGATCACTGCAACTCAACAATTACGCTGACTGTCATGAGCCACAAACATCACATGTTTATGTGGACAAGGGATCCAAGTGACACTTAGACCCCTGATCCTCCAACTGATACGCTAATATTTCTAAGTGGTTTAGGGATCTCACGCTAAGCCCCAGCACCGGTCAAGTATAGCGCTTAGATCACTGCAACTCAACAATTACGCTGACTGTCATGAGCCACAAACATCACATGTTTATATGGACAAGGGATCCAAGTGATACTTAGACCCCTGGTGCTCCAACTAATACGCTAATATTCCTAAGTGGTTTAGGAATCTCACGCTAAGTACCAGCACCGGTCAAGTATAGCGCTTAGATCACTGCAACTCAACAATTACACTGACTGCCATGAGCCACAAACATTACATGATTATGTGGACAAGGGATCCAAGTGACACTTAGACCCCTGGTACTCCAACTGATACACTAATATTCCTAAATGGTTTAGGGATCTCACGCTAAGTACCAGCACCGACCAAGTATAGCGCTTAGATCTTCACTCAACAGAACAATATTATTACTACACGTTCCAGCTTATAACTGGATTTTTTTTAAATGTCACTTGGACCCCTTGGCTTCTGGGATCCACAATTATAATTAGCAATCACAAAAACCTCTATGTGCAAATTGTCACTAATATCTGATCAATTTTTCAACTTTTGGCCAACTTTTTAATGCTTAATCAAGGTGTGGAAAATATTTTTGTTAAAAAAATAAAACAACAAATGCATGAAAATATTGAATAATTCATTTATTTATTAATGGATTTCGATATTACAAATTAAATTTTCAAAATTTCATGTTAACAAACAATACCTGGTGGAAATGAAAATATTTAGAATTCATTAATACGAAACGAACCGCAAACACTGCACACAAACCGGATTGATTAGCCATTCAATTTCACACATATAGAAAAAGTAAAAATGGTGACATAATAGCAAACAAACAAATATTGTATATTTTTCATTAAAATTTCCGAGCGAAATATATAAGTAATTAATAATTCACGTAATTGAATTTCCGCGCTTTTCGAACGCGCAAAGAGGATTTACACACATACGTGTAATATATACAATTTCATGCATGCGGAATATTCGCGTAAGGGTTAGAATTTTCAATTAAGCAAATTGCGCCTTCCCCGCGCCGCTCGCTTCCCACCAAAACGCCGAAGATGCGAAAGTTAATTTATTAATTATAATCCGGGGAACATAATTAATTACGTAATTAATTACAGTCGGTGGATTATGAACGAACGCGCGTGTGTGTGTTTTTGGGGTGGGGGGATGGCCGCAGGAGGAGCTAAATTCGCGTCCGGGCTAGCACAAAGTTTTTAATTAATTGCTTTCCTGCCTTTGGGTGAGAATTTAGATGTATGTAATTTCTCGCTCGACCCTAAAATAAAAAATGAAAATGAGGAGTGAAATTTAAAAAAAACTTTCCAAAGTATAGATGTCAGCTTCCAATTTTCGAGTGATCAAAATTGGAAGCTGACATCTATACTTTGGAAAGTTTTTTTTTAATTTCACTCCTCATTCAAAGGTGGCTTGATTAGCACAGAGCCATCTGCCATAATCAAGCCACCTTTGAATGAGGAGTGAAATTTTAAAAAGAGCAGATGTAGGTCAAATAAAAGTGATGCTCAATTTATGTATGGTCAATATTTTTATAAAACGTTCATACAAAAAACTTGTTCATCCACGAAATACTTTGCCAATGCAGAAGGTTCAGTGACGTAGCTACATATGTAGCGCCCTCGAGCAAGTAAAATTGGTTTAATCTAGGAGTGGAAAACGCTCATTTAAAGCTTCAAATTGAACTCTTTTACAGAGCAGCTAATATCGGAAAGCTTACAACATATTTAAAAAAAAATACCTGTATGATGGTAGATATCAAGAATATCGAAAAATGTTTCATATTAGAGTTAAGATATCGTCGAAATAAATTAAAATGTTTCAGTAATTTACTCCTTTCAGCCCTGGAAATGTTCTGGTGCCCATAAAATGTTTTCTACATTGCATATTATTCATTACTTTTGTAGATATACAGAGAGTTTTTCTTTTAAGTTTACATATCTCCATATACTGTATACGCTATAAATCTTCAGATGTTCGTTGTTTTTACAAATATTTTAAATTGAACTTTCAAACGAGTGTTTTCCACTCCCAGAATAAGCATGAAGTAAAATTTCGAGTTTAGAAAAGCCTGAAAATTTGGTTTGGTCGCGTAGCGCGAAGCGCGGAGCGACCAAACCAAATTTTCAGGCTTTTCTAAACTCGAAATTTTACTTCATGCGCCACGCGTACTAATCACTGATGTAAAATGATGTTCAGAATAAACGTTTTTAGCATACTGCTTTTGTAGAATATTTTGAACTTCACCTAAAATCAGTGTTTTATACGCGTGGCGCATGAAGTAAAATTTCGAGTTTAGAAAAGCCTGAAAATTTGGTTTGGTCGCGTAGCGCTACGCGCTACGCAACCAAACCAAATTTTCAGGCTTTTCTAAACTCGAAATTTTACTTCATGCTTAATCTGGGAGTGGAAAACACTCTTTTAGGACTTCAAATTAAACTATTTTAAAAAACAAATGATTATCGGAAAAGTTACAGCCCATGCATACATAGATGTATATTTAAAGAAAAAATCCCAATATATTTACCAAATATTAGTGGTGGTAAATGCCACCTTCAGGGCCGAAAGGGTTGAAGTAATTTTGTTATTATATTAAGCACTTAGTAGTTTTTATATTTTGTAAATATTCTGCAAACTATTGACAAGCTCAATTTTTCTTTATGTTAAATGTTTCTTTAACTTAGTAATTATTAATTAGCATTAACTAACCTAATACAAGAGAGTAACAATAAACTCGTTAATATACAAGATCAGTTGATAAGTGTAAAGAAAATTCTCGTTTGCGGATATAAATTGAGTTTCGTTTCGCGGGATCTTTGTTGTTCGTTAATCAGCAGAGGAAGAGGAGGAGAAGGTGGTGAAGAGAGCGAGGTTCCCGAGAGTTGTAGTTCGGCTTCCGATCGGGCGAACAAAGTTTCATCATATAAATTCGCAATTTACGATGGGTCCATAAATAAGATACCTAAACTCCTCTCCACTTTGGCCAATAAAATAAAACAAGAGGAAGTTATACAATTAATCTTAATTATACGTTTTCTCTCTTAACGAATGGCCCTTTCGCTCCTCCGACTGAGGAGCGTCTGCATAATGATGCCCCGCTTAATTGATTAACTCGAGATGACACTCCGACAAACTGCATTATGAGGGTTGAATAAATAGTCGGATTTAAACTTAAAGTGGATTTATGGTTGTGCACTACATTTTAGTTTCACTGTGATTAGATATTACAAATTTTGAATTGCAGATCTAATTTAACCAGAAATATTAACAAAGTAATGTTAATGCGTTAATGGCACTAAAGGGGTTAATCCAATATAAATAACAATCTATGTTAATTACAAGAAACTGTCGTATATATTGCCCTAATTTTTTTTCTTTTAATCACCAATACCCAACTTTGATATTATTTAGTCCATTAAAATTATTTAACCTAAAACAAAAAAAAATCTACTTCATAAATACCAAAAATTAATTACCTCACTTCCACAATGTCAAAATCACCTACAATAAAAGTCCCTGCCAATACACAAAACGTGCACGTAATAATTCCACATAGAGGGAACAATGAAGTCCGGTCCCCAAATAAAAATAAAATAATACAACCAAAATCGTCTGTCGTGTGTATACTTTTATGTGTGTGAGTGTGTGTGAGTATGCAATGAAATTTGGGTGGCAATTCGTTAACAGTTTTACGTTTGGAACAGGGTGTAAATCCGGAACCGTACAATCAGAGGCCAATAAAAATTTAACAGAGGGGGCATTTCCATTCCTGTTTTTTTTTTTACTCACTGTCGAAATCATTTCAAAGTGCTTTAGCGAATTTTTAAACTTTTTTTCGCCGTCGGTGAATTAACAGCCCGTGTCGACAGCGGGTCAGTCAACCTGGAATATTTTATAGAAGGAATCTATTCTATAAAAGTTGCTCTTTCGAAACCACTAATTTTCATTAGTTGCTCTAGCTGAATCCACGCAAAGTGAGAGAATTTGGAAATTTCGAAATTAACATTTTTATGCACCTCCGGAGCAACTTGCTAGAGACATAGTTCAATATTCTACGTTGCTTTGTTATCTTGAAAGCTTACGAAGCGTTATGAAATATCGATTTACCCCATTTTTGTCGATTTTAACCAAAATAATGAAAACTAGCTGAAAATGAATAATTTTTTGAATGATATTGCAGGAAACCTAGTGCAACATTCTTCATAGCTTAATGATTTATGATAAGATTCTATAGAACCATAAATATATATATATATATATATATATATATATATACCAATTCGTTTTTATATATATATATATATATATATATATATATATATATATATATATACCAAATAAGAAATAACAGCGCATTAGGTCATGATGTAAAAGTTATTATTTTTATCAAGTGAGTGTGCAAGGAGGACAGAAGACGAGGACGACCGTTTCGCTCTTTTTATGAGCTCCTCAGGCCGCCACATCCATCATCCCATACACACTCACTTGATATGTAGAAGTTGTATATATACTGACTTCGCTAACCATAAGCCGGTATTGACGTCAGTATTTATAAATGCTACTGCATTGATAAGGGCATTGATCTCATTTTGCTTCTACAGTTAGTGTCGGTTTTTAGTTTAAACCATCGACTAGCATCGGTTCGGGTTTCTCGCCGCTCCGATGCTAGTCGATGGTTTAAACTAAAAACCGACACTAACTGTAGAAACAAAATGAGATCAATGCCCTTATCAATGCAGTAGCATTTATAAATACTGACGTCAATACCGGCTTATGGTTAACGAAGTCAGTATATATACAACTTCTACATATCAAGTGAGTGTGTATGGGATGATGGATGTGGCGGCCTGAGGAGCTCATAAAAAGAGCGAAACGATAGTCGTCGTCTTCTGCCCTCCTTGCACACTCACTTGATAAAAATAATAACTTTTACATCATGACCTAATGCGCTGTTATTTCTTATTTGGTATATATATATATATATATATATATATATATATATATATATATATATATCAATTTAATGGCGAGGAGCCTTAACTAATATCGCTGGTCAACAAAAAACACTTTCTTTCTGTTTCCTGGGTCTCAATAGGCAAATTTTATTACAGATTTTAAATCTTTGCTACAACTTTTTTTGAGGTATTTTTGTAGTAACATTATTTCTTTTACTTTTGTGTAGTCAATGGCAACTTATGCTTAACTTTCTTAAATAGGGGATTGGTATTATTATAGTTATTTTAATTCGAACTTAAATGTCACAGAACAATTCTCGTGAACTGGACTGTACTTGGTCTAGCCCAAATGGTGTGATCATCACATAATGGAATCGGGACTCAACAAAGGACCAATTATGTCGGATAGTCAGACACCCCTAAAAGCGCTATCCTCACCGATGGTGCTGGACGCACTGTCCACAACAGAAAAACATAGCTAGTATGGATACCCAAGGACCAAATAATTATTGAACACTTGGGGCCGACTCGCTGGCTAAACAAGGGGCATCAGGGGAATTTATAGGACCTTAACCCGCTTTCTGAATACCTCATGAAGCCAGAAAGGAAATAATCCGACGCAAGTTAGCAGAGGAGCACAAAAAAGCATGGCACAACCAAAAGGGAATGAGGCACACAAGACTATTCATAAATGGTCCGGTACCCAGTAGCATATTAACGCTGTCAGGACTGAATAGAATGAAACTACGAAGAATCACAGGACTAGTCACTGGACACTGTAACTTGAATAAACAACAACATAAAACATAGGATGGGAATTGAGAAAAGCCCCCTATGTTGTGGGTATTTGGAAGGGGAGTATACCAACTGTGACATCTGGACCTATAAAAAGCAACCCAAGGAGCAATTCTGGAAGTCTGTGCTTTCTGAAATAGAGCTCCAGAAAATCCCCTGGTTGAAACTCCTGAACTTCATAGATGACACAGAAGTACAGAGAGAGTAAACCATTCAGAGAAGTACAAAAGGGCCACGGCGACCGCAGTGTAGGGACGCTAAGCGACACCACCTCATGTGACAAAAAAAGGACTGCTTTTGAACTGAGCTTGGAGAAGTCTATAAACAACCTCCACTCAATTATATCATGAGTTATATTTAGAGAAATTATCAAGTCGTTGACATCAATACAAGTTCTTTCTTCTCAAAGAAATGAAGAATATTTTTTTGACGAGTCCTGTACTCTATGATATTGACTCCTGGTTGGAGTAGATGCCATTGATTTAGTCTTGATCTCAGAAGCTCTGTCTTCTCTTTTGACAAGTCAAGGTCTCTTATGAGATCACTCAATTCTCACTAATTCAGTCTGTCGAGCTCATCTAAGCCTTCTACTTCAAAATGTGGATCACGAAAAGTCCTAAGCCTAACGACTTCTTCTTCCTTGCAAGCTAGATCATCACTACCTCATAATTATGAGATTGAAAAGGATGATGCTGAAGGATGATGCTGAAGGAGGGAGCATCAGCATCATCTTTTCAAATCTTATAATTTTGAGGTGATTCCAGAACTGGTAGATCAGTAGAATAAGGAACGGATCGAATGGCTAATGGACCCTGAGTTCCATCTTCTTTACTTCACTGGTGCTTTTTTCTTTGTCGACCAGCTTTGCTTCAAGGGGGGCTTCCAGGAGAAATACCAATCATGAACATGGTGTGTTGGTTCACGCCAAACCATGGGTATAGCCACTCCCGCAGTCTCACTTAGCAAAAGTTACAAAAAACATGTGTAGCCCACGGTTTATCCTGGTCACCTACCTTCACACCGATGGCTGTCTTTACAACTGGGCTGTTGACGGCATTAACATTTCCGCAGCATCTTTATTCACTAGTTCTGATCTGAGAGCAGAAAACTATCGTTTTTTTAGTGGTCCGTTAGAGTGATTAAACGTTTGAAACTTCATTCTAAGGTCAAACAAAATGACCCATTCAAAAGGCCCAAGTAGGTTCTGTATCTTAAAAACAAAAGCTAATCTGAACTTTTCATGTTGATTTTTGTGTTTAGCGAAACAAAAAGAAATGGGGAATTAGCACTAATTGCGATCTGGTGATCTGGGTTCGATTCCCAGCGGAGGCGAGTAATTTTTCTAACGAAAAATACTCGTCTCCGGTTCCATGGATGTGTGTGAATGTGTTGTGACGTCCAAATATATAGTTGTATGTTATACTTACTAATAAGTTAATTAACAAATGTATACAAAATAACAATTGAAGATGGCTAATAGTCTAGTAACTAAGGCCAGGCAAAAAGCCAAAAAAAAAACAAAAAAAAAAACAAAACTAAATTTATTCTATTTAAGAAAAACGAAATCAACACTAAACTTAATAACATTACATTTGGCAATCTAAATTTTCACCTTCTCAATCGTCTATGTTTTTAGGAATTAACATTGATGAAAAATTAAAATAGAATTCTCATATTGAGTATTTGCAAGAAAAATTAGCTAAAATTAACTTCATGCTATAAGCCTTAAAACCTCACTTGTCCTTAGATATATTAAAAATATCTTATTATTTGCAAATTTTGAATCATTAGTCAGATTTGGAATCATACACTGGGGTAGTTCGCCTAACATATATAACATTTTTTTAATTCAAAAACGTGCACTTAGGATTATACTGGGTCTCAAAAGTGCTACATCATGTAGGTCCTTGTTTGCATCAAACAACTTATTAACTGTTACCGGAATTTATATATTAGAGTGCCATATGTTTATATAGAAACAAAAGCTTTTCAGACGGAACTCAGATTCATATTTACAATACACTGCATAAAGGTAACCTTAACTACCGTATACACCGATATTCACTTACCAAAAAAGGCGTGAATTACACATGCATAAAGATATTCAATAAATTGCCAGCAAACCTGAAAAATGAGCAGTGTTTCAAAACCTACAAATCTAAAATATATATTCTTGTGAGAGATTAATAAGTGCTAAGAACTTAATCTAAATTATTTACATTTGACTATTGTTTAGGCATGTTTTCTCTTATGTGACGCATATTCTTATATTAAGTATTCATGTATATTTTGTATAAGATAAATTCAAATTCAAAACTATTTGAATTCGAGAGAATAAGCTTACGCTTCTTATAGTTTGCACACTTTAAACATAATATATAAAATTACGAAAAAAACTATTCGTGAAAATGCAAACAGTGTCTTAATTAATAAGACAATTTAAGACGATAAGACATTAGTTTTAATCCAAGTCCTTTCACTTCTAATTTGTTGCTATCTCTCCTTTCATTTTAAATTGTATTGTTAGTTGGTTTGAAGAGAATTTGACCTAAAGTTACATATACTTTAATAGAGCGTTGTAACAAATCAAATTAAATAAGATTTTAAATATTTCATTGTATAATTCAATATCCGGAGGTGTATTTGCACGGGAAGTAGTTGTTTCAATGGATATTTATCGTCTTAAATTGTCTTATTAATTAAGACACTGTTTGCATTTTCACGAATAGTTTTTTCGTAATTTTATATATTATATTTTGTATGTTTATATTAATGTTAGAATAAAGATTTAAAAAGAAATACTTTAGAAATAGTTGTTATTGTGCCCCAAATATTCTCGATGTTTTCCAGTGTATTCAATATTATTATTTGATACCCGCAAAAATATGTATTTATAAACACTGACCACAAATGCATGCGGAATGTATTTACTTTTTTTTCTGAACGTACAAATTCAAACGTAACTGTAATTTGTTTTCAAGAGTTGAACGTTTTATTTCGTATCGAATTAATAATTGGATTGTGTTATTATACTCCTTTTATTCTCACAGAAGTTAATCAAATTAACCTTCTACACACAATTCTTAGCAAAATTTGTGTCATTGGAATATTTACCATAATGCGTTTTAATGCGTATCAAATTGTGTTTACGTCCGGTTATAATTTATTCGTAAAGGTGGGTTAAGGTGGAAACGTAATTATTCGGTCGTTAATAAATATTTAATTGGGGCAGTACGAGCCCTGAGCGCGTAAAAGCGACAACAATCGATACCTGACCCTTCCTTCCTCCCTCTCTGGCCTCTCTCAAAGCACTGAATGATTGATTGATGGCTAATCATGTTGGTTTTGTTAATATATTAATTACGGTTATCGTGCGAGTCAGGTTAATTTCATTAAATTATTATGTGAAGATTGCGCGCATAACGTTGCCTTTTTGATTTTATTTGATTTACCTACAAATATTTAAAGAAGTGTGTTCGAAGTTCAATATTTATTATATTCCATTGGCAGTATTTTTATAAGTTGAATTAATTTGGTTCTCATTAATTACTTGATAAAACAAGTTTACAATATTGATAATGGAATAAAAGTCACTTAGTTTATCTTCAGTTTGGTTCTCATTGATCACTTGATGAAACATGATTAAAATATATGTAAATTAATTTGTAAAAATTAAAAGAAAGGGAAATTACTTGGTTTGTTTCACTTATATTATTTATTTATTCCTACTATTTCCCTTTCTATTAATTTTCACAAATTAATTTACATATCACTTAGTTTGTTTCACTACTGTTTTTATTATCTCCGACTAGTTTCGACTTCTTGTCATTCTCAAGGAGTAATTAACCCTGAATAAAATGAAAAACAGTAGTGAAACAAAACAAGTGACATATATAAAATTACGAAAAAACTATTCGTGAAAATGCAAACAGTGTCTTAATTAATAAGACAATTTAAGACGATAAATATCCATTGAAACAACTACTTCCCGTGCAAATACACCTCCGGATATTGAATTATACAATGAAATATTTAAAATCTTATTTAATTTGAATTGTGACAACGCTCTATTAAACTATAAGAAGCGTAAGCTTATTTTCTCGAATTCAAATAGTTTCGAATTTGAATTTATCTTGTTAAAACAAGTGACTTTTATTCAATTATTTATATGAATTAATGCAGCCACAATCGTTTATTAATAAACTAAATTCATTAATAGGCCATTGGCCATATACAAAAATTACAGTTACGTTTGAATTTGTACGTCCAAAAAAAAGTAAATAAATTTCGTATGCATTTGTGGTCGGCGTTTATGAATATATATTTGTGGGGTTATCAATAAAAATTGAATGAATATATCACGAAATGCGTTGGATAATTTTTTTCGCCCCGGAATGTGAATATTAAAAATGACGGTAAAATAATAGCGGCATTGCGGCCACTTCCGAATATTATTTGATTCGCAATAAATTAATTTATAATAATTATGACAGTATCCGATAAATACATACGCGGTTATTTGCGGAAGCAACGCGTCGAAATTTAATTACAAGCAATATGTTTTATAATATAATTGTGTTGACGAAATATTATTCCCATGTTAAAAATAAAATTCAGTGTTAGTTATTAGTTTGCTGCTGCTTAATAAACTGAGTTCAATTTGAAACCTAATTTATTATTAAAGTTTCGAATTAAAATGATTAAAAGTAATACAGTAATCTTTAAATATAATAATCTTTTATGTTGTATTTAACAAAAATCAGTACAGATTAAAATTGGTATGTTATTTATATATTTATGTTTTTAATTTTCCAACCACTATTGTGTTATTTAGATTTAATTTTAACTTTTAACCACATTTTCCACTCCTTGGTTAAGCATGAAGTAAAATTTCGAGTTTAGAAAAGCCTGAAAATTTGGTTTGATCGCGTAGCGAAGCGAAGCGATCAAACCAAATTTTCGGGCTTTTCTAAACTCGAAATTTTACTTCATGCGCCACGCGTATAAAACACTGAAATATTGCAAACTTTAAAATACACTGCTTCATCAAAATGGTTTAGAAGAATACTTTAAACTTAATTTGAAATCAGTGTTTTGTACGCGTGGCGCATGAAGTAAAATTTCGAGTTTAGAAAAGCCTGAAAATTTGGTTTGGTCGCTCCGCTTCGCGGAGCGACCAAACCAAATTTTCAGGCTTTTCTAAACTCGAAATTTTACTTCATGCTTAACCTGGGAGTGGACAACACTTGTTAGACGCTTTAAATTTAAGAATTTTAAAAAACAACAGAAGCCTAAAAAATTACAACGTATGTTTCGGGATGTGTATACTTAAAATAAAAATTCGCTGTATAAATAGGCACAAGTATACACCGAATGCCATCAAATTCACAATTGGGATTGTGCATTTGCAGGCATTTATTGTTTTAGAAAAGCGTCGAATGTGAAGATCGGAACGAGTATTTTCACTCCTTGATTAAGCATGATATAAAATTGCGTGTTCAGAAAAGCCTGAACAATTGGATTTGGATCTAAATTTTCATTTATAAACAGCTGATTGTGAGTTTTATAAAAAAAATTGCGGTTTTCTCTCTTATACATATTTTTCTTAAGAAAAAAAAAAGAATTATTTTCGTATAATGTCTGTAGTTTAATTTTAATCACTTAATTTTGTATCGATCCTCTTTTCTCTCCCTCGAACATGTGCGGTTTTTACGGGCCCGTGTTAGGCAAGCAGTTTTCACGGTCTGTAATCCCTCGGCATTAGCATATGAAATTACAAGCCAAAGCCGCAATTTTCTAGAAATTAACAGCGACGAAAAAAATATAGTAATTTGGGAATAACCGACATTTCGGGGCTATCAATGAAACGAAAGGAAATTGTAATGTAAGGAATTTGAATTTACGTAACTGTTTTTTTTTTTTATTGAGGAATAATGATGAGATGGGAGGGTCTGAATTAAGATGCAGAAAGCTTTAATCAAATCGTCAACTAAAAGAATAAGGTATTTGAAATGGTAGTAAGAAAGTTTGGTTATCCTTGTCCATCATTATCCTAAATTGTGACATCAAACAATTATTGGAAAATGTATAATAATATTAATAATTTTCTTTCTGATCAGGGGCACAGCCAGGGGGGCGGGGCGCTCCCGTCCCTTCACTGCTTAAAAAAAGTAAAAAAAGAAAATTATGTTTGTATTTTAAAAAGAGAATGATTTATTTCTTAATAATAGTAGTAAATATATATATATATATATATATATATATATATATATATATATATAAAAACGTAAAACACTTTATCTTCCTACAAAAGTTAAGGTAGGTGCACATCCTAAGCAGTATATTTTAAACTTTGCATTAAATTGTTTAATACGCGCGGATGAAGTAAAATTTCGAGTTTAGAGAAGCCTGAAAATTTGGATTTGAGAATGATTCAAATCAAAATTTTCAGGCTTTTCTAAACTACAAATTTTACTTCATGCTTAATCAAGGACTTAAAACACTCGTTAAAAGTATAATTTAAACTTTGCATTAAATCTGTGTTTAATAATAATAATAATAATAATAATAATAATATTTATTTATTACCCAACAGGAAAAATCCTAATTACAAGGCAATATGTACAATAATATAGTAGAATAATATGATACTTAACAAATAATAATAAACAAAATAAATGATATGCCTAAACAATAAAATGTTAACTTTTATGTTACATATTAAATTAACAATTAAACACAGAGCAAAATTGATTCTAATGAGTCATGAAATATGTCACAAGTGACAGGCAAACGATTGAATATATTACAGCTAATGTGTACGGGTGATTTTGATCCAAAGTTATTTCGAAATGAGGTAATGCTAATACGCGTGGATGAAATAAAATTACGAGTTTAGAAAAGTCTAAAAATTTGGATTTGCCGGCGAAACTCGCTTCGCTCTTGCGCTGGCATATTCACATTTTCAGGCTTTTCAAACGCGAAATTTTACTTCATGCTTAATTAAGGACTTAAAACACTCGTTAAAAGTTTCGTTCACAAAAAGTATAAATAATATTGGCCCAGAGTGTGTTCCTTGAGGAACCCCAGAAGCGACAGAAACTGGTTTCAAAATTGAGGTAAATGTTTTAAACATTAATTTTTCTAAATATATCCCTAAAATTCTACGTTTCCAACTTTCAACTAAAAATAATTCAAAAACTATCGATGGCGTACCTTTTGGTTTTGGCATATTCTGAAAGACAAATGATTTCTTAGCATCCAAACGAAATTCCATAGAGATTTCTCAAAGAATGTTTATTTCAAACTTTAATTTCTCTAAATATATAATATAAACGTAAAATACTTTATCTTCCTACAAAAGTTAAGGTAGGTGCACATCCTAAGCAGTATATTTTAAACTTTGCATTAAATCAGTGTTTGATACGCGCGGATGAAGTAAAATTTCGAGTTTAGAGAAGCCTGAAAATTTGGATTTGAGAATGATTCAAATCAAAATTTTTAGGCTTTTCTAAACTACAAATTTTACTTCATGCTTAATCAAGGACTTAAAACACTCGTTAAAAGTATATTTTATACTTTGCATTAAATCTGTGTTTAATACGCGTGGATGAAATAAAATTTCGAGTGTAGAAAAGTCTGAAAATTTGGATTTGCCGGCGAAACTCGCTTCGCTCTTGCGCTGGCATATTCACATTTTCAGGCTTTTCAAATTCGAAATTTTACTTCATTCTCAATTAAGGACTTAAAACACTCGTTAAAAGTTTCGTTCACAAAAAGTATAAATAATATTAGCCCAGAGTGTGTTTCTTGAGGAACCCCAGAAGCGACAGAAACTGGTTTCAAAATTGAGGTAAATGTTTTAAACATTAATTTTTCTAAATATATCCCTAAAATTCTACGTTTCCAACTTTCAACTAAAAATAATTCAAAAACTATCGATGGCGTACCTTTTGGTTTTGGCATATTCTGAAAGACCAATGATTTCTTAACATCCAAACGAAATTCCATAGAGATTTCTCAAAGAATGTTTATTTTAAACTTTAATTTCTCTAAATATATAACTTAAAGACTGTCGATGGTGTATTTTTTTATTTTTGGCATATTCTAAAAAAACAATGTCTTCTTAACAGCCACGTGAAATTTCATAAAGATTGCTCAAAGAATTTTGATGTTGTGATTGTTTTAAACTTTAATTTCTCTAAATATTTCCATAAAATTCTATTATTTTAACTTTCAGTTAAAAATAACTTAAAGACTGTCAATGGTGTGTTTTTTATTTTTGGCATATTCTAAAAAAAAATGTCTTCTTAACAGCCGCGTGAAATTTCATAATAATTTCTTAAAGAATTTTCATGTTGTGAATGTTTTAAACTTAAATTTTCCTAAATAGTTGCATAAAATTCTATTTTCTCAACTTTTAGTTAAAAATAACTTCAAGACTGTTGATGGTGTGTTTTTTATTTTTGGCATATTCTTAAAAACCAATGTCTTCTTAACAGCCACGTAAAATTTCATAAAGATTGCTCAAAGAATTTTGATGTTGTGATTGTTTTAAACTTTAATTTCTCTAAATATTTCCATAAAATTCTATTATTTTAACTTTCAGTTAAAAATAACTTAAAAACTGTCAATGGTGTGTTTTTTATTTTTGGCATATTCTTAAAAAACAATGTCTTCTTAACAGCCGCGTGAAATTTCATAATAATTTCTTAAAGAATTTTCATGTTGTGAATGTTTTAAACTTAAATTTTCCTAAATAGTTCCATAAAATTCTATTTTCTCAACTTTTAGTTAAAAATAACTTCAAGACTGTTGATGGTGTGTTTTTTATTTTTGGCATATTCTTAAAAACCAATGTCTTCTTAACAGCCACGTAAAATTTCATAAAGATTGCTCAAAGAATTTTGATGTTGTGATTGTTTTAAACTTTAATTTCTCTAAATATTTCCATAAAATTCTATTATTTTAACTTTCAGTTAAAAATAACTTAAAAACTGTCAATGGTGTGTTTTTTATTTTTGGCATATTCTAAAAAAACAATGTTTTCTTAACAACCGCGTGAAATTTCATAATAATTTCTTAAAGAATTTTCATGTTGTGAATGTTTTAAACTTAAATTTTCCTAAATAGTTGCATAAAATTCTATTTTCTCAACTTTTAGTTAAAAATAACTTCAAGACTGTCGATGGTGTGTTTTTTATTTTCGGAATATTCGAAAAAACCAATGTCTTCTTAACAGCCACGTAAAATTTCATAAATATTTCTTAAAAAATTTTCATGTTGTGAATGGTTTAAACTTTAATTTTCCTAAATATTTCCATAAAATTCAATTTTTTCAACTTTCAGTTAAAAATAACTTCAAGACTGTCGATGGTGTGTTTTTATTTTTGGCATATTCTAAAAAAACAAAGTCTTCTTAACAGCCACGTAAAATTTCATAAAGATTTCTTGAAGAAATTTCATGTTGTGAATGTTTTAAACTTTCATTTTCCTAAATATTTCCATAGCATATAATTTTTTCGACTGTTAATTGAAAATAAGTCGAAAACTGTCGTTGGCGTATTTTTTGTTTTTAGCATATTCTGAAAGAGCAATGTCTTCTTAACATCCACACAAAATTCCATTAATTTTTCTCAAACAATTTCCATATTGTAAATGTTTTACACTTTAATTTCCCTAAATATTTCCATAACATTCTATTTTTCCGACTTTCAGTTGAAAATAACTTAAAAACTGTCGACGGCGTATTTCTTTCTTCTTCTTAATTAACTCTTAATTTAGATTTATAGAACGTATAAAATCAATGGTTTGTTATTTTCACAATCTGACATAAAATTGGTAAAGTTTTTAAATAATTTTCTCTCATTTTTTTTTGTTTGAAATTTTCAACTAATTTTCGACTGGCCTCTAGTAGTTTTATTTAATTTAAAAAAATAAACGATTTCTGCACTTTAAAAATACAAGTACATATAAAAAAGATAAATAATTGTGATATCCGAGAGAATTCATTAGTTTAGTTTAACCCTTTCGGACCTGACGGTGGCATTTGCCACCACTAAAATTTGCTAAACATATTGGGAATATTTCTTTAAAATATACATACATGTATGCACGAGCTGTAACTTTTCCGATAATCGTTTGTTTTTTTAAAATAGTCTAATTTGAAGTCTTAAACGAGCGTTTTCCACTCCCAGATTAAGCATGAAGTAAAATTTCGAGTTTAGAAAAGCCTGAAAATTTGGTTTGGTCGCGTAGCGCGAAGCGCGGAGCGGCCAAACCAAATTTTCAGGCTTTTCTAAACTCGAAATTTTACTTCATGCGCCACGCGTATAAGACACTGATATTAGGTAAAATTCAAAATATTCTACTAAAGCAGTATACTAAAAACGTGTATTCTGAACATTAGTTTACATCAGTGTTTAGTACGCGTGGCGCATGAAGTAAAATTTCGAGTTTAGAAAAGCCTGAAAATTTGGTTTGGCCGCTCCGCGCTTCGCGCTACGCGACCAAACCAAATTTTCAGGCTTTTCTAAACTCGAAATTTTACTTCATGCTTAATCTGGGAGTGGAAAACACTCGTTTAAAAGTTCATTTGAATTCTTCTAAAAACTTGATCGTGTTTGATATGTAGGGCCAATACATATCAAACACGATCTAAGACACAATACTGGCTACCCCACTTTTTGTGATCCTTTTTGTGATGCTAAATTTAAAATATTTTTTTATGTAGGTAGAAACCACAATTTATTTCTTATAGTGTAAACTCCGCGATTTGAATTATTTCCATGCACTCGTACGTGCATGCATACTTGTTATTATCTCCCGTGTCGTCCTCTTTGCGAGTTTTAATTTTGGTCGGACGTAAACGCGGGCATTTTGTCTGGTATGCGGGCTTTAATTTTTAGCCGCGCACGTGCTCTCTCAAAATTCCGCAAGAAATTAAGTCCGTCTCATCCCCCGTTCCGGGCACGTAGCACATTTTATTGCTCCACTAACACATCAGATTTCATTAGAGGATTGTCCCTATCCGCGCCACGATCCGCATTTTCTCGTGTCGAACACGGACGTTTTTAATTTCCCCGACAAAGTGAAATCTTCATCTTTAAATAGAGACATTTGTAATTTCCCCATACAAAGTAATTTAAATTTAAATCTTTATGTTTAGATACAAACTTTTTATTTTCCCCCATATGCAAAACAAAGGGAAAGTATTGTTTTCGTCAAAAATTGCAAATCAATAAATTTATTGGATATATCCATTTTGAGGTTCTCCGAGTTAATTAAGACCATTTATGAAAAATGTCTGTCTGTAATTCTGTAATTCTGTCGCAAACATATGGTCTTAGCCGATTGAGCTATTAAGATGACACTATAAACTTAAGCTTTTTATTACGATAGTAATATTCGATCAACTTTTGGTGAAAATACGAAAACCGAAAGTGTTAGTTTACAATTTTTTTTATTTTTCTTTAATATTGATCATATAGAAAATCTTGTTAAGAAAAGTGGTAGATAATTAAAAAATGGACATTTAATGTACTCGTATATATACTTTTTGTCGTAGCGACGTTTTTTTTTTTGTAAATTAAGGTAACGCCGGGTAACATTGACACAACTTCATAAATTTTTTTTTTCTAACTTACACAGTATAAAGAGTTGCGTTTTTATCTACAAGTAATGAATATTATTAGCAAGAATACTGTAAAATTCTTTTGAATGTTTTAAATTAGTTTTAAGGAAAAAAACAATTACTGTCGACGGCGTATTTCTTGTTTTTAGCATGTTTTAAAAGAGCAATGTCTTCTTAATTTAGATATTTAGAACGTATGAAATAAATAGTTTGTTATTTTCACAATCTAAAATTGGTAAAGTTTTTAAATAATTTTACCTTTAATTTTTTGTTACCTTTATTTTTATTTAATTTAAGAAAATAAACTGTTTCTGCACTTCAAAATTACAATTACATACAAAAAATATGAATAATTATGATATCCGAGTGAATTCATTATTTAAGTTTAACCCTTTCGGCCCCTAAATTAGTTTTAAGGAAAAGAACAATTTTTTGCAAATTGTTAATGTTACGGGACTTCAGGGTAACATTGACATACATAGTTTTATCTAACTGTTCACTGTGGAGGCTTCTACTTCGTTATACATCATTATTTACACAAATAAGACAATTAACTTTGTTTGTATAACTGAGGATTTTATTGTGACTATAGTTTCGACAACTTTAACTTGTCATTATCAAACATAAATTAATTTAAAACAAACAATTCGTCAAGTATATATACGAAAAAATTAAAAGCATTTTACCTAAACATAACATTTCAATAGCCTTTAAACCTTTTACGAAAATTAGATACAGTATTTTCAATCCGAAAACAAAAATACCCAGTGCTCACAGATCAGCGATATATAAACTAACTTGTAGCGATTGTAAAGGAGTGTATATTGGTCAATCTGGTCGTAATTTTAAAATCAGACTCGGAGCATCTTAGCTCTTTTCGGCTTAATTTGATTGATAAGTCGTCATTCGCTAGACATATGATTGAAAACAATCAAACTTTTGGCGAGGATGTACTGTCAATAATGCATTTAGCCGAAAAGGGTCGTAAGATGGACCTCCTGGAGTCTCTGAAAATTCACAGATCACGCGCTAATCCGGAAATTCCCCTAATAAATGACCAGCTTGACCTAATATACACCCCCATTTCTAAAGCCGTTTTGTAACCGTACATTTTTTCGTATATATACCTGACGAATTGTTTCTTTTAAATTACTTTATGTTTGATAATGACAAGTTAAAGTTGTCGAAACTATAGTCACAATAAAATCCTCAGTTATACAAACAAAGTTAATTGTCTTATTTGTGCTAGTTTTATCTGCTATATATCAATGTTAGGAACAATTAAAATAAGATTGACAAAGGAAAACCTTTTTTCTTTAAATTTTTATTATCAAACTTCACTGAAAAGGCTACATATTATAAGAAACTGCAAAAAAGTAAACGTATGAATTATAATCACCTTTAATAAACAAGTAAAGGCCGCTTTCTTGCTGGACATGTAAAATTTATGGGAAAATATTGCATACCACGTTGGATGTTTGGCTCTAGAAGCACTCGAACGATATCTTTGCTTGATATGAAGCATTCATCTAGAACATCTGGATATGCGAAGTGTTTGTCTTTGTTTCTTAAAAACTTAAGTTTAATTTCTTCCTGCTTTATGTCTTGAACCAAACCTATGTAATGTATAAATACACGTTTTTCGTCCTCAGAATCGCCTTCGGGGTGATATTTAGCAAGAACCCAGAAACCTATAACAGCACTGCTCGAGTTTTCTTTCAAGACATCATCTTTTTCAGGCAATTTAGTTGAGTAATTTTCAGTCATAATTTTAAACTAGCATCGCTGCCTGAGCTGCTATTTAGTAGTGCAGCAATTTGCAGCTTTCTTTTGCGAGACTTTTTTGTTGCATTCTTCTTTTCTGACTTTTTGGTATCCTGTAAAAGCATTCTGTTTTTAACCTCTGCACTTGTCAAACTTTTTACAAATTTACGCTGAACTCTTGACCGCTATTTTCACTAGTTGTATCATTCTTTCTTAGCACCGACATCAATGAAAGTTTCAATTTCCTTGTTGGAGTTAATAAAGGATTTGACAATGCTGAAAATGGTGTTCCACAAGAAGATGGTACTGCCGAAGTAGGTGTAACAGGATCACAACGTGCTGTTGAAGAAGCAGATGGCGATGTGGAAGTAGAGGGCATTACCATATTATCATTTTCTAGATGGCCATCTAAAGTAATTTGGCTACTATTATTCTCGGAAGTATGCGGAGTACTAGACCTTACTTGGGGCAATTGCTCATTACTGCAAAAAGAACGCACTCTTGCTTAAAAAAAATGTCTTGCTTAAAGGAAAATGCCGGCACGTAAAGGAGTTCACTCTTGAGAAACATCCCTTTTCTTCAAGTGATGTTAAAATGCCCGGGAAAGCAATTTTATCGACATTTTTAAGCCCTGTTGCTATACAAAACTATTTTAATGTCTTTCTCCATCCTAATTTTACAGTTTTAAAAACCCCCACATCTAAAGGATGCAGAACATGTGATGTGTGGGCTGGTAAACAGAGAAGTTCTGTTAGTTGCACATGCCAAATCAATTAAGGGCAATGTTACATGTGAACTGTGGCGGTCAAAAAGTAAAAGTTTTGGCCCTTCCACATTACTAGTTGCCTCTATAAAAACGTTTTAAAACCAATCGATAAATTGGGTAGCCTCTATCCATCCTGATGGAGAACAGTTATATCGTGCATTCTCAGGTCCCCCCCCCCTGACACCAAGTAGAATAAAGATGCAGACCTTTAAAATTTACAAACATAGGAAGGTAGTCCCCGATAGCATTGCAACATACTAACACTGTTTTTGTAGCACTGCCTACCACCGCGTGTGGATTGCGCGACCCTTTACGGCATAATATTTCTTGTGTGCCAACGTCGGTTTGATAACCCGTCTCGTCGCAGTTATAAATATTTTGGGGCTTATTTTGCAGTCCCAGTCGATCCATAGTGCTGTTTAACTTTATATAGAAATCTTCTAGCACTTCAAGGCAACACGCTTTTGCTCTATTCTTAGGAAAGCTTTGTGCTACTCGTCGGCTTATTAGGTCATTTGTATTGAATATTGTTGTACACATAATTGCAACTGTAGTCGGTCAAATCCAAATCCCAAGTCGGCTAGTTTTGCAAGAGAATGTGCCAACAGTCTCTCTTCTTCGTTACCTAGCACTGTGGGTCTTTCCACTTTTTGGCATTTAACATTTTTCAAATGATTCTTCAAAGTTATTCTGTTGATGCCAAATGGTTGGGCACTTCTTTTTACGCTATAGCCATTAATTCGAACGGCGTCGGTAGCCTTTTCCATATCTTCTTTTTTATAGTGCTTATGCTGTCTGATAAGTTTTCTTACTCACGGCATGGCTACACAAAAAATAAAATCATTACTGAACGGGAAAACATCAAAAACTATAGTCTGTTTAAAAACTAGAAGGAGTAAGTGCCAAAGCCTAATTTACACTATAAAAAGTTAAAACCTAATTATTTATTATTACCACTGAACATCGTTGATAACAGACTAAATATCTGACTCCCTGTTACTCTGGTTAAAGATGTATTTGTGTGTTTCTGAACTCTACTTCGAATCAGTGTTTTGTACGCGTGGCGCATGAAGTAAAATTTCGAGTTTAGAAAAGCCCGAAAATTTGTCTCGGGTCGCTGCGCGACCCTCGACAAATTTTCACGGGGCTTTTCTAAACTCGAAATTTTACTTCATGCTTAGCCTGGGAGTGGAAACACTCGTTCAAAACTTCAAATTGAACTCTATTATAAAATCTAATGCCTGAAATTTACGTAAATATAAAATTCACTGAATATCATTAAAACCGGAAAAGCCAGAGAAAAGTCATGGAATTATATTCAAATTGACCAAAACACTAACAAAAAAGCCATATGATATTATTAAATTTGTCAAAATCAGCAGGCAAATTAAAAAACATGTAAAAATGTATGAAATTAACTTAAATATTGGCAAAAACAATGAAAACTATTAAACAGAAAGGGGGTTCCCCACAGAAGAAAGTTATATTAAAAGGCCAGGGAAAAAATCTTTAGTCGGGGAAATGTCGGAAAAATTTAACATTTCAGATTGTGGCTACCATGTCAGTTTTACTTCAAACAATATTAAACAAAATTTTGAAAACTAGATTATTATCTTTAAAAACATTTGCAATCATTTAATGTTCTTATCAAATCATTCACTTTGAAGTTTCGAACGAGCGTTTCCACTCCCAGACTAAGCATGACGTAAAATTTCGTGTTTAGAAAAGCCCCGTGAAAATTTGTCGAGGGTCGCGCAGCGACCCGAGACAAATTTTCTGGGCTTTTCTAAACTCGAAATTTTACGTCATGCGCCACGCGCATAAATCAGTGATTTAACGAGAAATTTAAAAACACAAAAAAACATTTTTTATGTTATTCCTCACAATTAATTCGAAATATTTTTGACGATTTAAATCCTTTTGTAAATATTCGAATCCTTTTACAAGGATTCGAATCCTTTTATAAAGATTCGAATCACCCACATTTATACTCGAATATGAATCCTCTTAAAAAAATGTAACGAATCCGGATCACGAATCCAGTTGAACTAAAGTATTCGAATGCCTCTTTTGAATCCTCCAAAAGGATTCAAATCCTGAATGATTCGAATCCTGCCCAGCTCTGGTCTTTACCTTACTTAAAATTTAAAATTCTTTGTAAGACTAACTAGTTGTAGATTGCGAAAAGACACTGCACTTTTAATGTTTGAAGTATTCTACAACCAAGAATTGGCAATTTCATTTATACTTAAAATTGATTTGTTTCATAAAACTATACAAGGTAGAACGACTCATCTTTGGCATGCCTGCATGATCGTTTACTTCTTTTAAAACTTTATTCAAAGTTGGCAGTTCATTTTTAAGGAAGAAACTATGCATGGATCTCTTCACTACGTCATCAAAACTTGTAATTATGTCCTCCAAGCTGTTTAGGGCTACAAATCTCTCCGTATTTCTTATATTCGCTAATGGAACGATAGACAGTGGAATTTACAACTCCATTTTAATATGTTATATGTGATATTCTTATGCTATTTGATATCTCACCTACTGCACCAACAGTGTCTGATACAACAGCAGTCATTTTCATATGTGGATCATCTGCTATCATTTGCTTATACATATTTATAATGCACTGTTTTTCAGATAGATATAAATGACCTAAATCGAACTTCTTACGCTTTTTTGGAGGTGAAGGTGATATTATCACCGAGCTTGTACTGGGTCCATAATCCATCACAACAATATAAACAAAACTAACTTTTAACTATGCCAAAGAAACACCGCACAAATGGTTATTACGACAAAGTTGCAACCCGGTAACGCTTCGAATTAAGGTTATGTCAGCTGTTGCGTCTAATAATGACGTACTTAGCATAGTGTAAAATGGGCGCGCTCTCGGCCAATCAGAGTTGTAGGTTTTGGCGCGTGAAATTTAAAACGCTCCTCCTAGCTATTAAACAGATTATAACACTTTGTAGGTAGTTTTTGTAACACTGCCTACCACTGCGTGTGGATTGCGCGACCTTTTACGACATAATATTTTTTTTGATAACCCGTCTCGTCGCAGTTATAAATATTTTGGGGCTTATTTTGCAGTTCCATGCTCTATTCCTAAGAAGGCTTTGTCCTACTCGTCGGCTTATTAGGTCATTTGTATTAAATATTGTTGTACACATAATTGCAACTGTACTCGGTCAAGTCCAAATCCCCAGTCGGCTAGTTTTGCAAGATAATGTGCCAACCATCTCTTTTCTTCGTTACTTAGCACTGTGGGTCTTCCCACTTTTTGGCATTTAACATTTTTCAAATGATTCTTCAAAGTTTTTCAGTTGATGCCAAATTGTTGGGCACTTCTTTTCACGCTATAGCTATTAATTTAAACGGCACCGATAGCCTTTTCCATATCTTCTTTTTTATAGACTAAGTAAACAGCTGTTCGCGCCGTGGCACCCGCCACCTAGCGGATTTCTGTATAAGCAGCATCGGTGTCGGTTGCGTATGAGTTGCATGGTGTCAGTTGGTTTTTTTATTGTGTAATATCATAATTTAATGCTGTTCGTGGTATTTGTTCGTACAAAACCGATGTAAATATGCATGTCATAATAAGTTGCGGCTTTGAAACGGTTGACACAAACATTTTCCGACGGAAAAGCCTGTCGGAACGACTTTAGTTTTGTATGCTGGTGGGAAAATGGTCGGGTTGTACGATATACTCCTGGGGTCTTCCGATTTTCTATCTCCAACGAAATGTTTATTGCAGATTCTGCTGTGCTTTGATGGAATCCACGGTTTTTTGTCGCCGCTAAATAAACAAGAGTAATATATAATAATAATGTCTTTATTTAAACAAACGAGGTTTTGTATTTAGGGTATTAAATGATGCAATAGAATATCATTTCAAATAGTTGAATTTCTTTAATTTGAAATATTCGCTATGTAATCCCTCTATACAATTGTATTAATTTATAATAATTTTTAAAAATTACTGCATACTTCAATCAAACATGGCACAAGTATATACTTCTTTTAATTATCTCAGTGAAGCAATGAGTTTCGAGCATCTTCATATTTGTATTAATGACCCTAACCTTCCTTTCAACACTGACATTTCAATCGTTTGCAGAACTTCGCGTACAATAATTTTTAAGAAAGGCGAACTTGTTGTAAAGTAACAATTACAATGTCAACGGATATGTGCTGAAATATTAACTTTGACTAATAACAATATACTTACTCGACACGTCGTACAGCGGCAATCCACCTCGCTTTCGGCTCCGTTTCCCATGGTTTGAATAGGAACGAATAAAAAGAGACGGAGCCATCACTTTTATATTTACTGGTGCATCCGACGACACAACAACTTTGATTGCATTTAGCTCGCTTCGGCTCAGAACTCAAACTTCTGCTTAGAACTCCCGTATGACGAAATGACAACCGGCACCAATGCTGCTTAGGCTTAAAACCGCGTGGCGGCGCTGCAATCGCCGCTTACTTAGCCTATAGTGCTTATACTATCTGACAGGTTTTCTTACTCGCGGCATGGCTACACAAAAAATTAAATCATTACTGAACGGGAAAACATCAAAAACTAATAATATTAACTAATAGGGTAACTTTGACACCCTGTCAATGTTACCACATAACCTAATTTTTAAGTATCGTTTTTTTTTTTATTAACGTGAATATTGAAATATATGCACGATTAGGTAAATGATGATTTAAAAACACCTACCTGATAAGATAGCACACACAGTTTTCACAAAATGCGCCGAAATTCAAAGTTTTAAAATTCAGTTTTCACAATATAATGCACGTGTCGGTTCAACATGCACAACCGATTTCTACAGGAGGTAATGGCAGCGTTTTTCGCTATTGACGCTTGATGGAAGCACCATACACAAATTTTAGAATGCAACTAAATTGCGAAGAGATCATAACAACGCGTTTTAAGAGGTAAAATTAAAATTGTGTCAATGTTACCTGCATGTCAATCTTACCCGGCGTTACCTTACTCAAAAACTATTTGCGGGGACTTTTGATATTTTGATATATTCTAAAAGGGCAATGTTTAGCTGATTTAAACACACAAATTTTATAACTATATCCTGAAAATTTTAAAAGTTCTTAGACTGGAATTGCATTAAAACTAGGATAAAACCACCTTACGATGTCGTTTCATTTTCTTTTTGTGTGTAAGTCAAAAACTATCGATGAAGTAATGATAATTTGACATATTCTGATAGAGCAATGTTTTGTTAACATTCATATAAAATTGTATGACGATCTCACTTAAAATGTAGAAATAATGGTGTTCTGAAATTTTAAAATCCATAAAATTTGATTTAAAATAAAGCAGTTTTTAACAATCAGATGGAAATAACTCAAAAACCATCAATTGATTAATTAACTTTCAATTAATAATTTATTTAGCTTTGAAAAAGCTATGTTTTCTTAACATCCACACAAAATTTCAGGAAGATCTAATGATAACTATCAAAGTTACGATCGTTTTAATCTTTAGATTCCATAAAATTTAAATAACAAAAAAACACATATTTTTTTACTACACAATGAATATACTCAAAGTTGTCGAGTGACAGGCAATTTAGTCATAATAGTTAATATAGTCAGCGAACTGTCGATATTGTCACTTTTGTTAAATGATAATTAATATAGCGGACATACTCAATGTGATCGATACAGACAGTCAGTACTGTCAAAAAAGTCAATATAATCGATACTGTCGATATAGTCAGTACGGTCAAAATCGCAAATATAGTCGATGCAATGTACAAAAAATTTCAAAATAAGATTGAGGACTTTATTTAGTTATTGAATAGAAAATTACACTAGTTATAAATATTTTAGTGGTTTTCTATTTGTTTTTTCTTCTCTTGTTTACATTGTATAATTGAATTTAAAATAAACTGTACATTTTTCAATTCAAATTAATGTTACATTCATTATCCTGCCTCTATTTTTCCGAATAAATTGAATACAAATAACACCGACCCGGATTAAACGAAATATGTTATAATACAAATCCATCAATAATGAATTTATGCATAAAATATACGGACTCGTATTAAACGAGCACAATACATCAAAACGAAACGAAATACGCGCGCGTACATAAAAAAAGAGGAGGCTCCATTAATTTCTAGCCGAAACCATTGACATTATCAATAACATCATTCCCGTGTAATGCTCATTGCGACGACAATACGGCGCTATTGATTACGGACTGAATATCCTTTTAACCGCATTCATGATTAATTGAGTTTCCTGTTACAATACACGGCGCACCATAAATACCGAATAATTACCATTGAATTAAATACAGGTTCACCTATACACAAACAGTGAATAAATAAGTGTAAAGTAAAATCAGATTTTTTGGTTTTTCTTTAAATAGCACGGTTTTTATTATTTTGGTAATAATACATACAGCGAATTATTCTTATTAACACAAATAAGACATTTAAACTTTGTATAATTGAGGTTTCTATTGTGACTATTGTTTCGACAACTTTAACTTGTCATTATCACTTTGTTTGTATAACTGAGGTTTCTATTGTGACTGTAGTTTCGACAACTTTAACGTGACCTTATCAAACTAAGACTTAGTTTGATAATGACAAGTTAAAGTTGTCGATACTATAGTCACAATAAAAACCTCAGTTATGCAAACAAAGTTTAGGTGTTTTATTTGTGTAAATATTGATGTATACAAAGTAGTAGCCTCCACAGTTAACAGTTATTGTTTTTAAGTATACATACCTTGATATACAGTGAGTTTTTTTTAAGTATACGTATTCCAAATTTAGCCTATTTTCTGTGAATCTTAAGATATTCCTTGTTTTTTTTTTCAAAGTTCAATTTAAAACTTTAAACAAGTATTTTCCACTCCCAGACTAAGCATGAAGTAAAATTTCGAGTTTAGAAAAGCCCCGTGAAAATTTGTCGAGGGTCGCGCAGCGACCCGAGACAAATTTTCTGGGCTTTTCTAAACTCGAAATTTTACTTCATGTGCCACGGGTATAAAACACTAAAATACTGCGAAACTTATGTACAATTGAACTTCACTTGAAATCTGTGTTTTATACGCGTGGCGCATGAAGTAAAATTTCGAGTTTAGAAAAGCCCAGAAAATTTGTCTCGGGTCGCGACCCTCGACAAATTTTCACGGGGCTTTTCTAAACTCGAAATTTTACTTCATGCTTAGTCTGGGAGTGGAAAACACTCGTTTAAAGCTTCACATTGAAATCATTTAAAAAACAACGAATGTCGGTACATTTACAGCTTCTGCATATGTTTACCTAAAAGAAAAATTCACTGTATACACTGTACATTTTCAAGCATTCGTTGTTTTTGAATAGCGTTCAATTTGAAGCATTTGACCAGTGTTTCCACTCCCAGATTAAGCATTTAGTAAAATTTTATTGTAGAAAAACCTGATAATTTGGTTTGGTGCGTAGCGCTCTTCGGGTTTTTCTAAACTCGAAATTTTACGTCATGCGCTACGCGTATAAAGCACAGATTTTAAGTGAAGGTTAATTGTACATAAATTTCGCAATATTTTAGAGTTTTATACGCGTGGCGCATGAAGTAAAATTTCGAGTTTAGAAAAGCCCAGAAAATTTGTCTCGGGTCGCTGCGCGACCCTCGACAAATTTTCACAGGGCTTTTCTAAACTCGAAATTTTACTTCATGCTTAGTCTGGGAGTGGAAAATACTTGTTTAAAGTTTCAAATTGAACTTTGAAAAAAAACAAGGAATATCTTAAGATTCACAGAAAATAGGCTAAATTTGGAATACGTATACTTAAAAAAACTTGAGTTTAGAAAAGCTTAGAAAATTTGTCTCGACAAATTTTCACGGGGCTTTTCTAAACTGATGTATCGCGAAGTGCAAAATATACTGAATTAGTGAATAGAAAAATTATACTAAGATTAATATCACTATATGTATATTTTTATTAAATGAACACTACTCAAAATTTGACAATGCGCATATAACGTACAATAAAATTAAATAAAGGAAGAAATTAAATAATAAATGATACTAGAAACAACTTCACGTAACTAAAAGAAGAATTAATATTGAATTTTCAAGTGATTGACTCGCTTCAAAATGACACTAAAATTGTCGAAACTCAAGTAGTGTTCTTTTAATAAAAATATATAGTGGTATTAAACTATACTATATTATATACTATAATTTTTCTATTCACTATTAGAAATGGAATACCACATAGTAAAGATCTTAACAATCTTGATGATAGAATATACTGCTTAAACAGTTTTCTAAAGTAGTTTATTTTGAACTTCCCTTGAAATCAGTGTTTTATACGCGTGGCGCATGAAGTAAAATTTCGAGTTTAGAAAAGCCTGAAAATTTGGTTTGGCCGCTCCGCGCTTCGCGCTACGCGACCAAACCAAATTTTCAGGCTTTTCTAAACTCGAAATTTTACTTCATGCTTAATCAAGGATAGGAAGACACTCGTTAAAGTTTAGTGATTAAATGCTATTAATGTTCCTAATGTATTTAATAAATTTCACCACTAACAATCGATTTTATGATTTACCTTGTAACGATTGGTAAACCGGTTTTGATTAACAAATCTACCGATATTAAACTTAATATTTAATTTATAACTTTTTTTACCTTCAAAGTTCAGAAAGTGGATTTCCAGTTGGAATAATAATAAAAATATATACAAATTTTATTTTGCGATTTATTTTACTTTTATTTCATATAAAAATAAAATTAAATTAAAATGTATGTAATTGTAAAGTATTTCTTTTCTCTTTTTTTGGGTTCTCAATTAACTGTTTGTCCAATAACTGATTTTCGTGTCAGAACAGTGTTTTTTTTTTTTTTTTTTTATAGAAATAAGTAAACTATGTTTTAAAGATTGAAAGAACAAAGTCGAATCACTGTGAAGAAAATTACAGAAGTTCAAATTTGAAAATATTTTTTCAAGAATTATCAAAAGATATTGACATTTTCTAGAAATATTCATAAAAGCTAAGACTTTTATAAAACAGACTGTGATTAGTTAAAAAGAAATTACAGAGGCTCAAAATTATTGTTTCTAGATTATTCTAATGAAATTCTTATTCCTCTAAAGTGTTCATTAAAATCAATCACGCATCAGATTTTTGATAAAATTTGCATTCATTATAAATTAATGAGCTTTGTTTTAAAACTGGCAAGATCAAAATGAAAATAAACTGACAGAAGCCTAGAGTTAATAAATACTCTGAATATTTAAAGGATAAAATTTTAAATTTTTAAAATAGATTTTAAAAGCGCATACTTAAATGAAAAGAATCCTGTATAATAAGTAAAAATATTAAACATAAGTCTACACAAAAATTTATAAATGAATACGCTTTGCGTTCGTTCTAGTTTTTTGCGTAGATATGTGTTTAATATTTTTATTTATAATATATGACTTTTTTCTAGTAAGTATACATTCAAATCCAAGATTTCAGGAATTTTTAAACTAAAAATGTTCCTTTATGCGTAAGTGTATAAAATACTGAAATATTGTGAAGTTCAAAATATACTCCCTATGTTTGATCTTACGTCAATATAGGTATTTTTTAAGTTATCTTAAAAGCATGGAATTATTTAAGGTAGAATTGCTCTAGACTAGAGAATTATCTTATAGTATAATAATTTTTTTTTGAATAAAATAATATAACACAATGTATATGAAAATAATCTGTAAGTAATCTAAAAAAACAAACTCATCCGTTCTTAGCAATAAAGAAAATAAGTTTATATTGTCATTCTGGTGCATGCGACGGGAACATCATTATTCTTGAAGCGCGCATTAAGCTACATAAAAAACAAAAAACGAATACGCTTCGTCTTCGTTTTTTTTTGCAATATTTTATATACTTACGGATAAAGGAACATTTCGAGCTTAAAAATTCTTGAAATTTTGGATTTTAATGTATAATTAAAAGAAAAAAATTCTGTATAATAAATAAAAATATTACACATAACTCTAGTTTAATATTTTTATTTATTATACAGAATTTTTTTTTAATTATACATTAAAATCCAAAATTTCAAGAATTTTTAAACTCGAAATGTTCCTTTACCCGTAAGTATATAAAAAACTGCAATATTGTGAAGTTCAAAATATACTACTTATGTTTGATCTTACGTCAACGTAATATACCACAAATTTGGTCTCCTATTTTTTAATAAGTATTTGTTTAAAGTTATCTTAAAAGTTCCGCGCTCTCAAGATAACTTTAAACAAATACCTGTTACCGGCGTTTTACCGGAAACGCCGCAACTATGATTATTTCGGCGATTTAAATATTTTTATTCTTTCTCGCGATAACAACGGACCCCACATTGTTTTGAATCACCTTATTTTCACCTTCATAATCATTTAGTATCAAATGAATTAAGTTCGCTTACATATACGGAGTGTTCGGGTTTTTGTAAATATTATTTGTAAATATAGGATTAGTTTATTTTCATATTTTTATTAGGGTTTAGATTTTAGATTTATGACCTTACGCGGCACAAATCCCTTTTGGATCATAAAACGCAAAATTCCAAGCAGCGGCCCTAATCCGGGGAAATTTCACAATTAGGGCATTTCGTGATCACAACAAAAGCACAACAGATTTGCTCCCGAAATGCTCACAGCTAGGCACCGCCCTCCGGATTACGAAAGAGGCTGCATTTACAACCTAGCTGCTTGGAATTCGGATTAAGGGAAAATACCGAATATTTATTCATGTTTATTTTTCTTTTCTTTTCGCGGATTGTTTTATTGATAGCTAAATCAATCACGTCAGACATAGTAGATACGTAAATTATTGTACATATTTTATAACGGCCGATCATTTCACTTATGTAAACATACGATAATTTCTAAACTCACTAATAACAGAAATATGAAAACTTGCACACTTCAAAGTGACAACAACCATAAGATTTAGAACCAGGATAAATATGGATATATGTATGTATATATATAATAATAATAATTAGCAGCATTAATTTAATATATAAAAGCTATGATTATTAAACAAATAATTAGCAATTCGGATGCCGATTGCATCATCCGTTTACGCCAAGGCGCGTAATGATCAAGCGCAACTCACTTGCGCACGGCACCCCTAACCGCTGAACCAATCAGAGGCAGGAGCCTTAACCACCTCCAGCTCTCACATTCCTCCATGCGAGAATTATGGGAAGGGAGAAGGTGGTTAACAAAACTGTTGGTTCACGGGGGTGAAGAACAATCGTCTCGAGTCTGGTGAATAGTGCGGTAACCAGTAAGTAGTGTTGCATAAATCATTTTTGTTTACGAAGTGGTCGAAACCGTTAAGAAGTAGTCGCGTCGCGTAAGGTGTAGTTTTATTTAATTGTATATATATATTTCTCTGATTGTAAATTCGTGATTTTTATTTGTTTATTTGTAATAAACAACCTTTGTTAATGTTTTCGGAAACCTTAATCTTTCATTTAACGAACCTTTTGCATTTACCTGAAAATACGAAATATATATATACACAGTGAGTTGTTCCTGTAAAGGCTGTTCCAGGACCTGATGTTTAGGGTGAGTTATTTATTATTATATTTTTCTCTTTCATTATATTTAAAGTAACTGTGTGGTACCTCTGCCTACGAGCTGCTAGGTAATCGAGGGTGATCCGATTTTGAGTATAAGGCCAATAACTTATTGAATATTATTTCTTTCAAAATCGGGGTGATTGTCTCCCAGAAGGCAACACCTTAATTTCCCCCTTTGATATACCTATTAAAAAATAAGAGACCAAATTTAATTAACTCAGAATTTCTCTAGAGTAAAGAATTATCTTATGTTTAGTATATTAATAGTTTAAAGAAAAAAAAATAATAGATTGTATATAAAAATAATCTGTAAGTAACCTAAGATAGAAACGCATCCGTTGTTAATAATAAAGAAAATAAGTTTATATTGTAATTCTGGTGAATACGCCGGGCACATCATTATTCTTGGAGCGCGCATTAAACTTCTGCGTGTTACACTCGAAAAAGTTTTATAATCTTTCAACATTTTTTTTATTAACTCGCTAGAAACAAGATGATAGTCTTGTATGCGAACAACACTCGTTGAATAAAAAAAAGATTGTTAAATTATTTAGAGGCAGGTAATTTTATAGAAATCAATATCTGTATGTAGGAGGCCATTTTTTTCCAAATAGGTTTTACATGCTGTTGAAATCAGGAATTACTTTATCGAAAGGTAAATGCCACTGTAAAATTTCAAAAATGTGACTTGGTGTAGTTTACCTCGGGAGTTAATTTGATTAGGTATACATAGAGATTTAACATGTAAAACTACATTTATACATTTTCCTGCTTCAAGTGCCATTTTAGAGGAAAAGCACAAGAGTAAACAAATATTTAAAAAAAATTTACTTATTTAGGCCGCTATCCGGTTAAAATCCGACGCCGTTTACTATTTTTATCAATTTAAAAAAATATATCAAAATATAAAAAAACAGCCTCATGCTGGGTAACAGAACACAATATTCTATCCTGCTTCCAAGGTAATTTTAGAGGAAATATAAGTATACTTTTTTTTTAATTTTTTGTTTACTTTTGTACTAATCAAAAAATTTAACAAAGTATACTTATTTAGGCCGGTATCTCTTTCAAATTCGACGCCGTTTACTATTTTTATCAATTTTTTTAAAATAGGAAAATTTAAAAAAATACCCTCAAGCCGGGTAGCAGAACACAATATGGGCGTTTTGAGCACGTAATAACGGCCATTCAGAGGTCTAATACTCGGCTTTTATGGCTAAAACCATCGGCGATTCTAGCGCATTTGAATCATAAAAGATTAATAATCTTCCTGAGGCTAATTATTTACAATTTTTATAATTTTCAAAACTCGATAAAAAAATAGTGAATGATGTCCAATTTTAATGAAATAGCGATCTAAACACGTGGGATTTTTCACTTAATTTTTGTATGCTCTTGTACTTTACCTCTAAAATTACCCTAGAAGCAGGAAAATGGATAAATGTGGTTTTACATTTTAAATCCTTATGTATACCTGATCGCATCAACACCCGATATACAGATAATATAAAAATAAATAATATTAATAAAATAAAAATTACTGCTACCAATACATAAGTAAAATATTGCCAGACTTTTGTTGAATTGAACGAGTTTTGATAGATAAGTGCTGGAAAAAGAAGTAACATAGTGCAATTGTTCACTATGTTACTTCTTTTTCCAGCACTTATCTATCAAAACTCGTTCAATTCAACAAAAGTCTGGCAATATTTTACTTATGTATTGGTAGCAGTAATTTTTATTTTATTAATATTATTTATTTTGAGATTGAGATTGTTTTTATTGATTGTTTCGTGATTTCAAAATGATTGTGAGCAGGAATTGAAAAACTCGTTGGAAGTTTCAAATTGAACACGTGAAAAAAAAGTAACGAATACTCGAAATTGTATACATCGAGATATGTATGTACAGAGAATTTTTCTTTTAAGTATACACATCCTGTTTGTAAAATTTCAGACATTCGATGTTTTTGAAAACCATTAAATTTGAAGCTTCTAACAAGTGTTTCCAATCCCAGGTTAAGCATGAAGTAAAATTTCGAGTTTAGAAAAGCCTGAAAATTTGGTTTGGTCGCGTAGCGCGTAGCGCTACGCGACCAAACCAAATTTTCAGGCTTTTCTAAACTCGAAATTTTACTTCATGCGCCACGTGTACAAACGCTGATTTGAAAAAAAGTTTAAAGTATAAGGTTTATAGGTTTGATATCACGTTAGAGCACGATTTTCAATAACTAAATTATTTCTGATGTATGCTAACCTTACTTGTAGGCCAAGTGTTCTGATTAAAATTAGTTCTGGTATAGGTATATTATTTTAAGTAAGAGCGAACAAACCAAATTTTTAGGCTTTACTAAACTTAAAATTTTACTTCATGCGCCACGCGTATTAAACACCGAAAAAAATAGAACATTCTGAACAAGTGAATCTTACTTGGAATCAGCGTCTTATACGGGTGGCGCATGAAGTAAAATTTCGAGTTTAGAAAAGCCTGAAAATTTGGTTTGGTCGCTACGCGACCAAACCAAATTTTCAGGCTTTTCTAAACTCGAAATTTTACTTCATGCTTAACCTGGGAGTGGAGGACACCCGTATAAAGCATCAAATTAAACTCTTTTAAAACAACAACGAATATCTGATAATTCGCAGCATATAATTGCAATATGTATACTTGAAAAAAAAACACCCTGTCTATTTACAAGAAAAAAAAACGTATTTTTCCTTAAATCACACCCTGGGCGAAAAATCTGACATAATTTATCCCTCAGCTACGTTTTAGTAGCAATGAAAACATCTATATACCCACTTTATTTTTATATTTTGGGGTGCAGCTCGATTCGTCTGCTCTGCATGTGTACACATCATTAAATTTTCAGCGAGTGTTTATTGCGCAATTATTACGCGATCCCTGCACGCCGAAAAATTGCCCTGTATAAATTTTAAATCTCCTAAACTTAACAACAAAAAAAAACAGAATGTGCGTATAAACATAACATAAATTTTCATAAAATATACACGTTGTAAGATAATAATAAAAAACACAACAGCAACAAGCGAGAGTTTCAGCTTAAAGCTCATTAATTGTTGTAAAACCCGTACATAAATAAATTGTGTATTATATTGTGTATATTGTAACAGATGCTGTTTAAAACATCAAAAGCGCGATTCTTTACGCAATCTACAACAAACATGTTTATCGGTATGACAATCTCTAGTTCGGATTATATTTGGAGCTAAAAATATTATAAAAAAAACAACAGCAACAAGCGAAAGTTACAGCTTAAAGCTCATTAATTGTTGTAAAATAGTATACCCTTTATATATGGGTGTATTAAATTGTGAATATTGTAACAGATATTGTTTAAAACAACAAAAGTGCGAATCTTTGCGCAATCTACAGCAAGCAGGTTTATCGGTATGACAATCTTTAGTTCGGATTATAGTTGGAGTGATAAATATTTGAGGTCGCCGCCTCTGCCTGGGAAAATACGTTAGCGATCGGATCTGCTTTCGGTGGGGGGTGGTTTTCATCCGGCCCCCGGTCCCCCCCCCCACTCCACGGGTCCCTCATCCATCAAGCGGCAAGCGGGAGCACGCCTCGTCCCGGAAACGCAAAACAATCCAAAAGGAGGGCCACGCGCGAAACCGACCAGAAATCACGTCCCAGCCGAATCACCAGCGAAAAAGAAAAAGGAAACACCATTAAAAAAAGTTACAATCGCCCATAAACTACAAAAAATATATATATATATATACAGAAGCAATAAGAAAAAATAAATAGTACAAGGTTCTAAAATCTAGCATTTACTTGTTTAACATAAAGAAAAATTGAGTTTGCCAATAGTTTCCAGAATATTTGCAAAATATAAAAACGGATTAAGTTAATATCGACTTTCTGCAAAACATTTTTTATCTGTTTCTCATTAATTACTTTTTTAAAACATTTATTTAATTAAGGGAACATTCATTCTACAAAATTCTACTAATATCTGGGTTTATAATTAAAACTTACGTAGTTTGTTTACACTACAGAAAAAAACGAAGTGAATTCTAATGAAAAACCTATATAGTAAAATTTAGTCTGGATCAGCTCTGGATCAGGGGTGTCTAACTAAAAATGTCAGTGCGAATGCGGCCCAACCGCAAATTGTCATATTCGTTGTATAAAAAAATAGTTATAATATTTTTTCAATTATCAACAATTGTTGTTATTACTAATTTATACAGAGTTTTATTTGTAAATAAATCATTTTTACTTTATTTAACCACTGTATTTTGCACTTAATTTGTGATTATAGTTTCGACTATCTAATAGTCCGACTATCTAGTAGTCATTATCAAACATTTAGTTTGATAATGACTACTAGATAGTCGAAACTATAGTTACAAATTTAGTGCAAAATACAGTGGTTGAACAAAGTAAAAAGTGTTTTATTTACAAGTGTATTTAAGATGTACTACAAATCGAACGCCTACACACAAAAACTTTTATTTAATTATCAACTACAAAACTTAGAGTGTAGACTTCGGAGATCAGAGTGATTAGTTAAGCGTCTACAATCCAAAGTCTAGGGTTCAAGAATCTATAAATTAGAGTCTATAAGCTAGTCAAAGGAAAAACCGCTTAGAGTGTACACTTTTGAAATGGTCAAGCGTCTAGAATCAGAGTGTATAGAGTGTATAGACTAAATCAACTAGTGTATAGACTATAGTTTTTTTAAGTCTCAGATTGCTAGATATTAAAGTCCTTAAACTAATCTAAAAGAAAACCGCTTAAAGTGTAAACTTTTAGGATAGTCAAGCGTCTAGAATCATAAGTCTAGAGTGTATAGACTACAGAAACTAGTGTATAGACTAAAGATTGGAGTCTCTTATTATCCATTCCATTTTAAATTGTGTAGGGTCTAAAATCTAGATTCTAGATCTACCGCTAAGTATTTAGAGCTCCTAGAGTACATAGCTCTAGATATTAGGATCTAGATACTGGAGTCTGGCCTGACACAAACTTAAAGCCTAAGTCGACTGCCTAAGTCCAAAGTGCCTAAAGTTTGGAGTCTCTTATTATCCATTCCATTCACAATTGTGTAGGGTCCAAAAATTCTAGATTCTAGATCTACCGTATTATGTTTAGTCAAAAATTTAGAGCTCCTAGAGTACATAGCTCTAGATATTACATTTTATAGAGCCTTTAGTACTAGATTAGAGTCTAGAGACGAGTCTACAGACTATAATCTATACTCTATTTTAGTGTCTAGTTCGCTTTCATAACGCCTAGATTCAGAGTTTTGGCTGTAGTGTAGAGAATTTCGGGTTCAACGACTAAAATCTAAAATTTAGAGTTTATAATCCAAGAAATTACTAAAATTCAGTGCCTAGTCTTCATTCTAGCGTTTTGTCTCTATTTTAGAATAGATTTTAAACTGAGTGCAGAATCTTGTTTCTAGATCTTATCTACAAAATTTAGAGTGTGGAGCGCCTAAAACGCAAAGCTTAGTCTAGAGATTAGAGTTTATAGTGTCTTCATTTTAGCGTTTTGTTTTCATTTTTTCTCCTTTCATTTTTATTGGCTAGTTGGTTTAAAGAAAATTTGATCTAAAGTTTAAAGTCTCTTATTATCCATTCCATTTACAACTGTGTAGGGTCCCAAATCTAGATTCTAGATCTACCGCCTTATGTTTAGTCAAGAGTTTAGGGCTCCTAGAGTGCATACCTGTAGGTTTCAGAATCTAGATCAACCGCCTAATGTATAAAATCTAGTCTAGATTAACCGCCTAATCTATAAAATTTAGAGTTTATAGCGCCTGAATACAAAGCTTAGTCTAGAGATTACAGTTTAGGCTGTCTTAATTCTAGCGTATTATTTCTATTCTAGTATAGAATTACAACGTGAAGGTCCAGGATCTGGATTCTAGATCAACCTACTGGTATATAAAATCTAGACTTTAAATCGCCTAAAATGCAAAGCTTAGTCTAGATATTAGAGTTTACTGTATCTTCTTTCTAGCGTTTTGTCTGTATTTTAGTATAGAATATAAACTATCTATGCTCCAAAACCTAAAGCCCAGACCAACTGCCTCATGTATAAATCTAAAATTTACAGCACAGACCAAGCTTTACAGTTTAGACTGTCTTCATTCTAGCGTTTTGTCTCCATTCTAGTATAACATTTTAACGCGAAGGGGCTAGAATCTTGATTCTAGATTAACCTCCTGATGTATAGAATCTACATTTTAGAGCGCCTAAAATGCAAAGCTTAGTCTATATATTACAGTTTAGGCTCAACAACAGCGTTTTGTCTCCATTTAAGTGTAAAATTTAAACTGCATAGGTTCCAAAGTTTAGATTAGTGGTCTCCAAACTACGGCCCGCGGGCCAAATCCGGCCCGCGACTTGCATGAATCCGGCCCGCGATTGTTTGTAATTTTTTTTGTAAATGTCATATTTTGAAATATTGTAACAATTGTTCCTTAAATTTTTCATAATTTTATAAAATTAATCGGATCTTGGCCGACTTTATTATGTAGAATTGTATTTGTGGCCCGCGAAGAAGATAGTTTGGAGACCCAGGGTCTAGATCAACCAACTGATGTATAAACTCTAGAGTTTAGAGCGCCTACAATTCAAAGCTTAGTTTAGATGTATAAAATCTAGAGTTTAGAGCACCCAAAATTCAAAGCTTGGTCTAGAGATTTTTTTTAATAAATTGAAGTCATTTATTTCTATTAATATTTATGACTTATAAACCTGAATAATAGTTTTTGTTTTTAATTTTGTGAAGTCAAGAAATTCAATACTTCTTTACTGCATAATTTGTAGTAATCTTTGAGGGTTTGTAAGTTTATTTCCAATTGATTGAATTTGTTGTTTCTTAAAAGAAAACAAAGCAATTTATTTCGTAACCATTTCCGTCCATTCATTCAATTATTTGTAGATATTGATTTTATGTTTTTTTTTTAATTTCATTCACTTTGAGCTTTTGTAACTTTATGTCGAATCAATTGATTTACATTTTTCTTAAACAAAAACAATGTTATAATGCATTTCATAAACATTTCTGTTAATTATCTAATGTTGAATAGATCTTTATATGTCTTTTAATTAAATATTTAGCAATTACATTTCAGGTGTCAATTTTGTAAATCTTTATTAGCTTTTGCATATTTGTCAACTTTATACTTGCATACATATCCTTTTGTTTTCTTATTAAATTTACTGATTTTTCCAATTATTGGTAATTCAGTGAATTAGTAATTCTAGACTGGATTACCTAATTTTCCTGCAAATCATGATACGTTGTTTTTCGGGTAAAAGTTATAAAATACATGGAATATTAATAGCATTTATTGATTTACCCAGAACGAGGGTTTCCACTCCCAGGCAAAGCATGAAGTAAAATTACGAGTTTAGAAAAGCCTGAAAATTTGGTTTGGTCGCTCCGCGAAGCAGAGCGACCAAACCAAATTTTTAGGCTTTTCTAAACTCGAAATTTTACTTCATGCGCCACGCGTGTAAAACACTGGTTTAAAGTAAAGTTCAAAAACACATAAGTAGTATATCTTTAAAAAATAATACGGAATCAAATATTTCATTTGTTATCAACGAGTTCTATTGTTAACAATAAATGTTTGCTTTTTGTTGTTGTTTCACTTATAGAGCAAATACACTAGTATACGTTTTGACGCAACTTTCTGTTGCGTAATTTTTAAATAGCAAACTGTGTCTACAAACAATGAATTGTCAATTAAAATTTAAAGATCGATTTAACCCTATCGGCCCTGATTCTGTCATTTGCCAACACTAACATTTACTAAACATACTGGAAATTTTTCATTTAAATATACATACATGTATGCATGAGCTGTAACTTTTCCGATAATCGTTTTTTTTTTTTTAATAGTTTAATTTAAAGTCCTAAACGAGTGTTTTCCACTCCTATATTAAGCATGAAGTAAAATTTCGAGTTTAGAAAAGCCTGAAAATTTGGTTTGGTCGTGTAGCGCGTCGCGCTACGCGACCAAACCAAATTTTCAGGTTTTTGTAAACTCGAAATTTTACTTCATGCGCCACGCGCATAAAACATTTTAGGTGAAGTTCAAAATATTTTACCAAAGCAGTATGTTAAAAGCGTGTATTCTGAACATCGCATCACATCAGTGTTTAGTACGCGTGGCGCATGAAGTAAAATTTCGAGTTTAGAAAAGCCTGAAAATTTGGTTTGGTCGCTTCGCGCTTCGCGCTACGCGACCAAACCAAATTTTCAGGCTTTTCTAAACTCGAAATTTTACTTCATGCTTAATCTGGGAGTGGAAAACACTCGTTTGAAAGCTCAATTTAAAATATTTGTAAAAACAACGAATATCTGAAGATTTTCAGCGTATACAGTATTTTGAGATATGTATACTTAAAAGAAAAGCTCTCGGTATATTTGAAATAGTAATAAATAATATACAATGTCTAGAACATTTTTTTAGCACCAGAAAAATTCCATGGCTTAAATGGTTAAGTAACTTGAAACTGACATATATGTTGTAACAAATCAATTAAAATAAGATTTTAAATATTTTATTGTATAATTTAATATCCAGAGGTGTATTAGCACAGAAAGTAGTTGTTTTAATAAATATGTATTGTCTTAAGTTGTCTTATTAATTAAGACACATTGTTTATATTCTACACGAAACCATTTTCGTAATTTTATATATGACATATTTTTGTTTGCAAATGCTACTTGCTATTTAAAAATTGCGCAACAAAAAATGGCTGCTCACAGGCCACATGACTGTTAAAGAGCATCTAAGGAAAATCGGGCTATACAACGGCGACACCAACTGTCGCCTCTGTAATACGGCACCGGAAACAGCTATACACGTTCTGTGCAGGTGCAATGCGCTGGAGAGCAAAAGACGGCTCATATTTGGGAACAGACAAATGGAACCAAATGATTTCCACGAGCAACCTCTGAAGGACCTGCACAAGCTAGTGCAGGGCATCGAGTTCGGAATAGTTGCGTGAGTGTAATAATATTGGGGCAGTACAATAAGTCACCTAGGCTGCAGTGCATCCGGATCCGAAAGGAAGACGGCCCCCACAGGAGAAAAAAAAAATGGCAGTTAAACAAGTGTAGGGATGTTTACACTTCTACATTTTCAGATTATAAAGCCTAGTACCATTTATTATTGTAGATATTATTAAAATGTGTGAGATTGTGGAACATTAATCAAAGTGAACAAATACAAAATCATCTCAATCGATTACAGTTATTTTATGATTTAATGTGATTGTTAATATAATTAAAACTCAAGTTGTTTTTCTGTTAATATCAAAAGCACTTAATTGCGAAACGTTGTAACATTTACGAGCCATGAAGTGTGCAATCTGCGGCGCAAACAGTTGATTCTAAAGCCGTTAATCCGTCCAAATCGGCACTTATTGAAAGCACTAATATTAGTAATTAAGCCCGGAAAACGTCTGCGCTGATTTAATGCTCGGTTTGCGGCGCACCGATATTATTGCCTCCTTTACTACATGCATAATTTCAACAATATCACGAAATATCAAATATTAAAGTACACTTCTGTGCAATAAAATTAAGCACAAGTCTCCGAACTATTTTTCACAATATTCTAGTTTATAATTCGGGCCTGTTTTAATCAGGGATGCAAACCGGTCCACGAACCGGTACTTTTTTCCGAACCGGTCCGGACCGAAATTAATCACGATGAGAATCCGTACCGGTTCGCGGACCGCACCGTTTTATAAATACTCGGACCGGTACAAATTTTGTACCGATCCGTTTCTACATTGCTCGGACCGGTTTTGTACCGGTACAAACGCTGCGAACCGGTCCGAGCAATGCCAATGCCAATATTTAATTGGTGAGAAAATTAAATAATAAAATTAACGCAAGAGATTTGGGCGGGATAAATAAGTTCATAAATTTAATATTATTGAAAGAATTAGAACAGATAATGCTTATTAACTGGTGTTTAATTTGTTCTGTAATAGAGTTACGAATTGCACTGGCTTCTCGATGAATTTCTTGTAAAATGTTTTCCCTATTAATCTTTGTACGAAATTGATTGATTTAGAGGATTTAAAATTTGCTGCATGCCACTATCCTTAAAAAAAGACAATGAGCGACCATTTTCAGTAACCAATTTCCCACATGCATTTATTAAGGTCTCCTTATCTGAAATAAATTGTATTTTAAATTTATTTTTTATCGAAAATATTAACTGATTACACTCACTGTTTATTTCTACTAATGTATTCGATATACCAGAGATTGATTCGTCAGCTGAGTCGTTCGCCAAAGAACCTATTGAAAATCTCTTATGTTTCATCCTCTCGAAATGTATCATATTTGCTTTTTCTTTATGATGTCGTATTATGTGCTTTTCCAAATTTGATGTATGTTTTCCCTAAAATTATTATATACTATTAAAGGGAGATTCCCAATGCTCTGACCAAAACAAAAATTAAAATTTTTAAAATATATTGCGTGCAATACAGCGTGTAAACGAACTACTGTACAGGCTCTCTACCACATAAGCGGCAGCGTTTAAATAAACAATACCTGCATTTGAAATTACCATACCTTTAGTAGATAGCTCACAAATAATTATTAAAAATAATTAATAATAATAGGCCACATGTTTGTGGTATCTGGTATACGCGCACATTGCGTATTTTAAGAGAGATTCCACATAGACTGGTAGTTTTTAAACGATTTGGATATCGAATTACACCATCCAAAGAAAAGTGGGTCAGATTGTGAAGAATTATGTGTATGTTATCGTTTTCATAAGTACCCATTGCTGACTAAATTCCGAATATTTTCTAAACGTGTTAATGAAATTCAATATTTTTCCTTATTAGGTTCACACTTCACTTTATCTCCACTCTTATTGAAATGTTTAGATAAGAGCGGCGAGGGTGGATGATTTTTAAACATAAAAATAGTTTTCTGTTTAGTCTATGGTGAAACTTATTCCATGAAACATCTACATTTTGTAACATGGCGCGATATGTTTATTCAAACATTGAATTGGCAGACATGTTTCTTATTTACGGTGAAACTCGGTGTAATTCCGCGGAAGCTGTAAGAATTTATCAAGAGCGATTTCCTGAACGACACTTACCACCGCCAAACCGATTTAGAAATTTATTACAAAGAGCACGCGACACTGGAAGTTTGCAGCCCGTCGCCGGAGCCGTCGGAGGTGGTGACCGCCCAATGCGATATTTGCGAGCGGAAGATGAAATTTTGAATCTGTTGGAAGCGGATCCTGGTTTAAGTACCCGTATTATCGCCGCTCAGCAAAATTTATCGCACACATTTGTCAGCAGTGTTATACGAGACAATAATTTTTATCCGTATCACTACCAGCGTGTACAACATCTTCAACCCCATGATTTTCCCAAAAGAATTGCATTTTGTCAATGGATTTTGGCACAAAATGTTCAAAATCCTAACTTTACCAAAGACATTTTAGTGACCGACGAATCGTGCTTTACGCGTAATGGAAGTTGTAATTTCCATAATATGCATGTTTATGCAATAGAAAATCCTCGTGTTACGCGTAGAACTCATTTCCAGCATCGCTTCTCCCTTAATATCTGGGCAGGTATTTTAAATGATCAATTAATTGGGCCATTCATGTTCCCATTTAATTTGAATGGAGAACGATATTTACGATTTTTGCAAGATGACCTTTTAGATCTTCTAGAAAATGTACCCTTAGCGGTTCTTAGAAGAATGTGGTATTTGCAAGATGGTGCGCCAGCTCACTATGGAAGGCGCGTTAGAAGATATTTGGATGATGAGTTTCCAGGACGTTGGGTTGGTCGTGGAGGCCCTGTACCATGGCCTCCAAGAAGTCCGGATTTAAACCCCTTAGATTTTTTTCTTTAGGGATACTTTAAAAGTGAAGTCTACACTACGGAAATTGACAATGCTGAAATGCCGATACAACGAGTAAACACCGCGGCTAATACCATTCGTGAAAAACCTCGTGAAATGTTTGCTACTGTTCGTGCAAATTGGATACGTAGAGCCCAAATGTGCATTGAGTGTGGCAGACGTCAATTTGAACACTTATAGTGATTTTTTTTATACGTGACCCAGTTTCATCTAGTAATTCTAGACAGTGTGTGTGTGTAGTGCGTGCTAAGTGATTTATACGTCTCGCAGTAGTAACAGTAAATAAACAATACCACAAATGAGTAACCTAGTTTCATCTAGTCATTCGAGACAGCGTGCGTGCGAAGTGATTTATGCGCCTCGCAGTAGTAAAAGTAAATAAAAAATACAATAACTTACGCATCCACGAAAAATATCATGAACACAGGTAACCAGAAGTTCTCAAAAAGTAAAAAATGCATGAAAAATGATGAAAAATCCAATATTTTTTTCCGATTTTATTTTTGCTGCAATTGGTGTCAAAATATTTTGTGTATACGCCCTAGTTCGATTACACGCTGTATAATTTAATATAATCGTATTAGCACAACGTTAGTTTATTCCCAAATAGTACACTGCGGTAAACGTTCGTAGTACGGGTGAACAAGACCACCACCTTAACATTTTCAAATAATGTTTATAATTTAGATTTTTTACACTTACCGTTAAAGAGCTTCGACAATCAGGAATTTTGCAGTGTGATTTATTTGTTGTAGCATCGAAATAAAAGTTATTTCCTACCATTTCGTTTCCTTTTTTCAGCACTCATTTTAAAAATGTCACTAAGGCACCTTAACTTTCGAGAATCGAGAGATAAATAAACTTCGCGCAAGCTTATCATGACGCTCTTTCTCGATACGAGTTTTGTTTATTGTAAAAACAGAAAATAGTGAAATATCATGCCTTATTTATATAGTTTTGTGAGTAAATGGATTTTTGTCTGGCACTCAAATTTATTGCTTTTGCAACACATGCATTTACGTGTTATACAAACGTATTTGTATAAAGTAATTATAAAGACCTAAACGATTTTAAAAATTAAAATAGTTAGCATTTAGAGAAATTCCTTTTCAAGGGCGTATGTAAAAAGTAAACATACATTCGTATTGTATTACACAGATATAAAAACAAACAATAAATTAATATTTATTTGGATAGATGAGGCTGTTACTTGGTGAAATTCCATAATATGTAGGAAATAAAACACGATCGTTTGAGAATTTTCACAGTTTTTAATGTCGAACACTGCGACAATTGTTTCGCCACACAGTGGCTTCATCAGGCAGATGAGTAACAATTGTCGCAGTGTTCGACATTAAAAACTGAAAATTCTCAAACGATCGTGTTTTATTTCCTACATAATATTTATTTGTTTATTAATACAGACCCCCCCTCCGATTAATTATCTGGATCCACTTCGATTTTTAATGAGTACTTATCAGTGTTTGTTATAAAATGTCTCATTTTTATTTAATTTAATTAATTTCCAAGACAAGGACATAAAATGTATTCAATAAATTTACAATACATGACGAGGACAACATGCACCCCCTCCCCCTCTGCATGAAAAAATTGATACTTAATGTTTAAACCGTTTAAAGTTTTATTTTTAATAAATTTTCTCAATTTTGTGATTTTTTAATTTTGAAGTTTCAAGTTTTTTAAATTAATTTTTCATTTAATATTTTAAAATGTATTTAAAATAATAAAAATTGTATAAATCTTCATAATTATGATATTAATGCCCGGTATTATAACACGTTTTATTCCCTATATAAAATTGACTTTAGGAATAAATTAATTTATTCCAAAGATTTCGGTATTATAAACACAAAATACCTTTATTTGGCTAATAAACGTCCCCAGTAAATTATTTCTTTGTTTTTCTACCAAGTAAATTTTATTCTCTAAATAATTTGACAGTTAAAAGTCAAAAGTGTATTATATTATTATAATTACGTTAGATTCTACTACTTGTGTTTATTAATTTGAATACGGTTATCATGTCTACCATATCATCCGTGTCAGATTTAAGTTCGCTCATAATATCTTCCCTGACAGTGATTAATTCGAACCACAAGACACAAGGTGTCGAAGACCTAAAGTTTTTCAAATCAGACATAACCAGAGATTTTTGTACATGTTTCAAACGAGTGTTTTCCACTCCCAGACTAAGCATGAAGTAAAATTTCGAGTTTAGAAAAGCCTGAAAATTTGGATTGGCCGCGTAGCGAAGCGGAGCGGCCAATCCAAATTAGGCTTTTCTAAACTCGAAATTTTACTTCATGCGCCACGCGTATTTAACACTGAAAACACTGAAATATTGTAAACAAGTGAGCTTCACTTGAAATCAGTGTCTTGTACGCGTGGCGCATGAAGTAAAATTTCGAGTTTAGAAAAGCCTGAAAATTTGGTTTGGTCGCTCCGCGCTTCGCGCTACGCGACCAACCCAAATTTTCAGGCTTTTCTAAACTCGAAATTTTACTTCATGCTTAGCCTGGGAGTGGAAAACACTCGTTTAAGTCTATTATAATTTCTAATAAGCTTTCTTTTTTTGTTCTGTGTAATTCTGTCCTATTCCACGGTTATTCTCCATAATTATAATTTATTTGTAGCAAGTATTAATTTAAATCAATTTTGAATAAAACCCGCACATTCAACAGTTGAAACCCGTTTTTGATGTCCAGAATTAAAAAGTTTTAATTATAGCCAGCGGATATTAAAATAATATGTAATTAATAGCGGAAAGAGAGTTTTGCAATGCAATTATTTAATAGAGCGGGCGTTCCACGAAAAGTTATCCCCCGGAATGCACCGGTACTCCGAGTGCCTTGCCGCCTCCGGTTTCGGCTGTCGGCTAATTGCCAGTGCGCGCAACTTAAATAAAACAATAGTTAGTTAACTCCGAAAGGGATATTAACTAATTATTACCCGACGAAATCAACGTGTATCGCCGGATAAGGCCAGTGAGGTCGTAATTCTCGTTACGTTGCGGGTCAGATTCGCGCAAACTTATGTTAATTAGTGAATAAACCGCGTTATTATTAGTGCCATCGGGTGAAATCTTGAAAGCGCTGTATGTACACCAGCAGCCCTGGTTTTCTGGGTGCGGAGCCCGTCGACCGCATCCCAGTTAAATTGGATTAGGCTTTAGTCTGGCTGCGCTGTTTTAAGCGCCGAAACATTGGCTCGTGTCTCCGGAACCCTTTCCGCAGTATCTAAATTATGGATCGGAAACTCGATGAAATTGCCTGATTGAATTAAATTATTTTTCTACTTTGATAATCTAAAATGTGGTTGTTTCGTTATTTTATGAAATTATACTTCATTCAATATTATAGAAAAAATCATTACTTGTAGAAATTTCCAATACTTGGTTTTTAGAATACTTCAAAACATTAATGCCTGTTTGCACTCTACCCGATTAAAATCAACGATTACTACACCAATGGTTAGATTAAGTTAGCTATTGATAAAATTGTACATTTAGCAAAATAAAAATTATTGTGAAAAAAGTGTTAGTGTTTTCATTCCAAGATATTTGTTAGTAATTCGACTGGTTTTAAAGTTATACAAAATTTTTTTTGCAACAAAATTAAAGTCAGAAAATGTTTATCTAAATGTAAATATCAGATTTTATTAAAACTTGAATTTATTTATTGTTGATTTCCTAACAAATGATCTGAAATAATATTTAAAAAAATGGTGATGTGTCCATCATAGTACTTTCCCCCGTAAATTGCGTATTAAATCACTTTTAAAATATTTGTAGCATTATTATTTTCAAAATGTCTTCAACTTTTTAATAACTACAACTTTTATTTGAAACATTTTTCAATTGGATCAACACATACTGACATAAACCAATGACTAGATAAAAAAAACACTATTTATTGAATATCTCAAAAACTAAGAGTGCTATGACAAAAAGTGAATCTACAAAAAATCTTTAGTTTTTCATTTCCTACAACTTTTTTTTGAAACATTTTTCAATTGTATCCACACATTCACTGTCACACCAATAACTAGATATAACACACAACTTTTGAAATATCCTCAAAAACTAAGAGTGCTATGACAAAAAGTAAGTGAACAATACATCTTCATTTTGTTATTATCTACAACTTTTATTTGAAAGAATTTTTTGTTTGATGAACATTTATTGAAAAATTCTGAAAAAACTGAAAAACGCTAAGAGTAAAGTACCACTTCCGGTTTTCCGATTTTCACCAGTTCTTCCGATTGTAACAAAAAGCTTAAGTTTCCAGTTTCATCTCGATATCTTTAGCGGTTTTTGCGGTACAGCGCACACAGACACACACACAGCCACACAGACAGACATTTTTCAAAAATGGTCTTATTCGACTCAGGGGACCTCAAAACGGATATTTCCGCTAAAATTTTTGATTCAAAAATTTTCACGAAAACAATACTTTCCCTTTGTATTACATACGGGGGAAAGTAAAAACGGGTACATTTTTTCATAACGGTCAATATAAACAGTATTGATAAAAGACAAAATTAAAATACGTTACGTAGAATTGATTGTGCATTTTATTTAACTTTTTTCTATTTCTTTGGAATTTTGAAAATCGATTGATATTAAGTTTTACTAAACTAATGTTGCAAAAAGAAAAACAAAAAACGATTTACTCAAAACAAAAGGAGCCGCTTTTGTTTTAGGTAAATCGTGTCTTTTTTCGACAATATATAACTAAAAAAAATGTTAATACATTTCTAAATTTACTGGTTTTTACTTTCCCCTGTATGTAATACAAAGGGAAAGTATTGTTTTCGTGAAAATTTTCGAATCAAAAATTTTAGCGGAAATATCCGTTTTGAGGTCCCCTGAGTCGAATAAGACCATTTTTGAAAAATGTCTGTCTGTCTGTCTGTCTGTGTGCGCTGTACCGCAAAAACCGCTAAAGATATCGAGATGAAACTTGAAACTTAAGCTTTTTGTTACAATCGGAAGAACTGAAAAGCTTTTGGTGAAAATCGGAAAACCGGAAGTGGTACTTTACTCCTAGCGTTTTTCAGTTTTTTCAGATTTTTTCAATAAATGTTCATCAAACAAAAAATTCTTTCAAATAAAAGTTGTAGATAATAACAAAATGAAGATGTATTGTTCACTTACTTTTTGTCATAGCACTCTTAGTTTTTGAGATATTCAATAAATAGTGTTTTTTATCTAGTCATTGGTTTGTGTCAGTATGTGTTGATCTAATTGAAAAATGTTTCAAATAAAAGGTGTAGTTATCAAAAAGTTGAAGACATTTTGGAAATAATAATGCTACAAATATTTTAAAAGTGATTTAATACGCAATTTACGGGGGAAAGTACTATGATGGACACATCACCATTTTTATGTATTGATATTATGAAAGCTAGAATCTTATTTTTTCTTGAATTAATTTCTCATCTGGCACTTGGTGAAACATATTACACTATGTAAAGTTAATTAAAGGAAAGGCACTTGGTATTGTTTCACAATTAAATCTTTAGAAATTGTTAGTGCCAGTATAGCAAAACTCATCGTCATGTACAGAAGAAATTTGATCAAATTTGCAAAGTCAAATAACCACATTTGGTTCATTCGAACGTGTCATATATACTTAGGAAATAATTTTTTCTGTACATTCCTTTGAAAATGGTCTAACAAACCGAAACTAGTCGGAATAAAGATTTAATTGTGAAACAATACCAAGTGCCTTTCCTTTAATTAACTTTACATAGAATCTTATATAATTTATCTTTTTTAAAATATGTTTCATGTAAGCTAGGTTCTGACATACGGGGAATTTTTCTTTTACCTATACACATCCCGATGTATACGCGGAAATTTTCAGGCATATTTTTATAAGCGTTCAATTTGAACTTTCTAACTAGTGTTTGAACTCCTTAGAAAAGCTTGAACATTTGAACTGGTCGCTTAACCAAAGAGTGCAAACACATTATTTTTTTTTTTATTGGTCATGGTATTTTGGACCATTAGCCATCAATCTATTTATACAGGGTGTCCCGTTAATGTGGGGAAATTGTTTAACCATAGATTTCTCGGATAATAATATGATGATTGAAGTTCGAAAAAATATTATTAATTTTATTTGTAACGATTGAGCGCTATATTCGATTTGAATAAAATTTATTATGGTTGATTATCATGTAAATATAACATTTAAGTTATTATGGACATCATTAATTAACAAGAAGTATGAAAAACAGTAGTACCACAACATAAATATAAAAATATGTTTTTACTGGCGCACCTTATAAAAATTTAAAAAATATAACTTCAAAGATTAGTTCATTTGAAAGCTTTTTTGTCTCTTAATTATGTTTGATATCTTGTACGATTTTGCCACAAATCTATAAAATATGAATATGGTATCCTCAATTTCCTTGGGAAAATCCTAATACAAGTAACATACAGAGATTTTTATTAGGTAAACATATGTATAAGCTGTAAATTTTCCAAGATTCGTTGTTTTTTTAAAGAATTCAATTTGAAGCTTTAAGCGAGTGTTTTCCACTTCCAGACTAAGCATGAAGTAAAATTTCGAGTATCGAAAAGCCCCGTGAATATTTTCTGGGCTTTTCTAAGCTCGAAATTTTACTTCATGCGCCACGCGTATAAAACACAGATTTCAAGTGAAGTTTGAATATACATAAATTTCACAATATTTTACGCGTGGCGCACAAAGTAAAATTTTGAGTTTAGAAAGCCCAGAAAATTTGTCTCGGGTCGCTGCGCGACCCTCGACAAATTTTCACGGGGCTTTTCTAAACTCGAAATTTTACTTCATGCTTAGTCTGGGAGTGGGGAACACTCGTTTAAAGCTTTAAATTCAACTTAAAAAAAATAAGGAATATCTAAAGACTTACAGAAAACAGGTTGAATTTGGAATACGTATACTTAAAAAAAAACTCCATGTATCTGTTTGCTCCGGAGAAATAGGAATAATTATAAACCATAATGATGATAACAATTAATTCTCAAAAAACACTCGTTAATTAATATTATATACAATTGACGTTTGTTAAACAATAGCGGCGACAACGAAAAGACATGTATTTTTAATCACTCGAAAAACTAGATTTGTTATTACTAAATAATAAAAAAAAAATTATCTGCATTTTATTTTTTGTGGCAAAACCGTACAAGATGTCAAACATTATTAAGAGACAAAACAAAGCTTTTAAATGAACTAATCTTTCAAGATGTATTTTTAAATTTTTATAAGGTGCGCCAATAAATACATATTTTAGTTTTTATGTTGTGGTACTATTGTTTTTTATACTTCTAGACAATCAATGATGACCATAATAACTGAAATGGTGTGTTATATTATGATAATGAACCATAAATTTTAGTCGGATCGAATATAGCGTTCAATTGTTATAAATAAAATAAATAATATATTTTTGAACTTTGAAGACTAATTCCGACTTAACCGTAAACTTTGGGATATAGATAAATTATGTTAAATCATCATATTTTGATCCCAGGAATCTATGGTTAAGCCATTTTCCCACATTAACGAGACACCCTGTACATATACAGGGTGTCCCCGAATGGTCTGTACAACGCTCTAACTAAACTTATCTCTACCCAAAAGTGGTTCCCAAGCCATCTACGAGGCCTCAAAGATATTATTTTTTTCATTATTTTTCAAATATTTTTATTTTGGACTTTTGGACTGAAAACCTAATTTGGCATATTTAATTACATTGATACCATGCACTTTTTGCGATATGTCTCTTTATCCTACGTTTAAAGTAAGTGGTAAAACTGGGACCATCGACTTCTTAAGATACCTAAATATTTTTATTCAACAGGTCAAATCATAAGGAATATTTTTTTTTTGCAAGATCATTCAATTTTACGTATTTTTTGTCTCTTATAAAATTTTGCTGTTTTTCCCACAAAAAAATATTTTTATTTGTCAAAAAAAGTAATAAAATTATGAACAATATTTTGCTTCTCAAAACAATTAACAAAGTAAAAATAAAGATAGGTACCTAGCAATAAACACAAATTTATTAGTTTCACAACAAATGTTCAAACTGATTGCCATTTTCAGCAATACAACAATTTACACGTCGCAAAAAATTAAAATGGACACGTTGTAAAACACCAACATTGTTTTTAACTGTTTGAAACGCATTCTGTATTCGCGCCCATAATTCGTCGTGCGTATTTATGGGCTTACCATAAACGATAGATTTAATAGTTCCCCACAAAAAAAAGTCCATTGGGGTGATATCCGGGGAACGTGAAGGCCAAGGCACTGGTGCGTCATTGCCTCTCCCAATCCATTTACCGGGATACTTTTGGTTTAAAAAAGTACGCACTGGTAAAGTGAAATGAGGGGGAGCCCCATCATGCATAAACCACATACAGAGCTGGGCAGGATTCGAATCATTCAGGATTCGATTCCCGGATTCGAATCCTTTTAGAGGATTCAACAGAGGTATTCGAATACTTTAGTGAAAACGGATTCGTGATCCGGATTCGTTACATTTTTTAAAAAGGATTCGTATTCGAATCCAGACGTAGATGATTCGAATCCTTATAAAAGGATTCGAATTCTTATAAAAGGATTCGAATCCTTATAAATGGATTCGAATTCTTATAAAAGGATTCGACTAAAAGCATTCGAATCCTCATACACGGATTCAAATCCTCCTAAATAATTCGAATCATCGCTATTCAGGCTGGGATTCGAATTCGATTAATTCAAATAGTTAAATATTCTAATATGAATATTTAAATCACTAAATTATTCATATTTGAATATAAATATTGACATTTTCGAATAATTCAAATTTTTGTGAATGGATATTTGGTTACTTAACCATGAAAAATATCCAACGTTAATAGTACATTTTTAACTTCACTTGAAATCAGTGTTCTATACGTGTGGCGCATGAAGTAAAATTTCGAGTTTAGAAAAGCCCCGTGAAAATTTGTCTCGGGTCGCTGCGCGACCCTCGACAAATTTTCTACGCGGGGCTTTTCTAAACTCGAAATTTTACTTCATGCTTAGTCTGGGAGTGGACAACACTGGTTCTTAGAAGTTTCAAATTGAAGGATCACTCTAGATTACTAAGTTTATTACCAATTTACAAAGGCTACAGCTCGAAGGACCAACCATGGTCTTCGGAGACCGAAGGACTGCAGGGAATCGAAGTTTTTTTACAAGAAAACAACGAATATCTGAAGGTTTACAGCATGGATAGGAAAGAAAACATATAATTTTAAAAAAATATCGAAGTTGGGTTGGTTTTCAGTGCATTTTTAACTTTACTTTAAATCAGTGTTTTATACTCGTGGCGCATGAAGTAAAATTTTGAGTTTAGAAAAAACCCCGCGAAAATTTGTCTCGGGTCGCTGCGCGACCCGAGACAAATTTTCTACGCGGGGCTTTTCTAAACTCGAAATTTTACTTCATGCTTAGTCTGGGAGTGGACAATACTCGTTTGAATTTTAAATTTAACTTTTTTATAAAATCGACGTATGTAATATAATAAATCATTCATTGAAATCATAGAAAAATATTCAAAATTTTATTTAAATTAACTTTTAGAGTTAACTTTATAATTTGGTCGGCTCTTAATGGGTGAATATTCTATTCCTAAAAAAAACCGTTTTTATTTAATATTAAAGTTGCATTTAATACAATAACAAACTGTGAATAAATCGACATAAATCTAGAAATATCGAAAATCTCGACATGTAGAAAATCTTGACGGTCCACTCCCAGACTAAGCATGAAGTAAAATTTCGAGTTTAGAAAAGCCCCGCGTAGAAAATTTGTCGAGGGTCGCGCAGCGACCCGAGACAAATTTTCACGGGGCTTTTCTAAACTCGAAATTTTACTTCATGCGCCACGCGTATAAAACACTGATTTAAAGTGAAGTTAAGAACGCACTGAAAATCAACCCAACTTCGAAATTTTTTACAAAATTGGATGTTTTCTTTCCTATCCATGCTGTAAACCTTAAGATATTCGTTGTTTTCTTGTAAATAAACTTCGATTCCCTGTAGTCCTTCGGTCTCCGAAGACCATGATTGGTCCTTCGAGCTGTAGCCTTTGTAAAATGGTAATAAACTTAGTAATCTAGAGTGATCCTTTAATTTGAAACTTCTAAGAACGAGTGTTGTCCACTCCCAGACTAAGCATGAAGTAAAATTTCGAGTTTAGAAAAGCCCCGCGTAGAAAATTTGTCGAGGGTCGCGCAGCGACCCGAGACAAATTTTCACGGGGCTTTTCTAAACTCGAAATTTTACTTCATGCGCCACGCGTATAGAACACATATTTAAAATGAAGTTCAATAACACATATATCATCATTAATTAATATCATTATATAATCAGATATTTAGTCGGTAAATGTACATTTTTGTTAATAGAAACTGATGGAATAAAATATTACTGGTTGCAAATAATAGATTCAAATTTATTTTTAAAGGATTTGTATCCGTGATTCAAAAATGAGGATTCGAATCATATTTTTCACTTACGAATCCTTTATTCGAGTATTCGTGATTCGAATCATATTAGGTGATTCGGATTCGGGATTCGAATCCTGTTTTTGAGGATTCATCCCAGCTCTGACCACATATCACGCCTAAGTAAAAGCGGCACATCCTCCAGTAAGACTGGCAATTCCTGAAGATGTTGTAAGTACTGTTCTCCGTTTAAATTTTGTGGTAAAATTACTGGTCCTACGATAATATCATTTACTATACCGGCCTAAACATTTATTTTAAATTGCCGTTGGAAATGCATGATTTTAGTAGCATGTGGATTATCTTCGGAATAAACATGCTCATTTTTAAGATTTGTTATACCTCTTCGGGTAAAACACGCTTCGTCTGTAAACAAAATTGTCTTGGCGAAATTCAAATTGTCAATTTGGTTATTAACAATAAATTGGCAAAACTGAAGTCGCTTATCGTGATCCTGAGGCATTAGCTCTTGAACTTTTTGAATGTGATATGGGTATAGCAGTTGCTCTTTAAACACCTTATGCACAACATTTTTAGATACGCCTAGTTCAGCACCTAAACGCCGGGTACTTTTAGATGGATCTTCATCTATCCGTTCTAAAATCTCTTCTTCAACATCCACAGTTCGTACCACAATCCCTCGCAGAGTATTCTAAGCGGCCAGTTTCTCGAAGTCGCCTTTCTACGGAAGCAAATGTTTGATGGTTTGGTATTCGGCGATTTGGAAATCTTTCACTGTACACTCTTACACATTTGCGGCCATTACCTTCACAAAACCCAAAAACTAAAACAATATCAGTTAATTCATTAATTGAGTACATGACTGACGTTGTCACAAAATCACCGATAACTGAATTTCACAGGTGTCTCAAATTCTATTTTTGTAAATAAAGAATCAGTTTTTTTTTAGAATTTTATTTCTTTGTTGTTTTGACAAATAAAAATATTTTTTTTTGTGGGGAAAATAGCAAAATTTTATAAGAGACAAAAAATACGTAAAATTGAATGATCTTGCAGAAAAAAAGTATTCCTTATGATTTGACCTGTTGAATAATAATATTTAGGTATCTTAAGAAGTCGATGGTCCTAGTTTGACCACTTACTTTAAACGTAGGATAAAGAAACATATCGCAAAAAGTGCATGGTATCAATGTAATTAAATGTGCCAAATTAGGTTTTCTTACCTAATTCCAAAATAAAAATATTTGAAAAATAATGAATAAAAAAAAAATATCTTTGAGGCCTCGTAGATGGCTTAGGAACCACTTTAGGATAGAGATAAGTTTAGTTAAATCGTCTTATTTTGTTTGAGAGAATATGTGGTAGAGCGTTGTACAGACCATTTGGGGACACCCTGTATAACATATGTTTTTAACCAATCAATCAATTATCAATAAAGGGCAGGTGGTGGCCGAGCGGTAACGTCGCCGGGCTGTATCGCTCGGCGAGCCACAAATTCGGGTTCGATTCCCGTGCACGGGGAGACTTTATTTAAAAAATAATATCTCGTCGTGACCCTGGGTGTAGTATGAATGTGTGTGATCGTCCGAATGAATAGTTAAATACTACAAATTGTAAATTGTAATAAATTAATTGATACAAAAATATATAGATTGATGATGGCTAATGGGCAAGTTCCCAAGGCCAGGCAACAGCCAAAAAAAAAAAATTATCAATAAATAACCATTTACTTTTGAAAGAACACAAACTCATTCACACTACATGCCTGGACCCAGATGTAATAATGTATTTTTTATAAATTAATTATTCCACCGGAATTTTAATAAAAAGTAACGAGAAATCAGATATTATTCTGTTATGAACGATTTACAGTGTTAATAAAAAATAATTATGTTTTTGTAATTTGTTTTTTATATGTGGTGTCATTTATCTCAACAAATTATGATTTTATAAGAAAATGTTTCAAATAAACCAGATATATTTTAGAGGCGCAAATCGATCTGTAGTAGAAATAAGATTCTACAAGGCCTCAATGGGGGTCAACTTCATAATTTTAAATGGGAACCTCCATTTTTTATTTTTTATTCATATAGTTCACTCAAAACGAAGTTACTTTTATTTGAATTTTTTTCTAATCTCTATGGATGGCGCTGTAATGAGGAACATTTATTGTACTCATTTTTGCCTATGTTCTTGATATTTTCCATATAAGTAAGTAAAAATATTTATTAAGATGTATAAACTCATTGCAAATTAATTGTCTTTAATCAACATAAATAAAAACACGGTAATAACAGGATTTGAACGTAAACTGAAGAAGAACTAAAATTAGAACGAGAACAGCAACAGGGACGAAAATTATGTCAATAAATATTAAAAATGTAATTGTAATGCTTACGACGAGACACTCACATAAACATAATAATTGTTAAACAAAAGAAGTATTTTCTTTGTTGGTTAACTTTTTTTGTAAATGTTCCTCATTACAGCCTTATCTATAGAGATTAGAAAACAAAATGTTAAAATAAAAGTTACTTTTTTTTGAGTTAACTATACGAATAAAAAATAAAAAATGGTGATTCCCATTTAAAACTATGAAGTTGACACCCTTGGGCCCCCATGGGGGACCCGTAGGAACTTCTTTCCACTACAGATCTATTTGCTTCTCTAAAATATTGGGGGTTTATTTGCAACTTTTTATCATAAAATCATTAATTGTTGGGATATTTTAGTGTCTCGAGATAAATGACTCACCCTGTATACAACCGTCAGCTGTTGTATCTGCCCCTCTTATCCCCAACCTCCATTGATGGGCCCTGACATAAGCTCTTAATTTTTGAATACTCCTAAATATTAAACATTATTTCGTTATCTTTGATAATTTATGCATTTTTCACTTTATCATCCTGGTAATAAGTTATGTAAACAATCTAGTACGTTGATAAGCCATCTAAACGAGTTATTTCATTTAATAATAACCCTCACATGGTACATAAACCGTTTCGCGAGCGTTACCCCTAATTACACCCCGTGTTTGTGTTTTTAATGGACGTGTAAATCAAATTTTCGAAAAATTATTATCAACCCACCGCGCGCTCCAGTAATAACCACCTTGGTAGGAAATTTATGCTCGGATTTTTAATTAAAAACCTCCTCGCAATGCATACACATATAACATATGTAAAATTAAAATATTGAGTTGTACAATTTATTTCAACCTTTTTTTTTGTATACAACGTAAGATACACTAATAGCGTTTAAAAGCAACTACAATGTGTAGTTACTTAAATTTAAAGTAACTACACATTGTCGTTGCATAATCCAAATAGTTAAATCTTAACCCAGTATGTTATTTACTAAGCCAATATAATAAATATTACAATTCCCGGTTACTCTAATTTAACATAATGTATGTGTTTTTAAACATTACTTTAAATCGGTGTTTTGTACTGGTGGCGCATGAAGTAAAATTTCAAGTTTAGAAAAGCCTGAACATTTGGTTTGGTCGTTTGATTAAATCAACCAGATTGTTTAATAATTTGTATAAAGTTAAAAAACTTATCAATCCTCTTCAAATTAACAAAATTAATAAACTTGACAAAAACATAAAAGAACTAAATTATACAACATATACATTAAAAATTAAGAACCTAATACTAAACAACAAAATAAATTAAGTAAATATATCGGAGCAGAAAATGTACAAAACATATATCCCTCGATACCAGTAGCCCGAGATGGGAACAATCACCCAACGATCCCGCGGCGAAGAAGTAGGGAAGGAAAAAAGAAAAAATTCAATTTTTACAATACCATTTATTATAAATATAGTATTATTGTAATGAATGTTTGTAAATATTTGTAAATAAAGAATATTGTACTTTAAAATAAAAGAATAAGTGAACTTTATTACCTAAATGAGAAAACAAAAATATCACGATTAGTATTTCTGTAAAATTACGCCAATATCAATATTTCGTTTGAAATCGTTTGATTAAAGCAAATTGTAAAAAATTAAAAAAACTTTCTAATCCTCTTCAAATTAACATTTATTTAAAAAATTAAGTATATTTTATTATCCTCAAGAGGAAACAAAAATATCACAATTGGTTTTTTCTGTAAAATTAAGCCAATTGAAATTGATCGATTAAAAATTTCGAGTTTTGAAAAGCCTGAAAATTTGGTTTGGTCGAGTCTTTGGTGAAAATGTTATACATTAAGGTGGTCTAGAAAACACAGAAGTTTAAAAGTTTTATGTCTCAAATGTTAATTCGGTTCCAATTGCTAAAGAAGGGTCCTGTAATTTTTTTACATTTTTAAAATAATATTTAGATTCCGCTTTTACGCATTTCGTGAAATTTCACGATTTAGGTTAATTTTCAAATACTTGGCTTCTTTTCGTGAATTTCCAAGTTTTTAGTTTATTTCTAAAATCTAGAAATGTTTTAATTTCCATACATACTTAACTTTTTATTTGGCACTTTTGAGCATCGTGAGTATTCTTCACTTGTCGGACTTACGTCGGAATTGATCAATTTGGGGGGCTCCAGTCGGTCTATGTAACACAAGTCGAGATTTTTTTATGTGGTCGTTGCCATAGAAACCATTGCAGTTCTGGAGTTACAGAGGACCTATTGTATTAATATTTGAAATAACACTGATAAATATCTAGTTTTAAGCTTAAGCACGCCGATAAAACTGATCCAGGCGGAATGAGGTAATAATTACTATTATTTCGCCAGCGGCAGTGCCGGCAACCTCTGCACTGCGCATACGGATAATTGGCAGCAGGGTGGTATCTGGAGGGATTAGGGGCATCTCCTGCTAGGATACAGCAACCCTCCGGGGAGGGCCCTCTCGGATCACTCAGGTATTACCGTTCGAAGTTCGCCAGGACTTCAAACAGCCGGATTTCTCTATACATATGTGTGTGTGTGCTATGGTGTGTGTGTTTGTGTATGAGTGGGTGTGTGTGTGTATATGTGTGTGTGCTGGTGTGTGCGCCTGTATGTGCCGCAAACAAGAGACCATCAATTATGCACGACATCAAAGAGACGACAGAATGGTATCAGTTGGAAAAAAAGTTACGTGGTTATTAAGATTGAACTTTGGAGATTTGTTATGGGTTAATGATAGTGCGGTGAATGGGGGGATATTTTTCTTTCCACCGGGGCGACTGGGGTAATTGAGAAAAATGCTGCTGGATCGGAGATTTTTTTTGAATTATCGTCACCTCGTTTTACCATCAGGACTATTCATCAATTAGTCTGGGAATAACTTTTTTCTAGGTCTGGGTAGTAAGTACTCCATATTTCATAAGTTTTTAAATTAATCACACAACGATGATACATTGCAGTTGGGGATTGTAAATGAAACGACTTTATCCAACTGAAGGTACTTCGGTAAATTTCTGAATAAAAACCGGTTTACCGATAATTTACAATATCGTTGATTTAATAAATAAACGTCATTAAATATATAGAAAATTCAACTTACCCCCTCTTCAGAAAAAAGTTTTAAAGACAAAAGAAAGTGTTTTGATTAAAAAACACTTAGAACCTTTCTTCAATACTAAAGTATTGAAGAAAGGTTCTAAGTGTTTTTTAATCAAAGTATAATAATTATCTTCAAGTAACTCAATCAATCCAAAAAAAAAAGAGAAAGTGTCTGTGAATTTTTTAATAATTTTTAAAAATACAAAAGTTTTTCTATACCTACCCCTTACCAAAATTGTAATTTTTTAATAAAAATTTTTAATTTGAAAAATTTTGAAAAAAATCTCAGATATTCCCTATGACGATAGAAATAGCATAAATTATGTTTTCGTTTTATAAAAAAAGTTATTTTAATAAAATTTTTGCTATTTAAAGTCACTTGAAACACTAAGAAAATATGAAATTTCAACTTCCAGCATACACCATGAATACAATTTTTATGACAGAAAGACAATATCAATATAAATTTGAAGCTCTTCAAATTCAGGACTTATTTGTTTGTAAACAATATACATTTGTTTTTAAAATTTACGTTTTAATCAACGTTTTATTGAAAAAAGCAAATTTCTCGATTTTTTACTTTTTGCAGTTAAAGTGCTCTAATATATAATTTACTTCTCCTATTTGATTTATTCAAAGTGGAGGCGATTTAGGATTAAAAATTCTTTTATTTGAATTATAAACATTCCTTAAAACATTAAAATCAAGATTAGTATGAGCATTATATATTAATTAGGCTTTTTATTTATTGTAATCTTACTTGTTTTAGGATCTATTACCAGTTTGTTTCAAATTTTGTATTGTAAAATGGTTATCCGTAAATAAACTATATATAATTTTAGTGGATTTCTCTAATTTTTATAATTGGAAAAATCTTGTGAAAAAATATTTGTCTTAGAGAAATAAATAACTTGTATTATTTCTAGTTTTGGTAAGAGGGTCAGTAATTTTTTTTTAGATTTGTTTAAAATTGAAAAAATTGCTACAGAAATTGAAATTTACGAACAAAATTTTAATTTTTTTAAAATTCTGAAAAAATATCGGACATGCCCCATAATAATAGGAATATTATTAATTTTTCTTGTAAAAAAGTTATTTCAATAAAATGTAAGCTATTTAAAATCAATTGAAACAGTAAGAAAATATAAAATTTTAACTTTTAACATACACCATGAATACAATTTTAAGAACAGAAAAACATTATTGATATCAATTTAAAGCGTATTAAAAAGTAAATATCTCGTTTTTTTACTCTTCTCAGTTAAGGTGCTCTATTTCATAAATTACCTTTCCGATTTGATTTATTTAAACAGTAAGCGATTTTTTATTATTATTATTATTATTCTTTATTTACTGAATTCACCTTTTTTACAATTGAAATTAACAACATTAAAGCAATAAATAACATGTAGGAATAAAATATTGAATTAAATGATAAATATAAATAATTATGATCACTGGTCATTGTATGAAATTTTTCAACTTTAGGATTAAAAATGCTTTATTTTGAATTAGCAATATTTTTCTAAACATTAAAATCAATCAATTGGTATGAGATTTTTACAACAAAAGGATTTAATGACAAAATCTTATCCTTCTTTGAGATTCATAGTCAATATTTATTTCAATGTTTCCTCATTAATTTTCGCCATATTTATTGTTTAACTTTGCTAACTTCTTCGCTAAACTTATTCGTAAATAATAAGTTTAGCGAAGAAAACTCTTGATTTTTATTATTACAATGTATTACCGTTGTATGGTTAATTAAAAAAAATGGTGATGTGTCCATCATAGTACTTTCCCCCGTAAATTGCGTATTAAATCACTTTTAAAATATTTGTAGCATTATTATTTTCAAAATGTCTTCAACATTTTGATAACTACAACTTTTATTTGAAACATTTTTCAATTGGATCAACACATACTGACACAAACCAATGACTAGATAAAAAACACTATTTATTGAATATCTCAAAAACTAAGAGTGGTATGACAAAAAGTGAAGATACAAAAAATCTTTAATATTTTATTACCTACAACTTTTATTTAAAACATTTTCCAAGTGTATCAACACACACACTGACACAAATCAATGACTAGATAAAAAACACTATTTATTAAATATCTCAAAAACTAAGAGTGCTATGACAAAAAGTAAGTGAACAATACATCTTCATTTAAAGATTATCTACAACTTTTATTTGAAAGAATTTTTTGTTTGATGAACATTTATTGAAAAGATCTGAAAAAACTGAAAAACGCTAAGAGTAAAGTACCACTTCCGGTTTTCCGATTTTCACCAAAAGCTTTTCAGTTCTTCCGATTGTAACAAAAAGCTTAAGTTTCAAGTTTCATCTCGATATCTTTAGCGGTTTTTGCGGTACAGCGCACACAGCCACACACAGACCTACAGACAGACATTTTTCAAAAATGGTCTTATTCGACTCAGGGGACCTCAAAACGGATATTTCCGCTAAAATTTTTGATTCGAAAATTTTCACGAAAACAATACTTTTCCTTTGTATTATATACGGGGGAAAGTAAAAAATGTGTGGTTAGTGGGAAATGCAACTTTTTTAAATATAAAGCCAGTAATAATTAAAATTGCATTTAATCCCCAGCCAGCAAAAGTCAGAGTGCGCATTTCACAGCTATTATCATAAAATAATTACGAATTGAATTTATCACATGAATCCACGCTCACGTGCCGCGTTAAAATATTGAAATGTATTCAAATTCCTCGATGAAATTATTCAAACTCGGCACCGGATCCCCGTCTGCTGCTACACTTTCTACTATTTAGTTTTGTGTGATATATCTATTCATCAGTTGCGGTTCGTGAGAATTTTTATTGGTGGGGCTGCAAACAATAACATAAAAGGTTTTTTCTTTCAAATATACAAAATCCCGATGCGTATGCATTTTCAGGCATTTGTCGCTTTTTAAATGAGTTTAATTTGAAGTTTCGAACAAGTGTTTCCACTCCTTGATTAAGCATGAAGTAAAATTTCGAGTTTAGAAAAGCCTGAGAATTTGGATTGGCCGCGTAGCGAAGCGGAGCGGCCAATCCAAATTAGGCTTTTCTAAACTCGAAATTTTACTTCATGCGCCACGCTTAAAAACCCTGATTTACAGTGAAGTTTAAAAAGACACACAAACAACAACAATTATGGAAAACCTAATATACGTTAGAGTTATTGGGTTGCCTATAATCACTGTTTTAAACAATTTGTTCAGCGCAGAATTTGACTTACGTTTTATTCACATCTACATATTAGATTGCCAAAGCCGTATATTTTAAACTTTACGATATTTCAGTGTTTTATACGTGTGGCGCATGAAGTAAAATTTCGAGTTTAGAAAAGCCTAATTTGGATTGGCCGCTCCGCTTCGCTACGCGGCCAATCCAAATTTTCAGGCTTTTCTAAACTCGAAATTTTACTTCATGCTCAGTCTGGGAGTGGAAAACCCTCATTTAAAGATTCAAATTGAAATCTTTTAAAAAAGGAACGAATGTCGTAAAAACCTAAAAGAAAAATTCCCTGTATTTAAAAATCACATTAATGCACACACAGTTGTGATATTTGATTGTAATAAAATGTTAAGTTTATTAATGTAATTTGAAATATCTTCAACAATTTAGTTAAAATTTGAAAATTTAAACAAAAAATTAGAAAAAAAAAATTTAGCACATTTAAGATAATAAAATAATAAAAATACAAAGTTAACGTTTAAAACATGTTTTAAAAAAAATTAAGATTTAAAACATGTTCAAACCAAAACCGTTTAAAACAACGGCTGTTTTTAAACATTTTTAAAACACTGTTTTAAAACAAAGTGTTTTAAACATAACAACCCCGGTATTTTCAACTAAAGTCCCATTTTTATAAATGAAATAACTTCTTTATTTAAGACGATATGGACATGCTGTAAAAACATTCTTATGCACTTTTTTAAGTAGAATAAGCTGATGATATTTTTGGAAAGCTTACAAAAAATGCAATCGACTGAAATCAAGGCAAACTATGATTTGTATTTAAAATAACACAACTTTATGTCATATCTCATAAGGGTTAAACTTAAGTCAAAATCTGATATAATCAGCATATTCTACTAAAAAAAGTGTCTTAGGAACATTTTTACCACATGTCAATATCTTTTTAAATAAAGAAGTTATTTCAAGATTTCAAAATGGCCAAACTTTGAGTTTTCACGTATAACTCGAAAACAAGTGAAGTTAGATACATTTTGATTAGGTACATGAAATATGCTCTAAAAAAGAGCTCTGGAAGTATATATTAGTCTTTGCCTATCATTCATATTTATGGTACTTTACTTAAAGAAACCATCGAAAATGCTACACCCTGTACATACAGTATACTATTTTTTTTAATATTTCATCCTTAAATACTACATCCTTCTTTAGCGATGAAATATGTTGTAAAAATTAAGACGACAATATGCTGAGTTTTCTACGTGTAAATAGCGCTCGATCTCCTCTTAAGGAAGTTTTATTGTTCTCTGATTATTCTTCTTTGATTGTTATTCAGAAAATTATTCCAATTATTGTATTTCAATTTACCTAAGAATAATCATAACGATGAGAATTTCAATTAACTCTAAAATCACACAAATCCCACTTGCACCAACAATACAGATGGTTTGAATTACATTCATGTGCAGCTTGAAACTTTCTGAGGATCCCTGGCTCGTGCATGTGTATATATTTATGTAAACATGCAACGAGCAACATTAAAATGAAGTACAAAGATACTAAAATGCGGGAATTGGGATGTGGATTTATTGCACATAAATTATTAATAACGTCGGAAGCGTGCAACATTGCAACAGACGTCATCCACGAATTATAAACAAATGCGAATTACATTCTGCATATGCAGAGCGTATATACGCAGGGCTTGAATAAATATCATGTGAACATTTGTAAATATCTACAGGGGTTTGTTGAATAAAACGCAAATATGTAAGTGCTTCTAAAACAATTTATTTGAAATTTATTAAATGTATGGGCATTCGCTGTTTTTTATATTTCAATTTAACTTCTAACATATATTTTCCATTCTGTGATTAGGCATGAAGTAAATTTTTACTTTATGCTTAATGGGAGTGAAAAATGCTGGTTTGAAATTATAATTTAAAATATTTGTAAAAACAACGTACGCTTTGATTAAAACACTTGGTTTGTTTCACTGATTGTTTAATCATTTCAGTAAATCAGTGAAACAAACCAAGTGTTTTAATCAAAGCGTATTAATTAAATATGTTTCACCACGGGTTAAGCGAGAAATTAATTCATCAAAACAACGCATATCTAAAGATTTACAGCGTAGACAGTATATTGAGATATGTATACTTAAAAGACAAACTCTCTGCACATCTGCTAAGCATGAAGTAAAATTATACTTCATGCTCAATCAAGGAGTGGAAACACTCATTTGATGATTTAAATTGAATGCTTTTCAAAAAACAACGAATGCTTAAAATTTTACAGCTTGTGCACCGGGATATGTTTATGAATACTTGTAAGATAAATTCCTGTATATCGAAAAGCAAAAAAAGCAAATGAAAAGCTCGTATTCCCATATCAGAAGCGTCCGACTGGACACAAAACTGTTTAAAAAAAATCTGGACTGGCTAAATCGGGTGCAGTTTTTAAGGCTTCTTTTATAGCATTGAAAGCGAGGGGGTGAAGGAGGAATGGGACCGATGTAAAGATAGACACGGATTTCCCAGCCACGGATTTTTGGCGCCTCCACCATCACACGAATTATGAAACAGATTCCCCAGAATATCAAAATTTCATAACTTCCAAACCACATATTTTATTTTCAAAATTTCTTCTTTAATTCATTAAACAATATATATAGAACGAGTATAAATAACCAGAATGTTGTAACTCTTAATTGTTCTTTATTTAAACAATATATTGCTGACCCTCGTATGTCACCTTTCATAGCAAATATTAAAAAAATCATATCTCTAAAAACTCCTATTTTATTTTTCAATTTTCTTCATTAATTGTTTAGACAATATATCTAAAACAAGCATAAATGGTCAAAATGTTGTAACTCTCATTTGTTAATTATTTAAATAATATATTGCTGTCCGTATGGCACCATTTATACCAAATATTCAAAAAATCATATCTATGAAACTTCCTATTTTATTTTTCAAATTTCTTTACTAATTGTTTAAACAATATATCTAGAACAAGCATAAATGGCCAAAATGTTGTAACTCTTATTTGTTAAATATTTAAATGATATATTGCTGTCCAGCGTATAGCACCATTCATACCAAACATTAAAAAAATCATATCTCTGAAACCTCCTATTTATATTTATATATTTATATTTTAAATCTTTATTTCCACTATAATGCTTTTTACAATAATTAAATTAACAATACATTACACAAAATACGGCAGCATAGTGAAAAAAGGCGGAGTTCAGCATATACATCTCTAGGAGATATTGCTGATCTTCCACTCAACCAAATTTCTTTACTAATTGTTTAAACAATATATCTAGAATAAGTATAAATGACCAAAATGTTACAACTCTCATTTGTTAATTATTTAAACAATATATTGCTGTCCCGCGTATAGCACCATTCATACCAAATATTAAAATAATCATATCTCTAAAAACTCCTAGATTGGAAAATCCGTGGCTATCTTCACATCGGTAGGAATGGGTGGGAGTAAGAGGGAAAAGAAGAGTGGCGGAATAGATGAGAGAGGATAGGGCCGGGGTAAGGACGCTGGAGAAGTTGAAAGAAGAGAGGGAACGCAGGAGGAAGAGAGGGGTAGCGATTAGTGTAGATGTAATGCATTAATATGCCAATACAGGTCCTTTTTATAGAATTGAAAGCTATATTGGCTCTATCATCCCCCACTTGATAGATTTCCGCTTCTTTCTCACTGTTTGAAACGTATTAATAGGTACTACCACTCTCGAAAACTGAGGTATGAACCTCCGGTACCAGGAACATAGTCCGAGAAACCGTTTTTTTCTCGTTAATCCGCGTCTAATGGGATTTGCTAAAATGCGTGATTCAAATCTATAGTTGAGATTAGATGTGCTTCTCGTAACCTGTTGAGGATGGCATCGACTTTAGGGAAGGGGTAAGCATATCTCTTCGTCACAGCGTTTAACCGATGACCGTCAAAACAGAATCTATATTCGCTGCTGGACTTCTTCGTTAAGACAACTGGTGAAGACCACGGACTCGAAGATGGTTTGATAACGCCAAGCTTAATCATCTCGTTCAATCTTCCGCCCATGATTTTCTACATAAAGGGTGACAGACTGTAGGGCCTTTGTTTAACTGGCTCCGCACTTCCGGTATCAATTAAATGTGCTATTTTATCGGTACGCCCTAACACTGATTTTGAAAGATTTTTGAACATTTTTTGAATGACCGTAGACTCCAACTTCTTCTTTTCATCTACTAAGTCTGTAAATATAAAATTGGATTTTTTTTGTAGAAAATGCACATTTATTGTATGAAAATGGTAGAAAATATTTTATTCAAAGTAATGCCGATCGCTAGCTACACATTTTTCCTATTTCTCTGGCAGTTTGTGGATGTCACGCCAAAAAAACTGTTGCTCGTTTGAGGCAAACCATTTTCGTACATTTCCGTAAGAAGTTAAGCCTTGCTCAGCAAGTGCGTGTCCCATCGATGCAAATAAGTAGGAAGCGGATGGAGCCAAGTCTGCTGAGTAAGCGGCATGAGGAAGTATTTCATCGCCAGTTACAATTCGACAAAAAAAATATTTTCTTTTGTACCTGGTGAGCAGCTTTTCGCAGGTGGTTTATCGGTTTTCCTGCTGTCTGTCATGTGGAAACCCATTTTCCTACCTTCTGGGTCTTTCCTAAGGCTTTTAAACTATGGAGACGGCTTCTTGTGTGACATTTAATTGATCCGAGAGTTGTTATTGTATTTGAGCATCATCCTCATCCAACAATGCTTGCAATTTGGCGTCTTCAAACTTTCTATGTGATCTTCAACATTCTTGGTTTCTCACTTCAAAATCGCCATTTTTAAATTTTTTAAACCACTCAAAGGACTGTTTTTTAAGCGTCAATAAGCATTTGATGCCGTTCTGCGGCAGTTTTCTTCAAAGGGTATCAGAAAATCAATACTGTCCTGAAATTATAGTTTTCAGGCACAAAAACAGTCATGAAAACATATGTAGTTGTATTAAATTTGTATTATTGTGAGTTAAAAGACTTTAGCAAATGTAAACACAAGAAAAATGGTCCAATCATGCGGCTAGACTATTCGACAATTCGACAAAAAAAAAATTTCTTTTGTACCTGGTGAGCAGCTTTTCGCAGGTGGTTTATCGGTTTTCCTGCTTCTGTCATGTGGAAACCCATTTTCCTACCTTCTGGATCTTTCCTAAGGCTTTTAAACTATGGAGACGGCTTCTTGTGTGACATTTAATTGATCCAAGAGTTGTTATTGTATTTGAGCATCATCCTCATCCAACAATGCTTGCAATTTGGCGTCTTCAAACTTTCTATGTGATCTTCAACATTCTTGGTTTCTCACTTCAAAATCGCCATTTTTAAATTGTTTAAACCACTCAAAGGACTGTTTTTTAAGCGTCAATAAGCATTTGATGCCGTTCTGCGGTAGTTTTCTTCAAAGGGTATCAGAAAATCAATACTGTCCTGAAATTATAGTTTTCAGGCACAAAAACAGTCATGAAAACATATGTAGTTGTATTAAATTTGTATTATTGTGAGTTAAAAGTCTTTAGCAAATGTAAACACAAGAAAAATGGTCCAATCATGCGGCTAGACAGTCACTACGTTGAAAACTAGAACTATTTATGAACAAATTCCGGTTTCATGTTTACAGACATGGTAGATTTAGTTTTGAAAATTCAAGAATACCCTCTCTGTCTTTATCCGGGAGGTTACCCGCATCTATAGTGCTAATCGAGTTACCTAACAACCCTATTCATAAACCCAAATTCTTCATTGCATCAGCACCTAATTTTATACAACCTAGTTTTGAAATTTAGAATACCCACTCTGTCTTTATTCGGGAGGTTACCCGCATCTATAGTGCTAATCGAGTTACCTAACAACCCTATTCGTAAACCCAAATTCTTCATTGCATCAGCACCTAATTTTATACAACCTAGTCAGATCGACTTCACCAACAACTTCTACTCTCTCTCCACTAGCTGTACAAATTAATTTAATATCAGAAGGCAAAATTCTCAATTGTTTCTCACAGAACGCTATCCCATCTCCACCTACGATGGAGCGATTTGCCCCTAAATCGATCAAAACTGTTATCCTCACCTCAAAAATAGATACTTCCAAATATAAACGGTTATCTTGCGGCTTTTTACCAAAGATAGAACTGACATTCTTTTCAACAAAAAAACCATATGACCTTCAACCACTGGTTCCACTCGTTCGTTTGGGTCTGTTTTGGATACAAGCTGTGGCGACCCTTGGAGAGCCTGAAATTTAGTTTTTTGGAGAGACCTGCTCATCAACTGGTTTCTTACAGTATCTTGCAATGTGGCTCCTTTTTTGACACCCGTGACATATTAGAGTGGATCTAGGCCTATCTTGAACGGATACCACTGCCGTCTGCTCAGCACACCTTCTTGAGCATCATTTCTGTTTGCTACACACGGACCATCAGCCTTCAATTTTCTGCACAAATCTGCCAGTTGACGAATAGTCTTAATTTCGTGGAGACTGAGACGCGGCCTGTAAGAGAGTAACAGATTTTGTCGAATTCTCCATACTTAAGATGCTTCATCAGGTGGGGTACATAACATAGAAAATGTTTGTTCCAGGGATGTAATGTAAATAGCGACTTTATTATTTCGCGCTTGTTTCCTGTTTATTTTGTCCTCCAGAAGACTGCCATTGATGTTTGGTAAGAGAAAATCTGCTTTTAAAGCTGCTACCAAGAAATCCCAATCTGAAAGTGCTCTTTTGGGGACCAAACCATTGAAGAATGTCCCCTGAAAATAAGTCCACCGCTGATCGAAACAATCCATCTTTGAAAACCTCTCGAGCTTCTCTAAGCTCTTCGACTCTTTCTAGGAATTCCAAAAGTGATGACACCGTTAAATGTAAGACAACATCTGTAGACTGGCACGTGACAAACCTTGCTGTGATTACCTACAGGCATAGAGGGAGAGCTGGTAACAATAGAATCATCATCTTCATCGTCATCACCAGAACCAACACCTCCTTCAGCCAAGGAGGAGTGTTGACCGCCTTTAACAAAGGCAGATGGGAGAACTGGTAACAATAGTAGCATCTTCTTCATCTTCATCATCATCACCAGAGCCAACACATTCTTCAGACAAGGAGGAGTGCTGACCTCCATTGCTCTCGAAATGTTTAAAATCTTGCGAGACAACTGTGACTTGAAGCACAGTATACATTTGACATAAAGAAACATTTAACATTAAGAAAAATTGAGTTTGTCAATAGTTTGCAGAATATTCGTTTTTATATTTAGTATATATTTGCTAAAGTTATCTGCTTTGAACTCTTTCACAACGTCGCTCGACTCTTCTAGCCTACGAATTCTATTTTGCAAGTGCAACAGCCTTATCTTAACCCTTTTTTCCGTCGCCTTTGCATCTTTACCTGGATAAGAATCTATACTCTGACGAACAGACTCCATAGATTCACCTATTTCCTTATTATCTACACCTGGTACAAATTTTGTTTCTCTCTCAATTTGAATAAAATTAGAGGTCATCCTTCATTTTTATTAATTTATCTTCAGTTACTTTTTAATATTTAAATATAGGATTAAAATTTATACAAATTTCACTAGTTTGATAAATTAGTTTAACCCTTTATAATTTATACAAATTTCACTAGTTTGATAAATTAGTTTAACATTTTTCTCGTGCTAAAAAAAATGTTTTCTACGCCGCATATTATATTACTATCTCAGATATGCAAACAGTTTATCTTTTAAGTATACATATCTTAATATACTGTATACTCCGGAAATCTTTAGATATAAGTTGTTTTTACAAATATTTTAAATTAAACCTTCAAACGAGTGTTTTCCACTCCCAGATTAAGCATGAAGTAAAATTTCGAGTTTAGAAAAGCCTTAAAATTTTCAGGCTTTTCTAAACTCGAAATTTTACTTCATACGCCACGCGTACTAAACACTGATGTGATGTGATGTTCAGAATACACTTTTTTAGCATACTGCTTTAGTAGAATATTTTGTACTTCACCTAAAATCAGTGTTTTATACGCGTGGCGCATGAAGTAAAATTTCGAGTTTAGAAAAGCCTGAAAATTTGGTTTGGTCGCGTAGCGCTACGCGCTACGCGACCAAACCAAATTTTCAGGCTTTTCTAAACTCGAAATTTTACTTCATGCTTAATCTGGGAGTGGAAAACACTCGTTGACTTCAAATTAAACTATTTTAAAAAGCAAACGATTATCGGAAAAGTTACAGCTCGTGTATACATGTATGTATATTTAAAAGAAAAATGCCCAGTATGTTTATCAAATTTTAGTGGTGGCAAATACCACCGTCTACTACTAACTAACCTACCAATTCTATTTTACAAGTGCAACAGTCTTATCTTAACCCTTTTTTCCCTCGCCTTTGCATCTTTACCTGGATAAGAATCTATACACTGACGGCCAGACTCCATTGATTCACCTATTTCATTATTATCTACACCTGGTACAAATTTAGTTTCTCTCTCAATTGGAATAAAATTAGAGGTCATCCTTCATTTTTATTAATTTATCTTCAGTTACTTTTCAATCTTTAAATATAGGATTAAAATTTTTACAAATTTCACTAGTTTGATAAATTAGTTTAACCCTTTCAGCTCTTTAATTTTTCTCGTACCCAAAAAAATGTTTTCTACGCTGCATATTATTTATTACTATCTCAAATATGCAAACAGTTTATCTTTTAAGTATACATATCTTAATATACTGTATACTCCGACAATCTTTAGATATAAGTTGTTTTTACAAATATTTTAAATTAAACCTTCAAACGAGTGTTTTCCACTCCCAGATTAAGCATGAAGTAAAATTTCGAGTTTAGAAAAGCCTGAAAATTTGGTTTGGTCGCGTAGCGCGAAGCGCGGAGCGACCAAACCAAATTTTCAGGCTTTTCTAAACTCGAAATTTTACATCATGCGCCACGCGTACTAAACACTGATGTGATGTGATGTTCAGAATACACTTTTTTAGCATACTGCTTTAGTAGAATATTTTGTACTTCACCTAAAATCAGTGTTTTATACGCGTGGCGCATGAAGTAAAATTTCGAGTTTAGAAAAGCCTGAACATTTGGTTTGGTCGCGTAGCGCTACGCGCTACGCGACCAAACCAAATTTTCAGGCTTTACTAAACTCGAAATTTTACTTCATGCTTAATCTGGGAGTGGAAAACACTTGTTGACTTCAAACTAAACTATTTTAAAAAGCAAACGATTATCGGAAAAGTTATAGCTCATGTATACATGTATTTATATTTAAAAGAAAAATTCCCAGTATGTTTATCAAATGTTAGTGGTGGCAAATACCACCATCATGGCCGAAAGGGTTAATTAATAAATGGGTAAGATTTTACAGAAACTTGTTTAGTTAAAAATTCATAAAAGTAATGTAAAAAATGTCTAAAATATTCTATTATTAATACAAAAATTGTTTTGAACAAGTTTCTCATCTTTCACGTGGTGAAACATATTTAACTATGATTTAATAAAGAAAACACTTTGTTACATTTCACTAATATTTTGGTTTTTTATTCCAACTAGTTTCGACTTTGAGTCATTCTCAAGGAGGAAACTTGTTTAGTTAAAAATTCATAAAAGTAACATAAATAATGTCTAAAATATTCTATTATTAATACAAAAATTGTTTTGAACAAGTTTCTCATCTTTCACGTGGTGAAGCATATTTAACTATGATTTAATAAAGAAAACACTTGGTTACATTTTACTAATATTTTGGTTTTTTATTCCAACTAGTTTCGACTTTGAGTCATTCTCAAGGAGAATCCTTGAGAATAACTCAAAGTTGAAACTAGTAATTTTCTTTATTAAATCACAAAAATTGTTTCTTGAAATAATTTCTCATCTGGCACTTGGTGAAACATATTACAATGTAAAGTTATTTAAATTAAAAACACTTGGTATTGTTTCACAAATTAATTAATAATTTGTGAAACAAAACTAAATGTTTTTTATTTAAACAACTTTATAAAAATTGTGCCTAATTTTTATGCAAATAGGTTAATTCGTTTTCGATGTGGCAATTCGCTAATGTAAACTTCAAAATGTGTGATTAAATCATACAAAAATCACACAATGTTTGCTGTAAAAGTGAATTCCGAACATTATGAAAATTAATTCGAAACATTATGAAATACACACACAAAATCCAAACACATAATGACATTATAACTCCACAATAATTAAATATCGATTTACATAAATAAAACAAATGCGTCGAAATAAGTTCAATAATTCCATTTCGCTGTGTCTACACCAAGCGTATTGACTTTTTGTTAATTATTAACGAGTCCAACACAACAAATACGACCCCCCTCCTATCAACAAACAGCGCGCCCGCCCCGAATCGATAACGGATATTATTCACGAATACGCACATTTTTCCTCTCCCAACAGGAAACACAATCGACAAAAAAATATATATATATATATAAACCCGCATCCTGTTTACTGCCGCTGACAGTTCTGATTATCTTGCAAATCGGTGTTGGTGTTGTGGTAATCGAAGCCTTTAACAACAAAAAATGGTGAAATAAAAAGTAACGAGGGAAGAAAGGAAAGGTCGCTCCCGGCGCATTCACCATTCATCGAGGAGTTAAAATTAATAAACATAAACAACGCGTTATTTTTAAACCCACTTCTATTTCCTTTAAATTTAAATAAATTAAATTTACGAGTTGAATAGTAGTAAATCAGATTGTTCTCATATAAATATTTACGGCGGAGAAAATTAAATCCAAAATCCTATTAATTCCGCGCATTCTCAATTATCACACAAGAGTAACTCGTGTAATTCATTATTTATGACTTGATAATGTTTAATTTAGTGGGATTCGGCGGGTATTATAAATTCGTTTATGTGTGGGCTAGTGTATGTATGTGTGTGTGTGTTAGTGTTGGGGGATCGTAAAACATCGGATGGTGTTTCGCGGGAGAGAAGGCAATCCGGGCGGAATGGCAGAAGTTGCCTCGTAAATACCGAAAACTGGGAATAAATGTAATAAAACGGCGATAATAATACGGACGTGTAATATCGGTAATTGTTTTTGTTCATCCACTGTCGTCTGCGTTATTTTATTTTTTGTTGTTTGGAAAGCGCTCACACGCAGACACAAGCGGTGTAAATAAGTTTTCGTTTTGGAGAGGACGCAGTTTCTCGTAATTACATTTTCAGTTTACGTGATTGGTTTTATCACTTTTGTTTGTTCTTTTTTTACTTTCCCTGTATGTAATACAAGGGGAAAGTATTATTTTTGTGATCATTTTTGAATCAAATTTTTTTGCGGAAATATCCGTTTTGAGGTTCCCTCACTAGATTAAGACTATTTCTGAAAAATGTCTCCCTGTGTGGATATGTAGATATGCAGATATGTGGATGTGTGGTTGTGTGGATGTATGGATGGGTGAATGTGTGGGTGTGTGGATGTGTGTATATGTGGATATGTGAATGCAGATGTGTGGCTGTGTGGATGAATGGATGTGTGGATATGTGGATGTGTGGATGTATGGACCGATGAGAAGTTGGCCATAGATTTCCAGCCACGAATCCGGCGCCTCCACCATTTATAAAACTATAATTTTACCAACGTATTACAACGAATACAATAAAATTTCATAGAAACAATTGATAATTTAATTAAATGTAATTCTGAGATAGCTCTTACAACTTTTAAAAGTTATGATTTAGCATCTGGCATTAAAATTTGTATCTGTGATAAAAGAGGACATTTCAAAAATTTTAAAAATGCTATTTGGGGAGGTTTAGAAACGATTTTAATAGCCACAAATGTCCTCAGTAGTGTTATTACCAATATAAAACAATAATTGGAGGACCATCTTTCTTCAATTTTTTTTAACATGTTTTTCTAAAACGCCCACCTGAAGACAAGGCTTATTTTTCGAAATATAAAAAGTTGGTCTTTGGGACCTTTTAGAAATGATTTTGTTGGTAACAAATGTCCTCCATAATATTAGTAACCATATTAAACAACAATTGGAGGACCATCTTTCTTTAATTTTTTTAAACAATTTTTTTCTAAACCGCTCACCTGAAGACATGGCTAATTTTTCGAAAAATAAAAAGTTGGTGTTTGGGGCCTTTTAGAAATGATTTTGTTGACCACAAATATTCTCTATAGTATAAGTAACAATATTAAATAACAATTGGAGGACCATCTTTCTTAATTTTTTTTTAAACATTTTTTTCCATACTGCTCACCTGATGACATGGCTTATATTTCGAAAAATAAAAAGTTGGTGTTTGGGGCCTTTTAGAAATGATTTTGTTGGCAGCAAATGTTCTCCATAGTATTAGTAACCATATTATATAATAATTGGAGGACCATCTTTCTTCATTTTTTTTAAACAATTTTTTTCCAAACCGCTCACCTGAAGACATGGCTAATTTTTCGAAAAATAAAAAGTTGGTGTTTGGGGCCTTTTAGAAATGATTTTGTTGGCCACAAATGTTCTCTATAGTATTTGTAACCATATTAAACAACAATTGGAGGACGATCTTTCTTCAATTTTTTTTAAACAATTTTTTTTCAAACCGCTCACCTGAAGACATGGCTAATTTTTCGAAAAATAAAAAGTTGGTGTTTGGGGCCTTTTAGAAATGATTTTGTTGGCCACAAATGTTCTCTATAGTATTAGTAACCATATTAAACAACAATTAGAGGACCATCTTTCTTCAATTTTTTTTAAACAATTTTTTTCCAAACCGCTCACCTGAAGACATGGCTAATTTTTCGAAAAATAATAAGTTGGTGTTTGGGGCCTTTTAGAAATGATTTTGTTGGCCACAAATATTCTCCATAGTATTAGTAACCATATCAAATAACAATTGGAGGACCATCTTTCTTCAAATTTTTTTTTTTAAATTTTTTTACAAAGCGCTCACCTGAAGACATGGCTTATTTTTAGAAATATAAAAAGTTGGTGTTTGGGGACTTTTAGAAATGATTTTGTTGGCCACAAATGTTCTCCATAGTATTAGTAACCATATTAAACAACAATTGGAAGACCATCTTTCTTCAATTTGTTTTAAACATTTTTTTTCCAAACCGCTCACCTGAAGACATCGCTTATTTTTCGAAAAATAAAAAGTAAAATTAAAGAAAGATGGTCCTCTAATTGTTGTTTAATATAGTTACTAATACTATGGAGAACATTTGTGGCTAGCAAAATCATTTCTAAAAGGCCCCAAACACCAACTTTTTATTTTCGAAAAATAAGCTATGTCTTCAGATGAGCGGTTTGGAAAAAAATAGTTTAAAAAAAATTAAAGAAAGATGGTCGTCCAATTGTTATTTAATATGGTTACTAATACTATGGAGAACATTTGTGGCCAACAAAATCATTTCTAAAAGGCCCCAAACACCAACTTTTTATTTTTCGAAAAATAAGCCATGTCATCAGGTGAGCGATATGGAAAAAAATTGTTTTAACAAAAATTAAGAAAGATGGTCCTCCAATTGTTATTTAATATTGTTACTAATACTATAGAGAACATTTGTGGTCAACAAAATCATTTCTAAAAGGCACCAAACACTAACTTTTTATTTTTCGAAAAATTAGCTATGTCTTCAGGTGAGCGGTTTGGAAAAAAATTGTTTAAAAAAAATTTAAGAAAGATGGTCCTCCAATTGTTGTTTAATATGGTTACTTATTCTATGGAAAACATTTGTGGCCAACAAAATCATTTCTAAAAGGCCCCAAACACCAACTTTTTATTTTTTATAAGAATAAGCCATGTCTTCAGGTGGGCGTTTTAGAAAAACATGTTAAAAAAATTGAAGAAAGATGGTCCTCCAAATATTATTAAAATCGTTTCTAAACCTCCCCAAATAGCATTTTTAAGATGTTTGAAATGTCCTCTTTTATCACAGATACAAATTTTATTGCCAGATGCTAAATCATAACTTTTAAAAGTTGTAAGAGCATTACATTTAATTAAATTATCAATTGTTTCTATGAAATTTTATTGTATTCGTTAGTAAAATTATAGTTTTATAAATGGTGGAGGCGCCGGATTCGTGGCTGGAAATCTATGGCCAACTTCTCATCGGTGATGTATGGAGGTGTGGATGTGTGGATGTGCGGTTGTGGGGATGTGTGGTTGTGTGGATGTATGGATCTGTGGATGTGTAAGTGTATCGATGTGTTGATGTATGGATGTGTGGATGTGTCGATATGTGGATGTTTGGATATGTGGATGTATGGATGTGTGGATGTGTGGATGTGTGGATGCATTGATGTGTGGATGTGCGGGTGTGTAAATGTGTGTCTGCTGACGCTGTACAGCAAAAACCGCTGAACATACTGAGATAAAACTTTGAACTTTAGTTTTTTATTATATCCAGCTTACTGAAAAGCTTTTGGTAACACTGTGGAAACCGGAAGTGATTGTTTACTCTTGGCTCGTTTTCCTAAATATTGATGAAATCGAAAAATGTATAAATTATAAGTTGTAGATAATAAAAAATGATGATGTGTGGATCATGGTAGTTTCCACATTAACCCATTAAGCGCCATTGACGCACAAAGTCAACATTATAAATTTTTTGTGAGTTAAATTACTAAATAAGCTAATTTAATATATTATATTCTTTGACCTGACTTGAAAATGTATGAAGAAAAAAGTAAATATTTTGTTATTTAAATATTTCGATTATTACTCATTTTAAAATAAAAATGTCGATGTATTTCTAACTTTACAATATTTTAGTGTTTTATACGCGTGGCGCATGAAGTAAAATTTCGAGTTTAGAAAAGCCTGAAAATTTGGTTTGGCCGCTCCGCTTCGCGGAGCGACCAAACCAAATTTTAAGGCTTTTCTAAACTCGAAATTTTACTTCATGCTTAGTCTGGGAGTGGAAAACACTCGTTTACAGCTTCAAACTGAACTTAAAAAAAAACAAGGGATATCTATAGTTTTGCAGAAAATAGGCTGAATTTTGAATACGTATATTTAAAAGAAAAACTACTTGTATATTTTTTCTAATAAGAATAAGTGATTTTTTGCTTTAAATCGCATTGATATTTTTTAGTCTTATGATTCTAAAATGGTTATTATTTGTGGAAAATGAAACACATAACTCTCCCTTCATGACCCTTATCACAGAAACTGAAATAATACATTTAACAAATAAATTAAATAATAGTTCTAGTGAAGACATAGATGGAATAACACCTTGTATTATGAGAAAATCAATTGAAGTATTAGCCACACCATTAACATATCTAATAAATAGAGTGATTAGGTGTTTAATAGGGGTGTTTTTCTATCCTGTTTAAAAGTGCCAAAAGTCCGGCCCCTATTTAAAAATTAGTAGTCTAATAAAATTGAAAATTATAGATCGGTTTGCATCTTGTCGGTATTCTCGAAGATAGGGGAGCAATATAAGACTATCAGCCTTTTAAAAAAGTATATTATTTCTGACATGCAATACGGTTTTCAAAAACACAAAAATATATTAATTTAAACTTTAAATTTTGCTTCATGCGCCACGCGAATAAAATACTAAAATATTGTTAAATTTGTGTATATTCGAACTTTACTTGAAATCTGTGTTTTATACGTGTGGCGCATGAAGTAAAATTTAGAGTTTAGAAAAGCCCAGAAAATTTGTCTCGGGTCGCTGCGCGACCCTCGACAAATTTTCACGGGGTTTTTCTAAACTCGAAATTTTACTTCATGCGCCACGCGTATAAAACACAGATTTTAAGTGAAGTTCGAATATACATAACTTTGACAATATTATAGTGTTTTATACGCGTGGCGCATGAAGTAAAATTTCGAGTTTAGAAAAGCCCAGAAAATTTGTCTCGGATCGCTGCGCGACCCTAGACAAATTTTCACGGGGCTTTTCTAAACTCGAAATTTTACTTCATGCTTAGTCTGGGAGTGGAAAACACTCGTTTATAGCTTCAAATTGAAATCTTTTAAAAAACAACAAATGTCGGAAAATTTACAGCTTATGCATATGTTTACCTAAAGGAAAAATTGACTCTATTATGAAAATAACTTGAAGAGTTACGATAAAAAGTTTAAAAGGAGCGAGAAGAGGGATAGTTTGAAAGAGGAGAGAAGAGAAAAAGGGGGAGAACAAATTAGAGTTTACTCTTCTCTGTGTAAGAAAAAAAATCTCCCCTTTCTTCTCTATACAATAAAGAAGAAAGGGGAGCATTTTTTAATTATAAAAAAATAATTGACATAATTGCAATTTATTAAACTATCCAAAACCAAAAAACAAATTAAATGTTGTGAATGTTGAATGAGTGGGATAAATTATTTACATTGCCAGTATCAAGAATATTTAATGAATAATAATAATACACGTACTGCAGTTATTAGATTGTTTTCTTGGTGTACATTTTAAGAGCGTGAAAAGCAAAATTCTGACCCAAATTTATTTTAACAATTACCTTTGTTTGCACAACATACTAAATGTACTTCACTCTAATCGAATTGGTTGAAGATTTCACTTGAAGTCAGTGCTTTATTCGCGTGGCGCATGAAGTAAAATTTAACACATAAAATTAATTTATTGTTGAAACTAAGGACACAAATTCGTGTGCAATAAATTAAAGTCTAATACAATCAACATAAAACTCACAGAATTTGCTTAGAACTGATTGCACTTACATTTGCTTTACAGAAAATTAAATAATGTCAACGCATTTTTCTAAAATATTAAGCCATTGTTGAAATTATGCAATAAATTGAACGATTTTAGTAGAATGTTTATTTCGAGAAATTTGCAAAAAATCAACGGATTATCGAATCTACCTAAAATTGATAGAATTGACACAAAAATTAATAAACTTTGATTAGCTGTAATGAAAATTGAAATATCTGCAGTGGATTTCCCACAACATCAAATCAAAGTAGACATTTTGTAAAAAAAAAAAACGGATTTATCGTGTTTAACCCTGGAGAACTCGCGTAATATGTATTTTTCTCCCACTTTTTTTGATATTGTAATATCTTAGAGTAAAAAATAGCGAGGGGATTTCGATTTTTGTAGCTGACTTTACAAGTCTATTCAATAAGTTTTTTTCTGTGTAAAAAAATAAAAATACTATATCTATAATAATGTTTAGAATATCTCCTTTTTCTTTTAGATTATGTTTTCTTATTGGAATTCGTATTATTTTGTAATAGTACGTTGGTATACTATTTGTTGCATTCAAAAATGTTTTTGTGTTCATTTGTTGAGCGTAAAACATTAAATAATGTAGTTTGAGAGAAATGCTCACGCGCGATCTCTCGCGCGAATTATCTAGACGTGAGTCCTTTTTTTGTTAAAAAATTGTAAATAATCAAATAATTGATGAATTAATTTCTCACTTAACCCGTGGTGAAACATATTTAATTAATACGCTTTGATTAAAACACTTGGTTTGTTTCACTGATTTTTTATTTTTATTTTTAAAAATAAAAAATCAGTGAAACAAACCAAGTGTTTTAATCAAAGCGAATCAAATAATTATTTGATAGACATGAAATTTACAGAATTTACTACGAATTTATTTCACTTACATCTTATAAAAAAAAAATTAAATTATCTAGACGCACTTTCCTAAAATATTCAGCCAAAGTTGAAATTAGGCAATAAAATTAACAATTTTGGGAAAATGTTTTTTTAACTGTAAAAAATAACAAGTTTATACCATCAACATAAAATTAACAGAATTTACTTAGAATTGATTGCACTTACATCTTGTTGAACGAAAATTTAATTATTTCAGTGCATGTTTCTAACACATTAAGCCAAAATTGAAATTATGCAATTAATTCAACGATTTTGGAAGAATGTTTTCTTTAAAAAGATTCTAAAAAAAATGTACAGATTATCAAATCAGCATTAAATTCAAATAATCTATAGAGAAAAAAATACACTTTGATTGGCCATAATTGAACACTAATATTAATAGATGTTATGAATTATCCACTTTAAATACAAAAAAATAAAAAATTATGGTTCTTCACCGTTTTTTTAAATCTAACACTACTTCACAATAAAATCCAAATTGAGGCAGAATATTTTCTGTGTTGAGAAACAAATGTATGATATAAGTTTCTATTACATCCAGATCTTGTTCGCTTCCTATGGCTGATGCATATTGAGTATTGGGTTGTTCTTTACCAACCTATATAAATGAATATTAATTAGAGCTTACAGCAGTTATTGATTATTATGTGTCTTTACCTTAAGCTCCTCAAACAGTTGTGCAGAGGCATATGGGCTTGGACTCCAAATAATTTTTAATTTTGGAAAATGTAATGTTAAAAGTAATAATTTTTGTTGGATGTCGAAACTGTTTTCATCAGTGGAAACCATGTAATTACTCTAAATCAAACGAACTTTAGATTATTAATAAAGTTACTTTTAATGTTCTATTGTTTACCTGCCATGAAAATGGTTTATTTTGATCAAATTCAATTAAAAGCATAGGCTTCGCATAATATCGACTCATTTGAGTGCATTGCTGATATAATCTACCTGAATTTAAAGATCCCACTAAATCAGATAAGCTTTTTCTTTCCACACAAATATCTCCAGTTAAAATATAATCACTAACCTAAAAAAAATGTATTGCGACTAAAATATACTCTAATTTTTTAATCACTTACAGTAATAGTTAACGGTTCAATCTCAATTCCCCTTTTATGTATCAAAGCGGGCAATTCACTGCGAAACTCTCTCATATCGACAATAATAATCTGTTGATTAGGCTCTTTGGTCTTGTATTTGCTTCCTTTTGTTTGAGTTCTCTCTGAAGAGCTAAACACTGATCTGATTTTCCATCTTGATCTTCAGGAACAACCATGGTCTAAAAGTTATTATAAAACAAAATTGAATGCTATATACACAATGAAACACTTTTAACTTTGTTTGTATAACACGTTTTATTTAATGTGACTGCAGTTTCGACAAATTTAGCTTGTCATTATCAAACATGGAGTAACTTAAACTAGAGGTTTTACAGGTATATATACACAATTACAAGACAGCGGTAAAAATGGGGGTGTACATTAGGTCAACCTGGTCGTTAATTAAGGGAATTCCCGGATTAGCACAAAGCCCGCGCTAATCCGGGAATTCCCTTAATTAACGACCAGGTTGACCTAATGTACCCCCCATTTTTACCGCTGTCTTGTAATTGTGTATATATACCTGTAAAACCTCTAGTTTAAGTTACTCCATGTTTGATAATGACAAGCTAAATTTGTCGAAACTGCAGTCACATTAAATAAAACGTGTTATACAAACAAAGTTAAAAGTGTTTCATTGTGTAATTAACATGTATAACGAAGTAGAAGCCTCCACAATACAGAATTTGAATGCTATATAATTAGCAATGATGATCTCACTTTCTTGGTTTGAATTAAAAATTCGAAAGCTTCTTTTTCCCTCCTTAAAGATGTCAACTAACTTTGCTCTTCGACTGTTTCTGCATGTAATATAAAGTACACTTTTAAAGATTTATCTTTCATTCTTCTTGCTTCGTATATCTTCACTGGATATTCCAAAATATCAAAACTAAGTTTAAAATTTGATTTAATATATATTTACTTTATGTATTTTTCTTTGAAATTAAATTCCATTCATTTTAAATAATTACTGATCACATTGAACTTTGGCAATTTTGTTAAACATTGTTCGATTACATTTTTCCCAACGTTACAATAAAAGTTGTTAAATTAATAATTTGATAATCTGTGCGACTTTATTAATTTAACTGTTTTTTTTTTTTAGTAGTTTATTCAATAAGTTTTATTTTACATAATTTACGTATAATTTAAGCTGTATATTATACAACAACAACAATAATATCTTTATTTGACAGTGATAGTAAATACAATAATACATTATTACTACATAAGCGAGAAATTAATTTTTAAATTTTAAAATGTCAAAAAGGCTATCGACCGTTAGTCTTTCTGCCTATTGTTTCATTTTTGTATGTGTTAGTTATATAGTATTATTGTGAAGAAATTACACATTCAAAAATTGTTTTTTGAGGAAATTTGTATTTGGGTGCGATGTTAAGATTTCTATTAATGCAAAATTGAGTGAGTATGCGGAAATTATTATAATATGATGTTTTTTTTTTATTAATTTTATATTTTGATTATTGTAGTAATTTATTCATTCCACAATCTGGACTAATATTATAATATGATATAGTTATTATATGACATGTGTAAACTTATGTATAAACACAAATAAATGGTTGATTGATTGATTAAAGCTATTACACTTTTTTCGTCAAAAGATTGATTTTATATAATCCTGCAACAAAACAAAGTTTGTTCATTCTCGATAACTTTTAGCAAGATTTATATTTTAAAACTGTAGTCGCTAAGTCTACTAAAACACAAATATTTTACACGAATGTGTGTTTGTTCTTAATTTCAATTTTAATTTCACTTTATTACGAAATCTCTATTTCCAAAATACATTTATAAATACATATTGAAAATATACAAGAAATACATATTGAACGAAAAAAACCGTATTTATTTTATGCCACTAATTTTACAATAAAAGAAACTGCAAAATAAGTTCTTGATTGATCGTCTAACGAGGGTTTCCACTCCCAGATTAAGCATGAAGTAAAATTTCGAGTTTAGAAAAGCCTGAAAATTTTCAGGCTTTTCTAAACTCGAAATTTTACTTCATGCGCCACGCGTATAAATCATTATCTTCAACTGAAGTCTTCAACCACTGTCAATAATTATTTTTTCTATTGTTGTTTATTCTATATTGTCCTCTTATATAGTAATAAATATAAGAGGACAATATAGAATAAACAACAATAGAAAAAATAATCATTGACAAAACGAATTCATTTCACTCTAACCAAGTGGTTGAAGATTTCAGTTGAAGATAATGATTTATACGCGTGGCGCATGAAGTAAAATTTCGAGTTTAGAAAAGCCTGAAAATTTGGATTTGCCAGGGCGCGACTCGCTTCGCTCGCGCGCCCCGGCAAATCCAAATTTTCAGGCTTTTCTAAACTCGAAATTTTACTTCATGCTTAATCTGGGAGTGGAAACCCTCGTTAGACGATTAATCAAGAACTTATTTTGCAGTTTCTTTTATTGTAAAATTAATGACATAAAATAAACACTGTTTTTTTCGTTCAATATGTATTTCTTGTATATTTTCAATATGTATTTATAAATGTATTTTGGAAATAGAGATTTCGTAATAAAGTGAAATTGAAATTGAAATTAAGAACAAACACACATTCGTATTTATTACTATATAAGAGGACAATATAGAATAAACAACAATAGAAAAAATAATTTTTGACAAAACGAATTCATTTCACTCTAACCAAGTGGTTGAAGATTTCAGTTGAAGATAATGATTTATACGCGTGGCGCATGAAGTAAAATTTCGAGTTTAGAAAAGCCTGAAAATTTGGATTTGCCGGGGCGCGACTCGCTTCGCTCGCGCGCCCCGGCAAATCCAAATTTTCAGGCTTTTCTAAACTCGAAATTTTACTTCATGCTTAATCTGGGAGTGGAAACCCTCGTTAGACGATCAATCAAGAACTTATTTTGCAGTTTCTTTTATTGTAAAATTAATGACATAAAATAAACACTGTTTTTTTCGTTCAATATGTATTTCTTGTATATTTTCAATATGTATTTCTTGTATATTTTCAATATGTATTTATAAATGTATTTTGGAAATAGAGATTTCGTAATAAAGTGAAATTGAAATTGAAATTAAGAACAAACACACATTCGTGTAAAATAATTGTGTTTAATATTTATTATTATTAAATGAAATGTAAATTCAATTATAACATACGAAAGGTGTTGTTTTTCGTTACGATTCTTTTATATATTTTATATTTCCTGGATTTGTAGTCGAAGACGCGATTTAGTCAACTTTGGTCCAAACACAGAGATTCAAATTTTAAAGTTCTACTTTATCTTTAATTTGTTACTTAATAGATTAATTTACAGTTCAAAACATACTAAGATTTAGAAGTTAAAGATTCAGAGTTTGGATTTAGAATTTGCAATTAAATTATCTTGCTCAACTGCTGAAGTAGAAGTGTTCTCAACACCAGAACAACTCCATTTCTTTAGTGATAAGATAAGACACTGCTTACGTAAACGCATAGCATGAAATAACAAAACGAGATTAGAACTATTAAGAAAAGATTTGGAATTTGCTATTTCCAATATTATCTGTACAACAAGATAATTACATTACATAATATATTAAATTACATTACATAATATATTAAATTACGAAAATGTTATTCGTGAAAATGCAAACAATGTCTTAATTAATAATAATTAATCATTACATTATAATGATAAATATATACGGAGTGATTCATAAACACATTAAATGTTATAACGAGTGAAAGGTACATTATACTATGTAATATGTATATAACATGTAATATGGCGTTCGTTCAATAAAGTATTATTATCATTATTTTATTGAAATTACGCAGAAAGTGCTATGATAAACACATCACCATTTTTTAACTTTGTTCGAAAATATATTTAGGACATCACAACACATTCCCATACGCAGTAAATACTCAGTTTGTGTGTTTATTATACAGAACATAAACAACGTAATCATCTTTAATATTTCGGCGCACATAAATCCACTCGAACTCAATTACAGAATATGCCGTTGACTGTGCGTCGTGCGCGCGCCCTGGGGGTGATTTACGATAAATAATCGTAGGGCTTTGCGGTAGAAAAGGGACCACCCGAATGTAAGCGAATAAACGATGACCTTTCGCTGCGAGATTTCCGAGGACGAGGAACGGACCCACACGTATGATATGGCCGAGACGTGGAGATGACGGATGGCCCAACAGACTGAATCTCACCCTCCCCGCTTTTAAAAGCGTAATAATCAAAAAAAAAGGGGATGAGAAAAAGAATGAGACACAGAGAGAGGGTGAGCTTTACTTCCACAGACACGAGATACATTTTAAGTCTGCGTTTTACTTTCTTTTTATTTATTTTCTTATCCTTCCATTCACCAAGTCGGGGATTTATAGGGTTGTGTAAAAGTGGTCGCGATTTATTATCCCCGAAGTCAATTAATATTGTTTCATCCAATCTCACGCTGAATTTACGTTAAGGGTGTTGTTTGGAGTGTCTGATGAAAATAGAGAATTTGTAATGAAAACAGTTCTGTTTCACTAAAATATTGCTTCTAGAAAAACATGTCTGTCACAGCTCACTTTATCTAATGATATTTTTAAACCAAAGGTAAGGTACGATTCACGAGAGGTATCCTATGGTTTCCTTGATTTGTAGTGCTTTCTGCACCAATATATGTAATAAAAAAAATACCCTAAGACTGAAATTTTCATAAGGAGTTCATAAGGGCCCTATGAAAATTTCAGTTTTAAGGTAAAATTTTTTATTTTTTAAAAAATCAGAAAAAAAATCACATTCATTCCAACGAATGTTAGTAACAATGTTATGAGTCTATTTTGCCGAGAAAAAACTTCTTAACACACCCAGCTCAAATTAGAATGATTTTAATTTTTTTTGAATTGCATGAAACTTGAGACTATTAGTGCTTGTGCTAACCACAATTTTAATCCAAAAAACATGTAGCTAAACTCAAATTAAACTTCATTCAATTCTAAATGCACTATAACCCGCGTACGGCAGCTCTTTGTCTGGAGGCAGGTCGTGGATCGAAATAAAAAAATATTTGAAACAAAAAACAAAAAAATAAAAAATATGTTATGGGCGCCACTTGGTTTAAGTAAAATTAATCTTCCTAACTAAACCAAGAAATTAGGAAAACTTTATTATATTGAGATAAAAAAATAGAAAATTAGAAAGCTTTTTTTTAAATTAATAAATTATTTAATAATGTCAAAGCAAAGAATTATCAACAAAAATCAATCCTAAATCAAAGTTAACTAGATCCGGTTCATTTGGTTGTAATTAATTAAATTAAATTGAATCAAATCAACTTAAATAATAACATTTAATTTAATAACACTATTTGTTTGAAAAAAATGACGGCACCTTTCCCTTACATATTCATAACAGCAATTAAAATAACATTAATATAATTTCATTAGAGAAATAGAATTCATTCAAAAATATTATATTGAATTTTGAAAATTATATTCATACGACTTACACAAAAAAAAAATATAAATATTCATAAGAAAACTAGAATTCGTTCAAAAATAAGATACTAAATCTTAAATATCATATTCATACGATTTACACAGAAAAAAAAGAAAAATCAAAGTAATTGATTAATCAACTTCGATTACAAATGAAGAAAATATTCATAATTAAATTTACTCTCCTAGTTGATTTCCCTATTTTTTAACTTAAATTTTGAAATTTTAACACTCACGCGCCCTTAATAACATCTCGGGTAACTAGGAAGCCTGCTCCCTGGTTAACTAGTACAATTAAACTTATGATGTCTAAACGCGATAATGCTCTTAAGAAATTTAAATCAACTAAACTGTCCAGCGATTTTAACAATTACAAACAGTGGCGTAACTATGTAAATTCTGCAATTGTCCGCGAAAAAAAAGCTTACCTCCAATATATAATAAATAACAAACCTAAATTAACATGGAAATACTTTAAAAGCTATGGCATTGTTAAACAGAAAAGTTATGATATTCCTGACCACCTAAAAGACCCTAACTATGCCAATCTATATCTTACTAATTCAATAAAATCAACAGCTGATAATGATCTACTTAATTATTACAATAATTCTACTTGCCCTGGAACCAAAGATCAATTTGTTTTCACAATAGTAAGCCCAGATCTAATTAACAAAATATTGTCTGACATCACATCTAACGCTATTGGTTCGGATTGTCTATCCATACACATGCTGAAGATCTGTTGTCCTTATATACTTCCATACATTACCCACATTGTTAACTGCTGTTTAGAACAATCAGTCTTTCCCTATGCTTGGAAAATAGCCACCGTTAACCTTATTCCGAAAATACATAATCCATGTGAGATTGGTGATCTCAGACCTATCAGCATACTTCCCGTACTTTCTAAAGTCCTCGAACAAGTCATGAAACAACAACGTTCCAGCTTCATTGAAACTAACAATATACTCCCAGCAAATAAATCAGGATTTAGAACCAACTATAGCTGCGCCACATCACTGTTAAATGTCACTGATGATATAATCTCTGCTACAGACACTGGCAAGTTAACTTGTCTAATTTTAGTAGATTATAGTAAAGCGTTTGACACTATTAACCACAAATTATTACTTGCCATACTAAAATATATAGGGCTCAGTGCAGATGCACTAGTTTTGTTAGAGGACTTTCTGTGCAACAGGAAACAACTTGTCAAAATTGATGAATTGAGATCTGACTATGCCACTCCTGTAGCTGGTGTACCGCAGGGCTCAATTTTGGGACCAACTTTGTTTTCGATATATACATCATCTTTGTCAAAAAGCCTCGAACATTGTACTTGTAATCTGTATGCTGACGATACTCAGTTATTATATTCTTTCAAATTAGAAGACATTGAAACCGCCAGCAATAATATAAATAAAGACCTGTCAAATCTGATGTATATATCGAGCAAACACTCCCTTAAAATAAACCCTAAGAAAACTACCGCAATAGTGTTTGGTCCTAAAAACAAACGCGAGGTCGCTAAATCCCTACTTAAAATAAAATTAGATGGATCTGATATATCCTTCACGAACTCCATACGGAATCTAGGTCTAATTATTGACGAGGAATTACGCTTCAAGTCACACATTAGTAAATGCATCTCTAGAGCCTACGCTAATCTCAGAATGATTTATGCAAACAAAAATATTTTAAGTATTCACACAAAAAAAAATATTATGTGATACCTTGGTGTTAAGTCACTTTAACTTTTCTGACACCGTGTATAATACATGCCTAGATAAAGTAACTTCTGATCGAATACAGAAGATACAAAATTCATGCATTCGTTTAATTTTTGGAATCCGAAAGTTTGATCATATCTCAGAAAAATTTAACGAGATAAATTGGATAAAGATGGCTGATAGGAGAGCAGTACATTCAGCAGTTTTTTATTTTAAAATAATAAATTTACGCACTCCACCTTACCTATACAGTACAATTGTATTCCGCACCGATGTCCATAACATCAATGTTAGATTTCGGGGTTTAATATCACCTCCACAACATAAAACCGCATTTTTTAAAAGGTCATTTTCATACAACATTTACAAAACGTTTAATAAAATTCCGGAACACCTGAAATCTCTCAGCTTAAATAATTTTAAAACAAATGTGCGTATCCTAATCTTACGTGGTGAACTCTGAAGTTACTAAAGTTGCAAGTCTCAAATTTTATTTTGTCTAATAATAAATAGTCGCTAAACATAGAATTAATTATTAAGTTTGGAAGTAGTAGGTTAAGTGGAAGAGCAGTAACAGGCTTAGGCCTGCCTGAACTTCGCCTACACGAAATGTATAAAAGATAATTGTAAACATTGTATTTCTTTAAATTAAATAAAGACATTATAATAATAATAATAATAATAACTGACGAATACTTAAACGAATATTCGATTCGTTAAATATTAACAAAAAAACACTGTCACTAAATTTACTTTGTGGATTTTTCTCGAGTAACGAAAATAAATTGTTGCACTTTGTATAGAAAAAATATTCAAAAACTTATCATTTGCGTTGCGGCGCTTCCTCCGGGTTCTCACTCCAAATCGGCCGCACTTCAGCTACGGTAGCACGAAACGAACACCAAAATCCGTGCGATTTCCAAAAACAAGAAGATGATGAGAAAATCCAAGCCGCCCACCAATCGAGCGTCCGCAATACAATGCGATGAGAAAATACTGGTGGATAAACCTCTCCTGGTTAAATCCTCAAAAAAAATAGACAAATAGGCGACAGGCCGGCAGGCCTACGCCATCCAAAAATTAGTTAAATCAATCCCTCACGGGAAGAAAATAAAACTCGTTACCTGAAGGTATTGTGTGGCCTGAAGAGATAAGCACTTAGCTAATTTAATTAATACGCCGATCACACAGATGCACTACGATTTTATTTCAACGTATTTAACGATCGATCACACAGATCGCGTCGAGCACCCAGCCCGGAAGATAATAATCAAAAATTTCCTCAAATTCACCTTCGCGACAAAAAACTCGCTGTTGCCAATATTGATTTAATTAATTTATTAATTGAATAAATATTAAAATCAATTTAAAAAATAACTAGACAATAATTAGAGATGGCTTAATGATAATCAGAATTAGGTAATTGACGACAAAAAAAAAAGAAGAAAACAAACGAAACATTTGCTTAATTAGCTCGAAAGAATTAAATACAAATATGTATACATGGTTGTCTATGTTGAAATACTACATTGTAATAAAAATATTGTTCCAATTTTTATCGGCGGTAAAAGTGAACGTTACAGCACTCATTTTAATAAGATTTCAATTCTCCGCAAAATTAATTGTTTGCCAATTTTATTTCAAGAAAAGTCAGATAATTGATATTTTTACTTGTGAATTTAAGCGCTTGTACTAACCACAATTTTTAACCGAAAAACATGTAACTCAGCTCAAATTACGCTGTAAATTTTCCGACATTCGTTGTTTTTTTTTTAAGTTAAAATTAAAGCTTTAAACGAGTGTTTTCTACTTTCAGATTAAGCCTGAAGTGAAATTTCGAGTTTAGAAAATCCTGAACGTTCGGACGGTTAGAAAAAGTTTTAATTGAAGCTTCAAATTAGTGTTTTCATTCCTAGATTAAGCATAAAATTTTGAGTTTAGAAACGCCTGAATGTTTCAGGCTTTCCTAAACTCGAAATTTTACGCGTATATAACACGGATTTCAAATGATGTTCAAAATGTACTGCTTACTTCACAATATTTAGTGTTTGATACGCACGGCGAATGAAGTAAAATTTCAAGGTTAGGAAAGCCTGAATTTGGATTTGGACGCTGCACGTCCAAATCCAAACGGCTTTTCTAATATCAAAATTTTACTTCATGCTTAATCTAGGATTGGAAACACTTGTTTGAAACTTTAATTAAAACTTTTTTTTAGAGAAAAACGAATATGCGAAGATTTACAGAATATTTACTGTAATTGAAATATGCATACTTAAAAGAAAAACTTCCTGTATATACACCAACACACATACACAAATACTTTTAGTAATATTAATGTTAAAAACTTACAAACTAGTTTTATATATTAAATTAAAATTTAAAGTTTATTATCATGTCATGCAGTAAATATAGTGTAATCGATTAAACTAAAACTTACCTACTTTAATTTTGTTAATAATGAATGCTCTCATTATTAACAAAATTAAAGTAGGTAAGTTTTAGTTTAATCGATTACTTTTTTAATAAATAATTTACGTTAAGATTTAATAAATCAAAGTGGTTTAAATAGAGCAAGCTGCAAATGTATTAACGTGAGTATTTAAAACAAAAGATGGAAAAAACATGTTAGAAAATCTATACACTTTTATAAAATAAAATATGTTTTACTTTGAGTTGTATTGCGATTTTGTTGTGTGACCTCCGGCTGCTCATTAAATTGCGGAGCGGGCGTGGGTATGGGATTAACGTGAATAATAGTTTACTTTTATTTTTTTATAGAACCAACAAAAATTTTATTCAAAACAAAAGTGGAAAGTAAATTAAAGTTTTGTTCGGTTTAACAAACAAACAAAAAAATGCCTACTTATCTAATGTTAGTAAATAATACTAAATAACTAAAGAAACAAAACAAGTTGGGCGCCACCTAGAGCTTCACCGGTCTAGGGCGGTATATATCTAAAATTGTCCTTTTTTTATCTTTCTGCAGTAACGCGTATTTTACAAAAGTCACTTACGCGATTCACGCCGCACACAATAATTGTCAGGAAACTCGAATTAAATTAGCACTTATCTTAATTTCTCTCCCGATGCTCCTCTACTCCCAATCAGGAATCCTCCTCCACAGGTAACAATCCTCCCCAATATGACCACAGAGCTCAAAAAGGGTCCATAGGTACACGCAACTGTTGTTATTTTGAACACTGCGAATGAAATCGGCAACGCAGGAACGCAGCAAGGTTGAGGAATTGACAACACCGCACCTGGTGTTAAATTGTAACACCACGGCAACACGGCGACCGGTGTTAAAATGGAGCCCCAAATAAAAACGATTTATCTTGAGACCCAAAACTGGAGGTTCCTAAATAATTCGGAGGTATTAGGATCAAAAATCACTTGAATCTAACCATCTCACCTCTGTCGAAGAGAAACCTCGCGAACCGGTAATAAAATATCACAACTATTACTTGAAAACCGCGCTAGCGTACGCCCTCTCGCTCTACCCTAACGAAACTGACTCGACACCTGGCAGACCGTCGAACCCAAAAAAAAAAACTCTAAAAACAATATTCTCAATTGCAGACATTTAGCGTCTGCAACCAAATATGCGCTCTTTTTAAAATGAAACGTTACAGTTGAATTGAAATTTTAATTCAAGCAGCCCGGATTGTTTCAAATATCGAGGGAAAAGTCAAATTTTTTGTTGACGATAAAAAAATCGTGATTTTTTAGACAAATATTTTTTTTCTAAAATATCTAAGAATTTGACAAAGATTCTTACAAATATTATTATTAACATGTATAACTTTTTATAGCAAAATAAGAAAAAACTTACGAGTGTTTCCACTCCTTAGTTAAGCATGAAGTAACATTTTAAAAACTCAAAATTTTACTTCATGCGCCACCCGTATAAAACAGTGAAGTATTGTAAAGTTTAAAATATACTGCTTGAGAATGCTTGTTTGGATTTTGTCTTCTAGCTAAAAGTTGATTATTATTATTCTTATTTTTCTAACTTATAATATAGTTAGAAAAGTGAGAGTAATAAGTATAGAGTATATTTTTGGTTACAAAAGTGATATATTTAAATAAAATTTAAATATTCATTAGATATTACCGTTGTTGAAAACCAGCAATTTTTCCTCCAACACTGAAAATAAATTGACTGACGGGAAAAATTAGAACACACTGCACGCCATTAATGAAACCTGAAAGTAATTACAGCCCCGTCACAATTAAAAAGCATAAATAACAATAATAATAGCACAAGCCGGAAACACACCACCAAATTCGAATCCATCAACGAAAAAATAACCTAGCACACACCTATAATTATCTAGATTAGCGTGAGACTCAAAATTTCTTTCCCAGCACGTGTCACACAGCACTTTCATGATTTATTAACAAAAAACCCAAACTCTCAGATAAAACCCCCGTAATCCGAATGTAACGCAATCAAGATTCGTGTAAAAAGGGAAGGGGGATGTTATTAAGATAGTAGGACAAAACTCTCCGGCTCCGCAGCGCCGAGGAGAGATCGTATCAAATCCCAACTTCCGGTTCCAGATATCGCTCAATTATTACCGCACGTTGAAATGACGAGCCCATCCATCACGCGACTTTCTTTTCTTCCCGAATCTTTGTTTATGGAGATCCGAGAAATAATGGGGGTATTTATATTTCCGCGGTGCGCTCTGGAGGGTTGATCTATGGGACAAGTTTCGGACCCCCTCTTATGAATTTATCGCAGGGGGAATATGTTAATTCTCGTTGTGGCCTCAAAGCCCTTCTTCCAGCCCTATATCATTACTGCTGTTTGAGTTTTCGCATTAAAATGTATCATTCACTAGACGGATATTTATCAATGTTGTGTGTACGTTAAGCGAAACGGTTTGTTTTAGGGTGGAAAGTTTCAGGAAGTTGTTTTGTTCTTTAACTTGTGGACCTAGGCAAATATTTGGATTTTGAAACAAATTCAATGTATATGTTAAAGGTAAAATCGATGAGTTATCAAAAGTTTATAAGCTATTGTGTCGAATTTAGCACTTAAAGTCGAACATTTTCAAGTTATTTGGCCATAAGAACGAACAACGATTAATCTTTCACAATTATTAAAATATAGCTTTGAAACTTATATAAATTGTACATTGGATCTTTGCGTATAAATTGACACTATTTTTCTCAAAAGGATGTTTCTTTAATTAAACATAAATTAAACAATAAAATACTACCAAATGATCTTATAAATTCAGGAAATATTTACATGGGAAACAGTTTTTTTTTATATTGCTTTAAATTATGGAAGTATTTTTTACACACAAGTTGCATTAAATTGATAAATAAAATTTACCATTGCATAGTGGTCTAGGATACCAAGAAAAGTGGCCAAAATTTAAGATCTTGTCGGATTTTTATAAAACTTGATATGTGGCTGTTTTCGGGGTCGCTGATCTTGAATTTAATATGGAGCCTGAAATTGCGAAATTTTGTGAGATTAGCATAAAAATCCTCAATCAGGGGTTTTCGAACACGCTGAACACGAATTTGACATTAAAATAGTTAATGCTTGTTACGCTACACTCTTGATGGAACCGGATGTACAAATTTGGTGAAAAAAAAACAGTTTTTTGTTCCATGATTTTATTTTCAGTTTTCTGACACGTGTTTCGGTCTTTACAATAATCTGTAAAGACCAACAGATATGTCAGGAAACTAAAAACAAAATCAAGGAACAAAACAAGTGTTTTTTTTTTCACCAAATTAGACATTAAAAGTTTAAAATTTAAAATGGCGGACCCAATATGGCGGTCAAAATTGTGAAACTTTGTGATTTTATCACTTAAGGTTCTTTCGGTCTCGCTATCTGCGTATCTCAAATTCAAGAGGTTAAACGTGCATAATAATAAGAAAAAGTTCCCTCGAGTCTCACTGCTCGGGGTGCTTAATGATAGAGAGTCTCCTCGCCTCTTACTGCTCGGGGTGCTTGATTACAGTGAGTCCCCTCGCCTCTCAGGGATGTCTTATGATTTTAGTAATATCATTCTCTTTTAAGTCTTGAAGGAACTTGATTATATTAGAATAGATCTTATTCTTCTTCGTCAGAGAGCTCAATCTCATCTGAAATGTTCTCAAATCTGGAACCCCAGTTAGAAAAGGTGATTATGTTTCCTTGTATTCTTACTTAGGTTCAGTAGATTGGACTTTTCTTCAGACGTACTCTAATGCTGAGTTGGCTCTTGACGAGTTCTATAAAATCGTTAACTACAGTCTACATCAATTTATTCCTAAAGTTAAACCTAAAGATAGACATGCATACCCAGTTTGGTTCACACGAGATATAATCCAACTTCTTAAAGAGAAAAATTATTATCGTAAACATATTGATCGCGATGCAACTGCACTGCACCATTTTAAGAAAATAAGGTCACTGATAAAAATTAAAATCAGAAGTGCTAATAGAAAATATATTAACGACATAGAAAATCAACTCACTGAAAATCCAAAACACTTTTGGTCATTTATTAACTCAAAAAAATCTAATCCGTCTAGGTTTCCTTCTGAAATGACGTACAATGATGAAACATTTAAAACACCGGTTGATATAGCAGATGGGTTTAGACATTTTTTTGAATCAGTTTTTTTACCACAATCTCAGTCTACTTTAAATATAAATCTAAATCACAGTAATATTCCTAATTTTAAATTTAACGAAATTTCATATAAAACAATTCGTAAGCATTTACAGAAACTACCTAACAAGTTTTCTTCAGTCTGTGATGAAATACCAGCTTTTATACTGAAAGATTGTGCGTCTGTGCTGAGTCATCCGCTTTCAATTATTTTTAATATGTCTGTTAGTAATTGTATATTTCCCGATCAATTAAAAGTTGCATCAATATGTCCTATTCCGAAAACATCATTGAATCGCTCTAATCTTGAAAACTACAGACCGATAGCTTTACTTTCGCATATAGCTAAAATATTTGAAAAAACCCTGTATGATCAAATTTATTCACCATGTCACCATATTTATCACAGTATCAACATGGTTTTGTACCTAAGCGTTCTACCGTCACTAATTTAGCTATGATTACCCACGATATAGCAAATTCATTAGATTCTACTGGACATATTGATGTAATTTATACCGATATATCTAAAGCTTTTGACAGGGTGGACCATAGTCTTTTGTTAGAAAAGCTAAAGTATTTTGGCTTTCGTTCTAATTCAAGTTCACTTTTGGCGTCGTATCTCTCTTGCCGTGAATCCTATGTTACAGTTAACAATTTTAAGTCTATGTCGTATTTTCCGACTTCTGGGGTTCCGCAAGGATCTATCTTGGGCCCACTTCTTTTTAATCTTTTTATTAATGATCTGTCAAGCGCACTAAATTGTAAACATTTATTATACGCAGATGATTTAAAGATCTATTCTACCATTAATACTATTGATGATTGTTTACGTTTACAAGACCAACTAAATATTATCTCTAACTGGTGTAACAACAACAACCTTAATCTTAATCCCGATAAATGTAAATATATGACATTCACTAAAAAAACTAAATACATTACATCGAATTACACAATTAACAATAGTGATATCGAACGAGTGCGATCTTTTAAGGACTTAGGCGTATGGTTTGATGAAAAACTTACATTCAACAATCATGTAGAAATGCTTGTAAAGAGTTCTTTTAAGGCATTGGGATTAATTCATCGAAATTCTGCAAATTTACAGAATCCTAATGCCTTAAAATCTCTGTTCAATGTATATGTGAGGTCAAAGTTGGAGTATGGATCATTGATTTGGTATCCCCAGACCCAGCAGCAAATCAACTTGGTTGAAAGTGTTCAACGCAAATTCGCTAAGTTCTTGTACTTCAAAAATACTGGTAATTACCCGGCAAGAGGCTGTGACCATGTGTTATTGCTTGATCGATTTGAACTCGAATCACTTAAACAAAGACGAAATAAATCATGTGTTTCATTTTTATATAAATTAATTCACAATCAGATCGACTGTGCTGACATTTTACAACTAGTCAATTTTCATACTCCGTCTTTCAATAGTAGAAATAAGTCTACATTTTATGTAAATTTTAATAGAACAGTGACCGGTTCAAAATCACCTCTAAGTGTGATGTGTAACGTGGTCAATGATCTACCCCCAACTTGTGATTTATTTTATGATCGTCAATTGTCGCTCTATGTTAATTTAAGTATTTTTTGAATGTGTTACTTTACTTACTTTTTGCTGTACATTTATGTTTTCTATATTGTCCTGTAATTGGGTCTTTTTGTTTCCTGTTGGGCAATAAATGTATTTATTTATTTTATTTATTTATTTATTTATATCGACATCATCTGATGAGTTTAAGTCTGAGTAGATACCTGATTTGATCTCTTCAGGAATTGCAAGTAAATTTCTAACTTCTTGAAGAACCCGTATTTAATACATTTTTTGCTACATTACAAATCCTGGTATGAAAATTGATACTGGATATTAATGGATCCGATGTATTCATCAGTCTATAAAAAAAACACCCTCCTGATTTACAATCCGACTATGTTTCCTGCTGCGATCGGCTCTAAACTTTCGGTAGATTATTTCGTGCCTCCGAAGCTTCTTCTTCCATCATCCCAATCGGCAGAATGGTACTTCTGATTACATCTGCACCTCTGTGCATCTCTGTGCATTAAAATGTTGAGCACTAAAGCAGGCATATTGAACCACGGCTAAGTATTAGTAAAAATACTTGTCGTGGATTTGCAAAGTGACGGATTGATCATAAGATAAAAGAGTGCATTAATATTTTCTTAAAATTCTTCATCAATTGTTTATCGAAGCCAAGGTACTCACTTAATTCATCCGGCTCCGCGAATGCTCGACGAGCCGTGTTTCTATCATTTGTGGTACCGCTTCTACCCGTCTTCGGCTTATCTACAATAAGTCCTAGCTTTTCCCAAAGGATATTTTGAATCGTCTTTTTTGCTCTGCAAATACATCTAGGACCATAACAATTTGACTCCGGACCCTCCCGCAGCAGTGTAAAGATTTTAGGAAAAACAGCTAATTGGACTTTCATCAAATTTTACATTGGGGATCTACTCCACAATATCTTGAACTGATCAACTTTTGGATAAAATGCAGAAACCGGAAACCAGTCGGTAGCAATTAATATTTTCTTAAAATTCTTCATTAATTGGTTATCGAAGCCAAGGTACTCACTTAATTCATCCGGCTCCGCGAATGCTCGACGAGCCGTGTTTCTATCATTTGTGGTACCGCTTCTACCCGTCTTCGGCTTATCTACAATAAGTCCTAGCTTTTCCCAAAGGATATTTTGAATCGTTTTTTTAGCTCTGCAAGTACATCTAGGACCATAATAATTTGACTCCGGACCCTCCCTCAGCAGTGTAAAGATTTTAGGAAAAACGGCTAATTGGACTTTCATAAAATTTTACATTGGGGATCTACTCCACGATATCTTGAACTGATCAACTTTTGGATAAAATGCAGAAACCGGAAACCAGTCGGTAGCCTTTGAAGTTTTGAATGAGTGTTTCCACTGCCAGATTAAGCATGAAGTAAAATTTCGAGTTTAGAAAAGCCTGAAAATTTGGATTTGCTAGGGCGCGCCCCAGCAAATCCAAATTTTCAGGCTTTTCTAAACTCGAAATTTTACTTCATGCGCCACACGTATAAAACGCTGAAATACTGTGAAGTTTAAAATATACTGTTTTAACGTATTAATTTAAAAATATGTTATTTAACTTTGCAGTAAGTCATTGTTGTATACGGGTGGCGCATGAAGTAAAATTTCGAGTTTAGAAAAGCCTGAAAATTTGGATTTGCCGGAGCGCGACTCGCTTCGCTCGCGCGCCCCGGCAAATCCAAATTTTCAGGCTATTCTAAACTCGAAATTTTACTTCATGCTTAATCTGGGAGTGGAATCACTTGTTAGAAACTTCAAATTGAACTCTAAAAAAATAAATAACGTTCAAAACAATTGCATGAGCCAAAGTTTCAGCTCTGAACTTTGATTACTAATCTATACTCTTACTCCTATAGGCTAGACGGCTTAAAAAATGTTGCTGAAAAACCCAACCATCTCTTGAATTTGTGTATATACCAGAGCTGGGACGAATCCTCGAAAAAAGGAATCGAATCACGAATCCGAATCACCTAATATGATTCGAATCGCGAATACTCGAATAAAGGATTCGTAAGAGATAAATATGATTCGAATCAAAGATTCGAATCCTGTTTTTCGAATCACGAATACAAATCCTTCAAGGATAAATTTGATTTTATTATTTTTTTGCAACCATTTATTTATATAGATATCTTTACCAGTTGTTTTAACAAAAATACACAAAACCTAATTAGTTATTATTAACACTGAACATCGTTGATAACAGATTAAATATCTGATTTCCTGTTACTCTGATTGAAGATGTATTTGTGTGTTTCTGAATTGTACTTCAAATCAGTGTTTTGTACGCGTGGCGCATGAAGTAAAATTTCGTGTTTAGAAAAGCCCGAAAATTTGTCTCGGGTCGCTGCGCGACCCTCGACAAATTTTCACGGGGCTTTTCTAAACTCGAAATTTTACTTCATGCTTAGCCTGGGAGTGGAAAACACGAATTTAAAGCTTCAAATTGAACTTTAAGAAAAAACAAGGAATATCTAAAGATTTACAGAAAATAGACTGAATTTGGAATACGTATACTTACAAGAAAAACTCCCTGTGTCTGTTTGCTCCGAAGAAATATGAATAATTATAAACTATAATGAAGATAACAATTTATTTTCAAAAAACACTCGTTAATTGATTTTATACACAATTGACGTTTGTTAAACAATGGCGGCGACAAAGAAAAAACATGTATTTTTAATCTTCTAGTAGAAATGCGTTTTATGTTAAGTAAACTATCCATCTTTCAGCTAATAATACAAGTTCTTTCTTTCAATTGTCCTTTTAGTAGTAGATGAAGCAACTACTATTTTATTCCTTCTACTATTACTAGGATTTTCTGCAACTAGTTGTAGTACCGTCTGCTGGTGGCAAGACACGATAAGCCAGAACCATCTGAACAAGACGCTCTGTTATTAGCAGTAGTTCTTTCTGCTAGTAAAAATAGTGTTTTTGCTATAAAAAACGACTGCTAGGTCTTTCTGCTACTAGTAGTAGTACAGGCTCCATCTGCCGGTGGTAAGATTTGAAGGTAGAACCATCTGAACCAAAAGCCCTGTCTGCCAATAGCGGTAGTTGTTTCTGCTAGTAGAAATAGCGTGTTCTGCTAAAAAGTAAACGTTTCTATCAGTAGTAGTAGTTATTTCAGCTAGTAGTACAATTTCTTTGTGCTAGTAGCGTTCGTCCTTTCAGTAGGAGAAAGAACAACTACTATTTTGTTCCTTCTACTACGAGTAGGTCTTTCTATTACTAGTACGGACGGAACCTGTACTACAGGTTCCGTCTGATGGCAAGACATCTGAAACTAGAACCATCTGAACTAGAAGCTCCGTTAATAGCGGTAGTTCTTTCTGCTGTAGTAATTCTTTTAGCTAGTAGCAGTTGTTCTCAAGATCGTAGCCGGGGGGGGGGGGGGGATTTTTTTTCTGGCTGCGGCATTAGTCGGTCTTTCAGCCTAAAAGTAGTTTTTTGTTCTACTACCACTAGTTTTTCTCTGTCTGTCTGTCTGCTAATAGCGGCAGTTCTTTCAGCTAGTGTACAAATCGTTTTTAACTAAAAAAAAGTAAACGTTACAGTTTGTAGTACTGGTTCTTTCGGCTAATTGTACTTAGTATTACTAGTGTAGGCCTCGTCTGGTAGCAATATATCTGAAGCTACAACCATCTGAGCTAGAAGTTCTGGCTGGTAATAGTGCTAGTTGTTTCTGCTAGTTGAAATAGTGTTTTCCGCAAAACAGCCTATTTTCTGTAAATCTTTAGATATTCCTTGTTTTTTTTAAGTTCAATTCGAAGCTTTAAACGAGTGTTTTCCACTCCCAGACTAAGCATGAAGTAAAATTTCGAGTTTAGAAAAGCCCCGCGTAGAAAATTTGTCGAGGGTCGCGCAGCGACCCGAGACAAATTTTCTGGGCTTTTCTAAACTCGAAATTTTACTGCATGCGCCGTGGCGCGTATAAAACAGTGATTTAACGATAAGTTTAAAAACACACAAAAAACATTTTTCATGTTAATCCTCACAATTAATTCGAATTATTTTTGACGATTCAAATCATTTTGTAAGTATTCGAATCCTTTTATAAATATTCGAATCCTTTTATAAATATTCGAATCCTTTTATAAGGATTCGAATCGCCCACATTTGGATTCGAATACGAATCCTTTGAAAAATACGTAACGAATCCGGATCACGAATCCAGTTGAACTAAAGTATTCAAATGCCTCTTTTGAATCCTTCGAATTCGAATCCAGGATTCGAATCCTGAATGATTCGAATCCTGCCCAGCTCTGGTATATACAGGGAGTTTTTCGGACATTCCTTGTTTATTTTTTCATTTCCATGAGTGTTTTCTGTTGTATATAGGCAGGAAAAACTCTATAATTATAAATACCTACTATAAATTTTAAATAAATAAAATCGCATTAGTAATCAAAGTTTAGAGCTGAAACTTTGGCTCATACAATTGTTTTGAACGTTTTTTTTTTATATATATATATATAAACCCGCCCCAATGCGATTTTGGATACGTTTAACAATTTAAGCAAATACAGAAAACTACATCAAGAACCTAGTAAAGTAAAAACTTGTATTATTCAAATTATACACTCGGCGGTTCATGAAATACCTCAAAGTGCATAAAATGTAAAGCAAATTCTTTCCTCCAGTTTTAATTATAAATACAGAGTGCGATGGTCCGCGAAAAAAAATCGTTCGTTTCGTAAGAGAGAGAAAGAACGAGAGAAAAAAAAAACGGCCGAGTTCTTAACAAAAGAGGGTAGTTTGGAAAGTAATTAAAGAATACTTGAGGAGGACTAGTTAAACCCTATTTGAATAATACTCCGGGTGCACCTTTCCGTCCCGGAAGAAAAATCCGGGACGGATTTCCTTAAATAATTAGAGTCGATTTGGGGCGTAAGAAGGATTCGTTAATGAAAATAAAAATCGACCGAATTTGAATATTTATCGAGTTAAAGGTGAACAATTTTAATACCGGGTGTTCGATAAAAAAATTGCCTAACACATATATTTGTTATTTATTAACCGATTATATTGAACTAAAAAACAAAAGTCAATGGCGGTTTACAGTGGCGCAGCCAGGATATGGTTACGGGGGGTTTGATTAATGTCTATTAAAATATGTAAAGTTAATTAAAGGAAAGGCACTTGGTATTGTTTCACAATTAAATCTTTATTCCGACTAGTTTCGGTTTGTTAGACCATTTTCAAAGGAATCACATTCCTTTGAAAATGGTCTAACAAACCGAAACTAGTCGGAATAAAGATTTAATTGTGAAACAATACCAAGTGCCTTTCCATTAATTAACTTTACATAGTGTAATATGTTTCACCAAGTGCCAGATGAGGAATTAATTCAAGAAAAAAAAAATTAGTCTATTAAAATACTTTATGTTTATGCAAATTATATTATTTTGTCTAAACTGTTTTTCTTTCTACGTTTCAATTAGAGTCTCCCCACCCCCATGTAAAAATCCTAGCTACGTTACTGACCGTTTAAATATTAAGAAAGGGAGCTCGATAACAAACGCCCAAGGCCATGTGTCCGTTATTTATTAACCGATTTTATTGAACAAAAACACGAAAGGCAATAGCTGTTTAAATAATAAGATATAGAAGTAAATATTTATTGTCAAGAAAACTAATATAGTTTTGAGAAAACCTCTATTTATTCTACTAACAATTTCAGTTTCTAAGATAAAGTCCATTTTTTTAATGTAAATTCTGTGAGTGCTATTTTGATTAAAAAAATCCAGCCGTTCTAAAAAAAACTGTATTTCAATAATATATAAAATTACAAAAATGCATTTTACACCAAAAATGTTTTCGTACTTTTATATATTATTTAAAGTGTGCCAACTATAAGAAGCGTAAGCTTATTTTCTCAAACTCAAATATTTTTGAATTGGAATTATTCATGTATTTGAATTCCGAAAGGGAAGACGTGAATGCATCGCTACTTGCATTTGCAGTATCTAAACTAAGTTGATCCTAATACGCATATTAATTAGCGCAATATGTTGCTGCATATAATTGAAATTAAAACACATCGAAACTAAACGCATTACCAAATGGCAGAGCCAATTTTCTCCGCTTCTGCCGGGGCATTATATGTAAATTCGGACATGTGTATCTAATCGCATTCGTAATCTGCTGCATGTAGCGTTTCAGTCAATTAAATAACTCGCTCGCGCTCCCCACTTTTCCGGAAACGGAAAGCGCGAAACGTGTCACCTCCAACAAAGATCGATTAGTATAATTAGGGGCCCTTTCGTCCCTTCGATGCCGGACACGGCTTTTACATTTGCACCACGTCTCTATATGCATGCACACACACACACACACACATACACATACACTTGCAGCGTGTAACGATTTCCGCCCTTGAAGTTCTCCAGGGTTTAATTATTCGATATCATTGCCTTAGTCGAAGTTAAATTAACTGTCAGTGGAGTCTAGTGCCGCCGGATTAATAAACTTAAGCTCGGCTTGTGAGTCTGCTAGGTTCTGAACCCTCTGTATTTCCGTGTGTTACTGTTTGTGTTTAAAGCGTATATTAAAGGGATTATTGCTTTAATAGTTATTTTACGATCTAGGGACGTAGTGAGGGGGTTGCAGGGTAACAAAATCGCAAATATGTGAATTTTTCATTTTAAAAAAATCGGCTCTCTACTGTTTTCTGAAAAAATATTTATTGTTAAAATGTCGGCTAGCGCCGACTAATATCTGCTGTCTCGATAAACTTATGTCTGAATCGATAAATTGTGATGAAATGTCAACAATCACTAAAAAAATGCGACAATTTTTAAGAAACGTGTTTAAAAATTTCAAAGATTGTGTAGAAATTATATTATTTTTTTATGAAATGAAAGAATGTTTTAAACTTTAGATTAAATCAGTGTTTTTTTATATGCGTGTCGCATGAAGTAAAATTTCGAGTTTAGAAAACCCCCCGTGAAAATTGTTTTCTGTGTATTTCTAACTTCACAATATTTCAGTGTTTTATACGCGTGGCGTAATTTGTCGTAATTTGTCTCGGGTCGCTGGCGCGACCCTCGACAAATTTTCTACGCTGGGGCTTTTCTAAACTCGAAATTTTACTTCATGCTTAGTCTACTAGTGGACGACACTCATTTAGTTTTTGTTTTAACCCATTAACGGCCGAGCAATTATAATGTTAACTCTAAAAGTTGATTTTAGGTAAAATTCTACACTTCTTTTAATAATTTTTAGGAATGACTTATTGTATTACATACTGTGAATTTTTCTTTTAAATATACATAATGTATACACTTTAAATGTAAGGCATTCTTCGATTTTTTATAAAAACGTGCAATATAAAGTTTAGAACGAGTATTTCCACTCCCAGACTAAGCATGAAGTAAAATTTCGAGTTTAGAAAAGCCCCGCGTAGAAAATTTGTCGAGGGTCGCGCCAGCGACCCGAGACAAATTTTCACGGGGCTTTTCTAAACTCGAAATTTTACTTCATGCGCCACGCGTATAAAACACTGAAATATTGTGAAGTTAGAAATACACAGAAAACAATTTTCACGGGGGGTCTTCTAAACTCGAAATTTTACTTCATGCGACACGCATATTAAAGGGATTATTGCTTTAATAGTTATTTTACGATCTAGGGACGTAGTGAGGGGGTTGCAGGGTAACAAAATCGCAAATATGTAAATTTTTCATTTTAAAAAAATCGGCTCACTACTGTTTTCTGAAAAAATATTTATTGTTAAAATTTCGGCTAGCGCCGACTAATATCTGCTGTCTCGATAAACTTATGTCTGAATCGATAAATTGTGATGAAATGTCAACAATCCCTAAAAAAAATGCGACAATTTTTTAAAAACGTGTTTAATAATTTCAAAGATTGTGTAGAAATTATATTATTTTTTTATGAAATGAAAGAATGTTTTAAACTTTAGATTAAATCAGTGTTTTTATATGCGTGTCGCATGAAGTAAAATTTCGAGTTTAGAAAACCCCCCGTGAAAATTGTTTTCTGTGTATTTCTAACTTCACAATATTTCAGTGTTTTATACGCGTGGCGCATGAAGTAAAATTTCGAGTTTAGAAAAGCCCCGTGAAAATTTGTCTCGGGTCGCTGGCGCGACCCTCGACAAATTTTCTACGCTGGGGCTTTTCTAAAGTCGAAATTTTCCTTCATGCTTAGTCTACTAGTGGACAACACTCATTTATTTATTTTATTTATTTATTTATTTATACAATCACGGAAATTACATTTCCTATATAAGATTGTACATCACTTAAACTAATATAACTAAATATAAAACATAAGACAATGAATACATAAAAGATAATTATGAGCCGTGCATTAATTCTAATATATAGTTAAAACATATTTTTGAATTTATCATATTGAAAATGTCAAGAGCCGGATCTAATGATAGTAATTTATTGTACACATCACACATTGAAAATATAGGCGATCTAATCATAACATTTGTTTTGGGAATTGAAAGTTGAAAAAATCTGTTGTGTCTTAAGCCATGGGGAACGTGAAATTTAATCTGAGCAACAATCTCTGGACAATCAATTGAATTATTTAATAATTTGTAAAGCGCAGTTATAAGATGTGCTTTACGTCGACGTTCCAAAGATTGTAGTCCAAAAGCTTGAAGTAGCGATTCATAGCTTATAGTGTGGTCTGGATAGAGTCCTGACTTCTTAAAATATAAATACTTAACTAGGCGTTTTTGAATAGATTCTATTAAATTAGAATATTTAGCATAACATGGATTCCAAACACAACAACCATATTCGAGCCGAGATCGAACGTACGCATAGTATAACGATAGTATAGCATCACAACCTTCAAATAATTTGGAATTGCGAAAAATAAATCCTAAGAAACGATTGGCCGAAGAGACTATTCTTTCTATGTGAAAATTGAATGTAAGGCTCGCATCAAAAAATATACCTAGATCTTTAAAGTGGTTCACTCTCGATAGTTGGACGCCATTTATATTATAATTGTGTGTTATGGAAGATTTATTTCGTGAAAAGGACATCACTTTGCACTTATTCGTATTAAGTAATAAATTATTGGAACTGCACCAAGAATGGATAATATCAATATTGTGCTGCAAGGACAGACAGTCGGTAATAGAATTAATGGGTTTAAAAATTTTCATATCATCCGCGAATAATAAGCAATCAACATCTAAGTTCTCAACAATATCGTTTATGAAGCAGTTAAAAAGCAACGGACCTAAGACTGATCCCTGAGGAACACCTGATGTTGCCAAAAATAAGTTAGATTTATAGCCCATATATTCTACAAATAGCGGTCTTTCATGCAGGTAGCTTTTTAATAAATTGCAGAGGGCTAGCGAAAACCCAAAATTATACAGTTTGGACAACAAGATGTTATGATCCAACCTGTCAAAAGCCTTGGAGATGTCAGTAAACACGACATCAACCTGAACCTGGCGATCGATGGAGTTTGTTAACTGCTGCGTGTAGAGCATCAGATTACTAAGCGTTGATCGCTTTGGTCTAAAGCCGTGTTGATTATCAGCCAGATTCAAGTTAACAAATGCGCTTATTCGATCACGCAAAACAAATTCAAAGCACTTTGATAAGTTGGAAATGATTGCTATAGGCCTATAGTTGATAATCAAGTTTCTATCGCCCGACTTATAAATTGGAATTATGCGAGTCTTTTTCCACATATCTGGAAAAATACTTTGTTTTAAGCATAAGTTAAATATATGCTTCAATGGTTCTGATAATACGTAACGACAATCTTTTAATATGAGTGCAGGAAGATTATCTGGCCCAGAGCACAATTTATTACCCAATTTGCTAAGTGCATCTTCAATATCAGGTTGATCAAACCCTATTATGTGTATAGAATTATTATGTATTGACTTTGTACAAGCGGGAGACGTAGCAGTAGCTGACTCAAAAGATTTAGAAAAATTTGCCGCAAAACTATTTACAATATCTTGGGCTGATGTTATATCACGGCCATCATAACTCATACTCTGTGGTATTGCATAATTATTTTTCATTGTATTAATATAGCTCCAGAATTTTTTCGGCGTTTTACGAACAGAATTCTCGCAATCTTTAACAAACGTTGAGAAGTCGTGTTTGCTTAATATTCTTACTTGCCGCCGGAGATTAGATAGTTTAAGTCTGAAGAATTGAGATAGTGGATATTTTTTTGTCAATTTGAAGTATTTTTTCTTCTCTTTAATTTTATTTCTTAGATTAGAAGAGAACCATATGGGATATTTATTTGATGGTTTACGAGTGAAGGGAACACAGACCTTAAATATAGAGTGCAGTTTTTCATAAAAACGCATACAAGCATTGTTGATATTGGTACAAGACATAACATCATTCCAATCAATGTTTGAAATTAATTCATACAATCTTACGAAATTGGCCTTTTTGAAATTAAACGATTTAAAATTTAAGTTTTGTGCGAATGAATCAATTAAATTAGGTTTTTTTACGGTACAATCGATAGTAAGAGCGGGATGGTGAATGTCTTGAACTACAATAGGATCCATCATGTGATTTACAGAACTCGTTAAATTACTAAATACCAGGTCAAGGATCCTGTGGTGGTGGTTGTAGACAGAATTATATTGATCAAGGCCAAAAAACAAGTGCTAGGTTCAGAATTGATTACGTAATCATTTAAATTAAAATCACCAAACAAAATAGTTGCATTGTCTAGTAGAAATGGGAAGCTATCTAACAAGTTAGCAAACTGCGTTAATTGGTCAAGGCTAATTGGTGGTCTGAAATACACATTAATAAGGAACACTACAGTTCTTGCAATAACTACTTTAACAATTACTAAATCTACACAGAGGCGGGATAAGTTACTGGAGTTAAATAATATTTCAGAAGATTGAAGTGAGGATTGCACCGCAATCAATACTCCTCCACCTCTACTTTTATTAGTTAAGTCAAAGTTCCTGTCTTTGCGGTACACTATGAAATTTTTATCGAATAGTTCACTGCTAGAAACATTATCGCAGAGCCAAGTTTCCGAAAAAGCTATGATAGAGAAATTACTAACGGCACTGTAGCAATACACATTATTACATTTTGAATTTAAACCGCGAGAATTTTGGTAATATATACTGACATCATAAAAATTATTTGGGAAATGGCTTCGTTGTAGTCGAATTGATATCCTTAGCGGTTTGTCTGGTCCTGTATCGATGGTTGTTATTGTCTAGAAACGTACTCATTGGAACGGCTGGCGACTTGATATGAAGGAACCGGGTCAACATTCGCTTTTCCGGCAGCGCAAAGATTCGGAATTGTAGAAGAGTCGATTAAATCATTCACGTTGAAAAATGAATTCCCTATTTTCCTGTTATATCCAGATGAAGTTTATTTTTAAATAATTCTGTTATTGTTTCAGAGGGTATTTCATTGTCAGTTTCAGAGAGACCCGTGATAATAACATTGTTTGCTCTTTTTTGTTTGTCAAGAGCTACTACAGTGGTACGGATATCGCTGATTTCATTTTTCAACAGAGTTAAATCATTTCTTAATTGTAAGTTTTCTTGTTTTAGCGGCTCGATTAATTGTTCAAATAAAGCGGTAAAATGTGTAGTCAACTCATCCGTAATCTCGATTTTTAATATGTTAAACTGCGAAGATAATTTAGCAAAAAGTTCATTGTTGCTAATATCACTCATTGTGGATTGGGGAGTATACAAAGGAATACAGATAAACAAGGTCACAGTTCTTCACAACACGGGGCCTATCGTGTTGACTATAAGAAATTCACACACAAAGAGGGCCACGGGTAGGAAATTATTAAATAGGTAAACAAGACAGGCAACCCAATAAACAATTTCAACAACAAATAAATTAGGTTATGGAATTAATAAATTTACTCAAAAAGTAATTATATTAAAAATATGCAGTAGATTTCACTGCTGAACATGTACAATGAAGCTATATGAGCCAAATACTTACTCAGTTTAAAAAAAAAACGGAGATAAATGCACCAATTACAGTATTAAAATTATAATATAAGAGCACGGTCACGGTCACCTTGATGATGATTTAGTTTTTGTTTTAACCCATTAACGGCCGAGCAATTATAATGTTAACTCTAAAAGTTGATTTTAGGTAAAGTTCTACACTTCTTTTAATAATTTTTAGGAATGACTTATTGTATTACATACTGTGAATTTTTCTTTTAAATATACATAATGTATACACTGTAAATGTAAGGCATTCTTCGATTTTGTATAAAAACGTGCAATATAAAGTTTAGAAGAGTATTTCCACTCCCAGACTAAGCATGAAGTAAAATTTCGAGTTTAGAAAAGCCCCTCGTAGAAAATTTGTCGAGGGTCGCGCCAGCGACCCGAGACAAATTTTCACGGGGCTTTTCTAAACTCGAAATTTTACTTCATGCGCCACGCGTATAAAACACTGAAATATTGTGAAGTTAGAAATACACAGAAAAATTTTTTTTTTAAATGAGTAATAATCGAGATATTTAAATAACAAAATATTTACGTTATTCTTTATACATTTTCAAGTCAAGTCAAATAATATAATATATCAAATTAACTTAGTTAGTAATTTAATAATTAACATAAAATTAATAATGTTGCGTATATGCATCAATGGCACCTAATGGGTTAATTTGTCAAAAAATCGATGATTGGCCTGTCTCTCATAAAAACCTGTCCCTACACATTTGTCTCATTTGTCTATGCCATGATCCGGCCCTAATTACGAGTAGCCCTTTTATACCGGTAGAAGCTTAATTGTATGAAGGTTTATATCATTTTTCTCGCCACAAAACAAAATTATCCCCCCCCCCCTCATAAAAACCAGATGATCCAATCACGAAAGTTCCGCATTCTGTATTGAATAGCCCGATTATGTATTCCTCGTAGGAAGCCGGAGGGCCATTAATTGGGTATGAAACTTTTTGTTGTTTTGTGTGTGTCTGTGTGCGAGAGTGTATCCGTTACCCGGTTTCGCTAACGAACCGTCCCTTTTGTTCCAGGCAATAAATTCATCTGCGACTGTCGCCTGGCCTGGATGCACGGCCTCCGCAACGAGACGAAAAACGAGCGCATCCGCAACACCCTCGACGAGCTGGTCTGCTACTTGGAGCAAGAAAACGGCGGCCACCGCAAGCCGAAACCGGAGCCCGTCCACGTCAACGAGAACACCTTCCCCGAGGAGGATAACTTCGATCCGGCTTACGATACGGACGCGGATTATAACTACGATCACCAGCAGGATTCGAGTAATCACCCGACGGAACGGCCCAGGGATCCCTCGATGAGGCATTTGTTTCAGATTCCGCAGAACGAGCTGCCGTGTCCGGAGAAGGAGGTGCCCACGGAGGAGACGCTCAGGAGGAATAACCACCACACGCCGTCTTTCGCGGAGATTAACTCGGGGGGCGGGAGGATAGGGGTGGTAGGGTTCGTGTTCGCCGCCGTTGTGATTTTGAGCTTGACGTAAACTCGCCACTTGATGATTGTATCGGTGTTTCATTTTCTTTCGTATCTCCCTGCATATCCATAAGAACATGTATGCGTGTTGAATTTGGATTAAATTGAGAGAAAGCCTGACTTAAAGGGCAAATAGAGTAATAATAATTATGAAATATTTTACGTTCGAAATATTGAATAATCTCAGTTATATAAACCAAGGTACTCTTATATTTATTTTACTAAAGCTACCTCGAGAGACACATATGTGTATAAGGTATGCTTGACCGCAGTCTCTTTCATTTTCAGCAGCCCCCTTACCCCGCCCACATAGTTCTCGGACCTGTGACGTAGATAATGTGGCTCCCTGTGTGTCAATATAGCGTCATTGGACCGGAGAGCCCACTCCCATTCTATCGCATTCTAATCCAGCAATCCTTATATACACTACATACTTGATCGTCCGTGAATTTTACTAACGAGTTTCGTCATCTATTGTACATTAACTAATGAGAGATAAATGGTGATAAACCCCCCGATTCCATACGCTAAATGTTAAATTTAACGTATACGTTATTAAAACCCTCACAATCTAAGTATACATACCAATTACTAAACGCGCTTAGACTGTGATGGTAATGAATAACATGTACGTTAAATTTAACATTTCGTGTACGGAATCGGGCTGATTATTGAGATTTTACTTAAATAGTGATATTAAATTACCAGTAATTCAAAATTTTCAGTAAAAGTCTTGATTATATTAATGAAAATATGGTAGCAATTATTAATTTTAATATAGACATGAAACTTACTGTACAGCAGTGGCACAGCCAGGATTTTGTCTTAGGGGGTTAATATCAAATCAAATCAAATTGTATATTGGTCCTTCATTGTTTAATTTTACAATATTAGATACGTCAAGAAATAAATATATGATATAAATAAGTAGAAATAAAATATTACAATATAAACTACAGAGTATAAGAACATTTGATTACAGTGATACATTAAAATGTTGATATGCATATATTAAATAAAAAATAAAATTTGGTCAGTTAGATAATTTTAAGTTATTTCCGAATGATTAAAATGTTCAAAATCTTCTATACTGTAGAATGTATTTATTTGGAGACGAGCTTTTAATTTGGACTTGAATTTACTTAGTGTCATACTACTATTACAAATATTACTATTAATAATACTATTACAAATTATACAGGAAATTTTACTTTTAAGTATACATATCCTGACAGATACGTTTTACATTTTCAGGCAGTCGTTGTTTTTGAAAATCGTTAAATTTCAAGCTTATAATAAGTTTTTCCACTCCCAGATTAAGCATGAAGTAAAATTTCGAATTTAGAAAAGCCTGAACTTTTGGATTTATACGCGCAGCGTCCATATCCAAATTCAAGCTTTTCTAAACTCGAAATTTTACTTCACGCACCACGCGTATAAAGACTGATTTCAAGTGAAGTTCCAAATATACTGCTTCAAAATACTGCGTAAGCAGTAAATTTTGAACTCTACTTAAAATCAGTGTTTAATACGCGTGGCGCATGAAGTAAAATTTCGAGTTTAGAAAAGCCCCGTGAAAATTTGTCTCGGGTCGCTACGCGACCCTCGACAAATTTTCTACGCGGGGCTTTTCTAAACTCGAAATTTTACTTCATGCTTAATCAGGGAGTAGAAACACTCGTTAGAAGCTTTCATTGAACTTTCTTATAATAACAACCAATGATAAAACATTTACAGCGTTTATCTATGGTTAAAATTAAAATATCTTGTGCTAACAAATTACCTAATTTCATTAAATTTAACTTGCCTAATTAATTCCCATCAAAACTATCCTAACCTGATTGTCATAGTATAAAGCTAGCTTGACCTAACCTTACTTAACCTAACATAATCTAACTTAACCTATCCTAACTTATACTAACTTAACTTAACCTAACCTAACCTAACCTTTTTTTCTTTTTTTTTATTATAGAGAGGATTGGGAAATCTGTTAACAGACACCCAGCCTTAGGTCTAGTGCGGCTGGGTAGTGTCGGGTTGGGGACGATCCCCGACCGACTAAAACCCTTCCCTCTCTCTTCTACCCGTGTCCTGTGCACTCCGGAACGTCTCTCGACACTACTTCGGGGTAACCTAACCTAACCTAACGTAACCTAAACTAACCAAACCTAACTTAACCTAACCTAACCTAACTATTATCATATATTCTTTGTGATACTAAGATCAAGAGGGTTGTGAGAAATTAGAATGTGTACAGTAATATCCAGTGGTTTTTGTTGAGTTGAGGTTAACAAAATGGATTGTTAATCCAAAAACCCCTTGTGATATCTTTATGATACTTGCTGTGGATGTTGGATAAACTTTTCTCTCTTAAAATATTAAAATCGAAAAACACCCTATTTATAGTTTTTCTGTTATTTTCGCTTAAAGTCAAAATGATGATATTTTAACATATGTTTTTATGAAAGTTGAATTTATTACTCAAAAACCCCTAGTAGAATTCTCATAAAATTTTGTGTAGATGTTACAAAAACGTTGTTATTTTAAAATATGTAAAAATCTAAAAATACCCTATTCATACTTTTACAGTAATTTTCGCTTAAAGTCAAAATTATGATTTGTTAGCATATTTTTTTTTTTTTAAATGAATTTTCAAGAACTCATAATTCAGAAACCCCTTGCAGAATTTTCATAAAATTTGGTGTAGATATTAAGTATACATTGTTATTTCAAAATGTCTGAAAATCTAAAAATACCCCATCAATAGTTTTTCTGTAATTATCGCATTAAATTAAAATTATGATATTTTAACTTTTTTTTTATAAAAGTTGAATTTTCTAGAACTCTCAATTCAGAAACCCCTGACAGAATTTTCATGAAATTTCATGTGGATTTTATGTAAACATTGTTGTTTCTAAATATGTAAAAATCTAAGAACACCCCATCAATACTTTTACAGTAATTTTCGCTTAAAGTCAAAATTATGATTTGTTAGCATATTTTTTTTTTTTTTAATGAATTTTCAGGAACTCATAATTCAGAAACCCCTTGCAGAATTTTCATAAAATTTGGTGTAGATATTAAGTATACATTGTTATTTCAAAATGTCTGAAAATCTAAAAATACCCCATCAATAGTTTTTCTGTAATTATCGCATTAAATCAAAATTATGATATTTTAACTTTTTTTTTTTCATAAAAGTTGAATCTTCTAGAACTCATAATTCAGAAACCCCTGACAGAATTTTCATGAAATTTCATGTGGATTTTATGTAGACATTGTTGTTTCTAAATATGTAAAAATCTAAGAACACCCCATCAATAGTTTTTCAGTAATTTTCGCATAAAGTCAAAATTGTGATATTTTAACCTATTTTCTTATGAACGGTAAATTTTCAAGAACTCATAATTCAAAAACCACTGCGCGAATTTTCTTGAAATTTGGTGTATATATTAAGTAAACATTTCTATTTCAAAATATATAAAAATCTAAAAATACCCTTTTCATAGTTTTTTAGCAATTTCCGCTTGAAATCAAAATGATATGATATGCTAACATAGTTTTTTATGAAAGTTCAATTTTCAAGAACTCATAACTCAAAAACCCCTTGTAGAATTTCCATAAAATTTGGTGTAGATATCAAGTAAACACTGTTATTTCAAAATATGTAAAAATCTAAAAATACTCTATTCTTACTTTTTCAGTCATATTCGCTTGAAGTCAAAATTATGCTATGTTAACATATTTTTTTATAAAAGTTGAATTTTTAAGAACTTCTAATTCAGAAACCCCTTACACAATTTTCATGAAATTCGGTGTAGATTTTAAGAAATTACTGTAATTTTGAAATATGTGAAAATATAAAAATACCCTATAAATAAATGAAATGAAATGAAATGAAATGAAATAGTTTTTCAGCAATTATCGCATTAAATCAAAATTGTAATATTTTAACTTTTTTTTTATAAAAGTTGAATTTTCTAGAACTCATAATTCAGAAACCCCTGACAGAATTTTCATGAAATTTCATGTGGATTTCATTTGTGTTGTTTCTAAATATGTAAAAATCTAAGAACACCCCATCAATAGTTTTTCAGTAATTTTTGCATAAAGTCGAAATTATCATATTTTAACCTATTTTTTTAGTAACGTTGAAAGTCGAACTTTCAAGAACATCACTCAAAAGCCCCTGGTAGAATTTAAAAAAAAATTGGTGTAGATGTTAAGTAAACATTGTTATTTCAAAATATGTAAAAATCTAAAAATACCCCATTCATACTTTTTCAGTAACTTTCGCTTAAGTCAACATTATGATATTTTCAAATATCTTTTTATAAAAGTTAAATTTTCAACAACTCATAATTCAGGAACCCCTGTCAGAATTTTCATGAAATTTGGTGTAAATGTTAAAGTAAACATTGTAATTTTGAAATATGTAAAAATCTAAAAATACTCCTTCAATAGTTTTTCAGTAATTTTCGTATAAAGTCAAAATTATGATATTCCAACCTATTTTTTTTATGAACGTAAAATTTTCAAGAACTCATAATTTAAAAACCACTCGTAGAAGTTTCTTGAAATTTGGTGTATTAAGTAATCATTGCTATTTCAAAATATGTAAAAATCCAAAAATACCCTACTCACAGTTTTTCAGTAATTTTCGCTTGAAATTAAAATTATGATATGCTAACATATTTTTTACATAACTCAAAAACCCCTAGTAGAATTTTCATGAAATTTAGTGTAGATATCAAGTAAACATTGTTATTTCCAAATATATAAAAATCTAAAAGTGTCCTATTCTTAGTTTTTCAGTTATTTTTGCTGAAACTCAAAATTGTACGTTTTCTTGATTTGATTTTCAAGGGACTTGAGTTTACAAACAAAAACATCACACCTTGTCTTTTTTTTCAATTTCAAACTAGATTCTCATATTGTTAAAAAATAAGTTGACCTTCTGTTAATGTTAAAAAATCATACTACTCTTGAACAAAATTACAACCACTAAAAGTTGACATTATTTTTTCCCAATTTTCCAATATTTTAGTTTTCTTTAAAAATATTGAAAGAAAAGCAACAAATTTCTTTGAGCACAGATGCACTTTCTGCAGAGAACATTTTACGATTTCTAAAATTCAAACGAAAGTTAGAAGTGAACTTGTTGCTATCTCTCCTTTCATTTTAAATTGTATTATTAGTTGGTTTGAAGAGAATTTGACCTAAACGTTACATATACTTTAATAGAGCGTTGTAACAAATCAAATTAAATAATATTTTAAATATTTCATTGTATAATTCAATATCCGGAGGTGTATTTGCACGGGAAGTAGTTGTTTCAATGGATATTTATCGTCTTAAATTGTCTTATTATTATTATATTATTATATTTTATATATTATTAAATATTGAAGCAAAAGTGGTAAATTTTTTAGAAAACACTTTCTGCAGAGAACATTTTGCGATTTCCAAAATAAATAAAAAAACAAATGACGACTGCAAATTTGAATTAAGAAAATTAATACGCAATTTAAAACTAAAGTTCTTGTTTAAACACCTTTAAAAAAAAATGTAAAAATTATGACGTGCTTTTAAATTCGGTGCCCTACTTTTCACTGCGCCCCTGCTATACAGTAAACAAATCATGTATTCCCAAAAATTATATAAATTCTAAGTTAAAAGTAAATCAAAAACCATAATATTATAAGTTCAATTTTTTTCCTAAAATACATAAATGTAAATTTCATAAGAATGTATTTTTTTATTTTTTAGGGGAATACATAATAAACAAACCAAATTTAAATAAAATGACGAACATTTTGTTGAAGTTCTCTTCAACAAAATGTTCGTCATTTAATTTGAATAAAATATTAACAGTTGATACAATTAACTCATCAGCATTAATTGCAATCATCATATTTTAATTACAATAATGTAAAACCAGAATCCTACTCAATTTTATAATAAAATATGTTTAATAAAAGTGTATGTTTATTAATAATACTTCATTGTAAAGATGTCTAGGATTCTGGTTTTGTATTATTGTAAATTAAAGATGAATAATGTGAATTTAGACTTCAGGAATAAATCAATAAAACATTGGGGCATGAAGTAAATAGTTCGACTTTAAAAAAGCCGGTAAATCGAAATATTTACTTCATGATTAAACAAGAAGTTAATTCAAGTTTAATAATCATTGATTATGTTGCACTTTGATGTCATTTTTATAAACAAAAGAAAACCTGCGAAAAGCGTTGATTTATTTCTGAAAGACAATTTAATATTTCCATCTAGTATAATCAAAAAATCAACATTTCTCCAAAGGTGTAAAATATAGGAACTCGATCACAATAATTTCATTAAGTATGTACAACCAATAATTAACATTTTGCTATGGAATAGAAATGTTTGAACGTTTTCTCTATATACATCCAGAGAGTTTTATGTAATGCCGAACATTGTACAATTTGCACTGAATTGCATTCGGTCACCTGTCATTTCTAATAGTCATATAGGCAATCCAATTCGCACGTAACCTCAAAATTAAAGGTGTCAAATTGTTAATGCTTGTTGCGCTACACTCTTGATGGAACCGGATGTACAAATTTGGTGAAGAAAAACACTTGTTTTGTTCCATGATTTTATTTTCAGTTTCTTGACAAATTGTGTTCAATGCTTACACTAATTTCAGTACAAATAAAACATACGAAAACTAACGTTCAACGTGTGTTGTAATGTTTGGTTTTACATAAAACTCTCTGTATATGTTTTTCTTTTTGGTGAACGCTTTGTGTGCAGAATATCCTAAGTCTCAAGTCAAGAAAAACTCACGTTTCTTTCAAAAACAACACGCATACATTTTCCGAAAAAAAAAACAAGAAAAAAAAAGAAACCCAAAGGGAAGAAAACGCATAACTCCCTTTAAATGTACATACATGTTTGGATTAGTGTATTTGAATGGCTGTTATAATTAAACTTTTTCGATTTTTAATGTAGCCACCCACACACTAATTAAATAAAATATTGTAAATATTTGTTCACACAGAATCCCCCCTCCTAAAGAAAAAACTCGCATCAAACATTAATACATCAACCCCTCTCCCCTACGATTCCAAATCCATAATCATCGATTAATGTGTAATTACTCCTAAAATAAAAAACAAATAAAAATTGTGAAAAAAAAATGATACAGAAGAAAATTATATATATATATATATACACTCACTCACTCAAACACACACACAGACACATACAAAAATTATGAAGGGATGGGATTATTTAGGGATTTAACGTGAAAGAAAGAGCGAGAAAGAAAGAGAGAGGGAGCGGTAGGTTGTAAGAATTTGTAAAAAAGAATTATAAATTTAGATGATAAGTGTATTTTTTAAATAATATTCAAAATAAGCGATATATATTAAATGAATATATATAAATATAAATATATGAATGCACTAAGTCATTTTAAGAGATTTTATACGGTATTTTTAAATATGGATTTTGATTATTAACATTTCTATTTCTTCTACTTGTTTCTGTCCTATTTGTTTTTAATTTATTATTGTAACTCAATTTGTAGATTAAATAGCAAATCAAGCAGATTCCGTTATAAATCATAAGCGTATATATTTAAACAGTACATTTTTAATTTCACATTAAATCATTGTTTAGTACGCGTGGCGCATGAATTAAAATTTCGAGTTTAGAAAATCCTGAAAATTTGGTTTAGTCGCGTAGCGCTACGCGCTACACGACCAAACCAAATTTTCAGGATTTTCTAAACTCGAAATTTTACTTCATGCTTAATCTGGGAGTGGAAAACACTCGTTTAGTTTCAAATTTAATGAAAACAGCGAATACTTAAAAAAATATTCAATTTCAAATAAATTGTTTAACATGCAGTAAATATTCCAAAATGTACTAAGACCCTTATTTCTGGGAAAACAGGATGCGCACGCCACTGTTTGTAAGGCATATTTATTGTAAATTGCGTAAAGAATCGCACTTTTAATGTTTTAAATAAAATTATAATATTTACAAACACTTTAAACAGGCTGTAAATATTATAATTTATAAAATATTTTATTTAAATTAAATCTTACTTGTTTTTAATTTTTTATTTTAATTCAATTTGTAGATCAAATAACAAATCAAGCTGGTTCGGCTATAAATCATAAACGTATATATTTAAACAGTATATTTTGAATTTCATGTTAAATCAGTGTTTTATATACGCGTGGCGCATGAAGTAAAATTTCGAGTTTAGAAAAGCCTGAAAATTTGGTTTGGTCGAGTAGCGCTACGCGCTACACGACCAAACCAAATTTTCAGGCTTTTCTAAACTCGAAATTTTACTTCATGCTTAATCTGGGAGTGGAAAACACTCGTATAGTTTTAAATTGAATGAAAACAGCGAATACCTAAAAAGAAAATATTAAATTTCAAATAATTTGTTTTCAATGCGCTAAATATTCCAAAATGTACTAAGACCTTTATTTCTGGGAAAATAGGGGGTGCACGCCACTGTTTATAAGACATATTTGTTGTAAAATGCGTAAAGAATGGCACTTTTAATGTTTTAAATAAAATTATAATATTTAGAAACATTTTAAACAGGATTGTAAATATTATAATTTATAAAATATTTTATTTAAATTAAATCTTACTGGTTTTTAATTTTTTATTTTAATTCAATTTGTAGATCAAATAACAAATCAAGCTGGTTCGGCTATAAATCATAAACGTATATATTTAAACAGTATATTTTGAATTTCATGTTAAATCAGTGTTTTATATACGCGTGGCGCATGAAGTAAAATTTCGAGTTTAGAAAAGCCTGAAAATTTGGTTTGGTCGCGTAGCGCTACGCGCTACACGACCAAACCAAATTTTCAGGCTTTTCTAAACTCGAAATTTTACTTCATGCTTAATCTGGGAGTGGAAAACACTCGTTTAGTTTTAAATTGAATGAAAACAGCGAATACTTAATAAGAAAATATTAAATTTCAAATAATTTGTTTTCAATGCGCTAAATATTCCAAAATGTACTAAGACCTTTATTTCTGGGAAAATTGGGGGTGCACGCCACTGTTTATAAGACATATTTGTTGTAAAGTGCGTAAAGAATGGCACTTTTAATGTTTTAAATAAAATAATAATATTTACAAACATTTTAAACAGGTTTGTAAATATTATAATTTATATAATATTTCATTTAAATTAAATCAGAAATTTGTAATTATAATAAAAGCGTTAAGCCTGGTTTACGAGCCTCCGTTTAGCAGGTAATTGTGGCTTATTTTAAGATAAACTTTATGCATTTAATAAAGATTATGTCTTAAATTAAGCTTTCAGTTAAGCACTTATTAAAGACGCTTTACAATTGGAATAATTATGGATAACAAAATTATCATGTCGCCGTTCTAGTGCAACAACGACGTAACTGCAATATTAATTTCAAACAATTTTCATGTAAATATATTTATAGTTTTAAAAATACAGATATAATTCTGAAATACAGCAACACATTACAAATATTATGTTGGTAATGTGCAGTTGTTTTCCGGAATTATTTCTGTATTTTAACCAATAAATAGATTTACATTACAAATTGGCTGAAATTATTTATTTATTTATTAATATACGGCGGACCATTTACAAAAATATTAATTTACAATAGTAATATCACAATATTTAATAAATATTAAAGTACTTAAAATAAACAACAAATAAAAAGTAAATGTAAAGATGTAAAAATATAATATAATCACTTTAATGATAAATACAACACAACATTTTATTGGCTACGCAAATGGGCTCTTAGACTAGAATACTCTCCCGCAAGCATATCGAATTGTATCATATTAGCATGGCGCAGAATACGCACAGAGGCCGAATTTTTAGCATAATCTGTACCTTTAAATGGTACATGAAAAGTGTCATCGTTGCGCAACAATCTAGCTGGAACGCGAATGCCAATTTTTGATAGTAAATCAGAACAGTCTTATTTTTGCAGTTACGTCGTTGTTGCTCTGGAACGGCGATGTAATGAATTAACTATTTTAAGGCATATAAATAAATTCTGTTACAAATAACATATTGGGAAAACTGATAAGAGTTAACTTTAACTTTATTTACGGATTCTCCTTTACAATCAATTTCCAATTAACTTACAACAATTTACATATTTATGTACAATTATAGAAATATTAGTATACTAATGTTAGTATGTAAAATTCATTAGAATACTTAAAATGGAATTAGGAATAAATATTTAAATTTTACCATACAGAGAATTTTATTTTTAGGTATACATATCCTCATGTGTATTCTGTAAATTTTCAGCCATGCATTGTTTTTTAAAAAGTGTTTAAATTGTGGTTTCCAAGAAGTGTTTCCACTCCCAGATTGAGCATGAAGTAAAATTTTGAGTTTAGAAAAGCCTGAAAATTTGGTTTGGTCGCGTAGCGCGAAGCGCGGAGCGACCAAACCAAATTTTCAGGCTTTTCTAAACTCGAAATTTTACTTCATGCGCCACGCGTATATAACACTGTAATATTGCGAAGTTTAATTTTAACCACAAAAGCAGTATGCTAAAGTAGAATATTTTTAACTTCACGTGAAATCAGTTGCTCTACGCGATAAAAAAAACCCTTAGTTAATGATTTTACCAGCGGAATTCTTCACGTGACGACAAACACCAATAATAGGTTTTTGACGTCAGGATCCGATCAAAACATCCACACAGTCTCTCTGAAGAATGCCCAAGAATGAAATTTTGAAGAACGGAGATTTCTTGCACAAAATTGATTTTTTGTTTGTTTAAGCAAAGTGGGCTTTGAAAACAAAACCAACACGATTAACTTTTAGAAATTCAAATAATACAAGTATATTTTCCGCTTTCTTCAATAAAATATGCAATTTTATTTAAAAGTAGTGTGTTTAAAGTTACTCGAGTTGTATAGATTTTCTATAAAACTATATAGAAAATCTATACAACTCGAGTAACATTAAACACACTACTTTTAAATAAAATTGCATATTTTATTGAAGAAAGCGGAAAATATACTTGTATTATTTGAATTTCTAAAAGTTAATACATGCGAGTATAAGTAAGAAATCAAGTTTTTTATTTAAAAGAATTTATTAAAATTATTTCATAAAAAGTAGATAGAAGACCGACCAGCATAACAGGTAGCAAAATAGTGTGCATGTTTTGATAGGGTCCCTTTGACGTCACGTGAAGAATTCCGCTGGTAATATCATCAACCAAGGTTTTTTATTTAATAAAGTCGGTTCAATTCAACGCAGTCGACTTTGTGCAATTTAAACATCTTGTTTCCAGAGATACGTAACGTCAATACAGACGTCAAAAGCGAAGATTGTAACCCGACACGGACGACCTTACACGATAAAAGACCTTGACCAAACCAGGCTTAACGCTTTTATGATAATTACAAATTTCTGATTTAATTTAAATAAAATATTTTATAAATTATATTTACAAACCTGTTTAAAATGTTTGTAAATACTAAAATTTTATTTAAAACATTAAAAGTGCGACTCTTTACGCAATCTACAACAAATTTATCTTACAAACAGTAGTAGCCTCCTGTTTTCCCAGAAATAAGGGTCTCAATACATTTTGGTATATTTAGCGCATGTAAAACAATTTTTTTGAAATTAAATATTTTTTAGGTATTCGCTGTTTTCATTCAATTTGAAACTAAACGAGTGTTTTCCACTCCCAGATTAAGCATGAAGTAAAATTTCGAGTTTAGAAAAGCCTGAAAATTTGGTTTAGTCGCGTAGCGAAGCGGTGCGACCAAACCATATTTTCAGGCTTTTCTCAACTCGAAATTTTACTTCATGCGCCACGCGTATGCAACACTGAAATATTGTGAAGTTTATAATAAACCACAAAATCAGAATACTAAAGTAGAATACTTTTAACTTCACGTTAATCACTTGCTCTACGCGATAAAAAAAACCTTGATTAATGATATTACCAGCGGAATTCTTTACGTGACGGCAAAAACCTAAATTATTTATTTAATAATGTCAATTCAATTGAACGCAGTCGACTTCGTGCAATTTAAACATCTTGTTTCCAGAGATATGTGACGTCAATACAGACGGAATTCTTCGCGTGACGTCAAAAGCCAAGATTGTACCCGACGCAGTCGACCTTACGCGATAAAAGACCTTGACCAATGACGTCACGTGCGGAATTCTTCGTGCGATGTCATAAATCAAGGTTATTCATTTCATTAAGTCGGCTTGATTCAATACAGTCGACCTAGTGCAATTAAAACACCTTGCTAATTGACGTCACGCTTGAAATTCTTCACGTGACATCAAATGCCAAGACATAGTCTACCTATTTTTTGTTTGACTGCTAAAAATTAAAGTTATGTATGTCTAGAAGTCGGCTCGATTTAATACAGTCGACCTCTTACAATTTTAATACCTTGGCTATTGTCGTCACGCATAAAATCCTGACGTCAAAAGCCAAGACACAGTCGACCTTATGCGATCATTTAAGCACCTTGGCCCGATACGCGCCTCAATACGTATTGAATTTTTCGCGTGACGTCAAATCAAAAGATGGTAATCTTTATGCCATCAGGCGTAGACTTATTCACGTGACGTCAAAAGTTGAGGTTATTAATATTATAAAGTCGGCTCGATTCAATACAGTCGACCTCGTGCAATTTCAACACCTTAATTATTGCTTTCACGTATACAATTCATAAATCGAAACATAAGTCGAAAGCCAAGATACAGTCAACCTTACACAATCATTTAAACACCTTGGCTTCATCGATAAATTTGTTTAATACTTTTTACATAAGCTAAACTATATTTTATACTAACTTCATTAAGATTTTTTCTTTAAATTTTAAAATTATAGCTAAAGTGTTGAAGATATTATTAATTATATTATTAAACAAACAATTTTACCACAATATAATGGTATATCATAATTGTGTGAACATAAATGTGATTTAAAACGTGTTTTAAACATGTTTTTATTGTTATATGTTTTAAACGCTGTTTAAATGAAAAAAAAAAACACCGTTTGCAAAGAAACCTGTTTGTTTTCATTAAATTAAAAAACGTTTCTTTAACAACCCTGGTCAAAAGCTAAGACAGAGTCGACCTAACGCGATAAAAGACCTTGACTACGCCACGCGCGGAATTCTTCGTGTGACGACCAAAAATTATTATTATTTCATGTGACGAAGTCGGCTCGATTTAATACAGTTGACCTCTTACAATTTATATACCTTGGCTATTGACGTCACGCATAAAATTCTTCGTATGTCGTCAAAGGCCAAGACACAGTCGACCTTATGCGATCATTTAAACACCTTGGCTGCATACGCGTCGTCAATACGTATAGAATTTTTCGCGTGACGTCAAAACCAAAGATTGTAATCTCGATGCCGTCAGGCGTGGAATTCTTCACATGACGTCAAAAGTCGAGTTTAATAATATTATAAAGTCGGGTCTATTCGATACAGCCAACCTCGTGCAATTTCAACACATTGATTATTGCTTTTACGTATTAAATTCTTCGTATGATGTCGAAAGCAATCATTTAAATACCTTGGCTTTATACGCTTCGCGGAGCTACGAAACCAAACTTTCAGGCTTTCGTAAACTCGAAATGTTACTTCATGCTTAATTAAAGAATGGAATTCTTTTTTATAAACTCATTGAATATTTATATTGAAAATGTTATGAATTTCTGATGTGACGACCAAAAATTAAGGTTAGTCATGTTACGAAGTCGGCTCAATTCAATACATTGGACCTGTTACAATTTAAATACTTTAGCTATTGACGTCACGCATACAATTCTTCGTATGCCATCTGGCATAAGCGCGGAGGATCATTGACGAGATCTAGAGTTTTATTTAGGGAAAAAAATCATAGAACTGCGTACGGTGGCAATAATCCTTTGTACAGATTAATGCATTCGGCCAACTGCTTGCTCTCATCCCCGAATTTCGATCCATTTGCGAACAATTTTTTATGTTTTCGAAGAGCACTGGTGGTCATTAATCTGGATAAAACTTTTTAAGATTATGTTAGAATTAGCAATGTAGTTATCATAACGTATGTGTGTAGTCATTCTGCGGCTCTTAAACTTTTGTTATTTCTTATTTTCTATTATTTCAATGTTAAATAGGTATCTCGTGAATAAATAAATAAATAAATAAAAAAAGCCAAGACACAGTCATAGTCTTACGCGATCATTAAAACACCTTGGTCCATACGTGTCGTCAACACGTGTGAAATTTTTCGCGTGACGTCAAAACCAAAGATTGTAATCCCGATGCCGTCAGGCGTAGATTTCTTCACGTGACGTCAAAAGTCGAGGTTATTAATATTATAAAGTCGGTTTGATTCAATACAATCGACCTCGTGCATTTCTAACACCTTTATTATTGCTTTCACGTATGAAATTCTTCGTATGATGTCGAAAGCCAAGATACAGTCGACCTTACGCCATCATTTAAATCCCTTGGCTTCATACGCTTCGCGGGGCTACCAAACCAAATTTTCAGGTTTTTTCAAACACAAAATCTTACTTCATGCTTAATCAAGGAGTGAAATTGTTTTGTATAAACTCATTGAATATTTCAATTAAAATTGTTAAAATTTTGTCGTTTAAATATCTCGATTATTACTCATTTGAAACAAAAGTTCAATTATTTTTTCGTGTATTTCTAACTTCATAATATATCAGTACGCGTAGCGCATGAAGTAAAATTTCTAGTTTAGAAAATCCTTCAAATTTGGTTAAACATAAAAACAAAAACCACATTTTAATTATTTCGTCTACAACAAAAAAATGGCAATTTGAAATTTACTAGTGTGTGAAACATTTTGAAAATATAGATAAAAAACTGCATTTTCATTATTTCTTAAAATATGGGCAACCAAGAAAGTTACCTAATGTATATTTTTTTCTTGAATATTCCACAACCAAGAAATGGCGATCTTATTAATATTTTTTTAAATTGTTTAAGAACCAAGCAATAGTAATCTAATTTCATCATATAATATAGTCTTTATCATATAATTAAATCATGGCTTGTTATATTACATACTGGGAATGTAACCTGTTCATTTTCAGGCATTCATCGATTTTATAACGTTTAAAAATTAAATTTCGAACGACTGTTTCCACTCCCAGATTAAGCATGAAGTAAAATTTCGAGTTTAGAAAAGCCTAAAAATTTTCAAGCTTTTCTAAACTCGAAATTTAACTTCATGCGCCACGCGTATTAGGCACTGATTCAAAGCAAAGTTCTAAATATACTTACTATCTTAGGTTTCATGATATATTTATTAATTTTGCAAATGTTTATATGGCATATGTGAATGTATACTTGAAAGTTAGTAAATTAGTAAAAAAATTAGTAGAAAAAAAGGTCGATGGCTAAATGAAAAAATCTCTGCTGCCCGTTTGCACCCAAGTCGATTAAGTTAATCAGTGATTAGTACTCATTTATAACAGCAATTTTATGTATAAATTATTTACAAAATCGCATAGTGATAAAAGAAACATGTTTAGGATATCTTAAAAATGTAAAACATTCTTATATTCTAGAATTATGACTTAAACAGAGGTTTAATCAATGATTAGTGGTTGATTAAAGTTAATCAGTCGAAGTGCAAATGGGCCTGTATGTGATACATGTATTGTACATTTATTTTTAATTTATTTATTTTATTTTTATCTGACATATGTAATGTTTGCAATTGTAAACGTACTACATCAACAAAAAAATAATAACAGAAATGAAATAATAATGCAAAGAAATCCATATTTAAACATACTGTATAAAAATATATATATATTATATTGTTCGCGCGCGCCATTTTTATCGAGTGAATCAATTGTGATCATCAATATTTTGTATATTTATAAATTAGTCGAAGAGAAAAACAAAATGTAATTAAGAAGAATAAAAAAAGCAAGAACGAAATTTATTTCTAGTTTCGGCCGCGCAGGAACTAAACACGAAGATAGAGACAAAGACGAAGGAAACCTAAAATTTTTGCTCAAGGTATGTAAAATTAAATTAGAAAACGAAGATGAAGAAGATGAAGAAGAAGAAAAAAAGCGACTGCTTATTGATTTTAAATCAATTATTTTTTTTATTTGCGACTCAGTTTGTATCATTAAGGGCGTTCCTGCGGGCCGGAGGATTTTCAAACTTCGCGCGTTAAAATTATAAAACAAAAGAGGTTAAGCGCGGGGGCGCCACACACACACGGTTCCTCTTAGATTTTTACATTTTTCCTGTTGTTGGATGTTTATAATGCATTTTTCTCAGTGTGATTTTTGTAAATGTACGATCTCAAATTTCTATTAAAATTAATTAACAATGTTCAATTTTACTTAGACTTATGGCAGGTTTCATCAACGTCAATTAAATCGATCAAAATTTATTCATCGATTAAAATCAAGTAATAGTTACATAGATGTCACAAAATCAATCAATTCACATGATATTGATATTTATGACACGGAAAATGTCTATTTCAATTGATAAATAAATATAATCTACGAATAAGATTTAATTGAAGTTGGTGAAACCGGACATTAGACTTGAACTATTCAGTCACGACTATAAATTATTTTTAAACGAAGGGCTGTCAACTAAGTTACTCTTTTATTCAAAATCTTTCAATTCAAAATTTTATTTATAATTAGATTTGTACCATTCAGTCACGACTATAAATTGTTTTTAAACGAAGGACTGTCAACTAAGTTACTCTTTCGATTCGAAATCTTTCAATTCAAAATTTTATTTACAAATAAAATTTTGATTTGAAAGATTTCGAATAAAAGAGTAACTTAGTTGACAGTCCTTCGTTTAAAAATAATTTATAGTCGTGACTGAATGGTACAAGTCTAATGTCCGGTTTCACCAACTTCAATTAAATCTTATTCGTAGATAAAGGTAAATACCTTTATAAATAAACTTTTCTATTGTAAGATTTCGAAAATGAGAGTAACACTCGTTTAAGAATTTTTCAGAAATTAAATGTATTGTGAAATCCTCAGATTTTGTGGAAAAAATAATCAATTTAGTTACATTAAATCATTAGTAATGTTGTTAAGAAAATTGCTCGATAATTAGATATTATTTGTTATAATAAATTGTAAACATTTATTGCCCTTTTGATTTCTTTTAAAACCAACAGAGTTTGTTTAATATTAAATGCAGTTTAGTTATCAGTAAGCAACATGCTAATCTTACACGCCAAAGCTAAAATATTTTCGAAAGAAATATTTTCGAGTTAAGTAGATATTAATTTTGAAAATATAACGAGTGTCTATAAACTGTCGGCATCCCAGTAGGTTCTGACAACCTACAAAATTTTGCTTGGCACTCTAAACGTTTTTTTTTTTTATATAGAACATATATCGTATGTTCTATAAAAAAAACTTTTAGAGTATTATTATAAAGGATATTTTTCGTTTAGGTATACATGTGCATACACTGTAAACTTTACGACATTCGTTGTCTTTTTAAAAGATTTCAATTTGAATCTTTAAACGAGGGTTGTCCACTCCCAGACTAAGCATGAAGTAAAATTTCGAGTTTAGAAAAGCCTGAAAATTTGGATTGGCCGCGTAGCGAAGCGGAGCAGCCAATCCAAATTAGGCTTTTCTAAACTCGAAATTTTACTTCATGCGCCCCGCGTATTAAACACTGAAATATCGTAAAGTTTAAAATATACTGCTTTAACAATCTAATATGTAGATGTGAATAAAACGTGAGTCCAATTCTGCGCTATATAAATTGTTTAAAACTGATTATAGGAAACCCAATAACTCTAACGTATATTAGGTTGCCTATAATCGCTATTGTATATGCGTGTTTTTTTAACTTCACTGTAAATCAGTGTTTTTAGGCGTGGCGCATGAAGTAAAATTTCGAGTTTAGAAAAGCCTAATTTGGATTGGCCGCTCCGCTTCGCTACGCGGCCAATCCAAATTCTTAGGCTTTTCTAAACTCGAAATTTTACTTCATGCTTAGTCTGGGAGTGGAGAACACTCGTTAAAAGCCTCAAATTAACCGCTTTGAAACAACGAATTCCCGCAAATTTAATAAAACGCTGTAATTATCGGGATATGTATACTAAAAACAAAAATGCCCTGTATAATTAAATTTATTTGAAGTTTCCGAGATTAAGTCATACGATTCGACTTAATCTACCCACTGAGCAAACACATTTAAGTAATATTTTATCAACATGAAAACAACTTTTAATGTTGTTACAATGTTGATAAAACGTTATTTGTTTGTTTTTTGTTCCGTGGGTTAGATGTGTAATTTGTTTTCCAAAGCAACCGAGATGTGCCGACAGTTTATAGACACTCGTTATAAATATTCGACATTTAAAATCACTCTAATAAACACATTTAAGTAATGTTTTATCAACATTAAAACCACTTTTAATGTTGTTACAATGTTGATAAAACGTTATTTGTTTGTTTTTTGTTCCGTGGGTAAGATGTGTAATTTGTTTTTCAAAGCAAACGAGATGTGCCGACAGTTTATAGACCCTCGTTATAAATATTCGACATTTAAAATCCCTCTAATAAACACATCTAAGTAATGTTTTATCAACATTAAAACAACTTTTAATGTTGTTACAATGTTGATAAAACGTTAATTGTTTGTTTTTTTGTTCCGTGGGTAAGATTTGTAATTTGTTTTTTAAAGCAACCGAGATGTGCCGGCAGTTTATGGACACTCTTTATAAATATTCGACATTTAAAATCACTCTAATAATCAATGAAGATACAATATTTTAAATATCTCAGCTGTTTTTTTATTTCTGTAATTTTGAGCCAGAGTTCAAGAAAAGCTGATTTATGAAAACAATTATTTAAAAAAAAATTGTAAATTTAATAGTTTGGTAAATCATTTTAAAACTGACAGCTTTTATGTCAAAACGAAAGCTTTTCAAGAATCAGCAAAGAATATTCAAATATCTCGTTAGGGTTTTCTATCATTTTGAGCTCAAGTTGATTTCAATAATATCTAATAAAACCTTACAGACTTCATGAAATGTTGATAAATATACATAAAATAATCCTAAATTTTGGTAAAATATGGGGTTTTAAACTCCCCTTGAAATTTTCTTAATATTTAATAAAACTTTACAAACTTCATGAAATGTTGATAAATATACATAAAATAATCCTAAATTTTGTTAAAATTCAGTAATAATAATATGTGGTTGATTTTCATGCATTTTATGTTCATGATTTTAGCGACTCTATTATTTTTCAATTGCCGACTCAAAACTTAAATTGGGGCGAGCGCAAGCGCCAATTTAAGTTTTGAGTCGGCAGTTGAAAATTAATAGAAGTTGGGAACCACTGATCTAATTCCTCAACATTATGTTTATGTTTTCCACTCCTTAATTAAGCATGAAATAAAATTTTGAGTTTAGAAAAGATAAATCTGATTTGATTTGAAATTACGATGTTCTGTTTTATCATTTATTGTGTTATAAGCCTAAGCCTTACTCTTGTCAGTACATGTTTGGAGCTTAAAAGTTAAGTATAAATAATATATAATTAAATAGAAATAATATATAGCTAGCTCAAAATAACACCTTTAGGTGACGAACTACAAACGAAGGAGACGCAGTGACAGCAATAATATACAAAAAAAAAAACACAATAGCGAGAATAAATAAAATAAAAGTGTCTGTAAATTATATCTACTTAGGTTAAAGTTAAAATCGAACATACACACTACAGCAGCGACGGCTTGCAGCCTAACTTCAGGGTAAGCCACAGCGCCAAGGCACACAAAATTTGAGATTGGGATTGCGCTTTATGAATACAAGGAATTGCACAACAAGGTCACCTTTGAATAACGGATACAAATTAAATTTTGTATTGTGGAGGCTTCTACTTCGTTATACATGTTGATTTATTAATAAAAAACGGTTTAACTTTGTTTGTATAAGACAATTTTTATGTTTTTATGTTGTATGTGTTATACAAACAAAGGATACATATTACCTTGGGTCTCTGGCCTACCCTGAAGTTAGGCTGCGAGCCGCCGCTGCATTACAGAAAAGATAAAAACCGAATAATAAATAATTAAACAAATAAATCGATTAATAAATAGATACAATTGTATTCATCGAATTGGCTCGTATAAACTGCAAACAATTTTTTTTTTCGAACTCAAAATACTTGTAAATATTCATTATGTTTCAACTGATTTCATATATTGAAAATATTGCTAATATTTGTATTTGAATGTATTGAATGTTATTTGGTGATGTATATTTATATATTTTCGATTTGAGATCGTACATATGTATAGACAAAAGAAAAACTTAACTTTTGCGTCCATTAATCTTCAAGTACTAAAAAAAATGTTTTCTCCTCCTTAAGACGAACACAGTAACAGTGTACATTTCCATCGATTGCAATTCTCACAATTTCATGTGTTTTTTAATAAAAAAAAGATATTCAACTACGTCTTTGTTTTCATTTATCCAACCCTTACTTTTTATAATCTAGATCAGTGTTTTTTAATCTTGTTACTATCGTAATGCATCTTAAAATACCACAAATCTTCGCAAAGGAATCTTACGAGTTCGAGTCTGACAGCCGTAGCGTGTATATCGTGTTGGTCGTGGATATTTGGCGGATACGTACCCATTTCAATTATTAATTATTGGTTTAACGAATTAGCGTTGTAATTAAATTATCTAGATTTTTTTTAAAGAGATAGGTTTTGTTTACCGGTTTTTCATTGAGTTTAGAAATAAATACTTGCGACGCTACTTTTTAGCTACTGTGTACTTACCGCTCGGCCAAACTAACCCAGTGAAGAAGGGGGAGTTTTCAAATCAAAGATTTAACAAAAAGGGCGCCACGTGATTACGGGCGGCAAGGTAGCTAAACATAAAGGAAAATCACGAACCCAGATTTTACTAATACATATGTTCAATTCCCCATAAGTAAAATGCATAAATGAAATATAATAAACTATTTTATTTCCTGTAGATCGAACAACACAAAAAAATATATATATATATTTCAATTTAATATATGAAAGAAACGAATTGAATTAAAAAAAATAATTAATTTTAAGTAAAATATGGAATAATACCAAAAATAATTTTCGTAATTCATTCAAGTTAATTACAAACCTTGGTAGATAAATATAGCTATATATACCCTTACAAAAAGCATACAAACTCAAACCGAAATAAACATAATAAATTTAAATTCAAAGCATAAATTAAAAATATTGAATTATCTGTAATGACTTTAAAATACACGTTTAAATATTCCTTAAACGGCAAGAATTATCTATTCTTTTATTATTATTTTTTTTTTCTTCAAACAAAAAAATATATAAATTGAAATGCAAAGTATAAAGTGAGAATTAATTATTATTTTTCAAAATCAAAGTTTTCCAATTAAATTAATATTAATGTATATATTAAACATCAACAACAACAAAATAATCCTTTACGTTATTATTTAATTTTTTTTTTCTCTTTTTAAATTCTCATTCGAACAATTTACAAAACACGTTATGCATATATACCCAAATAATTAATCGTAGAATTTATCATTAGAATTCAAAGTTTTAAATTTAAAAAAAAAACCTTTATGTAAATACAAAAAAAAATGTACTTATCAAATTTCACTCGAGTCCAAGGGGTTGAAACCAAAATACGGACGAACAAAACGAATAAGACGGATAAGACGGACGAAGGACAGCTACGACTTCTCCCTTTCCCGAACCAGAATCACAGGACAAGTCTTCGATGAAGTATTTTTCTACCCGGAACTAGAATCTCCCACGTGATCTCCACTGCTTATCAGCAACCACGGTCAAAATGGAATTCGAATCGAACCGGACCAAAAGTACATCAATCGAAATGTATGATTGTAAAACAACCACAATTAAAAACCTAAGAACATCCCTACGAATTAGAAATATACTGATAAGAAGAACAATGCTTACCTCTAGGTGAAAGTGAGGTTTTCTAGAACGGCACGCCTTTTCTCTCCGCTTATAGCGTAGTAAATTATTATTTGCCAAATAATTCACTTTTGAAATTAAGACAAATACGAATCCCTCTTGAGGAAACCACAACGGTTTATAATTTATTAATCTTAATTTACGTGTGTCGAACTGGACGTGTGAAACGTATACGCCTGGAGAGTTAAAAATGGACCGGACAGAGCGCAGTATAAAAACTCCTTCGCGACACCGAATACAATAGAACAAAATCAATCGCAAAAAATTCCAATATTTAAATTTAAATGCGAAAATAAAATTGCCTATGTTAATTCATTAGAATTAGAATAAATTGAATATAAATTATTCGTTTTACCAAAAATTAACGTAACATACTCTTAGGCGGCTTGCGCCGCGGAGGAATGAGTGTGATGAAGGAGACGTTGATATGCAAGCAGATAGGAGTGAGGTGAAAAAAAATGATACGAAATTAAAATACACACATTTAGATGTGTTTTGTGATTTACATTGAAAGTACATCATCAGATATAAGTAAATTACATCCCATGAAAGTGGAAAACATTTTGCATCCCATTGGCTATTTTAAAAACAATCTTGATAAAATTAGTACAATAGGTCGTAATAGAATTAAAGTCGAATTTAAGGTTCGCAACGCCGCCAACGCGGTTATTAAATTAAACAATTTAATTGCGTATATACCTAAACACGTAATGGAGAGGAAGGGTGGAATTAGAGGGGTAGATACTTCTTTAGATGTGGATTTACTGATTGATGATATTGTAAGTGAGATTCCTGTGGTGGAATTAAAACGTATAATGCGTCGAATTAAAAACGCGAATGGCTCGTCTACTTGGACTAAAAGAAAAGCGGTTATTGTAACATTTAAGGGATATAAGTCACCCTCGTATGTATATACAGGGTGTCTCAGACCACCCGTACCAGCCTTATATTTCGACAACGCTTGGTCGAATGTGACTGGGACAAAAAATTTATTACCAAAGTGAACCCAAGGAATCCACTAATGAATTTATTTTTTACCGGAATAATCCGGAAGTACCCGGAACCGGAAGTAACTTTAAAATTTCAAATGGCAGCATAGGTCGAGTATGGTATTAATTGATAGGTCTTTTTAAAAGAAACAACTTTTATTAAAATGTTTTTTAAATATTTTGCATATTTACAAAAATAAACAAAAAAAACTAAATTAAAAACTAGTTATCCATGCAACACTCAATTTCCTCAAGTAGGCTTTGCTTTTTTGATATGTCAAAATAATTGATGTTCGTGAATATTTGAAGTAACATAAATTATTATTATCAAAGTATTGAATGTATCAACATGGTTTTTACAAACCTTGAAGGTTTCGATATGCTGATGATATTAGGTGAATGCGGCCAAAACTATCGTGCTGCTGAGCGAATTTATGTTGAGCGATACCCTCAACGAGCCAGTCAAAAAATGTTTTTCGGCGCCTTGCAGAATGAGTTAAGACAGTAAGCTACAGCCCAGCCACAACAACGGTCGAAGTATCAGAAAACGTGTACAAGATGAAAGAGCACCAGATATTCTTGCAGCAATTGCTCTGGACCCGAACATCTCGACTAGAAGAATTGAAATCGATACTGGAATGAGTCGCTCTACTGCTTGGAGAGTTTTTAAAACAAACAAATTCGATCTACACCATATCTCTTTACACCAGAAACTTGAAGAGCGGGATTTTCAAGATAGGTTGAATTTTTGTGAATAGATGTCTCATAAAAATTATAATTTCCATTACAAAATTTTATGGACTGATGAGGCGACATACAAAAGGAACGGAGTTGTTAATTCACAGAATGCTCACTACTGGAGTAATGAAAACCATCATTGGTTAAGAGAAGTTGATAATCAACACGTGTGGTATTTTAGGAAACCAAATAATTGGTCCGCATTTTCACCTAATATCATCAGCATATCAAAACCTTCGAGGTTTGTAAAAACCATGTTGACACATTCAATACTTTGATAATAATAATTTATTTTACTTCAAATATTCACGAACATCAATTATTTTGACATAACAAAAAAGCAAAGCATACTTGAGAAAATTAAGTGTTGAATAGATAACTAATTTTCAATTTAGTTTTTTTAGTTTATTTTTGTAAATATGCAAAATATTAAAAAAACATTTTAATAAAAGTTGTTTCTTTTAAAAAGACCTATCAATAATTACCATACTCGACCTATGTTGCCATTTGAAATTTTAAAGTTACTTCCAGTTCCGGGTACTTCCGGATTATTCCGGTAAAAAATAAATTCATTAGTGATTCCTTGGGTTCACTTTGGTCAAAAATGTTTTGTCCCAGTCACATTCGACCAAGCGTTGTCGAAATAAAAGGCTGGTACGGGTGGTCTGAGACACCCTGTATACCAGGTGTTGACTTGGCGGGCGCAACACAGGAAATCCCATGTAAATCTTGAAATTTTCAAATTTTGGCTCCCCTATTTATTTCAGAAACAAAATGTATTTACCTTTCTTGTAGAGGGAAAAATTCTGAATTCATTCGTGTTAACGTTTATCACTTTACGTTTCTCCAAGTTAAAATAATTCGGAAAAAGTACTGTGATTTTATAAAAATAATGACATGCTATGGAATTGAAACAACAATTGCGGATATTCCCTGTTTTCTTTTTAAGTTCAATTTAAAGCTATAAACAAGTATTTTCCACTCCCAGACTAAGCATGAAGTAAAATTTCGAGTTTAGAAAAGCCCCGTGAAAATTTGTCGAGGGTCGCGCAGCGACCCGAGACAAATTTTCTGGGCTTTTCTAAACTCGAAATTTTACTTCATGCGCCACGTGTATAAAACACTGTAATATTGTTAAACTTATGTATATTCTAACTTCACTTAAAATCTGTGTTTTATACGCGTGGCGCATGAAGTAAAATTTCGAGTTTAGAAAAGCCCAGAAAATTTGTCTCGGGTCCCTCGACAAATTTTCACGGGGCTTTTCTAAACTCGAAATTTTACTTCATGCTTAGTCTGGGAGTGGAAAACACTTGTTTAAAGCTTTTAAATTGAACTTTTAAAAAAAATAGGGAATATCCGCAATTGTTGTATCAATTCCATGGTATGTCATTATTTTTATAAAATCACATTTAAAAAAAGAAAAAAAAAGACCGTTGTTGGCATATAAAAAATAAAATTACAAATAAAAAATAATAATAGAACACAAAATTATATCATCTACTTTCTTTTTTCCGCCCTCCGCCACCCCAGTACCGTTACCATCTTTACGCCAGCTCCGCCCTCTCTCATCCATTCCGTTACACTCCTTTTTCCCCCCCAGCCATTCCACAATACCCCTTCATACTCCTCTCCCAAATGACTCCATGTATCTCGTCCACTTGCGCACAACACACATTTACCATACCCTTCCCCCATCCAGACCTTCCTTCCTCTCTCCTCCGAACCACATCTAGCTCTTGCCAGGGTTATCTTAGCCTCTTTCGACAAGTCATTATTGGATAGGTACCCTGGCACGCTCCCATGCACTTGCCACCTTTCGTACATTGGATTGTAGCCGCTCCTCCCGATATACCCCTGCCTCTCCTGAATCTCCACCTCTTTCCACTTCTCTTTCATCCAAGCTGCCACATTCACCCCCTTCTCTAACCATTCATTTACACTATCCTCAGACTCTCCTGCCTTTTCATACGATCTCTCTGCGTTTCCTACTCCACTCACTCCTCCCTAATCCCTTGCACGTTCTCCATACCTCTTTCACCAGTCTCTCACTTTCCAATTCACACAACTTCATCTCATACTTCACCATTCTTTACATTGCCTCACCATGTATACTCATTCTATTTGTTTCCTGAAGCAGAATGTATCCAGGGGTTGACCTTTTCAACCCCAGAATCTGCTTCAGGAACCACATCTGCTCTCTTTCAATGCATTCATACTCATTTATATCCCATGCTTCCACTCCATACAACAAAATGGGCTTCACACACGCATCCCACAGTTTGCACGCCAACTGGAAGTTGCCAGCGAACCATTTTCCCCACTTCTTCCTTACCATACCCCATGCTTTCCTGGCTTTCCCTTGTACCCATTTGGCGTGCTCCCCGTAACCACCTGTAGCTTTAAATATGAAGCCCAAATATTTAAATTCTTTCACCCTCTCAATCACCTCCCCCTTCCACTTCAATTCATCTACTCTTCCTTCTCTTCCTCTATTCCTAAATCTCATCCACTTTGTTTTCCTTGCATTAACTTGCAGCCCTCGCTTGTCCATATACCTCTCCACCCTCTGCATCACCTCATTCATCTCTCCCTAGTTCCTCGCCACAAGCACCATATCATCCGCATAAAATCACATTACTTTTTCTTAATTATTTTACCTTAGAGAAACGTAAAGTGTTAAGTGTAAACATTCATAAATTTAGAATTTTTCTCTCTATAAAAAAGTGAAATACATTTATATATTGGAAACCTACCTTATTTTGATTATGTGGTATCATATAGACCCTGGGTCTCCTAACTATCTTCTTCGCGGGCCACAAATACAATTCTACATAATAAAGTCGGCCAAGATCCGATTAATTTTATAAAATTATGAAAAATTTAAGGAACAATTGTTACAATATTTCAAAATATGACATTTACAAAAAAAAAATACAAACAATCGCGGGCCGGATTCATGCAAGCCGCGGGCTGGATTTGGCCCGCGGGCCGTAGTTTGGAGACCACTGATTTAGACGAACGGTACTGAGGGAATGAGAAAGATTTTGGGAAGTTAATATGCATAAAAGAACCAATTATAATATAATTTTCATCGTCCTCTTCCAAAGAATATAATATATATTGAAAAATCTTGTTCTGAGTATTTAACTTCTATTGTTTGGACTTAAAACAACTCATTGTGTGTTACCTTCTCACTTAAATTACATTAAAATTAAAGCAGACCCTTTATGTGAATGCGGTTACTATGGAGATATTATTCACATTCTGTTTGAATGTGCACTAAACGTAGTAAACATTAATCACTTTTTAAAAGAACTCCATCAATTAAACGTAGAATATCCAGTGAATGCAAATTATTTATTAAGTCTAAATAATATGCTGTTTATGACTGTATTGTTAACTTCCATCTAAAATCAAATATTTAAATCTAATTTTGAACTGGCTCCATCTTTTATTATGTAACAATCATATCAAATAGCTTAGTAAAGTTCAAGTGTTGTCCTGTGTTGTAATTCCTTTGTGGTATACCTGTTTGTTGTTAAAGTCGCCTCGATTTACCCCTTGGCGTGAAGAGTATCTTTTGTTTATTCCTGTTTTATTAGAGTTACTTTTAATAAAATCTTACTATAACAAGCTTTAGAGGCTGAATGGTTAAACCTATGCCAGTTAACAATAAAAAAAATCTTTTACAATATGACTGAATTTGTTTTTATTATATGTTGTAGATATTGAAGAAAGCATGTAATTTAAGCATGTAAATTAGCAGTGTTTAATATTTTTTTATTAAGTATAAATGAAATTGCCAATTCTTGGTTGCAGAATACTTCAAACATTAAAAGTGCGATTCTTTTCGCAAATCTACAACAAGTTAGTCTTTAATAAACAACCGTGAGAGTAGGAGATATTTTTATAAGATGATTAAAACGTTTTTGCTTTCCTTTAAATATGTCTATTTTTTAAGTATTTCATCCTAAAATAAAGCCGTAGTTATGACGACAATTAAATACTTACCCTGTACATTTTCATCAATTTTTCAACTATTTAAAATAATTACGGTATATAAATCACGATCGTCTAATTTTCCTTAATTTCACATGTACTTAAAATAATAACGCATGCTTATTATCCAAAAGTAGAAAATTTAATCTCGTAATTCTTAATGTCTTTCCACCAATTCCAAGAAAATTGTATTACATAAAGTTTACCTTGAGATGTTGTCACTAAAACATTATTTACATTAAACACAATGGTTTGCTTAATAATAAAACAAATTTTAAACACATTGTGTGGTCTGCGATAACGAAAACTAAAAGAATAAACATTCCTTTAAATCCCGACAGGTTTAATTGCAAACCGATGCGTCGATCGAAATGCGGATTAAACGATAAATAAAAAAATAACACGTACGTATTCTGTGTTTGCATATGTGGTGATAATGGATATCATGCGAGAAATTCAGTTAGTTCTAAAAGAGCGTTCGATTAGCGTAGGGCTATTAAACGAATGATCCTTGTGCCGAGAAGTGAAGTCGCGTGCTCGGGTGGGTTTTGTTGTTGAGGACAAACAGTTTTCGATTGTGGTCAATTGACGCGGGACAGGAAAGGAGGATTCAGTCTGCGGTCGGCAAACATCCCTCCAACATGGTGCTCTCCCTCGGGGAAATCGTGTCCAGGAAAAGGGCAGACGTCCTGTTAGTGCTCGGTTTGCAGAGTGCACTACTCGTCTTGTTTGGCTTTTTCGTACGGTACAAGGAACATTCGGAGGATGCCAAAGTTTATCCAAGTAAGTAAAACCATTCAGTAAAAATTTGATATCTTAAAATCTGGTTTATTGTTATTTTAATTAAGTCTTGATTGTTCGAAGCATTAACTGTATTGTTTCGAGTTTACGTGAAGTGATTAATCACAAATAGAAAGACTGTTATTCCTTACTTCACTTTTTATTTTTATGTTAGATGTACATTTCGAGACACAAGGTGCTCATTATCAATAACAAACAAACAAACAGTTTGTTATTGATAATGAGCACCTTGTGTCTCGAAATGTACATCTAACATAAAAATAAAAAGTGAAGTAAGGAATAACAGTCTTTCTATTTGTGTTCGAAGCATTACTGTATTTTTTAATAAGACGGCAATTTTGTATTCAAAGATAGTTTAAAAATTTATATTTAATCCACTAATCAATTATTCGTTTTGAATTTTAAATTTTTGTTGTTTTGGTAAATGTTTGCGTGTTTGTCAATTTGTCCTCATTTTCACAGTTCTAAAGTTTTGTAAAATTTTAATGTGTGTTGGTTTTGAGGATTTTAAACAAGATAAATTCAAATTCAAAACTATTTGAATTTGAGAAAATAAGCTTACGCTTCTAATAGTTTGCACACTTTAAACATAATATACAAAATTACGAAAAAAACTCTTCGTGAAACATTGACATTGTTTGCATTTTCACGAATAGTTTTTTTCGTAATTTTATATATTATGTTAAGGATTTTATTTTTAAATAGTATTTATTTAAAACTTGTGACTTTTGTTAAACATTGACATACAGGGATTTCTTTTAAGTATACTTTCATATATTCCATATAAACATTTGTAAAATTAATGAACAAGTGATCAAACCTAACTCGAAGTATATTCTAAACTTCACTTAAAATCAGTGTTTTATACGCGTGGCGCATGAAGTAAAATTTCGAGTTTAGAAAAGCCTACGCGCTACGCGACCAAACCAAATTTTCAGGCTTTTCTAAACTCGAAATTTTACTTCATGCTTAGTCTGGGAGTGGAAAACACTCGTTTAAAACTTTAAATGGAACTAATTTAAAAAAAGCGTATACATAAGGATAAAAATCCCTGGTTATGTCTTACTTGAAAAACTCTAGGTCTTCGACCCCTTAGAATGTCTTGTGGTTCGAATTAATCACTGTCAGGGAAGATACTATGAGCGAATTTAAATCTAACACGGATGATATGATAGGTATGATATCCGTAATGAAATTAATAAATACATTAGTAGAATCTAAAGTAATTATAATAACATAATATACTTTTGACTTTTAACTGTCAAATTATTTAAAGAATAAAATTTACTTGGTAGAAAAACAAACAAATAATTTACTGAGCAGATTTATTAGCCAAATAAAGTTATTTTGTATTTATAATACCAAAATCTTTGGAATAAATTAATTTATTCCTAAAGTAAATTTTATTTAGGGAATACAACAATACCAGGCATTAGTATAATTTCATTTCGATTGATTTGAAAATATATCGATTTGACAGAAGGCCGTGTTTAAACTATTCAAATATTCTTGAAATCACTAATTAACGGGTTTTCCAATAAAATTGATATGATGTCTTTAAAAAAAACACACTTATTGTTAAGGAAATTCAAATGTTTTTTATTTAATGTGAAGTACAATCGATACAATTAAGTTCTAAATAAAACGTCATTCAAATGGCCTCCACGACTTCTTCTGCAGGAACGAATTCGATGAACCCAATTTTCGAGCACTTTTTTCACTAAATCAAGTCGTATGTCATGAATGGCACGTTCAATATTGACTTGTAAAGCTTGAAGAGAGTCTGGTTTATTTCGAAAGACCAATGACTTCAAATAACTCCACAAGAAATAGTCTAATGGTGTTAAATCACAACTTCTTGGAGACCATTCAATATCACAATTTCTTGAAATAATCGAATCTCCAAACTTTGCTCGCAATAATTCAATTGTTGCATTTGCTGTGTGGCACGTAGCACCGTCTTGTTGGAACCAAATGTTGTCAAGATCAACCTCTTCCAATTTCGGCCATAAATAGTTGGTTATCATCGATATATACTGCTCTCCATTGACAGTAACGGTGTTACCATCTTCATTTCCAAAGAAGTACGGACCGATGATTCCACCAGACCAAAAACCATACCAAACTGTCAATTTAGGTGAATGTAATGGTTTTGACTTGGTGTGACTTCCGGTTTCTCTAATTAGTGCGGGGCGGGTGAAGGTTCAAAACAAAAAAATAAATAAGTAATTTTAATTCAAATCGAATTTATTAAAATTACTTCAATAAAAAAATATAATTCAAATTAAATTTATTAAAAAATAAAAAAAACGCCATCTTGTGATTCAAACACAAATTAGAAATTAAGATTTGCATTCGCGGATGTGAGTGGAATTAAAAATGAATTCAAGTAAATAAACGTAAAAAAAAAACATAACGCAAGTATCTTAACAAAAACGCATTCCATAAAAAACTAAAATTAAACTAAACTTACAAAACTCTGACAAATGGGCGCCACCCAGAATTATACGTCTGGGACGTAATATATTAAAGCGTCGCGACGCGATTACGAAGAAAAATAAAAAAAAAACTCGAAATGCCGCAACTTAAGTTTCCTTTCCCTTTTTTTTTTGTTTCACTATTATTTAATGCACTTATCTGTTATCCGGTGTGAAGCAATTAAGGGCGGTTGCGACGGAGATGGCGGCAGCTGCGGTGGCACGGCAACAGCGGCGATAGCAGTGACGGTCTACGGCAGCAGCGACAACGGTAGCAGCAACAACACAGCGTCAGCGGCAACGGTCACAACGGCAGTCGATAACGACTTAAATGTTCCTCCCTGATTTAACTCCCGGGTTGCATCAACACTATACGTACAAAATGGCTGCGAAACTCCGCACTTAAAGGGTTCCTAAATATTTATTTAGGCGTTACTAACGTATATATAGATATACATACATACACATACTAGAATTAGTCCATAACATTATTTATTTGCAAAATTGACAGAGAAATAATGTAATTACCTTCGTTAAGACGAACCCCTCGGTAAAAAGACACGATAACGGCAAATGAACACTCAGAACGGCCAGTCCGCTCTTCCTCGAGCGCAGATCGCAAAGTTCGCGTCTTTCATTTAATCGGCGCGAGTGCCCGATACGACAAAAAACATTTATTTTATTTGTAAACAATCAATATCTACAACCCGACTAGCAGACTTGCAATTAAACTCAAAAAACCAAAGAGTATTAATTAAGGCCTAGTTAGACGAGAATTATTTTGTTATAAATAATTTGTGGATTTTCTTCGCACCAGAATCGACAGTTTTGTTTATTTACCGCACCACTCAGATGAAAGTGAGCCTCATCGGAGAAGATGATTTTCTAAAAAAAATCGTTATCGTTTTCAAGTTGTTCCAAGGCAAAATCAGCAAATTCACGACGTTTACGGTGGTCCAATGGCTTCAGTTCTTGAGTGAGAACAATTTTATACGGATGCAAACCCAAATCCTTTTTCAAAATCCGCCAGGTTGTGGTTTGAGACAGTCCCAATTGTTGAGAACGTCTTGGAATCGACAAATTGCGGTCTTCAGCAACACTTGCCTGAACGGCAGCAATATTTGCATTACTTCGAGCGGTTCTTTGTCTTATTGGCACTTTAACATTATGTAAAGAAAATGTACGCTCACAATTTTCAACAATTCGACGAATAGCGAGCACACTTGGACGATTATTACGACCATAAAATGGCAAAAGCGCACGAAAAGTTGCAATTGGAGAATGATTATTTTGATAATAAAACTGAATAATTTGTAAACGTTGTTCTTGCGTATATCTCTCCATGATGAAATTGTAAACAGTACTGAATACAATGAAGCATAAATGACAGATCATGACATATTACATATGGCCGAAACGTCACAAAATCATATCATCCCTATTGAAAAACCTTTTATTTACATGATATTATAAGTCCTCTTATCAAACCTTTGCATTAAGCTCACCGAAAATATTTAGAGAGGGGCTCAAAATTGAATTGTGCCTAGGGCTTCTCAATTATACATGTAATTCTGCGAATAGTCATGTTTCTTTACTAAGACATTCTGTTACGGGGTGGGGTGCTTCGCAGTTGGAATTTATATAAAATCTTCGTTAAACAATTGAGGTGTTAAACGAAGACCCCCATCGCAACTTCCGGCTAGCTATTTAGTCACTGAATAATAAAATTATGCTTACCAGGGTAATCACTTCACTGATTCTAAGTTAAAAGGTAAATGAAAGGTTTGAAATTGAACTTTAAAAGTAAATGAAAACTTTAGTCAAAGAGTAACAAAATGTATTAACACGAAACAAATTAAACAACGAATATAAATTTACAAATGAAGATAGAAAAATAAACAAGCATAAGAAAAAAACAAGAAATACAATTAAAAATATAACTTACGTACTACCACTGGGTCGTAAAGAAATTTAGCGTAGTGACGATGCACGGTTCGAAGACTTTTTCGAAGTGATGTTGACGGGTCAACAGACTTTTTTGAAGTCATCTTAGCCTTTTTTTTTTGGGAGAGAGGAGGAGAAAATCCGCATGGATACCTTCTGTTATCCTGCCCACGGATAGGAGGGATAACAGTAGGTTATGTCAGACTCTTACTGACTAAAACCCCCTCTTGTATGTCAAGTCCAATAAAGAACTTTTTATACTTTATAGGAAGAAGTAGTAAAAATGGCTTTGTAGAAATTGACTGGTGTGAGTACTATAGCAGTATTCATATATTGGTTTGGTTTGAGGCCGGCGGTATTTATTTGGTTTTTGGTCACCCTCTTCCTTTCGCACCCCTCGCGACCACCAACTTTCGTTGACCGAAAGAAAAATGGTCGAAATAAATATTAAATATTAATATTTTGAAATACAAAATATGTCATTATATGCGCGATATGATTCTGCGTCCGGGCATATATGACATATTTTGATTCGAGCTAAGAACGGGGTTTAATAGACGTTTAATTTAATTAAGCCGAAGGGGTTGACCGAATTTGCCTAAAAGTAACACCAACGACGTGGAATGATAATGCGCATCGTTTGGTACACCTAGCAACAATATGCATAAACATTTACGCCTACCAACTCCAAAAAACATATAAACAATAGGGGTGTTATGCCTGGACTTAGAAAATGTATAATAATAAGGAAAATACTGAATAGAAGTTTATGAAACTTCGTCCAAGCATAACGGGGAGCATAGTAATTGTTTATACATATTTGTTGCTATGTGGAACCTCGTCTAAAAGCAAATTAGTAACAATTAAATATCATGACAGCTCGCGGTTTATATCCTTCTGGTTCGAACTAACCATATCGTGTTTGGTGTCGTTCGAATCGTCTTCTTCTCAGTTATCCGATGAGAGTTGTGACGTTCGCGTATGTATTCTACATACGCGAACCAAGTAGGGTATGCTCCTATCCCTTGCATTCGGCGGTTTTATAACCCCTGACGTCATGCCCGATTCTTTTGTGCTTCGCACGTACGTTTCGCTCGCGCGATCGGGCCGGTCGCAGGTAGCGGCGTCCTATCGCAGATGTGGCGAACTCGGGGATAACCGGGAAATCCGTATATATTTTGGACAACCCTGGAACTGGAAATAGCGGATGCCGTAGAGTTCTACCCTTGGACGGCCGAGAGGAGTTTTGAGCTGAGTTGAGCTGTCTGATGTTCGAGGGCGCTATTTGACGAGATTCCACTAGGCAACCTATCTAACTTAAATAATATCAATGTATGGCGCGAACTTTACTCATTTGGAAAATAAAAAATAAATGAAGCAATATTGTGTACGTGGTTATGTTGCAGCTGAAATATTGCTGAATGAACAAGTTGACGACGCTTACGGAAAAGCGCCGGTAACAATTCATTTTGAAAATAGGCGTCGTGCATATCCAAATGAAAAGTCACTTTTTTCAGGCTAAGACAAATAACAATAATCTTTAGTAATTATATTTTGAATTTCACAATATTTAACTTGATTCTTATAATTTTTATTTGGTTTTCAATGTTTTGAGATTTTCACCAAATTACATAAATTTTGTTTATTTCGGCATCTATTAGTTATTTTCAAGTAAATTTTATTTTTTTATTGTGTGACTTACCGGTTTTGATACGCAAATATACCGAATTACCGCTAATTAAAAAAGACGGCAAATTTACAATCCTTTATCACAATGACTTTGCGCTCTAAGATTCGCAATGTAGCGCACATTTCCTACCCGAACTTCCTAACTAACCTAACCTAACCTAACCTAAACTTCTGGGGCCCATGAGAATATTTTGAGCGCTGGCCCGTGGTGGCGTCGATTCGCCATTGCATAAGATTATGTAATTTGTTCGTGATTTACTGTACATTTAAAAGATTTTCAATTAACTACTTACCCTGTACATTTTCATTAATTTCTCAACTATTTAAAATAATAACGTTGAATAAATCACCTTCGTCCAATTTTCTTCAATATCGCATCTACTTAAAATAATCACATATGCTTATTTTATAAAAGTAGATAATTTAATGTTGTTATTCTAATGTCTGTCCATCAATTCCATGGAAACTGTATTACATAAAGTTTACCTTTAGATGTTGTCACTAAAACATTATTTATAATAAACCCAATGGTTTTTGTTTAATAATAAAACGAATTTTAAACACATTGTGTGCTTTCCGATAACGAAAAAAAAAAGAATGGAAACTCCTTCAAACCCCGACAGGTTCAATTGCAAACCAATGCATCGATCGAAATGCGGATTAATCAAAAATAAACAAAAAAGCACGTACATATTGTGTTTGTTTATGTGGTGATGTTCACACGACAAATTCAGTCAGTTCTAAAAGAGCGTTTAATTAGCGTAGGGCTACTGAACCAATGATCCTTGGGCTGGAAAAGTGAAGTCGCGTGCTCGGGTGGGTTTTGTTGTTGAGAGCAAACAATTTTCGATAGTGGTCAATTGACAAGGGACGGGACAGGAGGATTCAATCTGCGATCGGCAAACATCCCTCCAACATGGTTGCATCCGTCGGGAGGAAGAGGGCAGACATCGTGTTAGTGCTCTTTTTTCAGAGTATACTGCTGGGCTTGTTTGGTTATTTCGTACGGTACCAAGACCATGTGGAAGGTCTCCATATTTATCCAAGTAAGTAAAACCATACAGAACACATTTATTGTATTAAAATCTGGTTAACTGTTATTGTAATTGAATGGTGATTTTCGAAACATTGCTGTATTTTTAATGAGACGGCAATTTTGTGTTTGTAGAGCGACGGGGGGGGGACAATTATCTGTCAAAGACAGTTTTAAAATATAGGTTAAATTCCACTAATTAATTACTTGTTTGGAGTTTAACATTGGGCCCGTTCAGCAGAGATAACCGTTGGCAGTTTACTGCCAACTGTTGGGGAATTCTCTGATGACCGGATTGTTAATCCTGAACTTGTTTGGGATTTTTGCAATCGTACAAAATAGACCGACCAGAGTACCGTTCATTATGTACCAACATACATCAGAAACAAATCCAAACATGTTGAATGTTGAACATTTTGATAAACGGGCCCATTTTTGTTGATTTGGTAAATGTTTGTTCTCGTTTTCACAGATCTGAAGTTTTGTAAAATTTTATGATGTGTATTAGTTTTGACGATTTTATTTAAACTAGTAATAATGATTTAAAATATGTGAGTTTTCTTAAATATTGACAAGGGATTTTTTCTTTCAAGTATACTTTCATATATTCCATATAAACATTTGTAAAATAAATGAACACATGATGAAACCTATACTCTGTTTTTTTTAATATGACCAAACTTACGGTGTATTTACTGCAAACAGTTGCAGTCCTGCTTTAACAGTAGGGTATTTTAAACATTAAATTTGATTATCAATGTAACAAATAAATCATAATTTCTCAAATAGATTTTCACGATGCAGAGAGTTTCAAATAGAGAACGCTACAACTTGCAACTTTACAACACATACCGGATATTTTCTTTTAAGTATACTTTTATATATTCCATATGAACATTTGTAAAATTAATGAACACGTGATCAAAACTAAGAATTATATTTTGAACTTCAATTTAAATCAGTGTTTTATACGCGTGGCGCATGAAGTAAAATTTCGAGTTTAGAAAAGCCTGATTTGGCTTGGTCGCTCCGCTGCGCTACGCGACCAAGCCAAATTTTCAGGCTTTTCTAAACTCGAAATTTTACTTCATGCTTAATCTGGGATTGGAAACACTCGTTGGAGCCTTTAAATTGAACGTTTTTAATAAGATCACGAATGTCTGAAAATTTACATTGAAAACTCGTAACATGTATACCTAAAATAAACATTGCTTGTATTTAGAACTTTACAAAATTTGAACATATAAATGTCCAGATAATGGAGAAGCCAAATATTCCTGAGCATGGAGCGTTTACCTGATCCTCAGAGACACTTTATTAAATTGGTAGTAGATTCAAATAATTTGAGGCGATGATAAGTACATTTGTAATCGTAATTTTTGTGAGTTAATTGAATTGTCATATTACTGTCTGATTTCCCTTTTATAACCTACAAATTAAAAGTTGATTTATAACATGATTTAAAGACGAACAGTAGGCGTAAGCCTAACTAAATCCCACCTATTGATTTACTTGTTTCTTAATGTATATCTTCTTCATAATTGTATGTTTTAAATTGTATTGAGAACATGTGAATAAAGATTAAGATTATTATTACATAACATGTGATTAATCTTGTCCTAACCTAAAACACATAACCTGCATCACACCACTAAATTCTTGAAATGTCAAATTTGATTGGTCATATTGAAATAAACAGATTATAATATTTTGAACTTTACTTTAAACCAGTGTTTTATACGCGTGGCGCATAAAGTAAAATTTCGAGAAGCTTTAAGCGAGTGTTTTCCACTCCCAGACTAAGCATGAAGTAAAATTTCGAGTTTAGAAAAGCCTGAAAATTTGGTTTGGTCGCGTAGCGCGAAGCGCGGAGCGGCCAAACCAAATTTTCAGGCTTTTCTAAACTCGAAATTTTACTTTATGCGCCACCAGTACAAAACACTGACATATTACGAAGTTTAAAACACAGCGCTAAACTTTACATTGAATCAGTGTTTTGTACCGGTGGCGCATGAAGTAAAATTTCGAGTTTCGAAAAGCCTGAAAATTTGGTTTGGCCGCTCCGCGCTTCGCGCTACGCGACCAAACCAAATTTTCAGGCTTTTCGAAACTCGAAATTTTACTTCATGCTTAGCCTGGGAGTGGAAAACACTCGCTTAAAGCTTCTCGAAATTTTACTTTATGCGCCAAGCGTATAAAACACTGATTTAAAGTAAAGTTCAAAATATTATAATCTGTTTATTTCAATATGACCAATCAAATTTGACATTTCAAGAATTTAGTGGTGTGGTGCAGGTTATGTGTTTTAGGTTAGGATTAAGAGAAGCCAAATATTCCTGAGCATGGAGCATTTACCTGATTCTCAGAGACACTTGAATAAATTGGTAGTAGATTCAAATAATTTGAGGCGATGATAAGTACATTTGTAATCGTAATCTTTGTGAGTTAATTGAATTGTCATATTACTGTCTGATTTCCCTTTTATAACCTACAAATTAAAAGTTGATTTACAACATGATTTAAAGAAGAACAGTAGGCGTAAGCCTAACTGAATCCCACCTATTGATTTACTTGTTTCTTAATGTATATCTTCTTCATAATTGTATGTTTTAAATTGTATTGAGAACATGTGAATTAATCTTGTCCTAACCTAATACACATAACCTGCAGCACACCACTAAATGCTTGAAATGTCAAATTTGATTGGTCATATTGAAATAAACAGATTATAATATTTTGAACTTTACTTTAAATCAGTGTTTTATACGCTTGGCGCATAAAGTAAAATTTCGAGAAGCTTTAAGCGAGTGTTTTCCACTCCCAGACTAAGCATGAAGTAAAATTTCGAGTTTAGAAAAGCCTGAAAATTTGGTTTGGTCGCGTAGCGCGAAGCGCGGAGCGGCCAAACCAAATTTTCAGGCTTTTCTAAACTCGAAATTTTACTTTATGCGCCACCGGTACAAAACACTGACATATTACGAAGTTTAAAACACACCGCTAAACTTTACATTGAATCAGTGTTTTGTACCGGTGGCGCATGAAGTAAAATTTCGAGTTTAGAAAAGCCTGAAAATTTGGTTTGGCCGCTCCGCGCTTCGCGCTACGCGACCAAACCAAATTTTCAGGCTTTTCGAAACTCGAAATTTTACTTCATGCTTAATCTGGGATATTATACACTCGTTAGAGTCTTTAAATTGGAAGTTTTTAATAAGATCACGAACGTCTGAAAATGTACATTGAAAAATCCAAACATGTATACCTAGAAGAAACATTCTTTGTATTTAGAACTTTACAAAATTTGAACATATAAATGTCCAGATAATGGAGAAGCCAAATATTCCTGAGCATGGAGCATTTACCTGATCCTCAGAGACACTTTATTAAATTGGTAGGAGATTCAAATAATTTGAGGCGATGATAAGTACATTTGTAATCGTAATCTTTGTGAGTTAATTGAATTGTCATATTACTGTCTGATTTCCCTTTTATAACCTACAAATAAAAAGTTGATTTGCAACATGATTTAAAGAAGAACAGTAGGCGTAAGCCTAACTGAATCCCACCTATTGATTTACTTGTTTCTTAATGTATATCTTCTTCATAATTGTATGTTTTAAATTGTATTGAGAACATGTGAATAAAGATTAAGATTATTATTACATAACATGTGATTAATCTTGTCCTAACCTAAAACACATAACCTGCATCATACCACTAAATTCTTGAAATGTCAAATTTGATTGGTCATATTGAAATAAACAGATTATAATATTTTGAACTTTACTTTAAATCAGTGTTTTATACGCTTGGCGCATAAAGTAAAATTTCGAGAAGCTTTAAGCGAGTGTTTTCCACTCCCAGACTAAGCATGAAGTAAAATTTCGAGTTTAGAAAAGCCTGAAAATTTGGTTTGGTCGCGTAGCGCGAAGCGCGGAGCGGCCAAACCAAATTTTCAGGCTTTTCTAAACTCGAAATTTTACTTTATGCGCCACCGGTACAAAACACTGACATATTACGAAGTTTAAAACGCGGTGTGTTTTAAACTTCGTAATATGTCAGTGTATTGTACCGGTGGCGCATAAAGTAAAATTTCGAGTTTAGACGAAACTTTACATTGAATCAGTGTTTTGTACCGGTGGCGCATGAAGTAAAATTTCGAGTTTCGAAAAGCCTGAAAATTTGGTTTGGCCGCTCCGCGCTTCGCGCTACGCGACCAAACCAAATTTTCAGTCTTTTCGAAACTCGAAATTTTACTTCATGCTTAGCCTGGGAGTGGAAAACACTCGCTTAGAGCTTCAAATTTAATTCTTTTAATAACCTGAGCATCGAAATATGTGAAACGTAGGCATATGGATACTTCAAAGCGCTACGCGACCAAACCAAATTTTCACGCTTTTCTAAACTCGAAATGTTACTTTATGCTTAATCTAGGATTGGAAACACTCGTTTGAGGCTTGAAATTAAAAGTTTTTAATAAAACCACAAATGTCTGAAAATTTATGTCGAAAAATCGTGATATATATACCTAAAATAAATAATCCTTCTATTTATCTTTTCATTATATTTATTTTGAGTGTTAGTCAATACTGTTAATTATTTTTTTAATTCTAATACCTGTTTTTAAAAAAATTGTAGTATTTTGTATAGTAATGGATTTCGAAAATAAATCAATTTAATTTAATCGATTTGTACAATAAATTACAGACCTCGAAATTTGTCAATATTTGCGAATTTTATTGATTGATAAATTTGTTTTTTTTTTTGCTTTATACCAGGGGATCTCAAACTTATAAACTTTGCGACCCACATTTTAAACTTCAAGATAATTTTGCCTTAAAATCTGGTGTATTTCACTTTCGGATTTAGACAAATTGTTTATAATTCGGTCCTGACTAAATTGAGTTTTTATGGCAACATAAAGTCAGTTAGAGTCGAATCAATAAAACAATTATATTAGCTTATACAAGGTGGCCAGAAAAGGTGTGATAATCTTCAGGTAGTGTGATTCGTTGATTAATTTTGGATAAAAAATCTAAGCAAAAAAATATTGTATTCTTCCTCGTAACATCTCACGAGGTCGTTAAAATATTAAACGTATCTCTGCAAATTAGTGTTATTTTCTATTATTTTTGAAAAAATCAATAGAACTTACAATCAATTACACATTTGTAAAATTTAAATGACATAGGTGATAAATAAATTGGAAACTTTAACAAATTAATAACTTCTTCAGAAGCATTTTTTTAATAAAAATAGACCTGGCAACTATGTATTTTCATATGTAACCTTATTAAATTTCACTTGACTTTGACATATACTTGTCATAATTTATTTGTGTAAGTTTGTATAAGTTCATCATACTTTTTGAAGATGTACACATTCAACGAGTATGCACATATGTACATGATATTTGGATTCTGCAATGGTAATGCAACTAGTTCCAAAGATGAGCACCAAAGAAGATATCCAAATCGCCAACAGCCCTGCGTAAATACGTTTAGAAAATTAGACCAAAGGCTACGTACTTTTGGGTCGTTCGTTTATAATAACATAGATGGAGGGAGACCTAGGGAACGTCGCACTGTTCACCTAGAAGAACAGATATTGAATGCAGTTCAAGAAGATCCCAATATTAGTACGAGACAAATAGCTCAACAGTTAAATGTCCCCAGTAAAACAACAGTCCATGCAGGACTGGCCCCCATTTTTACCACTCCATTTTTACCACCGTCCCTTTTTTACCACCAATTCTTTTTACCACCAACGTATTTACCACCGTATTCTTTTTACCACCAATATTTTACCGCTATTTTAAATTGAATTAGAATAACAACTGACAACTTCAATTCGTAACCTGTCAAAAGTTGGCTTATTTGGCTCATGTTTCTAATGCCGCCAAAACCGATGAAAAAGGCGTTCAAAAGTTAGCTTTTTTGGCTCATGTTGCTAATGTTGTAAAAGAAAATTTTCCATGAAAGAAAATTAAGGTTTTGGAGCATCCACCCTTAAGCCCGAATCAGTCGCTTTGGTATTTCCATATTTTTGGACCCGTGAAAAAGGCGTTCAAAAGTAGGCTTTTGATTTCGACGCAAAAGTACAGATAACTATGGAAGACTTTTAACCTTTCTTAACAAATTTATTCTTTACCGGATGTACATTTCTGATACAAAGTGACCATTATCAAAGGTTTGATACTGGTTGTATCAAACCATTGATAATGGTCACTCTGTGTCCGAAATGTACATCTGGTAAAGAATACGTTTGCGAAGAAAGGTTAAAAGTGTTTTATTTCAAGTTATTATCATCTTCACGTAACTCACCCAAATTCATTTGCCTGTGGAAGACTTTTTCAATCAGTAGCCACAAAAATTCAATTAATGAATTAAAACTGAGGATAGGATTACAAATATAGTCCGAGATTACGATGTCAGAAAAGAAGAAGGGGAAATTGCAGAATACTTAAGGGCGATCGGTCACAACATACAAGTTTGAATAAAACTGATTTTATTTGTAAAAAAGTGTTTTATTGTATAATTATTGGTACAAATATTAGTGGTAAAACTTTATAGCGGTAAAAAAGTATGGTGGTAAAAATGCGGTGGTAAAAATGGATTGGTAAATTTGGAGTGGTAAAACTGTACCCATACTGTCCATGCAGTATTGAAAGAAAATCGAATGCGTCCATTTCATGCAAGAAAAGTTCAACCACTGTATGAAAATGATAACGAGCGTAGACGTATGTTTTGTGACAGGATTTTAGATCAAATTCGGGAAGAACCAAATTTTTTATTTAAAATTCTTTGGAGTGATGAATGTACATTCACTAAAGATGGGGTATTTAATTGTCATAATTATCACTTTTGGGCAGAAGAAAATCCTCGGGCGGTTAGAGAAATGGGACATCAAAGGAAATTTTCAGTTAACGTCTGGCTTGGTATTCTAAATTTACGTGTAATTGGGCCTTTTTTTATTCATCAAAGATTAAATGCCTTAAATTATGTAAATATTTTAGAAGAAGTTTTGGAGAATGTTCCACTAAATTTAGTAAACAACATGCTGTACATGCATGATGGTGCACCACCTCATACAGCAAGAATTTCAAGAGAATGGTTGGACGAACATTTTTCAAATAGATGGATTGGGCGCAATGGACCCATACTATGGCCAGCAAGGTCGCCGGATATGAATCCACTTGATTTTTTCGTTTGGGGATTTTCAAAAGAAAAGGTGTATGCAACACCTCCAGTGGACAATGTAGACATCATGAATAGAATTCGTGTTGCAGTGGAATTAATTACTGAAGAGATGTTGCTCCGAGTAATTAATTCTATCCCACGACGGCTCCAGATCTGCTTAGAAACGGATGGTTATCAATTTGAACATTTACTTTAATCTTTCATTTTTGATGTATACTTCAAATATTAATTTTTGTAGATTTGTAAAATTTATGATTATTATTAAATTAAACACTTGTTTGATCCATTGTTGCCAAATTTACATTTCTTTAAATTGGCTCTTGAGGAGTTATAAGCCACAATACAATATGTTTTTACTTAAATTTTCTGCTTGAAATGAATCAATGAAACACTCTGCCTAAAGATTATCACACCTTTTCTGGCCACCTTGTATAACAGTTGGCTGTTACAAAAGTTAGGCTAGGTTGGGTAGCCGTTACTATATTTTATATTTTATACCCGTTATTTATGCTAACGTTAATAACTGTCAAACATAGATAACAGATATTTATTTTCTGAGTAGTCTTATTAATTGAGACTTATTGTTTATACGAACGTTATCGTAATGTTATAGATTATAGGTAACGGATATATAACCTTAGATTTATAACTGCTATTTAATATAACCTATGTAACAATTGCCTAATCTAGTCTATGTACTTCTCACCTAACCTAAAATAAGTAACTCTCCAACCTAATGCCGCTTCATCTCACCAAAGCTAAGCTAACCTGGTGCTTATTAAGCCAACCTAAGTAACTCTCATTAACTTAATTCAATATAATTTGTGTAAATATCACCTAAAATAAGTAATTAAAACCTAACCTATATAACTGTATTGTACGCTAGGTTAGTAGCTACTCTATGTAAATGTAATCTAATCGAAGTGGTACTGATTCTATTTTGTACTAAAGCTAGGCTAGATAGCAGTTACTTAGGCTAGGTTTGATAGGTAGCTGGTTTTAGGTAAATAAGCAGGTCTTAGATTAGATAGCTGATCTTAGTATGCTACGGCATAATCTAATCTAAGTATCTGCTATCTGTTTATATTTAGTACTCAAACTAAGTTGAGTGGCATTTATTTAGGCTAGGTTTGAAGACACAAGACCGTAGCTAGAAAAAAATGTCGGGGGGGATGAAAAAAATCGGTAGGGGAGGTTTACTGGTAAAAATATTGTTTTTGCTCTTTCAGGGCCGCTTTTACATGCAGAGAGTTTTATGTAACACCGAACATTTACATAATGAGAATTTTTCTTTGAAGTATCCATATGCCTACGTTGCACATATTTCGATGCCCAGGTTATTAAAATAATTAAATTTGAAGCTTTAAGCGAGTGTTTTCCACTCCCAGGCTAAGCATGAAGTAAAATTTCGAGTTTCGAAAAGCCTGAAAATTTGGTTTGGTCGCGTAGCGCGAAGCGCGGAGCGGCCAAACCAAATTTTCAGGCTTTTCTAAACTCGAAATTTTACTTCATGCGCCTCCGGTACAAAACACTGATTCAATGTAAAGTTTAGCGCTGTGTTTCAAACTTCGTAATATGTCAGTGTTTTGTACCGGTGGTGCATAAAGTAAAATTTCGAGTTTAGAAAAGCCTGAAAATTTGGTTTGGCCGCTCCGCGCTTCGCGCTACGCGATCAAACCAAATTTTCAGGCTTTTCTAAACTCGAAATTTTACTTCATGCTTAGTCTGGGAGTGGAAAACAATCGCTTAAAGCTTCAAATTAAATTCTTTTAATAAACCGAGAGTCGAATAATATGGAACATATGCATATGGATACTTACACGAAAAATTCTCATTATAAAAATGTTCGGTGTTACATAAAACTCTGTATATAAATTTAACATTTTAAAAATTTCCGGTGGAGGGGAGTGGGGGTTGAACCCTCAATCCCCCCTTAGCTACGGCCTTGTGAAGGTAAGTACTTAGGTTATACAGCAGATTCTTATGGCGTTTTTACACTTGTACATTTTCAGCTGAAACTTTTTGTTGCGCAATATTTCAATAGCAAATTGCATTTGCAAACAGCAAAATGTCATTATAATGTCACTCAAATCGATCTGCTAATTGACAATTAGCAGATCGATTGTTTGCGAACAAAGATTGCTATTTAAAAATTGCGCAACAGCAAGTTGTGCCATAAAAGCGTACAAGTGTATTTGCACCATAAGAATAGGTTATTGTAGTAATCTATGTAATAGCAGTCTCTAACAATAAAAGTGAAACCCTCCGAACTGTGTTGTTTTATTTTAAATACTATTTAGTAAGTAAGTAAGTAAGTAAATTTATTCTTGCTTAAGACCAGAGGTTTACAAACGTCAATAAGAGTGGTAGAAAAAATATAAATATAAAATATAAAAAATACAAATATAAAATATAAAATACAAACAGAAAATATAAATATAAAATACAAATATAAAATACAAATATAAAATCCAAATATAAAATCAACATATAAAATCCAAATGTAAAATATAAAAGCCAAACATAAAATATAAATCACGATAAAATACAGAATAAATACTATATACGATACAACATATTAAAAACATTTAAAAAAATTGTATCAGTTACTTGGCCCAAAATCCGCGAATTGGTGATTAATACATTCATCAATGCTGAAAAATGCTTTGGATACTAAATAAGACTTAACATGTTTCTTGAACTTTATATGGAGGAGAGATTTTATGGCCTGAGGTAAATAATTGAATAATTTTGGCCCATAATAATTTTCCCCACTCCTAGACTTAGATAGTCGTAATCTATCTGGATAAATATGCTCAGAGCCTCTCGCACCGTATTTATGTACTTGATCATTTTTTTTTATAATTATTAACGTTTTTATGAACATGCAGCAAGCATTCGAATAAGAACAAACTGGGTAAAGTAAGTATCCCAAGATTCCTAAAGACGTCGACACAATTATCTCTGTAGCCTATGCCCGCTATTAATCGAACTGCTCGACGTTGTAGGCCGAATATGCTATGTGCTATACTGGAGTGTCCCCAAACAAGAATGCAATATTGAATTTTCGACTGAAAGAGAGCATAATAGGCAGTTAGTAGTGCGGGTTTAGGAAGAGTGTTACTTAAAGTCCTAAGCAAGAAAGTTACCTTGCTAAGTGCCAAACTAAGTACTTTTTCATGCTCTCTCCAGCTCAATTTAGAGTCGATGTTGATGCCTAAAAATCTACAATGTCCATGTTCGTTATTGCCTGATTTAAGTGTGAAAATAAGGTGAACAGTCTTTGAAGTGTTTATCGAGAGTTTGTTGGAATTAAACCACGCCAATGTTTTATTGTTTATCAGCTCTCTCTGTTGCAGGGTGTTTTACAAATCAGTACTTCTATTTATAGAAGTCGTATCATCCGCGTACATTAAAATGTTTCCTTCTTCGATGTAGGCCGGTAAATCATTTACGTATATTAAAAACAGGAGTGGACCTAATATCGACCCCTGCGGCACACCACATGATACTGTTGCAAAACTTGATGTTTGCTCCTTAAATTTGACTTGCTGTGTTCTATCTTGGAGGTAAGAAGACATTAAACGGCAACTCTCAGGACTGAAATTATAGAAATATAGCTTCCGTAGTAGGACGTCATGAGGAACGCAGTCAAAGGCCTTACTGAGGTCAAAAAATAAAGCTGCTGTATATTGGCCAGCTTCTAGTCCATAGATTATTAACCTACTTACTTACTTCCTAACCTAAGCATCTGTTACCTATTAACTTGTCACAAAACTGATCTGATTTTAGGTTAAGCACATGTCATAAAACCTAGCCTAAAGTAGTAGTTTAAGTACTTGTCTTTGAGCTCGTTCATCAAAATGTTTAACATTCAACCACTGGCGGCTTGCGGTCTAACTTGATGTGAGGCTCAAATCCAAGATACAAAAAGTGAGGTTGAAAGTACTACGTATCCATTTTGTTTATCAATACTCCTTACGTCATGGAATTGCGTCAATAATAAATGCGTTTAGCAGCACAACGAGTGCACCTTTTAATTCCCAGACGCATTACCTTAGCATTTTTGATTCACATGAAGTTGGCCACCGGCCGCCACTGCATTTAACATGTTTGGATTTGTTTATGATGTATGTTGGTCTCCACTGAACGGTACTCAGACGGTCTATTTTGTACAATTGCAAAAATCCCAAACACGTTCACGATTAACAATCCGGTCATGAGAGAATTCCCAACAGTTGGTAAACTCCTAACTGTTGTCTATGATGAACGTGCCCATTGAATCTAACCTACGTAATCGCTGCCAAGATTACTGTTGTAATCTATGTAACTGTAACGTTAGCGCAACTACTGGTTTAGATTAAATGAATCGCCTGTTTCCAAAAATCCCCAAGATCCATTTTTTTCAAATGGATTTAGGGGCTTTTGGAAATAATCGACTCAAATAACAGTAACAAAAAGTTTATGTGATAAGTAAACTCGGCAGTAGTTACGTAGGTTAGATTAAATTAGATTAGATTTCAACTTGTCTATGAGGACTTCAGTATTTCCCAACAATCTAAAAATTGCATCAATTTGTCCCATACCTAAAATGTCTAATAATCTCAGTAATGTAACAAATTATCGTCCTATTGCCATACTATCCCGTATTGCAAAAATATTTGAAAGAACAATATATGATCAAATTAATGCTCATGTGTCTCGGTATATATCACAGCAACAGCATGGTTTCGTTTCAAATCGATCCACTGTAACTAATTTATCTATTATTACACATGAAATAGCGGAATGTCTTGACTCAAAGGGTCAAATTGATGTAATTTATACGGACATGTCGAAGGCCTTCGACAGAGTTGATCATGAACTATTATTAGCTAAACTTGATTCCTTTGGGTTCGGTAAAAGTGCATCCACACTTATTGGTTCCTATCTTGAAAATCGCGAATCATATGTTACCCTAAATAGTTTCAAATCCGACTCATACTTTCCACGTTCTGGTGTGCCGCAAGGCTCTATCTTGGGTCCATTACTTTTTAATTTATTTATAAATGATCTTTCGAAATTGTTGACATGTAAACATCTATTATATGCTGACGATCTAAAAATTTACTCAACAATTGGTACCCTTGATGATTGCCTCCACTTGCAGAACTCACTGGATAGTATCTCGAACTGGTGCACTGTTAATAAACTGAACTTAAATAGTGATAAATGTAAATTCATGTCTTTCACAAAAAAATCCAAACCCATTGTATTTTCGTATCTAGTTAGTAATAAAACCCTCGAGCAAGTCAAATTCTTTAAAGATTTAGGTGTTATCTTCGATAACAATTTCACATTCAATCCCCATGTACAGTCCCTTACAAAGAGCGCATTTAGAGCACTAGGTTTTATACATCGGAACTCAGCCAACTTACGTGATCTTAGTGCTTTAAAGGCGTTATTTAACGCTTACGTTCGGTCCAAGTTGGAATATGCGTCCTTAATATGGTTTCCGCAGAATCAACAGCAGATACGGCTTGTTGAAGGGGTTCAACGAAAATTTCTTAAATTTCTCTACTTTAAAAGTGAAGGTTGCTACCCTATTAGAGGGTATAATCATATGTTGTTGATTGAGAAATTTAACGTTGAATTACTTCACTGCCGACGCCTCAATGCAGGCATCGTTTTTTTTGCACAAGCTAATGCGCCACAAGATAGACTGTTCTTGCCTATTGCAACTGGTGGGACTCCATATTCCAACTTTTAACAGTAGGCAAACACCTACATTTAGCATTACCTCATTTCGAAATTACTTTGGATCAAAATCACCCGTACACATTAGCTGTAATATATTCAATAGTTTGCCTGTCACTTGTGACATATTTCATGACTCATTAGAATCAATTTGGCTGTGTTTAATTGTTAATTTAATATGTAACATAAAAGTTAACATTTTATTGTTTAGGCATATCATTTATTTTGTTTATTATTATTTGTTAAGTATCATATTATTCTACTATATTATTGTACATATTGCCTTGTAATTAGGATTTTTCCTGCTGGGTAATAAATAAATATTATTATTATTATTATTATTATTATTATTATTATTATTATTATTATTATTATTAAATGACAAGTGCTCAGGTTAGGTTAGATTAAATGAGTCGCCTGTTTCCAAAAATCCTCAAGATCCATTTTTTTTTAAATTTATTTAGGGGTTTTTGGAAATAATCGACTAAAATAACAGTAACAAAAAGTTTTTGTGATAAGTCGGCAGTAGTAGGTTATGTTTTATGACAAGTGCTTAACTTTATTTTGTTACGTATTATTTTACCTAGCTTAATTGTGGTTCATGTTATCATACCTACCATAATTTTGAATAGCCAAACCTGTTACTTAACAACCTAAATGTAGTACATGTTATTAAGCCTAACCTAAATTAATATCTAATTTGCCAATTACATGACTTGTGATCCAACACAAGGCATTAATTAGTACCTATATGTCGCTCATCCTAAGATGATAAATGTTATTTAATCTAAGCAAGTGGTATTCAATCCATCGTGTAATTAAACCCAATTTATCAAACTTTAATCAGTCCTTAACCAAACTGTGTGAAAACTCTCTATTAATAATGAAAAAAATCTTGTGATTTCTAGTTAAAAATCACCAGAAATCATTTATAATGAATTTTCTAACAATTGCCAAAAAACATCAATATTAAATGAAATCGTCTAAAGCAGCGTTTCTTAAACTGTGGGTCGCGACAAGATCTTGATGTATATTTTTAAGAGTTAAAAATTAAAATATGTTTTCTTTGTTTGTTTATTTATGTATATTCAAACTTCACTTAAAATCTGTGTTTTATACGCTTGGCGTATGAAGTAAAATTTTGAGTTTAGAAAAGCCCACAAAATATGTCTCGACAAATTTGACCCTCGACAAATTTTCTAAACTCGAAATTTTACTTCATGCTTAGTTTGGGAGTGGAATACACTCGTTTATAGCCTCAAATTGAACTTAAAAAAAAAACAACGAATATCTAAAGATTTAAAGAAAATAATTTCTTTTAGGTAAACATACGCCTAAGCTGTACATTTTCCGACATTCGTTGTTTTTTAAATAAGTTCTATTTGAATCTTTAAACGAGTGTTTTCCACTCCCAGACGAAGCATGAAGTAAAATTTCGAGTTTAGAAAAGCCCTGTGAAAATTTGTCGAGGCTTTTCTAAACTCGAAATTTTACTTCATGCTTAGTCTGGGAGTGGAATACACTCGTTTATAGCCTCAAATTGAACTTAAAGAAAAACAACGAATATCTAAAGATTTAAAGAAAATAATTTCTTTTAGGTAAACATACGCCTAAGCTGTACATTTTCCGACATTCGTTGTTTTTTAAATAAGTTCTATTTGAATCTTTGAACGAGTGTTTTCCACTCCCAGACGAAGCATGAAGTAAAATTTCGAGTTTAGAAAAGCCCTGTGAAAATTTGTCGAGGGTCGCGCAGCGGCCCGAGACAAATTTTCTGGGCTTTTCTAAACTCGAAATTTTACTTCATGCGCCACGTGTATAAAACACTGATTTCAAGTGAGGTTCAAATATACATAGAGTTAACAATATTTTAGTGTTTTATACGCGTGGCGCATGAAGTAAAATTTCGAGTTTAGAAAAGCCCAGAAAATTTGTCTCGGGTCGCTGCGCGACCCTCGACAAATTTTCACGGGGCTTTTCTAAACACGAAATTTTACTTCATGCTTCGTCTGGGAGTGGAAAACACTCGTTTAAAGCTTCAAATTGAACTCTTTTAAAAATCAACGAATGTCAGAAAATTAACAGCTAAAATAATTAAGAAAAAGTAATGTGATTTTATAAAAATAATGACATGTTTCTTGTATAGTGTAAATCATTTCGAAAACATTTACTTTAATCAAGTAACTACGATATCTTTTGCCATTTTGTCATCCGCAGTTGTTGTTTCAATTCCATTGCATGTCATTATTTTTATAAATACACATTATTTTTTCGTAATTATTTTAACTTAGCAAAACGTAAAGTGATAAACGTTAACACGAATGAATTCAGAATTTTTCCCTCTACAATAAAGGTCAATACATTTTGTTTTTAAAATAAATAGACGAAGCATGAAGTAAAATTTCGAGTTTAGAAAAGCCCTGTGAAAATTTGTCGAGGGTCGCGCAGCGGCCCGACACAAATTTTCTAGGCTTTTCTAAACTCGAAATTTTACTTCATGCGTCACGTGTATAAAACACTGATTTTAAGTGAGGTTCAAATATACATAGAGTTAACAATATTTTAGTGTTTTATACGCGTGGCGCATGAAGTAAAATTTCGAGTTTAGAAAAGCCCAGAAAATTTATCTCGGGCCGCCGCGCGACCCTCGACAAATTTTCACGGGGCTTTTCTAAACTCGAAATTTTACTTCATGCTTCGTCTGGGAGTGGAAAACACTCGTTTAAAGCTTCAAATTGAACTCTTTTAAAAATCAACGAATGTCAGAAAATTAACAGCTAAAATAATTAAGAAAAAGTAATGTGATTTTATAAAAATAATGACATGTTTCTTGTATAGTGTAAATCATTTCGAAAACATTTACTTTAATCAAGTAACTACGATATCTTTTGCCATTTTGTCATCCACAGTTGTTGTTTCAACATGTCATTATTTTTATAAATACACATTATTTTTTCGTAATTATTTTAACTTAGCAAAACGTAAAGTGATAAACGTTAACACGAATGAATTCAGAATTTTTCCCTCTACAAAAAAGGTCAATACATTTTGTTTTTAAAATAAATAGGGGAGCCAAAATTTGACAATTTCAAAATTTACATGGGATTTCCTATGTTGCGTCCTGCAAATCAACACCTGGTACGTTTAGCAAAGTAAACAAATATCAACAAAGAAATATCGTCTTGAATTTGTTTTAATTTTTAAACATTTTTGTGTCAAGATGACAGTGTGGTATGATGCGGTTACTAGATAGGGCGTAAAAAAAAATAACATCCTTTTACATACGAGCGTTTTCAATATTTTAGAAAATATCGTCAATACACTTATTTTTCTATAGTTACCTAGAATATCTACACCACCTTTTTTAATAATCATCAAATTTAATAATCAATGTTGAATACAATATTTAAACCACAAAATAAAATATTAACAAAACCAAATTTCCATGAAATACGAATATCCCTACAATAACTCACGAAGTATATTAACATGAATCATTTGAATTCTTTTTGAAAACTTATTCAATTTCAATTTCCACATTCGAAAACTGCATGACACGTTATTCACACCTCGCGTCAAACCCGGAATTTTATTTCCTCCGCTCGTCCACATACACCGCGGAAAATCTCGCTCAAACGAACGAAGGAATGATAATTCCGTCGACGTACAGAGTTGTAAACACTAATTTATTTATCCCGGGCGCCGAGAGAAAACATTTCAATTATTTAAAGAGCGAAAACCTTACACCGACGCGCAAACAACTTTTCCCACACCGAACGGAAAAAAACCAGAAGACCCTAATGTTCTTGCCGCGGGAAAGCCGATATGCACGAATCCGCAAAACAGATTTCGTTAATTAATTAAATTTAAACGATGAATGTTGAAACAAGAAGTATGGTGGGTGAATTTCGTGTTAATTGCATTTTTAAGTTCGAATGTGCGGTGGAGAAAGTTTAATTTTAGTTAAGTTTCAGGATTAAATTATACGTAATTGATACGAAAGATGTTAAGGATGTGCTCAACCCGTACTGTCGTTTTAGTTTGCAATCGTTCATATTATTGAAAGCACATGCAGTTGTGGTTTAAAAATAAATATTTTGGTACATAATTGTGCACTCTTGCTGAAAAAAATGTAATCATCCAATAAAATGGTCTGAATTGATATTACTTTTTACACACTTCTCTATTATAAAATATAAAAAAAAAAACGAATTAAAATTAATATCGACTTTCTGCAAAAAGTTTGTCTCCAAATATTCATTGAAACAACTACTTCTCGAGCTAATACCCCGACAGATATTGAATTATACAATGAATATTTGCGTTACACGACAGCACTGCTGTTCTCTATTATATTTTTAAATTTATTAATTTCTTAACAATTCCTAATTAATTTTATCAAAATCCGATATTTCCTTCGTAATCTATGATCACAAAAAGGGAAATTGTAACTTTTAATATTTTTTTTATTTATTCGTTGATAAAATGTTAATGGTGAAAATATTGTTTTTGCTCGTACAGGGCCGCTTTTACATACAAAAATTTTACATTTTAAAAATATTTTTGAATACATAATTGTTTTGTTGAACTCGCCGCCTCAAAAGTGAGGTTTCGAACACCGTTTTGTCAACTCGAAAGTCGTATTTCCGGTATTTTACTTTCGGCACGAGTTCAGCAAAGGTCAAAACCACGCACGCAAAATTTTACAGCTGAACTGTCATTTCAGTTGAATTATCATTTGTTTTCGAAAAGGGTTGTTGCATTGAATGAGTTTGGCGTGAGTGAGCTATAGGTGTAAGCTACGATACAGAGAGACAACTGTAACGGATTTGAAGAATATTTGCCCTAAGGTGTCTACGTAGGGAAGTGTGCCTAAGAAGAGAGAACATGATTGGGGGTACGATAGGTGGGTAATTCTTAGAATTGAATTCCGCATCAATTAGGCGTATTTTTAAACAAATCTATTTTTGTAGTTTAAAAATTAGCATTAGGAAAGGCCTCGTTGTGAGCAACCCGTGTACAAAGTTTCGTCATTCGTTAGAATTTGAGCGTTGGATTTTTCAAACGCTCACCAAAAAATCGAATTCTGCACGGATTTCGTTGGGATTTTCTGCAATGCGTAGCCCAAAGTGTCACGCTCTCAATATTCAATAGGTTTTATGTGTAATTTTTAAAGGTGTTTTGTGTAGTTTTTAAGGAATTTACGCGATATTCACGTATTGGTATATTTCAAGCCTTTGATTTTCGTTTTTCATGTGTAATGGGGTTTATTTCAATTGCTCGAGTTTTGTGTAACTGTACTCAGTGGCGGTTCCTCAGTAAGTGCACATGTGCACGTGCACTCCCAAATTAATGCCTGCAAACGTCTTTAAATTTCCTCATTCTTTAAATAATTTTATCAATCCATTCTACTTGTAAATTAAATCCCAAACATTATTTTTTCCGCTAGACGCTATCCGATGCGTCCTAATATCCAAGCGCAAAGCAGAGAACGTCGAGTGCCACCGACCCGACGGCAACCAAACACCGCGGCCGCGTCACCTCGCCTGATCCGCTCGTGCACTGCACATGTGAATTTTAAATCTAATTGGTGGAACCTCTGCCCCCCGCACTCTTTCTTTCCCGCGACAGCCCAGCGACGTTCAATGCTTTAAGCTGGCTCGTGTGCACATATAACTAGTGCACATCGTGGTCGGATTGATATCGGCGTATCGGTTTTAGGTTGATTTCACAAATTTCCAGAATGGCGGAGTGTTCGAACTCCATTATTACCGTGCAATATTTAAAGACAATCAAATTTTCTTCGTTATCTTTAGAGGAAAAAATGAATATCAAAAGTGTCGGTCGTCCAAAACCCAATTTGTTGATAACGACCACCCCAAAAATGTTGCCTGTTGCGCTTACTGTCTTTCCAATATTGTGCACCCCCATAGAATTAAACCACGCGCCGCCACTGACTGTACTGCAATAGACAGACAGGTGGATATTGTAACTCCAGAGAGCTCTTGTTCAAGTTATAATAAGGTGTTTTTTCACTTGGTTTTGAGAATACCGCTTTAAGAATTAAGGTTTCGCCATTAAATTTTAGGGTTTTTTCATTTACCATGGAAGTTTTTGCATAGGTTTAAAGGTTTTATGTTTGTTTTAAGTTATGTGGGCCGATCCCGGCGGTACTGCAATGTTGGGCCAACCCGTGGTAGAAGTAAAGCAAGCCCCGATCTTCAACCCATTTTCAAAAATATGTTTAATATACTGGACCCGCATGCGGGTCGTATCAGATATTAAGCTAATAAGAACAGATTAAGACGTTTATTAATAAAATAAAAAACACATATTTTATTTGTATAAACAGGAAATAGAAACAATACATTATACAATACATCACATAGCATATATAAACAGGTACTTTAATAATAAATGGCTAAGACTGTACAGTTTATTTCCCCAAAACTCGATAATTCTTTGCGACGCCTGCTACTGGTATTGCCTCGTCCCGGAGAGGTGTTCAATATAAATGTCTCGGCTCCACTTCACGGCATCCGACACCATTAGTTTTCGCATGAGTGAGGCGTAACGTCTTGAGATCCTCATTCTTCGGATGACCTCTTCGTTTGCAGGATCCCAGCCCCCTAGGCTACCTACTTGGCAAGCGTTCACTGTGATATGGTATCTCTTCTGCCGCAGCTCGTTTGCCAAGGGTTGCTGTTTCTCTCCGCGCTGGCTGGGAAAACTTCTTTGCCATTTTCGAACAGGATGGCAATGTCGATAATGGCAACTGATTTGCTTTTCTCGTCAGTGATCACGAGGTCAGGCCTTAACGGAAGTGAACATTACGGGATCGTTTTGTTGACGATAATGTCACCTGCGGTCTTTGGAATCGCTTTTACAAGCCGTTCTTGGATGGCGTTGTGTCGTTTTTGCCAGGCCACCGAGTGCATTTGCCAATGGTTAAGTACATGGGGCAGGGTATCGTCGGCTCGTCCGCACCTCCTACATTTCTTGTTAAGGTTACCAAATTTTCTAGTGGCATTCAGTGGGACGCAGTCTAACCTAGCCCGGTGTATAAACCGCCAGTCGCAAAAGCGCGTTGCAAGGCCGGTGCGCAGGTAGTGGTTACGGGCTGACCACACGGAGGTGCTTGCAAATACCTTCTCCTGATCTTTTTTTCTTAGCAGGCTCTGCGCTAAGGAATCGCGCACCCTTCAGGGATTTTTGAACCAGTTTATATGCTGAAGATGGGCTGGTTACCTTTGCCTCCAGTTCAACATGGAGGGACAGTTCCTATAAGGTGGGCTGCCATATCCACTCTGCACCGATGACCTCGTCGAGCCGCCTTGTCGCGTTTCTGGCTCGCGTCCATAGTTATGAGATGTCGCCACCGTCTCTGCCGAACACGTCATTCACCGAGCCTGAGAGGTAGGTTGCAGTATCCCTGCCGATCCTTCGTCTTATCACCAATCGTAGCTGAGACGCGGCGACGCTTGATGTTATTGCGTCTTTCGAGTTCAGTAACCTAAACGCTTGGGTTATGGTGGCAACGTCAGTAAGGGTACAGGACGGTATTAAATCTGTACCCCCTTTTCTGCTGTCCGTATATAGTATTTCGGTGCTAGCCCGTTGTGGCAGGTTTAGCCATTTCTTAAGGCATTTATTGAGGAGTTTGTCATATGCCTTTTCATTACCTGCGCACCGCGTAGCACAAAGCTGAGTAGAGGAGCAATAAAGGTGTTTACGGCGTCGATTTTCTGCCACGGAGCGAGGAGGCTGCTGTGGACGGCACCCAAGGTGTCCATCATTTTTTTATAGTGACGTGCGGGGAGGTGTTTACGTGGAACCCTATCGGAATTCCCAGGTGTTGGTAAAAATCACCCTCTTCCAGCGATTTCATGGCAACTCCCTGGATTTGGAACCCGGTGTCGTGGAAACGTCTTCTTCTGCAGCAGTCCAGGTCGAGCGACGCGCATATTGAGGCGTTGAACGAGAGGCCGCATTGGGAGGCGAGATCACCTGCTACTTCCAGCATGCGTGTCATATCAGGGCTGGAGGCGATGATGGCGAGGTCGTCAGCGTAAGTTAACACGCTGACATGCTCCTCTCCTAGCTGGGAGCCGGTGTTGAGCCTCAGTAATGCACGGATCACAGGCTTGATTGCGAGGTTAAAGAGAATCGGGCTTAGTGGACAACGCCAGCCCCAATCTCAAACGGCTCTGTGTCTCCAGTGGCTGCTCGGACGGTTGCGGTGGTTCCCTTGTATAGATCTGCAATCACATCACATATTAGGTTTGGCATGCCAATCTGTTTAAGGATGTTAAGGATGTGATTGTGGGGGACAGAGAAAAGGCATTAGTTAGATCAAGCCAGGCCACAACCTAAAAAAAAAACACCTTCGCGCCATCTACAAAACGCTAGACCGCGCACTTGCACACGCTGAGGTCTGTCGTCCACAGCCCGCTCATAGGAAAGCGCGGTATAATTTCAAGACATTTCGGTAAATAATTAAATACGTTAAATTAAAAACGAAAAACCTTAAATAAATCATGTGAAAATCTTTAAAAAAACAAGCTAAAAACCTTAAAATTAAGCGATAAAACTTAAAATTAATAACCTAAATATTATTTATAATTCATCCCTAAAAAAATAATCTAAAACCCTTATATAACATACAAAAAAAACCTTAAATATTAACAGAAACCCCTAAAATTATACAAAATTCCCTAATCATTATACGAAAAACCTTAATAATACACAATAAAACCTTAAAAATTACACACTACATCCTAAAAATTACACAAAAAAACTTTGATTATCGAAAAAGCCTTGATTTTCTTTAAACGAAAAATAGAAAATCCTAATAATCAAACCTTGATTTTCTCTAAACGAAAATTAGAAAATCTTAATAATTAAACCTTGATTTTCTTTTAACTTAGATACATGACCTTATATAAAAACGATTTGTCGAGTAACAAAATTATGGTATGGTATGGTATGATCCACACAGATAATCGCTTATAATAGAGATATTCAGAATGCTGTCACTTGTTGGCACACAAACCAAATATCGCATATTTCGTGTTTTTTTAGTTTTCTTCTATATGTTGTTTGTTATTTGAATTGTTTGTTGCGCTATTCTGGGTATCTCTATTTAACCGACATAGGTTAGGAATGGCCTACACACAGTAATACTTTCGTATACATTAAAAGTGCGATTCTTTTCGCAATCTACAACAAGTTAGTCTTACAAAGACTATCTGTCTTTGTAAGACTAACTTGTTGTAGATTGCGAAAAGAATCGCACTTTTAATGTTTGAAGTATTCTGCAACCAAGAATTGGCAATTTCATTTATACTTTCGTATACTACTGAGCAACTTTTTCACAAAGAATAAATTCCTGAAAATAATGGATGAAGAGTTATGTACACTTTAAAGAAAAATTTCCTATGTATATAAGTTTGTACTTAGTACCTGTGAGCTGTAGTTCACAAGAGTAATATTTCATATAGGTCGGGATTTATTAGTAAATCTAATCAAGCGTATGCGTTTTAATCAAAAATAAAAAAAATCACCGCTGCGAAACACGAGGCATATTGTAATTGTTCACTTCTGCGGGAACGGTCATTGTTGTTGTTAAATCAATGCCGGATCATTAATGTAAATGTCAGGATATCCGTGCATCCGACGCGTCGCGGCGCCCCCGGTGCGGTTATCGGTGCAAAATTAGTGTTGTAATCAAATATTTCGAGGGCCGATAGGTAAATAGAAAACGTTAATTAATAACCGTTATCGCAACACTTTACGAGAGCGCTCTGCCGATAATTATCTGCATTCCTCTTTCCCCCCATTATCCTCAACACACCGATATATGCGGAGGGGTGAATAGAACAGGGCACAACGGTAACAATAGTCTACAAACTAAATTACCAATAAATGCCACACAATGAACACACAAACACACACATACATACATGATTCTAATGAAATCAAAGTGGAAGATTCGATTCCTGATTTACTTAATTAGTGTTGAATTAATATAATTTGAATTGTGTTTTATAAACTTATATTATACGTTTTATTGTTAGCTTTAATTATCTAATTATTACTTGATAATTAATATTATTAATATATACATATACATCATTTTAAATGATTTGAAAAATAAAACACTTGGGTACATTTCACTAATATTATTAAAATTTTATTTCAAATTATAGTTAAATATGTTTTACTACGTGAAAGATGAGAGACTTGTTCAAGGTAGTATTTTAAATTATATACATTTTAAAAATAATCGTGTTACAGTAGGTATTTATTTAAACAAATCCAAGGAAATTTCGCCAGCAACAAAAAGAAAACAATGAAACAAAAAAAAACTCCAAAGATGTAAATTCTGACTTTTGGCCTTTTCACGTCGCGTTGTCTATTCATAATTCCTGGATCTGTTCTTGCTCACGTTTTCAGAGTTCGGTCTTTACTGGTGCGCGAAACATGTTTCCTCGCCGTGTGTATTGTTACGATCGGGTAAAACGCTGCAAGAACGCGATCCCGACCATCTTCCTGCAATTAATAATCCTGAACGTGTTCGTGGCCTGCGCCGACTACGATCCTTATGCGGACGCGAGCGATAACCACAATTCCCTGCATCCTGTTTTCGGGGATTTCCCGGTCGAAGCGAATCCGATAAAGAGATTTAAATGTTTAAATGTTCGTATGCCAAACCAAGGGTAGACAATGCTTATGGGAGAACTGGATTCCGAGTTTTCGAGGATAGAAAAGGAGAGACTGTGGTAGGGAAGTGGGTCCATCTACTTATGAATAGAGTAAAGGTAGAAGTATTCTAGAGAAAACTGCTACGGTTGCGTCTACACACACACAAACGCGCTCGCTTTTATTTCGTCGTGTAATTTGATCCCGTCTACACCACTTGTACGATGATAAATTTGATGACCTTCAGAAAAAATAAACTGTTCCCTAACATTTTTTTTATTTTCACATTTCCAGCGTGTTCAAAATTATGGACTTTGGGAATCAGATATATTTAAAAAGCTCCTAAATTAACCTAAAATTTAACTAAAAATAAAAAAATTGAATTCAATGAGTTTACATTAAAGAATTCATTTGATATTATTTTTATCTTGATTGTATTTTTTTCCTTCATAAATTCAATTAAAACTTTGGTATGTACCAAATTTGGCAAATAATTTATATTATTGATTAGTTATACAGACAGTTTTGTTAAGTATAAAAAACTCAATATACAGAATACACTGTACATTTTTCTTAACTCAAAATTTTACTTCATGCGCCCCGCGCACAAAACACTGATTTTACGTGGGGTTCAAATATACTTAAATTTCACAATATTTTAGTGTTTTATACGCGTGGCGCATGAAGTAAAATTTCGAGTTTAGAAAAGCCCCGAAAATTTGTCTCGGGTCGCTGCGCGACCCTCGACAAATTTTCTACGCGGGGCTTTTCTAAACTCGAAATTTTACTTCATGCTTAGTCTGGGAGAGGAAAACACTCGTTCAAAGCATCAAATTGAACTCTTTTAAAAACACAACGAATATCTACAGATTTAAAGAAAATAAGGTGAATTTGAAATATGTATACTTTAACGGAAAACTTCCTGTATATGAACTGTGGTAGACGAATAATATAATTTATTAACACCACAAAAAGTCTATTCGAAAATATTTGTTTTATTTTGAGATTTTAAGCGTGTTCCAAATTATGAAATTCGGGAATATATTTTATAAAAACAAATTTACAATAAAATTAACAATTCTAAAATATATTTTCAACGTTTTTAGTTATTTTATATATTTTTAATAAAAAAAATGTTAAAATTATTAGATTCATAGATTATTGTTTCAAATATTCATAATTTGTATAAATAAACAAAGTCATTTTACAATGAAAAAATGTAAAATATATTTCCAACATTTTTAGTTATTATATATGTTTTTAATAAAAACGTGTTTAAAAATTAATAGATTTTTAATATATTTATGTTATTAAACATTTTTTATTTAAAAGTTAGATAAATACAAAAATCTTTTTACAATGAAAAAATCAATATGAAAAATGTTTGATGGGTAACTTAATTGGAATTGATAATAAAAAAAAACAGAAATTATTTCAATAAAATAGATAAATTATTTACGAATACACAAAACTAAAAACATAGCAATATAGATTCATATAAACATTCATATATACAAAAAACATTAAAAAACTATATTAAATATACATATAACTGTTTTCTTATTTATTAACGATATTTTAGAAGCAGTTTTTTCGTTTTTTTTTTTTTTATTCAGTAATAATTATACAGAATTGATCGAACTGTAACACAAAATCAACAGAATATATTTTGAATAAAAAGCCAACAAATCAACACCTCATCATTTGCTTGTTTAATTTCATGACACTCCGGTTTTTAAAAATGCAATAAATAGCAAAGCTCGGAGTGTATATTTTTACTCTAACCAAATGAATATCATAGTTTCCCTGAAATAATTAGGGAAGATAATATTTTAATTTTGAGAAATTAACATTAAAAATGCTACGTTCCGTTTCATCCATTTACACTCTGAATAACGTGTATGAATATAGAATTAACTCTTTTCCTTGACTATTTTCTTTTTGGACAATATTCATTATTTTAGCTTTATAGAAGGGATTAAAAATCAAATTCTTCGAAGTGATCTATCTGTTTTTACCTATTTGTAGGCATTTTTTCGACCACGTTTTTATTATGGTGTATACCCTCAAGTATTGCGCGACCAGAACAATACCACTGCAACTTACAGATAATCCGCAACCTTCTAAAAACCATAAATATTTTGGGATTTAAAAAGATTATTTACTGTTGACACATTTAATCCGTATCCGCAGAATCCAATTCGGTAATTTCTTATCATGTGTTTCACTAACCGATATTTTAGTTAGACACTTTTTGATCGGGTTTTCTTAAATAATTTTGAATTATGTCTACTTACCTATTTAGTCTGTAACATAATCCCATCGGTACCTTTTGTAAATGTAATCTGACTAAGAATAAAACCATTGAAATAATTGAATTAACCTGACATACAAAACATTGTAAACTGGAAATAGAGTATTCAATAATTTTTGCAATTACACTTCTCAGAGAAAATCTATTATACTTATTCTATTAAAAGACATCTTGTTGTTTTCTAAATGTTTTTGATTATCATCACTTAACGAGACTTTTCAACATATTTCAATATTTGAGCCAATTATCTCAAATATTATCGATAACACTTGTTTCTGATTCCTGGGACCCTAAAACGTATATTTCCGTACAAATAAAGATAGCCATGAGGTCGGTAACAATTATTAAAATGTAAAATTTATAATGTTATTAATGTGACTAATTACTTGATTTAACAAGTTTGTTTGTTTCGCAGTTTTTGATAATATTCTCAATTATAAAGTTTCATGATTTTTATATAATTTGTACTTTCTCTATATAACATTTCGTGTATCTCGGGAAGTATTGAGAATATCGAAAAATATTTCTGCTTATTCTTTTTTAAATTATCCCCATGCAGCCGCACGACGGATGCCATAAATTTTAATCCAAAAATTAGGTAATATTTTAGTGCCCGCTGAGTGTTGTCGGTGTTGGTCAAATGGCACACAATAAGCGTTTATGAAATTTCAATCGGAAAAGTACAAGTTGATCATGTAACAATCGTTCAAAGTAAACGGATAATTAAAGTAGTCAGTGCAAAAACCACAAATTTTTGAAACCGTTAATATTTATTAAAAGTATGGTTCATTTAATAAAATACGCATCGTGATTAAAATATATACTGAGTCCATTTTGGGATCTTATTTTTTTCTTTTGCAGAATAAACACTCATGTTGAATTGAATTATTGCTTTGTGTTTTAATAAATTTGATGCCAAACACTGACTTTTCGTAGCAACTACTGTTTTGACGATTTTATTTTCGTATAATCGTTCACTATTTTCAAGCTATATTTCAAACTGAGGAGAACTCAAAAATAATACCTCGAAAATACTGCTAGTAGGTAAAGAAATGTTTTTAATTTTATTGTAATCGTTTTGGTTCAATAAGCGATACAAACTCAAATTCCAATTACATTGGAAATCTTTACATGAAACATACAATGCGCCTTGAAACGGGACACATAGTATATTTAAAACTTTTTTAACCCATTAACGGCCAAGCAATTTTAACTCTAAAAGTTAATTTTAATTAAAATTCTACACTTCTTTTTATGATTTCTATGAATGACTTATTGCATTACATACTGTGAATTTTTTCTTTAAATACACATAATGTATACGTGAATTTAATAAAAAGTTAAAAATCATAAATAGTTTATTATTATTATTATTATAAAGTGATAATGGATTTTCCAAAAATTAGTGCCTCAACAATGTAATGTATACGCTGTCAATGTTCAGGCATTCGTCGATTTTATATAAAAACGTGCAATATGAAGTTAAGAACGAGTGTATCCACTCCCAGACTAAGCATGAAGTAAAATTTCGAGTTTAGAAAAGCCTGAAAATTTGGCTCGGGCGCGTAGCGAAGCGGAGCGACCGAGCCAAATTAGGCTTTTCTAAACTCGAAATTTTACTTCATGCGCCACGCGTATAAAACATTGTAATATTGTGAAGTATTTATAATACACTTTGAATAACAAAATATTTTAATTTTTCTTGGTACATTTTCAATTCAGGTCAAATAATATAATATATCAAATAAACTTATTTAGTAACTTAATTATCAAAAAATAATAATGTTGCGTGTATGCATCAACGGCGCTTAATGGGTTAAAAACTTCAAACGGTAATAATTCAAAAACTAAAAAAAAAATGACAACTGCATTTTGCACTGACCCCTTTAATTAAAAAAGAAACCCTTATCGATCAGTAGATTTGATCTGATCAATAGGATTGATCTGATTAGTTAATAAAATGATAAGTTGATGTATTTGTTTTACTTTTTATCAAAAGTGAAATAGTTTTGTATTTTAAGTTTTTTGTACAAAATAAATAATACTTAATGAATTTTACAACGTTCACATATAATTTCATAAAATCTATTCTCTAATAACGCAGAAAATAAAATTGTAGAAGGAAACGCATAAATGAATGTAACACGCATCCTTAGCTCGTTAAAAGAAAAAAAAAACGTGTTTTCAAGATTGAAAAATCAACATCTGGAATATGATACAACGAGAAGCGCGGAATAGAGGGAGAAAGAAATTGTCTCTCACTCACTCTCTCTCTCTCTGAGACTTGATTTCGCGACATCTGGAGTAAAATAGTCGTAACCGACCGACCGCAGGAAGCCAGACTGGTGTATATAGGCAGCCATATACACCAATTTGGCATCCAGCGCTCTGCTCCCATTCGCGTGTACCCAAAATTTATATGGGGACTGGCTAACTGGATATATATGAACTGTGACCAAACGTAACCAAACTCAAATACTATGTTATCTTTATTTATAATTAAGTATACAAAATATGCAACATACTTATTTAAAACATTAAAAGTGCGATTCTTTGCCAATACTAAATGCCAATAAATCCCACTTGACTGCATCAATATACTTTCTGCATAAAAGGCGACGCGGTAATTGGTGAAATGGTGTAAGTCAATCAAAGTTCAACATTTTCGAGAGATGTATGTTTCAGCGTCTAGTATTCATTTTACATTAATAAGTTTAATCATTTTATCTCATATAGCGACCAATGGCTACAAAATAACTAAGCCACATTTTTTAATGTTCCCTAAACTTTAGACTCATTTATATTAGTTCGCTAAATAGTTGACTTACACCACCTTTCTTTTCAACGCCTCATTTAATAGTCATTTTATTAACGAAGAAATAGTAAACCTTTTTTCGTTTCATTTTTTTGTCGTTTGACTATTGGGGGGGGGGGGGGGGCTGTTCAAGGCACCACAACTTAAGTTAGCACCGAGCCCCGCTTTTGTTTAGGCCGGCCCTGCATACATGATTCTAATGAAATCAAAGTAGAAGATTCGATTCCTGATTTACTTAATTATTGTTGAATTAATATCATTAAAATTGTGTTTAATAAACCCATTTTATACGTTTTATTGTTAGCTTTAATTATCTATTACTTGATAGTTAATGTTATTAATACATTCATTTATAGTATTTTAAATTATATACATTTTAAAAATAAACGTATTATAGTGCGTATTCATTTAAACAAATCCAAGGAAACTTCGGCTTTAACAAAAAAAAAAAACAAATAAACATAAAAAGACCTCTCAAGATGTAAATTCTGACTTTTGGCCTTTTCTCGTCGCGTTACCTATTCATAATTCCTGGATCTGTTTCTTGCTGATGTTTTTAGAGTTCGGTCTTTACTGGTGCACGAAACATGTTTTCTCGCCGTGTAAAACATGTAAAACGCTGCAAGAACTCGATCCTGACCATCTTCCTGCAATTAATAATCCTGATCGTGTTCGTGGCCTGCGCCGACTACGATACTTATGCGAGCGCGATCGACAACACCTATTCGCTCTTTCTGGTTTTTCTTCCTTTCCCGACCGATTCGAATTCGATAAACAAATTCAAAGACCGTTCGAATACCAAATGTAACCAAACTCAAATACTATGTTATCTTTATATCTTTCTTACAAAGACTAAATCATCCAATGGCCGTTGGGGTATTAGCTCGGAAAGTAGTTGTTTCAATGAGTGTTTGATTTAGTCTTTGTGGGACACATTTGTTGTAGATTGCGTAAAGAATCGCACTTTTAATGTTTTTAATAAGTATGTTGCATATTTTGTATACTTAAAAATTAAGTATACAAAATATGCAATTTTGAAAATTTTGAACCCCTATATCCCCCCCACTCTGGCTACGGCCTTGCTTAAGGTGGATACGGGGCAATCTTAAAACCAATGTTAAATCGGTAGTTTTACATGCTGTACAGGGAGTTTTTTTTTGAGTATAGAAATCGAAATTATGTGTTAAAGAGGTCAATTTGAAGCTTTAAACGAGTGTTTTCCACTCCCAGACTAAGTATGAAGTAAAATTTCGAGTTTAGAAAAGCCTGAAAATTTGGTTTGGTCGCGTAGCGCGAAGCGCGGAGCGACCAAACCAAATTTTCAGGCTTTTCTAAACTCGAAATTTTACTTCATGCGCCACGCGCACGCGCACTGATTTCAAGCGAAGTTTACTTGATTACAATATTTCAGTGCTTTCAGTGTTTAATATGCGTGGCGCATGAAGTAAAATTTCGAGTTTAGAAAAGCCTGAAAATTTGGTTTGGCCGCTCCGCGCTTCGCGCTACGCGACCAAACCAAATTTTCAGGCTTTTCTAAACTCGAAATTTTACTTCATGCTTAGTCTGGGAGTGGAAAACACTCGTTTAAAGCTTCAAATTGAACTCTTAAAAAAAAGCGTATGCATATATATACCTAATAGAAGATTCCCTGTATGTATACTTAAAAGAAACATTCCCTGTATTAACAGATTAATCCGATGACTATTTGCCGAACCTACTGAATGCGCATTCGATTCAACTAACATTTTCGTTTAGGCTTATTCAAAATTAACATAAACGCATAATTTATTTTTGGAAATACCTGAGCTATTTAGTAGATGTGGAAATTGGAATTGTACCACTTAAACTCACATTTAAAACGATTATGCACATTAATTAAAATGATTTGAGGCTGGGTGACGTTTAACCTTAAAATTTTAAAGCTGCATACCGGAACATACGTTTTCGCATGTTCCATCTAAAAACCATAGCAGACATATTATGAAGTTTGCTGTCTCTTTTCACAAACGCAATCTGATGACATCAAACCTCTTTCGTATTACATGTATTGTTGCAGAAAGCACTACAAATCTAGGAAACCATGGGACACCTTTCGTGAATCGTACCTTACAGTATAATGGGAATCAATCATTGATTGGACACTCGAGCTTCATAATAAGATTAACAACCGGCTTTAAAATATGTATAATTTTTTTAACTCGTACCCAGAATATAGTAATCAAGTAATCGAGTTTTCAGTTCTTTTGTTATGGATACTTCGTCACTTACAGCTAAAGTTTGTAAAACACTTTTACTTAGGTGAAGGTTTTGTACGCTGAGCAAATGGCTTTCCTAGCGTGTTTTATTCGCCAGTTTCAAAGAAACATTGGTAACAAACGAACTAAGATTAACAACATTAAATTTAAGGTTATGTTAGGGTGGGTAAATATCGATTGGGAAAATACAGGGTAAATACCTAACTTTTTATTATCTACCCATGGGTATTTACCAAACTCCCATCACTATTCACATATAATACAGCACTGTTTCCTTATTTTAGTGTTCCAAGATGTTCACGTAATGATTTTCATTGGTTTCGGCTTTCTGATGACTTTCCTGAAGAGGTACGGTTTCAGTTCAGTGGGTTTCAACTTCTTTCTGGCATCGCTGATTGTCCAGTGGGCGATCATTTGCGAAGGATTTTACGAACTGGACAATGATTGGAAAATCAGAATCACTGTTACCAGGTAAGTTTTCTTTTTGGTTTAAATTTGGTAAATATACTGCCTTTCAAAAAAATCAGAACACCAAGTATTTATTGCACGATTTTAATAACATTTACACAATTTGATCATGTAAACGAACTGTATCGATGATCAAAAAATCAACTTGAAAAACAAAAAAACAAATGAATAAAAATTAATAATGTGTTGGGCCTCCACGATTTCCCAAACACTCATTAACACGTCGAGGCATGCTAGAAATCAGGCTGTCAATATCGACTTGGGGTATTTCATTCCAAACTTCGATAATTTAACCTCTAAGTTCCAATACAGTGTTAGCGGGGCGCTGTAAGTTACTTATTCTAACACCTATCATATCCCAAACATGTTCTATTGGCAATAGATCTGGAGAACGAGATGGCCAAGGTAACAAATTGATTTCGGCACTATCAAAAAACTGTCTTGTAATGGCCGCTGTGTGAGGTCGAGCATTATCTTGCTGAAAAATGGGGTTCTGCAAGCCATTTACATAGGGCACTAACACTGGCCGTAAAATGTTCTCAATATACCGAATCGCGTTAAGACTTGCTTCTAAAAAAACTAGAGGAGACCGACTACCATATGCTATCGCCCCCCAAACCATAACTCCCTGTGTAAGAGCCGTATGTCTTTCAACAGCAAATTGTAAAATTCTGCGTTCACCGCGTCGACGTCTCACTCTTCTGCGACCATCATGAGCCCATAAGCAGAAACGAGACTCATCGCTGAAGATAATGTTATTCCATTCATGGGTCCAATGTTGTCTTTCCCTGCACCAATCAAGTCTTGCTCTGCTATGCTGCGGAGTAAGAGGTAGACACAATTGTGGACGGTAGGATCTTATACCAAAACTGCGGATTCTTCTGTAAACAGTAGCCATGGATACTCTTTGGCCATTTAGAGCTAACCAGTCATTTCCCAATGCCCGCGACGTTGTAAATCTGTCCCTTAAAGTTGTAAGACGAAGAGCTCGATCTTCACGCTCAGTGATGCTTCTTGGACGTCCTGATCCAAGTCTACGTCGATTCTCCCCAGCTTCGGACCATCTAGACCAGCAGCGTACGATCACCGATACACTACGGCCTACCCTTTCAGCAATAGCACGAACCGAAAAACCCGCTTCTCGCATTCCAATAATGCGACCCCTTTCAAATTCACTTAGATGATGATATTGTGCACGCCGACGAACACGGGGCATCTTTTTATGTTTTACAAACTGAAACGTCAAACTACTCAGAGGCTACTTGGATATTAGAAGCAATTACATTAAAAAATCAGCAGCTCTTCATAATGGTGAAATCAAGGAAAAATACCATTAAATAGTAACCAAAACAATTGATTTTTTTATCATCGATGCAGTTCATTTACATGATCAAATTCTGTAAATTTCATTAAAATCGCCTAATAAATACTTTGTGTTCTGATTTTTTTGAAAGGCAGTATATTTACAAAAATATAAAGAGCTGAGTAAATTGTGTTGCTGTCAAAATGTAATCGAATTCTGCAAATTGTCGATTTGTACAACAAAATTAATCGTTAAGATTAAACATAATCTAGAGATTGATTTTGATTAATGTTTACAGGACTTTCTCAAAACGAGAATGTAAACTTCCATAAATTGTATTTATTGTACTTAGACATACAAGGTTAGTAATTATCAGAGCTGGGACGAATCCTCGTAAAAAGGATTCGAATCACGAATTCGAATCACCTAATATGATTCGAATCACGAATACTCGAACAAAAGATTCGTCAGAGATAAATATGATTTGAATCAAAGATTCGAATCCTGTTTCTTCGAATCACGAATACAAATCCTTTGAGAATAAATTTGAGTTTATTATTTTTTTGCAACCATTAATATATAAATATCGTTACTAGTTGTTTTAACAAAAATATTCAAAACCTAATTATTTATTATTAAAACTGAACATCGTTGATAACAGACTAAATATCTGATTCCCTGTTACTCTGATAAAAGATGTATTTGTGTGTTTCTAAACTTCACTTGAAATCAGTGGTTTGTACGCGTGGCGCATGAAGTAAAATTTCGAGTTTAGAAAAGCCCGAAAATTTGTCTCGGGTCGCTGCGCGACCCTCGACAAATTTTCACGGGGCTTTTCTAAACTCGAAATTTTACTTCATGCTTAGCCTGGGAGTGGAAACGCTCGTTAAAAACTTCAAATTGAACTCTATTATAACATGAATGCCTGAAAATTACGTAAATAGAAAATTCACTGAATATCATTAAAACCGGGAAAGTCAAAGAAAAGTGATGGAATTATATTTGAAGTGACCAAAACACTATCAAAAAAGCCATATGATTTTATTAAATTTATAAAATTAACTTAAATATTAATAAAAACAATGAAAACAATTTTTATTTGTCTCCCATTTGTAAACGTCAATTTATCAATAGACAGTATTAAACAAGTAAGGTTATGTTTTCAAGCTACTGACTAAAATTTTAACAAGTCAGTATACTAACTTGTTAAAATTTAACAAGTTAGTACTGGAATAGTAATTTATAGTTTTTCGTGAATTGAATTTATTAAAGAAAAATACAATAAATACTATTATTATAAGACTGGTTCTTTTAAACCTAAAAAGTTTGCTATCTTCTTTGGGACTGCACCAATAGTATGTTGGCCGGCATTAAGCGAAATGCACTTTCAATTTCTCTAAGTCAAAAAAAATCGTAGAGATTCTTTTCCCGCTGGTCGAAGAGATATATATTTTCTAATGTTTGTGCAGGGTTCGAAACTGCAGCCATCATTCGTAACTGTAAACCTTCTTGTTATTAAATTTTTAGTTTGTCGCAAAGTTACAACAATGTATTTTCCAGTGTCTTCTACATCATTTATAGTTAAGGAGAGACGTTCATCGCAGCGGCAACAACCAAAAGTTCCAAATATGGTTACAATTTTTGAAAGCAACCAATGGTCATCGGGAGCTTCTAACAAAAAACGTTCCACCTCTCCCTTACTTAATACTTTGGCTTTTTTGGAGTATACCGCTCATTCTTTCTTTTGAGGAATGCAATTACTTTCTGAAACCTACAAATATTAATGAACACCACTTTTTTTAATATTTTAACATTGAATACCTGTGAACTGGAATATGTTCCTTCATATTTAAACAGCTTTTTAACATTGACCATTTCGTCCATAGCGAATTAGGGCTAAATTTTTCAGCAAGGTGACTTACATATGCCAATATTACATCTTCTGTCACGCCAATCACGTCACTTTTTTTCTGCCATATTTTAAAGTCCGTATACTCCCGCTCATATCTCGGCGTTGACTTTACTGGCAGCAAACTTGAAACAACTCTTGCGGCTGCCTCAGTAATTGCTGCAGGCACTTTCGGAGGCACGCTCATGTTAAACGAATTGCGAAATAATTTAATTTGATATAATCAAATAAACAACATAAGTATCCACGAAAATGTTTCATAACTTACTACATATTTTTTTGTAATTCCAATTTGATTAAATTTACCAAATAATTGTATTTTAATTAATTACAAATGATTGACAAATAAAATATATAACAATATACGCAAGTTAACGGGTTTTACTGGCTCCAGAAGGTATATCCTTCTGTCCGCCAGTAAAAACCGTTTTAACAATGCTAATAATGTTAAATACTATAACAGCATGGTCGTTTCTCACAGAAGAAAGTTATATTAAAATGCAAGGCAAAAAATCTTGGATCAGAGAAATGTCGAAGAAATTTAACATTTCAGATTATAACTACCATAATATCAAATAATAATAAACAACATTTTGAAAACTAGATTATTACATTTAAAAACATTTTCAGTCATTTAATGTCCTTATCAAAGCATTCACTTTGAAGTTTCGAACGAGTGTTTTCCACTCCCAGACTAAGCATGAAGTAAAATTTCGAGTTTAGAAAAGCCCTGTGAAAATTTGTCTCGGGTCGCGCAGCGACCCGAGACAAATTTTCTGGGCTTTTCTAAACTCGAAATTTTACTTCATGCGCCACGCGTATTAACAGTGATTTAACGAGAAATGTAAAAACACAAAAGTTATTTTTCATGTTAATCCTCAAAATTAATTCGAATTTATTTTTGACGATTCAAATCCTTTTGCAAGTACTCGAATCATTTTATAAATATTCGAACCCTCTTATAAATATTCGAATCCTTTTATAAATATTCGAATCCTTTTATAAGGATTCGAATCACCTACACTTGGATTCGACTACGAATCCTCTTAAAATTATGTAACGAATCCGGATCACGAACCCAGTTGAACTAAAGTATTCGAATGCCTCTTTTGAATCCTCTAAAACGATTCGAATCCTGAATGATTCGAATCCTGCCCAGCTCTGGTATTAATCATAATCTCGAAATTGATTTGGTAGCGACCAGATCCAAATTTTTAGGCTTTTCTAAACTCAAAATTTTACTTGATGCGTCAGTCGCGTACAACGCTGTTTCACCCCAAAGTTCAAAAACCCACAAACATTTCAATAAATAAGTATTTCCATGATTTTGTGAAAAAATATTTTTTTTTCGAATCTTTCAACAAACTGTCATTTTTTCTAAGAAAAAAGGTAGCTACAAAAAAACTTGAGGATAAAAAAATTGTCCAAAATTTTAATAAGTAAAACTTTTATTTAAGCCATTTTTCTGTATTCCTATTAGTTATTAAGTTATTCGCAACTTTACAAAAACAGCGAGCTCGACCTTTTTTAATTTTCACAAAATACGCTATAACTTGATAACTATTTGAGCTACCAAAAGCTGTAATACATGCATTTCGGCTATTTTGGCGAGATCTACAAGATGGGCATACTTATTTGTACACAGGGTGATCCATAAAGTATCTGAAAGAAAATGTCAATTATTTCTTTTTTAAAGCGAGAGGGATGAAACAGTGTTTTCCATTTCATATTAATATAACGAACGAAGAAAAGATGGCGAACGATATAAATACGCCAGACGAATTATGTTATTTGAAGTGTTGTGCTGAAACGCAGTGCAAAGTTGTGACATGTATTAACTGTGGAAAAGTGTTTCATCGTAGTTGTAGCCTTAAAAAGAAGGGCATCAAAGTTATAGACGGCTCCAGAGTTACGTGTTGTGGTAGTGAGGTTATGTGCACTGTCGATACTGAGTCTCAAAGTACTGAGGTAACACTTTTAAGAAAGTTAGTCATCGAAATGGAAGACAAAAATAACATCCTAAAAGAGAATAATAATCTCTTGAAGGAAAAAATTAATGCGTTAGAAAAATCTCAAGCTAAATCACACAGCGGTGACATCTTCCAACCAATTATGGAAGCTACATTGTTGCAAACAAATAAATTGGACGAAGACGCTTTGCAGAAAATAGCGAAACCTCAATTAATGCCAGGAACAAAATCCAGGAGAATACGCCCTATATCGACAAACTCGACGAGTGCATCCGATAACGTGAGCGAGGAGAAGTTGAATCGCAATAAAAAAGTTGACGCCGAGTCGGACTCGCGCGCATCCAATACTCAACCGAGGGGTCCGGAACCGAAACCGAGCGAAGCAAAAACGGGCGCACGACACACAGACTTGGTGTGCTCGGGTTTTTACCTTTCGGTGTATACCTTTCGAGCGTCCATCTAAGGACCGGTGGATCACCGCCATATCTGCGAACCACTGCCCGCCGGAGACCAACCCACGTGTGGACCGGAGGGGCGAGTAGGCACCCCTGGGCTTTTCAAGGCCCACCCCCGACTCCTCATTTAGCGGCGACAAGCACCAGGGCTGAGTCAACCCCGCCGTGTGTAGGTTAGCCCTATCTAAGATAGGGACACGGAGGTTACCTCAAGAAGGTCTACAACTCCGACTTGGACAATCGTCCCTTTCAGGCATCCGCCGTCCGAAGACTTTGGTCTGCCCCCGCCGCCTCCTTTGTTTTAGGTGCTATGACGGGACCCCCGGCGCACGACACACAGAGGAAAAGTCGTGGAAAACTCTGGAACGCAAGAAACAAAGGAACCGAAAATCGACACCGGTGTACGGTACTGGGACTGGAGACGCCATAGTTAAAGGGGCCGATAGATACAAATTTTTACACGCGTACAGGTTAAATCCGCTATTAACCTGCAACGAGCTAATTGTGTACTTAAATAAAGCAGGTTTTTCAAATGTTAAATGTGAAACTCTTCCTTCGAAACACCCAGAGGAGTATTCATCCTTTAAAATAGCTGTACCTGTTAATGAATATGAGAGCATGCAGATTCCAGAAGTATGGCCTGTAAATGCCTGTATAAAACCTTTTTTTCAGTTTGCAAAGAAGAAAGAAATACGAATGTAATTGATTTGCTTTTCCTAAATACGCAGTCGATAAGAAATAAAATAAATGAAATTGAGTGTTTGTTCAATTCCAGTAAGTTTGATTTCAAAATCGTCTGCGTGGTGGAGCATTGGCTTTCTAACTATGAATGTAACATATCAAAAATCAATGCGCTGTCCTCAACTGCTTCATATTCGCGGAAAAGCGGCAATTTCGGAGGTGCTATGATTTATGTAGATGATTTATACGAAACCAAATCATTTAATACTTTGACAAATGATTTATCAGTAGATGGTGATTGCGAACTGAGCTGCATCTTTTTACATGTTTTTAATTTATATATCATAACAGTTTATAGAGCACCCACTGGGAATTTATCTATGTTTCTTGATATTTTAAATTCTCTTATGAGTCAGCTCAGTATCTTCAATAATTACGTAATATTGTGTGGCGACTTCAATGTTAATTTCAATGATATTAATAATGACGCTCTTACTGTGCACGACTTTATTGAAAGTTATGGGTTAGTTAGAACTGTATTTTTTAACACGCGGGGGCAAAACTGTACGTTTTCACAAATTACGATTTAACAATATTTCGAACGTGTCCCTTTAAACACATCTGTCAGATCATATAGGAATTGCAATAAACTTAACGTTGCCTAATACTCCACCAACTATTCTTCCTCGAAGAATGTATAGACCCATAACATCACAGGGAAGATACAGATTTCACCAACTTCTGTCGAGTGTAGACTGGAATTTTGTTTATCAAAACCTAAATATTAACACAAAATGTGACTTATTTCAAAATCAATTAAATATGTGTCTACTTAATGCTTTTCCGGAGATAAACTGGGTAGCAAAGATAAAGCAACCGGTAAAGTGGTTCAATGAAAATCTAAAAGACATGAGGGAAACTTTTGCATTGCTCTCAGAAAATTATAAAAGATCATCTACTATTCAAAATAAACTAATAATGAATAACTTTAAAAAAGAGAGTCAATAAAAGATGCTAAAATTAAATCAAATGATAATTACATTTCTCAGTCTGCACATCACCAGAAATCGTTATGGAAACTCATAAATTCTGCAAGATTAACTCCTACAATAAATCAAGAGCGAAATAGTGATATTTCTTGTTAAGCATTAAACCAATATTTTTCCACTGTTTCAGGACTACTTTTAGAGAACATCACACCATCCGATAATGATCCCTTAAACATATCTGTCACATGCAATAGTACGTTCAATTTCCAAGAAGTGTCTGTAGTCAAGATTCGGGATGCATATAAAGGAATGAAAAACACCAAAAGTTCCGATATATATGGAATCTCTGTGGATATTTTGAAACCAGTTATCGACATAATTTCGGTACCACTAACTAGATTACTAAATGATATCATTGTGAGTAGTATCTTTCCAGACGCATTTAAATGTGCTAAGGTTGTCCCTATTTTTAAAAAGGGAGACAAGTCTAATACAAATAACTATAGACCCATTAGCCTTCTACCTGCCCTATCAAAGGTAATTGAACGTATTATGAAGGATCAAATAATTGATTTCTTTAATACAAACAATTTATTCTCACAAAATCAATTTGGTTTTCGCCGTGGAATGTCGACGGTTTCTGCTGTTCTTGCATTTGTGGAATACACAGTCGAATGCTTCGAAACTGGATCTTTTTCTGTAGCTACATTTCTAGATCTCAGTAAAGCATTTGACTGTGTATCTCACAAGATTCTGATTAATAAACTAGCAAAGTATAGCTTTTCTGTAAATAGCATCAGCCTACTGCAATCCTATTTACAAAATAGAAAGCAAAATGTTTTCATTGACGGTGAACAATCCAGCTATCGCCTAATAGAAAACGGTGTACCTCAAGGGTCAGTCTTAGGGCCATTATTATTTTTGATCTTTACAAACGACTTCCCAGACAAAATCGGACAAAATAATTCGGTATTGTTTGCCGACGACACCACTCTTTTAAGTACGGGTAGTAGTTTAGTAGAAGCATTGGAACTAAATGTCGCCACTAAATCAAATGCAGCGAAGTGGTTTGCCTCTAACAAATTGTGTTTAAACAACAGTAAGACGGTTGAAATGCTATTTACGCTCAGAAAAAAAGATGCTGAAAATGATGAATATGCAGTGACTGACCGTTTTTTGGGTATCCATCTTGATTCTAAATTAACATGGTTTGCTCATGGCCATTACTTAAGTGAAAAATTAAATAAGTCAGTATTTGGTTTAAGAGTATTGGTTTAAGAGTATTATCAAATAAAGTATCCCGCACCGTTCTGAGTTCTGAGTTTGGGGCCATGCATCTTGTAGGCATCGGATCTTCAAATTGCAAAGACGAGCAGTAAGAATAGTGGCTGGTGCTAAGTATCAAGAAGAATGTAGAATTTATTTTAAGCAATTGCAAATACTAACCCTACCATGTATCTACATCCTTGAATGTTTGATGCACGTTAAACGTAATATTGCAGCTATGCCAGTACGTAATTACTCATATGAGACCAGAGGAAAATCTGACTTGAATTTGCCACAATCGAGATTTCAGAGATCCCTAACTGGAACAAGATATCACGGCATTAAGTTCTTTAATCACCTTAGTCATAGCACACGAAATCTTCCGCTCAATAAATTCCGAGAAGTGATAGAAGAATTCCTTCTCGAGCATGCTTATTTCAGCACAGATGAATTTTTTGATAATGACATCTAACACTTTATTTTTGGACCCATACTCTTGCATATTGTCTATTTTAATCTGTATGTACCATTGTTGTTTGTTCGACTACATGTTAATGTATCTTCTGTATTTTATACACTTTTTTTTGTACATCTATTTATTATTTATCTATTGTAACTTGACTTGTGTAAAACTTTTGTTATAACATCAATAAATTGAAATTGAAAAAAATTGAATCCATAAAGGCATAAAGGAAACGTACGAGTTTACAATAGCCTGTATTTGAATTTCAGATTTTACTTATAATGAAATCGTCGATAACAAACCAAATGTGTGTTTTTAGAATACACTAATTAAAGGTAATGATGTGAGTTTGTGTTTTCAAACTTCTGAATTTCATATGTGTGGGGTATGAAGTAAAATTTTGAGTTAACAAAAGCCTGACAATTTGGTTTGGTCGCTCTTATTTTTAGTTTAAAATAAATACCATTTGATTCAGAAAAATTGTACAATTCCACAAGAGCATTTAAGTCCATCCTCTAAAAGCACAAAACACATCCTCTCTTAAACAAACCCATATCAATATGAAATAACAGCACCAGCTCTGACCCGCAATCCTTACAACAAATAAATTCCCTCCCTCCCTTATAAAGTACAAAACGCCCTCGGAGAAAGAAGACACATTTTTATTTAAAAACACACAAAGCAACGAACGGATTCCCATGTAACGATCCAACTAGTTTATCCTAGACAAGTCCGAATCCCGGACGTAAAAATTCCCTATTTATCCTCGCGGGGGGAACAAAAGCCAGAAATGTACGGCTTAGTTTTTTTCTTCTCTTTTATATATATATATATATATATATATATATATATATCCCCCCCTCCACTGCTCTGTTTCCTGGAACAACATTCAGTTTCATTGTAAGGACGTCCCGGATCCTCGTGAAAAGTTTCCCCGAGCTTAACTTATAACGCGGACACAATGTGATTTTAGTGGTGAGTTTATACCGCTAGAGGGTGGAGGGAAAAAATGAATAAAGTTTTTTTGGTGCAGCTGCAGCATCGCTACAAAAGGGGGGATTGTGTTTAGTTTTTTCTTCCCGTGAGGGTGTTTTCTTTTTTCAGCCTTCTGCATGCCGACGTCGCCGCTGCAACTGTTTTAATTTCGATGGGGGCGGTTTTGGGGAGGACTTCTTACATACAGCTATTGTTCATGGGGGTTATCGAGATCGGGTTTTTCACTGCGAATTCATATCTTGGAAACCACATTTTTAAGGTAATTATATATTTTTTATAATAAATACTGAGCGCTCATATTCATAAATTATCGAACGTTTTTCAGCGTTACCTGTCGATGTTTCTAAATATGCCCACTATTTAAAAAACCGAAAGCTAACGCCATCTACATACATTTCCTTAGATCAATAGATGGCGTTAGCTGTCGATGGTTCTAAATATGTGCACTATTTCCTGATATTTTTTTAAGCTCTTATAGATTGACGATCCATGGATATAACATTCTTGAAACATATTTAGAAAACCCGACAGCTAATGCCATCTACACACATTTCCTTAAAGTAATAATTTTTCTAAATGTATTCACTAAATTTTCTGCCATTGCATTTAAGCATGTATTTTTTTGTCTAAAAGTACTTAATATAGTTATTTAAAAACTTCCTCTCAAACCAAAATTTTCTCTATAAATCACTGTCCGAATATTGAGCGTATTAAAATCGATGAAAATGCAAATGAAGCGACCGTAACCACCCCTCCTCCACCCCCAAAGAAGCGGAAACTTTCTGTTACAAAAGAAATTAAGGGAGGCCCAAGTCCGATTGAACAAAGTTTCCCTCCTCTCGTTCGCGCGCTTTGAGGGAAGGGGGTGAATTAAAGAGAGCGGGGGGATGGAGGGGGCTTCTGGTCCCTTAATTGATTAAGTTTCGCGATGCGACAGGACCCTTTTCTTGTTTCTTAATAGGTAGCAGATGCCGGGGATTCAATATTTGTTCACGCCTTCGGGGCCTACTTCGGGCTGGCAGTTAGCTTGGTGCTTCAGCTAAGGAGGGGCAAAGATGTTGAGGAAAATTCCCTCGAAGGGTCCAGTTATTCTTCGGATATGTTCGCAATGATTGGTAAATATTGTTCCCCCTTTTCTCTTTTATTTCTGTCTTATCTAACACTAATTCAAAGGGATCTGTATAAAGAACAGGATCAATCTCAAAAACTTTATTAAATCTTTAAAAAATAATAATAACGATTAAGATAAGTAAATAACATAAATTTGATTAAATCTTTAAAAAATACTAATAACGATTAAGATAAGTAAATAACATAAACTTGATTAAATCTTTAAAAAATAATAATAACGATTAAGATAAGTAAATATCAAAAACTTTATTAAATTTAAAAAAAAAATAATAACGATTAAGATAAGTAAATAATAAGAGCTTTCATTTTTGTCTACGAAATATAACTGTAGAGTTTATTATAGTTAACTTTGCTTGTATAACACACTTACTAATTCACTATAGTTTCAGAGTGAAGTTTAAAACATACTATTAAATCACTATGCCAAAACAGTATGTTTTTAACCTTATAGTAGTCAGCGTTTTACACGCCTGGCCCATGAAGTTAAATTTTGAATTTAGAAAAGCCTGAATTTGGATTTGGGCGCTTCGTGTCCAAATCCAAACGTTAATTCTTTTCTAAACTCGAAATTTTACTTCATGCTTAACCAAGGTTTGGAAACACTACTCGCTAGAAACTTCAAATTCATTAATTTTAGGAAGACAACGAATCCCTAAACATTTATATACAGCGTATACACTAGGGCGGGTCACTTTGATATACAAAAAAAAGTGGACTTTGATTCGGTCATATTCGTATTCTACGATGATTTCTAAGATAAAAAGTCCACTGGACCATATCTCTAAATCCATTTTTGAGCCCCCGGATTTTTAATTTTAGCTATTTTTACTTTCTCCGTACAAAGTATAGTGTGATCAACAATGATTGTAGACAGGTTAAATTTCCCACCAAAAAATGTTGGTACAACTGATTATATGAAAAGAAAATCCCCTAGATTGTTTTTCCATTGGCGTAGCAAACATTTTTTTCCCAAAATAAATTAAATATTTAATCATAACTATATATAAAATTTTTACAATTTTAATTAAATATACAAAGTAAATTGAAGTAAGTTAGGTTTTGTGTATTTTTAATAAACGTAGAGTTAGCATCCCTAATTTTATAATAAATGTTGAAAATGATGGCCTTCATTTTCTAGGCAAATGTTAACTCTACGTTTTTTATTTTGAAATACTCGTTGAAGCTCCTCCGGATTTATTTTCCTTATCTCTTCTTCAATTGCTGCTTTAAGCTCGTTTAGGGTATGCATTCGATTTTTAAAAACCTTATTTTTTAAATGCCCGAATAAATAAAAATCACACGGAGTGAGGTCTGGCGAACGTAGTGGCCATAATCCGTCGCTTACCAAGCGATCATCGTAAAAGTCCCTCAAGTAATTTAATGTCGCCAACGCAGTATGAGGAGTGGCTCCATCTTGCTGAAAATAACCCATTATCTGTTCGTCATCATGCAATTGATTCAAAAATTCATCTAGAATGAGTGTTCGGTAGCGCTCCGCATTGATTATTTCGTTGAAAAATATTGGGCCAATTATCCGACGTCTCGAAATTGCTACCCAAACACCAATTTTTTGTGGATGTAAATCAGTTTCAATAAAAGTATGAGGATTTTCTGTAGCCCACGTACGATAGTTTTGGCTGTTCACATATCCTGACAAGTGAAACCACGCCTCGTCAGTAAAAAAGGTTTTGTCCAACATACCATTATCATTTAAATTCTGATTAAACCAATTGCAATAATCAATTCTTTTTTGGAAATCAAGTGGCTGAAGTTGTTGAACTACCGATACCTTATACGGGTGCAAATGCAGATTTTTTTGCGGCTTTTATGTAACTCCCATACGATACTCCTGTAAAAGGATTAAACATTAAAATTTGTGCGCACCTTAAAATTAAGAACATACCCGTTTGAGCTGAAAGTTTTCTTAAATATTTTGTTGGGCTTTGTTCAAGTCGTTGTTGAATGTCGCCAACAACATCTTCTGTTAAGATAGGCAGTCTTCCAGCTGACTTGCCCTTACAGATACAATACTTTCCCTCAAAACGGTCAACAATGCGGGTTTTATGCGAGGAAAATGTTTTGTCAGGAATGTGGACATCGAGGAAGGCTTGAATAAATTGATTCAGACACGATTGTAATGAGTAAATCCATGTGCCATCTTCATTCATAGTTCCACTTCGATAATGAGCCTTCAGGATGAAAGCATCATGCTGTGGTGCAAACATCACGGTAAACACAAGCGAATTCTCTTAAAATCTGTAAATTTAGGATTAAACTTAAATTTTCTAATTTTCTAACCTTAAAATCAGCAAATCACTAACCACAAAACAAAGACTTATACAAAGTGTCCTGATAAGAACTGATGTCTATGAAACAGAATGAAAAATAACTTAATTCGAAGAATGAATTAACACAATGGCAAAATACGACGCACGACGCTGCTAATGTCAAATCGAGTTACTGTTTATTAATTTTTCCTTGGCATGAACTTGGAGCGATCAAACTCCCCAGATTTTTCGGCGGGAAATTTAACTTGTCTACAATCATTGTTGATCACCCTTTACGAGGAAGTATTGTGACAATTGACAGTTTCAAATACGAAATTTCAATGGATATATTTATTTTGAGGTCCCCCAAAACGAATATGATTATTTTTGGAAAATGTCTGTGCGTGTCTGGCTGTGGATGTGTGTTTATGTTTGGCTGTCTGTATATCTGAGGGCGGTGTATCTTAAGAACGAACAGAAATTTTTAAATAAAATGTTACAAATAGGCATCAGTGGCGGCCGGTGGCCAACTTCATGTGAAACGAAAATGCCAAGGTAATGCATCTCCGAATTAAAAGGTGCGCTCGTTATACTGTTAAACACATGTATTAATGACGCATTTCGGTGATGTGAAGAGCATCGATAAACAAAATGGATACGTAGTGCTTTCAACCAAATTTTTTGTATCTTAGATTTAAGCCTCACATAAAGTTAGGCCGCGAGCCGCCAGTGGTAGGCATTTAATAATCTGAAGAACTGCAAAGCTTTTGGTCGATCACCGGAAGTGGATGTGTACCTTTACAGTTTTTTGTTTTTTTTCCGAAATTTTTCTAAATGTGAAAAATAATAGAAAAACATTTTAACAAAAGTTGAAGGCAATAAAAAAAAAACTCACCATCTTTTGTTAGTACTTTTTTTCATAAACTTCTTAATTTTTGGCAAAAAAATTAAACATTGAAAATTTTGATAATTTTAGTCTATAATTATGAAGTTATAATAGCTACATGCAAATAATACTTTAATTATACTTTAACATATTCCATATGAACATTTCGTCGCTGTTACTTCAATAGGTCGTATGTCAAAAAAACTTGTTTTTCCGAAAGTAAAAAAAACTGTTTAACTTTTATGCCGTAACTTCTTTTAATAAACTAAAATCGGCAAAAAATAAAACTTTAAATACGTTTTGGAGCACACTATTATAAAAATTTAATATTAATAAGCTGGCAGAGATACTTTCACATTCGACATATTAATACTATCATTTGGTTGTAATTATTGACATACGACTTATTGTCAATAATACTAAAACTACAGAAGTAGGAAAAAGAATCAAGATAAGATAGTACATTAATTTTTCTTTATTAAATACCTACTTAGAACATAGATTTAGAACATAGAGCAGTTATGGAGAAAAACACGTCACTGTCGAGACCTCCATCTGTCTCATTCCACACGTAACAAATTACCTGCTTAATATCCATATTAAAGAACGTCCAATTATGGACCTTCAATTTGGTTTTGTAGTAATTGGCCGATGCATTTAACCTTGGTGCAAGCAATACTGCTTGGAGATCCACCGCGTAACATAAGATATTTTTATTACTCTTATCTGCTTCCTTCTAATCACGCGCTTGCTGTTTTCTATCTATGTGTGATTGATAATTTTCTGCAGTTTCTGACCCATTTTTAAATAATGGGCACCAAATGTCTAAGTTGTTCTTTTTAAAAACTTTAAAAAATGTTGTCCACGAAGCAGCTGTTTTATTTTCTTCGCCACATTTTTCGTAATATACCCTGTATACATGCCTGTAACTGTCCCATACAGGTTCCAAATATAACTTTGATGTTGACTTCCTAGCATAGTGGGACTCTACTTTGGATAAACCAGTAAAAAAATATTCTATTGCTTTGACATGTGCAGTTTCTTCTTTTAAAACCTCTTCATGTTCCTGCGGCGTACAAACCCAATTTTGCACCGTCTTTTCGCCAATGCCAAGTGTAGCCAAAAACATTTTCTTACATACAGATTTATTGACTTTTGTTTCTTGAAGTAATTCCTCCTCTATATCACTAACTATTAAAAAATATCTGAAAGTAACTTTTTTCTTACTTGTTTGTGGAAAATCCCTTCTATGTTTTGGAACAGTTGGTAAAACTTGTCCTCTAACAAATTCTTTTTTAGCATCCCAAGATGCCAAGTTCCAGAAAGAAGTAAATATATATTTTCTCTGATCTTCTGTTATTTCTGAACATTTAAAATTTTGACGTGGTCCACCCTTCCCTTGTTTCACTGTATGACCAGGACATTTTATTCCTATAGATCGCTCTTGCTTAGTTGCTGTTTGGCAGTATTTTCTATCTACAATTTTTTTGAATCCAATGTAGGATTTGCCATGCGGTCTTAAATCCGCATTTTTAGTTCTCTTCCACATTTTTGGATTAGCCTGTATGCTCTCATTATCTGATGTATTACTTTCATTCGCTCTTAGATTCCCTGGTGGTTCATACTCAGAACCACTATCCTCAAAAAATTCTTCACCTGAAGATTCTTCAAAATCTAATTCTTGGTGTTTGTTTAATGATTCGGCAGGAGTAGCTACTTTTTTTTTTTTTTAAAGAAGTATTGTCATTGGTAACAGGAACAATATTGTCATTGGTAGCAGGAACAATGCTCTCACTTCCCAATTGTTCCCACTCTAATATTTCATTGCTTTCTTCTATGTCTGCAGTCGTAGAAGTATTTTCAGGTGCCATCTCTACTGTCTCCACTGTCAAATTGCTACTATTTTGCTGCTTAATCGCTTGTAGCAATAAACGACTGCCTCTCCCATTTCCAGAAAACATGGCGTTGCTAGATAAACTGAAAGAAAACAGGTGCAAATTGTCGTATGTCATCTATTGATAGAATATTAAACAAAGCAATATATCGTATGTCAACATCACATTTAGTATGAAGCCCTAGGAAGCTAAGTTTTTTAGAAATTATGTTATGTTAATAACAAAATGTGCACTTATTATAATTAAAATTAGTTTAGAAAGCAAAAGTGAAGAGCAGGTCAACTTTGCGGAATTTTTATTTTGTATTTTTAGGTTAGATTTGTTGATTCATAGTTTTAATGTATTTATGAAGATATTCTAGTACTTTTTTACACGCAAAATTAGTATTTAAAACAAACTGCAACTTACCTATAACAACGATGAATTTGTTATATTGAAACCTTAATTAAAACCCACATAAACACGAGGTAAACACTTGTAAACAAACCAGCGCTTGACATACGAGTAATTGCATCAACCAAATGAAGAGAGATGGCGCTATAGGAAATATTGCAAGTACGCATTTTATTTTATATTCTATTTCTCTCTAGCTTTTGACTTGAGAGGTTTTGCTAGTATATAGAAACGATAATTTTGGTCACTTTGGCCGTCGTACCTCAAAATCCATTTTTTTGACATACGACCTATTGAAGTAACAGCGACGATTTGCAAAATTAATTAACACTACGTATGAACTTCACATTAAATCAGTGTTTTATACGCGTGGCGCATGAAGTAAAATTTCGAGTTTAGAAAAGCCTAATTTGGCTCGGTCGCTTCGCTTCGCTACGCGCCCGAGCCAAATTTTCAGGCTTTTCTAAACTCGAAATTTTACTTCATGCTTAGTCTGGGAGTGGAAAACATTCGTTTATTTTATCATTGAAACAATTAAAAATTGACGTAATAATAAAAATTAAAAAGATTTTGAAAGTTGAAAGAAATTTGAAAATTTATGATAACTGTCGAAATTTTAACAATTAAAGAAAATTTAAGAAATTCATGAAAACTAACAAAAATTTTTGGAATTTCATGAAAAATCAACATTTTTTAAGTTATGGATTATTTGGGAGCTTCACAAAAATTGCCAATAATTTGAAAATTGAAGAAAATTTTAAAAATATATGACAAGTATTGAAACTTTTGAAATCCACGGAAACTCCTTAAAAATTGAGTATAATTATGGAAATTCACTAAAAATCGTCATCACTTTGATAATTAACTTAAATCTTGAAATTTCATCAACAATTTTAAAATATTAAACGAGTATCTTCCACTCCCAGACTAAGCATGAAGTAAAATTTCGAGTTTAGAAAAGCCTGAAAATTTGGCTCGGGCGCGTAGCGAAGCGAAGCGACCGAGCCAAATTAGGCTTTTCTAAACTCGAAATTTTACTTCATGCGCCACGCGTACAAATCACTGATTTAAAGTGAAGTTATTGGCATTTCACCTTAAAAAATATCACGAATGCTGTCACAAAATTTTTTATAATTATAATTAAAACAATAAAGCCAAAATTTCACTATTGCTATAAGTTTAAAACGAAGAATTAACTATTATCGTCACTTTAAAAAGAAAATGTCACTAATATCGCCACATTATAACATACATTTGAATATTGTAGTCATTTCATAGCCAAAATGTGGCTATTATAGTGATCTACAGTCCCGATATTGCCAACATGTGACTATTATTGTCACTTTGACTATTTTGACTATTGAAGAACTGCAATAGTCAAAGTCTTAGGTCAAAATGTGACCATTACAGTGAACTATGGTTCATGATAACCCCAACAAAGTTTTAAGTCTTCAGTTTGATAGTGTTTTATCACTAAATGACTATTGTAACATTTTCACGGTAATTTCACTATTATGCGTTTCTACTTTCCCCCGTATGTAATACAAAGGGAAAGTATTGTTTTCGTGAAAATTTTCGAATCAAAAATTTTAGCGGAAATATCCGTTTTGAGGTCCCCTGAGTCGAATAAGACCATTTTTGAAAAATGTCTGTCTGGCTGTGTGTCTGTGTGTGTGTCTGTGTGCGCTGTACCGCGAAAACCGCTAAAGATATCGAGATGAAACTTGAATTTGAATTTGAATTTGAAATTTCGAGTTTAGAAAAGCCTAATTTGGCTCGGTCGCTTCGCTTCGCTACGCGCCCGAGCCAAATTTTCAGGCTTTTCTAAACTCGAAATTTTACTTCATGCTTAGTCTGGGAGTGGAAAACATTCGTTTATTTTATCATTGAAACAATTAAAAATTGACGTAATAATAAAAATTAAAAAGAATTTGAAAGTTGAAAGAAATTTGAAAATTTATGATAACTGTCGAAATTTTTACAATTAACGAAAATTTAAGAAATTCATGAAAACTAACAAAAATTTTGGAATTTCATGAAAAATCAACATTTTTTAAGTTAAGGATTATTTGGGAACTTCACGAAAATTGCCAATAATTTGAAACTTGAAGGAAATTTTAAAAATATATGACAAGTATTGAATCTTTTGAAATCCACAGAAACTCCTTAAAAATTGAGTATAATTATGGAAATTCACTAAAAATCGTCATCACTTTGATAATTAACTTAAATCTTGAAATTTCATCAACAATTTTAAAATATTAAACGAGTATCTTCCACTCCCAGACTAAGCATGAAGTAAAATTTCGAGTTTAGAAAAGCCTGAAAATTTGGCTCGGGCGCGTAGCGAAGCGAAGCGACCGAGCCAAATTAGGCTTTTCTAAACTCGAAATTTTACTTCATGCGCCACGCGTATAAAACGCTGATTTAATGTGAAATGGTCAATTATCCATTGTTTAGGTGATGGGGAAAGTACTATGATAGATACATCACTATTTTTTTTTAAGAAATACATCGATTTATCTGTTTAAATTATATCAAATTTAATAAACTTTAGTGTCCCTGTATTTAAGAGAGTAGCGCAAAGTGGCATCCATATTGACGCCTTTAGGCACCAAATTCAAACTAAATCAAATTAACAGGACGCGCGTCAATCACTATAGAATATGATTGGTTTAGTTTGAATTTGGCGCCCAACGGCGTCAAAATGGATGCCGGTTTGCGCTACTCTCTTAAATACAAAGACACTAAAGTTTGTCAAATTTTATATAATTTAAACAGATAAATCGATGCATTTCTTAAAAAAAAATAGTGATGTGTCTATCATAGTACTTTCCCCACTACCTAAACTATTGATAATTGACCATTTCACATTAAATCAGCGTTTTATACGCGTGGCGCATGAAGTAAAATTTCGAGTTTAGAAAAGCCTAATTTGGCTCGGTCGCTTCGCTTCGCTACGCGCCCGAGCCAAATTTTCAGGCTTTTCTAAACTCGAAATTTTACTTCATGCTTAGTCTGGGAGTGGAAAACATTCGTTTATTTTATCATTGAAACAATTAAAAATTGACGTAATAATAAAAATTAAAAAGAATTTGAAAGTTGAAAGAAATTTGAAAATTTATGATAACTGTCGAAATTTTTACAATTAACGAAAATTTAAGAAATTCATGAAAACTAACAAAAATTTTGGAATTTCATGAAAAATCAACATTTTTTAAGTTAAGGATTATTTGGGAGCTTCACAAAAATTGCCAATAATTTGAAAATTGAAGGAAATTTTAAAAATATATGACAAGTATTGAAACTTTTGAAATCCACGGAAACTCCTTAAAAATTGAGTATAATTATGGAAATTCACTAAAAATCGTCATCACTTTGATAATTAACTTAAATCTTGAAATTTCATCAACAATTTTAAAATATTAAACGAGTATCTTCCACTCACAGACTAAGCATAAAGTAAAATTTCGAGTTTAGAAAAGCCTGAAAATTTGACTCGGGCGCGTAGCGAAGCGAAGCGACTGAGCCAAATTAGACCGGTCGTCCACTGGAAGCGACAACACGCGGCTACGCGCTCACGCGATACGAGCGGCAACAGGCGGCTGCAAGAGTAGCGGCTATACGCGACAGGGGTCGTACACTGCATGTGACTTCGCGCTGCTCAGTTTGTTAGAACCGTCAAAGTTGTGAATTTAAAATATATTTTTAATGGATGCAGAGGATTTTTATCTTCTGGAAAATCCCTATGTGATTAGGGGTATGATTGGAATTCGAAAAAGGCGATCATGTTTCAAATATTTTAATATTGTATTGTGGTAGGTCGGGAGAAATCTAATCAGCATCTTTATTCATTCATCGTAATTTTGTTCGTATTGGAATGATTTTGAAATTACCAAATCAAAGTAAATTATAATTTCACCTAAAATCCCAGCTAATATATAACTATGTTCTTTATTTTAGCTGAAAAACAATGAAGTTAATTACATGTTTTGTCGATTTATTTTACAATTTATATTATTTCTTGTTACAGCATTCAATGATTTATAATCTAATTTTTCATTTTGACACAAGATTTCATAAAAACATAATTTAATATGTTTCCATTTGTTTTTAATGCCTTGGTTATCACAAATAACATTCAATGAAATAAACCATATTTTAAATGTATGTTTATCACATCATCACAGACTTTTTCTAACAAAAAGTAAAATGAATTTACCAATGATTGCAGAATATTTTAACGAACTAAAAATGTGAATGTGTGATGTTAAATTTTGCATATAAATTATGCATAGAAGAGCTGTCATGTGACTCTGATATCCATTGTATAATTCAATGTCTGTCGGGGTATTATTGTAAGTGTTTCAATATATATTTGGAAAAGTCTCAGCGAAATTAAAACTGTGTATAAAACGCTATAAATTCGCATTTTTCACAGATTTTAATCACAATAATTGAACTGCTTATTGAGCCATGGTGACATACACATTTTGTCTAAGGCAGTGGTTACTTGTGGTTCGTGAGAACAAAAATATGGTCCGCGAAATTGAAACGATCATGAGCGATACAAAACGCCGCACCCGCCGACCGACCGGCCCGATGGGCCTGACAAAATCCTGAGCGTCTCCCGCCCGAAATTTACCAAACACCATCAAGCAAATACCAATATCCAGCCTACACGCGACCCGGAACTCTCCGGCCCATCGGTATTAGTTGAACATTCCAAGAAATTACAAAAATATAATCATTCCAAAAAAATACATACGCACAAAATGTTCAAATAACAGCACAACCGACACAATCAAACGAAACCTAAGAACGTATGTTGAATGGATAGTAACAATATGACATTAAGATTTCTGTAATTTTACAGAAAACGCCATGAGTATTAAGAAAAATGCAAGAGACGGCAGCATTTTACAGAGGGCATTTTTATGATTTACAGAGGTCATAAGCACTGCTGTAATATTTCGCACAGAGCATGCTTTTATTTCTAACAAAACCTTTCTCTTGATTTAAATGTTCATAAATAATACAAATAGTACACTAAAAAGAATCACAAGTTATGCTAATTTCTTTTATATTATTTTAATGAAAGTCATGCTATTATAGAAAAATCAACTCAATGGATGAGTCGACTAATCCTTTATTTGCTTATATTGAAAATATGAAATAAATAGCTGCGTAAATAACGAAATTACAGCCGTAAAATGAAAGCGTAAAGGCGCAGGACTAGACGCGGCTACGAGCGACAGATCCCATTTCCTTGGGACTTGACGCAGCTACACGCTCGGCGCGAGAATCCGCATGTCCGCGCACGCTTGCAGTGGACGAGATTCATTGGATTTACACACGTCGGGATCTGTCGCGCGTATACGCATGATGTCGCTAGGATCGCGTGAGCGCGTAGCCGCGTGTTGTCGCTTCCAGTGGACGACCGGCCTTAGGCTTTTCTAAACTCGAAATTTTACTTCATGCGCCACGCGTACAAATCAGTGATTTAAAGTGAAGTTATTGGCATTTCACCTTAAAAAATATCACGAATGCTAACTGTCACGAATTTTGTTATAATTATAAATAAAACAATAAAGCCAAAATTTCACTATTGCTATAAGTTTAAAACGAAGAATTAACTATTTTCGTCACTTTAAAAAGAAAATTTCACTATTATCGCCACATTATAACATACATTTGAATATTGTAGTCATTTCATAGCCAAAATGTGGCTATTATAGTGATCTACAGTCCCGATATAGCCAACATGTGACTATTATTGTCACGTTGATACGAAAATTTTACTATTAGCTTCACATTATAATGGACATATGACTATTGAAGAACTGCAATAGTCAAAGTCTTAGGTAAAAATGTGACCATTACAGTGAACTATGGTTCATGATAACCCCAACAAAGTTTTAGGTCTTAAGTTTGATAGTGTTTTATCACTAAATGACTATTGTAACATTTTCACGGTCATTTCACTATTATGCGTTTTTATAGTATTTCATCATTAAATTGACTGTAAATGAACTATTGTTTGGAATCCTTTTAACTTGTATCAAAATTGGCATTCCGTTTTAACAATACAGCAGAACATTTTCCGTCTATCAAACGACAAAAAACTTATTACGTCAATTTTCAATTGTTTCATTTTAATTCACCATTAGTACGCATGATGAAACTATACAACTCTGTGCAACATTCACTTGATATATTTCACAATACCATTGGGTCCTACGCTGGCTCAATTTCCAGTCTAATGTAATGTTAATGTTATTTTAAATTTTAAATTTATGTTAAATTTAGTATATACATTTATAAATTATTTATTATTTGTTAATTATCCGATTGCTATATATTTTTATTGATTTTACTATACATTAATTATGCATTGTTATCTATAATATACTTATGTTCTATGTTCTTATATACATTTTCCTTGTAATAGCATATTCTGTATCTGTTGGGAAATAAATACTATTATTATTATTATTAAAGCAAACGAGTGTTTTCCACTCCCAGACTAAGCATGAAGTAAAATTTCGAGTTTAGAAAAGCCTGAAAATTTGGCTCGGGCGCGTAGCGAAGCGAAGCGACCGAGCCAAATTAGGCTTTTCTAAACTCGAAATTTTACTTCATGCGCCACGCGTATAAAATGCTGATTTAATGTGAAATGGTCAATTATCCATTGTTTAGGTGATGGGGAAAGTACTATGATAGATACATCATTATTTTTTTTTAAGAAATACATCGATTTATCTGTTTAAATTATATCAAATTTAACAAACTTTAGTGTCCCTGTATTTAAGAGAGTAGCGCAAAGTGACATCCATCTTGACGCCTTTAGGCACCAAATTCAAACTAAATCAAATTAACAGGACGCGCGTCAATCACTATAGAATATGATTGGTTTAGTTTGAATTTGGCGCCCAACGGCGTCAAAATGGATGCCGGCTTGCGCTACTCTCTTAAATACAAAGACATTAAAGTTTGTCAAATTTTATATAATTTAAACAGATAAATCGATGCATTTGTTAAAAAAAAATAGTGATGTGTCTATCATAGTACTTTCCCCACTACCTAAACTATTGATAATTGACCATTTCACATTAAATCAGCGTTTTATACGCGTGGCGCATGAAGTAAAATTTCGAGTTTAGAAAAGCCTAATTTGGCTCGGTCGCTTCGCTTCGCTACGCGCCCGAGCCAAATTTTCAGGCTTTTCTAAACTCGAAATTTTACTTCATGCTTAGCCTGGGAGTGGAAAACACTCGTTTGTTTTATCATTGAAACAATTGAAAATTGCTATGTAATGCCCCCTGATTTACGTAAAAATAGATATTAAAAATAAATATCCCGTTCTCAAAAATCCCCGAATACAATTTATTTTTAAAAAATAGCAAAAGATGCATCTAAACGATATGATACTGTTGTACAAATGATGAAATATAGCTAAAATTAAAAATGCGGGGGCTCAAAAATGGATTTAGTGATATAGTCTAGTGGACCTTTTTTCTTAGAATGTATCGTGGAATGACGGAATAAAAATCGAAATAAAAATTGACCCACCCTAGTATACACCGAGATATTTATACTAAAATGAAAAATTCCTTCTATAATCTTATTGATTTTTTTTTAGGAACAATATTTTTGTGGGTGTTCTGGCCGAGTTTCAATTCTGCTGAACAAGTCGATAATGATCAACAAAGAGCTGTAATCAACACATACCTTTCTTTGGCTGCTTGCTGTGTCACAGCCTTCGCCTTTTCAGCGGCATTCACTAAAGATCACAAATTCGATATGGTTCATGTTCAAAATTCGACTTTGGCTGGAGGAGTCGCTGTTGGAACTTCTGCTAATATGATGCTGCAACCGTGTGGAGCTGTGGGTGTGGGGATTTTAGCCGGGATTTTGTCAGTTTTTGGTTACAGCGTACTAACGGTAATTATAGAAAATTAAATTCTGCTATTGAATCTAACTTTGGGGTTGTTGTATATCGATTCACCTTGATTTTTAAGATTCTGAAAACGGAATCAAGGTAAACGTGTATGGGATGCACGAATCTAAAGTTCGTTGGTTAAGGCGACTTACCGTTTGGCCACGAATTAAATTTTAAGTTCCACTTTTGAGGTTATATATGGTCGTATTTTTGGCTAAATAAGCACAGGTATCCCTACCTGTTACACACATGATGAATAATATTACGGTATGAGTTACGTGAAGATGATATTAAATTAAATAAAACTAGTAATCCTTTTTCTTCACTGGTTTATTTGTAACACTAAATGTACATTTCGTTCACCAAGTGAACATTTTCAATAGCTGTACTAAACTGTTTAGTACAGCTATTGAAAATGTTCACTTGGTGAACGAAATGTACATTTAGTGTTACAAATAAACCAGTGAAGAAAAAGAACACATGATGAAATTATCTCCTAAATGATGACGTAATTCATCCAATTTGTAGTGTTAGTGTTATTAATTTTACACTAAAATGTACGTCTACTGACGTTTATTTAAAATAATGGATATATAAATCAAGATTGATTAGTGAATCATATGTATTCTAATTTACGATATAAAAAAAAAATAGCGCTAGATGTATTAAAATGTAATAAATATTACATGTTTACGAAAACTGTCAGCGACATCTTTGGGAAGGATGTTAAATATTAATGTTAATATTTAAATATTCAGGGGCTATTCCGTACACGCAAAGAGACTTACGCAATTTATTCTATTGCAAACTTTTCTTCCAACCTAACCTAGCAATATGTAGAATAATTCATGTGCGCAAATAGATTTAAGCAATTTATTCTATTGCAAACCTTTGTCCTAACATAACCTAACCTACAAGTATGTGGAATAGTCACTGTGCGCAAAGAGACTTACGCAGTTTATTCAATTGAACACCTTTCTCCTAACCTTATTTAAAAGTATGGGAAATAGTCATCGTCTGCAAAGAGATATACGCAATTTATTCTATTGCAAACCTTTCTACTTTTTTTTTGTGTGAAGTGTGTGAAGGGGGAAAATCTGTTTCGCTATCGCAGCATCAGACACCACGCCGCCAGGTTGGCGTGGTAGTGTGGGGATGGTCTGTTAGTCTGACCGACCCACTAAAAACCCCCTTCTGCCTTGTCGTATCCTACTCTGGAACCACCTTTTGGTATTACTTCGGAGTAGTAGGCTGCAGCATTTAGGTAGTGAATGCCGCTATTGTTTTCTGGCCCTCCAATGAGCAAGCACAGTCTTATGGCTGCCTTTCCCGTTCTCTTTCTTCATTCTCCTTCTGGTGTATGATTCTATCCACCATGTTACGAACAGTTGTCCATTTCTCATCATTTTCCAGCATCAGTTCCACTATTCTTTGGCAGCTATCCAGCGTTCCCAGTTCCTTCTCAGCTGCTTCCCTCTCCACTCTCCATTTCGGACATTTCACGAAGGTGTGCTCGGTGTCGTCAACTTCTGCACAGTAGGTGCATACTTCGCTGTCCCTTTTCTTAAACAGCTTCAAGTAGTGGTTAAAGCAGCCGTGTCCAGTCAATAATTGAGTGAGCGCCGTGTCCTCTCTCGATCCAGGTTCGTACATCTGGGATTAGTCTTTTTGTGTACTCGCCTTTCCCGTCGTTAACACTCCACCTTTCCTGCCATTTTTGGAGGTATTTATCTCTGGCTTCTTTTTTGGAGAGAACGGTGTTCTGGCCTTTCGTGTATTTGCGTTGCTCGGCCAGCAGGTCGACGGGTGTAGTGCCGGCAACGACTTGTATGGCCTTGGTTGAGACAGTCCTGTAAGCCCTTGCAATTCTGAGGGCTGCTCTTCTCTGGACTCCCTCCAGTTCTTTCCTGTACTTGGCCGTTTGTAGCCAATGTGACCATGTAGGCGCTGCATATAGCAGGATCGATTGCGCCGTGGAGCAGATAAGCCTCCTTGTCGCTGTCCGAGGGCCACCAATGTTAGGCATTAACCGACCAAGGGCGTTAACAGCCCTATCTGCCTTGGCTGTTGTCTCCATGATGTGGTCCCTCATGCTTAAATTTCTCCCTAGCCACACGCCGAGGTATTTAACGGCCTTAGAAGCCTGGATAATCTCACCCTCTACTTCCAAATGTACCTCCCTGAGAGTGTTCCTGCCTTGTAGTATAACTATTTCCGTTTTTTCCTTGGCAAGGCGTAGTTTGTTCTCTCTCATCCATCTGGATACGGTCCTCAGGGATCTGTTGGCTTTATCCTCAATCACCTCTCTATTTTTTCCCGTGACTATTATGCCAAGATCGTCAGCAAAGGCTAGGGGTACGGTGCCTTGCGGCAGGGTCAATTCCAGAACAGAGTCGTAGAATATGTTCCACAGGGTTGGCCCTAGAATGGAGCCCTGGGGTACTTCGCAAGTCATATTCATTTTGCCAGCCTTGCCTACCATTATCACTCTGTTCTTCAGATACGCCTGGATCATTCTGATGAGGTACGTGGAGAAGCCCTTGATGGTCATTGCCTGGACGATGATATCCCAGGGGGCAGAGTTAAATGCATTCTAGATGTCTAACGTAACTAAGATGACAAAAAGTTCCCCTCCTTTGCAGCTGGATGCGTGCTTAGTCACTTCTATGGCTTTTTGGATGGCATCAACAGTAGAGTGGCCCTGCCTGAAGCCATACTGCCTTGTGGATAGGGCTCCTATCTCCTTCATTTCGTTCTTGATTCTGGCATTTAGTACATGCTCGAAAATCTTGTCGATGGTATTAAGCATGCATAGTGGCCTGTGGCTCTTGCTTGTGCTGTTTGGCTTCATCGGCTTCTCAATCAGAGCCAGTCTCGCAACTTTCCACTGCTCAGGAAATTCGCCATCTCTGATTAGTTTACTGAACAGTCGGGAAATGGATTCTGCTGGCTATTTTGGCTACCTCTGGTGGTATGCCACCCGGGCCTGGCGCTTTTCTCCGTGCAAGCTTATTCCCCGCGGACTGAACTTCTTCTGCCGTGCAATGCGGGATTTCGGCTAGGTTGACATTTGTGTTAGCCCAGGGGACTGTGTCCGTGGGCGGAAACAGTTTCCTCGCTGCTGCCATCTGTGCCTCGTCGGTCATTTCCAGCGGGATGCGTAGCCCAAGTTTGTCTGTGACGATTTTGTAGCCACTACCCCATATGTCGCCATCCACTTCCTCGCAGAGCTTTCTCCACGCCCCTCTTTTGGCTTTCTCGATATTATACTTGAGGACTTTTTTGTCCTCCTTGAGCTTTTTTTCGAGCCTTTGTATCTCGTCGCCGATTGCCTCGTTTCCTCTTCTGCCTCTCTCCCTTGTTACCATTCTTCGGGTTCTGTTGCACGCCTTCCTATTTTCGGCAATATCCTCATTCCACCAGTAGTTTGGCTTCCACTTTTTGTGTCTTATTTTTCTCGGGAGTTCCTGCTCACATGCTTGGTGAAGAATTTTGTCTAGTTCGGTGGCTTCAAGGTCAAGTTCATTTCCGCTCAGTTTACCTCTGAGGTGTTCGGTTAGCTGGGCAGTTTTATTCAGGCTGAACCTCCATCCTTTCCTGGATTTAGTGCAGGCAGTGTGCGCTATCGTTCCCTCGTTAACAGAGATAAGAATGTTCTTATGGTCGCTCAAATTCTCAGTAGTGTCCACTCTCCAGCTCTTCACTTTCCTTGCCATTCTTCGGCAACACATGGTAATGTCAATATGAGACTTTTGGCCTCGTCCTAACCTAACCTAGAAATATGTAAAATATTTAACTTGCACAAAAAGACTTCCGCAATTTATTCTATTGCAAACCTTTCTACTAACCTAACTTAAAAACATGTAAAATCGCCTAAGCATAATGTTTATCTGCATCTTATTATTTTATAGAAAAATGTGTGGCTACACTAAGCCTTAAATCAGATAATTTTGCCTGTTTATGTGGTTCTATTAAATTATTTTAATTGTATTTAAATTTAGCTGTGTGTCTACTAACCAAACTGGATATTACGTACAAATTTAATTTTAGTAAAAACAGTGAATTAAATATAAAAGTAATATTTGTGTTATTATATATTGTTATATTATTTATTAATATTTTATTATTGCAGTAAATATCCTAGTTATCGTACGAAGGTGCCATCTATTTTTTATATCGTAAATTAAATTACCTATGATTTAATAATCAATCTCGATTTATATATCCATTATTTTAAATAAACGTCAGTAGACGTCAATTCTAGCGTAAAACTAATATCGTGATATTGGCTGAATTAATGAAGATAACACTACAAATTGGATGAATTACGTCCTCATTTGGGAGATAATTTCATCATGTGTGTAATTTGTATCCATAATGTGCTTATTTAGCCGAAAATACGACCATATATAACCTCAAAAGTGGAACTTAAAATTTGATTTGCGGCCAAGCGGTAAGTCGCCTAAACCAACGAACTTTAGATTCGTGCCTCCCATACACCTTTACAGTGATTCCATTTTTTGAATCTCAAAAAAAATGGTAAATCGATATGCAATGAATCCCTAATTTTTTTTTTTGGGAGGAATTGGCCAAACCGTATAGAGTTAAGGTACGATTCACGAGAGGTGTCCCATGGTTTCCTTGATTTGTAGTGCTTTCTGCACCAATACATGTAATACGAAAATAGTTTAATGTCATCAGATTATCTGTGTGCAAAGAGACAGAAAACTTCATAGTATGTCTGCTATGGTTGTTAGATGGAACATCAAAAACGTATGTTCCGGTATGCAGCTTTAAAATTTTAAGGTTAAACGTCATATTTTGACAATGTCTTCGTAAAACTAAATCTGCAAAAACCCAGCCACAAATCATTTTAATTAATGTGCACAATCGTTTTAAATGTAAGTTTAGGTGGTATAATTCCAATTTCCACATCTACTAAATAGTTTAGGTATTTACAGATATAAATAATGCCTTTATGTTGATTTTGTGTAAGCTCAAACGAAAATGTAGGTTAAATCGAATGCACATTCAGTAGATTTGGCAAATAGTCATCGGATTAATTTGTTAATACGGGGAATTTATCTTTTAAGTATTTTCTATTAGGTATGCATATGCATACGTTTTTTAAAGACTTCAATTTGAAGCTTAAAACGAGTGTTTTCCACTCCCAGACTAAGCATGAAGTAAAATTTCGAGTTTAGAAAAGCCTGAAAATTTGGTTTGGTCGCGTAGCGCGAAGCGCGGAGCGACCAAACCAAATTTTCAGGCTTTTCTAAACTCGAAATTTTACTTCATGCGCCACGCGTATTAAACACTGAAAGCACTGAAATATTGTGAACGAGGAAACTTCGTTTGGAATCAGCGTCTTATACGCGTGGCGCATAAAGTAAAATTTCGAGTTTAGAAAAGCCTGAAAATTTGGTTTGGTCGCTCCGCGCTTCGCGCTACGCGACCAAACCAAATTTTCAAGCTTTTCTAAACTCGAAATTTTACTTCATGCTTAACCTGGGAGTGGAAAACACTTGTTTAAACTTCAAATTGACTTCTTTAAAAAAAACAACGAATATTTAAAAATCTACAACACGTAATTGGGATATTGAAGCTTAAAACGAGGGTTTGGTCGCTCCGCGCTTCGCGCTACGCAACCAAACCAAATTTTCAGGCTTCTCTAAACTCGAAATTTTACTTCATGCTTAACCTAGGAGTGGAAAACACTCGTTTAAACTTCAAATTAACTTCTTTTAAGAAAACAACGAATATTTAAAAATCTACAACACGTAATTGGGATATTGAAGCTTAAAACGAGTGTTTTCCACTCCCAGACTAAGCATGAAGTAAAATTTCAAGTTTAGAAAAGCCTGAAAATTCGGTTTGGATGCGTAGCGCGAAGCGCGGAGCGGCCAAACCAAATTTTCAGGCTTTTCTAAACTCGAAATTTTACTTCATGCGCCACGCGTATTAAACACTGAAAGCACTGAAATATTGTGAACGAGTAAACTTTGCTTGGAATCAGTGTCTTATACGCGTGGCGCATGAAGTAAAATTTCGAGTTTAGAAAACCCTGAAAATTTGGTTTGGTCGCTCCGCGCTTCGCGCTACGCAACCAAACCAAATTTTCAGGCTTTTCTAAACTCGAAATTTTACTTCATGCTTAACCTAGGAGTGGAAAACACTCGTTTAAACTTCAAATTAACTTCTTTTAAGAAAACAACGAATATTTAAAAATCTACAACATGTAATTGGGATTTTGAAGCTTAAAACGAGTGTTTTCCACTCCCAGACTAAGCATGACGTAAAATTTCGAGTTTAGAGAAGCCTGAAAATTTGGTTTGGCGCGTAGCGCGAAGCGCGGAACGGCTAAACCAAATTATCAGGCTTTTCTAAACTCGAAATTTTACTTCATGCGTCACGCGTATTAAACACTGAAAGCACTGAAATATTGTGAACGAGTAAACTTTGCTTGGAATCAGTGTCTTATGCGTGGCGCATGAAGTAAAATTTCGAGTTTAGAAAAGCCTGAAAATTTGGTTTGGCCGCTCCGCGCTTCGCGCTACGCGACCAAACCAAATTTTCAGGCTTTTCTAAACTCGAAATTTTACTTCATGCTTAACCTGGGAGTGGAAAACACTTGTTTAAACTTCAAATTGACTTCTTTAAAAAAAACAACAAATATTTAATAATCTACAACACGTAATTGGGATATTGAAGCTTAAAACGAGTGTTTTCCACTCCCAGACTAAGCATGAAGTAAAATTTCGAGTTTAGAAAAGCCTGAAAATTTGGTTTGGTCGCGTAGCGCGAAGCGCGGAGCGGCCAAACCAAATTTTCAGGCTTTTCTAAACTCGAAATTTTACTTCATGCGTCACGCGTATTAAACACTGAAAGCACTGAAATATTGTGAACAAGTAAACTTTGCTTGGAATCAGTGTATTATACGCGTGGCGCATGAAGTAAAATTTCGAGTTTAGAAAAGCCTGAAAATTTAGTTTGGTCTCTCCGCGCTTCGCGCTACGCAAGCAAACCAAATTTTCAGGCTTTTCTAAACTCGAAATGTTACTTCATGCTTAACCTAGGAGTGGAAAACACTCGTTTAAACTTCAAGTTAACTTCTTTTAAGAAAACAACGAATATTTAAAAATCTACAACACGTAATTGGGATATTGAAGCTTAAAACGAGTATTTTCCACTCCCAGACTAAGCATGAAGTAAAATTTCGAGTTTAGAAAAGCCTGAAAATTTGGTTTGGACGCGTAGCGCGAAGCGCGGAACGGCCAAACCAAATTTTCAGGCTTTTCTAAACTCGAAATTATACTTCATGCGCCACGCGTATTAAACACTGAAAGCACTGAAATATTGTAAACGAGGACACTTCGCTTGAAATTAGTGTCTTATACGCGTGGCGCATGAAGTAAAATTTCGAGTTTAGAATAGACAGAAAATTTGGTTTGGTCGCTCCGCGCTTCGCGCTACGCGACCAAACTAAATTTTCAGGCTTTTCTAAACTCGAAATTTTATTTCATGCTTAACCTGGGAGTAGAAAAAACTCGATTAAACTTCAAATTGACCTCATTTAAGAAAACAACGAATATTTAAAAATCTACAACACGTAATTGGGATACGTATACTCAAATGAAAAAAATCACAAGAAATTATGATAAAGCTTTCCTAAAAGAAATAACACTAATATACTCGCGACATAAACAGTATGAAATTGTCACGTAACGTCAACATTTGACACAATCAGGATACAACTGCCGACATACTCTCTAAAAAATTTGAACCACACATTCCATATCAATGAGTCATAGGACATCTCTCGCGAATTCCACTATAAATGGCGTAATTTCATCTGATTGATGACAAATTGCGCGATCTTCAATAGCACCATTTAATTTCAGCCTTGGTTAGATAAAAAAATGAGCTTAAAAGACACATGCGGCGTACACAACCTCCACGGCATGCCGGCAGTTTTGGCGGCTATAATCGGAGCCATAATGGCCGGAATCGCAACGGAAGAAGATTACCACCACGGCTTGTACGAAATATTCCCAGCTAGGGCTCCTAAGCACTTAACAGACACGTCAGAACCCACATTCCTGTCCGCAGGGGACGGCCGCACTGCTCTAGAGCAGGCCGAATGCCAAATAATAGCCATCGTGGCGACCATCGTCATCGCCATAGTCTCCGGCCTCTTAACAGGTAAGCGCTTGTATCTAAATAATTCAGAGCAGAGAATTAGATGAAAGGGGACGGTTTTGAATAAATACCCTCTTTGAACTAGACATGAGAGGATATATCAAGCGGGAAGGGTGGACTGCTGCTGCAGACTGGCTAGTGGGTTGTGTAAACACACGGTTGTCTGAGCGAGGGTAAATATAAATGGCGGGGTAATTCGATTTATTTAGGGTACGCTATCGGGCTGGAGGCGGTCGAGCGGGTGGCCCCTGTCGGCGGTTTCTATGATGATGTCGTCGCTTGGAAAGTTCCTGACAACAGCGAAGAAGTTGATGACAATAAAGTCATGACTTTAAAATCGGTGCTGTATCTAAAAATCAATAAATCCTCACTTTCACCTGTTGACCAGGCTTCTAACATGCGTTGATTCTACAAACATTTAATCCCAACTTTATTCTTGTAGTTTGGTAGTTATTGATTTATCGAAAACTCTTGTCCGAACTTCGAATGTTTGTACTTGAATACGCATGTGTGGAGCCGGAGTTAGATCACGTATTAAACAAACACCGTTCTTTTCGCCACTTTCCAAAGTGAAGGAAAGTAGGAAAGCAAAGGGAACACTCAAAATTATGACGATAATACACTATTCATCTTAAACCCACTTTCCATCAATCGATTTAATTTCATCTTACAATAAACTACACGTACGTGTGCACCTTTCGCCTCCCCGCACCGAAAGTTATCTCCCAGCGGCAATTTATAGCATCTAATCTTCGTTTCTTATTACACATTGCGCCCGCGACGCAAACTCTATCTCCCCGTGATTTAGATTGAAGTTTCAATTCGAAATCCGACCGCCTTGGATCCACCCCTGGAGCGTGCTGAACGTGCAAGAAGCCAACCGTCATTTCCGTGATTCAGTGTTTTTAGTACCCGGCCTCTCGCTGTCTTCACTTTATCGTCTGCGATTACTTCCCTCAGCATTTGTAAAGAGCTCAAGTGTGCGGACATTTATATCACGAAAATAATGATTTAATTCTTAAAAATCTCAATTATTATGATAGTGCAGTGAAAACATATTATGAACGATTATAATTATAATAATTCAGTGCTTTTTTAACCACCTAAAATGTCTGCGCCACTTGTTTCTTAGAACCAAACAATTAAATACTTTTTTGAACATCAAAAAAATAATGGTTATGAGGGGCTCGTCCGACTACATAACTTTAGGAACTCCTGCCTTAGGAAATAAATGCGGCACCGCAGTAAGGGGGTGGGCGAAGGGGGTGACGGTCACAGGCCACCTAACGGAAGGGCGCTCACGGCGCCGAAATATTTACTAAAAATATATTACCTATAACATACAGACAGACAGCTTTTAAGGCGGTCTTAGATGGACGTTTTTAGCGCGATAGCGGAGCGGGACGGATCGTTTTTTCCGCTCCGCTTTTAGCTCTTATACGGAGCGGATTGAACGCGTTTTACAAGCGGGTGCTAGGCGAGTTCACCGCCGAGCCTTCGGTGCCGTCTATCAAAACAATGATTATTAATTATTTTGTTCTCATCACACTATTTTTACAAGAGATTGGGGGCGATTTTAAATTGTTAGTTATTTTATTTTTCGCAATTTCTAGAAAATATCAAAGATTTTTTAAATATTAAATAAAATTAGACTCATATCTTAGAGATGGAAGTTTACCTAAAAATTTATAATTTATATTTTTTGTTTCTTTATTTTTCAATTTTGGACACTTATCTAAACGCAAAAATATTTATTTTTGCGTTACGACTAAATATTGTAAGGAAAATATTACGAATTTAACTCGTTTTGGCCGATTTTTTACAAAAATATTGCAAAAAACGCCCGCTTTTTTCTTTTTTTTTTTGTTTGTTTCATTGGCCTCGGCTTTCGCCATACAGCCATCTGCCATTGTATTATTTTTCTAATTAATTAACTAATTACCACGTATTTAATTCGTTTGGACGCCACAATTCATTCACACTACATCCATGGAGCCGGATGGAATAATTTATTACTCACAAATTTTTCCACCGGACGGGATTTGAACCCGCAACACCTCTTGGTCTATGGGCAGGGTCTCTACCCACTCGGCCACCGAGGCCCCAAACGCCCGCTTTGAAAACGCGTTTCACCCGTCCGTATAAGAAGGCGCATAAGATACCATGTGTTAAAACTGAAAAACGCGTCCCTCCCGCTCCGCTCAAATTTAAACAGACGCGAGTGCTGGCGTTTTCTCCGCCTCGCGCCTGTCCGTCTACGGACTCTCATATAAACCTATGTGTTAAGACGCAAACACCGGCCTAACAAGTTGTCTGCATTTATATAGGTTAGGATAAAAATGCCAAACACTCCGTCTTCTCGGATATGACGTTAAATGCATGTAGGACCCGTGTACTGCCTGGATGTTGCGTTAAAGATCCCTACCGGTGGATTGGAACTCCCACCAGGTTCGGCAAAATTCCCGGATAGCTGTAGACCTAATCTCCGGCGTCATGATTGGCCTTAGCAGCGGAAATAGATGACGTAAAACCCAAAATAAAAAAAAAATAAAAAAACGCAAACACTTGCGCCCATTCACGTTCCGCCTCGCGTTTAAAACGTCCATCTAAGAGGTCCCTTAGAGTTGATTTAATAATTGAAGCGCAGAGCTGGGCAGGATTCGAATCATTCAGGATTCGAATCCTGGATTCGAATCCTTTTAGAGGATTCAAAAGAGGCATTCGAATACTTTAGTTAAACTGGATTCGTGATCCGGATTCGTTACATTTTTTTAAGAGGATTCGTATTCGAATCCAAATGCGGGTGATTCGAATCCATATAAAAGGATTCGAATCCTTATCAAAGGATTCGAATCCTTGTGAAAGGATTCGAATATTTATAAAAGGATTCGAATATTTATAAAAGGATTCGAATACTTACAAAAGGATTTGAATCGTGAAAAATAATTCGAATTAATTGTGAGGATTAACATAAAAAATGTCTTTAGTGGGTTTTTAAATTTCTAGTTAAATCGCTGTTTTATACGCGTGGCGCATAAAATAAAATTTCGGGTTTAGAAAAGCCCAGAAAATTTGTCTCGGGTCGCTGCGCGACCCTCGACAAATTTTCACGGGGCTTTTCTAAACCTGAAATTTTACTTCATGCTTAGTCTGGGAGTGGAAAACACTTGGTAAAGGTAAATCTTTAAATTGTATTAATTATCCACGTAACGTATTTAATGAATTTTACCCCTGAAACAACGATATCATGATTTCTCGGTGAAATATCGGTAAACCGGTTCAGATTTATTAATTTATTGAATCACGGGTAATTTACAATCCTTAATAAACATACGTATATTTATTAAGAATTGTAAATTACCCGTATAATTACCCTGAATTAGAAATGTACGAATCAAATTAAAGCGTATTTAGCTATTAATCAATAAGTTAAAAAAAAATATTAAGCGTTCATTTTGAAGCTTAAACGAGTGTTTTCCACTCCCAGACAAAGCATGAAGTAAAATTTCGAGTTTACGAAAGCCTGAACGTCCAAATCCAAACTCAGGCTTTTCTAAACTGATAATTTTACTTCATGCACCCCGCGTACAAAACGCTGATTCAGTGGAAAGTTTTAAATTTAGATGCTTGCGATTTATGGTGCCCAACTAGGGGCCACAGCGCTAGCCTGGCTCCAGGTTGGGCGCCAAAAAACCTCAAATGGAAGCGTTTTTAGTATTTTTAAACGAGTGCCCTCCACTCTTAGCTTAAGCATTAAGTAAAATTTTGAGTTTAGAAAAGTCTGAGGGTTTTGATTTAGACCCGTAGCGTCCAAACTCAGGCTTTTCTAAACTGATAATTTTACTTCATGCACCCCGCGTACAAAACGCTGATTCAGTGGAAAGTTTTAAATTTAGATGCTTGCGATTTATGGTGCCCAACTAGTGGCCACAGCGCTAGCCTGGCTCCAGGTTGGGCGCCAAAAAACCTCAAATGAAAGCGTTTTAAGTATTTTTAAACGAGTGCCCTCCACTCTTAGCTTAAGCATTAAGTAAAATTTTGAGTTTAGAAAAGCCTGAGGGTTTTGATTTAGACCCGTAGCGTCCAAACTCAGTCTTTTCTAAACTTGAAATTTTACTTCATGTGCCACGCGTACGAAACACTAATCTTTCACAATTTATGGCGTCCAACAAGGGCCCAGCGTTAGCATAGCCCCAGGTTGGGCGCCAAAAATACTTCAAATCTATGCAAGTATTGGACAATTTCTAGATAATTAAAGACACACTTACACCGTTTTACCGTTTCGTATAGCATAATCTGAGATATGTAATTTTTTTCCAAATCAACGTTTAGATAGAGTTTTTATTTCTTTATTATAAAATTCTTCAGCCTTACACCGAAAGGTAGATAGGCAAAGGAATAAATAAATAAATAAATTATAAAATTCTTCAAGTTTTGATTGAAAAGCAGTTGGCAAGTCCATTGTTAGTGTCTTTTCATTATGATTATTTGTTCAGTTTACACTGCCATTTCTGGATACACTGCCATGGTTGCTTTTATAATCTAATGAAATTTTTCTGTGACGAAATTTTTTAAACCAACTTTGACATTTTCAAATGTCATAGCACCTTCATCGAGAGGACTGCAACTATTTTTTTGCTAATTTGTTGCAGCGTGCAGTGATTAATGTGTTTATTTTTATTTCGAACATTTTTAATTGTTTCAACTGAAAAATTGTCATCATTTATCTGCCTGTGTGGCAAAACAAGTGTTGCAGTGTCAACTAATAAACAGTGAAATCTTAACCAAGTGTGTTATTTACTAAAAGTGTTGAAAAATTGTTGTTGTTACGCAAAAATCGTGGTCACTAAACTTTAAACTCTCTGCACATATAAAATGTTTTTTATGTTATAATGCTTAGATTATTAACAAACTTTATCATCTCTATCAACGCGCACAATAAAAACGACATTAAATATTACTAATTACTAATGATGTATTTTTTCAGTAATGCGCAAAATCAAGTTATTCCATGATTTTTTAAAATTATAAGTTTTTAAGAATCTTTCAACAAACTGTTATTGTTCTCTAAGAAAGAAGATAGTTACGAAAAAACTTAAAGATAGAAAAATTGTCCAAAATTTTCTTATCTAAAACTTTTGTTTGAACGATTTTTTTGTATTCTTATTAGTTATTGAGTTATTCGCAACTTTTGCGAAATACAAAATAGCGTAAATTCTCGACTTTCCTCAATTTTGACAAAAAAACGTTATAACTCAAATACTATTCGAGCTACAGAAAAGTATAATACATGCATTTAGGCTATTGTGGCGAGATCTACAAGTTGTTTTTATACAGGGTGATCCATAAAGTATCTAAAAGAAAAATTCGATTTTTTTTTTCTAAATCAAGAAGGCGAGTGTTTATCAAAAGTTATCAATTTTATAAACAAGACTGTTTTCCACTCCCAGACTAAGCATGAAGTAAAATTTCGAGTTTAGAAAAGCCTGAAAATTTGGTATGGTCGCGTAGCGCGTAGCGCTACGCGACCAAACCAAATTTTCAGGCTTTTCTAAACTCGAAATTTTACTTCATGCGCCACGCGCGTAAAACGCTGATTTATTCCGAATTTCAAAAACATACACAAATTCCAATAAATAGTTCTAAGCAGTTATTTCATGATTTTGTGAAAATTATAAGTTTTTTACGAAGCTTCCAACAAACTGTCGATTTTCTCCAAGAAAAAAAGTAGCTACGAAAAAACTTGAAGATAGAAAAATTATCGTAAATTTTATATATTCACCAAATAAACCAAATAAACCAATTGTTATACAAACAAAGTGATAAACAGTGTTTTATTTATGTTCAACAATGTATAACGAAGTAGAAGCCTCTATAATCAGTAAATTTTATTATCTAAAACTTTCATTCCAACAACTTTTCTGCATTCCCATTAGTTATTGAGTCATTCGCGACTTTTGCGAAATACAAAAAAGCGAGCGCGCTCGCGTAAATTCTCGGCATTTTTCAACTTTGACAAAAAACGTTATAACTCAAAAACTATTCGAGCTACAGAAAAGTATAATACACGCATTTAGGCTATTGTGGCGAGATCTACAAGATGGGCGTATTTGATTTTATACAGGGTGATCCATAAGGTATCTAAAAGAAAAAGTCGATTGTTTTTTTTTTCTAAATCAAGAAGGCGAGTGTTTATCAAATGTTATCGATATTATATACAAGACTCTTTTCCACTCCCAGACTAAGCATGAAGTAAAATTTCGAGTTTAGAAAAGCCCCGTGAAAATTTGTCGAGGGTCGCGCAGCGACCCGAGACAAATTTTCGGGCTTTTCTAAACTCGAAATTTTACTTCATGCGCCACGCGTACAAAACACTGATTTGAAGTGAAGTTCAAAAACACACAAATACATCTTTAATCGGAGTAACAGGAAATCAGTTATTTAGTCTGTTATCAACGATGTTCAGTGTTAATAATAAATAAATAGGTTTTGAATATTTTTGTTAAAACAACTGGTAACTACATTTATATATTAATGGTTGCAAAAAAATAATAAAATCAAATTTATTCTTAAAGGATTTGTATTCGTGATTCGAAAAAACAGGATTCGAATCTTTGATTCGAATCATATTTATCTCTTACGAATCCTTTATTCGAGTATTCGTGATTCGAATCATATTAGGTGATTCGGATTCGTGATTCGAATACTTTTTACGAGGATTCGTCCCAGCTCTGTTGAAGCGTGCCATATGCAAGAGGTCGTAAGTGCCAATTTTTAAATATAGTGGAATTTTTCAAATTAGGCACTCCCATGCGCTGAACGAGCGCCTTTCGTGTATTTCCGCTGCTCAAAAAATTAGAAAGTGGAACCTGACTACGTTGGGCGCGCATTTATTTGATAGAAAGGAACTCGCGCGCACATGCCAGGTGATACATACGTCGAGGACCCTTCGGGATTTCAATGGTGTTATTTCTGCGAGAGCCAGCGCCGAATGGTACATTTACGGCCCAACGTTTTCTGGATTGTCTTGCCTACGTTTGGGAAATGCTATCCTACCGCGCAAGTACCTATTTTGGGTAATACATCTATAATGAGTTTTATATACGGAATTTGTCTAAATATCATGCTTTACTTGTACAATAAATACCGGTGAGATAATGCTACTACAAGTGGCAATAAGGATTCAATTATCAACACGTCATACGTGCCATGGTACTTTCATTCACGTTTTATGTATCTCCTGTAAAATATGTCAATTGGTACTTACGACCTTTTGCATATGGCACGCTTCATTCAATTCATGATTTATTTATAATTTTCCAAACAAGATTACTTTAAAATATTACGATATTTTAACTAAACCTTAACTTAAGGTAAGGAGTCAGTTCTAATTCTATCTAAGAATTGTCCCACACCAATAATTCTTTGTCATCTACAAATTGTCCAACATCTTAAAAGGTATAAGTGCGTTCTTAATTATCTAGAAATTGTCCAATACTTGCATAGATTTGAGGTTTTTTGGCGCCCAACGTGGGACCATGCTAACGCTGGGCCCTTGTTGGGCGCCATAAATTGCGAAAGAAAAGTTGAAAACTTTACACTAAATTAGTATTACGTACAGTCGACGAAACCCAAATGTGAACTCTCTTTGGTTGTCATGGTATTTGTTACTGAAATTCATTCCTGTAATTCTGGCTTTGGCCAGTGGTATTACAAGGAGAGGGGAGAATATTGAGAGCAGAAATATATTATTTTTAATATTGCCGTTTTTTTCGAATCGGTCTTATCTACATTAAATGTGCAATAAAACAAAATAAAAGAATATAAAACTACAAAAACCATTTATTACAAGAGAAAGTCAAAGACTACATCAAAATTGTAATGGTCTTATTAATATTTTATTAAGTATAAATGAAATTGCCAATTCTTGGTTGCAGAATACTTCAAACATTAAAAGTGCGATTCTTTTCGCAATCTCTTACAAAGACTATATCAAACACTCATTGAAACAACTACTTCCCGGGCTAAAACCCCGACGGACATTGAATTATACAAGTGTTTGCTGTTACATACAGTAACCTACTGCAAATGTAACAATTTGGGTCAAATTATTCAGGCCATCTATAGACGCGTTTCGAGATTTATCTCTCATTAGTATAGCTTTGCCATTCCCTCTAAACAATTTGACACCTTAGACTGGCGGTCACGTTACCGTTCAAACATAAGTATAAATGAAATTGCCAATTCTTGGTTGCAGAATACTTCAAACATTAAAAGTGCGATTCTTTTCGCAATCTACAACAAGTTAGTCTTACAAAGACTATATCAAACACTCATTGAAACAACTACTTCCCGGGCTAATACCCCGACGGACATTGAATTATACAACAAGTGTTTGCTGTTACATACAGTAACCTACTGCAAATGTAACAATTTGGGTCAAATTATTCAGGCCATCTATAGACGCGTTTCGAGATTTATCTGTCATCAGTATAGCTTTGCCATTCCCTCTAAACAATTTGACACCTTAGACTGGCGGTCACGTTACCGTTGGCCTGAATAATTTGACCCAAATTGTTACATTTGCAGTAGGTTACTGTATATAACAGCAAACACTTGTTATATAATTCAATGTCCGTCGGGGTATTAGCCCGGGAAGTAGTTGTTTCAATTAGTGTTTGATATAGTCTTTGTAAGACTAACTTGTTGTAGATTGCGAAAGGAATCGCACTTTTAATGTTTTAATATTTTATTGCAGAGCCATTGAAATTAGAATTAAAGAACATATGAATTCATTGCGTTTAAAAAACAACAGGTCCACCTTTGCAACACATTTATTCGAAAACAACCATGCCTACACTGAAAACAGGATGCTTTCAGTAATCCATTTGTCGGATAAAGGCCGAAGAATGGATTTACTGGAAACGCTGGAAATTCACAAATTAAAAGCTAATCCAGAAATTCCCCTCATTAATGATCAGACCGACATAATGTATACCCCTCTCTTTGATGCTGTAATATAAAAGCAATGTACACATAATGTTAGGCACTTAGTTTGATAATGACTAGCTTGTAGTCGAAACTATAGTCACTGAGAAGTAAAAATAAAAGTGGTAAAACTGAGTTAAGTGTTTTAATTAAATTGTTATGAAGATGTACCACAAAGTGAACGCCAACCAAATTAAAAATTTTTTAAATCTTCTTGGCATGGACAAAATTAAATGTCGCATGTCGTAGGAATTTACGAGCTCTTCCCAAGCATTTTTAATAACTTTCCAGAGTTGATCGCGGTTTTCCTGCCTGAACTTCCTTTGATGTATCTTTTGACTAAGAAACCCCATACATTTTCAATGGAGTCAAGTCAGGATTTCTAGCTGGCCAAGGCAAAACATTTATGTTGTTGTTGTTGGCCCACTCTCTTACTATTCGAGCAGTATGAACTGGAGAATTATCCTTTAATAAATATCAATTATTGTAAACATTTAACGTGTATACCATACTGATTTATTACATGCTGTAAGATAAAATTGTCAACAAAAACGTTTCTTACTGATGGTAACATCACGTTGTCTAAGATGTTTTTGTAATGCTCGGCTGATAATCGCCCATCAATTTGCCAGCTGATTCCAGGACCCTTAACAGTTACCCAAGCCCAAACATTGCCGGAAAAGTGCCCACTATTAGTAGTACTCAGCGTATAATTTTCCTCGAATCTTGAGTTTTTATGACGATAAACTCGTAGTCTTCCACTGTTACGAGATTAGAACGTCTTTCCATCGGAGAATACCACTGTGTTCCAAAATTCTTCCCCGTGAATTAAATATTCATTTGCAAACTAGACTCTCCCGTGCTTATTTCCTGCAGTTAAAAAAACTTTGCGAGCAGAAGAGCAGTTTTTTAAGCAAGCTTGTTTTAAACATATTTAAGCTGTTCTGAGAGATCCTGGGAATAATGTTTATCCTCGTGCTTTCACAGCCGTTCCAAAAGAATTTTGACGGATATATTCTACGAGAGCGTTGTCTTCGTTTTTATTAGAGACCTTCCCTACACCTTGTCTGGCAGGTCTTCTCAATCTATGGTGTTCTTGCCAGCGTTTCTTAATGTAAAATATGCAACTTTTACTTGCATTTAATTAAGCAGCCACTTCACTTAAAGACCAATTTTCTTCCAATTTTGCTTTGGCCCTCGACTTTTGAGCTTCAGTTAAATGCTGAGGCATTTTTGAAAAATTATTTGACAATAATTTTTGAGAGCTGTCAAATTTAATTGCGACGAACGACTATGATGCAAAGTGTAAATTACACCATTAAATTTTGGCGTTCAGATTTGGGTTTCGCCGACTGTACGCGTGGCGCATGAAGCAAAATTTCAAGTTTGGAAAAGATTGAGTTTGGACGCTACGGATCTAAATCCAAATGCTCAGGCTTTTCTAAACTCAAAATTTTACTTCATGCCTAATCTGGGAGTGGAGAACATTCGTTTAAAAATACTTAAAACGCTTGCATTTTGGGTTTCTTGCGCCCAATGTGGGGCCAGGCTATCGCCGTGGCCCCTAGTTGGGCGCAATAAATAGCAAGCAGCTAAATTTAAAACTTCCCACTGAATCAGCGTTTCGTACGCGTGGCGCATGAAGTAAAATTTCGAGTTTAGAAAAGCCTGAGTTTGGATTTGGACGCTACGCGTCCAAATCCAAACGCTCAGGCTTTTCTAAACTCGAAATTTTACTTCATGCTTTCTCTAGGAGTGGAAAACACTCGTTTAAAGCTTTAAAATCAACGCTTATTAATTTAATTTGTTTTTAAACTTATTGATTAATGACTAAATACGCTTTAATTAGATTCGTCAATTTTTTTATATACTTATTAAGAATTGTAAATTACCCGTGATTCAATAAATAAGTGAATCTAAACCGGTTTACCGATAATTCACCGGAAAATCATGATATCGTTGTTTCAGGGGTAAAATTCATTAAATACGTTACGTGGATAATTAATAGAATTTAAAGATTTACCTTTACCAAGTGTTTTCCACTCCCAGACTAAGCATGAAGTAAAATTTCGAGTTTAGAAAAGCCCCGTGAAAATTTGTCGAGGGTCGCGCAGCGACCCGAGACAAATTTTCTGGGCTTTTCTAAACTCGAAATTTTACTTCATGCGCCACGCGCATAAAACGCTGATCATATTGTGAAGTTGGAAATATACTGGTTATGTTTTATACATTTTAACCAAATCTCGCGCTATCAAAATTCGAGCAATTTACAATAAATTTTAAGGAATACTTATAGGAAAAAAATTTGTATAGACTGTTTTTTTATTTGTTTTTATTATCTATAACCTGTCGATCGCCAAAGAACTTGGTATGCAAAAGTAGCTCGCGTATGACAGAAGGTTGAACACCCCTGCTATATAACATATTTCTCTATGTATGCGGAATGTTTCCTGCAGGTTTGGCCATATCTTTTCGTTCACCCTGTATACATATATACCAGTTCAAAATGTTACTTCATGCTTAATCTGGGAGTGAAAAACACTAGTTTAAAAATACTAGAAACGCTTGGATTTGAGGTTTTTTGGCGCCCAACGTGGGGCCAGGCTAACGCTGTGGCCCTTAGTTGGGCGCCTTAGATCGCGAGCGTCCAAATTTAACGTTTGGTCGCCATAAATTGCGAGAGCAAAAGTTGAAAACGTTCCACTGAATCAGCGTTTTGTACGCGCGGCGCATGAAGTAAAATTTCGAGTTTAGAAAAGCCTAAGTTTGGATTTGGACGCGCAGCGTCCAAATCCAAACGCTCAGGCTTTTTTAAACTCGAAATTTTACTTTATGTTTTGTCTAGGAGTGGAAAACACTGTTTAAGGCCGGTCGTCCACTGGAAGCGACAACACGCGGCTACGCGCTCACGCGCTACGAGCGGCAACGGGCGGCTGCAAGAGTAGCGGCTACACGCGAGAATCCGCATGTCCGCGCACGCTTGCAGTGGACGAGATTCATTGGATTTACACACGTCGGGATCTGTCGCGCGTATACGCATGTTGCCGCTAGGATCGCGTGAGCGCGTAGCCGCGTGTTGTCGCTTCCAGTGGACGACCGGCCTAAAGCTTTAACATGAACGCTAATTCTTTTTTTTAACTTATTAATTTATGATTAAATACGCTTTGTTTGCATTCACTGAGCAGGTTACATCGCCATTTATATTAGAGCTCGTCTAATCGCGCATTAAAACGTCGCGTAAAAGAGACGAATCATAAAGGCCAGGCGCAAATGTGACTGACTTTATTGAAGTGAGGGGGGGGGGGGCAATTGGATAGGATATTTGGCCCCAGGCGCTGTTTTCCTTACTGCGGCGCTGCATAAATGTAGTTGTATTTTAACTGGACTTTCGATAATAAGCATTATTATTACAAGTATGAAGAATATTGAGGATTATTTGACAACATTAATATTTATCATATTTACACAAAAATGTCTCACTATTTATGTTTTCGTTGTGAAATACAACAGCACACACTCAACTATATTTTTTACGACGCCCCAGGATAAAACATGCCTGCCTTCCATTTCCGTTATCAGTCATCGCGAAGTCGACTTGTCCTCGGTGTTGGTCTTGGTCCTAAGAAAACAACGCAGGGCGACGAAGGGCTGGCTCTCGTTTTTCCCGTAATGCTGGGGGCAAACAGGCTCAAAGGATAAACACTTAGTTGATTAAGAGGGCGCGCTTTTTTTTTCTTCTTATTCGCCCCCGTTATTAAAATGGCGCAAGGAGGGGGAGGAAAAGGGCGCAGATTTAGATTCAAATTGCGATACGGAGCGTTTAAGCTAAGTACGTTCGTTCCAGGGGGGAAAGGGCGAGGCGATTTATTCCGGAAGGTGAATGATTGCGACGGTTTTTTGCGCTTGGAAATTGGATTTTTTTAATAAACGGATTTGAGTTGTTATTTTATTCAAGTTTGATTGTAAATTAAACCCGGGGGTTTACCGATAATTTACCGGGATGAAGTAAACTTGAACTTGAATAACATTTTCTATTAACTATCCACGTAATGTATTTAATGAAGTTTACCCCTGAAACAACGATATCATAATCATGATATCGTTGTTTCAGGGGTAAACTTCATTAAATACATTACGTGGATAGTTAATAGAAAATTTTATTCAAGTTTGATTGTAAATTAAACCCGGGGGTTGGCGCATCCGGTTACGGAACCGCACCGACGTATGCGAAAGTCAAGCATCGGTGCCCAAGGTTGTGTTTGGATGGGTGACCGGTACCATTCGTCATTGGGATACAATTAACACATTGATCGCCGCGCGGCATTCACTTGTGCCGCAGTTAGATTTGCGTTTAGGGCCCGCGGCATGTACGTTGTGCCGCATCCAGAAACAACTTATAAAAATCGTGGCATGCTGTCCGTACTACGGAACTAACGAGTGTTTATAAACTGTCGGCATCTCGGTTGCTTTGAAAAAAAAATTACATATCTTAGACTATGCCATACGAAACGGTAAATCTTGGAAACGTCAAAGACATTTATTTATACAGAGAGTTTTATAATATATATTTAACACCGAACATGTTCATAACGAGAATTTTTCTTTTAAGTTTACATTTGTACATTTGCCGACGCTCGGTTTATTAAATGAATTAAATTTGAAGCTTTAAACGAGTGTTTCCACTCCCAGGCTAAGCATGAAGTAAAATTTCGAGTTTAGAAAAGCCTGAAAATTTGGTTTGGTCGCGTAGCACGAAGCGCGGAGCGGCCAAACCAAATTTTCAGGCTTTTCTAAACTCGAAATTTTACTTCATGCGCCACTGGTACAAAACACTGATGCAATGTAAAGTTTAGCGGTGTGTTTTAAACTTCGTAATATGTTAGTGTATTGTACCGGTGGCGCATGAAGTAAAATTTCGAGTTTAGAAAAGCCTGAAAATTTGGTTTGGCCGCTCCGCGCTTCGCGCTACGCGACCAAACCAAATTTTCAGGCTTTTCTAAACCCGAAATTTTACTTCATGCTTAGTCTAGGAGTGGAAAACACTCATTTCAAGTTTCAAATTAAACTCATTTAAAAAAATAGTGATGTGTCTATCATAGTACTTTCCCCCGTAAATTGCGTATTAAATCACTTTTAAAATATTTGTAGCATTATTATTTTCAAAATGTCTTCAACTTTTTGATAACTACAACTTTTATTTGAAACATTTTTCAATTGGATCAACACATACTGACACAAACCAATGACTAGATAAAAAACACTATTTATTGAATATCTCAAAAACTAAGAGTGCTATGACAAAAAGTGAAGATACAAAAAATCTTTAATACTCTATTACCTACAACTTTTATTTGAAACATTTTCCAATTGTATCAACACACACACTGACATAAATCAATGACTAGATAAAAAACACTATTTATTAAATATCTCAAAAACTAAGAGTGCTATGACAAAAAGTGAGTCCACAAAAAATCTTAAGTTTTTCATTTCCTACAACTTTTATTTGAAACATTTTTCAATTGTATCGACACATACACTGTCACACCAATAACTAGATAAAACACACAACTTTTGAAATATCTCAAAAACTAAGAGAGCTATGACAAAAAGTAAATGAACAATACATCTTCATTGTGTTATTATCTACAACTTTTATTTGAAAGAATTTTTTGTTTGATGAACATTTATTGAAAAAATCTGAAAATACTGAAAAATGCTAAGAGTAAAGTACCACTTCCGGTTTTCCGATTTTCACCAAAAGCTTTTCAGTTCTTCCGATTGTAACAAAAAGCTTAAGTTTAAAGTTTCATCTCGATATCTTTAGCGGTTTTTGCGGTACAGCGCACACAGACAGACAGACATTTTTAAAAAATGGTCTTATTCGACTCAGGGGACCTCTATCCGTTTTCCGCTAAAATTTTTGATTCGAAAATTTTCACGAAAACAATACTTTTCCTTTGTATTACATACGGGGGAAAAAATCGTGGCATGCTGTCCGTGCTACGGAACTAACGAGTGTTTATAAACTGACGGCATCTCGGTTGCTTTGAAAAAAATTACATATCTTTGACTATGCCATACGAAACGGTAAATCTTGGAAACGTCAAAGACATGTATTTATACAGAGAGTTTTATGTAACACCGAACATGTTCATAACGAGAATTTTCTTTTAAGTATACATTTGTACATTTGCCGACGCTCGGTTTATTAAATGAATTAAATTTGAAGCTTTAAACGAGTGTTTTCCAATCCCAGACTAAGCATGAAGTAAAATTTCGAGTTTAGAAAAGCCTGAAAATTTAGTTTGGTCGCGTAGCGCGAAGCGCGGAGCGGCCAAACCAAATTTTCAGGCTTTTCTAAACTCGAAATTTTACTTCAAGCGCCACCGGTACAAAACACTGATGCAATGTAAAGTTTAGCGGTGTGTTTTAAACTTCGTAATATGTTAGTGTATTGTACCGGTGGCGCATGAAGTAAAATTTCGAGTTTAGAAAAGCCTGAAAATTTGGTTTGGCCGCTCCGCGCTTCGCGCTACGCGACCAAACCAAATTTTCAGGCTTCTCTAAACTCGAAATTTTACTTCATGCTTAGTCTGGGAGTGGAAAACACTCATTTCAAGTTTCAAATTAAACTCATTTAAAAAAAACAACGGTTGTCTAAAGATTTACGGCATATACGCTGTAATTGGGACATGTATACTTGAACGAAAAACTCCCTGTATGTACAAGTTGAAGCATTAAGCATTAATTCCGATTGATTGGCTACAATGTATAATGGTCATTTAGGCAACCCAATTTACTCTTTTAAGTATACATTTGTACATTTGCCGACGCTCGGTTTATTAAATGAATTAAATTTGAAGCTTTAAACGAGTGTTTTCCACTCCCAGGCTAAGCATGAAGTAAAATTTCGAGTTTAGAAAAGCCTGAAAATTTGGTTTGGTCGCGTAGCGCGAAGCGCGGAGCGGCCAAACCAAATTTTCAGGCTTTTCTAAACTCGAAATTTTACTTCATGCGCCACCGGTACAAAATACTGATGGAATGTAAAGTTTAGCGGGGTGTTTTAAACTTCGTAATATGTTAGTGTATTGTACCGGTGGCGCATGAAGTAAAATTTCGAGTTTAGAAAAGCCTGAAAATTTGGTTTGGCCGCTCCGCGCTTCGCGCTACGCGTCCAAACCAAATTTTCAGGCTTTTCTAAACTCGAAATTTTACTTCATGCTTAGTCTGGGAGTGGAAAACACTCATTTCAAGTTTCAAATTAAACTCATTTAAAAAAACAACGGTTATCTAAAGATTTTCGGCATATACGCTGTAATTGGGACATGTATACTTGAAAGAAAAACTCCCTGTATGTACAATAGACTGTGCCAAAAATAATCGACATTTTTTTATTACGCTCTTCCTCTAGTATATGATTCCCCGTTCAAAATCCGGCGGGTTCCCAAAATCTGAAGCCAATCGGTTGATATTTAGAGGTGCATCAAGTCTTAAACGTGTTTTTAAAAATTTTTCCTCGATTTTCGAGAGGTTTTAGCTTACTGTTCCAAAATAACGGGATGTTTGACGACTGAGACACATTATTACATTCCAATACAAAGTATTCAATGCGTTTCAGTCGCCAGATCTACTTTCGGAAAGATATATTGGCCAAAAAACCCATCTTTTAAGGCCTAAAAACCGTGACTTCAACTTTCAAGTTCAATAACTTCATATTTTTAGGTCCGCGATGCGTCAATTGTTGTTTGAACATAGTCTAGTATCACATAGCATTACTTGAATTCAAAATTCCAGAGAAAATCGGCCATCAGTTGAAATAATCTTCACTCGAGGGAAAACACGCACTACTTGAAAATGGACCAAAATGGCAAAAATTCAGATAGCCATAACTCAGCTGTGTTTAGTCAAAATTGTATGAATCTTTGAGTTCTAAATAGGTTGGGATCTTCCCTTTAAATATCATGCATATCACTGTGATACGAAATCCATTTCACCATTTCCCACTCCGATAAGAAAAACATTTTTTCATGATTTTCACTGCCTACTAGCTGTTTAACTTTAACAGCTAGTAGGCAGGGCCGCAAAAATCGTTCTCTTAATCAAACAACACAGCAATAAATTTCAGTAATTATTCAGTTCCCTAAAATTTCCAGTTTCTACGATGATTTGGAGCGAAGTTACTAATTTTTCCAAAAAAGCTGCGTGTAGCTTTTTTTGGCTACAATTTAACCAATTTTGCACTTTAATTGGTGATTTTATATTAAATTACTCGACAAATACTAAAATTAATAGTATATGTTAAGTACAGAGTTTGTTTGAGTAGTTAAAATCAAACACTTTTAATAGTAACTTGAATCACATATGAACGCTTTTTCGGAAATGCTTGGTATTGTTCGCTATGTGTCATATGTTGTTTGAAAGTAGTCTAAGAAATATTAACGTAGTCTGGCATTTCAGATTATTTTGTGTATTTGTTGCTTTAGCCGCTATACGGAAACTTGCGAACCACCTCTGGTACCTTGCAGACGAAGCGATAGGTTTATCTTTGTTTGACAACAGTATTCCCGCGGACATAAAATGTAAAATGGTTTTGTCATTAGACAGTTGTAACGAGTCCGACGAGCCGGTTAAAAGGTTATTATTAAATCCAAACTCTGACACCGAATTAGAGATGTGGAGAACGCGTTCTATCGTTGAACTATTCTCTCAACATACACGTAAGTTGTTGGAAAGATTTGATGTGAACTGCGAGTTCTTAACTGAAGATCCATCTGCGTGGGAATCCAACGAGTCTTACATAGAGGCAAAACATAAACTTTCATTTTTACGCGTTACGAACGATACCGCGGAAAGGGGTATAGCTTTAATAACAAAATATAATTCCGAATTGACAACGAGCGAAGAACAAAGGCAGTACCTTTTGAAAGCTGTCGCGGAGCACAGGCGGCGAATGCCAAGCGTTACAAAAAAAGCGTTCCTGTAATATACTTGTAAATACTCGAATAAAGTCTGTGTTCAATACATTTTATTGATTTGATTATTTGTCGATTATTGTTATTAAAAATCAACAATTATGGTGCAAAATTGGTAAAATTGTGGCCAAAAAAGAGCAAGATGCAGCTTTTTTTGAAAAAATTCATAACTTTGCACCAAATCATCTTAGAAACTGGACATTTTAGGGAACTGAAAGGAAAATGACTGAAACTTATTACTCTGTTGTTTGATTGAAACCACGATTTTGTTGGCACTACCTACTAGCTGTTTTTTGTAAGTTAAAATCATGAAAAAGTTTTTTCTTATCGGAGTGGGAGGTGGTGGAATGGATTTCGCTATATGCATTCCATTAAACGGAAGATCCCAACCTATTTAGAACTCAAAGATTCATACAATTTCGACTAAACACAGCTGAGTTATTGCAATCTGAATTTTTGTCATTTTGGTCCATTTTCAAGTAGTGCGTGTTTTCCCTCGAGTGAAGATTATTTCAACTGATGGCCGATTTTCTCTGGAATTTTGAATTCAAATAATGCTATGTGATACTAGACTATGTTCAAACAACAATTGACGCATCGCGGACCTAAAAATATGAAGTTATTGAACTTGAAAGTTGAAGTCACGGTTTTTAGGCCTTAAAAAAATGGGTTTTTTGGCCAATATATCTTTCCGAAAGTAGATCTGGCGACTGAAACGCATTGAATACTTTGTATTGGAATGTAATAATGTTTCTTGATAATGTTATCAATGTAATAATGTGTCTCAGGCGTCAAACATCCCGTTATTTTGGAACAGTAAGCTAAAACCTCTCGAAAATCGAGGAAAAATTTTTCAAAACACGTTTTAGACTTGATGCACCTCTAAATATCAACCGATTGACTTCAGATTTTGTGAAACGCATTGAATACTTTGTATTGGAATGTAATAATGTGTCTCAGGCGTCAAACATCCCGTTATTTTGGAACAGTAAGCTAAAACCTCTCGAAAATCGAGGAAAAAATTTTAAAAACACGTTTTAGACTTGATGCACCTCTAAATATCAACCGATTGACTTCAGATTTTGGGAACCCGCCGGATTTTGAACGGGGAATCATATACTAGAGGAAGAGCGAAATCAAAAAATTTCGATATTTTTTGGCACAGTCTAATGTACAAGTTGAAGCATTAATTCCGATTGATTGGCTACAATGTATAATGGTCATTTAGGCAACCCAATTTACACAAAACTTAAAAATGAAAGGTGTTTCATTGTATTGGATGAAAATGTTCGGTATTACATAAAACTCTCTGTATGTCATTGAGTAGTGTCACGCTGCTGAATTTAATTACGACGTATGTTTCTGAAGTCAGAACCTACTGGGATGCCGACAGTTTATAGACACTCGTCAGTATGGGCTGAACGTTTAAAAACGTTTAAGTCATTTCAAATTGTTGTTTTATTATTCTGTTGTAATTAATATTTGTGTAACTGGAACAAAAACTTATGCAGCGGCCTGGGGCAATAATTTTATTTTTATAAAGATTGCGATCAACGTGTTAATGACGCTTTAGAGTAAAGGGGGCGATTCTCTGAAATAACACACGCACAAACACAACGTACACGGCTGAAGGACCTCGCGGTCGATGGCCGGTTAGGAAAATCCTAACAAACATTACTACTACTAAGCTCTGGTTGAAAGACCTAGGATTCTCAATGTTTTTTTTTTCCACATGAGGTGGTATCGCTTAGCGTCCCTGCACTCAATGTGCAGTGTGTAAAATTACCGGTAATTTAAGATTCCTTAATATTCTCAGTAATATTACTGGGAAAAATAGAGCACGTAATTTTAATAACTGAATAGTTGATTAGTTGAACTACGTAAATGTTTGTCCAGCAAGTAAAATAGAGGACTTAATTTTAATAATTTTCAACTGAATACCAACACTAAATCAACTTTGATTAGAGTTGATCACTAAAATATTTGTCCAACAAGTTATCACATACACATAGTTAACTACTGCGCACTCACACACACACTCACGCTGACTTTGGTGTATTTGATGGTGTGAATTGGGTTGAATATTTGCGTTTCTGATTCCTAGTCCAGATTACGTGATTGTGTGTTTGTGTTTGTAATTGTAGGTCTCTTTATATCCACACCAATTACGACGAGATTATCCGCCGAGGAAGACTACGCTGACGACCCCTACTGGCTAATGGAGGAACAATGAGGAGGATAGATTAGATGATACGGTTTTTCTGGTGTTTTGTATAAATGTAGATAATAAATGATGATTTGTTGTTTTATTGTTTTTTCACTGGTTTTGCCCGTAACTGGTACAGTGGGGTCTGAGAGACACTAACAAGAATGTAAATATCTTTTATATCCAACTTACTTAAAATATTGGATTGACCTTATACCTACTTTCAAGTGTGTCTATTGTTAGTATGCAGGTGACTTTTTAGTGCACTGTTTGTTTAGTAGCCGCAGTTATTACGCATCAAAGTGTGTGAAATTTCTGACAGTCCACTGCCCAGATCATCCACTGTGTACCGATTACGTTTTAAATAAAGAAGGGATAATTTTTTATCCAGGTATCAATAAATCCACGTATCAATAAATAAAAAAATAATAAATAAACTATGTTTTTTTTTAATATGACCAAACTTAGGGTGTATTTACTGCGTAAAGTTGCAGTCCTGCTTTAACAGTAGGCTATTTTAAACATTAAATTTTGAATTATATTAAAACACTTAACTTTGTTTTACCACTTTAATTAACTTTTTACAGTGACTATAGTTTCGACTACAAGCTAGTCATTATCAAACTGAGTACCTAAAATACATTGTACATTGTTTTTATATTACAGCATCAAATTTTAGGTACTCAGTTTGATAATGACTAGCTTGTAGTCGAAACTATAGTCACTGTAAAAAGTTAATTAAAGTGGTAAAACAAAGTTAAGTGTTTTAATATTATTTTATAAAGATGTACCACAAAGTGAACGCCAACCAAATCAAAGATTTGATTAAATTTTGAGATGTTGGTAAATGATTATCAATGTGACAAATGAATCATAATTTGTCAAATAAATTGTCACGATGTAGAGATTTTCAAAAGGAGAATGCTACAACTTACAACTTTACAACACATACAGAGATTTTTTCTTTTAAGTATACTTCCACATATTCCATATAAACATTTGTAAACTTAATGGACATGTGATTTTAGAAATAAGCAGTATATTTTGAACGTCACTTTAAATCAGTGTTTTAGACGCGTGGCGCATGAAGTAAAATTTCGAGTTTAGAAAAGCCTGATTTGGCTTGGTCGCTCCGCTGCGCTACGCGACCAAGCCAAATTTTCAGGCTTTTCTAAACTCGAAATTTTACTTCATGCTTACTCTGGGAGTGGAAAACACTCTTTAGAGTTTTTAAATTGGAAGTTTTTAATAAGATTACAAATGTCTGAAAATTTACATTGAAAAATCGTAATATGTATACCTAAAAGAAAAATTCCTAGTATTTAAAACTTTTTTAGAATTTGAACATATAAATGGGCAGATAATAAAGAAAACAGATATTCCTGTGCAAGGAATATTACCTGATCCTCCTATCCTACCTGATCCTCAGAGACACTTTACTAAATTGGTAGTAGATACAAATAATTTGAGGCGGTGATAAGTAAATACATTTATAATTGTAAACTTGCGCGTTTTGCGATTTGGCTTCAAAATTAAGGATACCAGTATATTGTAATAAATGGCTTTATTACAACTACTGACTAATAAATAATAACAAAAAATATAACAAAAGGAAAATTGAGTTTGTCAATAGGTTGCAGAATATTTATAAAATATAAAAACGAATTAAAATTAATATCGACTTTCTGCAAAAAGTTTGTCTCCAAATATTCATTGAAAGCTCGAGAAGTAGTTGTTTCAATGAATATTTGGAGACAAACTTTTTGCAGAAAGTCGATATTAATTTTAATTCGTTTTTATATTTTATAACAAAAGGACTTACAAAAATAACAGAAAAGTAATGAAAGTATAACGCGGAAACGACCGAAGGGCACGATGTTTACTGTTTGAAAGTTAAGACAAGACTCTCTGGGGATGGAGGTTTAAAGTGGTAGGTTTTAGAAAGAAGTGACGGGATTGGTTGGATATAGAAAAGAGAGTTTTAGTAGAAGAAAATAGATATAACATTTCAGACAAAAAAGAAAAGGATCGCTAGTTGTAGAGAGGGAGAATCAGGGGTTTTTCGGGTCTGGTGTTTTGGACCGGAAAGGAACGTTTACGACTTAATCCCTCGCGCACAGCTTAGTCGTTATTGCCCCCAATTGCGCACGATTTTGGCTCAGTGAAAGGAAATACAGAAAAATTTACACAATGGTTTATTACCCTTCGGTCGTTTCCCTAAATAAGCAAAAATATGCGTAGTCACGTTTGGGTGTACGTAAAGTTCGGAATTTAAAATATATACAATAACACAATAAATTCAATTGAGACGATTCAGGTAAAACCCGCTTAAACAATAATCGTAATCTTTGTGAGTTCATTGAATTGTCATATTAATGTCAGATTTCCCTTCACATAACCTACAAATTAAAAGCCGATTTACAACATAACATGCGATTGATTAATCTTGTCCTAACCTAAATGTATTAGATGACACAATTTGTACAAGAAAATAGTGTACTATTTTCTATCATAGTGTACTAAATAGAACATGTCCTATTTCCATTAAAAAAAAAAACTGTACAAGATTGGCAATTGATCATATTTTGTGTATTACACCATGATAAAATAATAATAAGAAAATAGTGTCGTCTAATACAAGCTTAAAACACACAACCTGCATCACACCACTAAATACTTGAAATGTCAAATTTGATTGGTCATATTAAAAAAAACAGATTATAAATATAAAATTCGAGTACAGGGCATTATTCTTTTGAGTATAAATATCCCGATAATTACAACGTTTCGTAAATTTGCAGGAATTTGTTGTATTTTGTCTTCAATTTGAGGCATTTAACGAGTGTTTTCCACTCCCAGACTAAGCATGAAGTAAAATTTCGAGTTTAGAAAAGCCTGAAAATTTGGATTGGCCGCGTAGCGAAGCGGAGCGGCCAATCCAAATTAGGCTTTTCTAAACTCGAAATTTTACTTCATGCGCCACGCGTATTAGACACTGATTTAAATAAAAGTTCAAAAAACACAAACACAACTATTATAGGCAACCCAATATACATTAGAGTTATTGGGTTGCCTATACTCACTGTTTAAAACGATTGGTTCAGCGCCGAATTTGACTCGCGTTTTATTCACGTCTGTATATTTGATTGCTAAAGCTGTATATTTCAACCTTAACAATATTTAAGTGTTTTATACGCATGGCGCATGAACTTTTATCCACAGTAAAACCTTAACAATTAGCTCAAAGAAAAACAATTCAGTTTAAACTTAATAAAGCAATATTTAATACAAAGAAATAAACACTAATATTATAAAAATATGTACACTTTTATCCTTAATCTAACTAAATGAAAGGAAATAATATTTCAAAAATAAAACATTGGTTGGTATTAACATAATACGTGAAACTTGAGGTAAAAAAAAAAACCGTTATTACAACAAAGGTACAGTATTTAGTTTCCGTTTAGTTGCCGGATTCAGTAACTTAAAAATAACAGGAGTGTTCATCTTTATATCCCAATTAATCGAATACATAAAAATCGTCTTCTGAACTTCTGGATCCATGATGTAATTAACGTCTTGAAAAATTGGAAGTAGAATTTCCCTAAAAAAAAAGTATAACAACAAAATCAATTTGCTGTCATTAAATCCTTTTATTAAATTTGAAGTAAAGGCACTTGGTTTGTTTTATTTATATATTTATTTCTCAACTAGGTTCGACTTATCATCATTCTTAAGGAATAATGTAAATAATCTAAAAATACAAGGTAAGTAAATGATAACAACCGATTTGGGACCAGTAAGTGCTCCCGGAAGTAAACATACTGTTTCCATCTCCGTTTCCGTCAGGTCTGATAAACAGGTCTGATTAACAGGTAAACAGCTAATAGATATAGGTCTGGTAAACATGTCTTATAAGCAGGTAAACAGTGATAATCAGGCCTGTACAAGGCCGTAGCCAGGGGGGGCGGGGGGGATATGGCAGTTTAACCCCCCCGAAATTTTCAAAATGTTAATTTTTTCCATGTAAAAAAAAAAATACCATTATTGGCATAATAATACATTACACCTACACTAATCGCTACCCCCTCTCTTCCTCCTGCTTTCCCTCTCTTTCCCCAACTTCTCCAGCCTCCCCATCCTCTCTCATTCATTCCGTCACTCCTCTATTCCCTTTTACTCCCATCCATTCCTTCTTCACCCCCTCGCACTCCTCCGCCAAATGACTCCACGTATCCCTCTCTCGCTCACACATTACACACTTCCCATACTCTTCCCCCATCCAAACCTTCCTTCCTCTCTCCCCTGACCCACACCTCGCCCTCGCAAGCACTACCCTTTCCTCCCTACTCCACCCCCCCCTCCACCAAATACCTCAGCATTCTCTCATGCACCTGCCACCTCCCGTACCTATCTTTGTATTCACTCCTCTCTATACACCCCTGTCTTTCCTGTGCTTCCACCTCCTTCTCTTTCACCCACGCATCCACCTAAACCCCATTCCCCAGCCATTCCATTACCTTCACCTCCGACAAACCCACCCTCTCATACATTCTCCTTCTCTCGCTCCTCCATCTACCCTCTCTCCCATTCAAGCACGTCACCCACACCGCCTTCACCAATCTCTTTTCCTCCAGATCCCACAACTTCATCTCATACCTAGTAATTCTCACCATATCCTCACACTCTATTCATTTTCCATGTAAAAGCGGCCTTTTAAGAGCAAAATAGTATATTATGCAACGATCATTTAATGGCAGCTATTAAGACACGAGTATGAGAATTACGACACGAGCGACGAAGGAGCGAGTGTCGTAATGAATACGAGTGTCTTAATAGCCATTAAATGAGAGTTGCATACACTATTTTTTCTACGACTACTTGCAATAGAAAAATAATAAGTTTTATTTTCAAAATTTATTAAATTTATATTCAACTTATAAATTATTTTTATACACTACATTATATGAAAAAAAAAAAATACAATATATGAGAACTTTGCAAACAAAAATGACAGGTTTTTAATCATTCTTTTTGATTTATACTAATATTTTAAATTGTACAGTTATTAAAATGAATCTGTGGCACTTTCGGTAGTTCTGAAACAATGTTGGTGGATGTTGTTATTGATGCTGATGGAGTAATGTTTATAAAATTGTTTGTTTGGCTGTGTTCTATCGAATTCAAAAGTTGATTGGCTACGTTGACTTTATTTTGGATTGACTCGTCAATATAGTTTTCAGCCACTGCGGTGGATTTCCACCCACCGTGGCATTTTAGCGAGGTGATATCACCACCAGCATCAACCAATATTGTGGCAGAACTGCGACGAAAGCAGTGTCCGGTGTATAAGTTGGGATCTGGAAGATTTAAGTACCTAGCAATTTCTTTGCCCATATTTCCAAACTTGTTTATTCCTACGTTTTGTACTGTACATTTTCCATTTGTATAATTTGTAAAAAAAGATGAGGTTATACAATGTTGTTGACGAAGATTCATGTAGTTCTTGCATATACTGTAATATTTTCCGGTAACTGAAAATTTTCGCGTTGTTTTTGTTTTAGTATCATTAATTGTGACTAAAATAGTTGTTCCAAAATCATTTACGTCTTTTAATTCCAACTTGTGCAGCTCATGCCTTCTACAAGCTCCCATAACACCAAAGATACATACTATCTATGAAAACAACAGTTTAAAATATAAATTTTAAACTAAAATTAACTTACCTTGGTCAATAAATATTTTACGTCTGGGGCTTCACCAATAAATTGCTTTATTTCATCAGTGGTAACGGTTTTAGATTTTTTGGGTACATATCCTTCAGATTTTCTTTTTAACAAGGCAAGCAATTTGAAATATTTGGATATGTCCACTTTGTGTTTAATGGATAAAGTTGATTTAATAATGGAATAATGAGTACATAAAATTGTGGATTTTAATTTCTTGCACAATTCATCGAAATAAACTAATAATACATTTTCAGAAAAGCTGCTAACCTTATTTTTATTCCTCCATTCCATAAACTGAGAGTAACATTTTTCATAAATTTTTGCCGATTTTACTAGTAGTAAATTATTTGAGGTTTTTGAGGCTTGTTCTACAATCTTCGGAGGAGTTAGATTTTCAATTTCACTATCACTATCGCTCATTTTTGTCGATGTTTATACAATTACGTACGTTGACAAATTGACAATTTTAAATTGTCATTCCATCATACCCAGCATGAGCTTGCTACGATGTGAATGAAAATATGAAAATCTGTATCGAAATGAAAATCTGTATCGAAATGAAAATCTGTATTGAAATGACCCTCATTTCGATACAAGTAGTAACTGTCTAATAAATCAATTTAAGTATAGGAGTAGAAAAACAATATTTTCACCATTAAATCCCCCCAGAAAATTTTATATCCTCCGAATTTTTTTTCTAGCTATGTCCTTGGACCTGTATACCTGTTAATCAAACCTGTTTACCAGTTCAACAGACCTGTTAATCAGGCCTGACAGAAACGGAAACCACAAACCGGAAACCCGATATTTACTTTCGGGAGCACTTTCTGGTCCCAAATCGGCTGTAATCATCTACCAACAGTGATTAATATTTACGTTTGGGTTTTAATTGTCAAAATTCGATTCCTAAATTTGAACCAGAAATTTCTTTTCACGCCCTAAAATAAAAACAACGTTTATCTTTCATTTAAAAATTACTTAGAAAGCAATTGAAAACATTGCATTTTTTCGTATAATAAAAATGACTTAAAAAGTAATTCAATACTGCATTTTTCCTCTCATTAAAAATGAGATAAAAAGAAACGTTGTATTATTCTCTGTTTATTTTTTCCTTATAACGTATTTGATGGTTGAAACAAACAAAAAATACTATTATTTAAACTGCATAATTAATTTAATAATTAAATATACATAAAAAGCTCATTTTTGTATTATCTAAAACTTTTTAACTTAATCATAATTAAAAACAAAAAAATAATAAGAGTAAACTAGGACTTCCGGTTTCCGCACTAACAGCTTTTTCCATCCTAGGATTGTAATAAAAAGCTTAAAGCTTAAAAATAATAAGAGTAAACTATGACTTCCGCTTTTCGCATTTTCACTAAGAGCTTTTTCCATCCTAGGATTGTAATAAAAAGCTTAAAGCTTAAAAATAATAAGAGTTAAACTACGACTTCCGGTTTCTGCATTTTCACTAAAAGCTTTTTCCATTCTAGGATTGTAATAAAAAGCTTAGCGTCATTTTAACATCTCGATTGGTTTAGGCTGTACAATGGTGAGGGGCAGACCTTTTTCAAAAATGGTCTTATACAACTCAAAATGGATATATCCACTAAAATTGGGTAAACTCCTTCTCAAAAGGTCATGGCAAGTATTGCACATGTGGAATTTTCTTTCTGAATATGCCTCGTATAAGTGAAACAAACCAAATGCCTTTAATTCAAATTCAGTTATATATAAAATGTTTTAAGTGATCAATGAGAACAAGATTATTAAATTTATATTAAATACTGTTATTTTAATTAATATTTGTTAAATGTTATGAGTAACTAATTAAAAGCCATTGGATTTTGCTTTGTACAACTCACCTAGCTTTTGCAAAATCGTTATTCTGCAAATGACATTCAGCCAGCGTGCAAATATAATTCATATTGTCCGAATATTTTTTCCTTAAAGGCTCCAAACTAAATAGGGCCTCTTTGTAATTACCGTGAGTCGCCTCCAAAATCGCCGAAATTATACTGAATTTAAAATACAAATCTAAGAAGAAAACGATTTTGTTAATAAATGGAAATTTTCCACGCGTTATTAAATTCCTTAATTCACCTTCACTTTCCCTTCTTAATATTTTCAGACATCGACTTCGGACGGAGTGCGCTTTGCCCGCTAATTTCTTCAAGTGGTAAATCCAGATGACGTGTAAACCGACCATGAATGAATATTTGTATTGGGTCAAATATCGTTCCATTAAGGCTTTGATGAAATCTGTGCTGTAGTGTTTTCCTGTTACGTCGAAGGGAATTGGCATTTTTACGAGGGTTTGTAGTGTCTGTTAAAACAGTAACAAGTAGAAACATTATTAAATCTATCATAAAACACCAGATTTGTTCTTTTTTGTCTTGGATTCATTTTTCATTAAACAACAATTATCGTTTCAGTGAACGATGACGGGCGTTTGGCGTGGGTAACTGTCCCGTCTTGTTAAAACTAAGGCCCAGTTGCACCAAAAACGTTGAACCCGAATTCAAGCTGAACTCGAGTTTAAGATGACAGTTCCTATTGTTCTAATGTCACTTTGAACTGAAGTTTAGAGTTGAACCAGTTCAATTTGTTTGGTGCAACTGACCCTAAATGTTACAAGTTGTGACATATATTAAAAATCGTGAATGAATAATCTCGCCAACTCCGACATTGATTCATTAAAATCTTAAGGTATAAATGAAATTAATAATTCGACTTCAAAAAATAAGCTTAGACTACGGCGACCAAATCCAAATTATCAGGCTTTATCTAAACTCGAAATTTTACTTCATGCTTAACTAAGGAATGAAAAGAGTGTTCTTTTGTATAATATTAATAATAACTTTGATGAACATTCGCCCTCTTGAATTAGAAAAAACATTTTTTTTAGATGCTTTATCGATCACCCTGTATAAAAATAAATATGCCCGGCTTGTAGATCTCGTCGAAATAGCTGAAATTCATGTATTATAATTTTTTGTAGCTCAAATAGTTTTTGAGTTATTGTATTTTTTGTGAAAATTGAAGAATGTCGAGAATTTACGCGAGTGCGCTCGCTTTTTTTGTATTTCGCAAAAGTTGCGAATAACTCAATAACTAATGGGAATACGGAAAAAATGGTTTGCAAAAAAGTTTTAGATAATAAAATTTTTGACAATTTTTCTATCTTCAAGTTTTTTCGTAGCTATCTTTTTTCTTGGAGAAAAATGACAGTTTGTTGAAAGATTCGCAAAAACTTATAATTTTGACAAAATCATGGAATAACTTTTTATTTATGGAAATTAGTGTGTGTTTTTGAACTTCGGGATAAATCAGCGTTTTACCCGCCTGGCGCATGAAGTAAAATTTCGAGTTTAGAAAAGCCTGAAAATTTGGTTTGGCCGCTCCGCTTCGCGGAGCGACCAAACCAAATTTTCAGGCTTTTCTAAACTCGAAATTTTACTTCATGCTTAATCTGGGAGTGGAAACCCTCGCTAAAGGTAAATCATAAAATGATATTAATTCTCATGACTTTCACCCCCTAAAACTTCAGTTCTAAATATGAAAAACAAATAAATTAAAACTGAAGGCAGTGATCAAATTTTTTTGAAGCACTGCTCTTATTCAATTGTATATAAACAGCAGAAAACTCGTATTCCCAATACAGAGAATTTTTCGAAAACAAAGCAATTTACGCAGAAATGACCTCAGTGAACAATAATCGTACAGAAGGAGGCCATAATTCTGTAATATTGGTTTTCTCACAGGTGGTGCTGTTGTCGCTAAAACAATGCCAGCTCAATGTTTTTGAACGGCAGCCCTATATTTGATTGCAGATTCTGATTCCTCGTAAAAAAATAAGAATAATTCATTCAACTAATTTTTTTGTCAGCCTGATAGACGGCGCACAGTGGGAGGAATCGGGATTATAGCTGGACAAAACCCCCAGAAAAAAGTTAGCAATAAACGTTGGAAAGTTCTCTGTGCTGATTCTTTAGTCTCCAGAGACTATATTTATTTATATGAAAGCGTCAGTAAGTTATTACAGAGTCATAAAATAATATTGATCGTATTTGATGTTTAAAGTATAGAAATAATGGTGTGTACGAAGGTCCTTCGCGAATGATCCTGCATCATCATATGACGTATTCTTCATATCAAAACAGTTACAGGCATCATACTTATCACGATGTTTCATGTTTTGTATGGCATTGAAGTTATATGTTTATGTAAACTAATATTTTATATGAGAAACATGGTTTCATTTGTTTTAAACCTTAGACCTTTTTTTTAACGACTTTTACCGATGTGATCGGACATTCTCGAGATGCCTTGATATATATAATTGCGGATGAAAAAAAAATTACTTGCGACTTTTTGCGACTTTGGTTTATATCGTATTTTTTCTACATTCCATGCATGTAATACGGGAAAGTATTGTTTTCATGATTTATTTCAGACTCGAAATTTCGACGGATATATACGTTTTATGGTCTCCTGAGACAATTCCGACCATTTTTGAAATGTGTCTTTGTGTGTGTGTATGTGTGTGTGTGAGAGCATGTGTGTATGTGTGTGTGTGTGTGTGTGTGTCTGTGGGCGTTGTATCTCAAAAGCCGCTACAGCGTTTAGACTGAAACTTTAAACTTAAGGTTTAATTCTTAGCCAAAAGAGGTCTGCCTAAAAAAACAATTAAGGATTTGCCAAAAGCTGTACTTCAACTTCTTGACGTTAAAACGGATGAATCTGAAATTTTTGTAGAATGAACAATCATATAATGCTGTAAATAAAATATAATGCTTCCAAAACTGTTAAATAATTTTCTTTTCCTACAAACTGCTGCTTGTCAATAATCTTGTTTAGTTATTTCTTTTTTTCATAATTAATTGACAAATGTATTACAATCTGATAAATTATATTTTATTATATTGTTATAATAAATATAACAAAATAATTTTCTCATAAAATACCTCGATATAATAATGTTTACGAAAAATATGACATTTTCTAGTATATAATTGTTTTATTCTGTCCGCTATTTTGAATTGCCCATTATTTGCTTAATATTAGTAATTTTTAACATGATACAAGTAAATAGGTCCACTTTCGCCCATCGTACTAAAGGCTATGAGTTTTGTCCAGCTACAATCCCGATTCCGCCCACTGTGCGGCGATGAAATCGCGAAAAATGATAATGCGTTCGGATGTTCGTGATTTGCAGGTAGATTCAATGAGAGATATATTGGCTGAAAAAACAAAGAAAGTGTTTCGAAACAGGCAGAAGCCTCTCTCCAGATCAATCAAATCAGTGTCCGAGCTGAAGGCCATCTTGTAAGAAGAAAAGTTATGGGACACGCATGATGTCGATCTGGATACCTGTCAGGGTACAACGCACATGCAGCATTGCGTCCAGCTTTATTATACACAAAAATCATATCGACTTTTTCCGCAATTTTAAGTAGAGCCATTGTAATGTGGCTTCCGTCAAATCAGAATTACGACTTATTACAAAATTATTTTTGACTTTCGTTCAGTTAACCCATTATGTGCCATTGATGCATATACGCAACATTATTAATTTTATGTTAATTAAATTACTAAATAACTTAATTTCATATATTATATTAATTGACTTGACAATGTATGAAGAAAAACCTAAATATTTTGTTATTTAAATATCTTGATTATTACTCATTTAAATAAAATTTTTGCAATGTATTTCTAATTTTACAATATTTTAGCGTTTTATACGCGTGGCGCATGAAGTAAAATTTCGAGTTTAGAAAAGCCCCGTGAAAATTTGTCTCGGGTCGCTGCGCGACCCGTCGACAAATTTTCTACGCGGGGCTTTTCTAAACTCGAAATTTTACTTCATGCTTAGTCTGGAAGTGGAAATACACGTTCTAAACTTTATATTGCTTGTTTTTATACAAAATCGACGAATGCCTTACATTTACAGCGTATACATTATTTATATTTAAAAACAAGCGTTTCATTCTAAAACACCAAAACATCTTTAATGTTTCACCTGTCTCGATTACAGCGCCATCTATCAGGCTGACAAAAAATAAGTTAAGTAAATTCTTCTTCTCTCGTATTTTTTTACGAGAAATCCGAACTGCAATCAAAAATAAGGGTTCCCATTAAAATAAATGAATTCTCCCTGTATTTCATAACTTTCACCCCCTAAAACTTCAGTTCTAAATATAAAAAACAAATAAATTAAAACTGAAGGCAGTGATCAAATTTGTTTGAAGCACTGCTCTTATTCAATTGTATATAAACATCAGAAAACTCGTATGCCCAATACAGAGAATTTTTCGAAACCAAAGCATTTTACGCAGGAATGACCTCAGTGAACAATAATCGTACAGAAGGGGGCCATAATTCTGTAATATTGGTTTTCTCACAGGCAGCGCTGTTGTCGCTAAAACAATGCTAACTCAATATTTTTGAACGGCACCCCTATATTTGATTGCAGATTTTGATTCCTCGTAAAAAAATAAGAATAATTCATTCAACAATTTTTTTTGTCCGCCTAATAGATGGCGCTGAAATCGCGAAAAATGATAATGGGTTCAGATGTTCGTGATTTGCAGGTAGATTCAATGAGAGATATATTGGCTGAAAAAACAAAGAAAGTGTTTCGAAACAGCCAGAAGCCTCTCTCCAGGTCGATCAAATCAGTGTCCGAGCTGGAGGCCATCTTGTAAGAAGAAAAATTATGTGACACACATGATGTCGATCCGGATACGTGTCAGGGTACAACGCACATGCAGCATTGTGTCCAGCTTCATTAGACACAAAAATCATATCGACTTTTTCCGCAATTGTAAGTAGAGCCATTGTAATGTGGCTTCCGTCAAATCAGAATTACGACTTATTACAAAATTATTTTTTACTTTTGTTTAGTTAACCCATTATGTGCCATTGGTGCATATACGCAACATTGATGCATATGTGCCATTGATGCATATACGCAACATAATTAATTTTATGTTAATTAAATTACTAAATAACTTAATTTCATATATTATATTAATTGACTTGACAATGTATGAAGAAAAACGTAAATATTTTGTTATTTAAATATCTTGATTATTACTCATTTAAATAAAATTTGGGGCAGGTGGTGGCCGAGCGGTAACGTCACCGGGCTGTATCGCTCGGCGAGCCACAAGTTCGGGTGCGATTCCTGTGCACGGGGAGACTTTATTTGAAAAATAATGTCTCGTCGTGACCCTGGGTGTGGTATGAATGTGTGTGATTGTCCGAATGAATAGTTACACAAACAAATTGTAATAAATTAATTGATACAAAATAAACATTGATGATGGCTAATGGGCAAGTTCCCAAGGCCAGGCAAAAGCAAAAACAAATTAAAAAAAAAAATAAATAAAATTTTTGCAATGTATTTCTAACTTTACAATAATTCAGTGTTTTATACGCGTGGCGCATAAAGTAAAATTTCGAGTTTAGAAAAGCCCCGTGAAAATTTGTCGAGGGTCGCTGCGCGACCCTCGACAAATTTTCTACGCGGGGCTTTTCTAAACTCGAAATTTTACTTCATGCTTAGTCTGGGAGTGGAAATACACGTTCTAAACTTTATATTGCACGTTTTTATACAAAATCGACGAATGCCTTACATTTACAGCGTATACATTATTTATATTTAAAAGAAAAACTCATAGAATGTAATACAATAAGTCATTTGTAGAACTCATACAAAAAAAGTCTAGAATTTTACCTAAAATCCACTTTTAGAGTTAACTCTAAAATTGCTCGGCCGTTAATGGGTTAAAGAAATTATCTACAAAACATGCAATATTGGTCAAATTCCAGTTATTTTTTATTAAGTAAAATAATAAAAATTTTAATCATGAAAATGTTAATGCCGCTTGTCATTTGTATATGCTAACACTCTTAAAACAAGCGTTTCATTCTAAGACACCAGAACATCTTTAATGTTTCACCTGTCTCGATTACAGCGCCATCTATCAGTCTGACAAAAAATAAGTTGAGTAAATTCTTCTTATTTTTTTACGAGGAATCCGAAACTGCAATCAAAAATAGGGGTTCCCATAAAAAAAAAATTGAGTTGACCCTGTTTTTTCTAAACTCGAAATTTTACTTCATACAAAACTCTAAAATATCATGAGGTGAGCAGTACATATTCAACTGTATACTTTAACTGTAAATTATCGCTAAACTGGTTTTGATTGACGAATTTACTAAATTACCGATGTTATCAAAGACCTAAATTTCTTGTGAAAAATATAATAGGTAATATAAAAATGTGAAACTTTTCCTAATTATCTAAATTACAGAGCATCATTGAATGGCTCTCTATTTTGCAATTTCAATCTTTTTCTAATTTTTAAAATATGAATTTGTGTTCAGTATTCATTCATTTACGTTTCAAGCTTCAGCGCCATCATAAGTATAGTCCCGAACCAGTGCTTGAAAAATACTTATCATCTTTAACCATTGTATCCATATTTTTTTAATTTTCTAATTTTCTTAGAGCAAAATTTTCAAACAAGACAAGTTGTATAAAAAAAAAAATACTCACCTCTTCGTAATGAAACGCTTCTGCAATTTAAAAACAAAATTCAATCAAAAAAATTCAAACCAATACATTTCACCTTACCGAAACCACCATTAAATTGGCTACAATAACTCTCCGCTCTCAACATAATCTCCTCGTCTTTCAACTTCAAAGCGTAAACTTTATACGCGTAGGCTATGAACATTTGCTTTTTGCGATCGATCATCGGATCCTGGATAAAACTCTCAAACACCAAACTGTAAACGATGAACGGATAAAACTCAAATTAAATAGATTGGTTGAGTTGCGGAAAGATCAAATTAAATTGACGAATAAAGTACTAATATAATAACCTGTCTTTACACTTTTGTTTGAATCACCAAATGTACATTTCGAACACAAAGTGACCATTATCAATGAGTTAACAATGGGCCTGTTCATCAGAGAGACAAGTTGGGAGTTTACTGCCAACTGTTGGAGAATTCTCTGATGACCGGACTGTTAATCGTGAATGTGTTTGTGATTTTTGCAATCGTACAAAATAGACCGATTGTTATTGGTGATTGGTGTTAGCATGTTAAAGTTTTCAAAATGACCGGAGTACCGTTCATTAAATACGAACATGCATTACAAACAAATCCAAACGTGATAAATTCAAATTCAAAACTATTTGAATTTGAGAAAATAAGCTTACGCTTCTTATAGTTTGCACACTTTAAACATACTATATAAAATTACGAAAAACTATTCGTGAAAATGCAAACAATGTCTTAATTAATAAGAAAAATTAAGACGATAAATATCCATTGAAACAACTACTTCCCGTGCAAATACACCTCCGGAGGTATATTTGCACGGGAAGTAGTTGTTTTAATGGATATTTATCGTCTTAATTTGTCTTATTAATTAAGACATTGTTTGCATTTTCACGAATAGTTTTTCGTAATTTTATATATTATAAATCCAAACATGTTGAATGCTGAACATTTTGATAACACTGTTAATCCATTGATAATGGTCACTTTGTAGCCGAAACAGACATTTGGTACTTCAAATAAAAGTGTTAAGAAAGGTTATTAGTGTTTTATTCGTCAACTCAAATTGAAATTAAAAAACTTGATCGTATTTTACCTTATTCTCTTATCCCGTTCGTTCGCTAAGTCCTCCAAGAAATTCAATAAATCCTGCAGCTTGGAAGCGTTGATGAATTGGCGGATTTCCTGCTTTATGTCGGAAGTGCTGCCGTACTGAATGTCGTATTTGATGTTGTAAACGAGACGTAGATTATATACTAAAGCTACAAATAAAGAATGTAAATGTGAAAAAATTGAATATTGCAACAGTAGAACAGTTCAAATCAGCAATGAGATCTGCAGATGAAATCAGCAGTTAAATTTACAGATAAAATCAGCAGTGAAATCTACAGATAAAATCATCAGATGAGAAAGGTAAAAATATGTGTATAATCTAGGTTAGGAAAGAAGTCTACAGGTTAGATCAGGTGGCAGCAGCCAGAGCCGCGGCATTGAAGGCTCGCCGGGCCATAACTAGGGCCAGGGGCAGGGGGACCAGCTCAGAAGACCTTTCGACGGCATACAAGCAGTGCTGTAAGGTGCTGCGGGTCACCATAGCCAGGTGCAAGGAGGCCAAGTGGAACGAGCTATGCGACGAGGTGGAGGCCGACCCCTGGGGCAAGCCATACAGGCTCGTTATGGGCAAACTGCGCAAGAGGACCACTAACCTGGAAGCGGTTGTACCGGGCGGTACTAAGGCAGTCGTGGACGCTCTCTTCCCGCTGGGGAGCGGTACGTTCAGAATGGAACCACGGGCGAGAACGCAGGCGCACCCTTTCAGCGAGGACGAAATCTTAGGAGCGGCACGAAACCTCCCGAACAAAAAGGCACCGGGCCCGGACGGTTTGCCGAACGAGGCTATAAGGGAAGCAATCGAGGCCAACCCGGGTCTGTTTACCGGAGTCTTCAACACCTGCATCAGGGACGGAGTCTTCCCGGCAATCTGGAAATGCGCTAATTTCGCTCTTATCCCGAAGGGGAAAAAGCCACCAGATAGCCCCGGCGCATACAGACCTATTTGTCTCCTGGACGGCGTCGCGAAGGTGTTTGAGAGGGCGCTAACAACTAACATATTGGATGAGATCGAGGACGGGGGAGGCTTCCATCTCAACCAATACGGCTTTCGGAAGGGCAAATCGACCACGGATGCTGTCACCGCGGTCAGGAACATCGCTCGTGGTGCCAACGAGGGGCCGCTCAGGAAAAGGGAACACGCCGTCATGGTATGCCTGGATATCAGGAACGCCTTTAACACACTACCGTGGGAGGTCGTGAAGGAGGAGGCAGCGAAAAGGCTCTCCGCGGGGATGGCAACGATGGTGAATTCATACCTAAGTGACAGGGCCATCCGGTATATGGTATGCGGCAAAGCGACGGTACGAGCAGTGGACCAGGGTGTCCCACAGGGGTCAGTGCTGGGCCCGACACTCTGGAACCTGGTGTATGACGGGGTGTTAGGGCTGGAACTGCCGGACGGTGCTACCACCATAGCGTTTGCGGACGACCTGGCCCTGATAGTGAGGCACAGGAGCATGGACGAGGTACGACAGACTGTCAGCGAGGCAGCTTCCATCTTAATCCGGTGGATGGAGCTGAACGGCCTGAATGTAGCCGCCGATAAGACCACGGCGGTATGGCTGTCCACGAGGAGAGCGGGGAAAGAGCGAGAGGAGACCCTCCAGATTGGGAACGTCCAGGTACTCATCGGGAAGGCCACAAAGTACCTGGGGGTTTGGTTGGAAGCCAATCCACGACTCAGCAGGCACTGCGCGGAGGCAGCGGAGGCTGCAACTAGGGCTGATACAGCGGTGGGTCGCTTATTGCCGAATGTGCGAGGACCAAGCGAAGGCAGACGGCGCTTGCTGGCAACGGTGGCCAGAGCGAAGCTGGCGTACGCAGCACCAGTATGGGCAGAAGCAGCAATGACGTCGGCGAGGAACAGGCACAGAGCAAGGGTCGCACTGAGAGCCGGTGCCCTACGTATAATCAGGGCGTACAGGACGGTCTCTACAGATGCGGCTGAAGTCCTGGCATCGACGCTGCCTGGAGATCTGTACGTGGTGGGGAGGGCGGAAGCCTACCGGACGGGCAGGGAAACCGGAGACCGGAAGCAGGCTAAGGAGGAGGCGTACGACAGAGCACTGGCTAAGTGGCAGGAAAGATGGTCGGCAGGTGATGGCTGGACGAGATCTCTCATCCCCGACATCAGACCATGGGTGGAGAGAAAGCACGGGACGGTAAGCCACCAGTTGACGCAGCTGCTGACTGGGCACGGGAACTTCGGCTCGTACCTCCACAGAATTGGAAAAGCAGAGAGCAAGCAGTGCAAATACTGCGACAACGGAGACGACACGGCCGAACACACGTTGCTCAGATGCCCGGAATGGCAGCCCGAGAGAAGAACGCTCGAGAGTAGGATCGGCACGCTGGACGAGAGGACCGTTGTAGGCTGCATGCCGAGGATGCGTGGGAGGCAGTGACTGCATTCACGAACTGCGTAATGGGCAGAAAGTACGGCGACGAGCTGAAAATGACCCCCGAAGAAATGCCGTGATGGCGATACCGGGGAAGAGAGGGGGAAGGGTTTTAGTCGGCATCAGAACCCGACACTACTGGCCGTTAAGATCAAAGGCCAGTGTCTGTTAGCAGATTTCCCAATCCCCTCTATAATCAAAAAAAAAAAAAAGGTTAGATCAGCAGCATCAGATAACTTTAGAGATCAAATCACTAGAGAAATATACGGATGAAATTAGTAAATAACTTTGCAGATAAGATATGTAGAAATCTCTGCAAGAAGTCTAGAGGTTAGATCAGTAGAGAACTATTATACACTTTAAATCAGCAAGAGTCAAAATATTTCTTAAAAACTTATCAATGTAAAAAATGGCACAAAAAATTGGGAGCGTTCTCAAAAAGTATGAAGAATTCATTGATGTACAGGGTGGTCTAATTTCGATGTTGCTTATGGGCATCTCGATAAATATAAGAGTTAGAGAAAAATCGATGACGCAGTCGCGATCTCTTTTTTTGAGACTAGAACTATGCCGAAAACAAAAATGCGCTATCGTGTTTTTTTCAGAAGTTATAGGGCAACATCGGGTTTTCTTGATTTTTAACTTTAATTAATACCTTGCGTAATTTGTGAGACAGGCAAAAACTATAAATACCTTCTTAAGACACTTTTTTGAGTAGAATCCAGTGGCGTAGGCATTTTTTTATTTTATTCACACATTTTTGAGTTATAGCCAAATTGTTTTTTTGATTAAATGTAAATCATAGTTGGCTTTGACATGTTGATGAGAGTGTTTTTCACTGATTTCAAAAATATATACTTTTGTGAATTAATCTTAAAAAACAGTGTTACAATAGAGTAAAAACTAGTTTTTAATCAGCCAAATAATATATTATGGAAGACAATAGCCATTTTTGATCATTTGCATGCTCAGTTTTAATTATGATAAACATTATAAACTAATGATTTTTTAAATAATAATAATCCTTTTTTGAGTAATAAATATTTTATTATTTTTAATATTTATTCAAATTTTTATATATTAAGAAAAAAAAACTTATTTTAAATACTCGAACTGATGGCCATTATTTTTAATGCATCTTTGGTATTTACCTCTTACAGCTTTAATGGCGATACAAATTTGAACGCTGGGAACAGTTCCTATAAAAATCATGAAAATGTTCCAATAAGTCTAAATTAATTTAGGCTGCTTGTAAATTTTGTCCTGCAGGTATCCCCATAAAAAAATCTAACGGTGTTCGATCTGGAGATCTATAGCAAGCCACCTAACTGGTCTAAATGTTCCCAACCAATTGCTTCCTAAATTTGCATCCAAAAGTAATCTGCTCCATCTTGTTGGAAGAACAGAACTCATTGCTGTTGCAATGGAATAATTAATTAAAATTGAGCATGCAAATGATTAATAATGGCTATTGTCTTCCATATTATATTATTTAGCAGATTAAAATTTAATTTCTATTCTATAGGAACACTATTTTCAAGATAAATTCATAAAAGTATATATTTTTGAAATCAGTGAAAAACACTCTTTTTAACTGTGTCAAAGCCAACTATGATTTACATTTAAATAAAAAATAATTTGGCTATAACTCGAAAATGTGTTCATAAAATAAAAAAATGCCTACGCCACTGGATTCTACTTTAAAAAGTGTCTTAAGAAAGTATTTATAGTTTTTATCTATCTCACAAATTACGCAAGATACGAATTAAAGTTAAAAATCAAGAAAACCCTAGTTTGCCCTATAACTTCTGAAAAAAACAAGATGGTGCATTTTTGTTTTCGGCATTATCCTAGTCTCAAAAAAAGAGATCGCGATTACGCCATCGGTTTTTTTCTAGCTCTTATATTTACCGAGATGCCCATAAGATGTACATTTGCATACACCGTGTCGAGAACTAATGTTCTCCATTATTCTCCCTTAAACTGCATGGTACGACACTGTAACAATGTTCCAGACATGGATATATTTAATGTAACCTCCCTTGATATCAGAATCTCATTGTCACCGTTAATATAAGTATTTTCTTTTGTTTTTTGTTATCAAATATGCCATATAATTTATCCACTACTCTACTTTATTTCTACCATTTTGTATTAATGTTTATTTTTAGTTAGTATATTTTAAAAAAACTGTATTTTTCTCTGTAAATAGAATTTATTCTGCTGAGAAATAAACGATTATTATTATTATTATTATTATAAGCAACATTGAAATTAGACCACCCTGTACATATTAGATTTTTTTATTAAATGGGCAGCATATGTTTAACTTTGCTATAAATCAGTGTTTTATATGCGTGGCGCATGAAGTAAAATTTCGAGTTGACAAAAGCCAGAATTTGGATTAGGACGCGCAGCGTCCAAATCCATATTTTTCAGGCTTTTCTCAACTCGAAATTTTACTTCATGCTTAATCTGGGATTGAAAAACACTTGTTAGAGAATACTTAATGGTTTTTTTAAGCATAGAATTTAGTTGGTTTTAGGGGGCTCAAGCCCGCAAGCTTCCCCCTGGGTGTGCACTAGCGGCGGCTCGCAGCTTAACTTCAAAGTAGGCCAGAGACCCAAGGAAATATGTATCCGTTATTGAAAGGTGACTTTGTTGTGCAATTTCTTGTATTTATAAACCTCAAATTTTGTGTGCCTTGGCGCTGCGGCCTACCCTGAAGTTAAACTGCGAGCCGTCGCTGGTGTGGGCCTACTTAAGACCAATGGAGAAAACAGTCCATTTTAACTTAACTTTTTGAAGTAAATTTATTTGAAAAATATTTGTTAATCCCTGTATACGACGAAATGACTTCAGGGTCCTGGCAAATTCTAATGTTCACGCTTTTCTAAACTCTAAATTCTACATTATACTAAATCAAGAAGTGAAAACGCACCCCTTATAAAATTATCGAAACTCACCCAATGTCTCAGGATTTGCCTGCTCCCGCTTCCTATCAAAAACACACTTGATCTCATCGAACATCTCGTACTCCCAAAACTTCGCCACTACTATCTTAACGATCGCGAACCTCTTGAAGTGCTTCTGAATGAGAGCGTTACCCTTGAACACCAGGTCAGACTTCGTACCCCTGAACTTGACGAACTCTCTGATATAATGATCTTTAAACTCGTCGATGTAAACGCCGACCCTAAAGAGCACCGACTGCCGGAATTGGCGAAAGGTACTGTACACGCTTGCTGTGACGTTCATCGGCGGGATTTTCTCCGGCTCGGCGACCTCTTTGTAAATCGGCCCCTTGATTTCGGAAATCTCCTTAAAGCCTGCGTGTTTTGTTAGGATTTCCCTGATTTTCGGTAAGGGTCTAAGTCCGTGCGTGTACTGGACGTCGTGCAGGACGGTGTAGATCAGATTGAGTTTGTCTTTCTGTAGTTCGAAATTTGCCATTCGGATCAACAGGTCACTAAAATACAGGATTTTTTGTTAAGTATACATATGCATACTGAGTCCTATTTGAAGCTTTAAATGAGTGCTTTTCACTCTCAGATTAAGCATAAAGTATAATTTCGAATTTAGAAATCGCACATTTGGTTTGGATGCGTCGCACGCAGCATCCAAACACGGTTTCCAAATTTTATAGAGGTTAGCTAACTGGATATACAGTCTGTTTGATTTATTGTGACACAGCACATATGTCCGTTATTAGTACAGATAGAAAAAAAAGTTAAAGACAAAAGTTTTTGTATTTTTTATGATCTATTCAATCGTAATGTCAGAAAAACAGCTGAAAATCAAATAAACACCTCCCTTGATAAAAAAATGGTCCTATTATGGTATCACCTAACCCACCAAGCCACACATTAACTGCAAATCTTTGTTGGAATCTGCATTCTCGAATTTGACGTGGATTCTCAGTATCCCAGTAATGGTCGTTTTTTCGGTTGGAGATTCCGTTGTTGTTGAAATTTGATTCATCACTCCAAAGAATTAAATTTAATAAATGTTGATTGTTGCTAAGCCAATTACAGAATACTATCCTCCTGTCAGAATCACCATCTCTTAAACCTTGTACTAACTTAATTTTATATTGTCTCATTTTATGTTTTCTCAGAATAGAAAATATTTTATGCATACTTATTCCTAAGTCAGCCACTGCTTCGCGTATTGAATTACGTGGATGTGCTCTAAAATAGGCCAATATCAATACTTCATTATTATCTTCTCTTTCTTGTCTTCTCCTTCGTAATTTATTATTAAAACACCCATTTCTCCGTAAATTTTGTTCAAGTCTTGCAAAAGTGCGATAATGTGGTTGTCTTCTTTCTGGATACACGTTTCCATAAGTGATACTAGCTTCTCTAGAATTATCGTTGCATCTAACGAAGACCTTTAGCATATCCATTTTTTCATCATTAGAATAGTAATTATCACCCATCTCTAAAGATTTGAATCAACAACACGCAAGACGGGAAGTTACTACACCACTTTGACATTAAAGCGTTAACAAATTGTTTTATGTCAATTGTTATCCATGGCAACTGATAAATTTGATTTATTTGCAATTGTCGCGTTATTTGTATAATGAAGGGGTACTTATGTGGTATCATTATAAAGCTAAGGTTATTACCTATTTGAAATAAACAAAATATACAGGGTGTTCCATTAAAGAAAATGAAGCTAATAGCTTTCACGTGTTTATTTGATTTTCAATTGTTTTTCTGACAATGCTACTGAATAGATCATGAAAAATACTAAAACTATTGTCTTTAACTTTTTTTTCTATCTGTACTAATAACGGACATATGTGCTGTGTCACAATAAATCAAACAGACTGTATATGAACAATGGTAGCATATTGTGAACTTCACAATATTTCAGTGTTTTATACGTGTGGCGCATGACGTAAAATTTCGAGTTTAGAAAAGCCTGAAAATTTGGTTTGGTTGGGTAGCACTACACGACCAAACCAAATTTTCTGGCTTTTCTAAACTCGAAATTTTACTTCATGCTTAGCGAGGGAGTGGAAAACACTCGTTTAACACTTCAAACTAAACCCCGTTAAAAGAAAACAATGGATATTGTTTTACAGCATAAACACTGTAATTGAGATATGTATACTCAAAAGAAAAACTCCCTGTATATATAGTTTTAAAATATCACTGAAAGCACATACAGAGAGTTTTATATAACACCGAACATTTTTATAAAATACGATTTGACACCATTAATTTTTAGGTTATGTGTAAATTGGGTTGCCTATATGACCATTACAAATTGTAGCTAATCAATTGCAATTAATGCCTCAACTTGTACATATAGGCAGTTTTTCTTTCAAGTATACATGTCGAAATTACAGCGTATATTCAGTAAATCTTAAGATAATCATTGTTTTTTAAAAAGAGTTAAATTTGAAACTTAAAATGAGTGTGTTCCACTCCCAGACTAAGCATGAAGTAAAATTTCGAGTTTAGAAAAGCCTGAAAATTTGGTTTGGACGCGTAGCGGCCAAACCAAATTTTCAGGCTTTTCTAAACTCGAAATTTTACTTCATGCGCCACCGGTACAAAACACTGACATATTACGAAGTTTAAAACACACCGCTGAACTTTCCATTGAATCAGTGTTTTGTACCGGTGGCGCATGAAGTAAAATTTCGAGTTTAGAAAAGCCTGAAAATTTGGTTTGGCCGCTCCGCGCTTCGCGCTACGCGTCCAAACCAAATTTTCAGGCTTTTCTAAACTCGAAATTTTACTTCATGCTTACCCTGGGAGTGGAAAACACTTGTTTAAAGCTTCAAATTGTATTCTTTTAATAAACCGAACGTGGAAATATGTACAATGTCTGCATATGTATACTTAAATGAAATATTCTCGTTATGAATATGTTCGGTGTTATATAAAACTCTCTGTATGTAGCTTCTCAGTAGAAAACTAATTTTTTTTTTGTCTTGAATAACTTTCTCATTTATCACTTGGTGAAAGAAACATTTTGAAATAATATTAAAGGATAAATTAAAAAACACTTGTTATTGCGACCTACATTATGTTTTTCGTTCCAAAGTCCTAATTTACCTTAAACAACCAAAGGGAATCCTGTAGCCTTCTCTCGCTATCATATTTATGATTTCAACGGTATAAACGTTTTTCATTTTTTTTAGCATGAGGATGTCCAGTTGTTCAGTAGGGGTGTATTGAATTTCCAACAGAAGACATATTCCGCTGAAGATTTCACCTGAAATAAGAATTCGTCTTAAATCGGTTCTTACCTAAATCACTGTTTTCTAACCTCAGTGACTTAAAACACACTGGGCCGCATGATTTCTCTTGTTAAGGCTTTCGTCAACTAAATAATTGATCAGAGTGAGTGAACACAAAAATTAATATGTATGACAAAAACAAACAAAACTAAATTTAATAAAGGGGAAATCATATAGACCATTGATTGAGGTTAGAATAGGTGACAGTGATTGGGTTACAGTGCCTTGATTAAACACAGTGGCGACAACTGTGGTATTCTTTTTGATTGGTTGTTAGTAATTCTGACCCAAAATGGCGGACAAACAGCGTAGCTATGAGGTCTTAAGTTAGTCACAGCAATTCTATCTAAAGGTTGTGCTTTATTTCACTTACCCCAAAATCGTATCTCAAAAATTTCGCAAAAATAAATAGAATCAACGTAAAAGAACAGCTCGCGCCTATGGCTGTCACAATTGAATATCAGATAATAATAATAATAATAATAAGACCATTTATTATCCAACGGAAAAAATCCAAAACGGACAATTATCAAATACATAATATAATTCTTACAATAACTAAATATAACATAACAAATATATAAAAATAATAATAGGAGATAACACTAAATTATGAACTAAATACTTATTATTAAAACAAAATTTAAATATTTTTAATGCCAATAAAAATGTCACTATAAATGGAATTCGCGTTCTTGCTCATGTGAACAATAGGTGCTCTTAATAGAGTGTTAGAGGTCGCAGTTGGTATTAAAAACGTTGGTGGTTGACGAGACGAAAGACGTGGAATATGGAAGTTTACTTTTGATAACAAATCGGGTGAATCGACTAACCCATCTATCAGCTTTAACATAAATAATCCGCTACAAATATTTCTACGTTCAGATAAAGAAATACATTCATATTTTACAAGTAAGTCCTCATAGTTGACAGTTACATCGGAATAGATACCAGTCGATTTAAAATGTAAATACTTCATAAACCTTTTTTGCACACGTTCGATTGTTAAAGAATGAGACACATAATATGGGTACCAGATTATGGAGGCATATTCTAGCTTGCTCCTAACAAAAGCAAAATATAAAACTTTTAATAAATGTATGTCGTGAAAGTACTTTGATGAGCGCATTATAAAACCAAGCATTCTAAAGGCTGAAGAACTAATGGTATTAATATGGTCAACAAATGTTACGTTCGAATCAAACATAACCCCAAGATCTTTAATTTTGATGTCACGTTGGAGAATGGTGTCTTTGCACATATAGTTATATGTAGTTACATGCTTCTTGCGGGAATATGTAACAACTACACATTTTGTGATATTTAGTTTAAGCTTGTTAGTATCACACCATTCTTCAATGCTATTCAGGTTACGTTGTAAATGAATACAGTCAGTTTCATTGTTGATTGTACCATATATCTTTAAATCATCAGCATATGCTAACACAGAACATGAGAGAGAACTAATAAGGTCATCAATATATACATTAAATAGTAAAGGTCCCAGATTAGATCCCTGTGGTACCCCAGAAGAACTTTGAAAAGAATAAGATTTATAACCATTATAATATACACAATTACTGCGATTGTCCAAGTATGATTTAATGAACGATAAAAATGTAGGTGATAGTCCGAAATTGTTTAGCTTTTGTAGCAATATTTGATGATTAATTTTATCAAAGGCTTGTGAAAAGTCCGTGTATATTACGTCAGCCTGACTGCGATTATCAATAACTTCACATAGGTGTTGTGAAATGTTAGCTAAGTTCGTTACTGTTGATCGACCTTCAAAGAACCCATGTTGATAGGGTGAAATATATTTTTTTACATGGCTATAAATAATATTATACACAACGTGCTCGAAAATTTTTGAAAAGTTGCAAAGAATGGCGATAGGTCGATAATTCTTTATATCAGATTTATCACCACGTTTAAAGACAGGACTTATTATTGCATGTTTCCATACGTTAGGAAATGTGTTTGTTCGTAGAGAGAGGTTAAATAATACAGTCAATGGCTGAATAAATGTTAGTTTGCAATCCTTAATGACGAAACTAGGAATCCGGTCATCCCCACAAGCCTTAGAATTTTTTAGATGGTTAACACTTTTTAGAACATCAGCTTCTTCAATATTTGGAACAGTTAAGTTCTCACAGTAAGAAATGTTATTCACGGGATCAATTAATTCTTCTGAGGTAAAAACATTTGAAAATATATTAGCAAAGGCCGAGACAATATCATGGGGACAGGAATACGTGATATCTCCATCATGTAACTCTCCAGGGATTCGTGTTGTACCCGCTCTTTGATGTAAGAACTTCCACAAATCATTCGGATTACTTTTTATATTTGATTCAACAACGCGCATGTAGTCCGTGTAGGAGTTAGAAATTAATTGTTTACTTAACTTACGCATTCTTTTAAATTCATTGTGAAAGTAAAGAGATCGAGAATATTTCCATTTACGATGAAAATAGTTTTTCATTTTTAAACATCGTTTTATTTCCTGATTAAACCATGGCGGAAATCTAGCTTTGTTTGTATGCTTAAGTAAAGGTATAGAATTATCAAAAACATTGTATAAAATATTATAAAACTTAGAGCATGCATCATTAACATTATTGCATGCTTTAAGAATAGACCAATCTGTATTTAGCAAATCATCATAAAAGAAAAGTATTCGGATCAACTCCATTTCATTCAACATTAAACAAAATCGATAATGCGGGATGATGCGGATCTTCGGGTAGTAGAGGACAGTCGTCCCTTTCAACGGAAACACTATTGTCAGAATTGCTTAGAACTAAATCAAGTAACCTATTGTTGACGTTAGTAATATTGCTATATTGTTTGAGGTGTACCATATTGATGAAACGAGATAAAGCATTTCCTTTTCTACATTTTGTTGCTAATAAGTTATCGTTAAAAGCTGGAACATTGAAGTCACCAACGATCAAAATTCGTTTATCATAAATTAAAAGTTCGATTGACTCAAAGAAATTATCTAGTTCATTTAGTTGTATATCAGTGGGAATATATAGTACTAATACATAAAAAACGTTAAAGTTTACAGTGCATTTACATAGAATAAGATCAATTAGCGGCATATTTTGATGAATATTTGATAAATCAACATATTTAAATGAAATATTATTTTTTAAAGCTACCAAAACACCCCCACCTGTAGATCTATTAGTGGAATTAAAATCTCTATCACGGCGCAGAACAGTATAATCAGAGGTAAACAATTCAGAATTCATGATGCATTCGTTAAGCCACGTTTCCGTTAACAATATTATATCGAATATTTCACTACATGTATTTTGATAAATTAAGTGCGTTTTTGAACGAAGGCCACGAGTGTTTTGGTAGTATATATTTAATATATGATTTTTTCCGGGAGCGACTAGTTTTCCGAGTGGTCCGAGTTCTCAGTGATGATGGTTGGCCTTCCTCGAAGATACTTAATTCGGAGATTGGACTCGCCCAATGATGAACGTCGAACAAGTTCTTTTTAATCTCTTTGTAGAGTTCAGACTGCATCGGAGTTTGGTCTTTGGAAATGTTAATATATTTGAACTTATCAGTCGATTTAAGTGTTTTTATATTGCGAAATATAAAACCCAATGATGATTCCTGGCCTACTTTTAGTCGAATAGGACGCATATTTACGTCACGCGATGAATCATACTTACCCAGTCTGACTGGGTTTGTTATTGTTAGATTGACTTGTAGTAAAGTCATAATCTCCGTTAACGTGCGTACATCACTTTCGTTTTGCTCAATTTTGCTGTTGCACTGTTTGTATTATAACCTATTCTCTTGATTAATATTGCCTCATTGTGGCGGATGACAGGGAATTGTCGCCACTGTGATTAATTAATTCACTGTAATTGGGGTCAGGTAAGATTAGAGTCAGGGGGGTGACAGCCTATGTTCCACTTCCAAACGCCATCTCGTGGAATTGACGATAATTATCACAAACCAAACGCACATATCCATACAAGGTACGTCGATGGGCGGAACACGTATGTGTTACAAGGTATGACAGAATTGTATCTTTCCATGTTTTCCCCTACCCCTTTCCCCACAGGCCATAGTTCGTAAGAAAGAGAACAATGACGTTAATTTGGTTACGTTTTTGAGTTCATCATAACCTCTCTTTCCGGTTTCTACAGCGAAACATTTCATAGGTAGATTTTTAATATTTTATGTTAAAAATAAGTGTTATTAAAATAAGACTTTGTGGTTAGTGTTAAGTGTCGACCAACCGGTTTCAGTGAAATATATCATGATGTACAAATTAAAATGTAAAATTCAGTCGAAATAATGCACAAAATAATCCGCCAGGGAGAGCTGACTCAATTTCGTTAAGGTCAAAAAGTGGAAAAGACCCTTAAATATGTATTTACATTATACAGTGAGTTTTTCTTTAAAATATACGTATTCCAAATTCAGCCTATTTTCTCTAAATCTTGAGATATTCCCTGTTTTTATTATTTAAGCTCATTTTAAAGCTTTAAACGAGTAATTTCCACTCCCAGACTAAGCATGAAGTAAAATGTCGAGTTTAGAAAAGCCGCGTGAAAATTTGTCGAGGGTCGCGCAGCGACCCGAGACAAATTTTCTGGGCTTTTCTAAACTTGAAATTTTACTTCATGCGCCACGCGTACAAAACAAAAATATTGTGAATTTATGTATATTTAAACCACACTTGAAATCAGTGTTTTATACGCGTGGCGCAAGAAGTAAAATTTCGAGTTTAGAAAAGCCCAGAAAATTTGTCTCGGGTCGCTGCGCGACCCGAGACAAATGTTCACGGGGCTTTTCTAAACTCGAAATTTTACTTCATGCTTAGTCTGGGAGTGGACAACACTCGTTTAAAGCTTAAAATTAAAATCTTTTAAAAATCAACGAATGTCGGAAAATGTACAGCTTATGCATGTTTACCTAAAGTTTACCATGAAGTAACCACATTTAAATTCGGCGCGCATGTGTGACGTAAGCGATCTCTACCCCCACTCTAAAATCTTCGAGTCTGTCGATCCTTCTTACCGTATACTCGACCGTCCTTGATATTCATATTGGTGTGCGTATAGATGTGCGCATGCGTTAATGATAAATACAGAAAACTATAATGTTTAAGAAATACAGAAAACTGTATATGTGGGTGGATCAAATATGAGCCTTTATTTTTTTACAGAACGTACATAATAGAAAACATTTACGTTTCTACAAATGTTTTTTCTACATAGTATCTTCTATTTAAAATACATTTTTCCAAAAGTTTTCAAAGTTTTTTTAACTCCGTTAATAAAGCTGGGCAGCCAATTGCGCACAAACGTTTCCACTTCCTAGTTGCTGTCAAATCGCTTGCCTCTCGAAGTGCTTCTTGTGGGTGTCCAAACAAGTGAAAATTGCATGGAGACTGGTCTGGGTTGTAAAGTTGATGTTCAGCTGTTTGTCAGGTAATTTCCATCATTTGTTGCTGCCTTAAAGCTCTTTTAAGCTCAGTTCGAAATATGTAGCTCTTTTTGAGCCATGACTCATTTTAATTCGCCCGCTCTTCTAGAGTGAATGTAGATTCGCAATGCATTAACAGATCTTGATTTTCACGCGGCTCGTAGATCGATAGGCTACTCTCAGCTTACCTAAACATGCACTTTTTACTTTTTCCATTTGTACACTACTCAATTCATTTCTAAAAACTGACAATTTAAAATATCATAAGCAAACGCCGTTGTTTACTATCTAGTAGACATTACAAGTGCAATTATTCTTTCTTCACTATTTTTGTAACCAAAATTGTAAATGTAATAAGAAGTGTTTATTATTGTAGTAAGAAAATAGCTATCGTTATATTTCTATCGTGTTATTGCAGCATCATCGATTTGAATTACGACGCGTGCGAATGGAGTTAAATAAACCCATTAAGTTGGCGAATCGATTCTAAAAGATCCACGGCGGCTGTTGAATCCGACTCAGCGGACTGAGCTAGCTCACTCTTCGGGATACAACTCCGCGGTTCGGACTTGGATCGCGATGATCGACGATTGCTTTCGAATACAACTGAACTAGCTCGTTTTACGGAGATCTTGAATCTGACTGAGCTATAGCTCACTCATCAACCCATTGAGTTGGCGAATCGACTCTAAAAGATCCACGGCGGCTGTTGAATCCGACTGAGCGGACTGAGCTAGCTCACTCATCGGGATCCAACTCCGCGGTTCGGAGTTGGAACGCGATGATTCACGACGGCTTTCGAATCCAATTGAACTAGCTCGTTTTACGGAGATCTTGAATTCGACTGAGATAGGCTCACTCATCAACCCATTGAGTTGGCGAATCGACTCTAAAAGATCCACGGCGGCTGTTGAATCCGACTGAGCTAGCTCACTCATCGGGATCTAACTCCGCGGTTCAGAGTTGGATCGCGATGATTCACGACGGCTTCCGAATCCAACTGAACTAGCTCGTTTTACGGAGATCTTGAATTCGACTGAGATAGGCTCATCATCAACCCATTGAGGTTGCGAATCGACTCTAAAAGATCCACGGCGGCTGTTGAATCCGACTGAGCGGACTGAGCTAGCTCACTCATCGGGATCCAACTCCGCGGTTCGGAGTTGGAACGCGATGATTCACAACGGCTTTCGAATCCAACTGAACTAGCTCGTTTTATGGAGATCTTGAATCCGACTGAGCTATAGATAGCTCAATCATCGGGATCCAACTCCGAGGTTCGGAGTTGGATCGCGATGTGCTGAATATGTGTGCGCACACACGTATTCTACATATTTAAACACACTTGAAGTGTAATTGCACGAAATGAATACGCGTTTACTATTTTTATGATTTAATATTCACTCTTTTGTTTTTCTATAAATTATGATTAAATTATTGCAATCATTGTATAACCGAAATAATTAATCACCACCTCGCTCAATTCAATAACTTGGCGAATCAAATGGATCTCTAAAAGTCAGAACTCTCGGCGGATCGCTAGCTCGTAACTCAGTCATGTAACTCTTTTGAACTGGTTCACTGAACTAGCTCTTTAAAGTGAGTCAGATCTTTCGAACCAGCTTACTGAAAATAGTCATTTCGCCCATCTCTAGTAAGAACAAATCCACCAGGAGGAGAGGGGTCCTCCTGGTGGATTTGTTCTTACTAGAGATGGGCGAAATGACTCTTTTCAGTGAGCTGGTTCAACAGATCTGACTCACTTTAAAGAGCTGGTTCAGTGAACCAGTTCAAAAGAGTTACATGACAGTTACGAGCTAGCGATCCGGTCCAGTCCCAAAAAACCGTGGCCAACTCAGATAATAGAATTTTGGCATTCAGTTTTCCCTTGGCCTTTGCTTCTCACTTGATTTCGATGCACCAAATCTTCTCCATGAAATAGTATCTATCCCAACCTGAACTGGTTTAACTGGTTTAACATTTTCACGGGTGAGGAACTTTAGAATTACGCGTTACGCAAAAGAGACAGGCCCACTCTTCACATTTATTGTTATAGCTACTAAATAAAGGACAGAACAAGCTGGTTGATGTGTTTTCCTAGCTAGGCATGCCAACATATGATATTAACAGCCAAATCATAAATACATACCATTCCCAATGCTCAGAAAACAAAGGCTCGTTTATATTTGATCGACCCACGTATAAAATTCACTATAATGACAAGGTATTCCATCCCGGCATTAAAAGGTTAGCTCGTTTCGCTGCCAAATGCATGATTAATAAAGCATTCTGTGCTGTAAAGAGCATTGAAAAACAAATGGCATATGTTGTGATTTTGTATCTTGGATTTGAGCCTCACATGAAGTTAGGCATATGTTTGATTTTGTATCTTGGATTTGAGCCTCACATGAAGTTAGGCAGCCACTGCAATTATCTGAATATGTGTATGCATAAATGATTATATTTGATATCAAATAACAATAAATCTAACTACAGAGACTATAGAACTCAAAAACCTTAATAACATCTACTGGATATTACATTACTCACAAATTATTAGAAACGCTCCTTTTTTCAAAGGACACACACAAAAACTACGAAGTCGGCCGAATAAGCACACAAAAATTGCATAAATTGCTTCGAAAATATATTAGATCAAAAATTTGTTGCCTCAAAAACGTAAAGTTAGTACAAGCAGCAGCGCCGTTTAATGGCATTGACGAGCACTATTGCCAAAAAATCACTGATCAAGGTTAGGTTGATCAGTGATTAGGTTAGGTGACAGTGATTGAGGTTAGGTGACAGTGATTGGGTTAGGTGACAGTGATTGAGGCTAGGTGACAGTGACTGAGGTTTGGTGATAGTGATTGAGGTTAGCTTAGATTACAGTGAATTAACATTCACTCTAATCGAGGTGTGGGTCAGGGGAGAGAGGAAGGAAGGTGTGGATGGGGTAAGAGTATGGGAAGTGTGTATGTGTGAGCGGGGGAGGGATTCGTGGAGTCATTTGGGGGAGGAGTGGTAGGGGGTGAAGAGGGAATGGGTGGGAGTAAGAGGGAATAGAAGAGTGAGAGATGAGAGAGGATGGGGCCGGGGTAAGGATGCTGGAAAAAGTGGGAGAAGAGAGGGAAAGCAGAAGAAAGAGAGGGGGTAGCGATTAGTGTAGATGTAATATTACTTTGCCAATAAAGGTCGTTTTTTTTTCCTTTTACTCCGGGCTGATTCTATAATAGAAATGTTAAATTTAACGTATGTTATTTCTTAACTTCAGATTCTAACTATACATAAAAAATACCAAATCTACTTGAACGGTGAAGTGACAGAATAACATTTAGGTTAAATTTAACATTTCATATACAAAATCGGCTCCAATTGATTGATTGAGTCTAGAAAAATTTCAATTACTATAATCCAACCAAACCGCAATCACTGTCACCTAACCAATATAAGCTCAATAAATATGTAAAGGTATTTAAATTAAAAATACGGTATTGTTTCACAAATTAATTAATTTGTGAAATAATACTAAGTGTTTTTAATTTAAATAACTTTACATATTGTAATATGTTTCAGCAAGTGCCAGATGAGAAATTAATTCAATCAGTATGATTGGGTTAGATTACCGTGATTGAAATAATCCATACACAATCACTGTAACATGTTTCACCACAAAGTGATGCAGCCACTGTGTGGTGAAACGTTGAAAAGTTGGGATTTAGCAGTAGGCCCGTTCATCACAGACAACAGTTGGGAGTTTACTGCCAACTGTAGGGATTTTTGCAATCGTACAAAATAGACCGACTGGGGTACCGTTCATGAGATACTAACATACATTACAAACAAATCAAAACATGTTGAATGTTGAACATTTTTATGAACGCGCCCAGTGAAACCCTCCCAACTGTTATTTTTATTTTAAATAAATAAATTGTCTTACGTTCATCAGTAGTTAAATTTCGTCTGGCTATATCTTGAAGTTCCCTGCCGAGCTGGTAGCAACCGTGCAGGTAGCACTCGTTGGCCAACAGTTTGTAATGCCACAAGTTGTGTCCCTGGCGCTCCTCTAAGTGTCGAATCGCTGCCGATAGAGTGTTCTGGACAGTTTTAATCGAAGTGCCGATAGCCCGGCCCAACGCATTTTTGATTTGAGGGGGACAGTTCTTCAATAAATTCTAGCAAATTTCAAAGAACAAAATATACACATATATCTTCACAAATTTCACATCACAACATAAACCCCAATAAATCCAAATTACATAACTTAAAAGCATAAATCTTAACGAATTTCATACCACAAAACTTGAAAAAAAAAAGACTTATTTCAATGGATGTGTATTATGAAAAGAATTGATATATAAACAGTATTTCTGTATATAAACTCTGTTTTTTTTTAATATGAACAAACTTAGGGTGTATTTACTGCGAACAGTTGCAGTCCTGCTTTAACAATAGGGTATTTTAAACTACAAATTTTGAGATGTTGGTAAATGATTATCAATGTGACAAATCAATCATAATTTGTCAAACAAATTGTCACGATGCAGAGCTTTTCAAAAAAGAGAACGCTACAACTTGCAACTTTACAACGCATACAGGTATTTTTTCTTTTAAGTATACTTTCACATATTCCACATTTGTAAAATTAATGAAGTAAACAAAACTAAGTCAAAGTATATTTTGAACTTCACTTCAAATCAGTGTTTTATACGCGTGGCGCATGAAGTAAAATTTCGAGTTTAGAAAAGCCTAATTTGGCTCGGTCGCTCCGCTTCGCTACGCGCCCGAGCCAAATTTTCAGGCTTTTCTAAACTCGAAATTTTACTTCATGCTTAGTCTGGGAGTGGAAAACACTCGTTAGAGTTTTTGGATTGAAAGTTTTTAATACGACCACGAATATCCGAAAATGTACATTAAAAAATTGTAACATGTATACTTAAACAAAAATGTCTTGTATTTAGAACTTTTTTAAAATTTGAACATATAAATGAGCAAATAATAAAGAAGACAGATATTCCTGAGAAAGGAGTATTACCTGATCCTCATATCCTACCTGATCATCAGAGACACTTTATTAAATTGGTAGTAGATACAAATAATTTGGAGCGGTGATAGGTAAGTACATTTGTAATTGTAATTTTCCTGAGTTAATTGAATTGTCATATTAATGTCAGATTACCCTTTACATAACCTACAAATTAAAAGTTGTTTTACAACATAACGTGTGATCAGTGTTGCCAACTCTAGACTGCCAGATGTCTCAAAATTTCGTTTAAACAATCACCAGAAATCACCAGATTTTATGTTTTATTATAACGTGAACAAACCAAATACATATTAACAGAACAACACTATTTAACTTTAATGAATAAAAAACGTATAATAACTAAACATAATACTATTATAATTATACTATCGTAACAATAATAAAATTATGGTATAATGCATACTATAATTTTATTATTGTTATGATAGTATAATTATAATAGTATTATGTACAAGGTGTCCCATTAGTGCGTTCTCGGAGAATATCTTAACTCACGGGAAAGAAGCAAAACACCGAAGTTGCTTAGTTTTAAGAGTTCTTTTAAAACTCCGAAGCAGTATGACTTGGACCGAATGTTTTTATTAGAAGAACACTTAATTTTCATGAGGGATCCAAAAACCAAATAATATACAGGGTGATCCATTTAAAATAAGCAAGTTGCATCCCTTACTGTCCTCATGGCACACACTGTATACACTTTTTTTATAGGTTATGCAGTTCTTAAAACCAAGCAACTTTAGTTAAAACACTTTTTTTCTGTCTTTAACGTGAGCCGATATATCATTCAAGAACGCAATAATGAGACACCCTGTGTAGAACTCAATGTCTAAGACTCAATAGCTATGAACGTTTGTTCTTTAACAAATCTGTATTCAAATTAGGCTGGATAGCATTTGCTTAGGTTGAATAACAATTTAGGTTAGGTTTTACAATATGTACTAAATTTGAGTGAAATATCAACAAGATTGTAGGATTCAAACCCAATTTTCCCTTAAACAAATGTACGTAAAACGAGCAAAAACCATATTTTTACTAATAAACTTAAACCAGATTTAGATTATTTAGCATATATTGATAACGTGATATTTAATAATATCTAATCTAACAGTTAGGTTAAATAACAAATTAACCCTGTATCTAATAATATCTAATCTGACAATGATAACAGTTAGGTTAGATAACAAATTAGATTAGATATGATAATATGGTGCATATTATCATATCTAACCTAATCTAACTTGCTATTTCACATGGTAAAAAGTAAGGTTAAATTGAATAACAGTTGCAAAAGTTAGGTTAGATTGAATAACAGTTACACAAGTTGGGTTAACTAATAGCTATCTAAGCTATTATAACTTTCTAAGCAGTTTATCGAACTTTAGAGAAAGTTGTTCCGGTTATTTTAAGTAGCATTTACTCAGGATAGATTTGATAACATGTAACCACCAAAGTTAGATTAAAGTTAGGTTAATTTACGGCTGAGCTTTTGTAGCAATTCTAATTAAATGAATATACGTAGTTGGCATTTCAGCTAGGGTTAGTTTAGAAGATAGATTGTGAAATTAGTTTAGGTTAGGTTAGGTTATTTATACAAGTTAGGTTAACTTACGGCTGAGCTTTTATAGCAGTTCTAATTAAATGAATATACGTAATTGGCATTTCAGCTAGGGTTAGGTTAGAAGGACCTGGAGAAAACTTCACCTGACAAGATCCTTGACTTCATCAAGAAGATGGACTTGGAAGGTGAGCTGTAAGGTCGGATGTTCGACCTTAATTGTGAGCCACAATAGATCCTTGCGGTCGCAGTGGAGGGTAGCATAACTACCCACTCACTTTCAATAGAATAGAATAGAATAGGTTAGAAGATAGATTGTGAAATTAGGTTAGGTTAGGTTATTTATACAAGTTAGGTTAACTTACGGCTGAGCTTTTATAACAGTTCTAATTAAATGAATAAAGTAATTAGCATTTGAGGTTAGATGATACATCGTAAAATTAGTTAAGGTTATGCGAAACTATTTTCATGTTAGGTTAGATTACCAATTTCTTAGGTTAAATTAGACGTCAGTTATTGATTAATAATTTGATCTACCCTAATGTATCTGTATCCGTTTTTAGATTATGTTGGTTTTTAATTTATCAGGTTAAGGTAGTGAAGAGTTACTTAGGTTGAATTATAAAAGCGTTCAGTTAAAGCTTCTAAACAGTGTTTCCACTCCCAAATTAAGCATGAAGTAAAATTTCGAGCTTAGCAAAGCCTGAAAATTTTCCGACATCCGTTGTTTTTTAAAAGAGTTCAATTTGAAGCTTTAAACGAGTGTTTTCCACTCCCAGACTAAGCATGAAGTAAAATTTCGAGTTTAGAAAAGCCCCGTGAAAATTTGTCGAGGGTCGCGCAGCGACCCGAGACAAATTTTCTGGGCTTTTCTAAACTCGAAATTTTACTTCATGCGCCACGCCTATAAAACATTGATTTTAAGGGAAGTTTGAAATATAATCCTTAGTTTATAATTTATTTGGACATGGACATTTTTATGAAAAGATAGATATTTCCGAATGTTAATAGTTTTGACAGTATTTTGGCATGTTCGACTGTTTTATCTTTAATCGCTTTCTCATGACAGTAAATCACTAGTCTGTCACTAAAAGCATCCAACAAACACCAGAATTAAGCCACGTCCGAATCAGAAAAATTTGTCTGAATCTGAAAGTTGAAACCACTAGATTTTTAGTGACAAAAGCACTGATTTGGCTACCCTGCGTGTGATTAATCCTGTCCTAACCTAATACACACAACCTACATCACACAACTAAATTCTTGAAATATCAAATTTGATTGGTCATATTAAAAAAGAAAACAGATTATAGGCATTGAATGGAAAAACATCTGGTACTGTTTGTACTAAAAAAGTATTTCTGTGAAACTAGTTGGCATAAAGTTTTTAGTTTGTGAAACTAACAAATGTTTTTTAGAGTGTAATATGTTTTGCTATGTGCCAAATGAGAATATAATTAATTAATAATGTTTACAAGGAATTATGTCCAACAATTTGACAAATTAAACTTACCTTTACATATTCCTCACTATCAAATAGATCTGAAAAACGAAAAATATTAAATAATTCCAACAGTGTCAGTGGGAAGCAATACTTGATAACACTTTAATTTTTATTTCAATGTACAAGGCGCGGCAGGAAAAGTTACTGATTTAAATTGGGCGCCAATGACCGAGACGTGGTCAGAAAGGGGTAGGAAGGGTCACATTCGATAGAGGGGGTATTAAAGTTTTGTCATGCGTTGGACAAAGGAGGAGCGTGCGTTCGCTGTCGAGGCCTACTTTTCCAATGGCCGCTCGGTGGTTGCCACCCAACGTGCCTTCCGAACTCGGTTCAATATTCTCCCCACGGGTTGTTTCGTGAGTGGACGCATTTAGGGAAAGAGTTGGGATAATTGGGCCTTACTTTTTCGAGGAACAAGAACACTGTTACTGTCAATGCAGTTCGCTACAGAGAAATGATTGAGGCTTTTTTTCTTTCAAAACTTAAAAAAATGGAACTTGGGGTCGTATGGTTCCAGCAGAACGGAGCCACGGCACACACAGCGAGAACTTCAATGGAACTTTTGAGGGAACACTTCCACGAGTGCCTAATCTCCTTGAGGGGTGACGTACTGTAGTCGGCGCGCTCCCCCGATTTGGCTCCCTGTGACTTCTTTTTATGGGGATATCTCAAATCCATTGTTTACAATGATAAACCACGGACCCCGCAACACCTGAAGGACAAGATTCGCCAAGCCATCGCCAACATTCCCGTCGATATGCTCGAAAGAGTGGAGCGAAACTTGAAAAAGCGGGTGGATCAGTGTATCGCCAATAAGGGCCGCCATTTGTCATTTTTAAAACCACTTGAAACGAAAATTCAAGATGCGTACAATACAATATAAAAGAATTAAATTGATATGTGAAATATTTTTTCTTTTATTGACCTTTCAAATCAGCAAGTTTCCCTGCCGCACCCTGTATGTGCACCAAAAATCATAGAATATTCAACACCTTCAGAATAAGGAGTCTTCCTTTTGAAGAAAGTGCTTAATTATACTCACAATTATTATTAACATCAAGTGAAGGCTCTTCAATAGTAAATTCTTTCTTAATTTCAGAAACCTAAAGCAAAAAAGTTGTAAGTAATTTCAAAGATCCTTTATTTTAATTGAACTTACTTCAACACTAGTTGAACTCGCATTATGTTCCATTTTTTCATCAGAACGATCTTGTGACTGCACTTCTTTACATACTACCACATTTTGCTGCACCTGAATATTTTCCACATTACAAACATGTTGAGATTGTACATTTGTTGGAATATTTGTAATTACCTCAATATTTGTAGATTGTGTAGGAATAGTTTTAGTTTGTTCTGCAATCGTGGAATTTTGAGATTGCACTGTTGTGGGATTTTTTTGTAAGTTTTTGTCAACACTGGCTAAATTTTGAGACTGCGCCTCAATGGGATTTTTCTCATATTGACTTTTTTCACCTCTGCGAAATTACATGATTATTCCGAAGACCCTCACACAATTTATTTAGTCAGACAGACAAACTTATCAGCCATTGCTGCATCATTTGACTTCCCCGAGGGATAGGGTAAAGGTGGAAAGGAAATTAGAAAATGAAAGGATGCGTTTAATAGGATAGTAAAGGATAAGGAAAACCACGATGAGGCTATAATAACACTGGTCTGCAAAAAAATGTTTTTTTTCGAGACCTGACACCATTCCTGCTGATTCTTATGTAAAATGACCTCCTGAATCCGAATATGACCTCCGTTTTCCCCCATCACCCACCGTTTTCGGGGGAGGCCCCCCACCTATTTTTATCACTTTTCGATAATTTGGAGGGATGAAAAGGATTATTTTAGCCTTTACATTTCTTCTGAGGGGCTAGAGAGGTGAAAAGTTCCAAAACATGAACATTTGTAGCAAGGAGGTAGATTTGGGGGGGGGATTTGCCCCCTTAAATTGTAAAAAAATCATTAAAAATGATCAATTTTTTCCGTTTTTTTCGCAGTTTTTTCACTTATTTTCTACATATTCCAGCTTCCATTCCCCCTCATCCCCCCCCAAATAATAAAAATATATTGCAACAATATATAGCAACAATAATAAAAATATATAGCAACAATAATAAAAATATATAGCAACAGTTCGGAAGATTCACTGTACCACGCTGGCGCTCTCAATATTCCCCCCGTTTTCCCCATCCATTAGAGGGGTGAAAAGGATTATTTTAGCTGTAAAGAATAATAAATAAAAAGTAAAATAATAAATGTAAAATAATAAATTCCTGGGCAAACCTGTGCGCGCGAGGTATTGAGAGCGCCAGCGTGGTACAGTCAATCTTCCGAACTGTTGCTATATATTTTTATTATTGTTGCTATATATTTTTATTATTGTTGCTATATATTATTGCTATATATTTTTATTGTTTGGGGGGGGATGAGGGGGGATGGAAGCTGGAATATGTAGAAAATAAGTGAAAAAACTGCGAAAAAAAACGGAAAAATCGATCATTTTTAAGGATTTTTTTACAATTTAAGGGAGCAAATCCCCCCCCCCCAAATCTACCTCCTTGCTACAAATGTTCATGTTTTGGAACTTTTCACCTCTCTAGCCCCTCAGAAGAAACGTAAAGGCTAAAATAATCCTTTTCATCCCTCCAAATTATCGAAAAGTGATAAAAATAGGTGGGGGGGGACTCCCCCGAAAACGGTGGGTGATGGGGGAAAACGGGGGTCATATTCGGATTCAGGAGGTCATTTTACATAAGAATCAGCAGGAATGGTGTCAGGGCCGATTTTCATGCCGACCAGTGTAATAGAGGCTATATATAGAATAAAAAGGGCTTATTATTCGTAAGCTGAAAGATCTGCTCGAGGTCAAACCAATGCAATTTTAATATCATAAAATTTCCTTTTCCACTTAAAAGAAAAGGGGTGTAAGTGCCAGTTTGAAAAAAATGGACTACATGCAAGGAGAATCGTTTTTTTGTTAATTAGCAAAGAGATATAGAGCATGCATTGATAGGTACTTTGTTGGTTTTAATATAACCTAAACTTCAAAACTGGATTTCTCAATTTGTTATTAGTGACTTTCACCCCTTTGCTTCTAGGTAGTGGCGTAGATAGCTTTTTGCGATAGGAGAGGATTTGACTTAGAAAATGGTTTCATAAAATTATTTTTCAAAAGTTCTACCAAAACAAGTACAAAAAAATGTCGTATGTTTCACTTAGAAGTATATAAATATAAAATAAAAATATTAACAAAACAAATCGCGGCTACTGTGTAGAACGCGACGCCTACTCCAGTGGTTCTCAACAGGTTATTTGTATGGGCGTGTGTGTATGCATACAGAGAGTTTTATTTTTATTGAGTTGCCTATATGACCATTATAAATTGTAGCTAATCAATTGCAATTAATGCCTCAACTTGTACATACAGGGAGTTTTTCTTTCAAGTATAAATGTCCCAATTTCGACATATATGCCGTAAATCTTTAGATAATCGTTGTTTTTTTAAAAGGAGTTTAATTTGAAACTTAAAATGAGTGTGTTCCAATCCCAGACTAAGCATGAAGTAAAATTTCGAGTTTAGAAAAGCCTGAAAATTTGGTTTGGACGCGTAGCGCGAAGCGCGGAGCGGCCAAACCAAATTTTCAGGCTTTTCTAAACTCGAAATTTTACTTCATGCGCCACCGGTACAAACACTGACATATTACGAAGTTTAAAACACACCGCTGAAGTTTACATTGAATCAGTGTTTTGTGTTGGTGGCGCATGAAGTAAAATTTCGAGTTTAGAAAAGCCTGAAAATTTGGTTTGGCCGCTCCGCGCTTCGCGCTACGCGACCAAACCAAATTTTCAGGCTTTTCTAAACTCGAAATTTTACTTCATGCGCCACCGGTACAAACACTGACATATTACGAAGTTTAAAACACACCGCTGAACTTTACATTGAATCAGTGTTTTGTGCCGGTGGCGCATGAAGTAAAATTTCGAGTTTAGAAAAGCCTGAAAATTTGGTTTGGCCGCTCCGCGCTTCGCGCTACGCGACCAAACCAAATTTTCAGGCTTTTCTAAACTCGAAATTTTACTTCATGCTTAGCCTGGGAGTGGAAAACACTCGTTTAAAGCTTCAAATTGTATTCTTTTAATAAACCGAGCGTGAAAAAATGTACAACGTATGCATATGTATACTTAAAAGAAAAATTCTCGTTATGAATATGTTCGGTGTTACATAAAACTCTCTGTATGCTTAGGTTACAGCTGAGGCCAGGAAGATCCCGAAGCCGAAGCCTAAGCTAAACATAAAGGCGACCCAGAAACGGCAAAGAAAAGCTCTACCCAGGCAACAAGCTGGCCACATAATAGTTGGAGGAGACTTTAATGCCAAATCCACCTGGTGGGGCTCTCCAAACGACGACAGACGGGGTACCGTCCTTATGGACTTAATACCCAGCCTGCAGATAGAGGTAATTAACCAAGGGAGCGACGCCACCTTCGTGCGAGGCAATACGTCGTCCCATCTCGACGTGACATTCGCCACCGCCAGACACGTCCACCTGACGAGGAACTGGAAGGTAGTAAACGATGTGGAGTCGCTTAGCGACCATAAATACATCACCTTCCTAGCAGGAGAAAGCCCGAAGACAGAAATACGTGCAAACGCTGAGAGATGGGACACCAGAAAGCTAAACGGCGAAATAATGGGAAAGGTCTTTACGGGATGCAAAATGAACCCTTACATGGACGCAGAAGATGCAGTGGCAGCACTAGCGGAACACCTGCATGCAGCTAGCAGCGCATCCATGCCTAAACGGAAAACAACATGCAGGAAATTCGTACACTGGTGGTGCAAGAAGGTCGCTGCAGCTAGACAAGAGGCAGTCAGAGCGAGAAGGCTCATAACAAGAGCCAAGAAAAAAGGACTCCCCACCGAACCGCTCGAGGCTGACAGGCGCGCAGCGGTAAAGTACCTTCGCGTGGAGATTCTTCGGAGTAAGGAGAGATCCTGGAAGTTGCTCTGCGACGAGCTGGACGCGGACCCCTGGGGCCTGCCATACAGGATTGTGGCAGGTAAACTCCCAAAACGACTGCCGGGACCGGACGCTACCGTAGCAGGACAGATGCTGTCGTAAACACTCTATTCCCAAACGCCAGCAGCCACACCAAGGACAAACAGGAAATAGCCACGATACCCGATGGAACAAAAGGTCCGGAGTTCCAGGAGGAGGAGCACATCGAAGCCGCACACAACCTCCCAGGAAGCGAGCAGGAAAAGGCGACGTGAATTACGTCATAGTACTTGGTAGGCAGGTCAAAATGAACAGCACCATAAAGTACCTAGAAGTCACCCTGGAAGCCAACCCGAGGTGCAGCAGCCACGTGAACGAGGCGGCGGCCGCTGCCACCAAAGTGGAGAAGGCAGTGGCTAGAATAATGCCAAACTTCGGAGGCCCAGGGGAAGGCAAACGCCGTATGCTCGCAACCCTTGCGCTGGCTAAACTATTATACGCAGCTCCTGTATGGGCAAAATGCACTGAGGGTGACCAGAGCCTACAAAACAGTATCCACCGAGGCATTCGAAGTACTGGCCTCACTAATGCCAACAGACCTTGCTCTCCAAGAGCGGGAGATCTACACTGCGACTAAAGGCGGAGTAAACAAAAAGGAGGCGAGAGAAAATGCCCGCAAAACTGCAATCCAGCGATGGCAAGCCAGGTGGGCACTAAGTACAAGCTGGACTAGGACTATTATCCCGGAAGTGGAGAAGTGGATAAACCGAAGACACGTAGCCACCACCTACCACCTGACACAAATGCTTTCTTTAAAGCCTACCTGCTACGGATCGGCAAAGCTCAAATAGCAAATTGTAGATACTGCGGACACGAGAACGACAATGCCCTGCACACACTGGAACAGTGCCTACGCTGGCACGCAGAAAGGGCAAGTCTGACCACTTTTATAGGACCAGTCTCGGCAGCCACCCTAACCAGCCTAATGCCCGAGAGCAAAGAAAATTGGGAGGCGGTAACTCGCTTTGCAAAGTCGGTCATCACCACTAAAGAAAGGGATGAGAAGGTAACGGCAGCGATTGTGCCCCAAGACACAGCCAGCCAATAGCCAGGAACAACTACGCGGCGGTAACCAACACGTCGCAGCTGACCTTCTTCGAAGCGGTTCCAAAGAAGAACTTATATCAGCCTAGGACGTTTTTGAGTGGGTCGGCCAGACCTCACTCCTACGTTAACCTGGCGACGTAGCGTCTGTTTTGTAGATTTTTCCTCCTCAAAAAAAAAAATATATATCATGATTAAAAAAGTTAAGTTAAATATACTCAATGACAATTCATATTTTAGCAACAGAGTGACTATATTTAAAGCATACATTGATAACAATTTCAACCTTGTGCCTTTTATATTTATTGTGAAAAAAATATATTTCACTTTTTCTTTTTTGATAAAACTATTTATATGAGCTGTTTAGTACAGATGTTTTTAGTTTTCGTGTTTCCGTTGAGTGTGTTAAGCTTAAATAAAATGCCTCGAGTCCGAAGACCTCCACAATATCACCATTTGAGCGATTTTGACCGGGGTCGAGTTGTTGCTTATCGAGATGTCGGTATGTCCTATCGCGAAATTGCCCGCCGTATTGATTCCACTGCAGCAACTGTAATACGTGTGTATCAGATATGGACAGAAGAAGGTAGAGGAGCAAGAAGAAGACCAATTGGTCAACCAAGGCGTACCACAGAACGTCAAGATCGGCGCTTAAGACAAATAGCCCTGGGAGACCGTTTCGCTACTACGCGTCAAATCGGTGATCAATGGATTGGAGAAAAAGGTAGGCCCGTTAGTATGCGAACCTTATATCGCCGCATTCAATCCTTTGGGCTTCTTTCGTACCGTCCAAGATTAGTGCTTCCTTTAACAGCGAGACACTGTCGCCAAAGGTTGGACTGGTGCAGAGAACGGCAGCATTGGGAGGCAGAATGGCACGATGTCGTATTTAGCGATGAATCACGATTTTGTCTAGGCACGCATGATGGCCGTTGAACGGTACGACGCTACCGTGGAGAACGACCTGATCTTAGGTTTGCTATTGAGAGGCATGTACACAGGACTGCTGGAGTAATGGTTTGGGGGGCTATTGCTTATGGTAGTCGATCACCTCTTGTATTCATTCGAGGCAGTATGACAGCTGCGCGTTATGTTGAAGACGTCATACGACCGACTTTGTTACCTTATTTAGATGGCCGCCCAGACGTACTTTTTCAACAAGATAACTCACGTCCCCATATTGCACGTCGAACTATGAACTTTCTTAATGAACCTGGTGTTAATGTTTTGGCGTGGCCGCCCCGTTCGCCGGATTTAAATCCCATTGAACATGTGTGGGATATCATGGGAAGAAGAATATTCTCTTTGCACCATCCTCCACAGACTCTAGCACAGTTGATCGATGAAATTCAAGTTGCTTGGAACGAGATGCCTCAAGAAGACATCGACCATCTCATTTTGTCGATGCCCAGACGTCTACAGGAGTGTATACAGCAAAGGGGTCGCCAAACACATTATTAATTTTTTTTAGATTGTTTTTTAATAAAATTTCTTGAAAATGTAATCATTTTATTCTTGATGTAAGACTACCATACTGGCAAAAAATCAAGTTAAAATAATAACTCCTTCTGGGTGTTACGCTTCTAATGTCATTGAGTATAATCAAAGAAATTGATAGAATTGTTAAAATTTTAATAGAAAACACACACTCACACGAATATCTTATTGAGAACCACTGGAGTGGGCGCTACTGCGCACACATTTACCTAAATCGAGTATTAGATTTCCTTCTCCTATTTTTCAAAACTCATGGGAGGGCGATTGATCTCCTACCCCGTTCCCCCGCTTATCTACGCCACTGCTTCTAGGTGATGCATATTTTAATTTTGTACGTACTTGTAAAAGACTCGTTGTGGACTACTCTCCCTTCTCCCAGGTTTAATAACCACAGTTTGTCCACTTGGGCCGAAAAAACGCAATCCTTTCTTCAGCGATTTATTCGGCGGTCGGTGGATTCGGATGAGATTCGGAACCCTGGGATCGACGAGCGATGTCGTAAAGCCAATTTTTAGTAAATCAGAGAACGGCTGGACTATTTTTTCCTCCACCTCTGAATCGCCTACTTCGACCTCCTCAATATCGTTCATATTCTCAGACATTGATTGATGATCGTGTGTTCTTGGATCTGTTTCGGTGTTCTCCAAGACTTGGATTTTTTGGAGGTTTATTAGAGGCGATTTAGCTGCGGTGAAATTGCTGAAAAATATAAAATAGTATTGGCGACTAACATGTCCGATGAGGGCGCTGGCGTCGCACCGAGGAACAAGTACTGTCGTTCCGGGTGAACATTTCATATTTACATTTCTGTGGGTATTTGTGCACAGATGGAAGTGGCACAAGTAGAAATCATACAGAAGTTGAGAATTTTTAATTATTTACTTATAAAATATATTACGGAGATAGCCCCTTTTCAAAATGACCGATTCAATTACACACACATTTAGAGGGTAAATGTGTGTGTAACTGAATCGGTCATTTTGAAAAGGGGCCATCTCCGTAATTTAAAAATGTCCAATGCAATTAAAAAAACTACAAGTTCCATTTATTATAAGTTAGGTCAATGCAGATTTGTTTACGTTTATAAAGCATAAACAGGACTGACCAACCGAAAATATACCGCGTATCCCCAAATACTGCCCGAATAGGAAAAACTTAAACAAGTGTTTTTCACTCACAGATATATCATGAAGTAAAATTTCGAGTTTAGAAAAGCCTAAAAATGTGGTTTGGTCGCATCAGACTTTTCTAAACTCGAAATTTTACTTCATGCTTAATCTGGGAGTGGAAAACGCTCGTTTAAAGCTTCAAATTGAACTCTTAGGTTAGATAATAGCTTATGCAATTATATATAAAGTTTGATGAAAAGTTGTGTATGGACTAAGGTTAAAAAGGATAACATTTGGAAAAGTCAATCAACAATTTCATATATTAGGTTACATGTGATAACATAAACTAAAATTAGGTTAGTTTAAATGATTGTTAAAAAAGTTGGGTGAACTTATGGCTATCTAATGCAACATAATTGCCGTAATATTTAACATTACTTTTCTAACTATCATTTCAGGTGCGTACGCCATGGAAAATGGTTTATGTTTCTATGACAAGTAGAATAGGTAGTACTTACACAATTAGATTAAATAACAAGTAATGTGAAGTTACACTAAAAAAAATGTATGAGCCTGCCAAGTAGCGTGCTTATATCTAACAAGTTAGAATGGTTGACGGAAACACCTTAGGTTTTAGGCTCATATATAAACATTTCACGTGATTAAAGTGATCCTTTATGTTTTTCAGTGTAGGTTGCAGGTATTTAAGGGACTTTTGATTATAAGTGCTTCGGTTAAGAGAGAGTAGGAGAGAGTTATAATTTATGTAATTGTAATTAAACCTATACCTAGGTTGCATCAAGGGGAGCCAATGCTTATGGGAGAACTGGAAATCAAGCAGAAAAGGAGAGACTATAGTCAGGATGTGGGGTACGCATAAGACAGACGACTATTTACACCAATCACCGGTCTCGCTTCTGTGTTGTGTTGTTGTGTAAAATATTAGATTGAATTAAGGAGAGAATTGCCTAGGTTATTGTAAATAGCAACCTAAGTAACATGTTTGATAATATGTACTAAACTTAGGTCACATTAAAAACAAGAAAAGTTAGGTGAACCTACAGCAACCTAACCTAACCTAACTTTTGTAGCAGTTTATGTCTATTTAAGTTAATATGCCTTTTGTAAATGGTATTTAACCTAACATAATTTTGGTACAACCTAGTAATATAATAATCTAACTAAACTTAATCGAGGTTATGTCAGATGTCGTTTACTAAAAACTAAGATAAATATAGTTCACAGAGAGTTTTATGTAACACCGACCATTTTCATCTAATACAATTTGACACCTTTAATATTTAAGTTATGTGTAAATTGGGTTGCCTATGTGACCATTACAAATTGTAGCCAATCAATCACAATTAATGCCCCAACTTGTACATACATGGAGTTTTTCTTTCAAGTATACATGCCCCAATTACAGCGTATATGCCGTACACTTTTAGATAATCGTTTTTTTTTAAAGAGTTTAATTTGAAACTTAAAATGAGTGTATTCCACTCCCAAACTAAGCATAAAGTAAAATTTTTAGTTTAGAAAAGCCTGAAAATTTGGTTTGGTCGCGTAGCGCGAAGCGCTGAGCGGCCAAACCAAATTTTCAGGCATTTCTAAACTCAAAATTTTACTTCATGCGCCACCGGTACAAAACACTGACATATTACGAAGTTTAAAACCCACCGCTAAACTTTACATTAAATCAGTGTTTTGTACCGGTGGCGCATGAAGTAAAATTTCGAGTTTAGAAAAGCCTGAAAATTTGGTTTGGCCGCTCCGCGCTTCGCGCAACGCGACCAAACCAAATTTTCAGGCTTTTCTAAACTCGAAATTTTACTTCATGTTTAGCCTGGTAGTGGAAAACACTCGTTTAAAGCTTCAAATTGAATTCTATTAATAAACCGATCGTCGGACAATGTACAACGTATGCATATATATACTTAAAAGAAAAATTCTTGTTACAAATATGTTCGGTGTTACATAAAACTCTCTGTATAAACCTACCAAGATTATAAAAATGTTTACCATGTTGAAATATTATATTTCTAAACGTTAACAATTCCAATTGGTAAATTGGGCATGTTCAGTTTTTTCAACATTTTTGCTTTGACTGTTTTAACTTGAATTCACCTGATTTGAATAGATAACTGTAAATCACAAGTTTGTCACTAAAAACTTCCAACAAACACTAGAATTTAGCCATGTCTCAATCACAAACAATTTGTCTGAATCTGAACGTTGAAAACTATGTACATAACCTTCATTTCTATGTCCGGTTTTGGAAATTTATGGAAGCTAAGTTCCCTATTTGGACCTATAAGCAACATTTTACATATTAAGCACAACTAAAAACTCAAAATGCACATTCGATATTTACAACTGTACTTTTTTTTCTAATGTTTTTTCCTGCCACCAAATGGGATATTTGAACACGTTGGTCACCAATGACATAAATTTCTTCTTTCCTTTTTTTTTAGTTTCTTGTATTCAAATTGGTAAAACCAACGATTTAGGGAAATGAAATTATGAACCAAAGTGAAGTTTATTTCTATCCATTCACTTCCTAGTGTACATTTTGCAGAATGATGTAGAGTGAATAGAGGTTTTGTGTCAGTGGTATCAGTCTCAGTTGTCAACGTAAAAAACGAAAAATCCTAAAATGCACGATTGCCAATCTTACTTTTGATTGAGTGGACGAATAGAAATGAACTCCACTTTATGCAGGTCTTTGCAATATACTGTCGTAAAGAGGGGCATAGCTATAGCTAAGCAGTCAATGCAAACTGCTCCAAACTCTTAAATTTGTAAGTAGCAAAATTAGAGCAGACCAGTGTCTGCTAAACTATATGCTGCGGTACACTAGTGTTCCGTAAGATATTCTAGGTATGCCCCGTGTCATTTTTAAAATCTATTAACATGAAATCAAACATGAAATCAAGTCGAATCGTAGAATATATCACACAAACAAATTTGAGTAAATGATTTGGTTAAAATAGGAGTTTAAATTTTTATGACAAAAACTTGATTTCCTGAAAGTGCTTGTTATGAAATCCGATTTGGAGACGATGGGTATAACACTTGCGGCTGACATCATTTTAAGTCGTAAAGTGTCAAACGAAGCCATACTGATCCTAACAGACAGTAGGCAAGCTTTGATGTCTCTGAAGAAGTTATACACTACTTCACAGACAACACTAGAGTGCCATAAAAAACTACGGCAGGCAGCAATGCATACCAACATTGAAATCTGCTGGGTGAAGGGGCACGATATAAACATAGGTAACAAGAGGGCTGATGCACTGGCCAAAGCAGCGGCTGGGATGAACATCATCTCACCGGAGCCGCTGGTGCGATTGACACCCCTGTTACTATGTAACATGTTACATTCCAACACACTTGATAAACTCAGGAAGCGTTGGGATGATACGGAAAGCTGCAAGCTCTCGAAGGAATCATTACTGTACCCCAACGAGATTATAGCTAAACAGTACATGCAGGTGACCTGAAGGAACCTCAGACGGATAACCGCTGTTCTAACTGGACACTGCGGGCTCAATGGACACTTATACAAGATGGGAATAGTTGACTCCCCATCTTGTAGATGGTGTGAAATGGAAGACGAGACTGCGAGGCACATCCTCAGCAAATGCCCGGCACTCTCGTCTACGAGAGGATCCATACTGGGTGAAAGATGGCCGACGAAGGACATCATCAGGGATTTGGGCACCTCCGTAATACTGGACTACCTAGACAAGGTGGGATGGTTGAGCTAAGGATGGGTGACCCGTAGTGGGAGGCAGCACAATGGGCCTAATGAGGTCTAAGTGCAATGCAGCAATGCGCACTCCCCCTAATACGAGATTCCAGATCCATGTATTTTCAATTTATCCCCTTGTGCCTCTACTTAACTCGGATTGTCCCAATAAAAACAGTCCCAATTGGATTCAATAAAAATAAAACAAGTCAAAAAAAATATAAATGTATTCTGTGTAAAAACAAATTCCTTATAAAGGCTGAAGGACCTAGAGCCTAGGCCATTGAATTCAATAAAGTGTATTATTATTATTCTACACATTCCTTCAAAAATAAAAACCATTACAACAAATAAACTAAGAAAGTAACAAAATAAATGTTGTTCAAGTATCAACAAAAAATAAAAACGTAATTTTTAAATAAATAAAATACATTTCATTAATCAAACAATACAATACATAAATTAACACGTTCCCTGCCAGGCTCTCGGAGAAAAATTTGATACTTGTTGTCTTTAATTTTTTGATTAAATTGAACAATTTCTTAAAAAGCTAATTGTCTTTTAACCTGGAACATTAAGCACCTTTTTAATTCTGGAAATTCATCCAATCTGTTTATGATATAATTTCATAGAGCCAATTATAATGAAGATATCAATAATTTAGTTTCACATATACGTGACGCTGGTAGCGAACGTGTTAATAACAAAAGTAACAAAAACAAATTTTGTTTATAACAAGTCATTAAACTAATCAACTCAAATATAATTCGGTTCTTAATAAAAACGAAACAATCAAAATTAGAAGAAGAATAAAATCATAAGAATCAACACTTTGAACTATTGATTGTCGCCCTCATTATACGTATAGGTATAGGTCTTCCGACGGTTAAACTTGTGTGCACAATCACCTTCATTTCTTTTTTAGCGGGCTCTTCTTGAGCAGTGGTGGCCACCTTGGGATTTTTGATAACACTCACTAGTACTTTTTTTAACTGGCGTTCTCTAATAATGAAAAAAAATAAGTTTGTAGATTATTTTTAAAATTTAGAAACGCCACTTGAGCACCGAAAAATGTTTATGTACAATTATTGATATGTAAACTCTGTTTCTTTTTATTATGACCAAACTTAGGGTGTATTTACTGCGAACAGTGTGCTTGAGGGGGAGAGGGGTGAGTGAAGGGATGGTTGAGTGGGTGAGGAGAGTGTATGAGGAGACATGGGTGATGGTGAAAGTGGGGACGGATGTGTCAGAGTGTTTCAGGACTTGGAAGGGATTAAGGCAGGGGTGCCCGCTGAGCCCGATGTTGTTTAATATATAGATGAGTGAATTCGAAGAGGTGATAGGGAAAGGGCAGGCGGAGGGGGTTGTGATGGGTAAGAGGAAGGTGTGGATATTAGCGTGTGCGGATGACATGGTGTTAATGGCAAGAGAGCATGAAGGGATGAAAGACATGTTAAAAAGAGCGGAGAGGTTCATGGATAAGAGAGGGTTGAGTGTGAATGTGGAAAAACGAAGTGGGTGAAGTTCAGGAATAGAGGGAGGGGAAGGTGAAAGAATCGGAGTGGAACGGGGTGGTTATTGAGAGGGTCAAAAGTTTTAAGTATTTAGGGTTTATGTGCGTGTGTGAGATCGGTGCTTATATATGGAGTGGAAGTGTGGGGGACGAAAGGGTATGAGTGCATGGAGAGGGAACAGATGTGGTTCCTGAAGCGCATGTTGGGGGTGGAAAGGTCCACGCCCAGCTACATAGTGCTTCAGGAGACTAATAGGGAGAGTTTAGAGTGCGAGGTAATGGTGAGAGTGGTGAGCTATGAGATGAGATTGTGGGAACTGGAGGAAGAGAGATTGGTGAAGGATGTATGGGTGACGAGCATGTGTGGGGGTGAGGGTAGATGGAGGGGGGAGAGGAGGAAAATGTATGAGAGGGTAGGGTTGTCGGAGGCGAAAGTAATGGAATGGCTAGGGAATGGGGTGAAGGTGGATGAGTGGGGGAAGGGGAAAGGGAAGGAGGTGGAAGGGCAGGAAAGGCAAGGGCGTATCGAGAGAAGTGAGTACAATGATATGTAAAAGTGCCGAGATATCTGATAGAGAGGGGATCGAGTAGAGAGGAGAGGGTGATTGTGACAAAGGCGAGGTGTGGATCGGAGGAGAGAGGAAGAAAAGTGTGGATGGGTGAAGAATATGGAAGGTGTGTATTGTGTGAGCATGGGAAGGATACGTGGGGCCACTTGGCGGAGGAATGCGAGGGGGTGAAGGAGGAACGGATGGGAGTGAAAGGGAGTAGAAGGGTGATGGGGTGGATGAGAGAGGATGGGGTAGGGGTAAGGACGTTGGAGAAGCTAGGGAGGAAGAAGGAAAATAGAAGGGAGGGTAGAAGGGAGGGGATTTAGTTTTAGAATAGAATGTAAAGTTTTGTTTGTAATGAAGAATGCCAATAAAAAATCGGTGTATTTATATAATAGTAGAAACTTTGATTAAAACACTTGATTATATTTACAACTAGATTCGACTTTAAGTGGTGAAACAAACAAAATGTATTTATTAAAGTTTCTATTGCTATTAGGGTCTGAGAGATTATTAAGTGGTTATTTTTTTAGATTAAAAGCATCACAATAAATGATATATTTGTATCTTTATGTTTTGTACATCGATGGACAATAAAATAAATATTATTATTACAACTCTGCAAACACTAAGAGCCAGTTTATCAAGAATGGCTTGAAACAAGTTCAGCTTAAACTCAGTTTCACACGTTGCTGCATATTTATTTTTTGCACATGCATTTTTAGAATACACATGCCCCCGGGGACACGTACCGTCAACGTGTTAAATTACATTTACTCCAATGTAATTTAAATCTTATCTCTTGAGAAAATCCATTTGGTGTAAATCAAATTTAAACTAGGCTTAGGTTTTCAGCTAAATAAAATCATGAGAAAATGAAAACACTCAAAATCAGCATAATAAAAGCACAAATAAATCATCGTTAAAAATAACAATAAATGAAATCACGAGAGAAAAAATTAATTATAAAAAACAAAAATTAACACAATAAAAGCACACACTAATAAATAAATAAGTTAATTTCCAAAGCACTGAATGATTTTTGCTAGGGTTTATAAGACGTTTAACGTTTAAGAGTGTTTAAGCGGAGTAGAACATACTTGTTCTTATGAACACGTTCACATGCCGTTAAAGTATTTTAAGAATTAGCGTCTAGTGTCTTAGGGTTCGCTATTTTCTTCCTTCCTTAAGTATCCTTAACCATAAATGGTTTTTGCGCACAATTTTTGTGCCAATACTTTACAAATTTTCACAATATTGATCGAGCACAGTGATGCTAGATTTACTGTTAGCTATTATAACATGATAGTAAAGTAATTTTAACAATTTGGCCTAATTGTTAGTAGTAAAAAGGTGGAATTGGAAATTATAAACAATTATATTCAAATTTTGTATTGTGGAGGCTTCTACTTTGTTATACATGTTAATTTAACAATAAAACACTTTAAATTTTGGTTGTATAACACTTATTTATTTTTCGTGACTACAGTTTCGGCAACTTTAGCTTGCCATTATCAAACGTTTGACAATGGCAACCTAAAGTTGCCGAAACTGCAGTCACGAAAAAAAATAAGTGTTATACAAACAAAGTTTAAAGTATTTTATTCTTCTCTGTTAATTGTAAGAATTACTTGTAAAACAGTATTTTCACAAATTTTTGATGAAATAGTTGACAGCGCCGACATGCGGACAAATGACCTAAAATTCTTACACCTTCATTCTCCGATGAATGACATCATTTCCTTAATCGTTAATCACTAAACGTTAAACATTAAATGTTTTACAAAACCGGCATTACTTTTAAAATTAGCAACATTTACTACTACACATATAAAAAAATCACTCACCTAAAAGCTTCAGCCGGTAATTTATCCCCCTTGAGCAAATCCACAAACAGCACCAAAGATCTCTTCAAATCGAACTTACACTCTAATAAACACCTAAAAAAAAAACACACATACGCTACAAAAAAAATCCTCTGAAAATCATTATTGCCACCTTACTTTCTCGCCCATTCCGTTTTTAAATTGGTCAACAACATCAAAGCGCCGATCAGTTCATCCCGTTCTTGGTTACTCTGAGGTATCGGAACGTGGATGCATTTTTCCCTGACGATTTCAGATTTGAAGGCCCTTTTTTCCGTCAGGGAAGATGCGTTGGTCACGTTTAAAACTTCGTTGATTATCCGATACTCTTCATTGGGAATCTTCATGAGGACGAAGGTGCGCATGAAATTGTAGAGTTGTGCGACTTCCAGGACGCTTTCACTTTCGTTTTTGAAAACGCCCGTTATCGTTATTATTGTTACGTTATCCTAAAAACGAGAATAATATAGCTAGAATAAAACGGATGTATTTAAAAAAAGAAAAACAGGAGATTTGGAAGATCAGTTTATCCTTGATTAATTGTGTACATTAAGTCCATTTGTTACCGGCGTTTTATCGAAAACGTCGTTATCATGATTATTTCGGCGGTATAATTCAAATACGTATTTATTTCGCGATAACAATGGACCCCACTTTGTTTATTATTATGCCTTATAATCGTAACTATAAAATGATTCAAGTTCGTTCATATACGTTGATGTTTGGGATTGTAAATATTTGTGAATATAGGATTAAGGTTAATTAGGTTTTAGTTAGATTCTTTTCGATGCTTATTTTTAGTTCACAACAGGCAGGGTCATAAACTTTATTTCTTCGAAACATCTCAAATCTTATTTTCTGAAGAATTAAAAACAGCCTTCCTTAATCCGGGAAATATCAGCCATTAGGCCAGTTCGTGACCGAACAATAGAACAACCGTTCGGTCTCGAAATGTGTACCTTCAGGTACCGCCCTCCGGATTAAGGGAAAGTTTGTGTTTACGACCTAGCCGTATTCTTGCGCACACTTGCGCGCTAATATATTTTGTTTTAATATAACTTTAATTCAATTTGATCAGGGACAATGCACATATTTATTCGCAACGTATTGCGCATGTAACAAACTCGGTTACTTAATATAGTAAACAGAAGAGTTTGTTTACATAGCGCAATTTGACGAGTATCACTAAATTGATACCCTGCCGTCGATGCAAAGGCCACATATGTCCACGACATATGTCGTCAAGTGGTTTACCGTGATGTAATTGTAAATTTATAATTTATATAAATAACAATATCTAAATTATTATACTTCACGGTATTTGCACAAGTCGCCAGCGCCAGGCCAAACGTAATGATTATTGCGCCACCACGGCTGCGCATGTCAACCCCACAGACGAGCCAATCAGGTGCAGCGGACTTAACCACTTCCACCCCTTTATCCATTCGAAAGACATTTTACGAGGAGGGGTGTCGGTGGTTAACAAAACCGTTGGTTCAGGGGTTGACAAGGCAGTTGAAGTTTACTCTTGAAAGTGTGCAGTAAGAGTCCCAGCGTAAGTGTGTTATCTTGGTGTTTAAACTGTCTGCAAATTGGTTTGCTGTTGTGTATATTTCTTTTGTTAACATTTGTTTTTTTTTTATTTCAACGTCATTTTTCTTTTCTTTTTGTGTTGCTTTAATTCATTTTAATAATAAACTTAACTTTGTAAATGTTTTCCGAATATTGCAATTTTATTTTTAAAACAACAACAAGCCCTAAAAGAAATATACACCCAAGCGTATAGTGGTTCCCGAAGAAGCTGCCCCAGGTCCAGAAGTCCACGGAGCCTAGGTAAAATCAAATTATATTTTTTTTGGTGACTGTGTGGTATTCCCTCTACCTATGAGCTACTAGGTAATCAAGGGGTTCCGATTTTGGACAACAGGCCAGTTTTCATAAATTATTTTATCAAGTCGTCCAAAATCGGGACAGTTGACTCCCAGTAGTGAACTCCTTAATTTCCCCCCGTTGATACATTGAGATCATTTTTGAAAAATGTCTGTGTGTCTATCCGTTCGTCTGTCTGTCCATGTGTCTGTCTGTTCGTCTGTCTGTCCGTGTGTCTGTCGGTCTGTGTGTCTGTATGCATTTGTGTAGCCAAGGGGGTCACTTGAAAAACGTAATTTGAGAAGAAATACTATTGTTAAATACCAACGAAAATTCACTTCAGCTCGTTATACTAAATTTCTGAGGCAGATTGCAGTAATTTATTTAAATCCTTTTGTAAAAACGACATTAAACTTAAATCCTGAGTTCAAGGATCGGTGATGGTGACCTCGTAATGCATAGAAGGGGGTGATGGACATCTTACAGATGTGATATTTTTATACTAATAGTATTGTTGTACTTAACGCTTTAACTACCGGTATCGTCAATAAGCGACTTGACAGAAATTGCCAGATCCAGCGATTTAGCATAAATAAGTCACTTGTAAATTTTCATTATTTTATTACAATAAGCAAATTTGAACCGGCATATATTGCAATATTTTTAGTTCACTATGATTTATCAGATGCTCGTTAACTTTTACGGTAACAAATAATTTAGTGTCTGTCCGAATTGAAATAAAAAAAAATACCGGTAGTTAAAGGGTTAATATAGTTTCAATTTCTTCCAAAATTTGTTCACATACTTTATTCGCTCCTCTACAGCAAGCTGTCAAAAACCATTCAATTCAATTGCGGGACCCTGTATTAATAATTCGTAGTGGCAGAAGATTTGGAAGTCTACGCCAAAATAATTAAAAAAAAAAAACTAACCTTAGCATAAGTTAAATCAACTGTAAAAGTCGATGGATCGTGTTCGGAAAGTGGAAACGAAGTGAAGAGTTTTACTATATTCTCAGGCCCGATGAAAACCATCTCATGGATTCTTGCGTAATTAACAATCGACTTAATGTTGTGAGAAAACTTTTGAAAGTCTAGGAGTCTGAAAAATAAACCATTTGTTCAATATTTGCATACTTTAAAATCATGTTTAATACACAAATGAGACACTTTTTAACTTTGTATAACTGAGACTTTATGAAGTGACTAAAGTTTCGACAACTTGAACTTAATAATAAATTATTAATCAATATTAGATTTATTGTTAGTTAAACCGACTTTAAAAAACTATAAATCATCCGAAAAATTATATTTACATTTATTTGTTTGTTTAACAAAACTAATACCTAAACTCTGTTTTTTTATAATATGACTAAACTTAGGGTGCATTTACTGCGAACAGTTGCAGTCCTGCTTTTACAATAGGGCATTTTAAACCTCAAATTTTGAAATGTTGGTAAATGGTTATCAATGTGACAAATAAATCATAATTTGTCATTAAATTGTCAGGATGCAGTGATTTTCAAAAAAGAGAACGTTACAACTTGCAACTTTACAACGCATACAGGGATTTTTTCTTTTAAGTATACTTTCACATATTCCCTATAAACATTTGTAAAATTAATGAACTAAACATAACTAAGTCGAAGTAAATTTTGAACTTCACTTTTAATCAGTGTTTTATATGCGTGGCGCATGAAGTAAAATTTCAAGTTTAAAAACGCCTGATTTGGCTCCGCTTCGCTACGCAACCAAACCAAATTTTCAGGCTTTTCTAAATGCGAAATTTTACTTCATGCCTAATCAAGGAGTAAAAGCACTCGTTAGAAACTTCAAATTGAACTCGTTCAAAAACAACTTAAAGGAAAAATTCACATTATTTAACGTTCGTTGAAGAAAACAAAATTATTTTTTTCTATATACTCGTAATACAAGAAATAAAACTTTTTGCTGAATGATTACTTAGATTTTAATGAAGATGGCTGTCCACTAAGAATCCTCGAAGTCAGTGTAAAAATGGCGTTTTCATGGTACAAATCCTTCAGTAAAACCCTGTCTTTTACATGATCGTATAAACTAAAATAGTGCTCCATAAATTTATCAACAAAATCCTGAGCCGAATAATCGCACAAATAATTCCTTCTGAGCGGAACCATTCCGTTTGGACTGATGCGCACACCGTCCTAAAAAATAACAATTAAATGAAGCAGTGTTGGGGTAAATTTTTTCGTTAGTCATTTTACACACACAAAAATTCTTGCAGAAATGTATCGTATGTTCATAAAAAAAAACAAAAACCTCTAGAGCGCCATGGAAAATATTGTAAGTTGGCGACTCTGAAATTATATATTATAATTATCATATTTGACGTTTTGTATGTCAATTCCTAATTCTTAATTTAAAAATAAATTAAATCATGGCACTCTAGACGTTTTTTTTATTGAACATGTGATATTATACAGGGTGTCCGTATTTCGAGGAAATGCATCGGGATCTCGGTTATTTGAAGAGTTAGAGAGTTGGTTAAATTAGGGCAAATATGTGAAATTTGTAGCCCAACAATAATCCGAAAACAGATTTAAAATATCTTTTTTTGTTTTCGAGATATTGCCAAAAAACTATTTTTTTCAAATTTCGTTTTTATTTTTTTATTCAAAAACTATTGGATCTAGGAATTTGCAACTTTTACATTATACAGGCACTTTTTAATCAGGCATTTAGTAGTGTACTTACATTTAAAATAACTTTAATATCTTCCCTGGAACCATAGCCAACTTTTGTTTTTCTTATGGGCGCCATATTGGATTTTCATATTTTTAGAAAGAACTTTTTTTTCTGAATTAAACGGTATATCACACTTATAATTTATTCTGCGTTTCATTTGAAACATAGCAACCTTTTGTTTTTTGTAAAGAGTGCCTTGGAAACAATAATATTGATACGTTATTCAGTTATTGATGTGTCAATAAGATACGATCATTATACATAATATATAAAATAAAGTTAAAAATGGTGTTTTCGAACCAAGAAAAACGAGATATGATCGAAGTTTATTATACTTCAAACAAAAATGTACGTATTTCATCCGAAGTCTATCTACAGCGCTATCCAGAAAGGCAACAGCCAAGTGAAAGTCATTTCATAAAACTACATACAAATTTATTGAAATATGGTTCCTTCGTAAAGCCACGACAAAGATATGGATATCACCAACCCCATGAAAATGAAAACCAAATTTTGCAAGCGGTAAAATGATTTCATTTTAATTACAATAAGATAATATTTATTCCCCTAGATTCAAGATAACCCTTCTTCCTCAACGAGAGAACTTGCGAACCAGTTTGGTGTGACGTTTCAATACGTATGGAGAATTTTGAAAAAAAATAAATATCGCCCATTCAAAATTAAAGTTACTCAAGCTCTCCATCCTGGAGATGCTAGACGAAGGATGGACTTTTGTCGTATTTTATTGGGAAAATTAAACGAAAATCCGAATTTCTTGTCAAATGTGATATGGTCTGACGAATGCCGTTTTACCAACACAGGGATATTCAATAGGCATAATGAACATGTGTGGAGTATAAATAATCCTAGACAACATGAAGAAAGACGACGACAAGTGCGATTCGGACTAAATGTATGGGTCGGTATTTTGGAAGACAATATTGTAGGTCCATACATTTACGAAGATACATTAAATTCACAGAGATATCACGATTTTTTAAGAACATTTTTAAGTGATTACGTAGACAATAACATCCCCTTAAATATGTTAAGAAATGTATGGTTTCAACAAGATGGTGCACCACCTCACAACAGCCAAATTGTCGCTAATTGTCTGTCCGAAATGTTTCCAAATAAAGTTATGGCAAATAATGGTGATATACGTTGGCCAGCTCGCTCACCTGATTTGTCACCTCTAGATTATTTTCTTTGGGGAGCTATAAAAGAAAAAGTTTATAAAACTATTGCAGAGGACAAAGACGATTTAAGAAGAATTATAATAGTTACCATTCAGCAATTAAGAAGAAGAGACATTTTTCGGGCAGTCCAAAATTTAAGGAAAAGACTAGAATTATGTTTGGAGGTCAATGGTGATATATTCGAACACTTACTCTAAGTTTGTGATAATTTTAGTTCAAAAGATATTTAATTAATTTGTTTATTATTATTTAATATTATGAAAAACTTCATCAAGCAGCAGAGTGATTATTCTGGTTCCTTCCCTAAAAAAATATAGTTGTAGGCCTCAGGAATTTTAAAATGTGCAACTGTTTTCAAGCCACTCTTAAAAAAAAACAAAAGGTTGCTTTGTTTCAAATGAAACGCAAAATAAACTATAAGTGTGATATACCGTCGAATTCAGAAAAAAAAGTTCTTTCCAAAAATATGAATATCCAATATGGCGCCCATAAGAAAAACAAAAGTTGGCTATGGTTCTGGAGAAGATATTAAAGTTATTTTAAATGTAAGTACACTACTAAATTTCTGATTAAAAAGTGCCTGTATAATGTAAAAGTTGCAAATTCCTAGATCCAATAGTTTTTAAATAAAAAAATAAAAACGAAATTTGAAAAAAATAGTTTTTTGGCAATATCTCGAAAACAAAAAAAGATATTTCAAATCTGTTTTCGGATTATTGTTAGGCTCCAAATTTCACGTATTTGCCCTAATTTAACCAATTCTCTAACTCTTCAAATAACCGAGATCCCCATGCATTTCCTCGAAATACGGACACCCTGTATATACAGGGTGTCCCATTAGTGCGGTCTCGGAAGATATCTCAGCTCTCGTTAAAGATAGAAAAAAAATGTTTCCACCAAATTTGCTTGATTTTAAGAGCTGCATAACCTAAAATTATTTTCAAATATACAGGGTGTCCCATTATTCCATACTTAATACCAACTTTGTTATTTTAAATGGAACACCCTATATATTATTTTTTTATTTGATCCGCCTTTAAATAACCTACACAAAGATATATCATTATTGGCACTTTAGGTTATTTGTTACTTCAGAAAAAAATATTTTTTGAAAATTTTGGCAGTTTTAGTACTTTACTTAAAAATTCACTGTGTCCTTATTTTTTAAGATATCAGTCTGTAATTTTACACACATATGCAGTAAAGAATGCTCTATCCATTGACTATAACACATTATAATATTACTTATAAAACCTAATAAAAAACTACCTTCTAATATTTAATATTTAAAATGTACATAACTTCATTTTCTTAAATGGGACACCCTATATTTCTTTACTTTATCAGATCCGCAATGAAAAATGCTTTATTTTTTGTATAACATACCCTATATCTATTTTTATTAGTTTTTGAGATATTAACATTTTCCTGTCATATATGGGAAATTAGGCCGCAATCAGCATTTAATTAATCTCCAATGGACGTCTAACTTTAATGGTATTTAGATATTTCAGTTTTACTTCAAATCATTTATTTATGACATAATATAATTACATTTATAATATCAAAGTAAACAATATAACGACAATGGAAACAAGTAAACCGTATTAATATTAACAGATTAGCATATAATGAATTTGATAATTATATTAAGTGTTCGATATGGCCTCCATTTTGGTTTTGGCACACTTGAAGCCTCCGTATGAAGCTTTGATTGACACTTACTAAGTTGTCTACAGTAATGGCACGCATAACATTACTAATTCTATTTTTCATATCCTCTTGTGTTGTTGCAGGTATTTTATAAACTTCTTCCTTCACAACACCCCATAAAAAAAAGTCCAGTTTTGTTAAATCGGGTGACCTCGCTGGCCATGGAATTGGTCCTCCTCTTCCTATCCATTTGTTAGGAAAAGTTTGGTCTAAATATTGTTTAACTTGTCGACTATAGTGTGGTGGTGCGCCATCTAATTGTAACCATGCATTTTGTAACGTTCTTAACGGCAATTCATCCAATCAGGTTTCGAACTGATTTTGAAGAAAATTTAAAAACGTATCACCAGTAACATTTCCATTAATGAAATACGGACCAATAATCCTATTCCCAATAATTCCAGCCCAAACATTAAGAGACCATTTATGTTGATGGTCTATACAAACAATATGGTTCGGGTTATGGTCATCGTAATAATGATAATTATGTCTATTAACGAAACCATTTCTATGGAATATCGCTTCGTCGGTAAACAAAATATTGTTAAAAAAGTTCGGTTCAACTTGATGTTTTTGTAACGCCCAATTACAAAAATCCAATCTTTTTAAAAAATCATTCTCACCTAATTCCTGCACCAACTGAACGTGATAGGGATGAAATTTGAATCTCTTTGTTATTTTGTTTATTGTTGATTTGGGAATATCAAGTTCTTTTTCTAACTGGCGGGAAGAAATTTGAGGGTTCTCAACAATGGACTGAATTACCAAATGTTCATTCTCTTCTTTCGTTGTCCTTTTCTTTCTCTTTAATTTTAGAGGGTACATGATACTTCCTGTGCTTTCAAATCGGTTCTTCAATCTCACAAACGCTGCTGCATTAGGATGCCGTTCCGCATTTGGATACTTTTGTGCATATATTCGACTTGCAAGAAAACAATTTTCTTCACTTGCACCCAAAACGTATGTCATTTTTATTAATTCTTCTTTTGAAAAATTCATTATTGCGTTATCAAAAATTCAATAATATTAATAATAGTGTTAACAGCACTTTATTTATCTGTATGTCAAATAAATACGTTTGTTTACTTTATCAATTGTTTTTCATGGCCTCCTTTATTGCATTCATGATATATTAAAAAATGACAAAATTTGTTTATATTGTTTACTTTGATATTATAAATGTAATTATAATATGTCATAAATAAATAAAGTAAAGTAAAACTGAAATATCTAAATACCATTAAAGTTAGACAACCTTTAAAGACTAATTTAATGCTGATTGTGACCTAATTTCCCATATTTGACAGAAAAATGTTAATATCTCCAAAACTAATGAAAATAGATATAGGGTATGTTATACAAGAAATAAGGCAGTTTTTATTGCGGATTTGATAAAATAAAAAAATATAGGATGTCCCATTTAAAAAAATGAAGTAATGTACATTTTAAATATTAAATATTCGAGGGTAGTTTTTTACTAGGTTTTATAAGTAATATTAAAATGTGTTATAGTCAATGGATAGAGCATTCTTTACTGCATATGTGTGTAAAATTTCAGACTGGTATCTTAAAAAATACGAACACAGTGAATTTTTAAGTAAAGTACTAAAACTGCCAAAATTTTCAAAAAATATTTTTTTTTTAAGTAACGAATTACCTAAAGTGCCGATAATGATATATCTTTGTGTAGGTTATTTAAAGGCGGATCAAATAAAAAAATAATATATAGGGTGTTCCATTTAAAATAACAAAGTTGGTATTAAGTATGGAATAATGGGACACCCTGTATATTTTAAATAATTTTAGGTTATGCAGCTCTTAAAATCAAGCAAATTTCGTGAAAACATTTTTTTTCTATCTTTAACGAGAGCTGAGATATCTTCCGAGACCGCACTAATGGGACACCCTGTATATATACTAACGAAAAAATATTATAGGTGTATTTAAGTGTAATACAGCAATTTTTACAATGTATTTCTCGCAAGAAAAATATTTAATGTCATTTAGAAAAGATTTTTTGATTGATGCAACTTACACGTTTTTTATAACCTAAACATTAGTCGCCGCTGGTGTTGAGGTCACATAGCACATACAGAGAGTTTTATGTAACACCGAACATTTTCATAACGAAAAGTTTTCTTTAAAGTATCCATATGCATACGTTGCACATTTTTCGATGCTCGGTTTATTAAAAGAATCCAATTTGAAGCTCTAAGCGAGTGTTTTCTACTCACAGGCTAAGCATGAAGTAAAATTTCGAGTTTAGAAAAGCCTGAAAATTTGGTTTGGTCGCGTAGCGCGAAGCGGCCAAACCAAATTTTCAGGCTTTTCTAAACTCGAAATTTTACTTCATGCGCCACCGGTAGAACACACTGATTCAATGTAAAGTATAGCGGTGTGTTTTAAACTTCGTAATATATCAGTGTTTTGTACCAGTGGCGCATGAAGTAAAATTTCGAGTTTAGAAAAGCCTGAAAATTTGGTTTGGCCGCTCCGCGCTTCGCGCTACGCGACCAAACCAAATTTTCAGGCTTTTCTAAACTCGAAATTTTACTTCATGCTTAGGCTGGGAGTGGAAAACACTCGCTTAAAGCTTCAAATTAAATTCTTTTAATAAACCAGGCATAGAAAAATAGGCCGCATATGCATATGGATACTTCAAAGAAAAATTCTCGTTATGAAAATGTTCGGTGTTACATAAAACTCTCTGTATATTTTTTGTAGTGTGCGTATGGTAGTAATTCTTCAGAAAATAATTCTTTGCTGTGTAATACAGGGAAAAATATTTATTTATATATATAAAAGTATATCGAAACTTTTATAGAAAACTCTAGAAAAAATTTCTGCAAGAATTCTTGTGTGTGTAAAACGGCTCTTAGATACTGTAAATATGTATAATTGTAAAAAAGTTAAAAAACAGATTGACTCTATAAATACTAAAAGTAATCAAACATATCTACTTACCAAACTTCCCAAATTGGGAAAGTTTTTTTTAGCATTCGAAATGTATTCATGTTCTTTTAAATCGTTGCACAGTGGATTTTCCTCCAGAAATAATTCGTTGATCGGAAAAGGTTTTAAACTATAAAGGTCGTCGATAGATTGTAGCTATAAAAAAAATTATGTTATTTATGCAAACCATTCAATTAAAGTGCAAATGATACAGAATGTTTTGTGACTTGAACGATTATATTGAAATAATTAATCATGCAAACTTATCACCAATTGAATGTACTAAGTGAGTTTCACATTTACATAGGTATTTTGTTAAATTGGTGAATTTACAATATTTCAAACATTTTTCTGTTTCTTGTTTTTTCTGAGGTCGACAAACCTACCATCAATTTAATGTACTAAATGAGTTTCAATTTTAAATAGGTATTGTATTAAATTGATGAGTTTACAATATTTCAAACGGTAAAATACCTTGTTTTTTCTGAAGTCCACGGTTGTCAGAGTTTTGCTGCTTTTCCCCTTTAAAAGCACCTCAAACGACTTCAAATTTGTCAGCTGATTATTTTTCAAGTTCAGGTGCCCGATTTCGAACTCGTTGGAGAGGTGAAAGATGTAATTTAAGAGCCTCGGCTGGTTCAGTGGTGTAAAGTGAATCAAATCTGTAATGAATAAAAAAATTATTACTGTTATTAATTAAACACACCAAAAACAAGCAAGCAAGTTTAATAAATGAATAAAAAAATTATTACTGTTATTAATTAAACACACCAAAAACAAGCAAGCAAGTTTAACGTAGATGTTAGCGTAATCGTCTGTCGTAAAATGATAAATTAAAACTCTCTTTTACTCTATAATTATTAACACATTCACTGCCAGGGCCTGTATTCACAGTACCGATGCAATTTGTCATCTGTGAGAAGTTGCACTGAAAAGACGTAGTTTTGGAAAGAATTTACCCAACTGTTTGGAGTAAAATGACGTCATTTCAGTGCAACTTCTCACCGATGACAAATTGCATCGGTACTGTGAATATGGGCACAGAACATTTTTGTCTATGTTTCTCTCCATGCCACGCATAAGAATCCTTTGGCAGACACGGGTGCCAAGCAATTACTCAGAGCGGACATGATCAGCTGTCAAATTTACCATTATCACCATGCCAAACGGGCATTATTGACGACCCCTGCACAAACAATACAAATACAAATTACAAACTTACCACGATCAAGATGAAACTCCTCTAAATCCAAATATTTCTTCTCCTCGACATACCTCCTCTTTAAAACTTTAACAATCGCAGGTTGTAAATCCACTTTAAGATCCTTACACTTTACTTCGTTTAAAACCACATTTATTTTAAACTACAATTAAAAATCAAAATTAATTCCATAGCAAATTCAAACTTCTTACACACAGGACAAAATTTCAAACTCTTCACACAGAGAAATTGAAAACCTTGTTTACTGTAAAATCTTAATTATAATATGCACACATGTATGACACGCATGTTTGATTTTTTGGAAAAAATTATTATAACTACGTGTATTTTTGTACTACGTTTGTATTTTTGCGGACTAAAATGTGAAAAAAGTGCGTATTATACTTAAGATTTTACGGTAATGTTTTTTTCTTTGTGAGGACAAAATTTCCATAGAATAAGATTTTAAATATCTTCACATACAGAAATTGAAACTTTTGGTTTATGATTTTTTTTACGAGAACAAAATGTTTGTGGATCAAACTCTTTACATTTAATTTATATCTTGTTGGGTGGATTTTTTTTACTAGAACAAATACTCACTTTTATATGTTGTTTCTCTTTATCGAAATGCGGAACCGTTAATTTCTTATGGCAAAACACTAAAATAGCTTGCCCGCAGTTTTTCAAAAGGAAAGAAGCACCACCGTCTGCGGAACATTCATAATTTACTGGGATTAAATCTCTCGGATATGCGGCTTCCATCAACGATCTTAAAACGTCGTCTCTACTCTGTCCGTGTACATTTTTAACCTTGAAAGAAATGAACTTTAAAAGTAAACTTCACAACTTTATAATTACATTAAGGGTGGATGACAAATAAAAAACATGCATCAAATTGTGTGCTTTAGGTCCACTGGTACAAACATTAGGTGTCCTGCCGTTATTGATTGTGGGATCCAATCACAGAGTTGTAAAACTTGATCCTGCCGTTATAGTAGGGTATCATTGTTTTCCAACCGATTTTTAAATATCGCTAAGCGGCTTTGGATTTTAAAAACACTGTCGCAATTATCTATGCTGTTTTCATTTTATTGCTAGTGCGCCCATATGGAAGAGAGATAAGTGAGAGCACAGGTTGATGGCGAGGTATCTCATACTTCAGCAATTGCATAGCGTTGACTCAAGGTAACTGCGCAATTCATCTAACATTCTACTCTTGGTTTCTAAAATCACAACTGATTGTTTAACTCATAGCCAGAAATAACAGCGGGATACCTAATATTTGTAAAATTGGACCGTAAAACCACAATCTTGTGGTTTTGAAGAATTTAGGATCTTAGAAATTTGAACAAAAACAAAAAAAAAATAGAATGTAAGAAATAATCTAGAATTTTGTCTTAATCAGAGGTATAAATCATCTTACAAATTTGAATAAAAACAAAAAAAAATGTTTAGAATGTACGAAATAATTTAGAATTTTGTCTTAATCGGAGGTATAATCAATGATTAATGACTGAATAAAGTTAATCAGTCGGTGTTGAAATGGGCCTTAGTATAAGTTAGATAATATTATTGTAAAGAAAGGGTATAAGTATTAAGGGTTATGTTTACTCACAATTATTTTATGCCAATAATTCGTAGATAGAATGCCCGGTTTTAAGGAATAAATGGATCCCAGAGCCAGCAAGGCTTCGTTCAAAATATATTTGGTATTATCTGCACTCATTTTCCACTTTTATTCCTCCGAAATTTCAATCATAATTTCAACCTACATACCAATGTAAACAATCTGAGTTTTCAACTTATAATGTCGCCAACTTGAGGAACAATAAACAGTACTTGTATTCATTAGAAACTTAGCTCATTTACTAAATTTAGTTGAATTAATTCACATTAGCTGTATATTAGTTATATGAAAGCTATAGCTCAGCATTATTGTAGGTAAATTGTTTAAAATATGATTACTTTTTGACAGCTATGAACGAGCCTTTATAATATCATAGAAAATTCAAGACAAGATGTACAACCATTTATGAGGCCAACTTCATTGCGATTTGAACAGATTGCAATATTCAGCAGACCCAGCCGACTCCATGTTTCTGTAAGTTCACATATATAGTTGACCGAACCACTTGACGGGAGGGCGCATATGTCGGAATTTCAAATTTCCCGCAATTTCTAACGAGCTCTAGTTTTCAATCAACAGCTGTCAGATCCGTCAGATCTGAAGGCACAGAAATACCAATAAGGCGAAATTGTCTCGAGATGAGCGTTAATAAATATAAATAATTACAACCGTAAGTATATATAATATTTTTCAATTTTAACCTATTGTGTATTATTTTAAATAGGTCCACAGTCATACAAATTTAAAACCAGGGTGTTACTACTATATTATCTGTATGTAAATCTTTAGATATTTCTTGTTTTTTTTAAAGTTAAATTTGTAGCTTTAAACGAGTGTTTTCCACTCCCAGACTGAGCATGAAGTAAAATTTCGAGTTTAGAAAAGCCCCGTGAAAATTTGTCGAGGGTCGCGCAGCGACCCGAGACAAATTTTCTGGGCTTTTCTAAACTCGAAATTTTACTTCATGCGCCACGCGTATAAAACACAGATTTTAAGTAAAATTCGAATCTATATAAATTTTACAATATTTTAGTGTTTTATACGCGTGGCGCATGAAGTAAAATTTCGAGTTTAGAAAAGCCCTGAAAATTTGTCTCGGGTCGCTGCGCGACCCTCGACAAATTTTCACGGGGCTTTTCTAAACTCGAAATTTTACTTCATGCTTAGTCTGGGAGTGGAAAACACTCGTTTAAAGCTGCAAACTGAACTTTATTGAAAAACAACGAATGTCAGAAAATTTACAGTTTATGCATATGCATATATAACACCTTTCAATGTTATGACACCCTGCACCGCGAACCCCGCTTCGCAAGAAGCCTGCCCGTTCCCCGCGCCCAATGACGTCATTTGCGATTGTAGCGCTGCCCCATCGAGTGGGTCGGTTAACTAAAATCATGGTACGTGAAGCCCCCTAGGAGTTATCAATCTAATTTAATCTATGATATTCAGCTCGATTCCGTTAACAAAAAATGTAACTTTCATATTAATATCACAGTCTAAGCGCGTTTAATACTTGATATAAATATATATATATATATATATATATATATATATATATATATATGTATATATATATATATATATATATATATATATATATATATATGGGGTTTAATATTTCGCGTACGGTAATATGTATCCGTTATTAAAAGGGTTCTTTGTTGTGCAATTTCTTGTATTTATAAAGAGCGATCCCAACCTCAAATTATGTGGGCCTTGGCGCTGTGGCCTACCCTGAAGTTAGGCCGATAGCCGCCGCTGAATGCAATATCACATTTCATCCTTGTCTCCATTCCTTTAATAAGCAAGAAGTAATTTCGAGTTCAGAAAAGCCTGAAGCTCAAAATTTCACTTTATGCTAAATTAATAAGTGGAAACACTCGTTTGTAGCTTCAAATTGAACACTTGAACACATGAAACATCATACATATAATAAATAATTCATAAGAAGAAATAATTTAAACATAACAAGCCATTCATTAAAAAAATAATGTTGAACAAAGTTATCGTATTTTATATACAGCGTGTTAATGAATTGCAGGGAGAAACTTCTAGGCTTGCAAAACAACAAAACAAACAACTTTTCTTAATAAATGTGTAGTCAAAAGTGAAAAGAAAATAGAAAATAGAGCCTCTTAAAGATTCTTTAAAAAGTACCTGAAAATTAGGAACCTAAATATGCTTTTTAATTATTTTACACAGATCACACGAAATTTTAAATAAATAAGAAACGATCTAGACACAATTTGATATTTCTTTTGACTTTTTTGCATAATCTTCCGTCGTAACAGAAACAAATGGTAGGTAGTAAATTAAATTGCCTACATTTAGGCGTTTCTTAAAAAATATTTGAGAATCTATCGCTGAAAGGAAGAAATTTTGACTATACATTCATTAACAAAAAAAAGGTGGTTTTCATGTATACTTTAAGCCCTAGAGGTTTCTTCCTGCAATACATCAACACCTGTATTCTAATGAAAACGTCATTTTTATAATTATTTTATTAAAGACGTTGGATTCGCACTCTATGATTTTACGGAAACGCCCGAAGTGCACGGAAATTTCACAATCAAAACAAGCTCATCTCAGGGGGGTGAAACTCTAACTTCACTCTATTTTCTTAAGCCGGGAAAGGATCGCCTACTTGAAGCAAAAATAAAATATTATATTTTTCACAGTTGGTACCATAGAAAACTGTAGGTTGGTACTACCTCAGCGCATGCGTTATTTGCTTGTTTGTAACTCGTGCCCTACGTGCATCCATGTGTTCATTGGTTATTTACTATCGCCATTTCGGATGTATTTTGTGGTGAGTGAAAAGTTTATATTTGAATAATTTTAAAATGCCTACTTGTTCTGTACCTGGATGCAAAAGTGAATCCTCGAGATATTATTCCTTCCCAAATGATAAGAAGGTTAGTTTTAACTTATATTATTATTATTAATTTCGTACATGGCTTGTATATACAAGTTACCTGCGTCACCCAGCGGCGTAACTTCGCTGCGTGGGCCCTTGGCCAAACAATTGAAAAAATAATAAATATTAGCATCATTTTCCATAGCATATAGTATTATTTTGTTTTGTGATGTTATTTTTGTTGTTAAAATTAGTAATTATTTTGTATTAACTTATATTTTGTTTCACAAACAAATGTCTGCAGGGGGGCTAAAATTTGAATTTATGCCCTTGGCATCACTTAGCCATGAACTTCATTGTTGCATTATAATGAAAAGTGTCTACAATAAGTGCATGTATACGCCACATTAACTCTTTAGATAATATAGATTTTGTAATAAGTAAGTCTTATGTCCGGAATTACGATCAATAGCTAAATGTAATAGTTAGCTGGCCATCGGCCAGGAATTAGCTATCAGCTAAACCGAAGAGCAAACTACCAACAAAAACAAAGGGTGCCTATGTGGTATTCACATATTTTCAGCGCACTAAAGTTAGCTCAAGGATAACTCTAATTTTATTGTTAGTATTCGTTCGTAATTCGTAATTATTGACTTGGCCGATAGATAACCGTTAATCGGTTTAACGGTTTTCCCGAGTCCTAGTAATTACTTATTTCAATGATATTATATTTAATAAAAAAACATTTTTACATAATTAAATTATAATATTTAAATCATATTTGCATTTTAGAGAATAAATATTTGGCTGAAAGCAATTAAACGCCTTGATCTGCTGAAGAGAAACGTAATCCACTGTCAGATTTGTGATTTACATTTTGATGATTCACAAAAATTTAAAAATTCTAAAAGTAAGAAAATGTCACTTAAACAGACTGCAGTTCCAAATTTACATTTGCCAAGCTTAGAAATATTGGCAAAAACAATTATGGAAGGAGATATGCCAAAAAAAGTATTTCTACCATCAGGAGAAGATTTGTATACGTTAGTGGACCATTTGCCAACATCGGATTGTGAAAAATTGCAAACAATTGGTAATACTTTAATTTTTTGTAAGGGAGGCATACGAAAAGGTGTGTGAAAGAAAGAAGCTGGAAGTGGCAGAGAGAGCAGGGGAGGAAATGAAGGAGTGTAGGAACGAGAGAGAAATATGGAATGTATTGAGGAGAGGGAAAGAGATGAGGAGGATAGGGGTGTCGTTAGAAGACTGGACCAGGAAGTGTAAGGAGGAGTGCGGTGAACAAGGGACAATAAGAGAAGTAGGGCGAGGGATTGGAGGAGAGGAATTTACGGAAGAGGAAACAGAAAGAGCGTTCAAGGAGGTGAAGGGAGGAAAGGCGGCCGGAAGAGATGGATTGAAGGCGGAAATGTGGAGAGAGATAGGAGAAGGGGGAAAGAAGAAATTCCGAGAGCTAGTAAATGGAATATGGAGGGGATGGGAGAGCATGCCAGAGGCATGGAGAATAGGCAGGATATGCCCGATATATAAAGGGAAAGATGAGAGGAAAGCAGAGAACTATAGAGGGGTGACGATTATGAGCACGGGATACAAAATACTGATGGTTATGGTGAAGAACAGACTAGAAGCAGAGGTAGAAGAGAAGAGGATGCTACCAGAGTCGCAAGGGGGATTTAGGAGGGGGAGGGGAACGAGGGACCAGGTATTTACCCTAGCGAGGATGACAGAGAAAGTGATGGAAGAGAAAGGGTGTGTGTATGCGGTGTTTGTAGATCTGAAAGCGGCGTATGATTCAGTACCGAGGGAAGATATGGTAGAATGCCTGAGGTGAAAGGGAGTGAGTGACGGAGTAGTTGAGTGTGTAAGGGAGGTGTATAGGGAAACATGGGTGGAAGCGAAGGTGGGGGAAGAAGTATCGGAAAGGTTTAGGACATGGAAGGGCTTGAGACAGGGGTGCCCCATGAGTCCGGTCCTGTTTAATATATACATAAGCGAACTAGAAGAGGTGTTGAGAAAGGGGCAGGAAGGGGGAGTGGTGATTGGAAAAGAGAAAGTATGGTTACTGGCGTATGCAGACGATATAGTGTTGATGGCGAGAGATTGGGAGGGAGTGAAAGGCATGTTGAAAAGGGTGGAAAGATATATGGATAAGAGAGGAATGTGTGTGAATGTGGGGAAGACGAAATGGATGAGGTTTAGGAATAAAGGGAGAGAGGGGAGAGTGGGAGTGCTAGAATGGAAGGGAGAGGTGATTGAGAGAGTGAAAAGTTTCAGATACTTGGGATTTATTTTTAAAGGGACGGGTGGGTATGAAGAGCATATAAGGTGGGTACAAGGAAAAGCGAGGAGAGCATGGGGAATGGCATGGAGAAAATGGGGGAGATGGATGGAGAACAGTATTAAGGTGACATGCAAGGTGTGGGACGCATGTGTAAGACCGATACTAATGTACGGGGTAGAAGCATGGGGAACGAGAGCATATGAGGTGATTGAAAGAGAACAGCTATGGTTCCTGAGACGGATGCTGGGACTAGAGAAGTCGACACCGGGATATATACTGTTGCAGGAAACGAATAGAGAGAGATTGGAATGTGAGGCGGTGGAGAGAGTGGTGAAGTATGAAATGAAATTATGCGGAGTAGAAGAGGAGAGATTGGTGAGAATAGTATGGGAGGCGTGCATGAAAGTAGAAGGGGGGAGGTGGAGGGAAGAGAGAAGGAGAATGTATGAAAGGGGAGGACTGGCAGAGAGGAAGGTACAGGAATGGTTGGGTAGAGGGGTGAAGGTGGCGGCGTGGATGAGAGAAAAGATGAAGGAGGTGGAAGCGCAGGAGAGACAGGGACGGATAGACAAAAGTGAATATAATGATATGTTTGGGAGATGGCAAGTATATGGGAGGGTGCCGAGATACATGAGTGAGGATGGGTGGAACAGGGATGAAAGGGTGATAATGGCGAGGGCAAGGTGTGGGTCTGGGGAGAGGGGAAGGAAGAGATGGATGGGGGAAGAATATATGAGATGTAGGTTATGTGAATGGGGGAAGGATACGTGGAGGCACTTGGCGGAGGAGTGTGAGGGTGTGAGTGAGGAATGGGTGGGAGTGAAAGGGAATAGAAGGGTGACAGAATGGATGAGGGAGGACGGAGCTAGGGTAAAGACGCTGGAGAAAGTGGGACGGGAGAAAGAGGGCAAGATGTGATATAGTGTCGACATTGTAAATAACTGTAGGATATGCCAATAAAGGTCTTTTTTTTTTTTTTTTTTTTACTTTAATTTTTTGTAAATAATGTATATCTTATTTTTATTTTCAGATTTAGATACAAATCAAGAAGACGAAACTGTTGATCAACCCTCTTATGAAAATATAATTTCTGGTATGATTAAGTTATTATAATTAAAAATAGTATTCCTTTACTTCATTTAATTACAAGCGAAATTGTTTCACATGTCATTTAATTAGATTAATAATAGATAATGTTTTTTTGTTATAATACAATACAAAAATATAAAATAAATGATAATGGCATAACATTTGTTTGTAAATAAATACATGTAACAGCTGTTTATGTACAGAATTTTTAAAACTTAAATTATTGGAAATTTGTATATATTGTTATATAATGTTAAAAAAGAAATATAATAAATTTATCTGTTGCGTTTGTTTAATTTCCTAAAACTGTCATACTAATAAAACGTTTATTCAAATTGTTCGCAACTTTATTGTGATATCCCGCTAAATTTTCGTTTAGAATTGCTGTAGTGGTAGGACTGTTTGTCAATTATATATTGGTGTTGTTAAGTTGCATTCCTTTCCTTGCTTAAAATAACAAATCATAAGTGGTCCCTTTTTATGCGGAGTTACATTTCTATAGAGTTTTCTATGGCTCATCTTTAAAGAACACTATTTTAGACATGTGTGTTATCTAACCTCAAATTTTGCTTGTTGTTAAAAGGGGTAAAAGGTTTCAGAATGCCGATTGCACAGGTAAATTATAAAAGTCCTCATTACTCCAAACCTAATTACACAAATTTTTGTTTCTTTTAGTTAGCAGACAGTGAAGCAGCTTCAGATCAATCAACGACATTCGTGTTTGATGGAGAAGGACACACTTTGGGAAACGCTTTACGGTGCATAGTCTCGAGCTAGTAAGTGTAGTTTTAACCTAATTAGTGAGTAAATCTTAGCTAGTTATTTATATGTGATGTGCTTAATTTTTGTATTAACAAATAAATAAGCAAGTTCTGTACTCTGTTTTCTTTACGTTAAGGATTACCGAAGGAAATTCTTGATGTGAAAAAAACCACTCTTTTGAAACCAATTTTTTGTTAACCGTAAAAAAGAGGTTTGAAAAGCAAGAACGTAGATTTTAGTGAGTAAATCTTAGCTTGTTATTTCTATGAGATGTACTTAATTTTTGTATTAACAAATAAATAAGTAAGTTCTGTACTCTGTTTTCTTTACATCAAGGATTATCAAAGGAAATTCTTCATGTGAAGAAAACCGACTACCAATTTTGTAAATCTTTGCCCGATTTATTAAAATAACTGAAGCAAATTCTTAACGTAAAGAAATCAAGAGATTTATTAATACATAAAAGTCAGATTTAAAACTCCATGAAGTACTGTAAAATCTTGAGTATAATATGCACTTTATTTTTTTACAGTTTAGTCTGCAAAAAATGAGGGTGCATATTATACTCGTGTACAAAAATATTCGTAGTATAGTATTTTTTTCTGAAAATCTGCAAAATCAAGCATGCGTAATATACACGTTTGCATGTTTAAGTCAAGATTTTATGGTATATTGAATAGTGATTACAGAACTCTTCTTTGGCATATTTTGTACATGAGGCTTTTTTGAGAATGACAATGATTCTAAGGTAAATGAACAGAGAGCAATGGACGGCGTTAGCTGTAATATTTACAAATGAATTTGAAGCTAGTAGTTCCGTTCAGGACAGAACAGAGCGGACGCCGAGCGTGAGTAGTGCATTCAACCTCTGCTCACGGTTGATCCACACGTGGTTGTTTCACAAATCCTTTTTCATCGTATCTATTTCATCCTTTACAATCACCAATATTCTGATAATCCATTCATTTATTATCCATCCTTGTAACCACATGGGTATTTTCCGTATATCCATTTCCTTTCCTCAGGGATAGTGAAACTCTATTTATTAAATTATACAAAATTACTGTGACTGGTCAACAGCTGAAGCTAGTTAGAAGAAAATGTAATTGAGTCAAATAGACTTGGGGATATATTCCGCTAACTGATGAGTTTGAGTTTTCTCATCATTAAAATTATTTCCATTTACTCTATACGGTTTTGTCAATTCTTCTGAAAATATAATCACTTCAGTTAGAAAAGTTATTGGTGACAAAATGCATGGATAATGGAGTATGTTTTTCCATTTATATGATAAAGGATATTAATTTTTTTTTTTTTTAGTAAAGATGTTGAATTTTGTGGTTACACCGTTCCACACCCGGCTGACGCAAAAATGCATTTCCGTATTCAAACTAGGAGCGGAAGGGCGATTGATGCCCTGAGGAAAGGACTGGAGGATCTGGTGAAAATGTGTGATCACACGATGAAGGTTTTCGATGATGAAATGCAGGTTCATCAGTCTTCAACTTAAAATAAGTTAAAAATGCACGTGAAAGTGAACCTTTTTTTTTTAAATCTGATATTAGGTGTATTGATTGAATGGATTCTTGTAAAGAATAATTGTTGTTTTTTAACTGAATAAATAAATATGTTTTTTTTTTTATAGTAATTCAATTGTTTTAAATGCTGAATTTGTAAACTATTTTTTTGTTTGTTTTCATATTTTGATAGTTTTTACACTTACACACAACACAACCTAACCATTGATATTTCCTAAATTTTCGGGTTTTTATAGATTTACGGAATAAGTTGAAATAAAAATAGTCGATTTATCAACTCGGTAAATATTAATAACTTAACACAAGATTGTTGGTATTGTGTAGTTGTTAAGATGAATAAAGTGTTTTTTGAACTTCACACTAAATCGGTGTTTAATACGCCTGGCGCATGAAGTAAATATTTCGAGTTTAGAAAAGCCTGAAAATTTGGTTTTGCTGCGACCAAAACAAATTTTCAGGCTTTTCTAAACTCGAAATATTTACTTCACGCTTAATCAAGGAGTGGACAACACTTGTTAAAATATTATTAAGCTCTTAAATAAATATGAAGATCGAAAACAATCAAACCAAACCAAACACTTCATTTTATTAATTTTCGTAAATTATGATACTTTTTTGACGGTCAGAAATAAAATATATTAGAATATTGTAATAATAGGAAATAGTTTATTCTACACAAAAATAGCGAAAAGTTGGAATGTACCCGTGTGAGTAACTTATCTTTACAAAATCTTAAGAAATCTCAATCATTAGAGTTTTATCTTATTTTTAAACGTGGCTCTCCACTCCTAGGTTAAGCATGAAGTAAAATTTCGAGTTTAGAAAAGCCTGTAAATTTGGTTTGGTCGTGTAGCGCGTAGCGCTACGCGACCAAACCAAATTTTCAGGCTTTTCTAAACTCGAAATTTTACTTCATGCGCCACGCGTATAAAACACCGATTTAATGCGAAGTTCAAAATATGCTTAAATTACTTACATATTTTAAAACTTTAAAACAACGATGTTGTTAATTTGCCATCAAATGATAAAATAAATAAGTTCTGAAATTAACAGAACTGGCGGTAACTGAAAAAAATCGTCAAATTTACAAACCTCGAATATTTCAAACCTTCAACATTTCACATACTGGGTGTTGACTTAACAGGAAATCCCATGGTAATTTTGAAATGTTCAAATTTGAGCTCCCCTGTATATTTTAGAAACAAAATGTATTTACCTTTTTTGTAAAAGGAAACATTCTGAATTCATTCGTATTAACGGTTATCACTTTAAGTTTATCTAAGTTAAAATAGTTATGAAAAAGTGATGTGATTTGATAAAAATAATGACATGCCATGGAATTGAAACAACAACTGTGGATTTAAGTAAATGTTTACGAAATGATTTACACTACACAAGAAAAAATCCTCCTAATTAAGTCGTATTATGCAGACCACAGTTATCAGGATGTTAGCGATATGTTTTCTATCTTTAATCAAGTGACAGCAATATCTTGTGCTATTTTGACACCCGCAAATGTTGTTTCAATTCCATAGTATGTCATTATTTTTATAAAATCACATTACTTTTTCTCAATTATTTTAACTTAGAGAAAAATAAGGTGTTAAGTGTGAACACAAATAAGTTCAGAATTTTTCCCTCAACAAAAAAGTTAAATACATTTTGTCTCTAAAGTAAATAGGGGAGCCACTATTTAAATACCTCAAAATTAACATGCAGTTTCCTATGTTGCGTTCGCCAAGTCAACACCCGGTATACGAACAATATCATAATTTTATATTTTATTTACAAACCTTAGTTCACGTGAGCTTTGCTTCTGTAAACAAAAGAGAGGATTGAAGACTCACGTGTTAAAAAAAACAATAAAGTACATATAAAGCTAAAAAAATAAAATGTTTGAACAGTAAAATTAGGAAAAGTAATGAACAAAACACATTTATTCATTAATATGTGTATACAAATGAAGTATTATTGCTAACATCAAACATACACTATATAATTTCTTACAGTTAAGTACAATTCTTCATCATTTAAGTAATAAAATTATAATGATTAAAACATGAATTCAATTAGCGACTTTTATAAAAAACAATCTTACTTATTTACAATAAGTTTGATTTATCTGGACAGATTTGCAATATATAATTATATAATACACACGCTTTGGAGGGAATGTTATATTTAAAAAAAACCGGAAACGCGATTTTCCGAAAAGCGGGCGCGCGCTCGACGTGAGAGACGGAGAAGGAGAACATAGTAAAAAACTGGCGCCTGCGTTTCGGGTTTTGCGTTTCGCGAGAAAACTTAAAAACCACGCTTTTGAAACCAATTTTTTGTTAACGGGAAAAAAGAGGTTTGAAAAGCGAGAACGTCGATTTTAAAACCAGCTTTTTTGTTTAAAGAGAGATGCGTTTTTTAAAAATCGGGTTAAAAATAAAAATATTCATAAGCGACAAAATAACTCATTTTTGATAACAACGGGAAATTTCAGAAATTAACAATCAATCTTTGATCCTAATTTTTTTTTCAAATTGAATTTGCGTTCAGTATTCGGGTACCGGATACTCGCAGACGCGCTTGAGACTACAAGGTCCTTGTCAGAGTGGTCCCGAGATGGCGTAGGTATCAAAATTTCTAGTCCTATATTTTTTATTAATAGCAGTCGATTTAAAAAGTGAGTAACATATTTTTTCCATTCTGGATAATCTGCTTTTTGTGTTAAACGAATATTTAAAATTGGATATCATTCTTAAATCATCTTTTTTTACTCACAAAGAGAAAAAAGTTTTTAAAAGCAAATAACATCTTTTTCATTTCATGTCAAATACTCTTAAATCTGTTTTTTTGTGTTAAGATGAAACGAGTTTTTAAAAGAGCATACCCCGTTCATAAAACCCCCTTTCTTTTCTAGCTACGAAGAAAAAGAGGTTTCAAAAATCATAAAATTAAAATAAAACCTCTTCTGGCCCTAAACAAAAAAAGATTCCGAAAATTTCACAATTAGTAAAACCTCTTTTAAAAAAAAATTCAAAAGTCTTACAATTAATACCTTTTTTCTTCCATTGAACAAACAAAAAAGAGGTTTCAAAAGTCAGACAATTTAAACCTATCTTATCGCTTAAACAAAAAAAGAGGTTTCAAAAGTCTCACATTTAAAACATCTTTTCTTGCTTTAAGCAAAATAAAGAAGTTTCAAAAGTCTCACAATTATTACCTCTTATCTCGCTTTGAAGGAACAAAAAAGAGGTCTCAAAAATCTTACAATTAAAACCTCTCTTATCGTTTAAACAAAAAAATGGAGGTTTCAAAAGTCTCAATTAAAACATCTTTTCTCGCTTTAAGCAAAATCAAGACGTTTTAAAAGTCTCACAATTAATACTTCTTTTCTTGCTTTGAACGAACAAAAAAGAGGTCTCACAAATCTTACAATTAAAACCTCTCTTATCGTTTAAACAAAAAAATGAGGTTTCAAAAGTCCCACAATTAGAACATCTTTTCCCGCTTTAAGCAAAATAAAGAGATTTCAAAAGTCTCACAATTATTACCTCTTTTCTCGCTTTAAACGAACAAAAAAGAGGTCGCAAAAATCGTACAATTAAAACCTCTCCTATCATTTAAACAAAAAAATGAGGTTTCAAAAGAGTCAATTAAAACATCTTTTCTCGCTTCAAGCAAAATAAAGAGGTTTCAAAAGTCTCACTATTAATACCTCTTTTCTTGCTTTAAACGAACAAACAAGAGGTCTTAAAAATCTTACAATTAAAACCTCTCTTATCGTTTAAACAAAAAAATTAGGTTTCAAAAGGCTCAATTAAAACATCTTTTTTCGCTTTAAGCAAAATGAAGAAGTTTCGAAAGTCTCACAATTAATACCTCTTTTTCTGAGGTCTCAAACATCTTACAATTAAAACCTCCTTTCTTGCTTCGAAGGAACAAAAATGGCGTTTTAAAAATTTCACAATTAAAACCTCTTTTCTTGCTTTGACCTAACAAAAACAATGTCTCTAAAGTCTCACAATTAAAACATCTTTTGTTGTTTTGAATGTACAAAAAAACAGGTGTCAAAAATCTTAAAATTAAAACCTCTTTTCACGATTTGATCAAACAAATACTCACAATTAAAACCTCTTTTCTCGCTTTGAACAAACAAATACTCACAATTAAAACCTTTTTTCTCCCTTTAAACACAAAAAAATGTTTCAAGTCTCACAATTAAAAGCAATTTTCTCAAAGCGAGAAAATTGATTTTAATTGTGAGACTTGAAACATTTTGTTTTTGTTTAAAGCGTTGTTTAAAGAGTTTTTGTTCGTATGAACAAAATAGCCGTTTTAAAAATCTCACAATTGAAACCTCTTTTCACGCTTTTAACAGAAAAAAAGAAGCGTCAAAAGTCTCGCAATTAAAGCCTTTTTTCTCGCGTTGAACGAACAAAAAAGGGGATTTAAAAAATCTCACAATTTCTCGATTTAAACAAAACAAAAAGACGTTGCAAAAGTCTCACAATTAAAACCTCTTTTCTCGCCTTGAATGAGCAAAAAGGAGTTTTAAAAATCTCACGATTAAATCTTCTTTTCTCGCTTTAAACAAAAGAAGAGGTGTCAAAGTCTCACAATTAAAACCTTTTTTCTCGCTTTGAACGAACAAAAAAGGATTTTAAAAATCTCACAATTAACTTCTTTTCTCGCTTTAAACAAAAAAAAAGAGGATTCAAAAGTCTCACAATTAAAACCTATTTTCTCGCTTTGAACGAACGAAACAGAGGTTTTAAAAATCTCACAATTAAAACTCTTTTTCTTGCTTTAAAGGTTGAAGAATTCGCATTTCTCACAATTAAAAACCTCTTTTCTCGCTTTAAACAATGAACTGGTTTCAAAAAAGTGCATTTTGAATATTTAACAACTCTGCTGCCTGCTGGCTGTAACTAATGTGCAAGCTTTAAGCAGTTTTTTCTTTATTTCTTATTATTTTTTTCTTTTAGAGGAGGTGCTCCGTACTTACAAAGTGTTTACAAGCCAGCTTTTTTTTTATTTTTTTTATATATCTCTGGATTGACTTATCTTATTTATTTTTTGCTTTTTTTTAAATTTAAACTTACTTAGGTATAAGCTAGTTATTTCCTTTTAATCCAACCTCAAAACCAAATTTAATTATAATAATAATACAGAAGAATAAAAACGCACGCTATATCCCAGTTTATCTTACAATATATTTTGCTTGTTTTTTTTTGTTTTTAGTTAAAACCATAATACTAAGTTTAATTTATCTTCTTCACCCTATCTACTACTTTGTAAATAAGTTTCGTCTACTACTACTAAATTAAATTACTTCTTTTGTTTGTTTAAAATACGAATTAAAGTTTTCGAAAAATAACATTTGAATTAAAATTAGTTAAGAAATTGAAATAAATGCGCTCGTTTGTTGTGTTGCTTTTAAGTACTTTGTTGTTGCTGCTTTTTATTTCCTTTTTTTCTTCTTCGTTTCTTTAATTAATAACGTTGCTGGAATTCATGATGCCATCTATTGAAGTCAATATGAAATACCACTATTGATCCTAATGCTAGGCCTGCTAGCAAGAATCTGAAAATAAATTGTAGGAATAATTAATATTTATTGTAAGACAAATTTGTTGTGAATTGCGTAATGAATCGCACTTATGTTTTTAATATTTATTTATTTTGAAAAACACGGAAAACCCCCAACTTTATACATGGATTTATTATTATTCTAAAATATAACCAGTATACAGATATGAGCTTCAAATTTGATATATTAATTTTTGATGTTACGCCCTTGGATATCCAATGATTTAATAAAATAGAATAAAGTTTCTATTTTTGAACATTAACCAAATCTACAGGATTTTTTTTTGTTAAGTATGCATACACTTTTTCTAAAAAAGCTCAATTTAAAGTTATAAACGAGTGTTTTCCACTCCCAGGTTAAGCATGAAGTAAAATTTCGAGTTTAGAAAAGCCTTAAAATTTGGTTTGGTCGCTCCGCGAAGCGGAGCGACCAAACCAAATTTTCAGGCTTTTCTAAACTCGAAATTTTACTTCATGCGCCACGCGTTTAAGACACTAATTTCAAGTGAAGTTCATTTGTTTACAAATCAGTGATTTCAGTGTTGAATACGTTAAACACTGAAAATACTGACAAGTTAAATATTTCAGTGTTTTCATTGTTTAAAATATTAAACACTGATAAGTTAAATATTTCACTGTTTTCATTGTTTAAAATATTAAATATTGATAAGTTAAATATTTCAGTGTTTTTAATGTTAAACATTTTAAACATGGATAAGTTAAATATTTCAGTGTTTTTAGTGTTTAAAATATTAAACAATGATAAGTTAAATAACTTATCAATGTTTAATATGTTAAAGACTGAAAATACTGAAATATTTAACTTATCAATGTTTAATATGTTAAACACTGAAAACACTAAAATATTTAAGTTATCAGTATTTAGTATTTAAATAAATGAAAACACTGAAATATTTAACTTGTCGGTGTTTAATTCTTAAAACACTGAAATATTTAACTTATCAATGTTTAATATGTTAAACACTGAAAATACTAAAATAGTTAACATATCAATGTTTAGTATGTTAAACACTGAAAACACTAAAATATTTAACTAATCAGTGTTTAGTATTTTAAACAACAAATACACTGAAATATTTAACTTGTCAGTATTTTTAGTGTTTAACGTATTCAACACTGGAATCACTGATATTTTGTGAACAAATGAACTTCACTTGAAATCGGCGTCTTATACGCGTGGCGCATGAAGTAAAATTTCGAGTTTAGAAAAGCCTGAAAATTTGGTTTGGTCGCTCCGCTACGCGGAGCGACCAAACCAAATTTTAAGGCTTTTCTAAACTCGAAATTTTACTTCATGCTTAGCCTGGGAGTGGAATCACTCGTTTAAAGCTTTAAATTGAACTATTTTAACAAAACAACGAATATCTGAAAAAGTACAGCACATAATTGGGGTATGTGTACTTAAAACAAAACTGTATGTCAAGAAATTTAATTTTTGTTTAATTTAAGCGGCTTTATTTGTATTTTTTGTTTGGCAAAATTGATTTAATACGGGAAAACGAACAAAAAAACATTACGAATTTCTTTGCACTCAACGAAGCTTTAAATTTTGATAAAAATGCACAGATATTGTTCCAAAATGAATAATCTTTATTATAACTTTGAAAAACACAAAACTATTTGACTTTCAGTAAAGTTACAGTTAATAAAATTCGAGTACATTTTCTGCAAAGTATTTAAACATTAACAGTGCTGAGATTCGTTTTGCAATCTACAACAAATTTGTCTTACAAAGACTAAACCAAACACTCATTGAAATAACTACTTCCCGGGCTAACACCCCGACGGAGATTGGATTATATAATTGCAAAGTGCAAATTCAACAAACAAAAAAACAAGTGAATAACTTACTTTTGATCATGTGACAAAGCCAACGACCTAACGCTACTATCACATGCTGGAAAGGCGTAAAGTAAAGCCAAGTTAAATGTCCTCCACACCTCCACGATTCCCTTGTCTCCACCGGTCATCAAGTATTCACCGTCTCGGCTTAATAATAGGCACTATAAACAATAAACAAACAAAAAAAACACAAATTATCAAGAGTACTACAAATTCTGCGCATTTTCTGTCTCTCTGCATGAAACTATGATTTGTGCAAAATGCATTCTAAGCCTCTTTCCATATGATGTGACAGTCACTTTTTACATTTTTAACTTAAGATCGCATTTTTCTTGCGTATTTAGTATTATTCATGCTTAATTTGATGTGTTGTGCAATTTCGTAGTGATATCTTGTCATTAAAAGTTATTTTTATCAATCCACATTCGCAAATGAGGATATTCCAAATTTATGTGGTGTGAAAATCTGCTGGACATATGCTCTAGAGTCGATGTTTCTAATATGCGAGCTGACTAAAAGTGGAAACTACACAGACTCGGTAGAAACGTTCTGTACCACTTGACAACCCTGTATCCGAGAACCTAAGCGAGCCCAACAAATGAGCTCCGAAAAGGGACAAGGATACAGCGAAAACGATTATCAAGCCCAATGTCACTAGTCGTTTCTGCTGTATCCAATGGGGAATTAATACGTTCAAGCCATTCAAATCACTAGGTTCTGACAAGATATATCCTGTCATGCTACAAAAAGAGGTAGCAATACTAGGGAAACCATTATTTGAGATCTACAGACGCACTTTCCGGGTTCTGTACCCCTTGAGAACCCTGCATCCGAGAACCTAAGCGAGCCCAACAAATGGGCTCCGAAAAGGGACTAGGATACAGTGAAAACGATTATCAAGCCTAATGTCACCAGGCTTGATAATCGTTTTCGATGTATCCCATGCGGAATTAATACGTTCAAGCCATTCAAATCACCAGATTCTGACAAGACATATCCTGTCATGCTTCAAAAGGGGACAGCAACACTGGGGAAACCATTATGTGAGATCCTCAGAGAAGCCTTGCCCTTTCATACATCCCAAGCAGCTCGCGGACTGTAGAAGTGGTATTTAAGCCAGGGCGTGCCCTGAGACCAAATCTTTCAGACCGATCAGCTTGTCATCATTTATTCTAAAACTATTAGAAAAACTAGACAGACACATACGGGAAGGAGTCCTAAAGGACTCACCACTATACTGTCAACAATATGCCTACCAAGCAGAACGTCGTGTGAACTAGCAATCCTCCAGTTAGTGAGCAGATGCGAAAGGACCATACAATTCAAATACATTGCGTTGGGGGCCTTTTTGGACATTGAAGGTGCGTTCGATAACACAACCTTCAACACCATAGCAACAGCAATGGAGAAAAGAGGGATTAACCCTCAAGTGGGACACTGGGTGAACCATATGCTCGGACTGTAGCAGCTACTTTATATGGAAAGACAGCAGAAGAAATAGTCGCCGGCGGGTGCCCGCAGGAAGCCGTTCTCTCGCCGCTCCTGTGGTGCTTCGTCATGGAAGACCTTTTGCTGCTACTCGAAAACTAAGGTATTTATGCCCTGTCATATGCAGATGACCTGACCATTTTAGTAAGCGGCAAGTTTGTATCTAACTTGATGCACTAAGTACCGTAGAAAGATGGTGCAAAGATGAAGGGTTAGCTGTAAACCCGTCCAAAACAGCGATCTTCTCCTTCACTAGGAGACGAAAAACCGATGACCTAAAATCGTTACGCATGTATGGAATGGAAGTCCTTATCAAAAATTAAGTAAAATACCTAGGGTTTATACTTGACAGCAGATTGAACTTCAACTTCCACCTAGAGAACATCACCAAAAGGCCATTAGAGGACTTTTTGCGACCAGAAAAATGGTAGGACGCACATGGAGACTGAGACCCAGTATGACCAAATGGCTATACACCGTGTTCGTAAGACCCATGGTGAAGTACGCCGCACTCGCATGGGGAGAAAAGACCCAAAATAAGAGCGCGGCTGTAAAACTTGACAAAGTGCAAAGACAGGCGAGTCTGCTGATAACTGAAGCGATGAGAACAGCGCCCACAGTAGCCATGGAACATATTATCGCTTCCACCACTACATCTATATGTTATGATAAAAGCTAGACAGGCTGCACATAAATGAACAAACATTAAATGTAGGAGCATCAAGACCAGCAACATGCAAAGTGCTACAAGAAGAAGAAACCTTAAAAATAAGGTCCGATTTCACTAAAATCGTACACCCATCCCGCCGGTTCAAAGTAACCATACCACAGCAGAGTAAATGGGCAAGTGGAACATACCCGGGAACTTTTTAAGAAACCATCTGGTGTACGGACGCAAAAAATACAAAAGGAACGGGGGCTGGAATCTATGGAGGCTGCAACCGTAGCGAACAATTTGCGGTTACTCTGGGGAAACATGCCTCTATCTTCCAGGCTGAAATAGCCGCCATTGACTGGTGTGCTCACCACAAAGGAATCGGTACACAACAAAGGACCAATTACCATTGTCGGACAGCTGTGACAACTAAATCATAATTTGTCAAATAAATTGTCACGATGCAGAGATTTTCAAAAAAGAGAACGCTACAACTTGCACTTTACAACACACACAGGGATTTTTTCTTTTAAGTATACGTTTACATATTCCATATCAACGTTTGTAAAATTAATGAACTAAACAAAACTAAGTCGAAGTATATTTTGAACTTCACTTTAAATCAGTGTTTTGTACGCGTCGCGCATGAAGTAATATTTCGAGTTTAGAAAAGCCTGATTTGGCGCCAAATTTTCAGGCTTTTCCTAACTTGAAATTTTACTTCATGCTTAGTCTGGAAGTGGAAAACACTCGTTAAGAGTTTTTAAAATTGAAAGTTTTTAATAAGATCACGAATGTCTGAAAATTTACATTGAAAAATCGTAACATGTAGCCTCGCCGATGGGGCAGTCCAGGCTGGTTATGGCCTGGACGCACTGTCGAAAAGAGTAAAAATACAGCTACACTTGAAGGCCGACTTGCTGGCTAAACCAGGGGTATCAAAAGAATTTATAGGACCTGAACCCGTTTTCTAAATACCTCATGAAACCGAAAAGGAAATTATCCGATGCAAGTTAGCAGAGGAGCACAAAAAGCCAAGGCACAACCAAACCAAATGAGGCACACAAGACTCTTCCTAGATGGTCCGGTACCTAGCAGCACATTGACGCTGTCAGGACTGAGTAGAATGAAACTACGAAGAATCACAGGACTAGTCACTGGACGCTGTGACCTGAATAAACACAAACATAGGATGGAAATTTAGAAAAAACCCTTATGTCGTAGATGTTTGGAAGAGGAAGAAACTCCCCAACACCTACGGAGTACATGCGAAGCCTATAAAAGGCAACGCACGGAGCAATTCGAGAAGCCTGTGCTTCCTGAAATAGAGCTCACGAAAATCCCTGGCTGAAGCTCCTGAACTTCATAGAAGACACAGGAGAACACAGAGAGTAAACCATACAGAGGCGCACAAAAGGACTACGGAGACCTCAATGTAGGGACGCTAAGCGACATCACCTCATGCGACAAAAAAAAAACATTTGCGTGGTTGTGCCAAAGAGGGATTACTAAAACGAAATATTTCCCAATTTTTGTTTTGCCAAGTGGACCGATAGAATGGACTTTTCTGTGTAAATATTTCTTGTAGCTTGGCAACAAGGCCTTGTCATATTTGTTGTAAGTGTGATTTTGAATAAATGTTTATTTTACCTGTAAATTGTCATTATGCGATTCGTGTCTGAGTCGCTTGCCGTTAATCGTGAAGGCGGCAATGTTACCCTTTTCGTAGTTGACGACGATGACGCCCTCGCGCGACATGGCGATGTTTTCGGGTGAGGCGAAACCGTTCGGCGGGTCCAACGATCGCAGGAGGTCGCCAAATGTCGTGTGCACCAAAACGGGACCATCTACACAGAAAAAAAAAATCATTCATTTCGAGAACCATTCTTAGGTTCAGTTGCAGTTCCTATTGTTCTAATATCACTTTGAACTGAAGTTCAGAGTTGAACCAGTTCAACGTGTTCGGCACAACTGGCGCTAAATATGTCAATGATTTGAATATTAAAAGTAGTGTTAGATTTAAAGATATCTTTTTTCAGATAAAATTATCTATTGCTGGATAAATATTTGATTTTCCATGTAGGCTAATGCTCCGACGGACCTTGGATTCTACAACGTTTGTCAGAGCATTAGCCCATGCTCTGAGTAAGTAGTTGTTTCAACGGATGTGTAGTTTGGTAAAGTAAAATTTTGGGATTGCAAAACATATTTCAGCCATTTTAACCCTCTAAATATCTTTTTTAAATAAAGTTATCTATTGCTAGATAAATATTTAATTTTCCATGTAGGCTAATGCTCCGACAGACCTTGGACTCTACAATATTTGTCAGAGCATTAGCCCATGTTCTGAGTAAAAAGTTGTTTCAACAGATGTGTGGTTTGGTTAAGATTTTTTGATTGCAAAACATATTTCAGCCATTTTAAGTCTCTAAGTCTCCAAAACCGCCTTGGGCCAAAGTTTTAGCTCAATGTCCGTGCTCTCTTGTAGCAGGAAATAATAAATTGTATCAGTGTGAATTGTTTTCACGTAAATTGTTTTCCCCATGGGTAGCAATAAAGAATCGCTAATAATTGGTTTAACTTACTTATTGATCCTGAGACCACCAATCCCAACTCCGCCGAGATGACCACGCTCGACACCGGCTGCTCGTGTCCGGTGAGCGTCGCCCTCGGCGTCGGCACCTCGCCCTCCCCGACGATCGTCTGCGTCCTGGCGTTCCAGTGCCACAAGAGCACCGTGCAATCCGCCGATCCTGACGCTATGTAACAATCCGACGTGATATTGCACTCCGACCTAGACAAACACGTCACTACACCGTAGTGTCCGAAGACGATCTGCACGATCTTCGCCGTCTCCGTCGAAAACACCCTGAACGAGTTATCCCAGAAACCGCACGCGACCAAAAACTTGCTGTCCACCGTCGTCACGAAACAGTTCGAACGGATGCGCAGGTTTTGACTGAAGTTGTCGCCCAGGTGTCTTCGCTGCATTGGATTTGTACTATTGTTCGTTTGAGCTGGAATAAATTGAAATCAGCTTGTGGTGGGGGTGTTTCTAGGTTGCCTTACTTGACTTACATAGAACTGGGTCCATCGATAATGGTAAATTGGCACCTTGATTTTGTGGGGAGTCGGCGTAACTGGGCGATTGGGCCATGGCGGCGTAGCCCGTGTTCCACCTGTTCACGGCAAATTGCTGATGCATCGTCACCGTGACTACTGATGGCAGAGGTAACTGGGGGTATGTGTTGGCGGATATATGGCAGATTGGTGAGTTTGATAAGAATTTCATCGTCATGCACACGTCGTCGGGTATTGTCGAGAACATCATTGGTGACTGCGAAAATCAAACAAAAATATAATGAAAATATGTACGTTTTTTTACCTTTACATCATTGACTATCATAATTAAATATCTAAAAACATTAACATATTTAAAAATTGAATTTGTGTTCAGTATTCCGGCAGCAGATACCCACAAACGCGTTTCGGACTTCAAGGTCCTCTTCAGTGTGGTCCCGACCCAGTGCTGAGGAATACTGAACATTTCTGACTACACTAATAAAGACTGCTATTTCTTACTTCACTTTTTATTTTTATCGTTAGATGTAAATTTCGAGACACAAAGTGCTCATTATCAATTATTGATAATGAGCACTTTGTGTCTCGAAATTTACATCTAACGATAAAAATAAAAAGTGAAGTAAGGAATAACAGTCTTTATTAGTGTGATAATCACTTCACGTAAACTCAAAAACATACAGTTATTTCTGACTATTTCAAGCCAATAAGTGAAAACTAATAATGGATTCGATCTATGGAGCATTAGATGGCGTTAGCTATCGAATCTATTAACATATTTATTTATGTTGGGTGAAAATACCAGATGCATTGCTGAACTCCTTGGTGGATGCGGTTCCATCAGCAACTGCGATGGCGTTTGTCCAAAATTCCTAATTTGATTCTCGATGGCTTCCTTCATCACTTTATCACTGATGGAATCCATGTCCACGTTTCCCTCGTATGTCAGGTAATAGAATACGTTGGTCGCCCTGATAGCTTCGGGTCCTCGCTGCTTGTACCCGAAGATGAGGTCTATCCATTGGTGTAATTGACATGATACAAATTCTGATTCCAGAGCCTGCAAAATATATTACAGTATTTCCTCCATCTCTAGATCCCTTCAACAACACTATATATCTTGGAGCATGGGTTTAAATGAGTAAGACTTTACCATTCTATTAATTCTGACGAATTCTTCAGGCGAATTGGCCCACGGAGGTAGATCGACATCGTCGACGATGGTCCCGTCATCTTGGCTCCCCAACCGATACCGGTTGGAGTTGACGAACATCTCAGGCAGGAAGAAGAACTCGGGAATGAGCTCCTTCACATCAGACGTATCCCTCTGGCTGTTCTTCCAAGAAAGTGCCACGGAGGAAAACAACCTATCTGGGTGATCGAATTTACCTCCTTGAAGGGCTAGGAATAACGTCGTTAGAGGTTCCTAAAAAAACACCAAAATCAAAAACTGATCACATTTTTGGTTTGTAAGTGATCATACCACGCGCATCAGCCAATTTAATACAAAAGAAGCGGTGGAATAGTGGGTCCCGTAGTGGAAAGGTGGGATACTCTCGTGTTCCCATGTGTTGTACCTATCTTCAAAATAAGCTCTTCTGCTAGGATTTAAAGCGCCTATCGGTTTCGAAAGATCCCTGTAGTTGTTGGGTTGGCTTAGGTCGAGTTCTTTACTTTCATAATTGGTCAGCACCCATGGAAATACTGGGTATTGGTTTAAATCGTTGTATGTTCGCCCTAAAAAGTTATTTAATTATTTGCATTTGTTTTTTAGAGTAACATTGTAGAGTATCGTTGTATGTTCGTCCTAAAAAGTTATTGAATTATCTGCATTTGTTTTTTAGAGTAACATTGTATCTACTAGTAGTTGTTTGAAAATCTGCATCTGAATTGTAATCCTGGTGGAATATCATATTTAGAGCGACTTTCTGGTTTAAAATAAGGTATTACTATAAATATCCCTGACAAGATTTTAATTAAAATCTGCAATACGCACTGAACACATTAGCGAATTTCCTCTTTAATTACAATCACGTGCACCCTCCTCTAGTTTCATTACATCTCAACCTCATTATACTTTATTTCTGTTTATTTTTCGCTGGATCATTTATTTTGTTTACGAGCACGTTTTGCACGTTGTATCTCGTTACTCGGTACGTTTCAATTCTCGTACCATGTGTAATTCAGGGTGAGCCGTCGCGACGCCGGATGGGGACGTCGCCGCGAATTAGGCGCCACCTCAGTCACAGCGACCGGCATCGGGGGGGGATTACCGCACCCTTCCCGTACCAGCCGGCAACCGGGAAGGAAATAATGGCGTTTGAAAATCCGGTCGGTTCATTACTTTCGCCCGTGAGCGTAATCCCCGCCAAAACGAAATCCCTTTTGATGGGGATTGTTGATCACGATGGTGAAAGTCAGAGCGTGAGGGGAGTGTTTTCCGGGTGATTTCCCTGAGGAGTTGAAGTTTTTTTTCTTTCCAAATTGTGATTAATGAAAGGGAAATTCGGTATATAGTGGAAATTAGGAGAGATGTCCTATGACTTATTGATGTGAAATGTGTGGTTCAAATTTTTTAGAGAGTATGTCCTAGTTGTGCCAAATTTTGACGTTACATGACAATGTCATACTGTTTTGTTCGCGAGTATATTAGTGGTTTTTTGTTTAAGAAAAGCTATAAATCATAATTTCTTGTGATTTTTTTCTTTTAGGTATACATATCCCAATTACGTGTTATAGATTTTTAAATATTGGTTGTTTTCTTAAAAGAGGTCGATTTGAAGTTTAAACGAGTGTTAAGCATGAAGTAAAATTTCGAGTTTAGAAAAGCCTGAAAATTTGGTTTGGTCGCGTAGCGCGAAGCGCGGAGCGGCCAAACCAAATTTTCAGGCTTTTCTAAACTCGAAATTTTACTTCATGCGCCACGCGTACAAGACACTGATTTCAAGCGAAGTTTAATTGTTCACAATATTTCAGTGCTTTCAGTGTCTAATACGCGTGGCGCAAGAAGTAAAATTTCGAGTTTAGAAAAGCCTAAAAATTTGGTTTAGCCGCGTAGCGCTTCGCGCTACGCGACCTAACCAAATTTTTATGCTTTTCTTAACTCGAAATTTTACTTCATGCTTCACCTGGGAGTGGAAAACACTCGTTTAACTCGAAATTTTACTTCATGCTTAGTCTGGGAGTGGAAAATACTCATTTTAAGCTTCAAATTGAACTATTTAAATTTTTAAATATTGGTTGTTTTCTTAAAAGAGGTCAATTTGAAGTTTAAACGAGTGTTTTCCACTCCCAGTTTAAGCATGAAGTAAAATTTCGAGTTTAGAAAAGCCTGAAAATTTGGTTTGGTCGCGTAGCGCGAAGCGCGGAGCGACCAAACCAAATTTTCAGGCTTTTCTAAACTCGAAATTTTACTTCATGCGCCACGCGTATAAGACACTGATTTCAAGCGAAGTTTACTCGTTCACAATATTTTAGTGCTTTCAGTGTTTAATACGCGTGGCGCATGAAGTAAAATTTCGAGTTTAGAAAAGCCTGAAAATTTGGTTTGGCCGCTCCGCGCTTCGCGCTACGCGACCAAACCAAATTTTCAGGCTTTTCTAAATTCAAAATTTTACTTCATACTTCACCTGGGAGTGGAAAACACTCGTTTAACTCGAAATTTTACTTCATGCTTAGTCTGGGAGTGAAAAATACTCATTTTAAGCTTCAAATTGAACTATTTAAATTTTTAAATATTGGTTGTTTTCTTAAAAGAGGTAAATTTGAAGTTTAAACGAGTGTTTTCCACTCCCAGGTTAAGCATGAAGTAAAATTTCGAGTTTAGAAAAGCCTGAAAATTTGGTTTGGTCGCGTAGCGCGAAGCGCGGAGCGAGCAAACCAAATTTTCAGGCTTTTCTAAACCCGAAATTTTACTTCATGCGCCACGCGTATAAGACACTGATTTTAAGCGAAGTTTACTCGTTCACAATATTTTAGTGCTTTCAGTGTTTAATATGCGTGGCGCATGAAGTAAAATTTCGAGTTTAGAAAAGCCTAAAAATTTGGTTTGGCAGCTCCGCGCTTCGCGCTACGCGACCAAACCAAATGTTCAGGCTTTTCTAAACTCGAAATTTTACTTCATACTTCACCTGGGAGTGGAAAACACTCGTTTAACTCGAAATTTTACTTCATGCTTAGTCTGTGAGTGAAAAATACTCATTTTAAGCTTCAAATTGAACTATTTAAATTTTTAAATATTGGTTGTTTTCTTAAAAGAGGTAAATTTGAAGTTTAAACGAGTGTTTTCCACTCCCAGGTTAAGCATGAAGTAAAATTTCGAGTTTAGAAAAGCCTGAAAATTTGGTTTGGTCGCGTAGCGCGAAGCGCGGAGCGAGCAAACCAAATTTTCAGGATTTTCTAAACTCGAAATTTTACTTCATGCGCCACGCGTATAAGACACTGATTTCAAGCGAAGTTTACTCGTTCACAATATTTTAGTGCTTTCAGTGTTTAATACGCGTGGCGCATGAAGTAAAATTTCGAGTTTAGGAAAGCCTGAAAATTTGGTTTGGCCGCTCCGCGCTTCGCGCTACGCGACCAAACCAAATTTTCAGGCTTTTCTAAACTCGAAATTTTACTTCATGCTTAGTCTGGGGGTGGAAAACACTCATTTTAAGCTTCAAATTGAATTCTTAGAAAAATGAACTCTTAAAAGAAAAATTCCCTGTATTAAGGTCGGAAATTTACATGTTATTTGGCCATAACAACGAACAACGATTAATCTTCCACAATAATGAAAATAGAGTATTAAAACTTATACATATTGTACATTAAAGCTTTGCAAATAAATTGACAGTATTTTTTTTTTTTTAAAGTTTCTTAAATTAAACATAAAAACTAAACGAAATTTTACTTCATGCGCCACGCGTAAAACATTAAAATATTGTGAAATTTACGTACATTAAAACTTCACTCGAAATCAGTGTTATACGCGTGGCGCATGAAGTAAAATTTCGAGTTTAGAAAAGCCCAGAAAATTTGTCTCGGGTCGCTGCGCGACCCTCGACAAATTTTCACGGGGCTTTTCTAAACTCGAAATTTTACTTCATGCGTAGTCTGGGAGTGGAAAACACTTATTTTAAGCTTCAAATTGAACTATTAAAAAATTGAACTCTTAAAAGAAAAATTCCCTGTATTAAGGTCGGAAATTTACATGTTATTTGGCCATAACAACGAACAACGATTAATCTTCCACATTAATGAAAATAGAGTATTTAAAACTTAAACATATTGTACATTGAAGCTTTGCGAATAAATTGACAGTATTTTTTTTTTCAATTAAACATAAAAATTAAACGAAATTTTACTTCATGCGCCACGCGTAAAACACTAAAATATTGTGAAATTTACGTACATTTGAACTTCACTTGAAATCAGTGTTATACGCGTGGCGCATGAAGTAAAATTTCGAGTTTAGAAAAGCCCAGAAAATTTGTCTCGGGTCGCTGCGCGACCCTCGACAAATTTTCACGGGGCTTTTCTAAACTCGAAATTTTACTTCATGCTTAGTCTGGGAGTGGAAAACACTCGTTTGAAGTTTTAAATTGAACTCTTACAAAAACAACGAATATCTAAACGTTTACAAAAAATACGCGGATTTTAAAATATTTATACTTTAAAGAAAAACTCCCTGCATATATTATACATATATTTATAATAATTGTAATTCATAGTTGTATAATAATAATTAGTATAAATGAGACAAACGAAAAGAGTTGAAACTTTGTCGATTGAAATTAAAATCGTGCATATTTATTGATCCAGTTTATTTGTCTACTGAAATTTAATACCCATTCATTCGCCCGGCGCTATCTAAACCAGTGGTCTCCAAACTACGGCCCGCGGGCCAAATCCGGCCCGCGACTTGCATGAATCCGGCAAGCGATTGTTTGTAATTTTTTTTGTAAATGTCATATTTTGAAATATTGTAACAATTGTTCCTTAAATTTTTCATAATTAATATCATTTAGCAAGCGTCAAGTAGTCCATAAATATAACTATATGTTGAAAGGTGTCGGATTAAGTCGGGTTAACGAGATTAAAGATTTGGGTGTAACACTCGATTATAAACTTAATTTTGGACCACATATTACAAATATTACCAATAAGGCAAGTAGGGTTTTAGGTTTAATTTTTAGAATTGGAAAAACATTTTCAGTGCGATCCTTACAGTTACTTTATTTTTCATTGGTAAGGTCGATATTAGAATATTGTTCGATTATATGGAGTCCACACTATGCTATCTGGATAAACAAGCTCGAGAAAGTCCAATCGAAATTTGCACGAGTATGTGCCTTTAGAATGGGAATTTCTGGAGATAACTTAGAAATAAATTCATTCAAATCGACGATAAATCTAAAACCCTTGATTCACAGGCGCATTTATTATGATTTATGTTACTTGCACAAACTTTTTTCGGGCTATATTAATTCTTCTTTTCTTGTCTCCAAAATATACTTAGTAGTCCCAATAACTGACAGAAGAACGAGGCAACACTGTACATTTAAGGTCCAAAGTGCAACATGCAATTATAGCTTAAATAACCCGTTAACAAGATTATTCCGATTTGGTAATATTTTACTAGATATTAATTCCTTGTACCTCTTTCAAAAATCGGAAAATCTATTCAAAACCAAAATTAAGTTTATCAATTTCGAGCTTTTTACTTAATCCATATTAATTCGGTTGCATATATTAATTATTCTTTCCCTTAATAGAAGATGCTACTGTTTTATTAGTTTTATACTATAAGCTCTTGTTAAGTTTAGTTTAGTAGTGATGTAATTAGTTTTGTATACTTAGAGTGTATATTTTTTTTGTTTATGTTAATGTTAAAATGGTTTTTGCCGTAAATAAATAAATAAATAAATAATTTTATAAAATTAATCGGATCTTGGCCGACTTTATTATGTAGAATTGTATTTGTGGCCCGCGAAGAAGATAGTTTGGAGACCCAGGATTTAAACAAACAAACAACGTGCTCTGCACTCATAATTTTTACTATTCGTTGTGATAAAATTCGGCAGACACTATGAACTAACACATAGTCAAAACTACTTTCAGCAATTTTGCTATCTCTGCGCCATCTCGTACTCCAGAAACACACTACCAGCAAAAATTGCCCCTCTTAATGATACGAGGCAGAGAACATTCATTTTCAACTAAAAGTGAATAAATCGGACCAAACACCGAATGTTCGTAAACGAATATCCATGTACGGATCCGACGTGACAAATATTATTTATTATTAGACTTAGTTTCAACTACTCTTGATTTTAAAAATAAAATTTAAAGAGCACATAAACGTTTTTGAATTATTACGAGGGCGAGGCGTTCTTGTCGCGGATGAATGGAGGGCGTATTAATAGCTCCGCACCCTAATCGTCCGCATTAAAAGTCGTGTAAATCAGCGCCTATATTTAGGCGTCGCGGCGCCGTGATCTATTCGTTTTTAATTTGGAGGGCTCCGGCTCTCACTGACAACCGCTAATTTTGCATGAGACGGAGAAAAGACTCTCGCCTCCTTGGAAGTCGCTGCCTATTTCCCGTTGGTTCCCGAGGGCGCTAATTGCCCGGGCGTGATTTATTTGAGGGTAATTGAGGACTTCCTTCCGAGGATAACATAATTAACGCACGCTGTCTCTCTTTCTCTCGAGATAATTCTGTTAGTGAGTGAAAATTTCGAAGGCTATTTTCGAGGTACTTCTAAGTGTGTTTATAAAAGACGAAATATCTTTGTTTGTAAAAGAATGTCGGATGACAAAATATCTGTGTTTACAAAAGAATGCCAAATAACAAAATATATTTCAGGAGTGTAACTTTGGGTACACTCTGCTTAAACCTCTGCGAAGTACACTTCTGTGAAATATAATTAAGCGCAAGTCTTATAACTATTTCTCACAATATTCTAGTTGTATAATTTGGGTCTTTGTTTACTACCTAGCAGAGCTGGGATGAATCCTCAAAAACATGATTCGAATCACGAATCCGAATCACCTAATATGATTCGAATCACGAATACTCGAATAAAGGATTCGTAAGTGAAAAATATGATTCGAATCCTCATTTTTGAATCACGGATACAAATCCTTTAAAAATAAATTTGAATCTATTATTTGCAACCAGTAATATTTTATTCCATCAGTTTCTATTAACAAACATGTTCATTTACCGACTAAATATCTGATTATATAATGATTTTAATTAATGATGATATATGTGTTATTGAACTTCATTTTGAATCTGTGTTTTATACGCGTGGCGCATGAAGTAAAATTTCGAGTTTAGAAAAGCCCCGTGAAAATTTGTCTCGGGTCGCTGCGCGACCCGAGACAAATTTTCTACGCGGGGCTTTTCTAAACTCGAAATTTTACTTCATGCTTAGTCTGGGAGTGGACCGTCAAGATTTTCTACATGTCGGGATTTTTGATATTTCTAGATTTATGTCGATTTATTCACAGTTTATTATTGTATTAAATGCAACTTTAATATTAAATAATAACGGTTTTTTTTAGGAATAGAATATTCACCCATTAAGAGCCGAACAAATTATAGAGTTAACTCCAAAAGTTAATTTTAGGTAAAATTTTGCATCTTTTTCTATGATTTCAATGAATGATTTATTATATTACATACGTCGATTTTTTAAAAGAGTTAAATTTAAAATTCAAACGAGTGTTGTCCACTCCCAGACTAAGCATGAAGTAAAATTTCGAGTTTAGAAAAGCCCCGCGTAGAAAATTTGTCGAGGGTCGCGCAGCGACCCGAGACACATTTTCGCGGGGCTTTTCTAAACTCGAAATTTTACTTCATGCGCCACGCGTATGAAACACTGATTTAAAGTGAAGTTAAAAATGCACTGAAAACCAACCCAACTTCGATATTTTTTCAAAATTAGATGTTTTCTTTCCTATCCATGCTGTAAACCTTCAGATATTCGTTGTTTTCTTGTAAAAAAACTTCGATTCCCTGTAGTCCTTCGTTCTGCGAAGACCATGGTTGGTCCTTTGAGCTGTAGCCTTTGTAAAACGGTAATAAACTTAGTAATCTAGAGTAATCCTTCAATTTGAAACTTCTAAGAACGAGTGTTGTCCACTCCCAGACTAAGCATGAAGTAAAATTTCGAGTTTAGAAAAGCCCCGCGTAGAAAATTTGTCGAGGGTCGCGCAGCGACCCGAGACAAATTTTCACGGGGCTTTTCTAAACTCGAAATTTTACTTCATGCGCCACGCGTATAAAACACTGATTTCAAGTGAAGTTAAAAATATATATATTAACGTTGGGTATTTTTCATGCTTAAGTAACCAAATATGCATTCACAAATATTTGAATTATTCGAAAATTTTAATATTTATATTCAAATTTGAATAATTTAGTGATTTAAATATTCATATTAGAATATTTAACTATTTGAATTAATCGAATTCAAATCCCAGCCTTAATAGCGATGATTCGAATTATTTAGGAGGATTTGAATCCATGTATCAGGATTTGATTCCTTTTATAAGGATTCGAATCCTTTTATAAGAATTCGAATCCTTTTATAAGGATTCGAATCCATTTAAAAGAATTCGAATCCTTTTATAAGGATTCGAATCATCTACGTTTGGATTCGAATACGAATCCTTTTAAAAAAATATAAGGAATCCGGATCACGAATCCGTTTTCACTACAGTATTCGAATACCTCTTTTGAATCCTTTAAAAGGATTCGAATCCGGGAATCGAATCCTGAATGATTCGAATCCTGCCCAGCTCTGCTACCTAGCAGCAGTTTCAATAAATGATAAAACACCATAACTTGAAAATAACACTTTTATTAAAAAACCAAATCTAATACCTTTTGAAAAAAACGCTTATAATAAATACAACAAAGCCGAAATAGAAAAAAAACATCTTCTATTTTAGTTAGAATTAGAATTTTTGAATTGTTGTCTAAATGACGCAGCATTTTGAAATCAAGAAAATTGGCATATTTACATATTTTGGTAACTAGGAAACTCATCATGTCCGTTTTAAACTGCAACATATTTGGTTTGCTTAATTTTATTGCACAGAAGTGTACATCCATCCATACAATTACGATAAAATTAAATTTTAGGGAAACTTACCAGCTATCGTGTTCAGGAACATGAGGTATTCGAAATTCGATATCTCTCTGCGCTGCCACTTTTGAGTCATATTGGAATTCCTCATGAGTTGCCTTGGTGTCATCATACTGGCTCTCCTGTAAAACAGTCATAACATTTCATGAGATAATACATTTTCAGTGTTACTATTGATTATGTGATTAAATCTCTCTGTCTCTCTCTCTCACACGATTGTAAATAGTGAGCTCATCGGTAATAAATCAGAGCGGATTGAGATTTTGCGGGGTAATAAATTTCGTGGGGGTCGTCCTTTTGCAATTTCGCGGTCGGATGCTCACGGGTGCGCACGGTGATCCCCACAATAATTACCTCGACTGCGGGATGCCGTATTTGATGCCGACGCCGACGCGCGGTAGCGCCTTTACGACCTTCTTCACGGTGGCTTGATCCGGAAAAGCGAATAAAATCGACGCTGAAAATAGAAAAGGGAAAATATAAAGTAATAAAAATTAAAGCGAGTTGATTAGATACAGAAAGAAACAAAAAGAAACTGCAAAAATTAAGTCATCAAACAGGCGTAAGCCACAACAGAAACTTCTGATCAACCAATTCACTTTGGCTAGAACTTAGGCACTTTTATCTAACATCGCGTCACCAAAACTCATTCTTTTTGCCTATTGCTTGCACCAATATCTTATTAAGAGCGCCTATTAATCAATAATGCATTATTTGAAGACATTTTTTTGTAGTCTAATCAGTATTTTTCTTCCTTTCTTGTGTTTAATTTAGTTAAATATCTTTTCTATGGAATTGGATTAGATAATTATTTTGTATAATGTGTTTATTTAATTAAGTAACTTTCATTTTTTGCGGGTACTTTTCATATATACAGGGCTTTCATTAATTCCCGAACCCCACGTGACTAAATTTAAAATTGCCGCGTAAATTATTGTATTTGCACGTTGGAGGCTTTGAAAAAAGTAACCAAACGTTACTAAAGTCAAATTTGACATAAACGTTTATGCGCGGTGCATCGTTAAACCAACCTTTGAGATCTTACAAGATTCGCCCGGAATTTTCAGGTAAGCAAAAATTGTTTAATTATTCTGAAACATTGAGTTTTATTTCTATTTATTTTGCAGAGTCAATTTGCTAGGATAAGCAAATACTGCGAAAATTAATAAAAATTAGTTACATTTTTGAAGATGAGCCTATTTTTTAATCATTTTAAATATAATATTTTCAGTCGTCATAAAAATACGCCGGCGAATAAATATTTTTAAATCTAGGGAATTTTTGTGTGAGCCATACCACCTTGTACATTTGGTTGCCTATTATTTTTGGTCACGTGGGGTTCGGGAATTAATGACAGCCCGGTATGTATTGAGGTGTTTATTATGTTTAATTGTTTTTGTATACTATACACTTTGTTATAATTTTTAAATTGACTGATTTTTATGTCCTAAATTAGTTTATCTGTTGGACAGTAACAGTATTTATTTATTTATTTATGAGGATAAAGTTTGTGTGGGTGCCCAATATTTCGCCGACATTAATGGCTTCATTAGGGAAAAAAATATTTCGGCTTTATGCAATAAAAAGGCGTAATTGCACACAGATCTGTAATTTATATTAAATTGTTTTGCTATTTGTAGGTATTGACGAACACAAAAATTTTTAAAACTACTTTTGTCACATGTTTAAAATTTGTATTTCTATTCCATTCTAGGTTTTATGTTTATGCACGCTTAAATCACAGAAAACGTAAATTTTAGACTTTTGTCCATCTGTTTACTTTACTTTAAAATACTCTTTGGATTCGAATGAGGCAAACTATTGGATAATGTTCAAAAAAACTAAATAAACCACTCTGAAAATGAAGTTATGGGTGACACTCAAGAAATGAAATTATTGCTGACCAAAGTGAACATTTAGAAATGTTGAATTTCTGGCGTTTAAGTATATTACCAAAAAATATTGATCAGAGTGAACTGGAAAAATTAATGTAGACACTCTAGAAATGAAATGATTGGTGACATAAGTCAACATTTAGAAACGTTGAATTTCTAGCGTTGGAGTAAAGGGTGTCAAATTATAAGTGTTTTAATTATTAAGTACACAAGTTTTAAATATCTAGTTGTAATGATTATAAATGTCAAATGTACGGTCATATCTCAAGTTTCGTTAGATACGGAGCGCTGGTCGATTGCTCAAAGAATATTCTGTGTAGAGAAGGTGTTAAGAATTGATTCAATTATTCAATTTATGGCGAAAGATATAAGCAGAATTTGCGTTATTGGTCTGTTGAAAATCCGAACGTTTTATTCGAAAAAGGGCTATTTTCTGAAAAAGTTACTGTTTGGTGCGGCATCTACTCAGCTAGAATCTTGGGCTCATATGTTTTCGAAGATGAATTGGGAAATGCAGTAGTTGTTAACAGTGAACGATATGTGGAAATGTTGCAAATGTTTTTAGCGGATACCATTGGTCAACTCTGGTTACCATTAGATGTTACATTGTTTCAACAAGAAGGTGCAAGGGATCATATGTCAAATGTATCTATGAAAGTATCGCGAGAGATTTTTCCTGGTCGTCTGCTATCTGAGCGTGGAGAGCAGCCGTGGCCTGCGCGATCTTCTGATTTCTCGTCTCCAGAAGTTACTGTTTGGTGCGGCATCTACTTAGCTGGAATCTTGGGCTTATATGTTTTCGAAGATGAATTGGGAAATGCAGTAGTTGTTAACAGTGAACGATATGTGAAAATGTTGCAAATATTTTTAGTGGATGCCATCGGTTACCATTAGATGTTACATGGTTTCAACAAGACAGTGCAACGCCTTATATGTAAAATTGATCTATGGAAGTACCGCGGGAGATGTTTCCTGATCGTCTGCTATCTGAGCGTGGAGAGCAGCCGTGGCCTGCGCGATCTTTTGATTTCTCGTTTCCAGATTACATTTTGTGTGTCTCGGAAAGACTTAAAAATAACATAAAAAAAGCTATTGTTGAGTTTCTGGCTGAAATGTGTCAGCGTGTAATGAGATAATCATGCACTGCAGATATGCATCGATAGAAATGGAGGTCACCTGGTCGATGTAATTTTTAAGTATTGAAGTTCAAAATAATTAAGAATAAAACTTGGAATGCCTATCTTTAATTTCCATCTATAATTTAAAAAAGAAACAATTTTGTTGCACATTTATAGTGCCTCTAAATGGGTCACTTATAATTTGACACCCTTTATAATACTACCAACAAATATGAGAATCCTATAAAACAATTATACTTACTTCTACTAGCAAGGAAAATTTCAATGGCAACATTTTGAAGCAGATATCTTCTGGAGAAGATCGCCCGAACTTCAGAGAAGTACCATTTCCCGTGCAGATGATCGCAATATTTTAATACCTACAACAAAAAAGAAAACATTAAATTATCAAATTGCCTCAATTATTTTTTTTAAATCTCAAAAGTAAGTATACACTGTGCAGTAGCCATATGGGGATTTGAGGGTTCAAACTTTTCTTTCACAAATTGGTCAAAATTAAAAATATGTTTACGTAGGTAAAATTGTTACCACTACCTTGTTTGTTTATACTGGACTCTTATATGCTAAATACCATCTTTTAGAATTCCCCAAAGATATTCATGTGTACAATACTAGGCACAAAGATAATAAAAAATGCCAGGGAGTTTAAAATGGGACCTCTTAATGGAAAACTCGATACGAAAAAAACGATAATTGCAGCGTTTATTTAAATTTACGGGAATTATCAAAGACTGGACCTGGATTTAATTGTATAAAACTTTATAAGCTCTTCCGACACGAATTCCAAATTTAACTTACATTAAATTTAAGGCTTGCATTGAAGATATACTCCTAAAGAGAATTTATTTTTTGTCGGAAGAATTCTTTAGTGATATAGAAAATCATACCATCCTAAAGGTTTTTAATCTAATTCACTTCGTTTGTTTTACTAAAAAAAATGGTTAATTTTCAACTAGTTTCGGCTTAATGCCATTTTTAAGGAGGATCCTACCTTCTTAAGAATTGTTTTGTACGAAATTATAGTTTTATTAACATTTATATAGACTTGTGTAAAATTGAATCGCTTTTTGTAAAGGGTGTTTAATTTAGAGGTATAGAACTTCAATCATGAATATCTGTTTAACCAATGTCAGAATGGAAGGCTGTTGGTGGCAATTTTGTTCAGTAAGTTTTGGCAAATTATCATGCCAAAGCTAACATTCGAGCAACGATTACAAACTGTGAACATTTTTACCAAAATGCGCGCTTTGTGCATCAAACTTTAGCCCATTAACTGATTTTGACTGCCAAATAATTTTTAGTGATGAGGCTTTTGGCTGAATGTACTCGTAAATAAGCAAAATTGTGTTACTGTGTGGTGTGGATATATTGAAAACTTTAACCTTTCAGAAGTGATTTGTTCTAGTCTCCATTCAGTGGCCTTTTAGGGGATAGGTAATTTTATAATCTCCTGTTTCAATTATAATAAATTGGCTTGTTTTTAATTCAATTAAGTAATATATTTACATAAAAGATGTATCGTTTCTAAGAAAACTTGTGCGTTATTTGCTCTTGAACGATTTTAAAAGTTTTGCAGTATGGCATAATCAACTACAAAACCATCACTTTTTCTAGTAGAAAATAATTATAATTCGCATTCGAAAACTTTTTTAATGCAAGTTTTGCCAACAATTTCTTGAAAACTTATAGAACTTAAACATGACTTCAAGCTTTTATAACGAGTGTCTATAAACTATCGGCATCCCAGTAGGTTCTGACTTCAGAAATATAGGTCGTGATGTGACACTACCCAATGACATAATAAAATTTATTTGAAGTTTCCGAGATTCACCAACTCGTATGACTTAATGTAAGATATGTAATTCGTTTTTCAAAGCAACCGAGATGCCGACAGTTTATAGACACTCCTTAGAATTTATAAATACTAAAATATTTACGCATACTTTTCGTTGGTGACTTTAATTATTCATGATTTAAGTCCATAATCAGACATAATGATAAATTAACAATAAAAAGAAAGTGTAATGTTTAATAAACTTAAATGGTTGCAGAATGTGGTCAAGATGGCCGACGAGTCGGAACTTGTTGGCGCATGGGAGGAGTCGCGAATTCGCAATCGCGCATTATCGATCGGCGAGCCGCGAATTACGCGCATTGGCCGGCGAAAGGGCGCCGACGTCGACGCCCGGCGTCGCTTCCGGCGCGCACGCCGCCCCCACTCGCGAAAAACCGCCCTCGACGCCCGAATTTATGGGACCACCGCCTGAAATTTATTCCACGCGTGGCGGAATTTTATCATTCTAGGTATCAAACATGAGAACCTTGTGTTTTCATCAAAAAATATCAACGTTTTAGTAAAATTACAGAATTTTGTAATCTCATTAAAAAAAAAAAATCAGTAGTGTTCTACGCTAGACTTTCCCGTAAAATTCAATGACACACTTCAACATTCCTGTAAGTTTTCTGTTTATTTTAATAATTTTTTTGTATTGAAAGTCTAAAGCATAGCTATACTGATGAGGGATGAATCTCAAAACGCGTCTATAGATGGCTTAAGACTTTTTCTTTAAGATCGCCTAGGATTCATTCAATTAATATTCATTCCCTGTAATTTTTTCAATTTATTTCAATTTCCTGTTGGTTCATTTAGTTCGGTGAGAGAATAATTTGACCTGATGTTGCATTTTGCATATAAATTATGCATAGAACAGTAAATCTGTCGTTTAACTCAAATATTTATCGTATAATTCAATATCTGTCGGGGTATCAGCACGAGAAGTAGTTGTTGCAATGAATATTTGGAGACTTGTCTCAATAAGACTAAATTTATGCAGAAAGTCGATATTAATTTTAATTCGTTTTTATATTTTGCAAATATTCTGCAAAGTATTGGCAAATTCAATTTTTTTTATGTTTTATGTTATAACATGTTTACGGGAAGATGAATTTCATTTTGCGGATACGTTAAAAACAAAAGACCTACTGCAAAACGTGCTTATATGAAAGTTTCACTATCTACAACTTTTATTTGAAATACATTTCGATTAAGTCAATTATAAAAAAAATATGGCGGATATCTCCGAAAATACAAGAGCTACGACAAAAAGTATTAAGATGATTATTTCACTCAAAGTATTGAGAACCAATAAAATTGGTAGAATTTGCACCACGTGACATGTTTATTTATTTATTTATTTATACAAAAACCTAACAGACTAGGTCCAGTTACAGGGTTTGCAGGTTACAATACAAGTTATATGGTTACTACAAATTAACTTACAGTGATACTTCATTTTTAGTTTTATAAAGCACATGATATATACATTATTATATTTACCTATATTAGGTTACAGGTGTCTCAGACATGTTAAAAGGTCGCATTTAAATTTCGCAAAACATTAAGAAAATATATTAATATCGCTGGAAGAATCGTTACATATACGAGATAATCTAATGATGGGCGAGTTTAGATAATAGTTACAACGTGTTGTACGATAACTGAAGATCTCACCTTCACGAGCGGATGTACGTGGAATTTTAAAATTAAATAAAAATCCGTTGAAATTCTACATAGTTATGTACAATCTTATACAGAAAACAAATACCTGTATACATGTGTACATTTTTTATTGAGGTAAAATCAAATTCGTCCATAAGGAACGTCGAACCTATATACTCTATGCTTAATATATAAAATACAAGTAACGTAGGAATTTCTTTTGAATTACCTCAAGAATATTGATATACTTAATGTACATAGGAGACCAAATAATTGCACAATATGATAATTTACTTAAAATGAATATCCGAAATAATAAGCTAAGTGCTTTGGTATTGTTAAATGAGTTGCAATTACGTAAAATAAAACCCAACAAACAGTTACACTCTCTTGAGACATGTTCAACATGTTTATTAAAAGTTTTAATAATGTTTTAATAAATGCGAAAACTACTTGATTCGCGTGGCGTCTAAAGGGTTTTTCCATTTATTTAAACTTTGTGGTCCCCACGTGTAGACCGTGAATGTATTATTAATTGGAAAAACTCTCTCCTCCCTTTATAGTTGATCATAGTAACTCAACTCACATAAATGTCAAAAGGTGACAGCGTTTGTTTTACGAATAAAATTAATTAAGATGTCTCGCTTTGATAACAAGAATGAAGAAAATAAAATGTTGATGTCCTGTCCCACAAAACACTCAAACTTTGGAATTTTGGATGCAGTTTTCTGCAATACCCATTAAGTCGAGCTTATCGCACTTAAACTATTAAATAATTATTATTATTATTTATGCAAAATACACAACAATGTGTTAACATACATCAGAAAAAAGAAATTTAAAATTGCGAGGTCTAAAATACCACGGCAACTTGATATTGAACATATAAACGTCCGTACATAAATTGAAAAGAAGACATAGTATAATACATAAAATATATATGAAAATATACATCAGGTTTTTTTTTAAAAACATATATATAATAATAAATCCGTGTATTAAAATTATATTTTAACAAATTAAAAAAATGAAACAACAAATTGTGCAAACAAAAGTTAGTTTTAGCTATTTAGATATTCGTAACATGTATAACATGAGTTAAATTAAAAATAATTCTTTACGTATACCTTGAATCGTTATTTCGGTAAACATTTTTCAACAGCTGGGAGCTTGTAGTAAAATTTTAATCCCCAATGACTTGTTCCATCATAACGAATAAGGTAATATTATAATTTAACTTCAAAATTAGTTTCGGTCCATTTAAGGATATTGAGTGCAAAAGTGCCAGGAATGCGTTTACGTAAAATAATCATGACGAAAACCACTCGAGTTTTAGTTTTAATACAGGAAAAATTTGAATATTTCACTCAAACTTTGTTGTTTTTAGCAAATTTAACTCGAGCACTTTTTGATGACTATTATCAAATCGTTTGACATACAGTCTCGCGAATTAAGATATGACTTTGCTCTCGATAACAGGTTCATCGCCGCGCGGCAATGCACTTGTGCCGCAGTTAAATTTGCGTTTAGGTCCCGCGGCATGTACCTTGTGTCGCATCCAGAAAAAACTTAAAAAAAATCGTGGCATGCTAATCACTAGTCGTTTTTTTCGGGAGATGTTTTCATGTTCGGTTCTTCCTCACAGGAATTGTGCAAAGAAACAACTCTCGGATTGTAATTTGAAAGACTTGGTTTGTAGTCGACGTGTAAGAAGGATTGTGAAGAGATTGTGATTCTTGTTAAGAACAGGAGAATAATGGTGTATTAAGTGTGGTTTTAAATTGAAGATTTACGAATATTTGTATAATTGGAACAAAACACTTAAGCAGCGGCTTGAGGTAATATTTTTGTTATTATAAAGGTGGCGATCAACGTGTTAAATTAATAAAGGACAAAGTTTTCATAAAATATTTATCAATTCACTCCCAGACTAAGCGTGAAGTAAAATTTCGAGTTTAGAAAAGCCCCGTGAAAATTCAGCCTATTTTCTGTGAATCTTTAGATATTCCTTGTTTTTTTTAAGTTTAATTTGAAACTTTAAACGAGTGTTTTCCACTCCCAGACTAAGCATGAAGTAAAATTTCGAGTTTAGAAAAGCCCCGTGAAAATTTGTCGAAGGTCGCGCAGCGACCCGAGACAAATTTTCTAGGCTTTTCTAAACTCGAAATTTTACTTCATGCGCCACGCGTATAAAACACAGATTTCAAGTGAAGTTCGAATATACATAAATTGCACAATATTTTGTTGTTTTATACGCGTGGCGCATGAAGTAAAATTTCGAGTTTAGAAAAGCCCAGAAAATTTGTCTCGGGTCGCTGCGCGACCCTCGACAAATTTTCACTGGGCTTTTCTAAACTCGAAATTTTACTTCATGCTTAGTCTGGGAGTGGAAAAGAGTCGTTTAAAGCTTAAAATTGAACTTAAAAAAAGGAATATCTAGAGATTTACAGAAAATAGGCTGAATTTAAAATATGTATACTTAAAAGAAAAATGTCCTGTATGTATAAATACTGAATAGTCTAAATTTTCAGCTTATTTTCTGTAAATCTTTAGATATTCTTTGTTTTTTCTTTAAGTTCAATTTTAAGTTTAAAACGAGTGTTTTCCACTCCCAGACTAACCATGAAGTAAAATTTTGAGTTTAGAAAAGCCCCGTGAAAATTTGTCAAGGGTCGCGCAGCTGGGCTGCTGGGCTTTCCTAAACTCGAAATTTTACTTCATGCGCCACGCGTATAAAACACAGATTTCAAGTGAAGTTCAAATATACATAAAATGCACAATATTTTTTTGTTTTATACGCATGGCGCATGAAGTAAAATTTCGAGTTTAGAAAAGCTCTGTGAAAATTTGTCTCGGGTCGCGCAGCGACCCGAGACAAATTTTCACAGGGCTTTTCTAAACTCGAAATTTTACTTCATGCTTTGTCTGGGAGTGGAAAAGAGTCGTTTAAAGCTTCAAATTGAACTTTAGAAAAAAGGAATATCTAAAGATTTACAGAAAATTGGCTGAATTTGAAATACGTATACTTAAATGAAAAACTTACTGTATGTATAAATACTGAATAGGCTGAATTTTTATCCTATTTTCTGTAAATCTTTAGATATTCCTTGTTGTTTTTTTAAGTTCAATTTGAAGCTTTAAAGGAGTGTTTTCCACTCCCAGACTAAGCATGAAGTAAAATTTCAAGTTTAGAAAAGCCCCGTGAAAATTTGTCGAGGGTCGCGCCGCGACCCGAGACAAATTTTCTGGGCTTTTCTAAACTCGAAATTTTACTTCATGCGCCACGCGTATAAAACACAGATTTCAAGTAAAGTTCAAATATACATAAATTGCACAATATTTTGTTGTTTTATACGCGTGGCGCATGAAGTAAAATTTCTAGTTTAGAAAAGCCCAGAAAATTTGTCTCGGGTCGCTACGCGACCCTCGACAAATTTTCACAGAGCTTTTCTAAACTCGAAATGTTACTTCATGCTTTGTCTGGGACTGGAAAACACTCGTTTAAAGTTTCAAATGGAACTTAAAAAAAGGAATATCTATAGATATACAGAAAATAGGCTGAATTTGAAATACGTCTACTTAAAAGAAAAACGTCCCGTATGTATAAATACTAAATTGGCTGAATTTTCAGCCAATTTTCTGTTAATCTTTAGATATTCCTTATTATTAAGTTCTATTCGAAGCTTTAAACGAGTGTTTTCCACTCCCAGACTAAGCATGAAGTAAAATTTCGAGTTTAGAAAAGCCCCGTGAAAATTTGTCGAGGGTCGCACAGCGACCCGAGACAAATTTTCTGGGCTTTTCTAAACTCGAAATTTTACTTCATGCGCCACGCGTAAGAAACACAGATTTCAAGTAAAGTTCAAATATACATAAATTTCACAATATTTTAGTGTATTCTATGCGTGGCGCATGAAGTAAAATTTCGAGTTTAGAAAAGCCCAGAAAATTTGTCTCGGGTCGCTGCGCGACCCTCGACAAATTTTCACGGGGCTTTTCTAAACTCGAAATTTTACTTCATGCTTAGTATGGGAGTGGAAAACACTCGTTTAAAGCTTCAAACGGAACTAAACAAGAAGAATTATCTAAAGATTTACGGAAAATTAAAAGAATAACTTCCTGTATTTATAAATACAAATTAAATATTTCCAGAAAAACATTATTGTTACTGCAAAAATGTTCGGTGAAAATATTAGAGGGAAAAGTATTTGGTATATAGTGAGGCTCATTTCGTAAATCGGAAAATCTTTTGGCATATATTTGACAAGGTGAAATACATTTGGGAGATACACATAAAAAGACTATTATTACTTACTTCACTTCTTATTTGTATCGTAGATGTAGTTTTTTTATTGATAATGAGCACCTTGTGTCTCAAAATGTACATCTTACGATACAAATAAAAAGTGAAGTAAGGAATAACAATCCTTTTATGTGAAATAATCACTTCACGTAAACTCAAAAACATACAGTTATTTGGGATATAATCTCATTTGATCAATAGTGAAATGCAATAGAAAAACCCTGTATTACCACAGACAATATACAGACAGTCCATGGGATAGGAAGTCCTTATTTTGAAGGTCATATTAGACATACATTTTTTTCTAAATCAAATGATGAAATATTTAAATTAATTAGTTGCATTTTTAAATTCTTTCTGTAATTCGATATCTTTAATGAAGTTCGTTCATAGACAAGCTGTTGTTTTTTTGTGTAGTTGTTTTTTGTGTGTGTGTATAATGTTGGATACGCTATTAGCATCTTCAATGGGGCGAGTTATACCGTGACTAATGACAAGTGTCGGTCATAAGTGCGAGCAGATTGCAATTCGGGCGCGCGATAAAAATAAATCAGCCATTAGTGGCGGCGGCGCGCGTCGCCGTCTCCGCGCCGGAAATAAACCTGTCACACACGAATAAAACGCGATTAATTTCTCTAAGTTCATCGCACCTCTCCTCCCCAACACCCTCTCTTCTTAAAAATGTTGTTTTGTTCTTTCGTCCCCGTTCCCAAACGTAAAACAATGGTTTCTAGAATATCGCGCGTTATCTGAGCATTCCGATCTGGGTAAGGTCCACATAAAGTAAATGTCACCGTGACAGCCGAACCGGCGGTTATAAATTACCGGTGGAGATAGGACGGGACCATTAAAAAGTGTCGTAGAGACCGGCCGAAGGACGGCGTCACCTGGTGTAGCTTTTTCGGGGAGGGGCGCGTTAAGTTACGCACGCGAAACCCTTTTTTTGCCCATAAAAATCCGGACGCGGTCGTGAAGTCCGCGGTGTTGAGGTGTGTTTTATTGGTGGAGAGGGTGGAAAAAATGTGCCCCTGGACATTAAATTGATAAGCAACACTCATGACGACTATATTATCGTTAACTGAAGTTTTATTCAATGCCATAAAATGAATTCTCGACATAAGTTAAAGACCCAAATTTTTAATTACATTGAATTACTAATTCTCTTTCTTTGCCTTGAAATTCAAGTTCAGTTTATGGTGGGGGTAGGTATTTTAGGTGGTATATAAAGGAAATACCTAACATCTACTTCGCCGCCAGTTCGGCATACGCAGCAAATAACCTATTGTAATATTTAAAATCTGAGGCTGTTACTTGGTGAAATTTCATAACAACACTTTTATTAAAACTATTGTAATACCGTACAATCGTTCAAAACAAGAGTAGGTTTTAATTTTAAATTAGATTGGCACTACTGACTGTTAACACATAGTTTACCATAACCTTAAATTTATTCCATCATTCAATTAGCATTCTGGGCAACTAAAAAGTAATGACTGTTTTGATTAATACAGGAAACTTGTCTTTTAACCCATTAAGCGCCATTAATGCAATAACGCAACATTATTATTGTTTTGTTAATTAAATTACTAAACAAGTTAATTTGATACATTGTATTATTTGACCTGATTTAAGAATTTGTGTAGAAAAATGTAAATATTTCGTTATTTAAATATTTTTACTGATTTTAAAAAAGTATTTTTAAGTGTATTTCCAACTTCACAATATTTCAGTGTTTGAAACGCGTGGCGCATGAAGTAAAATTTCGAGTTTAGAAAAGCCCAGACAAATTTTCAAGGGGCTTTTCTAAACTCGAAATTTTACTTCATGCTTAGTCTGGGAGTGGAAACACTCGTTCGAAACTTTAAATTGGCCGCTTTTATAAAATCGACGAATGCTTGAAAACTTACAGCGTATATACATTATATATATTTAAAAGAAAAATTCCCAATATGTAATATGATAAGTCATTCATACAAATGATAATAACAAGTGCAGAATTTGACATAAAATCAACTTTTAATTTTTCTTCGTTTGATACTGTATCAAACCATTGATAATGGTAGTTGTTAGAGCGAATAACTCTTTTAATCTAACCTCAATGTCTATTATCTAACCCCTGGGTCTCCAAACTATTTTCTTCGCGGGCCACAAATACAATTCTACATAATAAAGTCGGCCAAGATCCGATTAATTTTACAAAATTATGAAAAATTTAAGGAACAATTGTTACAATATTTCAAAATATGACATTTACAAAAAAAATTACAAACAATCGCGGGCCGGATTCATGCAAGTCGCGGGCCGGATTTGGAGACCACTGATCTAACCTAACTTCAATAATAAGACAATTAATGACCAGCGTGAAACCTAAATGACAGATTAGATGAAATTTTAATATCTAGATGTTTCAAAATATCGAATCAAAGTTAAAATTGTTTACAAATGTGTTCAATTGTTTTCACAGTTAGAGCGAATAATTCGTTTGTTTGTTGTTTTTCGATTTAATCTATTCTCAATGTCTATTATCTAAACTAACCTCAATAATAGCATCAAACTTAAATGACAGATTAGATGATTATGATTGTGGTTAGGTTGGATGTTAGTCATTGAGATATGGTTACGTAGATTTAGTTAGGTAGTTAGGTAGCATCTAACCTAACTACAATAATTATCATTTGGTCTGGTTATTGATTATCATATTATTGAGGTTAGGTTAGATAACAGACATTACGATTAGGCTAGGTGGTAATCATTGATCATTGCTATAGTCAACACATTACCCTTTTACCGTGGCGTCGCAAAAAAAAACAAACTACGATATGTTACGATATGTTTCTTTTTTTTAAATAGGCTCGGCAAAGTTTGAATGTGATTGCATTTTCGTAAAATTAACGCATTATGGATTAATCTTCGATTGTTTGGCATGTCGTCGAATGTTAAGTTTGCGTTTTTATCATTATGGCGCATGTCATTTCAAAGTATTTTGACATGCGCCATAATAATAGAAACGCAAACTTAACATTTGACATGCCATATAATCGAAGATGTACTGTTTCAACCAGAATTCAATGATTGAAAACAGATGGAAGTTAATGACGTCGTAGTAGACGTCGCTCGTTGTTCGTTTGTTTTGACAGTCTAACCTAACCCCAATAATAGATTAAATGATAGTGTTTGTGGTGAGGTTAGATGGTAGTTGTCGAGGAATATTCAAATATTTAAATATTCCCTGCGCTCGAACTACTTTGTGACTACAAGTCGTCTTTTTGTCTTTTTTTTTTATAAAAAAATATAGTGTGTGGGACATTTTAAAGTTGTCGGCAAGGAACAACAAAAGATATTAGGTACAAGACCTAATATCTTTTGAGTCATAAGACATAATATCTTTTGTTGTCCTTTGCCGACAACTTTAAAATGTTCCACACCATATTTTTTTTATAAAAAGAAAAGACAAAAAGACGACTTGTAGTCACAAAGTAGTTCGAGCGCAGGAAATATTCGAATATTTAAATATTTGAATATTCCTGGACAACTACGATCTAACCTCACCACAAACACTATCATCTAATCCCTGGGTCTCCAAACTTTCCAGCCTTAGAGCCATACTGATTACTCCAGTAAGTTCCGAGGGCCAAAACCGTATTATCATTGTTGCCAGTGGTAAAAAGTGAAATAGTCCACTGATGAAAAAAAATGTCCGAAAAAGTACGCAACGTTTAAAAAAGTATGCTAGCTCTCCGCGGGCCGGACAAAATCTGTCCGCGGGCCGGATATGGCCCTCGGGCCGTAGTTTGGAGACCCCTGATCTAATCTATCATTCGGGTTTGGTTATGACAATCAAGAATCTTTAGCTTCACTTTATTATTGCAAACATTTATTATTTCCTTTGCAATTACAAAACCAAAAATTGAATCACAAACAAAGGATTGGTAATTATGTGATCAACACACACACACACCATCACACGTAAAAAAAGAGGATTTTCTGAAAGTTTCTAAAATTAATATCAAAGAATCTTCAGCTTCACTTCATCATTCCAACCATTCATTATTTCCTTTGCACCATAAATTAACACAACATTAAAATTTTCGCAAAAGGAAATACATCAAGGCTTGAATTAGAATGGACGTTTGCCTTTGTATAAATCATCCGATTAAAATTAATTAACAGTCGCGGACACGGGCGCTATCTTTGTGATCTTAGGCGGCGAGCACAAGGAGAAGAAGGAAGGAAGGCGATGGAGTCCAATTGGTGTGTTGGACGCACGATGCGGGCCATAAATTTATTGTAGGCGCGGCCTAGTTTTCTGCGGAACGGTAATATTTCCGTAAATTATTGCCGGCACTCTGGAAACTATAAATTTACACTTTTCGCCGTTCTCGCCGAAGTAAATTACGTTGTAATTGTGCTGGGTTGAGAGAAATATCGCTTCAATGATTCCACAATTATACACATGTTAAATCCACAAGAAAAGTATCAAATGAAATGAAATTATAAATACTGTATAGTTGAGGCTGTTAGTTGTTGAAACCCCATAAAACACTTGATTTGTTTAGGTTTCAAAATTAAATTTATTGTACTACAACAATTGTTTCACCACACTGTGGCTTCATCAGGTAGATGACTGAAATTATAAATATTTGTGAATGTATCAATAATTGAGTCTTATTTTCGTATTTTTTTACAAACAGGCGTCTCAATTTTAACAAATGGCTAAACTTTAGTAAACTTCAGTTTGAACGCTTTCTCACAATATTGATAGCATTTTTGAAGGTTCTGCTTTTTTTTGAATTAGCTGTGCTTGGGAAATCTTCAAGACGTTGAAGTATCAAATGAACTGAATTTATTAATATTTATGAATGAATCAATAATTGAGTCGCCTACTTCCAAAAACCCCTACGCTAAATTCATTTTTTTGGAAATAGGCGACTCAATTACAACAAATGGCTAAACTTTAGGTATCTGATAGTATTTTTAAAAGTTCTGCTTTTTCTTGAATTAGCTGTGCTTGGGAAATCTTCAAGACGTTGAAGTATCAAATGAAATGGATTTACTAATATTTGTGAATGTATTAATAATTGAGTCGCCTATTGCCAAAAACACCTAAATCCATTTTTTTTTTAAATAGATGACTCAATTACAACAAATTGCTAAACTTTAAAAAATTTCTGTCAGCCCAGAAAATTTGTCTCGGGTCGCTGCGCGACCCTCGACAAATTTTCACGGGGCTTTTCTAAACTCGAAATTTTACTTCATGCTTAGTCTGGGAGTGGAAAACACTTGTTTAAAGCTTTAAATTGAACTTTAAAAAAAAACAGGGAATATCCGCAATTAATAATAATAATAATAATAATAAATTGTCTTTATTCAAAAATTCAGGAATATTACAAAAGAGAATAACATACAGTAGTGCAGGCGAAGTTCAACCAGTCTGTATGACTTTAGTTGCTCTTCCACTTAACCTGCTTCGGTAAGAAAGATAATCCATAGAGGAGTACATAATTATAATAATAAGTCTTAAAAATTAAATGAACAAACAATCAATTCCATGGTATGTCATTATTTTTATAAAATCACATTACTTTTTCTTAATTATTTTAACTTAGAGAAACGTAAAGTGTTAAGTGTGAACATTCATAAATTTCGAATTTTTCCCTCTACAAAAAAGTGAAATACATTTTGTCTCTAAAATAAATAGGGAACGCTTTCTCACATTATTGATAGTATTTTCAAAGGTTCTTGAATTGGCTATGCTTGGGAAATCCTCAAGATGTTAAAGGATCAAATGAAATGAAATTATTAATATTTGTGAATGTATTAATAATTGAGTCGCCTATTTCCAAAAACCCCTAAATCCATTTTTTTTTTAAATAGGCGACTCAATTACAACAGATGGCTAAACTTTAGCAATCTTCAGTTTGAACGCTTTCTCACAATATTGATAATATTTTTTAAAAGTTCTGCTTTTTCTTGAATTATCTGTGCTTGGGAAATCTTTAAGCTGTTGAATGCTCAAATTGAATCTTCTTAATGTTTCACATTTTCGTCATTTGTAAAAAACACAACTAATCTAACTGTTGGGGATTGCTTACTTTGCCTAACTCTAGGTCAGTGGTCTCCAAACTACGGCCCGCGGGCCAAATCCGGCCCGCGATTTGCATGAATCCGGCCCGCGATTGTTTGTAATTTTTTTTGTAAATGTCATATTTTGAAATATTGTAACAATTGTTCCTTACATTTTTCATGATTTTATAAAATTAATCGGATCTTGGCCGACTTTATTATGTAGAATTGTATTTGTGGCCCGCGAAGAAGATAGTTTGGAGACCCAGGCTCTAGGTTAACCTGGTTATCAGCTTCTTAAGCTATATTGGTTACTGTACTAACTGGAAATGTATGTAACTTAAAAATAGTTAATCATAACCTAACACAATGGCATCACTCCAGCTTAATTATCAGCCAGTTAAATTAGTAGTTGAATGCTTGGTTTACCCAATCCAAGGTTAGATTGGTCGCGTTACTTAGGTTAGTTGTTGTTTAGTTAATGACTGGCAAAAGACTCATTCTAGATAGCTTAGTCTATGAAATTGCCAACTAACTTAACCCAATATACTTTAAGAAATTCGAAAGCTAACGCCATCTAATGCTCCATAGTGGCATTAAATGGCGTTAGCTTTCGAATTTCATAATAGTTTTCACATATTGGCTTGATATAGTCAGAAATGTTCAATATTCCTCAGCATTAGGTCGGGGCCACACGGACGAGGACCTTAACGTCTGAAACGCGTCTGTGGGCATCCGGTGCCGCAATACTGAAAACAAATTCAATTTTAATATACATTCTCTATACACCAGGAGTCAACCTTTTGTAATACGCGAGCTACTTTTGCACACCAACTTATTTGGCGATCGACAGGTTATTGATAATAAAAACTAATAACAGTATATAAAGACATTTTTTTATAAGTATACCTTAAAATTTATTGTAATATGCTTGAATTTTGATAGTGCGAGATTTAGTTAAAATTTATTAAACATAGACAGTATATTTCCAATTTCACAATATGGTCAGTGTTTAATACGCGTGGCGCATGAAGTAAAATTTCGAGTTTAGAAAAGCCCAGAAAATTTGTCTCGGGTCGCTGCGCGACCCTCGACAAATTTTCACGGGGCTTTTCTAAACTCGAAATTTTACTTCATGCTTAGTCTGGGAGTGGACAACACTCGTTCAAAACTTCAAATTGAACACTGTTCAGAAACGATGAATGCCTACAAAATTAAATCGTGATATGAATACGAATAGTCGTTAGATTTTGAGGTAATTTGTTTGGGAAATTATAAGAAAATTATTAATTATTAAATTAACGTCAAAAGCTTCAATGTTGCTTAGAAATAAATACGCTATAATATTCTGAAAGTAAGGTTAACATTTCTAAACTAGTTTTTTTGAAAAATCGTGTCAAAGTTGAGATCTAGTGAAAACAACGTTAGATTATAAGGTTATCTTGTTCGAAAAATTATAAAACAATCATGAACTTTAAAAGCACTAATTTTTACTTTAAAAGCAGTGTTTTACTTTAACAGGGTGGCCACTTTCTGTAAAATTTAGAAAACCTCTAAAAGTTAGGAAATTTTGTTAGTCAGGGATAAGTCTTTTTTGAAAAATCGTGTCAAAGTTGAGATCTAGTGAAAACAACGTTGGATTATTACGTAATCTTGTTCGAAAAATTATAAAACAATCATGAACTTTGAAAGCATTAATTTTTACTTTAAAAGCAGTAAGTTTTACTTTAACAGGGTGGCCACTTTCTGTAAAATTTAGAAAACCTCTTAAAGTTAGGAAATTTTGTTAGGGAAAAGTCAGGGAATTTCCTCAGAAAAAAAATTTAGAAAACCTCTAAAAGTTAGGAAATTTTGTTAGTCAGGGAAAAGTCAGGGAATTTCCTCAGAAGTCAGGGAAACATTGAAGCGATAAATCTTTTCCCACAAATATTTCCAGACTCACAGATCGCATCTTCTATGAAACTGCAACGAACAAAAATAGCATACACTGTAAACTTTGGTCTTGCACCGTACTCATTTTGTTTGCTTCAAGATTTGTGCTACAAAAGTGATTACTTAGTAATTGGCTTTGATGAATCCCTGAACAAAGTTTCTCAAAAAGGGCAGGCGTTTTAGTTTTCGTACGATCCTGGAATCCTGTAGAAAATCTGGTTAGCACTAGGTACTACGGTTCCTCATTAGACGTGCAAGACAAGACCCAAGAGATCCAAATATCGATAGATGGCCCGAAACTGAATAAAAAATTCCTACTAGATCTCAAATCTAAGCGAAAGGAAGAACATCCTGATAGCGCAGTGTTATTGAGTTTTGGAAGTTGTGGGCTACATACAGTTCACAACTCTTAGAAGAAATCCAAGCAAGTGACAGGATGAAATATTAGTTTATTCTTAAGAGCACTTTGTTATTTATTTTGTCACTACCCAGCTCGACGTAACGATTACATTCAGTATTCCGGATCTTCTTTATTTCCTAAATATAGGTGTTTAATTGAATTCTTTATTCTTTATTCCCTTTAAAGTTGTATGCGGTGCGATGGGTAAAGAATTGCAGTGTTGCTGGACGAGCTGTTATTATACTGCTAAATGTACAAAAGCATGTTCAAGGTGTTAAAGACAAAAATAAGATTCCGGAATGAAACAGTTTCAAGACCTGTTACCTGCAAAATTGGCCTTTTTTTGAATAATGGGCTCAGAAGCTGAGCCATTTTTGAAGAAATGTCAGTACAATGAACCTCTTGCACCTTTACTACATGAACAACTGTAAGAGACACTTCGAAGCGTAATGTCTCGGTTTGTTGAAGAAGAGGTGCTGAAGTCTGCACCAAATCTCAATTTAATTGAGTTCAAAGATGAGTGCAGTCTTGTTTCTGCGAAAAGAATTGATTTTGGATTTTCTGTTAAAGCTGCTTTTCGCAAAATCTAAAAAGTGAAAGATGTTGATGTACTGCTTTTCAAAAATGTGTCTAGAAAGGCTTTGATTGAGTTCTGCACCTCAAAGGAATCGTGTGTGTTCGATCCTAATATTGCAAAACGATCTTCGCTGAGAATTTATAGACTGGACAAAGCCTTTAAAGTTTTTGTACAAATTACTGGATTTCTGAGATTCAAGCAGATAATATCAAAAAATGTTATAACACTGTGTATATCGATACTGAATCTCACCTCGTGATTTGTGTACCATGATTTTATAGTTTTTTCTTTAGAGTACCTTTATGTTACTGAGTATACAAATAAAGTTATTATTATTATTATTATACTATTATTCGAAGAGGCGATGTGAAACTTCTCCGAGAAATCTCAAAGATTAGACGATTTTTGGGTGGAAATTATTCCAAAAAGGAGGATTTTGAGGCATTGCGTAACTTCTTGAAGGTAGTTCTTATCTTATTGCATACAAATGCTTATTGTTGTTGCTTTAGAAATTAACAAAGAAATGTTAATTGAAAACTTGTCTGAGTAATCATTAATTTGCCCAACAACGAGTGTACGATAGCATTCTCTATCATAGGGATGTAACAAAAATCTAAATCTCCAAGAATTTGATACAAGTTGTCAGAAATGCTCGTGATATCTACCAAAAAGGTCTGAAGAAGAGACAGGATGAAGCCGAAGCACACTTCAAAGAAAAATCAAAGAAACGTCAAAATACAAATAAACTCAAGGAGCTGGAACAAAAGAAGAGAAAGTTTCTTGACGACGCTCGAAAACAAATTAAGGAAGTGCACATGGATATCAAACATTTGTTTTATTTAATCTTCGTGAACATAGATTGTTTGAATGAGACTGAATTTGAATGTGATCTGTTTTAATAGTCTTTTAATTTATCGTCTGAAATATGTAAAATAACGTACTTGTTATCGAAAAAGTTTGTAATAATACACTCTTCCTTTGAAATGTATTTATATCTAGTATTAATCTTTGTAATTCGACCGAATTTGAAATGTGATTTGTAAATTGTTTTTGCGGAAAAATATCCTTAACCCTCTGGAAAACCTAGAAAAATCAGGAAATTTTGTTCCTGAAAAATAGTGGCCACCCTTTTTAAGAACCTGAAGTTGGGGTGGTAATATCTCAACTGATTTTTCTAGAAAACCCTGTAAAAGTAGAGATTTTAGTGAAAAAAATCATCAGATTACCTCAAAATCTAATAATTCTTTTTTTCGGAAAATTAAAAGTTTGAGAACCGCTGCTTTAGATCATTTTTCAAACGAACATCGTCCATATTTAGGACTTTCCAAGTATCCACACTTCCTTCATCCATTTATGTTGTTGAATCAATACAAAGATATTTTTCTTTTAAACATAAATATCCTAATACGCACTCTGTAAATGTTTAGACATTTCTTGGTTTTATAAAAGTGTTTATGTTTAAACTTCTAACGAGTGTTTCCACTCCCAGATTAAGTATGAAGTAAAATGTCGAGTTTAGAAAAGCCTGAAAATTTGGTTTGGTCGCTCCGCGAAATACGCGAAATACTTTTGAAAAGGATGACAATTAATGTGTTTTAGAAACACATTTTTTTAATTCAATAAAAATGTTATAATCTAAAATTATTAATTGACGCAGCATTTTTATAAACTAATTTCAATATGCAAAAATTTAAAAAATTGTATTTATTAAAAGCTGAAATTGTTAAAAAATATAATTTTCATTTATTCAATTGGCACAAGGAAAAGTAAGCTAAAACTATTCCAAATGCAGGAGACTTCTTTTTAATGTAAATTATCCGACATTCTTTTATGCATACGATGCAAATTGTCCAACATTCATTGATTTTTAAAAAAAGTTAAATTTAAAGCTTTAAACGAATGTCATCCACTCCCAGACTAAGCATGAAGTAAAATTTCGAGTTTAGAAAAACCTGAAAATTTGGCTTGGTCGCGTAGCGCAGCGGAGCGACCAAGCCAAATCAGGCTTTTCTAAACTCGAAATTTTACTTCATGCGCCACGCGAATAATACACTGAAATATTGTTACATACAAAATAAACTGCTAAATCAGTATTAAAAATACACTGCTAGAGCAGGATTAAAAACATACTGCTAAACAAGAATATTCTAAACTTAACAATATGTCAGTGTTAAATACGCGTGGCGCATGAAGTAAAATTTCGAGTTTAGAAAACCCTGAATATTTGGTTTGGCCGCTCCGCTTCGCGGTCAAACCAAATTTTTTTCAGGCTTTTCTGAACTCGAAATTTTACTTCATGCTTAATCTAGGAGTGGAAACACTCTTCAGAAGTTTCAAATTAAACACTTATAAAAACAACAAATGTCCGAACACTTACAGAGTAAGTATTAGGATATTTTTGTTTATAAGAAAAAATCTCTGATTGATTCGACAACCTAAATGTTTCGAGTTTAGAAAAGCCAGAAAATTTGGTTTGACCAAACCAAATTTTAAGACTTTTCTAAACTCAAAATTTTACTTCATGCTTAATCTGGGACAGGAAAATACTCGTTTGACCCATTAACGGCCGAGCAATTATAGATTTATTGATTTTAGGTCAAATTCTACACTTCTTTTAATGATTTCTACGAATGACTTATTGTTTTACATACTGTGAATTTTTCTTTTAAATATACATAATGTATACGCTGTGAATGTAAGGCATTCGTCGATTTTATATAAAAACGTGCAATATGAAGTTTAGAACGAGTATTTCCACTCCCAGACTAAGCATGAAGTAAAATTTCGAGTTTAGAAAAGCCCCGCGTAGAAAATTTGTCGAGGGTCGCGCAGCGCCCCGAGACAAATTTTCACGGGGCTTTTCTAAACTCGAAATTTTTTTAAGATCGGGACCTTCAACAAGACAGCAAATCTTATTTAGAGAGAAATTGCATCGTGCTACGTACGTTAAGAACAACCCGTTGTCCAGATTAACCCGCACCGCCAATTGTTTACTACCCTCTGTAAATTTTGACTCATTTGCCGCTAATTATTCATGCTTTCGTAGGGCGGTAGTGGTCGTTAATCTGGATTTAATTTTCATTTAGTTTAAGTCCTTCATTTTGTTATGGGGAAATGTAATTGGTGTTACTTCAGTACGTTATTTTTCAATTCTTTGTTGTATTGTATTAATATTAATTTTATGTTTGTAAAGATATTTTCGTTAATTAAATAAATAAATAAATATGTATACTTAAAAGGAAAATTCCCTGTGTATCAAGAATAAAGTATAACTTCAGGTCAAAAAAATGTGCCCTAAGACTACTGTTCGTTTATAAACCAACGATATTTTAGTGTCAGTTGTTAATTTTTTTTTGAAGAACAAAATTATTTCTAACACCATCTTTCGCCAAGGGGAGCCAATGCTTATGGGAAAATTGGAAATCGAGTAGAAAAGGAGAGACTACGGTCGTGATTAGGGTAAGAGTAGGACAGACGACTATATACACCAATCACCGGTCTCGCTTCTGGATGCAGCATCCAAACGCGGTTACCAAGTTTTATATAGAGACTGGCCAACTGGATATATATGAACTGCGCTTTCGCTTATGTTTATTTTCCAAACTGATTCTGAACAAAATTTATAATCGTACACATCGAAAATTTGTTTGATCCTAAAAATAATATAATGCGGCAGTTAGCCCGCCGAGTGTCTATTAATTTCCCGTGTTTACACATTAAATCCGGTTGAATTTCCACCGCGGCGAATTTACGATCAACGATCAGAAAATGCAACATTCCGTCCGCTTGTTTATCGCGACGATTTTAACCTTCTCGGCGCGAGAGCGAGTGTCTTTTTTTCCCTTGGCAATTTTCCCGGAATGTGTCCACCGCACAAACGCACTAATGTCAAGGGCTCGGCGAAGTTCCGCCACCGACAGGTACCGTAATTTTCTACTATGTTTAGATGCGGAGAGGTTGATGGATTGTTTGGAAAATTTAATTAATTCGAGGATGGTTAGTTTTATTGCTGTGTTTTTGAGTAACTGTTATTTCTTGTTGCTAGGTTTTTTTTATGGGTGGTTTGTCCAAATCACTCATGATTCGTTGATCATCACTAAAAGAGGATGCTAGCAGCTTATGAAAAATAATTGATGAATAAATGCTGAATGCAAAAATGTTGTCTTGAACCAGTGGCGTAACTACATATAATAATAATAATCCTTTATTTGCATAATAATAACATTCAACAAAAAAAATATATAAAGGTACATATTAGTGTAAAATTAGGAAAAATTGAATGTAACAAAATGCGCATCATAAGGCGGGATTCAGTGTTGGGGTAATCCCCAAACTGTTCTACCATCCAAACCTTAAATTAAATTAAATATTTACTTTATATGTGGAATACACTTTGTATCTACGAATTAAACAATCATGAACAAATACTCTATACATATATATTTTGTGTTACATACATTGAAAATCTAGCCATCACGATTGTTATTAGCACTTCTGTAAATGTATTTTAACTGCCAACTTAAACTTGCTCAAATTAAGATTTTTAAATTCATTTGGAATTTCATTATACATCCTGTATATTTGATAAGAAAATGACCGTTCATATAGAGAGGTGCGGTGTTTAGGAGGAGATAGGCGCCCTTTAAATCGAGTATTTAATGTGTGCACATCATCTCGAAATGTAATTTTATTATAGAGGTATTGTGGTGATTTATTTATTATCACTTTATGAAATAAACACAACGTCTACATTCTCGCCTAGCAGCCATATTTAGCCACCCTGTTTCAATAAGTTTATATGAAATTCTGTCAAACTTTCTGATTCCAAATATAAAACGCAGGCATGAGTTTTGGACTTTTTGTATGCGATTATTAGTTATTCTATCAATAACAGAGTTATATACTGGTGAACTGTATGTGAATTGCGACAAGACAAATACATTACATAGCATGATCTTCATTTCTATGGATAGGCATGAACGGTGAGGATACAATCTTTTTAGGTTAATATAGGCTGTGCTAATATATCTATTGATATGTTTTTTATATCTAAAAGAATTATCGATAATTACGCCTAGATTTTTAGCTTCTGTAACATAAGGAATATCAGCACCATTAATTGTTAAACTAATTTGAGAATGGATAAGGTTACAGGTTTTATGCTTTCCAAACAGCAGAAATGAAGATTTGGTAGGATTTAGCCTTAGATCCAACATGCAAGAATGTTCGTAAATTCCTTGCAAGTCGGAATTCACATACATTTCAGCCTGGCGAAAAGATTTAGGTTTAAAAGAAAGGTATAGTTGGCTATCATCTGCATACATATGACCATGGCGAAATTTCAATTGTGAGAGTATATTAAATGTATAGATGGAAAATAAAAGAGGGCCTAGCACAGAACCTTGCGGCACCCCTTGCCTAATGTCTAAGAAATTTGATTTTCTTTTATTCAGTTGCACACATTGTTTACGTCCACTAACGTAGCTAGTTAGTAGTGAGACAGCAGATTTTTCTACCCCTATGTACTGCAGTATTAGCTTAAGTGTATCATACCTGACAGTGTCGAAGGCCTTACTGTAATCTAAAAGTACCAATATTGTTAAAAGTCCATTGTCTGTGGCTGATAAAATATCGTCCGTAATTTTTAATAATGCTGTCTCACAACTATAGCCTACTCTAAACCCAGATTGTAATTGTGGCAAGATTGTATTTTTTTCAACGTACTCCAGTAATTGCTGTTTTATAATTTTTTCAAATAATTTAGAAAGAGCTGGCAAAATACTGATAGGTCTTAGGTCCTTCATCTCAGTAGGTTTATTTACTTTGGGTATGGGTTTTATTATGGCAAGCTTCCAGCAATCTGGAAATACCCCGCCTAAAATGCAGCAATTTATAATATGAGTGATAACTGGCACGATATGAGGAAAGCACATTTGTAGCATTACAGTATTAATATTATCGTGTCCAGTGGAAGATGATTTAATTTGGAATAAGAATTTTGTTACAGTGTCCTCATTTACCAATTTGAAATTAAACGGAACTGCAGATGAGTGGGACTTGTCTGCAAAATATGAGTTGACATGCATCGTTTGACTGTTTGAAGAAGGAATAATCTCTTGAAAATAAGAATTAATGGCATCTACGTTATGCAACGATTCAGGGATATTAACAGTTTTTTTCTTAAGACCTAGCGTTTCTAGGTGTTTCCACAAAAAATGTTTACCTCTATTATTTGAAATATGTAAAAAGTATGCCCTTTTTTCATTTTTGATAGCAACATTTGTAAAGTTTCGTAAAGTTTTGTAATATTCCCAGTGTGAAGGATTGCCAGATTTTCTGTACCGTGCTTTTGCCTTATCTCGCAACTGAAACATTAGTTTTAAATTATCTGTTAACAACGGACTATACCTTTTAGATACTGTTCGTGTTTTTATAGGAGCATGTTTATCGAATATGTCTAAAATGTATTTATTAAAAACAGATAATTTATCATTAATATCATGAGAAATTAGAATATGATGCATGGGAAAGTTATTTAAATTGTTTTTAAATGCAGTCATGTCAATATTTCGAAAATCTCGGGAAGTAAATTGTTGATCCTGGTGTACGGTATAATTGTGTTCAATAGTACAATACACCGCATCATGATCAGAGAATGAAGAGTCCAATATGCCATGACTACTAACATCCATATGTTTAGAAATAATAATAATATCTAAAAGTGATAAGTTAGCACCGGCAATTCTAGTTGGTTCGTTGATGATTTGTGTTAATTCAAAGCTATCAAGTACATCATACAATAGAGTACAAGAACTGTTTTCATTAACTACTTACTACGAAATTTCGTAGGTCCAGAATGTAAAATTTCACAGGAGACACAAAATACTAGTTACACTAGTTTATATACCTTAACTGAAAGTTATAATTTTTTATAGATTTTAAGCCACTGAGTCTATCACGTCATGCATGTTTGAGGTTTGAGGTTTTTGGCGCCCAACGTGGGGCCAGGCTAACGCTGTGGCCCCTAGTTGGGCGCAATAAATAGCAAGCATCTAAATTTAGAACTTCCCACTGAATCAGCGTTTCGTACGCGTGGCGCATGAAGTAAAATTTCGAGTTTAGAAAAGCCCAGAAAATTTGTCTCGGGTCGCTGCGCGACCCTCGACAAACTTTCACGGGGCTTTTTTAAACTCGAAATTTTACTTCATGCTTAGTCTGGGAGTGGACAACACTCATTTAAAGCTTCAAATTGAATTGAATAAACAACGAATATCTCAAAATATACAGCATATACGCTATAATAGGAAAACGTGAATTTTAAGCTGTAAATTTTGCGACATTAGTTGTTTTTAATTTGAAGCTTTAAACGAGTGTTTTCCACTCCCAGACTAAGCATGAAGTAAAATTTCGAGTTTAGAAAAGCCCCGTGAAAATTTGTCGAGGGTCGCGCAGCGACCCGAGACAAATTTTCAGGGCTTTTCTAAACTCGAAATTTTACTTCATGCGCCACGCGTATAAAACGCTAAAATATTGTAAAATTTATGTATATTTCAACCTCAATTGAAATCAGTGTTTTATACGCGTGGCGCATGAAGTAAAATTTCTAGTTTAGAAAAGCCCAGAAAATTTGTCTCGGGTCGCTGCGACCCTCGACAAATTTTCACGGGGCTTTTCTAAACTCGAAATTTTACTTCATGCTTAGTCTGGGAGTGGAAAACACTCGTTTAGAGCTTCTAGTTGAACTCTTTTAAAAACAACGAATGTCGAAAAATGTACAGCTTATGCATATGTTTATATAAAAGAAAAATTCACTGTACGAGCTACGTAATCCTTGTATTTTTTTTGTAGTACGTATAACTTCATCATTTTTAATGCGTATTTTGAATAGATGATTTATAACAGCATTGGTAAATTAAAGTTACAAATTTCCTCGTAAGGATTTTTTTTTTTTAAATTGGGACTTACGAGGTTTTGAAAGCAGTTGATCCATATGCAGCGAATTTGCAATACTCACCACACAAATCTTCCTTCATTTTTTAACCAGCACCAACAAACACAACATCACGCACAAACAAAACTTTTAAAAACATTGAACAGCCTCAATAAGTAAAAATTTCTATAAACATTGAGCAGCTTGGAAAAAATTTGTGACCAACTATTAGACGAAGACCTCTTCTCTTCGACAAAGTTGAAACTTGATTGACAAATGGCGGGCGCGCGCGCCGACCGGATCCGGATCCTCTTTGTCCGCACCCCCTCCCGGACTTATAATCCCGTCGACCTCCCGGAGCGGATGCGCCCGCCGATCCCTTCGGGAATCACAAGGCCGGATTAAAAACGTGTAATCGGAGGAAGTGGATTACACCGAGGGGTGACAGGGCCCTCATCCCTCGCTTTGATGAATTAACAAGATTTAATTAGTTTATCTCGCAGCGGTACCTACCCTACCGCTGCGAGATAAACAAGAGGAAAAGAGACACTTCATCACAGCGTAAATTAAGAATAAATGGAATTATAAATAATTTGAAATTGATTAAAAGGGTTAAAGTAAAATATTTAATTAGGTATACAAAATCGCATAGAATCGTCAATTCTTATTAAAAAAAGAGTGCCTTCATTGACAGGGCTGTGAGTGTCTTCATTTATTTATGAGTTACAGTTCCTTTTAAATAATTTCTTTCGCATCACGATGAGCGTATCCAGCGCCGCAGTAAGGAACAACGGCGCCTGGGGCCAAATATCTAATTCACGCCCCTCCCCCTACCCTTCCTTCAATAAAGTCAGTCACATTTGCGCCTGGCCTTTAGGATCCGTCTGTTTTATGCGACGTTTTAATTCACGATTAGACGTGTGTTCCTAATTATCTAGAAATTGTCCAATACTTGCACAAATTTGAGGTTTTTTGGCGCCCAACGTGGGGCCATGCTAACACTGGGCCCTTGTTGGGCGCCATAAATTGCGAAAGTAAAAGTTGAAAACTTCACACTGAATTAGTGTTTCGTAAGCGTGGCGCATGAAATAAAATTTCTAGTTTAGATGACAATGAAACCTGCTCAGTGAACGCTATCACAAACTTATACAATTGTTTATATTTTCAAAACAAAGCGAATTTAATCCATTATTAATTAATTATTTTAATTATTAATTAATCTGGTAACCGCAACCGTTCTAGATAGTTTGATATATCAGCAGATGATGTTTTTTTCTTTCTTCAAGAAAGTTTAAGTCTTATCCAAAGTTAACATATTTTCATGTTTACATCTTGAAGCTATAACAGTTCCAACCCTCACTCTTTATTCTATAAAAATGTTTTTTCAATCAATTTTGCAAACTACATTTCCATCTGTAAATATCCATTTGTGTCTCTTAACAATTGAATACATGCTCTTGGTAATGGATTAGTTCCGCAGCCCCCTTTGTGCAGGGATGCATTAGTGCGGTGTCGGATGGAATTCGTCACGGACTTGCGTTTTTGATGGTAATTCGCGTGGATGGTTAGGGGAGGCTTAGTTCTAAATTTTGCCCAACGTACGTTTCTGGATTAGAATTCCTTCTATAATGCACACACACACACAAGCCAAAAAAGTGTTTTTGCAAGGATTTTCGTTTTGTAAATCCACTATTATAAATATAATCCATGTACAATACCAAATTGATCAAAAATACTTAATGTAACAAAAAAGACTTTTATAACCTGAATCCATTTTGGAGTTCTTTAGCCCATTAAGCGCCATCAAGGCCGTAGCCAGGGGTGGGGGGGATATGGGGTTTCAGCCCCCCCCCCCCCCCAGTTTTAGAAATTTTTAATTTTTGTATGTAAAAGCGACCCTCAAACAGCAAAAACAACAGTAAACAGTAAAACCGCAACGGCCCTGCTCATGCGTTTCAGTTACGAATCTTTCCCTAATTCCTTCCTGTGTGTTCCGCAGATAGGAAGATGTTAATTAGGCCCCCCATCGGTGTGCGTTCCGCAATGCTCGGAATGAACCATCCGCTAATACGGAATGCCCTAGCCCCCTTTTTCGGTCCAAATTAGAACGCAATCCCAGGCGCCCGCAACATCCGACATCCGGAGGACTCCCATCCTCGCCAGAAGGCGTATAAACAAAATTACTGTCAAAAGCCGAATTAGACGAACCCATTACCTCCATAATCGCATTAATCCCCCTTTCGAATTCAATTAGAGAACACTCGGCCAGTCATCGATCGTTGAAAACCGAAGGAGGTTTAATTGGATCCCAGGGTATTCTTGGTGACATCGTGGTGATTTTTTTTGTGCGTTTTGCTTAGTTAGCAGGTAAATGGGCGAGCAAGGCTCTGCCTCGCAGGTGAGACGGGACTACCGAGATATACGATACACCTCCGCTATCTCCTCATCTAACTAACGTAATTAAAACGGACAGACAACTCCGGCTCGGCTTATTTATTATGCCCGGCTCGTCCATTAAGTGCATTCCGTACAAAAACAAACGGCTTATCCCTTTTTATTTTTTCGATGGTTTTATAAGGAAAAATAACAGCGGGGACAGTTTCGAGAGGAATTTCCGAGAAACGGCGGAGTGATCCTTGTTACCAATTAAGGACGATCGCGAGATATCATCTTGCTGTTCGGTGGTTTACAAATGATGGGGAGGTTCGTTATTAACGACTTCACTCTTCACACTCACCAATAATTTTAAACCAAATTAATCAAAATCTTGGATCACATTTTTTATACCTGAGGGCAAAATATACAAAATGTCCAAACCAAGGTCGGCCCGAGGTTATCTGTCGCTCCTAGGCAAACAAAATCGTCACCCTATTTTGTTTTTTGGAGGGGAGGGTCAATTAAGGCTGTAGCAAAAAGTAAAAATTACGGGTTTTTTTTTTTTAATTTTGTTTTAGCCTTAGTATCTAGACCATTAGCCATCAATCTATTTATATTTAACATTTTAATGTATTTTAACCAATTCTAATTTAGATAAATAACCATTTACACCTGAAACAACACATACTCATTCATACTACATCCATGGACCCGGATGGAATAATTTATTATTCATAAATTATTCCACCGGACGGGATTCGAACCCGCGACCTCTTGGTCTGTGGGCAGGGTCTCTACCCACTCGGCCACGGAGGCCCCTAGAGGGGGGTTTTACTGGTAAAAATATTGTTTTCGCTCTTTCAGGGCCGCATTTACATACAACAATTTAGCGTTTTGAAAATTTCGGGGGGGGGGGGGGGGGGGGGGGGGGTTCTGAACACCCATATCCCCTCCTCCCTGGCTACGGTCTTGGGGTCAGTTATCTTTTAAAAATGATTTTAAAATTTAGGGTTATTTCCATTAACCAAGTTTCTTTTTTGTAGCTAAAATAAGCGATGTTGCCAAATTGCATTATAATGCATTTAAGAGTTATAAATAAAAAATATACTAACATCGAAAACAAGACTATTTCGTTTTCCATGTTTATTTTAGTAGATTTAATTTAATGTTTATCGTTATTTGTAAAATTTATCAAATCAGCGACTTTTTCTCAATCTTATCCTTTGTATAAATTAAATTTGTTTAAAAAAAGTTTGACGATTCGTATACGGGTTGACTTTGACATTTATTACAATTTAAGTTTTAGAAAATTTTAAGAATTTTTGTTTTAAAGTAATAATATATTCCATATCATAAATTTGAATGCAATTTAACACATATACAACAAGTCAAATTAATCAATTTAGACTATTTTATCATTTTTATATCAATTTTTATCATTCTTGCTTATTTTGTTTATTTGACTTATTTTTCAATATATTTGTTAACTTAAGTTTTTGTAAAATTTGATATTTGTTGTTTTTGATAATTTTATTTAAAATAATTATTTGTTGAAATTTATAATTTTTATCAAATACTGATATACGAGATGTTGAAATTTATAATTTTTATCAAATACTGATACACGAGATGTAAAATTTATAATTTTCATCAAATACTGATACACGAGATGTAAAATCAAAAGATAAATACGAGTATAGTACATGATGGCGACCAATCTGAAATGTTAAATTTGCCCGACTATCCTGATTTTAGATTTTTTCCCCGACCTCTAAAAATAACAAATAATGGACACGAATTTGTTTTTGTTCTAAATTTGAACTCAAAAATAACATGAACTCTATTCATTTTACCTCATAAATTTGACAATAAAGGAAACTGTAAAATAAGTTTCTGACTGATCGTCTAACGGGGGTTTCCACCCTTGAATAAATATCGATATATATCCGATATTTTGATATTTATATAAATATCACGATATTTCCGAACCCTGAAATTCAATTATTTTCAAACTCCAACTTCTAGTTAATCGATTTCAGATCTAAATTCGAAAAATAAATAATTCCAAGCAATAACATAAAATCTTAATTTTCTAAATTTGGTATCAGATAAATTCCAACTTTATTTATTCGATGTTAATGTTTATAACTTAATAATAATCCTAAAGAAACGCTTACAAACGTATGTTTTTGTTTAAAACAGTTTTCAGTAGAGTATGACTTAAACAGCTTTCAACTTAAAATTTTAAAAAGAACCGAGAGTGGCAGTATTTGAAGCCCCAAACCCTTAACTGTTATAAGAAAATCACGTTTTTAAAAAGAAAGTAAGATTAATTTTTTTTGAAGCACATTTTTATTGAAGTAGGCATCAATAAACTTTGACTAAAAATGTAAGCTCCCTTTAAGTATAAAAACAATCACAGTGTGCATTACTTTGGAGCATTATTATTTCGCGCTGTAGTTTTGAAAAATTTATGATTCTTTTACTACTACATAATTATAATGATTTTAAGTTAGAATGTTATTCTTCAATATAATGGTTTGTAAATTAAGTTCACTTGGTTTTGTTTCACTTATATGTATTTTATTTTCTACTAGTTTCGGCTTAATGCCATTATCAAGAATGATGTACAAATGGATTTGTTTGGGAATATATACAGTTTCGAGTTTTAGGTTTTATTGGGTAATAAGGGCATTTAATATCGGGGAATTCCAAAGGTCTTCGTTGTCGTTGACCACATTTTTACTTGCCTTTATGGCTTTTGAAATTTCTAAACCCTCCCGGTAGTTAAGCGTTAATCCCTTATTACCTGTATACAGAATTTTTAAATCGTTTGAAAAAAATGGTGATTAGATGTGATACAGTGCTTAGAAAAACCGGTGGTTTGTTTTCTATTCTCTATGTCTTTTTTATGCTCTTTTAACCTGATATCAAAAGACCTGCCGGTTTGTCCTATATACACTGCATCACAATCATCACATTTTAATTCATAAATACCACTTTTCTTCAATTTACAATTTTTAGTTTTGATTTTATTGTTAACTATTAATTTTCCTAAATTATTTGTGTTTCACTGATTATAGAGGCTTCTACTTCGTTATACATTGTTGAACATAAATAAAACACTGTTTATCACTTTGTTTGTATAACAATTGGTTTATTTGGTGACTATAGTTTCGATACTACACGTATCATTATCAAACCGTTAGTAACGGATTGATAATGATACGTGTAGTATCGAAACTATAGTCACCAAATAAACCAATTGTTATACAAACAAAGTGATAAACAGTGTTTTATTTATTTGTGTTTGTCAAAATTATGTTATTATTCTTTCCTTCTAAATTATTTTTGATTTGTAAAGACAGTGACTTAATATATTCTAACCTATTCCATGTTATTGTGTTATTCTTCAAATTGCATTTTAAAACAATTGAGAATTTAATCACTTTTTTATTTTTGTTTTTAAATGGTGATTAATAATAATAATAATAAATGTAACATACAGATAATAAAATCAATGAGTGAACTATTCAATTTTTAATCTCAGAGTTTTTTCATGTAAATACAAAATTCATGAAAAAGTTCAGTAGAATTAAAACTATAGTTTTGTTTTCCTTATACAAATAAATATAGCAGTTTTTGTCTTCAATTTTATAATCAAGAAATATGGATTTAAGTCTTTAGAAATACAATGAAATTGAAATTATTACAGAAACTAATTGAACAAATCAAATATTTTTTTTATTTTGATTATTATGAAAGAGTGTCTTCCACTCCCAGACTAAGCATGAAGTAAAATTTCGAGTTTAGAAAAGCCTGAAAATTTGGATTTGCCGGGGCGCGCGAGCGAAGCGAGTCGCGCCCCGGTAAATCCAAATTTTCAGGCTTTTCTAAACTCGAAATTTTACTTCATGCGCCATGCGTATTAAACACTGATTTATACTAAAGTTCAAAATCATACACACGCACATCAACAAAGTATACATAACCTAAATAAATAGTTAGGAATACGAATAAATTGTCAAATATTATACAGGGCGTTACATTTAATGAGATACGACAATTACCATTTTAATTTGACATATGACACATGATTCTCAGCTTAAATTTCCTCCTCTTTTTAATGGTGTAAAATTCAAACATGGCTGACATAAGAAAAATATGGTGCCTGCTAACCTCAGGCTGGTTCTGTTTGCTACAAATCTCTAATGATTTAAAAACTTTTAGTAAATAACACACTTGGTTAAGATTTCACTGTTTATTGATTGACACTGCAACAATTGTTTCGCCACACAGTGGCTTAATCAGGCATTATTCATCTGCCTGATGAAGCCACTGTGTCATTATTCATCTGCCTGATGAAGCCACTGTGTGGCGAAACAATTGTTGCAGTGTCAATCAATAAACAGTGAAATCTTAACCAAGTGTGTTAGTTACTAAAAGTTTCTGATATGGAATTTTACCAAGTAACAGCCTCAACTATTAAATTCTCTAATGATTTGTTTTGATCTTACCAACTTTGGGATATTAAATTACATAAAATAAAAGAGGAATGATCGATTAACCTCAATAGATAATTCCGGCACACAAAACAAAATCAATTGCGACGGTATTGACCCATTAGACCATGTTCGTTAAGATTTCAATAGACCAAAAAATCATTTGCGATACATTTTCTTTCAGAACCTCATTTTAGAAGTTTTCGTCGAATACTCGATATTGTGCTTGGTTTCAACTTTTTTTTATACTCAAAGAAAATGTATCGGTTTCAAAAATAAGCACATTCCTTACGCAAAATATGAAAATTGGGAGCTAACCAAGACCCCACAAATTATTTTTTTGTCTATTGGGATCTTAACGAACATGCCCTGATGGGTCTATACCGTCGCACTTGAAACATTATTTTTTTTGTGTGCCGGCGTAATTCACTGTGACTTATCAACAGCGCACATTGTAACAGGTTCTCAAAAGATGATTATGAAAGAACTTTAAAATTGTTTGTACTGATTTTTTTTTGTGTGCCGGTGTAATTCACTGTGACTTATCAACACAGCACATGTTAACAGGGTCTCAAAAGATGATTTTAAAAGAACTTTTAAATTGTTTATACTGAAATGTAGGTCTTGATATGCTTTCAAATAGTTGGTATCTAAACCACACACAGTGATCCAATTACACAAAAATCTTGTTGGAATCCCTTAAACACTCATCCACAAACCACCCTCATCTTCCAATTTGAAAAAGCACAAGCTGGGAATCCTAAAAATTAATTGGGGCGTTAATTGCGACCGTTTCGGGACGTTTTAATTACGACTGGAACGCATAAGTCACACGCGCGCCTTTTTCCGTTCCTTCCCTCGCATAAATCAGCGTTTTGCAGACAGGAGGAAGAGGCTGGCGCCTAATTTGGGTGGATCCATCAATTCCGGCCGTGTCAAAACAGGGAACGCGCTCAGGTAAGAATTTAGGAAACGGGCGAGGTTTTGACAAATTTAATAGAGAGTTGTAATAATTTTGGGGAGGGTGGTCTGTTTTGCGAAGATGTTTTTATTGATGAGGATTTGATGGGATGGGAAATGAAGATAACTTATTGATGCCTATCATAATTTAGGTGTTATATAATTGCTCGGTGAAAAGATTTTGAAAATAAAAAAAAACATAATTTACAATAATTAATAGGTATCTAGAAATATCGAAAATCTCGACAAGTTGATAATCTTGATCGTCCACTCCCAGACTAAGCATGGAGTAAAATTTCGAGTTTAGAAAAGCCCCGCGTAGAAAATTTGTCGAGGGTCGCGCAGCGACCCGAGACAAATTTTCACGGGGCTTTTCTAAACTCGAAATTTTACTTCATGCGCCACGCGTATAAAACACTGAAATATTGTAAAGTTTAAGAAATACTAGCCTTTATTATATTACTTAATTTTAAATTTTTTATTGAACTCACATTAACGCCACGAAAATGTCACAAATGTCAAAATATTTAAAAAGTAATTCACAAAGAAGTGTGAAAAAGTTCATTTGTTTCGGATAAATTTACGAATCATCACTATTAAACATTTTTACGGGTAGATGCATGTTTAGAGGTAGAAAATATCAACATTTTTGTTTTGTTTAACGTGTTCTTTTTTCTGTCATGTACATTGATGAGGATTTGATGGGATGGGAAATGAAGATAACTTATTGATGCCTGTCATAATTTAGGTGTTATATAATTGCTGGGTGAAAAGATTTTGAAAATAAAAAAAAAACATAATTTTCAATAATTAATAGGTATCTAGAAATATCGAAAATCTCGACAAGTTGATAATCTTGATCGTCCACTCCCAGTCTAAGCATGAAGTAAAATTTCGAGTTTAGAAAAGCCCCGCGTAGAAAATTTGTCGAGGGTCGCGCAGCGACCCGAGACAAATTTTCACGGGGCTTTTCTAAACTCGAAATTTTACTTCATGCGCCACGCGTATAAAACACTGAAATATTGTAAAGTTTAAGAAATACTAGCCTTTATTATATTACTTAATTTTAAATTTTTTATTGAACTCACATTCGCCACGCAAATGTCACAAATGTTAAAATATTTAAGAAGTAATTCACAAAGAAGTGTGAAAAAGTTCATTTGTTTCGGATAAATTTACGAATCATCACTATTAAAAATCATGAAGTAAATATGTATTGATATAAAACACTTGTATATTTTATTATCTGTATATGAACAGTTGTTACATGGGGTTGTTTTCTACGTGCTGTATCTACCCCTTAGGAAGGACACTCGGGCCGCGTAAATCATCCCTTAATCGACAAACACTGCTAAGCTTCCCAAATAATTCATGACCTCTGCTCGCTATTAAAATGTGTTTGTCCGTAATAACTCCGAGGGGTGGCGTTGTTTGTGGGGGTCGGTTCTCAATTGAATTCGATTCTCGTGCTCGTCGGGGAGAGAGCACGGAAATTTGAAATATGAATCGGGAACAAATGGCACGCTCAGCGTAAGTAGTTTTTCCCCGCGGATAATCGAATAAGGATTTGATTGATGTTTCGGAATTAGTGTTGCCACTGGTCGTGGAAATTCGTTTTCGGGGGATGACTAGAATGTTTCTTTCAATCGAGATTTCATAGAAATATACGCTTTTGGAGTCCCGGAAAGCAGAATCAAGTGTTTTTCGCAATGATGTTGGTACGTCGGTAAGTGCAGTGGCGCAGCCAGTACGTCGTAGGGGCAAAGAAAAATTAAAATATGTCTAAATGAGTCGAATTATGAACTTACAAGGGGGGTCTGATATTAAAGATACATACCAAAATTTATTAATATATTTTAATTAAGAAAATATTTAATACATTCTACTAAAAACTATATACTTTTGTTTATTTCTTGACATATTCTCCATAAAGATTGAGACATTTATCCCAGCGTGACAATAGTTTGAACATTCCTTTATGGTAGTGTTGCCTGTCAAGTCGATTAAAGTAGTCCACAACTGTGTCTTGCAATTCCTATTGATTGGCAAAGCGTTTCCCCGCCAAAAATGTTTTGGAAACGCTTTGTAAATCAACAGGAATTGCACGACACATTTATGGACTAAATTTTGGCGGGAAAATGCCAATCAATAGGAATTGCAAGACTCAGTTGTGGACTACTCTAATCGACTTGGCAACACTACCATATAGGGATCTTCAAACTATTGCCACGCTGGGATAAATGTCTCAATCTTTATGAAGAATAAGTCGAGAAATAAACAAAAGTATATAGTTTTTTGTAGAATGTAGTAAATATTTTCTTGATTAATATATATTAGTAAATTTTGGCTTGTACCTTTGATATCAGACTCCCCTGGTAAGTGCATAATACCACTCATTTAGACATATTTTAATTTTTCTTCGCCCCTACGACGAAGTACTGTCTTAATCATTATGGAGAATAAGTCGAGAAATAAACAAAAGTATATAGTAGTATAGTATAGTTTTGTAGAATGTATTAAATATTTTCTTTAAAAATATATGTTAATACATTTTGGCATGTACCTTTAATATCGAACACCCCTCGTATTTACTTGAAATTTGACAAAATATAGATAAGTTGATTGATTGAGTTACGTGAAGATCACTTTGTGTCCGAAATGTATGTACATTTGGTAATTCAAATAAACGTGTGAGGGAAGGTTATTAGTGCTTTATTTGTCAAATTGCTTTATTCGTCAAAATATAAATAAACGAATTGTAAAAGTAGATTATCATTTCGTTGCTTCCAAATTCCATCTCTCATCATCTCTCCTCAAAACCCTTCTATCTTTAATTTAATTTTATTCCATCTATTCATCTTGTCTAAATCACTTACATCAACTAAAACCCACTCAAAACAATTAACCTTTCAACAGAAACCACCCCTTTCCTCTCTCTAATTCCATTTGGACGAAAAGGCGTTGTCTTTCCATTTTACCTTTCCGCACGATCGTCACTCAAGCGGAAATCCCGAGGATGAGGACTTAAAAGGCAGAAAATAGAATATAATTTACGCTGTTTTTCCGAGGCCGCCGTTTAGGCGTAATTGGGTGTTCGCGACAGATGTTCGTTTCGAGTTACGCGCGATGACGAGCGGCCCGATGACAGGACGATGTGCAACACGTGTAAACACGCCCGTAATTAACAGCGTCGAAAAATACGGGAAGGAGCGATTTCCTTTTCGGATTCGATGAAAGGAAAATTACACACGGACAAACGCTGCGTGAGTTACTTGACTTTTTGATAACGTATGGTCCGAACGTTTTTAGAAACATTTCAGGAGCTGACAACTCTTTTAAAAATAGTTTTATTTTTGTAAATAAAACACTTTTTATTTTGTTTAACCACTGTATTTTGCACTAAATTTGTGACTATAGTTTCGACTATCTAGTAGTCATTATCAAACTAAAAATAAATAAAAATTACATGTTAAAAACTATTTATAGGCCTTCGAAGAGAGGGGTGTACATTAGGTCAACCTGGTCGTTAAGAAGGGAAATTCCAGCATTAATTCAGGCCTTGTGTACTTTCTAGTGCTTTCAGTAAATCCATTTCACGACCTTTTTCGGCAAAATGGATTACTGAAAGTACATCCTCACCAAAAGTGTGATTCTTTTTTAAAAGATAGTAAGCATAGGTAGAACTATTTTGTTTTTATCTAAAAGCTCGTTCGTGTTCTTTTGAACTTATTTCGAATCTACGACCTACGAAACTATCCAAATCATAAAACAACATTTAAATAATCGACAAGGGACCGTTGTTTTCGATTTGGCCAAGTTTTCCCCTGGCGCGTTGCATAATCCTTTGGACGACCATAGCGTTGATTTCTCTAATTTTTCTGGATATACGGCGCTTTCCATCCGTTATTATACATTATCCGACTCAATATTGCCCAAAACTCTTCAATTGGGCGAGCGTGAGTAGGTTAGGGGGATTGTCAACTTTCGGTACAAAGTTGATGTTGTTAGCATCATACCAATTCCTTGTGATTGTCGCATAACGGCATCAAGCAAGATCTGGCCAAAACATTATTTCATCATCCGCATGATGTGTGTTTAAAAACTGAAGCAGTTTAGAAAGGCATATCTGGATATATTGCTCTGCATTTAAGGCTTCGCCCTAAACAACGCCAATGTAAGGGCTGCGAGATGAAGCCAGTCTCACTTATTGCAAACCATATTAAAACTTTGTCCTCAAACTTTTTTTTGCTTTTTAATCTCACATCATTAGGGATATTCTCGTAATCGTCCGTGTAGGAACCATCATTGCACTCACTTCATTGCAGAGTTGGACAGAGTTAAATATTTTTCATCGTCCATCACGATCAACTTGTTAACGAAATGCACTTTCCTCAAAGCGCGGCAGCATCTCGGGGCTGAATTCTAGTTTGTGTCAACGGCGATATTTTACCGTAAAAACGGTTTAGTGGATATCTACTAGTTTGGGGTGTATAATTTATGCTCAAAATATCCCACGGCAAAGAGATAGGACTTACCGTTTGGTCCAAATTAACTGTTTCTTATTTTCGTGCGTTATTTATGTGATTATTTTTTTTTCATAGATAATACAAAACATATAGTAAGCAATAATCCCGCTAGCGGTCGCGCTTTAAGGCGGTAACTTTAAAATACATACTAATAAATTTTAACACACGTTAAATAATTGTAGGTTTTGTGCAATTAAATTAATAATATAATAACTCTAATGCCCGGTATTATAAACGATTAAAAAATCATTAGATAACTATTTGTGGAGTAAATTTATTTACTTAGTAAACTAATGGGCAAATAAAATTGCGTATTATAAAGCAAACCTATCAAATAAATAGCAATTCTAGAAATAAATAATTGAATTAGTAGATTACAGACCGAAATTATACATTTTCAATGTGACCATAGCTGGAACCACCAATTTGTTAAATTGAATTGTCAATATTTCAAATAAAATTGTCAATCAAATTGGAAATTTACTATAATTCCTTATAGTTATGGAGAATAACTTAAACTAGTGTTTTCCACTCCCAGGCTAAGCATGAAGTAAAATTTCGAGCTTAGAAAAGCCTGAAAATTTGGTATGGTCGCGTAGCGCGAAGCGCGGAGCGGCCAAACCAAATTTTCAGGCTTTTCTAAACTCGAAATTTTACTTCATGCGCCACGCGTACAAGACACTGACTTCAAGTGAAGTTCACTTGTTCACAATATTTCAGTGCTTTCAGTGTTAAATGTTAAATTAAGTCACTGTAAATCAAACCAGGTGATTTTTTCCCAAAACTTTCAGACAATACGTTATGTACCAAGTTTGTTGTAGGTAGTCGACAGTAGCGTATCGATTTTTTAGGTATTGATATTCTTGTGAAACGAAAAACGAAATTGAATTTGAAGCTATTATTGTGTCTAGTTGTAGATTTTTAGTGAATAAATCCTTGGTGTTTTTATTTTTATTGCCAAAAAATGTTGATATTTTACGAGTTTTTTGTGAGGCTATACATTTTGTGAATAGTTAATAAAATACGTGTATCAATTTAAAATCCATTTATCTAAGATCTTATATTTTCACTTGTTGCTATTTGCTAGCCAAAATCACAGCATGCAACACCATTGTGTATTATTGTATAGAAACATCGGTTTTGATTTCAAAGAGTTGCGCGCGCCTTTGGGTCAATACACACGCCGACATCCGAACAATGGGATGAAGACGTCTCCCGGAGGGACGGGCTTTACACAATGCCCTTCTTAGGGCCACCGTCCGCCTCACATCCCTTTCACAAAGCGCCCCTTTGTCGGGATGCTCTTTTTTGCTTCGTCTCGGTTGCGCAACGCGTAATCTCCCTGAATACCAGAAGATCGTCAGTGTATTATTTTCAAGTCCCATTGTCGCAGTTAAATGTCTCCGCAATTTGTTGTAAGATGCAAACAAACACGAGGAGCCCAGGGTGGATCGTTGACATAAAGAGGGGATTTAGTTTGTTGGATGGAATGGTAGAAGTTAAGATTGCTCACTTATTGTGTTTTTTTTTTAAAGATGAAGAGGGTTTTGTTTGGAGAGCATGGATATTTCTTTTCTTTCATAAATGTGTTAAATTTGAAGCTTCTAACGAGTGTTTCCATCCCAGATTAAGCATGAAGTAAAATTTCGAGTTTAGAAAAGTCTGAAAATTTGGTTTGGTCGCTCCGCTTCGCGGAGCGACCAAACCAAAATTTCAGGCTTTTCTAAACTCGAAATTTTACTTCATGCGCCACGCGTATAAAACACTGATTTAAAGTGAAGTTTAAAAACACATTCAAAAATGATAATAGAAAACCCATAACGCATTATTGGGTTGCCTATAATCACTGATTTATATAATAGTTTCAATTATAAAAAACCTCTAGAGTGCCATGATTTAATCTTTTTTCAAATTTAAGTTGGCTACACGCTTTAGGACTTGACATAGAAAATGGCAGTTATAATAATTATAATAAATAATTTCGGAGTTGCTAACCTACAATATTTTGTATGGCACTCTAGAGGTTTTTTTATTGAACATACGATACATTTAATTCGCGTTTTATTCAGGTATAGATAACACAGTTATTTATTGACCGATTTTATTGAACTAAAAACCAAAGTCAATTGCCGTTTAAATACTAAGGAATTACATTAATATTACTTTCTTTTAATAAGAACTTCATTGCTAAATAATAGCCAACTTGAAATTTGTAAGCGGCAGCCTGTAATTTTTTATTTTTATTACATTAGGCCTTATTTTTCTGAATCCAGTAATGTGCAATATGTTGTTTATTGAAAATATTGTCGTTAAAAATAAATTAAAATAAATCTTGTATTTAAAATTGTATTTACAAAAAAATAAATTAGTGTGCCATGGAAAAATATTTGAATACATCAATTTAAAAAATTCGGACTTTACTTTTAACCAGTGTTTTATACCGGTGGCGCATGAAGTAAAATTTCGAGTTTAGAAAAGCCCCGCGTAGAAAATTTGTCGAGGGTCGCGCAGCGACCCTCGACAAATTTTCTACGCGGGGCTTTTCTAAACTCGAAATTTTACTTCATGCTTAGTCTGGGAGTGGAAAACACCGATTTTATTGAACTAAAAACCAAAGTCAATGGCCGTTTAAATACTAAGGAATTACATTAATATTACTTTCTTTCAATAAGAACTCCATTGCTAAATAATAGCCAACTTGAGATTTGTAAGCGGCAGCCTGTATTTTTTTATTTTTATTACATTAGACCTTATTTTTCCAGTAATGTGCAATATGTTGTTTTTTGAAAATATTGTCGTTAAAAATAAATTAAAATAAAACTTGTATTTAAAATTATATTTACACAAAAATAAATTAGTGTGCCATGGAAAAATATTTGAATACATCAATTTAAATAATTCGGACTTTACTTTTAACCAGTGTTTTATACCGGTGGCGCATGAAGTAAAATTTCTAGTTTAGAAAAGCCCCGTGAAAATTTGTCTCGGGTCGCTGGCGCGACCCTCGACAAATTTTCTACGCGGGGCTTTTCTAAACTCGAAATTTTACTTCATGCTTAGTCTGGGAGTGGAAAACACTCGTTTCATCATTAGACATTATTTTTAGAGCGTACATCGTTAAAATCTCCAGTATTTAAATCAAATTTGGAGGTTACATTTGCAAAATCCTGTTTGTTTACATCAATCTTTGAGGTTATTTTTGTTGAATCCTATTTACATCAAATTCGGAGTTTAGGATTGTTAAATTTTGTTTGTTTACATCAAATTTGTAGGTTGGGTTAGTTAAATTTTGTTTGTTTACACCAAATTTGTAGGTTAGGATAGTTAAATCCTGTTTGTTTACATGAAATTTTGGGGTTAGGATCCTTAAATCCTGATATAAATGTCTTCTCTGGCAATTTCTATCATTCCTATACAATTCCTATTCTTTTCTTTAGTTCTGGTAAATCTAATGATAATTTTTCGTTATCGATTCTTGATAATACCGAAACAATCGTGTGTTGTACACGTGTACGAAATTTCAACCCTGCGTGTTCGACGCCAATAAATGCGCAACCCCGCGGCGTTCTGCGATGGGGGAGGTTGGCGGAAGGCCGTCGATAATTAACCGATTCTGTCGGGGCCTAATGCGGTTTCCCATCTTGAATTTATGGTGGCGTCCTCACACCTGGACGCACCTTGTCGGGATTTGTGCGCCCACCCCCCGACCGTCTGCGACACGTGTTCCGTTTCTCGTAATAATCCCACCGTGGATTAATGTCATCACCAAATGTAAATCCACCCTCGTGTTGGTATAATGTGTTTTTTTAAAAATAAAGAATCGTAAAACTATGTTTTTAGAATAGAGGATTGTTATTTCTCAACAAGACACAAGAATATTCTACTTAAGAGGGGCCAATTCGTGTCTGAAATTTCGTGTAGCAAATTTCTTGAAGAAAACAAATCGAGACAAAGAAAATATATTTTCCCTATTTTTTTTACCATAACTTACCAAATGTATTGAGAAATGTTAACAGGGGCAAACTCGTGTCTAAAATTTCGTGTAGGAAATTTCTTGAAGAAAACAAATCGAGATAAAGAAAATATATTTTCTGTATCTTTTTTACCATGTCTCACAAAATGTTCAAGAAAAAATGTTTCTTAATAACGGAGAAAATGAATACCCCTGGCTCGGGGGTTTTCGGGCTTTTCTAAACTCGAAATTTTACTTCATGCCTAATCTGGGAGTGGATTCTGCGGCTCTTAAACTTTTGTTATTTCTTATTTTGTATTATTTCAATGTTAAAGAGGTATCTCGTGAATAAATAAATAAATAAAATAATTATTATTTATTTATTTATTTATTTATTCACGAGATACCTCTTTAACATTGAAATAATACAAAATAAGAAATAACAAAAGTTTAAGAGCCGCAGAATGACTACACACATACGTTATGATAACTACATTGCTAATTCTAATTCTAATTCTAATTATTATGAGTATCAGTGCCACTTTAAATAATATTAAAGTAAACGTACTTATTCGATAATAAATTACTTCTAATTATGGAACATAGATGTTTTTTAAATAAATGGTCAGTCATTTGTTGTTTTCCTAGAAGCAATTTAAAGCTTCTAACGAAAGTTTCCACTCCTAGATTAAGCATGAAGTAAAATTTCGAGTTTAGAAAAGCCTGAAAATTTGGATTTGCCGTCACGAGCGAAGCGAGTGACGGCAAATCCAAATTTTTAGGCTTTTCTAAACTCGAAATTTTACTTCATGCGCCAGGAGTATAAAACATTGATAAACGTGAAGTTTAAAAACACAAGGATGCAGGATTGTAATCATTTTGTAGGGATTCTAAACACCTAAATCTGCATTCAAATACGAATCCTAAAAAAAAAAGTAACGAATCCGGATCACAATGCGATTAGAAGTGATTTTTATGACGTTTTATTTTATGAAGCACATTGAACACATCAGTTGCTAACCTAACCTAACTTAGAAGTATGTGGAATCACCAGAATGTCCAAAGTTCCTTAAGCAATGTATTCTATTGCAAACCTGTCTACTAACCTAACCTAGAAGTATTTGAAATTGCCAGCATGTACAAAGAGACCTAAACAATTTAATCTACTGCAAACCTCTCTTCTTACCTAACCAAACCTATCCTAGAAGAATGTGAATCTCTAACGTGCGCAAAGAGATGTACTTTCTTGCTTTTCATAAAACGATTCCTTGTCTTGTCTCTTCTTGCCTTACATTTTTGGGTTAGTGATGTTTTGCACTTCAAAATCTATGATTATTTCTAAAACATCATCCACTAATCACTCTTTCATATGCTCTTCGTTTTCTCCTATTTCTGGCTTATCGAAGCTGTGTACTTCAAAATCTGTAGTTGATTCCAAAAAACGAACAACTTATCTTATGTTTTCTTATTTTTTTCTCTAATTTTTTAATTGCAAACTGTCTACTAACCTAACCCAGAAGTATTTGAAATTGCCAGCGTGTACAAAGACCTAAACAATTTAAACTACTGCAAACTGTCTACTAACCTAACCCAGAAGTATTTAAAATTGCCAGCGTGTACAAAGACCTAAACAATTTAAACTACTGCAAACTTCTCTCCCTACCTAACCTAACCTATCCTAGAAGTATGTCGAATCTCTAACGTGCGCAAAGAGATGTACTTTCCTTTTTTCGAAAAAAAAAAAACGATTTCCTTGTATTGTCTCTTCTTGCCCTGCATTTTTGGCTTAGTGATGTTTTGTACTTCAAAATCTATGATTGATTCCAAAAAATCATCCACTAATCATTCTTTCATATGCTCTTCGTTTTCTCCTATTTCTGGTTTATCGAAGTTGTGATTCCAAAAAACGAACAACTTATCTTTTCCTCCAATGTTTCTCCTTTATTTGGTCCAGTGACGTTTTGTACTTCAAAATCTGTAGCTGGTTCCAAAAAAATCACCTTATCTCTACTTCATTCATTCCCCTTCGTTTTCCCAAATATTTTTGGCAAATCGACGTTGTGCACTTCTTCTTCCTCTCCTTTTTTTGGCTTAATGAGGTGTTTGAATTCAAAATCTATTTATTAAAAAAACGTTCAGGTTTTTATTTTTTTTATTTTGGGTTTTACGTCATCTATTTCCGCTGGTTGTCTCTTCTCTCTTCTCCATATCTTTGTATTGCCCTCCTTTTTTCGGCTTAAAGACGTTTTGTATTTCAAAATTATTTGCCAGAAAAACGATCACTTCATCTGATTTCCATATTAGAGGCCCCATCAAAACACCCACTTTTGTGCATAGGTTACCAGCAGGTAATTTATGCACAAAAGACAAAACATTGCGTCCAGAGGGTAGGAGACTTGGGCAAGTGTTAAAATAAATCCCAAATTTAGTTAAAAACTTATGATATATGAATTATTTTTAAGTGAAACGCCAAAAATATACGATATCTTGGAGTTCCGGGGGAGCCAATCAATAGTAGCCACTTCTGTAAAACTAGACCAAATTGAGATATCCGGTTTTTTATTTAGACCCCTCAATTCTTCTTCTGATAAAAAAATATTCATGATACTAGGTGGCGCAAAAGTTGTCACCTGATGTTCTTTGGCTGTATTTGTTTTTATGAATGAAAAACTTTGGTTATGCTCCTGGATTGTGTTTATTTGATGTCTTAATTTTTTTTTTTTTTCATTAAGCCGAGAAAATGATATCGATCAAGTGGCTACCGGCAGAATTGATGACCACACAGGCCCGATTTGTGGCATTTTCTATCACTCTTGCCAGAATTTTCGGCGATAGGTTCTCTCTCTCATTCTTGACAGATATTCTCCTTGAGAGCTTCAAGAATGTAGCGCTTGTTGACATAGACTTGTGACTTCAAGAAACCCCACAATAAGAACTCTGAAACGGTTAAATCGGGCAATCTTGCCGGCCAGTGCAAATCACCAAAACGAGAGATTAGGCGACCCGGAAATGCATTATTCCGCCCTCTTGAGAAGTATAGCGATTCATGTCTTGTTGACGTGTATTTTGTATCTGTTTACTTCACAAATGTCAAAGCAGAACCGACATTTGCCGCTTTTGCAAAAATTATAGCACCTTCCGATGGGGTGATGACTTTTGCGCCACCTAGTATATGAGTTTGACTAGAACTGACTGTAAATCAAATATTCTCATTTCCACTACAGATCTAGACAATTTGTAGACACCTTCACTCCCCCAAAAACCCAATCCACCTGTCCATTGTTATCGGACGAAAAAACATTTTACAGTCCACTTCTCATCGCCGTAAAAGACGAGCTTCCATCATTATATCGTCGATTAAGTTCCCACTTACAGATAAAACAAATTAAACGCGGCCCACGCGGGATTGTCCCCCTGTATATTTGTTTTGCTCTTGTCCAGAGCGGAGGAGAAATAAAAACGAAAAACAGTGATGTCGCTTTTGGTTTATGGAGTTGTCTTAATCGCTGCGAAGAGGCGGCATAAAAGTGGAGGCAGATCGATAGGATTATCTAAACGGCGGGATTTTACCAACTGTTATTGCTTTCGGTGATTGGTTGTCGCGATCGAGATTACTTGTCGTCAGGTAAAGGGGACAACGTCGTTGGAAAAATCGTTTCAGGCTATAAAGCTACTAGTTCTAGTAGTCTTCGAAAAGAGATTTAAAATGCAGTGGATACATTCGAAATTTTACGAATATTTTTCAACACAATCTGAAAAAAGGTATTATTCTGCATCTAAGTCTAGACTGAATTTAGATCTTAGACAAAAAAAGTGAATAAACTCTAATTTTGGAGACAAAAATAAGTCTGGACTAAATTTAATCTTGAAAAAACCGTGAGTAAACTCAAATGTTGAAGACAAAAATTAATTAATCTAAAAGAAGCAATTCTACATCCTAATCTCGAATAAATTTATAATTTTGAAAAGCAGTTAGAAATCAACAATGCTTGCCGAAATGTGTTGTTTTCTAACTGCTTTTTAAACATATAAAGTCCAGGCTGTAAAGCTACTAGTTCTAGTAGTCTTCGAAAAGAGATTTAAAATAAAGCTACTAGTTCTAGTAGTCTGCGAAACGAGATTTAAAAGACAGTAGATCAATTTAAAATTTGACGAATATTTCAAAACAATCTGAAGAAAGGTTTTAATGTGCATTTAAGTCTAGACTGAATTTAGATCTTAGAAAAAAAAGTGAATAAACTTTAATTTTGGAGATAAAAATAAAAAAAATATTAAATATATGTTATATATAAAAATATTTGATTTGAATTTGAATTGATTTGATTTGAAAAAACAGTGAATAAACTCAAATAAAGCAATATACAATATACCACAATACATAAAATGTCTAAAATACATCCCATATAAGTTAAAAATAAAAAACAAACTACTAAACAACGATATCAACTAAACAGAATACACAAATACATTAACACACAGACATCCTTTAATACCGCTAGCCCGAGATCGGATCTCTCATCCTGGAATCACGAGGCGAGGAAAGGAAGGAACCTCATCAACTACAATTACAAATTATATACCTACATGCATACTATAAAAAAAAAACATGTAATTTTATATGTAATTGTTTTTGAAATAAAATTCTAAATTCTCTCAAAAAAAAATGTTAAAGAAAAAAATAAGTTAATCTAAAAGAATTAATTTTACATCCTAATCTCGATTAAATTTATATGTTTGAAAAGCAGTTAGAAAACACCCAATTTTGGCAAAATTTAAGTCACCCTACACAAAGTATTCGAAATCGAAATATGGACTTGATTTCGATTTTCAAACAACTGTGAATAAACTTCAAATTTAGAGAAAATTCAAATCAATCTGAAAGAAGCTATTCTATATAAAAATATCGATTAAATTTAGATGTTCAAAAAGCAGTTAAAAAACAACAAATCTCGGCAAAATTTAAGGTATTTGACAACAAAATCTGGATTCGATTTAGATTTTCAATCAACAGTGAATAAACTCCAAATTAGGAGAAAACTTAAATCAATTTAAACGAAGCAATTCTACATCTAAATCTCTATCAAATTTAGATGTTCAAGAAGCAGTTAGAAAACAACTATTCTCGCCCAAATTTAAGGTAGTCGACATCAAAATCTGGAGTCGATTTAGATTTTTAAATAACAGTAAATAAACGCCAAATTTGGAGAAAATTAAAATCATTCTGAAAGAAGCAATTCTACATTAAAATATACAGAGAGTTTTATGTAACACCGAATGTTTTCATAATTTTCATATTTTCTTTGAAGTATCCATTTATTAAAAGAATTTAATTTGAAGCTTTAAGCGAGTGTTTTCCACTCCCAGGCTAAGCATGAAGTAAAATTTCGAGTTTAGAAAAGCCTGGAAATTTGGTTTGGTCGCGTAGCGCGAAGCGGCCAAACCAAATTTTCAGGCTTTTCTAAACTCGAAATTTTACTTCATGCGCCACCGGTACAAAACACTGACATATTGCGAAGTTTAAAACATACCGCTAAACTTTACATTAAATCAGTGTTTTGTACCGGTGGCGCATGAAATAAAATTTCGAGTTTAGAAAAGTCTGAAAATTTGGTTTGGCCGCTCCGCGCTTCGCGCTACGCGACCAAACCAAATTTTCAGGCTTTTCTAAACTCGAAATTTTATTTCATGCTTAGCCTGGGAGTGGAAAACACTCGCTTACAGCTTCAAATTGAATTCTTTTAATAAACCGAGCATCGGAAAATGTGCAACGTATGCATATGGATACTTCAAAGAAAAATTCTCGTTACGAAAATGTTCGGTGTTACATAAAACACTCTGTATATTTTAATGTAGAATTGCTTCTTTCAGAATGATTTTAATTTTCTCCAAATTTGAAGTTTATATACTGTTATTTAAAAATCTAAATCGACTCCAGATTTTGATGTCGAATACCTTAAATTTGGGCGAGAATAGAAATCAACAAATTTTGCCGAAATTTGTTGTTTTCTAACTGCTTTTTAAACATATAAAGTCCAGGCTGTAAAACTACTAGTTCTAGTAGTCTTCGAAAAGAGATTTAAAATAAAGCTACTAGTTCTAGTAGTCTGCGAAACGAGATTTAAAAGACAGTAGATCAATTTAAAATTTGACGAATATTTTTCAAAACAATCTGAAGAAAGGTTTTAATGTGCATTTAAGTCTAGACTGAATTTAGATCTTAGAAAAAAAGTGAATAAACTTTAATTTTGGAGATAAAAATAAGTCTGGACTAAATTTAGATCTTGAAAAAACAGTGAATAAACTCAAATGTTAGAGAAAAAAATAAGTTAATCTAAAAGAATTAATTTTACATCCTAATCTTGATTAAATTTATATGTTTGAAAAGCAGTTAGAAAACACCCAATTTTGGCAAAATTTAAGTCACCCTACACAAAGTATTCGACATCGAAATGTGGACTTGATTTCGATTTTCAAACAACTGTGAATAAACTTCAAATTTAGAGAAAATTCAAATCAATCTGAAAATAGCTTCTTTCTATATAAAAATATCGATTAAATTTAGATGTTCAAAAAGCAGTTAAAAAACAACAAATCTCGGCAAAATTTAAGGCATCTGACAACAAAATCTGGATTCGATTTAGATTTTCAATCAACAGTGAATAAACTCCAAATTAGGAGAAAACTTAAATCAATCTAAACGAAGCAATTGTACATCTAAATCTCTATCAAATTTAGATGTTCAAGAAGCAGTTAGAAAACAACTATTCTCGCCCAAATTTAAGGTATTCGACATCAAAATTTGAAGTCGATTTAGATTTTTAAATAACAGTAAATAAATTCCAAATTTGGAGAAAATTAAAATCATTCTGAAAGAAGCAATTCTACATTAAAATATACAGAGAGTTTTATATAACACCGAACATTTTTATAACGAGAATTTTTCTTTGAAGTATCCATTTATTAAAAGAATTTAATTTGAAGCTTTAAGCGAGTGTTTTCCACTCCCAGGCTAAGCATGAAGTAAAATTTCGAGTTTAGAAAAGCCTGGAAATTTGGTTTGGTCGCGTAGCGCGAAGCGCGGAGCGGCCAAACCAAATTTTCAGGCTTTTCTAAACTCGAAATTTTACTTCATGCGCCACCGGTACAAAACACTGACATATTACGAAGTTTAAAACACACCGCTAAACTTTACATTAAATCAGTGTTTTGTACCGGTGGCGCATGAAGTAAAATTTCGAGTTTAGAAAAGCCTGAAAATTTGGTTTGGCCGCTCCGCGCTTCGCGCTACGCGACCAAACCAAATTTTCAGGCTTTTCTAAACTCGAAATTTTACTTCATGCTTAGCCTGGGAGGGGAAAACACTCGCTTAAAGCTTCAAATTGGTTCTTTTAATAAACCGAGCATCAGAAAATGTGCAACGTATGCATATGGACACTTCAAAGAAAAATTCTCGTTATGAAAATGTTCGGTGTTACATAAAACTCTCTGTATATTTTAATGTAGAATTGCTTCTTTCAGAATGATTTTAATTTTCTCCAAATTTGGAGTTTATATACTGTTATTTAAAAATCTAAATCGACTCCAGATTTTGATGTCGAATACCTTAAATTTGGGCGAGAATAGTTGTTTTCTAACTGCTTCTTGAACATCTAAATTTGTTAGAGATTTAGATGTAGAATTGCTTCGTTTAGATTGATTTAAGTTTTCTCGTCCAAATTTAAGGTATTCGACATCAAAATCTGAAGTCGATTTAGATTTTTAAATAACAGTAAATAAATTCCAAATTTGGAGAAAATTAAAATCATTCTGAAAGAAGCAATTCTACATTAAAATATACAGAGAGTTTTATATAACACCGAACATTTTTATAACGAGAATTTTTCTTTGAAGTATCCATTTATTAAAAGAATTTAATTTGAAGCTTTAAGCGAGTGTTTTCCACTCCCAGGCTAAGCATGAAGTAAAATTTCGAGTTTAGAAAAGCCTGGAAATTTGGTTTAGTCGCGTAGCGCGAAGCGCGGAGCGGCCAAACCAAATTTTCAGGCTTTTCTAAATTCGAAATTTTTCTTCATGCGCCACCGGCAGGGACGTAGCCATGGGGGGGGGGATGGGGGGGACGCTCCCCCCCTCAAACCTAAGGCAGTTGGCAAATTTTACATTATAATGAAAAATTGCTAATCCAGTTGGCAAATCTAAAAAAATTATATGATATAAATGGATATGTTCCCAGAAAATGGGTTAGGGCTTAATGCAGTTGGCAAATTTTGGACGAAACAAATTGATAAACATTAATAAGTTTTACTAAAAGAAAATTTCAATTGGAATTAAAACAAATGAATCTAAATAATCTACGTCTTATTTGATATCTGCATTAAAAACGAAGTGAAATCGATGCAGGAAGTGATGAACACAGTGAAGGAAAATAAAAATGTGTTTGCGTTATCCTTTAAACTATGTCAGCTAATATATACAGCCGGGTTTTCAGTGGCAACAAATCAAAGAAGCTTTAGTTCATTGAAATTTGTCAAAAATTCATTGCGTTCTAGAATGAAGGAAGATCGTTTGGACGCATTAATAATTTTAAAAACAGAATCTGATATTACTGATAATATTGAATTATCAAATATTGTGAACTCCTGGGCTAAACTAAAGCATAGGCGAGTTATAATAAACTAATTCAAATTGTAAAACTCCATGTTTTATTAGGTATTGGTTAAATGTAATTATGTACATATGTTATAAAATAAATTACTTCTACAAAGCACTATATTATTGGATAAAAAATTAAGCTTAATTTATATAAATCAATGTACTACGTTATATTAATTTGTTAAAATAAAATAATATAAAAATAGATATTTTTATTTTAATTTTAAAGTTGGAAAATTATAGGTGTTTCCCCCCCAAAAGTTAAGGCTTCGCTACGCCCCTGGCCACCGGTACAAAACACTGACATATTACGAAGTTTAAAACACACCGCTAAACTTTACATTAAATCAGTCTTTTGTACCGGTGGCGCATGAAATAAAATTTCGAGTTTAGAAAAGCCTGAAAATTTGGTTTGGCCGCTCCGCGCTTCGCGCTACGCGACCAAACCAAATTTTCAGGCTTTTCTAAACTCGAAATTTTATTTCATGCTGAGCCTGGGAGTGGAAAACACTCGCTTACAGCTTCAAATTGAATTCTTTTAATAAACCGAGCATCGGAAAATGTGCAACGTATGCATATGGATACTTCAAAGAAAAATTCTAGTTACGAAAATGTTCGGTGTTACATAAAACTCTCTGTATGTCCAAGCTGTAAAGCTACTAGTTCTAGTAGTCTTCGAAAAGAGATTTAAAATACAGTAGATCAATTCGAAATTTGACGAATATTTTTCAACACAATCAGAAGAAAGATTTTATTCTGCATCTAATCTAGACTGAATTTAGATCTTAGAAAAAAGTGAATAAACTCTAATTTTGGAGACAAAAAGAAGTCTGGACTAAATTTAGATCTTGAAAAAACAGTGAATGAACTCAAATATTACATCCTAATCTCGATTAAATTTATATGTATGAAAAGCAGTTAGAAAACAACCAATTTTGCCAAAATTTAAGTCATTCTACACAAAGTATTCGACATCTAAAATTTTGCCGAGATTTGTTGTTTTCTAACTGCTTTTTGAACATCTAAATTTAATCGATAATTTGATCTAGAATAGCTTGTTTCAGATTGATTTTATTTTCTCTAAAATTAGAGTTTATTCACAGTTGTTTGAATCAAGTCAAGATTTAAACAACTGTGAACAGATTCTTAATTTAGAGAAAATTAAAATCAATATGAAACAAGCTATTCTAGATCAAAATATCGATTAAATTTAGATGTCAAAAAGCAGTTAAAAAACAACAAATCTCGGCAAAATTTAAGGTATTTGACAACAAAATCTGGACTCGATTTAGATTTTCAATCAACAGTGAATAAACTCCAAATTAGGGAAAACTTAAATCAATCTAAAAAAAGCAGTTCTACATCAAAATATAGATTAAATTTAGATGTTCAAAAAGTAGTTAGAAACCAACAAATCTCAGCAAAATTTAAGGTATTCGCAAACAAAATCTGGACTCGATTTAGATTTTTAAACAACTGTGAATACACTCCAAAGTTAGAGAAAACTTAAATCAATCATAAAAGGTGTTCTTCATCAATAGGCATAATAAATATCATACTGTGAGTTGTGGAAATTATCATTTTGAATTTTAACGACACATTTCAACGTTTCATTTGCATATAAACTCTGGACAAACCGTAAATTAATAATTTATTGGAAATATTCTGTTATGACAGAGCAATCATTAAAACCAATAGCATCGTAAATTCCCCCCAAAAATAATCCGTAATCATAAAAATCATTTTATTAATCGCTCGCGGATGTTGCATTTTTTTTTGGAGGGGGGTCCCGGTAGCTCCAATTAATTGACCCGCCCCCCACGGACTCACCTGAAAAATTTAAATTTTAACAGCACCGTCCGTCATAAACGTCAATTAGCTCTTTTCAGAGTCCTCGCTTTTGATAAAGGAAGCCATCACTCATCCCGTTATCAAAACACTACTTCACACCTGAGTACTCGCCGCGGGGTGGGGCTCTTTCTCGTCCCATTGGGGGAGAGGTTTTTTTTTTCTTTCATTTTTTCCGGTTGATATCAAGATCGTGGAGGTCTTTGGGGTCGTTCGTGTTGCGTGTGCACCGGGGCGAGGAAATAAAACGAGTCGCAGAGACGGATGAGGCTGTCCGCGAGGGGAAAAAAAGGAGTTTGTGGGAGAAGGATGGATGAAGAGGTGAGTTCGGGGGGGAGGTTCTTTGTCTTTGTAAATGGACGGTGACAGCTGGAATTCATTGTTATATTTGCATGCCGTTTGGTATCTCGTCGGGTCCGACATGTAAATAATAACATAAATCAGTGGTGGTTGTGTTGGGTTGGGAATGTTCGTTTCTTGGAAATTCGAAAAGGATTCGATTTTTCTTACAGAGATGCAATGTATGTACAAATCAGTTTTGATTAAAAGATAACTTAGAAATATATCTTCTCTATGAAATACCTTGAATTTTGGAAGTAGCAATTCTAGCAATTCCTTTTGAAAGTCCAACACTGATACTGATTTTATGTGACTCGATTTGATACGCGACAGGTTTGCCCATATTAAAATATACAGGGTGAATTTCTGGCAATTGATTCATTAATAAAACAAACGATACAAGACATCGGTGCAGTCCAAAAAATGGTGATGTGTCCATCATAGTACTTTCCCCCGTAAATTGCGTATTAAATCACTTTTAAAATATTTGTAGCATTATTATTTTCAAAATGTCTTCAACTTTTTGATAACTACAACTTTTATTTGAAACATTTTTCAATTGGATCAACACATACTGACACAAACCATTGACTAGATAAAAAACACTATTTATTGAATATCTCAAAAACTAAGAGTGCTATGACAAAAAGTGAAGATACAAAAAATTATTACCTACAACTTTTATTTGAAACATTTTCCAATTGTATCAACACACACACTGGCACAAATCAATGACTAGATAAAAAACACTATTTATTAAATATCTCAAAAACTAAGAGTGCTATGACAAAAAGTAAGTGAACAATACATCTTCATTTTGTTATTATCTACAACTTTTATTTGAAAGAATTTTTTGTTTTATCAACATTTATTGAAAAAAACCTGAAAAAACTGAAAAACGCTAAGAGTAAAGTACCACTTCCGGTTTTCCGATTTTCACCAAAAGCTTTTCAGTTCTTCCGATTGTAACAAAAAGCTTAAGTTTCAAGTTTCATCTCGATATCTTTAGCGGTTTTTGCGGTACAGCGCACACAGACACACACATAAAGACACACAGCCAGACAGACACACAGCCAGACAGACAGACAGACAGACAGACAGACAGACAGACAGACAGACAGACAGACATTTTTCAAAAATGGTCTTATTCGACTCAGGGGACCTCAAAACGGATATTTCCGCTAAAATTTTTGATTCGAAAATTTTCACGAAAACAATACTTTTCCTTTGTATTACATACGGGGGAAAGTAAAAACCAAAATGTTTCACTGTAGAGTGTCGCTATATTTATTTTTACAAGAAAAACTACAAAGCATCTTATTTTTAGAGTAAAATAAACGTAAAATTCCAGGAATCACGGACGAAATTGATTTACAACAATGTTTATACTCGTAACATTAAAAAACAATCAATTCCACCAAGTGCAAATTTACATTTTATGCCCACACTATCTTATCTCAACGGTCCCATAACAGCCCATCCTAAACCCTCGGTTTACGCGCATTCCTTGATTAATCGCCGTTCTCGAATCGTAAACGTCGCGAGGACGCTCACCAAATGAAAAGATAAGTAACTGCTTAATTGGACATAACCCCTTCCCTTCCCAACCTCTTCTGATTTCACTCAGCACTAAAAACCCCGACGACTGCGACGACACTTGCGCTATGTGCTCTTTATAGGAAGACGTTTGGTTCCCGTAATGGCCAATGGCGGATGGTTTTTACACTTAATTAGCCATCAAACGCGACCATTATGTATAATTATGCGATAGTTAAAAGGCTTTGAAGCGTTGTATGTGTGTTTTTTGTTTGTTTTTTTTTATTAATATTGATGCGATGTGTGGAGCAATAAATTGATAGCGTTATAGGTTCGAGTGCATTAAATTATTTTTATGGGAGGCTTTTATTTTTAAACGGACGAGAGATAAAACTGTTTTTTATGGGCACAATTTCTTGTAGTTCGCTATTTTTTATGGTGGAAAAAACGCGCGCGCGGTAAAATCGTCTGCGTCTATATATTGCGACGTTTAGTGCTTTCAAAACATTAATGTAATATGAACACATGATATAAGAGAAATTAAAGAAATACCGTGCGATTATAAATAAGAGTAGGCGGCACATTTTTTGTAAAGTTGTCCAGAATGGTAATTAAATTATGAAATTTGAGGTTATGGTAAACTATGTGTTGACAGTCAGTAGTGCCAATCTAATTTAAAATTTGAAGCTTACTCTAATTTATATTTTAAATAATCGCAGGTACCACTAAGGGGGTTTTCTTCACAAATTGGGGGTAAATTTAGATTTTCGGGAATTTCGATCAATGGCGATAGCAAAACAAGAGCCCTCCTTTTAATTACAAACTTTTTTTTTATTATTACAAATGACAAATACCAAAATGCAGAAAACTTGCATATTTCCAATAATCGAGTCCAGATTTTGTTGTCGAATACCTTAAATTTTGCCGAGATTTGTTGGTTTCTAACTACTTTTTGAACATCTAAATTTAATGTATATTTTAATGTAGAACTGCTTTTTTTAGATTGATTTAAGTTTTCCCTAATTAAATGATGAAATTTGAGGTTATGGTAAACTATGTGTTGACAGTCAGTAGTGCCAATCTAATTTAAAATGTAAAGCCTACTCTAATTTATATTTTAAATAATCGCAGGTACCACTAAGGGGGTTTTCTTCACAAATTGGGGGTAAATTTAGATTTTCGGGAATTTCGATCAATGGCGATAGCAAAACAAGAGCCCTCCTTTTAATTACAAACTTTTTTTTTATTATTACAAATGACAAATACCAAAATGCAGAAAACTTGCATTTTGGTATTTGTCATTTGTAATAATAAAAAGAAGTATACATATCTTAATAACTGTAAATCTTCAGATATTTTTGTAAAGAGTTCAAATTGAAGCGTTAAACGAGTGTTTTCCACTCCCAGATTAAGCATGAAGTAAAATTTCGAGTTTAGAAAAACCTGAAAATTTGGTTTGGTCAATTTGAATCATTAAACGAGTGTTTTCTTTTCCACTCCCAGACTAAGCATGAAGTAAAATTTCGAGTTTAGAAAAGCCTGTAAATTTGGTTTGGTCGCTCCGCGAAGCGGAGCGGCCAAACCAAATTTTCAGGTTTTTCTAAACTCGAAATTTTACTTCATGCGCCACGTGTATAAAACACTGATTTCAAGTTCGGAAGTTCGGAATATACTAGTTAAGCTGTATACTAAAGACGTACATTCTGAGTTTTATATAAAATCAGTGTTTTGTACGCGTGGCGCATGAAGTAAAATTTCGAGTTTAGAAAAGCCTGAAAATTTGGTTTGGCCGCTCCGCGAAGCGGAGCGGCCAAACCAAATTTACAGGCTTTTCTAAACTCGAAATTTTACTTCATGCTTAGTCTGGGAGTGGAAAACACTCGTTTAATAATTCAAATTGAACTCTTTTAAAAAACAACGAATGTCGTAACATTTACAGCGCATGCATATATATATATACTTAAAACAAAACTTTCCCGTATATTAATCGTTAACATGTTTTTTTTGTTTTTTTGTTTGTTTGGCATAGGTTCTAGCCATTCAGCCACTAACGATGATTGTATTAATTAATTTAACATATATTTGGACGTCACGACACATTCACACCACACCCAGGGACACGACGAGAAATTATTTTTAAATAAAGTCTCCCCGTGCACGGGAATCGAACCCGAGTATGTGGCTCGCCGAGCGATACGTTAACATGTTTGTAAGTTTTTTTTATTGGAATAATCTTAGAGTTCCGAGTATAGGAATAGATAGTGGGATTTTTTTATCTGAGGTAAGAAAGTTCTATATATTTTTTTAATTATTCAGATACAAGACGAATCGTGCGCGCGACTTTAAAAAAAAAGTGTTTTTATTTCACGTGCGGATCTAATAATTTCACGTGAAGCTATAAAATCAAAGTGGGACTGAAATTGTCAGTTCGTTTGTTCCGTCTACGGGGGAAACTGTATTTAGAAACATCAGTTTGTTTTGAGCAAGTGTGCGTGATTCACGTTTATTGAAAGTACATTTGTTTTGTTTCTGCGCTTATAATACAGAAGTGATTTTATAAAACTAACGTTTTGTGATGTCAGTGTGTGTTATCTTGTTAAAAACATCGTGTTAGTTTTATATATACAAATAAATAAAAGGTTTTTTTCGGATTTCTTATAATTAATTCTAATTGCAAATAAAAAAACGATTATCTATTTAAATGAAGCTTATACTGGCGTTTAAATTGGAGTAAGGGCAGGTGGTGGCCGAGCGGTAACGTCGCCGGGTTGTATCGCTCGGCGAGCCACAAATTCGGGTTCGATTCCCGTGCACGGGGAGACTTTATTTCAAAAATAATATCTCGTCGTGACCCTGGGTGTAGTATGAATGTGTGTGATTGTCCGAATGAATAGTTAAATACTACAAATTGTATGTTGTAATAAATTAATTGATACAAAAATATATAGATTGATGATGGCTAATGGGCAAGTTCCCAAGGCCAGGCAAAAGCCAAAAAAAAAAAAATTGGAGTAGATTTAATTTAAAAAAATTAAATCTACTCCAATTTAAACGCCAGTATAAGCTTCATTTAAATAGATAATCGTTTTTTATTTGCAATTATAATGGATCAGTAATATCGTGAAAATGTAAATGTGTTATTTAGGAAGGAAAAATTATTAAATTCATATAATTATATATATTACCTTTAATAGTGTCTACGTTAAGATGGAAGAACAGTTGGGTATTTATTACCCGATACTGAATCTCACCTCGTGATTTGTGTACCATGATTTTATAGTTTTTTTTTTTTAGAGTACTTTTATGTTACTGAGTATACAAATAAAGCTATTATTATTAGTTATTATTATTATAATTCAAATTCGTGGTTTTTAGAAGTGTAAATTGTGTAATTGGTGGTTTTTAGAAGTATAAATACGAGGATGGTACAAATATTTGTTGGATGTGAATGAACTCAAGTGAAAATTAGAAATCAGATTGGCTTAAAAAATAAATAAAAACTCCCTATATGTGGAGCCAGCATAATTTGCACTTTATATAAAACTCTACAGTTTCGTACCCAGATAATTTTGGATAGTAGAGGACAAAAATAGATGGTTTTCGAATGGGAGGTGTAACTGCAATGAGGTAGCTAGTTCTGGGCCCAGGGCCCTAAGGACTTACGGGTTTCACAGGAATATAGGAGGCCCAAGCCTAAATAAAAGTTTAACTCAATGCCCAGAACTTGGAATTAAGAATGTTTCCTGTATGTAAATGGATTCAAGCGTATTTTCAAAATCAAATTGCGTATTAAATCACTTTTAAAATATTTGTAGCATTATTATTTTTAAAATGTCTTCAACTTTTTGATAACTACAACTTTTATTTGAAACATTTTTCAATTGGATCAACACATACTGACACAAACCAATGACTAGATAAAAAACACTATTTATTGAATATCTCAAAAACTAAGAGTGCTATGACAAAAAGTAAATCTACAAAAAATCTTTAGTTTTTCATTTCCTACAACTTTATTTAAAACATTTTTCAATTGTATCGACACATACACTGTCACACACCAATAACTAGATAAAACACTCAACTTTTGAAATATCTCAAAAACTAAGAGTGCTATGACAAAAAGTAAGTGAACAATACATCTTCATTTTGTTATTATCTACAACTTTTATTTAAAAGAATTTTTTGTTTGATGAACATTTATTGAAAAAATCTGAAAAAACTGAAAAACACTAAGAGTAAAGTACCACTTTCGGTTTTCCGATTTTCACCAACAGCTTTTCAGTTCTTCCGATTGTAACAAAAAGCTTAAGTTTCAAGTTTCATCTCGATATCTTTAGCGGTTTTTGCGGTACAGCGCACACAGACACACACACAGACACGCAGACAGACATTTTTCAAAAATGGTCTTATTCGGCTCAGGGCACCTCAAAACGGATATTTCCGCAAAAATTTTTGATTCGAAAATGTTCACGAAAACAATACTTTCCCTTTGTATTACATACGAGGGAAAGTAAAAATAGATGGTTTTCGAATGGGAGGTGTAACTGCAATGAGGTAGCTAGTTCTGGGCCCAGGGCCCTAAGGACTTACGGATTTCACAGGAATATAGGAGGCCCAAGCCTAAATAAAAGTTTAACTCAATGCCCAGAACTTGGAATTAAGAATGTTTCCTGTATGTAAATGGATTCAAGCGTATTTTCAAAATCAGAAGCAGTAGGAAAAATGAAAGTTATAAAACTCCAGTCAATTAGGACTGAAGGTGTAAAAAAAGCTAGGATAAGCTGTGTTTAAAAAAATTGATATTGGTTGCTAGAGATAAATAAAAAACGTTGATTTTGAAAGAATACAAGTGCGGGAAACAAATGTTTGACGGATATAAAAGGACTGAAGCTAATTCATCAAAATTAGAAGCAAAGAGTGCTGTAGGATAAATAATAAAGAGTTGATAATGAAGGTTTAAATTAAATTACACTTGGTTTGTTTCACAATTTTTTTTTTTTGGGGTTTTGGCTTTTGCCTGGCCTTAGTTACTAGACTATTAGCCATCATCAATTTTTATTATTTGTATACATTTGTTAGTTTTTAATTTATTACTAAGTACATATAACTATATATTTGGACATCACAACACATTCACACACACCCATAGACTCCGGGGCGAATATTTTTCGTTAGAAAAATTACTCGCCCCGGCTGGGAATCGAACCCAGATCACCGCCGTGAACGATTGGCGAAACCAGCGGCTCAACCGCTCGGCCACGGCGGGGCTTATTTCACAATTTTTTACTTTACTATTTACTCGACTAGTTTCGCGTTTTACAGCATTATCACTCCTGATAATGCTGTAAAACGCGAAACTAGTCGAGTAAATAGTAAAGTAAAAAATTGTGAAACAAACAAAGTGTAATTTAATTTAAACCTTCATTATCAATATTTAAAAATGTTTCACCAAGTGATAAGTGAGAAAATTATTCAAGAAATAATAAAGGGTTTTCTGTTAAGAAGTCCCATTTTAATTATATTAAAAGAATATCATTTTTATAAAATAGTGCTTCTTCTGGAAATGGCTATTCTTTTGAGATATTTTTGCATCACATTTTTGCACAAGTCTGTTGGTATTAGATCGCACGATCTGGATGGCCAGTTTATGTCTTCGTTCCGCGAAATAAAGTGCTCGGTAAAATTCCCACTCAATAGTGCAACTGTTTCGTGGCTTGTGTGGCTCGTAGCACCATCCTGCTAGAAATAAAGATTTTCTACGTTCATATCGTCTAATCTTGGCCAAGGAAGGTCAGTTAGCATCTCAAATTTAGTTATAAGTTTCACAATGGCACGGCGAGGTGATTCATACAGACCGAAAACACGACGAATGCTGCAAATTGTCTGGGCGAAATTTGCACCATATTGATAACGAATTTTCACTGTTTCTATAAGTTCTTGGAGCGTATATCTTTTTATTTTCTCAAATGGTACACTTTTTACTTGATAAGTGTCAAACAATCAAGGCCTTCTATTCAACAGTTTAAAAATGCTAATGAGTTTAAAATGCGAACTCTTAATGGAAAACCCTATAGTAACGAAAACTCCAGTCATTTGGGATTGGAGGAATAAAAAGAATCAGGTACAATAAAAGTTCGATTATTTGGAAGAGCTTAGCTAAGAGTTTTAAAGAATGTAGGTGAAGGAAACAATTTCATGGATGTAAAAGAACTGAAGCTCATTCAAAATTACAAGCAGAGAGTGCTGTAGTATATATTTAAATTAAGTAAACTCTAATATATAAAATTACGAAAAAAACTATTCGTGAAAATGCAAACGGTGTCTTAATTAATAAGACAATTTAAGACGATAAATATCCATTGAAACAACTACTTCCCGTGCAAATACACCTCCGGATATTGAATTATACAATGAAATATTTAAAATCTTATTTAATTTGATTTGTTAAATAAGATTTTAAATATTTCATTGTATAATTCAATATCCGGAGGTGTATTTGCACGGGAAGTGGTTGTTTCAATAGATATTTATCGTCTTAAATTGTCTTATTAATTAAGACACTGTTTGCATTTTCACGAATAGTTTTTTCGTAATTTTATATATTATGTTTAAAGTGTGCAAACTATAAGAAGCGTAAGCTTATTTTCTCGAATTCAAATAGTTTTGAATTTGAATTTATCTTGTTTAAGTAAACTCTATTGAATTGGGAGAGGAGGAGTAAAGAGTCAGGTAAAAAGCAGTCTGATTATTTAGAAGAACACAGCCAAGACTTTTCAAATAATATTTGATGAATGTGAAAGGACTGAAGCTAATTCAAAATTACAAGCAAAGAGTGCTGTAGGACAGCGATTCTTAAACTGTGGGTCTCAACCTACTGGTGGGTCACGAGTAGATTTTTAGTGGATCGCGACACCAGATCATGAATGTACATATATATTTATCAGTGATGGACAAGTTCTAGTATCTCAAGGATCGAGTAAGCGATAGTCGAGAAGTTGAAGTAATTTGTAAGAATCTAAAAAAACAACATGAATCATAAACTAATCTAACCAGTATATTTTGCATTTCACATCAAATTAGTGTTGTATACGCGTGGCGCATGATGTAAAATTTGGGTCACGAGTAGATTTTTAGTGGGTCGCGACACCAGATCTTGATGTACAAGATCAGTGATAGACAAGTTATAGTATCTCAAGGATCGAGTAAGCGATAATCGAGCAGTTGATGTCATTTATAAGAATCTATAAGACAGCATGAATCATAAACTAACCTAACCAGTATATTTTGCATTTCACATCAAATTAGTGTTGTATACGCGTGGCGCATGAAGTAAAATTTCGAGTTTAGAAAAGCCTGAAAATTTGGTTTGGTCGCTCCGCTTCGCGGAGCGACCAAACCAAATTTTCAGGCTTTTCTAAACTCGAAATTTTACTTCATGCTTAATCTAGGAGTGGAAAAACTCGTTAGTAGTTTCCAATTGACTAACTTAACCCGGTATTTGACAGGCGGATTTTTTTACATGATCCGATGGTGGGCTGTGAGTTTTTGGATACCTTAAAAATAGACGAAAACTTTATATTTTCTAACACAAATTGTTTATAAAAACAATTTGCATTTTCTTGCACTAAACTTACGGTAACATAAAATCGCGATACACTTTGGAAAACTTTGCGTCATACTACATAAACACTGCTTTAGGTTATTAACTAATCTAACTCAATATAACTTCTCATTCAAGTAATCGGTAACTCAAGTATCTAGCAAACAACTTAATTTTAGTAAGTCATCTAAACTAGCATTGGAGTGGTTCGCTATAGATTGGGTTTCTAAAAAGTGGGACGCAATGTTTAAAAGTTTGAGAACCCCTGCTGTAGGATATATTATGGTAAAGACACACATTTTGATAGTTGTGATTTATTTTATTCTAACGAGTGTCTTCCACTCCCAGATTAAGCATGAAGTAAAATTTCGAGTTTAGAAAAGCCTGAAAATTTGGTTTGGTCGGGTAGCGCGTAGCGCTACGCGACCAAACCAAATTTTCAGGCTTTTCTAAACTCGAAATTTTACTTCATGCGCCACGCGTATAAAACACTGATTTGAAGTAAAGTTGAAAATATATACTGCTGAGATGTGATGGATCAATATTTACCGAGATGCAGCGAAATAATGCAAAAATTAGTTTTTTGTGAATATTTTAATAACAATAAGAAAAGTAGGTACTACAAATTTAGTTTGAGATACTCTTTCATATTGTTAATATATATTTTTTAAGGAAGGGTGGTGGATGGAAATCGGGTTGAGGGATGAGACGAATGTTTCCTAAGTTGCCTTAGCCATCCAGTCACGACAAGTTTACTATTTTAATTGTTCATATTAATGAAAATGTGGACAGCACAATTAACACCCATGGCATCCGGGACAAATATTTTTCGTTCGAACAATTATTTGCTGCAGTGGACGATTGGTCTAGTCTAACAACTCAACCGCTCGATCACCGCAGCCCCCTTGTTAATATTTAAATCATCATATCTTTAACAGGGAAAGTGCTATGATGAACACATCACCTCTTTTTTTTTATTGGTATCATGCTGTCCTCAATCCTAACATAGGGGGGCCTGCCAGACAACCTAGCCTTGTGGAGGAGTAAAAAGAGTCAGGTACATTAAAAGTCTAATTATTTGGAATAACTTAGAAACGACTTTACAAAGAATATAGGTAGAAGAAACAAATATTTGATGGATATGAAAGCACTGAAGCTAATTCAAAATTACAAGCGAAGAATGCTGTAGGATATATTGTAGTTACATTATTTGTAAATCTTGGCTAAGTTTTTCCAAATAGACTTTTATTGTACCCTCTTTACACATCGACTTCCAATTAGCTGGAGCTTTACAGCTAATTGGAAGTCGATGTGTAAAGAGGGTACAATAAAAGTCTATTTGGAAAAACTTTGCCAAGATTTACAAATAATGTAGGTGAAGGAAACAAATATTTGATGGGTGCGAACAGTACTGAAGCTAATACAAAATGACAAGCAAATAGTGCTGTAGGGTATATTATACCTAAGAAAACTGCAGCCAGTTAAGGATTAAAGAGTCTGACTAGTTGGAAAAACGTGGCTAAAACTTTACTGGCAATCGGATTTTTATCAATCAAGTGGATTGTTTCTTGAATTAATTTCTCATCTGGCACTTGGTGAAACATATTAGAATATGTAAAGTTATTTACATTAAAAACACTTGGTATTGTTTCACAAATTAAAACTTTATTCCGACTAGTACCTTTGAAAATGGTCTAACAAACCGAAACTAGTCGGAAAGTTTTAATTTGTGAAACAATACCAAGTGGATTGTATTAACCGATCCGACAACGGATTGACCAAGTATTATTAATATTGAATGGTTCAAGCCAAATTATTTGAAAATTAAATTGGAAAGGTTATAATTATAAATGCCAGGTCTTGTTAAGTCCCATTTTTTGATTAAACTTTTGTGATAAATCTGAAACATGATGCATAAAGAAAGTAATACGATACATTAATGGAGTAAAGTCATTCCACCCTACCCATATCATCTCCACGGCATAAAGGTGAAAAATGACAGAATAACAACAGCGCGCCCAAACGAGCTTAAATTACAACCGGCGACAAAATGGCGCTCGCGCTTAAATTAATGAAACACTAATCCCATTAAAAACGAAAAAAATCCTTACGATTCCTCCTTTATAACTGCCATTATTATTTACTCTCCCTGTGCGTATCGAATTTTATTCGTAATTAATTCATGGTGTTTTAATATTTCATTGATCCCGCGCGAGCAGCGCTCCTCCCCCGAAGGCGGGCCCTTCGCACTTGCGCAGGAAGCAACAGTAGGCGGAACCAACGAAGCGCTGCCTTGATTGCGAAAAGCGTGCTTACCTGAGCGTGAAGCAGTTCAGAAGCGACGGCCGGTTAACCAAGAGGCCGCAGTATGCTTGTGCCGGCGGATATGCTGGCGGCACAATCAAAGATGCTCTATCAAATTAACAAGTATTACGGGGAGAGGGTGCAGACGCGGATGGGCACCATCGCCAAGACGATACGCGAGGTGTGCAAAGTGGTCCAGGACGTGCTGAAGGAGGTTGAGGTGCAAGAACCGAGGTTCATCTCCTCGCTGACTGAATGCAACGGGCGTTACGAGGGTTTGGAAGTGATCTCGCCCGGGGAGTTCGAAGTCGTGCTGTATTTGAATCAAATGGGGGTTTTTAATTTCGTGGATGACGGGACTTTGCCGGGTTGTGCGGTTTTGAAGTTGAGCGACGGGAGGAAGCGCTCCATGTCGCTATGGGTTGAGTTTATAACAGCGTCGGGATATCTCTCCGCGAGGAAAATCCGCTCGAGGTTTCAAACCCTGGTTGCACAGGCTTGTGATAAATGTTCCTACCGCGATTCAGTGAAGATGATCGCGGATACCACAGAAGTTAAATTGAGGATTAGGGAGAGGTTCGTTGTGCAAATTACGCCGGCTTTCAAGTGCTCGGGTGTGTGGCCTCGTTCAGCGGCGCATTGGCCTATACCGCATATCCCCTGGCCGCACCCAAACCTTGTAGCGGAGGTGAAGACCGAAGGCTTCGATTTGCTCTCCAAAGAAAGTGTCGCTATGCAAGGAAAACAATCCGCGATGGAAGGCGACGCTTGGGTCCTCTCCTTCCTAGAAGCGGAAAACCGGCTGTTACAAGGGGGTTGCAGGAGGAGATGTCTGAGCATCCTCAAAACCCTCCGCGATAGACACCTAGACCTCCCCGGCAATCCAGTCACAAGCTACCACATGAAAACCCTTCTTCTATACGAATGCGAAAAACACCCGCGCGAAACCGAATGGGACGAATCCTGCATCGCCGACCGAATCAACGGAATCTTTCTCCAACTAATCTCCTGCTTGCAATGCAGACGCTGCCCGCACTACTTCCTCCCTAACCTAGACCTCTTCAAAGGAAAATCACCGAGTGCACTTGAAAACGCGGCGAAGCAAGTGTGGAGACTAACGCGGGAAATGCTTACAAATTCCAGGTGCTTAGAAAAATTGTAATTAAGACTGCGATTTGCGAAAAGAAAAAGGTGATCATTCCGTTCTTATTTTCTATTAGGTACTTATTAAAAACAAAACTCTGTATACGATGATTTCGATGACCCGTTGTAACTTCGGTGCCATATATACCTGTCGCTTTGTAAATAATTGGAATCGATTGTACTGAAAATTGCTTTAATTAGTTGATTAATATATTTTTATCTATTTATACACAATCTGTAAATATTTATATATATATATATATTTATATATATTTTGTTTTTTCTTTCGTATATTATTGTTGTTGATTGAGTGTGATTTTTTTGTTTGTTTCATGTTTAATAAATGACTGCATATTTAAAAGTTACTATTATTGTCTTAATTACCCTTTAAACATGTTCATAAGCAGCATAATATACTTCTAGTTATTAGGGTAAATTTACCGACTTTTTCAGTCACCAGTATTTTGGAGAATTTGTCAATCAAAACCGGTTGATTTAGTTACTATTATTTCGGAGAATTTGTCAATCAAAACCGGTTTACCAGTACTTTATCGGTAAATTATATTATCACAAGTTATCAAGCACGTAGAAAATTAAACAAAAACACTAATACAAAGGTTGGTTGAAATTGATAAAAAAAAAAAAACAGCACTCAAGAATGAATTTTCGCGAAATGTAAACAATTAGTTAGGTTAGATCAGTGTTGTAATTTTAGATCAAAGTTGGCCCGCAAAGGAAGAAGTTTGAAGACCCCTGTTTTAGAATAATATTATCAATCAATAGTGAGATTATAGGCCACATCCACTCGAATTTTACAGTCAACTTTTTTTACGACTAGTGATAGAAACGGAAATAACAGTTAAATATTATTACAGGAATTATTTGTTGCAAATAAAAAAGTAATTATAGAAAGTAAAGTGAATGCATTTAGTGCTTACACACAATAGTGTCTAAGTGGTTCAAAATTACTAGGCGAGTGCCTCAAATGCCAAGATATAAGTCTACTCGAATTTCACAGTCAACTTGTTTACGACTTGTGATAGTAACGGAAATAATACTTAAATATTATTACAGGAATTATTTGTTGCAAATAGAAATGTAATTATAGAAAGTACAGTGAATGCATTTAGTGCTTACACAAGAGGGTGTAAATGGTTCAAAATTACTTTCATAACGATTAATTATATTTAACATACCATAACATTATTAACAACATAGTTTCAGTTCTTGGTAGTACACTAATCCAGACTTTTTCTTTTTATATGAGGATCCTAGAAGCAAAGGGATGTATAAAAACTTGGTTTTCAGAAAATGCATTTCAAAGTTTACAAAAGGTAATTCTGAAATATGCATACAATATTTTATATTCCACTAGTATTATCTATTGTTTACCAATATCAGTAATTGTTGCAACGAATAATTTAATGAATCTAAAACCCATGTTCATACTTCTGCCTCCAATTTTATAAATTTTGCAGTTACAGCCTTTGGCAATTTAAATATTTCTCGAGCAATTTTTTGGGCAGGTATTCTTGCTCTGTACCAGTAGAGAAGTAGAGGCATCACTTTCATACTATCTAGAATGTTATAAATAATGACGATTTAAATATTTTCTTATGACAAAATCTCTTGACATGTGTCGTTTACAAAACTTCAATCGGCTCAGTCTAAGTTGAGTTTTTCTTTTAAGTATACATTTCCCAATTACAGCGTATATTCTTAAATCTTCCGATATTCGTAGTTTATTAAAAGAGTTCAATTGTAAGTTATAGGTGAGTGTTTTCCGCTCACAGGCTAAGCATGAAGTAAAATTTCGAGTTAAGAAAAGCCCCGTGCCCCGCAGCGACCCGAGACAAATTTTCACGGGGCTTTTTTAAACTTGAAATTTTACTTCATGCTTAGCCTGGGAGTGGAGAACACTCCTTTAAAGTTTCAACTTAAACTCTTTTAAGAAGCAAGGAATATCGGAAAATTCACAGTGCATGCATGCATATGTATACTTAAAAGATAAATTCCCTGTATCTTTACACATTAGTGTGCAAATATGATATAGATTTCAGGGTAGGAGTAGAAAAAACTGTTATTTTTGTCGGAACGAAATTATGTTAGAAAATAAATTTATAATATAAATAAAAAATTATTTACTCGTAGCGGAACCGAAAACCGAAATAACCGTTACTTTTTCGGAACGTAAACCAGAACCGAACTGATATATTTTTAATAAAATAAAACACTTGAATTTTGTTTGTATAACACACTATTTTCATGTTCGTGACTGGAATTTCAGCAACTCTACTTGCCATTACCAAAGAAAGTAAAAAAGAGTGAGGTTTTGTTTGTTTAATTGATGAACAGGAACGAAAACTGAAACGAGGAAAAAAACTGTTCGACGCACTGATAGGTATCGTATGTTTAATAAAATATAACCCCTAGAGTGCTATGGAATATATTCTAGGTTGGCAACTCTGAAATGATACATTGGGCCCGTTCAGCATAGACAACAGTTAGGGGTTTACTGCCAACTGTTGGGGAATTCTCTGGCGACCGAATTGTTAATCGTGAACGTGTTTGGGATATTGCAATCGTACGAAATAGACCGACTGAAGTACCGTTCATTAGGTTCCAACATACATCACAAACAAATCCAAATATGTTGAATGTTGAACATTTTGATGAACGGGCCCATAGTAATTATTATGTCTGGCGTTTTATATGACAATTCCCAAAGCGTGTAGCCAACATAAATTTAATAAAAGATAAAATCATAGTACTCTAGAGTATGTAAAGTTAATTAAAGGAAAGGCACTTGGTATAGTTTCACAATTACTCTAGAGGATTTTTTTTATTGAACATATGATATATCGATTTAAGGGGTTACATCCCTTTAAAATTTTCAAAAAGTCGATTTTTTTTATTATCTTAAAAGATCACTAATAAAACACAGTTTGATTTCCCTTCTTCACTAATTTATATTTACTGTTAGATGTACATTTCGAGTACCGCATGGTACTCGAAATAACTTTTTCAATAACTGATGTCTTAAAAGATGCTCTGAACCCTCTAGAATAAAAGGAAAAAAGGTTATACCTGCTTGAAATCATATTTAATTATTAAAAACGACTACTCTAAATTAATCAATATTGAGGAGTGTTTCAATGTTTTATACAACATTATTTTAATATTTCTACGACTCGAGTTTCGGCATATTTAGTGTCATTTTTAAGTTTGACAAATTTAGAATGTTTCTATGACTAAAAAATATTAAATCGTGGTAAATACAAGACATCCGTTTGTTCATTGATAAGTTTTACACAGGGATTACGGGATTGTTTGAAAATTTCAGCGGCTTCTAAATAATTCAATTTGGTACATTTTCCGATTACTTATGGAAAACAATTTTAGTTAAATGGCCGTCGCGGCTAGCTTGACAGTAATGCATTTTTCACCCAATTATGCAGTACATTTTCGATTATTTGTGGCTCTATTTGACGAATGTTTTCTTTCAGTGCTTCAATTGTTTGTGAATCGTTGGAGTAACAACGGTCCTTAACATATGCCAACCGAAAAAAAAAACTAACGAAGACAAACCGCAGCTGCGCAATGGCCAATTAATATCTCCAAAACGACTGATAATACGGTTACCAAATATAGCGTGCAAAAGATCTATAGTGTGGCATGTTACTCCATCCTGCTGGGACCAAAGCTTATTCAAGTCAAAATCGCCTAATTGCGGCCACAAAAAAACTCTGTACCGCACTCCATTGCGACACAACACTCACTTTGGAAATAATTTTTCAATATTTCCCAACGTTGTTCCAAATAAAAACAATTTTTATCTTACAGTGGACGTTTGACACTACATTTATGTCAATATGTCAAGCGCGTCAGTGTTGCCAATAAGGAAATAACAAACAGTTCAACAAGAAACTTTAATATACTTTTTAGTGTTAATAGCAAGCAGTTCATAAAGGGTGGGCCATCTATTGTCTACTCTTTATGAACTTCTTGCTATTAAAACTAAAAAGTATATTAAAGACATTATTAATGGGTTCGATAGCTAACGAATCCAATCCATTAATAGTTTTCAAAAATTGGTTTGATATAGTCAGAAATGTTCAGTATTCCTCAGCACTGGATCGGGATCACACTGACGAGGACATTGAAGTCCGAAACGCGTCTGTGGGTATCTGGTGCCGGAATACTGAAGACAAATTCAATTTTAAAAATACTATGTTGAACATTGTGTAAATTTTTTAATACCTACATTACTAAGTCATTCTTATTTATTGTTTTTCAATATCAATCATTCAGAATTAATTACGCGCATTAATTAAAAATCTATTTATATTGACATTAAGATGGCGCAATAAATTAATAAATAAACGTACCGATAAAAATAATTCAAGCCAATAACAGTTACGTTAACGGCGATTCGTCAGAGATACCATTAAATTACGTTAATTACCTTCGTGATAATTATTTCAGCGAATGCATCCGGGTAGATTGAATTTTGTTTAAATCCAACACAAACTCGATTGCATTTACACCACGCATTTGAATAATAAAGCAATGCGTATGTGAGATACGTTTAAGATAATTTGGTAATTGAAGACTGAAAGAGCTAAGTCGATGGATATTTGTAACTAACTCTTAAGAGTTTAGTAATTGATGAGGTATTTGAATTAAATTTGGTTTAAAAACATAATTCATTGTAAGAAAACTTGATATATATAAAATTACGAAAATTTGTGTAAAATGCAAACAATACGTCTTAATTAATAAGACAACTTAAGACAATAAATACCCATTGAAACAACTAATTTATTGTTTTAAGTTGTGTTAATAATTAAGACGTATTGTTTGCATTTTACACGAATTTTCGGAATTTTATATAATACTAATAATAATAATTTATTTCCCAACAGAAATACACATTTCAAATTACAGGGAAAAATATACAAAATTCTAGCAGAAAATTATTACATATACAATATTTAATTCAGTTAAACAATACTTAACGATATCTGACATAGTGACTAAATTAATACAGCGGACATTTGGTTAATAAATTGTTTACGACTACAACAAAAGATATCAGCAACGTTTTGAGAGTTATTATGTTTAAAGTGTGCAAACTAAAGAAGCGTAAGCTTATTTTTTCGAATTCAAATAGTTTTGATTTTGAATTATTCTTGTTTGATAATAAAAGGAGACAATTTAATTAAAAGACAGGGGAGCTGAGTTTTTTCTATTATTTACAAATATTATTATTTACAAATATTATTTAAAGAGTTCTGTTTGCAAGATCAATTAGTTATGTTTGGATTGATTGAGTTACTTGAAGATAATTATACTTTGATTAAAAAACACTTAGAACCTTTCTTCAATACTTTATTTTGTAACCAAATGTACATTTCGGACACGAAGTGTCCATTATCAATGGTTTGATACTAATACCAATTAGTATTAGTATCAAACCATTGATAATGGACACTTCGTGTCCGAAATGTACATTTGGTTACAAAATAAAGTATTGAAGAAAGGTTCTAAGTGTTTTTTAATCAAAATTAGTTATGTGTTGATATTTTTGTAAAGAGTCCAATTTGAAGCTTCAAACGAGTGTTTTCCACTCCCAGATAAGCATGAAGTAAAATTTCGAGTTTAGAAAAGCCTGAAAATTTGGTTTGGTCGAGTAGCGCGTAGCGCTACGAGACCAAACCAAATTTTCAGGCTTTTCTAAACTCGAAATTTTACTTCATGCGCCACGCGTATAAAACACTGATTTTAAGTGAATTTCGAAACATACTAGTAAAGAAGCATTAAAAAGACATACATTCTCTACATAACATCAAATCATTTTTTGTACGCGTGGCGCATGAAGTAAAATTTCGAGTTTAGAAAAGCCTGAAAATTTGGTTTGGTCTCGTAGCGCTACGCGCTACTCGACCAAACCAAATTTTCAGGCTTTTCTAAACTCGAAATTTTACTTCATGCTTAGCCTGGGAGTGGAAGACACTCGTTTAATGATTAAAATTATCCTCTTTTAAAAAACAACGAATGTCGTAAAATGTACAGCGTTTTTCGTAAAACGATAAACTAAACAAAGTTTAAATTACTTCTGTGAAAATAATACGTTTACTTAATTTATTGTTATAATAGTTAGTATAACAATAAATTAAATCAACATATTTTTTTCACAAACTTAATATAAATTTTGTGGTTATAAATTCCCATACATGAAAGAGTCGTGTATTCTCTTTTCTCTATTATTTTTTTGTTCATTTAAATTTAATTACACTTAATGAATGTGATTATACGTTGATTGCCGTAATTAAAATAACTGAAATGGCTTCGAGTTGATGGGTATTAATAACGTTTCCTGATTTAATGCGATGAGTCCTGTGCTCACATAGCGTTAAAGTTTATATTTATAACAATTGTCTGCTGAATAATTTTAATATCATTTTAATTGGACAAACCGAGCAGAACACCACTGTTAAATATGGAGTAATTATTTATGCATGTATCAAAATAATAAGCGAGATTTGGATCTGTAAAGAATGAGAATATGGAAATAATTGGGATTAAATTGTCTAATTAAACAAAAATGGTGTTGAGAAGTTATGAAATTGTTGAAAATAATAAGAGAGATTTAAATCTGGAAAGAATGAGAATGTGGAAATAATTTAGATTAAAATGTTTAATTAAAAAAAATGGGGGTGAGAAGTTATGGTATTGTTAAAAATTGATAATAAGGGAGAGATTTGAATCTGTAAACAATGAGAACGTGAAAATAATTGGGATTTTTTTTTTTATTATTTGCAAAACACTTAGTTGTATTTTACTATAATTACAATCTGATCACAAATGGATCAATGAGTAATATTTAGCTAACTTAATTTACTAAAGGTTTAATACTAAAGGTTTACTCATTAGTATCCCTTAGATTTTAATAACTTAATTACACTAATTAATGTGTACACTAGCACTATGCTCTGTTTTTGCACTAACACAATATTAAACTAACTCGAACGGTTTAGTCCGCTGTAGTCTTCTGGTCAAATTCGTGTTATCGAGGAGCTGGATGGCTTCGATGTTGACGTGTTGAAGAAGTCGCTGTTCATGACTCTTGGCAAATGTGTGTATTGTCTCATTAACAGTATCCATTTCTAAGTCCCTGTGGAGGTCACTGTTTCGGAAATACCAAGGAGCATTGACAATACTCCTCAGTACTTTATTTTGGTATCGCTGGATTATTTCTATATTGCTCTTTTTGGCACAACCCCACAGCTGGATGCCATATGTCCATACGGGCTTAAGAATTTGTTTATACAGCAGTAATTTATTGTAGATTGACAGGGTGGAGTTCCGACCAAGCAGCCAATACATTTTTCGAAATTTGATGTCCAGTTCTTCTTTTTTCTTTTTGACATGAGCTCTCCAGCGTAGCTTAGCGTCCATTGTTAAACCCAAATATTTTGCTGTATCAGCATATGGTACCTGGATATCATTCATACTAACAGGGATATGTTGATTTCTTTTATTTGTGAAATTGACGTGGACCGATTTAGTCTCATTCAATTTGATTCGCCATTGCTTAGTCCAGATGTTAATTTTATTTATCGAGGTTTGCAGATTTACTGCTGCTTCTTCGTGATCTTTGCCTACAGCCAATATAGCAGTGTCGTCGGCAATGTGGCTATCGTATCATGGTCTAATTCAGGTATATCGCTGGTGTACAATAGGTAGAGGACTAGTCCTAGCACACTTCCCTGTGGCACACCTGCCTTTATTTCTTTTAGTTCAGAGTAAGCATCTTCCTGCTTAATTCTGAAAACTCTATCTGAAATGTATGATTCTAGTATTTGTGAATATAGTCTGGGTAGAAGTTTTCTTAATTTGTATTTAAGTCCGTCGTGCCACACTTTGTCAAAAGCTTGCGCTACATCAAGAAAGATAGTAGAGCAAACCTTTCTTTCTTCCAGTGACTTTTCAATTACGTTCGTTATTCTGTGGACTTGATCTATAGTTGAATGACATTCTCTGAAACCAAACTGATGTTCTGGTATTATGTTTTTGCCTTCAATAATTGGTTTCAATCTTTTAAAAAGTATTTTTTCAAACATTTTTGAGATTACAGGTAATAAAGAGATTGGTATATACGAAGAAACTTCATTTGGTGGTTTTCCAGGTTTAGGAATCATTATCACTTCTGCTACTTTCCATATCTTAGGAACATATTTTAATCTAAACGATGCATTAATAAGATATGTAAGTTTTACTATTGCTTTACGAGGTAGTTGTTTCAGAATTTCGCCAGTAATTAAGTCAAATTCTGGAGCTTTCTTAGTGTTAATGTGATCTTTAATTATCATTTCAATTACTCTTAGGGTAGAGGGTCTGATTTCACCTTCTTCCTAGGTAATATTTTCCCAGTCCAGAATGGCTACACCCTCATTCGGTTGGAAAGTCCATTCAAGATATTCGGCAAACCTATTAGCCTTTTGATTATTGCTTTTTGCATATGTCCCATCTGCACTTCTAATTGGAGAATTCTGCAAGATTGGTCTCTTCAGTCTCTTAGTAGCTTTCCAGAGTGAATAATCAGTAATTGGGATTAAATTAAAAATAAAATTGCGTTGAAGCGTTATGGAGTTCTTGAAAATCGATGATTAGAATTTCTTACAAAAACAGTATTTGTTTGATAATTTCTGAATAAGATGAAATTATTGAGTCACAATAAAATGAGAAAACCTCTCAAAATGTATAAATTTGACGACTTTTTGAATTGCCTGTAATTCGGCAAATTTGTCTGTTAAAAGCAGCGAATCGATAAATCACCGGTTAATCACAATATTTTTGTTTCTAGGGTAAAAGTCATTAAAAATTCGGAAAATTAATAGCATTCCAAACTTTTTTTTAATTTTGATCAACACAATAAAAAATTATAAATTCGAAAACCTAAGAGAGCTTTTCGTTTTTATGTAGAACATGTTATTCCCTCACCAAAATATTCTCATTAATCCTTTTTATCCAACTTAAAAACTTCTCTTAGCTTGAAAACTTGTTCTATTCTAAGAAACTTTTCGCTCATATGAAAAACTTGTTATTCCCTCACCAAAATATTCCCATTAATCTTTTTTATCCAACTTTTCTGCATTGCTCTCAACTTGAAAACTTGTTTCGCGTTTTTTTCGTTTCTGTGTAGCACTTTTAGCCCGTTCCTTTTTCTCGAAGTGTATTTCTTGTTGAACTTGTGTTTCGAATGATTTGATGGTGCTTGTCCTACCTTTTCCCTCGTTAGTGCGTACATACGTGTTACGTCCGATGTAAATCAGGAGAAGCCGCCGAACGAGCACTCGCGATTTCTTTCTCGAAAAGAAGAAGAAACAAAAAAAAACTTAGGCACACTGTCGCAATTTACGTCGAAGCCATTTCTATAAACCCTGGATCTTGTTCAACTCCCTTTTGTGAAGCATGAAGGACAAGCCTTTTACAACAGGTTAAGTAAATTTAATGATTTTGCACACAAATATTAAACCAACGGTTAAATAATAAAACAGTTGTTCTGTATTCCATACAAATTGTACAATGGATCAAATGGAATACTTAATAACAACTTTTGCATTCACTTATTGAAAAAGAGTACATGGTACTCAAAATGTACACTTCTGTGTAATAAAATTAAGCACACAAAATATGTTATAGTTTAAAACGGACATGATGAGTTTTCTAGTTACGAAAATATGTAAATATGCCAATTTCATTAATGTCAAAATACTGCGTCATTTAGACAACAGTTTAAAAATTCGAATTCTAACTAAAATAGAAGATGGGTTTCCTATTTCGGCTTTGTTCAATTTATTATGAGCGTTTTTTTCAAAAGGTCTTAGTTTTGGGTTTTTAATAAAGGTGTTTTTTTCAAGTTATGGTGTTTTATCATTAATTGAAACTGCTGCTAGGCAATTAACACAGTGTTAATCTATTTGGTCACTTTGTGTACGAAATGTACATTTGGTAATTCAAATAAAAGTGTGAAGAAAGGTTATTAGTGCTTTATTCGTCAAATTAATTAACACAGACCCAAATTATACAACTAGAATATTGTGAAAAATAGTTATAAGACTTGACTCAGTAAGCTATTGATAATGAACACGTAGTGTTCGAAATGTATATTTAGCGTAAATAAATGTTTTTAGTGAAGAAAGTGTTAGTTTTTTATTAAGTTTATTATATTCAACTCTTCACGTAACTCAAACCAAGTATATAATATATATAAGACTTGTGTTTAATTTTATTGCACAGAAGTGTACATCTAACAATGAAAAATAAATTAAATAAAAGGGGAAAACAAAGTTAAGTGTTTTTAATATAATAATAAATAATTAATAATAAAGATGAACTACAAAGTAAATGCCAACCAGGTCAAAGATTTGAAAAATAAATTAGTAAAGAAAGGAAATCAAAGCGTGTTTTAATAACAATTTTGTTTTACTCAATTTTGACATCATTTTTTAGAAAAACCATTTATGATATTTTAATTTTAACTTCAGGATCTTGCAACGTGTTTATATCTGAGCAAAATGAGTGGTTTTGAAGTTGATTTAATTGTAGTTTATTTGGAAAATTATTAAAAAAATCATGAGTATTGAGTCAACTTCAAAAGCACTCATTTTGCTTAGAAATTAAAATGCTTTAAGATCATAAGATTATCATGATTACGGTAGGAAAATAGTCAATTGTAATTATTATTATCAAAGTTATTAAAAATATAGATCGCTTGGATTCCTAAGTTTTCAAGTTTGCGCAATTTAAGGATCTTGAAGATCAATGGTTTTACTTTAATTGCCTACAATAGCTTTTTAAATATTTGTTAATGGTACCACATATTTTGAAATACGAAAATAATGACAAATAATTCATACAGTTTCGTTAGTTATATCTCCTGTTATCTGCGCTGTTTATGCAACGGTGACCCTCTTCTCATTCTCCTGTCACATCTTCCGAATTTGAATACGTCGAAAGGTGGATAGATATTCAACAATGGGAACATTTTAAATTGTAATGGGCCCCGGCTTGTGCCGGCGACGACCAAGGTTGGAAATTTTCAATTGCAAATCGAGCGCTTCTCGGGTTTTCGTTATCTGTCGGTCAAATCTACCCCAAAACTGTATTTTCCATGCATTTTTTTTTGTTTTTCGACGTTTGAATTATTTATAAGCAGCATTTTGACTATCAATATTTGTTTATCTTATAATGAAGGGAAACGAAATCAATAATGGTTTTAATTAAAAAAAAAAAATGAAACTACTAACAAGTGCTTCAGTTAAGCATGAAGTAGAATTTCGTGTTTAGAAAAGCCTGAAAACTTGGATTTGTCGGCGCGAAGCGCATTTTTGATGGTCAAAGATATTACTTTAGTTTTTAACCAAACATATATGAGGACCCTAGAAGCCAAGGGATCAAATGCAAACTTTTATTTTGGAAAAAAATTTGAAATTCTAGTGAAGAAAGTAAACTAAGGAACATTTGCAGTAACATTTCGAGTTTAGAAAAGCCTGGAAACTTGGATTTGCCGGCGCAAAGCGTATTTTTGATGGCCAAAGATATTATTTTACTATTGTTTCCATTTAAAAAAAGGTAAGTTTGTGTCATATCTCCCAAAATATGGGCGATTTTTTTTTTGATTTTTTGTTATTAATCTGTGTAAAATTTTCTACAACTTTGTCTCTTACAGTTTTTTTCTATCTATGATAATAATAGAGATATATTGATTTCAAAAAATTGACACATTTTACTTTATTCAAAATATCTAGTTACCCTTGACTTTATCAAATATTTTGAAAGTGTCATTTTATTCGTCCTATAAAACTACACTTCTTTCCCCATTTAACCGTTTTTCTATCTCTTATAGTTTCCGAGATCCCCATAGAGAACATCGAAAAAAACTCACCCTGTATATGAGGACCCTAGAAGCCAAAGGATACAAGTGGACACTTTTTCTTTGAAAAAAAATTAAAAGTCGAGAAAAGAGAGTAAACTAAGGAAAATTTCCAGTCAATGTCTTGTATTAAAGTAGAATTGCCTTTTATTTATCAATATCAGTAATATTGTGTTGCCAACAAATGATTGAATGTATCTAACAACCCATCATCACACTTGTAACTCCAATTTTATAAAATTTGCACTTATATCCCTCAACTTATAGGGTCCTCAAATATAATCTCGTGAGAGATTTTTCTTCTGACGTTGAAACATAAAACAAAATTGATTTACTGTTAGTGAAATTACGTTTGCGCAAAATTGATTAGAACTTATACATTTATTAAAAGTTGTGTACGTTTTCGTTCCGCATTTGAAACAAAAAACAATAAAAATAAATTTGAAAAGCTCTTTTCGTAACCTGCGGGGTTCTTCAAGGTACCCATATCGGCCCAATATTATTTATACTTTTATGAATGAAACTCGAACGAGTGTTTCCAATCCCAGACTAAGCATGAAGTAAAATTTCGAGTTTAGAAAAGCCTGAAAATTTGGTTTGGTCGCTCCGCGAAGCGGAGCGGCCAAACCAAATTTTCAGGCTTTTCTAAACTCGAAATTTTACTTCATGCGCCACGGGTGTAAAACACTGATTTAAAGTAAAGTTCAAAATATACATACATACAATATTTATACAGGACTTGTGTTGAAAACTATTGGACAATTTAGTTTATTTAAAGATTAAAATAGACATTTTCCATGTAAGCGGCGTAAAGTCAATTCCGTTAATTATTTTTTTTTAGACATACGAATTCAAGTTTGTTTTGATAGATATAAAGAAAATTAATGTTATTATTACAAATAGAAAATAGAATTCGTTTTATAATAATAATAATCGTACTAAATAAAAAAAAAACTTTAAAAAGCTTTAATTTCCCATAGAAATCAGTCTTTTATACGCGTGGCGCATGAAGTAAAATTTCGAGTTTAGAAAAGCCCCGTGAAAATTTGTCTCGGGTCGCTGCGCGACCCTCGACAAATTTTCTACGCGGGGCTTTTCTAAACTCGAAATTTTACTTCATGCTTAGTCTGGGAGTGGAAGACACTCGTTAGTTTAAAATATGTCACAACTAACAAAATGTGTGTCGCAGTGTCATAAAGAAAACAATAACATGACCATCTAAAGTCAATTCCGTCAATTGTATTTTTTAGACATACGAATTCAAGTTTGTTTTGATAGATATAAAGAAAATTAATATTATTATTACAAATAGAAAATAAAAAAATCATTTATTCGTTTTATAATAATAACAATCGTAGTAAATATAGAATAAAAAAAAACTTTAAAAAGCTTTAATTTCCCATAGAAATCAGTGTTTTATACGCGTGGCGCATGAAGTAAAATTTCGAGTTTAGAATAGCCCCCTGAAAATTTGTCTCGGATCGACAAATTTTCTACGCGGGGCTTTTCTAAATAGAAAATAAAAAATCATTTATTCGTTTTATAATAATAACAATCGTAGTAAATATAGAATAAAAAAAACTTTAAAAAGCTTTAATTTCCCATAGAAATCAGTCTTTTATACGCGTGGCGCATGAAGTAAAATTTCGAGTTTAGAAAAGCCCCGTGAAAATTGGTCTCGGGTCGCTGCGCGACCCTCGACAAATTTTCTACGCGGGGCTTTTCTAAACTCGAAATTTTACTTCATGCTTAGTCTGGGAGTGGAAGACACTCGTTAGTTTAAAATATGTCATAACTAACAAAATGTGTGTCGCAGTGTCATAAAGAAAACAATAACATGACCATCTAAAGTCAATTCCGTCAATTGTTTTTTTTTTAGACATACGAATTCAAGTTTGTTTTTATAGATATAAAGAAAATTAATATTATTATTACAAATAGAAAATAAAAAATCATTTATTCGTTTTATAATAATAACAATCGTACTAAATATGGAATAAAAAAAACTTTAAAAAGCTTTAATTGCCCATAGAAATCAGTGTTTTATACGCGTGTCGCATGAAGTAAAATTTCGAGTTTAGAAAAGCCCCGTGAAAATTTGTCTCGGGTCGCTGCGCGACCCTCGACAAATTTTCTACGCGGGGCTTTTCTAAACTCGAAATTTTACTTCATGCTTAGTCTGGGAGTGGAAGACACTCGTTAGTTTAAAATATGTCACAACTAATAAAATGTGTGTCGCAGTGTTATAAAGAAAAATAATAACATGACCATCTAATAATATATTTCAAATAATAGTTGGCTCAAGTTGACAACAGTCCCAATGTTGGCTGACGCCGATTTGTGTCAAGTTTGATACATTGCACTAAATTTCATTTCAAGTTGACAGGATAGACTAATGTCGGCTGAAGGCGACTCTTGTCAAGTTGACACTATGGACTACCATCGTGTTAAGTCAAGTTGACAAGATAAACTAATATCAGTCAATATAGTGACTTACAGTCATAAAGTCACAATAATGAAAATTCAGTCGATATAGCAATTTAATGACAAAATCATATCTTAATCAGAAGACAGTAAACCAAGTGACTTACAGTCATAATATTGAAATAGTAAAAATACAGTGAAACAATGACTAAATCTAAATAATTAGAAATACAATTAATCTAGTGACTTACAGTCATAATATCACAATAGTCGAAATACAGTTGATAGAGACATAAAATGAAAAATCCTAGCATAGCCAAAGGACAGTCAACCAAGCGAATTACAGTTATAATGTACTACTGTGACAAAATACCGCATTTTATGATAAAATCCAACAGCCAACCAAGTGACTTACGGTTATAATGTCACATTAGAAAAAAAAATAGTCAATAAAAAGATTTAATGATAAAATCCAATCATAGTTAAAAGACAGCCAATCAAGTGACTTACAGTCATAATGTCAAAATACAGTCGATATAGATATAATATGACAAAATCCTATGATATCCTAAAGTCGGCCAACCTATTGACTCACAATAAAAATCTAAATAATTAGAAACACAATTAATATAGTGACTTACAGTCATAATATCACAATAGTCGAAATACAGTTGATAGAGACATAAAATGACAAAATCCTAGCATAGTCAAAGGACAGTCAACCAAGCGAATTGCAGTTATAATATACTACTGTGACAAAATACCGCATTTTATGATAAAATCCAACAGCCAACCAAGTGACTTACGGTTATAATGTCACAATAGAAAAAAAAATAGTCAATAGAAAGATTTAATGATAAAATCCAATCATAGTTAAAAGACAGTCAATCAAGTGACTTACAGTCATAATGTCAAAATACAGTCGATATAGATATAATATGACAAAATCCTATGATATCCTAAAGTCGGCCAACCTATTGACTCACAATAAAAATGTCACAAATGCAATATACAGTCAACAGAGCGATTTTATGACGAAAATATACTCAGAGACATATAGTCAATATTGCAACTGTCAATATACAGTTGAAATAGTCAATATACAGAAATGTATTTACTAAATAGTACGTTCAATAAAAAAAAACCCTCTGGAGTGCCTTGATTTAATCCTTTTGTTAATTTAAGGTGGGTGTAATTAATTTATTATATAAAATGAGAGTTGCCAACCTACAATATATATAGCACTCTAGAACATACGATACTTCATAGTAAAAAAAAACAATCAACACCGTGACTTATAATCATAACACAATTAATCGACAGCCGACCGTGCAATTTTAAGTTAAAATTTTATAGCGGCAGACAAACTAACGACCTGTGATTATACGACTATAAATGTCGTTATAGTCAAATAATTAAGCGTCATTTAATTTTATAGACAACATGTTGATTATATTGACAGTCTACTATATTGATTGCTATTTGACGATAACATTTTTTTTTATGTTGTATTTGGCTTTTGCCTGGCCTTGGGAACTTGCCCATTAGCCAACATCATTTATTTATTTATATATATTTTGTATTAATTGTTTAACATTACAATTTGTAGTATGCTATTATTTCATACGGATCAACACTCACATTCATACCACACCCAGGGTCACGACGAGAAATTATTTTTAAATAAAGTCTCCCCGTGCAAGGGAAGACGATAACATTTAAAATCATCAACTATTAATCCATTAGGTTGACTACATACTGATTATTGACTACTATTCATATGCTATTTACTGACTGTCATTTGACAATATTGACTATTAATCGATTATGTTGACCACATGATTCATGCTAATTGTTGACTACTATTTAATATTAATTTTCATTTGACAAAATTAATTATTAATCGATTATGTTGACTTCATGCATGCTACCATTCGTGGACTGTCATTGGAAAACATTGATTGTATCAATTAAATTGACAATTATCTGCGTTTAACGTCAATATTTATGTTTATCTGACTTTGCCGAAATCGACATTTAGCGTCAAAATCGCTATGTTTACGCCAGAATAGACACCCTGGGTCAAGTTTTTGGAGTATAATGCCTTTTATTATACTCGAAAAACTTGACAATGGGTGTTGTGTGAATGTGTTGTGACGTCCAAATATGCATGTACATATAACGAAACAAGTTATTAATATTAATACAAATTTTAAAATTGATGTTGGCTGATAGTCTAGATCAGTGGTCTCCAAACTACGGCCCGCGGGACAAATCCGGCCCGCGACTTGCATGAATCCGGCCCGCGATTGTTTGTATTTTTTTTTGTAAATGTCATATTTTGAAATATTGTAACAATTGTTCCTTAAATTTTTCATAATTTTATAAAATTAATCGGATCTTGGCCGACTTTATTATGTAGAATTGTATTTGTGGCCCGCGAAGAAGATAGTTTGGAGACCCAGGGTCTAGATACTGAAGCCCGGCAAAAGCCAAAACAAACAAACAATACTCGAAAAACTGAAATCCACGAAAAGACCCCATTTTGCTGATCTAAGAAAAAATCGATTTTTTTTTCTTCAACGATTTTCAACAAAACAGTTGCTATTTTTGAAAATCCAGTGGAAATATTTAAACTGCGATTACAACCAGTCAACGTTTATTAATTTATTTTCAGCAAGTTTATTCTTTGATGTTGACTATTTTCGTCAGATTTAGTTAATTCTGTAATTTTTATTCTCAATAAAAAAAACCGAGGTGGAACGAAAATTCAATTTTTTTCAAAGCCGAAAGAAACGAGAAAACGAGAAAAACAAGAAAAAAAAATCTTATCTTAATCGAGTGAGGGGACCTCGAAACGAATATTTTCGCAAACAGTTTTGATTGAAAAATTGCAAAAAGTAGAAACTGTTGTAGAATTAAACAAGTGTTCACGCGCGTGTTTGAACCGAAATAAACCGATATTTTTTTCGGTTCAGTTTCGGTTTTACTTCCGACAAAAATAATGGTTTTTTCAGATTTTCGGTTTACAGTTTAGTTATGATTCGAAGCCCTGTTTTTAACATTAATAAGAAACTTTGTGATCATGGTAACCCTAGAACCAGTGAAACAAGATACCTTCTAATGACATAAGGTAATAACTATATAAACACCAATCAAATCAAATAAACCCCAACGAAAACCGATCACCTTTCCGTTCATTCGAGTAAAATTGTGCGGTGTAAACAACGAAAAAACTTTGTAACTACAACGAATTTATAGCCATTACAACTCGGAGAGTTAGCGTCTCGAAAATAAAGAATAAATTTTACCTGTACAACCGTCACTCCTCGCTCCGCACACGCGAGCGCGCGAGAAAGAGACGGTGTCCCTCGCCGCGATTGGCCTCCACGAACGGGGCGTCCACGCCCACCGAGACGGCGCGAGAGTGGGGCGTTCGGGGTGTTCCCTCCTGCTCGCGCCTCACCTGGTCACACCGTCAGAGTGTGGGCCAGGCGCGATCCATCACGACCTCACCATCAGATAAACCACAATACCAACAGCGACAAACACAAACATCCCCCACTCGCTCACAAAAATAAGAAGAAGATATCATCATCAGAGTGTCTGGATGACCGCAGTAGCTAATAGTCAGACCGCGAGGATGCTGGTACCGCCGGATATGCTAACAGCGCAATCTAAGATGGTCTACCAGCTGAATAAGTACTATACCGAGAAGGTGCAGGCGAGGAAGTTGCAGATCAGCAAGACTATACAGGAGGTGTGCAGAGTGGTGCAGGATGTTTTAAAAGAGGTTGAAGTGCAAGAACCTAGGTTTATCTCGTCTTTGAGTGATTACAACGGGCGGTACGATGGGCTCGAGGTGATCTCCCCGACGGAATTCGAAGTCGTTATTTATTTAAACCAAATGGGCGTACTTAATTTCGTGGACGATGGGACTTTACCGGGTTGCGCGGTTTTAAAACTAAGCGACGGCAGGAAGCGCTCCATGTCGCTGTGGGTCGAGTTTATAACCGCTTCAGGATATCTCTCAGCGAGGAAAATGCGGTCGAGGTTTCAAACTCTAGTGGCGCAAGCTTGTGACAAGTGTTCCTACCGTGATTCAGTGAAAATGATCGCGGATACCACGGAAGTAAAATTGAGGATACGCGAGAGGTACATAGTGCAAATCACGCCGGCTTTCAAGTGCGCGGGATTGTGGCCCCGTTCAGCTGCACACTGGCCTCTACCGCAAATCCCCTGGCCTCATCCTAATCTAGTAGTCGAGGTGAAAACAGAAGGCTTCGACTTACTCTCCAAAGAATGCATCGCGCTGCAAGGAAAACAATCCGCGATGGAAGGCGACGCCTGGGCCCTATCCTTCCTGGAAGCTGAAAACCGCCTGCTCCAAGGCGGCTGTCGGCGAAGATGCCTGAGCATACTCAAAACCCTCCGCGATAGACACCTAGACCTCCCCGGCAACCCAGTCACCAGCTACCACATGAAAATGCTCCTCTTGTACGAATGCGAAAAACACCCGCGCGAAACCGAATGGGACGAATCCTGCATCGCCGATCGCATCAACGGAATCTTCCTCCAGCTAATCTCCTGCCTGCAATGCAGACGCTGCCCGCACTACTTCCTTCCCAACCTCGACCTCTTCAAAGGCAAATCACCCAGTGCTTTAGAAAACGCCGCGAAACAAGTCTGGAGACTCACGCGGGAAATGCTCACGAATTCCAGGTGCTTCGAAAAATTATAGTACTAGCCAAACCTCAGCAGCTATCAATTACGAAAAGAGTACAAAAGTTATCAAGGTAAAGACTTAAATAAATAAAAATAAAAAAACTCGAGACTGTGATGTTATTCTGTAATTATTATTTTGTTTAGTTAGTAAGTAGGTTATGAAAGAGAGACTGTACTGTTTTTTTTTTAAATTAAGTGTGTTTTCGGTTTTTGTAAATTGATTTTAATAAAGGTAATTTATATGAAATTTTTTTATTAATTGTGGATTTATTTTATGACCAATATTAATTTGTTTTCTAACTAATTGGGAACGAGCAAGTTTTTGTATGACGTAAATCATTTGTGAATACTAAGTGGATTGATTAAATAAAATATATAGTCTATTAATTTTATATGGACACATACATTTATTTTAATTTTCAAACAGATCATTAGAGACTTTGAAAATTTGATTCAAATTTATTATAGTGCATCTTCTCATAATTATCAATTTCATTAGAAAGTGCCTATGAGGCTCTACATATGGTAAAAGTTAGTTTTTCTCGCTGAAATTATTTTGAAGTTACATTATAAAATGCGTATGACGCTCTACATATAGTAATAGTTAGTTTTTTCTTGCTGAAATTATTTTGAAATTAAAAAAGAAGATAAGAAAATACTTATAGTTAACTATCCGACAAGTTGAAGATATTGAAACTAAAGTCACATAAAAAAAGTCTCGATTATACAAACACTGTCAACAGTAATACTTTGTTGTTGAAGTTAAAGAGAAGATAAATAATACTTATAGTTTGATTATGAAACAAGTTGAAGTCCTTACAACTATAGTCACATAATAAAGCCTCAGTTATACAAACAATGTCAACAGTAATATTTTGTTGTTGAAGTTTATTGAAGTTAATGAATAAGATAAAAAAAATGCTTATAGTATATTTTGATAATCAAAAGTCGTTAGAACTATAGTCACATAATAAAGTTATGCACACAATGTGAAAAGTAATTCCTTTGTGTGAATTAGACTGAACTTTTTGTATGATACAATTTATTTCGGTTTCAAGCAATACGTTATGTAAAATTAGTCAATTGTCGATGTTCTTTTCAGAGTGGCGACCAGCCGGGAATACCGGGAAATTGAGGGGATTTTATTCATTAGAAAGTGCCTATGACGCTCTACATACAGAGAGTTTTAAGTAACACAGAACATTTTCATAACGAGAATTTTTCTTTGAAGTGTACATAAGCATACGTTGTACAATTGCCGACGCGCGGTTTATTACAAGAATTTAATTTGAAGCTTTAAACGAGTGTTTTCCACTCCCAGGATAAGCATGAAGTAAAATTTCGAGTTTAGAAAAGCCTGAAAATTTGGTTTGGTCGCGTAGCGCGAAGCGCGGAGCGGCCAAACCAAATTTTCAGGCTTTTCTAAACTCGAAATTTTACTTCATGCTTCGCGCTACGCGACCAAACCAAATTTTCAGGCTTTTCTAAACTCGAAATTTTACTTCATGCTTAGTCTGGGAGTGGAACACACTCATTTCAAGTTTCAAATTGAAAAAAAAAACAATGAGTATCTAAAGATTTACGGCATATACGCTGTAATTGAGACATACTTCAAAGAAAAATTCTCTGTATATACAAGTTAGGGCATTAATTGCAATTGATTGACAACAATTTTTAATGGTCATATAGGCTTTCCAGTTTACACATAACCTAAAAATTAAAGTTGTCAAATTGTATTGATGAAAATGTTCGGTGTTATATAAAACTTTCTGTGTAGTAAAAGTTAATTCTTCTCGCTGAAATTATTTTAAAGTTGAAAAAGAAGATAAAAAAATACTTAAAGTTTAATTATCTGACAAGTTGAAGACGGTGGAGCTAAAGTAACATTAAAAAATCCTCAATTATACAAACACTGTCAACAGTAATATTTTGTTGTTGAAGTTAAAGAGAAGATAAAAAATACTTATAGTTTGATTATCAAATAAGTTGAAGTCCTTAGAACTATAGTCACATAATAAAGCCCCAGTTATACAAACAATGCCAACAGTAATGTTTTGTTGTTAAGGTTTTGGAGTTAAAGAATAAGATGAAAAATACTTATAGTACACTATTAATAGGTTCAATAGCTAACGCTATCTATTGCTCCATACTGGCATCGTCAATGACACTGGGTCGGGACCACACTGACGAGGACCTTGAAGTCCGAAACGCGTCTGTGGGTATCTGGTGCCGGTCAAAAAATAAAGCCTTAGTTATGCAAACAATGTGAAACGTGATTTATTTGTGTGAATTATACTAAACTTTTTGTATGATACAATTTATTTGGGTTTCAAGCAATACGTTTTGTAGAATTACTCAATTGTCGATGTTCTTTTCAAAGCGGCGACCAACCGGGAAACCGGGAAAGTCAGGAGATTTTAATCATAATGATGGTTGCAACCGTAACTACGTGGTAATTCATGATCACTGAATCAAACACTTACTATGTTTTTACCACAAAATATTTATTGTATGTATATATATTATATTACACAAATATACACATAAATTCACGACTTAAGTTTCGACGTTTGACGGTCATTATCAAGTGATAACTTGATAATGACCGTCAAACGTCGAAACTTAAGTCGTGAATTTATGTGTATATTTGTGTAATATAATATATATATACATACAATAAATATTTTGTGGTAAAAACATAGTAAGTGTTTGATTCAGTGATCAGGAGATTTTATTCACCGGGTAAAGTCAGGGAAATTGGGCCTTTTTTAGCGGAGTCGGGGAATTTTTAAATAAATAATAATAATAAGTATGCTAATAATATGATTAAGGAACTGACAAATTCGGAGAACAAATTTAACACATTAATAAATATTAAACAAAATTTAAAAAAATGAAGTGTCCACTTTCCCCGTAATTTGTACAATTGATAAGTGACATACTAAATTTATTTCTCTATAACCGATTGGTTAAAGATTTCACTTAGAGTTAGTGATTTATACGCGTGGCGCATGAAGTAAAATTTCGAGTTTAGAAAAGCCTGAAAATTTGGATTAGCTGGGGCGCGACTCGCTTCGCTCGCGCGCCCCAGCAAATCCAAATTTTCAGGCTTTTCTAAACTCGAAATTTTACTTCATGCTTAATCTGGGAGTGCAAACCCTCGTTAGACGATCAATCAGAAACTTATTTTGCAGTTTCCTTTATTGTCAAATTTATGACATAAAAAAAATAGAGTTCATTGTATTTTTTAGTTTAAATTTAGAACAAAAACAAATTCGTGTGCATTATTAGTTATTTTTAAAGGTCAGAAAACCGAGAAAGTCAGAGGATTTTATTCATCGGGAAACGTCTTGGAAAAGTCAGGGAAATTGGGCCGTTTTTAGTAAAGTCAGGGAATTTTTAAAAAAATAATAATAATAAGTATGCAAATAGTACGATTAAAAAACTGATAAATTGTCAGTTCTGTTCGGAGCACAAATTTAACACATTGAATAATATTAAACAAAATACAAAAATTTTGAAGTGTCCATCATAGCACTTTTCTCGTAATTTGAACAATTGATAATAAGCATACTAAATTTATTTCTCTATAACCGATTGGTTGAAGATTTCACTTAGAGTTAGTGATTTATACGCGTGGCGCATAAAGTAAAATTTCGAGTTTAGAATTTGTATTTGTTCTAAACTCGAAATTTTACTTCATGCTTAATCTGGGAGTGGAAACCCTCGTTAGACGATCAATCAGAAACTTATTTTGCAGTTTCCTTTATTGTCGAATTTATGACATAAAATAAATAGAGTTGATTGTATTTTTTAGTTCAAATTTAGAACAAAAACAAATTCGTGTGCATTATTAGTTATTTTTAGAGATCAGAAAACCGAGAAAGTCAAAGGATTTTATTCATCGGGAAACGTCTTGGAAAAGTCAGGGAAATTGGGCCTTTTTTAGTAAAGTCAGGGAATTTTTAAACAAATAATAATAATAAGTATGCAAATAGTACGATTAAAAAAGTGATAAATTGTCAGTTCTGTTCGGAGCACTAATTTGACACATTGAATAATATTAAACAAAATACAAACATTTTGAAGTGTCCATCATAGCACTTTTCTCGTAATTTGAACAATTGATAATAAGCATACTAAATTTATTTCTCTATAACCGATTGGTTGAAGATTTCACTTAGAGTTAGTGATTTATACGCGTGGCGCATGAAGTAAAATTTCGAGTTTAGAAAAGCCTGAAAATTTGGATTTGCTGGGGCGCGACTCGCTTCGCTCGCGCGCCCCAGCAAATCCAAATTTTCAGGCTTTTCTAAACTCGAAATTTTACTTCATGCTTAATCTGGGAGTGGAAACCCTCGTTAGACGATCAATCAGAAACTCATTTTGCAGTTTTCTTTTTTGTTAAATTTTTGGACATAAAATAAATAGAGCTGATGTTATTTTTTAGTTCATATTTAGAAGAATAACAAATTCGTGTGCAATATTTGTTATTTTTAGAGGTTAGAAAACCGGCAAAGTCAGGGGATTTTGTTCATCGGGAAATTGGGCCTTTATAGTGAAGTGAGGGAATTTTTAAATAAATAATAATAATAAGAATGCAAATAGTACGATTATAAAACTGATAAATTGTCAGTTCTGTTCGGAGCACGAATTTGACACATTAAATTTGGATTGGATGAAATATTAAACAAAATAAAAAAAATGAAGTGTCTTTCCTCGTAATTTGAACAATTGATAATAGACATACTAAATGTATTTCTCTATAACCGATTGGTTGAAGATTTCATTTGAAGTTAGTGATTTATACGCGTGGTGCATGAAGTAAAATTTCGAGTTTATAAAAGCCTGAAAATTTGGATTTGCTGGGGAGCGACTCGCTTCGCTCGCGCGCCCCAGCAAATCCAAATTTTCAGGCTTTTCTAAACTCGAAATTTTACTTCATGCTTAATCTGGGAGTGGAAACTCTCGTTAGACGAACAACCAGAAACTTATTTTGCAGTCAAATTTTTGGACATGAAATAGAGTTGATGTTATTTTTTAGTTCCAATTTAGAACAAAAACAAATTCGTGTGCATTATTTGTTATTTTTAGAGGTTATAAAATCGGGAAAGTAAGGGGATTTTATTCATCGGGAAAAGTCTTAGGAAAATCAGGGAAATTGGGCCTTTTTAGCAAAGTCAGAGAATTTCTAAATAAATAATAATAATAATAACCAATTCCACCCTAGTTTTTTTTACTTTTTCGAATAGAGAAAATATTAGAATCACAAACAAAAATCGACCTCGAGATTTTAATAAATGTTGATGGACCTCCCCGAAAAAACCTAAACACGCATTTTTTTAATTATATTTGAGTGCCTGTCCAGTGTTGCCCAGTGTAATTTTAAAATGTCTCCATAACTTTCATAAAAATTACTCTCAGCTTTAGTTTTTTTTTGTATATTCTGCTTTTATTATAAATATTTTAAAATTGTTTGAAAAAAAGTTGCAGATAATAAATATAGTATATTTCATTAAGAGTCCAGAAACAGGATTTTTTTCGTGTGCGCGTGACATTTCCCGTGCGTTGTAGTGAAATAGTAGATTGTTTGACAAGTTTTTAAGGCTTCGTATTGCATGCGAATACCAAATTGCATTTACGAGCCCACAGGGCGAGTAAATGCAAGGTATGAGCATACAATGCAGCTTTTAAAACGTGTTTAACACTCGACTTTTCCTACGACGAAACAGCGGCGGCGTTATTGTTCTTCGTCACTACTAATTTCATTTTAATAATTTTGACACTGACGTTTGAGGACTTTACTTTCAAAACTAGTTTTGAAAATTCAATTTTCAAGCGTGACATTATTTGTCAAAATAAAAATATACAATTGACACCTTTCAATGCAATAGCGGTGAAATGTCTGTTTTCTCAGTGGTCGTAGGAAAAAGTCGCAGCCCTTTTGTTTACGGAGTTATCCCTAAAAATATGTTTATTTCCGCCATAGGTATGGCGGTTGTAAATATTGAAAAGAATACACAACTTACATATAAACACTTTTTACTGTAGCTCTTTTTTGAACAAGTTTCTCATCTTTCACGTGGTTAAATATATTCAACTATGTATTAAAAAGCAAAACACTTGGTTAAATTTCACTAATATAAGTGAAATTTAACCAAGTGTTTTCTTTTTTAAATCACTGTAGCTCTTTTGTTTTTTTATCAGTATACAAGAAACTTTTGAGAAGTGAACTCTCCCGATTTTTATTTATAAAATTCACACAGATTGTTGAGTGATAAATAAACTTTCCTTATAATTGATAAAAAAACTAAATTTATCGGTTTAAAACGAAACTTCAAGTTGAAATTAACCATAAGAAAAATCTGCTCTGTCTTCTAACCTACAATTTACATTTTCTAAATATCTATTCCATCAAAGACATTCTTCTTGGAGTTACCTGAAGTACATTAAAAGTGCGATTCTTTTCGCAATCTACAACAAGTTAGTCTTACAAAGACTATATCAAACACTCATTGAAACAACTACTTCCCGGGCTAATACCCCGACGGACATTGAATTATACAACAAGTAGTTGTTTCAATGAGTGTTTGATATAGTCTTTGTAAGACTAACTTGTTGTAGATTGCGAAAAGAATCGCACTTTTAATGTTTGAAGTATTCTGCAACCAAGAATTGGCAATTTCATTTATACTAATGTTACCTGAAGTGTTAGTTATAGATATGTAAGTAGTTAAATCCCTTTATATTCACTGTATTATTTTAAGTCTAGATTCACGATGTGCCCTTTTACAAAAGTTTAACGTATTTACAAAAATACAAATACGTTAAACTTTTGAAAAAAGAGCACATCTTTCCTGAAATGTACATCTACAATTAAAATAAAACAGTGAAGAAAAAGGAATTTAACTACTTACATATCTATATCTATTCCATGTTTGATTATCTCATATTAAAATTAAACGTCACATTAATTCAGAACAATAATAAATTTCAATTTATTAAAAAATCATAAATATCATTCCTATGTATTTATATAGTAATTAATAATTGCTACGAAGACAGCCAGCCCAACCCACCAATAAATCCAGGTGCATATTACATGGATGTGTTGAATTTAATTAAATAAAAGTCAAAAGACAAAATATTGTATCCAGGGAGGGGCAAGAGTCAAAATATATGCCGAAATTAGTTAAAAACTTATGATATGTCAATTATTTTCACGTGAAACGTCAAAAATATATAAATAATTTCTTGGTGTCTAGGGGGAAGCAAGTGTGAAAGTAAAATTTAAACATTTTTTAATATAAAATAGTTAACTTTCAATTCCATTTTCCCTATATGCTTTAGATTTTATTTTTCTTTTTTTAAATTTAAAAGAATCCGTTTAGATTTGAATTATTAACGATTTTCTTATCAAATCCATAGATTGATAAGAAAATCGTTAATAATTCAAATCTAAAAGGATTCTTTTAAATTTAAGAAAAGGAAAAATAAAATCTAAAGCATATAGGGAAAATGGAATTGAAAGTTAACTATTTTATATTAAAAAATGTTTAAATTTTACTTTCACACTTGCTTCCCCCTAGACACCAAGAAATTATTTAAAAGCATATAGGGAAAATGGAATTCAAAGTTAACCATTTTATATTAAAACATAACAATATTTTAAGATATTTTTATGAAATTTTATGTGAAGCGCAGTAATAAAATTATAAATCCAAAAATTAACCAATTAATTAACCATTAATTAGCCAATGTAAAAAAACTCGAGATCCGTTATTGTGAATCGAGTTAACCAGTTCCTATTTGAAACACAAACTTCGGAATTTCATTAAGTTGTAGCACATCTCGTCGATTATTTTCAGAATTTTATTAATCCTAGAGGACTCGCATCTAGAATCTTCGCACGAGAATTCGCGCGTGAGTATTTGTCTAATCCTACATTATTTAAGGTTTTACGCTTAGCAAATAAATAAAAAAATGTTTTAAATGAAACAAATAGTATATTAACGTACCTTATTACAAAAATAATACGAATTCCAATAAAAAACGTAATCTAATAAAAAAACAAAGGTATTCTAGTCGTTTAGGCAAAGCGGCATGTACCTTGTGCCGCACCTAGAAATAATTTTTAAAGCATCGTGCTGCCCGTGCCGCGGAACAAGTATAACTATACAGACATATAAACTAGGTGGCCTGAACGTTTAAAAACGTGTGTGTCCCTTCAAACGCTTTCTGTATGATTCTGTATAATTGGAACAAAAAGTTAAGCAGCGGGCTGTTAGAAAGGTGGCGATCAACGTGTTAATCATATTTCAAAATGTTTATATCCATCGCATTTTATCTAATTTGAGTTAAATACAGGGTTACCACAAATGAAATAGACTTTCAGACCTTTTGCTATTGTATAAAATAAAAGTTATTTGTGATATCATATCGACATACATTTTGCGCTGTTAAGTTAAAAAACTGATGAAGTTTTGATAGTACAGTTGGTAGTACTGCGCAAGCAAGATGGCTGCAAACTGTACGGAGAAATCATATCGCTCTTGATATTAAAACTAAATGTTAAATTTATCGTATATGTAATTCTAGCATCACATTCTAAGTATACATAACAAATACAAAATTCACTTAGAAATTGAAGCTAAAAGCTTTAAATGAGTGTTTTCCACTCCCAGATTAAGTATGAAGTAAAATTTCGAGTTAGAAAAGCTTGAAAATTTGGTTTGGTAGAGTAGCGCGTAGCGCTACGAGACCAAACCAAATGTTCAGGCTTTTCTAACTCGAAATTTTACTTCATGCGCCACGCGTACATAACACTGATTTGATGTGAAGTTCAGAATGTACGCTACACTTTATCGGTATATTTTGAAAGTCGAAATTTACTTAGAAATTGAAGTTAAAAGCTTTAAAAGAGTGTTTTCCACTCCCAGTTTAAGCATGAAGTAAAATTTCGAGTTAGAAAAGCCTGAAAATTTGGTTTGGTCGAGTAGCGCGTAGCGCTACGAGACCAAACCAAATTTTCAGGCTTTTCTAACTCGAAATTTTACTTCATGCGCCACGCGTACAAAACACTGATTTGATGTGAAGTTCAGAATGTACGATAAACTTTATCAGTATATTTCGAACGTAAAAATTCACTTAGAAATTGAAGTTAGAAGCTTTAAACGAGTGTATTTAAACGTTCGAAATATACTGGTAAAGAAGTACGCTAAAGTCGTACATTCTGTACTTTACAACAAATCAGTGTTTTGTGCGCGTGGCGCATGAAGTAAAATTTCGAGATATAAAAGCCTGAAAATTTGGTTTGGTCTCGTAGCGCTACGCGCTACTCGACCAAACCAAATTTTCAGGCTTTTTTAACTCGAAATTTTACTTCATGCTTAATCCGGGAGTGGAAAACACTCATTTAAATAATTAAATTGAATTCATTTAAAAAACATTGAATGTCGAAAAGTTTACAGAATATGCAAATGTATACTTAAAAGAAAAATTCACTGTGTTGAGCACCTGTGAGTTCCCAAAGTAAACTCTAAGAATCACTGTTTTGTAGTAACCCTGTATTTTCTTATTTTGATGCGGTACACTTCAAACTTCGATACAATCTACAAAACACACACTCGCCAACAAACGTAAATCGTTAACGTTCCTCTAATGATACGCCAAACAAATTAACCGTTTTATCTAACAACGTTTCCACTCGGGGCTTCCACTCACTTTACGACTGCCAGCGCGCAGTAAAACCTCTTGGCTTCTTGTTTTTTTTGTTTTCGAACATTTTTCTGCGGCGAGCGCAGTTGCGCCTGGTTAATTTACGGTCTCTCGGCGAGTGAAACTTTGTAGGCCGTTTGACAAATTTACGGCTTCTCTGATGGAAGAGGAGGCCCAAGGGGGGAGGAAGTGTGTGCGAGTGTGTGTGTGTGCGACAAATGAAGCGATGATTGCGGCGCTTAATGAGGCGGTCTTTCTCATCAAATCACGCGGTAATTAAGTAATCCCAAGAGGATCGGGCCCACCGGCGACAACGTCTAGTTTTACACACTTCGTCTAAACATTACAAATAAACATTGTATGTAAGAAAAGGGAAATTAATCGTGGAAAGAAAAGTAGATGCTGTTGAAAGTGAGTTACTATACCGAATTTTATAGAGATTTTTATTCGAAGGACCATCTAAGCGTTTGTTTCAATAAGTATTTCTTATATACGAGGTGTGTAAATTAAGTAATGAGGCTTATTGTAATAACATGATAGGCCACTCAACCAAAAAATGCTGTATTATTTTTCGATTTGATTGTAAATTAAGTAATGAGGCTGATTTTGTTTCTTCTTTTTTTATTTAAAAATAATTACAATTGAAGGGCTTAAGGTAATAACATAATAAGCCACTCAACCAAAAAATGCTGTAATATTTTTCGATTTGGCTAAGCAGTAATATAAAAAGCTACAGTATGCTCATATTCGCATGCAAACCGAAGGTTTTGAAACTTGTCAAACAATCTACTATTAATTCTTAATATCATAGTAATACCAAGGGGAGCCAATACTTATGGGAGAACTGGAAATCGAATAGAAAAGGAGAGACTATGGTCAGGATGTGGGGTACAAGTAAGACAGACCACTATATACACCAATCACCGATCTGGATTCCAAACGCTGTTACCAAATTTTATACAGAGACTGGCTAACTGGATATATAGGGTGTCAATTTGAAAACAACCCAGCCACAATATCTTTGGAACCGTAACAATTAAAGAAAATTTTCCAAAACCATTCCTAGGGTATGGAGGGGGAACTATTTTGATCCATATAACAATCTTCTGCAACCAACCCCTTAGGCTGTAGTCACCATTGCCCATTTTTTTTAAATAGCATGACCCCACTTGTAATACATCATTACAAAGGTCTTTCAAAATGCTAATCAGTGGTACCAACTAACATTTTTATTGTTACATAAAAAATGTAAAAAAAATTAATTATTAAATTATACTATGCTCAAAATATTTTTTTTTATATTACGGACAGGTGCAATTTATTCAGTTAATAAATGTATTCCATTGAACCAAGTCTTGTTATTATTTTAATATTTTTTTCTTAGTGTTGTCCATATTTTAATAAAACAATAGATAACTCTGATAAATATTGGGTATTATTGTGTTTGTCTGTGCTTTTTCATTTGTAATTTGTAAAAATAAATTGTTATAATACCTAATTTGACAACAATTTTAAAATCAAATAAATTGATTTACATTTTTTTCTGCATTTTTTATGTAACAATAAAATTTTAGTTTGTACCACTGATCAGCATTTTGAAAGACCTTTCTAATGATATAACACAAGTAGGGTCGTGCCATTTTTAAAAAAAATGGGCAAGGGTGGCTACAGCCTAAGGGGTTGGTTGCAGAAGATTGTTATGTGGGTCAAAATGGTTCCCCCTCCATATCATAGAAACGGTTTCGAAAACATTTCTCTAACATTTTACATTTTTTTCTAAGTTTTAAAGTCCAATAGTTCTGTTTACTTGTGGGATATCATGTTATTACAATAAGCCCCTCAATTCAATATTGTCTCCGTCAAAATAACTTTCATGGGAAGAAACACAGCGCTGAAGACGCTTTCTTCCAATTCTTGTATATGTGCTGGAACTCGAATACTGGAATAGATTCCAGTTGATCGGTTACAGCCGTTCAAATGTATTGGAGTGTCTGAAATTAGTTTCTTTAGGGTGATGTTTTACAAGGACTCAAATCAAGCGAATAGGGAGGCCAAGGAGCCACAGGAATGTTTTTACTGGCCAAAAACTCGTTTATTGAAATTGCCATTTTTGCGCAGATTTGTCTCATGCCCTAATTCATTGGTAAAAGTCTGATAAACGGTGGTGTGAGCCAAATTAATTTTTTCCCTGATCATTTTATCAATCGACGATCTGAACGCACAAGATGCCGGATTCTGTCGATATGTTCATCAGTTCTTCAAGATCAAGGCCTTCTGAACCACGGTCATCTTTAATCGACTCTCTTCCTACTGAAAGTGTCTTAAACCATCAAAAAACCTGGGCCCTTGGAAAAACACCGTCTCTATGTCTGAGTATCAACCGACGATCTGAACGCATAAGATTCCGGATTTTGTCGACATGTTCATCAGTTCTTGAAGATCAAGGCCTTCTGAAGTACGCAGTCATCTTTAATCGACTCTCTTTCTTCTAAAAGTGTCAAACCATCAGAAAACCTGGGCCCTTAGAAAAACACCGTTTCCGTAGGTCTGCAGAAGTTTTGTAAAAGTTTTGTTGCACTGTGTCTAATTCTGAAGCAAAACCTGATAGCACACTGTTGCTGTAAATTGATGTTACTTATTATTGGAACGCACTAGAAAATTTTGTTTCTCAAAAAAAATCGCCACGGGCAACCAAATAGCTCGTACTGGGGGCGTATCACATGTTAACCTGTCGCTCCTTTAAGTCCCGCGAACCAAGGGTTGCCAAATTCTACGTTGCCAGTCTCATTACTTAATTTACACACATCGTATATTAAGGTTTAGATGGAAGACCAGTTAAGCATTTATTGCTCAAATTTAATCTCGCCTTTGTTTGTAGGGTATTGTGAATAGTTAAATTGTACATCCTGTATTCAATTCTCTTACAAATAAATATTATTATTATTAACTAACCGAGGCGTATTTTCTGTACAAATTAAAAATGTGTTCATTTCTCATTTACGTCAAACGAACCACATTACCGGAAACAGATTCAGTGATTTGCTTTACGGAGCCACTTGACGTTAAGCGGCTCAGCTTAAGTAGCTAATCTTAAGTGGTCCTTCCATGTCGAGTGTCTTTCTTGCCGGATGAGCCCTTTGTGGCTTCACCGGCCGGCTGGGGTTTCCAACGCGACCCTCCGAAAGCCGACGCGTCTGGATTTCAACGCGGCGTCGAAAACGATTAGCCACTTAACAAGATAACATTTACAATCATGGTGAAAACCCACAAATACTCAAATTTAATAACTAAAATGAAACGTAATCACTAAAAAAAAAAACAAAAGTGGTATTTAATAGTAAACGAAATGGGATTTATCAGGAGGGCACATTCTGAATTGTGCTCTTACGATAACATCGTTACAAAAGTTTTGAAAACAATACGCATACGTCTAAATATAGTGTAATTTTTATTATAAAGGTGAACATTTTAAAGAGTCCAATTTGAAGATTAAAACGAGTGTTTTCCACTCCCAGACTAAGCATGAAGTAAAATTTCGAGTTTAGAAAAGCCTGAAAATTTGGTTTGGTCGCGTAGCGCGAAGCGCGGAGCGGCCAAACCAAATTTTCAGGCTTTTCTAAACTCGAAATTTTACTTCATGCGTCACGCGTATTGAACACTGAAAGCACTGAAATATTGTGAAGCAGTAAACTTCGCTTGAAATCAATGTCTTATACGCGTGGCGCATGAAGTAAAATTTCGAGTTTAGAAAAGCCTGAAAATTTGGTTTGGCCGCTCCGCGCTTCGCGCTACGCGTCCAAACCAAATTTTCAGGCTTTTCTAAACTCGAAATTTTACTTCATGCTTAGTCTGGGAGTGGAAAACACTCGTTTAAACTTCAAATTGACCTCTATTAAGGAAACATCAAATATTTAAAAATTGACAACACGTAATTGGGATATGTATATTCAAAAGAAAAAATTCACAAGAAATTATGATTTAAAGCTTTTCTAAAAGAAAGAACACTAATATACTCACGACCTAAACAGTATGACATTGTCAGGTAACGTCAAAATTTGACACAATTAGGAAAAATCGTTGCAGATACAACTGCCGACATACTCTCTAAAAAATTTGAAGCACAAATTCCACATCAATAAGTCATAGGACATCTCTCCCGAATTCTACTATATTTTGTTTCGATCATATACAGGGTGGCTGAAAAGTTCCCACAATTTTCTTTGGATAGTGGTTTGATGATGTTATTGTGATTTTATGTTAATTCTAATGATTTAGTCGAATTTTTGCAGTTTTTGTCTTAACTAGTTTATTTTCATTTGTTTATTGATAATAAATCGAGAAAATGTGCGTATTACTATTGTTGAACTGCACAAGACCGGACTAAAGACGGTCGACATTGTTAGCACAACCGGTTTCAAGAGCAAAACCCTCTATGACGCTATGAACCGCTACAAGGAGGCTTGATGGACTGTGAACCATTCACAGAGTGGTCGTCTAACCACTGCGACTCCAGAGAGCGTCAACATTGAGCGATGCCGAATTCGCAGAAATCCTCAACTCTAATTGAGCAAGATGGCCACGGAGCTCGGAATTAGCACAGAACATATTCGAAACATTATAAAAACTAAGTTGAAACTCTAAAGGTACAAAATCGGGCCAGTATACTTTCTCAAAATGGCAATGAAAATAAGACGGCTGGAGAAATATCAGCGATTGATTCGCCTGGTCGGCACTGTTAGCTTGGATAAAATCCTCTTCACTGATAAGAAGATGTTCACTATTGAGCCGTTCTACAACCGTTATAATTTATGTCAGCTGCTTAAGAAAGGCCAGTAGAAGCCTGTTGCTGCGAAAACCATCGGCAGCATCAGTTTCCATGCTTTAGTAATGGTTTGTGCCGCAATCTGTACCACGGGAATGGGCCGCTGGTCTTAGGGCCAGTTGCAACAAACACGTTGAACTGGTTTATCTTTGAACTTGAGTTCAAAGTGACATTAGAACAATAGAAACTGTCATCTTGAACTCAAGGTTAAAGATAAACCAGTTCAACGTGTTCTGGTGCAACTGAGCCTTAATCGAAAGAAACGTCAACATCATTGCCGCCATCTACAAACAGCAAGGTCGTCGATTTCCACTTCGGCCAAGAGAGATACACTTCGACCAAGAGAAATGATACACTTCGGCCAAGAGGAGTTTGCAAGACTGTGCACCGTCACATTCGGCCAATTCTACAATCGCCGTCTGTGCAGAGATTTTTTCAGGATTCTGAAGCAAAGATGTTTGGCCACCTAAGTTGCAAAACTTGAACCCAGTGAACTTTTCAATTTGGTCAGTCTTGTAAGAAAAGGCCACAGAAAGACAATACGCCACCCTGAAAGCACTATAAAGCTGCTTTCAAGCGTGCCTCGGACCAATTATAATTGAAACATGTACGACCATAGTTGGACATTTTTTAAAACGAATGCGTAAATGTATTGAAGCTTAAGAAGGCAGTTTTGCATACTTAGTGTAATTTTTGTTGCTTAAATTTATTGCTATTGTTCCAATAATGCAGTTTGTTCTTTGAGGGACTTGGTTTATTAAATTACTAGTAGTAGGAGTAGCCTGTCAAAAGATCTAATAAATTATGGGAACTTTTCCCCCACCCTGTATTAAACAATTTTATAAAGAGTTATTTTGTTTGATTATCAAGTACCATACCATTTTTAACAAATAGGAAATCCAATGTAAATTTTAAATGAGCCAATTATTGGCTCCCCAATTAATTTTTGCAGAAACTTGTACGAGGGTTGCCTTTTATATTTTGGGATTAGAGAACACAAATAAATATTAATCATTGAAAATCGCTTTATTGTTTTTCAAAATATTCCCCATTAAGATCTATACACTTTTGCATGCGTTTGGACCAATTATCGAAGCACTTTTGCCACTCTAATTGAGGTATCTCCAAAACATGCATTCTGAACGCATCAACCGCTTCTGCAGGTGTCGAAAAACGTTGACCTCTCATTTTATTTTTTACGGATGGGAATAAAAAGAAGTCATTCGGTGCCAAGTCAGGACTATATGGCGGATGACTCATCAAATCGATGTTTTGCGTGCTCGAAAATGCAGTTGTTTGAGCCGATGTGTGAGAGCTCGCATTGTCGTGGTGAAGAGTGATCCGTTTTCGGCGGTTGGTTTTCCTGATTTCTTGGATGACAACTGGCAAACAAATGGTTGTGTACCACTCAGAATTGACTGTTCTGCGTTGTTCTAGTGGTACGGTTGCGACATGTCCAGTTTTTTCGAAAAAAACAGGCGACCATTTGCTTGGAAGTGCTTCGTGCGCGAACAACTTTTGTTGGATTTGGCTCATCTTGAAACACCCATACGGTCGACTGCTGTTTACTTTCGGGCTCATACGCGTAAATCCATGATTCATCACCTGTCACGATGTCATAGACGTGTTTCGAAGCACCGCAATCGTATTTTTTTAGCGTTTCTTTGCACCAATCGACACGAGCCTTTTTTTGAGCGATTGACAAATTGTGTGGGATCCAACGCGAACAAATTTTTTTGACAGTCAAATGTTCATGCAATATTGAATGTATGCTGGTCCCACTAATGCCTAAGGTTGTCTCAATCTCACGATAGGTTACATGACGATCTTGCAATATTTGTTTGCGCACAGCATCAATGGTTTCCGAAACAATAACTGATTTTGGACGACCTCCACGAAATTCGTCTTGGAGTGAACTACGACCTCGGTTGAATTCACCATACCATCGATAAACACTGGTCCTTGATGGAGCTTCATCGCCAAAAATTGATTTAAGTTCATCCATGCACTGTTGTTGAGTTAATCCACGTCGAAAGTTGTAAAAAATAATCGCACGAAAATGTTCACGATTTAATTCCATTCTTTGGCCGAGATAAGTTAGTGTAAACGACACAAATAACGCTCATATGTCAAAACGTTCTGAGTACGTATAACCTCAAAAATGTCAAACTTTACGATAGAGCTCTTAGTTGCCAGATTGCAACACTAGGGTTGCCCAATCCCGAAATATAAAAGGCAACCCTCGTATTAAAACTTTTTAAAGTACTAGATTAGATAAGAATATCGACCAACCCTAAATACTTTCTACTAAGCTGGTATGAAGTTATTTGCAAAATTATGTCCTACTGGTGACTGCAGTATTAGGACCTTATGCAAATAAAACTTTTTTAGGACATAATTTTGAAAATAGTTTCAAAACGGCTTAGTAGAAAGTATCCAGGGTTGGTAGGTATTCTTATTTAATCTTTAAAAAATTTCAATACCGGATTTTTCAAAAATGTATAGGTGAGACAGAAATTGGGCCCTTTAAAATATATATTGGATTTCCTATATGTCCTAAGTCGATGCATCACCCGGTATATAATATAAAAAAATGTTTATATGAAATGATGTGGGGTATTTATATCACACTACATTTTTAATTTCATAATATTTCAGTGTTTGATGATTTTTAACTTTAGTATAAATCAGTGTTTTATACGCCTCGCGTATAAAGTAAAATTTCAAGCCTAAAACCTAAAAAAAAGCGTCGCGTCCAAATCAAAAAGTTCAGGCTTTTCTAAACTCGAAATGTTACTTCATTCTTAATCAAAAAACCAAAAAACCAAGAATGTTTTTCTATCTTTAAACATGTGGGAGTTTCATTTGATAAAATGGAAATTTCATTTGATACATGGTGAAAATCAAACGAAAAACCCTGTATTTATTTACTTATACAGATTGTGACATAAATTTGTAGAATTATGTTTTGTAAATTTAATAATATCCATATACAGTAGAACCTCGTTATACCGGGATGGCTTTTGGCTATACCTAGCACGATATAAGGAAAACACGGTATATCCGAATATATGTAATTTGTATAATAGTCACATACACACACACGCATATATATATATATATATATATATGTATATATATATACATATATATATATATATATATACATATGTGCAGTAGCCACCTACATAACAAGACATACTATATAATACAATAATGACGCCGGAACGTTTTACCTAATCAGGGCGGTACGCAGTCAATTGTTAAAATTAACATCTTTAAAAAAAAAGAAACCTGAAAAATGACCCCGATATATCCGAATCACGGTATCTCGAGGCCCGGTATAGCGAGGTTCTACTGTATCAATATTTAGAATCGATATATCGTTGCTATCCCTAGATATAACGACAGTAGCAAACAATTGATTTAATGTGAATATCTGATTTTATGTTATTCTAATTGATATAGCCTATTCCATTCAACTGGGCGAGAAATTAGAAAACTTTTGTGCTCATGACACCAAAAGTAATAAGATGTGAATTGTTTGACTTATAAAAAGTGAATTATGATATCAAAATAGCATTATTTTTAGAAATATCACTTAATTAATTGCACAGATAAACTCCTCAAATACAAATATGCTCGAATTTCTTTGAATTTTTCGCCTTGTTAAATGAAATGAACTCTTATAATTATTATTATTATCAAAATCTACTAAATTAATTATCTTCATGTTGTTTCTAAAATAAATTACTGATTTTTCCATGCAAACTAATGGAGTAATCAGGAAATGAAAATCGAAAAGCCCGAAGCCGATAAATATCGACTCACGCACCAGCACGAATTCATTTCGTATCCGTAACGTTGCCATCAATTTGAACCTCCTCCTCCTTCCCCCGGGGGAAATCAGGGAATTGGAAAACAAATGAACGTCGGGGGTCGCGTGTTGACCGAAATTACAACCCTTGACTTCTTAATTTAATCCTCGGTTCGTAAAGGTATAACGAAAGAACGAACAAAACTGAGGTCATGCGATCCGTGCGATCGTTTCGATTAAGGTTCCATTTGTTTCAACCTATATTTTTTTTTTGTTACGTTTGCTTGATGGTAATAAATGCATTTTTGATGGCCGCGAGGGTCGGGAAATTAGTGTGTATAAGTATTAAGGGTTTTTATGATGAAGTGATTAAGGGCCAGTTGCACCAAACACTTTTTTAAGCTTTATAAGTTCTAAGGAAAATTAAAAAAAAAATGTATGGGTTTGTACTAAAAAAGTTTTCGAATACGAGTAACAATTATTTTCTACGAGAAAAAGTAATGGATTTGTAGTTGATTATTCCATACTGTAAAACGTTTAGGGCTAGTTGCACCAAACACATTGGACTGGTTTCAGGTACGATTCACGAGAGGTGTCCCATGGTTTCCTTGATTTGTAGTGCTTTCTGCACCAATACATGTAATACGAAAATAGTTTAATGTTATCAAATTACGTGTGTGAAAAGAGACAGAAAACTTCATAATATGTGTGCTATAGTTTTTAGATGGAACATGCGAAAACGTATGCTCCGGTATGTATGCAGCTTTAAAATATTAAGGTTAAACGTCACATTTTCACAATGTCTTCGTAAAACTAAATCTGGAAAAACCCAGCCATAAATCATTTTTATAATTGTGCATAGTCGTTTTCAATGTGAGTTTAAGTGGTATAATTCCAAAACCCACGTCTACTAAATAGTTCAGGTATTTACAGGAATAAATAATGCATTTATGCTGATTTTGTGCAAGCTTGAAAAAAAAAAATGTTAGTTGAATCGAATGCGCATTCAATAGATTTGGCAAATAGTCATCGGATTAATCTTTCAAATATACATACCAACGAATGTGTGGACAACTTCTTGTCTGTCTTCCTTGTATATTTTGAGTCTTGTTTTCCACTCAAAACAACCAAATCGGACATACAGGAAAATCATATCAGATGGTATAATAATTCTTTAAAAAAAATGAGAGAACACCTACAGCTACTATCCGAAATATACAACACCACGCGTGATCCAGAAGTACGAGTATTAAGGAACAATCATAGGAAATGTTACAGGCGAGCAATTGAATGTAGCAAATTGCAGGCCAATAACTTGTACATTGTAAAGAACAACTTTAAACCAAAAGCCGTGTGGAAAATTATTAATTGCTCAAGACCCTCGAAATCAATTACGCGTCCAACCACTTCTGCAATGACCTTCAATGAACACTTTACTGAAATTGCTGATAATATTATATCATCCTTACCTCATTCAAATACAGACCCAATAACTTTAATGTCTTCAGAATTTAATAGCAGTACTCAGTTTTTCAGTTTCAGTCAAATATCGATGAATATTGTCAGAGATGCAGTAAGTAGATTACGACCCAGTTCAAGCAGGGACATCTACGGATTACGAATTGATGTCATCAAATCCGTATTGAACACTATTTTATCTCCACTCACAAAAATGCTCAATATGTGTATTAGAAATAACACCTTTCCGGATGCTTTTAAGAGAGCCTTGGTCATACCGGTCCTTAAGAAAGGAGATCCAAACGATCCTGACAACTATCGTCCAATTTCTCTGCTGCCCTTGTTTGGCAAAATATTTGAAAAAATCTTGCAAGATCAACTATCTACTTACCTAGAACAATCAAACATATTAAGAAGCGAGCAATATGGTTTTAGGAAAGAACGTTCAACGGGGATCGCTTTATCGAAATTAGTTGAAGAAATTATCAATGTCTTCGAAGATGGATCTATAGCAAGAGCTACATTTCTAGACCTGTCTAAGGCTTTTGACAGCGTATCTCACGACATTTTACTGCGCAAACTTTATTTTTACAATATTCATCCAGACACTTGCAGGATTTTACTCTCATACCTCACTGGAAGGACTCAGAGGGTACTATCAAATGGAATCATGTCTGAGGCCTTGCCCATTAAATACGGTGTACCACAGGGATCTATTCTTGGGCCTCTGTTGTTTCTGATATACATAAATGACTGACCTAATGCGACGCCAAACACCAATACAATATTATATGCAGACGATACCACTGTTATTAACAAATCTAAAGATTACTCTATTGCTAATAATTTGCATGATAAAGCACTCGGGGAGGTATCGGAGTGGTTCATATGTAATCGACTAAAACTGAATATCAATAAATCTGCTTCCCTAACGTTCACATTAAGCAAATATGAATCAACTAAATATGAATCAACTAAATTTCTTGGCTTTCACATTGATTCCTTTCTATCTTGGACTACTCATGGGGATATACTCGCTAGAAAGCTTAGTTCGAGTATATCTCTTATTAGAAACCTGGCACCCATAGTATCAAGGAACGTAGCTTGTACGACATATTTCTCGCTATTCCAGTCCAACATCACATATGGGATACTTACTTGGGGTCATGCCGCTATTCGACACCGAATATTTGGTCTTCAGAGAAAGGTAGTAAGAGTGTTAGCTGGCCTGAACTACTGTGATGACTGCAGACACGCTTTCATTGATTTAAGAATATTAACATTCCCATCACTATTTATTCATGCCTGCTTGTCTCATATTAGACACAATTTGGATAGCTACCAAACTTGTAGCGACATCAATAAGTACCATACCCGCCAAGAATCAAACATATATCTACAAACAACAAGACTCTCGAAAGCGAAGACTGGTACTAGATTCCACGCTGTTAAATTCTTCAACGCACTACCGAAAAACATACAGCAATTGCCTCCCAAGCAATTTGCAAATCGTCTGAAAACGCTACTTGAGGATAAAGGTTTTTACTGCTGGGAAGAATTCCTTAAATTTGATTTTAAAACTCATTTTAAATTGTGAACGTCCGTATGTTACTTCAATATGTTATTTTAATGTGGTATTTTAATATGTTGTTTTAATATGATATTTTAATATGTTATTTTAATATGTTATTTCTTAATAAGTTATTTTAATATGTGACTATAGATCTATTTACTTATTTACTTCGATGTTTCTCACTATACAAACTAGCTTATGAGGTTTTATTATTATTATATTTTTTATTATTATATACTCGTAGGTTAAGGTGACATATGTAAAACATGTACTTTTGTTAATACATCAATAAATATGAATATGAATATAATATGAATATGAATACAGGAAATTTTTTATAAGGTGTATCTATGCATACGCTTTTGTTTAAAGAGTTCACTTTGAAGCTTAAAACGAGTGTTTTCCACTCCCAGACTAAGCATGAAGTAAAATTTCGAGTTTAGAAAAGCCTGAAAATTTGGTTTGGTCGCGTAGCGCGAAGCGCGGAGCGGCCAAACCAAATTTTCAGGCTTTTCTAAACTCGAAATTTTACTTCATGCGCCACGCGTATTAAACACTGAAAGCATTGAAATATTGTAAACGAGTTAACTTCGTTTGAAATCAGTGTCTTAAACGCGTGGCGCATGAAGTAAAATTTCGAGTTTAGAAAAGCCTGAAAATTTGGTTTGGTCGCTCCGCGCTTCGCGCTACGCGACCAAACCAAATTTTCAGGCTTTTCTAAACTTGAAATTTTACTTCATGCTTAACCTGGGAATGGAAAACACTCGTTTAAACTTAAAATTGACCTCTTTTACGAAAACAACGAAAATCTGAAAATTTAGTTTGATCGCGTAGCGCGGAGCGGCCAAACCAAATTTTCAGGCTTTTCAAAACTCGAAATTTTACTTCATGCGCCACGCGTATTAAGCACTGAAAGCACTGAAATATTGTGAACGAGTTAACTTCGTTTGAAATCAGTGTCTTATACGCGTGGTGCATGAAGTAAAATTTCGAGTTTAGAAAAGCCTGAAAATTTGGTTTGGCCGCTCCGCGCTACGCGCTACGCGGCCAAACCAAATTTTCAGGCTTTTCTAAACTCGAAATTTTACTTCATGCTTAACCTGGGAGAGGAAAACACTCGTTTAAACTTCAAATTGACCTCTTTTACGAAAACAACGAAAATCTGAAAATTTGGTTTGATCGCGTAGCGCGAAGCGCGGAGGGGCCAAACCAAATTTTCAGGGTTTTCTAAACTCGAAATTTTACTTCATGCGCCACGCGTATTAAACACTGAAAGCACTGAAATATTGTGAACGAGTTAACTTCGTTTGAAATCAGTGTAAACGCGTGGCGCATGAAGTAAAATTTCGAGTTTAGAAAAGCCTGAAAATTTGGTTTGGCCGCTCCGCGCTTCGCGCTCCGCGACCAAACCAAATTTTCAGGCTTTTCTGAACTCGAAATTTTACTTCATGCTTAACCTGGGAATGGAAAACACTCGTTTAAACTTCAAATTGACCTCTTTTAAGAAAACAACGAATATCTAAAAATCTACAACACGTAATTTTGATATGTATACTTAAAAGAAAAAATTCACAAAAAATTATGATCTAAAGCTTTTCTAAAAGAAAGAACACTAATATACTTGCGGCCTAAACAGTATGGTATTGTCATGTAACGTCAAAATTTGACATAATTAGAAAAAATCGTTGCAGATAGAGATACTCTCTAAAAAATGTTAACCACATCAATGAGTCTCATCTCTCCCAAATTCCACTATAACTTTGAACTCGAGTTTAAAATGTCATTAGAACAATAGGAACTGTCATCTTGAACTTGAGTTCAACTATGCCTTAATCAAAATTGGGATAGGTTTATCTCTAACAACTGTAATCACAAATTTTGAAATAAGGATTTATAACAAATTGAGTCATTTTCACCAAAATGTGAAGCTACTTCTTCAGGTTAGCTTTATTTTCGGAAAATGTGAAATGAAGGGTAAAAACTGGGTTAAGCATTTGAAGCATTTGGATATTTGAAGTGGCTAAATGCTTCAAATGCTTAACCAAGTTTTTACCTTTCATTTCACATTTTCCGAAAATAAAGATAACCCAAAGAAGTAGCTTCACATTTTGGTGAAAATGACTCAATTTGTTATAAATCCTTATTTCAAAATTTGTGATTACAGTTGTTAGAGATAAACCTATCCCAATTGTGAAACCCACACTTACCTCAAATTCACCACATATCTAAAGTTTTACATATTGAAGCTTAAGTTTACCTTCTCTGTCTTTACTCACGCTCATTTCGCACAATTTTAAAAACACTCCGACATCACGTATGGTATTTTCTTTACCATGAATACGTTTTGTTGGTTCTTGACACGTTCGCCGGTTGTCGCTGGCGAGGACAGATGTTCTGCGAGCACGTATCGTGTTCCTTCCATTGATTCCATTTAAAATGGGTGTCGGTGCGTGCGGGGATTATCAAAGTGGGCACTTTGGAAGGTCCCGGATAAGAAGGCACAATGCGGATCCCGTGTCATACAATATTCAAGTATCAATTACCTTAAGAGGTATCCACGGGGATTACCAGAGCGGTGATAACGTAACGAAATGGGCGAGGAAATGACACGCCGAGGAGGATGCCAATAAGCGCCCCTGTAAAAGATGTTATGATAGGGGGGCCAATTTCGGTATCAAGTATACGTAAGAGAGGGTGTCTGTTCTGTATTATTTAATAATCCTCCTTGAATAACGTAATATAGTAGTTAGAAGACAGGCATTTTTATTTTTTTTTAATATGTCTATTAAAGGCGATCTACTCAGTTCGACCGCATCGACAAAGAAGATAACAAAATGTTTAAATTTACTATCGTAGTTTTGTTAATTGGATAAAAAAATATCTTGAGCAAAATATTTTTTATCCAATTAACATAATATAGCACTATATTTTAATAAAGATATTTAAATTAACCCATTAGGCGCCATTGATGCATATACGCAACATTATTAATTTTACGTTAATTAAATTATTAAAGAAGTTAATTTGATATATTATATTATTTGACTTGACTTGAAAATATATAAAGAAAAAAATATCTGGAGCAAAATATTTTTTATCCAATTAACATAATATAGCACTATATTTTAATAAAGATACTTGCATTAACCCATTAGGCGCCATTGATGCATATACGCAACATTATTAATTTTACGTTAATTAAATTACTAAATAAGTTAATTTGATATATTATATTATTTCACTTGACTTGAAAATATATAAAGAAAAACGTAAATATTTTGTTATTTAAATATCTCGATTATTACCCATTAAAAAAAAATGTTTTCAGTGTATTTCTAACTTCACGATATTTCAGTGTTTTATACGCGTGGCGCATGAAGTAAAATTTCGAGTTTAGAAAAGCCCCGTGAAAATTTGTCTCGGGTCGCTGCGCGACCCTCGACAAATTTTCTACGCGGGGCTTTTCTAAACTCGAAATTTTACTTCATGCTTAGTCTGGGAGTGGAAATACTTTTTCTAAACTTCATATTGCACGTTTTTATACAAAATCGACGAAATTGGATGTTACTATAGGGAATCTCGGTTTTTAGAAGAGATAAAAATCGATGGCGCATCCTAAAGCTCTTTTTTCGAGGAAAACTCAATATCGAAAACAGAAATTAGCTATCGTCTTTTGTTTTCAAGTTATAGCCAAAAATTCAATTATTTTCCATATTATTTCCGAGATTCCCTATACTAACACCCAGTTTGGGCCACCCTGTACAGTATTCTTCAAGGCGCTAAAGCCTAAAACAAGTGTATAGTTAGCCAGTGAATGAATGAATACTGAATACAAAATTATATTTTAGATTTTAAATAATTCATTGTATAATTCAATATCGGGCGGTGTATTTGCATTGGATGTAGTTGTTTTAATGGATATTTATTGTCTTAGCAGTCTTGTTCTTAAAGACTTATTGTTTGCAGTTTATACGAACATTATCAGCATTTTATATACAGGGTGATTTATACCAGGAGGCGAAAAATAAATGTTCGTTTACAAAATTGGATTCTAAGCAAACAATATGAAATCACTTTTTTTTCGGCCCGCCTTTGTGTTAGAGATAACGAGGCATGAAGTTTTCGGAACCTAATTAATTTTTGTCCATAAAATAAATAGTAGGTTATTGAAATTGCTTTGAAGCAAAAGACTTATTTACTAGTTGTTGACAGTTGTCACATACTTTGGATATTGCTATTAACCCATTAGGCGCCATTGATGCATATACGCAACATTATTAATTTTATGTTAATCAAATTACTAAATAAGTTAATTTATTATATTATATTATTTGAGTTGACTTGAAAATATATAAAGAAAAACGTAAATATTTTTTTATTTAAATATCTATATTATTATCCATTTAAAAAAAATGTTTTCAGTGTATTTCTAACTTCACGATATTTCATTGTTTTATACGCGTGGCGCATAAAGTAAAATTTCGAGTTTAGAAAAGCCCCGTGAAAATTTGTCTCGGGTCGCTGCGCGACCCTCGACAAATTTTCTACGCGGGGCTTTTCTAAACTCGAAATTTTACTTCATGCTTAGTCTGGGAGTGGAAATACTTTTTCTAAACTTCATATTGCACGTTTTTATATAAAATCGCCGAATGCCTTACATTTACAGCGAATACATTATGTATATTTAAAAAAAAATCACAGTAGGTAAAACAATAAGTCATACCTGAAATCATTAAAAGAAGTGTAGAATTTTACCTAAAATCAACTTTTTGAGTTAACTCGGCCTTTAATGGTTTAAGAACATGGTTATAACACTCTAAATAGTGACCAGTTGTCTTAATAATAAACATTATTTATTATTAATATAACTGTTCACTATTTCCAAAAATTGCATTTTCTTTAAATGCCAAACAGTATGAACAGGATTTTAGAGTTTTAAGGAACTAGTAAGAACATTTCTGAGTCCTTTAAGTTATCTTAACATTCTTAACTAATGTCAATTAATACGATAGTTAAGGATAAATGAATGATAGATGGCCGGAATAATTTAACCCAAATTGCTACATTTGCAGTAGGTTACTGTATGTAACAGCAAACACTTATATAATTCAATGTCCGTCGGGGTATTAGCTCGGAGAGTAGTTGTTTCAATGAGTGTTTGATATAGTCTTTGCAAGACTAACTTGTAGATTGCGAAAAAAATCGCACTTTTAATGTTTTAATGCGAGTTTTTAGTAAGTAATTGGTTCAAATAATTATTGTAGTAATCTCTTTCTTTACTGATTAGTTATATTTACTAAATGTACATTTCGAACACTATATGTTCATTCTCAATAGTAATACAATTGGCAAATATGTTTATTTTATTAATTGACAGTGTCACTCAAACAAAAATTTCAAGAAGGGGAATATACATTTCGAACACTATGTGTTCATTCTTAATAGTAATACAATTGACAAATATGTTAATTTTATCAGTTGACAGTGTCACTCAAACAAAAATTTCAAGGAGGGGATTGTTTAGGGGGCTTAAATCGAAATTTAGTAGCTTATCTTTATTTTTAAACATATAAATTGCTTCTAACATGTCTAGTTTAAACAAATTTGATTCTTTTAACAATTTAACATTATTTATATTAAATTTATGTCCGGTATTTAAGGTTAATTGTTAAAAGAATCAACATTTTATAAACTAGACATATTAGAAGCAATTTATATGTTTAAATGATAAGCTACTAAATTTCGATTTAAGACCCCTAAATAATCCCCTCCTTGAAATATTTGTTTGAGTGACACTGTCAACTAATAAAATAAACATAATTGTCAATTGTATTACTATTGAGAATGAACACATAGTGTTCGAAATGTATATTTAGTAAATAAAACTAATCAGTGAAGAATGAGATTACTACAATAATTATTAGAAAACACTTCACGTAACTAAAAGAAAAATATTAATTGGTTAAAATAAAATTATCTTTATAAAAATATATTAGTTATTGAATTAAAAGAACACGAAGAATAAATTCTAGAACATTTACAAGCAATTATAAATTGTTTTAATTAATTCTAGAATTTCTAGAGTTTAGTGTTAGATTTCATATGTTCGTTCTTTGTCGAGCTTATGCAGATGAAACAAGTAGGTCCTTGTTAAAGTACCTACAAAAATATTACAGTCCACAATTAGTTATTCCGTGCGATTATTTAAATTATCATTTAGAGTAGGCGGCATTTTTTGTGCGATTGCCCAGAATGCAATTGAATAATGGAATAAATTTGAGGTTATTGTAAACTATGTGTTAACAGCCAGTAGTGCCAATCTAATTTAAAACTCAAAGCCTTAGAGTAGGCTTTGAGTTTTAAATTAGATTGGCACTACTGACTGTTAACACATAGTTTACAATAACCTCAAATTTATTCCGTCATTCAATTGGTATTCTGGGCAATCGCACAAAAAAAAATGCCGCCTATTCTAAATGATAATCATGCTTTAAACGATCGCACGGTATACGAGAACTGAGCTTTGACGTCGAGTTCTTCTAATATTATTATTGTTAACTATTGTATTCACTTGAACCATTCTAGCGATGATAATTTCCCAGTTTTATAACATCCTTAATAACCGTTTATATAATTTTATTCGAAACTCTCTATACACAACATTTTCTCATACTCTTGAGAAATCCCCGATGTGATTTTTACGTTTGATGGCAGTTAAAAGGTCAGGAGGATTTTGGGCCCGTTCGGCTTCCGTGCTGGCGCCAGGCCCCCTGCGGGCTCAGACCCGAGGCCCGGGTGCCCCCTTCTGGGCACCCCCACTCACGTAATTGCCGTGTAACGCGATAATTTTTTCTCTCCATTTGTACACACACACACACATGGAAATATAAACAGAGAATAGAAAGAACTTCGATCGTCGATGATTAATTCGGCACATTTGTACAGGCCGTAAATAAATAAATTAATAGATAAATAATATCGTGGGCGCCTTTGAGTTTTGCCGAAGTGCGCTGCGTGAGTTTTGATTTGAATTATTGTGAAATCGAAAGTTTAGTTTTGTACTTGAGTATTGGGTTATCATACAATAATTTCTCTTTATGTTTTTTTATGATAAAAATTGCTTATGTTGGGAAACACAAATTTGTGAAGCATTTTTATTAAGAGCTCTGAGTTAATGACTCGGACTTGATACGAAATTTCCAAATATTTGTAATGAGACCAAGATAAATTGAAGGGGCAAGTGGATGCGGTTTTCATTCAACATTTTCTTGACTTTAAAAAAATTTAAACAAACCACACTAATGAGGACCGAGAAGTTCGAAACGCGTCTGCGACCGCTGGAATACTAGAATCAAATTCAATTTCATCGTATATTATTTTCGTTGGTGCTCGTAGAATCTCCGTTATCTCCGTTTTTCAGGGAGGGGCAAAATGTAATAATAATATTTTTAAAAATGAATAATCAATACACCAATAATGAAAAAGTTGATATGCCGTGCTGTTTCCACAGAGCAAATATTAATAAACGTCAGGCAGCGGTGTTACTATCAAAATGTATACCCCAACAAAATGCAGCCTCACTTAAATACATTTCAATGTTTTACCATATAAAAGCTGCCCCGTAAGATCAAAAACAAAATGTTTAGCATTAACCCCCCCCCCCCGACATTTTTATACCCTCCCGACACTGATTTTTGTTTGGCTACGGCCTTGTCCTGACAATGATGGTGTAAATATTTTAGCATATTTCAGAGCTAATCCTACAATATCGACAAGCAATCAGCTGTAGAATTGAATGTTACGAGGTACAATATACAAAAGATATTAAAGTTACACAATAGAGTAGTTTTGTGAATGGCTGCTTAATGCTGGAAAATAATTTCCTAATCACATAATATGAACAGATGAGTCCAATTTCCATAGAAATGGAATTTTTAATATGCGGAATGCTCATTATTGGAATAAGGAACGTCCTCGAATAATCGTTGAAACCCATGCGCAAGTGCGTTTTTCAGTTAATGTGTGGATTGGGGTAGTTGGAAAAAGACTTTTGGGGCCCCATTTTTATGATGGAACATTGACTCAAAACCGATATTTTCTACTTTTTCAAAACGAATTCCGAGATTACCTAGACAATCTTCTATTAGCGGAAAGACGGGACCTATGGTTCCAACATGATGGTGCACTTCCTCATAATGGTGGTCGAGTAACACATTTTTTAAATAATGAATTTGGTCAAAACTGAATCGGTAACAGAGGACCCGTTTTGTGGCCTGCTAGGTCATCAGATTATCCATGCTAGGTTTCTTTGTCTGGGGTTTCTTTATATAGACATTCGTTGTTTTTGTAAAAGCTTTCGATTTAAAGCGTCTAACGAGTGTTTCCAATCCCAGATTAAGCATGAAGTAAAATTTCGAGTTTAGAAAAGCCTGAAAATTTGGATTGGTCGCGTAGCGAAGCGGAGCGACCAATCCAAATTAGGCTCGAAATTTAACTTCATGCGTCACGCATATAAACATTGAAATATTGTGAAGTTTAAAATATACTACTTAGGCGTGATCTCGTGTTGATTAATTTTGCAAATGTTTATATGGAATATGTAAAAGTATACTCAAATAGTGAAATTTTACTAATTAAAGGGATATTTCTTAAAAGTCGGTTTTTATATTTCATATTTTTTTAGGATATATATTTTAAAATCAATATATGAAAACAGTTGGCTATAATAATATTAAAAATGTATTTTCTTTCCACACCTTTCAGCAATTAAAACCCCATAAATATCATCACCAATCATCACATACACACAGAAAACCCATACAGGAAACCGTAAAATAAAACCCCTAACAACCCACAGATGTTGTTTTTCAAAACCGCATACTCACTCATTCATCCCTTTATATAAGTCCGAAACATCCATCCGATATTATAGATGAGTTCTGCCGCGGCGCGTTTCTTCTTCTACTTCCACAAAACGCTCTTACATAACACGTTTAGGATGCATATATCAAAGTGGCAAGGCACCACTTAGCAGTAATGTAATGTTTTGTCTGGTGGATGGTCCCCGAGGAGCCAGGGGGTGGAATTACGAGGGGGACGCGGTTCCGGTCGGCGCTTCCACTGACAGCCACCATAAATCTCATCCCCCGTTTTCGGACGGGAGAATCGACCCCACTGGAGGTGTAATCAAATTTGGATTAATACGGAACGTCTACCAGTTGAATGTAATGAAAGGGAATTACTAGATTATTTTTGATGAATTAGAGAGAATGGATAGTAAATAACTATAGAACTATGGTATCCTATGTTCAATAAAAAAACATCTCTAGAGTGCCATGGAAAATGTTCTAGGTTGGCAACTCTGAAAATATACATTATAATTATTATGTCTGACCCTTTACATGTCATGTCAAAGTGTGTAACCAACTTAAATTTGAAAAAAGATTAAATCATGGCACTTTAGCGGTTTTGTTTTTATTAAACATATGATACGATTTACGAGAGGTGTCCCACGGTTTCCTTGATTTGTAGTGCTTTCTGCACCAATACATGTAATGCGAAAATAGTTTGATGTCATCAGATTGCGTGTGTGAAAGGAGACAAAAACTTCAAAATACGTCTGCTTTTGTTTCTCTACTACAAGCTTTAGTAAATATCTATTAAATATCAGCAGTATATATTTTTAACTTTACTTTAAATCAGTGGCTTATAAGCGTGGCGCATGAAATAAAATTTCGAGTTTAGAAAAGCCCCGTGAAAATTTGTCTCGGGTCGCTGCGCGACCGTCGACAAATTTTCTACGCGGGGCTTTTCTAAACTCGAAATTTTACTTCATGCTTAGTCTGGGAGTGGACGATACTCGTTTAAAGCTTCGAATTTGACGACTTTATAAATTATCTAAGTAACTAGTAACTACCCACTGAACACGGAAACATTTTAAACATTGCTCGAATGTTGAACATAATATTTATGATATCTTATAGACTTCGCTTCACTTCACTTCTTTTAGACAATTACGAGATGAGTATGACACAAGCATGACACGAGATGAGCACAAGACGTGTACGACACGAGACGAGCACGGGGCGTTCAACACACTCGTGTCATGAACGTCTCGTGCTCGTGTCGTGCTCGTATCGTGCTCGTGTCGTGCTTGTATCGTGTTCGTGTCGTGATCGTCTCGTCAAAAGTGTGGTATCTTAAGGAGAGGATATTTCGAAGCAATCTTGCATAAATCATAAACTAATCTAACCAATATATTTTGAACTTCAGACAAAATCAATTTTTTATACGCGTGGCGCATGAAGTAAAATTTCGAGTTTAGAAAAGCCCCGTAAAAATTTGTCTCGGGTCGCTGCGCGACTCTCGACAAATTTTCTACGCGGGGCTTTTCTAAACTCGAAATTTTACTTCATGCTTAGTCTGGGAGTGGACGATACTCGTTTAAAGCTTCGAATTTCACGATTTTATAAATTATCTAAGTAACTAGTAACTACCCACTGAACACGGAAACATTTTAAACATTGCTCGAATGTTGAAGATAATATTTATGATATCTTATAGACTTCGCTTCACTTTACTTCTTTTAGACAATTACGAGATGAGTATGACACAAGCATGACACAAGATGAGCACAAGACGTGCACGACACGAGATGAGCACGGGGCGTTCAACACACTCGTGTCATGAACGTCTCGTGCTCGTGTCGTGCTCGTATCGTGCTCGTGTCGTGCTTGTATCGTGTTCGTGTCGTGATCGTCTCGTCAAAAGTGTGGTATCTTAAGGAGAGGATATTTCTTAGCGATCTTGCATAAATCATAAACTAATCTAACCAATATATTTTGAACTTCAGACTAAATCAATTTTTTATACGCGTGGCGCATGAAGTAAAATTTCGAGTTTAGAAAAGCCCCGTGAAAATTTGTCTCGGGTCGCTGCGCGACCCTCGACAAATTTTCTACGCGGGGCTTTTCTAAACTCGAAATTTTACTTCATGTTTAGTCTGGGAGTGGACGATACTCGTTTAAAGCTTCGAATTTTACGATTTTATAAACTATTTAAGTAACTGGTAACTACCCACTGAACACTGAAACATTTTAAACATTGCTCGAATGTTAAACATGATACTTATAATATCTTATAGACTTCGCTTCACTCCACTTCTTTTAGACAATTACGAGATGAATACGACACGAGCACGAGACGTGCACGACACGAGACGAGCACGGGGCGTTCAACACACTCGTGTCATGAACGTCTAGTGCTCGTATCGTGTTCGTGTCGTGCTCGTATCGTGTTCGTGTCGCGATCGTCTCGTCAAAAGTGTGGTATCTTAAGGAGAGGATATTTTTTAGCGATCTTGCATAAATCATAAACTAACCTAACCAGTATATTTTGAACTTCAGACTAAATCAATGTTATGTACGCGTGGCGCATGAAGTAAAATTTCGAGTTTAGAAAAGCCCCGCGAAAATTTGTCTCGGGTCGCTGCGCGACCCTCGACAAATTTTCTACGCGGGGCTTTTCTAAACTCGAAATTTTACTTCATGCTTAGTCTGGGAGTGGAAGACACTTGTTAATTTAAAACATGTCACATCTAACAAAATGTGTGTCACAAGTGTCATAAAGAAAAACAATAACATGGCCATCGAATCAAATTGACACTAATTTCCGAACTCCACTATAATTGTAATTTCAATCACATTACAATTTCTCAAACCTCGTATATTTCCATCGAAATCCTTCAGTGGATACATCAAAACGAATTCCGATTTTTATTAGACTGTTATAAAAATTCTATTGGTGGGCTACCGTTGAGAAAATTTTGAAGCCGGTAATTAAGAGGTCGTTTCCACTCTTCCCTAATCGTTCTCTTCGGGGCCCGGTGCTGACACGAAAATTATCAGGTGTAATAAGCCGTCATAAAAGCGCGCAATAAAAAATAAAACGGACAAAATTCCACCGGCCGATTTACAGCCTTTTTTATATCGCGGCCCTCAATAAAACAACTCTTCCCCAGATACACGAATTCAAATTGACCGCACTGTCGTTACGACCGACGACAACAAGAAGACGAGGAAAAATTCAATCGGTATTCAATTTTGATGTGTGTTTTTCAAGATCGTAAAACAAACAGGTAACAAACACCAAATGAAGAAAAAATCATCTGCATATCATTAAATCGCTGGATTAAAAGGTACAACTATTGAAGTTGAAGAGTCTTGGAAAACCTAAAAAAACCATCCCGGAGTTAGTATCACACACTTGCGATTAGTTAGTGGGACAATCTCTCACATCGGCCCTACACATCAATCGCCATACATTCTCGATTAATGAGTGGAACGACCTTTCACCTCGGTCCACTCATAATCGAATTCGTCATTCTTGTGATTAGTTAGTATTGCGCTAAATGTCCTACTAACTAATCATAAGAATGACGAATGACGAATTTTTTGTTTTGACTGTCTACTCGCCTTCCCCCACCACACTACATGACAGTGGCTTGCCCACAACTGTCGTTGTGTGAACTACTGGCGAGTTAGTGCCAGGCTAGTGTTCAAGTTTTCTTTCCATATATTGATAAATATTCTGGAGTAGAATATTTTAACATATATCAACATGTCTGAAAGATGGTCGTGCGAGCATAATTTATTTATTTATTTACGGATTTCTCCCTTTTACAGCATTACAAAAAATAGGTACATTTAAATTACAATATATAAATATCGCGCTCAACACTTAATAAATTAAACTAAACAGAAATGTTAGTAATTTAAAATAACATCCAAATCAATGAAAGATAAGTGGCGTTTAAACACATCATATGAGTTTGAAAATGTTACAAAATTTGGATTTAACATCAGTATGTTGAAATACCGCATTATGCGCGAAACCGGGCTATGACTGCCATAATTTGTGTGGTGGAAGTTTAACCTGAACAATGGCCTGTTACGAACAGTTGTATTTAAAAAGAAATTAAAATTCAATAAAGAAATTGTCCATTTATCAGCTTAAATCCATAACACATATCCAGTGTTACCCTTCGGTATTGTAGGGATTTTAAGTTTATTGTAGTCAGGATATGCGACCGACTGTACTGCACCCGACCAATGCCCATTCAAAATGAAACCAGCAATAGAAATTTATTTTGAACTTTCTCAATTGACTCAATTAAATATGGTTTTTGTAATTAGGAGACCAGATAACCGAGCAGTATTCTAACTGCGGTCTTACCAAACTAACATACAGAGTCCTAAATGTATCCAAAGAGAACTGTTTGGAAAATCTGTTAATAAATCCTAGCGTACAATAAGCTTTACTGGTAACATTTATAAAATGGGGTACAAAGGTCAAGTGACTGTCAAAAACTACACCTAAATCGCGTACCGTATCAACCCCGGGTAATCTACAATTGTTAATTGAATATTCAAATTTAATACATTTACGGCGACTAAAAGAAATAGATAAACACTTTTTTTAAATAAGGACAAAGATGATTTCTTGAACACCAATTTGATAAATTATTTAAGTCTGATTGTAAAATATTGTGATCACTAAATTGTTCGATTCTTCTATATGGTTTTAGATCATCAGCAAACATCAAGAATTTACTTTGTTTAATAACACTGCCAATGTCGTTAATAAAAAATAAGAAAAGAATAGGGCCACAATGTGACCCCTGTGGTACACTAGACGTAACACTGATCGCATTGGAAATAAAGTTGTCGATTTTAACGAACTGTTTACGCTCACGTAGGTAACTATGGAACCACTTTACAATATTTTCACCGAAACCAAGGCCCACAAGTTTATTTAAGAGAACAGAATAGCTAACACGGTCGAAAGCTTTGGAAAAATCAGTATAAACTGTACTAACTTCATGGCCGTTTTCCAAAGCCCTTAACAAATACATCTGGTAAGATAATAAGTTAGACGTCGTAGACCTGCCTTTAAAGAATCCATGCTGCTCGTCACAAATGATAATCTACAGCTTATGAAATTATATAAAGAAGAGAAAATCCTGTGAAACACTTTTGATAATAATTACAAAACCTAGAATTGCAGGCACCAACTGTCATAGCAGTTGGCGTGACAATATTCGCCAGGCAAAGGCAAGCTGGTAGCACTGTGTAAACAGCAGAGTTGGAACAAATCCTAGTAAAAAGGATTCGAATCACGAATCCGAATCACCTAATATGATTCGAATCACGAATACTCCAATAAAGGATTCGTAAGAGATAAATATGATTCGAATCCTGTTTCTTAGAACCACGAATAAAAATCCTTTAAGAATAAATTTGATTTTATTGTTTTTTGCAACCATTAATATATAAATATCGTTACCAGTTGTTTTAACAAAAATATTCAAAACCTAATAATTTATTATTAACGCTGAACATCGTTGATAACAGACTAAATATCCGATTCCCTCTTACTCTGATTAATGATGTATTTGTGTGTTTCTGAACTTCACTTCAAATCAGTGTTTTGTACGCGTGGCGCATGAAGTAAAATTTCGAGTTTAGAAAAGTCCAAATTCTGGCTTTTCTCAACTCGAAATTTTACTTCATGCGCCACGCGTACAAAACACCAATTTAAAGTGAAGATATTGGCATTTCAAACTGAGAAATATCACGAATGCCAACTGTCACAATAAGCTAAATGCCATGTGACATTGTAAGATAAATCGGACATTATAAATTACATTTGTTTATTCTATTTGTATATTGTTTCTGATTTTGTATTTTAACTTATTTATTACTTTTAATGTATTGTTAGTATTAAGCATTATGTGCCGTGCGATCGTTAAAAACATGAGTTAGAGTAGGCTTTGAATTTTAAATTAAATTGGCACTACTGACTGTTAACACATAGTTTACCATAACCTCAAATTTATTCCACCATTCATTTAACATTCTGGACAACCGCACAAAAAAGCCTCTACTCTAAATCATAATTTAAACGACCGCACTGTACTTACAATGGAATTTCCGTAAATAAACATTAAACATATAAATTAAATGTGATATTACGGACTGAATGTCAACTGTCATGGGCGTATTTACTTCTAAATATATAATAACCGTCAACACTTGCAATAAAACAAATATATTTTTTCCGATTTCTAATAAAATTTAATAGTTTTTAAATAAAACATCAAAATTAAAAACTTAAAACTTGAAAACAAATATTTCAAAAACGACAAATTTTGAATTTTAAATAATAACTTTTATTTTATATAAAACTTGGAAAATTCAATTGATATTGACAGCAGTTGACAAATCTTCAAAATTGGGTTTTTCACAAAATGAATTAAAATTAAAAAGACAGGGATTTTTTTTAAGTTTATTAATAATACCTATAATACCTAAATGAGGGGGCGGCAAATTTGGCCTCCGCCCCGGGCGGCTGAAACCCACGCTACGCCACTGACCCTGGGCCGCGGGTTATTAATCATTGCTCTAGGGCCTGGGTCTCCAAACTATCTTCTTCGCGGGCCACAAATACAATTCTACATAATAAAGTCGGCCAAGATCCGATTAATTTTATAAAATTATGAAAAATTTAAGGAACAATTGTTACAATATTTCAAAATATGACATTTACAAAAAAAATTACAAACAATCGTGGGCCGGATTCATGCAAGTCGCGGGCCGGATTTGGCCCGCGGGCCGTAGTTTGGAGACCACTGCTCTAGGGTAATTTCACTTGCAATCAATTTTCATTCAAACATAGTTTTATACAATAGTTAATCTCCTCTTATGTGTGTATTAATCTCACTTATTCCGGTCGAAGAACAACACCTTCAAACCTCGCCTACAAATTCTCTAAGAAAATCCCTTCATCCCTGACATCATAAACCATTTATGTATACCCCGAAATCCTAACATAACCTTAAAATACAAGTTCCCAGACATCACGATTTACGAATATATTTCATCAACATTTCCTATTGACATTAATGATCATAACATTGAAGAACTGTTGATTGACACAAGACGATTGACATACTTCTTACGTATAGACAAAGACGGTTAAAATGACATTAGTGATCATGACGCTTTACTACTTATTTGTATAAACAATTAATCGACAAAGACAGACTAGCCAATGTTCAAGGGGCTATTTTATTTTATCATTATTGTTAAATATGAATTATTTTAATTGTGTATGTTAACCTCTGTTAATAAAGATTATTATATATATCTCACTTATTTCGTCAATAAAATATTGATTAGAATCATTTCTTTTGTATTAATTTCTGAATAATCTTTGGCCATATTGGCGCCCATCCGCTCATAAATCTCTTCACACAGCCGAAACAAAAAAAAAAAACACTCAAGATATTCATCATCTCCTAAACGGCCGAAAAACAATAATTTCAATTAGACAAGGCCCGATTAATTAATGATTAAGAAAGCGGTAAATAGGCGTGCGCAGGTGGGGTGCTCGCTCGCTCGCAATTCGTAAGACAAACGAAAAAAAAAAAGTGAGCGCGCAACACGATTTAAAAGATCGACGCATCGCTGATTGATACTCGCGGCCGTGTTTTACACGATCGGCTCGTTTGTACTTACCGAACATCATTAAATTATTCCCTCCCGCAACAACCAACACACATACACACACACACACACACAGAAAAGCTTTTCGAAAAGCCGACCGCGATAAATAAAAACCGACTCTCTCGATGTTGCTCCTCTCTTTCTACGCTTTTTACAAAGAAAAAAAAAAGAGTACGCTGCGCAGAATCGAATTAGTAAAGCACGCTTAATGCTCATATACACACATGCGCATAAAGTAAATATTTCCTCTCGTTAGCAAACTTTGAAGCAGAATTTTTAGACCAAATTAAAGGTGTGTTTACCAGCGACGGCTCGCAGCCTAACTTTAGGGTCGGCCACAGCGCCAAGGAACACATAATTTGAGGTTGGGAACGCGCTTTATAAATACAAGAAATTGCACAACAGAGTCGCATTTCAATAACGAATACATATTACCTTGGGTCTCTGGCCTACCCTGAAGTTAGGCTACGAGCCGCCGCTGGTGTTAACACTGCGCTAGTAGCTTGCCTGGCGAGTAGACAGTTACTGTCATGCCAACTGCCATGACAGTTGCTGCCTGCACTTGACTGTTTACCAGAGCTGGGCAGGATTCGAATCATTCAGGATTCGAATCCTTTTAGAGGATTCAAAAGAGGCATTCGAATACTTTAGTTCAGCTGGATTCGTGATCCGGATTCGTTACATCTTTTTAAGAGGATTCGTATTCGAATCCAAATGTGGGTGATTCGAATCCTTATAAAAGGATTCGAATATTTATAAAAGGATTCGAATACTTACAACAGGATTTGAATCGTCAAAAATAATTCGAATTGTGAAGATTAACATGAAAAATGTTTTTGTGTGTTTTTAAATTTCTCGTTAAATCACTGTTTTATACGCGTGGCGCATGAAGTAAAATTTCGAGTTTAGAAAAGCCCAGAAAATTTGTCTCGGGTCGCTGCGCGACCCTCGACAAATTTTCACGGGGCTTTTCTCAACTCGAAATTTTACTTCATGCTTAGTCTGGGAGTGTAAGACACTCGTTTAGTTTTTTGAAAATTTTTATGAACTTTCAAGATGTGTTAAAAATTAACTAAAACTGAAAATTCTCAGTTTTAGTTAATTTTTAACACTTTTCGAACATTTTAAAGATTTCCTGAAATTTTCAAAATTCTGAGGGTTTTCCTGAATTTCCTAAATTCTTTTTAATTTGAAAAATTTCGATACTTTTCATAAGTTTAAAATGTTCAAATTCTTGGCAATTTTTATGAATTTACTTAATATTCTTTAACTTAGAAAATGTTTTGTACGCGTGGCGCATGAAGTAAAATTTCGAGTTGAGAAAAGCCAGAATTTGGATTTGGTCCAAATCCAAATTCTTACGGCTTTTCTTAACTCGAAATTTTACTTCATGCTTAGTCTGGGAGTGGAGGACACTCGTTTAGTTTTATGAACATTTTTATAAACTTTCAAGATTAAGGGATTTTCAAAGTTTTAGTTAATTTTTAACGCTTTTCGTAAATTTCTACGATATCCTTTAATTTTAAAAATTCTCACGGTTCTCCTGAATTTAATAAATTCTTTTTCAATTCGAAAATTTCGATACTTTTTAAAAGTTTAAAATTTTCGAATTCTTGACAATTTTCATGAATTTACTTAATATTCTTTAAATCAGAAAATGTTGAAGTTTTTCATGAAATTCCAAGATTTCCTTTAATTTTCAAAAATCAGTTGTTTAGATTATTGTGACAGTTGGCATTCGTGATATTTCTCAGTTTAAAATGCCAATATCTTCACTTTAAATCGGAGTGTTGAACGCGTGCCGCATGAAGTAAAATTTCGAATTGAGAAAAGCCCGAATTTGGATTTGGACGCTGCGCGTCCAAATCCAAATTCTTAGGGCTTTTCTCAACTCGAAATTTTACTTCATGCTTAGTCTGGGAGTGGAAGACCCTCGTTTAGTTTTTTGAAAATTTTGATAAAGTTTCAATATTTTAAAATTTTCTAGGTTTTATTTAATTTTTAAACCTTTTCGTAAAGTTCTAAGATTTCCTTCAATTTTCAAAATTCTGAAGGTTTTCCTGAATTTCCTAAAGTGTTTTTAATTTCAAAAATGTCGATACTTTTCATAAGTTTAAAACGTTCAAATTCTTGGCAATATTCATCAATTTACATAATATTTTTTAACTTAGTTAAAGTTTTTTTAAGAAACTCAGCAGAACCGAGTTTCGAAAATTAATGGAAATCTTGGAATTTCATGAGAAATTCCAAAATTTCCATTAATTTTCGAAACTTGGTTCTGCTGAGTTTCTTAAATTTTTTGAAGTATTTTACACTTCTAATGAATTTCGTTGATTTTTTTAATCTTGCCAGTTTTAGTAAGTTTCCTTAACTTTCGTAAAATTTAAACATTTTGATACTTTTCATGAATTTTCAATTTTTATTTTTTTCATGTTTTTCATCTTTTTAAAAAAATCCTAATAGTTTTCGTAAACTACTTAAATTTTTGTTATATTTAAAAATTTCGACGGTTTTTATTTAAGTTAATTTTAAAAACCTCGAAAATTTTTCTTGAATTTCAAATTTTTTTATTAATTTTTAAAACTTTTCCTGAATTTTCTTGATTTTCTTTTATTTTACTAATCTTGACAGTTTTTGTGAAATCGATTTTTCAAAAATTACACGGATAACCCGGTTTTTTTTTTATTTTTTAATAATTTAAAAAATATTGAAGCTTCTCACGAATTTCCAAGATTGTTGTTAATTTTATGGATTTTTTAAGATTTTCGCGAACTTTAAAAATAATGACATTTATTCGTAAATTACCAAAATATCCGGTTATTATCAAAATATTGTAAATTTAATAGATTTCCGTTATCTTCCGAATTCTTGACGATTTTCGTATTTGTTTATTTTTTTAATGAATATCCAAGATTTCCGCTGATTTTCAAAATATTGATGTTGAAACAACGTCAAGAATATTTCAAATATTTCGTCGATTTTTAAAATATTGACGCGGCCAAACCAAATTTTCAGGCTTTTCTAAACTCGAAATTTTACTTCATGCTTAATCAAGGAGCGAAAACACTCGTTCGTAACTTTAAATTTTACTTATTAAAACAATATTTTTTAAATTTTTTACTGTATCACGTGAATATTTCATCAATTTACTTAATATTCTTTAACTTAGTTAAAGTTTTTTTAAGAAACTCAGCAGAACCGAGTTTTGAAAATTAATGGAAATCTTGGAATTTCATGAGAAATTCCAGGTTTTCCATTAATTTTCCAAACTCGGTTCTGCTGAGTTTCTTAAATTTTTTGAAATATTTTACACTTCTAATAAATTTTCGTTTTCATAAGTTTTTAACTAAATTTTGGCATATATTTGGAGTGTCCAAATTGGACAATAATTTTTGTACGTTTCATGTGAAAACAATTGACATTGAAACAATTATTTCTCTTTCGATGGACTGATTAAAGTACACGTAATAGTTAATGGATTTTAAATAACAATACTTTTTTCCTCTCATTCTTTTGATTATTTCCATTCCGTAATTAGACTCGAAAGAAAAAAGCCTCACTCACGACTCATTACAATATTTTCGGGAAGCGATAAATTCACGTTAGCGGCCCCCCCCTTTACGAAAATTGCTGTGCGCGCGAGCGAGGGCGATGTCCTCCGGTTTCATCGATGGATGGACGCAAAGGGCGAGTGAGAGAGGAAGGGGCCCTTGATGTACGGCACTTGTCAAAATCGGAGACTCGATCGCTGAATCAACCCTAAAATAGTCACCGCGAGCTCGCCCGTAAAATAAAACGACGACGCGAGGACGTGAATAAAAAAAAATAAAGTTAAACAAACTCACTCACTTTGAAGCGAAGAAGAAGGCCGCATTCCGTTTCTGGTAACGAAATTTTAGGAATTTTCGTGAAATTGATGGGCGAGATTAAATTTGTCGTTGGATTTTAAGGCTTTTTTTTTAGTTTGGGATGAGAGAATATTTATAAGAGAGTAATGGAAGTCGATTTATTGAGCGGGACCTCAAACGTGAAAATTCTAATCTTGAAAAAAAAATCTTCATGCAGAGAAGATAAAAAAAAAACACCGAGATTTAAGTTTAAAAACAACAAGTTTGAATCTTTGAATAATATACTAGGCTCCTGTATTAATTCTTACAAAATTAAAAAAAAAAATACTGGTAAAAGTTGAAATATCTTTTTCCGATGTACGTAAAACCTAATCTGCTCTTTACTTTCCTCTACAGCCTGGGTCTCCAAACTATCTTCTTCGCGGACCACAAATACAATTCTACATAATAAAGTCGGCCAAGATCCGATTAATTTTATAAAATTATAAAAAAATTTCAGGAACAATTGTTACAATATTTCAAAATATGACATTTACAAAAAAAATTACAAACAACCGCGGGCCGGATTCATGCAAGTCGCGGGCCGGATTTGGCCCGCGGGCCGTAGTTTGGAGACCACTGCTCTACAGGAACTATCAACTTTTCCTTCTCTCCTATAGTCATTACGTCAAACCTGCGTGAACGCTGATAATCTTTCTGGGCTTTTCTCAATTCAAAATTGTATTTCATGCGCCACGCCTATTAAACACAAAAATATTGTGAAATTTATACAAATTTGAACCTCACTTGAAGTCAGTGGTTTATACGCGTGGCGCATGAAGTAAAATTTCGAGTTTAGAAAAGCCCAGAAAATTCGTCTCGGGTCGCTGCGCGACCCTCGACAAATTTTCATGGGGCTTTTCTAAACTCGAAATTTTACTTCATGCTTAGTCTGGGAGTGGAAAACACTCGTTATAAGCTTCAAATTAAACTCTTAAAAAAAAACAACGAACATCTAAAGATTTGGAGAGAATAAGTTAAATTTGGAAAACATATACTTTAAATAATAATAATAATAATAATCATTTATTTCTCAGCAGAATAAATTCTATTTACAGAGAAAAATACAGTTTTTTTTTAAATATACTAACTAAAAATAAACATTAATACTAAAAATAAACATTAATACAAAATGGTAGAAATAAAGTAGAGTAGTGGATAAATTATATGGCATATTTGATAACAAAAAAACAAAAGAAAATACTTATATTAACGGTGACAATGAGGTTCTGATATCAAGGGAGGTTACATTAAATATATCCATGTCTGGAACATTGTTACAGTGTCGTACCATGCAGTTTAAGGGAGAATAATGGAGAACATTAGTTCTCGACACGGTGTATGCAAATGTACATCTGCTTCGGGAATTCAATCTTGGTACATAGAAATTAAGTTTTGACATTAAGTGGATATCGTCGATTTCATTATTTAGTAGTTTGTGTAGAAATAACAGAGAAGATAGTTTCCGACGTGTTTCGAGGGAGTGCATATTGAACTCTCGAAGCAGATTATCGTGATTGTAATTTTGAACAGGATAAGCTCGGTGCTTTTTGAAATAAATCATTTTTAGAAATTTGCGTTGAAAAACTCCCTGTAGAATTTGATGTAGAATTCAAAATATGAATAAATGGGTGTTTGCGTTTAAAAAAAGTAAGTTGATGGTCGTAAATTATTTTTGGTCCACCCTGCATGAACTTGCCATAAAAAGAAAGAAAAATCGACCTGTCGGAGCGTTTTTCTAAAAAAAAACAAACCCCTGAATTTTAAATGAATTTGTTAAAACCTACGCGTCCTCACTGTTTAAAAAAGTAAAACTGTTATACTAGTAGAAAGCTAAGTTGATAAACAGCAAACTATCCTTTCTTGTCAATACACACACAATGTTACTAAGTAAATACTTATCTTAGGGTCATAACTGTAACTTCGAAGGCTATTATATATTTTTTTTTACTTTTACCAGTTGTGGTTTAACCCTCATATTCCCTCCCTCTGGCTACGTCCATGATTGTCACTTCCCCCACATCCTAACTCCTAACAAATCTTAGGAATTTTCGAGAAATTAATGGGCGAGATTAAATTTGTCATTGGATTTAGGGTTTTTTTTAAGTTTGGGATGAGAGAATATTTTTAAGAGAGTAATGGAAGTCAGTTGATTGAGTGGGACCTCAAACGTGAATATTCTAAAAAATCTTCATGCAGAGAAGATAAAAAAAGGAGATTCAAGTTTAAAAAGAACAACTCCTATTTAAATAATATACTGGGCACCTTTATTGATTCTTACAAAATTTTAAAAAAAAATACTGGTAAATTCAACTTTGTTGTGATGACATTTTCACCAAGAGCGTAGCCCGAAAAAAAAATCGGAGGGGGTTATAAAAATATCGAAGGGGGGGGGGTTAATGGTAAACATATTATTTTTGCTCTTACAGGGCCGCTTTTGCATACAAAAATTTAATATTTTGAAAATTTCGTGGGGATTTGAATCCCCATATCCCCCCCTGGCTACGGCCTTGATTGTCACTGCCCCCACATTCTAGCTCGGGCCTTTACGCTAGAATCTCTGGCATGATAGCATAATACTATACGATTCCCCGAGGCGCACCGGGATCCATGATCCCAGGCCCCAAGGCTATAGCCTTGCCAGCCCCCTCTCCTTGGGGGGGCAATGGACATTTTATAAGAAATGAAGGGGTTAAATGTAAAAACCACAGCAAGAAGTAACAGTAAACTGCCTTAATGGAGACCCTACTAAACCTCCAACCACTAGATCTAGTGGTTAAAAGTGAGGCCAGGCTAGGGGCATATAGGTTGAGGACAACTGGAAACTGGCACCTCACAGGAAACCACTCCAGAATAGAATAGGTGGTTACCAAACCTCTACTGCAAATGGGAAGTGACTACATGATACCACGCTACCCCCGTAACAATACCGTGTGAAGGGGACAAAGAGAAGCGCAACCCTCCACCCGGAACCTTGATCTGGTACACCGACGGATCAAGCAAAGAAGGTGGAGCTGGCTCTAGGATCCACGGCGTAATCCCAGAATGTGACATCTTTGTGTCTCTGAGGAGGATGGCAACTGCGACGTTATCCCTGTCGCAGGTTCTCCATAATACATTCGCGATTAACCAATGTATTGTGGATAATCTGCAACAGGGATATAGGAGGCAAAAGATCTTGATTCTTACAGACAGCCAAGCTGCTCTAAGAGCACTTGATAGCTACAAGATCCAATCTAAACTAACATGGGAGTGCATTCAAAACCTGATGAAACTGGCGACCGTAAACTCCGTAACTTTACGGTGGACGCCGGGACACACAGGGGAGGATGGCAACGAGAAAGCCGACGAATTGGCAAAGATTAGATCACGTAGACCCTACATTGGACCAGAGCCGATGCTACCGATCCCCAAAAAGTCAATAAGACCAAGCGTAAGAGAGTGGACTCTGGAAAGACACACCGAGCGCTGGAAAAACCTGACAGGGCACAGACACAGTACACTACTGATTGAAAAACCCTGCCAAGAACCAGCAACTGAGGCCCTCAGACTCAGTAGAAACAACCTTAGAATGGTCACAGGAATGATAACTGGACACTGCACCCTAAGCAAACATCTGCATAACATGAAACTGGTTACAGAAGATCTAATATGCAGACTATGCTATGAAAAGGATGAAGACGCCTCACATGTACTATTCAAGTGCGAGGCACTTACTACCTGGAGGGAAGCAAACCTTGTCCAAGGGAATTCAATCCACTTCCCGAAGGAAAAGATGATCAAATAGCTGCTGGAATTAGCTAATGAAATAGAGCTCTTTGATTAACTACGGAAACGCCTCACATGTACTATTCGAGTACGAGGCACTTACTACCTGGAGGGAAGCAAACCTTGTCCAAAAAAATTCAATCCACTTCCCGAAGGAAAAGATAATCGAAAAGCTGCTGGAATTAGCTAATGAAACAGAGCTCTTTGATTAACTACGGAAACGCCTCACATGTACTATTCGAGTGCGAGGCACTTACTACCTGGAGGGAAGCAAACCTTGTTCAAAAAAATTCAATCCACTTCCCGAAGGAAAAGATGATCGAAAAGCTGCTGGAATTAGCTAATGAAACAGAGCTCTTTGATTAACTACGGAAACGCCTCACATGTACTATTCGAGTGCGAGGCACTTACTACCTGGAGGGAAGCAAACCTTGTTCAAAAAAATTCAATCCACTTCCCGAAGGAAAAGATGATCGAAAAGCTGCTGGAATTAGCTAATGAAACAGAGCTCTTTGATTTACTACAGAAACGGAAGAAGTACAATAAGCCATACGGCTGCGGTGCTAGGGCAGAAATAACCCTAACTACCTTTACTTACCCCCCCCCCCCCCCCCCCCCACCCCAAAAAAAAACAGTTTTGATTAAGATAAGAAATCCTTCCTTAGTTTGGTAGTTCGCTCCGTTAGTTTTTCCTCAAATCGTCCTTGTGTTTAAATCTAAAAACGGATATTTAACATAATGTAACAGGACTTCATTGTTTACATTAAATACGTCAATCCGTGTTCAACAATTTGAAGAGAATACAGCACAATATATAACTTAATACAGCGCGCGCATATTTGATTTAATACAGCGCGCGCATTTTTTACTTAGTACGCATAGTGCGCATCTTTAACTTAGCACACCCAACGCAGTGTGCTCTTTTTAAAAAAATCGTCGCGTGATTAACGATCCCAACGTGTACTACAACCTAAACTAACGCATTTTTATGTACTCTATAAATCCACCTCATGCTCGACGATAAATTACACGGCGACGATAAAATTCTCGAAGGCACCGAAGGACGTTAAATTAAGATTTACGCTTTTCCTAGTGCACTTAAAAAAATTGTGTATTGTCTTTCCCAGCATATCTTTCCTCCGCATGAGGAAAAAACCGTATTACACTCTGGGGATTTTAAAAAAAATACAAATTGTATCCTCTTTAAAACTTTGTTTTTGTATAATGCACTCGTGGGATTGCTAAATGAAAACAAATCGTGCTGTATTTACTGGGAGGGTGGCGCCCTTATCTTTTAAAACGCGGGGGGTGGGGGAGGGGGAGGTCAATGCGGGGGAGATTGATTGTAATAGCGAGAGCGCGACGCGCGGCGTTTGTTAATTGCGTCGTAAAGCACTAAAAATATCCACGAGGGTTGATTATCGTGGAACTTACAACTCGCCCGCTTGGGAATGATAAAAGTCATTAACGACACCAGAAATTTCTTAAAGCACTTAGTGGGTTACTAAAATATTTACTGAAGTAAAATAGGTTAAATGCAACGGCATAGTTAGCTCGCATAAAACGGTCTTGATGGATTCAGGTTTGCTAATAGCGTTAAGTAACACAATGGTAAGAGATTATTAATTATTTATTAATTTAGGAATTAACGCGGAATCAAATTTATAATGCCGGCAAAAACAACTCTAAGAATAAACATTAGAGGTTAGTTCAGTAGCGGTTCGTCAGCATTTTTACTTTCCCCCGTATGTAATACAAAGGGAAAGTATTGTTTTCGTGAAAATTTTCGAATCAAAAATTTTAGCGGAAATATCCGTTTTGAGGTCCCCTGAGTCGAATAAGACCATATTTGAAAAATGTCTCTCTGTCTGTCTGTCTGTGTGTCTGTGTGCGCTGTACCGCAAAAACCGCTAAAGATATCGAGATGAAACTTGAAACTTAAGGTTTTTGTTACAATCGGAAGAACTGAAAAGCTTTTGGTGAAAATCGGAAAACCGGAAGTGGTACTTTACTCTTAGCGTTTTTCAGTTTTTTCAGATTATTTCAATAAATGTTCATCAAACAAAAAATTCTTTCAAATAAAAGTTGTAGATAATAACAAAATAAAGATGTATTGTTCACTTACTTTTTATGATAGCACTCTTAGTTTTTGAGATATTTCAAAAGTTGTGTGTTTTATCTAGTTATTGGTGTGTGACAGTGTATGTGTCGATACAATTGAAAAATGTTTCAAATAAAAGTTGTAGGAAATGAAAAGCTAATTTTTTGTAGATTCACTTTTTGTCATAGCACTCTTAGTTTTTGATATATTTAATAAATAGTGTTTTTTATCTAGTCATTGATTTGTGTCAGTGTGTGTGTTGATACAATTGGAAAATGTTTCAAATAAAAGTTGTAGGTAATGAAATATTAAAGATTTTTTGTATATACACTTTTTGTCATAGCACTCTTAGTTTTTGAGATATTCAATAAATAGTGTTTTTTATCTAGTCATTGGTTTGTGTCAGTATGTGTTGATCCAATTGAAAAATGTTTCAAATAAAAGTTGTAGTTATCAAAAAGTTGAAGACATTTTGAAAATAATAATGCTACAAATATTTTAAAAGTGATTTAATACGCAATTTACGGGGGAAAGTACTATGATGGACACATCACCATTTTTATTGATGGAGCTGCATACATACAACCAAATTTTACTTTCAAATATTTTTTCAATGAGTACAATTTAAAATTACGAACAAGTATTTCCACTCCTTGATTAAGCACGAAGAAAAATTTTGAGTTTAGAAAAGCCTGAGGCTAACGAACAAAGTTTAACAGGAATAAGAAACATTTGAAGAAAAATAAGCCTTTGATTTTAAGTATCTAACATGGGGAAAGTACTATGAGAGACAAAGACACATGAATACTGATTTAGCAGTATATTTTTAATTTCACAATATTTCAGTGTTTTATACGCGTGGCGCATGAAGTAAAATTTCGAGTTTAGAAAAGCCTGAAAATTTGGTTTGGTCGCTCCGCTTCGCGGAGCGACCAAACCAAATTTTCAGGCTTTTCTAAACTCGAAATTTTACTTCATGCTTAATCTGGGAGTGGAAAACACTCGTTTATAACTTCGAATTAAAGGTTTCTTACAAAAGCAATGTATGCCTGAAATTTCACAGCGTATGCATCGGAATCAGTACACTTAAAAAAAATATATTGGTCAACAATAATGGGTTTACGATACATGTACTGTTATTTTTTTAAAGCATACTGATTTTTTTGGGCGCTAACGAAAGCAATTTTTTCGGTTATCTGAAGAGATAGAGAGTCGGTTAAATTGGGACAAAGTTGCGTAATTTGGTGCCCAATAATAATCTGAAAACAAATTTAAAATATTTCAGATATTGTCAAAAAGCGATTTTTTTTTAATTTCGTTTTAATTTTTTTATTCAAAAACTATTGAATCCAGACATTTACAACTTTGACATTGTACAGGCAGTTTATAACGGTAAATCTAGTAACATATTTTATTTTAAGATAACTATAACATTTACCTAGGGACCAGAACCAACTTTTGTTTTTTCTAATGGGTGATATTTTTGATTTTCATATTTTTTGGAAGAATATTTTTTTCTGAATTCAATGATGTACCACACTTATAGTTTATTGTAAATTTTATATGTACAAATTTAATCTTTCGTTTTTTGTAAAGAGTGCCTTGGAAACAGTTGAGTAGCTTACTTATTTGACAACTCCTAGGACCCATAATTTGCTTACATATCACCCCTGAAGACGGGCATCTGACGATACATATTTAACAGTTGTGATGTATTTTAAACTAACGAGTGTCTTCCACTCTCAGACTAAGCATGAAGTAAAATTTCGAGTTTAGAAAAGCCCGAAAATTTGTCTCGGGTCGCTGCGCGACCCTCGACAAATTTTCACGGGGCTTTTCTAAACTCGAAATTTTACTTCATGCGCCACGCGTATAAACCACTGATTTACAGTAAAGTAGAAAATATATAACGCTTAGATGTGATGGTGATTAATATTTACCGAGATGTAGCGAAAAAATGCATAATTCCTGTTTTCGTGAATGGTTTTGAAATAATAATAATAAAAGTAGAATATTTTAGTTTGTGCAAGTTTTATGTGATAATCGATACTTATTATTATTATTACAAAAGAAAGACAGTTATTAATTAATTTTGAGTGCTAACAATGATTGACTGCTGTCAAGATGTTATTGATTATCAGATATGACGTCATTGTTTCCAGAGCACTCTTTGCATAAAAGAAAATATAATATAAAATAAATTATGAGTGTGATTCATTACTGAGTTCAGAAAAAAATATTCTTTTAAAAAATATGAAAATCTATGAGGGCGCTCATAAGAAAAACAAAAGTTGGCTATGGTTCCCGAGTAAATGTTATAGTTATCTTAAAAAAAAATATTCTACTAGATTCCTCATTAAAAAGTGCTTGTATATTGTTAAAGTTCTAATTATGAAGATTCAGTAATTTTTGAATAAAAAAATAAAAACGATTTTTCAAAAAATTATATCTCGAAAACAAAAAAGGATATTTCAAAATTGTTTTCAGATTATTGTTAGGCCCTAAAATACGCAACTTTTCCCAAATTAAAGTGACTCTCTATATCTTCAAATAACTAAGATCCCCATACATTCTGTCGAAATACGGGCACCCTGTATATAAGTTGCAAAATTTGTCTATCATCGTTCCTCACCTGGCCAGCGAATTCTACATTTTTCAAACCATCTGTGAGACGATTTCCACTCACCGACTACGCTAGCTCAAATAGATTTACGACTTCCCCTCGCACGCAAATTATAATTGTTTGTCCATTTCGGTAAGCGAGAACGCGAAAGACAAAAAAACACATTGCGCACATCGAGGGATAATTAATAGTCCCCCCTAATTAATTCCAACGCCATTACATCAAATTTATTCCACCTGCATACAGGTGGTCAACCTCGCTAAAGTGACCACAATTTACTGCGACAAAAATATTATGCACAAATAAAATTATCAGCGCTGAGTTAAATTATGTGACACATTCGCATGATTATAATTTCAAATACGGCAAAATTTATGTTTAGTGACAAAGGGGGAATGTATGCTTTGTAGATATTATTTTTCAATTTTCCATGCAGGCTAGAAATTTATCGTAAATTCTGCCCGTAGTTTTATGAAAATGCTTGGCGTTTTTTTTTTTTTTAATAAATACACTGCTCCAAGTAATTAACACACCACCTGCAATTTCTCGAAAATTTTAGATATTTTAGAAAAGTTCAGATATTTTAGATTATGAACTATTTTCGTGTATTATGAACGGTGGAGGCTTTTACTTCGTTATACATGTTAATTCAATCAAATAAAACACTTTAACTTTGTTTGTATAACACAATATTTTTTATTTTTGTGACTGCAGCTTCGGCAACTCAACTTGCCACTATCATCTGTTTGATAATGGCAAGTTGAGTTGCTGAAACTGCAGTCACAAAAATAAAAAAATATTGTGTTATACAAACAAAGTTAAAGTTTGACGAATAAAGCATTAATAACCTGTCTTCACACTTTTATTTGAATTACCAAATGTACATTTCGTCAAAGTGACCATTATCAATGGATTAACACTGAGTGTTAATCCACTGATAATGGTCACTTTGTGTCCGAAATGTACATTTGGTAATTCAAATAAAAGTGTGAAGAAAGGTTATTAGTGCTTTATTCGTCAAATTAATTTGATCTTCACGTAACTCACAATCAATTCAAAGTTAAAGTGTTTTATTTTTTTATTTTATTTTCGTGTATATCACGTTAGCGTCTTTAAAATAACAAAGAATATTTTGAATGTTGTGTTTATTTTGACAGGCTGCAAAAAAATTAAATGCAATAAACACAAAGCTAAATTTAGAAAGTTTAATTTTTTAAGAAATTGTAAAATGCTGTGTTAATTTCTTGGAGCAGTGTACCGTGTCCCACGAAAAAGGCTCAAGCTGTATTATAAAATAGGGTGTTGATGCTACAACCTGCCAAATATATTCAATCTATCAGAATTGTAACAGATAATAGCCTGGAAATGGTATCCATAAAAATTAAAAAGGGCTCTGTTAAACTGATCATATGCTGCTGTTATATTCCCCCGAACTCTTCCCTATGCTTGTATGAAAACTATTGTAAAGCGTTTGAAAAAATATCAACAGATTATCCTGATTACAAAATCATTATTATGGGCGACTTCAATTTGCCTAATATTACTTGGGTCAATGACTGCGATAGCTACGGCTTAACTCCAACGAACGTGTCTTCTCCTATTGAGGTTATTTTCTGTGATAGCTTAAGCTCCATTTGTATGAATCAATTTAATTCTATAACAAATGTTAATGATGTTGTGCTAGATCTGTGCCTCTCCAATTATGATCACTTAACAGTTAATAAATGCCTACCAATAATTTTACCTGATTGTCATCATCCACCACTAATTATCGATGTATTAGTAGATGAACATGATATGCTTGAAACTTATTATAAATTTAAGCCAGATTTCAGTAGAGCCAATTTTGATAATATCAATAACTTTTTATCAAGTGTCGATTGGTCCTGTTTATATGATTGTTCAGATATTAACAAGACAACTAAAATCTTTTATGACATTATTTACCTTGTATTTGACCTCTACGTACCAAAGAAACGCACAAGACACGATTTTTATCCGAGCTGGTTCTCAAGTAAGTTGATCAATTTATTAAAATCTAAAAAGGAATCCCACAAAAAGTGGAAACTTTCTTCCGCTATTTCAGACTACAACTCCTTTACAAATCTTAGAAGGATTTGCAAAACTGAAATTAATTTGTGCTATAGACAGTATTTGGATAATATTGAACAATCTATTCCCTACAATATAAAGGCTTTCTGGTCCTTCGTTCATCAAAAGAACAAGTCTTCGGGAATTCCCTTAATGATGTCCCTCAACGAAATTAGTGTATCGTTAGGTCAAGATATTGCAAACCTATTCGCTACTTACTTTTCTTCAGTTTATAAAGTAGAATCTGTAATAGCATCGGACTTTAAGTCTAACATATCAACTAATCTGAACAACATATGTTTAACGGCTGATCAAGTTTTATTTGAACTCTCTCGGTTAAACGTCACTGCAGGTCCAGGCCCTGATAACATACCTTCTATATTTCTACGTAATTGTAGTAATTCACTTTATATTCCACTACACCAATTATTTTCGTTGTCGTTAAGCTCTGGTATCTTTCCTAATATATGGAAATCTGCCTTCATAACTCCAATTCACAAATCAGGCGCGAAATCTAATGTGAAACACTACAGACCAATTTCCATATTGTCAGTCATACCGAAAATATTTGAAAAACGACTATATAATCAGTTATTCAGTACTTTTAAAAACATTATTAGCGATAATCAACACGGGTTTTATTCTAGTCGTTCTACGCAAACAAATCTTCTTATTTACACCGATTATATAGTCCGTGCTTTCGAAAGCGGAGCTGAAGTCCATTCTATTTATACGGACTTCAGCAAAGCTTTTGATTGTGTCAATCACTCAATATTATTGCATAAACTGCATGCTTATGGTGTAGGTGATTCATTACTGAAATGGCTTGGATCTTATTTAACTAGGAGAGTTCAATACGTCAAAATCAATGGGTACATTTCTAATGAAATATGGGCAACATCAGGGCTTCCGCAGGGCTCTCACTTAGGACCGCTGCTGTTCTCGATCTTCATAAATGATCTATCCGATATACTTACTTGTCCACACTTATTATTCGCGGATGATCTCAAGATATTCCTCCAAATAAACAACATCAATGATTGCTCAATCATTGAACATAATCTGTTATTAATACAATGCTGGTGCACAAATAATGATATGGCACTAAATATAAGTAAATGTCAGTTTATGCCGTTTTCACGCTGTAAAGTACCAACATATTTTAATTATCATTTGAATGATACCTCTCTCTGCAGAGTAGATAGTATCCGGGACCTTGGAGTGCTGTTGGACTCTAAACTGTCTTACAGGCTACATATTGACTACATAGTGAACAAGGCTAATAAAATGCTAGGGTTTATTAAACGATCTACAACTGATTTTATTATTGTACGTGCTCTTGTGATTTTGTATAATGCACTAGTCAGATCACACCTGGATTATTGCTGCCTTATTTGGTCACAATCCTTCAAAACGCATGTAGACAGATTAGAGTCTATACAATACAAATTTTCCAAGGTCTTAGCATATAAGTTGAGCATTGTTGGCATATATCTTACGCCCCAGCAATCTTGTCAATATGTTGGTCTTACTGAATTGCACATTCGAAGGAAGGGAATGGACATAACATTTATGTACAAATTACTTATTGGGATGATAAATTGCATAAATCTGCATAATTTTATTAACCTCAATGTGCAGGGTCGAGCTTTAAGATCGAATGATCTTCTACATATAGGTCACTATAGAACCACGTACGGTATGAACAGTCCCATGCCACGGATCGCCAGGCATGTTAACAGTGTCGCATTATCGCTCGATTTTTTTGGAAACTCCCTCAACACTTTCAAGGCACACTTAATGCACTTAATTTAATTTAATTTAATCTGTTCTCGTTATAAAAGAAATATTGTATGTTATTTATTGTATTTAGTATGTAGGTGTTTTTATTTTATGTTTCTATTTGTTTTAATTGTAATATTTTAAAAATCGGTATTTTATCTTCAAAAAGGCTTGACCGTCTATATGTATAAATATGTAACAGATTTTTTCTAAGGGCGGCCATCTTGTTGTTATAACGTCATCCGCCATTTTTTGAATGGCACCAACAATTTTTATTAATACTTTTTTACAGAGATGTTTCTAAGGTTTTCAACGATGTAATCATTTCATATTCTTGCAATACATTTTCTTTAAGGAAAATGCACAAAACAATACAAACAAAAAACAAAAACAGATGGACCGTTTATATTCAAAATAAACGGTCCATATGTTATACCAAATTTAAATATCCCGCCTTCTAGTTTGGAGTTCAATGAACCGGACAGAGGTAGCGCGAAGTATAAAACTAAGTAACATTCTTCTGTTAATTGCCAAAATGTCTGTACTTACTTACATTGGTACGATGAGATAACGAGTGAAGAAGAAATCTCTTTAAATTCACTTACCTGAAACAAAAAGAAAGACATCAGTACATAATATTTTATTTTTAATACCATACAATGCTATACACTTGAACAACTTACAGATGTAACAAAAAATATCAAGTTTACTCATTTAGAATAGAATTTATTCCATTTGAATAATATTGTGTTAAAAGTTACAATTTTTACAAAAATGATGTCTTAAGAGCAAATTTTTGTCCGATATTCAAAATGAGGTTGATTTCTCTCTATATGATCAATCAAAAAATTAATCTCGTCAATCGGACTCCAGGCACGATTTTTATTTAATTCTGCGCGCAATAAATTTAATCAAAACGCACATTTTCTAACATTTACCACTAAACTAACGGAAGCATGCCTTTTCTGGTGGCCATAATTCGCAGTTATATTTAATTGCCGACGCAGAGAGAAAAAAAATGAAATACGGCCTCGTAAATCAATCACGCGAATTGAATTTACGCTTGCGATTAACAGTTAGAAGGCACGCGGAAACCCCAGATTTTTACATTAAAGATTGGAGCACAGAGCAAAAAAAGGATAAAGAAATTGGAAGGTAATTGGATCAACAGACGGAATTTAATTTTAGTTTACAGGGTAGCCGATTTATCTGAAGACATTGAAACATTTCGAAAACTACGCATCGAATCAAAACAAGTTCGGAATAAAATTTGTTTAGGTGGCCGAGCGGTAATGTCGCCGGACGGTATTTCGCTCGGCGAGCTACAGACCGGGTACGATTCCCGTGCACGGGGAGTTGTTATTTAAAAATAATAACTCGTCGTGTCCCTGGGTGTTGTGTGAATGTGGCGCTACGTCGAAATAAATATTAAATATATTAAAACAATAATACATATGAGATATGGCTGTGAGAACCTATTCCAGGATCATCGAATCCAAAAAAAAAAAAACATGTTCGCCTAGAAGAAGGTCATCCAATGATACCAAAGTCGACCCCTCACCCCCACCCCCTGAAGTGGGGTGGGGGCAACTTTGAAATCGTAAATGGGAACCATATTTTTATCGCTGATTCGGATTCCCCATAAAAAATAAGTAAAACCAAGATAAATTCAAATTCAAAACTATTTGAATTCGAGAAAATAAGCTTACGCTTCTTATAGTTTGCATACTTTAAACATAATATATAAAATTACGAAAAAACTATTCGTGAAAATGCAAACAATGTCTTAATTAATAAGACAACTTAAGACGATAAATATCCATTGAAACAACTACTTCCCGTGCAAATACACCTCCGGATATTGAATTATACAATGAAATATTTAAAATCTTATATAATTTGATTTGTTACAACGCTCTATTAAAGTATATGTAACTTTTATATATTAAAAATAAGTAACGTTTATTTGAATCATTTTTTTCGATTCGTGGCAGATGGCGCTGTAATCCCAAGAAACCTGATTTTTGCGAATATCTCGAGAAATTACAGATCGGATCGAAAAAGAAAAAAAAAATTGTCCAACTTTTCAAAAAGCTATTTAGCGATACGAAACTCGATCCACCCTCCCCCCATCCCTACCCCTTTGTGGTGAAAATGGAAGTTGCTTCAAAATCGTGATTGGAAAGCCCTATTTTTTATATCAAATCCTGGCTTTCCAAGACAACATCCATTAGTTCCACCTTATTGTTGATATTACATTTTCTTACACATGACACTGCAATCATAAGCATTCCTAGTGTCCCTGTATTTAAGAGAATAGCGCAAACTGGCATTCATCTTGATGCATTTAGGCGCCAAATTTATAATGTATAATATATTTTTTTGCAGTAAATAGTAAATAATATTCAGGTTAGATGTATGCAAGGTGCGTCGATAGGCGTAACACATATGAACACGTATGTGTTACAAGGTATGACAGAATTAGATCTTACCATGTTTTCCCCTACCCCTTTCCGCGCAGGCCCAAGTTCGTGCGAGGGAGAACAATGACGTTGTATTTGGTTACGTTTTTGAGTCTATCATAACCTCTCTTTCCGGTTTCGCTGTACTTTCATAGATAATTTTTTTAATATCTTATGTTAACAATAAGTGTTATTAAAATAAGACTTTGTGTTAGTGTTAGGTTCAATTAAAATAATAGTTACGTGTAATTAAATTAAAAAAAATATGTTGACGTTGATTGGGTTATAATAAAAACATATTTGATATATATTTACATTACAGAGGGAGTTTTATTTTAAAGTATACGTATTCCAAATTCAGCCTATTTTCTATAAAACTTTAGATATTCCCTGTTTTTTTTAAGTTGAATTTGAAGCTTTAAACAAGTGTTTTCCACTCCCAGATTAAGCATGAAGTAAAATTTCGAGTTTAGAAAAGCCCCGTGAAAATTTGTCGAGGGTCGCGCAGCGACCCGAGACAAATTTTCTGGGCTTTTCTAAACTCGAAATTTTACTTCATGCGCCACGCGTTAAAACACTGATTTCAAGTGAGGTTCAAATATACATAAATTTCACAATATTTTAGTGTTTTATACGCGTGGCGCATGAAGTAAAATTTCGAGTTTAGAAAAGCCCAGAAAATTTGACTCGGGTCGCAGCGCGACCCTCGACAAATTTTCACGGGGCTTTTCTAAACTCGAAATTTTACTTCATGCTTATTCTGGGTGTGGAAAACACTTGTTTAAAGCTTCAAATTGAACTTAAAAAAACAGGGAATATCTAAAGATTTATAGAAAATAGGCTGAATTTGGAAATTTTCACGGGGCTTTTCTAAACTCGACATTTTACTTCATGCTTAGTCTGGGAGTGGAAAGCACTCGTTTAAAGCTTCAAATTGAACTCTTTTATAATCCGGTTTATGGAGCGACCAACTAATCGAACTAATTTAATGCTCTCCAGCATTTTTTGGTACTGTGCCGTAAATTAAATGAAGCTGTTTGATTGGTATACAGAGAACTATTTTATCTGTATAAAATCCCCTATTTAAAACAGTGATTATAGGCAATCCAATACCGGTAATGTATGTTGGTTTGTATGTATGTTTAAACTCCACTTTAAATCAGAGTTTTATACGCGTGGCGCATGAAGTAAAATTTCGAGTTTAGAAAAGCCCAAAAATATTTGTCTCGGGTCGCTGCGCGACCCTCGACAAATTTTCACGGGGCTTTTCTAAACTCGAAATTTTACTTCATGCTTAGTCTGGGAGTGGAAAGCACTTGTTTAAAGCTTTAAATTGAACTCTTTTATAATCCGGTTTATGTTGACGTTGATTGGGTTATAATAAAAACATATTTGATATATATTTACATTACAGAAGGAGTTTTTCTTTAAAGTATACGTATTCCAAATTCAGCCTATTTTCTATAAAACTTTAGATATTCCCTGTTTTTTTTAAGTTCAATTTGAAGCTTTAAACAAGTGTTTTCCACTCCCAGACTAAGCATGAAGTAAAATTTCGAGTTTAGAAAAGCCCCGTGAAAATTTGTCGAGGGTCGCGAAGCGACCCGAGACAAATTTTCTGGGCTTTTCTAAACTCGAAATTTTACTTCATGCGCCACGCGTTAAAACACTGATTTCAAGTGAGGTTCAAATATACATAAATTTCACAATATTTTAGTGTTTTATACGCGTGGCGCATGAAGTAAAATTTCGAGTTTAGAAAAGCCCAGAAAATTTGTCTCGGGTCGCTGCGCGACCCTCGACAAATTTTCACGGGGCTTTTCTAAACTCGAAATTTTACTTCATGCTTAGTCTGGGTGTGGAAAACACTTGTTTAAAGCTTCAAATTGAACTTAAAAAAAAACAGGGAATATCTAAAGATTTATAGAAAATAGGCTGAATTTGGAAATTTTCACGGGGCTTTTCTAAACTCGAAATTTTACTTCATGCTTAGTCTGGGAGTGGAAAGCACTTGTTTAAAGCTTTAAATTGAACTCTTTTATAATCGAACTAATTTAATGCTCTCCAACATTTTTTGGTACTCTGCCGTAAATTAAATGAAGCTGTTTGATTGGTTTACAGAGAACTATTTTATCTGTATAAAATCCCCTATTTAAAACAGTGATTATAGGCAACCCAGCACCGGTAATGTATGTTGGTTTGTATCTATGTTTAAACTCCACTTTAAATCAAAGTTTTATACGCGTGGCGCATGAAGTAAAATTTCGAGTTTAGAAAAGCCTGAATTTGGATTTCTACGCGAAATGTCCAAGTCCAAATTTAGGCAAACATTCAGGCTTTTCTAAACTCAAAATTTTACTTCATGCTTAACCAGGGAGTGGAAACCCTAGTTGAAGGCAAGTCAGTGAATACTATTAATTTTCCATAAATTATCGGTAAACCGGTTTCGATTCAAAAATTAACCGAATTATCGGTAATTGAAAAGGATGAGCTTACATCTTACCAATTTTTGTACCTTCGAATACTTTCATCCCCTATCAAACAGATAATCTTCCATAGCTGCAACCAAACTACTTTTTTTCTCGAATACGTAACTGTTAAAACTAAAAATTGTAATTTTTTTATTGATTGAGTTTTTTTGAAGATGATAATAACTTTTATTAAAACACTTGGGATTGTTGAAGAAAGGTTCCAAGTGTTTTAATCAAAGTTACTCCAAGTAACTTAATTAATACAAAAATTACAATTTTTAAACTTAACAGTTACGTATTCGAGAAAAAAAAAATAGTTTGGTTGCAGCCATGGAAAATTATCTTAACAGTTACATATTCGAGAAAAAAAAAATAGTATGGTTGCAGCCATGGAAGATTATCTGTCTGATAGGGGATAAAAATATTCGAAGGTAAAAAAAAATGGTAAGATGTAAGCTCATCCTTTTTAGTGCATTTGGGCGGAAAATGGAAGCGCGGCGTCTGCTCTTTGAGAGAATAAGGATAATGGTCCAGAATGGCCAGAGAGACGTTCAGTTTTACCTGTGTTACTGCCCATATCTGTAACAGGAATTTATTTGAATAAATCTGTAGTACCATTCGCCGACGACGACAACCAGAGATCGTCGTGTGTAAAAAGAAGATAAAAAAATACACACACACACACATTAAGAATAAACCAAACCAAACGTGAAAAAAACAAACATATTGATAAAAAAAAGGTTTTCTGAATATCTTCAAAGAGTGTACCACATACTCTCTTTCAAGATATTCAGAAAACTTTTTTTTTTGGTGTGTAGAAGGAAAGCATACGAATGTTCAAGAAATGTTATTATTAAAATTTATGAATTTCATTTCTGTGGAACTGAGAACGCAATAAGCAAACAGGAATTAAAGTAGAGTAAATCAAACGAAAATCTCCTGTTTGCTCATTGCGTTCTTAATAAATTTCAAGTTTAATAAATGTGTTGTACACCAAATCAAAGCTTATTTAATCATAAATCAAATACTTTAAGATTAGAATAAATTTGTTTAGAGCTTCGAACAATAGAGCGTTTTAAATACAGATTGTGCAAAAATTATAAAACTGACTTAGTCTAGAAAATAATTGATAAAAATACAGTTTTATCAAAATTTAAATTTTGTTTAGAGCATCGCTTTTTGTGACTCAAAAACTACATTATTTATAGCATTCGTGAAAATCTATGAGAAATTTTTAAGATTTAAAAAAATTAAAATGTTTTTTTTATGAAATTTAAATTTTTTGTAAAAGTGGATTTTCTGAAAAAGGACAAATATTATTCGAAAAATCTGTAATTACTCCTTTATATGTTAGAAATAACCTAATTTTCTCCGCAATAAAAACATGCTCTATAACATTTTTCTACTTTGAAACACTGCTTATTTTTTTATGTTAAATAATTATGTTTATGATTTTGTTTATTAAAAAATTGATTAAACAACTTTAAATTATTATTTTTTAATTTAATTAACAATTATATGCTATTTTTAAATTATTGGACATTTTTTGTAACTATCCGTTAATGTTCATGAATTTATAAGATTTTAGTTCATTTTCAAAGTTTCGAGAAGTTTTAAGGAATTTCCAAAGTTTTAAAATTAAACTTTGGAAATTCCTTAAACATCTTAAATTAAATTATTTTTAAAATTTCTGAATTGTTTAGATTTTCGTTAATTTTAAAAATTTTGATATATTATGTCGATTTTCCAGTGTTTGTGAATTTCCAAGATGTTTATTAATTTTTAAAATTTCGACGTGTTTCATGAAATTGCAGGATTTTCATTAATTTTCAAATTTCTGATGGTTTTCGCAAATTTCGTAATTTTTTTAAATGTTGATACTATACACGAATCCAATTGTTTCTGGATCTCGCCTAGCTATGGAAAAGTGACAGTTTAAGTATTGTAAATGGGGCTGGTTGTGTTTTAAATCAGGGTTTTTAAATGTCACTGTCAGATGTTCGATTTTGAGGTTATAATTTCTGACTATTGTGATCTTACACTGTTGCCTGTTTTACAAATTTTCAGATATAAAAGGATAATAATATGCAGTTTTAAGATTAACAAAATTTACTACTTGGTTTTTGTACATACAAACACAGCAATAATATTGTATATAACAAATATAATGAATTCGGCTCTGCAAACTTATTTCGTCATCCATTTGTATTTCTCGCTTGGGTCTTCCCGTTAACACATTTTGATCAACTCCATCCATCCACCTCATTTTGGTCATTCTCTCTTCTGTTGGCCCTCAGTATTTTTTTGTAGAATTGCAAATTTATTCCCACCCTCTTGTGATACTGATAATTTTCATGTCAAACAATTTTTAAGCCCTCATTCCACTTTTATTATTTAGTCAAGAGAACCTGCATCTGAATCTTCTGATGTTTGTTCTGAGCCAGATTCCCCAAGCGAAATAATAAAAGGAGGAATGGTTTCAAAAGAAAGGTTCCCCATGTGTTTTGTCCAGTCATCCGAAATAAGTTTTTCACAATAATCACAGAAATTTTGCCATATATCGGATGTACATTTTGAGAGAGACTCAAGCCATAAATTCTGAACACGATCCTTAGATGGTTGCTTAGAATTTATGTGCTTATTGTAGTAAGTCTTACAAAACCCCCATGCGATTTCAATTGGATTGTATTGACAATGGTATGGCGGTAATCTAAGAACTTCGTGCCCGTTCTTTCTCAAAATGTCATCAACTACGTAAATTTTGTCATTTGATCGAAAAGGTATAAATAAACCCCATAGTTCCTTTTTGGTTAATTTTGGATTGAATTTTACATTGTGTTTAACCAACCACTCCTGCATTTCGCATTTCTTACAAGAAAATGAAGGAGTTTTGTCTAATTGCACAGAATGGTATGCAGCATTATCCATAATAACTACACATTTCCCTGAAAGCTTAGCCAAAGCAGGAATAAGTTTATTAACCACCCAATTTTGAAAAGTATTACCATCCATTGTGGCATGGTAATCTCGGTCATTGTTTTTCGAATGTAATAAAAAATCGCACCCATCCAAAAACCCACCCCTATACCCAGCATGTAGAATGGTGAAGCGTTTGCCTTCATTTTTGAATTTAGTTGGATTACTTTTTATATCCGTTTCATGTACCCAGCGTCGAACCACGGATCCATTCTGATATATCCATGTTTCATCCAGGTATACGAATTGGATATCTTCACTGGAATTTTGATACTGTAAAAATTTTCTAAGGAAAATAATTCTAGCTGCAACAACATGTTTTTGTTCACAGAGAATTTTGCGCCCATAAATTAATTTGAATTTATACCCCATACTTTTAACAACCCTATAAAGTGTTGTTCTACTCCCATGGAACTCATAATTTTCTTTCATATCATTCAAAAGATCTCTCAAAGTAAAATACTGATTTCTAGAGTTATATTGCCAAATTAGTTGTTGCAGATCTTTTCTAGCTAGGTGATTCCAAAAATGGCTGTTTTTAGATCGTTTGCCAGAAGTAGTAGATTTCAATTCGTCAGGTCTTTGTCGTAAAATTAATTGTAATGAAGATCTCCCTACCTGAAACGTAATTATCTTTATTTAAATATATATGATAATTAAAATACTAGACATACCCCAAAAATATCTATTAAAATCGTAATAATATTGTGATGCTGTAGATTTGGATTACTTTGCCTAAAATGTTTGTAGGATTCAGCATTTGTAACCTTTTTGATTCAGAGATAATCTTTGGCATGTTAATATTTAATATGTGCCTGAAATTATTTTTCACTTTGACATTGACACAGCATTGCAACACTAGATTAATTTGATTTAATAATAAAATGCTCGAAGAAGCGACCGCGTGGCGAAATAATTGTTGCAAGATTAACAATAAACCTCTTGAAAATTAAAAAGAGGATTACTTATGATATCATAAATTATTGCAACACTGTTAAAATAAGGAATCAGGAGTGGCAACTAATAAAAAATGTAAATGTTGATACTGCAACATAACAAAACGAAAGCATGGCTAGGCGAGATCCAGAAACAAATGGAATGGTGTATATTCACGAATTTTCGTCAGATTTTAAAACGTTAGCAATTTTCGTGGGTTTCCTAAACTTTCCTAAATTTTTATGAATTCCCACGATTTTGGTTAATTTTCAAAATCTCGACCATTTGCTTTTTGCAAAATTCCGTGATTTCCGGTAATTTTTAAAATTCCGATGGTTTTCGTAAAATTAAAAGATTTTCGATAATTTTTAAAATCATGAATGCCTATCATGAATTTTTCAAGATTTTTGTAAATTTTTTAAATCGAGATCTTCCAAGATTTCCTTTAATCTTCAAAATGTTCATATAAGTGTGAATTTCCAAGAAGTTATAATAATAAGTATTTATTGCCCAACAGGCAATTTCCCAATTACAAGACAATGATAATACAATAAACAATGTATGTATGTACATAAATAAATTTAAATCTAAACAATATGAAGACGCTCGTGAGTGTGACAGCTATTTGACAGATTGTTCATCAACGATTTAACAGAGTCGTGCAGAATATCACAACACGGTGGTAATTTATTACACATGCATGACATGATAACAATAGGAGATTTTAATCTCACGTTATCAGTTATCAACATTTATTATGAATTTTAAATTGTTTTTAAAATTTGTCATGAATTTTTCAACATCGATTAATAAATTTAAACGTTTTATTAATCGTTAACGATTAATAAACTTTCTTGAAAAATTGTGAAACAAACCAAGTGTAATTTAATTTAAACCTTCACTATCAATGATTAATAAACGTTTTGAAGAAATGCATCGTATTTTTTGTCAAATAAATTTCTTTATAATAACCGGAAAATTAACGAAATTCTTAAAAATACATGAAAAGCGTCAAAGTTTTAAAACGTAACGTAAATCAGCAATAATCTTTTGTCAACATTTTGAAAATTGTTATAAAATCTTGGAAATTAAAGAATACTTTAAAAATTAACGAACGTTTAGAAAAATTTACGGGTCATCAAAATTTTTAAAATAAATTCATATTTTGGAAATTTACGATAATTGACAAGATTATAAAAATTGAACAATTACTTGAAAACCATTAAGATTTTGTAAATTAACAAAAATATTGTAAAAAGCCAGTGATTATTCATTGACGAATGTTTTCCACTCCCAGACTAAGCATGAAGTAAAATTTCGAGTTGAGAAAAGCCTGAGCGTTTGGATTTGGACGCGTAGCGTCCAAATCCAAACTCAGGCTTTTTTCAACTCGAAATTTTACTTCATGCGCCATGCGTATAAAAGCACTAATTAATTATTAGGTTTAAAATATTTAAAACTTTTTTTATTACAGATTATCACTTTTCAACATACTTTAAAATGTTGTTGAATTTTAATATCTCTTTTTGATATTGATTTAACATTTTCTTAAATTTAAACATTTCATCGCTTTTCGAAAATTTTAGATTTTTTCAAAATTCTAGAAAATTTCAACTTTTGTTATTCTTAGAAACAAAGGATGCTAAATGCAATTCGCTAACGCAGTTTTATTATGTGTTAACAACGCAAAATTTTGTCTAATTTAGCTGCTTTCGTATTTCTAATAGTTTACGAAATCCCAATGATGAGCACTATAAAACAAATAAACTATCCTAATCCAACCTAACCTAACCTAATCTAACCTAACCTAAACATATAATGTTCTAAAGGATAATTGACTGTCCCTAAAGATTATCGTAAAAAGGCATTCAATCGACAACTATTTATTCACGGAGTGAACTGCATTTTAAATATTATTGTATAACAAAATATCACATTCCAATATAATTCAATTAATTTTATATTAAAATTAATTGAATCGTAATTATGATATAATATCACTACAATTTAATAACAAGAAGTGTTCAATAGAAACGATATTTAATCAAGGATTGGCACATCTGGCATTGATAAACAGTTCACGCTCATCATTCGGTGTCATCCGCTTGTAATTTTTTTCGGTCATTTAAATTATGTGCAAAAGGTTTGTTTTGAAGTGGATACACGACCCGCTTTTGGGGTGGCAAAAACTGTGTGGATGGACTGAAGTGATCCTATTTTCAGGCTTTTTTTTTCCTAACTCTCTTGAAACTTTAATTATCTTATGGAGGTGCCGCCACTGTAATATACTAATAGTATTCATTGCATTTTTCAAAGATCTTAATTTGCAACATGTTGAACAAGCTGAAGAATATCATTTATCCGGTTTTCGAGAAACCCAAGCAATCTTTATCTCCGTACATCTCGCGGTAAAGGCCATAATACCGAATTTAATAGGCTTAGTTTGTGTTTAATACGTTTTTGGTAGCAACCGGAGATGTCGGAGAGATAGAAGCTCAAGATAGTGACGTCTTCTCGTCTCCACCACAAATCCTCACGATACCTCTCCCAGGGATGTTCCACCGAGCTCAGTCTGAGATTCCTCTTCTGCTGGCGCCGGGCGACCGCCCGCCGGACTACACGCACACCCATAAGAATAAGAAGAGAACCCGTCGTGTTTTATTGTTTTACCGTTACAGATATCAAATCGTCCGGTCCGGTAAAATATGACCGCGAGCCTCCTTTATGGCCGGACCCTGCTAAATCACGAGTTGACATCGCCCCCCCAAGATCGTTATCTTTTTACATCTTACACATCACGTGGGAATGAAAAAAAGCAACAACGCATACGCACACAAAATAAAAGTTTATCACGAATAATCTGCAAATGCTTAGAATTAAAAAAACGCGAATGCTTTTTGTGTTTTGTTTTATTCAGTGGTGGTAGCCACGAGCTGGAAAATAAACAGCGAAACAACCTGTTGCCGCAGCTGAGAAGCCGTAATTACCCGTTTTTCGGATGACGAGTGTGTCATCCCGAGAGCGAAGCCCTGTCAGGGCATTCAGCCCTGCCCAAATAACATGATAATGATACGTTTAATTAGTTCCTTTTTTTACATTTTTTTTTGATGAGTTGATGTTTACACAAAAATGCACGATTTACCTCGAAGCCCGATGAGCTTAGCTCTCTAACCTCTCTTTCTTTCTCTCTAACCTGACGGCTCGGGAGATTGCTTCCTTCGGGGATGATTATTCATACCGTAATTATCCTTCTTCTTCGGATCTTCTCCAACTCTTCACTCACGAGAGCCGGTAATTTTCCCTGCCACTCAACGTGCATGTGCAGGATGGAAAAAAAGGGGTGTTAAGTGTAGCCACGACCTCCGCGAACGCTAATCGTGCTCGGTCTATTCATCATGTTTACTCTAAATTAAACTTTAATTCAACACGAATGTACCATGGGAATATAATACTTTTAACACTTAATTATGTATTAAGGGATCATCAAAGTCACGGCTCGTGGATCTTTTATATTCTGATCCCGAAACGAAGAGACGTGTTCGAGTATAGACAGACATGGTGTGTCCGGTAAGTATCGAAAATTATGCTAGAACTTTAGTATATTTGAAAATATGATCAAATTTCTTTAGTATTTATTTATTTATCAATCATCCGACGAACCCAGTTACAGCTTGATATACAGGATTAATACAAAATAGAGAAAGGTATCAAACAAAAATTAAACGAGACAGTAAACACAAAATATAGTGTGAGCGCAAATTATTCTAAATACTCAACAATCAAGTTAAATAATGCTTTAGAAGATATGCAATTAAATATATCAATTATCAGGACGAAGGGAAATTAAATTATTATATATTGAGCACATTGAATAGAGCGGTGACTTAAGCATATTACTATTTGGAGTTGACAGCTGAAAAAGTCGTTTATTCCTTATATTTATATAGTATGTTCAATAAAATAAAATCTCTAGAGTGCCATGGAAAATATTGTAGGTTGGCAACTATGAAATGATACATTATAATTATTATGTTTGACGTTTTACATGTCAATTCCTAAAGCGTGTAGCCAACTTAAATTTTAAAAAAGATAAAATCATGGCACTCTAGAGGTTTTTTTATTGAACAGACGATATTTGCAGGCACGTTAAAGTGAATTAGTGCATGTAAATCAGAGCAATCCATTTGATTGCTAAGTATTTTGTACAGTGTACTTAAAGAATGTGATTTTCGGCGACCTTCTAAGGAGTGTAAGTTGAATTCACGAAACAGTTCGATCTAATTATAATCAGCCCAAGGATATGAACCGAACTTCTTAAAGATATTTAACAAATTTTTCTGGATGGCTTCGACCATCGAAGAATATTTTACGTAGTATGGATCCCAAACGCAACAGGCATATTTAAACTATTAATGATTTCGATAGCTAACGCCATCTAATGCTTCATAGTGGCATCGACCACACTGAAGAGGACCTTGAAGTCCGAAACGCGTCTGTGGGTGTCTGGTGCCGGAATACTGAACACAAATTCAATTTTAGGCATATTTAAGTTTAGATCTTACAAAAGAATAGTACAATATTTTAATGGCATTACTATTCTTAAAAGGTTTAGTATTTCGTATTATGAAGCCTAATGAGTGATATGCCGACACTAATTTCTCGGCATGACTTAAAAGATAAATGGCTTCCGTTGATTTGACAAATAAAATAAAATAAAATAATTTTTTGTCAAATAACACTCCCAAGTCTTTAAAAGTTTCAACACGGAAAACTACAGAGCCATTAATCGTATAATCGTAGGTTATTTGCGATCTATTGCTAGCATAAGACAATGTCTTTAATTTTAAAACATTTAACCCATTATTATTTTTTTGTTAGTTAAATTACTAAATAAGTTAATTTGATACAATATATTATTTGATCTGACTTGAAAATGTAAAGAGAAATGTGTAAATATTTTATCATTTAAATATTTTGATTGTTACTCTTTTTAAAAAAAATATTTTTAAGAGTATTTTAATTTCACAATATGTCAGTGTTTTATACGCGTGGCGCATGAAGTAAAATTTCGAGTTTAGAAAAGCCTGAAAATTTTGTTTGGCCGCTCCGCTTTGCGGAGCGACCAAACCAAATTTTCAGGCTTTTCTAAACTCGAAAATTACTAAATAAGTTAATTTGATACATTATATTATTTGATTTGACTTGAAAATGTAAAGAGAAATGTGTAAATATTTTATCATTTAAATATTTTAATTGTTACTCTTTTTAAAAAAATATTTTTAAGAGTATTTTAATTTCACAATATGTCAGTGTTTTATACGCGTGGCGCATGAAGTAAAATTTCGAGTTTAGAAAAGCCTGAAAATTTGGTTTGGCCGCTCCGCTTCGCGGAGCGACCAAACCAAATTTTCAGGCTTTTCTAAACTCGAAATTTTACTTCATGCTTAATCTGGGAGTGGAAACACTCGTTCGAAACTTCAAATTGAATGCTTTTATAAAATCGACGAATGCCTTAAAATTTGCAACGTATATATTATGTATAATTAAAACAAAAATCATAGTTGAAATACAATAACTCATTCATAGAAACCATAAAAAGAAGTGCAGAATTTTACCTGAAGTCAAATTTTGGTGGTAACTCAATAATTGCTCGGCCGTTAATGGGTTAAGGTGATGCTGTTGTTCTTACACCACGCCGCAATCAGATCTAGATTTTGCTGAAGATATAAACAATCATTCACAGTACTTATAGGATGATATATTTTTAGATCGTTTCCAAACATTAACATGTTATGACTAACTACCAGAGCTGGGACGAATCCTTGTAAAGAGGATTCGAATCACGAATCCGAATCACCTAATATGATTCGAATCACAAATACTCGAATAAAGGATTCGAAAAAGGTAAATATGATTCGGATCAAAAATTCGAATCCTGTTTTTTCGAATCACGAATATAAATCCTTTCAAAATAAATTTGATTTTATTATTTTTTTGCAACCATTAATATATAAATATCGTTACCAGTTGTTTTAACAAAAATATTCAAAACCTAATTATCTATTATTAACACTGAACATCGTTGACAATAGACTAAATATCTGATTCCCTGTTACTCTGATTAAAGATGTATTTGTGCGTTGATAACAGACTAAATATCTGATTTCCTGTTACTCTGATTAAAAATGTATTTGTGCGTTTTGTAACTTCACTTCAAATCAGTGTTTGGTACGCGTGGCGCATGAAGTAAAATTTCGAGTTTAGAAAAGCCGGAAAATTTGTCTCGGGTCGCTGCGCGACCCTCGACAAATTTTCACGGGGCTTTTCTAAACTCGAAATTTTACTTCATGCTTAGCCTGGGAGTGGAAACACCCGTTCAAAACTTCAAATAAAACTCTATTATAAAATGGACGAATACCAGAAAATTACGTAAATAAAAAATTCACTGAATATCATTATAACCCAAAAAGTCAGAGAAAAGTCATGGAATTATATTCAAATTGACCAAAACACTAACAAAAAAGCTATATGATATTATTAAATTTGTCAAAATCAGCAGCCAAATTACAAAACACGTAAAAAATTATAAAATTAACTTAAATATTGACAAACACAATGAAAACGATTTAACAAAATGGGGGTTTTCCTTAGAAAAAGGTTTATTAAAAGGTGAGGGAAAAAAATCTTCAATCAGGGAAATGCCTGAAAAATGTAACCTTTCATATCGTGGCTACCATGTCAGTTTTACTCCAAATAATATTAAACAAAATTTTGGAAACTGGATTATTATCTTTAAAAACATTTTTAGTCATTTAATGTTCTTATCAAAGCATTCAGCTTGAAGTTTCGAACGAGCATTTCCACTCCCAGACTAAGCATGAAGTAAAATTTCGAGTTTAGAAAAGCCCCGCGTAAAAAATTTGTCGAGGGTCGCGCAGCGACCCGAGACAAATTTTCACGGGGCTTTTCTAAACTCGACATTTTACTTCATGCGCCACGCGTATAAAACAGTGATTTAACGAGATATCTAAAAACACACAAAAGACATTTTTCAAGTTAATCCTCACAATTAATTCGAATTATTTTTGACGATTCAAAACCTTTTGTAAGTATTCGAATCCTTTTATAAATATTCGAATCCTTTTATAAGGATTAGAATCACCCACATTTTGATTCGAATACGAATCCTCTTAAAATAATGTAACGAATCCGGATCACGAATCCAGATGAACTGAAGTATTCGAATGCCTCTTTTGAATCCTCTAAAAGGATTCGAATCCAGGATTCAAATCCTGGCCAGCTCTGCTAACTATATTGACAATATCGTTTATAAAACCATTAAACAGCACCGGTCCAAGGTTGGATCCTTGTGGGACACCCGAAAAAGCAATAAATTGATCAGACTTAAACCCTTTGTATTCAAGAAAAACCAATCAATCTGTTCGTTAGTAATTATTAAGTAAATTAAAGAGAAAATTGATTGAGTGAGTTACGTGAAGATCGAATTTAGTTGATAAATAAAGCACTAATAATCTTTCTTCACACTTTAATTTTTATTCCATATGTACATTTCGGACACAATGTGACCATTATCAATGGATTATTACTGATACTAATACTAATCCATTGATAATGGTCACATTGTGTCCGAAATGTACATATGGAATAAAAATAAAAGTGTGAAGAAAGGTTATTAGTGCTTTATTTATCAATTAAATTACAGAGGTTGGTGGAGAGTCCAAAGAGGTTCAGCTAATTAATAAGTACACCGTAATCAATTCTATAAAAAGCTTTTGATATATTTGTGTAAATTTCGTCAACTTGTTATCTAAATTATTCGAGAGAGTTTGCGTAATTTCCAAAATGTTGGATAACGTAGATTTATTTGGCCTATACCCATGTGGCTTCGACGATAATTTGTTGATGTAGGGATTAATGATTTATATAATATCAACTCAAAGCACTTAGCTACATTTAAAATGATAGCAATTCTTGTATTCTAGTACTCTTGAAAATATATCCTTTAAGCATTAATACACCGCTTCTAGCGATTTTGACACAAGTCTTAGCTCTCCAGGAAGTCCTAGACTGATATGTCATTCGGAGCGCTCGTCACGACATTTTGTACTACTTTAATAGTGCGAAAATATTGTCTTTTTAACTTTAGTGTGAACCTAGGAGACAAATAGTATTCAACTTCTATTAAAATCAGATCTGGAGTGCAGAGAGGTTAGGGTAGCGATAGAAGGTTATTTTTGGCATAAATCCCTTACGAAGACCAACGAAAAATGTTCCGTACCATCAAAATTTAGCACAGACTCTCCGCATTTGCAGTTTTTTAGTGATCATTTCATACATAATGCATTTTTGAAGCAATCATTTATCTGCTTTTAATCTAAAATGGAAATATAAAGACAATTTAACAAAGAAAAATTGAGTTTGTCAATAGTTTGCAGAATATTTACAAAATATAAAAACGAATTTAAATTAATATCGACTTTCTGCAACATTTTTGTCTCATTGAGACAAGTCTCCAAATATTCATTGAAACATAAGGGATAAACCTCGAAACGCGTCTATAGATGGCTTAAGAGAATTAAAATTCATTCCCTGTAATTTTTTCAATTTATTTCAATTTCCTGTAGTTTTATTTAGTTTGGTGAGAGAATAATTTGACCTGATGTTGCATTTTGCATATAAATTATGCATAGAACAGTAGAGCTGTCGTGTAACTCAAATATTCATTGTATAATTCAATATTTGTCGGGGTATTAGCTCGAGAAGTAGTTATTTCAATGAATATTTGGAGACTTGTCTCAATGAGACAAACATTTTGCACAAAGTCGATATTAATTTTAATTCGTTTTTATATTTTGTAAATATTCTGCAAACTATTGACAAACTCAATTTTTCTTTATGTTAAATTGTCTTTATGTTAAACTGTAGCGTTAAAGGCGGTATGTCACTCTCCCTCAGGTATCAAATTGTTCGCACCTACTAATGACTTAATCCCTTTACCTATAAATAACATTCCTTCATTTTCACTAGCCCCAGTTTTGTGTACTTGTTTCGACGACACACTTCGACATTCCTGTAAGATTCCTGTTTATTTTAATATTTTTTGTATTGAAAGTCTGAAGCATAGCTATACTGATGAGGGATAAATCTCGAAACGCGTCTATAGATGGCTTAAGACAATTCATTCCCCGTAATTTTTGCAATTTATTTCAATTTCCTGTTGTTTCATTTAGTTTGGTGAGAGAATAATTTGACCTGATGTTGCATTGTGCATATAAATAATGCATAGAACAGTAGAGCTGTCGTGTAACTAACTAAATATTCATTGTATAATTCAATATCTGTCGGGGTATTAGCTCGAGAAGTAGTTATTTCAATGAATATTTGGAGACTTGTCTCAATGAGACAAAAATGTTGCAGAAAGTCGATATTAATTTTAATTCGTTTTTATATTTTGTAAATTGGAAATGTCAATCACAGTTCAAAATTGCTTTAATCTTAGCCACATTTCATGAACTCCAAGATTTTGAAAACCTCTCTGTGCGATGTTTATTCTAGTTGGGTTCTCTTTCTTTTCTGAATAGTTTTTGCCAACTAAACAATTCTACTTTTCACTAAGCACCCTTTTTTAAATTAATTGTTGAGGTGGATACATGATGAAACTCCATAATACTTTTTGAAATAAAACAACATAGTTAGGAGGGTTTTACTTTTATTGTTGAACACTGCAACATGTTTCATCACATTAGTGGCTTCATCAGGCAGATAATTAGTATTCATCTGCCTGATGAAGCCACTGTGTTGATTAATTTTAAATATCAGCCTTTTTTTTGAACTGTGACGCGACCCCAATCCAAAGTTCACTTTGTTGAAGATTCACAATCTTTAAAGGCTCAGAGGTTACCAAACTGATTTAAATCATTTAGCTACTAGCACTTCCCTCTACAGATTACATACGAAATTTCCACTCCCAGACTCTTCGACTTTGTACAATAATTCATTCTTATTACCTCCCGGACAAACCATATACCTGGTGTTGACTTGGCGGACGCAACAGGAAATCCTATGTAAATTTTGAAATGTTCATATTTTGGCTCCCCTATTTATTTTAGAAACAAAATGTATTTACCTTTTTTGTAGAGGGAAAAATTCTGAATTCATTCATGTTAACGTTTATCACTTTACGTGTCTCTAAGTTAAAATAATTGAGAAAAAGTAATGTGATTTTATAAAAATTATTGTTTCAATTCCATGGCATGTCACCATGGAATTGAAACAATAATTGCGGATGTCAAAATGGCAAAAGATACCGCAGTCACTTGATTTAAGTAAATGTTTTCGAAATGATTTACACTATACATGAAAAAATCCTCCTAATAAAGTGGTATTATGCAGACCACAGTTATCACGATGTTTGCGTTCTACTTTTTGTCGTTAATTAAATAACAGCAATATATTGTGCTATTTCGACATTCGCAATTGTTGTATCAATTCCATAGTATGTCATTATCTTTATAAAATCACATTACTTTTTCTTAATTATTTGTAATTTTCTGACATTCGTTGATTTTTAAAAGAGTTCAATTTAAAGCTTTAACAAGTGTTTTCCACTCCCAGACTAAGCATGAAATAAAATTTCGAGTTTAGAAAAGCCCCGTGAAAATTTGTCGAGGGTCGCGCAACGACCCGAGACAAATTTTCTGGGCTTTTTTAAACTCGAAATTTTACTTCATGCGCCACGCGTATAAAACACAGATTTTAAGTGCAGTTCAAATATACATAAATTTGACAATATTATAGTGCTTTATACGCGTGGCGCATGAAGTAAAATTTCGGGTTTAGAAAAGCCCAGAAAATTTTTCTCGGGTCGCTGCGCGACCCTCGACAAATTTTCACGGGGCTTTTCTAAACTCGAAATTTTACTTCATGCTTAGTCTGGGAGTGGAAAACACTTGTTTAAAGCTTCAAATTGAACTTTAGAAAAAATAAGGAATATCCGCAATTGTTCTATCAATTCCATAGTATGTCATTATTTTTATAAAATCACATTACTTTTTATTAATTATTTTAACTGTACATTTACTCACATTCGTTGATTTTTAAAAAAAATTAATTTGAAGCTTTAAACGAGTGTTTTCCACTCCCAGACTAGGCATGAAGTAAAATTTCGAGTTTAGAAAAGCCCCATGAAAATTTGTCGAGGGTCGCGCAGCGACCCGAGACAAATTTTCTGGGCTTTTCTAAACTCGAAATTTTACTTCATGCGCCACGCGTATAAAACACAGATTTTAAGTGAAATTCGAATACACATAAATTTACAAATATCATAGTGTTATATACGCGTGGCGCATGAAGTAAAATTTCGAGTTTTGAAAAGCCCAGAAAATTTGTCACGGGTCGCTGCGCGACCCTCGACAAATTTTCACGGGGCTTTTCTAAACTCGAAATTTTACTTCATGCTTAGTCTGGGAGTGGAAAACACTTGTTTAAAGCTTTAAATTGAACTTTAAAAAAAAACAGGGAATGTCCGCAATTGTATCAATTCCATGGTATATCATTATTTTTATAAAATCACATTACTTTTTGTTAATTATTTTAACTTAGAGAAACGTAAAGTGTTACGCGTGAACATTCATAAATTTAGAATTTTTTCCTCTACAAAAAAGTGAAATACATTTTGTCTCTAAAATAAATAGGGAAGCCAATATTTGAACACTTTATAATTAACATGCGATTTCCTATGTTGCGTCCGCCAAGTCAACACCCGGTATACAATACATAGCAGTTAGGGCATACATGTGATCAAAATTATCTAATGAAAATACAATGCATTATTTGCAAAAAAAGACATCAAAAAAATGTAGGAAAAAGGGCACATGTCCTGAAGTTATTTTCCTCTATTTGTATCATCAGTAGATTTTTGGCTGGTGAGTTTTGATACGACAATTGTTTTTACTCAATATTTTTAATAATTTTCGTGCAAAATTGTGCAAAACAAAATAGTTGTACCAAATTCACTAGCCAAAAATAAACGTGACAGAATATTTGGGAACACTTCAAGAATAAACCACATGGCGAATCTAAATTAAAAATCCATGTGAATAGTAAAACTATAATTAGTCATTAATTAGTGATGTATGTTAATTTGTGGAGATCCTTTACCTATTTTCTCAAAAGCGAGGACATAAATAATCCTGTCTGCAATGCACAGGTGCTAAGACCAGTTCCTTTTGCGTAAATTTTAGAAATCCATATTTCAGCGACGCATGTTTGATTTAGTACCTTGTTTTAGAAATTAGTTTGCTGGATTTTCATTAATTATTTCTCTCAAAAAAAAGTTGAATACAAAAAGAAGAATACAAAAAGAAGAATACTTGACGTTTGCTAAGGTTATCGGAAAATGTTCGCAATTTGACTTAGTTCAAGGAATGTTTCTTTAAAGTATACATACATGTGTTCTTGGTAAATTATCAGGCAATCGTTGTTTTTGAATAGCGTTGAAGTATTTTCACTCCTAGATTAAGAATGATGTAAAATTTCGAGTTTAGAAAAGCGTTAAAATTTGGTTTGGTCAAATTTTCAGGCTTTTCTTACTTACTACTTACTTACTTTTTTACTTCATGCGCCATGCGTATAAAACACTGATTTAAAGTGAGTTTCAAAATATACTACTCAGGTTTGATCACATGTTCAATAATTTAATAGATCCTTACATGAAATATGTGAAAGTATACTTGAAAGAAAAAATTCATGTATGTCAATATTTAACAAAAATCACAAATTTTAAACAGCGTTCGGAAATATCATGATATTTCTATAGATATTGAAATATCGGATATATATCTATACTTATCCGATATATATCAACTTCTGGATAATTATTCCTGTTCGTAAGTATTATTATTATTTATTAATTATACATGGATTTTTTCTTTTAGGTATACATGTTTCAATTCAGATATTGGTTGTTTTTAAAAAGAGTTAAATTTGAAGCTTTGAACGAGTGTTTTCCACTCCCAGACTCAGCATGAAGTAAAATTTCAAGTTTTGAAAAGCCTGAAAATTTGGTTTGGTCGCTCCACGAAGCGGAGCGGCCAAACCAAATTTTCAGGCTTTTCTAAACTCGAAATTTTACTTTATGCGCCACGCGTCTAAAACACTGCAATATTACGATGTTTACAATGTGCTACTAAAGCAGTATACTACAGACGTATATTTGAACTTCACTTAATACCAGAGTTTTGTACGCATGGCGCATGAAGTAAAATTTCGAGTTTAGAAAAGCCCGAAAATTTGGTTTGCACGCGGGCGCCATGTCTAGGGGGTGCCAAAATTAGCTTGACGGAAAAAATCATATGGCAAATATTTTTAGTAAAACGATTTTAAAACAACTATGGGCGTATTTACAAACAAATGTGAGAACTCGAAATTTATATTTCATTTTTGTTTTGGAGTTCTTACAAAAATCGCTTAATGTAATTTAAATGCAAATTGATTTTAATCACACAAATTGTAAACAACTCAGGATTTAATAAGCTACAAATTGGTGTAACTTCCATTTTTCTAAATTAAAAATTGTGTTCTTGGTGGACGCTCTATGCCGGAATTTTTTTTTCTATCAGTTTTCTAGTTATTGAGAAAGTAAGTGAAAGGTTATTAGAAAACATTTTTATGCAAGAAAAATAATAGCTCTCGATTTTGCTAATGTCCTAGAAAACATCAACTTAGTGATTTTTTAGAATAAAAAAACACTTTTTATTAATTTTTATATAAACTATAAGCCAGCGATTTTCAACGTGAGCCATGTGCACATTTTTGAGAAATGTATTAATTTTAATTTAATAATTTTCTCTGTTATTAAAAAAAATTATTACAGCAAATCGACAATATAATTTTAACTAAACTATTAAACAAGAATAATTCCAATTCAAAAATATTTGAATTCGACTATTAATAGTTTAGTCGAATTCAAATATTTTTACTTCATCGTATTGTAATTAAATCAACAGAAATTGCGAAGAAATGGTAAAAACTATGTTTTAACAAAAAATAATCGAAGTCATGTAAAATGACAGATACTCAGAGATCATTAAAACTAAAAATTACAGTTTTATAAGTTTAGTCATTTTTAAGTAACTTAATATTTAAGAGCATCCTTACAGCTCAAATATGAAGGAAATCTTGCACATTCAATATTTGTTGTTTTCAAAATAGAAATCAACTGAATGCTGTTTAATTAGCAGAATTTGTCTAAAATTGGAAAAACGGTTTTAGTGTTAAATTGATAAAATTATTAAAATAGTAATTCATTTTTGAAATAAAGTTGAACATTAAAAACGGCAAAATAATGACAAATTTCATGACAAAATTTAACAAATTTATAATACACAAAACTTTATTTTAAAAACTTTTTGAAATGGTCTTAACTCCAAATAAATTTCAATTTCCATCGCCAAAAATTAACGCAATGAAAATGTTTATATTTTTAAAGGTTTCTAAAATGTCAATAGAGATTGAGATTAAAAACTAAAACAAGGATCTTAATTTATTTATAAACATTAAATTTAAAAAATATTTTACGATATATAGAAACTTTGAAGAATTGTTCTTTAAATGTACATATTCCGATGCATGCGCTGTAAAATTTCAGGCATTGATTGCTTTTTTATAAAATGTTTATTTGAAGTTCAGAACAAGTGTTAGCACTTCCAGATCAAGCATCAAGTAAAATTTCAAGTTTAGAAAAGCCTGAAAAAGGCTTTTCTAAACTAGAAATTTTATTTCAGGCACCACGCGTATAAAACACTGAAATGTAAATTCTTTTTGATGTAGATCTTTTTTTGTTGGAGTTATCGGCATAAATAAGCCCATTTCTGTCATATTTTTTCTATTATTGACTCAATAAAAAAACGTTTATCCATAAAATGTATATAAATCTTTTCATTTGCGCCATATACTATTTTACATAAAATCGTCAATCCTAACAAGTCATAAAATTTGACAAAAACTTCAGAACTGTGAAAATTAAGACAAATGGACAAATGGTAATTGAACCTGAATTTTATAACTGCCTTAAAGATAATTTTCCCCACTCAAAGTTTATCTCTGGCTCCGCTCCGCTCCGCTCCCATTTCCAACAACCTTGGTAGCTTTTCCATTTTCAACTCCTTACAATCAATCTTCCAATACTTGGAATTATCACTAAATTAAGATTACGTCAATTGGAGGAAAAAATACGGCAGATCCACCTGCGCCCAGCAAAAACTGATTACCCTCAAACAAACAGGTAAACATCTCTGCCAAAATACTTCCCTCTTTTCCCGAACCATAAATCACCCACCTTGACTTTCACGATAAGTTGAAACATAACTTTCCCTTCCAGCAATACCCCCACTGTTCTTATCTCATCCGCATCATCTGCATGTAAAATAAATTCACATTTTATGACCAAACCCAATGTCATATCATCATCACCGTCGCAATCAGGTATGCCCATTTTTTTTGTTTTTACCCAACGTCACGCCATTATTAAAATAATCGTACCGTGTGCCAGACAGACGTGGTAGCCACCCCAACGTTCAACGTTCAATTGTCACCAGGGATGATCACGATGATGATAATAATAAAGATGGTTTATGAGTGGCGTTAGGTTGGAACCTCTTGACGTGACCACAATGGCACCCAGCTGGGAGACAACGGGGTCATGCTGGCAGAGGGACGTCCCGGAATCACGAGGAGATATTCCGAAATTCCGGTTCGATAAAAACGTATTAATTAAATTTAATGCGGCGCATGGGTGGTTTTTTTTTCGGAAAATGGATCGAAAAGCGATTTAGTTTGAAAGTCCGGGGGGTTGGAGAACGTTTCGGACGGTGGATTGCCACACACGCGAGCTGATGTTGATGAGGGACGGCTGTTTCCTCCTCGGGGGAGCTTTTTAATTGAAAATAATAGTTGTACACAGAAATTAAAAAAAAAAAATAAAAAAACAACTGTAGTAGCATGAGCCAGTTGCATAAAATATTTGAGTCGCCCAGATGCAAAACCAATTATACACCTTTTTTAATTTTGAGGTTTGATATCCATGAATTCTACCTCTTGTATATTATTTTAAACATTTTTTAAGATGCGATTTTTGAGGTATTCAAAATCAAAATTTTGATTTTTAATAAAAAAAAAAATGAAAAAAATAGCAGTTTTTGTGTTGTATATCATAAAAAAGTTCATGAAAAATGCTACAAAATGAGAACTATTTCACATCTTAAGCTCAATGTGAAGACCAGTAATCGTAATTTAAAAATTTAGCGATTTGCAATTTTGACTCATTTCTCGAAATTTAAATGCGTATATCTTCAAAACGGCTTGACATTTAATCCTAAAATTAGAAATATTTCTTTTTCTATATAAAGGCAAAATTAAAAAAATCTAAAATAGCAAGTGTGTTGATTTGAATGGAATTACCCAAATTCCTTCGTAATAATTTAAGTTTCTAAAATTGACACCAGACGTTTCTATTCTAAAAATCTTAATCATCTTATATTGAATTTTTTCGTATTCTCATTGTTATTATTTATTAAGAGTAACATTAAATGTCAAAAAAATGTCTTGATATGTCAAAAATTCATTCAACGTAAAAAATGTCATTCAATGTCAATACTGGTCAAAGCACAAAATGTCATCTAGCGTCAAAAATGTCGGTATATCGACGACAAATACCAAATGTCATTTTGACATATTCTGTCAAAAAGAATATTTTCCGTTTCTACTTAACGTTAATATATTGACATCAGATGTCAAAAATTAAAATGTGATTATTTGCGGAAAAAAATGACATTTTATTATCATCTTGAAAGTGTTGACATTAGATGCAGTTTTGACATTGGAGAGAATTGTTAGGTTAGGTTATCATGTATACTTGACAGTTTTGAAAGTTTTTACATTTTTGAGGTAAATTGACATTTTTGACATTAGATGACATTTTTAACATTTGAGTGGTCTAACTGCAAAACTCACATTCTCCACTTTTAGTGAAAACCGAGTTGGCCGTTTTTTTTTGTCCGCTATGTTAAAGTACACGTGTTTTTTTTGCAATTTGCCAAAAGTTTTCAAAAGTGGAGAATGTGAGTTTTGCAGTTAGACCCCTCATTTTGACATTAGATGATTTTAGTTCATTTTGAAAGTTTCGATAATTTTTAATGAATTTCCAAAATTCTAGTTAATCTTTAACGCTTTTCGTAACTTTTCCAAGATTTCCTTTATTTTTAAGATTCCCGAATTGTTTAGGTTTTTGTTAATTTTAAAAATGTTGATAAATTTCGTCAATTTTCCAGTTTTTATGAATTTTCCCATTTTATTAATTTTTAAAATTTCGACGCTCTGAAATTCCATAAGATTTTCGTTAATTTTCGAAAACTCTGACGGCTTACGTAAATTTCGTAAATTTTTAAACTGTCGATGCTACTCATGAATTTTCTAGATTTTCTTCAGATTATAAAACGTTAGCAATTTTCGTGAATTTCTTAAACTTTCGTTAATTTTCATGAATTTTAGTTAATTTTCAAAATCTCATTTTTCGTGGATAAAACGTTTGCAATTTTTGTGAATTTCTTAAGCTTCCGTTAATTTTCATGAATTTTAGTTAATTTTCAAAATCTCATTTTTCGTAGATAAAACGTTAGCAATTTTCGTGAATTTCTTAACCTTTCGTTAATTTTCATGAATTTTAGTTAATTTTCAAAATCTCATCTTTCGTGGATAAAACGTTAGCAATTTTCGTGAATTTCTTAAACTTTCGTTAAATTTTTATGAATTTCAGTCAATTTTACAAATCTAAACCCTTTTCCTCAATTTCCTACATTTCCGTTATTTTCAAAATTTCGACGGTTTTCATGAAATCCAAAGATTTTCGGTAATTTTCAAAATCAAGACGAATTTTTCAATAATTTCGTTAAACTTTAAAATCGAGAAGTCCCAAGATTTCCGTTAATCTTGAAAATGTTTACATAAATGTGAATTTCTAAGAAGTTTTCAAAAATTATTATAAATTTTCAATAATTTTTAAAATTTATCATGAATTTTTCAGCATAGATTAATTAATTTAGACGTTTTATTAATCGTTAATGATTAGTAAACATTCTAAAGAAATACCTCATATTTTTTGTCAAATACATTTCTTTGAAATTTGCGAACACAAAAATTACAGAAATTGTCGAAAATTCACGAATACTGACAATGTTTTGAATAATTAACGAAAATCTTGAAAATACATTTATTTATTTATAAACTGTGGCTAGTACATTATAGAGATACAATGATAAAAAATGTTAAAGTAATACATACATTAATTTAGAATTTTTTCCTCTACAAAGAAGTGAAATACATTTTGTCTCTAAAATAAATAGGGAAGCCAATGTTTGAACACTTTAAAATTAATATACGATTTCCTATGTTGCGTCCGCCAAGTCAACACCCGGTATAGTATTACACCCGGTATTTGTTATTTAAATATTTCGTTCATTACTTATTAAACAAAAAAATGTTTTCAGTGAATTTCTAACTTCACAATATTTCAATGTTTTATACACTTTTTTTTGGTTTGGTCCCTCCGCTTCGAGAAGCGATCAAATTCACAATAAGTAAACAAAAGTTTTAAAAAGTAACGAAAGGAGCCAAGAATTTGAAAATCTTCATTTTTCACAAAATTTTGAAAATTGTTATAAATATTGGAAATAAAAAAAAAGTTTGAAAATTAATTAACGTATTGAAAAACTCACGAGTCGTAAACATTTTGAATATTAATTAAAATCATGGAAATTCACGAAAATTAGCAAGATTTTAAAAATTGAACAAAAACTTGAAAACCCTCAAGATTTTGTAAATGAATGAAAATATTTTAAAAAGCCAGTGATTATTTTTTAACAAAAGTTTTCCACTCCCAGACTAAGCATGAAGTAAAATTTCGAGTTGAGAAAAGCCCGGAGAATTTGGATTTGGACGCGCAAATCCAAATTCGGGCTTTTCTCAACTCGAAATTTTACTTCATGCGCCACGCGCGTAACAACACTGATTAATTGTTAAGTTATATATATATATATATGAAAATAAAAAAAAAAAATACTACAGATCACTTTTCGACATACTTCAAAATATTGTCAAATTTTAAATTCTTAACATTTCATCACTTTATGACATTGTTTCAACATTTTTTCAAATTTAAATATTTCATCGTTTTCCACAAGCTTCGATTTTTTCAAAATTCTGCCAAATTTCAACATTTTTACCTTGACATTTCATTACTTTTCCATGGTTCGCGCACCACTGACAGCATAAAATTCTAGATAAAGACAATTAACCTTTTATTATTATATTTTGTCCCTCCCTCGTGCAAACGATTTTGTGAGCGCCCATGATCAGAGTATTTTTCAAAATTTTGAAAATTGTTATTAATCTTGGAAAAAAAAAGTTTGGAAATTTACGAAGGTATTGAAAAATTCACGAGTCGTAAAAATTTTATAAATTAATTAAAATCTTTAAAATTCACGGCAATTGACAAGATTTAAAAAATTGAACAAAAACTTGAAAACCCTCAAGATTTTGTAAATGAATGAAAATATTGTTAAAAGCCAGCGATTATCTTAAACGAAAGTTTTCCACTCCCAGACTAAGCATGAAGTAAAATTTCGAGTTGAGAAAAGCCCCAAGAATTTGGATTTGGACGCGCAGCGTCCAAATCCAAATTCGGGCTTTTCTCAACTCGAAATTTTACTTCATGCGCCACGCGCGTAAAAACACTGATTAATTGTCAAGTTTAAAATATTAAAAAAATAAATTATTACAGATTATCATTTTTCGACATACTTCAAAATGCTGTCAAATTTAAACATTTCTCTACATTTCATCACTTTATAACATTGTTTCAACGTTTTCTCAAATTTAAACATTTCATCGTTTTTCGACAATTTTTTCAAAATTCTGGCAAATTTCAACTATTTTACCTTGACATTTTATTAAATAAATAAATAAATAAATACGTCGTAATAAAATTCAGCACTGTGACACTACCTAATGATGTATAAATAAATGTATTTGACGTTTCCAAAATTTACCTAATCTAAGATATGTAATTTGTTTTTCAAAGCAACCGAGATGCCGTCAGTTTATAGACACTTGTTATTTTGTTCCAACCTCCTGTAAAAGATTCTGTGGGCGCCCATGATCAGAGTATTTATACTTAAAGCGAAAATTCCTTGTATAATATTTCTTTAATACTAAATTCCCTACTGACATTTCCTTTTTTTTGTTTGTTTTCGATTTTCAATTACGTTTTATTCTATTTTACATCCTCAACTAATATGATGCAACTTAATCCCTTCGAGTACTAGTACCTCTTCTTAATTTTTTTTTTGTAATCAATACCCATGAGAATATGATGACGACTCACCCCGCGCGTTTCAGATTAAACCTTCCCTTTCAGCACGCTCGACGCATCCGAGGAGAGGAAACAAGAAAAGAGGAGAGGTCTTTCATCCGCCAGACAGAAGAGTTTCAGCGATTGTTTTACCTGATAGCGAAAGTTCTCCGGTTACAACCCGTTTGTGTACCATTCTGTTCTCGATCAGATATTTAGCTTTTGTGTCCCCTATACAAATCGGTATTTTACTACATAATGGAGCCCTCCACATCCACACACATGTTGTGTGCGCATTGTATGGGCATTATTAGTGGAGGGGAAACGAAGAATGTTAATACGAATCAATCATTGGGCGTAATTACACGTTTCGGATTTCGTGTAATTATGATCTGGGAATGTGAAGGAGTCGTGTGATTAATTCACGGCGGGATAATCACGAAAATCAATTATTGTTGGATTTTAATGGCGGTCTCGGCTACTGTTGTTACCGAAAAAAAGTCGGGAGGTTATTAATGATGACCACCGCTGACTGACAGTAGGTAGGTCGATTCTTGATGGTTGATGAAGGGTAATGTGATACGATCAAAAGATTGAAAAAAAAGAAGCGAGTCAGAGCGACCAAACCAAATTTTGAGGCTTTTCCAAACTCGAAATTTTACTTCATGCGTCACGCGTATTAAACACTGACAGCACTGAAATATTGTGAACAAGTGAACACTTGAAATCAGTGTCATACGCGTGGCGCATGAAGTAAAATTTCGAGTTTAGAAAAGCCTTAAAATTTGGCTACGCGACCAAACCAAATTTTAAGGCTTTTCTAAACTCGAAATTCTACTTCATGCTTAATCTGGGAGTGGAAAACACTCGTTTAACGCTTCAAATTAAACTTAAAAAAAATCAACGAATATATAATACTAATTGTTTGATTTGAGTTATGTTGAGTATTTAATCACAATGAAAAAACTGTTTTTATTCCTTACTTCACTTTTATTTTTATGTGTTAGATGTACATTTCGAGTGTTAAGCACTCATTATCAATAACTAATGCTCGAAACATAATATTAAATTACTAAAACAATCATCACATTTCCGATTAAATATGTTGGAGGCCATAGAAATGCACAAACAGAAAGATAAATTATTGAATTTCGATTTAAGCCCGTTAGACAATCCACTCTTAAATCTCTTGAAAAACCCGAAAAATCGTAATCTCCTCAACAGTCCATAATGTAATCCCCTTAATGTTTTTCAACCTCGCGACACAAATGTAATTATATTTAGGTTTTCCCGTTTCCACCATTTTTGTTCAGGTATATATAATTGCGCACCTAGTTTGTAAGAGCATTAGTTATTGATAATGAGTGCTTAGCACTCGAAATGTACATCTAACACATAAAAATAAAAGTGAAGTAAGGAATAAAAACAGTTTTTTCATTGTGAATATATAATAATTTACAACATATAATTATATACGTGGGTCGTTTGATAAGTTTGGTAAAAATCTATGAAATGACTACACAATCTATTTAGTGACATGACACCCGGAAAGCGGTGTTTCAGTGAAGTATTCACCAGAAGAAGTACTGAACGAAATTAAAAAATATAAATTTACAAATGAATCAATATTAGTATTTAAGATATATTTATTTCGTAAAACGAAAAATCTACAATTTTATGTATAGATTACAAAACTTTACTTATGCACTTAACTTAGGTACTTTATGCGCAATAAGGAACAAAACAAACTATTGACTAGCGTGATGGAGTTATGTTTAGAACGCTTCCTAAATTGATACACAACAAATAACTAGGCGCTTCCTCTTAAGTGCTCGTTCGGCCATGTTTAAATTGGTTTTTCTAAAAACAAACAATCTTCAACGCCAATTTAAATTAAGTTTGCGAATGCTGTGCTTCTGACAGCATTCGCAAACTTAATTTAAATTGGCGTTGATCTGCACTGCTGTTTCTTCTTTAAATAAAATTGTTTAATCACTGTACAAAATGTGTGTTTTAAATTTTTTGCAGAAATCGCTAAGCCACTCAAACGATTACCAAATGTGAACTACATGTCACTTCTGCCTGAAATTTGACCTGAAGAGTGGATCTTTCCAGGTGTCATGTCACTAAATAGATTGTGTAGCAATTTCATAGATTTTCACCAAACTTATCAAACTTTATCAACGTATAAACATTATTTTCAATTTGTATTATTATATTAAATTTTATGTTTATTTAAAAGAATAAGAATGAACAATTTTATTTCAAATATATTTCAACATTTTTTCTCTATTATTTTTATTGATATGTTGATGTATTTTTTTTCATTTAATGAAGTTTATTAGGGGTTTGAAGTTTCCAGGTGTCATGTCACTAAATAGATTGTGTAGCCATTTCATAGATTTTACCAAACTTATCAAACGACCCGCGTATAAACAATATTTTCAATTTGTATTATTGTATTAAATTTTATGTTTATTTAAAAGAATAAGAATGAACAATTTTATTTCAAATATATTTCAACATTTTTTCTCTACTATTTTTATTGATATGTTGATGTTTTTTTTTTCATTTAATGAAGTTTATTAAATTATTAAACATTTACAGCAAGCGTAAAATTTTATTTTAAATTTATTATTTTTTTACAAAATGTGGTGATTAAGTTAAAAATTGACCAAATCAACAAATTTTGTTTGTTGATTTTAAAGATATTGAAATTTTACCGAATTTATAAATTTTAACGATATTTGGTTTGAGTTACGTGAAGACAACCTAATAAAACACTAACACTCTTCACTAAAAAGTTTTTGTGTTTTTGGTGAAGAAAGTGTTAGCATTTTAGTTTAATATTAACGACTGGGCAGCTTGGTGGTGTAGTGGTTAGAGTGTTGTACTGCCACGCCACGGACCGGGGTTCAAATACCGGCCTAACAAGTTGTCTGCATTTATATAGGTTAGGATAAAAATGCCAAACACTCCGTCTTCTCGGATATGACGTTAAATGCATGTAGGACCCGTGTACTGCCTGGATGTTGCGTGCACGTTAAAGATCCCTACCGGTGGGTTGGAACTCCCACCGGGTTCGGCAAAATTCCCGGATAGCTGTAGACCTAATCTCCGGCGTCATGATTGGCCTTAGCAGCGGAAATAGATGACGTAAAACCCAAAATAAAAAAAAAATATATTAACGACTAATTTATCTTTTTTTAGTTTTATCAATTTATACAAATCTACGAATATTATGTATTTTTGTCCATTTTGACGATTTATCCAATTTTTTGTCAGCTTAAGTTGCTTTTGTTAATTGTAATGTACTAATCATAAAGACATTAATTAACTGGTGTAATTTTTCTGACAATTTTCACCATTTTCTATCACCAATGATGCAATAACGTAATTATTATTTGTTTCTAAAATTACTAACTAAATAAGTTAGGTTGATACATTCTATTATTTGACCTGACTTAAGGATGTGTGAAGAAAAATGTAAATATTTCAATTATTGGTCATTAAAAAAAATGTTAAAGTATTTTTAAGTGTTTTTCTTAAAATTCACAATATTTCAGTGTTTAATACGCATGGCGCATGAAGTAAAATTTCGAGTTTAGAAAACCATATTTGACAGTCATATTTGACAGTCATAATGATACATGATTTTGACGGGACAGATCGAAAGTGGACAGATGGAAGTTAGTAAACATGGAGCATTGCTCGGTAGAACAACGTTTCCTGATTGTTAAATATTATTATCAAAATTCTGAAAGTTTAATTGCCATTGCCTTTCGTAAAGTCGGTTTAATACTCGGTTGAAGTAATCTTCCTAAATTATCTACTGAGTTCACCAATTTGATCTTCGAGCAACAAGAAGTGAATAAAATTGGTGAGCTCAGGAGATAATTTAGGAACATTATTTCAACCGAATATTAGACCCACTTTACGAATGGCAATGGCAATTAAACTTTCACCACTATTATAATAAAGCCGATTTTGTAGACAAAATCATTTTCAGTGATCAACCTCATTTTCACCTCGATGACTTCGTTAATAGGCAAAACTACCGCATTTGGGGCTCAGAAAATCCACGAATGATTCATCAGAAAGAAATGCATCCAAAACGTGTCATTTGGTGTGCAATGTGGTCCGAAAGAATAATTGGCCCGTTTTTCTTTGAAGATGAGGCAGGTAATGCAGCAACGGTAAATGACGAATGTTATCGTGCTATGATAATGCAGTTTTTTGTGCCTCGATTGGAGGACATTGGTCCTAACGAAAGGTGGTTTCAGCAGGACGGTGCCACATGTCATACCGCCCGTAAAAATTGACAGTCTTGCACGAGTTTGATCCTGGTCGTGTCATTTTCCGGTTTAGTGACTAGAATTGGCCGCCACGTTCTTGCGATTTGACACCTTTGAACACCTTCTTCTTCTTATTATTTGAAATCATTAGTTTATGCTAAAAAGCCCGCGACCACCGAAGCATTAAAGGCCGAAATTAGGCACTCTATCAATGAAATACTGCCACATGTATACAATAATATTATTGCAAATTGTGCGGAAAGAGTACGCATGTCCCAGCATATGTTGGCTGAAACTGACTCGTGTCAAAACCTTCAGTATAAATGTTAATACCAATGACCCTCAAAAATGACGCAATACGTCAAAAAAGTGAGAAAAAAAAACCGGCTTTGTCCTAAATCGGTCGAGACGGTTTTCAGGTAAATTCTCAATTTTTGCATATAAAAATATCTTGTATTTGTTTAATACATAATTCCCAAATGTATACATTATAAATCAATGAATATTTCAATACTTTACTATAGAAAACCACGTTTAATTGAACCTTAAAACCTTGCGCTCTTATTAAAACACCCTTTATAATGATGCTCATGTTATTGAGAAAGATACAAATAATCACATTATTCGCGAAAATTCAGAATTTACATAAAGACCGTCTCGACCGATTTAAGACAAAGCCGGTTTTTTTTCTCACTTTATTTTATATTTATACTGATAGTTTTGACACGAGTCAGCTTCAACCAACATTTAGTCCATCGTGTCAACTTGAAACAAGTTTAAATTAAATTATAATGTTGGTCATGTTATTGTTTTTCTTTGTGACAGTTATGGTACATATTTTGACAGTTGTGGTATATTTTAAACTAACGATTGTCTTCCACTCCCAGACTAAGCATGAAGTAAAATTTCGAGTTTAGAAAAGCCTGAAAATTTGGTTTGGTCGCGTAGCGCGAAGCGGAGCGACCAAACCAAATTTTCAGGCTTTTCTAAACTCGAAATTTTACTTCATGCGCCACGCGTGTAAACATTGATTTGAAGTAAAGTTGAAAATATATACTGCTCAGATGTGATGAATGAATATTTACCGAGATATAGCGAAAAAAAGTAAACATTACCCTTTTTGTGAATATTTTATATTAGTAATAAGAAAAGTACAACAAATTTAGTTTGAGACACTTTTCTATATTTTTAATATCGTATGTCCAATAAAACCTTTAGAGGAATCGACATATAAAACGTCACACATAATAATTATATTATATAATTTCAGAGTTGCCAACTTACAATAGCACTCTAGAGGTGTTGTTTTATGATATAAATCATTATACCTTTAACGGGGAAAGTATCGTCTGTTCAATTAAAAAAAATCTTTAGAGTGCCATGATTTAATCTTTTTTTTTAATTTACGTTGGCTACACGCTTTAGGAATTGACATATAAAACGTCACAAATAATAATTACAATCAGCGACGGCTCGCAGTCTAATATCAGGGTCGGTCACAGTGCCAAGGCACACAAAATTTGAGGTTGGGGTCGCGCTTTATAAATACGCGGAATTGCACAACAAAGTCACCTTTCAATAACGGATACATATTACCTTGGATCTCTGGCCTACCCTGAAGTTAGGCTGCGAGCCGCCGCTGATTACAATATATAATTTCAGAGTTGCCAACCCACAATATTTTCCATGGCACTCTAGAGGTTTATTTTATTGGACATACGATACTTTCCCCGTTAAAGGTATAATGATTTATATCATAAAACAACACCTCAAGAGTACCAAGGAAGATATTGTAGGTTGGCAACTCTGAAATTATAAATTATAATTATTATGTGTGACGTTTTATATGTCAATTATTCTAGAATCATTTTTGTCTTCGGGTTTTTATTGTGCATAATATTTAGTGGATAACTGAATAGCACGCCGTAACCCCGCCGGGTCCCTCTAATTACGGGCCCCAGGGCTAGAGTCCTGTCAGTGGGGACCATGATTCGAAAAGTGGTAACTCGATAATAACTCATTCAATTAAAGTTTCATCTGACAAAAAAGCAGTGACCAAAACTTCGTACGTAATAAAACTGTCCGGGCTTCACCTTTGCGGATGGGACAATTAAATAAGAAAGCCGGTGTTAATCCTGACCGCGACTTTTTTCCATTGTGCGCGATTTATACGGACGGCTTTTTAGCCCCCGTCCGTTGATGTATAATGTGGCCCATTGTTTCCACCACCGGCGCCGTAAATATTTGATCGCGCCGAAACGCGAATCCCACGCGAACACGCGAATCCTCTCCGAGAGAGTGGAAGCGGCGCCTTTTGCTCTTTTCCCGACTGATTTATAGGCACGTTTGTAAATAATAGTCTGATATTATTTTATACGTTTGAGAGGGGGGCCTGCCCCGAGGGGGTATGATCGGGTCTATTGCTTATCGCCTGGACGCCCACGCGAGCAGCTGGCGCCTGAGAAGAAGAAGAGGTGGAGGAGAGTTGAGTTTCATGCATCGTCGCTTTTCGATTTTTGTTGATGCAATGTGTTATTACAGGATGTTAATATCAGTTGGTGTGCTTTTATTAAAGAGGATTGTGTCGAGGGGGGGTGGATTGTGGAATATGGGGTTGTTGTGAGTTTTCCCCTGTGGGATTAGGTGTAGTAATTAGATGTCACGAGAGTGTAATTTGAAATCTCTAACGAATAACATGTTATTCCGCAGAATTATGCCCAACATTGCTTTATCTTCAAATGATAATTATAAATGACAAAGATATGAAGTTTCAAATTGTTTTGCATTATACAATCAAATGATGATTATGAATGACAAAGATATGAAATTTGAAATTGTTTTGCATTACACCAATACATCTCTGAACTAGAAATAAATGTTAATATTTAATTTGTTCAATGGAAAAAAAAATTGAAATTGACTTGAAGTTCAGAGATTAGCATCCCAAACCATAGGACTAACGTGAGATTAAAATCTCCTATTGTTATCATGTCATGCATGTGTAATAAATTACCACCCTGTTGTGATATTCTGCACGACTCTGTTAAATCGTTGATGAACAATCTGTCAAATAGCTGTCACACTCACGAGCGTCTTCATATTGTTTAGATTTAAATTTATTTATGTACATACATACATTGTTTATTGTATTATCATTGTCTTGTAATTGGGAAATTTCCTGTTGGGCAATAAATACTTATTATTATTATTATTATTATTATTATTATTACCTGCTGTGATCCACATCCAGAAAATCTTAATAAATTAATTTTAATCTGGTTCTACATTTTTGTTATTAAAGCTGAAATATTAAAATAGGTATAAAACAAATTTGCTGTTCCCCCAGGAATTAATGAAATCAAAAACTGTTTAAAATCGGGAAGTGAAGTTAGGGGAAGCTAGGGAGTTGAGGTTATAAAGGTGAAAGGTGGAACTAACAAAATGCTGAAACAGGTCGATTTATGTTTATTAATTGTTAATTTAATTAAAAAAAATTCACATGGACAAATGTACGTGGAACTACTTAAAACCAAACTAACACAACAGGATGAGGTTTGTATTGTGAAAGAATATTATAAATAAAATATGTTAAAATTTTGTTTGATAAAATCTTTAGAAATGTCAATTATTTGTGTTTTAGTTAGACTTCACTAGAATCCCCTATACAAAAATGTATGCATCACTACTAAAATTAACTTACTGTAGCTTTTGTTTATTGTACATCCCTATTTAATTCAGAGATTTATGTATGAAATTAGATTCACATCGCTGATTTTGCAATTTCTCCTTCTCGTTTGGTGGAATTAATCGAATTGGATGTTTTAGGCGCCATTAAATATCCTTTTCGAATGGAACGTCGTGCGTAGGGCCGGCCGCAACTGTGACTAATCAGTTTTCGTTGCACTTTGATAACTCAATCACACACCCGACCGGACACCCACCCGTAAATAATGCATTAACGGCCTTTTATGAATAAATCACGAGCCACCCTTCGGCACTGAATGATCGGATTTATCCAATTAAAGGCTAGAGTGAATCAAACATTAATGTATTTTAGAATATAATTACATATTCTAAATGGATAGCTGTTTATAACAACAGAGAATGTTGCATGATACTATATTTCAGAGCTGTTCGGTACTCGAGTACAAGTACTCAAAATTTTTACTCTATTATTTTGAAATAACTGCCAAAACAAATATGTTAAAGCACTTAATATCTTAGTTTCGTTTTGACAACCCTCAATTCTGACATTAGTCATTTAAACAAATAAAAACTACACTAAAATCCATACAAATTTCATCTTTGAAGTTTCCCTCTGACTTTCAAAACAAACGAGGTACGAGCGATTACACCTTTATATTGACAACGGTGTTATTTTTGTCAAAACAAATAAAAGCTGTCCCAAATTCTACACAAATTTTATCTATGAAATTTGACTTAAAATGTCTACAGAACGTCAAGAGTGATGAAACTTGAAGAGCTCGGTTAGGTTAGATTTTGCTTTGTCAAATTAGGTTAGATATCACTCTGTCAAATTAGGTTAGATGGACTAAATGTCGCCTGACGCCAACGTATATCAACTGTCACTACAGTTCAAATGTCGGTTATATGTCAAACGTCGACTTATGTCTATTGTAAATATAGTTTAAATATGAGCTAACGCTGACCTACGTCAAAGGGAGCCAATGCTAATGGGAGAACTGGAAATCGAGTAGAAAAGGAGAGACTATGGTCAAGATTGGGGGGACGAGTAAGACAGACGACTATACACGCCAATCACCGGTCTCGCTTCTGGATGCAGCCTCCAAATGCTGTTACCAAATTTTATACAATGACTGGCTAGCTGGATATATATAAACTGTGCCTACGTCAAGTATCATTATAGTCCAAATGCCGGCTAAGGACGATTTGTATCAATTGTTATTATAAATCAAATATCGGCTAATTGATTGACAGCTGCCAACTCGATGCGGTGTGCTGCGAATTGTTTCTTGAATTGATTATTATTATTTTTAATTTTATAATAATTCATATGTTTGAATATGTTTTTGAATGCTCAAATTTAAAACATAACCTCAATGTCATAACAAGGCAGGGTTTTTTTTATGATTCATTTATTATTGCTATAAATCATAAATGTACATATCTGATTAGTATATTTTGAACTTCAATTGAAATAAGTGCTTTATGCGGGTGGCGCATGAAGTAAAATTTCGAGTTTAGAAAAGCCTGAAAATTTTCCTTTTTCAGGCTTTTCTAAACTCGAAATTTTACTTCATGCTTAATCTGGGAGTGGAAAACCCTCGTTTTAAAACTGTTAAAACCTTTAATGACAACACCGAATTCTTACAAAAAAAAATTAACAACAAGATAATCAACGAAACTCGTAAAGATTATGAAAATAACTACAGTTTGTATATTTTTTATTTTTTTTAAGAAATCATTAAAGGTTCTAATAGACATCGAACAAGTGCTTTTCACTTCCAGGTTAAGCATAAAGTAAAATTTAGAGTATAGAAAAGCCTTTTTAAACTAGAAATTTTGCTTCAAGCGCCACTCGTATAAAACAGTAATTTAAAATGAAGATTAAAATATACTTTTAAAATTGAAAGTTTGTCAAATTTAAGCATTCAATTATTCTAGACTTAGGTTAGGATAGATACAATAGATGATACTAAGGTTTGTTTAGAGCACAGCTGCATAGGTTAGCTGTACCCAGCCTAAAGTAATCTGAACAAACCTCTCCGACAATTACTAGGACTACCATCTTGTGAAGTTATAACCCAACTTAACTTTACGTAACCCAACCCAATCACGAAGTATCATCCAACCTAACCTAACTTAAGTAACATCTATCGTATATAACCTAAATTGTGAAGTTGTGTTAAATAACCACTTCATAACTTGTCATCTTACCTAACTTAAATAACACCTAATTTCACAATGATCAACTAATATATAGGTTTTTAATTTAAATTCACTTGGTTTGTTTTAGGAATAAATGTATTTTACCACAAATTTCGACTTGATGCCATTTTCAAGAATTCTTAAATCATTCTTGAAAATGGCATCAAGCCGAAACTAGTCGAAAAATAAATTTATTAGTAAAACAAACCAAGTAAATTTAAATTAAAAACCTATATATTAGATCAATAAGGAACAAGTTAATGATATGATCAACTAACCCAACATTATGATTTGTTATCTAACTTAACCTAGCTTTACAACTAACTCAACTGTACCAAATAAGACAGAATCGAATAATTTGTCCTCTAACCTAACGTAACAATCTACCATCTAACCTAATTTCACAATGTATACTCTAACCTAACCTTTACGATTTGCCATCTAATCTAATCTAACATCACAACTCGACAACCTAACCCAAGATTTTCAAACTGTAAAACTAAGTTATTTTAATCTAAGCAAGTAACGTAGTTATATAATTTGTCATCCAACCTAACCTAGCTTTACAACTTGACAGCAAACCTAACTCAACTTTGCTAAATTAGATAGAATCTAATCTAATAATTTGACCTTTAACATAAAAACCTTTCATCTAACTTAATTTCATAATGTGTACCCTAAGCCTAACTTTACGATTTGCCATCTAACCTAATCTAACATCAGAACTTGACTAACTACCTAACTTAATCAATATTTCCAAATTGCGACAATTAAGTTAGGTTAATCTAAGTAATCACAGAATTGTAAGGTTATGTTTTGATGTTTTCATTTGTTATCATCACATTCCTAAGTCACTAGATGTACACGGTACTTTGTACTCAAATAAGTACCTAAGTACTTTTTGTTAGATATTTGTACTTAGTACTCCTAAAATCGTTTACAAAACATAGTTCCAACCACTTTTAAACAAGTAAGCTACAATCTCATAAACACTAGTAATATGTTCCGCCATATTATTTGTTTAAAGCCATAATTTTTGTTTAAAGCAGTTTATATTTTGGTCTTTTGTAGTAATATATTGTAAGTTTTTGTTATTATGTATTCAAGGCGGGCTCTGTGCTGTTGAGTCGGGGCAATTAAGCGCGCAGGTGCGTCGCCTGTAATTACTGAAAACACTTAAACCAATTAAAACGTGAGGCTAATTTGAAATTATCGGGGTCTAACATATTACCATAAATATTTATCACTGCCCCGTTCGCATCAACTCCGGTCTAATAAGAAATTTAAACGATGGCATAACTGTCCCATACTAACGTCTTGTCGTTAATTTAGAATTGCAATAATTGTACAAAATAAACAGCCGAAAATGGAACAAACACCGCATTAGCATTCTTCTTGAATTTGAGATGGGAAAATAATAAACATTTCGACCAGCTTTTATAAGGGCTTATTTTCAATGTATGTTTTTGAGTTTCGTGAAGAGTATAATTAATAATTAATCAACACAATTAGGCGCGCACTTAGGAGGGTGGCTCGCGGGCTTGAGCCTCTCCAAGACTAACTAAATTGTAGTATGTCGATGTATATGTTGCGGACAAAACACGAAATACGGACAAAACGCGTTTTGTCTAGACAAAATGCGAATGGTCCAATGTTCAGACGTGGTTTTTCTGCAGTTTTCCCACATGCCTAGTATCGAATGATAGAAATGTACCTACACCATCTATAAGCCACCTGCACGCGCAAGATCCGCTACAATAATAATAATAAGCCCCCTGACCCCGCACAAGCGCTGAGCTTATGGGGCCTGTAGAAATACAGGCTGAGATTAGAAGGATTATAATTATTATTAATAGCAGAATAAAATTGCATTCGTCTGTCATATTAGAATGGGAAGATATTCCGCAAGCTTTTGTTGAACATTTGGTTCAAGCATGCCCCGACGGATGAATGCAGCGATAAGAAGTAGATGAGGCCATATACGGTATTGGGGTTGACCCAGATGCATTTATTCTGTTTTACTGATTCTTTATTCTTTTTTTAATTTAAAGTTATACTAGCTTATTTATGCATTTTCAACAAAACAAATTTTTAAAGTAAAAATAAAGCAAATTAAGGTCATGTTCGACTAAGTTGTAGGTGTTCAATATTATTTCATGTTACTTAGTTTTATTTTGTGGTCGTATTGTAAATATTTAGATTAATTAAAGTGGGGCATTAATTTTGTCTAGAAGTTTATTTTTAACAATTAAATACGGGCTATCTAATGAAGTTTTTCAAATTTCAATTGCAGATGCCGTTTTGTTGAACGCTAATATGGTAGAGAGCTTATTCAATAATTCAATTACATCTAGTATTGTAATCTCTGTTGAAATGCTGTGGAAGCAAATTCAGATAAATTACCCAATCCATTTTGATTATTAAGAATACTTTTTTGTATTAATTTTCGAATTTCGGGCCGTTTCTACCTGGTCTTTTAAAAGACGCACGTCTCGATTGCAAATTCGAACCGCGGCACGGATCGCAATAATTCATTTAGATTGTAAACATCGATTACATTTATGTGTGTGTGTCCGTTCCTTGGTAGAGGAGTTAGTCCTCAGCCGAACGGCCAACAGTTTTATCTCCTGCATAATAATGAGATGACTCTGTCCACTCCTTGTAATAATAATAGTAACAAGAATAACAACAATCAATTTTCAAGGAATAATTGTTAAATCTATAATAAAATGATAAAGAATATTTTATATTTATACACTGTGATAATTTTTAATTTACTTTTATGAATGTTTTTCAAAATACAGGATTTTCTGTGTATTTGGTTTGAGATACGTTAAGAGTTGAAAATTAATAATAATTAACCCTTTCGGCCCTGACGGTTGGCCACCACTAAAATTTGATAAACATGCTGGGAATTTGTCTTTTAAATATACATACATGTATGCATGAGCTGTAACTTTTCTGATAATCGTTTGTTTTTTAAAATAGTTTAATTTCAAGTTTCAAACGAGTGTTTTCCACTCCCAGATTAAGCATAAAGTAAAATTTCGAGTTTAGAAAAGCCTGAAAATTTGGCTCGGTCGCGTAGCGAAGCGGAGCGACCGAGCCAAATTAGGCTTTTCTAAACTCGAAATTTTACTTCATGCGCCACGCGTATAAAACGCTGATTTAATGTGTTCTTTAACCAATTAACAAGTAAAGACCAAACCAAATGTTCAGGCTTTCCTAAACTCGGAATTTTACTTCATGCGCCACGCGTATTAAAATCTGATTTAATGTTTTCTTTAACTAATTAACAAGTGAAGACCAAACCAAATTTTCAGGCTTTCTTAAACTCGAAATTTTAGTTCATGCGCCACGCGTATAAAACACCGATTTTAGGTAAAAGTCAAAATATTCTACTAAAGCAGTATGCTGAAAACGTGTACTCTGAACATCACATCACATGAATGTTTAGAACGCGTGGCGCATGAAGTAAAATTTCGAGTTTAGAAAAGCCTGAAAATTTTCAGGCTTTCTTAAACTCGAAATTTTATTTAATGCGCCACGCGTATAAAACACCGATTTTAGGTGAAGGTCAAAATATTCTACTAAAGCAGTATGCTAAAAACATGTACTCTGAACATCACATCACATGAGTGTTTAGTACGCGTGGCGCATGAAGTAAAATTTCGAGTTTAGAAAAGCCTGAAAATTTGGTTTGGTGCAAACCAAATTTGCAGGCTTTTCTAAACTCGAAATTTTACTTCATGCTTAATCTGGGAGTGGAAAACACTAGATTGAAAGTTCAATTTGAAATAGTTGCAAAAACAACGAATATCTGAAGATTTACAGCGTATACAGTATATGTATACTTAAAAAAACTCTCTGTATATCTGAGATAGTAATAAATAATATGCAGTGTTCAAAACATTTCTTTGGGCACCAGAAAAATTCAAGCGCTGAAACGGTTAAAGCACTAAGGTCTATTTGCACCACGACTGAATAACTTGGATCATTCCGATTATTTTTTTTACATGAATTTATCTGTATCTCTTACACTCGTGAATCATTTTGCTACAGAGGATGATGATGATGATGATGGGTAATAAGGAGAAAAACACTTGTATTCGGCACGCGATAGCCCCCCTTTTACGATCGTTAATGAGCTATAAGGGCGATTAGGGGGCGGGCCGGGCGGGCGGCGGTCCCTTTGATCGCGGGCCGCCTTCTGCCCGGCCCACGTAACCGCAAGCCCTCATCACTTTTATTTACACTAACCCGAATAAACAATGCCGATACAGTACTTTTAATGATCGACACCGTAAATCAACTCCACCCTCCTTTCGGCTATTATTAATAATAATAATGACGATGATTAATTAATTTTATCATGCAGGGAAATGTTAAAAGAAACTAAAGAGGAAAAAATATTGAGATTGACTCGGTGATTTATCAAGAAAAATCTCGTTGGATTGCAATTATTTGGCACGTTTACCAATTAACACAAATATAATTTGTTAACAAACGAATTGATATGTGGAGTCTGGTTTAGTTAACTTATTTAATGATTAATGCATTTAGAAATATTTCTCTAGTGACTTTTATGTTTTTCACTCCTTGATTAAGCATGAAGCAACATATTTTGAGTTTAGAAAAGCCTAAACATTTGGATTGGTCAGTTATAAGTGGAATTGGGCTTTTGAGAAAAATATTCCGATAATTACAGCGTTTGATAAATGTTCAGAAATTTATTGTTTTCATACAAGCGGTTAATTTTAACCTTCTAACGAGTGCAAACATCGCTGGTTAAGCAGAAATGAAAATGAAACGGACCGACCAAACCAAATTTTTAGGCTTTTTAAAAATCAAAATTTTATTTTATGTGAGACACGTATAAAAAAATAATTTAACTTGATGTTGAAATTATACCGCTCAATATGCTCTTTAGCGGTATATTTTAAACTTCAATTAAAATCAGTGTTTTATGCGCGTGGCGCTTGAAGTAAAATTTCGAGTTTAGAAAAGCCTGAAAATTTGTTTGGTCGCTTCGCTTCGCTACGAGACCAAACCAAATTTTCAGGCGTTTCTAAACTCGAAATTTTACTTCAAGCTTAATCTGGGAGTGGAATACATTTGTTTAAAGCTGCAAATTGAATTCTTTTTAAAAACAACGAATATATAAAAAATTACAAAGTACACATCGGAATGTATACTGAAAAGAAAAATTTCCTGGATTCAAAAACACATTTCCAATGCTATAAATTTAGAAGATTTTTTTTGTAATAGATATATGCGATAAAAAAATATGGTTTTTGGCACGAGAAAGACGTTTTTTACGAGGCCCAAAAACCCATTTTTGTCCGAATTAAACACACTATTTTTCTCCAACAGCGTTTAACAAATCTTCAACTAGTTTCTCATTGATCAAATGGTGAAACATCAATTGAATTTGTTTTAAATTATTTTTTAAAGAAGCTTTAACAAACTCAAAAAGAAAACTGTTTAATTTAAAACTACATGTGTGGTACGTAAGACGTGGAATAAAATACCGTGCGATCGTTTGAAACATGATTTAGAGTAGGCTTTGAATTTTAAATTAGATTGGCAATACTGACAGTTAACACATAGTTTACCATAACCTCAAATTTATTCCATCAATCTATTAGCATTCTGGGCAACCGCACAAAAAAAATTCCGCCTACTCTAAATCATAATTTGAACAATCGCACGATATATGATCTTTTTTGTACTTACGCAAAATTATGAGTAGACAATAATTATTTGTATACACTTATCTTGATTTCGAAAGGAACAATTCCAAAGTGGCCATATTAGCAATTCCTTTACATCAATTCATCGGAGTCACTGCTCATTTCCATAATGCACTTTCTTTACTTATTATTTAATAAGAACTTGAAATTTGATATGTCAGTAAATATGAATGCCGTAAGAGCCGGACAGTTTCTCAGGTTAAGCAAGGGCAACCTAAGGCTCATAACCGGCCTTCTAACTGGACACTGTCCTCTGAAGTACCACCTCACCAAGATGGGTCAGACAACTGATGCCAACTGCAGGTTCTGCAACGAGGCACAAGAAACAGCAGAGCACCTACTTTGTGAATGCCCTGCCTTGTCCCTTCAAAGAGGGAACTACCTGTCATCGGCCACTTTAAACACCGAGGAACTGGTACACACTAACCCTCAAGTTATAGTAGACTTCATAAGAAGTCTAGACATTGAGGGACTCAAGTAGGTCAGGGATAGTTACAAAAGATCTTTTAGGTCGAGGTAACTTCGGAAGGCCCAGAGGCCACACGACCCACCGACCCCATACCATACCATACCAAATATGAATGCCAAATTGCTTTTCGGCCTTGGACGAAAAGAATTTACATTTTTGTACAATTGAAATGGAAACTAGAAATTAATACAAATGTCCTTTTTTTACTAATAACTATGGAAATATAGTGTCTTATTCGGGGTATTGGAAAAATATAATATTTATTTGATTTCAATTAAATTGCTTGTTCTCTATTGGGTGTTGTTTAATCCCAATTTTATTGTGTTTAAATTGACCGCTATGTTTGAAGTCTCAATCATTTTGTAATTGTTTATTCACAATTTGATATTGATTAGTATCAATTTGGAGTTGAAAAGGTATAGTTAGAACAAGCGCGACGATCCCATTTTTATGGTCTTATGGTACCTGTCGTGTGAAGTAAATTCGAGTGAAAAATATATTTTGTCTACTCCCATTGATACTAATCAGAATATATTAGGGCAGCCACTGCCACCTAGTTGCAATATTGATATTTTAAAAATATATAGCCAAAATCCTGACAACGCCCATGTAATACCTATGGTTTAAAAATTCACAAGAATCAAGCGAATTCTGCACCGTGGCGTTCGAAACATGAAATGTCAATACCTTCCTTGGTTTTTCTTCAAAAATGGTTCTAAGATTTCTTAGATTAGGCCGCGTTTTAAATTTTGGCCCTAGATCTAGAAATGATACAAAATTGTGGCCCAGTTGCACCAAAAATTCATCTCTGAATGATGACAGTTGACAGTTCCTATTGTTCCGTCACTTTGAACCTAAGTTCCGAAATGAACCAGTTCAATGAGTTTGGTGCAACTGGCCCTAAGTTTTCTTAGATCAAGTACCTTTCCAGCGTTTGGTCTTGATCCAAATATGGCTCAAAATCTTTGATTAGGTTTTCTTAGATCGTTGATTAAAGCCTAGTTGCACCAAAAACATTGAACAGGGTTCATCTCTGAACTCGAGTTCAAGATGACAGTTCCTTAGAACATAATATCAATTTGAATTCTAATTCCGAGATGAACCCGTTCAACAGGTTTGGTACAACTGGCTCTAAGTTTTCTTAGATCAAGTAGCTTTTTAACATTTGCTCTTGATAAAAAAAAATGGCTCAAATTCTTTGATTAGGCTTTCCTAGATTAAATTACTTAAAACTTTCACATATGAACAGCCAGAAATCTTGTGACCTCAATTCTTTCAATAAAGTGCTAAAGAATAGTTATCCTTTGACATAACACTAAAGCTTGTATTAGACGACAATATTTTCTTGTACAAGAAAATACTATACTATTTTCTATCATGGTGTACCAAACAGAACATGTCCTATTTCTATTAAACAAAACTGTACAAGATTCGCGCTTGGTCATATTTTGTGTATTACACCATGATAGAAAATAGTATACTATTTTCTTGTACAAGAGAATAGTATCGTCTAATACAAGCTTAACAATATTTATTTTAGACTTCCTTGAGTGCTATTAACGCCCAATCAAAATTATGAATAATAACCTCGGACTTTTATTATAAGAACAAAGCCATAAAGTACGACTATTTTTGGTAGCCGTGCCCGCGCGGCGTGGGAAGAATCCGAAAAATTTATAACCGACGCTCGTTTTTATCGTTGAAATGTCAATCGGCGGGGCGCGCAGAGAAGCATAGGATGATGGATAAGTTGCGCTCTTCAATCGTGTACATCTCCTAAAACAAAGAGTGAGGATGTCGTGGCGCAGCGGGCGCGATGATTGAGTGCGGCGTCCCGCGGTATCAATTATTTCCCTCAAAAAAAAAGAAGACAAAAAAGACAGTTAGAGGAGAAGAATGTTAAGCCGGGGAGGGATTTAAATACGGATTCATTAGCATTTATTTCAATATTCGCCCCGATATGGGTCCGAGGCGCACGGGTTTTCTTAATGGTTATGAAGATCCGAAGCGGCTTGGGTAGTTAGCCTCTTGCCCTCAGCTTAGTCTTCGTCGTGAGGTGGGATAAAGTGTGGTACTCGCTCTTCGGATTGATGATGATGGACTGGATTTTCGGGGGTGGAAGGCGCTGGTTAAATTGAATTACTCCCATCGTTGATGGTTTTGGGAGAATGATGGATTCGGAAGAGCGCTAACGATGATTACTTTCGAAGCAATGCTCAGCGGAAAAAGGAGGAATTAAGTTAATTGGTTGGAACGGGGCACCGGGGAAATTGAAAACGGGAGCCTCCTCATTATTCATATAATCTGACAAATATTTACACAAAACCGGCAACGCGCGGAGTGGAATGGAAAGGATGGAAAGAGTAGTAGTTATGGTTCGGGGGGCCACCCGTCGAGATCTACCTGGGCCCCATTACCCGCTTGTTAACTCGGGAATTGGTGGGAGGACACACTCTCTCTGATTATTGTGGTCCACTGCCAAAACAGTTCACAAGCCCGCATTAATCAAAACGCATCCGCTGTTCGTGCTCTTTGATGGACGTCCATCTAAACCCGAAGCCCCTTGTATATTCAAATAAACCCGTGCGCTACTTTTCATCGTTCACTTAACAACAATTCATGTATAAGGGAAGAATAAAAAAAAAACTTCACGTCATATAAGCTTGACGTACAATCTTTACACATCTACATCAACCTTTAATCATAACCATCACTTACAAGTGGAAAACGCACTTGCCTGGTTTTAATTATACTTTAGCGATCGCTTTCAAACAGCAAACGCCTATCAACTCAGCAACATATCAAAACGTAGTATTAAACAAGATTCATACACTCTGGCCTTGATTTATGTTCTTCATCAATATCCACACACTTTTAATCCTTCAACACAGGGCCGTATCCAGAGAGGGGCGCCCCCACTTAGAAGCTACCGTGCGATCATTTAAATTAGTGTCAAATGTTAATTCCCCGACTTACAAGGTAGCTAAATGGCTAGTTAGACAATTTGAAACCTTACAACTTGATAACAACTTTTCAATAAAAAACTCAATCGAGCTAACCGACAGATTAAAACAGATAAATGTTCCTCCTAATCATAAACTAATTTCATTTGACGTCGAGTCCCTTTTTCCAAGCATTCCCATAACAGATACATTAAATATTCTTGAAAAATTACTAATAAAAAACAATATTCCAGATGAACAAACTAAACAATACCTTTCACTAACGAAACTCGTTATGGAATGTAATACATTCGAATTTAATAACAAATTCTACAAACAAACTTTTGGCACCGCAATGGGCAATCCTTTATCCCCCTTCCTTGCGAACATTTTCCTTAATTTCTTTGAAAATCATGCTAAAAGAACAATAAATAATTTTCCCGACTTCTGGTTCCGCTATGTCGATGACATTTTCTCAATCGTACCTAACAACTTCGACATAGATACCTTTATTAATTCTTTAAATAGTTTATATAATAGTATTAATTTTACATACGAATCAGAAGTTAATAATTCTCTCCCTTTCTTAGACATTTTAATTACAAGAAATAATAGTAAACTAGAGTTCGATATCTACAGAAAAACCACACATACATATAATTATATACATTCAGAGTCATGTACACCTACAAAATATAAAATGGCAGCGTTTAATAGCATGATTTTCAGAGCAATTAAACTACCCCTCTCTCCTTCAAACCGAAAAAAGGAACTCGACCTCATACGTTCAATTGCAATTAACTTAAAGTACGACATTAACACCATCAATAAATTAATTAATAGACATTTATTTAAACAAAAAATTACCTGTTCCTGTTCCTGTTAACTAATTTAAACAGCAAAGAGACCACATACGCTAGGATAATTTATGTACCTGATTCAGAAACCCGATTTGATAAACTATTTAAAAAATTCAAAATTACAGCTGCTTACTACGTCAACACAAATTTAAAGTCACTATTGGGTAACACCTTTGATGCAGTAGACGACTTGGAAAAACAGGGAATCTACTCCATCAAATGTTGTAACTGCAGTAAAATGTATGTAGGCCAAACTAAAAGAAATGTCATTACGAGATACAAAGAACATACATCACATATCAAATACAACAACCCTACAAAATCTGCAGCTGCCCATCACTCTATTGAAACAGGTCATAAATTCTCCCTCAACAACACCAAACTATTAAAATTCTCCACAAATTATCACTTAAACCTGTACGAAGCTTTTTACATGAAAAAACATAACGCTGATCTGCTAAATTTTGATTTGAGCCCACTAGACAACCCATTACTTAAACTCGTTCCGTTGTAATAATTTTTGTATTTTTCTTGTTATATGTTCTCATGTTTTTATGTATATTGTAACTTGTGTATTTTTCTTATTTTTCTGTTTTTCTATTTTATATTATTTGTTCCAATTACACTTAAAATAGATTTAAGATGTCGGCCTAATTGTCGGTTTTCCCTTAACTCCATAACCCCCGCGCTCATTACGTAATTACTCCTCCTAATCCGCAGGTATATATTAAGCGCATTTTAGCTTTTAAGTTTGTATTTGTCAACCATTGATAATGATCACATCGTGATCGAAATGTGCATTTGGTACTCCAAATAAATAAGTGAAGAAAAGATACAAGTGTTTCATTAATTTAAAACCATCTTCACGCAACTCAAGAACAATTAAGTATTTAAATTATGATTTAGAGTAGACGACATTTTTTTTGTGCGGTTGCCCAGAATGCTAATTGAATGATGGAATAAATTTGAGGTTATGATAAATTATGTGTTATGTGCCAAACTAATTTATAATTCTAAGCCTACGCTAAATCATGTTTTAAATGATGGCACGGTACTATTGAACGACCCAGCATTCTCAAATTAAATTTGTAAAAATAGTATATATCTGCCAGTCCTAGCATACTATACAGCAGAGGTTCTCAATCGGTTTTAGGTCGCGCCCCCCTCATAACTCTACGCCCCCCTCCCTGAGTTATTTTGTTTTTTTTAGTTAAATTAAAACTGTATTATAGTCTTATTTCACTTCACCTACTCTTTAGGAAAACTGTAAAAAAAAATTTCGAGTTTAGGAAAGCCTCAAAATTTTGTTTGGTTAGTTCATAAGTTTAACTTACATATTTTAAGTTGGATTTAAGACATACTTGAATGTTATTTATTGATGAGAAATGGTTGTAAGGTATAATTTAGAGACTTATATTTAATATATGAGAAGCTGGAAACTTAAGAGTGATCCGAGAATGACTAAACAGACACTCAATAAAGTTTTTGGGGAGATTTGTAAAACAAAAATCTCGAAAAAGTTATAATCCATCTAAGCGGATATATTTGAGCAATGAGAGACCTGAGGTAGAGTTATAGGAAACTTTTCAGAAACGAAAAACTGCAAAGAGTTTTGGGAAAGACTTAAGAGGTACTATTAATAGACTTTGCCAAGCGCACCTTAAGTCTTTCTAATAACGCTCTCGTTTCTTACATTTCTCTAATAACTCGCTCGTTTCTTGAATTTGTCTAATAACTCTCTTGTTTCTTAAATGTCTCTAATAACTCTCTTGGACGCCTCTTAACTCTCTCCCAAACCTCTCTCAAGTGCCATCTAGGTCTTTTTCAAATCCCTAACAAAACTCTTGTAATCTTTCATTTCTCAAATTTGTAATAAAAAGAGAATAGAGAGAACAATAGATTCGAGAAAGTCTTAAGGCACTTGAGAAAGATGGATTTCTGTAAAGGGAGATTTTAGGCATGCGTAAATACATTTGAGCGAGTTTTATTTATTTACAATTTGAAAAACGAGAGACTTAAGAGATGGAGATTTGAGAAAGTCTCGGAAGGGACTGAAAAAGCATCCGAGAGAGTTATTAGAGACATTCGAGAAGTTTTGAGGACGACTTAAGAGGTACTTGTCAACGTTTTGAGACATAATTAAGAAAACAAGATAATCGAGAAGCTCTTAAGGCGGTTTTTGACGCTTCAAAAAAGGTACTTTTGATCAAGAATATGGCCTTCGTTTTTCCTCTAGACGTCAGGATTTTCCGCTATACGCGATCGAAGTTGGTAAAAGTGGCACCTTCACGTGCAAGGTGGTGCATCGAAAGGTAGGGATTACTTTGGCAAAAGGTCAGGCGTTCAAAAATAGGGGGGAGGGATAGAACATTCCTAGTTAATTTTGGTACGTTGATCACGAATTTGGCCTCTGTTTTTTTCTCTAGACGTCAGGATTTTTTGCTGTACGCGATCTAAGTTGGTAAGAAGTGGCACCTTAATTTCATGATTTCATAGTAACCACTAAGTTTATATGAAAAATTCACCTTAATTTTTAATCACAGTACATGGAAAACTATATGACAGTACAAAAAATAAATATAGGGGGTTGTCCAAAAAGATGCTACCACTTATATGGAATTGATTTTTATTTTAATTTTCTATTGTTGCCAACTTACTTTGGAAAAGAGAAGGAAGGAAGCAGCTTGGATGGAAGTGTTTGGGTCGCCCTTAGTAGTAAGAACAAAATTTAGCAATTGTTTCAGAGCATCTCCTAAACCGTTTAACTATACCACATTCCTGCAGAAGTATTATTAGAAATAACGAACATAGAGCCTAATTTTGTTTTATTTCTTCTGAAATCATTGCTGAAATTTGTTCTTACTACTGAGGGTGACCCAAACACTTCCACTTAAGCTGCTTTCTTCCTTCTCCAAAGTAAGTCGGCAACAATAGAAAATTAAAATAAAAGTCAATTCTACATAAGCGGTAGCATCTTTTTGGACAACTCTCTATATTTATTTTTTATACTGTCACATAGTTTTCCATGTATATTACTGTGATTAAAAATTAAGGTGAATTTTTAATATAAACTTAGTGGTTACTATAAAATCATGAAATTAAGGTGTAACTTCTTACCAACTTAGATCGCGTACAGCGGAAAATCCTGACGTCTGGAGAAAAAAACAGAGGCCATATTCGTGATCAACGTTACAAAATTAACTAGGAATGTTCTATCCCATCAAAATACCTTTTTTGGCGTAGCACAGTGTTATTTATACATACATTGATATGATTGTCGTTTTTGTCATTATTTGTCTTTTTGTTTCTTTAAATAAATTAATATAATAATAAGACTATTAATGGATTTCGATAGCTAACGCCATCTAATGCTTCATAGTGGCATCATCAGTGACACGAATGCATATACAGGTCACTGTTTCGTCCACGAACGAGCAGAACTCTGTTTGTGAAACCAGAAACTATGAAGCATTAGATGGCGTTAGCTATCGAAATCCATTAATAGTTTTCACATATTGGCTTGAAATAGTCAGAAATGTTCGGTATTCCTCAACACTGGGTCGGGACCACACTAAAGAGGACCTTGAAGTCCGAAACGCGTCTGTGGGTATCTGGTGCCGGAATGCTGAACACAAATTCAATTTTAATATAATAATAAGAAGTTTAATTTTTACTTCAAATAATATCAATCCAAGCTTTATTATTATTTTATTTATCAGTTCCAATTATGAAATGTAGATTTTTGAAGACAGGCAATTTATCTTTGAAGTTGTTATGCAATTGTTGTTTATAGCGTTCAATTTAAGTTTGGTGGCGACCAATCTGCAATTCTTAATTTCCCCGACATTTGTCTGATCCGAGAATTTCTTTCCTGACCTTTTAAAATAACTTCCTTAACAATATTGACGGTTTTAGCAACTGTTGTAATTTTTTTTGCTTGTGAAAATTTTAAATAATTAATTTTGTTGAATTTGGGCAAAAACTTTGACAATCCAAGAAACTAATCCAAATGTTTCAGTCTTTTTTAAACTTGAAATATTTACTTTACGCTTAATCAAGAAGTGCAAACACAAATTAACCTATATTCTGCAATAAATTTAAACTCTTGAATAGCAATACAATCATCAAGAACATGTTTTAAAAAAATAGAACATCGTTTCGAAACCATTGAAAATCTATAAATGTTCACGCTTGAAGATTGGTAAATTGATCCTCAGATATGATGTTTGCTCTTGTAAGGAGATTCTAATTTAATTATTCAAGACAAGTCGGTCATGAATAATTAATTCACTTTTATGAATTCTGCCGCCTCCAATTAAGGAGGGAACGCGAGGACGGTTATGGCATTAGATCCTATGGCTCGATAATCGCTTCCTACCACGTCTATTCCACTTTTTTTATTCTCCCGAAAACATTCCACACTTCATTAAAATTTATCATTAATAACTGTATCATAGTATCAATTTCGTATTTGAAATGTAAATGTAAATCGAGAGTAATATTTATTAATTAATTAATTCAATGCAGGCCTTATAAGAGTTTGTATGTTTGATTAGGACAGTTATAATTTTAGATATTTTAGAATCAAACAAAATGATTTGATTCTAAAATATTGAAAATTATAACCGTTTTAATCAACCATACAAATTCTTATAACATACAAAAATATTTGGATTGATTGAGTTACTTGAAGATAATTATACTTTGATTAAAAAAAACTCTTAGAACCTTTCTTCAATACTTTATTTTGTAACCAAATGTACATTTCGGACACGAAGTGTCCATTATCAATGGTTTGATACTAATACGTATTAGTATCAAACCGTGTCCGAAATGTACATTTGGTTACAAAATAAAGTATTGAAGAAAGGTTCTAAGAGTTTTTTAATCAAAGCATACAAAAATATTTAATTAATTCGGTATTAGGTGCATGACAAAAATAAAATATGAGATATGTAGAAACTAATTTTCAAGTGAGTGGCAAAATGAAAAGCGAGATGTCCACAACTTAAATTATATTACATCGTCTTGTAATTAGAAAATTTCCTGTTGTGCAATAAGAACTTATAATAATAAGCAGTCTTCATTCCTATTAAAATATACATACCGCGTGTTGACTTGGCGGACGCAACATAGGAAATCCCATGTAAATTTTGAAATGTTCAAATTTTGGCTCCCCTATTTATTTTAGAAACAAAATGTATTTACCTTTTTTGTAGAGGAAAAAATTCTGAATTCATTCGTGTTAACGTTTATCACTTTAAGTTTCTCGGAGTTATAATAATTAAAAATAGTAATCTGATTTTATAAAAATAATGACATGCCATGGAATTAAAACAACAATTGCGGATGTCAAAATGTCAAAAGATATCGCAGTCATTTGATTAAAGTATATGTTTTCTAAACTATACAAGAAAAGTGTCATTATTTCTATAAAATCACATTACTTTTTCTTAATTATTTTAGCTGTAAATTTTCTGACATTCGTTGATTTTTAAAAGATTAAATTTAAAGCTTTAAACGAGTGTTTTCCACTCCCAGACTAAGCATGAAGTAAAATTTCGAGTTTAGAAAAGCCCCGTGAAAATTTGTCGAGGGTCGCGCAGCGACCCGAGACAAATTTTCTGGGCTTTTCTAAACTCGAAATTTTACTTCATGCGCCACGCGTATAAAACACTGATTTCAAGTGAGGTTCAAATATATATAAATTCACAATATTTTTGTTTAGTACGCGTGGCGCATGAACTAAAATTTCGAGTTTAGAAAAGCCCAGAAAATTTGTCTCGGGTCGCTGCGCGACCCTCGACAAATTTTCACGGGGCTTTTCTAAACTCGAAATTTTACTTCATGCTTAGTCTGGGAATGGAAAACACTTGTTTTAAGCTTTAAATTGAACTTAAAAAAAAACAGGGAATATTCGCAATCGTTGTATCAATTTCATGGTACGTCATTATTTTTATAAAATCACATTACTTTTTTCTTAATTATTTCAACTTAGAGAAACGTAAAGTGTTAAGTGTGAACATTCATAAATTTCAAATTTTTCCCTCTACAAATAAGTAAAAATAAAAAAACCTACTAATAAATAACGAAATAAACTGACCGAAAATATGAAAATGTAAAACTCACAAGAATCCTTCAATACCGTTAGCCCGAGATCGGGTACTACCCAGACATCACGAGGCGAGGAAAGAAGGAATGAAACCCAAGGTACCAACTACAATGAGGCGCAGATGAATACAAATAATTTTAACTTATGTTACTATATATGTATATATATATATATATATATATATATATATATATATATATCATTGTAATTGTACGAAATAAACTCTTTAAAAGAAAAAAAGAAAAAAATACATTTTGTCTCTAAAATAAATAGGGAAGCCAATATTTAAACACTTTAAAATTAAAATGCGATTTCCTATGTTGCGTCCGCCAAGTCAACACCCGGTATACAGAAAAACATATACTTAGTATTGCAATTTGCGTCAATATAAAATTTAAAAAATCGGTATACAGACCACTTGATTTGGATTTCTGAGTCCTCAAAAGGTATATTTCCGTAAAAAGTTGGGATCACATTAGTGTGAGGTCGGTAAAAAAGGTATTAATGTGAAATATTCACAAACTTTCGTTTCGTAATATCTTCTAATTATTTAAAAAAAAAATCGGCAATCTCCAACTGTTGGTGATTGCCAGTTTACATTATGATATTCTTGCCAAATATCCATACCAATTTCGTCAGTATGTTAGCATTTCAAACTGTTATCACTGTTTTACCAACTTGAACCAATAAATTCCTGTCTTATTATAATATTGTGAAGTAAGTTCATGTAGTAAGCCTAATTTCATAAACATTTATTCAACGCTAACTACTTTTTTGTGTACCTCTCGTCGACGTATCGGCGGAATGCAAATGATCCGTTAACCAACAAAAAAAAAATGTGAACCGCGAATCCTTTGTGGGAAAGCCGACGCGCGATTTACAAGCTCGGATTTGAATAAATCCGGGCCCGGAATTATTCATTAGCACCTTGTAATCTCGGCCCGCTCTCGACGGAATCCGCCGAATTTTAATGAGAGAGAAAGAAATTCAATCGGATTTTATAGATTTTACAAAGCTAAGAAAACAAAATCGCTAATTAACCATATTAATTTGATAAAAATAAATAAAATCCTGCAAATCGAAATCGTGGCAATGATTCTGAGAAAAATGCACATCTTCATATCGTATGAAATTATAAAATATGCAATTACCAAAAACCTTTATATTAACTCGGCTCGTAGCCAATACAGTCCATCTATCTATTTATATTTTTAACTTATTCAATTAATTTGTATATTTCCTTATTACACGCTTGACTTATTAATTTAAGACGGCACAACACATTCACACATCCATGGCTCCAGAGGGTGCTAATTTCCCTATAAGAAAGTAACACCCCCCCCGGTGCGATTCGAACCCACGACCCTTTGGCCCAAGAGCAGCTCTACTCACTGACCTACGAGCGTCTCAAAAAAAAAACATTTAATTGCTTCAATAGGCGTTTAAATTTGTCTTTGTAAGACAAATTAGTTGTAGTATTGTGAAAAGAATCACATTTTTAATTATGTTTAAAAAAATTCAATTGAAGAAGTTTGACCTGCAGAAAGCAATAAATAAATAACTAGGTTTATTTTCCAACAAAATCCTAGATTAGGGCATACAAAATCAACCAATATCATAAAAATATATACAATATATTAAAAAAATCATTGTTTTATACGGATGGCGCATGAAGTAAAATTTCGAGTTTAAAAAAGCCTAAAACTTTGTTTGTATAACACTTTTTATTGAATGTAACTGCAGTTTCGACAAGTTTAGCTTCAAATTATCAAACACTTCATGTTTGATAATGACAAGCTAAATTTGTCGAAACTGCAGTCACATTCAATAAAAAGTGTTATACAAACAAAGTAAAAACTAGATAAATTCAAATTCAAAACTATTTGAATTCGAGAAAATAAGCTTACGCTTCTTATAGTTTGCACACTTTAAACATAATATATATAATTACGAAAAAACTATTCGTGAAAATGCAAACAATGTCTTAATTAATAAGACAACTTAAGACGATAAATATCCATTGAAACAACTACTTCAGGTGCAAATACTCCTCTGGATATTGAATTATACAATGAAATATTTAAAATCTTATTAAATTTAATTTGTTACAACGCTCTATTAAAGTATATGTAACGTTTAGGTTCAATTCTCTTCTCTCTCTTGTATTGTTAGTTGGTTTGAAGAGAATTTGACCTAAACGTTACATATACTTTAATAGAGCGTTGTAACAAATTAAATTTAATAAGATTTTAAATATTTCATTCTATAATTCAATATCCGGAGGTGTATTTGCACGGGAAGTAGTTGTTTCAATGGATATTTATCGTCTTAAGTTGTCTTATTAATTAAGACATTGTTTGCATTTTCACGAATAGTTTTTTCGTAATTATATATATTAAAAGTAAAAACTGTTTCATTGTAAAACGTTTTTTATTTTGTTGTTTAATTTAATTTTGTAGTAATGATGTAACTAGAGTGTCGTAATTATTTCATTTTTCATTTGTACCTGAAGTAAACGGGCTGTGCGTGACTAATTGCGAATGCGTGTTCTTAATTTTGAACATCAGTGCCCTCGTGCGATCGTTAATCCTCTTACGGTCGATTGATTTTGTTCGATTTACCGACACGCGCTTATCAAAGATTAATTTCGCATATTAAACGAATGCAAGTGATGTGACTATGTTAATTAATGAACCATTAATAATTACTGTAGGAAGTAGTAAATATAAATCATACTAATAAAGCAAATAAAAACGTAAAGTTCTTGAAACCAATTTTAATCAGGGTTCGGAAATATCATGATATTTATGAAATTATCGGATATATATATCGATATTATACAGGGTGATTCAGTTTGGTGTTCCCTTATAACTTTTTTGTTTTGAGAGTAAAGTATAATAAACCATATACAGAGAGTTTTATGTAACACCGAACATACTAAAATGTACTTAATGTTAATTTTCCTATGTTCGATGTGTACTGGGACGCATCAAAGCATTGTGTACGATGTGATTGGCTAGGATTTCTAATAGTAATATAGTCAACCTAATGTACACTCTTCACGTCAAATATAAATTAAATTTGTCAATTATTATGTCAACCAAAATATGTTGTATTATGAATATTTTAGTACAGCGGAATGGTTATCAACTTTTGTTATATTTTTAATCAGTAAAATACTAGTTAAACAAGGTAAGAAGATATAAACGCTTCATCAGTAAACACAATTTTTCGCAACATTTCGTTGTTTATTTTAACATATTAAATACAATTTTACAAAAATGTTATCGCTTAATGTTTTTATACAGCAACTAGTAATGTTGGAATTTGTAGGATCTAAACTTAAATTCTTATAGAACTACGTACAAAGGATTTTTAAATATTAAATGATTTGGCAATAGTAAGGATATTATTAGACACTCTTCGACATAACAGAAATTGTTTAATTTCATCTCTTCCGATAATATCGACGGACTTCTAACTCCTCGCTTGTGAAATTTATCCAAACAAACTGTTCTAGAAGGTTCGAAATGGTTGAAATAAATGGTAGTCTGATTGAACAGAACATTTTTCAGAAAATAAATCATGGGAATTTCTTGAACTGTTTTCTCCATTGTATAAGTTTACTAGAATAATCTTTTCCTCCTTTGTATACATTATTGATATGTTTAACTTTCCGATCTTCGTCTGCGTCAGCTTCAAGTACTAGAATAGCAAATATCACTTGCTTGCGATAACTGACAGATTTCATATATTTTTGAAGGGAAGAGTGTAAATTGGGTTGACTATATTAAAATTAGAAATCGTAGCCAATCACATCGCACTCAATGCTATGATGCGTCCCAGTACACATCGAACATAGGTAAATTAACATTGAGTACATTTTAGTATGTTCGGTGTTACATAAAACTCTCTGTATATTTGTAAACGGTAGGAAATTCTCTATTTAATAGTGTCACCGAATTGATAATCCTACTTGATTTGGTTCTTAAACTACTCGACTTAATTTTCAATCTACTTGGTTCTTAATCTACTTGATGCTTAAGCTACTCGACTTGTTTTTTAATCTACTTACTTCTTAAGTTACTAGATTTTACTCTTAAACTACTTGACTTGATTCTGAAGTTACACGACTTGACTCTCAGTTTATTAAATTTAATTCTCAAGCTGCTTTTATAAAGTTTGACTTGACTTGATTTTTCGAATCTCAGTCTACTTGATTTGGTTCTTAAGTTACTCGACTTGTTTCTCAATCTACTTGTTTGGTTCTTAAGCTACTCGACGTGTTTCTCAGTCTACTTGCTTTAAACTACTATATTTGATTTTCAAGCTACTTGACTTATTCTCAAGTTAATCGACTATAATCTAACGAGTGTCTATAAACTGTCGCCATCTCGGTTGCTTTAAAAACAAATTACATTTTTTTTTCTTGAATAATTTTTTCACTTATCACTTGGTGAAACATGAGGATATTTGGAATTCCCCAATCTTAAAATCCCTTATTACCTGACCATATATAAGCTTGTTGGTATCTTTTGTAATTCACTCCTGATAATGCTGTAAAACGCGAAACTAGTCGAGTAAATAGTAAAGTAAAAAATTGTGAAACAAACCAAGTGTAATTTAATTTAAACAAATTACATATCTTAGATTATACCATACGAAACGGTAAATCTTGGAAACGTCAAATACATTTAATTATATGTCATTGGGTAGTGTCACAGTGCTGAATTTAATTACGACGTATGTTTCTGAAATCAGAACTCACTGGGATGCAGTTTATAGACACTCGTTATTTAATTTGATTCTCAAGCTGCTTTTCTAAAGTTTCAAGTTGCACAAGTTGACTTACAAGATACCTGACTTAATTCTTTGACTCTGGGTATACCTGACTTGGATCTTAAGTTACTTGACTTGTTCCTGAAGCTACTTGATTCTCTAGCTACCTGATTAGGCTATTAGACTTGACTCTCAAGCTACTCGACTTGATTCGTAAGTTACTTGTCTTGACTCTCAAGCTGCTTGGCTTGATTGTCAAGCTTTTTTTTAAACATCACTTAAATTTGCAAAAACTTGGAAAATAATTAACTGATTTGATTTGATATTTAACAACTTTTTGGAATGTAATCGTGATTTAAATTTAGATCAAGTGCTCGACAATGAAGTCAATCACCTTGAAATCCAGTCAGCAGTGAATCTCTAATTATTTTAAAAGTGAATCTCTTATTATTCCAAAAATGTTATTTATTTATTCCAATAATAATTTGTTTCTAAAAAAACATTATGTAAATTTGATGTTATTAAACTCACCACCGAAGCAGATAAAAAAGGTGGTTTCAATTTTTGATAAATGAAAGACCCGGTTACCTGTAATTACTCGCACAAAAGAACAATGTATTTTCTCCCATTGAGCGATTAAAAAAATGGGACAGGCCGCTGCTCCGGCTCGGCCGGCTCGTCCAGAATGGTAATAACTTAAAAACTGTTTACATAAGATTGTCAGTGGATCCGCCTATGCAATGATTTACGATCCACCTGATGAATATGCAATGCACACGGCGGATTTCAATAAACCTGACATGATAAATGGATTATCTCCGAGTAATAGCAGGGAATATAAAGGAGGAGAGATTGTCTCGACCGCTTTTAAATCGACAACGGGTCGTCTTAATTACCCCACCGCGAGAATGGCGAGTATCATTTGCATGGGATTCCAATTAAGCGGTTCACTTGTTAATTTGATTTGTGTTTTTTTTGTTGCTGTTGTTGTTTTTGTGGAAATACAAGCGGTTGACGGATTGCTTTCCCACACGTGAAATTCTCGCTTGTTTTCAGGTCGGATAAGATCTTGAAAACTTTATAAAATTATTGCATGGTTGTTTAATTTAATGGTGATTGCATGCATGCATGAGGATTTTATTCTGTTTGAATTATATACACGATCAATATTTATAATCCTATTCAAAAACTTTCAAATAATAATACTCTACATACAGGGAGTTTTTCTTTTAAGTTTACATACCCCAATATACTGTATACGTTTGTGTATTTTCAGATATTCGTGGTTTGAGACTAGAATTCAAATTGAAGCTTTAAACGAGTGTTTTCCACTTCCAGGCTAAGCATAAAGTAAAATTTCGAGTTTAGAGAAGCCTGAACATTTTCAGGCTTTTCTAAACTCGAAATTTTACTTTATGCGCCACGCGTATAAAACACTGATTTTAAGTGATGTTTGAAATATACTAGTAAAGAAGCATGCTAAAGACGTACATTCTGAACTTCAAATCAGTGTTTTGTACGCGTGGCGCATGAAGTAAAATTTCGAGTTTAGAAAAGCCTGAAAATTTGGTTTGGTCTCGTAGCGCTACGCGCTACTCGACCAAACCAAATTTTCAGGCTTTTCTAAACTCGAAATTTTACTTCATGCTTAGCCTGGGAGTGGAAAACACTCGTTTAAAGATTTAAATTAACCTCTTGTAAAAAATAATGAATGTCGCAAAATATACAGCGTATGCATGTGTATACTGAAAAGAAAAATTCCCTGTTTGAGCACTTGTAAGTTCCTAAAGTAAACTTTAAGAATCATATAGTGTAAACGAATTCACAATAACGTTATTAGTTTTAGATTAATACTGGTTTTATACTAGGATTATACTAGGATTTAAATTGAAGCTTTAAACGAGTGTTTTCCACTCCCAGATTAAGCATAAAGTAAAATTTCGAGTTTAGAAAAGCCTGAAAATTTGGTTTGGTCGAGTAGCGCGTAGCGCTACGAGACCAAACCAAATTTTCAGGCTTTTCTAAACTCGAAATTTTACTTTATGCGCCACGCGTATTAAACACTGATTTAAAGTGAAGTTTGAAATATACTAGTAAAGAAGCATGCTAAAGACGTACATTCTGAACTTCAAATCAAATCAGTGTTTTGTACGCGTGGCGCATGGAGTAAAATTTCGAGTTTAGAAAAGCCTGAAAATTTGGTTTGGCCTCGTAGCGCTACGCGCTACTCGACCAAACCAAATTTTCAGGCTTTTCTAAACTCGAAATTTTACTTCATGCTTAGCCTGGGAGTGGAAAACACTCGTTTAAAGATTTAAATTAACCTCTTGTAAAAAGTAATGAATGTCGTAAAATATACAGCGTATGCATGTGTATACTGAAAAGAAAAATTCCCTGTTTGAGCACTTGTAAGTTCCTAAAGTAAACTTTAAGAATCATATGGTGTAAACGAATTCATAATAACGTTATTAGTTTTAGATTAATACTGGTTTTATACTAGGATTACACTAGGATTTAAATTGAAGCTTTAAACGAGTGTTTTCCACTCCCACATTAAGCATAAAGTAAAATTTCGAGTTTAGAAAAGCATGAAAATTTGGTTTGGTCGAGTAGCGCGTAGCGCTACGAGACAAAACCAAATTTTCAGGCTTTTCTAAACTCGAAATTTTACTTTATGCGCCACGCGTATAAAACACTAATTTATAGTGAAGTTTGAAATATACTAGTAAAGAAGCATGCTAAAGACGTACATTCTGAACTTCAAATCAAATCAGTGTTTTATACGCGTGGCGCATGAAGTAAAATTTCGAGTTTAGAAAAGCCATAAAATTTGGTTTGGCAGCTCCGCGCTTCGCGCTACGCGACCAAACCAAATTTTCAGGCTTTTCTAAACTCTAAATTTTACTTCATGCTTAGCCTTGGAGTGGAAAACACTCGTTGGTAGCTATAAATTGAACGAACAAAAACTCACATTTCTTTGACTAATCGAGTGCGTTAACAAAATTCACTTATAAACTCTTAATATTCCCTTCGCGTACGTTTCATTGATTTTAAATAATTATTTCATAAACGCTTGTACGTACAAGCCATTAATATTCAAATAGAGGGGGCAGTTCGGCGCCACGGACTCTCGAGAAGGTGGATAAGAAGAAGACGGAAAAGAAGACGAGACCCGGAGCAGTTCATTAAATGATTAATTTATGCCGGACAGGATGAAACGGCCCGTAACTCGTTCCTCCTCCGTGTCGATAACGATATAAAAGGAAATTTATGTCCTCCGTCTCTTCGCGGAGAGTAAGAGTGTGCCCTCATCAATCCGACGTTTAAGGGTTAATTGCCGACTCATCGGTTAATTACGGCGCAATTTGTGCGACACGGGCTCGTAAATTAATTAATTGATGAACGTTTTCTTTACTATCAATCAAATTGAGTTGGATGGGTAACGAAAAATTATATTTATAAAATGATGTGATCATTTCTCTTCAAGTAAAGATCTCCATAAATAAATCTACTAAAAGAAAACATATCTCTATTATTATTAAATAATTTTTCATAGAAAGTTTACCAAGGACGATCCAGAGGACTATTCAACAACGCCAAACACACCAACGAGTGGGTTGTTTATAAGGATAGTCTCAGGAACTTTAAAAAGGCAGTACGGATTGAGAAGCGGACGGCTTGGAAGAACTTATGTAATCAAATAGAAGATACTTTAGAAGCCTCTCCAAAGAGCCAGCAGTCCAACGTTTTGTCATGAAAGAAGACGGCAGTTGGACGAGCTCTTGCAAGGAAACTCTTGAACTACTGTCCGACTCCCACTTCCCAGGGAAAGAACGAGGTGCGCAATCTGCCATCGTAGTCTCCAATTCTGAATATCCCGTCTAGGAGATAATAAGCAGAGAAAAGCTTCAAATCGGCCGGGCCTGACGAAATCAGCCCCGTCGAGCTACAAGAAGCTCCGGACATCGCCATACCCTGGTTGGAAACGATGTTCGTTTCTTGTATTAAGCTTTCTTACATCCCTAGGATGTGGAAAAAAGTGGAAGTAGTTTTCATTCCTAAAAGCGAAGGATTTCCCATACAAGCCCTAAGAATTACAGGCCCATAAGCCTATCCTTATTTTTGCTAAAACGTTTGAACGACTAGTTGACGTTTACATAAGAGGGAGCTTAGACCCTCAACTGTTGTCAACCTCTCAACATGCATATAAAAAAGAAAAATCTGTAGAAACGGCTCTACATTCCTTGGTTAGCCAAATTGAAGGAACAATGAGACACAAGGAGTTTACACTAGTGGCCTTTCTCGATATTGAGGGAGCGTTTAACAATGTGTTCCCTGAAGCCATTGAGTCCGCTCTAATAGCAACAATAATAGAGAAATCCGTTTGCGATCTCATAGGAAAGTTGCTCCGTGAATGGAACATCACCTCCAAACTAGGGAACTATCGAATGAGGAGACAGGTTAATAGGGGTACCCCCCAGGGAAGGGTCCTATCCTTTGGAACCTGGCACTCAATGAGTTACTCCTGGTACTAGGAAACTCTGGGTGTAGGATAGTTGAATATGCTGACGATATGGCTATAGTCATCTCAGGTGAGCATCTAAACGTAATGTCGCAATTAATACGGTAAGCACTAGCCCAACTAGCCCAGTGGTGCACAAGGTGCGGCTGTGGTGTCAACCTCCAAAAAACTGAGTTAGTCCTTTTTCGAAATAAGCACAAAATTCCCAGCTTTAGACAAGCAACCTTGAATGGATCTGAGCTGGTAATTGAAGAACAAGCCAGGTATTTGGGTACAATCCGAGACCGTAAGTTTAGCTGGAAACAAAACATTCAAGAGAGAGTACTTAAGGCGACTGTCGCGCTGTACTCCTGTAACAAAGCGGTAGGTAAAAGATGGGGCAGGCAGCCTAACATCACCCACTGGCTTTACAAAACCGTGGTTAGACCTATACTCTACTACGGTGCTTTCATTTGGTGGCCAGCGCTTGGAAATAGGATCCACCAGCAAGCATTCGGAAAGGTGCACCTGATCACAGGTGCCATTAAGACATCACCTTCTGAGGCATTGGAAACGATTCTCAACTTGACCCCTGTGAATCTCTTTAGTAAGCAGATCGCGCTAACAACTGCCGTAAGACTAAACTCAGTTAGCAGGCTGATACCGGATACGCAGGAACACACAAGAATCCTCAAGGAATTTTCGAGTGTTTCCCTAAATATGGACCGAGAGATCTACACTAATTCATTAACATTTTTAAGCAAACTCCCCTAAATCTTCTCTAAAATTCAAATTAAGATGCCGGTTTTGTGTGTATTTTGGTTGACTCAAAACCCGTTGGTTGCGTGACTTGAAAAAAAATGTTTTTTAGATTCATCGGGTTTTGCACGCGAATTGTTTACTTGACACAATTTATTTTGGAAAAAAATAGAACCCAACTAAAATGAACATCGTGCAGAGAGGTCATCAAATTCTTAAAATTCAGAAAATGTACCTGAGATGAAAGTAATTTTGAAGTGTGACATTTACATTTCAGATTGCTAGTAGATAAATTGGGCATTTCAAAATCCATATGTATGAAATTGTCTCAACAAAAATACAGATTTTTGGAGAGTCTGTGCTAAATCTCGAAACAATTTTCGTTGGTCTCGGTAAGGGATTTTGCCCAAAAAAAAATCTATCGTTGCCCAAATTTTCCTGTAACCCAGATCTGCTTCTTGCTGGCTTCGATTTGTTTCGTAGGTTGTCAATAAAGTTAAAAAGACTAAATTTGGATACAATTAAGCTTGTATAAAATATCATGACGAGCGCACCGAACGGCATGCCAGTTTAGGAATTCCTGGAAGATTACTATACGAAAAAAAAAACCGCCTAAAGGAAGGATGATGCCTAAAGGAAGAATGTTCAAGAATATTCATTATATTTAATTATATTTTCAAATATAAAAAAGTTCTAGCATCATTCTCAGTACTTACCGAACAAACCATGTATATACAATTAATTTCAAAACAGCTGTTTTCGCAAAAAACATAAATGTTTTCTTTTTGCGGATTTGCAAAATACTGAAATTATTAAAATCAGTAGGAATTTAAATTTGATATGCAACAATATTTGAAAAAAAAGTAAAAATAGTGGCTAGAAGATGAATTTTGTCTTGTTATTATATACAATTAATTTCAAATCAGCTATTTTCGCAAAAAACCTAAATGTTTTCTTTTTGCGGATTTGCAAAATGCTGAAATTATTAAAATCAGTAGGAATTTAAATTTGATATGCAACAATATTTGAAAAAAAAGTAAAAATAGTGGCTAGAAAATGAATTTTGTCTTGTTATTAAAAGTGAAAAAAAAAAATGGTGATTATTTTATTTTCATAAGGAAATAAGGAGCTGATATGTTTTCTACTGTTATTTTAGAGAATCTGTGATTTTTTTTATTTCTATTCAAATTTATAAAAAAAGCAAATTTTCGATGAAATAAATAATTAAAAAAAAATCTGAAAAAATACTTCTAGATGTACTTCGCCTAACGGCTCGTGCCCTAAACACGCAAATCGAGCCCAAAAGCCCTACTTCACACACTAGTTACCTAAATAACTATTTTAAGAGCTAATTAATTAATTCTCTTGTTTGTAATTTTTCTATATGTATGTTTGTTTTATATAACTTTAAGTTGCTTCTGCAAATACACTGCTTAGTGATATATTCTGTGATACAAACGATTATATATTATTTATCTCTTTTTTTATTATATACTATGACATGAAATCTATATATGTAATGTTTGTAATTCAACAGTAAAGTTAAGGAACGATACATTTTTAATTATAAGGATTTATTAAACTATTTTGGGAGTGAAAATTAGCTGCCTAAATGTAACGCACCAATTAGGTTAGGTTTCAATCATAAGAATCAATATTTTTTGAAATGGAAATATATAATGTAAAATGAAAATTCCGTAAATAAATTAAATTAAATTAAATTAAAGAAGTTGTACGAGGTATTACAATTAAAATATTCAAAATTTCCAAGTCTTAAAACTTTCTTAATTGATCGTGTATCATAATTGTTAGTGATGTAACTAAAAACTTCCACGCATTTAAAATCCCAAAACGTAAATTATAAAAATCTTAACATCACCTAAATTATCTTGATTCCTTCATAAAAGACTCCCATGAGTAAACAATACACCCGATCTCAGCGCCTGGAGTTAACCAAATCGGTAATCATTACAATAAATAATATCACTCTCGCATACGAATCTCTTAATTAAGCTGACATCTACCGAAAAGCGTCACCCGCTAGTGGTTAATTGGAAATAAAATTTAATTGGCGGTGAGATATGAACGCATCAAGCGCGGTTTGACAAATTATTATGATTTAGGCTTGTAATATCTTTAAAAAAAATAATAAGAGAAATTTTAAGACGAAATTCGCGTGTTAGTTGGTAACGAAAAATTGTAAGATTTAAACTGGTAATATTAATGAAACACCAGAAACAAAAATAATATCAAGATTAATTATATTAATTCTTACAGAAAAAGAATGATTTAACCTATTAAGCGCCATTGATGCATACAGGCAACATTATTAATTTTTAGTTATTAAATTACTAAATAAATGAATTTGATATATTATATTATTTGACCTGACTTGAAAATGTATGAAGAAAAATGTAAATATTTTGTTATTTAAATATTTCGATTGTTACTCATTTAAAAAAATAATAATGTAAATGTATTTCTAACTTCACAATATTTTAGCGTTTTATGCGCGTGGCGCATGAAGTAAAATTTCGAGTTTAGAAAAGCCTGAAAATTTGGTTTGGCCGCTCCGCTTCGCGGAGCGACCAAACCAAATTTTCAGGCTTTTCTAAACTCGAAATTTTACTTCATGCTTAGTCTGGGAGTGGAATCACTCGTTCTAAACTTCATACTGCACGTTTTTATATGAAATCGACGAATGCCTGAAATTTTACAGCATATACACTATGAGTATTTAAAAGAAAAATTCACATTATTTAATACAATAAGTCATTCATAGATATCATAAAAAGAAGTGCAGAATTTTACCTAAACTCAACTTTTAGAGTTATCTCTATAATTGCTCGGCCGTTAATGGGTTAAGCTCATAATATTAACAGAACCAAAGAGAATTAAATTATGTCAATAATTTGGCATGTTAATTACTAAACTGTGAAGAGATAATTTAAGCTGTTGGTATCAATGAAACAAAAGAAAAAAAGCCAAAAATGTATGTATTAGGTTCTTATTACGTGTATATCAATAAAATACAAGAGAAAAATAATATGATCATTATAGTACGTTAAGTTGTTTGAACTGTACCGTAAGGTAAATAATCAGGTCTCACATTCTACATACCTGCTAATGACATAATCCATTTTTATCTATAAATACCGACCATATTTTTCATTTAATCCATTTCTGTGTACCTGTTCATACCACACACGACACTTTCCCAAGTTAGTTTATTTCAATTCTATTCCTAAATATCCTAAAAAAAAGTCATAATCAAAGCTATACTGAAGAGAGATAAATTTCTAAACGCGTCTATAGACGTTATTTTTAATCCAAGTCCTTTAATTTCTTGTAATTTCTCCTTTAATTTTTATATGTTAGTTGATTTGAAGATAATTTTACCCAAATGGTTTATATACTTTGATAAAGCGTTGTAACAAATCAAATAAAATAAGATTTTAAATATTTTATTGTATGATTCAATATCCGGTGGTGTATTTGCACGGCAAGTAGTTGTTTCAATGGGTATTTATTGTCTTAAGTTTTGTTGTTATTTAAGAAGTATTGTTTGTATTATATAGTACGTTAATTGCTAAGAAAAATTGATGTTTTAGGCACGAAAAAAAAATTATGTGAAGAATTTAGTGCGTTAATTATTAAAGAAAAATTAATAAATAAGTGAGAAAAGTCGTGTGGAATTTCGCGCGAGTTAATTGCCGAAGAAAAATGGACGGAAAATGACGTTAGGCGGAGGTGAATCATGAGGAAAGTGGCGTTAATGGTGATTGCGTTTATCCTCGGGGGGAAATTATCCTTAATGCAAGTCGAGTTTATTATTGTAATCATGTAATGTCATTAGTTCGGCTTGTTGTGGCTGTTTGAATTAATTTTGGATTAATTGCACTTTCGAGAATAGCAATTTGGAAATTACACAAATTGAAATAAGTTTTAAAATCTATAATTTTCGCATCAGTTTGCATATTTATTATCATTAATTTAAGAATCCCCTGACTTTTCGCTAAAAAGGCCGAATTTCCCTGACTTTTCCCGATGAAAAAAATTGCCTGAATTTTCCCTGACTTTGCCGGTTTTCCCGGTTGATCGCCACCATGAAATTATGATAGTTAATTTTGACATACCATATCCAGGCTCTGTTTATCTAGCTACGCCACTGATCCTCATTATACATTTTTTAAACTGATAATACCCTCTATTTAGAACTTGGAAATATTTATTTAATGTAAATTTTTGAATACATCCCGTCTTTTCTATTTGCATAAGAAATTCATATTATGTTAATTAGGGGCTTTTGATTAATTTTGGGAAAAAACGAATGCCGCCCGTGTTACACCCGGACCGCTTTAGTTTATCCCCGCGTATGCAAATGATTACATAATAAATAATGATATAAGAGCCGGTATAATGGTTTGTTTGAGGTCATTTCTGTATAGGGTGTCTATTTATAAGTTGTGTCCTTATTTACATAATAGTATTAATACGGCGCCCCGTGTGCACGAGGCCTCTTCTTCTTCGGCTCGGGCATGTCTGGGACATGTGTAAGGAGCAAATAAGAGTTGGCGCGGCCGGAATGTTGAATGTTGTAATGACTGCGCGTTATGACTGTTATTATTATGACTGGTTGGTATGGGCCATAAATCGGATCCGGTGATAATCCATCAGTTGCGCGGCCCGGGTAATCACTGACATTAGCCGGGACCATCTCGGTGGTCTTACTACCGAAGTCCCACGCATCTCATCACACCCTGTCACAATCGCTCTATAATTATGTTATAAATTATGCCGATAATCGTTTAGCGGCCACCGCCTAGGGCTGTTGGTTTCCTTATAATGGATGGCCCATGCGGACGCTAATTGAAATCGACGCCACACAAAAAACGAAACGTACGCGTTATACTGATACACCAAAACAATCGCGAGTTGCGAGTTGCAAGTTGCGAGTACGAGTATGAATTACAAATGGGCAAATTGAAAAATGGTAGGTACTGCTCGGTGTGGTAGAGCATGTCGGGTACGGCCCATGGGCTGTCCCGTGACATCGCCGGTGCCCATAACTCATACCAGGTGGTTGAACAAACAAAACATTCCGTACGGGGATAACAGTTATTAGGCGCCGTTTAGCGTTGGCTGAGTTATGGGATCCCGATACGTGGGCGCTGATTATAATCACTGCCTTTTTATAAACGGCGAGACGCCGTCATCGGACCGCCAATTACCGACGTTTACCATCAACCCTCCAGCGGCCATTCTTCTTTCTCTTTTCCCCTATGTATTCACAAAACACACACACACGTACAAACGAGCAAACTAAAATAATTACCGGGGTCTATCTCCGCCAGTCGGGAACGCCCCCCACTCAACTATTAATTAATTTGGACTTATCTAGATCCGGCTAATTGTTTTCGGATACGTTTAAATCACTTACAAAATATTATTATATCAGCGGGGAGAAAGAAGAGATGCTCAATAATTATCGAAACATATATTTATTTAGGAAAGTAGTACAAGCAATAATAATATATATTCAAAAAACTTGTACTGGATAAAAGTTGCTAGGTATGGTAAATGTATAGGATTTTGGCATATTACATGGGTCAATAAAGTATAATCGAACCTTTGTCTTCTGAGCATTACGAATGGTATTTATTTGTGATTGGGCTGTTGAGGTCTTCAGGATTGAGCTGTTAAGGTTTTAGGTTGGGATGCCCATTGTCAGGGAACCACACCACCTAGCTCGTTCTATTCTTCATTTAGTAGCCCTATCTTGCAGATGGTGTGAAATGGAAGACAATACTGCCAGGCACATCCTTAGCGAATGCCCGGCACTCTCGTCTACGAGAGGATCCATACTGGGTGCAAGATGGCCGACGATGGACATCATCAGGGATTTACCCACCTCAGTAATACTAGACTACCTAGACAAGGTGGGTTGGTTGAGCTGAGGAAGTGAGGTGACCCGTAGTGGGAGGCAGCACAATAGGCCTAATAAGGTTTAAGTGCAGTGTAGCAATGCGCACTCCCCCCTATACCAGATAGCAGAGCCTAACAATAAATGTGAAGAGTGGGCTTGCCTCTTTTGCGCAACGCGTAATTCTAAATTTCCTCACCCGTAAAAGCGTCAAATCCGTCGACATTTACCGCAGACTGCAGATCAGGGAACCATATCCTTTCATTGAAAACGTTTGAGAAATAGGTTTGGTGTATCGAAATCAAGCAAGAAGCAAAACCCAGGGTAAACCTGTGAAAGCCAAAATTCGATTGTTATAGTTGGCCACGGTTTTTTAGGATTGGAGAGGGGCTCTTCTGGTTGATTTTTTACATAAAAGTTAGACCAACCATGTAATTTGGTACTGCTGCCCCCCGGATCAAGTTAGGCTTCAGAATCGAAACAAAAAACGAGATTGTTCAATGCTCTTCCATGACAATGTGAGGCCCTATGGAAAAGCAGCAGAAAATTATGGAAATTACCTAGCAAACAGTTAAATATTGATCTTACAGTCCAGAAAAGTCAGGGAAATTTGGCAGGAAAAGTCAGGCGATTTTTAAATCAATGATAATAATGAATATGCAAATAATACGATTAAAGAATTAAGAAATTTTTAGTTCTGTTCATAGCACAATATTTGACAAATTAAATAATATTAAATTAAATAAAAAAAGTGTATTTGCCTGTAATTTGAACAACTGATAACTGAAATATTTAATTTATTTTACTTTAACCAAGTAGTTGGAGATTTTACTTGAAGTTAGTGATTTATACGCGTGGCGCATGAAGTAAAATTTCGAGTTTAGAAAAGCCTGAAAATTTGGATTCGCTGGGGGGCGAGCGACTCGCTTCGCTCGCGCGCCCCAGCAAATCCAAATTTTCAGGCTTTCCTAAACTCGAAATTTTACTTCATGCTTAGTCTGGAAGTGGAAAACTCTTGTTGGACGATCGATCAGATATTTATTTTGCAGTGTCCTATTATGTCCATGCGATTTCGTTGAGCCAACCATGTAATTTGGTACTGCTGTCTTCTGGATCAAGTTAGGCTTTAGAATTGAAACAAAATACTGCTCCTCCATGACAATTTCAGGCCCTGTAGATGAGCTGTATGTCAGTAGAAAATCATGGAAATTACCTAGCAAACTCTTAAATATTGACCTTACAGTCTAGACCTGTCACTATGCAATTTCCATTTGTTTAGACTCCTAATAGAAGCATTTAGAGGCAAGTCGTTTGACAGCAACGAGGAACTGGAAACGCTTGTGCGCAACGGTGTTAGAGGATACTATGTACAAAAATACCCTGTGTAACAGAAAATCATGCTCTTTCTCAAGAGCAAGAAGGGCAAAGTATACATCTAAGTCAGGCATTGGTTCCCCTTGTAGTCTTACAAATGAAAAAATATGAAATAAATATTATTATTGGAATTAAGTATTTCGGCATTTTTAGCGAAAAGTCAGGCGATTTATAAATCAATGATGATAATGAATATGCAAAAAATACGATTGAAGAATTAAAAAATTATTAGTTCTGTTCATAGCACGAGTTTGACAAATTAAATAATATTAAATTAAAAAATATATATAGCGATGTGTCAATCATAGCACTTTGCCTGTAATTTGAAGAACTGATAACTGACAAACTAAATTTATTTTACTTTAACCAAATAGTTAGAGATTTTACTTAAAGTTAATGATTTATACGAGTCACTTCGCTCGCGCGCCCCAGAAAATCCAAATTTTCAGGCTTTTCTAAACTCGAAATTTTACTTCATGCTTAGTCTGGGAGTAGAAAACCCTCGTTACACGATAAATCAGATACTTATTTCGCAGAGTCCTTTTTTGTCAATTTATGAAATGAACTGTCCAGACCTGTCTCTATGCGATTTCCACTTGTTTGGACTCCCAAGAGAAGCATTTAGAGGCAAGCCGTTTAACAGCAACGAGGAACTGAAAACCCTTGTGCGCAACGGTGTTAGAAAACTTCAAAAACGTTGAGAAAAATACATTCTAAATAAAGGACACTATGTAGAAACCAGAGCTGGGCAGGATTCGAATCATTCAGGATTCTATTCCCAGATTCGAATCCTTTTAGAGGATTCAAAAGAGGTATTCGAATACTTTAGTGAAAACCGATTCGTGATCCGGATTCGTTACATTTTCTTAAAAGGATTCGTATTCGAATCCAGACGTAGATGATTCGAATCCTTATAAAAGGATTCGAATTCTTATAAAAGGATTCGAATCCTTATAAAAGGAATCGAATCCTTATAAAAGGATTCGAATCCTCATACATGGATTCAAATCCTCCTAAATAATTCGAATCATCGCTATTAAGGCTGGGATTCGAATTCGATTAATTCAAATAGTTAAATATTCCAATATGAATATTTAAATCACTAAATTATTCATATTTGAATTTTTAAATTTTCGAATAATTCAAATATTTGTGAATGCATATTTGGTTACTTAACAATGAAAAATATCCAACGTTAATAGTATATTTTTAACTTCACTTGAAATCAGTGTTTTATACGCGTGGCGCATGAAGTAAAATTTCGAGTTTAGAAAAGCCCCGTGAAAATTTGTCACGGGTCGCTGCGCGACCCTCGACAAATTTTCTACGCGGGGCTTTTCTAAACTCGAAATTTTACTTCATGCTTAGTCTGGGAGTGGACAACACTCGTTCTTAGAAGTTTCAAATTGAAGGATCACTCTAGATTACTAAGTTTATTACCATTTTACAAAGGCTACAGCTCGAAGGACCAACCATGGTCTTCGGAGACCGAAGAACTACAGGGAATCGAAGTTTTTTTACAAGAAAACAACGAATATCTGAAGGTTTATAGCATGGATAGGAAAGAAAACATCTGATTTTGAAAAAATATCGAAGTTGGGTTGGTTTTCAGTGCATTTTTAACTTCATTTTAAATCTGTGTTTTATAAGCGTGGCGCATGAAGTAAAATTTCGAGTTTAGAAAAGCCCCGTGAAAATTTGTCTCGGGTCGCGCAGCGACCCGAGACAAATTTTCTACGCGGGGCTTTTCTAAACTCGAAATTTTACTTCATGCTTAGTCTGGGAGTGGACAACACTCGTTTGAATTTTAAATTTAACTCTTTTAAAAAATCGACGTACGTAATATAATAAATCATTCATTGAAATTATTGAAAAAGATGCAACATTTTACCTAAAATTAACTTTTTGAGTTAACTTTATAATTTGCTCGGCTCTTAATGGGTCAATATTCTATTCCTAAAAAAAAACCGGGTTTATTGAATATTAAAGTTGCATTTAATACAATAACAAACTGTGAATAAATCGACATAAATCTAGAAATATCGAAAATCTCGACATTTAGAAAATCTTGACGGTCCACTCCCAGACTAAGCATGAAGTAAAATTTCGAGTTTAGAAAAGCCCCGCGTAGAAAATTTGTCGAGGGTCGCGCAGCGACCCGAGACAAATTTTCACGGGGCTTTTCTAAACTCGAAATTTTACTTCATGCGCCACGCGTATAAAACACTGATTTAAAGTGAAGTTAAAAACGCACTGAAAACCAGCCCAACTTCGATATTTTTTCAAAAGTAGATGTTTTGTTTCTTATCCATGCAGTAAACCTTCAGATATTCGTTGTTTTCTTGTAAATAAACTTCGATTCCCTGTAGTCCTTCGGTCTCCAAAGACCATGATTGGTCCTTCGAGCTGTAGCCTTTGTAAAATGGTAATAAACTTAGTAATCTAGAGTGATCCTTTAATTTGAAACTTCTAGGAACGAGTGTTGTCCACTCCCAGACTAAGCATGAAGTAAAATTTCGAGTTTAGAAAAGCCCCACGTAGAAAATTAGTCGAGGGTCGCGCAGCGACCCGAGACAAATTTTCACGGGGCTTTTCTAAACTCGAAATTTTACTTCATGCGCCACGCTTATAAAACACAGATTTAAAATGAGGTTCAATAACACATATATCATCATTAATTAAAATCATTATATAATCAGATATTTAGTCGGTAAATGAACATTTTGGATAATAGAAACTGATGGAATAAAATATTACTGGTTACAAATAATAGATTCAAATTTATTTTTAAAGGATTTGTATCCGTGATTCAAAAATGAGGATTCGAATCTTTGATTCGAATCATATTTTTCACTTACGAATCCTTTATTCGAGTATTCGTGATTCGAATCATATTAGGTGATTCGGATTCGTGATTCAAATCCTGTTTTGAGGATTCATCCCAGCTCTGGTAAAAACATACCTTGTATAACAGAAAATCATGCTATTTCTGAGGGACAAGAAGGGCAAGGTATACCTCTAACTCGGGCATTGGATCCCCTAGCGAAGGGCCTGATTGTAGTCTTACAAATGAACAAATATGAAATAAATAATATTATTGGAATTAAGTATTTCCAATGATCGTTACAATGAAGCAATTTTAAATGAAAAAAAATCTGCTGTGGCTAACACAGTAAAATAATATAGGATTATTAAAGTAATTATTAAATTATTTTTTGTTAAGTATCATATTATTCTACTATATTATTGTACATATTGCCTTGTAATTAGGATTTTTCCTGTTGGGTAATAAATAAATATTATTATTATTATTATTATTATTAAAATGACTTATTGAAGTTAATTTGTGCAATAAAGTGTCCCCTACTTGTAAAATGATATTTTTTAAACTTTGTCGTTTAAAAAAATACTTTCCGCCGGGCTAAAGCAAATTTAAAAAATCCTAGACAAAATTAACGTACCCCTCATATTTTTCCCGATAATCTTGATTTATTGATAACTTACTGTAAGACAAGTAGGTCATGGGCTTTGTTTTATAGTGACAGTTGTTATTTAAGCTAGCTAGTATCACATAAAAACTTGTTTTGACAGTAATTTGAATTAAACCTCGATTTAGACTAAAACTGTGTTAACATTTTCTTAAAAAGTGCTGATTAAAGCAACATTTTTGTAAGAAGCAAGCTATTGATTGTAATTGTTTTTATCACATGCATGTTTGGAAGTTCATTTGCGAGTAAATCAAGTAAGAAAAATGAACCGCCAAAGAAATTTGTCAATAGAGCACGCATCGACTCCCTTGGATGAAAAATACCCAATGCGATATGCTGGTTTGTTACGAAGACATCATTCCAGCATCATTCGTATAGTAAGACGACTTAATGAAACAGGCTAGTATCATCGAAGCCTAGGACAAGGGCGAAAACGTTGCTGCACAATCTGGTCTGGAAACGCTTTCTTGAGGAATGTTGTTGGTGTGTATTTTACATCTGTCTACTTTACAAATATCAAAATCCCAATGCCATTTGCGAAAATGAGAGCATCATCTAATAAAGTCATTACTTTTGCACCACCTTGTACAAGCAGAGTACTTTTTTCTTTTAATCTTTCGAAATGGTAATCAATATTGAATATTTATTTATATTATGTATTATCATTTATTAGAATTAAAAAAATATAAAAAAAATATATAAAAAATATATAAAATATATATTAGCCCGGGAAGCAGTTGTTTCAATGAGTGGTTGATATAGTCTTTGTAAGACTAACTTGTTGTAGATTGCGAAAAGAATCGCACTTTTAATGTTTGAAGTATTCTGCAACCAAGAATTGGCAATTTCATTTATACTTATGTTTGAACGGTAACGTGACCGCCAGTCTAAGGTGTCAAATTGTTTAGAGGGAATGGCAAAGCTATACTGATGAGAGATAAATCTCGAAACGCGTCTATAGATGGCCGGAATAATTTGATCCAAATTGTTACATTTGCAGTAGGTTACTGTATGTAACAGCAAACACTTGTTGTATAATTCAATGTCCGTCGGGGTATTAGCCCGGGAAGTAGTTGTTTCAATGAGTGTTTGATATAGTCTTTGTAAGACTAACTTGTTGTAGATTGCGAAAAGAATCGCACTTTTAATGTTTAAAAAAATATTTTTTTTTAAATTTGTTGTCTTTTCTTGTAATTAAATAGCTAGTTTATATTTCTTGTTATTTTATAAGTTTAGGATACCAATATTTTTTCAATTGGTTTATTTTTGCTTTACAAACATACTTTTTATTAACTTTCTTTACTTTTTTATATTTATATTGATCATTGTAATTCCTGCCTGTTTTGGTTTTTCCGTTGGACAATAAAGAATTATTATTATAAAAAAAATATTTTAGTCCTTAATAATTTTTAACAAATGATTAAATTATAAAATACTAATATTTTAAAATAATATCTATTTCCAAATGGATTTACTTGTTTCATACTAATAACCTCAAAAATTACAAATTTCGTGAATTTCCAAACGCATTTCTGTAAAAAATTCCAAACACGCAATCAGAAATTCAGCAAAGGCGATTTATTAGTTCAAGTGAAACAATGGCCCAATCAGGCCACAAAAGGTGTACGGCCTATGCTCGCTTTTTTCCCCTATACCAACCCCGAAAATACAATGCCCAATAAATCGAGCGTTTTATTTCGGAAAGCTCGGACATTCTCTTCAGACCATCTCAAATTTCTGGATCGGAGAAGAAGAGCGGACAGTTTTACGATTCGGCGGAGGTGACATTAACGGCCCCGCATCAATCTCTTTAATTTTTTTTCAAACTAAGAGAACTCCAAAGTCATCAAATAAATGTTGAAGATAATCATATACAACCTTGGAAAAAAGCAAGGATTTTGCAAAGATTTCTGAACGTTTTTCCTTTGTACGTTCAGAAATCTTCGCAAAATCCTTGCTTTTTCCCAATGCTTTTTTTTGATCTTGGGTACATATCGATGATTTTAGAAATAATCTTATTAAACAATTGTATGGCATAACTTGCTCTGGCGCAATTTTTAAAAAGCAAAATTTGCTTTCAAACAATAAGTTTTCAAGAATATGAATTTGTGTTCAATACTCATTCATTCACAGGATAACTATATACGCGTTTCAGGCTTTAACACCATCATCAGTATAGTCCCAAGCCAGTGCTTGAAGAATACTGAACATTTTTGACCATTTATTATGGCCTGTGCAGTTTATGTATGTTGAACAGCGTAAACGCCATCTAATGCCCATTTGCAGTAGCACCTTTAATAGCAACAATGCTACTTAAGAAAATGGGCATTAGATGGCGTTTACGCTGTCAAACCTATGTAAATAAGTTTTCAATTTATCAATCGATTTTAGTGACTTTAATCTGACATTTTGTTGTTTGTAAATGCAACTTGCTATTTAAAAACTGCGCAACGAAAAGTTACGAGTAAAAAGCACCATTAGTCAAATTACTGTGACTGGCCAACAGGGCCTGTATGCCAAGACCATTAAATATACATACGGAGAAGAAGAAGCAGAGTCACAAAGTATGAAGTTTTGAGGTTTAGGAAAATACGTTTTCTGCTTTCAGTTTATAGGCCAACATACAGAGAGTTTTATGTAATACCGAACATTATCAATGTTCATTTTCATATATTTTATTTATCAAACCAAACCACAATTTAGCACCTTTGATTTTTTAGGTTATGTGCAAATTAGGTTGCCTATATGACCATTACAAATTGTAGCCAATCAATCGCAATTAATGCCTCGACTTGTAAATACGGGGGATTTTTCTTTCAATTATACATGTCCCAATTATATCCCGTAAATTTTTAGATAATTGTTGTTTTTTTAAAAGAGTTCAATTCGAAACTTAAAATGAGTGTGATCCACTCCCAGACTAAGCATGAAGTAAAATTTCGAGTTTAGAAAAGCCTGAAAATTGGGTTTGGTCGCGTAGCGCGAAGCGCAGAGCGAGCAAACCAAATTTTCAGGCTTCTCTAAACTCGAAATTTTACTTTATGCGCCACAGGTACAAAACACGTACATATTACGAAGTTTAAACCGCTAAACTTTACATTGAATCAGTGTTTTGTACCGGTGGCGCATGAAGTAAAATTTCGAGTTTAGAAAAGCCTGAAAATTTGGTTTGGCCGCTCCGCGCTTCGCGCTACGCGACCAAACCAAATTTTCAGGCTTTTCTAAACTCGAAATTTTACTTCATGCTTAGCCTGGGAGTGGAAAACACTCGCTTAAAGCTTCAAATTAAGTTCTTTTAATAAACCGAGCGTCGGAAAATGTACAACGTATGCATATGGATACTAAAAAGAAAAATTCTCGTTATGAAAATGTTCGGTGTTACATAAAATTCTTTGTATATAATTGAGGGTAAAAATACTGATTGAAACAATAAATTTAGAAAGAACTTTAGTCGCATAACATGAAGTTTTCTTATAATTTCATATATTATGTTTAAAGTATGCAAACTATAAGAAGCGTAAGCTTATTTTCTCGAATTCAAATAAGTTTCAATTTGAATTATTCTTGTATGAAGTTCTGAGGTTAAGAAATAAAAAATACACTTATAAATTATGAATTCAATTACTTATAAATTATGAATTCAATTACTTATAAATTAAGCTTACTATCACATAAGATTTCAAAAAATGTATTGGATCGAAATGTAATCTTTGGTATTTCCAGTGGTTCGTCTTTCGGAATCTCATGCATCCGGAGGAGGTGGACGAGGGAACCACTCTCTCGCGAGGGGATCGGACCTTATTCATTTTAATATCTCCCGGTTGACAGGTAGATAAAAATTAACCTAACCAGTTGTGTGTTTTAGGCCCATAAAACTATCAAATAACTCAGACCCTCTCCGCGCCTCGCGGGCTCCACAATACCCGCTGCTCAAATTTATATCAAAATAAAACGATGGAAGGCGAAAATTGAAACTGGTATTCGAATAAACGGATAAAAGTCACAAGTTGCGTATAGAGTTTCAAGAAAGTTCAGATATAAACAGAGTTGGGATGAACCCCGATTTTTGTTTTAAGTGTACATACTCTGAAGCATATTCTACATACTAAATTTGTTTCGTTGTTTTTGTAAAAGTGTTCAATTTTAAATTTATAACGAGTGTTTCCACTCCTTGGTTAAGCATGAAGTAAAATTACAAGTTTAGAAAATCCTGAAAATTTGGTTTGGTCGCAAACCAATTTTTCACGATTTTCTAAACTCCAAATTTTACTTCATGCGCCAGGCACACTGAATTAACGTGAAGTTTAAAATATACTGCTTAACACATTGCTCTATCATTATAGTTTAAATCTCACTATAAATCAGTGTTTAATACGCGTGGCGCATGAAGTAAAATTTCGAGTTTAGAAAAGCCTGAAAATTCGGTTTGGTCGCTCCGTGCTACGCGCTACGCGACCAAACCAAATTTTCAGGCTTTTCTAAACTCCAAATTTTACTTCATGCGCCACCCGTATAAAACACTAAAATATTGAAAAGTTTTTGCTTTCACGATTTATTTTGTCAATTTTCAGTTGCACTACTGACATAAGTACTCAAATTTAGTTACCCAAGTATTAAAAACGTACCTCCAGTTATTGATTATCGAAGTTAATCCAATTATCTTCAGGTTTTAACCTCCAATTATTATTTTTGCTGTTTTCGCTCGCTCACTCACTCACACAAAATTATACACAAAGTTACCTCGTATTGTTTTAAAACCACACTTCAGTTTTATTGTTTGTTGCTTTTCGTTATTTTAATCAAATTCACGGAACGTGTCAACATTTCGGATGATTCGCCACGACTGAATTTTATTGTATTCTGGTTTGTAAACGGATTTTTACGAAAGACGGATCGACATTCTAGAGATAAGAACGAAAAAAAAAACACTCATACGAACATCGGCGTTGCAAATTTAAGTAAAGAATATTATCATAATTTCATTGCACTTTTATTTCGGAATTGTTAATGAAACATTTTATTGCAAAAGGTAAATAAATAAAGTATGATGAATTAATTTCTCACTTTACCTGAGGTGAAACATATTTAATTTATAGTAGAACTTTGATTAAAACACTTGGTTTGTTTCACTGATTTAAATCAGAGAAACAAACCAAGTGTTTTAATCAAAGTTCTACTATTACTAAGGTAAATAAATAATGCTTTTCTTGCAGATCGATTTTTGTACAAAAAATTTAAATATTTATGGCAAATGCTTTTCTGTAAAATCACAAGATAATAAAAAATTTAAGGAAAATGCATTTTTGTGAAATTCCAGTTTTATTTACATAGAAGTTCTGTACATTTTATACAATTTTAAACAAAGAAGCGAAAACATTTTTCTTTACATAGAAGAAAGTTCTTTAAATTTTAGACAATTTTAAACAAAGCGAAAACATTTTCCAACACGACGAACCCAAATTTTCAGTCTTTCCTAAATTCGAAATATTTACTTCATGCTTAACCAAGGAGTGGGAAAACACCTGTTATAAAAACTTGGAACAAAACGAAGAACTAAATTCTTAAAAGAAACAAAAGAAAATCAGTAGATGAAATAATTCTTCGAATGTAATGAATTCATTACAATAAATTTCCCGTGTTGTCCGGGATTTAATCTCAAAGCCCCTGTTATTAATTATTGGTGAAAAAAGAGAAGAATAATAATAAGAAGAAGAATCCGGTATCGTATCGGGTTTCTGTTGCCGTTGTTAATCAATTCGGGCAAACAAACGGTGAGGGCGCCCCCCTGGACAGGTGCCCCCTTAGGACGACCAATTATCCGACGACCCGCTGGGTCGACTCCGCCGTGGCGCGGAATGCACGCGGCCACACTGGGCTCCTCTTCTTCTTCTACTTCGTCTTCTTCTTTCTCCTCGGCTTCCACCAGAAGAAGAAGAAGAAGAGGGTTTTTGAAAAGGCGATGATTAATCAATCAGAGAGGGTTTTCTGCCTCTCGATACACGAAAGAAGATGAAGCTGTAACGTCGTGATTGGTAACTTTTTACACATCAATCTTTCGAGAAAGTTTTTGCAAGCGTACTGTTTCTTTTTTATAAAGCTTGAAATGATAATTTAATTTCTCTCAGAATGTTAAAAAAATGACCAAAGACAAAACAAGCAGCAAATTACTAATAACTTAAATTTAGAAATAAAGGGTGAATACGATTAAATTGTGGCGTGTTCAAAGGTCAATAAAACAAAAACGAAAAGACATTTTAGAAAAAAAAGTTTATAACATGAAAATTTAATATATTTAACATAACTTACTGGAAAATAATTATTGCTTTATTGTTTGTTAGCAAAATTCTTTTACTAAAGACTTTACTCGGCTCATATTTTTTGCACTAAACTCCCAGAGATTGTTAGTTTTGTGCATCACACTATATATTTTTTTTAATATTCTAAAGAAGAAGTAGAAGGCTTACATATTTTTCTAAGTTACTTTTTGTGTTAGCCAAATATTGTTCGATAGGAAGTAGCTTAGTCTGATAATGATAATACAAAACTCCCGGTTTTCATTGACAATTTATCCAAATTTTGGTACGCTTAACAGCTTGAGTATGTTGTTCATTCGTTAAGTTGGGCGTTTTTCTTGTTATACGTATTATTTACACTTATTTTTGATTTTTTAGACGGTAGATTCGTGAACGAGTACTTTGCTTGTTACATCTAGAAACGAAGTGGAAGAATTTCGTTTATAAGCTTCATATCCTAAGTTTAACATAAAATATAAATATCCACAGTGGTTTACTACTGAAATTATCAACCTATTAAGAGAAAATAATCGTTTAAGAAAAAACTTAGACATAATCCCCGTCTATTTCAACAATTTTCTAATATTAGATCTTTCATTAGAAAGAAAATAAAACAGGCACATAATGAATATATTTTTTCTATTGAACATAAGGTTATTTCCGACCCTAAACAATTTTAGTCATGTGTCAACTCTAAAAAATCGAATTATTCTAGATTTCCTAGTCGGAGGAATGATAACATTTTGGTAAATCCAATTGATATTGTAAATGGCTTTAGTGAATACTTTAAGTCCGTTTACAGTCCCCCATCAAGTAATTTATTAGATACAAACATCAACCTGCTTCCTAATTTTGTATTCACTATGACGACAAAACTAGTCTTTGACCTTCTTAGGAAGCTTCCAAATAATCGCTTTTCTGGGGAGAATAAGCTGCCCTCATTCTTATTAAAAGGTTGCTCTACATTACTCTGTAAACCTCTTGGTACTCTATTCAATCTATCAATTAAGTTGTGTACGTTCCCAAGATCTTTAAACGTTGCTGCCATATCCTCCTGTATCTAAAACGTCGCTTTATTTAAAAATATTAATAACTATTGCCCTATAGCGTTACTTCCACTTATTGCAAAAATATTTGAGCGCGTATTATTTGACAGAATTTATACACATGTCAGGCCTTACATATCTGATAAGCAGCATGGTTTTGTCCCTAACCTCTCAACAGTTCCTAATCTTACCTTAATTACTCATGACATTGCTGAAACTATTGACGCCCGGGGGCAGATGGATGTCGTTTATACGGATATGTCTAGAGCGTTTGACAAAGTTTAACATAATGTTCTTTTATCAAAATTGGATAATTTTGGTTTTTGTAACTTATCCATATCATTAATCAAATCATATCTCAGTGAACGCAAAACATATGTAGTTGCCAATATTTTCAAATCTTGCGAATATTATCCAACATCAGGTGTACCACAGGGTTCCATTCTTGGTCCATTACTTTTTAACATATTTATTAAAGACCTTTTTCTAAACCTTGATTGTCAACATCTGTTATATGCAGATGATTTAAAAATTTACAAAACTATAAATAACATCAATGACTGCCGTAACTTGCAGATTAGCCTAAACAAAATTGTTACTTGGTGTTTAGAAAATGGGCTCGATTTAAATACTGATAAATGTAAATGTATGTCTTATACTAAAAAAACTAATTTTGTTCACTTTAATTACACAATTGATGGTAAACTACTTAAACGTGTTACAACATTTAAAGATCTGGGTGTTTATTTTGATTGTTATCTTAGCTTTAATTATCATATTGATGTTACGGTAAAAAATGCATTTAAGTCATTAGGTATCATATGACATAACGCGTCCCAATTTTACAATGTTGTCACACTTAAAACTTTATTTTATTTTTATGTACGGTCAAAGTTGGAATATGCGGCGTTAGTTTGGTTTCCTCAAAATCAGTGTCAAATTAGAAAGATAAAAAGTGCGCAACGCAAATTCCTAAAATTGTTATACTACAAATTTGAGGGAAGGTGTCTAGAGAGAGGGATCGAGCATAATATATTATTGGAAAGATTTGACGTTGAGTCGCTTGAATCTCGTAGTAAAACTAAATGTATTTCTTTCCTTTGTAAACTTTTTTCCAACACAATTGATCGCCTGATTTCTTAGCTAATCTTGGACTGCAAATTCCTTCTTTTTCCAGCAGGCAGAAAAGAACATTTCATGTATTTGCGCATCGAACTAATGCGGGATAAAAATCTCCTGTTAGAATTATTTGTAATTGTTTCAATACAATTTCGCATAGTAGTGAAATAATTGTTCTTATTTTAAAATATGTTTATTATATTCACAGGACACGCCTTCAACCTTTAATAAGTAATTTTATTGTTACAGAATTATTCTAATTTAATTATTATTATATTTTTATATGTACCAGGATTATGTTTTGTTTTTGTCTTGTAATTGGGAAATGTTTCTTGTTGGACAATAATTGGGTTATTATATTCAGTTTTTTCAATTGCTTTGTCAGGAATTCGTGTTGGCCTGTCATTTTATTATTTCCTATTTATAGTTCCGGGTTCTATTAATCCCTTAATACATCTTTGCACAGTTCTTTGTAAAATTTGGCAACTTTTTGCTAGAGTCAAGGTTGAAATCGAAGGATTTTTAGTCAACTTACGCAATTTTTTTTACAAACTGCATGTTTATGTGAAGATATTTTACAACAATTGATCAACCTTTGACACTAGCATAAAAGCCGAGGCTTCTATATATTAAAATCCCTTACAACTTATTGGAAACTAGGCATTATTGTTTAATTTATATCAGTACATGTAAGCGACAGTTTAATCGTAATTAGTTTTTATTTCTTAATATAATAGCAGACTATTTATGATTATAAACTTTTTATTTAACTCACTACAATTGTTTCGCTATACTGTAGCTTCTTCAGGTGAAGAAATATAATACAATTTTTACAAACTAATTTACATTATATACAGTTTTCAGAAGTGTGGGTGGAGGGGGTGTTTTTCTTCAGTTTAAGTAGGGGGGAGTTGGAGAGTTCAAGCTGGTCGTTCAGCAAGTTTCCTTAATTGATGTGTTTATTTATTTCAAAATTTTCTAATAAATTTAGTTTCCGTCCTTTATTAGAGATGTGGAGGATTTTGAAGTTGTTGTCAAATTGGTGTTTTTCTTCAATTAGGTGGTTTTTATTTACCATATTTTAAGTAATCAGAGTTTTTAGCCAGTGACGTAGCGATAATTTTGGTAGGTTGTGTTTACCAAGTTGTTGAATAACAAATCGGAAAATGGAACATACGTTTTACTTACCATTCAGTGAACGGTAAATGAAACTTACCATTCATATTAGCTGGCAATGATGGCACTGAAGTTGTCATGGAAAAACGAAATAACTTTTACCTATTTAAATACAAACTTCCAGGTCACTTACCTGCTACTTGGACAAGAGAATACGAAACAGTAATGTAACGAATACTAATTAAATGTGTAAATGTGTAACTGATAGAAACAATTCAATTAAAATTGAAAAGAGTTAAATTTAAGTAATTAAATTTGACAAAACATCAATGACATATTCATAATAATTGCAAAGAAATGTTGTCCGTCTTCTCCGATCGTGCAAAAAACGTCATAAGCATCTCGAACAGTAAGTACAATACAGGTCTCGGGCAATAATTGGAGTCGTCGTTCGCTCTGCTTGCTCCTCCTTCAAACAATTGTCTTCGACCGGTAACAAATCCTTACTGTTCTCGATACTTAGTATACTATTTCATAACTATTGCTTGTATTTACATTTTCGTTTCTGATATAATCATTCTAGCTGTCGTTCTACAAATAAGGAAATCAATCGATCAAAGTGAATCGGAATAAATGTGCTCTGTCGGAAAAGTCCGGGGCTGCGCTGACCACACATCATTTTAACATAATTACGCCGACGATGACTCGTTAGGTCCCGTCCGGATAGATTCGAATCAATTAAGACTCATTAAAGCGACACCAGCGAATCACCGCTACGCAGAAACGCCGGTTGTAAATTGGGTGATAAAATCGAATAGAAATTTGCTCTTGTAAACATCATTACGTCATGAAAAAAAAAAACTATAAAATAGAAAATTACACTCTAGCCATATAAAATGTATGTACATGCAGTATTTTAATTATTCAGGCGGTTTTTCTTGATAATAATGAGAATTATATTTGATTCGATGCAGAAAACCGATTTCTTTTATCTCCAGCCGGTTTTGTTAAATATCACACAAAATCTTTAGAAAATGGCTACTTCCAATTCTTACGTATCAATTAACAGACAAGTAGTTTTCTTATAAGTATAACATATCCCAATTACAGCGCCTACGCTTTAAATCTTTAGATTTTCATTGTTTCTTTTTTAAGAATTTGAAGTTATAAACAAGTGTTTTCCACTACCAGATTAAGCATGAAGTAAAATTTCGAGTTTAGAAAAGCCTTAAAATTTGGGCCTGTATGTACACTTTGTGTAATATTTATACAGAGCATTTGTCTTTTAAGTATACATTTATTTTCTAACATTCGTGTTTTTAAAGAGTGTAATTCGAAGCTAAAAACGAGTGATTTCCACTCCCAGACTAAGCATGAAGTAAAATTTCGAGTTTAGAAAAGCCTGAAAATTTGGCTCGGGCGCGTAGCGAAGCGGAGCGACCGAGCCAAATTAGGCTTTTCTAAACTCGAAATTTTACTTCATGCGCCACGCGTATAAAACATTGAAATATTGTGAAATTTATATATATATTTAAACTTTACATAAAATCAGTGTTTTGTACGCGTGGCGCATGAAGTAAAATTCCGAGTTTAGAAAAACTTGTAAAATGTGTATTCTAGTATTGTTTTCTGTTATCATAAACAAAGTTCTGTTCGTTTGTGGAAGGAATCGATGAGTTTCAAATTAAACTCTTAAAAAAAACGAGTGTCGGAAAATGACATGATTACACAAAATGTACATACAGGCTCATCGGTTCCCTCGACAAACGAAAAGATCTTTGTTTATAATAATAATAATAATAATAATAATTCTTTATTCCATTGACTGAACAGATACATACAGTTAAATATATCGTACAGTATTAGAAGCGTCAAAAAAGAGAAATGTTACATAATATAAATTAGTTTCTTATAATTATGTTATACAATAAATATTATTTAATAATATGATTTATATCGTAATATAATTTTTCTAAGAGAAAGGTTTTTAAGCTCTTTTTGAATTTGTGAATAGATTTAATTGATTTTATATCATTCGGCAAATTATTATATAATTTAGGCCCTAATACATAGTCACCTAAATTATATAATAATTTGCCGAATGATATAAAATCAAATAAATCTATTCACAAATTCAAAAAGAGCTTAAAAACCTTTCTCTTAGAAAAATTAATAATAATAATTTGCCGAATGATATAAAATCAATTAAATCTATTCACAAATTCAAAAAGAACTTAAAAACCTTTCTCTTAGAAAAATTATATTACGATATAAATCATATTATCAAATATATTGTTGCCGAATGATATAAAATCAATTAAATCTATTCACAAATTCAAAAAGAGCTTAAAAACCTTTCTCTTAGAAAAATTATATTACGATATAAATCATATTATCAAATATATTGTCTTATATTAAGCCGGCAACGTTCTAACAACAGAAAACAATAATAGAATATTGAACACAAATTCAATATTGAATAGTTTAACATGTTGAAGATAGATGCGACCTTATTTCATATATTTTCATATGACTTTAAGGTCAAGGCCATTAAACTAGCAAAAGATGAATGCGAACTTCAGAATTGTAAAGTTATTTAACCCATTAACGGCCGAGCAATTATAAAATGAACTCAAAAGTTGATTTTAGGTAAAATTCTGCACTTATTTTTTATGATTTCTATGAATGACTTATTGTATTACATTTTGTGAATTTTTCTTTTAAATATACATAATGTATACGTTGTACATTTTTAGTCATTCGTCGATTTTATATAAAAAGTGCAATATTTAGTTTAGAACGAGTGTTTCCACTCCCAGACTAAGCATGAAGTAAAATTTCGAGTTTAGAAAAGCCCCGCGTAGAAAATTTGTCGAGGGTCGCGCAGCGACCCGAGACAAATTTTCACGGGGCTTTTCTAAACTCGAAATTTCACTTCATGCGCCACGCGTATAAAACACTCAATTATTGTGAAGTTAGAAATGCACTGATTTTCTTTTAAATGAGTAATAATCTAAATATTTAAATAATAAAATATTTACATTTTTCTTCATACATTTTCAAGTCAGGTCAAATAATATAATATATTAAATTAACTTATTTAGTAATTTGATTAACAAAACATTAATAATGTTGCGTGTAGGCACCAATGGCGCTTAATGGGTTAAATAAACACTTGGTATTGTTTCACAAATTAAAACTTTATTCTGACTAGTTTAGGGTAGTTAGGCTATTTTCAAAGGAATGTGCAGAAAAAAAGTATTGTCTAGGTATATATATATAAATATTTTTCACTGACTATAGAGGCTTCTACTTCGTTATACATTGTTGAACATAAATAAAACACTGTTTATCACTTTGTTTGTATAACAATTGGTTTATTTGGTGACTATAGTTTCGATACTACACGTATCATTATCAAACCGTTAGTAACTAACTAACGGTTTGATAATGATACGTGTAGTATCGAAACTATAGTCACCAAATAAAGCAATTGTTATACAAACAAAGTGATAAACAGTGTTTTATTTATAAATATTTTTGTTTCAGGTAATAAGGAAAGTCGAAACTCCTCATCGTCCTTATTTTATACAAAAAAATCATCCTTAAATATAACTATTCTATAAGTTGAACTTAAACTTCAGAATTGTTCGTTTTGTGTACAGAACTCTACATCTCAATATTATTTTCTTCCCTTATTTCGTTGTAGTACATTATAAATTAAATACTTTTGTGCTAAAGTGGCGTGGTTTATTTTATGCGACCGCATAAGTTATCTCGACTTTATCCTTCGCTTTGGTATAATTGAATGTATTCGGTTAACACTAGCAGTGGACGCGAACGATTTATGTATCTCGAGTGTGAATAATTGAATATTAAATAGCGGTTTGCATGCACGCGCGCCTAAACTCTGTACTTGTACACTAAGAAAACGCAACGTGTATTTTACACACACATTTCACTCTTACCTACCTCTCTTCTGGCCTTCGTCGGGAAATTATTACCGCCTTAATGATAAAAGCGCATTTGCATATGCAACAGTTAATTGATTGATTCAATACGTGATGAGAAAATGGTTGGGATACAACGAAAACGGAAGGTTTGTTCTCCGAGAAAAGTTGGATTCATTTAGTAAAATTGCTGTTGAAAAAGAAAAAAGAAAACTTCTGTAGGTCGGTTCGTTACATGAACTGTTACAGCACTTTTTGCACTGATTCTTTTCAGTTTCAGTTTGCACTTTGGTGGTTTGTACGAGTTCAATTGCAGTAAACGTGCATTTTCTACAGCTACTGTCTATGCAAAGTTTAGTTCATTTAAGGCCAGTTGCACCGAACACGTTGAACTAGTAAATCTCTAAACTGGAGTTGAAAGTAAGGGCCAGTTGCACAAAACACGTTGACCTGGTTTAACTCTAAACTTAAATTTCAAAGGGATAGAACAAAAGGAACTGTCATCTTGAACTAGAGTTCAGCTTGAACTCGATTTCGACGTCTTTAGTGCAACTGAGCCTCTCATTACAAAAATTGAAACTGTAATTTTGAACTCAAGTTCTAAAATGAACCCAGTTCAACGTTTTCATCAGTTCATTTAGATGACCTCACAAATCTTAACTCGTGCAGCACAAACGAACAAAAGTTATGACAATGTAATATATAATTATGAACAAAAAGGAAAGTGCTTTTTTAATTTAAACTTCGTGGTTCCTATGAATTCATGACATTTTTTTTGTGGGTTGGTAGTGCTGTCTTTGATATCTATGCAGACTTTCATGTCAATATGTTCAATTGCTGCAGAGCTACGCGTGTTTCTTTAAACATACAAACGTGAGTTTTTACTATTTAAGGCCAAGTTAACAATTGTCTTCGATTATCGCCATGTTGTGCATTATAATTTTTTTCCGCCAGGGCAAAGTGTTAACCATCAATATTATCTGAGTATTAAAAGTCGTTTGCGTGATGCTGTTCGCCTTAAAAGGCCAAAATTAAGGGAAGACAATTTCTGGTTTTGGCACCACGATAATGCATAGTCAGACACTGAATTAGTTCTTCAACAACATTTCGCCAAAAACTCGACCTATATCGATCCACAACCACTGTAGTCCTCTGATTTAGCACCGTGCGACTTTGGGCTGTGTAATAAACTCAAAAGATTTTAAATATGGTTGGGGCCTTGACGTGGTGAGGCCCCCCCCGGCCCCGGGAGCTCAGAACTTTATTTCTGCTGGCGCTGTCGGGGCTAAATACTAACCCCACGTGTTTGTGCCGTGCTTGGCGACCCGTGTCGACGGATGGAGGGGGGGTCTTGGTGGTTGAGAAGAATCAACACACCACTGTGACCTGGATTTCGTCTAGACGGGCGGTTGGAGCCACCGACTCCAATCAATCGGCTGTGTCGTCCCGTCCACTTAAATTGATGCCATTGGCAACAAGTACTTCTACCAGAGCTGTGACTAGGTCTCCGTGCACGCCGCTGTCTCTAGTAGGCAGATCCTCGGGTGTACCAGATATGGTCAACCTGCGGCTGGTCTCTTAGGATATCCACAGGATGATGTGGCTGACTTTACCCCTGTTATCCCCAAGAGGAAAAGGAGCCGCATTTGCGGAGCAAAGGCCAAGCGAAGGAGAAATAGGAGGATAGCTAAGACATGCGCAGACTCAGTCAAAACGACTGAGGCTGCTGACTCCGCTAAACCTCTGAAACATCCCAAGCAGGCGAAGCCTAGGTCGGGTAAAACCACCCAGGGCAAATCGGTCCCTGCCAAACAAGGTAGAGCATCTAAAGACCAGGGCACTAAGAGCCAACCACGAAACGCCACCAAGGTCAACAGGTGGTGGGGGGCTACAGCAGCAGGTGGAAGGAGAGTACCTCTAGTATCCTAGAAGGATGCGGCGGAAAGTCACCTCAGGCTGGTAATTATGGATGGATCCAACCCCTTTGGTAAGCTCTCCCAGGAAAGCGCCACCTTGATTAGGCAGGCGCTTTTCAGGGAGCTTGACTCGGTGGTGTTGGGCTCACCTGGTCCTACGCGGGTGAATTTGTAAAAGTTCACTGCGAGGATCAACATCCTGCTAATTGGCTTGTGAGAACGATGGCGGTGTTTTTGTCAGGTATATATAATTAATTGCGCACCTAGTTATAAGATCATTAGATTTTGATAATGAGTGCATAGCATTCGAAATGAACATCTAACGAATAAAAATAAAAATGAAGTAATGAACAAACAGTTGTTTCATTGCAACAAAAATGGTTATCAACTTGTCGTAGCGATTATATTTAAATAAGTTTTATAGTGTACCAACAACCTGGCACCATTGACTGAAAATCTGAATCTTGACAAAAAGCAGTCATAATTTCTAAGAGCATTAAACATTTAGTTTGTTTAATGAGAAATATTGAATTACTGCTTCTGATGTTTCTCATTAGCTGCACTCAACAAGATATCTCTAAAATATTGAAGTAGTTGAAATCAAAACCTCTAAAATATTTAATGTACTTACGTCGGTGAGAAATAAGAATCTCTAAAATATTTACTAAATAAAAAAAAAATCGGGTCAATTCTACTTACCTCAGTGTCGATCTTTTTGAACTCCTCGTCGTCTTCGTCCACCTCGAAGTAGAGCTCGGTCGAGGTGATGGAGACCATGCCCGGAGCGACGATTCCTGGTGCTATCAGTTTGGCCTTGGTGCTAATATTTACAGGACCTGAAAAAATAAAACACAAAATAGTCCATCTCCTCCAAAAGAATACTATTTAAAAATATTTATGTACTATTTAAGATATGTGGAACAAAAAGTTAATTTATTGTTTCTTCTTTGCAGAGATTACCCTTTTCATTTTTATTAGAATTCACTGTTTTTTCATTGTTCGAAATGACTTCTTTTAGATTACAATTTTTCGTGGGTTGTTCTTTAACATCTGCATCTTGATTAATACTAAGATCTTCGAAAACCAAAGTATTATTCGTAGACGCGCTAACTAACTTTCTTCTCTAAATCTAAGATCTCAGTATTAATCAAGATATGGATGTTAAAGAACAACCTACGAAAGATTGTAATAGAGAATAAGTCGATTCGAACAATGAAAACACAGTGAATACCAATAAAGATGAAAAGGGTAATCCTGCAAAGAAGAAACAATAAATAAGGAAAGCAAAAGTACTTCTTACAAAGAAGACAATTTGAATTATAATATATACTTAATGTTTTAAGCCTGATAACAAATGCGTTTGTAGATCACCAAAACAATTTTTTGTAATTTCTTTTAAACTATATCTTGACCAGAAACTGCTAAATTAGTTTTTGTTAACTATTAATGATTTCGATAGCTAACGCCATCTAATGCTTCATAGTGGCATCGTCTGTGGGTATCTGGTGCCGGAATACTGAACACAAATTCTATTTAGTTTTTGTTACTTTGCCACAAGTTTGTTGTAACACTTATGGCTGATTTTGCATCTTGGCTAAATTGGTATTATTAGTAGATTATACTTTTCAGAATGATTTCTTTTGATAGGTATTTGAAAATAGCCTATGACTTAGTAAACCTGTGAACGATTCTCTTAAACAATTGTCTTACCAGTAAGGTCATTATCCAAGTCCCTATCATCAATAAGCATCTCGCTATCGTCCATAAGGTCGCTGGTCTGCATCTGTTGCTGCTGCTGATTCCTGGAGGCGGCCAGCTGAGCGTGGATCTCCTCCCTGGCCTGCACACGAAGCAAAAAACAAACGCAATTAAAAAAAAACTCACACTCTTCAATCTACATAATCGAAATTGCCCTCTCTTGTAATTGATCCGTTTTAATTATAATATAAATGAAGCGGCTCGGCTTGGTTTCGTTTGGAAACGCGCGTCCCGCATACGAAATGAAATGCGCGTAAAAACTTGACATTTTTAATTAGCACAAAAAAGGGCCGAGGGCCTTTTCGCGGGTGATAAATTGGGGGGCTGTTCGTCCGCGTGTGATTGAGTCGTTACTCAAACGCATGAAGGACCAGAAGAAGAAGAACGTGACGGGCGGTGGAATGTGGACGTAATAAAATTTTTAATGCGCTAATTAAGGTATTTTTTTATTGGGTCGTGTGCAGAATTTTTAATCGGATTTGTGAGAAATTGATAATTAAAAAAATAATAATAATAAGAGGGGAAACATACGTGCTGTAAAATGCGGTTCGCATTGGAGGAAATATTAATTGAATAAGGAATTTTTAAATAAATTAAATTAAAGTCGACAGGGATTATAAAATACATATGTAAATATAGTTACTTCATTGCATCGTAAAGAAATACTAACCGTAAAATATTGACTATAATACGCAAAAAATACTATAATTACGTGTACAGTACACGAGTATAATACGCACCCTAATTTTTTGCGAACTAAAATGTAAAAAAAGTATTATACTCAAGATTTTACGGTAAGTAGATATAATTCAGAATAATAAGTAATGATTTATTAAATTGTTAAAATTATGTTAAAATAAGGAAAATCTGATTTATTTTAAACAAACTATTGCGAATGTGTGAAAGTATAATAAACTACGGATGATATTGACATTATTGTATTAATGATAATGTTAGTAGATTACTGTTGTTAGTTTACAATAATTTATTCTTTAATAGCATGATACCCCTAGTTTAAGGTATGAGATCCGTGACCATAGCAAAATAGGGTTATTGTTAGAATTGATTTAATTATAATGGTAAAAATCATAAATGTACATATCTAATCAGTATAATTTGAACTTCCCATCAAATCAGTGATTTATACGTGTGGCGCATGAAGTAAAATTTCGAGTTTAGAAAAACCTGAAAATTTGGTTTGGTCGCTCCGCGAAGCGGAGCGACCAAACCAAATTTTCAGGTTTTTCTAAACTCGAAATTTTACATCATGCTTAATCTGGGAGTGGAAACACTCGTTAGAAGTAAATTTCAATTAAATAATTCAGCAGAAGGAACACATTTTTGCAAAGATAAACAAAAACAGTGTAACATAACCTCTAAATTACTGTAAATTTAACAAGAGTAAAGTTAAAACACATGAAAATGCGATGTTGCAACTTTCATTTCATCAATAGTTCAGAAATACTAATTGTTTAATTAAGTTATGTATAGTATTTAATCACAATACCAAATACAAATAAAAGTGAAGTAAGGTATAAAAAGTTTTTCATTGTGAGTTTAGAACTAACGAATAGCATGTAGATTTTGTTCTATTAATTAACTAGCATTAAACTATAATAATATTAACGGTAATTCTATTAATAATGCTGTAAGTAAACATGATTTAATTTTTGTAGTTATATTTTTTGTTCAATTTGAAATGTATTCCTTATTTATTATGTTGTAGTTTTTTTTTTAATTGTAAAATAGAGAAGGTTTAGATAGAAAAACAGTATGAGCCAATTTAGAACTTAGACTGAATCTCACCTTATGATTTGTAATGTAATAGAATTATATTGTTTATTTTTATATTATTTTTGGGATTACAAATAAAGCTATTTATTATTATTTAATTTGTCATTAAATGAGTTCACTAATAATTTTTTTTATTCAATTCTGTTAATTTAAATCGACATTATTAACTCCATAACAACCGTAATAAACAAGGTTTTATTCACTAGTGAACTAAAATTTTTTTAGGTCACTAGTGAGTTAAAAAATTTATTTAAAAATAAATGTAAATAAAGTACATTTTCTTTACAATTTCGTCAAAATTTAATAAAAACATATATACGCCACGTGAATTAAACACCTTTATTCACTCAAAGAAATGATTTCACTCGCGTCAAGGCGCTCGTGAAATCAAAAATCTTTTCGTGAATAAAATCGTGATTAATTCACTTGATGTATAATATTTATTATTTTTACGAAATTTAAATCGTAATAAACTATTCTTCAAATGAAATCACTTTCTTTCATACATTAACTTTAATTTCTCTCTATTTTTAATGCTTGCTACATTCTTAATAGTACTCAATTTTAAAATGTGTGTGAGACATAAATTTTAAAATTAAGTACTATTAAGAATATAGCAAAAATTAAAAAAAGAGAGAAATTCAAGTTAATATATGAAAAATATTGAACTTATTTGAAGAATAATTTAATACGATTTAAATTTTGTTGTGATTTTTATACAAATATGAATAATCTGTGAAAGTTAAGTTATCTCACTTGAAGAATGGCGTCTTCGGGTCCTCCGTGTTCCAAAGCTGCCTTCAATGTGGCTTCAGGATGGCTGGATCCCAGAGGATTGTGCACGAAGCGTTTTCTCCTCCTGGCATCATCTTCCCAGGCGTCCAGTTTCCAAAATTCCGTCATTCTATAGAAAACGAATAATGTTGCCTAATTGAACAATATTTGTAGCTTTTTGCCATTTTTTTCTGATTTTAATGACTCTAACTTTTAACTCTATCAGCCAGTAGGTCCAGGCAGTTAAACAAAATTTTAAATAATTTAAACAAAAAATGTATCGCGTAGCGCGAAGCGCGGAGCGACCAAACCAAATTTTCAGGCTTTTCTAAACTCGAAATTTTACTTCATGCTTAGTCTGGGAGTGGAAAACACTCGTTTAAAACTTTAAATGGAAATAATTTAAAAGAAACGTGTGCATAAGTATAAAAATCCCTGGTTATTCATGCGCCACGCGTATTAAAAAATGAAAACACTGAAATATTGTGAGCAAGTGAACTTTACTTGAAATCAGTGTATTGTACGCGTGGCGCATGAAGTAAAATTTCGAGTTTAGAAAAGCCTGAAAATTTGGTTTGGCCGCTCCGCGCTTCGCGCTACGCGACCAAACCAAATTTTCAGGCTTTTCTAAACTCGAAATTTTACTTCATGCTTAGCCTGGGAGTGGAAAACACTCGTTTAAGCCTTTCATAATTTCTAATAAGCTTTCTTTTTTTTGTTCTGTGTAATTCTGTCTTATTCCACGGTTATTCTCTATAATTATAAGGAATTATACTAAATTTCCAATTTGATTGACTATTTAATTTGAAATATTGACAATTCAATTTAAAAAATTGGTGGTTCCATCTATGGCCACAATGAAAATGTTTAATTTCTAATTAAATTATTTATTTCGAGAATTGCTATTTATTTGGTAGGTTTGCTTTATAATACGCAATTTTATTTGCCCATTAGTTTACTAGGTAAATAAATTTACTCCAGAAATAATTATCTAATGATTTATTAATCGTTTATAATACCGGGTATAAATAAAATAAATATGATTTTAAAATAATAAATTATTTATCCCTACTTTAAGGGATCACACATTTAAAAAGCATTGCTGTTGCAATTGATTTTATTTTTCTCGTACTTTTTCAAGCTTTATAAAAGAACAACGCCAATTATAAAAAATCAGCACAACGTCTAATTTCGATAAAATAAAAAGATCTAGTTGAAACTCGAAGAAACATTGTTAAAATTGTATTTGATTTTAAAATAATAAATTATTTATCCCTACTTTAAGGGATCACACATTTAAAAAGCATTGCTGTTGCAATTGATTTTATTTTTCTCGTATTTTTTCAAGCTTTATAAAAGAACAACGCCAATTATAAAAAATCAGCACAACGTCTAATTTCGATAAAATAAAAAGATCTAGTTGAAACTCGAAGAAACATTGTTAAAATTGTATTTGATTAAAATATACAGGGTGTTTCGGCGAAGACGTAAAGTTCTGTAGGTATCTTAATACAGTGTATAAAATTTAACCTTTTCATCCTTTTTATAAATGATCTTTTTTATTTATTAAAGTGTAAACATCTCGTATACGCAGATGACTTAAAGATTTACTCAACAATTGCTAACTCAGCTGACTGTCAACGCTTACAAAATCAACTTGATGTTATCTCGAATTGGTGTAGTATTAATAATCTTAATTTAAATAGCAATAAGAGCAAATTTATATCCTTTACCAGAAAATCTAAAACGATCTCATATGATTAAATATTTAGCAATAATTCTATTGAGCAAGTCACAGTCTTCAAAGATTTAGGTATTTGGTTTGATGACAATTTTACATTTAATACTCACATTCAAACACTTGGTATGAGCTCTTTCAAAGCATTCGGATTTATATATCGTAATTCTGCAAATTTGCGACATCTAAATGCTTTGAAATCTCTATTTAATGTCTATGTCCGTTCAAAATTGGAATATGCATCTTTAATTTGGTATCCACAAACTCAACTTCAGATTAACCCATTAACGGCCGAGCAATTATAGAGTTAACTCTAGAAGTTAATTTTAGGTAACATTCTGTACTTATTTTTATGATTTTTATGAATGACTTATTGTATTACATACTGTAAATGTTTCTTTTAAATATATATAATCTATACGCTGTACGTTTTAAGGCATTCGTCGATTTTATACAAAAACGTGCAATATGAAGTTTAGAACGAGTGTTTCCACTCCCAGACTAAGCATGAAGTAAAATTTCGAGTTTAGAAAAGCCTGAAAATTTGGTTTGGTCGCGTAGCGCGAAGCGCGGAGCGACCAAACCAAATTTTCAGGCTTTTCTAAACTCGAAATTTTACTTCATGCGCCACGCGTATAAAACACTAAAATATTGTGAAGTTAGAAATATACAAACATTTTTTTTTTTTAAATGAGTAATAATCGAAATATTTAAATAACAAAACATTTACATTTTTCTTCATACATTTTCAAGTTAGGTCAAATAAAATAATACATTAAATTAACTAATTTATTAATTTAATTAACAAAAAATAAATAATGTTGCGTTATGCGTCAGTGGCACTAAATGGGTTAACCTAGTAGAAAGTGTTCAACGTTCGTTCTTAAAGTTTCTGCACTTCAAAGTTAAGGGACTGTACCCTGACAGGCTGTGATCATTCACTATTGCTAGACAAATCTAATGTCGAATCTCTTGAATGCCAACGTCACAGACTAGGCATCACGTTCTTACACAAGCTTCTGCATGATCGAATTGACAGCCCTGATATTTTACAGCTAGTTGAGTTGCATATTCCAATTTTTAACAGTAGATATAAGACCACATTCAACACGAATGAAATAGAAACACAATAAAACACGTTTAACTTTGTTTGTATAACACAATTTATTTTTATGTGATTGCAGTTTCGGCAAATTCAGCTTGCCATTATCAAACATGAACAAACACTTCATGTTTGATAATGGCAAGCTGAATTTGCCGAAACTGCAGTCACATAAAAATAAATTGTGTTATACAAACAAAGTTAAAAGTGTTTTATTGTGTTAAATTAACATGTATAACGAAGTAGAAGCCTCCACAATTCAAAATATGAAAGAGAAACAGTTTAATTTATAAATGCCCTGTAACTTGATTTTTTTAAATCGAAACTATATCATTTATGACACCATTCGACACAAAATTAAATCCTCTTTTAATTCACTTACTTTGCTCCTTGTGGATCCATATATCCCCAAGCCCCATGCTTGTTCGACATGATATTCCTAACTTTCTCCAACAACCGACTAGCGATAACATTATCCCTCCTCCTGGCAGCAGTGATCAAATGATCGCACATCCTCTCCTCCTCTTTGCGATCCAGCAAGGTCTGGGCGCACTGCGTCTCGAAATCGGCGTGCTTCAAAACATCATCCGCACGCATTCGGTTCAAAATAAATTCAGCCTCGTTCGCCACACGCACAATATGATCCTTCATAGCGTGCGAGAGCAACCTACCCTCGTTGATCAACTCAATAAACGCCAATCCGGCATGTTTTTGCAACGAATTCTGCCATTCTTGCGAGCATAAAAGCATCACCAGCTCAACCACTGAATTGCTGTTTTTGAACGTCGTCAAACCCTTACCTTCCATTAGTAATTCTTGCCCGTGAGAGCCTACTAGGGTTTTGGATAAAAACGGGGCGAAATCAACCATGATTTCTCGTAGTAGAGGACACACCGATCCTAAAGCCATTTCCAATTTTTGCGTAAGCGAGGCTTCTCGCGAGGGTGTCGGAATTGAAATGTGATCCACTAGGTTGTTAACAGGGAGATCATCCGTGCGGACTTGTGTGGGTGTTTGGATCATATTTTCCGGAACTCTAACGACGGAAATTTCCGATTGGTGCTTCTCGCCGCGCTCCTGCTGGATATTCCCTTCGATGTCCACCATTCCATGCGAGTGGGACATGTTTTGTATATTCCTAGGATCTTCTTTTGATATCACATCGCCTTCTTCGTTCAAGTTAATGTCCGTCCAACTTTCGTCGTTGTTTACTTTGTTGTCTTCAATAATTTCGGCGCTTTCTAGGTTGCTGGTCTCTGCCGAGTTTACCGAGGTTATCTCCTCGATAGAGTCTATGCTCTGGAAATAACGCAAGTTTTGGGTTTTAGTGTTAGTTTTTTGTTTGATACAGGGAAAAAAGCTAAGCATGCATTGTTTTATTTAACACTTTAGACCCTGGGTCTCCAAACTATCTTCTTCGCGGGCCACAAATACAATTCTACATAATAAAGTCGGCCAAGATCCGATTAATATTATAAAATTATGAAAAATTTAAGGAACAATTGTTACAATATTTCAAAATATGCCATTTACAAAAAAAATTTCAAACAATCGCGGGCCGGATTCATGCAAGTCGCGGGCCGGATTTGGCCCGCGGGCCGTAGTTTGGAGACCACTGCTTTAGACAGCAGGTAATATATCCGTGTCATCCGCGAATAGTGTGTTTTTTCAAGTTATGTGTAACATTAGGTTTTTTGACTTTCAGTCAAATTTCGTAGTCCAGCCCACGATTTACAAAGGAGCATCCTTCTACCGTGAGATAAAAAAAAATGAATCTTTTTTTCGATCTCACGGTATTTGTGTGACCTGCGAATAGTGTGTTTTCAAGTTATGGGTAACATCAATTTTTTTTTACTTGCTGTCAAATTTTGTAGTCCAGCCCGCGATTTACAAGGGAACATTATTTTATGTAATAGCCATATTGCTTAGCCCCGGGGCCTCCAAACGTTTTTTTTTTTTTTTTGCGGGCCACATACACAATTTTGTACAGGGTATATCAAATGTGGCAGATTTTATTCCACTTTTGATATACAGAGAGTTTTATGTAACTCCGAACATTTGCATCCAATACAATTTGACACCTTTAATTTTTAAGTTGTGTGTAAATTGAGTAGCCTATATGACCATTAAAAATTGTAGCCAATCAATCGCAATTAATGCCTCAACTTGTACATACAAGGATTTTTTCTTTCAAGTATACATGTCCCAATTACAGCGTATATGCTGTAAATCTTAAGATACTCGTTGTTTTTTAACAGAGTTCAATTTGAAACTTAAAATGAGTGTGTTCCACTCCCAGACTAAGCATGAAGTAAAATTTCGAGTTTAGAAAAGCCTGAAAATTTGGTTTGGACGCATAGCGCGAAGCGCGGAGCGGCCAAACCAAATTTTCAGGCTTTTCTAAACTCGAAATTTTACTTCATGCGCCACGCGTATTAAACACTGAAAACAATGAAATATTGTGAACAAGTGAACTTCACTTAAAATCAGTGTCTTGTACGCGTGGCGCATGAAGTAAAATTTCGAGTTTAGAAAAGCCTGAAAATTTGGTTTGGCCGCTCCGCGCTTCGCGCTACGCGACCAAACCAAATTTTCAGGCTTTTCTAAACTCGAAATTTTACTTCATGCTTAGTCTGGGAGTGGAACACACTCGTTTAAAGCTTTAAATCTTTTTACTAAACCGAGCGGCGGAGCATGCACAACGTATGCTTATGTATAATTAAAAAATTCTCGTTATGAAAATGTTCGGTGTTACATAAAACTCTCTGTATATATCTGTGGCGGAGAGGAAAAACCATCTAAGTCCACTGCACGTTATTTCGAGTAAATTGCGTTCAAAGTTTCGATGGCTACTTTCCGTATTTCCGTTCAGAGTAGCTTGTTTTGAGTTAGAAACAACTTTGTATATTACATAAATCACAAAAATATATGTAGCCACACCACACGGATGTGTCATGTCGTAGAAATCAATTAAATGGACTTAGATGGTTTTTCCCCTCTCATGTCACTTAAATGGTTTTTCCCCTCACATACATAAAATCATATCTATTATGAAACAAGTAGAAGAATCGACATGTTTAGTCATGTTTGAACATCATGTTTTGAAGTAAGTTCAATATATTCAATATATATTGATTTAAATCGATAAATTGGAATAAATTCGGTATATTTCGACGTACTTGGACGACGTATATTCGTCAGAAAAACTAGCTACTTTTTACTTTTTTTTGAGTAGCTAGATTTCACTGGCAATTATAAAGTTCAATAAAAATAAATCAATTGAATGAAATCATTGATTTAATTAATTGATTGATTAACTTGCTATTTTTTATAGGGAGTGACAATTTCATTATATGAATGCAGATTTGATGAAATTCCCTTTTTGTTGGAGAGATTATCGCCCAGAATTCTATGAAAATTATTATTAAATGTATTTAAAATTTATTTATTTATTACAAATTTATTAAAACTTATTGAAATGATATTCAGACCCACGGGATTTAAGTTCTAACCTCGTAAAATTGCGCCCAAACATTAAGTCGCAGGTTGTTCACACCACCGCTCGGATTGAGGATCGTTATTATATTATAATGATATATATACAAAATTGTGTATGTGTTAAATTTTGGCTAAAAGTTGCTCAAAACACATTATAAAATTAGTATAAAATTCCACAAATTTTGTGAAGGTGACAATTTTTTTGTTATCAATGGGAATGAATGTCACGTTGGATGGACACATTTTTTACAACAAGTAAGCGGCTCGTTAAAACAAGAGGGGAAAATATAACAACACAACAAATCAAATCAATACCCGGTAGATGTTTCCTTACTTACAACTTGCAAAAGTGTTAAATAAACCCAACATAAAATCCGCCAAAAATAAACTCCAAACTACGAACATATCATTTGTATAAAGGCGGTGATTTTGCATGCTCATAAGTTGTGATTATTATTCTTTATGCTCCCAAATTGTTAATATGCATTACCTTGTTAACACGAGTAGCATCAGCACGGTTACGACTGTTACGAACATGCCTCATCCCATCCATAGAGTAATCTACAGAGATTCCGTGCCCGATAGACGGACGCTGCCTTGCGCTAACCTGCCAGGCGCGCAAACAGCAAAAGCAAAGTTAAAAGTACAAACAAAGTTAGTCCGGATGCATTAAGGAAAAAGAAAAAACAACATGCGTTACTTTTAAAATCTTGACATAAAAAAACCCAAACGTAAGATTACATATCAATCAACTACTTCCGAAACCTTGTAAGTCCAAAATGTTCAATTTAAAAAAGACACTAATTATTATATGAGCTACGTAATCCTTCTGATTTCTATTTTATGGTAAATATATTAACTTTATCATGAGTGTATTTAATGAGTATTACAAAATGTTTTCAGAATGTGGTCAACGGGTACATTTGTCTAATAACATTAAAAAGTGATTTTTTAAAAATCGGGATATACTAGGTTTCGGAAGTAGTTGAGCAATATTTAATAATTAAGCAAATAAACACTTGAATTATGTTTGATCTCCACGAAACATTGCTTCAATGTTAATCAAACATTACTTAAATGTATCGTATGTTCAATAAAAAAAAAAACCTCTAGAGTGCCATGGAAAATATTGTAAGTTGGCAACTCTGAAATTATATATTACTGCAGCAGGTGGATTGACTGCATGCTAATACAAAGGATGGTTTACACTACGTTTGCTGACCAGACACTAGCATCCAGGGTGGCCAATGTTTGTCCTCAGGGAGGAGTTTTCTCACCCTGCTGTGGAACCTGGTCATGGATGGACGCTAGTGGGGCTCAACAACGAAGGATACTTTTCCCAGGATACGCATATAACCTAGTTATTCTCGTTGAGGGAAAATTTAACAACACAATCAGAGAGCGCATACAACGCAAGATTCAAAGGCTGGCTTGTGTCAGCATAACGGGGGCTATGAGAACCACGCCCACTGCAACCATGGAGACGCTCCTAGACTTCACACCACTTCATATTCTGATAGTGAATGACCTGGCGAGACAGAACAAGGTCACACTTGTCTGGACGCCAGGTCATTCAGGTATCGAGGGAAATAAAAAAGCTGACGAGCAGGGAGCTACCATATCATTTAGTAGCCTAGACGTCAGAAAGTGGATTTGCAACAAACACAAGGAATACTGGGTAAACAGACCAAGCCTTAACCACAGTAAGGCCATAATAAATGGAACTAACTCCAACCAAGCTGCAGAACTACTGACACTGAGTAGGGCACAGCTAAAAACAACAATAGGACTACTAACAGGCCACATGACTGTTAGAAAGCACCTAAGGAAAATCGGTCTATACAACGGTGACATCAGTTGTCGGCTCTGTGATATAGCACAACAATGCACATTCTGTGTAGCTGCAATGCGCTGGAAAACAAAAGACAGCTCATATTTGGAAACAGTCAAATGGTACCAAATGATTTCTACACGCAACGCCTGAAGAACCTGCAGAAGCAGTATGGGGACACTTTTCCCATGATTTTTTTCCAATGGACATTTTTCCCATGACTATTAGATTTCCCATGATTTATTCCCACAGCTATTACTTCTGATTCGATTTTCATGTTGTCGAACATTTCAAGTATTTCGAATACTTCGAACTTCCTAACCTGCGTTTGTCATAGCATTTGTCATTCGTTCACCATCATTCGTATCAAAATTAACCAAATTATGGTGGGAGCTTTATTACCAATTACCCTGGAGCTTATAGAGAATGGAAGAGGCGGCCGGTTTCTGCACATCGACGGCTATCTATACTACAAGCATTCAGTCACGAAAAAAGGTCTCGTCAACTGGAGTTGCCGGAAAAAGGGTCAATGCTATGCCAGTGCGCAAACAACCGCCATATCGGGTACCCAGCTCCTCCTTACTCGGGGAGGCCCAATGGTTTCTGAGCATCTAGGCCACGCACCTAATCTCGAAGAGGTCGAAGCTGTTCGTGTCGTGCGGGCCATCAAACGAAAGGCTGCTGAACATCCTGAGATGCCCCCTGTCCAGGTTATGCGTACTCTGGTTGGCGTGCCGAGTAGCGTTTTATCGCAGTTGCCAAGCAGACCGAATATTCGGAAGGCCATTACGCGGGAAAGACTAAAAGATATGCCGGCAAATCCAGTTGCGATGGATGATCTTGCTGGTATTCCGGATAAATATAGTCACTCTACTGGGTTATTGTATCAAGTAAATTGGACTACTGTAGCTTAGTCTGGTATCCGACAAGTATTAGTCACTCCCTTCTACTAGATCGCCTCCATCAGCGATTTTTAAAATATTTGTCTTACAAACTTGACGGTACTTATCCATCTATTGGAGCGAATCAAGAACATCTACTTGAAAGGCATAAAATGATGGCATTATCGACCAGACGAGACCACCACTGCGCCACAATTCTCAGGAAACTGGTACACGGAACAATCGACTGCCCCCAATTACTTTCCGGGATACCCTTCAATGTTCCTCAACAATCAACCAGATTCGCTTCATCATTCCGACTACCCACACCAAGGACGTGTGTTCTGCAGCGGTCGCCAATTTTCACAATGTGTCGTTGCGCAGAAAAGTCATTCGACGATTTATTTTTATAAAATGTAATTTAATTTTCTGTATATTTTTTTCTTGTAATACTTAAGTTTATTTGCACTGTACCTTCTATTATATTCTCCTGTAAGTAGGAAATCCTGTTGGACAATAAAGGCTATTATTATTATTATTATTATTATTATTGCTTTGATACACTTTGACTTTAACTTCGACTTTTCTTTGACTTTTACATTAAATTACAGGCGAAAATTTCATTTTATACGTTTGTTATGAAGACGATGACTTCGATTTGGCATGTGGACGCGTTATCGTTTTTGGAACAGCTGAGAATTTGAGGAAACTTCAGAAATCCAGAACGTGGTTCGTCGACGGAACTTTTAAAGCAGCCCCTACAATTTTTACTCAGCTCTTCGCAATTTTGGGATCCATAGACGACATCGGTCAAGAAACCGCCCTTCCCTTTGTGTACGCTCTGCTGGCTGGCAAGAAAGATGAATCTGCGTACAGAAAAGTCTTCGATGTCGTCGAATCACAATGTATAGAACTGGGCCTGCCATTTCGCCCTCCTCAAATTCTCATGACCGATTTCGAACTCGCCATCATCAATGCGGCCTCCAAATCGTATCCGACAGCAGATGTAAAAGCGTGTTTTTTCCATATGACGCAGTCGATTTTTAGGCGCGTTCAAGCGGAAGGTTTGCAAATCAGATACAATGACCGGGAAGATCGCTCCATAAAGGAGGCATCGCAAATGATGGCGGGTTTGGCATTCGTTCCATCGGATAAGGTTGCAGAGATGTTCGACATCTTCGCAGAACAGGCTCCTGACGATTTCATGCCCCTCGTCGACTATTTTGAGTTAAATTATATTCGCGGAAAACCTGCCAGGGGACGTAGAAAGGCCGTTACTGTTCGGTATTCTTCGTTATGGAATCATAACGATTCGGTGCTAAATCATGTAGCTAGGATGAACAACATTAGCGAAGGATGGCACAATCGTTTCCGCGTGATCACTGGCAAAAATCATCCCAGTTTATACGCTTTTCTGACGGAAATACAGAAGGAACAGTCGGATACTGAGACGATGCTGCGGCAGTCGGCCCTAGGGTAAAAAATTAAAAGGAAACAAGGGCCTAACCGAAAAATAACCGAGGACAAGATTTTCAACATCATCTCAAAATTCGAAGATTATACAGACGGCGAAGACATTTTAGAATACCTTAGACTGATTGGATACAATATAGAATTTTGATTATTTACACTTGTCTTTGTATACAATTTGCACTTTTTTAATAAAATAATATTATTGGAAAATAGTTTTATTGGAAAATAGTATCATTGGAAAATGTTATCACGGGAAAAATGGCATGGGAAAAAAATCCTGGGAAATACGGCATGGGAAAAGTGTACCCCAATCGCAGAAGCTAGTGCAGGGGATCGAGTTTGGAATAATTGCGTGAGTAAGACAATATGGGGTAGTACAATAAGCCACCTAGGCTGCAGTGCATCCGGATCCGCAACGAAGACGGCCCCCACAGGAAGAAAAATAAATATATCTGACGTTTTTTAAGTCAATTCCTAAAGCGTGCAGCCAACCTAAATATAAAAAAAGAGTAAATCATGGCACTTTAGAGCAGAGCTAGGTCGGATTCGAATCATTCGGGATTCGAATCCTGGAATCGAATCTTTTTAGAGGATTCAAAAGAGGCATTCGAATACTTTAGTTAAACTGGATTCGTGATCCGGATTCGTTACATTTTTTTAAAAGGATTCGTATTCGAATCCAAATGCGAGATATTCGAATCCTCATAGAAGGATTCGAATATTTATAAAAGGATTCGAATACTTACAAAAGAATTCGAATATTTATAAAAGGATTCGAATACTTACAAAAGAATTCGAATACTTACAAGAGGATCGCCAAAAATAATTCGAATTAATTGTGAGGATTAACATGAAAAATTTGTTTTGTGTTTTTTTTTTAAACTTCTCGTCAAATTACTGTTTAATACGCGTGGCGCATGAAGTAAAATTTCGAGTTTAGAAAAGCCCCGTGAAAATTTGTCTCGGGTCGCTGCGCGACCCTCGACAAATTTTCTATGCGGGGCTTTTCTAAACTCGAAATTTTACTGCATGCTTAGTCTGGGAGTGGACAACACTCGTTCTTAAAAGTTTCAAATTGAAGGATAACTCTAGATTACTAAGTTTATTACCATTTTACAACGGCTACAGCTCGAAGGACCAATCACGGTCTTCGGAGACCGAATGACTACAGGGAATCGAAGTATTTTTACAAGAAAACAACGAATATCGTTTACAGCATGGGTAGGAAAGAAAACATCCAATTTTAAAAAAATATCGAACTTCAAAGTGATTGCTTTGATAAGAACATTAAATGACTGAAAATGTTTTTAAAGATAATAATCTAGTTTTAAAAATGTTGTTAAACATTATTTGAAGTAAAACTGGTAAAGATGGTTTCCACAATCTGAAATGTTAAAGTTTTCCGACATTTCCTGATTCAAGATTTCTTTCCCTGACCTTCTAATATAACTTTCTTCTGTGGGAAACCCCCAGATTATTAAATTGTTTCCATTGTTTTTGTCAATATTTAAGTTGGTTTTATGTTTAAGTGTTTTGTAATTTTTATGATGCCTGTTAATTTTGACTAATTTAATTAAATCATATGGCTTTTTTGTTAGTGTTTTGGTGAATTTGAATAAAATACCATGACTTTTCTCTGACTTTCCCGGTTTTAATGATAGTCAGTGAATTTTTTATTTACGTAATTTTCAGGCACTCGTCGATTTTATAATAGAGTTCAATTTGAAGTTTTCAACGAGTGTTTCCACTCCCAGACTAAGCATGAAGTAAAATTTCGAGTTTAGAAAAGCCCCGCGTAGAAAATTTGTCGAGGGTCGCGCAGCGACCCGAGACAAATTTTCACGGGGCTTTTCTAAACTCGAAATTTTACTTCATGCGCCACGCGTACAAGACACTGATTTAAAGTGAAGTACAAAAACACACAAATACATCTTTAATCAGAGTAACAAAGATATTTAGTCTGTTATCAACGATGTTCAGTGTTAATAATAAATAATTAGGTTTTGAATATTTTTGTTAAAACAACTGATAACGATATTTATATGTAAATGGTTGTAAAAAAATAATCAAATCAAATTTATTCTTAAAGAATTTCTATTCGTTATTAAAAAAAAACAGGATTCGAATGTTTGATTCGAATCATATTTATCTCTTACGAATCCTTTATTCGAGTATTCGTGATTCGAATCATATAAGGTGATTCGGATTCGTGATTGGAATACTTTTCACGAGGATTCGTCCCAGCTCTGCTCTAGAGGCTTTTTATTGAACATACGATATTTGCCTAGTGGACATTTTTTTAAAAGTGCTACAGACAATCTCCTGATTTTTTAATTTCATTCATAGGAATTTATCGCGATTACTTTTCTACAAATTGAAGTGAAAATCAATATATTTATTCTCCTGTAAATTCATGGAAAAGTAACCGATTTATTCGCCCGTAAAAACGATATTAAAATACGCCAATTCTAAAATACTTTTTTGATAAAAGACATTTTCCGGTATTTACAATACAATAAATGTTGATATTTCTTAATAAGATTACTCATCAAAATCTAACAAGATGTGCTGCAAATCTTATTAAGAAAACTCAATTTTGCAAAAAAAAAACACATCAATATTAATAAGTAGTAGTAATCAATTGTTTTAGTTCCCACACCTCACACCCGCTAAACTCGAAAATGCTTAATAAAAAAAGTACTAAACAAGAAAGTAGTTAAAATCCGTAAAGAGAAATGCTCAATATAACTAGAGTGTGTTAGTTTCAGAATTAGTAATAATGAAAAGATAAACACCCAAATAGAATGACAAAAAAGAGAACGGCAGTCCATTGCGCAAACTCGACTTACCTTTATCGAAGGTGGTCCCGAGTGAAGCTCGTGCTCCTGCACGGAATGATTGTCATCCATCACGTAGGCCGTGATCACCTCGTAGTCGGCCTCTTCGTGGGTTTGACTGTGGATTGCTCTTGAGGCTACAATTTGATTAGAATTATCCCTCATTTGAGGTAGATTGGGAATGGAAGGATAATTCAAGACATGCAAAATATAAAGAAATAAATAAACACAAAGAAAGGAACTGATAACACCAATAATACGTGCTTTGATAAGGTAAAAAGTAAGGGGGCTTAATAAGGGTGTCTTTGTAATAAAAAATAAATAAAATACCGACCACTTGCATAAAATAGGAAAGCAAATTTTGTCGTTCCTAAATATTCTCTGAACTATAGATTTATGTCAAATTTTTCGGGACAGTTACATACATATTAGCTGAGTTTGGAGCAGTTTGCTCCAATTGCGCCCCAGTTCAAAGCTTTTTTATGCAACAGCTCCTTAATTGTTTAAACTGTAGATATGTACATTTAAGACCCAGTTCCACCAAAAACGTTAAACCTGAGTTCAAGCTGAACTTGAATTCAAGATGACAGTTCCTATTGATCCAATGTCACTTTGAACTGAAGTTCAGAGTCGAACCAGTTCAACTTATTTGGTGCAACTGGCCCTAAGAAGACTGTGAGTATCAGAACGCTTACGAAGAATCAATGGAAACCCAGATTAAAAAAAAACAGTTGACATATCCAATTACTGATTTCGCCCGGTGAAAGTTATTAAGTTTTACCACGTTCAATACTAGGTTATTTTGCTTAAATCTCAGTTAAGCATTACGTATTTAATAAATAATATACATCTATAGTGGAATTCGGTAGAGATGAAAGTACTACAAATCAAGGAAACCTGAGTTAAGGTACGATTCACGAGAGGTGTCCCATCTCTTTTGAATCGTACCTTAACTCAGATTTGGAGGACACGTTTAATATCAATCTTTATTTCAGAGATTAATTAAAATTTTATGCGACTGGTTTTACAATAACAATAATAAAAACATAAAAAACGTGTTTTTAGGCGTGCAGCATTACCACCGACGAATTTATTTTATTTTTCATTTATTATTACCTGCATGACTAGCAATGGAGTTTCTATGGTACCTGTGGTCTATCTTATGGTTATGGTGGTGGGAATGGTGGTTGTTATTTAGGTTATAGTGGTGTTTCACGTAGGAATGTCTGTGTCGGACATAGTTATGGTGTTGTTGTTGTTGGGGGGCGGCGTTAGGGTGCGAGCCGGGGAGGAATTGGGGATAGACGTGATGAGACCACTGCGGGAAAAGAGGCCGCGCACTGCCCTCTGCCCCGTACGCAACACACGCGAAAGAAGAGAAAATTTCTTGTTAGTAAACTTGATGATTAATTTAAGAATCATTTTCACATACACGTACATGGAAAGTGGAAGAATATGAGAGAGTCAGTTTGTTTTTAGTTTGTTATTACAATGATTTGATGGTTAGTTGGTGGAAAAAAAAGGGGGGTTGTTAACTAGGTGCTTGGTGAACAAGCGTGTAAGGTGGTTGTTATGCTGGTGATTGTTTTAAATCGAGGGTGTAGAAGGTAAGAAATAACAATTCTTTTTCAAAACATTTGTTATGAAATTTTGTTCCATGAATTCAAACTCTTAGAACTGGTTGTTGAATATAGGCAATAATTTGCTTAAACTCAGTTTAATTTATATGTATAATATACATTAAAATTTTATTGTTATGTCCCACTTTCGTATCTAGACCTCGGACTTTTTATGGGATTGAAAAATAGTCAGAGCTGCTCTAGTAAATTTAGAAATAAACGTGCGCTTCTTCTTATTAAACATACAGTTGCGGACAATTGATTGAAAGCTTCCTAATTTCTAGTTAGTTGATGTCCAGGGGCGTAGATAAGGGGGGCAGGGCACTTGCCCCCCTCCCCATCATACGTTTTTAACGAACCTTTTCGACTGTTGTTTCCCCCCTGGGCACAATATTTTATCTTTTGCTGCGCCACTATTTACCCAAAAATGCAGGTTTGCATTCTGACTTAGGGCCAGTTGCACCACATACGTTAACCTGGTTCAACTTTGAACTCGAGTTCAAAATGATATTAGAACAATAGGAACTGTCATCTTGAACCCAAGTTCAGCTTGAACTCGAGTTCTATGTTTTTGGTGCAACTGGGACTTAGCATTTAAAGATACGTCAATATATTACACTAACTTTCAGCCCATGAAAAGCCCTAGGTTTTTTCGTAACTAATGCTCGTGGTGTTTAGGAGAATTGCAAATGGACTTACAGGCAGCTCAAAAAAGTTAATTCAATTACATTTAAATGCGAGACGCGATCAACTTTTTTAAGCTATTGTAGCTTATTTGCGATCCACTAAACATCTCTAGCTTTTTATCTATTAACCAGATTGTGCATTTTGTTCATTAACCTACCTTGTGGACTACCCGAATGATGCGATCCGTTATTCCTAATCGCAGGTAGCGGACTCGGTGCCCTGATCGAAACGGGCGGTTCCAGAATATCCCTATATTTAGACACCATCAGTACCGAGATGAAGTAGACTATAGCCAACGACAGGAACTGCGCCTGCTTGGTCTCCTCCTGCAAGGGAAAGCGTTAGAAGCGGGTTTAGTGAGGGTGCTGGTCGTGAGTGCCTGTATGAACGTTCTCACCACGTCTCTGTAGATGACCGCCCGCAGACGGTTCACGTCCATGTCCTGGAGTAATTTCTCGGGGTCCTTTACAGGACTCGACGCGTTCGAGAGATTATCGGCGATGTTCTAAAAAACAAATCGTTGCCATCGAATAAAGATTCGCGTGTGGATTTTGTTGCAGCGAAATAAAAAAAAAACGTACCTTTGGGGAGGTTTGCACTCCGCGTATGAAAGATTGCAAGTGTGCCGACTTGTGACTAGCATTGTGGGTGGGTGCAAGGGTGTGGTGGGGCCGGCTTCGCTCTTTACACTCCAGACAATTACGGACTGCACAAGTGCACACCTAACGCACACACGACACACGCTCACATCAGTGAACAAAAAATAAAAATACACAAAAATAATATACACATGAGGCACTTCCAAGCAAAGAAGTGTAAGTATAATATATCTTTTTTTTTTTAAACTAAAGTATTTCACAGAGTTTTCTAAATTTGAAAGAGATATAACAGGTTTTATTCATAAGATTACTCCTATTTTGTTTAGCTGGTTTTAATGACATAAACTTTAGAGCTGGATTTTTAAATTATTTTATTAGACACCCCTTTTCTTCTAGCTAAATAACAATTAATGGGTCAAAATGGATAAAAGTACTTCTTGATATTTAAAATATCAAGAAGTACTTTTATCCATTTTGACCCATTATTTTAATTTACTTGATATGACGGACTACAACCAACCTATTATAATTCTCATATACTGTGTTCCACGTAAAAGTACGACCCTGTGAACCCTAAATGCAATATAAAGCAATATTTAGCATCGTATCATATCACCAAATGATATGTTATTGCTAGGTGCAACCTATGAATTTACGTAAATCACTCTGTATATTAGAGTGTATCGAAAATCCAGTCTTTCATGTTTTGGATAATAGGGGGTGCGGAAAAGTAGTAAAATCATGCTAAATGAAAGTACAAAAAGTTTCAGTCCGATCGGATAATATTTACTATCCCCGCAGCGCCCTTGAAATTTTGAAATTTTTTTAGGGACCCCTCCTCCCCAATCCGGTTGTGCAGCTCTTCGTCCGTTTTCCGGAGGGTAAAAACGCTTCAGAACCCACCACTGTCAAAGAGGCAACAGGCTGCGGCTGCAGAAGGCGGGGCCGGAGACACAGACCAACGCATTTTCCATGTTCCTGTACTAAATATTCAAGCAACACAGTACACGGAAATGGTAAATTGGACCAAAGATGAACTATTTGAATCCCCTATTGAGTGGAACAGCAGACGAAGCAATTCAGTCGTGTGTTGAAGATTGTTCTAAGGTCATGACTTAGGTCGGAGACTTTCCTTGTCACACACAGGCGGTGGAAAAAACGGTAAAACTTGTCTTTCGTCGGCGAACATGGACAGAAGAACATTTTCTTGCTGCGCAAAGTACGCTTTATTGTTGATGACCGACAACATCACGGTATTTGCTTAGGCATTCACCAAATGTATCGAAACAATAAACTGTCGCAGAAGCACTGGATGTACCAACGCATATTTTTGAGAGATGGTCCAACTAATTTAGCAAAGGAGTATGAGCTGCGAACGGTAACATACGGCGTATCTTCATCACCATTTCTGGCAATTAGAACACTTCATCAACTTGTTGGAAATGAAGGTACTAAGTCATGACCCAAAACATGAAAAACTGGATTTTTGATACACTCTACTGTATACAGATATGAAACATCTGTGGAAAATATAAGAAAGTACAAATATTACTGTTTAATTAATATTCTAAGAACTTGTGAAACGATTTGTTAACATTAGTTTATATATTACTTGATTTAAGCAAGATCTTTATTATTATTGTTTTAAAAATTCTGATTTTCAACAATTGACTACAAAATTCAACAATTCTGTAAAGAATTTTGTATATTTATGAAACATAAAATATTCTTCGCTATTGCGAAATTCATTAGGAGATAGTTAGAGTTGGATAATGCTAGATTATCAAATGAAAGAAATTAAGGATTGGTGTATGTATAAAACGTGAAAACGTTACAATTTTGCCAAATAAAAAAAACACTGAGAACATATACAGGGAGTTTTTTTTTAAAGTATACGTATTTCAAATCCAGTGTATTTTCTTTAAATCTTTAGATATTCGTTGTCTTTTTTTAAGATATCAATTTGAAGCTTTAAACGAGTGTTTTCCACTCCCAGACTAAGCATGAAGTAAAATTTCGAGTTTAGAAAAGCCCAGAAAATTTTCACGGGGCGTTTCTAAATTCGAAATTTTACTTCATGCGCCACGCGTATAAAACACTAAAATATTGTGAAATTTATGTATATTTGAACCTCACTTGAAATCAGTGTGTTATACGCGTGGCGCATGAAGTAAAATTTCGAGTTTAGAAAAGCCCAGAAAATTTGTCTCGGGTCGCTGCGCGACCCTCGACAAATTTTCACGGGGCTTTTCTAAACTCGAAATTTTATTTCATGCTTAGTCTGGGAGTGGAAAACACTCGTTCAAAGCTTCAAATTGAACTCTTAAAAAAAACAACGGATGTCGGAAAATTTATAGCTCATGCATATGTTTACCTGAAAAAAAAATTCCATGAATATTGGCATATGCATACTTAAAAGAAACATTCCCTGTATTGCTTGCCAATTGTTGATTTAAAAAAAATGAGAACAAAAAATACGTATGTGATATGTGAACATTAGGGTGTCGTTTATTTCCTCGGATTTTTTTAAAATTTGTTTTAATTTTTATACTCAAAACTGTATCAATAAACAGATAATATTTTTACAACAATGATAAATCTCTATATAGTATGGTTTGTTTTATGAGTAGGAGGCTCACAACAAAATTTCCAATTTCAAACACAAGATTTATAACTGTAGATTAACCGACACAATATTGACTTGTCAGCCCATTGAACTAAAACTTCATTTATAAATTATTTTTTGGAAATAAGAGGCACTCTAGTAAACATGTATAAACAACACTGTTTGATACAGTAATTATGTTGGACAATGAATGAATTTCTCACCAAACGAAGGCACTGCCTCAAAATACCACCGCTGGACATGTTCTTTTCGGCCTCCAACTCCCCGAAATTCAGCGAACTCGCGAAGATGAGGACGTCGGCCATATTGACTAATCTCTGTAGGAACGACACGGCCACTTCAATCGGCATTCCTTGCGTTGGTTCAATTACATCCAATTCACTCTAATAAATTTAAAAAATCATAACTTTGTGAAATCGGCAAAACTTTTTGGAAGACCCTTCTCCAATATGAAATTTACATACATTTGGTGATGTGGCAGATGCTAATAAAGGTAACAATCCCCCGCAGGCGATTATCAGGTTATCTGCCAGTTGCGAGATGAGGTGCACGGTGTTGACGACGAAGATGGCGTTGTCACTGCTGCTGACAAAATCCAAGACGGACTTGGTGGAGTGCGACCGCCACACCTGGATGTCGGTCTCCAGGGAAAACAAAACGTCGGATAGGAGGCGCTGATGGATGTACGACCACTTGAACTCCGGTATCCTGAAGGGTGGTCGCGTTGGTCCCGGACTGAACATCGGCCTCGTCGACGACGAACCCGACTTGGAACGTTTATTATCTAAAGATAATAACAATTATTATTTTGAACTATTTACTGAGCATATGATTATTTTCACAGAAATCGTTGCATAACAACTTTTTTTTTTCTTGTAAATAAAACACTTTTTACTTTGTTTAACCATTGTATTTTGCACTTAATTTGTGACTATAGTTTCGACTATCTAGTAATCATTATCAAACTAAAAGTTTTAACTTGATAATGACTACTAGATAGTCGAAACTGTAGTCACAAATTAAGTGCAAAATATAGTGGTTAAACAAAACTATCTAGTAGTCATTATCAAAGTAAAAGTTATTTTCAAAATTATGTCCTAAAAAAAAATAATTTGCATAAGATCCTAATTGTAACTTCAAAACGGCTTAGGGCCAGTTGCACCAAACACCCTGAACTGGTTCAGCTCTGAACTCAAGTTCAAAGTGACATTAGAGTAATAGGAACTGTCATCTTGAACTAGAGTTCAGCTTTAATTCAGGTTTAACGTTTTCGGTGCAACTGGACCTTAGTAGAAAGTATTCAGGATTGGTAGGTATTCTTATCTAATGTAGTACTTTAAAAAGTTTCAATACAAGTGCAACAGGTAATAGGGGAGCCAATAATTGGTCCATTTACATAGGATTTCCTATATGTCCTAAACCGCAGCATCATCACCAAGTATAGGTTTTCAATTGAATTTACTTGGTTTATTTTACTAATAAATTGTCTTATTTTTAACTAGTTTCGGCTTAATGCCATTTTCAAGAATTTTTTTTTTTCTCTAACTCTTTTCTTCTCAATTTTTTAAGAAATATTCATTTTCTTCAGATAATTTAACGCCCCATCTACAATGAAATTATTCTACATCCAGTTTTCCTTATCTAAATAATCCAATATTGATAATTTTAAAGCTTATTACAATGGAAATCAATAAAAGCATTTTTATGGAGCAATGTTGACATATGTTACATATGCAAAATAGTTTAGATCTACTGAAAGTGGTTTACAAAACAATATATTTTTGCTTTTGTGATATATTTGGGGTACTTTTATTCATTTAAATAAAATAATAGTCAGAAAACAACAAGTTTGAAATTATTTTAATATAAAATTTAATAGTAGCGCCATCTGCTATTTATGTCACGACTTCATAAAAAATTATGTTTTAAAATAACTAATTTTATTCGCAAATAAGTAATTAAAATATAAAACTTATTAATGAATTATAAAACTTATCATCCGCTATGATTATTTTAAGCGCTTTTTACCATATTGTTTATACATCAGCAATCTTTGAATTTATGTTTAACCCTTCCATCACTAGATGTCCCCACTTTAAATGTGCGTATTTAGTTGCCTATGCTGTTAAGTTGATTAGGTTAAACAAATGAATTATTTGTACACAACAAATATTTCGAAAAACTATCTGTATTTTACTTAATTGCTCAATCTTATACAAAATGTAGGTACAATTTATTAATAATAACACACCTTAGTTAATAGTGCATACACTTTCAAATTTAAAAAAATACTCAGCTAATTTATTCCAATTTATAATTTCAACACGCAAGTTTGATTGTTGAATGAACAATAATTTACACATCGTTTATGTAAGATATTTTTGTTTACAATAACTACGTTTAATAATTATGTAACAAATCAGATAGTTTTTGTGTGTGTAAATTTAGAAAATAGAGATCCAGAGTTGCTTCGGAGAAATGTCAAAAAATTAGTGATATAATTTGATTGTTGATTACGCATTAAGCTGTTTATTGATTTATTTATGCATTAACCTTTAATTGTTTGGTTTGGTCACTCCGCAGAGCAAACAAACCAAATTTTCAGGCTTTTCTAAACTCGAAATTACTTCATGCTTAATCTGGGAGTAGAAACAAAAGATTCAAATGGAATGATTTTCTAAAACAACGAATGCCTGAACATTTACAATGTATATATCGAGGTACATATACTTAAAAAAAACATTTCCTGTATGATAATAATATTTCAGAGCAGCAAAACAAGGTGATTCTTTAGTGTCTAGACATTTTCAATATAATTAGGAATGTTTGATATAAATGGAAAACTCAAATTCAAAGAGAATGCTTTTTTACAGAAAATTGAAGCGCCCTTTCGAATCCCGGAAAATGAGCATAATAAAATGGATTCTCTTTTTTTTAATACTAGAATCAAAGTGGCTAAATAGTGGACGAGTCCGTAATAAATGAGGGAAAACAAGGATTGGTTTAACGTTGGCAATAACTTTTAAGGTTTGTACAGTTAGTACTTGCATATCGATATCGATAGAAGTTCCATGTATAAATTCAATTAAAAAAAAAAATTTAATAAAAAATTTGTGATTGAGAATTTGTTTAGATTTTTATTTAATAATATTTAATAAATAAAAGATATTTAATAAATAATATATATTTAATAATATGTAACTTACCGAAATGATTAGGATCAACCTGCGTAGAAGTCGATGCACTCCTCGGCCTCTTCTGCGGGGAAATATGTGGCGCAGCATCACCAACGTCCCCTTGTCCCTCCAATGAATTCAACGGTAAACTTATCCGCCTCTTGATCTCCTCCGCGGGAATCGCCGGACTTCCCTCCTCCTCCTTCTCCACCGGAATCACCACCTCAGCACCGTTCTCCGCATAATGACTAGGATCACAGATTTGCGAAATTGTTGGTATCTTATCCACACTTTCCTCATTCGCTTCCGAAGGAACCTCCTCTTCCTCCTCCACCTCCTCTTGCACTTGAACAACTTCCTCGACGGGCTCTTGAACAACTTCCTCGATTTGCACTTGAACGACTTCCTCGGCTTGCTCAACTTCAGCAATTTCATCTTCTTCTACCACTTTATCCTCTTCTTTTTCTTCAGTTTCAAACAGACTAGAATCAACAGGTTTGGACGGTTCTAAATCTACAGACACAGCACTATTATTTTCAATTGGCACATCTTTAGGTACACTGAGCGAATTGTCCTCCTCCTCAGATATCACTTTAATACTATCACCACCCGGTTTTTCGTCCTCCCTCACACGCTCCGTCTCGCTCATATCCGTCGGGGTCAAATACCGCTCGGACAAATCGCTGTCCTTCTCGGGACTCGTGGGTAAATCCACTTCGACGGCGCTCTTCTGACTCGGGTCGATTATCGAAATCCCCAGTTCCTTTTTTGGACTGCTCTCCGCGGAAGAGTCCGGTTTCTCGTCGACGACGAAATCCTCATCGTTGGCGACGCTATTCACAACCTCGTTCACAGCTTGGACGATCTCCTCGTCCTGGACGACCGGCGACGAGCTACCGGTCTCTTGAGCAACCAAATTTTCCTGCAGGAGCTTCTCGCTTTTACTCAGGATTTCTTGAACTATTTCATTTACAATCTCGCTCTTCGCATCCTCTTCCAATCCCTCCAGAGTCTTCTCGGGAGTACCGATGCTGCTCTCGGCTGTCGTTTGCACCCCGTTGCACAGGTGCTCCGATTTCGAGGGGGAGTCCTGCGAGAACGGCGACTCTTTTCCCATTTTCACGTCACTGTACAAATCACTAGTCCTTGAGTCCAGGGAAACACCCTCACTATCGTCGCGTTTGGTGATGAACGAGGCGGGGCTTCCCTCGGAAATCGGTGTGCTGAGCTCGCAGTTGCAGAGCGGTTCCGTTTTCTCAGATTCGGGGTCGATTTCTTGGAGAGCCGCGGGGGAGTTCTGCCATTCCGTCTCGTCTTGATCTTGGTCCTGGTGGTAGCCGTTTTGGACCGGCTCCGTTTGCTGTTCCCAGCCGGAGATCGTGCTGATGGGGCGCTGCTGCCGCACCACTGGGTCGGTGATGTTGTCGGTGCGTTGGCGTTCGTAATGTTCGTACATTTGAGCGAATTGTAGTTTGAATTCTTCGTAAGATACCTAAAAGACAGATAAATTATTAAATAAACAGGAATAATTACAAAATATATTATCCTTAAACCAGAATTGGGCATTTTTAATCGATTGATGACTAACTCTAATGACTAATTTTGCATTTGTTGGTTATAACTAATAACTAATTTTTGAATCATTATTCATGAATTTATTTTGTTGATTACAAATCAATCATCAATAAACTAATGATTGAAATAATTGTTTCATCAGCAAGCGAAGCGACCAAACCAAATAATTAAAGGTTAATGAATCAATTACATTATTGAATTTTTTAAAATCCTTTCATTTGTGCCAATTATCTTAATTATTAACATATTTTAATAATTTTTGACAATGTCACTTTTTTCAACATATTTACAAAAATCATTAATATGTAAAATTTATAATTTCATTAATTTGAATAATTACTTGATTTGCAATAAATGTTTATTTCGCCGTCTTTGATGATTTTCTCAAGTTTCACGATTTTTGTCAATTTTCCCAAACATTGTAAACAATTTCTGATTTTTATACAATTCTTACTTTCCTATATGTAGTACAAAGGAAAAGTATTATTTTTGCGACTGTTTGTCCGTCTGTCTGTCCAATTGTGCCGTACAGACTAAACCAATTAAGACATTAAAACGACACAATAAACTTAAGGTTTTCATTACAATTCTAAAAACTAAAAAACTTTTGGTCAAAATCATAATCGGGAATCCAAAAGTTGTTTTTATAGTTATAGTGCTTTGTTTTCTTCATCAAGTACGAAATTACTAGTAATTTGTGGATTTTTTTGCTCTTATTGTGAAAAAAGCAAACTACCAATGTTAATTTCTAGAATTAAACAATTGTTTGTAACATCACCGTACAAAAAGTGAATAGTCGTTAAAAAAACCGCCAAAGCTATTAATGACAGTCAAATTTAACATATTTGACTGTTATTAACAGCTTTGACGGTTTTTTTAATGTTAAAAATACAAAGATAGTTGAATAGCGTTAAAAAATGTAAAATTTGTTAATTGAAATGTCGCAGAAACCTTTTACTAATAGTCACTCGAAATTAGTCATGATAAACATTTAGTTGCCTAATATTAGCATTTTATTGACAGACTAATAACAAAATATGACTAATGATTAATCACACAATTAGTCATGACTAGAAATTTAGTCAACTAATACCCAACTCTGCCTCAAACTTCTAGAGATAGAAAACATCATTATTAATACAATGTTAGTTTAACCTTAATTTAGTTCTCATTGATCACTTGATGACTTGTTAGATTAAGGCTCAGTTGCACCAGAACACAATGAACTGGTTTATCTTTGAACTTGAGTTCAAGATGACAGTTCCTATTGCTCTAATGTCAATTTGAACTCAAGTTCAGAGATGAACCAGTTTAACGTGTTTTATGCAACTGGCCCTAATCCTACAATTTCAAGTGTATATTGTTATGGTTACCTTTGAATGCACGATTGCCAATGTGTCCACCCATACCCTCCATCCACCGTACTCGTACTTTATCGCGTGGTGCAGCAACATTCGAAACAGCGAATAAACCATATCCGAAAGTTTTTGTTCTTCGGTGTTTTTCGGGTGAATGTACGCCATCGCTATCAACCACTCCTGCCAAACGGACATTTGTAGGACAGTCCTCCTGTTTTCTCTATTGTTGTTGCACAACAGCGTCATGTCGCTTAAAAACAGTTTCTTCACTTCTATCAGCTGCTCGTTCTGTTTGGACTGGCGTATCAGTGTCGCTACCACTTTCAGAATCACTAAAAGTAGTAAACAAAAACTATTTAAACATTTGTTGACATTTCATAATTTTTTTTTACAACTTCCACAAATTTCAAAATTTTTGCAAATTACAATATTTTTTGACTGTATTTTGACTATTGTGACATTTTGACTGTAAGTTACGAGTTAACGAGTAAGTCCCAGATTCAGCATGAAGTAAAATTTCGAGTTTAGAAAAGCGTGAAAATTTGGATATGTAGGGCGAATCCAAATTTTCACGCTTTTCTAAACTCGAAATTTTACTTCATGCGCCATCCGTATAAATCACCGATTAAATAGTAAATATAAAACATAGATTACTTATATACAGTGGCTTAGCCTTCTAACTGAAGAGCGGAAAGAAAAAACAGTTTAGACAGAATAATATACTTTGCATAAAAAACATCTATTTATAAAATAATTTCGCGTTAAATCAGGGCGTGTGCAAATGCTTACTAACGCACAATTTTTCAATGATTTTAAACATGCCGCGATTTTAAAATAACAAAATAAAATTAATAACAGCGACTTGGCAGGTGTTTCAACCCCCCGTAAACCCTCCCTGGCTACGCCACTGCTTATATAATTTAAAATTTCTGATATAAATGTTTGAAATTTGATGTGCCTGGAGACTCGCCTTTTCTTTTCTTTTTTTCAGAACTCACGGGGGAAGGGATTGATCCCCTAAATCCATGGCCGTAGCCAGGAAGGGGGATATGGGGGTTCAAACTCCTGCCGAAATTTTTAAAATGTTATATTTTACTATGTAAAAGCTGCCCCGTTAGGTCAAAAACAACATTTTTAACATTACCCCTCCCGAAATTTGTATATCCCCCCTCCGAAATTTTTGTTTGGCTGCTGCCTTGCCTAAATACCCCCTATCTATGCCACTGATAGGTACGACTAGTTAAGTGATTTGTAAAATTCAAATATACTTGAGTTAATTGACTGAATTGCTAGGGCAGAGTTTTCAAAAACATATTTTTATCTCGTCTGTTAGAAATAAATGATTATTATTGTACACTTACTTGGATTCTCTAATCGAAAATGCGATTCCGGTTCAGGATGCCTCGTGTACAGAATCTGCTGGCTTATATGTTCCGTCATAATTTCATAAAGCACGTTGTAGGTCGGCAACGATAGTGTGTCTTCGTTCAGCAAAAGCCTTTCCGCCAGAAGAGTGTAAAGATTGTGCGGACTCATCACGTCGTATTTCCTCTTGTGCGTGCTCCTGCTCAAGAAGAAACCCAACAGTTTGAGAGCTTGCAACCGAATCAGTTGGCTCTCGGAGGCTAAAAGTTTGAATATCGTGCGCACGCCGTGTTTGCAGTCGAAGGCAGGCACCATCGAAGAAGGATGTTCGGACATTAGGGAGATGAGCATTTGCAGAACGTCATGTAGATTTTCATCCTGAGAAGTGTAAATTATGATAATAAAACACTGTATATTTTGGGGACCCCGGCGGGTAGTAGGTAGAGGCCCTGCCTCCTAACCCAGTCGTGGTATCGAGTCCCGCCGGGTGGGGTTATTTAAAAGTACAAAGTGATTCCACCTGGGTCCATCGATGTGTGTGAATAAGATTGTGGCGTTTAAATATAGTAAATTACAAAATACAAAGATGAAATGGTGGAATGGTTTAAAACCAATATCCAATAAATGTATACAAAAAAAAATTATATATTTTTATTACCATTTTCCATTTCATTTTCTCTCCAAGTAAATCCCAATTCAGGTGTGGGGTAATTGAAAGAGCTATAAGTGAACGCTATAAGTGAATGATAGGTATAACACTTGCGGTTGAGAACATCATGAACCGCAAAGTGTCAAATGAAGCTATACTGATCCTAACGGACAGCAGGTAAACGCTCTTAACATTAGAGTGCCACAGAAAACTCAGGCAAGCAGCAATGTATAAAAACATTGAAGTCTGCTGGGTGAGGGGGCACGACTTAAACACAGGTAACACGAGAGCTGACGCACTGACAAGAGTAGCGGCTGGGATGGACATTCTCTCACCGGAGCTGCTAGTGCAATATGGTACAAACCAACGCACTGGAGAAGTTCAGGAAGCGGGATGACAACGAGGGCTGCAAGCTCTCTAAGAAAACACTATTGTATCCCAACGAGCAATCAGCGAAATAGTACTTGCAGCTGACCAGGGGGAACTGCTGCCCTGACTGGTCACTGCAGGCTAAACACACACCTATACAGGATGGGGATAGTTGATTCTCCATCCTGCAGAGGGTGTAACATGGAAGACGTGACTGCAGGACACATTCTCAACAATTGCCCAGCACTCTCGTCAACTAGAGGCTCCTTATTGGGTGAAAGATGGCCTACAATGGCCTACATAAGGGATCTACCCACCTCGGCTTTGCTAGACTACCTAAATCAGGTAGGCTGGCTGAGCTGAGGCTGGGTAATCGACGGGAGGAAGCACAATGGGCCTAATGGGGCGAGGGTGCAGTGCAGAAATGCGCACTTCTCAAAGAACCAGAACCAAAAAAGTAAACGGAATTGAAACAAGTACTTACTTCATGCATCGTCGTTAGGTAATTCAGAATACTCTGCAATTCATCGTCTTTCACGCCGTTTCCAATCATGATCAGCTGCTTGAGGAACAACAAGATGTATGCCCTGATGGCGAGAATGTCCTTTTGAGCTGGTCTAGGGCCATCTAAACAAGGAAAACTCGTTACAGCAAAAAAAATCAAAGTGCGAATAAATATTGACCATTATTCAAAAAAGTAATCTGATAATTAAGGTAAACTCAGTTATACAAACAAAGTTTAAGTGTCCTAATTGTTCCAAACAAAGTTTAAGTGTCTTAATTGTTACAAACTAAGTTTAAGTGTCTTAATTGTAACAAACAAAGTTTAAATGTCTTAATTGTTACAAACAAAGTTTAAGTGTCTTATTTGTGTAAATTCAAGAATTACTGTAGCTAGAGAAGAAGATTAAGAAGAACGAATAATAGCAATTTACCCAATCCTTTCGGTGTGATCCCACTTTTCGCCCGGGGGTTCGACACCCAGTAATAATACTTCAGCGTGTGCACGGTTTGCAGAACGGTCGAAACCCTGCGCACGTTCGAGTAAATCTGCGTGTCCGATAGAAACTCCGTCGCCAGATAGGAATACAGCTTGGACTGCACCGGGGCCGGCGTGTAGATCCAGAGGGCCGGGTTGAAGAGGACGTGGTCCAACAGCTGCCAGGTCAGGAACGAGAAGCAGAATAACTAAATCAAAATGGATTAACCTGCTCCCGTACTTACCCAAAACATTTTTTATTCTTATATATCGGAATATTTTCGTTACAAAAAATGTAATTGGTTTTTTTGAAATGTAACATTTATTATTAGTATAATACGTGGAGATTAATAAATTAAAATAAGAGAACGGAAAACATGGCACGTAAAGCGCATTGAATTTGATTCTTTAGTTTTGAGAGAGACATGCTTGGATAAGTATGGTTTTCAAAAATAATAATAGCAGTAATAAATATGTATTCATGAGAGGGGTTGAGTAGCATATTAAAAATTATATTTGTTGTATAAAAATAGGGGGGCGAGGGGGGAGAAAACATGCTGTAGTTGCTTTCAGTAAATAAAAAATGAATCTGTGATTTACATCTCGACTTCATAATAATCAAATTAATCAACATTAAATTAGATTATCTTGAATAAGTTTCTCATCTTTCACGTTTTGTTACTTCACTTTTATTTATATTCGTTAGATATACATTTCGAGTGCTAAGCACTCAAAATTAATAACTAGTTAATTCGTTATTGATAATTACTGCTTAGCACTCGAAATGTACCACCGGTGGACATAAAATATCGTATGTTCAATAAAATAAAACCGCTAGAGTGCCATGGAAAATATTGTAGGTTGGCAACTCTGAAATTATACATTATAAATATTATGTCTGACGTTTTATATGTCAGTTCCTAAAGCGTGTAGCCAACTTAAATTTAAAAAAAGATAAAATCATGGCACTCTAAAGGTTTTATTTTATTGAACATACGATATTTCGACAAATAGAAAGTTGGGTAATGTCAAACATAACCAAATTTATACCAGTTACTGACTTAAAGTCAGGTTTTTTAAAGAAAGGTTATAATATGAAGTGACAATAAAAATATGTAAATGAGAGGAAAAGAAAGGGATTTTCAGTTTTGACACATCAAATGACAATTAACTGACAAGTCCAAAGTTTGACATACATTGAACAAATTTTACGTGTCCCAAAATATGATGTCCACCGATGGTACCATCAGTGGAAACAACATGTTAGGACACGTTAAAGTTTTATAGTGTGTATCAAACTTTGGACCGGTCAGTAATTTGTCATTTGATGTGTCGAAAATGAAAAAAGTGTTTCGATACTTCCTTTCATTCACATATTTTTATTGTCACTTTCATAACCTTTCTTTAAAAAACCTGACTTAACCGATATAAATTTGGTTATGTTTGACACTATGCAGTTTTCGATTTGTCCCAACATATTATACAGAGAGTTTTATGTAACACCGAACATTTTCATAGCGAGATTTTTTTCTTTTAAGTATCCATATGCATACGTTGCACATTTTTCAATGCTCGGTTTACTAAAGAATTTTATTTGAAGCTTTAAGCGAGTGTTTTCCACTCCCAGGCTAAGCATGAAGTAAAATTTCGAGTTTAGAAAAGCCTGAAAATTTGGTTTGGTCGCGTAGCGCGAAGCGCGGAGCGGCCAAACCAAATTTTCAGGCTTTTCTAAACTCGAAATTTTACGTCATGCGCCACCGGTACAAAACACTGACATATTACTAAGTTTAAAACACACCGCTAAACTTTACATTGAATCAGTGTTTTGTACCGGTGGCGCATGAAGTAAAATTTCGAGTTTAGAAAAGCCTGAAAATTTGGTTTGGCCGCTCCGCGCTTCGCGCTACGCGACCAAACCAAATTTTCAGGCTTTTCTAAACTCGAAATTTTACTTCATGCTTAGCCTGGGAGTGGAAAACACTCGCTTAAAGCTTCAAATTGAATTCTTTTAATAAACCGAGCATCAGAAAATGTGCAACGCATGCATAGGGATACTTGAAAGAAAAATTCTCATATGAAAATGTTCAGTGTTACATAAAACTCTCTGTATGTCCACCAAAGGTACTATCAGTGGAAACAAATATGTTGGGACACGTACATTTTTTTTAGTGTGTCAAACTTTGGACTTGTCAGTTAATTGTCATTTGATGTGTCAAAAATAAAAATCCTTTTCTTTTTCGATAATTCCTTTCATTTGCAAATTTTCATTGTCACTCAATATTATACCCCCTCTTTAAAAAAACCTGACTTAATTGGTATAAATTCGGTGATATTTGACATTATCCAACTTTCGATTTGTCCCAACATTTTATGTCCATTGATGGTACATCAAATGAATCAAAATAAAAGTGAAGTACTGAATGAAAAGTCAATCAAACAAAAAAAATTGCTTTTGACAATTTTAACTTACTAATTTAAAATTGTCGAAAGCAATTTTTTAATAAAACCGAGTTTGCTTAAAACAAACATCTCATGATTTTTGTTATTTAAATCCATTCGTAAAACAGATTCCGATTTTGACTGAAAGAACTACAAATGCTTAACACAGCCCTAAAATTAATCCTGAGGCTCATCAACATATTTCTTATATTCCTTATGATTAAAATACTAAATAAATTGAGGGAAAAGTAAGCCTAAACATTCTTACTTTTTCCTCCGAGGTTATGCTAAAAATCATGCTAATAAACATTCAGAAAAAGACATTCTCAACAAAAAATAAAATTATAGAGTTATTCAGACATAGAAAAATTGAAATCTAGAAAATTAACAAGTTGGTTTACCAGATAAACGAAGGGAATATCTAATCTAATTATGATATATATATATATATACATATATATATATATATATATATATATATATATATATATATATATATATATATATATATATATATATATTGTGACGTTCACAATTTTGAACGCCCATAAATTTAATTTAAATTAAAAAGCGCGCGCGGTTATTGTCGTCTTAAGTCACCTTCTGGACACAATTGACTATGCGCGAGTGTCCGAGTAGATCTTTCGTCCTTTGGCCATTGTCGAAATGGTGTTCTGTGCGTCAAGATTGCTGATAAAGATTTTTCTGCGTTTCGTTGTTTGGAGCGTTTAAGACGCGCACGAAATAATCTGCCGCACGCACATCGCTAAAAGAGCCGCACAACATCTTAGGTAATGTAATTTTACCGTTTTGTTTAACTTATCTAACACCCCTCTCTGTGATATTGTAGGCTCTTAATTGCTCTTAATTGCTCTTAAATGATCTTAAATGATCTTTTAAATGAGTTCTCAAAACCCTTAAGTGCCGCTAAATTTCTTGCGGTGTGGTTCATCTCCTTTCTGATTGGCTAATTATCAGCCCTGTTGTCCAGTTAGCTGTCCGACTCGCTTCAGAATTTTGTCAGGGAGCGCCGTGGATGAAGGCGTGAGGTGCGGAGCGCGATCGGAGGGCGTTATCTGCAGGCGGCCGGCGCGCGTTCGGACATCAGAGGACACAGCCGGATAAATAAACAGGCCAGATTTTTTCTATTTATTTTTCTATTCCGAACTACGCGATTTTATCGCTCGTGTTTAAAAATAATTAATTAATTACGGTGGCCACGGTGCCAATTTCGATTTTTTTGTTTGAATCTTTTGTGCTGAATTATTTTAATTCTAGAATATAATATTATTAATGAATAAAATTAATTGTTGCTAAAATATTGAGTGTTAGGAGTGCGCTAATCCGACGGTCATTTGTTAATTTATTTGACTTGGATATGATAATTATCCGCTCGGATTGGACAATGGCCATTGGTATAACCACCGAATTTAATAATTAAAGTTTAGTTTTTGAAAAGCAAAATTTTCATATTATTGGGAATAGCAACTCTAATAAATTTTGTGTCACCTAATTAAACTTTAAAGAAAATATTATAACTTTTAAACAACATTATTTAGTCGTACTTATTCAAACGTTAATAAAGTAAAATATTAAATTATTTAATTGTTCTTTTGTAATTGATTATTATGAACTTCCTATTTGAATCGAACATCTAGGTTTAGTAGTTTTCCGTCGCGTCAATTCCTGGTGGGGCAAAATTTGAAAGACTACTTGGCGCCAAAAAAAAAATCGAACCCCTCCCCATGCCCTAGCTAGCCCACGTCGGGAATTTTCAAGCAACTTCATATACATATTTTTTGGTTCAAATAAGAAATAAATAATTGAATAAAATTTAAAATAAAATTAAAATTGACCTTCACGTTTTTTTATTAAGCCCAAGCGAGGCGTCACAATATATATATATATATATATATATATATATATAACTGGCTTGAGTTTTTGGGCTGCTTTCTCGCGTTGGTTGATTTATTTGCGCTTTACGTTTCGGCAGCATCACTTCTGCCATCCTCAGGAGCTTTTTTGTATACTGAGTGATAGATGTCACGTTCACTGTCAGTACATTTGTTTTGTAGAGCGCAAATAAATAACCAACGCGAGAAAGCAGCCCAAAAAACTCAAGCCAGTTATATTTTGCTCGCGAAAACCTAAAAATAAATATATATATATATATATATATATATATATATATATATATATGTATCACTGTTTCTTCGGGTTTGGTCCCGCGTATTTTCTTGGCTCTGGTCCATTTTATTTTTAATTCAACGTTTCGATGACGTCCAAGTCATCATCGTCAGGAATAACTAGAAAATACGCGGGACCAAACCCGAAGAAACAGTGATACATGTTACGCCCGCGAACATCTACGTTTTAACATATATATATATATATATATATATATATATATATATATACATATATATATATATATATATATATATATATATATATATATATATATATATATATATATATATATATATATATATATATATATGTATATATATATATATACACTGCCCTGCAAAAGTTTGGACTCACTTAGAAAAATCTTTTTTTTTTGTATTTATCGCTTTAATTATCGTTCTCAGACCGTTTTATACAACCTATTTGTTTAGAATAACATTTTATTAATAAGTAATAAACATTTACTTGTGATATTCTTGAGTTTTTTCTGGAAAAAATTGAGAAAATCAATCCAGCTGTTTTTCATCAATATGTTGGCCTTTCGATTTGATGATTGCACTACAAATTCTGGGCATTCTATCCACCAATTTCTGAAGTCTTTCTGGTCGCAACCATTGCCCAGCCTGCTGAAGACATTGCCACAAGTGAGATTCGCTGGTTGGGTGCAGTTTCCGCACTTCTCTGTCCAGCTCATCCCACAACAGTTCGATGGGATTTGCATCCGGCGATTGTGGTGGCCATTCCATGAATTTAAGAGTGCATGCAGCTTCTTTCGATCTTAAATAGTTCGTACAAAGTTTTGAAGTATGTTTAGGGTCGTTATCTTGCTGAAATACAAACCCCTCCCCTATCAAATCAATGCCAGATGGAATAGCGCTTCGCTGAAGTATCCGGTGATAGTCTTCTTTCCGCATGTTTCCGTCGATTTTTACCAAGGTGCCGACACCAGCGTAGCAGAAACAACTCCATACCATCACACTACCATCGCCAAACTTAACTGTTGGCTTTACACATTGAGGTGCGTGACGTTCATCAGATTTTCTGCGGCAGTACATTCGCCGTTTGTTACCGAAAATTTCAAATTTGGACTCATCGGTCCATAACACCTGTTTCCATTGTTCAATAGACCAATTTTTGTGTTCTTTTGCCCATTTGAGTCGTTTACGGACGTTTACCGATGGCAACAATGGTTTTTTGGCAGCGACTCGTCCATACAAACCGACATCATGCAACCGACGTGTGACCGTTGTATCGGAGATCGGCTTCGGTAGCGTTTGATTGATCTCGGCTCTGATATCTGGCACTGTTTTGAGCCTGGACCGCTTACTTAATACTTGTATAATTTTATCATCACTTTTTGTCGTCTTTCTGGGTAGGCCCGATCGTTTCCTGTCGGAAAACGATTTGGTTTCAGCAAATCTCTCCAATGTTGTACGGAATCCTTTCGCTGCGAATGGCCGGTTTCACTTAAAATTACTATCTGAGCACGTTTTTCTTTCGGTATTTGCTTTGCTCTTGCCATTTTTAAGACTATAGACACAATTTTGAAGGAGCAATATTGATAAAAATATTGTGCAATGAGCAAAGACTTCAAGTGTCAAAGTGACGAAATTTGAGGTTATTGTACAGACAATCGATGGCAGATGGGGTTCGAAGTCATTGGTGCGCATTTTGAAGTATCGATGTATTGCGTAAAAATTGATTCGAGGTAAAAAAAAATGTTGAAGTAATTAAAAATGATATATTTTAATATTGTCGATTTTTCAATATTTTAAAGTAAACATACTTTGATACAATAAATAAATGATAATTAAAAGAAAACGCTCAAAAGTTATCAATACAATATTATTCTGAACAAATACGTTCTATAAAACGGTCTGAGAACGATAATTAAAGCGATAAATACAAAAAAAAAACGATTTTTCTAAGTGAGTCCAAACTTTTGCAGGGCAGTATATATATATATATATATATATATATATATATATATATATATATATATATCTATATATATATATACCGGGTGACCCATTTTAATTTATCCACTGGAATATCTTGTGAAATATGCATCGTAGAAAAAAATATTCCAAACAAAAGTTTAATGGTTTCGAGGGGGCCAACCGATCCTATAAAATATTCGTCACCCCCACTCCCCGGGGGGTGGGAGAGGGGGGCAACTTTAGAATCTTAAATAGGAATCCCTATTTTTTATTTCAGATTCAGATTATACACCAAAAATGACGTAGGTTTTATACGAGATTTTTTTTTGAATTCGTGATAGATGGCGCTGTATTCGCTTAATTTATCCATTAGATTATCTCGACAAATATGCATCGTACAAATAAATGTCTCGAACAAAAGTTTAATGGTTTCGAGGTGGCCATCCGATCCCATGAAATGTTCGCCACGACTACCCTCCCGGGGGTGGAGGAGGGGGGCAACTTTGAATTCTTAAATAGGAACCCCTATTTTGTATTTCTGATTCGGATTCTACGACAAATATTATGTAGGTTTTATCCAAAACATTTTTTTGAATTCTTGATAGATGGCGGTGTAGTCGCAAAAATGAAGACGTTTCCGGAAAAAATGAAAAATTGCCTTCAAAAAATCAAAACAAACAATTCGACGACGCTTGCTTGGGAATTTTAATTCCGACTAGTTTTTCTGACACTTCGTACACAAACCTCGATGTCTTGTGACGTGAGAACTGAGAACGCTTTGTAGAAGAATCCGGAATGAGCGATTATTCTCCGAATGAAACGGTGGATATTCTCCTTGTCCTAGGAGAATGTCGCCATTCTTATCGAAGAGCTGCGGCATTATACAGAAGACGATTTCCCCAACGGCAGCATCATCCCAATCATTCAGCGATTCGTCATATTGAATCGAGATGTAGGAGAGGAAATATTCAACGTTGACAGCGAAACCCCATCAATGATCATCGTATGAATCCGCGCATTTTAACAGTTTTAGCGATGATCCATTTGAACCCCCAGATATCACTTCGCGAAATACAGCACCAAATTGGCATCCCGAGAGAGACTGCGAGAAGATATTTAAAACACTTGAAGTATCACCCGTACCACGTGTGTTTGAACCAGGCATTAAGTGAACAGGATCATGAACAACGGCAAATGTTTTGTCAGTGGGCAATACAGCAAATGCAGAATGACGCAGACTTTTTCAAATTCGTGATGTTTTCTGACGAGGCTACATTCCGCAGTGACGGTTTATTGAATCTCCATAACAGTCACTATTGGTCGGCGGAAAACCCTCAGTGGATGAAGCAAGTGGACCACCAACACCGCTAGACTGTGAATGTGTGGTGCGGTATTGTCAACGGGTACTTAATCGGTCCATATTTTTTCGAGGGCACTGTAACCGGTGCGAATTACTTGAATTTTCTTCGAGACGATCTTCCCGGCTTAATCGAACATGTGGATCTGGAGACAAGGATGAGACTGTGGTTTCAGCAAGATGGTGCTCCTCCACATTTTGCAAATATAGTGAAAACATATTTAGACCAAACGTATCCTGGCAAGTGGATAGGGAGAGGGGGTACAATTAGATGGCCAGCAAGGTCACCAGATCTGACAGCTCCCGACTTCTACTTGTGGGGGTTCCTGAAAGATACTGTCTATCAAGAAAGACCAACTACTAGAGACGACATGATTCAAAGGATCCAAGCTGCGTGCAACAGTATTCCGCGCAACACCCTTTTGCATACAGTGAGGAATTTTGAACGTCGAATTCATCTTTGTCATGAGAACAATGGTGCGACTTTTGAGCATCTAATTGCTTAAATGGCTGTTGAAATGTCAGCCCTTGTTAGGGCTACTTGATGTACAAAAGAATTATTGTAAAAAGACTAATGTTTAAATAAATTTAAAAAATCCGACCTAACATGCCGGCGGTAAGATGACGCTTCCTATGTCGATAGTGAACAAAATTATGAATAGGTATTTTGTGTTGCAATCCGTCTGCCCGTTGACAAAAAACAAGATTTATTTATCTACCAGGAGTTAAAAAGACTCGTGAAGTATATTTTACATACTTATTATTACTTATTTTCATTCCACGACTCACGGTCCCCGTAAATGCCGTTGAAAAACTAGTCGGAATTAAAATACCCAAGCAAGCGTCGTCGAATTGTTTGTTTTGATTTTTTGAAGGCAATTTTTCATTTTTTCCGGAAACGTCTTCATTTTTGCGACTACACCGCCATCTATCAAGAATTCAAAAAAATGCTTTGGATAAAACCTACATAATATTTGCCGTAGAATCCGAATCAGAAATACAAAATAGGGGTTCCTATTTAAGAATTCAAAGTTGCCCCCCTCCTCCACCCCCGGGAGGGAAGTCGTGGCGAACATTTCATGGGATCGGATGGCCACCTCGAAACCATTAAACTTTTGTTCGAGACATTTATTTGTACGATGCATATTTGTCGAGATAATCTAATGGATAAATTAAGCGAATACAGCGCCATCTATCACGAATTCAACAAAAATTCTCGTATAAAACCTACGTCATTTTTGGTGTATAATCTGAATCTAAAATAAAAAATAGGGATTCCTATTTAAGATTCTAAAGTTGCCCCCGGCACTTTAGGTAATTCGTTACGTAAAAAAAAAATATTTTTTGAAAATTTTGGCAGTTTTAGTACTTTACTTAAAAATTCACTGTGTTCGTATTTTTTAAGATACCAGTCTGAAATTTTACACACATATGCAGTAAAGAATGCTCTATCCATTGACTATAACACATTTTAATATTACTTATAAAACCTAGTAAAAAACTACCCTCGAATATTTAATATTTAAAATGTACATAACTTCATTTTTTTAAATGGGACATCCTATATTTTTTTATTTTATCAAATCCGCAATAAAAAATGCTTTATTTCTTGTATATCATACCCTTTATCTATTTTCATTAGTTTTGGAGATATTAACATTTTTCTGTCAAATATAGGGTATACAAAAAATAAAGCATTTTTCATTTCGGATCTGATAAAGTAAAGAAATATAGGGTGTCCCATTTAAGAAAATGAAGTTATGTACATTTTAAATATTAAATATTAGAAGGTAGTTTTTTATTAGGTTTTATAAGTAATATTATAATGTGTTATAGTCAATGGATAGAGCATTCTTTACTGCATATTTGTGTAAAATTACAGACTGATATCTTAAAAAATAAGGACACAGTGAATTTTTAAGTAAAGTACTAAAACTGACAAAATTTTCAAAAAATATTTTTTTCTGAAGTAATAAATAACCTAAAGTGCCAATAATGATATATCTTTGTGTAGGTTATTTAAAGGCGGATCAAATAAAAAAATAATATATAGGGTGTTCCATTTAAAATAACAAAGTTGGTATTAAGTATGGAATAATGGGACACCCTGTATATTTGAAAATAATTTTAGGTTATGCAGCTCTTAAAATCAAGCAAATTTGGTAGAAACATTTTTTTTCTATCTTTAACGAGAGCTGAGATATCTTCCGAGACCGCACTAATGGGACACCCTGTATATATATATATATATATATATACATATATATATATATATAAACATCTTTATTGAGCACTAAAACATTTACAATTTTTTTATTTTTACACTTATATTTTATTTAAAGATCTTTGGCTATCGACCGTCAGTCTTTCAGCCTCTAATTATGATTTAAAGCTTTTCTAAAAGAAAGAACACTAATATACTCGCGACTTAAACAGTATGACATTGTCATGTAATGTCAAAATTTGACACAACTAAAAAAAATCGTTGCAGATGCAACTGTCGACATACTCTCTAAAAAATATGAACCACACATTCCACATCAATGCGTCATAGGACATCTCTCCCGAATTCCACTATACAACTAAAATTACCTTTATCTGGCAAACCAACAATTCAAACACACAATACTGAAATATTGAATAATGAACACAGTGACTTTTCAAGATACCTATGCAAAAAATGTCAACTTAAGTTATATTTCCAGATGTACAAAAATTGAATTCTGAATAACTTAGCTAATAAAACTAAAACACAAAAAGTTATTCCAAAGATTGTATTTTTTTTTTAGTGAGGGGTTTATTCTGCAGCAGCAAAAAAGCATGCACCATACACGAAACCATCCAAATAAAATACCACCTATTTCTTTTTTTTTTTTAATAATTTCTCTGTAAGAAACACGATTAGAGAACACCAAATTGTAACCGCAACTATTCAAATAATTTCAATAAAACTTTCTAGAACTCCTTCGAAATTAACTAATTGATTTATGTACAAGAACAAATTGGTGTTTTTCAGTGTGCAGGTGAGGGTGCACGACCTACCTGTTTCAAAAGAAGCTCGCTGTTGGCGCTCAGGCACGTGACCAGGTGTTTGGTCAAACCCAGGAAGGAGCCCAGGACGTCGATGGTGAGGTGATCCCGAGAGGATCGCTGCAACATGAAGCTGATGACGAGAAAACCGCGGTTCTGGATCATGTGCTGTTGAACGGTCTGCGACGTTTCCACCAACTCGCAAATGAAACCCAATAATTTTGAACTGAAATAGACAATCAGATCAGATCATTTCATAAAATGGTTTTTAGAAAAATAGCCCTCAATGCTAAAATTATCAAAAATTATCAAGAATGATGTTTGATTTTTCTAATCTCGAACAGGTATCGAATATACAATAAACATCGTCCACACAACACCAACTGTCAAAAAGTGATATTATTAATGTTAAAATTGACTGTCGTCGTGTTCCTCGGCTGACACCGGCTTATGTCACCTGTCACTATTAGCATGTGTCCCGTTATCGATAAACGTCTAAATTTTAAATTGAGTCATTTTTAACGTAAAGTATCAAAACTGTCTAAAGTATAAGAAATGTCAAATAGTTAGTTTTGCGGGTTAGTCGAGTCTAATTTTTAGCGTAAAACGTTACTTATTTTAGGTTAGGATCACGATTGTTTAACTATATCGCGATTGTTTGACTTTATGAAAATATATCTAATCTAACCTTATTAAGTAGGTAATATTTCTTGAATAATATTCTCACTTATCACTTGGTGAAACATTTTTAAATATTGATAATGAAGGTTTAAATTAAATTACCCTTGGTTTGTTTCACAATTTTTTACTTTACTATTTACTCGACTAGTTTCGCGTTTTACAGCATTATCAGGAGTGAATGATTCACGCCTGATAATGCTGTAAAACGCGAAACTAGTCGAGTAAATAGTAAAGTAAAAAATTGTGAAACAAACCAAGTGTAATTTAATTTAAACCTTCATTATCAATAGGTAGGTAAGTTATCCGATTCAATTTTTAAGGTAATAACAAATTGACGTAAAATAACAGCACCGATTTATAATAACATTATCGTTCCTACATCATATATCAACAGCCTAATTTTTATTAAAGTTGAAATAATGACTAAATATTGAGTACAAGATTCAGTGGCGGCTCGTCTATAAGGGGCATCAAAATTCCAACGAGCCGTTATTGATAAGATTGTATTTGTAACTAAGATTTTACACCAAGACATTTGCTGATTACCTTTCCAACACCAGCTTGCAGCAATAACTCGAAAAGTAGGGGAATATTCATGTACACACCGAAATCATATTAAACCGTATTTACATAACAAATTATCGGAGCTAATAACTAGATGCAAATCCCATTACAAACTTTATAATTACTATGGAAATATATTCAAATATTCTCATTAAAAACTTAAAAAACAAACGATATTTTTTCAATACTTTCAATGGAGAAACCAATTATAAGAAGAAACTAATTAAATTGAAGGAAATAAGTAACATACAGGGTGTATTTGAATTAATGACCTGGCTCCTAATCTGGCATACACAAATTAATTTACATTTATTTCCGCAATAATTCAATTTGAAAAAAATTTATATTAGATCATTTTGAATGAATTGTTCGCCTTTTAAGAACCTCCGATTGCCGGTCTGCATGTAAATCGGCCCTGAGGCCATTTCTACTGAATAAATATGTAAACTTATGTAAAATGACCAAATGAATCCGAATATAACCCAGGTTTTCTTTTCCCCATCACCCACTATTTTCGGGGAAGGCCCCTGCCCATCTATTTTTATCACTTTTCGATAATTTTATGGCCATACGTTTGATTTGGAGGGATAAAAAGGATTATTTTAGCCTTTAACCCATTAAGCGTCATTGGTGCATATACGCAATAGTATTAGTGTTATGTTAATTAAATTATTAAATAAGTTAATTTGAGATATTATATTATTTGACTTGACTTGAAAATGTATAAAGAAAAACGTAAATATTATGTTATTTAAATATCTCGATAATTACTCATTAAAAAAAAATGTTTTCAGTGTATTTTTAACTTCATAATATTTCAGTGTTTTATACGTGTGGCGCATGAAGTAAAATTTCGAGTTTAGAAAAGCCCCGTGAAAATTTGTCGAGGGTCGCTAGCGCGACCCTCGACAAATTTTCACGGAGCTTTTCTAAACTCGAAATTTTACTTCATGCTTGGCCTGGGAGTGGAAATGCTCGTTCTAAACTTCATATTGCACGTTTTTATACAAAATCGACGAATGCCTTACATTTACAGCGTATACATTATGTATATTTAAAAGAACAATTCTCAGTATGTAATACAATAAGTCATTCGTAGAAATCATAAAAAGAAGTGTAGAATTTTATCTAAAATCAACTTTTAGAGCTAACTCTATAATTGCTCGGCAGTTAATGGGTTAATAAGGGGCTAGACAGGTGAACAGTACGAAAACATGAACATTTGTAGCAAGGAAGTAGATTCGGAGGGGATTTGCCCCCTTAAATTGAAACAAATCATTAATACAGTTTTACAGTTTCTTGGCAATTATTTCACTTATTTTCTACATATTCCAGCTTCCAGCCTTCCTCATCCACCCCCAAACCCCCTCAGATAATAAAAATATATAGCAAGAAGAAAGTTTTATTACCGGCCAGGAATATTGGGAGCTTCCCCGAAAACGATGGGCGATGGGGGGAAACAGGGGTCATATTCGAATTCAGGAGGTCATTTTACATGAAAATCAGGAGGTTATTTTACATGAGAATCCGGACGTCATTTTACATAAGAATCAGCAGGAATGATGTCAGGGCTTGTAAAGATGTTATTTTGCAGACCAGTGTTGTCTGCGTTTTTAATATATCGCGTGGATGATCACGCGTTATATTATGCTGTGGATTTTGGTTTATTCATGGTGGCGACTAATTTAAAATGTTAAATTTCCCTGACTTTTCCCTTACTTTTCCCCAACTCTTCCCTGATACCAGATTTGTTTCCCTGATCCCTTATAATAATTTGATATACAGGGTGGCTAATTTTTTAGTGTCCAGCTTATATCTGCTAAAATAATAAATATACAAAAAAACATTTAAGATAAAACTTATCATCTGCGACGCTGGTTGAACCTCCATATCCCCCCCGGCTAACGGAATTATTGTAGTCATGCGATATTGTTGCATTTATTGTAATTACCTATCAAATTTGATTTGATCCAGCAAATCCTTGTCATATGTGACAGTAATAAGTTTTAATTGGTGTACCTACTTACCTTCATATAACCCCCACCCCCCGGCTATGGTCTTGTAGGAGTGCGCCTATTTTAAAAAAAATGCAGTACATGCGAGGGGGACAGCTTTTTTTTGTTAATTAGCAAAGAAAAGTGATATAGTCTTTGTAAGACTAACTTGTAGATTGCGAAAAGAATCGCACTTTTAATGTTTGAAGTATTCTGCAACCAAGAATTGGCAATTTCATTTATACTTATATTTGAACGGTAACGTGACCGCCAGTCTAAGGTGTCAAATTGTTTAGAGGGAATGGCAAAGCTATACTGATGAGAGATAAATCTCGAAACGCGTCTATAGATGGCCTGTATAATTTGACCCAAAATGTTACATTTGCAGTAGGTTACTGTATGTAACAGCAAACACTTGTTGTATAATTAAATGTCCGTCGGGGTATTAGCCCGGGAAGTAGTTGTTTCAATGAGTGTTTGATATAGTCTTTGTAACACTAACTTGTTGTAGATTGCACATAGAATCGCACTTTTAATGTTTAATTAGCAAAGAGATTTCAAACATTCATTGATATGGTTCGCTACCCAAATATTTTCTGTAAATCCATATAACCACTCTGCTATTTTGTTCATTGGTTTTAATATAACTTGAACTTTAAAACTGTATTTTCATTTTTTTATTAGTTACTTACACCCCTCGATTCATATACTCTTATATAACTTAAAAATTGAACTTTTTGCTCTTTGTGCGTACTTGTTATTCAATATCGCGTGAAAACTTTTACATTGCAGCACTTACCAGAGAGTGGGGTCCCTTTTCGAGTCGTTGGAGCCGGTGCATTCGTAAGGTAGGTCGAGTTGGGAGAATAGCGGGAACAACACTTGGATTCCACCTATCGAGTTCAAAGTGCTGTGGATGGAATGTGTTATTACCGCTTTCACATCCTAAAGAAGAAAACACATAGAAACTATTTCATACATATAATTTTCATAAAGGAAATACACATTTCTGAGAATTATCGGACTTTTTATAACGAGTGTCTATAACGATGTCGGCATCTCGGTTGCTTTGAAAAACAAATTACATATCTTAGATTAAGTCATACGATTCGTTGAATCTCTGAAACGTCAAATAAATTCAATTATGTTTAATTACACCGTATGATTCTGAAGTCAGAACCTACTAGGATGCCGGCAGTTTATAGACACTTGTTATTTGTTCTATTCAGCGTCTTAAATTGTCTTATTAATTAAGACACTGTTTGCATTTTCACGAATAGTTTTTTCGTAATTTTATATATTATATTATTCGGAAGACTATTTTAAAAGAGTATATTTGTAATTTTGTAATCAAACTGATTTTTAAAAAATAAGAAATTAGTTTGATGGTGGGTATACATTTTTCTTACCTGTAACATAAGTGCATGCGGCGTGTGGACGAAATATGAGACGTTCCCTTTGGGCGCCGACTGCAGGCACAGTTGGCTATCGGTTGCCACTGGATTGTACATGAACACTATCGCATTCGACAATTTACCATCGTACAATACCTAATGTAACAATTCCCGTTTTATTACATAATTCAAAATTACACACCAAAAAAATGACACAAAATAAATCTATGCTACGTACGCAAACAAAATTAAAAGCTTATTTTATCATGCATTCTCAACAAATTCAAAATAATATAACGCATTCCAAATAATGTTTCTTGTTATAAAAACAAAACACAAATTGTATCTACAGGAAATTAAAACTGAGCACATGAGGAACAATAATGTGTGTACTTATATTTACTGAAAAATCTACGAACTAAATGTTTAAAACAATATACATGATGTTTTTCTTTTAAGTATACATATACATAATACATTTACTAAAAATAGCTAATAACATTCAATAATATATCAACTGAAATCAATGTACACTTAGAGAATAAATCACACTAAATTACCTCCAAAAATGAATACAACTCAAATCAATTTCCATGTCATTAATTAATCAATCACACTCAAACACCTCAGAAGAAACAAAAATAAATGAATTATTGCTTAATTAATACCTCTAAAAAATGAATAAACCTTTAAGAAAATGACACTCGATTAATTTTCGGAACTAATAAACCGCGACGAATTGTCAAAGTTGCAAATATCAAATATTTCAGTGATAAAGCGAAAATCTTGACAAATTTCAGGAGAATATTCATGAACGCTTTATCACAGACACCGCCGTCTAATCACCAGGGTGTTCAATCTCTTTAATTGATTCCATTCTAATCTCGCTGATTGGACTCTCGCGAACGCAATTTCCATTTCCATTAAACACGAAAAAAAAAATAATAATCGGAACAGACAGAACGGGAGAGAGAGAAAGAAAAAGGAGAATTAATGCGGAGACGTCTTCGCGAAACCTCCTTTTCAATTATAAACTTCAAATTAAATTTCGAGAAAAAAAAATCATCGAAGACATGACGTATTAATAAATTAAAGAATTATCTTGAACATTAATAAGATTGAGCTATAAAATATAAAAAAATAATCTTTGAAAATAGTCTAACAAACCAAAAACTAGTCGGAATAAAGTTTCTAATTTATGAAAACACCAATGCTTATTTGCTATGTACTACAGCATTCTAATTTTGCAGTATAATTTGAGCTTCACTTTAAATCAGTGTTTTAAACGCTTGGCGTATGAAGCCAAATGTCGAGTTTAGGAAAGCCGGAAAATTTGGTTTGGTCGCTTCGCTTCACTACGCGACCAAACCGAATTTACGGGCTTTTCTAAACTCGACACTTTTCTTCATGCTTAATCAGGAAGTGGAAACACTCGTTAGATGTTTCAAACTGCACGCTAATTTATTTCTAAATACGCAATTATACAACGTAATAATTTATTAAAAAAGAAAACAATATGTTTTCTTAAATGTTTCCTAAGGAAATACACGTTTACATTTTCAGTATCCACACTGAAAACGTTCTCTTACTTAAATTTTTTAACCAATTAGATAAATTCAAGCACTTTTTGATTTCGGATAAAACAAGCTGTTAACGCCCACGCCCGCTCTGACTGGGTAGTGGGCCCGGCCCGTCCGGGTAGTAAATCCCCCACCCGGACATCTTAGGTTAAGGGTAGGTGGTAGGTAGTTTTAAGAATGTTTGTAATCAGTCGACTTTTGCCAATTGAATAAACCAGACGTACAGTACCACATGGTTTTACTCATCACCCAAACACAAGCTTTAATTTAAGGTACAACAGCTTTTACAGGCTTAAAAATCGGGGTTAGCACAAGCGCTCAAAGTTAGACTTTAGTAGATCTATTGATTTTCTAACGTTGTTAAAAGTTGTAAAAAATTGGTGTATACATTTTTTATATGAAAAATATGCAGCTTACGTTGTTTGTGATTTTGATAAGTATGTGCGTTATTTTTTAAAGATTTTTTTAAAAACTAAAAATTTAACGCAAAAATCGATTTTCCATACCTACAAAAACCCTTACTAAAATTTCAATTTTTAGGTAAATATTTTTACTTTTTAAAAAACCTGAAACAATTAATACGCATTCTCAATAATGTTAGTAGCAATGTGGTGCATTTATTTTCTCCTGATAAAAAATCCTAACACACCCAGCTCAAATTAAATTGATTTAAAAAAAGGAAGCTGCCAATTTGAGTGCTTTTACTGAACATAATTTTAAACCAAGAAAAATGCACTTCAATTTAAATTAAATAAAATTTAATTCTAAATACGATAATATAAAACAAAATCAATGACTAAGAAAATCACTTTTATAAAATAAAAGTTAAGAAAATATGTCATTTTTATAAAATACACTTTTATTTAATATTTTCTTAGTGAAAGTTTAGAAAATATGAAATTTTTAAGATAATTAATTTTGTATTATAATATGGTATTTAGAATTAAATTTTATTTAATTTGAGTTTAAGTGCTTTTTTCTTGGTCACTAAAAACGCACTGAAAACGCTCTATTGCTTAAATTTCTTAACCGATTAGATTAATTCGAAAAGTCTTTCATTCGGGATAAAATAAGCTTTAATTTAAGGTAAAAGGTTTTTTAGAAGCTTTAAAATTGGGATTATCACAAGCACTCAAAGTTAGACTTTAGTATATTTATTGATTTTCTGGCATTACTAAAAGTTATAAAAAATTGTAGTAAACATTTTTTTATATGAAAAATAAGCAGCCTAAATTGTTTCTAATGTTGTTAAGTATCATTTTTATTTTCTTAAGACTTTTTAAAAAAATAGTAAATTTCACCTTAAAATCATTTTTATTTTACTAAAATCACAATTTTGAAGTGAATATGTATCTTTTTTTAAATCTTAAAAAATTTACACGCATTTTCGTCAATGTTAGTACCAATGTAGTGCATTTATTTTCCGCAGAAAAAAATTCTTAATACACCCAGCTCAAATTAAAACTAATTAAAAATTCGACCTAAACGAAACTTGTTACTTTGAGCGCTTGAGCTAACCACAATTTTTAAGCAAAAACCACAGCTCAAATTAAACCTTCTTTTATTTCAAGTTATAAATATATAGGATTTTTTTTTAAGTATACATACAGAGAGTTTTATGTAAAACCGAACATTTTCATAACGAGAAATGTTCTTTTGAGTATATATATGCATACGTTGTACATTTTCCGTCGCTCGGTAAAAGGATTTAATTTGAAGCTAAACGAGTGTTTTCCACTCCCAGGCGAAGCATGAAGTAAAATTTCGAGTTTAGAAAAGCCTGAAAATTTGGTTTGGTCGCGTAGCGCGAAGCGCGGAGCGGCCAAACCAAATTTTCAGGCTTTTCTAAACTCGAAATTTTACTTCATGCGCCACCGGCACAAAACACTGATTCAATGTAAAGTTTAGCGGTGTGTTTTAAACTTCGTAATACGTCAGGGTATTGTACCGGTGGCGCATGAAGTAAAATTTCGAGTTTTGAAAAGCCTGAAAATTTGGTTTGGTCGCGTAGCGCGGAGCGGCCAAACCAAATTTTCAGGCTTTTCTAAACTCGAAATTTTACTTCATGCGCCACCGACACAAAACACTGATTCAATGTAAAGTTTAGCGGTGTGTTTTAAACTTCGTAATACGTCAGGGTTTTGTACCGGTGGCGCATGAAGTAAAATTTCGAGTTTAGAAAAGCCTGAAAATTTGGTTTGGCCGCTCCGCGCTTCGCGCTACGCGACCAAACCAAATTTTCAGGCTTTTCTAAACTCGAAATTTTACTTCATTGTCTGGGAGTGGAACACACTCATTTTAAGTTTTAAATTGAACTCTTTTAAAAATACAACGATTATCTAAAGATTTACGGCATATACGCTGTAATTGGGACATGTATACTTAAAAGATAAACTGCCTGTATGTACAAGTTGAGGCATTAGTTGCGATTAATTGGGTACAATTTGTAATGGTCATATAGGCAACCTAATTTACACGTAACTTAAAAATAATAGGTGTCGAATTGTATTGAATGAAAATATTCGGTGTTACATAAGACTGTCTGTATATACTTAAAAGAAACGTTGTACATTTTCCAACATTCGTTGAATTTTAAGAGATCAATTAGAAGTTTTTACCGAGGGTTTCCATTCCCAAGTTAAGCATAAAGTAACATTGCGAATTTAGAGACTCGAAACTCGAAATGTTACTTTATGCTTAACCTGGGAGTAGAAACCCTCAATAAAAACTCCAAACTGAATTCTTTTAAGAAATAACGAATGTTGGAAAATTTAAAACGTTTCTTTTAAGTATATAAACTCGAAATTTTACTTTATGCTTAATCTGGGAGTAAAAATTCTAGATAAAAATTCCAAATTGAATTCTTTTAAAAAACAACGAATGTTAGACCAAACCAAATTTGTAGACTTTTCTAAACTCGAAATTTTACTTCATGCGCCACGCGTATAAAACGCTAATTTTAAGTGAAATTCGAAATACACGTCTTAAGCATACTGTTTTAGTAGCATATTGTAGACTTAACAATATTTCAGTGTTTTATACGCGTGGCGCATGAAGTAAAATTTTGAGTTTAGAAAAGCCTGAAAATTTGGTTTGGTCGCGTAGCGCTACGCGCTACGCGACCAAACCAAATTTTCAGGCTTTTCTAAACTCAAAATTTTACTTCATGCTCAGTCTGAGAGTGGAAAACACTCGTTTTAAGCTTCAAATTAAACTCATTTAAAAAACAACGAATATACAGGGTGGGGCAGAATAACAAGCGATTTTAAAAATCCCGCCAACCACGCTGTATCGTTGGGAGGTGGTAGGGACGCTATCGGTTATGTTTCCTCCGTATCAGCATTTAGTAATAATGAAGCACGGTATGGAGTTAACGAGGAAATATTTTTTCAACAGGACGGAGCAACCTTCCATACAGCGAGAGTAAGCATGAATATTGTCAATGGGTTATTTCCAAATCATATGATTTATTGAAATAGGGACATCACCTGGTCTCCTCGTTCACCGGACCTCACAACGTGCCACTTTTTCTTGTGGGCTACTTGAAGAGAAGTGTTTTAAGATAACCCACCACAAACGGTTTAAGCCTTGAAAGAACGGATCCTACAGGAAGTGGACAAAATTACCTAAGCAATGCTGCGAAACGCAATGAATAATTTCAGATCACGATTGAAAAAATGTGTACGCCTAAACGAAAGTCATTTATGTTCTTTAACTAAATAACAAAAATATTTAAAAAAAATAATCTTATTTTTTACAGACGTTTTAAAATTGCTCCTTATATATATATATATATATATAAATCTTTATTGGCAGATTGTACAATAAATAATTAACAAAAAAATAATTCTGATGGCTAAAATAACAAATAAATTCTTCTGCCAATTGGCTATCGACCATTGGTCTTTCCGCCTGAATTTTAATTGTTTGTCCTAGTCTGTTCTTGTGTAAAAAACCTCTTGTTTGTTAGTGTCGTCCAATGTCTGTCAAATGATTACTGTTCACAAATCGTCATGATCACTAATGTCATGGAATGATGCAATGAAATCATGAATGGTGATGGTGAAACGTTTACGCTTGGGAGTGATGTTTTGGTTTCGAGTGATATATAAAGGGTGAAGGAGATTGTAGAGGATAGGATTTGAGGAGAATTTTTCAGCTAAGTGTGATAGTCGGGTTTCGATGGGAGTGACTGCTGTTAGTTCATAAAGTAGGGTATTGGATGGGTTATGTAGGGGGTTTTGGGGGTGTCGGATTTTGGTCAACACTCTAAGGGCCGATCTTTCGGCGACTTGCAAATTCTTTAGGGTGGTAGGATGGGGGTTGTGATAAAGGATTGAGGCATAGTCAAGTAAAGGGCGACAGATCATTTTATATATATGTACGGCTGTGTTTGTACTGATGCCTTGTTGTTTGAAGGTCAGACTTCTAAAGTGGGCCGCCCGATTCTTGACTTTTGTTTTAAGGATTGCGGAGTGGGTTTTGAATGTGAATTTGGGATCAATGTGAATACCTAGGTACTTGCAGGTGGCGGAGGGGAAGATGACTTGGTCGTTTATGGTAATTGAGAAGGTGGAGTTGTTTTGTCGATGGAAAGGAATCAGGAGCTGGGATTTGTTTGGGTTTATGGAAATTCGCCACTTCGCGAACCACGTTTGAATAGTGTCGATTAGGCCCTGAAGGGTGCTGAGAGCTTTAGGGAGAGTGGGGGCATGTGCGATTAACGCAGTATCATCGGCGTAGAGGAGAGGATAGGCAAATTTATTTATGTGATTAGGATCAGGATTATAAATGTCATGTACTAGGAGATTATAAAGGAGTGGTGATAAAGGGGAGCCTTGAGGTAAACCTTGTTCAGGTGTGAAGGAACTGGAAAAGGATTGGCGTATTTTAACTTGGAGGGATCTATTGTCTATTTGTCTAGGAGATTAATCAGGTGTGGGGGTATATTGAGGGTATTGCATTTAAACAGCAAGCCCCGGTGCCAGACAGAATCAAATGCTTTTTTGACGTCTAAGAATAATACAGCAGATTTGCGGCCTTCGAGGCTCGCTGTTTGGCAGTTTGATGTTAGAATGGTTAGAGGTAGTGCTGTGGAACGATGTTCAAGGAATCCAAATTGGTAGGGAGGGATAAAGTCAGAAATGTAGGTCATGAGTTTATTTTTTATAACGGATTCAAATAATTTTCCAAGGACAGGACTTTTTCTATCCCACTCTGTTTACAAATTTACAGCATATACGCTGTAATTATGATTTTTATACTTATAAAAAAAATCCCCATATTTAATCAAAAACCGCAGCTCAAACTAAACCTTATTCTATTTCAAATGGACCAATTTAATCAATCTTAATTTCTGTACAAAATTTAATTTATTATTAACTATTTAAAAAAAATTAAAATCGTTTTTTTTCATATAATATATTAATATTGGGATTAAAAGCTTAAAATAATAATTCACTGTAACTTACTGATAACAGCGCCGTTATTGTTGTTGGTATTATTCCTCGATAAACTAAACCGATATTTCAGTAATTAATACACACATTTAACTGACGTTAATGTGCATAACATTCTGGACGGGAAACGGACACCGAACCAGACACAGAAACGCGAACATGTTGCCCGCAAATTGTCCGTCGTAATTTTCCGACCCGGCGCATCCGCCAAAACCCAATTAAAATCCACGTCCTACATATTTTCCCACCACACACACACACCTAACGAAATATTTCGATTCGTGTTGTTTAATTAATTGCAACGTGAATTTATAATAACGGTGATTTATAGAAAAAAAAAAAACATAATAATTTGCTAATTGGTGTTTTAATTAATGTTAAAAATAAAATTGATGAGAGATAAAATGAAATATTTAGTAGCTACCGTGCGTTTAAAATTGCTGGTTCAATTTTTCTCAACGTATTTATGCGAGGCTGGGTTATCACCTCTGGTTACCATCAAATTTTAATTTAATTTAATTTATTTACGGAATCTCCATTTTACAATCTATATTTTCATTTACAAAGAATAGTAATACTAATAGTAAAAACATAACATAATTAGTGCGTTAAATTTAAACATGTTACTTCACGTCCCAAAATGGTTCAATAAATCCTTAAAATTATAAATTTATTATTGCTCAACTTTACTGTTGAATAACGAGACAAACAATCGTTAATAAAAGTAAAAAAAATACATAATTAATTAACTCAATATTTCATGACATTGTATGTAAATGCAAGCAGTTTATTGTCAAATTCTACAAGTGTACGCTTACTAAAAGAAATACGGACGCATTTATTGTAATTCAGTGTTGAATCATTACGTCAACACCAATCATTAAATTTACCAAGATCTATCCGTAAAATAAATAAATAATTGAAAGGCTTATTGTAATTGTGAGGTTTAGCACACCCGTGCAGAGAACCGGCGCGCGGAACAGCGTCGTGAGTAGGGTGACTCACCAGGGAACGCAAGTACACGAGGCGACCCGCGTACACCCCCACGACAACGCGCGCACACAGAAAACAACCCCACCGCTCGAACCAGCTACCAGGACGGAAACACGATATAAAAACGCTCGTCCAAGCGATAATAGTCAGTCTGCTTGGCTCATTCATACATGGAAAACCGTAAACCAGATTCTAAACTGGAGATCAGGAGCCGCCACGTCCGGAACTTACGAAGAAAGGCGCATCGACAGCCGGCGATACCCAGGTTGATATCCCTGCTGCCACCGACGCCGAAGAAGCCACCGCGACCACAGGAAGACCAACCGCTTCCTACATACAGGCACATCCTAACCGCACTTACACACGGAACAGAGCTCCAGAACGCCTGCAACCACCCAGTCACACCACTGCCGAGGACCCCGCAGAAGGCATTCCGAGTGACAACGCTGCCAGCCAGTCCACCACGATACCAAGGAGTGGACCCCTTTCACATACTGCCCTGTGATCCCCGTCGATCTCGCGTTAGAGCCGCGTACCGACGAAGATTGATTACAACTTCAACGTCAAATAAATACCCTTAATTGTAAATATAATGTTAATAAAAACACGCTACGTTAAACACCTCTCTTCTTACTCTCGCATCGAAGTAGTTGGAGAAATTTCTCCACCATACACCCAAAACACATATAACATATAAAAAATTCTGTTTTATGCTTGGATTCGATTAAGCAGTTATATAATAAGCCACAGTAGATTAATTGTGGTCATTGTTCAACAGATATCGTCACCGCACCTAAAATCAAGCTATATTAAATTGGGACTTCAAGCATAGCTGCCAGTTTAATCACAATCAAATTGGAAATAAAAACATCAAATTGGAAATCAGCAATTTTAAATTGGGATTGAACTAATATTATTCAAGAAATAACTAGTTTAAATAATGTAGCAAAAATAACAGAAACTATATTAATTTGACATGTTTTGTATCAGTCTTGTATTAGTCTTGTATCAGTCTATTTTGTATCAGTCTTGCATCAGTCCTCTTAGAGTATTTTTGAATGTGAACAATATATAGAGAGTTTTTCTTTTAAATATACAGAGAGTTTTATTTAACACCGAACATGTTCATCCAATACAATTAGACACCTTTAATTTTTAAGTAGTGTGTAACTTGAATTGCCTATATGACCAATACAAATTATAGCCCATCAACCGCAATCAATGCCTCAACTTGTACATACACGGAGTTTTTCTTTCAAGTATACATGTCCCAATTACAGCGTATATACCGTAAATCTTTAGATAGCCGTTGTTTTTTTGAAATGAGTTTAATTTAAAACTTAAAATGAGTGTTTTCCACTCCCAGACTAAGCATGAAGTAAAATTTCGAGTTTAGAAAAGCCTGAAAATTTGGTTTGGTCGCGTAGCGCGAAGCGCGGAGCGGCCAAACCAAATTTTCAGGCTTTTCTAAACTCGAAATTTTACTTCATGCGCCACCGGTACAAAACATTGACATATTACGAAGTTTGTAACACACCGCTGAACTTTACATTGCATCAGTGTTTTGTACCGGTGGCGCATGAAGTAAAATTTCGAGTTTATAAAAGCCTGAAAATTTGGTTTGGCCGCTACGCGCTTCGCGCTACGCGACCAAACCAAATTTTCAGGCTTTTCTAAACTCGAAATTTTACTTCATGCTTAGCCTGGGAGTGGAAATCACTCGTTTAAAGCTTCAGAATGAATTCTTTCAATAAACTGAGCGTTGGCAAATGTACAACGTATGTTCATGTATACTTAAAAGAAAAACTCTCGTTATGAACATGTTCGGTGTTACATAAAACTCTCTGTATATGTTCCTATTACAGCGTACATGCTGTATTTCTTGAGACATTCGTTGTTTCTTTTTTTAAGAGTTCAATTTGAAGCTTTAAAAGAGTGTTTTCCACTCCCAGACTAAGCATGATTTTCACGGGGCTTTTCTAAACTCGAAATTTTACTTTATGCGCCACGCGTATAAAAGACTGAAATATTGTGAAATTCATAATATCCTACTAAAGCAGCATGTTAAAGAGGTATATTTTGAACTTCAATTTAGAATCAGTGCTTTCCATTTTTGAACAGTTAATGCAGATTTGTGTGGTGGCAAATATAAACAATATAGAATTACATATTTTTTTGTAAAAACATTTACACTTTTTATTTGTAGGTAATAACATTGATAACCACAATATTTTAAAATAAAATTGTTTTTCAGAAGACAATTACATTTTTGTATCCGCTTTATAAGCATATTTGTCAGAAAGATACCTAGTTAACTTATTAAAAATGCTTTAATTTTAAAATTTCATAGTAATACATTTTACATATATTTTTTTTTAATTTTAAACTCCAATAACTCATTTTTGTTTACTTGTGGCATATCACGTTATTCCAATAAGCCATTTAATTCTTATCCTCAATTAATTAAAATCAAATCCCGTAAAGAATAATTTAATATCACCGCCGTATAATCACGTTTTGCGTTAGAAAATTAAATAATAACATTGATGATAGATAAATGTACCAAAATAGGTCGGCAATGGGGCCTTAGTGAAAGACGCATCAATTTTTTGACTTATGCTTTTGAATTTTAACATAGCTCTACTAAAACTTCATTACAAAAACACTTTTTCTAATCATTAGAAGCATTCATTGTTTGCGCATTCAAATTTTGAACGGCCAATTAAGCCCGACTCCCAGAGTGTGCTCACGTGACACTGAAAGATTGATGTGCGGGATTTGATTTTAATTAATTCAAACCCGCGATGGTGGCGGTCGTAATAAAAGCCCATAACGTCGGAAAGGCCCTTTAATTGCTGATTACCAACCCCTAGTACAAACACACACAGAGAGAGTCCTCATCATTGCGGCCTCATTAATCCGAAGACTCGTTACCTTTAAACGATGCACTAATTTCGAGATTCGGAGGTTTAAAGAGAGGCCAAAGCACGAACGTGTAGGTTACATTAAAATTAATTTATGCGGTGATTTAATTCGAAATGAAATAATTTATACTTTATGAAGTACTACATTTGTAATATTTTGATGGAATTATTAATTATCCTAAGTTTCTTGTGCATATTTTAACTACAGCAGATTTTCTTTGTAAACTATATATTTAATAAAACTCGAAATTGTTATATGCAAGTATTAAATATATATTTCTTTGATTCTGTGGCGAAAAGGAAAAACGAGTTAACTCCACTTTTCAATTATTCGAGAAAAATGCAACTTAAATTCTGAAATACTGGTTTGGGGTTGGGGAACAATGCGACATCTAGCCAAAGGTTAATGAATATATATTTATAAATCCATATCTTAGCAATATTTCTAAATCGTAAAAAATAAAAAAATAATTGTATAGGTATTATCATTATAAATGCATTTTATTAGCAAACATACTGGAGTTGTTGTCTTATTAATTAAGACACATTATTTGCATTTTACACGAAAAACATTTTTATAATTTTATATATTATGTTAATGGAGTTACCTGGTTTTTCCGTATCGTGATGGAGTTAACTCGTTTTTCCCTAAATTCAACCATTTTTTTTTTTTTATTGGGTTTGGCTTTTGCCTGGCCTTGGGAACTTGCCCATTAGCCAACATCATTTTATTTATATTTGTATTTGTTGTATTTCTTTAACTTATTGCTAATTACCTATAACTATATATTTGGACGTCACAACACATTCACACACACCCATGGACTCCGGGACGAATATTTTTCGTTAGAAAAATTACTCGCCCCGGCTGGGAATCGAACCCAGATCACCGCCGTGAACGATTGGCGAAACCAGCGGCTCAACCGCTCGGCCACGGCGGGCCCATTCAACCATTTTCAGACACTTGTTCATTGTTATTACTTCAGAATGATGAACTGTTTGATCTAATTTCTCTATGTCAAAAAAAAGTTGACCAAAAAGTAATACGAACACTTTTTTTTTTCAAAAAGTGGAGTTAACTTGTTTTTCCTTGTAGTCACAGAATTGTATACTACACTTATATTTTTTTCATAGAACTATAAATTAATTAATCATTCTAGGTTTCTCGTGCATCTTTTAACTTGTTTTTCCCTAAATTCAACCATTTTCGGACACTTGTTCATTGTTATTACTTCAGAATGATGAACTGTTTGATCTAATTTCTATATGTCAAAAAAAAGTAAACGAAAAAGTAATACGAAAACTTTTTTTTTTTTTCAAAAAGTGGAGTTAACTTGTTTTTCCTTTTAGCCACAGAATTGTATACTACACTTATATTGTTTCATAGAACTATTAATTAATTAATCATTCTAGGTTTCTCGTGCATCTTTTAACTACAGCAGATTTTCGATATAAACGAAATGAGACTGATAATTTGGTTTGGTCCACACCACACCAAATTTTAAGGCTTTTCTAAACTCAAAATTTTACTTCATGCTTAGCCTGGGAGTGGAAAATATTCTTATTTATAATATCTATAACTTTGATAAATACTCGCCTTCTTGATTTAGAAACACGCAATTGACTTTTTCTTTTAGATCCTTTATGGATCACCCTGTATAAAAAGAAATACGTCCATCTTGTAGATCTCGATAAAATAGCATGTATTATACTTTTCTGTAGCTCGAATAATTTTTGAGCTATAACGTTTTTTGTCAATATTGAAAAACGTTGAGAATTTACGCGAGTCCGCTCGCACATTTTGTATTTCGCAAAAGTTGCAAATAATTCAATAACTAATGGCAATACAGAAAAATTGTTGAAATTAAAGTTTTATATAATAACATTTTGGACAATTTATCTATCTTAAAATTTTTTCGTAGCTATCTTTTTTCTTGGAGAAAAACGACAGTTTGTTAAAAGATTCGTAAAAACTTATAATTTTCACAAAATCATGGAATAACTTGTCAGTACTATTTATTGGAATTTGTGTATGTATTTGAACTTCGGGATAAATTAGCGTTTTACGCGCGTGGCGCATGAAGTAAAAATTCGAGTTTAGAAAAGCCTGAAAATCAAAACCAAATTTCAAGGCCTTTCTAAACTCGAAATTTTATTTCATGCTTAACCAAGGAGTGGAATACACTCTTGTGTATAATATTGACAACTTTAATAATCATTCGACCTCTTGATTTAGAAACAAAAAACAATTGGCATTTTCTTTTAGATACCTTATGGATCACCCTGTATAAAATAAATATACCCATCTTGTAGATCTCGTCGAAATAGTCAAAATGAATGCATTATACTTTTCTGTAGCTCAAGTAGTTTTTGAGTTATAGCGTTTTTTGTAAACATTAAAAAATGTGGACAAATTACTCGAATATTCTCGCTTTTATTATATTTTGCAAAAGTTGCGAATAACTCAATAACTAATGGAAATACAGATTAATGGTTTAAACAAAAGTTTTAGATAATAACATTTTGGACAATTTTTCGATCTTCAAGTTTTTTCGTAACTATCTTCTTTCTTAGACAACAATGACAGTTTGTTGAAAGATCCTTAAAAACTCATAATTATAAGAAAATCATGAAATAACTTAGAATTATTTATTGAAATTTGTGTGTGTTTTATGTCTACCTTTAAATGATCAATTGATCAATAACGATTTAGTGTTAACATTTTTTTAAATTAATATACAATTAGTGATCTAAAAATTACCGGAAATTTAAAATTGGGTAATAGTCTCGGTAATATTACTTGAAAAATAGTAATTTCAAGTAATATTACCGAGACTATTACCCAATTTTAAATTTCCGGTAATTTTTACATCACTAATTGTATATTAATTTAAAAAAATGTTAACACTAAATCGTTATAAAATATTTTATTTACGCAAAATAATCTCTGGTCGTGGGCTTCATGATGGCGCGGGTCGGATTTGCCCCCGGGTCGTAGTTTGGAGACCCCTGGGCTAGGATACTGTTTGACGCAAAATGAAGGGTTATTTCAATTTTTACTATTATTTTTAAGAGACCTTCAATTTGTTTTTATACTTTAGTTTGGAATATAAATGCAATTAAATTCAATAATTTCACTCTTTTTTTGTGAATTTTTATGTTCTGAGTTGAAAATGCTCACCCTTAATTATATTATATGTTCCGGATTGAAAATGCTCACCCGGTATATACTTATGAGAAAAATTCTCTGTATAACATTTTTAATAAAATCACTTAATTAATTTTCCTTATTAAATAATGCCGGGTTTCACCAACGTTGGTAAAATAATTAAACAATAATTATTCATTAAATAAAATTTAGAAATAGTTGCCTACTTACATCTTATTTTTGACGTTGATGACATGGAAAATGACTTATTTCAATCGACAAATACATTTTATCTTAGAATAGGATTTAACTGAAGTTGTGATATCAGACAGACGTAAATCAAATAAAGTGATTTTATTTTAATTTATTTTTTTAATATTTAATTAAGTGATTATTGAGAAAAATATTAAAAAACAAGAAAATGATTTTTATCTAGTCGCCTTTGTATTACTCATGTTAAAATAAGAGGTACCGTTCTACAATAATAGAAAATCCACGAATGAACCTGAAAATTCACATACATTTTATTAATTATAAAATGTTAATTAAAACACTTAGTATTCTTTCACTGATTTTAATAATTATCACTTTGATTGATTGATAATAATAATAATAATAATAATAATAATTCGTTTATTTCCCAACAGATACAAAGGATCTAATAACAGGGAAAATATATCAAACATTCAAACTTAAATATAATAACATAAAACAAAGTTGAGTATTGATGATATTTATTGACAGAATTAAGTCATTAAAAAGAGAATAGCGCTCCAGGAAAAAATATATGTGAAAACATTCCAAAAATAACTTGATTAAAATCATTTTGTTCCACACTATACATATTATAAACTAAGGCCTATTTGGTCGACTGATTAAGTAAAAATTCTAGAAAAATTTGTGAGATATCCTAAACATTTCTCTATTATCAATATGCAATTGTGTAACAATTTGTAAATACAATTGTTGTGTTATTAGGAAGTGTTAATCACTGACTAAGTTAATCGACTTGGCTGCAAACGGGCATAAATTTGTTAAAATCTTCAGTATTTTTATACCTTCAGCTACACACTTTGCCCACCATCAAATAATTTATGAAAGTAATAAAAATACAATGTTTCATTTATTTAATAAATCATTACCAATATTTTATTAATCACACTGTTAAACATTCCAATTCGAATTTTATAAATCCTGAATATTTATGTACATATTCATTCCATTTGCGTATTCGAGTGTGTTTGTGTAATATTGCAGGATTATATCGTATGCATTTATACGCATGTATATTCGAATTTGTAGAATATACGCTTATGTAATGTATGGATTGGGGCGCAGCTGCATTTTTCGTATTGTCTACGTAAACGAGCGCACAATTCTGGCGGCCGCGCCGGGTGGATTATCATAATCCGCGCTTCGAGTGTGGATTATTATTCACGGCCGACGGCGTCCGTACAAATTATGTTTAATTCGGTTATGGTGCTGCCAAATAAAACCTTTCCCCAATTTCATTCAGGCGAATGTTTGATTCTGTTTCGTGTATTTCTGCATGAGAATTTCTGCATAACAAAGAATTGTTTGTTTAATTTATTGAAAACTATGTTTTACTAGAAACTGATTCAACTACTAATACTAATACATTAAGTGTTGTAGATTTTTAAATATTCGTTGTTTTCTTAAAAGAAGTCAATTTAAAGTTTAAACGAGTGTTTTCCACTCCCCGGTTAAGCATGAAGTAAAATTTCGAGTTTAGAAAAGCCTGAAAATTTGGTTTGGTCGCGTAGCGCGAAGCGCGGAGCGACCAAACCAAATTTTCAGGCTTTTCTAAACTCGAAATTTTACTTCATGCGCCACGCGTATAAGACACTGATTTCAGGCGAAGTTTACTAGTTCACAATATTTCAGTGCTTTCAGTGTTTAATACGCGTGGCGCATGAAGTAAAATTTCGAGTTTAGAAAAGCCTGAAAATTTGGTTTGGCCGCTCCGCGCTTCGCGCTATGTGTTGTAGATTTATAAATATTCGTTGTTTTCTTAAAAGAAGTCAATTTAAAGTTTAAACGAGTGTTTTCCACTCCCCGGTTAAGCATGAAGTAAAATTTCGAGTTTAGAAAAGCCTGAACATTTGGTTTGGTCGCGAAGCGCGGAGCGACCAAACCAAATTTTCAGGCTTTTCTAAACTCGAAATTTTACTTCATGCGCCACGCGTATAAGACACTGATTTCAGGCGAAGTTTACTCGTTTACAATATTTCAGTGCTTTCAGTGTTTAATACGCGTGGCGCATGAAGTAAAATTTCGAGTTTAGAAAAGCCTGAAAATTTGGTTTGGCCGCTCCGCGCTTCGCGCTACGCGACCAAACCAAATTTTCAGGCTTTTCTAAACTCGAAATTTTACTTCATGCTTACTCTGGGAGTGGAAAACACTCGTTTTGAGCTTTCAATTAAACTAAAAAAAAGCGTATGCATATATATATTAACAGATTCATCCGATGACTATTTGCCAAATCTACTGAATGCGCTTTTGATTGAACTAACATTTTCGTTTGAGCTTACACAAAATCAACATAAATGCATTATTTATATTTGGAAATACCTGAACTATTTAGTAGATGTGGAAATTAGAATTAGACTAGAAACTGATTCAACTACTAATACTAATACATTATGTGTTGTAGATTTTTAAATATTTGTTGTTTTCTTAAAAGAAGTCAATTTAAAGTATAAACGAGTGTTTTCCACTCCCAGGTTAAGCATGAAGTAAAATTTCGAGTTTAGAAAAGCCTGAAAATTTGGTTTGGTCGCGTAGCGCGAAGCGCGGAGCGACCAAAGCAAATTTTCAGGCTTTTCTAAACTCGAAATTTTACTTCATGCGCCACGCGTATAAGACACTGATTTCAGGCGTAGTTTACTCGTTCACAATATTTCAGTGCTTTCAGTATTTAATACGCGTGGCGCATGAAGTAAAATTTCGAGTTTAGAAAAGCCTGAAAATTTGGTTTGGCCGCTCCGCGCTTCGCGCTACGCGACCAAACCAAATTTTCAGGCTTTTCTAAACTCGAAATTTTACTTCATGCTTACTCTGGGAGTGGAAAATACTCGTTTTGAGCTTTCAATTGAACTAAAAAAAAGCGTATGCATATATATATTAACAGATTAATCCGATGACTATTTGCCAAATCTACTGAATGCGCTTTTGATTGAACTAACATTTTCGTTTGAGCTTACACAAAATCAACATAAATGCATTATTTATATTTGGAAATACCTGAATTATTTAGTAGATGTAGAAATTAGAATTAGACTATAAACTGATTCAACTACTAATACTAATACATTATGTGTTGTAGATTTTTAAATATTCGTTGTTTTCTTAAAAGAAGTCAATTTAAAGTTTAAACGAGTGTTTTCCACTCCCCGGTTAAGCATGAAGTAAAATTTCGAGTTTAGAAAAGCCTGAAAATTTGGTTTGGTCGCGTAGCGCGAAGCGCGGAGCGACCAAACCAAATTTTCAGGCTTTTATAAACTCGAAATTTTACTTCATGCGCCACGCGTATAAGACACTGATTTCAGGCGTAGTTTACTCGTTCACAATATTTCAGTGCTTTCAGTGTTTAATACGCGTGGCGCATGAAGTAAAATTTCGAGTTTAGAAAAGCCTGAAAAATTGGTTTGGCCGCTCCGCGCTTCGCGCTACGCGACCAAACCAAATTTTCAGGCTTTTCTAAACTCGAAATTTTACTTCATGCTTACTCTGGGAGTGGAAAACACTCGTTTTGAGCTTTCAATCGAAAGCAGCTTGGTGGTGTAGTGGTTAGAGTGTTGTACTACCACGCCACGGGCCGGGGTTCAAATACCGGCCTAACAAGTTGTCTGCATTTATATAGGTTAGGATAAAAATGCCAAACACTCCGTCTTCTCGGATATGACGTTAAATGCATGTAGGCCCCGTGTACTGCCTGGATGTTGCGTGCACGTTAAAGATCCCTACCGGTGGGTTGAAACTCCCACCGGGTTCGGCAAAATTCCCGGATAGCTGTTGACCTAATCTCCGGCGTCATGATTGGCCATAGCAGCGGAAATAGATGACGTAAAACCCAAAATAAAAAAAAAAAAAAAAAAAAAAAAAAAAGCGTATGCATATATATATTAACAGATTAATCCGATGACTATTTGCCAAATCTACTGAAAGCGCTTTTGATTCAACTAACATTTTCGTTTGAGCTTACACAAAATCAACATAAATGCATTATTTATATTTGGAAATACCTGTACTATTTAGTAGATGTGGAAATAAGAATTAGAATGGAAACTGATTCAACTACTAATACTAATACATTATGTGTTGTAGATTTTTAAATATTTGTTGTTTTCTTAAAAGAAGTCAATTTAAAGTTTAAACGAGTGTTTTCCGCTCCCAGGTTAAGCATGAAGTAAAATTTCGAGTTTAGAAAAGCCTGAAAATTTGGTTTGGTCGCGTATAGCGCGAAGCGCGGAGCGGCCAAACCAAATTTTCAGGCTTTTCTAAACTCGAAATTTTACTTCATGCGCCACGCGTATAAGACACTGATTTCAGGCGTAGTTTACTCGTTCACAATATTTCAGTGCTTTCAGTGTTTAATACGCGTGGCGCATGAAGTAAAATTTCGAGTTTAGAAAAGCCTGAAAATTTGGTTTGGCCGCTCCGCGCTTCGCGCTACGCGACCAAACCAAATTTTCAGGCTTTTCTAAACTCGAAATTTTACTTCATGCTTACTCTGGGAGTGGAAAACACTCGTTTTGAGCTTTCAATTGAACTAAAAAAAAAGCGTATGCATATGACACGTATTGTTGGAGAAAGCACTACAAATTAAGGAAACCATGGGACACCTCTCGTAAATCGTACCTTATATGTATGCGTCTGCATACCATATTTTTAATAATAAAACGGAAATGAAAGCCAGAAGCATACAACATTTCCTCATAAAAATCACATCGGCTGAAGAAAAACAATAATTTTCATATTTTCACATTGTTTGCTTCCGCAAGATAAAATTTCCCTCCTCGCAGTTAAAACACACACAAGTTTATTTATCTCTGACGTTTCATCCTTGCGTACGTACATATTACCATCTTCGCCTCGTTCTCTTTTTTTTTCCAGCCAGCGCTCTAACAAAATATATATTATAACTCCAACTCTGGGCTTGTCTGTCTAACTGTCTTTTTATGTTTTTTTTTCTGTGTGTGTGTCTGCATTTTCTACCTAAGATTTATATTTATTTTTATATATTCGTAGGTATGTGTGTGCGTGTGTTGTGTGTGTCCAAAAGGCATTTTAACGCCACCCTCGGAAAAATAGGGAGACAGCGGATGACGTGCGTCTGGAGAGAGAGGGAAAAGGATTTATTTTTTGTATTTTTCGTCTGCCTTATATTTTATTCATCTCCGCGGGGTGTCTCCGAGCTCTGCGAGAGACGTTATTGAAAAGTTTTATTGTTATTTGTGTGTGGTTTAAAATTATACATAAAATATTAGGAACATACACAATGATTCTTTCACAATAAAACACTTTTTACATTGTTTGTATAACACTTTATATTGAATGAGACTGCAGTTCCGACGAATTTAGCTTGTCATTATAAAACATAAGCATAAACATGAACTTCATGTTTGTTAATGACAAGCTAAATTTGTTTAAACTGCAGTCACATTCAATCAATGTCTATATACCGCCAGATATATCATTAGACTCGTATAGACTATTTTTAGAATCTCTTGAAATAATGTTAGTAAATCATGAAGTTATCATTCTTGGTGATTTTAATATATTGCAGTATAATTTTCAAATCAATAGTTGTCCGTCATCTAAACTGTGTGTTTTAGATAATTTCAGTAACTATTTGAATTTGTAACAATATAATAATATTCTAAACTCAAATAACCGGTTATTAGACTTAATTTTTTCAAATATTAAGACAAAATTTGAAGTAGAACATGACATGTTGCCACTAGTATCCGAGGACCTACATCATCCTGCATTGTCAATTGAAGTAAATTTATTTATGCAAGAGATTCTCCGTTTCCCAGTTTTGTTTTCAGGCTTTTCGATAACAGAAAAATCATTTGATTTACGGAAACTACTTTTCCTGCGGAGAAAAACATCTCATGATACAAATTTTACATGTGGATAAACAAGAAATATTCGGTCATTTAATGTAACGAGAAAATCAAACTGACAAAATTATTAGTAAATTATAAAACTGAAATATTTGTTCTTCATTTATTATACCAAGAAAATTTTCCTGAAAACTTTTAGTCTCATTTCATTACTGTACACTTTATTTCTTATTAGACGTTTAGTACAAACAAGCGGATATTTAATTAGTCGATAACATATTCCCCTTTCCATTATTCACTAATTTTTTGCTATGAACAACACTTTTCCGATCCTGGTTCGATCCGCTGATCAAGTGATGAGAGTCAGAAACTAGCTATCATTAGTGAATTACAACCAGTGTTCACCCTTAGGAGAAGATGTAATAACCCTGATACAGACATACACAAGGTCAGTTTCCCTTTCGCTATAGTTACCCTAACATATTTCTCCGACTTTTGTTGAGGACCCGAATATAGACACACACACACGTCAATTTCCGTTCGCTATCGTTTCCTCTACAAATGTCTCCGAGTTCGTTAACGGTCAACGAAAAAAAAAAAATCGCTACGAAATTCCCTGAAGCACTCGATGCAGTTATGCTATTTTGCATGACACACATATTTAATATACAGAGAGAATCATAAATACACTGAAAACCTTGTGTTATTCTAACGAGTGTTCATAAACTGTCGGCATCTCGGTTGCTTTGAAAAACAAATTACATATCTTAGATTATGCTATACAAAACGGTGAATTTTTAAAACATAAAATATATTTAATTATATATGTCATTGGGTAGCGTCACTCACAGTGCTGAATTTAATTACGACGTACGTTTTAAAGTCAGAACCTATTAGGATGCCGACAGTTTATGGACACTCGTTACAAACTATTAAAGGATTAAATTAAAATAAAAAGAAGTAAAAAGTAAAACAAAAACAACAAGCATGCTTACTGAATGTGCATCTGATGCTGACTGGCTCATGCTAATTGAAATGGTGCTCGTGGCGACGGCATTTGTCGGATCGACCGCGATCGGAGGCAAGTCACTCACCCGTTTGTGATTGTCGGGCAGATTCAAGTGGCACTCGTTGTCGAACCGGAACTGGCTCTGCACAAACACAAAACAATAATGATAATAGATAGAGTTCGATTTTTCTAAATGTGTTCTTATAATAGGCTTGAAATGTTCAGTATTCCTCAGCGCTGAGCCGAGACCACACTGACGTGACCAGGAAGTTCGAAACGCGTCTGCGGAGCCGGAATATATTTTGCATTTATATAAAGGGTAATCCAGATTGGACTTTAGGATTTGTTCGTTGAATAAAATACAAGATATTTAAAAAATCTGAATTTTATTATTAATAGTGTAAAGTATAGACTTGGCAATTATGTATGAAATATGATGTCGTCCAAATGCCCTCCACGACTCTGCTGACAATGCCATTCTTTTAGCGAAGTTTTCCGTAACAAAGTCCAATAAATGCGATTCGATTTCAGCAGTTGCACGTTTGATGTTTTCCTTTAGTTCTGGAATCGTAGCAGGTTTGTTGACATAGACCCTTCCCTTCAAATGGCCCCAGAGGAAAAAAATCAACTGGGGTTAGATCGCAAGACCTCGCTGGCTAATTGACGTCGCCCCTCTGAGAGATAACATGACCAGGAAATTTGGTTTGACGTAAAGTGGCTGTTTCACGTGCTGTGTGACATGTGGCTCCATCTTGTTGAAACCACGTGTCATTTAAGTTCAAATCATAGGTTTTATGAAAGAAAAAGTTTTTTAGCATCTCCCGATAGCGTACACCGTTAACTGTAACAGCGCTACCGGCTTCAGCCCGCAGTGTACACCAATCAGTGTTTGGTGATCCGCTGGTTTAAGTTCTTGGGTCAGTTAAATTTTATACGCCCTTAATTGCAGGTCTTTTTTTAAAATTCGTTGAGTAGTGCCATTTGAAAGATTCAATTGCTGTGAATGGTGAGAAATTGAAGTGCTTGGTTCTTCTTGCACACTATCACGTATAGAAGCAATATTTTCATCTAAACGGCCTCTGCGTTGATGGTGAACTCTTGGTTTATTAATAATCATACCACTTGTTTTAAATTTTTGCAGTAGATCACGAATTGCATGCTAACTTGGAACATTATTGCGTCAAAACATGGGTCAACGTTTTTTTCGCGTAATCATAACTAATCGCCTGTTTTTATAATAAAATTTTACAATATATACGCTTTGCAGCACTGTATACGACGCCATGATGAATTTGCGTTTAGATACCAACTGTTAAAATGCAAACTTCCAACATTCATAGAACGAAAATGGCGCGCAATTCAATTCCTAAAGCCCAATTTGAATCACCCCTTATATATAACATCTTTACTTACAGAATACATAGTAAAATAAAAGCAATAAATACAAGGAATAAATTTAAATTCTGTAAACTGGCTATCGACTCTAGGATCTTCCAGTGTTGTAATTTTTTTTTTTTTGTTAAAATGTTTAAGCTGACCTTGTATCCGGGACCTAGACGGTGCATCGCGCAGATCTGGTGCGTCGTCAGCGCTTCGCTGAAGAGGTAGATGGCTGACATTTGGCCGCAAAAGACACGCTCCTCGTCCAACTCGGGCGTTGCACCGATATAACACTTATCAAAAGGCTAGAGGAAAAAAAAAAACAATTAAAAATAGAGTAACGAAAACAAACAATTGCCAAGCCCCGAAAATTAATTTTCATTTTCAACCCATTAATTAAATATAACATGAATTTAAAAAAATACATATTATCAATTTCAAATTCAATGATTCTTTGCAAATGTTTTTTGAGTAGGTATTCTATTTTACTTTGACATGAGAATAGGAAGATGCAATTTTGCAGCATTTTTTTCAATATTTATTACGTTATAAGTAATGTTTTACTGAGATTCAAGTGAAATAAGAGGGTAAAGAACAAGATAAACCCTAATATCTTTTATTCTGCGATTACAGTAATTACGTATTCCAAACAGAATATTCTTAGTTTGGGTTACCAATTTACATCGATTCTTCATAAGAGTTCTGATAATCACAGTCCTTTAAGTGGTAACCGTCTAGCTTAATGATATTAATGTGGAGACTTGTTGAAAAATAAAACTTATTTTTAGCTAACAGTTTTCTAAATAATAGTCCTTTGTGATCTAATTACTGGCGTTTCCTCGTAGAATTTGTGTATTGTATGAGAAATTTACACTGTTATTAATATAACAAGTTGGTTTGTGTGAATCAAGTACGAGTCAGAATACAAGTCTCCATGGGTAAATAAATTGTGGCAGTCAATTTTGTTTAATCTTTAATTTGGTTGACATTGTGGTACATCTTCATAACAATTTAATTAAAACACTTAACTTTGTTTTACCACTTTTATTAAAAGATAAGATAAAAGTGGTAAAACAAAGTTAAGTGTTTTAATTAAATTTTGTTGAAGGTAAACGTTTTTCAGTAAACGGGTATCTGATACTATGGTATGTTCAATAAAATAAAACCTCTAGAGTGCCATGGAATATATTGTAGGTTGGCAACTCTGAAATTGTACATTATATTTATTATGTCTGACGTTTTATATGACAATTCGTAAAGCGTGTAGCCAACTTAAATATAAAAAAAATATGAAATCATGGCACTCTAGAGGTTTTATTTTATTGAACATACGTTACTTTCCACCCAGGAATTTTTCTGGTGACCAAATAAGTTTTTTGTACACAGCATATTATTTAATACTGTCTCAGATATATTTTAAATAATTTTTAGTGGTGGCAAATGCCACCACCAGGGCCGAAAGGGTTAATGACTGTTATGCTTTAAACCTGATAATCTATTAATCAATAAGTTCAAATAGAGGTAGGTAAAGTGAAAAAGTTTCGCTATTAAACAACCCATCAATTCGTAATTTTTTTTCTATCCCTTAACAGACTTTGATATACGCGGGGCGGACATTTCACAAAACCGACCCTCTTCTCGTTCCGGAAAAACGGCATTTAGCGCCCTCTCGCATGAACCGCCGCCGGTTTATTTAACGAGTAAACATTTTTGCGGAAAAGCATTTACTCTTCTTCACGTCACACACACACACTCATTCAGGAGAAAATAAAATAGATGAAAGAAAAAAAACGAGAAGAAAATAATGCATTACTTACGTCATTGGTGTTAACGAACCACGCCATTTCTGTACTCGAGGCGAGCTGTCCGTTCACCAGACACTTTATCTCGCTCTTCGTCCATCTGTTGTAGATGTACACCACAGCCAGCATGTACCACTAAAGTTTAAAAAAAAACGAGTTTTTTGAGGTTTAAAAAAAATATGTATGTATTATCTAAATATCGTGCGATCATTTAAAACATGAATTAGAGTAGGCTTTGCGTTTTGAATTAGATTGGCACTATTGACTGTTATCACATAGTTTAGCATAACCTCAAATTTATTATATCATTCAATTAGCAGTCTGGACAACCGCACAAAAACAATGCCATCTACTTTAAATCATAACTGAAATGATCGCACTGTAGTATATATTGAACTTCATAATACAGTCAAAATTATTTATAGCGAACGTTAAGGGAACGGCGATATTTGTACGCTATAGTCGGTGTTGTTTTTAAGCAGTAGTATCCGTTATAGCGAACATTACAGCTTTAAACCATGTCATAGTATTATAATTGTATAACAAAAAAAAAACTTAGTTTGTGTCATATTGTAAACATCTGGAATATATGTAAATTGTTCAAGAAGGTAAATACCGTAAATAAATAAATAAATTCTTGCTTTGGTAGTTTATTTTTTAATAGTGATTCAGCAATATACAGAGAGTTTTATGTAACACCGAACATTTTCATTCAATACAATTTGACACCTATTATTTTCAAGTGTAAATTGGGTTGCCTATATGACCATTACAAATTGTAGCCAATTAATCGCAACTAATGCCTCAACTTGTACATACAGAGAGTTTATCTTTTAAGTATACATGTCCCAATTACAGCGTATATGGCGTAAATCTTTAGATAATCGTTGTTTTTATTAAAGAGTTCAATCTAAAACTTAAAATGAGTGTGTTCCACTCCCAGACTAAGCATGAAGTAAAATTTCGAGTTTAGAAAAGCCTGAAAATTTGGTTTGGTCGCGTAGCGCGAAGCGCGGAGCGGCCAAACCAAATTTTCAGGCTTTTCTAAACTCGAAATTTTACTTCATGCGCCACCGATACAAAACACTGACATATTACGACGTATAGAACACACCGCTAAACTTTACATTTATTCAGTGTTTTGTACCGGTGGCGCATGAAGTAAAATTTCGAGTTTAGAAAAGCCTGAAAATTTGATTTGGCCGCTCCGCGCTTCGCGCTACGCGACCAAACCAAATTTTCAGGCTTTTCTAAACTCGAAATTTTACTTCATGCTTAGCCTGGGAGTGGAAAACACTCATTTATAGCTTCAAATTGAATCCTTTTGATAAACCTATCTTCGTTAAATGTACAACGTATGCATATATATAATAATAATAATAATAATAATAACTTTATTTGCCCAACATATAGAATATATACTTAAAAGAAAATTTCTCGTTATGAAAATGTTCGGTGTTACATAAAACTCTCTGTATATTTTAATTTCTTAATATTTTAATGTTTTATACGCGTGGCGCATGAAGTAAAATTTCGAATTTAGAAAAGCCCAGAAAATTTGTCTCGGGTCGCTGCGCGACCCTCGACAAATTTTCACGGGGCTTTTCTAAACTCGAAATTTTACTTCATGCTTAGTCTGGGAGTGGAAACACTCGTAAGAAGATTCAATTATCTAAGAAAATAAATTATCGCAACGCATTTTACAAAAATATTGAACCAAAGTTAAAATTATATAATAAAAAAATTATCGCAACGCATTTTACAAAAATATTGAACCAAAGTTAAAATTATATAATAAAATCAACGATTTTAGGAGAACGTATTTCTTGCAACAATTGTAAAAATCAACCGATTATCAAATCAATATAAAATTCATAGAATCTACGCAGAAATGAATACATTTTCATTGGTCATAATTGAAATATAAACATCTTCGCATGATATTCCAAAATATCAAATCAAAGTTAAAATGTAATTTCATATATATTTAATAAGCGAATTTTTGTTTATTAAATTAAATTAAATTGATTTTGAATAATTTCTCATCAAATAAGATTCTGATTGATTCTCTATCGAGGGTTATCCACTCCCGGACTAAGCATGAAGTAAAATTTCGAGTTTAGAAAAGCCTGAAAATTTGGATTTGCCGGGGCGCGCGAGCGAAGCGAGTCGCGCTCCGGCAAATCCAAATTTTCAGGCTTTTCTAAACTCGAAATTTTACTTCATGCGCCACGCATATAAAACACTGATTTCAAGTGAAGTTCAAAATATAATAAACTTGATTTTATGTTGAATCTGACATTAATTAATTTTACAAATGTTTATTGCGTCTGAACAACGTTTACGCTTTTAAAATTTGAACAATTTAGTTTGGGATATGTAGGTATCCTAAAATAATTGGTGATTTTCAAGATGTTATTTTACCGCTGACCCTGCAAATATGAATAGTCGACAAAGCATTTGTTTTCATTTCATAGAACCAAAGGCGTTATGAATTGTACGCTGTAACTGATAATTTTAAAAGCAACTGTTTCTACAAATTTGTTTGTTCTAACCGATGTGTTCGTTGTAAGCAGCATCCATGCTTTTTTGTATACATTATTCTACCGACTATTTTGTTCGTTATATCCGATTGTACAGTTGCGAGAGAAAAAAACTAGTACTCCAAAACATGTCGCTATGTGAACTGGACTTACTTTAATTTTTCAAATTGTCAATGAAATTGACAAATCTGCGGTAATGTCTAACAACATTTAATTAACGTCGACATGCCTCAACTGACTGAAACGTAAAAAGCAATAATAAAGAACCGTTTAGAGACGGTATTAGCATTAGAGACATTGCTAATGAAGTGCATGTCAACAAAAGCACCGTCTTGTTGGCAAAGAAAACATTTTTTGCTAACCTGTGCATGACAAGTTTGTATCACAAGAAAAAAATACGATATTTTATAAGTGGCTGTAGTACAGCGGCGGCTCGCAGCCTAACTTCATACAGCGGCGACTCGCAGCCTAACTTCATACAGCGGCGGCTTGCAGCCTAACTTCATACAGCGGCGGCTCGCAGCCTAACTTCAAGGTAGGACGGAGACCCAAGGTAATATGTATCCATTATTGAAAGATAACTTTGTTGTGCAATTCCTTGTATTTACAAAGCGCGATCCCAACCTCAAATTTTGTGTGCCTTAGCGCTGTGGCCTATCCTGAAGTTAGGCTGCGAGCGGTCGCTGCTGTACTAGTTTTTTTTTCCCTGCTGTACTAGTTTATTTTTCTCTCGGAACTGTACATTATAACCGTAATAAAATATTTTGAGCGCGTATCAGTATTTTATGAAATAAAATTTCGAGTTTACTAACAAACCAAGAATAACTTTTACATTCATACATACTTTTCGTGGTTGGAATTCGTATTTAACGCAGTGCTGGAAACCCTTGCCTTTTATCTTCATCGACGTCAACACCAAACAATTGCCGACGAAGTGCGCCGTGTAACCGACGCCCTTGCTCGTTTTGAAACTGGAAATAATTCGAAAAGCCACGATGAGAACACAATAGGCAGGGAAAAGCCGCAAAACTGGGAATTTCCCCACATAATAATTACATAAAAGAGTGGACCGCTACTTACCAGTACAAGTAGGGCTTCTCACGCTCTATGTTCACAGAATTGATAGGATCCAGGCGAAACCATGTCGTGAACGTGAAACCGTTTTCATAAGGCCATTTCGCCAATGGTGGTAATACCACAGCCTAAATTATAAATAGTGGAAGTAAACATTAAGCAGATTACCTTACAATTTACAAAATTTAATTAGTTGTAATACATATAAATCTCTAAATTAAAGAAAAATTTAATTTGCCATAAGTTTGCAGGACATTTACATAATATAAAAATAAATTAAAATTAATATCGACATTCTACAAAAATGTAGTCTCGTTGAGACCTCCAAATATTCATTGAAACAACTACTTTTCGAGCTAAACTCTGACATATATAGAATTATATAATGAATATTTGAGTAACACGACAGATTTAAGGATTAAGGATTGGTTGCCCACTTAGGCAAGTTTTAGGCCCATTGTAGTGCCTTCCTCCTGATGGTCAGACCCACTCCGCACTATTGGCAAATGCCAATATTTGTGCGACGGACCAGTTCCATCCGGATCCTTCACATTTAGACTGGGTTTACCTTGACATAGTATCCCTTAGGTTTGACAGGGCCGGACACTCGTGAAGTATGTGCCTTGCTGTCTTATCATTTTTGTTGCATCCTCGGGATAATCCTACTTTTGCATAGTTTATTGCTGTTGTTGAGGCTGCTTCACGCGCAAGTTCGTCTTCGTTGTTGTTTCCCTCGTTATTGTTATGGCCTTTCGTCCATTATCATCGCGATCTTGTACCTTGTACCATTTAATTTGGTGAGAGAATAATTTGACCTGATGTTGCAATTTGTATATAAATTATGCATAGAACAGTAAATCTGTCGTGTAACTCAAATATTCATTGTATAATTCAATATGTGTCGGGGTATTAGCTCGAGAAGTACTAGTTTCAATGAATATTTGGAGAAGTCTCAACGAGACTAAATTTTTGCAGAAAGTCGATATTAATTTTAATTCGTTATTAAATCTCTAACTTGCTTTATTGAAATATAACATTCTATTACTTTAACGCTGATACCCATTAAAGAAATTACAACAATGGTAAAGGGACGAGAAACATTTTTAAGATATCGTATTAAAATTTCGTATGGAAATCTTCTAGAGACATTCTGTATTTTTTTTGTTTGTTGACTAACCGATCCTTTTCGCCCTGGAAAGCTGAAGAACACGTCAGGTCCGCTTCGCTGCGGCATCTGGCGGAGGACGTTAAGAAGCTTAGCAGAGTGTCGCGGCTGGAAATAAAAGAAACAACACGATAAAAAAAGAAAATAGAAATTTCCCCGGAGGGTCTTTCGTCGACGTCGCAAGAAGAAATCTCCCCACTCACCCATTTTCCGTTAATGGCCTTCATTGCCCCAAACAGGAGCTTTAATTCCTTCACTGTTATGCTGTAACTCGCGAGGACTCCGAGCATTTCAATTAAAAGATCTAAAAAAAAAAGAGAAAGACAAGAATAAATATAATATTATTTTAATGGCAGGCTATTCGATCAATTTATTTATTTAGTTATTTATCACCCAATACAATACCGTGCGATCGTTTAAATTATGATTTAGATTAGGCTGCATTATTTTTTTAGTGTGGTTGCTCAGAATGCTAATTGAATAATGAAATAAAATCAAGGTTATGGTAAACTATGTGTTAACAGTCAGCTGTGCCAATCTAATTTAAAATTCAAAGCCTACTCTAACTAATGTTTTAAACGATCGCATGGTAAATCTAATAAAAGGGTAACATCAGTAAATAACACACAAACATTTTTACGTTTATATTAATATACACATGGAACACTTTTAAACTTTGTATAACTGAGACTTTTTAGGTTCCGTTTTTCGATTAATATAGTTGTAAACATTTTTAATTTTTAAAAAGTCTTAAAATAAATTGCAGATTTTTTTTTTCTAATGAAAATAAAAATCTTTTTGATTAAATTATCATATCTCGATAGCTATTGAGAATATCAAAAAATGTTTTAAAGTACTACTAAATGTTACATCACCACTTTTAACTTTATGTTAATCAAATAATTTAAAATTGAAAACCCGCGAACGATCAACAGTATTAATTAAATCCAAAAACGGCGCCCGAGACGAAGAAAAAACTAATTAATTAGCGCCCCTCTTTTCGCCGACGATTCCCTTCCCCGTTCAATCAGCTAATTCGTTGAAAATTTCATTAGTCCCGAAAATTTCGTCTCTCCACTGCGGAAAAGCGGCACGCCCTAATTAAACGGCCTTAAAGACCGGCTGTGAGAAAATAGCAACAATTTCAGGGGGGAATTAAAAGGTTGTTAAAAAAGAAACGGTTATTGTTAGATCTCCATAAAATAAGATTTTACGGTTGTGATAAAGAGATTCGTTCTTATCCGATTTTGTACGCTTCAGCTTCAATAACACCCTTTTAGCCCTGGAATTTTTCTGGTGTCCAAAAAAATATTTAGTACACTGCATATTATTTATTATTATCTCAGATATACAGAGTGTTTTTCTTTTAAGTATACATATCTCAATATACTGCATACGCTGTAAATCTTTAGATAATCGTTGTTTTTACTAATATTTTAAATTGAACTTTTAAACGAGTGTTTTCCACTCCCAGATTAAGCATGAATTAAATTTCGAGTTTAAAAAAGGATGAAAATTTGGTTTAAGACTTCCAATTAAACTATTTAAGTTAAAGCTCATGCATAGATATAAGTACAAATAAAAGAACAATTCCCAGTATGTTTAATTTTAGTTATGGCAAATGCCACCGTCAGGGCCGAAAGGGTTTAGTTAGCAAACCTGTTTATAAATCCAATAAAAAATATCGACAGCTTACTACATCTATTGCTGACCTTAGTATCGTTGAGAAATAACTAGATTTATGTTTTATTTATATTTCAAAGTTTAAGAAAATCATAATAAAATACTTATTTATTATAAAAATATTTTTAGGACGTTTCCAATTGTTAGAGGTCAAGCCGGATGTTTGAAAAGAATTAAAATTAATTTTATATAGTTCACTATTCTATAAACAAGTTGCAAGAAACCGCAAGATTGCATTTATTAAATTTATCAAAAAAAATCTCAAAAACCGCCAAAAAACGCTGTCCGAATGTTAATACTCCCTTAAATAAATCTCTAGTAAAAACCGCCTAATTTTCTTAACTTTCCTTATGTTTCTGTAAATGTTTGTGGCTTAAAATGTTTCTCAGTAAAAGCCCGCTTTCTTTATTTTTACACTTTTAAGTACTAAAAGTACTTTCTAATGATTATACCGGTGCTAGTTTCTGCCACTTTCCAATTTCGCGAGTGGGAAAATAGCTTTTATTGCCTCCCTATAGGAAAAAGAAGTTGGTCCGGAATTGCGCTTAATAATGATGATATTGCCGTCCCTTTAAAGCGATTCCGTTTTAATGCAAAACAATAAAATTTAGAGTGGGAAATATAAACACTTGAAAGTGGGAGGCGAGAGGAACTGTAACGGTTATTGCTGGGTTTATTGCGCCCGGCGCATCCACCAGAACGCGAAATTGGGCAATAATTACGTATCGATAATTTTTTATTTTATAGGTGTATTGTGTAAGTTTATTGTTTTTATATCACGGAAAGGGATACATTTTTTATGTATTTGTAAGCGGAACGATTGACGAACCTCACGTGATTTGATATAAAACGGGAATGAAATATCTAGAAGATGATTTATTTATCAAGGAGTTAAAGAAATTGCTAATTCATTCTTGATAATGGCATTAGGACAAAACTAGTAGGAAATGAAATACATATAAGCAAAACAAAAGCAAGTGAATTTAATTTACAAACCAATATGAAATTGCTAATACTTGGTTGTAGAATATTTCAAAACATATTTTGGAAAAATACATATTACCACTTGTAAGTGCCCAAAACATTTTTGTTTCATATGAGGCTTAATTAGTGACCCGGATTCGCCAAAAAAATGTATAATGTACAGTGTCAGTTTATTTTCATGTTCTCTATGGGGATCTCGAAACCTATAAGAGATAGAGAAACTGTTAATTTTTTCAAAAAAAGATTACACTTGCAATTTTGTTAGAAAAAACAATTGATGTGTATGTAAAATGACAGATGGCGTTAGCTATCGAAATCATTAATAGTTTTCACATATTGGCTTGAAATAGTCAGAAATGTTCAGTATTCCTCAGCACTGGGTCGGGACCACACTGAAGAGGACCTTGAAGTCCAAAACGCGTCTGTGGGTATCTGGTGCCGGAATACTAAACACAAATTCAATTTATAGGGTGTTTCATTTAACATTTCAAAATGGATGTGATTTCTGACCAAACCGGAAATGTTATTAAAGTTTGATCACTACTAAACTCCAATTTGTTTTTAGTATAAACAAATTAATTATTATTTTAGTATTATTAAGGATATCAATTTGAAATTAGATACATTTCAAATTGATATCCTTAATAATAAAAAAACAAGATTACCTAAACTTGTTTTATGTTACACCCGGTTTAATAAAATGTATATTTTCCATAGCGCTCTATAGGTTTTTTGTTGAACATACGGGGAAAATAACAAAGAATTACAAGAGACGCACAAACACACATTATGCGATTTTTTTCGTGATATCATTAAAAACGAATTCCATAAAACATTCAGCTAATAAACGAGTACATCTCTTGTGCGTATTTTCTGTACCGCGAATATTCCAATTTAAATTTTACATCGCGTCTCGCTTGAGGATTACATTTCTTCTGTTATTTTGTTATTTTTTTGCCGTTGCCAGATGTGTTTTTGATGCGAATCCTCTTCGCATTATTATTCTATTAAGCACTGCAGCAACATCGTGCCATCTCACTCTCACTATCCGACCGTGCGTTGAATCCAACCCCGCGCGCACTGAGAATTTCAATTTAATTACACGGAAACATAGAAAATACGAGATAAAATAAAGAGAAGAGTTCATAAATAAAAAGAAAAAAGTATGTTATAAATAAGTGGAGTTGAAAAAATATATATTGTAAGCTTTGTATGCAGATTCAAGAATTATAAAATTCCAGATAAATTCAAATTCAAAACTATTTCAATTCGAGAAAATAAGCTTACGCTTCTTATAGTTTGCACACTTTAAACATAATATATAAAATTACGAAAAAACTATTCGTGAAAATGCAAACAGTGTCTTAAGACACTGTTTGCATTTTCACGAATTGTTTTTTCGTAATTTTATATATTATGTATAAAATTCCAGCCCTAAAATTTAAGTTATATTAAAACCAACCAAATAAATGATAGGAATAATCGTTATCAGTGACGGCTCGTGAGAATTTTTATTGGTAGGACTGTAGATATAAACCCAGGGGTTTCGCAGGTTCGAGTCTCGCCGGGTGGGGTCATTTTAAAATACAAAATCATTCCACCTGGATCCATGGATGTGTATGAGTGTGTATGTGGCGTCCAAATATTCGTTAATACTTAAATATACAGAGAGTTTTATGTAACACCGAACATTTTCATAAACCATACACCTTTATTTCTTTGTAATTTATCTACAGAGAGTTTTATGTAACACCGAACATTTTCATAAAGAGAATTTTTCATTTAAGTATACATATGCATACGTCGTACATTTTCCGACGCTCGGTTTATTAAGAGAATTTAATTTGAAGCTTTAAACGAGTGTTTTCCACTCCCAGGCTAAGCATGAAGTAAAATTTCGAGTTTAGAAAAGCCTGAAAATTTGGTTTAGTCGCGGAGCGCGAAGCGCGGAGCGGCTAAACCAAATTTTCAGGCTTTTCTAAACTCGAAATTTTACTTCATGCGCCACCGGTACACAACACTGATTCAATTTAAAGTTTAGGGTGTTTTAAACTTCGTAATATGTCAGTAGCGCGCGACCAAACCAAATTTGCAGGCTTTTCTAAACTCGAAATTTTACTTCATGCTTAGTCTGGGAGTGGAAAACACTCGTTTACAGCTTTAAATTAAATTCGTTTAATCAACCGAGCGTCGGAAAATGTACGACGTATGCATATGTATACTTAAAAGAAAAATTCTCTTTATGAAAATGTTTGGTGTTACATAAAACTCTCTGTAGATAAATTACAAAGAAATAAAAGTGTATTGTCAAATAGTTAAATACAAATAACCAATAAAAAATAAAAAAAAAACATACATTTTTTTTCAAGCAAAATATCCCCACGCGGGTGCATTTTGAGGCATTCAATGTTGTTTTTAATTAGTTCAAATTACTTCAATGAATGCCCGATATTATAAAACGTTTTATTCCCTAGATAAAATTTACTTTAGGAATAAATTAATTTATTCCAAAGATTTCGGTATTATAAACACAAAATAACTTAATTTGGCTAATAAATCTCACCAGTAAATTATTTGTTTATTTTTCTACCAAGTAAATTTTATTCTCTAAATAATTTGACAGATAAAAGTCAAAAGTGTATTATATTATTATAATTACTTTAGATTCTACTACTACTACTATTTATTAATTTCATTACGGTTATCATGTCTACCATATCATCCCTGTCAGATTTAAGTGCGCTGATAGTATCTTCCCTGACAGTGATTAATTCGAACCACAAGACATTCTAAGGAGTCGAAGACCTAGAGTTTTTCAAATCAGACATAACCAGGGATTTTTATACTTATGCATACGCTTTTTTGAAATTAGTTCCATTTAAAGTTTTAAACGAGTGTTTTCCACTCCCAGACTAAGCATGAAGTAAAAATTCGAGTTTAGAAAAGCCTGAAAATTTGGTTTGTTCGCGTAGCGCGAAGCGCGGAGCGACCAAACCAAATTTTCAGGCTTTTCTAAACTCGAAATTTTACTTTATGCGCCACGCGTATTTAACACTGAAATATTGTAAACAAGCGAACTCCACTTGAAATCAGTGTCTCGTACGCGTGGCGCATGAAGTAAAATTTCGAGTTTAGAAAAGCCTGAAAATTTGGTTTGGCCGCTCCGCGCTTCGCGCTACGCGACCAAACCAAATTTTCAGGCTTTTCTAAACTCGAAATTTTACTTCATGCTTAGCCTGGGAGTGGAAAACACTCGTTTAAGTCTTTTATAATTTCTAATAAGCTTTCTATTTCTTGTTTTATGTAATTCCGTCCTATTCCACGGTTATTCACCATAATTATAAGGAATTATACTAAATTTCTAATTTGACTGACAATTTAATTTGAAATATTGACAATTCAATTTAACAAATTGGTGGTTCCAGCTATGGCCACAATGAAAATGTATAATTTCGGTCTGTTATCTACTAATTAAATTATTTATTTCTAGAATTGCTATTTATTTGGTAGGTTTGCTTTATATTACGCAATTTTATGTGCCTATTAGTTTACTAAGTAAATAAATTTACTCCACAAATAGTTATCTAATGATTTATTAATCGTTTATAATACCGGGCATTAATAAACTAGAATATGTCTAAAATATTTATCTTTAAATTTATACTAAGGGGGTACAATTTTTATCTGTCCTTATCTGTAAATGTGTAATATTTATCTTTCATATCACGAGGCTGACTATCCACGCATAAAAAAGACGGAAAAATTAGCCCTCTTAAAATATGCTGAAGCGTCATTTGTATGCGCAACAAAACAACAATAAATTTCCAGACGAGAGCACATGAATATTATTCCGAGAAAACACAAAAAATAGCGAAACAATGGGTAGAGGGAATATAAAGATCCCCTCTTTATACTTATAAAGAAAGAGTTTACCTGCTACGACGATGTCGGCATTGCGAAGCCTCTTCAGGACGTGCTCGATGAGGCCGACGTCGGTGCACGCCTGCAAATTGCGAACGCTCTTCCTGAGAATCGCAATGAAGACACTCCATATTTCAGCCTGAAAATAAAAATAAAAATAAATATAGAAATTACTTCAGTACGAAAAGTGATAATAAAAATAAACGGTATCACTCTAAAACTATGAGAGCTACAAAAAATAATACGATCAAATTCATTAATAAAAAAAAAAATCATGTGAAGTGATCTGAGGGTGGTGGGGTTATTTAAAATTATTCGTGCACGCAATTATGAAATATGACAATTGCCATTTTAATTTGACATATTACACATTATTTAGAACTCAAATTTTCTGCTCTATTCAATGATATAAAATCCAATATGGTCAACATTAGAAAAATTTAACTAACATATCGTATTTTGAAAATGGGACACCCTCTATAATATCTGTCAATTTATAATATCTGTTAATTTTGTGTTTCTGTCAATGCCATGTCATTTAGGGTACATTTCAAATTTTAGCTAGGTATCTATCATAATAACCAAGTTATAGTATTACCGGCGTGTCATTTTGACACGTCGTAACACGTTTAATTTATAATTCGCGATTTAATGTAACATCGGACCTCATTGCATTTCATTCCCTTTTACAGTTTTATAAAAATTAAACATACTTTTAGTTGGAAAATCCGTTAAGTTTGTACAGAAATGTTTGCCTTTTGTTTTATATAATTCAGGGCAATAAAACGATAAACCGGCAACGTATTTTCGGGATAGGTAATAAACCTTTCCTAAAAATTCGGATTACCTAAATCCCCAAATTCGGCCGAAATAGATTAAAGAAAGTTCAGCCGGACAAATTTTCCCGAAATTTGCGAACGTGACGATCACAAAGGATCACCGGCTCAAGCATAAGGGCAGATTAAACCACTGTCACCGCCCGGTGTGTCGGTCCCGAAAATACGTTGACCATAACTACGGCACCATAAAAACATTTCTTTAGGTTAAGTACAGTTTTCTCAAAATATTTAGTTTGCCGTTTGCGTGATTAATTTTTAATTAATAAAATTATATTAATTTAAATATGAACCACGAGTTATTCTTTATCGGAAATGTATTGACACGTTATATTTGTATATAAAATGTTTAATTATATATTGCGTCACTTTAATAATTCGATTAATTTATGACAGCGATACCAATTGTATATATATTTACATCATGTTCGATTTAGACAAACATTTTAATTACTCATGTTAATTTTTTTAACGTGCTTAAAGAGCACAGATCAATCTGCGATCCACCAAAATAATAACCAAAACAAACAACTCTCAAAATCATGTAAATATATCTTCAGTGAGATTTGTACTTACAAATCATTTTATTTTAAAAAAAGTCTTTGTAACAACAAAGAGCTCAGATGTGTCACCCTTAATTCAGTTAACGCTCAAGTGACGCTCAGCGAATCAGCATCGAGCGTTACTTCGGCCAATGAGAATTGGGGATGATCACCCCCACCAAGGGCTAACCAATGGGTTTGGGGAGTAAGCATCCCTACCACGGCCTCTGCCAATGGGATAAGGGTGAAGATACCCTTCCAGGGCTCTGTTACCCCCAATTAATCACTTGGCAAATTTTCTGGCTATAAAATAGCAATACAGCCAGAAAATAGTCAGTATTCGGCTAACGTCTAAAAAGTGTTCTTGGAGCTTCGTTAGTAAAGTTTTTGTTATAAGAGTGAGTTGGTTTTAGTGGTGAGCAGATTGACGGTAGTTTGTTTATGAGATTTTTTTTTATTGATTTTTTTTAAGAAGGAAAAATGTTTATCTAAAAATTATTTTTACTTCATACTTTTTAAATAATTTTTAATTCGTCAATATATTTCCTTAGCTCTGTTTATCAAATATATATTTTTTTTCTTTACTTATATTTCAATATTTATTCTTGTTTATTAATTTATTTTTCTGTAATAAATATATTTATTTATATGTATGATTTTTAAAAAAGAGCTTATTATTTCATAATTTAAATCTCATAAAAATCCTAAACTGAAAAGTGGTTTGATATGGAGTGATCACAGAGTGAGTACTTAGTTTTTTTTTTTGAGCATAAAAACGTGACAGGGGTCCGACCGGAAGTGGCATGTGTCTCAAATCAATTTTTACAAGTTTAATATATACAAAAACTTAGTTTAATTCAACACACTGCCACCCCCGGTTCAAGTGCCCCGTTACAATAGCAAAAATAAAATAATGTCGATTTTCATTTTTTCGCCATATCTTGAAAACAAATAGAGGTAATAATATTTGTCAACGCACTTTTATTTTGTATTAGAAATGGAAACTTTTGTCTAACTTAACCGTCTTCGTATCTCTAATAGTTTAGAAAATCCCAATGGTGAGGACGATAAAGCAAACGAACGATATATTTATATTAATATCTTCTTAAAATACCATAACATATACTTTCATTTAAATTCTTTGTATGTACTTTACTAATGTACTAATTGTTTACTTCATTGAGTTTATAACATTTTATTTTATTATTTATTGGCAATAAGTACACAGACCAACAAATTTTTACTTTTTGAAAGTTGATTTCGATCTGACATCTGATTTTGTAGAATTTTGATCTGCTGAATTCAAATCCGAGTGTCATTTTGCCCTATCATGTAAGGTTTTTTTATCAATGTTGAAAATAAATTAATAAAAAAATTGGTCAAATTAAATGCTACTTTTATTACACAGAGACAAAAACAAATTACAAAGATTTAAACAATCTTTAATTTCTTTCCTTTCCTCTTGGATAAAAAGTTTAGTGGATTTTCTTCTGTATTCCAGGGCCGGATTGTCCCTTTTTATTGACTAGCAGAAATCAGCCATCATTGAAACATTCCACCGACCTTGATATCTGCGTTTCATTTCTTTCATGGCTTGGTGGTACCTCTCACCTTGCTCCTCACTCAAATCACCAAGATTTTTCGGGAAAGTAATCAAGATGCGAGTGTAAAAAGTGGACTTTTATGCTCAAATTACATCCCAATTCCAAATTTATCGAGTATGTAGCATGTTTTTCACAATTTTCTTGTAGTTAGAATCCTTGTTGTTTCCTAAATAACCTTCAATAACAATAGCAAATGAAATCCATGGCATCTTTCTTAGTTTCGGTCATGGTATTAAAAAATTCTTGATCTTTCGGTAATCTCATTATTTGAGGACCGACAACTGTTTCAAATACCTTTCTAGAAAATTTCATGCTATCTCAGATCCAAATTAAAAGAAGGAATGTTTTGCATCTGAGATAGCATGACATTTTCTAGAAAGGTATTTAAAACAGTCTCCATCTTTATTTAAAGGATTAATGTATTGTTTCATTAATCCTAGTTTAATATGAAAAAACATTTCCATTGTGCAAGAGAACAGCTATAATTTTATTTTTCATAAAATTTTTATTCGCAAATATTTAAAAAACCCATAAATATGACACCTAGTAAATTTATTAAAAAGATGTGAGTGATGGAAACAAAAAAATGTTGATTCTCTATTAGATTAGCCACCAAAAAGCTTAAAAAAATGAACAAATCCAAATCACAAATTTTTTGTTGACATGTGTTATTACTTTTTAGTATCGTGATAAAATATCGTTTAACATACATGATTTTAAGATGTCCCACATATTTTCCCCTCTTCAAGTGTATATTATATAGACGCTTTCTCTCACAGCCTTCAGCACTTATCCCTTCAAAGATCATTTTCCCCTCTTCCGAAGAAAAAAGAAACCTATAAAAGGAAACATTTCGGACGCATTACGTACGATAATAATTACTCAGGTCAGGGGCAGGCAGGGAGAGAGGCAGAGACATGTCGGAGTGGCGGCCTTTGGATCCTTTCAATTTTAATGGGCCGTGATGTTATTATCTGCTCCCCCCTCTTAATGGCGACCCGGCTTTTCTCCACCCCCGCAGACCCGATGGTCCCTTAAAAGGGGGTCGGACAATGGGTCAATTGTGTGGCCACATCGACCCTTTGGGAGAATGCACAAAACCCGCGAACCGCAACAATGCATAATTTATTTCGACGCGCCCACAAAAAAATGTCCAATGTTCGCGGGAAAGCGAAAATTGAAAGCATGAATCAAGTTTCGATTCTTGAATTGGCAGAAAATTGTTGAAATCAATTGAGAGGATTAATTATGTTTTGGATCTTGAAATGAGAGAAAATCGTTGAATTTGTAAAAAGTCTTGAGACTATTGATCATTTCTTCGCCTGAACAAGTCACAGTGTAACGAAACAATTGTATCGAGTTTACAATATACAAGGATTTTTTTTAAGTATACATATGCATCCGCTGTAAATTTTCCGACATTCGTTGTTTTCTAAAAAAGTTCCATTTATATACCCTGTATATAAATGAAACTTTACCGTCCTGTTAATGTGGGGAAATGGCTGAACCATAAATTCCTGGGATAAAAATATGATGATTGAACACAACTTATCTATATCCAAAACTTTACGGTTAAGCCGGAATTAGTCTTTAAAGTTCAAAAAAATATTATTAATTTTATTTGTAACGATTGCGCGCTATGTTCGATTTGTCTGAAATTTATTATGGTTAATTATCATAATATAACACATCATTTAAGTTATGGTTATCATTGATTAACAAGAAGTATAAAAAAACAGTAGTACCATAACATAAGAACTAAAATATGTTTTTACTGACCCGCCTTATAAAAATTTAAAAAATATTACTTCAAAGATTGGTTGATTTGAAAGCTTTTTTGTGTCTTAATAATGTTTGATATCTTGTACGGCTTTGCCACAAAAATATAAAATATAAAAATTAAAAGAAAAATTCACTGTATGTTGCTCTTATTTCTTTTTAATTAAACATATGCACACGCTGTAAATTTTCCGACATTCGTTGTTTTTTAAATGAGTTTAATTTGAAGCTTTACACGAGTGTATTCCACTCCCAGACTAAGCATGAAGTAAAATTTCGAGTTTAGAAAAGCCCCGTGAAAATTTGCCGAGGGTCGCGCAGCGACCTGAGACAAATTTTCGGGGCTTTTCTAAACTCGAAATTTTACTTCATGCGCCACGCGTCTAAAACACTGATTTCAAGTGAGGTTTAAATATACATAAATTTACAATATTTTTGTTTTGTACCTGAGGCGCATGAAGTAAAATTTCGAGTTTAGAAAAGCCCAGAAAATTTGTCTCGGGTCGCTGCGCGACCGTCGACAAATTTTCACGGGGCTTTTCTAAACTCGAAATTTTACTTCATGCTTAGTCTGGGAGTGGAAAACACTCGTTTAAAGCTTTAAATTGAACTTTAAAAAAAAACAAGGAATATCTAAAGATTTACAGAAAATAGGCTGAATTTGGACTTTTGATGCATAAGCTGTCAATTTCCCGACATTCGCTGTTTTTCAAAACAGTTTAATTTGAAGCTTTAAACGAGTATTTTCCACTCCCAGACTAAGCATGAAGTAAAATTTCTAGTTTAGAAAAGCCCCGTGAAAATTTGTCGAGGGTCGCGCAGCGACCCGAGACAAATTATCGGGGCTTTTCTAAACTAGAAATTTTACTTAATGCGCCACGCGTATAAAACACTGATTTCAAGTGAGGTTCAAATATACATAAATTTACAATATTTTTGTTTTGTACCTGTGGCGCATAAAGTAAAATTTCGAGTTTAGAAAAGCCCAGAAAATTTGTCTCGACCCTCGACAAATTTTCACGGGGCTTATCTAAACTCAAAATTTTACTTCATGCTTAGTCTGGGAGTGGAAAACACTCGTTTAAAGCTTCAAATTGAACTTTAAAAAAAGCAAGGAATATCTAAAGATTTAAATTTGTCTCGGGTCGCTGCGCGACCCTCGACAAATTTTCACGGGGCGTTTCTAAACTCGAAATTTTACTTCATGCTTAGTCTGGGAGTGGAAAACACTCGTTTAAAGCTTCAAATTGAACTTTAAAAAAAAACAAGGAATATCTAAAGATTTACAGAAAATAGGCTGAATTTGGATTTTTGATGCATAAGCTGTTAATTTCCCGACATTCGCTGTTTTTCAAAAGAGTTCAATTTGAAGCTATAAACGAGTGTTTTCCACTCCCAGACTAAGCATGAAGTAAAATTTCGAGTTTAGAAAAGCCCCCGTGAAAATTTGTCGAGGGTCGCGCAGCGACCCGAGACAAATTTTCGGGGCTTTTCTAAACTCGAAATTTTACTTCATGCGCCACGCGTATAAAACACTGATTTCAAGTGAGGTTCAAATATACATAAATTTACAATATTTTTGCTTTGTATCTGTGGCGCATGAAGTAAAATTTCGAGTTTAGAAAAGCCCAGAAAATTTGTCTCGGGTCGCTGCGCGACCCTCGACAAATTTTCACGGGGCTTTTCTAAACTCGAAATTTTACTTTTTGCTTAGTCTGGGAGTGGAACACACTCGTTTAAAGCTTCAAATTTAACTTAAAAAAAAGCAAGGTATATCTAAAGATTTACAGAAAATAGGCTGAATTTAGATTTTTGATGCCTAAGTTGTCAATTTCCCGACATTCGCTGTTTTTCAAAAGAGTTTAATTTGAAGCTTTAAACGAGTGTTTTTCACTCCCAGACTAAGCATGAAGTAAAATTTCGAGTTTAGAAAAGCCCCGTGAAAATTTGTCGAGGGTCGCGCAGCGACCCGAGACAAATTTTCTGGGCTTTTCTAAACTCGAAATTTTACTTCATGCGCCACGCGTATAAAACACTGATTTCAAGTGAGGTTCAAATATACATAACTTTACAATATTTTTGTTTTGTACCTGTGGCGCATGAAGTAAAATTTCGAGTTTAGAAAAGCCCAGAAAATTTGTCGCATGACAAATTTTCACGGGGCTTTTCTAAACTCGAAATTTTACTTCTTGCTTAGTCTGGGAGTGGAACACACTCGTTTAAAGCTTCAAATTGAACTTAAAAAAACAAGGTACATCTAAAGATTTACAGAAAATAGGCTGAACCCGGATTTTGGATGCATAACCTGTAAATTTCCCGACATTCGCTGTTTTTTAAAAGAGTGAGACACATTTTCTGGGCTTTTCTAAACTCGAAATTTTACTTCATGCGCCACGCGTATAAAACACTAAAATACTGTGAAATGTATGTATATTCCTACTTTACTTGAAATCTCTGGTTTATACGCGTGGCGCATAAAGTAAAATTTCGAGTTTAGGAAAGCCCAGAAAATTTGTCTCGGGTCGCTGCGCGACCCTCGACAAATTTTCACGGGGCTTTTCTAAACTCGAAATTTTACTTCATGCTTAGTCTGGGAGTGGAAAACACTCGTTTAAAGCTTTAAATTGAACTTAAAAAAAACAAGGAATATCTAAAGATTTACAGAAAATAGACTGAATTTGGAATACATATATTTAAAAGAAAAACTACCTGTATCTGTTTGTTCGGGAGGAATATGAATAATTATAAACCGTAATGATTATAACAATTTATTCTCAAAAAACACTTGTTAATCAATATCATACGCAATTGACGTTTGTTAAACAATGACGGCAATAAAGAAAAAACATTCATTTTTAATCACCCGAAAAACTAGATTTCGTGTTTACTAAATAATAAAAAATAATTTAGTTGCATTTTATTTTTTTGTGGTAAAATCGTACAAGATATTAAACATTATAAAGAGATAAAAAAGCTTTTAAATTAACTAATCTTTCAAAATGTATTTTTTAAAATTTTTATTAAGTGCGCCAATAAAAACATATTTTAGTTTTTATGTTGTGGAACTGTTGTTTTTTATACTTCTTATCAATCAATGATGACCATAATAACTGAAATGATGTGTTATATTATGATAATCAACCATAATAAATTTTTGTCGGATCGAATATAGCGTTCAATGGTTATAAATAAAATTAATAATATTTTAACTTTGAAGACTTATTCCGGCTTAACCGTAAACTTTTGAATATGGATAAGTTATGTTAAATCATTATATACTATACTATATCTATGGTTTAGCCATTTTCCCACACTAACGGGACACCTTGCATTTATATATAATACTTTAAACGACTATCCACTCTCAGGTTAAGCATAAAGTAAAATTTTGAGTTTAGAAAAGTCTTTATTAACCAAATTTGGTTTGGTAATAAAGGACTGAAAATACTCGTTAGAAATTTCAAATTAAAGGCGTTTAAAAAACAATGCATGCCTAACATTTTACAGACATGTATACTTAAAGAAAAAAATCCCCGTACAATAAAATTTAATGTAGGTGGTAAATACTCCATTCAACTCCACAACACAATTTTCCAGTCCAGTTCCATTTCATCTGTTAAAACAACAAAAACTAATTCCGATTTGTTTTTGTACGTGTGCCTGTCGAGATTAACGTTTAAGTAAAGTGGAATTCATGCGCCTGGCACGTGTCCATCAGTTGCTCTGATTTTTTTTGCACACATGTGTGTTTGTGATTTCCGGAAATTATCCAGAGATTTAATTATATCGGACGGTAATCCGGAAAATCAGCCGGAAACGGATTAGCCGAGGAATTTTTAATTCCACCTCTCCCCAACTTGCCTAGTAGCACAGTGGCGAAATTAACATTAATGCCTTTATTCAGCTGACGTAATCTGCTTATGCTCTGTTTGCCGTCCTATAATTTGTATGCACCAAAGTAATTTAAAAGAAAAAATGTATTTATGTATATATATATATATATATATATATATATATATATATATATATATATATATATATATATATATATATATATATATATATATATATATATATATATATATATATATATATATGTATATATGTATATATGTATATATGTATATATGTATATATGTATATATGTATATATGTATATATGTATATATGTATATATGTATATATGTATATATGTATATATGTATATATGTATATATGTATATATGTATATATGTATATATGTATATATGTATATATGTATATATATATATATATATATATATATATATATATATATATATATATATATTATGCACGGGATTAGCCCCGGCGCTCGGTTTATTAAAATTAATTGTTCATTAGTACAATGAACTGATTTTAATGAAATTCTGTGCATTCTGATAACAGGAGTTTATTGAATGTTTAATTACCAGAAAGGATAAACCTAAACAAACTATGTGTTGTAAATTGGATGAGATTAAATTTTATTCGCGTTAATTTATATAAGGGATTGTAAGATTATTGGTCACTCAACTAACCAATTCAAAGTTAATTTGCAAGCTTTTCTAAAGTCGAAATAATTCCTTCATACACCACGCATATAAAACACTGATTTAAAGTGAAGTTTAAAATATATTAATATATTAATAATAAAATATTATCAGATTAAACAATTACAATTTGGATTTGCCGCACTTAGCGAAGCGGAAATATTGCACTTTTCTTTCTTTCTTTACTTTTTTACTTTTCTTATTTACAATAGTTGTGCTCGGGGCCACATAAACCGACCCTGATGGCTATAATCGTTTACTGCTCTTTAATTATACAGAGTTTTATGTAACACCGAACATGCTTATAACGAGAATTTTTCTTTTAGGTATTCATAAACATACGTTGTACATTTGCTGACACTCGGTTTATTAAAAGAATTAAATTTGAAGCTTTAAACGGGTGTTTTCCACTCCCAGACTAAGCATGAAGTAAAATTTCGAGTTTAGAAAAGCCTGAAAATTTGGTTTGGTCACGTAGCGCGAAGCGCGGAGCGACCAAACCAAATTATCAGGCTTTTCTAAACTCGAAATTTTACTTCATGCGCCACCGCTATAAAACACTGACATATTACGAAGTTTAAAACACACCACTAAACTTTAGATTACATCAGTGTTTAGTACCGGTGGCGCATGAAGTAAAATTTCGAGTTTAGAAAAGCCTGAAAATTTGGTTTGGCCGCTCCGCGCTTCGCGCTACGCGACCAAACCAAATTTTCAGGCTTTTCTAAACTCGAAATTTTACTTCATGCTTAGCCTGGGAGTGGAAAACACCCGTTTAATGCTTGAAATTAAATTATTTTAATAAACCGAGCATCAGCAAATGTACAACATATGTTTATGTATACCTAAAAGAAACATTCTCGTTACAAGCATGTTCGGTGTTACGTAAAACTCTCTGTATGTATATTACTAATAACACAGGCCAACAAATCTTGACTTTTTAAAAGTTGATTCCGATCTGACATCTGATTTTGAATAATTTTGATCTGCTGAATTCAAATCCGAGTGTCATTTTGCGCTATCACGTAAGGTTTTTTTTTTATCAATGTTGAAAATAAATTAATAAAAAAATTGGTGAAAATAAACGCTACTTTTATTGATGCAGAGACAAAAACAAATTACAAATAGTAAAATAAACTGGAATAAGTCTTAAACAATCTTTAATTTCTTTTCTTATCAGAAGATCTTTCCCTCTTGGATAAAAAACTTCGTTTACTGGATTTTCTTCTGTATTCCAGGGCCGAAATGTCCCTTTTTATTGACCAACAGTAATCAGCCATCATTGAAACATTCCACCGACTTTGATATCTGCGTTCCATTTCTTTCATGTCTTAGTGGAACCTCTCACCTTGCTCCATACTGACATCACCAAGATTTTCGGGGAAGTAATCAAGATGCGAGTGTAAAAAGCTAACTTTTTTGCTCATATTACATCTCAATTCCATGCATTTCTGTAGCATGTTTTTCACAATTCCCTTGTAGTTAGGATCCTTGTTGTTTCCCACCTTCCCACCTTCCAACCTTCAATAACATTAGCAAATAAAATCCATGCATCTTTCTCAACTTCGGTCATTGTATTAACAAATTCTTTATCTTTCTTTATTTGAGCACCGACAAAAATTCCTTCCTTTAATTTTGCATCTGAGAAAGCGGGACATTTTCTACAAAGGTATTTAAAGCAGTCTCCATATTTATATAAAGCTTTTACGTATTGTTTCCTTTATCCTATTTTAATTTATTTGCAATAGACAGTTGGTTGTTAGATTTAATGGTACCATGTCCGATCAACATCTGGGGTACCACAAGGCTCGCATTTGGGTCCCTTACTCTTTCTTATTTATATTAATGATATTGGCAGCAACATTAGCTCCAATATTCTACTTTATGCTGACGACATGAAAATATTTAAAACCATTAGGTGTTTGGAAAACTGCAACATAATCCAAACTGATTTGAATAGTATCATGCAATGGTGTGATGACAATAATCTTAACTTTAATATAAATAAGTGTAAACTTATGCGTTTCTCAAAGAAAAAAAGTATACTGTGGCGTTTTGATTACTCTCTGAACAGTCATATCTTAGAGAGAGTTGATATAATCAGAGACTTAGGTGTATTTTTTGACAGTAAGCTTCATGTCACAAGTCATATAAATGTAATTTTGGCAAAAGCATTGCAATTAATTGGCTTTATAAAACGACTTCACATCCATCAGAACATTTATAACATTATACAAATCATTCGTTATACCTAGCCTTGACTATTGCTCTATCGTATGGTCTCCTAATTACAAATGTCATATCAATAGCATTGAGCACGTCCAAAAGAAAATGGTTAATCTTATTTGTTCTCGTTGTCATTTATATTATGACAATTTTAATATGATGCTCAAATATCTTGTCATCCTTCCACTATATAAACGAAAAATTTATTCTTCGCTTTGCTTTGCTTGTCGCTTATTTAACAATTTAATCGATTGTCATCTATATCATTTTTTATCCCAAGACATGCAAGGCGGCATTAGCAACTTCTTGCTTGAAGTCTGTATTTGGTTTTATAGCCCTCGTAATTACTTAATATATAATGTTAACAAATATTATAATTTAATTGATATGTTCGGAGTTAGTCTGAAGTATTTTAAGCGTACATGTCGTGTAGTTTTAGATTGTAACTCATAAGTAACGTTATTGTATTGTTGTATTATTGTTTATTGTATTTTTTATTATATATGTTATTTTATTCTATGTAATTGGCCACCCGTATGAATAAATAAATAAATAAATATGCAGTGGAGGTAACAAGATGTTGTGTGGATCAACAAGACTTTCGTGCAGAACATTTTTGGATCCGGGAGCTAAATTATCTGTTCTTATCCAGTGCTTTTTCTTCCAATGTTGATATCTACTTTGACTGTCCCATTCACACAAAGAAACTTACACTTTGTATACCCTAACTGCTGTCCTAGTAGAAGTCCCACAATTTTAAAATCCCCACCAATTTTCCAACTATGATCATTGAGTTTGATTTTTTCAAGCACTACTTTAAGATTTTCGTAGCTTTCCGTCATTTGCACAGAATGTGCAACCGGTACCGATAAAAAAAAAAAAACATTCCCATTATGCAAGAGAACAACTTTAAGGCTTCTTTTGGACGAATCATTAAAAAAAAAACCATAAAAAAAACTGTTGATTCTTTATTAGATTAGCCACCAAAACTTCAAAAAAATGAACAAATCCAAATCACAAATGTTTTGTTGGCCTGTGTAATTGAAGAGTGAAAATGGTCTTGGCAACTAAGCCCTTTCAACCGGCTACAGTTAATTATTAAAAACTATTTGTTAAAACATCATAACAGTTTATTGTAATTCGATGCTAAGTTTACCTAACAGGGAGTATGTTTCTCAAATACAACGATAATAAATAACTTTGGCGAGCGCACAATGGGCGAGAGTTGTCGGCGTCCCGGCGCATTCACCATAACTCAATTCCGTCTGCCGCAAATTAATGAGCAGCCAACTCGGACGCAGGTAAAGCGAAACCTGAATACGTACACGTTTTACCAATTAAAACTACGCTCGAACGGAATCCATGCTAAATTAAATTAAAACCAAATCAATTTGAAGTGGACATATTACAAAATTCCAACTGGAAACAAATACACTGCATGATGCTAATGCGCGTTAGTGTAATTGGAGGTTTTTATTTGATTAAATACTTTTCTATTATTTTAAATCAAAAAAACGTTTAATAAAAAAAAAATGATTGGATTATGGTGAATCACCCTGTACAGTGTGGTCACATTTGGATGTTACTATAGGAAATCTCGGTTAGTAGAAGAGAAAAAAAAACCTATTTATTTGAGTCAAAGCCCAATATGACTTATATTTAAAAAAACACAACTTTTCTTGTATCTTGTTTAATAATGTAAATATTATTATTTCGTTAAACTTATTCAATTCTCCTCAAAAAAGTGCATTTTTCATTACAATAAAATATCACAACTGTGTGTGCATAAATTTGATTTTTAAATATAGGGATTGTTTATTTCACACTGTAAATTTTACGACATTCGTTGTTTTTTTAAAAGATTTAAATTTGAATCTTTAAACGAAGGTTTTCCACTCCCAGACTAAGCATGAAGTAAAATTTCGAGTTTAGAAAAGCCTAAAAATTTGGATTGGCCGCGTAGCGAAGCGGAGCGGCCAATCCGAATTAGGCTTTTCTAAACTCGAATTTTACTTCATGCGCCACACGTATAAAACACTGAAATGTCGGTAAGTTTAAAATATACGGCCTTAGCAATCTAACTACATATTGTGTAAATACAACGTGAGTCAAATTCTGAGCTGAACTAATTGTTTAAAGCAGTGATTATAGGCAAGCCAACAACTTTGACGTATATTAGGTTGCCTATAATCGTTGTTGTATGTGTGTGCTTTTTGAACTTCACTGTGAATCAGTGTTTTTTAAGCATGGCGCATGAAATAAAATTTCGAACACCATTTTGTACAGCATTCTTGAAAATGGCATTAAGCCGAAACTAGTTGAAAATAAAACAATTTATTAGTAAAACGAACCAAGTGAATTTCAATCAAATACCTATATATTAAAATTTCGAGATTAGAAAAGCTTAAGAACATGCAACTCCTATCTTAATAAAACAATAAATAACTGAGATATTAATAAAAATCTAAAATGGAAAATAATGAGTTTTTGGCTGTAACTCGAAATCAGAAGACGATAGCCGATATTTGTTTTTGCTATTGAGTTTATCCTTAAAGAAAAGATCGAGGATGCGCTATTAACTTTTTTTTAATTTCGTTTACTAAACGAGATTCTTCAACTTTTAATGAACTCGTGGACGACACTCGCATAAAGCTTCAAATTGAGCTCTTTAGAAAAAACGAATATCTGAAAATTTACAGCACATAATTCGGATATGTATACTTAAAAGGAAAACACCCTGTATTAGAGTGTTTTATTAGCCTAGTGCATGCAGTTACATTTCGAGTTTAGAAAAGCCTGAACATATGGTTTGGTGGCGTAGCGAAGCAAAGCGACCGAACCAAACTTTCAGGCTTTTCTAAACTCAAAATTGTACTTTATGTGCCATGAGTATTAAACACTGAAAACACTAAAATATTGTGAACAAGTGAACTTTACTTGAAATCAGTGTTCTATACGCGTGGCGCATGAAGTAAAATTTCGAGTTTAGAAAAGCCTAAAAATTTGGTTTGGTCGCGTAGCGCTACGCGCTACACGACCAAACCAAATTTTAAGGCTTTTCTAAACTCGAAATTTTACTTCATGCTTAACCTAGGTGTGGCAGACACTCGCTTAAAGCTTCAAATTGAGCTCTTTAGAAAAACCGAATATCTGAACATTTACAGCACATAATTCGGATATGTATACTTAAAAGGAAAACACCCTGTATTAGAATGTTTTATTAGCCTAGTGCATGCAGTTACATTTCGAGTTTAGAAAAGCCTGAAAATATGGTTTTGTCGCGTAGCGAAGCAGAGCGACCAAACCAAATTTTCAGGCTTTTCTAAACTCAAAATTGTACTTTATGTGCCATGCGTATTAAACACTGAAAACACTAAAATATTGTGAATAAGTGAACTTTACTTGAAATCAGTGTTCTATACGCGTGGCGCATGAAGGAAAATTTCGAGTTTAGAAAAGCCTGAAAATTTGGTTTGGTCGCGTAGCGCTACGCGCTACACGACCAAACCAAATTTTAAGGCTTTTCTAAACTCGAAATTTTACTTCATGTTTAACCTGAGTGTGGACGACCCTCGTTTAAAGCTTTAAATTGAATTAAAAAAAAAATTACGAATATCTGAAAATTTACAGCACATAATCGGATATGTATACTTAAAAGGAACACTCCCTGTATTAGGGTGTTTTATGAGCCTGGTGCATGCAGTTATATTTCGAGTTTAGAAAAGTCTGAAAATGTTCTTTATGCTTAACTGAAGAATAAAGAAACACATGTTATAAACATACAACAAAGCTAGATTAGGTTGCTTTGAAAATATTGGCGATCTAACTAGCAAATTATTTTTGGGAATGGTAAAATTATAAACTCTCATGTTTATCTTTGATACTAGTAGTTTGCCTAACAGTAATATTTACATTATATAAATTGAATACGTATGTATGTATAATGCATTATATTCACATTAATTATTCTAAAATACATATCGAGAACACTACTGGAAAGTTTCTAGCTAGTTTCTAGTTTCCATTTCCCGTTTGAAACCGAAATAATGCAGTTCGCACAGGAAGTCCGCCCCCTCCCGCCATTTCTCTTGAGGACATGTTGTGGAACGAGCAAAAAGTGGGAGTCCGTTTCCGGTGTTTGGGGAATTTTCGGTCGGATTAAAACGCCACCATTGCCAACTTGGTATTATTACCCCAGGACCGGCAATTAGTGTGCTCGGTCTTAACATTAAGCCTCCGGTCGGCGAACAGTATGCCATGATGATGATGATAGTAGTGATAATAATAATCGTAACGTTTCGGAATTGAGTAGACCTTCTTCCGGAAATTAGATGTGTGTTTGTACTGTAATTATACTGAATTTTGTAGTAATTGCGATTGTAATCAGTTCTTTTTTATAATCTATAAAATTACGAAAATGTTTTTTGTGTAAAATGCAAACAATGTGTCTTAATTAATGACACAACTTAAGACAATACATATCAATTGAAACAACTATTTCCCGTGCAAATGCACCTCCGGATATTAAATTATACAATGCGCCGCAAAATTAACGCAAAATTCGAAATTTCATTTAAAAATTAATTTTATTGTTTTTTTTTCTCCATTTTTTTCCCGAAGTAGTTCCTAATAGATACTTATTAAAACTAATTTGCTTATTTGTGAACAAAAAATGAGAAAATAAACAACAAACTGCAATAATACAAAAAAATAATGATTCTTCTGATCCGCAAAATAGCGTGTAACAGTCGTACAGTTGGTCTTAATAGCGAGTATTGCCTCCTCGAGCATTGATGACAGCTCGCATCCTTCGTGGCATACTGTCAATAAAACTTCTGATTTCTTGCTGCTCAATTTCTTCCGACACTTGCGTTAATCTGAGTGTTAACTCTGGAAGGTTTGCAGGAGGTTGCTGCAAGTCTTTAATCTTCTGCCCTACAATGTCCCACAGATGCTCTATGGGATTGAGGTCGGAACGTCGTGCTGGCCAGTTCATACGAACAATTCCCACATGGTCAAAGTACTGGTTCACAATTCCTGCGATATGCGGCCTGGCGTTATCTTGCATAAAAAGGAAATTATCCCCAATAAATGGCGCAAATGGTACAACATGATGCTCAAGCACCTCTTCGATGTATCGATGTGCATTTAACCGACCACCATTAATGTGTACCAACGCTGTTGTTGCTTGCGACGTGATGCCTGCCCATATCATGACAGTGCCTCCACCATATTGCACCGTTCCTCGTATGCACGCCTGGCTGTATCTTTCACCTGGACGTCAATATACTCTTCTACGGCGGTCGTCACTATACAGACAAAATCTGGACTCGTCACTAAACATTACTCTACCCCAATCAGCATTGTTCCAATTAATATGTTTCTGTGCAAACCTTAAGCGCTCTCGTCGGTGCTCTCTGGTTAACAAAGGACCTTTAGCGGCTTGATAGGGTCGAAGATCAACTTCAGCAAGTCTTCTTCTGACCGTATCCTGACTTAGTCGACGACCATAGGTTAGAACAAATTGTTGTTGCAGGTAAGTGCTCGTTAGGAATCGTTGCCTTAAACTTTGAAGTTGCATAAATCTGTCTTCTCTCGGCGTTGTCATTCTTTTTCGACCCTGGCCGCGTCTTCTTTCGTGACGTCCTGTTTCTCTGAAGCGGGAAAGAACTCGCGATATTGTGGAATTAGCAACATGCAAACGTTGGGCAATGTAAGTTGCAGTAAACCCTTCTTCTTGCAGCGCCACTACAACAGCACATTCTTCATGTGTAAGATTTCTTGAAACTCGTCAAGGGGGATTCATTTTTGTTTGTTTTTACAATTTTCTAAATAAACTTCCAGAATACAAAGAACTTACTTATCAAACGATACTCGCCTTTTTTAACAAGAAAATAAAGACCTGTTTGGCAGATAATAAGGTTTGTTTTTAGCCTACTAATACATATTTCCAGTTTTTGTGATAAACAGAAAAAGAGAAGAAGGCTCAATTCAAGAAAAACAATAAAATTATTATTTTTAAACGAAATTTCGAATTTTGCGTTAATTTTGCGGCGCAGTGTATAATGAAATATTTAAAATCTTATTACATTCGATTTGTTACAATGCTCTATGTTTTGCCCGGTTGTTTGCCGTTTACTGGTTTGAAGACAAAACCAGTAGTTTCAGAAATGGCGTTTAAATAAAATATGAGTTTAAAAAAAAAAACGTTGTATTAAAACACCAAAAAGGTAATAATGATAATAATAATAATAATCGTTTATTTCTCAGCAGAATAAATTCTATTTACAGAGAAAAATATAGTTTTTTTTTTAAATATACTAACTAATAATGTAATAATGTATTACAATTTTAAAGAATAAGTATAAAAAGTATGAATGTTACAGACGCGTGTTTCTTGTATGGTGACAAAATGTTTGTGTGTCGAACAAAACAAAAATTTAGAAACCAAAAATAGGCGGGGGTGCGGTATTTAGCGCATGTTCAGAAAGGAAGCATTAGCGGTTTAAATGCTGATTTAGGGGTTCGAGGAATAATGTAATAATGTATTACAATTTTAAAGAATAAGTATAACAAGTATGAATGTTACAGACGCGTGTTTCTTGTATGGTGACAAAATGCTTGTGTGTCGAACAAAACAAAAATTTAGAAACCAAAAATAGGCGGGGGTGCGGTATTTAGCGCATGTTCAGAAAGGAAGCATTGGCGGTTTAAATGCTGATTTAGGGGTTCGAGGAAATAATCTCGAAACCCGGCGTCAGATGTCAGAGAACGGGCACGCTGACATCTGACATCTAACATCTGACGTACCTGTGACATTTAGAATTACGGTTTATCTATTGCCCATATTACAAACAAGTGCCTCTTAAGCGCATCGTGAAAAATACAATTAAATAAATAGCTATTCATTCCTGAACACTCTATCAAAGTATACAGAGAGTTTTATGTAACATCGAATATATTCACAACGAGAATTTTTCTTTTAAGTATACATATGCAGACGTTGAACATTTTATAACGCTCGGTTTATTAAAAGAATACAATTTGAAGCTTTAAACGAGCGTTTTCCACTCCCAGACTAAGCATGAAGTAAAATTTCGAGTTTAGAAAAGCCTGAAAATTTGGTTTGGACGCGTAGCGCGAAGCGCGGAGCGGCCAAACCAAATTTTCAGGCTTTTCTAAACTCGAAATTTTACTTCATGCATCACCGGTACAAACACTGACATATTACGAAGTTTAAACCACACCTCTGAACTTTACATTGAATCAGTGTTTTGTGTCGGTGGCGCATGAAGTAAAATTTCGAGTTTTATTTTACTTCATGCGCCACCGACACAAAACACTGATTCAATGTAAAGTTCAGAGGTGTGGTTTAAACTTCGTAATATGTTAGTGTTTGTACCGGTGGCGAATGAAGTAAAATTTCGAGTTTAGAAAAGCCTGAAAATTTGATTTGGCCGCTCCGCGCTTCGCGCTACGCGTCCAAACCAAATTTTCAGGCTTTTCTAAACTCGAAATTTTACTTCATGCTTAGTCTGGGAGTGGAAAACACTCGTTTAAAGCTTCAAATTGAATTCTTTTAATAAATAACATTTTCAGACTTTTCTAAACTCGAAATGTAACTGCATGCATCAGGCTCAATGCATCAGGCTCATAAATCACTCTAATACAGGGAGTATTCCTTTTAAGTATACATATCCGATTATGTGCTGTAAATTTTCAGATATTCGTTTTTTTTAGTTCAATTTAAAGCTTTAAACGAGTGTCGTCCACACCCGGGTTAAGCATGAAGTAAAATTTCGAGTTTAGAAAAGCCTGATAATTTGGTTTGGTCGCGTAGCGCGAAGCGGCCAAACCAAATGTTCAGGCTTTTCTAAACTCGAAATTTTACTTCATGCGTCACCGGTACAAACACTGACATATTACGAAGTTTAAACCACACCTCTGAACTTTAAATTGAATCAGTGTTTTGTGCCGGTGGCGCATGAAGTAAAATTTCGAGTTTAGAAAAGCCTGAAAATTTGGTTTGGCCGCTCCGCGCTTCGCGCTACGCGACCAAACCAAATTTTCAGGCTTTTCTAAACTCGAAATTTTACTTCATGCTTAACCCGGGTGTGGACGACACTCGTTTAAAGCTTCAAATTGAACTAAAAAAAAACGAATATCTGAAAATTTACAGCACATAATCGGATATGTATACTTAAAAGCAGTGGTGGGGAAACTTTTTTTAAAACGGGCCATTTGTAATAACCAGACAATCGTAGCGGGCCAAAGAATAATGCTTAATCGTAGGTAGGTAGTTTTTATGCGGGTCGTCACATTACGCCGTAAGAACGCGTTCAAACATTCTCACGACGGCACTCTTAAACGGGCCGGATTAAACCTTTCCGCGGGCCGGACTTGGCCTGCGGGCCGTAGTTTCCCCATCACTGCTTAAAAGGAACACTTCGAGTTTAGAAAAGTCTGAAAATGTTATTTATTAAAAGAATACAATTTGAAGCTGTAAACGAGCGTTTTCCACTCCCAGACTAAGCATGAAGTAAAATTTCGAGTTTAGAAAAGCCTGAAAATTTGGTTTGGACGCGTAGCGCGAAGCGCGGAGCGGCCAAACCAAATTTTCAGGCTTTTCTTAACTCGAAATTTTACTTCATGCGTCACCGGTACAAACACTGACATATTACGAAGTTGAAAACCACACCTCTGAACTTTACATTGAATCAGTGTTTTGTGCCGGTGGCGCATGAAGTAAAATTTCGAGTTTAGAAAAGCCTGAAAATTTGGTTTGGCCGCTCCGCGCTTCGCGCTACGCGACCAAACCAAATTTTCAGGCTTTTCTAAACTCGAAATTTTACTTCATGCTTAGCCTGGGAGTGGAAAACACTCGTTTAAAGCTTCAAATTGTATTTATTTAATAAACCGAGCGTTATAAAATGTACAATGTCTGCATATGTATACTTAAAAGAAAAATTCTCATTATGAATATGTTCGGTGTAACATAAAACTCTCTGTATGTAACATTTAGGTCAAATTCTCTTCAAACCACCTAACAAATAAAAATGAAAAATGAAAGAAGCGTAAGCTTAATTTCTCGAATTCAAATATTTTTGATTTGGAATTATTCCAGTTTTATAAAAAAAAATTAGAACAAAGGAAGAGAAAAGTAAAGGTTATAATGAAAATACTTTTTATATTTTATATTGAAAAATGTTACGAGCTTTACAAATCATTCTCTATATTACACCTCTTTTTTATCAAGTTAACCTGCAATGTAATAATACCCTTTATTAAACTCAAAAGAGAGAGAAATGCCTAATAATCTAGATCCTTCGTCTAACTTACAAAGGTTATTTATATCCTGACGTCTTTATGATTGCTATGAAATATAAGACATATAATTAGAAGTTTGACCAAGGGTTGACGTTACATAATACACCAAGAAAAGGCCGGAGAGAGAAACGGACGTAAATATCCTTAAGAGAGAGAAAGAGAAGAATCAGTGAAATAAGAGGAATTACGCTCTGCGAGGCAAGTAGTAATAATCCCGATTTATGTGCTCCGGGCATTATGATGCAGATTGGATCCGGAGGACGAAGAATTTAATTAAGGACATCCGTTGGATTGTCTTCCTCATTTAGGAGTGCACGAGATCATCTGCAATCCTCTCCTTTGCTCGCAACAGAGAAAGCCGCGCATATACCCTCACATCACATGCTGCTCTGGATTCACAATTTCCGCACAGTACGTTAATTTTTTACGTAATCAGGACATTCTTGAATAATAAGGGAATTTCGTGATCTATTCTTAATTTAAAATGGAAGAAGGAAATGTATACATTTCTTTGAAAAAGCGCACTCATACTAAAAAGATAGTATATAAAATTACGAAAAAACTATTCGTGAAAATGCAAACAATGTCTTAATTAATAAGACAACTTAAGACGATAAATATCCACTGAAACAACTACTTCCCGTGCAAATACACCTCCGGATATTGAGTTATACAATGAAATATTTAAAATCTTATTTAATTTGAAAGATAGTTTAGAGAAGAATACAAAATTGTAGAAATTAACTTTGAGATATGTAAGTATATATAGTATAGTATAGAATATATAAAATTACAAAAAACTATTCGTAAAAATGCAAACAATGTCTTAATTAATAAGACAACTTAAGAAAATAAATATCCCTTGAAACAACTACTTCCCGTGCAAATACACCTCCGGATATTGAATTATACAATGAAATATTTAAAATCATATTTAATTTGATTTTATTTGATAGTTTTTTCGTAATTTAATATAATATGTTTAAAGTGTGCAAACTATAAAAAGCGTAAGCTTATTTTCTCGAATTCAAATAGTTTTGAATTTGAATTTATCTTGTTATGTAAGTATAATTGTCTTCTGTAATTCAGCTTGCTAGTTTCGACCCCCCTACCACTAATTGATATTCTCCTCACGTCAAAAGTACGTATTTGTTATTATATATGAAGGGAAACTTGCTGAACGACCAGCTTGAACTCTCCAGCTCCCCCCTACTTAAACTGAAGAAAAACACCCCCTCCACCCACACTTCTGAAAACTGTATATAATGTAAATTAGTTTGTAAAAAATGTATTATATTTCTTCACCCGAAGAAGCTACAGTGTAGCGAAACAATTGTAGTGAGTAAATAAAAAGTTGAAAATCATAAAGAGTCTGCTATTATATTAAGTGATATATGAAGGGCTTATTGTAATAACATGATAAGCCACACAAACAAAAAATTCTGTTTTATTCTTGGATTCAATTAAGCAGTTATATAATAAGCCACAGTAGATGAATTGTGGTCATCGTCCAACAGATATCGTCACCATACCTAAAATTAAGTTATTACATTTTAGGGGTTTTGTATAAATATCACTTTAAAACATGATAAGCCGCATCAAAATTACAATAAGTATTATTACACCTTCCGAAAAAATCGATTTCGTGTGAGAGTTTGAGTTTAAGTGATGAAATGCATGGCACAATTGACGAGAGTGTTATTGATTAAGACTTTGTGCTACCAAACGATGGCGGGCCTTCGGAAACAAGTAAGCTATGTATTTTATTTCTTTTTTCTGGCATATCATGTTTTACCAAAAAAATCAAATTTTTTAACATGGCTTACCATGTTCTTGCAGTAATAACATGATAACATTAACCAGAGTAACAGAAACAACAACTGAAAAAAAAAAACTGACATTTGTTTGGAGACAAAGAAGAGACGAAAGTTATAAAGAAGTCATATGAAAAAGAAGAAGCAAATTAGGAAAAAAATATTCAACAGCAAAAAGCAAGAGAAGTATTAAACCTCGTGAGTTGGATTCACCATGCAGATGCACGTACAATTGCAGAGAGAAACTCAGTAATACCATTGATTAACTAATAATATTCTCTTTATTCATTAGTAATACCTATGAATTAATTTCTACAAATTGAGATTTATCAATATTGAATTGGAAAAAAATAATATTAAATCGGGAATTCAAGCATAGCTGCCAGTTTAATCACAATCAAATTGGGAACAAACAACATCAAAGTGGGAATCAGCAATTTCAAATTGGGATTGAACAAATATTTTTTAAGAAATAACCAATTTAAATAATTTAATAACAGTAACTGTATTATTTTGACATGTTTTGTACTAGTCTTCTACATTTTCTGGGCTTTTCTAAACTCGAAATTTTACTTCATCCGTCACGCGTAACACAGACTTCAATTGAGGTAAACTTCACAATATTTTAGTGTTTTATACGCGTGGCGCATGAAGTAAAATTTCGAGTTTAGAAAAGCCCAGAAAATTTGTCTCGGGTCGCTACGCGACCCTCGACAAATTTTCACGGGGCTTTTCTAAACTCGAAATTTTACTTCATGCTTAGTCTGGGAGAGGAAACCACTCGTTTAAAGCTTCAAATTGAAATTTAAAACTTAAATTTACAATGAAATTAAAAATTCTAAAATAGAATTTCAATATATATAATTACGAAAAACTATTCGTGAAAATGCAAACAATGTCTTAATTAATAAGACAAATTAAGACGATAAATATCCATTGAAACAACTACTTCCCGTGCAAATACACCTCCGGATATTGAATTATACAATGAAATATTTAAAATCTTGTTTAATTTAATTTGTAACAACGCTCTATTAAAGTATATGTAACGTTTAGGTCAAATTCTCTTCAAACCAACTAACAAATAATGTGTGCAAACTATAAGAAGCGTAAGCTTATTTTCTCAAATTCAAATAGTTTTGAATTTGAATTTATCTTGATAGAATTTCAATGTTTTTAGTGATTCTATATATTTTTAATAAAAACGTATTTAAAAATCAATACATTTTTTATATATTTATGTTAATAAACATTTTATATTCAAAAGTTATATAAACAAAACAATCTTTTTACAATGAAAAAATCAATCTGAAGAATGTTTGATGGTTACTTTAATTGGAATTCTTAGTAAAAAAAAAACATTATTTACGAATATACAAAAAAATTATAGAAATATACATACATATAAAAATTCATATATACAATAAGTTAAACAAACATTAAAAACCTAGATTAAATATACATGTAATTGTTTTCTTATTTATTAACGATATTATAGAAGCAGTTTTTTCGTTTTTTTATTCAATAATAATTATATAGATTAAATCGAAGTATAACACAAAATTAACAGAAATTATATTTTAAATCAAAAGCTAACAAATAAAAAGCTCATTATTTGTTTGTTTAATTTCACGACACCCTGGTTTTTATAAATGCATACTCGATGCATACATTTTCACTCTAACAAAATAAATATCATAATTTCTCTGAAATAATTAGGGAAGATAATATTCCAATTTTAAGAAATTAACATTAAAAATGCTACGTTCCGTTTTATGCATTTTCGCTCTAAATTAAAATTGAATGAACTTTTTTCCTTGAATATTTAAACCGATAAATAATATAAATACATTCCCTGAGTTGAAAATCCACTTGCGGCAATGTTCTTCATTTTTAACGGAAAACCGAAACATATAAAGTCCTGGACAGTTCCGTTTTGTCCTGTTACACTTAAAAAAACTATCACTTATTTCCTGACATAATTCACTGATACAACACTTTAATACAACTGTGTATTGAGAATAGTTTTAAGTTCAATAATAGATGCTTAACGGATGAGTTTATAAAAAAGGTTAGTAATAAAAGCTGATTAAAAATATATAAGGAAACCATTTGGGAGAGAATTTTCTTATTGGACAATATTCATTATTTTAGTGGGGATAGCTTTATAGAAGGGATGAAAAATCAAATTCTTCGAAATGATCCATCACTTTCAAACGGTAATAACTCAACAACTAAAAAAAAAAGGAAATGACAACTGAATTTTGCACTGACCCCTTCAAGTAAAAAAGAAACCCTTATCGATCAGTAGGATTTCATTTCATTTATTTAAACGGGAAACCCCTATTACATAAAATACATACATAACTAATACTTAACATACAATAAAATATTGCAAACTTAATTAGAATAACTAGATTATACACTTAAATCATACATTATACACTAAAATATTGAATTAACAATTATATAAATTTATACAAGTTATGATTAAAGTGGTTATGTGACAACTCAAACAAATTAAACCATGGCTGTGAATTAAATGTAATTGCCGATCTCATCATCCTACTTATAGGGTTGTTATAGGTGTAGTTTGATCCGAAAGTCTTCAATCGGAAAAGAGGTATTGTTCTATGTCGACGCGTGCTCGATAATATTTGAAAATCCAATTGTGAAAGGAGTTCAGGGCAATCAATCAGTCCATTCAGCAATTTATGAAGAGTACATAGATCGATGATATGACGCCGCTATGATTGATCTGATTAGTTAATAAACTGATGAATAAGTTGAAGTATTTGTTTTAATTTTTATAAAAAGTTAAATAGTTTAGTATTTTTCGTTTTTTGTATAAAATAAATAATACTTAATGAATTTTACTACGTCCATATATAATACCACAAAATCTATTCTCTAATAACGCAGAAAATAAAATTGTAGAAGGAAATGCACAAATGAATATAACACGCATCCTTAGCTCTTTAAAAAAAAACATGTTTTTAAGATTGAAAAATTAACATCTGGAGTATGAAACAACGAGAAGCGCGGAAGAGAGGGAGAAAGCAATTATCTCTCTACAGCTTTGATTTTGGAGTCTTTATTGCCAGACCCATTTTATGACTTTCCTCTTTCAATTTATTGTGTAGTTGTATTATTTAACTTAAAAAGTGTAGCTGATACCGCATCGACTTGTCTTACTCCTCTCTTGTACTAAATTCGATTGTCTCACCCATACTTATTCTAACTACTGCTTTAGCAAGGCCGTAGCCAAGGGGGGAGATATGGGGGTTCAACGCCCCCCCCCCCCGAAATTTTTAAAATGTAGAATTTTTGTATGTTAAAGCAGCTCTGTAAAAGCAGAAACAATATTTTTACTATTAAAATACTTGTATGTATTTAACTTGAGATATTCGTTGTTTCTTTTTTTCAAGAGTTCAATTTGAAGCTTTAAACAAGTGTTTTCCACTCCCAGGTGAAGCATGAAGTAAAATTTCGAGTTTAGAAAAGCCCCGCGTAGAAAATTTGTCGAGGGTCGCGCAGCGACCCTCGACAAATTTTCACGGGGCTTTTCTAAACTCGAAATTTTACTTCATGCGCCACGCGTATAAAACACTGAAATATTGTGAAATTCACAATATGCTACTAAAGCAGTATGCTAAAGACGTATATTTTGAACTTCAATTTAAAATCAGTGCTTTCCATTTTTAACAGTTAACGCAGATTTGTGTGGTGGCAATGTTTAACAATCCTCCCCGAAATTTTTATAACCCCCTCCGAAATTTGTTTCTAGTCACGGCTTTGTGCTCTAGTATCCTTTATTGTCATGCTAACTAATCGTGTAAGCTTATAAGATATTCCAATTTCCATTAATGCTGTTATTAATTTTATCCTCCTTTTTCAGAGTCCAATGCTTGTCGGTAATTTATAAAGAGCAATTCCATGTTTATTTTAAACTCACGTATTTGTTATTATTAATTCATAATTTTAACAAAATTAAATATTAACTTTATAAATGTGTACTACTTTTACATTTCAGGTGGTAATTCTAAAAATGTCAGAGGATGCATAAAAATGTTTCGCAAATCAAAACACATGTTCAATCTCGTGTACACGCATCGGGGACATAAATCATAATCAACAGAATGTTTCAGTCTGGCCTCGTTAATATTCACAATGCATGTGTGGGTGCGTATTATGGGTGTTCTATATCGCCACCCCCAAAAACCGACCACCGCAATCAACCCCCTTGAATCCTCTGAATATGAGGGACAGCAACAAAGTGCTCTTTTGTTTGCGGTTCGGTTTCTCTCTCTCTCTCTCTCTCTGTGTGTGGTGCTTTGGCACCGGAGCGTTAATGGGCCCGATGATTTGCAATATATAATTTATGGAAATGACTCCGACATCGGTCCACTATTATAATGGAAATTTGTAGAAAATATGGTAATTTTGCATGAAGTATACGCTCACTCTGGTGATGATGCAGTTCATAATAAAATTAGAAGGGACTAAAATATGTGTTACATTTCAGTTAAAAATATGCGTTAATATAAATGATCAAATATGCGTTACAGAAATCATCGATTTAAAATGAAAAAAATAAGTAATCTGCTATGGCCACAGGCACCGACTTTGTATGAATAAAATTCTGAATAACTTAATGCTCTTTAGAAAAGTGTGTTTATTTTTACAACAATTGTTTCGCAAATTTATTGCTTCTTCAGGTGAATGAATGTTTACAGTGGATTAAGAAATCTTAGAACTACATATATATGTGAGTCGCCTATTTCCAAAAACCCCTATATCCATTGTTTTCAAATGCATTGAGGGGTTTTGGGAAACACACTGTACATTAACCCTTTCGCGTCGACTTTTTTATTTTTGAAAATTATATATTTTTTTTAAATCTTTACTCTATGTATTGTCAGAAATTGGTTAAAACCGATATTTGAATTTTTGTACTTTTAATTTTTTAGATATGACGTTGGGACAAATATGTCCCTCCAGGTTTTATTGATGGGATATATATGTCCCTCTAGATGTGTGGGAAATAAAAAAATATATCCAAAATCAGCATACATATTTATTCCAAAATTTTACAATGGTAGAAAAAAGATTTATATATGAAATGATGTAAAACAGTCCATACATAATGCAACATTACACTTGCAGCATACAATCTTCGTTCGTTTCTCTTTTTTTTTCTTATGACAACTGTGACATCTTCTTCGTGTTGTTCCTTCGACAGGTAAATGTTCGCCAACATTTTGCAATGATAATGAAGACTGAGAAGGCCTTCCATATTGCCGACGACGTTTCACACTTGCATTTTCTTATCCGTAACCGATAAGCTGTTCTGCTAGTGGTACAATAAAGTGGATAAGAGGACAATTTTTATGGCGTATTTCTTGATATAATACCCAGGCATTGAAAACGCTTGTTAGCAACAACTTATAAAACACTTTTTTTCCACCATTTGTTTGATTTTCTGTCTATATCATAAAAGCCTGCCAGCTGATCTGCCAGATCCACTCCTCCCATAAATTTGTTATAAAACAGTACTGGTTCAGGACATGAGACAGTTGTTTGTATTTTTTCTTTCCACCTGATCAATGTCTGCTTTGTGACAATTACTAAGCAAAACCACCTCCTTCGTGTCCTTCCACTTGAAGCAAAGCAAACCAGTATTACTACAATGCATTTCCGTATCACCCCTTTTTTTGAGTTTTTCAGTAAACGCTGGCAACAGTTTTCTATTGGTCATACATGTACCCACTGCGGGATATTGTAGAGTATTCACAAGATTGACCGAAGTAAAAAATCTATCAAAGCATAATGAAACATTAGGATTTCGGATGGTTTGGCAAAGCTTGTTTACCACTCTTTCTCCTAAGGTCCCTTCAGTTTGCTCAGTTTCTTTTCCAGAATAAATATTCAGGTCATAAACATAACCGGTCAACGAGTCACATCTCTGCCATATTTTGATTCCTCTTTTGATGGGCTTTAGTGGCAAATACTGCTTTAGAACAGACCTGCCCTTAAATTTTGCCATACTCTCGTCAATAGATTGATAATTACTGTCAGAACGTCCAGCCATAAATATTTTTTTTAGACAAGACATTACTTCATCAATATAGTATGTCTTACTGGCATCAGCCGGTTTTGCTGGATTATTGAAATATAGTTTGGAAAGAAGTAATAAAAATCGATCTCTTGAAATGGCTGATTTCAAAGCTTCGTTTCCCATAGATTTGTTAGTAGACCAGTACAATTGCATATTTGGAACTCGGTTATAACTCATAACCAGCAAACAACCTAAGACGATCATTATTTCTGAACGATCAGTTGGTTCAATTTTAGAACCCTTGTCTTTTTTCGAAATATGTATTCGCTCATTGGTGTTATGTGATATAAATATCAATAAGCTTTTAGGAAATATTTTTAAAAATACGTCCAATTCAGTACAAGAACGATTTACTGTTGTCAATGGAACCCCTCGAGTTTTACCGTCTGGTAGATTCCTTCGAGGAGTAAAATTGCTGCTCGGAGTTTGCCACATAATTTGAGGTTGGGGCTGTAGTGGATCATTGCTTTTAGACAAATTGTCGAGCATAATTTTATTTACAGGTTCATCAATTACTGCAGTGTATATTTCATTTAGTACTTGCAAATTATTACCTTCAATTTCGGAATCTGAGCTTTCCGCTTCAGATTGAGTATATTCTGAACCACTATCTTGAAATGGGTCTTCTTCTTCGGACTCATCCCACACATGATCGGCCATGTACTGCAACTCGTTTTCGTTTAACTTTCTTCTTCTAAAATAAATCTTAATGATATAATTCGGGAGGGATACATATGTCCCATGTAAGAATGCTAGTGGGACATATATAACCCATATTGATAATTTTTGCAAATAAGAATAACAAAAGGCCATAAACAGTATAATATCACTTTGTATTACTTACCTCGCCATTGTAAAATTAAATTGAACTAGTTATAATCTTTGTTTACGGTAATTAACAGCATAAAATCCCCAAATTACCCGCTGCCACGTGCTATATTTCGCTAACGTAAACATACTGAAGGTTATTAGGCCGAAATTTGCGCGGGAATACGTGCAGGAAGTTCCCCGATGCGAGTGGGACTTGTTTATATGCTCTATAAGTACGAATTGTTCCCTCTAGAATTTTTCAATTTCTTGGTGGGACATATATGACCTATTAGACGCGAAAGGGTTAACACTATTAATACTATAGTGGGGTTTTTTGTAGTGGCGAGTTTGACAGTTCTGTTTGTTCGTTAAGTAGGAGCTCGGTTTTTTAGAATCTGTTATTTTCGAAGTTTTCCAGTAAGTTTAATTTTCGTTCTTTTTATCTGTATCGAGGATCTGGAATTCCTAATTAAAGTTGAGGTTTTCGGGGAGCAGGTTATTTACATAGGTTGAGATGTTTTTTTGTTTTTCCCATGCGGTTTTATGTTCTGCAATCCTTTGCATGTAAGCATATATTCTCCACAACGATTGAGTTTGTTTATTTTGTCTCTACTATTTTTAATTAATTTACCTAGGCTATTATTAGATTTAGATGCTGTTTTAATAACTATTTATTTTCATTTCTTTGCTGATTTTTTTGCTTAAAGGTCCATTGAAAGTAATGGCGGCATAATTGCTATTATTTTTTGGAATGATGTAGTTCTAAGATTTCTAATTTATGCTATTTTAATAACAATTTTTTAAATTTCTTTGCTGATTTTATTGCTTAAAGGTCCATTGAAAATAATGACGGCATAATTGCTATAATTTTTTGAAATAATGTAGTTCTAGGATTTCAAATTTCACAAGTTTTAAAGAGATATCTGGAAAAACAGGCAGGTAATTTTTCCGGCATAGTTGTATAATAAGTTTTAATATGAATGTGATTGTAATCGAATTAATTATTTTTATACTATTATCATCATTGACGTGTGTAAACATTTCTGTAGTAGCACAAATTGATTAAATAAATAAATAAAAAAATATATTCACCCGAAGAAGCACTACATTTGCGAAATAATTGTTGTAAAAAATAAAACTTTTTGAAAGTCATAAAGTTATTCAGAATTTTATTTATACAAAGTAAATATGGTTTTTCAACACCTCAACGCCTTATAAATAACCTACAAGTACCGACTACAAATTGAAATATTATAAGATTATTATATTCATTATTCCTGTAACATATTAATAATACATAGTTAGATACAGAAAATATAAAATTAAAAATTCACTAATTTAAAAACTATTTTCAAACTAAAAGAGCTACGATAAAAAGTAAATACATATTTAAATAATTATTGTTTGATTCTATTTCATAAAACTTTCAGTTATGTTAATAATGTAAGAGATACGAAGAACATTAATCGTATCAAAGTTTTAAAGTTTAGGTTAGGAGTAGTTCCTTTGGAATTTTACATTTTTGTTGATTTGGTAAATTTATACATTTATTGTCAACTTGTCCTAATTTTTACAGTTCTAAAGATTCTTAAAATTATTATAATTTATTAGCTTTGACGATTTTATTTAAAATAGTAATAATTATTTAAAATTTGTAATTTATTTATTTATTTATTTATTCACGAGATACCTCTTTAACATTGAAATAATACAAAATAAGAAATAACAAAAGTTTAAGAGCCGCAGAATGACTACACACAAACGTTATGATAATGCTTGTTAAATATTAATACACAGGGATTTTTTCTTTGAAGTGCATGTGATCAAACTTAAGCAGTATATTTTGAACTTCACTTTAAATCAGTGTTTTATACGCGTGGCGCATGAAGTAAAATTTCGAGTTTAGAAAAGCCCCGTGAAAATTTGTCTCGGGTCGCTGCGCGACCCTCGACAAATTTTCTACGCGGGGCTTTTCTAAACTCGAAATTTTACTTCATGCTTAATCTGGGATTGGAAACACTCGTTAGAGGCTTAATATTTAACGTTTTTAATACAACAACAAATTTAATAAATATTATAAAAAAATCGTGATATGTAAACCTAAAAGAAAAATTCTTTGTATCTTTGTTTTCATTTTATTTAATTTCAACATTTACTTATCGCAACTTTTCGATGTAAATTTTCAGACATTCGTTACTTTTATAGAAGTTTTCAATTTAAAACTTTTAACGAGTGTTTCCAACCACAGATTAAGCATAAAGTGAAATTTCGAATTTAAAAAAGCCTGACAATTTGGTTTGGTCGCTCTATGTATAAACACACAGAGATGTTTTCTTTTAAGTATACTTTTACAAATTCCATATAAACATTTGTATAAATAATAAACATGTGATCAAACTTACTCAGTATATTTTGAACTTCACTTTAAATCAGTGTTTTAGACGTGTGGCGCATGAAGTAAAATTTCGAGTTTAGAAAAGCCTGAAAATTTGGTTTGGTCGCGTAGCGCTACGCGCTACGCAACCAAACCAAATTTTCAGGCTTTTCTAAACTCGAAATTTTACTTCATGCTTAATCTGGGATTCGAAACACTCGTTAGAGGCTTCAAATTGAACGTTTTTAATAAAACAAGGAATGTCTAAACACTTTCATCTAAAAATCGTGATAAGTAAACCTAAGAGAAAACTTCCATGTATTTATCTTTTCATTTTATTGATTTCAACATTTACATATCACGATATTTAGATGTATATTTTCAGACATCCCTTACTTTTATTAAAGTGTTCAATTGAAAACTCCTAACGAGTGTTTCCAGTCCTAGATTAAGCATGAAGTAAAATTTCGAGTTTAGAAAAGCGAAAAGCGACCAAACCAAATTTTTAGGCTTTGTTATACTCGAAATTTTACTTCATGCGCCACGCGTATAAAACACTGATTTAAAGTGAATTTTAAAATACACCTTCCTTATTTTTGATCCTGACGTCAATATATCTACAAATGTTTATTATTTATTAATTTACTTATACAATTTTTGCTGTAACTCTTGGATTTTGAAATATTCAGCCCGATTCGGTACACGAAATCTTAAATTTAACGTACATGTTATTCTTTAACATCACAGTCTAAGCGCGTTAAGTAATTGGTATACGAGGGTAGATTAACAAGTTTCCGGAATGGGCAAGAGATGGCGCGCGTATCGTGAAATTGTTATGATAGTTGTCAAGGCTAACCTATTTTAGGTAAGCTGTCAAATTTTCAGATACGTGCGTCGTTCCGTTTTTGTTTACTAGGATATCTTGTGAAGCAAGTCAGGCACCTTTGGAAAAATGGATAAAAACGAATTTCGTGCAGTCATCAAACATTTCTGGATGGATGGGAAAAGGCGACGGAGATACGAGATATTTTGCAGGAAGTTCATGGCACATCCACACCTTCATTCTCGACTATTAGTTTCTGGGTGAGCGAGTTCAAACGTGGCCGTACGAGCACCAAGGATGAACCACGCAGTGGACGTCCAAAAACGGCCACAAATGAAGAAATGGTCGACAAAGTCCATGATCTCGTGTTAGCCGATCGACGAGTGAAGTTGCGCGAAATAGTAGAGACCACGGGCATCTCATATGAACATGTGTAAAATATCGTGCACGAACATTTGGGCTTCCTCAGAAGCTGTCGGCGCGATGGGTGCCGCGTTTGCTGACTATGGACAACAAGCGAAATCGTGTGACCACTTCGAAAGAGTGTTTGGCCTTGTTAAAGCGTAATTCAACGGATTTTTTCGCCGATTCGTGACCGTGGACGAAACATGGATCCACCACTACACACCAGAAACCAAGCAGCAGTCGAAACAGTGGATTTCTCCAGGCGAATCTGCTCCGAAGAAGGCAAAGACTGTCCCATCGGCTGGAAAGGTCATGGCCACCGTTTTTTGGGATTCGCAAGGTGTGATACACATTGACTTTTTGCAGAAGGGAAGAACTATAACGGGACAATACTACAGCGATTTATTGGATCAATTCAACGGCATATTGAAGGAGAAACGGCCTCATTTGCAACGGAAAAAAGTGCTCTTCCACCACGACAATTCATCCCATTCATCCCGAATCGCCAATGCTAAATTGGTTGAATTGGGCTACGAGGTGGTGCCGCATCCCCCGTACTCTCCAGACCTGGCCCCGTGCGACTTCTTTTTGTTCACAAACATGAAGACTTGGCTCGGAGGCAAGCGCTTTACGTCAAATGAGGTCATCGCCGCCACTAAAGCTAATTTTGCAGAGTTCCCGAAATCATATTTTTCTGAAGGCTTAAAAAAGTTGGAGCACCGCTGGGAAAAGTGTATCGCCCTGCAAGGGTACTATGTTGAAAAATAAAAAATAAAACCTGTTCAATTACTGCGTTTTCTTGCCCATTCCGGAAACTTTTCAATCTACCCTCGTATATAATTAGATTGTGAGGGTATTAATAACGTATACGTTAAATGTAATTCTGGATATTTATATAAAATACTTTGTTTTACTAATTTAGTTAAAGAAATCAAGTGATTTAATTAAATATCCAGAATTAGATTCAAAAATGTTTCACCACGGGTTAAGTAAGACATTAATTAAACGTATACGTTAAATTTAACATTTTGCGTACGAAATCGGGGGAGTTTTAACCTTAGGTCATTATTAAGAAGATACTTAATAATGACCTAAGGTTAAAACTAGTTGGAGTAAGAATAAAAACCAGTGAAACAAACCAAGTATTTTAATCAATATTCTATTATCTCTTTATTTGATCGTAATTTTAATAACGAGGAAATAGTATTGTAAATACTTAATCATTTTTTTGTTTTATTATTAAAAAGGGCCAATTTAATGATTAACGTGTAATTTAAACTAATTACATAAGTAAAATAGAAGTCGTATACAAAAGTTAAGTACTTTCTTTGTATCAATATAGTTAATTAGCTAACCTATCATAATTTTGAAGTGCTATTAAACATTATAAAGAATAAGTGAGTTAATAAGTCATAACTTTATTCTTATTAGTCGCAAAAAAAAACATGTTGGAAGAAGAAAAAAAAGTTTAATAGGGTTTATTGCGTCAAGGGAGTAATTAGCAAGGTGAATTATTCGGGACGTACCCTTGTTTGTCGGTCGACGGGAGACTTTATTATTAGCGCGGGGGAGGGAGGGGTCGGTCGCAGAGGGAGAGCAAAAGGGGGGCCCTCACTAATCCACTTTATGAATTCAGATAACTCTCAGACGGGGTTAGTTTAGTTCATGCAAATTGGGCGACTCCGCCATACGCATCCGCTCTGCCCACATATTTACGACCACTTATAAATTTCACCCACCTTTTGCACCCTTTCTGCAGACACACACACACAGAGTAAAGCTAATTATTATCCACGGGGACACGGACGCATAAAACTGAATTAGGATTAATTATTAAGATTAATGAATTCATATAGTCATGTTTGCGTATTTATGTATATTTTGGTATGAATAATTTAATTTAGCTATATTGAATTGCCCATATATGGTTCCTCATAATAAACTACCCATTTGGTCATTCGAACAAAAATCTTCCAATTTGAGTAAGAAAACATGTACAACTACTTCTGTTAGATGTGACCTAAACATCATAATAGTGTCTTCTAAATTCCCCCATTATCTTTTAATACAACTTTTAATTCTGAATGCAAAACTGTGCATCGCTAGGCGCACAATGGTCTGGGCAGCGACAAAACCCGCCTTTTTAAATTTTCTGGAATTAGAAACAACTTTTATTTTCAGGTTATGGGATAGGTAAGTATTACATTTCTTTAACTCAAGTCGCAGAATTTTGTATTATTTTTTTAGGTATAATTTTTTTTTTGTCGCGATTTTATATTTTTTATGCAGTAAAGTGATGTTAATATATTTTTCTTATGTTTCTAGCATATAAATGAATAATAAAATGTGGTTAGAAAATTAAAATACATGTTTTGCAATAATTTGATAATTTTTGAAATATGTGCAAAAACAATGGCAATTTTAATAAACGTAACTTATAAGCGCAGGCTAGCGCAGGGCTTTAACTTAATAAAGCACTTAATATAAGTTAAAAAGAAAACAAATTGATAGCTTTTAGCTGCGAGAACCTGCGACTTTAAAATATACAGGGTGATTCAGACCACCTGTGTGAGACATTTATTTTTGGCTCAGAGTTCCTTTGACTTGAAGAAAAAAAAATAATTATAATAGCGCCTACCTAAAGAATTCAACGGGACTAGTCACGACTTCTTAAGCGTACTGCAAGGAGGTTTGAGACTTGTAAAACAAAAAAAGTTATTTATTTATTCAATCAAGTAAGCTAAATCTTGATAAAACAACGGATTTGTATGTAAAATGTCCATCTAAATCCGCAAACGAACAAAAATTATATGGTGTTTCATTAACATTTTCATAACGGATGTCGTTTCTGGTGAAACCGGAAGTACATCTGAGGTTTCTGGATCTCCAATGTACTCAAATTTATTTTTAGTATAACCATGTCGAATTTCAAACTGATACATAATAAAAAAACGGTGGGGTTTTGTCGCATTTTGGTCGGATTAAGACAATTGTGCGGCGATGCAAGCTTCATCCATTAATGTGATTTCTTCTCGAATGCGGTTTATTAGCTCCTCAATTATTACAGGACGACTTGCATAGACCTTTCCCTTCAAATATTCTCTCGGAAAAAAAAAACCGGTGCTGTTAGGTCAAGAGACCTGGGGGAAATTTTAAATTAAGAAATTATACGGCCCTTAAAAATTTCTCACAGAATTCTCATAAAATTTCTGGCTGTGTGAGCTGTTGCTCCATCTTCTTAGAATGACAGGGTACCATTTAATAATCTCCGTCTAATCAGTGGAAACACTCGTTAGAACCTACAAATTGAATGCTTTTCAAACAGAAGGAATACATTAAAGCGTATAGCAAATGCATCGGAATATCCTTCAATTTTGTAATGCGGAAAAATATTGCATGAACTTTATGAATTCCTTCTATAAAATATTGTATGTGCAGTAAAAAAAAAAAAAAAAACTCTAGAGTGCTATGATTTAATATTTATTCAAATTTAAGTTGGCTACACGCTTTAGGAAGTGACATATAAAACTTCAGACATAATAAATACGATATATAATTTTAGAGTTGCCAAACTACAACATTTTCCATGCCACTGTAGAGGTTTTTTTTATTGAACATATGATATAATTCCTAGTATAATCAGTCAGGATCATCATCATTATCGTAAAACATCTAGACGTTTTGGAGTATTTTAATTTGCACTTTGATAAATCAAGCCCATACATTTTCGGGCACGAGTTTTTAATTAATAACGATGGCGATATTTCGAAACGCTCATTGAACTGTCACGCACAATATGTCCCAGCCTCCCAGCCTATTTACCAAAACACACGCACACTTGATGAGGACATCGCTGAAGTGACAGGAGCAACTCACTTACTCATTACCTGTAATCGTCATTCAATCACGCTTCAAGGGGTACAATTAATTAATATTAGAATACACGCAAAGGTAACTACTAAACATTTAGACGGAGTTAGTTTCTTAATATTATTCTTCAACAAAAAAAATTATTATTTGTTAAAATTTAAAGATCAGTTCAAATTTACACTGAGTTAGTTTCTTAATGTGATCATTCAAAAAATGTTTGATTAATCATTAAAATATTAAGAGCAGTTCAATTTTCTTGATGTATAAATATTAGTTATGTATGGTATAGGTGTAACTATTAAAAGTCTAGAACTAATTTGCCAAGGAAGGACGAATTCAAACACTCTTAGAAAAGAAACAATTCCTATCTGGGCGAATACTGCAACGGACATTGGATTATGCCTAATTATTTGCCTTTGTTTTATCAGTATGAATGTATCAATGAGTGTTTGACTTGGTCATTGTAAGACAAATTTGTAAATTGCCCAAAGAATCGCACTATTAATGTTTTTAAAATAAATTAGTTGTAGATTACGAAATGTAGCGTACTGTTATTATTTTTTAAATATTCCACAATCAAGTATTAGCAATTTCATATAATTATCACAAATGAAACACTTTTCTAACATTGTATCATATGTTCAATAGAAAAAAACCTCTTGAGTGACATGATTTAATTTATTTTTAAATATAAGTTGGCTACAGGCCTAAACGTCAAACATGATAATTATAATATATAATTTCAGAGTTGCTAACTTACAATATTTTCCATGGCACTCTAGAGGTTTTTTTTTTATTAAACATACGATATAACTGAGAGTAAGACTGAGACAGATCCTGTTATATAAACAAAGTTAAAAATTATGAATTATGATATTTAACAAAGTAGGAGGTGGAGTTAACAGTTTGATTAATGCTAAAACGTAATTTAAACTACAATATAATGTGAAACAAGCATCTATGAACATAAAATGTCTCCAACAATGTTAATTTTTCACTTGTACAAATGTACAAGTGAAAACTAAACTTTGAACAAGCTATAAAATCGGCTGAAGGGCGAAGTATTGTTTTGGTTTTACAAGGGAGATATCTTGTTAACCTACATGTATATCAAGGTTTTACATTGTGAACTTAAATCCCATCTACAGCCAGTGGAATAGATGACTAAATACAAGAAAAAGTGGGCCTTATCTACTACAAGAAATATAAGGTCTGGGAAAGAAACTTAGATCCCTACTGCAGAAAAAAAAGAAAAAGAACGCAAGGAAGTACTTTTCAGTACTGTCATACAGAAGTAAATTTTCACCCAAGTTTCGTGAATCACAGTAAAGTGCGGTTTGGAAATAGTGAAGTGGAATTCTTGAAATTAGGCCCAAATTATTCTCCACACATTTGGAACAAAAATAACAATACATCATAATTTTTGTGGCAGAACTAGTTTTAAACAATTACTGTGAGCATACATCGGAAAATGCATACTTAAAATAAAAATTCCCTGTATTCAGTTTTTCATGAAGATAAAATCCTGAATAATTACAAATCTTTGCTATACATTTCATGTAAATTCCCGGTGATGATTTACGCGATGTAATTCGTCGATTTGTCCTCGCCTGCGAGAAAATCCTGGAGGATAGATAGCACACGGAAACCGCCAAAAGGAGACGGTCGTGAAAAATCGAGGACAAGCGGACTTTCGTGCGGATAAATCTGCACGAGAGGAGGCGGATTTAATACCCGGATCGCGTTTTCCTTCCTGCCGGAGGTAACATATGGTCAGAAGTTGCATCATTATTCAAAACGCTTGAAGAAGGAGGGTTCCTCGCAGCGGATTTATGAAGTCAGTCGAAGGATTTGAGAAAATCGAGTGTGCTGGTGTGATAAATGTAATATACTTTCCTTCTTATTATTATTTTTTTAAATCTCTTGAACAAGTTTCTCATCTTTCACGTGGTGAAACATATTTAACTATGATTTAATAAAGAAAACACTTGGTTAAATTTCACTAATATTTTGGTTTTTTATTCCAACTAGTTTCGACTTTGAGTCATTCTCAAGGAGTGCAGGAAATTACATTTCTACAAACATTATATACAAGAGAGGTTAATTTAAATTTTATGGTTAAGCAATAAGGGCTGTCATGATGGGTGAGCTCCACAGATCTTCGATGTCATTAACAATTGGTTTTCCCTGTTTTATTGCTATCTGGATTTCCAGTCCTTCGCGATAGTTGAGATGACGACCTTTGTTGCCTGTGTATAAAATCTTTAGCGTTTGGTTATTAAAAAAGTGATTATTGTCAATGCAGTGTTTAGCTAAACCAGTACAATATTTTTTATTTATGATTGAAGCTTTGTGTTCTTCCAGTCGTTTTTTGAAATTCCTCCCAGTTTGGCCAATGTATATTGAGTCACAATCGTCGCACTGGATTTCATACACTCCACACTTTTTAAATTTCTCAGTTTTTTGTTAACTATTCACTAGGAGTTTGCCTAAATTTATTGGGTTAGTCATGATTATGTTAAATTCTTGCCCTTTAATACATTTTTTAACTTTTGGAGAAAAGTCGCTAACAAAATCTAACTTACACCAACTTGTGTTTTCTTTCTTGTCTCGGATATAAAAATATTTTTGGTACTGTTTTGATTTTTTATTTGCTATCATATTATCAATTAATTGCTTACTATATCCATTATTTACTGCTATTGTTTTTATTATTTTTGTTTCTTGTAAAAAGTTTTGTTCGCTTTGAGGTATATGTATTAATCTATGAATTAATGAATGAAATGTGCTATATTTAATTTTGTGGTGTGTGTTTGATGTTTCTGGGATAATGGCGTCTGAAAATGTATCTTTTCTAAAAAATTTAAATTCTAACTTATTATGTGTTCTTGTAATTGTTATGTCTAAAAAGTTTAAGCTATTGTTTATCTCTATTTCTTCGGTAAATTGTATATGTTTATTAATATTATTTAGCTCGTTTTTAAATATTTCTAGTTGTCTGTTAGTGCCCTTCCAAATACAAAACACATCGTGTACGTATCTTTTCCAGTAAAATATATTCTTGGCTATTTTTTGTTGGAATAAATCTTTTTCAAAGTGTGCCATAAATATTTCTGATAGTAACGGTGACAAAGGCGAACCCATTGGGAGACCGTCACTTTGTTTGTATATTTTACTATTGAACTCAATATAATTTTGGTCGATACATATATTAATTAATTGCATCATTTCATCTTTGTGTGTGTTTGGTTGATCACTATCAGTAATTAACTTATTCAAAATTATTTTGAGTTCATTTATTGGAATAGACGTAAACAAGCTTTTTACATCGAATGATATAAGCTTTGCATTTGGAGGGGTAACTAATGTTTCCAGATTTTTAACTAATTCTATAGAATTTATTATTGCGTACGTTGACTTAAAATTTATGAAATTTGGTAGAGTATGACTGATATTAATCGCTATATATCTAAATCGGAAATTTTTTTATATATTGAGATAAAGAAAACTCTTCACTTTTAAATACCACTTTAATTAAAAAAGGTAAAGGTTTCCTTTATCTCAATATTAGAAATTTACCACGAAGTATACACCTCCAAGATTCAAGATATTTTATAACTGTTACAGTAAATGTACACTGATTGTTAAAAAATAGAATTTCTTAGTAAATCAACACGTGCCATCGGTGAATATAAAATGTTGGGAGAAATCGAAAATTGAGTAATGTCTAACATAACCAAATTTATACAATATAAGGTGATAATAAAAATATGTAAATGAGATGAAAAGAGAGGGATTTTCATTTTTGACACATCAAATGACAATTAACTGACAAGTTTAAAGTTTAACACACTAAACAAATTGTAAGTATCCTAACATTCTATTTTTAACAATGAATTTTAAACTGTTTTCTGTATTTCTCACAAACACATACACACATCGAACATATTTCCACGTACACCAACAGAGATTTACATGTTTGGTTAGTGATAGTTATCAGGAACACCCATAGGTGGTGACAAAAAGGGAACACGGAAAGGAATGTACAAAGTGCACTGTGGTCACTGTTTAGTGCACGAACGAGCTAAACTGTGTTTGTGAAACCAGAAAACAAATATCACTATTCCGGCACAGGATACTAACAGACGGGTTTCGGACTTCAGAATCCTCTTCAGGTCGGGTCCACACTGACGAAGCCTTGACGTCCGAAACGCGTCTGTGGGTATCCGATGCCGGAATACTGAACACAAAATTAATTTTGATTTACTAATATGCTTACACACGTTTTGTTGTAATTCTTGGATTTTGAGATATTATCTTTTTTGTAAATAATTGTCATTTCAATAACGAGGAAAAAGTATTATAAGAACATAACCATTCTATTTTTTTATAAAACTGCCAATACTTGATTGTGGAATATTTTAATAATATTTGTAGATTGCGAAATGTTAGTTTAAATTATAATATTTGCTTGTTTAGGTGAGACATTTCGGTGATATCACATATTAATCTTATAAAACAACAGTGAATATTAAAAGAATCGGAACGAAATTATTTAGATTTCGTTCCGATTCTTTCGATTTATTGGATTTGTATTTTTAATAATATTATAAGAACATAACCATTTTTACGTTTAATTTTTCATAAAACTGCCTAAACTTGTAGAATATTTTAATAATATTTGTAGATTGCAAAATGCTACTTTCAATTATAATATTTGCTTATTTAAGTGAGACAGTTCGGTGATTTCACAAAATCATCTCATACAAAACAGTGAATAATAAAAGTACAAAATAATTTCGTTCCGATTCATTTGATTTATTGGATTTTTAATAATACTAGAAGCGCGGGCAGCGATGCAGGTTTTGCAATTTATAAACCCTCTGACTGGGCGGAACAACTCATCTGTGTTTTACGAGTCCGCAAAGCTCGACTCAATTAAATTTTATACATAATCCGAAAAACACACAATCAAAGCCACCGCAGCAGACGGCTCCAAATTGCGTTAGGCGATTGCATTATGCATTCCAGTCGTTTTATTCGTTGCAGTAACTGATACCAAACAAATTATCTGTATAAACAGATAGCAAATTTCATCACTCAGAACTTATAAAACAATCGCTTAATTGCTTTTGAGAGCAAATCGAAATGTGAAAATTGGATTTATATAATAAACAGAGTTTATTTATTTATTAATTTATTTATTTATTTATTTATTTTCCCAACAGATACAACATCCAATTACAGGAGAAAAATTAACTATATATACATGAATACTTATATTATTATATGTATGTAATAATTGTTATAATCAACATGAATTACATTACTTCTAAAACAAAAGGAAAAAAAAACATTACATATAAAAATTACCACACAGCAGACAGTTTCTTTGAGATGGATGACTTGGATTCAATAAAAATGTCGATGTTAACATTAACTTCATTATACAGCTTAAGTATCCTGTTCAATGGTGAGTTTTGGTGAGCACGTGTATTTGACTGACAGCAATAAAATAAGTCCATGGAACGCGAAGAGGTACGTGGTAGGCGAAACGATAAACTGCCTAAAATAAGCTATATTAAAGTTAAACGTACTTCATTGTTACATTTGTATATTGTATTTGAGTCACCCAGATGGAAAACTAGCCATATCGCTGGCTTAATATAACAAGGTTCTATGTGACTTTTTTTCGATTTTTAATCTGTGATGTTACAAGGCTATGTATCAGAGCTGGGCAGGATTCGAATCATTCAGGATTCGATTCCCGGATTCGAATCCTTTTAGAGGATTCAAAAGAGGTATTCGAATACTTTAGTAAAAACGGATTCGTGATCCGGATTCGTTACATTTTTTTAAAAGGATTCGTATTCGAATCCAGACGTAGATGATTCGAATCCTTATAAAAGGATTCGAATTCTTATAAAAGGATTCGAATCCTTATAAAAGGATTCGAATCCTTATAAAAGGATTCGAATCCTTATAAAAGAATTCGAATCCTTATACACGGATTCAAATCCTCCTAAATAATTCGAATCATCGCTATTAAGGCTGGAATTCGATTTCGATTAATTCAAATAGTTAAATATTCTAATATGAATATTTAAATTACTAAATTATTCATATTTGAATATAAATATTTAAATTTTCGAATAATTCAAATATTTGTGAATGCATATTTGGTTACTTAACCATGAAAAATATCCAACGTTAATAGTATTATTTTAACTTCACTTGAAATCAGTGTTTTATATGCGTGGCGCATGAAGTAAAATTTCGAGTTTAGAAAAGCCCCGTGAAAATTTGTCTCGGGTCGCTGCGCGACCCTCGACAAATTTTCTACGCGGGGCTTTTCTAAACTCGAAATTTTACTTCATGCTTAGTCTGGGAGTAGACAACACTCGTTCTTAGAAGTTTCAAATTGAAGGATCAGTCTAGATTACTAAGTTTATTACCATTTTACAAAGGCTACAGCTCGAAGGACCAACCATGGTCTTCGGAGACCGAAGGACTACAGGGAATCGAAGTTTTTTTACAAGAAAACAACGAATACCTGAAAACCGCATGGATAGGAAAAAACAATTTTGAAAAAATATCGAAGTTGGGTTGGTTTTCAGTGCATTTTTATCTTTATTTTAATTCAGTGTTTTATCCGCGTGGCGCATGAAGTAAAATTTCGAGTTTAGAAAAGCCCCGCGAAAATTTGTCTCGGGTCGCTGCGCAACCCTCGTCAAATTTTCTACGCGGGGCTTTTCTAAACTCGAAATTTTACTTCATGCTTAGTCTGGGAGTAGACAACACTCGTTCTAAAAAGTTTCAAATAGAAGGATCAGTCTAGATTACTTAGTTTATTACCATTTTACAAAGGCTACAGCTCGAAGGACCAACCATAGTCTTCGGAGACCGAACGACTACAGGGAATCGAAGTTTTTTTACAAGAAAACAACGAATATCTGAAAACCGCATGGATAGGAAAAAAACATCTAATTTTGAAAAAATATCGAAGTTGGGTTGGTTTTCAGTGCATTTTTAACTTTATTTTAATTCAGTGTTTTATACGCGTGGCGCATGAAGTAAAATTTCGAGTTTAGAAAAGCCCCGCGAAAATTTGTCTCGGGTCGCTGCGCGACCCTCGACAAATTTTCTACGCGGGGCTTTTCTAAACTCGAAATTTTACTTCATGCTTAGTCTGGGAGTAGACAACACTCGTTTGAATTTTAAATTTAACTCTTTAAAAAAATTGACGTATGTAATATAATATCATTTATTGAAATCATAGAAAAAGATGCAAAATTTTACCTAAAATTAACTTTTAGAGTTAACTTTATAATTTGCTCGGCTCTTAATGGGTGAATATTCTATTCATAAAACAAACCGTTTTTATTTAATATTAAAGTTGCATTTAATACAATAACAAACTGTGAATAAATCGACATAAATCTAGAAATATCGAAAACCTCGACATGTAGAAAATCTTGACGGTCCACTCCCAGACTAAGCATGAAGTAAAATTTCGAGTTTAGAAAAGCCCCGCGTAGAAAATTTGTCGAGGGTCGCGCAGCGACCCGAGACAAATTTTCACGGGGCTTTTCTAAACTCGAAATTTTACTTCATGCGCCACGCGTATAAAACACTGATTTAAAGTGAAGTTAAAACGCACTGAAAACCAACCCAACGTCGATATTTTTTCAAAATTTGATGTTATCTTTCCTATCCATGCTGTAAACCTTCAGATATTCGTTGTTTTCTTGTAAATAAACTTCGATTCCCTGTAGTCCTTCGGTCGCCAAAGACCATGATTGGTCCTTCGAGCTGTAGCCTTTGTAAAATGGTAATAAACTTAGTAATCTAGAGTGATCCTTTAATTTGAAACTTCTAAGAACGAGTGTTGTCCACTCCCAGACTAAGCATGAAGTAAAATTTCGAGTTTAGAAAAGCCCCGCGTAGAAAATTTGTCGAGGGTCGCGCAGCGACCCGAGACAAATTTTCACGGGGCTTTTCTAAACTCGAAATTTTACTTCATGCGCCACGCGTATAAAACACAGATTTAAAATGAAGTTCAATAACACAAATATCATCATTAATTAAAATCATTATATAATCAGATATTTAGTCGGTAAATGAACATTTTTGTTAATAAAAACTGATGGAATAAAATATTACTGGTTGCAAATAATAGATTCAAATTTATTTTTAAAGGATGATTGTATCCGTGATTCCAAAATGAGGATTCGAATCTTTGATTCGAATCATATTTTTCACTTACGAATCCTTTATTCGAGTATTCGTGATTCGAATCATATTAGGTGATTCGGATTCGTGATTCGAATCCTGTTTTTGAGGATTCATCCCAGCTCTGCTATGTATGCACAGGCTCTATGTGCATACATAGCAGAGCTGGGATGAATCCTCAAAAACAGGATTAATCACAAATATCACATCACAAATTAAAAATCGAAAAAAAAAGTCACATAAAGCCTTGTAATATTAAGCCAGCGATATATCTATTTTAATTTTAAGGTTTGGTTATCCCTGGATTCTACTTCTCTCAGGCTACAATTTTAAAAATAAATTGACCTCCAAAGCCCATCCTAAACCTTTTAAAATTAAGTTTAAAAAATCCTTTCGAATACAATATCTGATGTAAGAAATGGTGTAGCTGACATAAATTTATTTTGTATTGTATTGCATGTATTTAGAGGTGTGGTTTAATTTTGATGCCAATAAAGGGTTTTTTTACAATACCTGTTACATTTATCGGTTCTAGAATCTAACATATTTATTCAGTTAGAAAACCTGCTAATTTTTTACTTCATTTTACATAATTTGTCGTGTCCCCATTCGATAAAACGCTCTCTTAACACTATTTTAATTTATTTAAGAGACGCTGCAAAATCAGTTTTTGTCATTTTGCAACAAGTTTGTCAAAACACGTATGGCTAGTTTTGGATATGAGCGACTAACTTATTCCAACTAGTTTCGGCTTCCAGCCATTCTCAAGTAATGTTTAATATTTAATCATGTTTCATTATGCGATCAATAAGAAACAAGGTAAAGATAAACATGTTAACCCAGTGGATTTGTGAATAATTTAATTTTCATCTCTAGCGGAATAGAAAGTTTAAAACGTGAATAATGTTTCTTAAATGTTGAAAACGAATAAGTGAATGTAAAAATTCTGTTTACTTTATTCGTCTTAAGGGACACCGACTGCGAGTTGGAGGCCGAAACTCAACCACAAACCAATTTAATTTTTCTCGGAACTTTTCCAATATTTCAGCCCGCCAGTGATTACCAACGCGAAAGACGTATTTCCTCCAAACAAGTGCAACAACGCGAACATGGCAAATCGCTTTAAACTTCTATGCAAACTTAAGTGTAAAGTAAAACTAGATAGTATTTGTCGGATTAGATCAGATAAATGTAAAAAAAAATCGTGTACGAGACTGCAATCATGAATAATACGGAAAATAATGTAAACAATGTTTCGATAACTTAGTTCATGAATGTGAAATGTGACATGGAACAAATACTACTCATTAAGGTTGCGGTTGATTAGAGTGAGACAGACTCTGCCCAGCCATTTGCTAGAGTAAGATAGACCTATATAAAAATGTTATCTTTCCTATCCATGCTGTAAACCTTCAGATATTCGTTGTTTTCTTGTAAATAAACTTCGATTCCCTGTAGTCCTTCGGTCGCCAAAGACCATGATTGGTCCTTCGAGCTGTAGCCTTTGTAAAATGGTAATAAACTTAGTAATCTAGAGTGATCCTTTAATTTGAAACTTCTAAGAACGAGTGTTGTCCACTCCCAGACTAAGCATGAAGTAAAATTTCGAGTTTAGAAAAGCCCCGCGTAGAAAATTTGTCGAGGGTCGCGCAGCGACCCGAGACAAATTTTCACGGGGCTTTTCTAAACTCGAAATTTTACTTCATGCGCCACGCGTATAAAACACAGATTTAAAATGAAGTTCAATAACACAAATATCATCATTAATTAAAATCATTATATAATCAGATATTTAGTCGGTAAATGAACATTTTTGTTAATAAAAACTGATGGAATAAAATATTACTGGTTGCAAATAATAGATTCAAATTTATTTTTAAAGGATGATTGTATCCGTGATTCCAAAATGAGGATTCGAATCTTTGATTCGAATCATATTTTTCACTTACGAATCCTTTATTCGAGTATTCGTGATTCGAATCATATTAGGTGATTCGGATTCGTGATTCGAATCCTGTTTTTGAGGATTCATCCCAGCTCTGCTATGTATGCACAGGCTCTATGTGCATACATAGCAGAGCTGGGATGAATCCTCAAAAACAGGATTAATCACAAATATCACATCACAAATTAAAAATCGAAAAAAAAAGTCACATAAAGCCTTGTAATATTAAGCCAGCGATATATCTATTTTAATTTTAAGGTTTGGTTATCCCTGGATTCTACTTCTCTCAGGCTACAATTTTAAAAATAAATTGACCTCCAAAGCCCATCCTAAACCTTTTAAAATTAAGTTTAAAAAATCCTTTCGAATACAATATCTGATGTAAGAAATGGTGTAGCTGACATAAATTTATTTTGTATTGTATTGCATGTATTTAGAGGTGTGGTTTAATTTTGATGCCAATAAAGGGTTTTTTTACAATACCTGTTACATTTATCGGTTCTAGAATCTAACATATTTATTCAGTTAGAAAACCTGCTAATTTTTTACTTCATTTTACATAATTTGTCGTGTCCCCATTCGATAAAACGCTCTCTTAACACTATTTTAATTTATTTAAGAGACGCTGCAAAATCAGTTTTTGTCATTTTGCAACAAGTTTGTCAAAACACGTATGGCTAGTTTTGGATATGAGCGACTAACTTATTCCAACTAGTTTCGGCTTCCAGCCATTCTCAAGTAATGTTTAATATTTAATCATGTTTCATTATGCGATCAATAAGAAACAAGGTAAAGATAAACATGTTAACCCAGTGGATTTGTGAATAATTTAATTTTCATCTCTAGCGGAATAGAAAGTTTAAAACGTGAATAATGTTTCTTAAATGTTGAAAACGAATAAGTGAATGTAAAAATTCTGTTTACTTTATTCGTCTTAAGGGACACCGACTGCGAGTTGGAGGCCGAAACTCAACCACAAACCAATTTAATTTTTCTCGGAACTTTTCCAATATTTCAGCCCGCCAGTGATTACCAACGCGAAAGACGTATTTCCTCCAAACAAGTGCAACAACGCGAACATGGCAAATCGCTTTAAACTTCTATGCAAACTTAAGTGTAAAGTAAAACTAGATAGTATTTGTCGGATTAGATCAGATAAATGTAAAAAAAAATCGTGTACGAGACTGCAATCATGAATAATACGGAAAATAATGTAAACAATGTTTCGATAACTTAGTTCATGAATGTGAAATGTGACATGGAACAAATACTACTCATTAAGGTTGCGGTTGATTAGAGTGAGACAGACTCTGCCCAGCCATTTGCTAGAGTAAGATAGACCTATATTTCTATTTTTAGCATAAAAAGGTAAACGTAATATATCATGGACATTTTTTAATGAATGTTGTTGAGCTAATTGAATACAGAATGTACCCTTGAATTTTACGTAGTACAAGTTTTTGTTGCCAAAAAATGACTCGAAAAATAGCTATTTTCAGCATTTTTTACAAAAAAACTAAATATCTTAATTGTTTTAAATTGGTGACATTAAAATCGCCCAAGTTTTAGGATTACTTATTTATTTCATTTATTTACGGAATCTCCTTTTACATAAATTTATCATATTAGTATATTTATGTATACAGAGTGGATAACAGAAAAATAACAATTGTATTAGACATGTTCATGTTACTCTTACTTTACGCGAGTTAAAATGATAATAATAAAAAATACTAAAGAGTGAATACATTATTTAGAGATAAAATCAACAAATCGGTACAAAGACAAATACATAAACAACTAATAAATTGTACAAATAACATATTGAAATTAATATCAGTAATTGATGAGCAAAATATCACAGTAAAAACTAGATTGTATAATATAATATCGAATTAAAATTATATGAGTTCACAAACTAAGTAATTAAAATTAAGATAAAACATTATTAACAATAGCGGATAAATTGAATCGTTTCAAATTAGCCTTAAATTTGAATTTTGATGTATCATGTAATATTGTCCCATAATCAGAACATGAATAGTGCTGAAACTAGTGACTACCAAAAACGTTGGATTTTCCTCATAATAAATCGCAACCTTAAAATCCAAGAATATTGAAAAGAATGTCTGTTTTTCAGATTTTTCAAAAAATAAAAATTTCCAACGAAAATTAACATTTGCTTAACGTAGTAGTGTTTAGAATAAAAATAAGTTTAATTTACGATTTACATAATTTTTGAGATTTTAAAATTAAGTTTAGTATAAGCTCTTAGAATTACATTTTATTGGAATAATCGACTTCCTATTGTTCATCAAAGTAAAAGAAGTTGGTGTAATATTTTTTTTTCAAGGAAAAAATAAATTAGCTCAAGTTATTTGAAAGATAAAGAAGAATGTATGTGATTTTTCAGATTTTAATATAAATAACATTTTAATCGAAAAATTACAGTTTTCGTAAGAGGTACGGGAAAAAATCAGACTTTTACATACAATTTTAACATTTTTGAAAAATCTAAATCTAAATTTAAGATACTCCTACTTAGATTAAAAACGGTACAGGATAATATTTTCAGCAGAAAAACATTAATTCATCATCTTTTATTATTTTTGAAAACAAGAGAAAATGTATAAATTCAATAAAATTTTACGTTAAGTGCATTTAATACCAACAATATTAATTTTGTTTAAACAACGTTGTATATTGCATTAAAGCTTGATTCATCCTTAACTGATTCCTTTCTAAAAGATTTAAATTAATTTGGTTCCTTAGAAAATATAGAGCTTTAAATACAAACTGGATAAAATAAGAAATTGAAATGTTGTTTAGGAATTAGCTAATTAGGGGCTAATTTTAGAGTTTTTTGAGATTTTCAATAGTATTAACTATCGACAATTTTAACAGTTTCGACACTCGATGTATCATATTTTGTCTTTGACAGCTTTCGAGGGTTCCGTTAATTTTTAAAATCTTGGCATTTTTTGTGATTTGCCTAAATTTTCGATTACTTTATTTTTAAAGTAAACGAAAATTTAGGCAAATCACATAAACTGCCAAGATTTTAAAAATTTACGGAACTCTCAAAAACTGTCGAAGGAAAAATATGATACATCGAGTGTATATTTTTATTAACGCTTCTAACGAAGTTTCAAGATGGTCGTGAATTTTCAAGCTTATAGCAATATTCGTTAATTATAATAATGTTGAAGTTTTTCTTAAAATTCCAATATCTCCGTTGATGTCCAAAATTCTAAAGATTTTCCTGAATGCTAAAACTTGTAATAAATTTTCGTAAATTTTTTAAATCTTGAACAGATTTTATAATTTTCCATAATTTTTTATAATTGACGCTTCTTTATAATTTTCTAAGGTATTAGTTAATTTTTAAAATCTCAAATATTTGTCGTAAATATTTAAGTTTTTCAGTTAATTTCCTTTGGTTATCAAAATTCTGATGGTTTTCCTAAAATTCCGTTAATTTAAAAAAATCTTAATGGCTTTCGCAAAATTCAAAGATTTTTTAAAACTAACAATGTTTTAAAAAAATTCAGAATTTTTCAAAAAGTCTCATTAATTGATTAAAATCTGGACGTGTTTTATAAGTTTTTAAGACTTTCGTTGATTTTAAAAATATTGACTCCTCTCGTGAATTTCCAAGATTATCGTTAATTTTTACTTTGTGTCTTTTAACTAATTGCAATGATTCTGGTTTGTAAGCAATCTATCAATTTTATATATATATAAAAAAAATTGAACGTAACATCTTTAAAATAACAAGGCTTTAACTTTAAGTATAAATATTTTTTGAGTTTTTAAAATTAAGCTTAGTACAAGCACTCAATGTTGAATTTTCCTCGGATGATTAACTTTCTAACAATCTTTAAAGTGAAAAAGTTCGAGTATTATTTTTTTAATGCCCGATATTATAAAACGTTTTACTCCTTAAATAAAATTATAGAGAATAACCGTGGAATAGGAAAGAATTACACAGAACAAGAAAAATAAAGCTTATTAGAAATTATAAAAGACTTAAACCAGTGTTTTCCACTCCCAGGCTAAGCATGAAGTAAAATTTCGAGTTTAGAAAAGCCCCGTGAAAATTTGGCGAGGGTCGCGCAGCGACCCGAGACAAATTTTCTGGGCTTTTCTAAACTCGAAATTTTACTTCATGCGCCACGCGTATAACACACTGATTTTAAGTGAAGTTCACTTGTTCACAATATTTTAGTGTTTTCAGTGTTTAATACGCGTGGCGCATGAAGTAAAATTTCCAGTTTAGAAAAGCCTGAAAATTTGGTTCGGTCGCTCCGCTACGCGACCAAACCAAATTTGCAGGCATTTCTAAACTCGAAGTTTTACTTCATGCTTAGTCTGGGAGTGGAAAACACTCGTTTAAAACTTTCCAAACCAAATTTTCAGGCTTTTCTAAACTTGAAATTTTACTTCATGCTTAGTCTGGGAGTGGAAAACACTCGTTTAAAACTTTCCAAACCAAATTTTCAGGCTTTTCTAAACTTGAAATTTTACGCCACGCGTAATAAACACTGAAAACACTGAACTATTGTGAACAAGTGAACTTCAGTTGAAATCAGTGTCTTGTACGCGTGGCGCATGAAGTAAAATTTTACTTCATGCTTAGCCTGGGAGTGGAAAACACTCGTTTAAGTCTTTTATAATTTCTAATAAGCTTTATTTTTCTTGTTCTGTGTAATTCTGTTCTATTCCACGGTATTCTATATAATTATAAGGAATTATACTAAATTTCCAATTTGATTGACAATTTAATTTGAAATATTGTCAATTCAATTTAACAAATTGGTGGTTCCAGCTATGGTCACAATGAAAATGTATAATTTTGGTCTATGATCTACTAATTAAATTATTTATTTCTAGAATTGCTATTTATTTGGTAGGTTTGCTTTATAATACGCAATTTTATTTGCCTATTAGTTTACTAGGTAAATACATTTATTCCACAAATAGTTATCTAATGATTTATTAATTTATAATACCGGGCATAAGTAGCATTAAATGAACTCACATTGTTTAAAATATATATACATACATCTTTATTCAGACAATTACAGTAGTATAGTATAATACATATATATATATATATATTATTACACTATGGGGTTAGTCTGTCTGGGCTATCGACCAGAGGTCTTTCTGCCCTGTCTTGAATTTATTTTATTTGAAAAATTTGATCGTATGCTAGGCTTGTGAAGTGTCTTGATGAACGGTACAAATGAATTGATGTATTGTGAGAGGAGGATGTTTATATTTGGGATGGATATTTAGGTTTCTAGGAATACAGAATTTGTTTAGAAGTTCTAGGTTGTGGGTGTTTACAGCGAATTTTACGCTGAGGGTTAATATGCGTTGGGAAATTGGTGTTACTTGGGTAGTTTCGTAGAGAATGATGTTTGAGGGATTATGAAGAGGATTTTTGGGTGTCTGAGTTTGGTGAGGATTCGTAGTGCTGATCTTTCGGCGACTTGGATATGGTGTGAAATTGAAGGACGGATATGAAGGAATAAAATTGCACCATAGTCTAACATTCGTAAATAGTAACTGCTGTTTTTGTGGAAATTCCTTCTTGTTTATAAGTTAAAGATCTAAAATGCCTCGGCCTTGTTTTCATTTTGGTTTTAATGGATTTGGTATGTGGGAGGAAGGAAAGTTTTGAATCAAATTCTATGCCTAGGTATTTGCAGGAGTAGGATGAAAGAATTGTGGTGTTATTTATTACTATTGTAGGAGATCGTGGAGTGATTTTATGGAAAGTAATGAATAATTTGGTTTTGGAAGGATTTAAGTGTATTCGCCATTTATTGCACCATTTTTGTATGGAATTAAGAGAATTTTGAAGGAGGTTTTGGGATTGTTGGAGCGTAGAAGCGTGGGAGATAAGGGCCGTATCATCAGCAAAGAGGAGGGCGTATCTTGTTGGGTTAAAGTAGGAGGGGTTAGGATTGAATATGTCGTAGCAAAAGATATTGTAAAGAAGTGGGGATAGCGGAGAGCCTTGCGGAACACCTTGCAGAAGGGGGAATGAGCGAGATACAGTTTGGCGGATTTTTACTTTACAGAATCTGTTGGTTAGGAAATGGTAAATAAGGATTATTAGATGCTTTGGGATCTTAAGGATGTAGCATTTATATAGGAGGCCAATATGCCAAACCGTGTCAAAAGCTTTAGTTATATCAAGAAAGGCGATACTTGCTTTTTGACCTTCTAGATGCATGATTTGTATATTGAAGGTTAAAATGGAAAGAGGTAGTGTAGTTGATTTTTTGGGGAGGAATCCGAATTGGTATTGGGGGATGGAATTTATGGTTAGCTGTAGGAGTTTTTGTTTAATAAGGGATTCAAATTGTTTACCTAATACTGGGAGGATGTTTAAAATATTAATACAAATGTGTTTTATTTATGTTCAACAATGTATAACGAAGTAGAAGCCTCTATAGTCAGTGAATTACAAATGTTTAAGATTGTTTTTAAAATTTAAAAAAAAATGAAAATTTTCATCGTAAAATTGTATTTCTCGGAAGGGGTGGGTGGGTATGGAAAAAATCAGATTTTTCACATAAAATTTTATAAGTTTTAAACAATCTTAAATATGTTCAAGATACTCTTACTTATATTAGAAACAGTGCAAGCTAATTATTTCCTGCAGAAAAACAAAATTTGATCAACTTTTTATTTGATTTTAAAAACAAGAGAAAATGCATACATTCATTAAAATCTAACTTTAAGCGTATTTAGTAACTACAATATTTATTTTGATTAAACAATTTTATATATAAAATTAAAGCATAATTTATCCTTAATCGATTTATTTTCAAAAGATTTAAAGCAATTTGGTTCTTTAGAAATTATATTTGCATTTTTCGTAACATCAGAAAAATGTTAGAAGCTTCAAATTGAACGCTTTTCAAAAACAACGAATGCTTTAAAACTTACATCGGGATATGTATATTTAAAAGAAAAATTCCATGTATGCATAACTTAAAAATGATAAAAATTTCCATCGTAAAATTGCATTTTTTTATTGGGTGAGTATGGAGAAAATCAGATTTTTACATAAAATTTTATAAGTTTAAAAAATACTCAAACATTTTCAAGATACACTTACTTATAATAGAAACAGTAAAAGCTAATTATTTCTCGGAGAAAAACAAAAATTTATCAACTTTTTTTATTTTTAAAAACAAGAGAAAATGCACAAATTCATTAAAATTCAACGTTAAGAGTATTTAATACCTACACTATATATTAATATTAAAGATTTTATACATCAAATCACAGCTTAATTTATCCTTAATCAAATCCTTTTCAAAAGATTTAAAGTAATTTAGTTCTTTAGAAAATATATTTGCATTTTTCGTAAAATCAGAAAAATGTCAAATTGAACGTTGTTCAAAAACAACGAATTCCTTACAATTTACATCGGGATGTGTATATTTAAAAAAAATCCATGTATACATAATTGTTCTTTTACAATATTTATGTTTTCTAATTTGAAATGTTTAAATCGCTTTGTCTGTTGCGATTAATTACAGCGGATAATGAAGAGAGAACACAGAGAAATGGCGAATTTGAGGCAAAAACAAAACTAATAGTTTTTACGCGTTTGTTAATGATGGCAATGAATTATCGACTCAATATATATTTGAACAAACAATGGAATTATGGTCCATTTATATTGTTTGCAGAACGTCATTAGTGAGTAAATAAAACCAGTAAATTCACCAATAATCGGATTTACAAAACAAATTTGATTATTCTAATTAGAATGCTAGTAAGGTATATTTGTAAAGTGATAAGTGCAATTTTATATTACCATGCGATTGTTTAAATTAAGATTTAGAGTAGGAGGCATTTTTTTATGCGGTTGCCCAGACTGCTAATTGAATAATGAAATAATTTTGAGGTTATGCTAAACTATGTGATAACAGTCAGTAATGCCAATCTAATGTAAAACTCAAAACTAGAGTAGGTTTTGAGTTTTAAATTAGATTGGCTTTAAACGATCGCACTGTATAATACAAATCTTGTTAATAATCGTATTACTAAAAAAAGTAAAAATTGGATGTGTTCGAATATTTCCTAATAACTCAGTTTATTTTTCAGTTCTCGGCCTTAGCCATACAGCCAGTTATCCATACAGGAATTTATTTTAAAAGTGAAAATGCTAGAAATTGTCACATTTTAAAAGATTTATATAAATAGCAAAATTAGCACAGTAATAACGCATTAAAAAATAGAAATAGTAACAATAACATATACTTAAAAAGAAAAACTCCCTGTATGTTATTGTTACTATATCTATTTTTTAATGCGTTATTAGTGTGCTAATTTTGCTATTTATATAAATCTTTTGAAATGTGACAATTTCTAGCATTTTCACTTTTAAAAAAAATTTCTGTATGGATAACTGGCTGTATGGCTAAGGCCGAGATCTGAAAAAATACCCCAATTACAGCGTGTATGCTGTAAATCTACAGATATTCGTTGTTTTTTTTAAGAATCAATTTAAAGTTTTAAACGAGTGTTTTCCACTCCCAAATTAAGCATAAAGTAAAATTTCGAGTCAAGAAAAGCCTGAACGTTTGAATTCGGGCGCGTAAAGTCCAAAATCAAACAAAAGAAAAACCTATTTCCTCTCCTGTTTCTCTCAACCAATAAAAAACATAAATGCGTTTAAATTATGGTAATGTTATTGTTTTTCTTTTTTTACCAGTTATGACACACATTTTGACAGTTGTGATATATTTTAAACTAACGAGTGTCTTCCACTCCGAGATTAAGCATGAAGTAAAATTTCGAGTTTAGAAAAGCATTAAAATTTGGTTTGGTCGTGTAGCGCGTAGCGCTACGCGACCAAACCAAATTTTCAGGCTTTTCTAAACTCGAAATTTTACTTCATGCGCTACGCGTATAAAACACTGAAATATTGTAAAATTTACAACATGCTACTAAAGCTGTTTGCTACTGACGTGTATTTTTAACTTTACTTAAAACCAGTGTTTTATACGCGTGGCGCATGAAGTAAAATTTCGAGTTTAGAAAAGCCTGAAAATTTGGTTTAGTCGCGTAGCGCTACGCGCTACGCGACTAAACCAAATTTTCGGCTTTTCTAAACTCGAAATTTTACTTCATGCTTAATCCGGGAGTGGAAAACACTCGTTAGTTTAAAATATATCACAACTGTCAAAATGTGCATTAAAACTACCAAAAGAAAATAAAAACAATAACATGATTATAATTTAAACGCATTTATATTATTTTTTGTTGAGAGAAACAGGAGAGGAAATAGATATTTCCTTTGTTGTCAGAAAAACAAGAGGAATTGCATTTTTGCTGAAAGCAGATGAAATATGTACATTATATTATTGTTTTGTTGGGTGTAAGAGAGGATATCAACTGTATATTTTTATTTTGTTGGGTGCAAGAGAGGGCAGAGAAAATGAAAATGCAGGCCATTAGCGTGTGCATTTTTTCACGGAAAAATTCCACGCATGACCGGTGTCTTGGTAACGGCAGGAAATCAAATATCCATACGAATATGAATCGCTGACACGGAATCCCGGGACACATTCCCGGAAAATGTGGGAGGGATGTGAATGTGCACCCCCGCTAGCCCCCCTTCCCTCGATTGATTTCTGAATAGCTGCGAAATATAAAAGGGTACGTTAGACGGGAATTTATAAGAATTCGTCGCGAATTATTTTTGATCATTTCACCACACTGCGCGCTTGATTTCTAAAGGAATATTATCCCATCGGGTGAAAGAAATATTTTTAAGTGTCGCAGAAATAAAATCATGAGAATTTGCATTATTGAGTGTGGAAATATTATTGTAATTGATACAAAAAAAATCAAGTTGCGTGAAATAGCTTACTAAATAAATAACACTTTTAAACATTCAGTGTATTGTAATTACTTTTCAAATAATTACAATTACAAAGTAATGCATTACTTTTTCCATAATTATAATTACGAAACAATTATGCGAGTAATTATAAATGTAATGTACTTACATGTTTGCCCATTAAATATCATTACATTTATAGTTACTCGTATAATTACTTCGTAATTATAATTATGGCAAAAGTAATGCATTACTTTGTAACTGTAATTATTTGAAAAGTAATTACAATACATAATATATAAAATTACGAAAAACTATTCGTGAAATTGCAAACAAATTTGCAATTTCACGAATAGTTTTTCGTAATTTTATATATTATGTTTAAAGTGTGCAAACTATAAGAAGCGTAAGCTTATTTTCTCGAATTCAAATAGTTTTGAATTTGAATTTATCTAAATTACAATACATTGTAATTTTAATTATGGGAAATGTAATGGATTGTTTTTTTATCATAATTATTGAATATGCACATTATTTTGTAATTATGAATTTAGATATTGTAATTTCTAAGGAATATTATACAAGTAAACAATTTTGTAAAATATATTTATGGCGAATGCGCCGGGATTTAATAGCTTCAAAGATAAGTTACACACGTAATCAGTTTTGTGAAATATAGTTATGGTGAATGCGCCGGGATTTAGCGTTGTCTAATTGAGGAATATTTCTTTTTGTTCCTTTTTTTCTCTTTTTTGTGTGTGTGTGTGTGTATGTGTGAGGTGGTGTTGTAAAGTATAACCAGCATTACTCGTGGCGGTGTAATAAAGTTGATTTATTTGCGCAGATTCCATTAAAAATTTTCCGCTGAAGGGCGCCGCGGGATACGCTCAGCAATCATTTTTATGGTGGTTGGGTTGGGCGCAATTGAAATTCGTCGCGAACGGCCCACTTTTCACACTCTGATTTTTTTTTTTTTTCGTTAGACTAACTAGAGAATTCCGTTTCTCACTTGACTCTAATCAACACAATCCAGATGTTAGAGCTAGAAGTAAAAACAAGAGTACTTCAAATTTAAAACTATTAGAACGCGAAAAAATAAGCTAACGCTTCTTATAGTTTGCACACTTTAAACATAAATTATAAAAAAATCAAAAATATTCATGTAAAATTCAAACAATGTGTTTTAATTAATAATAAAACTTAAAAAAATAAATGTTGTTTCAATGGGCATTTACATTTACTTTATTTAGTTGTCTTATTAATTAAGACGTATTGCATTTTACACGAATATTTTCATTTTTTATATATATATATATATATATATATATATATATATACAGAGAGTTTTATGTAACACCGAACATTTTCATAATGAGAATTTTTTTTTAAAGTATCCATATGCATACGTTGCACATTTCCCGATGCTCGGTTTATTAAAAGAATCCAATTTGAAGCTTTAAGCGAGAGTTTTCCACTCCCAGGCTAAGCATGAAGTAAAATTTCGAGTTTAGAAAAGCCTGAAAATTTGGTTTGGTCGCATAGCGCGAAGCGCGGAGCGGCCAAACCAAATTTTCAGGCTTTTCTAAACTCAAAATTTTACTTCATGCGCCACCGGTACAAAACACTGATTCAATGTAAAGTTGCGCTTTATGTTTTAAACTTCGTAATATGTCAGTGTTTTGTACCGGTGGCGCATGAAGTAAAATTTCGAGTTTAGAAAAGCCTGAAGATTTGGTTTGGCCGCTCCGCGCTTCGCGCTACGCGACCAAACCAAATTTTCAGGCTTTTCTAAACTCGAAATTTTACTTCATGCTTAGCCTGGGAGTGGAAAACACTCGCTTAAAACTTCAAATTAAATTCTTTTAATAAACCAAGCATCAAAGAAAAATTCTCGTTATAAAAATGTACGGTGTTACATAAAACTCTCTGTATATTAAAAGTAAAAATGCACAGTATATTTTTATTTCTAATAATTTCTTAAATTATAGTGTTTAGTTGTTATTGCGATGTTTACAGTAGCATTCAGTGGCGCAAAAATTTAGATGATTTAGATGGATTTAGGACAAAGTCGTTTTTTTTTCATCGTGTCACAAGTTGACACAAGTTTGAATTAAACTATAATGATGGTCATGTCATTATTTTTCTTTGTGACAGTTATGACACATATTTTGACAGTTGTGAAAAATTTTACACTAACTAGTGTTTTCCACTCTCAGGTTGAGCATGAAGTAAAATTTCGAGTTTAGAAAAGCCTGAAAATTTGGTTTGGTCGCGAAGCGCGTAGCGCGGAGCGGCCAAACCAAATTTTCAGGCTTTTCTAAACTCGAAATTTTACTTCATGCGCCACGCGTATAAAGCACTGATTTAAAATGATGTTCAAAACAAACTGCTAAAATTTGATCTCACATTGTTTGATAAACCTATTACTAAAAAGAAATAAAGAAATAAATTACTAACAGGAAATAAAATAGAAATGGGCTACAGTCCTTTTGGATGAGCATTTATGAAAATGGCATTTTCGCAGTGGAAAAATTCTATTTTCATTAATGTTTCTCATTTGATTCTTTAAACTCCGTAATTTAATTTTTAAATTTTTCTTTTTAACAAAATATTAAGCAAACTATTTTTATACTATGGTGTCGCCTGAACAAGAATAATCCGGACGGCGGGGAGAGATAGTAAGGTTGCAGTGGACACAAAAAAAATAATAAAAATAATTTTAGAAAATAACGCGTGCTAACGTTCGTTTTTGTACGTGACATAGTTAAGTATAAATAAAACTCCCCAAGTACCTGCATTTCTTGTGTTTTCCTGTGGTACGATTCATAGTATAACTACGGAATCAAATGCACCTATAACTGCAACCAAATGCACCTATGACCGCCGTTATAATACAATATATAAAATTACGAAAAATGTTTTCGTGTAAAATGCAAACAATGTGTCTTAATTAGCAAGGCAACCTAAGACAATAAATATCCATTAAAACAACTACTACTCTCTTTTAATTCTTCAAACGCCGTAATTTAATTTTTAAACCTTTCTTTTTAACATAATGTTAAGTAAACTTTTTTTAGACAATATATAACATTACGAAAATGTTTTTCGTGTAAAATGAAACAATGTGTCTTAATTAATAAGACAACTTAAGACAATAAATATCCAATTAATCAACTACTGACATTTTGTTTTTATTTTTTTTTATTTTGGGTTTTACGTCATCTATATCCGCTGCTATGGCCAATCATGACGCCGGAGAATAGGTCTACAGCTATCCGGGAATTTTGCCGAACCCGGTGGGAGTTCCAACCCACCGGTAGGGATCTTTAACGTGCACGCAACATCCAGGCAGTACACAGGTCCTACATGCATTTAACGTCATATCCGAGAAGACGGAGTGTTTGGCATTTTTATCCTAACCTATATAAATGCAGACAACTTGTCAGGCCGGTATTTGAACCCCGGCCCGTGGCGTGGCAGTACAACACTCTAACCACTACACCACCAAGCTGCCCTGACATTTTGTTGTTTCAATTTATTGTCTTAAGTTGTCTTATTAATTAAGACGCATTGTTTGTATTTGACACGAAAAACATTTTCGTAATTTTATATATTATGTTTAAAGTGTGCAAACTATAAGAAAAGTAAGCTGATTTTCTCGAATTCAAATATTTTTGAATTAGAATTATTCTTGTTTAAACTTTTTTTGTTTAGAAATAATTGCAGCGCGGTCCGTTTTTTAATTGTGTTCTAATTGCGCGTTCTCCTTCTTTTGTTGTTGAAAAGATTCTTTACTGCATCATTATAACTGAATTAGGATAATTTATGCCCTCCCCGAGGCGGCGAAAAAAAAAGTTACAGGAATTTCGAAGTCATTGTTCCTTAATTGTGCGTTCTTCGGATTGCGTGGGCGAAGGGAGAAATAATTATTTGTCGGGATCGTTAAAATGTGCGCAGAAAGATCTCATTAGATTAGATTAGAAACGCAATGTAAACTATACCGCAGAAGAAAAAAAAAACGTCTTCTATCTTCTCTTGTAGACAAATATAAACATATTGTAGAGAACATAAGAGAAAGATTCTTTGAACAAGGTAATAATTAAAATTGAATTTGTGTTCAGTATTCCGGCACCAGATACCCACAGACGCGTTTCGGACTTCAAGGGCCTCTTCAGTGTGGTCCCGACCCAGTGCTGAGGAGGAATACTGAACATTTCTGACTATTTCAAGCCAATATGTGAAAACTATTAATGGATATCGATAGCTAACGCCATCTAATGCTTCATAGTGGCATCGTCAGTGACACGAATGTACAAAGTGCATATACAGGTCACTGTTTCGTCCACGAACAAGCAGAATTCTATTTGTGAAACCAGAAAACTAATATCAAAATTGAATTTGTGTTCAGTATTCAGTATTAAGGTAATAATTGTACCGTTGTCACAATTTATAGGTTAGAAACCGTGTTTTAAGTCCTGGCAAACAGTGACTTAGGAGTTGAGCATGACTTAAGCGATTTTTTGTTATAAATCAGTTAGTGGAACACTTTACGACGCGGTTATGACTTATGATACGGTTTGAGACACGACTAGGGCTTAAATAACGTTGGAGAAACCATCTTCTCTTGTAGACAAATATAAACATATTGTAGAGAACAAAAGAGAAGGATTCTTTGAATAAGATAATAATTTTACCATTGTCAAAATTTATAGGTTAGAATCCGTGTCCTAAGTCCTGGCAAACGGTGACTTAGGACTTGAACATGACTTAAGCGATTTTTTGAAGTAAATCAGTTGGTGCAACACTTTACGACGCGGTTATGACTTATGACACGGTTTGAGACACGACTAGAACTTAAGTAAAGTTGGAGAAACCATCTTCTCTTGTAGACAAATATAAACATATTGTAGAGACCAAAAGAGAAGGATTCTTTGAATATAATAATAACTTTTCCGTTGTCACAATTTATAGGTTACAATCGGTGTCCTAAATCCTGGCAACGGTGACCTAGGACTTAAGCATGACTTAAGCGATTTTTTGACATAAATCAGTTGGTGTAACACTTTAGGACGCGGTTATGACTTATTACACGGTTTGAGACACGACTAGGACTTAAGTAACGTTGGAGAAACCGGCCATAAATGACCCTATTAGATTAAACATATTAAAAAAAAGTACCATAAAAAACTTCTACAACTAATGGCTGTTTAAGGACGATTCTTTTAAAAATACAATATTCCTCACATCGAACATGAATTATTTACATGCACCCAACGTTTTTTATTTCTATACGCGAGTGACTCTTAACGCATACGTTAAAGTAACGTTCTCGACCTTTCAAGCTCCATTTAGCCACTCCCCCCTCTTGTTTTGTTTCCTCTTTCTGTTGTTTTCCATGAAAGAGATTCACTTTGCAAGTATAATATTTTAAAGTTCCGTCCTGGATCCTCTCGCTGTGCATACGGAAACGACGGAATTTCCATGCGTGTGCCGTTTGTCCTTTTCAGCCTCCGTCCGGACTAATCGACAGATAAGCCCCAGCAGATTAGGATTGACTGCTTCCGGATCCGCACGTCGAGTTAGATTGGCGCTGCCGCTGTTGCGTTGTATACGCTGCCCGACATTTATTTTAATCAGTGGCGATATCGATTGATGCCTTCTTCCCTTTTTCTTATTTTTTTTTCAAATGAGGATTAGGTTTAGAAAATGTTATTGTTAATGCCTTTTATAAAAGCGTTCAATTTGATTCTGTTATGTTTTTGTCTTGCAAGTCGCTAGTAATTGCTTTTCTCCATGTTTTCCGTGGTCTTACTTTTCTCTTTGTTCCTTCAGGTTTCTTCCATCCGATGCTCCTGGCGATCCTATTTTCATCCAATCTCTCTAGATGGTCTGCCCACAGTAATCTAGATTTCACTACCAAACCTATTGGTGGATTCCCATACAGTTCATATATTTCTCTATTTGTACGCCTTTCCCATCCTGTCACTTTTCTTCCCTCCATATATTCTGCGCAGTATCTTTCTCTCCCCTGCTTCGATCTTAATCTGTATACCGTTGGTCTTAGTATGGTTTTATATATTCTTATCTTGGTTTTTCGGCTCACTTGCTTGGATCTGAATATGGTATGTAATCCGCCTGCACATCTATTTCCCTTTGATATTCTTTGATCGATTTTCCTTTCCTCGTTCCAATTATTGCTTATTAATGCTCCTAGGTACATAAAGCTATTCACTTCTTGAAAGTTAAGTTTTTCTCCACCAAGTATCCTCACTCTTAGTTCCGATAGATTACCGGCTGCCGTAGTTTTAAGTTGCATATAGAAGCTTTTATTTTGGTTGATTTCGAGGCCTTAATTTCGCGCAGCGTCAGCTAGTCGTGTAGTGATTGTTTCCAGTTCATTCTTAGTTCGTGCTAATATAGCTACATCATCATTGATACAGGAGCCATCAATGTCTAGCATATGCTGATGATGTAGCTATATTAGCACGAACTAAGAAAGAACTGGAAACAATCACTACACGATTAGCTGGTATATATGGTACCTCTTCTATTTATATCTGCCTCTCTAATAATTTTGTCTAGCAGTATATTAAATAAGACTGTGGAGAGCGGATCACCTTGCCTTGGTCCTCTTTTCACTTCAAATGTTTCCGTTGTGTTTCCATCCACCCTTACCGAACTTATTGTATATTGCAGCGTCATTTCTATTAGCCTCACTAGCTTTCCTAGGACTCCTAGATCTTCGAGTGTATTTATAAGTGCCTGTCTGTTCACTGTATCATAAGCTCTTTATAAATCAACAAATAATATATGTAACGGTATTTTGTATTCATAACAAGAAAGCAAGACTTTTTATATTGTGAATATTTGGTCTATAGTTCAACGATTTTTCTTAAATCCTCCTTGATATTCTCCCAGTTCTTTCTCTGCATATATAGGGATATGTATACTTAAAATAAATTGACTGGATTTAATTTTCTTTCTTGCCACTTAATATATTAGTGAAATAAATAAAATAACATTTCTTATCAGTGCGGTTGATTAATTAATCAAAGACGAAAACTATTAGTCGGCAAGGATCAATCTGAATATTAAATCCTAATGCGCTAAGTAGGCGGATGCTAAATTATGTATGTGTGAGCCAAGGTAGGCTTAATTCACGTCTGATTTCCTCAAGTAATTAATTATGCTAATGCGAAACCTAAAAGCGTATCGGATGTGAATTTGGATATGTTTACACCACACATCATATTACACCACTAATCAAATTAGCTAATTAAATTATAAACAATACACCAAGGCCGTAGCCAGAAAAAAAATCGGAGGGGGTTATAAACATTTCGGGGAGGCTTTTAAAGGTACAATATTGTTTTTGCTCTTACAGGACCGCTTGTGCATACGAAAATTTAACATTTTTAAATTTCGGAGGTTGAACCGCCATATCCCCGCCTCTGTCTACAGCCTTGCAATGCAGCTAGTGCCTTTCGGAGAAAATCGGTTTGTTCGTTTTTGTGTTGCACTAAGATGAACCTGGTTTTAATCAGTGGTTCTTAACTTTTTTCTGATCAGGAACCACTGAGATGTTTTGGTGTATTTTATCCAAAATAATGGGTTATTAAAAATATCTCGATTATTCCCATCACTAATTGTAATCAAAACTCTAATAGGTTGTCCATAATTATTGTTTTAAACAATACCTTCAATGCAGAAAAAGTTGTCTGTTTACTAATTAATTAACCCATCAACGTGTACCGAACTTTCTTTGTATGGAATGTCGATAATAAAAAATGTATAGATTTTTCGGGTTACCACTCAATAAAAGTTTGTAGTATATTTATAATCGAAAATCTATGTCTATAGATCTATGATTTAAACATCTATGATTGACATAACAATGGCGGACAATTTGAGTTGGCAATGATAATTGCTCATGTTGAATTATTTCATTCGTGATTTCGGCTACATGGCGCTCGAGCAGGAACTTTAATGTCGATTGAAAAAAAATTAAATACACAAATAATTATTTAAACATTTCATACAAATTAAACAGATACACAATATTGTAGTACGGAGCATGTGTTCAGTGAGTAGTACACGGGGAGCACTCATACATGTTATATAATTCCTGAAATTGATGGCACGATTTATCGCCCGCCAACTGTCAAAATTACATGTTTTTTTTTTCAAATTTAATTTTGGGTTTTACGTCATCTATTTCCGCTGCTATGGCCAATCATGACGCCTGAGATTAGGTCTACAGCTATCCGGGAATTTTGCCGAACCCGGTGGGAGTTCCAACCCACCGGTACATGTTAAAATCCTATCTAAATGACAGATTTTATACGACCGAATCGTACGAATTTCGCCCAGAACCCCATCTACTCCTAACACACGCACATACTGACTTCAACGAGAGAGGAGAGAACCTAGTGTCCCTGTATTTAAGATAGTAGCGCAAAATGGCAACCATCTTGACGCCTTCAATCATAATATTCTATTATGATTCACGCGCGTCCTGTTAATTTGATTTAGTTTGAATTTGGCGCCTCAAGGCGTCAAGATGGATGCCAGTTTGCGCTACTCTCTTAAATACAGGGAAATTAAGAGAACCTCATCGGAAAACCAGCTGGTCTAATTGCAAAACGCTTGGTACGTAACAGAAATGCAATTAGGAGGCCGCTTTGGGAGATCGCTTATGCATAGCAGAAGGTCCCAGAGCAGACTGAAATAAGAACGTTCCGGCTTCTTCTTATATAGCTGAAATCACGAATGAAATAATTCAAGATGAGCAATTATCATTGCCAACATTAAGTTTAGTACTCAAATTGTCCGTCATTGTTATGTCAATCATAGATGTTCAAATCATAGATCCATAGATTTTCGATCATAGATATACTACGAACTTTTGATTGCCAAACCGAAAATTCTATATATTTTTCATTATTGACATTCTATACAAAAAAAGTTCGTTACAAATGGCCAAGCAATGATAGAATTAGCTCAGGTAAAATTTGGCACTTATATTTATGATTTTTATGAATGAGTTATTATATTACATACTGGGATTTTTTTCCTATAAATATACATAATGTATATGCTGAAAAAAAAAACAAATTGTCAGGCTTTTCTAAACTCGAAATTTTACTTCATGCGCCAGGCGTATAAAACACTGAACTATTGACCAGTTGAAAACATATTACTTCATGCTTAATCTGGGAGTGGAAAACACTTGTTTTAATCTTCACACTAAACTCTAAAAAAAGCAACGAATATCTGACGATTTACAGCGTATAATTGGGATTTGTATACTTAAAAGAAAAACTCCCTGTATATTCCAAAAAAATCGCGGTCGATGCGTATTATTTTATATTTCCTTGACATTTCAATTTTTTTAACACACGAAAACATCGCTTTATCTAAATTATTTCGCATTTTACACGTATGTATATTCACTATTGGTGTACATATTTCAATCTATAATGCACCATTTTCTAATTTAATATTAATATATGAGGATTTTTTCTTTTAAGTATATATATGCACACGTCTTTTTTAAAAAAAGTTCTATATGAAGCTTTAAACGAATGTTTTCAACACCCAGGTTAAGCATGAAGTAAAATTTCGAGTTTAGAAAAGCCTGAAAATTTGGTTTGGTTGCGTAGCGCGAAGCGCGGAGCGACCAAACCAAATTTTCAGGCTTTTCTAAACTCGAAATTTTACTTCATGCGCCACCTGCATTAAACACTAAAACACTGAAGTATTGTGAACAAATTAACTTCACTTAAATCAGCGTTTTATACGCGTGGCGCATGAAGTACAATTTCCATTTTAGAAAAGCCTGAAAATTTGGTTTGGTCGCTCCGCGCTTCGCGCTACGCGACCAAACCAAATTTTCAGGCTTTTCTAAAATCGAAATTGTACTTCATGCTTAATCTGGGAGTGGAAGACACTCGCTTTAATCTTCAAAATGAACTCTTAAAAAAAAGCAACGACTATCTGATGATTTACAGCGTATAATTGGGGCATGTATACCTAAAAGAAAAAACTCCTTGTATATTTAAAAAAAATCGCGATTAATGCGTATTATTTTATATCTAGTTGACATTTCAATTTTTTGTCAAGCGAAAATATCGCGTTATCTAAATTATTTCGCATTTTACACGTATTGACACTATCGGTGTATATATTTCAATCTGTAATGCACCATTTTTCAATTTAATGTCGATATGTTTGTGCGCGGAATATTCGACTGGTAAATTTTTTTCGCCCCATCGCCATTTTTTGTTTGTTTTGATATTCAATCGGGAATTAATCGCCTTGATTTATTCCACACACAGTTTTCAAAAAACTAAAACTAAAAATATTCCCGATACTCGTATACATACATATTGGTTCGGGTAGGTATAAAGTTTATCAGGTTGCGCGACCCCACAACAGAGCAAACACAATTTTCGGTTCACCGGCAAACAAACACGCATTCATCATAGAAGCGGACGTCCAGATTTATGCGGTCCGACAAAACACATATCATTTTCCAAAGTTAATTTGTTCTATTTCGTTCGCATAAAATGTATGCGGTTGTAAATGACACATAAACACACATGCAAAACAAACGGATGTAATTTGTGCGGTTGATGAAAATTGACAGCGTTTACTGTCAACATGGCAGAAATTTGTTGTATAATTTTAAAAATTTTATTTGTTCATTATTCATCTTCTTGATGAAGCCATTGTGTGGCGAAACCTGTTGCAGTGCCCAACAATAAAGTGAAACCCTTCTAACTTAGTTGTATTAATTTCAAGTGAAAAATTTAAATTTAAAAATATAACGAGTGTCTATTAACTATCCGCATTCCAGTAGGTTCAGACTTTAGAAACATACGTCGTACTATGATACTTCCAATGACGTACAATTAAATTTATTTGACATTTCCGAGATTCACCAATTCGTATAACCTAATCTAGGATATGTAATTTGTTTTTCAGAGCAACCGAGATGCCGACAGTTTATAGACACTCGTTAGATATGGCTTAAGCCATGCCTGTTATAATATATTGAAAACATGCTTACTATAGTATCAGAGACATGACCAGTATCAGATATAAGACACGCCTACTGTTATATATTTAGGACACGCCTTCTATAGTATCAAAGACACGCCCAGTATGAAATGTAAAACACGTCTACTATAATCTACTGCAAATACGCCCAGTATCAGATCTAAGACACGCCTACTGTAATTAAGAAGAGTGTGAGTGAAGAAAAGTGTGACACTCAATAAAATTGAAAAAGTAAACCAAGCAATAAAAAGTCAACAAACGTTTGATTGGTAGCGATTTTTTTACACGATCGGGCAATTAGACCGCACATATTTCCCAGCCGTGCAATTCAACCGCTCAATTAAAAAATTCTCCAATCGCACCGTCACCTGAACCTACAAATCCAATAACCTTCTATTATTTCCCAGCTGTGTCCAATTAAAGCCACCTCGATTAAACCGATACAACACAAACCGAATTCTAATCCACACAAGTCAGTTGACGGAGGTGAGACAAACGCTCACGTTCTAAACCCGTCCAGTTTGTCTGACAAGCTCTCCTGCAGGATAATGCGAGTCCAATTAGGGAGATTAAAACGTTTGGAATATACATGTGTGTGAGTGTGTGTGTGTCTGTGTGCATGATGAGGAGGACTTTCTGTGCATTACGTCAGATCCCGTGCGCGCGAGTAACGAGTCAAATAGAATATTTCAAAGCGTAACGCTAAAATGCACTAAAAGCCACTCAAAAGAGATGATTAACTTTTAACATGTATGCTACCGCTGCGCTGGATGAGGGAAAAAATATGTAAAATCCTTCACAAAAATTCAAGTTTTAAAAATAATACAGTTTTCGGCTTTAATTAGGAAAGTTTTAACGATTTATTATAAAGTTTATTAAAACAAATCATTTATTTTGAATTACATTAACCCATTAACGACCGAGAGTTTCTATGAATAACTTAGATTAGATTACATACTGTGTTTCTTTTATTTTAAACATACCGGGTGAGCATTTCAAATCGGGAACATATCATAAATTAAGGGTGAGCATTTTCAATTTGGAACATATAATAAAATTAATTATATAAATGACTTTAAATTTGTCTATTGTTACAAGTTGTCAAATTTAATTTGCAAAATGAATATCAATTATACTATTAACAAAAGAATTTTCATAGTAAACACGTTTTACACAGGAGACCGCACAAGGAATGTGCGTGAATTATTTAGTTTTTGCACAAAACGCAGTACCATTAAAGAATCAATATTTGAGCAGAGATTTTCAATAATACAATTATTGGACCGTTAGAAATTTTTGGAAATTTGAATTCGAAATCATTTTTAGAACAAATTGTTTGGTGTTGTAGGCGTTCACTTTGTGGTACATCATAAATACACTTGTAAATAAAACACTTTTTACTTTGTTTAACCACTGGATCTTACATTTAATTGTGTGACTAGTTTCGACTATCTAGTAGTCATTCTCAAACTTTAGTTTGAGAATGACTACTAGATAGTCAGAACTAGTCACACAATTAAATGTAAGATCCAGTGGTTAAACAAAGTAAAAAGTGTTTTATTTACAAGTGCATTTTTAGAACTTTTAATCAACAAAGTTGGCCTTGCAGTAGAAGGAGCAACACGTTACAATCAGGAGGGTTGGTTTCAACAAGATGGCTGCTCAGCGCATTTTGGAGTTGATGTTCGGGAATAATTTGAATAATAATATTAATGGTGGAATAATTAACTGGCCCGCCAGATCTCTTGATTTAGCGTTTTGTTATTATTTTCTGTGGGACCATATAAAAAGCAAAATTAATCAAGTACGTCACTCAAAATATTGATTCTTAAAGGAATTCAATTTTTGAAGTATGTCCGCTTATTAACACTAAAACACTAACGAATGCGATTAATGGATATTATAATAGACTAGGGCAGGGGTCTCCAAACTTTTCTTTTCCGGGCCACATATAGAATTCTACACAATCAAATGGGCCAAGATTCAAATAATTGTATAAGCATTTTCAAAACTTTTTTTTACTGTTACATAATAATAATAAATAATAAGGTAATTAATTTAAAAATAATTAATAACAGTATACTTTGAACTTCACTCCGATTTGATATGAAGTTCAAAATATAAAAACGCCACACGTATAAAAAATATTTTATACGCGTGATTTGGTGATTTGATTTGACCAAATCCAAATGTTTATTTCATGCTTGACCAAGGAGTGGAAAACACTATTTTGTGTAATATTGACAACTTCGATAAATACTTGCCCTCTTCAAGAAAAAAACAATTGGCATTTTCTTTTAGATACTTTATGGATCACCCTGTACAAAAACAAAAACGCCCATCTTGTAGATCTCGTCGAAATAGCTAAAATGCATGTATTTTCGAATAGTTTTTAAGTTACAGCGTTTTTTGTCAAAATTGAAAAATGTCGAGAATTTACGCGAGTGCCCTCGCTTATTTTGTGTTTTGCAAAAGTTGCGAATAACTTAATATCTAATGAGAATACAGAAAAATTGTTAAAATGTAAGTTTTAAATAATAATTTGAATAATTTTTCTATCTTCAGTTTTTTTTATAGCTATCTTTTTCTTGCAGAAAATCGACAGTTTGTTGAAAGATTCGTAAAAACTTATAATTTTCTCAAAATCGTGAAATCACATCTTAACTATTTATTGAAATTTGTGTATGTTTTTGAACTTCGGAATAAATCAGCGTTTTACGCGCGTGGCGCATGAAGTAAAATTTCGAGTTTAGAAAAGCCTGAAAATTTGGTTTGGTCGCTCCGCGCTTCGCGCTACGCGACCAAACCAAATTTTCAGGCTTTTCTAAACTCGAAATTTTACTTCATGCTTAGTCTGGGAGTGGAAAACACTCTTATATATAATATTGATAACTTTGATAACACTTGATTTAGAAAAAAAAAACAATTGATATTTTCTTTTAGATACCTTATGGATTATCCTGTATAAAAACAAATACGCCCATCTTGTTGATCTCGTCGAAATAGCCGAAATGCATTATATTTTTTTGTGGCTTTAATAGTTTTTGAGTTACAAGGTATTTTGTCAAAATTGAAAAATGTCGAGAATTTACGCGAGTGCGCTCGCTTTTTTTGTATTTCGCAAAGGTTGCAAATAACTCAATAACTAATGGGAATACAGAAAAATTGTTAAAATTGAAAGTTTTAGATAATAAAATTTTAAATAATTATTCTATCTTCAAGTTTTTTTGTAGCTAGCTTTTTTCTTGGAGAAAAAACGACACTTTGTTGAAAGATTCGTAAAAAATTACAATTTTCACAGAATCGTGGAATCACTTCTTAGAACTATTTATTGGAATTTGTGTATATTTTTGAACTTCGGAATAAATCAGTGTTTTACGCGCGTGGCGCATGAAGTAAAATTTCGAGTTTAGAAAAGCCTGAAAATTTGGTTTGGTCGCGTAGCGCTACGCCGGATTGAAAATGCTCACCCGGTACCTATATAGTGTAAATGTATGCAGTAACTTTTCAGGCAATAGTCGGATTTTTAAAAGCATTTAATTTATAGTTTCGAACGAGTGCTTCTACTCCCAGATTAAGCATGAAGTGAAATTTCGAGTTTAGAAAAGCCTGAAAATTTGGTTTGGTCGCGTAGCGCTACGCCGGATTGAAAATGCTCACCCGGTACCTATATAGTGTAAATGTATGCAGTAACTTTTCAGGCAATAGTCGGATTTTTAAAAGCATTTAATTTATAGTTTCGAACGAGTGCTTCTACTCCCAGATTAAGCATGAAGTGAAATTTCGAGTTTAGAAAAGCCTGAAAATTTGGTTTGGTCACGTAACGCGAAGCGCGGAGCAACCAAACAAATTTTCAGGCTTTTCTAAACTCGAAATTTTACTTCATGCACCCAGCGCATAAATAACTGAAATATTGTGAAGTTAGAAATACACTTAAAATATTTTTTTAAATATATTATTTACTTTTTCTCTACACATCCTCAAGTTAGGTCAAATAAAATATTGTATCAAACTAACTTATTTAGTAGTTAGATAATAACAAGAAATTAATAATGCTGGCTTATTGCCCCAATGGCGCTTAATGAGTTAAGGGTTGCACGTTATAACAAAAAGAGCGCGTTCACAAATACCAATTCATTTTAATTTTCAGTTATGTCAACGTCCAATACAGCAACATGTGTACGCATTATCATTTCTATCTCTGTATTAGCCTATATTATATTAAAATATCAAACATCTAATATAGTTCGATTTAACCGAAGTTAGTCACTCGGTCTATTTATACATTTTAATATACTTCCAACGATAAATAACTTCTCTTGGTTTTAATGAAAAACGCTGTAAATTTCCCGCAATTATTAAATTGGCTTCTGTTTATTGAAAAATATCGTACATTTCCTGCAATCTATAAATGCTCCCTTTATTCAATAACGAATGCTGTACGTATTTTCTCTCCGCACAATAATTTGATTAATGCAAGGCGTTTTCTACAAATGTATTCAATTGGCGCAACGTGCAAATATGAAAAGCGCAAAATAAGGCGGAAAAAAGCCGTCGCGTCGCCACCTGAATGCAATATTGATAAATCAACCCTTTATTGTAAATTGTACGCAATGGCATAGCCATAACTTACATCCGGTTGCCAGATAAAATCGAAAAACGAACAACACGAAAACGCTTTCTGTACAAGACGATTTAACGTCCCGGCGCATGCACCATTTATCATCACCAGTTTAATTATCTATCTTTTTTTCTTTACTGTTGAAGCTAAACTATTATAAATGTTGACTAAGAAATAGTGTTGGATAAAATATAAAATATCAATATTACATAAATGCAATTAAGTAGCCTAAATGTAAAACAAGTCATACTATTTTTTTTTCTCGAATAACTTTCTCATTTATCACTTGGTGAAACATTTTTAAATAATATTAAAGGATAAATTAAAAACACTTGGTTTCTTTCACTATTTGTACACAAATAGTGAAACAAACCAAGTGTTTTTAATGTATGATTTAATATTAAGTGATACTCGTACGTGTTTTGACAAACTTGTGGCAAAATGACAAAACGACAAACAGTGTTTTTTTAAATACATTTAAAAAAGTTGAATGAGCGTTGTATCGAATAAGGACAAGAAAAATTGTGTTAAACTAAGTAAAACAGATTTTGCAACTTAGAAAACATGCCAGATTTTGCAACAAAAAAATGTAGTAGGTTATGCATTCGACAGGAGTTTTCAACTTATTTTTAAAAAGGAAATCGTATATAGTATTTGTACGTCTCGTTATTTAATTTGTTTAATATTCTTTAAACTAGTTTCGGCTGTGAAGCCATCCTCAGTAAAAACGTCAAGTCAGTGAAAGAAACTTTCATTTGTTAGTGAAAGAAACTTTCATTTGTTAGTGAAAGAAACTTTCATTTGTTAGTGAAAGTTCCTTTCACTAACTTGACGTTTTCACTGAGGATGGTTTTACAGCCGAAACTAGATTAAAGAATATTAAAAAAATAAATACCAAAAAGTACAAATCCTATAAACGGTTTCCTTTTTTAAATATCCACTCGTTATAAAATGGACTCTAACAACACTTATGAATTTTAAAAGGTTTGGGATGGATTTTAAAGGTCAATTTATTTTTTAAATTGTAGCGTGAGACGAATGGAATGCAGGGATATTAGAACCTCAAAATCAACTATAAAAGTGTGTTATCAATATAATTGTAAAATGTTGTACCCATAAATACTTGAAACAAAAATTATGCTTCCGACAGGATTTAAACCTGCAGAAGCCTGCAGAATAAAAGTGGGTATTGGTATTCATATATATTTTCAATATATAATTAAAAACTGTTTTATTCCTCGTGAACGCATTCAGAGAATATTTCTCGTGTAGAAATCATAATTCTTCTTTTGATGTGCTAAAGAGATTATATAAAATCCATCGATGACCGATAAGAATGCCGAAACTGAATCAGATCGAGGAGATGGGAAATCCCGACGTTTCTGTTATTTCCTCTTCGCGCAGATCCCCCCGGTGCCGATTTATAGGCCGGATTTGGGGTTATATGCGACCCTATTCCAGGTGGAAACTGTATTATTTTATCACCTTTTAGTCGATCGTTTCGACGATAACACCCCGATCCCGGAGACCCCGTTTAATATATTCCTTGAAACGAAAATATTGACCATTTCCAACTGATTTAAAACGATGTATTTTTGTAGAGCAAAATCAATTTATGGATTTAGAATAGATTGCATGAAATAAACTTGAAATGTAACTTCATATATTATATTATGTATTATTTTATTAATATTTCATTTAATTTGTACTTGTAATAGTTAATAACAAGAATAAATTACATTATATTATTAAAATATATTATTTATTATTATATTTATATTCCATTTTATTTTTAGCTTTTAAGATATTAATGTACTCAATTAAATGGACTGCCGTAAAATAAATAAATAAATAAAAAGTTCCTATACTTTTATTGTACGGTTTTGGTGGAACGGTTGTATCCACTGAAACCGTATATTAAAATATAGAAACTTTTTATTTATTTATTGATTTAACGGAAGTCCATTTAATTGAGTACATTAATATCTTAAAAGGTAAAAATAAAATGGAATATAAATATAATAATAAATAATATATTTTAATAATATAATGTAACTTATTCATGTTATCAACTATTACAAGTCTTAGATTTGTCACCTTAAATAAATAAAGAATTTATTCATGTTATTAACTATTACAAGTCTGACATTTGTCATCTTCAATAAATACAGGTATTTATTATTATTATTATTTAAAAAAAATATACACCGTTTGCTTTTCTTATATTTTATTGTGTGTACAAAAATCAAGATGATGTTATTAATGTCAACGAAAATATTTTAATGTACTATTTCTAAAATATATCATCGAAGAATACAATTTAAGCAGTGTATATGAGACTTAAATTTAAATAAGTAATTTATACGCGTGGCGCATGAAGTAAAATTTCGAGTTTAGAAAAGCCTGAAAATTTGGTTTGGTCGCTCCGCGCTTCGCGCTACGCGACCAAACCAAATTTTCAGGCTTTTCTAAACTCGAAATTTTACTTCATGCTTAATCTGGGAGTGGAAAACACTCGTTTAAGATTTCAAATTGAACTTTTTTAAAAGCAAACGAATATCGGAAAAGCTACAGCTCATGCATACATGTATGCATATTTAAAAAAAAAACGCTTTGCGACTAAACCAAATTTTCAGGCTTTTCTAAACTTGAAATGTTACTTTATGCCTAATCTGGTAGTGGAATACACTTGTTTAAGACTTCAAATTAAACTATTAAAAAAAACAAACGATTATCGGATAAGTTACAACTCATGCATGCATGTACGTATATTTAAAAGAAAAATTCCCATAATAATACAATTGTAGAATTTCACTATACTACAAAAAAAAGCGAAAAGAGAAATAAACACAAAGCTAAACTCAACTAAATACTTTTTTAAGAAATTGTAAGGTGGTGCGTTAATTTCTTAGAGCAGTATAGTATACAAAAGTTAAATGTTTGGTTTATATTTGAAATAATCTTTATCTTAATTTCCCAACAAAATTAAATGTTCTCTATTTTCTAGTATTACAATAGTTTTTATGAAATGAAAATGATACTACAAAAAACTACACAACACACTACACTTGACTACAAATAAATAAAATAACTGTACTATGCACTATACTAAAAAAAAAACCTAAGCCCGAAAAAAAACGGCTAGAATTTTAAATCATGAAAGTTATTAAAACAGTAATTGTTTTTCGTAATTGTCTGAAAATTTATGGGTATAATATTAAGAAAATGTCAAAAATGTATCATAAGTGCCACAAAGTTTAACATAATTATGGTCTAACTTTGACAACAAAAAAAAAATACAATTATAATAGCCAACTTTCTCCGAATACTTCACTTAAAACAAAAACAAGATACAATAAATATTAATTTGTTTTTCTACCAAAATATTATTTTTACTTCAATATATTAAAAAAATGACTAGTGATATTTTTATTTTCTATATTTAGTTCTTTTATATATATTTTTGTATCAATCAATAATATGTTCTCTTTTTTCAAGTATTACAATAGTTTTTATGAAATGAAAAATATACTACAAAAAAACTACACTTCACACTACACTAGACTATAAATAAATGCGTAATACAAATTTGTTTTTTTGTTTGAAACATAAATTAATATTACTTATGCGTATTCATTGATGGTAATATTGTTATAGTATTTAACATTATTAACATTGTTAAAACGGTTTTTACTGGCGGACAGAAGGATATGACTGGCGAGTCGCTAGACGAGCCAGTCACCTTCTGGAGCCAGTAAAACCCGTTAACTTGCGTATATTGTTATATATTTTATTTGTCAATCATTTGTAATTAATTAAAATACAATTATTTGGTAAATTTAATCAAATTGGAATTACAAAAAAATATGTAGTAAGTTATGAAACATTTCCGTGGATACTTATGTTGTTTATTTGATTAAATTAATTATTATTTTAAAAATAATAGTATTTATTGTATTTTTCTTTAATAAATTCAATTCACGAAAAACTATAAATTACTATTCCAGTACTAACTTGTTAAATTTTAACAAGTTAGTATACTGACTTGTTAAAATTTTACAAGTCAGTAGCTTGAAAACATAACCTTACTTGTTTAATACTGTCTATTGATAAATTGACGTTTACAAATGAGAGACAAATAAATTATTTAACGCCCTAGTATATTAATAAAGGTGATTAATAATCAAAAAAGATACTGCTAAATTAGGATTAAACATAAACTGCTAAAGCCAGATTAAAAATATACTGCTTAGCAAGAATATTTTGAATTTCATAATATGTCAGTGGTTTATACGTGTGGCGCATAAAGTAAAATTTCGAGTTTTGAAAAGCGTTAAAATTTGGTTTGGTCGCGTAGCGCTACGCGCTACCCGACCAAACCAAATTTTAACGCTTTTCTAAACTCGAAATTTTACTTCATGCTTAATCAGGAATTGGAAACATTCGTTAGTAGCTTCAAATTGAACTCGTTAAAAAATAACCATTACATAAAATAAAACAAAAGTAAAGAAAAATGATTTTTTTAGCAAGTAACCTGGTGTATGAAACTATTGGGGAGTCTAGAATTAAGGGGGTCTTTCGGTATAATTCACCCAAACTTTGGATTTTTTTTCCAGGGAACTGATAAGAGTTAGAGACCTGTTTTTTTTTTAAATCTTTATTCATCCTTGCTCTACAATTGGGATTTTTGTCAAGTCGAAAAAATCAAAATGGCGTCCAATATGACGGCTGCCCGGCGGAAATGTTCCAAAACTGCGAGCAGCCTAGGGGTCGCTATTCGTCACCTAGAAACAAAATCAGCTCAGTTTCTTGAAGAGTATAGTTCAGAGAATGGAATGAACTACGAAATCTTTAAAAAACTCAAAATTTGACAAAATGGCGGGCATTTGAAAAAAAAAGTCGTGTTTTTCGGTCGATTTTTTGACTTTGACAGGCTGTAAAAAATCTTTAAAATTGCAAATTGCACCGGGAGGTTAGTTCATTCCATGAAGAAAAGTGTTTTCAATAACGGAAGCAAAGAACGAAGTCAATTGGTTGAACCGTTCAAACGCTAGAATGCTCGCAGTTTTGAAAAATGTAGTTTCGAGAAAAACGCGTTTAAAGTTTGCGAAACATTTTTTCTGTGTAATTCAAAGTATTCGGCGGAAAATTCGCAAACAGTAGTCAATATCTAGGTTTTCGGGGTCGCTGAATAGGAATCTGAGGTCAAATTTGAAAAATTCAAAATGGCGGATCCAATATGGCGGACCAAAAAACTCATACTCATCAAAATTTATGAAATTCGAGATTAAAGTTATACCTGCGCGACCCATACCGCTCGGGACGGCGATGCATTCAAAGGCCTGTAGCGACGCAAATATTTGCCGGATCGAAATATCCTTTTACCCACATATTCTAGACATGTTTAGCTTTGATTTCATACAAAAAAAATCGATTTTTTGAAAAAATTCTACCGGAAGACCCCCTTAAGTTGGCATGATAACAATAAAAATCAAAGAACATAGCAATTTTAACACTAAAAAAGACTGGTATTTCTTAAGTCACTTTTTATTTGTTTCGTTAGATGTACATTTCGAGACACAAGGTGCTCATTATCAATAACAAACCGATTCAGTTTGTTATTGATAATGAGCACCTCGTGTCACGAAATGTACATCTAACGAAATAAATAAAAAGTGAAGTAAGGAATAACAGTATTTTTAGTGTAACAATCACTTCACGTAAACTCAAAAACATACAGTTAGCAATTTTAAAATAAAAAAAATGAAACTGTTTTACTTTTTACTTTTAATTATAGATTTAACTATAAAAGTTGATGTTACATAAAATTCGGAACTTCTTTTTTATGATTTCTATGAATGAAAATCAAATCAAAGAAGTTAGCAATTTAAAAATTGAAAAAAAAAACAGCAAACTCTTTTTTCTTCTAACGTTGGTTACGTTTAAGGTCTAATTATAGATTTAACTATAAAAGTTGATGTTAGGTAAAATTCTGCACTTCTTTTTTATAATTTCTATGAATGAAAATCGAATCAAAGAAGTTAGCAATTTTAAAATTAAAAAAAAAACAGGAAGCTGTTTTTTCTTCAAAAGTTGTTTATTGTTAACGATTAATTATACATTTTACTAAAAAAGTTGATGATAGGTAAAATTCTGCACTTTTTTTTATGATTTCTACGAATAACACTCAAATCAAAGATTAAATAAAAACAAGAAACTGTTTTTTCTTAAAAAATTAGTTACTTTTAACGTTTAATTACAGATTTAACTATAAAAGTTGATGTTAGGTAAAATTTTGCACTTTCTTTTTATGATTTCTATGCATGACTTATTGTATTACATAATAGGATCTTGTCTTCTAAATATACTTAATGTATAAGTTGTAAATTTCCAAGCGATCGTCGATTTTATAAAAGCGTTAAATTTGAAGCTTCCAAAAAGTGTTTCCACTCCCAGATTAAGCATGAAGTAAAATTTCGTGTTTAGAAAAGCCTGAAAATTTGGATTTGCCAAGCGCGCGAGCGAAGCGAGTCGCGGCCCGGCAAATCCAAATTTTCAGGCTTTTCCAAACTCGAAATTTTAATTATTTAATTGATGAGGCGGATACATGATGAAACTCCATAATACTATTGAAATAAAACAACGCAGTTGGGAGGGTTTCACTTTTATTGTTGAACACTGCAACATGTTTCACCACACAGTGGCTTCATCAGGCATTATTTCATTATTTCATCTGCCTGATGAAGCCACTGTGTGGTGAAACATGTTGCAGTGTTCAACAATAAAAGTGAAACCCTCCCAACTGCGTTGTTTTATTTCAAATAACGAAATTTTAATGTTTTTTTTTTTGGATTTGACATGAGTTTCTCTTTAGACTTTTTATTCTAGGAGTTTGTTAAATTTTATAGAGTTAGGTTGTATATTAAGGGTGATACGACGGCAACAGAATCTTCCCTTCTATGCTTTTTATTCTGGGAATTTGTTGAATTTTTTAGAGTTAGGTTGTAAAATAAGGGAGATACGACGTCCCTGGTGTGTCCTAGAAAGAGTAGAACAGGGTGAGTTACCCTATATGCTTTTTATGCTTAGAATGTATCGACTGGAGATAGCCAATCAAATAATTCTTTGTTTTATTTTTCTCGAATACGATTTTGAGTACAGATTATCTGAACTAATTATTTTTTATGCTTAATCTTGGCGTAAAAAACAATTGTTAAAAGCTTTAAACTGAACATTTTGTTTCGACATTTTTCTTTTGTAGATGTGACGTTTTGTTTGGAATGAATTGAAGTTTATTAAATTGCACGAAAAATTACAGAAGTCGAAAAATGATGATTGTAATTGATGATTTTGTTGATTTGGTAATTTTTTATGGTGTTTGTGGATTTTGGTGATAGTTAACTAAAATCCTAAAAATGTACCTTACTTTCAGCAGCTGAACGAGTTCACACATTTTGTTGATTTAATTTTTTATGGTGTTTGTGGATTTTGGTGATAGTTAAATAAAATCCTAAAAATTTACCTTACTTTCAGCAGCTGAACAAGTGTCATCCACTCCCAGACTAAGCATGAAGTAAAATTTCGTTTACACATTTTGTTGATTTGGTAATTTTTTATGGTGTTTGTGGATTTTGGTGATAGTTAACTAAAATCCTAAAAATGTACCTTACTTTCAGCAGCTGAACGAGTGTCATCCACTCCCAGACTAAGCATGAAGTAAAATTTCGAGTTGAGAAAAGCCCGAAGAATTTGGATTTGGACGCGCAGCGTCCAAATCCAAATTCGGGCTTTTCTCAACTCGAAATTTTACTTCATGCGCCACGCGTATAAAACACTGATTTAAAATGAAGATAATGTTGGCATTTTACATTGAGGAAAATCACGAATGCCAACTTTTAAAATAATTTGAATATTATGCGATATTTTATGAAACCATAATGAATTCCTCATTATGTTCAATGAAAACATTTATTTTGCGATATTTTTAATGTAAAATAGATTTCTTTATCAAACCATAAATAATTCTTCTTTGTATTGACTGGTACCATCTTAAAATAAACAAATATTTAAAATTACCAAAAATAACTTATAGAACATTACAAAAATCGCAATACTTTGGGATATTGTAAATTCACTTTAATTTTATTTCACATTTATTTGCTCTGTTTATTTTTTACATTAGCTGTTTTCATAAATTCGTTCAGTTTGAAACCTTAAACGAGTGTTTTCCACTCCCAGACTGAGCATGAAGTAAAATTTCGAGTTGAGAAAAGCCCGAAGAATTTAGATTTGGACGCGCAGCGTCCAAATCCAAATTCGGGCTTTTCTCAACTCGAAATTTTACTTCATGCGCCACGCGTAAAAAACACTGATTTAAAATGAAGATATTGTTGGCATTTTACATTGAGGAAAATCACGAATGCCAGCTTTTAAAATAATTTAAATATTATGCGATATTATATGAAACCATAATGAATTCCTTTTTATGTTCAATGAAAACATTTATTTTGCAATATTTTTAATGTGAAATACATTTTTTTTATCAAACCATAAATAATTCTTCTTTGTATTGACTGGTACCATCTTAAAATAAACAAATATTTAAAATTACCAAAAATAACTTATAGAACATTACAAAAATCGCAATACTTTGGGATATTGTAAATTCACTTTAATTTTATTTCACATTCATTTGCTCTGTTTATTTTTTACATTAGCTGTTTTCGTAAATTCGTTTAGTTTGAAACCTAAAACGAGTGTTTTCCACTTCCAGACTGAGCATGAAGTAAAATTTCGAGTTGAGAAAAGCCCGAAGAATTTGGATTTGGACGCGCAGCGTCCAAATCCAAATTCGGGCTTTTCTCAACTCGAAATGTTATTTCATGCGCCACGCGCACTACACACTTATTGAAAGTGAAGTTTTTGTTTTTACGATTCATGGTATAATTTTCAATTCGGATTGGATCTTGCGCACTTTTAGAATATTCAAGTTTTATTTTGAACTCGAGTGAGATATCAACTGATTTTGTTGTTTTAATTGGCAATTTCAATTTCAATTTCATTTATTTCCAAAAAGAATAAGTACATAGCATTCATGGGTGAGTCATTTGGTTGCGATGGTTGTAAACGATAATATTTAGTAAACATAAAATTAGACCTATCATCTAGCATATAAATGTTGCAGAGGTAAAAATACATATCAATAAATATAATACTTAATATCTAGGGCTAAAGCAAATAATAAATATAAAACTTAATATCTAGGGGTAAAGCAATAATTATTTAAAATACAATTGAATAGACTTAGTGTCTATTAGTAAAAGTATTAAAAAACATTGTATAAGGACAGTGCATAAAATAATTTAGTTTAAAATGTAATAGATTAAAAACTTAATATTTACATAACAAAACTTATGATCTAGAAAAAAAAAACATATTAATCGATTTGTATAAGGGACAGTACACGAAATAATTTAGTTTAAAACCTAGTTAAATAAAACTTAGTATCTAGATATAGAACATTTTAAAAATATTTGTAAATGAGGACAAGTACAGTGTATAGATCATTGCTGTAAAATTAACATTTTTATTTTAGAGTTCGAAAAGAGACCATCGATTTTTATCAAGTTTTACCATTTTTTTTTTGATTTCCTATGTGATTTATTCTTTCGTTTTTAGAAATCTTTAAAAAATAGCCAAAAAATCATTTTCAGACCGATTTTGATGCATTTGCACCCTTGATACTTGTTTGCATTGAGGATAATTTTAGATTGAACTACATAAAACAACAGTTATCAAAATACTTTCTTATTTTGATAACTGTTGCCTTATGTAGCTCAATCTAAAATTATTTATATAAGTGATCTTGCACATTTTCCATGTCATAATTTTGCTCGTTTCAAAAAATATTGTACAATCCTCGTGCGCGAACTATTTTCCCGAGTTCACGCATTTAAAGGCATTCGTTCCTTCGTCGCTCGTGCTTCAAAAATGCGGTCACTCAGGAAAATTGTTTTCCCGCACTTGTTTTGTAAATAACTATTTAAAATAAGTAATAATAAAAATATTTAAATAACAAAATATGTAGATTTTTCTTCACACATTCGAAAGTCAGGTCAAATGTATTAAATTATGTTATTTAGAAATCTACCTAACAAAAAAATGTATATTAATAATAATAATAATAATAATAATAATAATAGGTATTTATTTCCATAACTTCACAAAGATTACATACATGATTAATTTACAGTGTTTAATATTAAATTGGAGTTATGAAAAATCTCAAGGTGCCAGTTCAGGATGCGAAATTAAATTTCCCTGTTCTTCCACTGGGACCTTGTTTTTATTTTATATATTGATTATATCTATACTTATACAATAATTATAAACAAAAATTTTATACATTTTAATCTCAAAACTTGAAATTTCAAAATTTGAAATTTAAAACTCAAAACTTAAAACTCACCGAAATTAAAATTAAAAATTAAAAAAAAATAATAATGTTGCGTTAGTACATCTATGGCGCATAATGGGTTAACTAGGGGATTCATATTATTATAGTTATTTTAATTTAAACTTAAATCTCACAGGACACCTCTCGTGAACTCGACTATATTTCTTCTCTCTTTTCAACTAATACACTTTATTAATTTACAAATGTAAATAAATGTATTCTATTCTATTTACATATTTATCTCCGGGAGTAGCGTAGATGTTTACTCCTTGAATGCGCGCAACTTAAACACGTCTGCATAGTTTGCCCCCTGGGAGAAATTAATTGTGTTTGTTTCCGGTAAATAGACACTCTCCAAATGCGCAGCAGTTCCAGAAATTTCTCGGTGCGGACGATCAATCAGGTGAGAACCTGGCGGGGACAGACGGACGGTATCCATTTTCCGCAAAAATTCAAATGACAGGGCCGGTCGCGAGTATTTTTTCTGTGTTTGAGGGATGAAAATAAATGTATGTGATACTGTCTATTCAGGAGTAAAAAGTTGCTCAAGGGTGTAGGGATGCGGATTAGGCATGGATGGGTAGATTAAATAAATGGGCTAATGGATTTATTACAATAAATATTCCTCAATATTTGTTCAAACAAATGTTCTACTAAAAGTATCACTCCACAAGCATTTTATCTCCTTTAAGTTACTTCAAGAAAAAAAAAGTTGTCTATTTGTTAGCTTGTTATTTTTTTCGCCAATTTTTAATTTATAAAACGTCTGTTCAGCGGCCGAGCTACTATAAGAAATATCGCGAACTATCGCGAAGGACTGGAAATCCAGAAAGCAATAAAACAGGGAAAACCAATTGTTAATGACATCGAAGATCTGTGGAGCTCACCCATCATGAGAGCCCTTATTGCTTAACCATAAAATTTAAATTAACCTCTCTTGTATATAATGTTTGTAAAAATGTAATTTCCTGTACTCCTTGAGAATGACTCAAAGTCGAAACTAGTTGGAATAAAAAACCAAAATATTAGTGAAATTTAACCAAGTGTTTTCTTTATTAAATCATAGTTAAATATGTTTCACCACGTGAAAGATGAGAAACTTGTTTAAGATAATTTAGATTATATAAATGATTCAATAAATAATCTTTATAAATATAACAGGACCTTTATAAATAGCGACTATTATTTTTTTAAATAATTTATCTCGAAGTCTCGCGTTTTTAGACAATTCAACTCGACATGTCAAGCATTAATAATCAAAGATTAAAGCCCTTGAGCTAAAGCTCTCAGGCTTAAATCAAATTATTAATGCTTGATATTTGGTCTCGTTTGAATTGTCAAAATGCAAGCCTTTTCGACAAATTAATAAATAAAAAGTAGTCGGCTATTTAAAAAGGTCTTGCTATATTGCTGTTGATTCTTACTGAAAAAGTGGATTATAATTAAGCATTCAACTATAAACAGAATACAATTTATTTTTAATGAATGAATATCAAATTGGTTTAAATATCTGTGGTAAATAAGAGAAACTCGTTTTATTTTCTAAGCTATTTTCTCTCGTGCGTATTCGACAGTGAAATTATGTATGAGCGAAACGAGTTTCCAGGCCGCGAGACGAATAGATTGCATTTTAAAACGGATTTCTTGCCGCGGATTACCGCCCGGTGTATCAATAAAAACCATTAAATTCGCATCACACGAAAGCAATCAATTTCAATTTCCTACCCTTCGACCCCGCATTTCGATCCCCCCCTCATCCACCTAAACCTGAACCACAATCCACCCTCTCTTGCTTTTATTCGAACGAATGATCTGAATACCGTAGAAAAATACAATCGCAAATTCAATGCTCGTATTTTCCACATTGGGGACTTTTTCATGACAATAAAAAGAGGAATTAATGATAGTGGTGGGATTTTTATACTTTTTAAGGATTTTGTGATTGAATTATGATTATTTATAAATAGGGGTTGTAATTTTACTGACTTTTTCGCACCGGAAAATCCAAATTATTATTACTCAATTTAAATCTTTCCAAAATAGATAGCATAAACAACTTATATCTATCAGAAATATAATTTAATAATAATATAAAGTAAAGTACACTAATATTTCTTGAATTGTGAAACAAACCAATTTAATTAAACCTTCATTATCAAAAGTACACTAATATAAAATAAATATACATGGAATATTTCTTTAAAGTATACACACTCTGTACATTTTCAGGCATTCGTTGTCTTTTGAAATGCATTTAGCTTGAAACTTCTAACGAGTGTTTCCACTCCCCGACTAAGCATGAAGTAAAATTTCGAGTTTAGAATAGCCTAAATATTTGGTTTGTGAAATATATGTTTATTCTAATTTCACTTCAAATATGTGTTTTATACGCGTGGCGCATGAAGTAAAATTTCGAGTTTAGAAAAGCCCAGAAAATTTGTCTCGGGTCGCTGCGCGACCCTCGACAAATTTTCACGGGGCTTTTCTAAACTCGAAATTTTACTTCATGCTTAATCTGGGAGTGGAAAACACTTGTTTAAAGTTTTGATATAAAGAAAACACAACTATTTGTTTAAAGCTTCAATTTGAACTTTCTCATTTCTTTTCAAAATACGACGAAATTAGTCAAAATCGTCAACATTTTCTTAATGTTATAACTTTATTTTTTAAAAAGATATCAAACTAAAATTTGAAAAGTACCCGAAATGACGTTTGACTTCCTCCCATATACAAAACAAAGGGAACCTATTATTTTCGAGAAAATTTTCTAACTAAAAATTTTAGTAGATATATTCATTTTGAGGTTCCCTGAATTGATTAAGACCATTTTTGAAAAATGTCTGTCCTTCTGTCGCACGATAAAGTCTGAACCGATTGAGCTGTTAAGGTGACACTATAAACTTAAGCCTTTTATTACAATAGTGGTATCTGATCAACTTTGGTGAAAATTCGGAAACCGGAAGTGGTAGTTTACTCTTAGCATTTTGTTGGTATTCTCTCTAATATTGATGATATCAACTAATCTTGCTAAGAAAAGTTGTATAGTAATACAAAGATATGCATTTAATGTATGTGCACTTTTGTCGTAGCTCTTAAAGTTAATTTTTTATATATTTTTTTAAATCTGATAATGTAAGAATCTAATTTATAATTTTATTTAATTATAATAACTTAACCAAAAGCTCAATTTTTATAAAATCAAGACGATTTTTTTAAAGAAATAAACAAACTTTTCACTGACGTTATAAAAAACAAAATCAGAGCTCTCGAAATAAAATAACAGGCGTTCAAAGTTGTAAAATTATTTTCAACTTAATTGTGATGATAAAAAACAACACTGCTTTTCCATTTAATTATAAAAATCATTGTATTTTTCTACGGTATTCAGATCATTCGTTTGAATGAAGCGAGAAAGGGTGGATTGAGGTTTAGGTTGAGGTGGATGAGGGGGGCAGCGAAATGCGGGGTCAAAGGGTAGGAAATTGAAGGTGGAATTTTTTAAATTCAAAATATATTTTCTTAAGAAGTAAACAAATTTTGTTTTGTTGTTTGAAATAACAAAATCCGCTCGTTGGAAATTAAATTACACGAGTACAAAGTTGAACAAGAAAAGCAAATCGTAAAACTAGCGCTTCTTGGAAAAAAGTATTGTTAAAAATTGAATTTAGCGTTAAATTAAAAATTTCTTAAAACCAATCAATTTAAAGTTAAGCTGGCTTTAATTTGAACTCAAATGCATGCTTTTTAATTTAAAACTGTAGTTAGCACAAAGCGCCCAAAGTCACGAGTTTAAAACTAATTCGTTTTTTCTTCAAAATACCTTGAATAAATAAAAAAACAAAATTCAAGACAATTTTTTCTTTAAAATACCCTTAATAAATAAATAAATAAAATGCGCAAAAGAGCAGTTGGGATTTTTTTTTGATTTAGTAGGGAAAAAACAACAGGATAATACCAACACGTCCAATTTTGTCAGATTTAAAAAAAAATCAAAACTTTCCCCTAGATAACAACGATTTTTTAGTGACGGTTTTTTAAAATTCTAAAAAATTATCGTGGATAAACAGAAACGTTATAAACAATTTGAGGTTGTTTTTTTTTTTCAAAAACGCCAATTGGTTGCATCATATATACAGGGTGTCCCATTAGTGCGGTCTCGGAAGATATCTCAGCTCTCGTTAAAGATAGAAAAAAAAATGTTTTCACCAAATTTGCTTGATTTTAAGAGCTGCATAACCTAAAATTATTTTCAAATATACAGGGTGTCCCATTATTCCATACTTAATACCAACTTTGTTATTTTAAATGGAACACCCTATATATTATTTTTTTATTTGATCCGCCTTTAAATAACCTACACAAAGATATATCATTATTGGCACTTTAGGTTATTTGTTACTTCAGAAAAAAATATTTTTTGAAAGTTTTGGCAGTTTTAGTACTTTACTTAAAAATTCACTGTCCTTATTTTTTAAGATATCAGTCTGTAATTTTACACACATATGCAGTAAAGAATGCTCTATCCATTGACTATAACACATTATAATATTACTTATAAAACCTAATAAAAAACTACCTTCTAATATTTAATATTTAAAATGTACATAACTTCATTTTCTTAAATGGGACACCCTATATTTCTTTACTTTATCAGATCCGCAATGAAAAATGCTTTATTTTTTGTATAACATACCCTATATCTATTTTTATTAGTTTTTGAGATATTAACATTTTCCTGTCATATATGGGAAATTAGGCCACAATCAGCATTTAATTAATCTCTAATGGACGTCTAACTTTAATGGTATTTAGATATTTCAGTTTTACTTCAAATCATTTATTTATGACATAATATAATTACATTTATAATATCAAAGTAAACAATATAACGACAATGGAAACAAGTAAACCGTATTAATATTAACAGATTAGCATATAATGAATTTGATAATTATATTAAGTGTTCGATATGGCCTCCATTTTGGTTTTGGCACACTTGAAGCCTCTGTATGAAGCTTTGATTGACACTTACTAAGTTGTCTACAGTAATGGCACGCATAACATTACTAATTCTATTTTTCATATCCTCTTGTGTTGTTGCAGGTATTTTATAAACTTCTTCCTTCACAACACCCCATAAAAAAAAGTCCAGTTTTGTTAAATCGGGTGACCTCGCTGGCCATGGAATTGGTCCTCCTCTTCCAATCCATTTGTTAGGAAAAGTTTGGTCTAAATATTGTTTAACTTGTCGACTATAGTGTGGTGGTGCGCCATCTAATTGTAACCATGCATTTTGTAACGTTCTTAACGGCAATTCATCCAACCAGGTTTCGAACTGATTTTGAAGAAAATTTAAAAACGTATCACCAGTAACATTTCCATTAAAGAAATACGGACCAATAATCCTATTCCCAATAATTCCAGCCCAAACATTAAGAGACCATTTATGTTGATGGTCTATACAAACAATATGGTTCGGGTTATGGTCATCGTAATAATGATAATTATGTCTATTAACGAAACCATTTCTATGGAATATCGCTTCGTCGGTAAACAAAATATTGTTAAAAAAGTTCGGTTCAACTTGATGTTTTTGTAACGCCCAATTACAAAAATCCAATCTTTTTAAAAAATCATTCTCACCTAATTCCTGCACCAACTGAACGTGATAGGGATGAAATTTGAATCTCTTTGTTATTTTGTTTATTGTTGATTTGGGAATATCAAGTTGTTTTTCTAACTGGCGGGAAGAAATTTGAGGGTTCTCAACAATGGACTGAATTACCAAATGTTCATTCTCTTCTTTCGTTGTCCTTTTCTTTCTCTTTAATTTTAGAGGGTACATGATACTTCCTGTGCTTTCAAATCGGTTCTTCAATCTCACAAACGCTGCTGCATTAGGATGCCGTTCCGCATTTGGATACTTTTGTGCATATATTCGACTTGCAAGAAAACAATTTTCTTCACTTGCACCCAAAACGTATGTCATTTTTATTAATTCTTCTTTTGAAAAATTTATTATTGCGTTATCAAAAATTCAATAATATTAATAATAGTGTTAACAGCACTTTATTTATCTGTATGTCAAATAAATACGTTTGTTTACTTTATCAATTGTTTTTCATGGCCTCCTTTATTGCATTCATGATATATTAAAAAATGACAAAATTTGTTTATATTGTTTACTTTGATATTATAAATGTAATTATAATATGTCATAAATAAATAAAGTAAAGTAAAACTGAAATATCTAAATACCATTAAAGTTAGACAACCTTTAAAGACTAATTTAATGCTGATTGTGACCTAATTTCCCATATTTGACAGAAAAATGTTAATATCTCCAAAACTAATGAAAATAGATATAGGGTATGTTATACAAGAAATAAAGCATTTTTTATTGCGGATTTGATAAAATAAAAAAATATAGGATGTCCCATTTAAAAAAATGAAGTAATGTACATTTTAAATATTAAATATTCGAGGGTAGTTTTTTACTAGGTTTTATAAGTAATATTAAAATGTGTTATAGTTAATGGATAGAGCATTCTTTACTGCATATGTGTGTAAAATTTCAGACTGGTATCTTAAAAAATACGAACACTGTGAATTTTTAAGTAAAGTACTAAAACTGCCAAAATTTTCAAAAAATATTTTTTTTTTTAAGTAACGAATTACCTAAAGTGGCGATAATGATATATCTTTGTGTAGGTTATTTAAAGGCGGATCAAATACAAAAATAATATATAGGGTGTTCTATTTAAAATAACAAAGTTGGTATTAAGTATGGAATAATGGGACACCCTGTATATTTGAAAATAATTTTAGGTTATGCAGCTCTTAAAATCAAGCAAATTTCGTGAAAACATTTTTTTTCTATCTTTAACGAGAGCTGAGATATCTTCCGAGACCGCACTAATGGGACACCCTGTATAACAATTCTTTATTATCAGAGGACAATACAAAATAATTAATTACATTATTGTTTATAATCAATAAATATAAATAAAATAAACTTCCTCTTGATAACTGGCTATCGACCAGAGGTCTTTCCGCCGAGAATTGATGATGGTACTATTTTCTTTGACAGTGTGGGTGGTGAGCTGAAATGAAGTCGAAAATGGTAGATGTGGGATTTTTGTGTTTTCGGGTAACATGAGGGTTTAGACGTTTACAGAATTGGGAAAGGAATACCTCGCAGACAAATTCGCAACAAACCCTTCAAGGTTTGTTGCGAATTTGTCTGCGAGGTATTGTAGCCTATTTTCGATTGGGGATACATTGGTTGTGGTATAGAGGAGATGGTTGGATGGGTTGTACAAAGGGTTGTTAGGATGGCGTATTTTTGTAAGTGCACGGAGAGTTGATCGTTCACTAACATTTATGCATTTTATAGTTGGATTGGAGGATTCGAACAGGAGTATGGATGCGTAATCAAGGAGTGGACGACAGATCATTTTGTAGATGCAGGTGGCGGTTAGGGTGGAAATACCCTTATTTCTAAATGTTAAGCACCTATAATGCTTCGCTCTACAAATTATTTTGTTTTTAATGTTTGCCGCATGTTTATTAAATTTTAACTTAGTGTCAAATGTTTGCATCATTTATTAGTAAATCAATAAATCAACTTAAGTCTAAATCCTACAAAATTATCGTGGAGAAGCAAGAACGTTATAAACAATTTGAGATTGTTTTTTTTTTCAGAAACGCCAATTGTTTGCAACATAAATTAGTAAATCAATAAATCCACTAAAGTCTAACTTTGGGCGCTAGTGCTGAGCGCATTTTTCAACCGATTGAAAAGATTAGCGGCTTAAACTAAATTTCATTTTACCCTTAATAATTTTCGTAAATTTTATTTTAATCTAATAGCCGATTGATTTTTTATTAAAAAAAATGTGAAAATAGAAAAAAATCTCAATAAATTAAGGTTTCGTTTAAGGAATTTTTAAAAATTACTAAAACATCCGATTTTTATAAGATTTAAACGAGTTAATGAAGAAAATATTGGGCTTTGTTTCTATGTAAGATTAGACAAAATCTGTTAATTTTGGAAAAAGTTACTAAAGCTTAAAATTTATTGAAATAATAAAAAAGTAAAAATCTCATTAAATTGATGTTTCGTTTGAAAATTTTTGAAAAATTACTGAAATATCAGATTTTTATGAGATTGCCGGTGTTATTAACAAATGACAGGGGTTTGTTTTTATGTAAAATTAAACAAAATCTGTCAATTTGCAGAAAAGTTACAAAAGCTTGAAGTTGATTAAAATTAATAAAATATAAATAAACTCACATTAAATGTATGTATTTTAAATTTTAACTTTTTATACCAATTACATGGTAATCATTGTAAAAAAAAAAAATACAAGTGGTATAAAAAAGTTAAGTGTTTTCTTTATATCAAATTGAAAATGTACCACGATGTAAACGCCTCCAAGATTCAAGTACAGTTTACTTCACGAATGTTTACACTCACGTCATCAATTATAAAATTCCGAATCAATCTGTTCAAGGTCATATGTAATTGCGCGCATTGGTAACGTTAAAAAGGAGTTTGGTGTTTAATTTTTGTACTGAATTCTGCATTGAAACCCTAGAAGTTGCATTCCAACATGTAATCTTAGGAAGAACCCATGCCAATGAAACGTATTCATTCATTCATTGGAATGCACTTACAAAAAAAAAACCGAAAGAACGATTACTGTTATGAGATTGATATTATTCCATGTACAATAATAATAAAATGCAATACAATTAATTTTAATATAAAAATATTTATTTTCACGTCTATCGCGTCCATTTTAAAAACTATGAATCTTCATTCATGATTTTTAAAATGGACGCGATAGAAATCTTGTTTGTGTGGGTGTTCATGAGGCTATTTATTTTAAATTATCTAATTTTCAAACCACGATTAAAAATAGTTAAAGATGTTGGATATTAACCAAATAGCGACCTTTCCTCTAAAATGACCGGAGAAGCAGGAAAATGCATAAATGTCGTATTACATGATAAACCCTTACGTATACTTGATCGAATCAACACCCGGTAATTTGGTAGAAATTTAATAGTTGAGGCTGTTACTTGGTGAAATTCCATATCAAAAACTTTTAGTAAATAACACACTTGGTTAAGATTTCACTGTTTATTGATTGACACTGCAACAATTGTTTCGCCACACAGTGGCTTCATCAGGCAGATGAATAATGCCTGATGAAGCCACTGTGTGGCGAAACAATTGTTGCAGTGTCGATCAATAAACAGTGAAATCTTAACCAAGTGTGTTATTTACTAAAAGTTTTTAATTTGGTAGAAGTTGATTTAATCATTATCACTGTCTGTTAAATCATCGTCTGAACTACTCCCATCCCCAAACGAATAATAAATTCTGGTACATTATCCAGAACGTGTTGGCTGATGTATCTGTCGATAATTGATTTTGTGTGTCTAACAACAGAGTCCCACCTTTCCGAAGTACATTTTTCTAAGGATTTGTGCCACATGACCAACACTTCATTGTCTCCATATCCTTTTTCGCATATATAAGCATCATAATATTGTTTTGCCTGTGCCCATATTAGTTCTATGGCGTTAAATTCGCAGTGATATGGTGGGAGTCGCAATACTGCATGGCCATGTTCGAGCAGATATTCTTCTATCATATATCTTTTAGGTCTAGCATATTTGGCTAGGGCTAACAATTCCGCCTTTAACTTGTTACTTGCACAGGTTTATTGCTATCTTGTAGCCAATGTGTGATTTGTGCCTTCCTCAAAGAAATTTTGGGCTGCTTTTCTACGAATACGCTGTGGTAGGATGCAACCATAACCAGTCTGCAAGTTTTGAAGTTGTTGCATAAAAAAGGGAAGCATTCTCCACGAAACCTGTACTCTGACCATCATGCAAAATAACAAAGCGCTTTCCCTCACCGACAGCTCTCCTTATTTTAACAATTTACCTCATGGACTGCATCTTAAGGTAAAAGGGGACCTCCATTGCATTTTTTCTGGATGAAGTAGTCCATTACTTTAATAATCATATCTCGAGCTACTTCAGTAAGTATTTTTTCAGGCATTTTGAGTTTATGGTTATAAAAAAGTAGATCTAATCACAAAACAATTAATTCTACACTTACTTACACTATGAAAAAACACGAAAAACTCACATAAAAAACTAAAACAAACAGAAATACTTGGAAACTTAAAAACTTCGAACAGATAGTGACGCTACTGACGTTTCTGGGAAGCGTTGTGCTGGGGTAGACATGCACTATAATGGCGTCTTTGTCTAATGCAGTGGTCTCCAAACTACGGCCCGCGGGCCAAATCCGGCCCGCGACTTGCATGAATCCGGCCCGCGATTGTTTGTAATTTTTTTTGTAAATGTTATATTTTGAAATATTGTAACAATTGTTTCTTAAATTTTTCATAATTTTATAAAATTAATCGGATCTTGGCCGACTTTATTATGTAGAATTGTATTTGTGGCCCGCGAAGAAGATAGTTTGGAGACCCTGGGTCTAATGCATCGCCTCACGTTTCAGAGCGGTGAGCACTGTTGTCGATACTTGTATAAGGAGTCACAAGACATACGTTTCTATTAGTTACTACGATGATGCGCATATAATAGTATAAAATGGTAGAATAACTGCTTGTCTTTGATACGTACATAAATTGATGACGTGACTGCCAACATTCGTGAAAAATACTGTATGTATTTTACTTTCGGTATTTCGGTATAATTTGAGTTTTTACAATTTGTTGGTTAAAGTTCACTAATGCACACGAATTAGTTTTTGTTCTAAATTTGAACTAATAAATACCATCAACGCTATTTATTTTATGTCATAGATTTGACAATTAGGGAAACTGCAAAATACGTTTTTGATTGATCGGCTAACGACGGTTTCCACTCCCAGACAAAGCATGAAGTAAAATTTCGAGTTTAGAAAAGCCTGAAAATTTGGATTTGCTGGGGCGCGCGAGCGAAGCGAGTCGCGCCCCAGCAAATCCAAATTTTCAGGCTTTTCTAAACTCGAAATTTTACTTCATGCGCCACGCGTATAAACCACTGACATCAAGTGAAATCTTTAACTAATTAACACTGATTACTTTTTTGTATTCACTTCTTATTTTGTACTGTGACTAGTTTTAACTCAACAGCGAGTCATTCTCAAACTAGTTTGAGAATGACTCGTTGTTGAGTCGAAACTAGTCACAGTACAAAATAAAAAGTGAATACAAAAAAGTAATCAGTGTTTATTATTTAAATATTTACAATGTATCACAAAGTAACCGCCTCCACCACAAGATATCTTTAACTAATTGTTTAGAGTGAAATAAATTTAGTATGTCAATTATCAATTGTTTAAATTACGGGGAAAGTGCATCACGATTTTTTTTCTTTTATTAGTGCTTTAACAATTGTTTTACACATGGCAATAATACATATAATAAAATAATATAACAATAAAAATAATAAACCTCAAAATAAATAAATAATCATTCACAGAAATAAATGACGATGGATATTATATAAAAGTTAAAAATACAGTTTTAAAATACATTAATAAATTAACATATAAAAAATGAATGAATAAAGTAAAGAATAAAAGTCAAAGGATAAAACCCCCATACCCCCTCTACGGCGTTGAACCTATACCTTTAATTACATTCATTCAAGTTGACATAGTCTGTTTAAACATCATCAAAAGTATGATTTATTGAGCTATTCAATAATTAATAACTAACTAATAAAAAAAAAACAGAAAAAGAGTACAGAACACAAATTCATATTCTTGATATTTGTATTCTATAAAATAAAGCCTTGTTGTGGACGAACAATTGTTGTATACAAACGTTTAGTTTGACAGCTATTGACGATGCTACTAAAGCTAATGGGCATTAGATGGCGTATACGCTGTCGAACATATTGAAAAAGTGAGTTCAAATTAATTGTTCCCCAATCACGTTTCATACAATCCCTGCCCTTGTTTCCACTTCCATCATCATTAATGCGTAAAAAATAAATGTATCAGCTACTAATTAAACTCGTAGAGCACGTAAACACAACAGATACGTGCGGGACGTGACCCAACCCCCTCACTGCAACCAACACCCCCTCGGGGTGCTTTGATCGTCACCATGATGGCCATCATCATCATCGCATCCCTGCGTATTTATTTCGAGAGTGTTACGTGCACATGGTAATTTAATTTATGAGCTGGACGCCTGTTTACACGCGCGTTTATCAACAGTTAATTAAGTCAAGGGCGGCATTTTTCTCCTGTCCTGTAATTTATCGCCGGTATGCCGTATGTACGTGTGCATGTGAAAGGGGTTGGGTATTTATGTGCGACTTGAACTTTTATTGCGAGGCGGGGATTTATTTCGCAAGTGAATTCCCGTACGGGCTGTTAAAGTGAACCGCGTAAAATTATTTTACGAGTTAAGTATAAATGTACTTAACTTACATTCGTAATTTGTAAAATATAAACCAATGGTCCCACAAATAGCTTAAACATTCGGAATTTACATTTAATTTATTCTAATACTGGATGATAATTCGTATACGTTTCTTTAAAAGTAGGAATTTTTTTTTAAGTAAACGGTAATCTTGTTCGAATACCTGTATAACAAATTAATAAAATAAATAATTATAGTGTGAGATTGATCTTCTGACCCTCTTAGTATATAGAGTGGAATTCGGGAGAGATGTTCTATGACTTATTGATGTAGAATGTGTGGTTCAAATTTTTTAAAGAGTATGTCGACGGCTGCAACGATTTTTCCTAGTTGAGTCAAATTTTGACGTTACATGACAATGTTATGCTGTTTAGCTCGCTAGTATATTAGTGTCCTTTCTTTCAGAAAAGCTTTGAATCATAATTTCTTGTGAATTTTTTCTTTTGAGTATACGTATGACAATTACGTGTTGTAAATTTTTAAATATTCGTTGTTTTCTTAAAAGAAGTCAATTTTAAGTTTAAACGAGTGTTTTCCACTCCCAGGTTAAGCATGAAGTAAAATTTCGAGTTTAGAAAAGCCTGAAAAATTGGTTTGGTCGCGTAGCGCGTAGCGCGGAGCAACCAAACCAAATTTTCAGGCTTTTCTAAACTCGAAATTTTACTTCATGCGCCACGCGTATAAGACAATGATTTCAAGTAAAGTTTAGTTGTTCACAATATTTCAGTGCTTAATAATGTTTTTCCAATTCAAAATACCGTTGCATTTAAAATATATTTATAAAGTGGAATTCGGAAGAGATGTCCTATGACTTATTGATGTGGAATGTGTGGTTTAAATTTTTTATAGAGTATGTCCACAGTAGTATGCAACGATTTTTCCTGGTTGTGTCAAATGTTGAAGTTACATGACAATGTCATACTGTTTAGGTCGCGAGTATATTAGTGTTCTTTCTTTTAGATAAACTTTAAATCATAATTTCTTGTGATTTTTTCTTTTAAGTATACATATCCCAATTACGTGTTGTAGATTTTTGAATATTCGTTGTTTTCTTAAAAGAGGTCAATTTAATGATTAAACGAGTGTTGTCCACTCCCAGGTTAAGCATGAAGTAAAATTTCGAGTTTATAAAAGCCTGAAAATTTGGTTTGGTCGCGTAGCGCGAAGCGCGGAGCGGCCAAACCAAATTTTCAGGCTTTTCTAAACTCGAAATTTTACTTCATGCGCCACGCGTATAAAACACTGATTTCAATCGAAGTTTACTCGTTCACAATATTTCAGTGCTTTCAGTGTTTAATACGCGTGGCGCATGAAGTAAAATTTCGAGTTTAGAAAAGCCTGAAAATTTGGTTTGGCCGCTCCGCGCTTCGCGCTACGCGGCCAAACCAAATTTTCAGGCTTTTCTAAACTCGAAATTTTACTTCATGCTTAGTCTGGGAGTGGAAAACACTCGTTTTAAGCTTCAAATTGAATTCTTTAGAAAAAAACTTAAGCATATGTATACCTAATAGAAAATTTCCTGTATGTATACTTAAAATAAAAATTCCCTGTATTAACACATTAATTCGATGACTATTTGCTAAATCTACTGAATTCGCATTCGATTTACCTAACATTTTTGTTTGAGCTTACACAAAATCAACAAAAATGCATTATTTATTCCTGTAAATACCTAAACTATTTAGTAGATGTGGAAATTGGAATTATACCACTTAAACTCACATTTAAATCGATTGTGCACAATCAAAATGATTTGTGGCTGGGTTCTTGCAAATTCAGTTTTACGGAGACATTGTCAAAATGTGACGTTTAACCTTAAAATGTTAGAGCTGCATGCCGGAATATACGTTTTCGCATGTTTCATCTAAAAACCATAGCAGCATATATTGAAGTTTTCTGTTTCTTTTCGCACACTCAATCTAATGACATCAAACTATTTTCGTGTAACATGTATTGGTGCAGAAAGCACTACAAATCCAGGAAACCATGGGATACCTGTCGTAAATCGTATCTTACTATAGATTGACATTAGGTAAAATTGAATTTGCCATTTCATTTTGTTTGCAGAATATTTATTAAATACAAAACGAATTAATATCGACTTTCAGCAAAAACTTTCTTAATATTAATATATTTACGTATAAATTATGCATAGAAACAGTCTGTTGTATAACTCAAATATTCATTGAATATTTCAATATTTATGTGGGCATTAGCTTAGGAAGTTTCTTTATTTAATGAATATTTTGAGAAGTCTCAACGAGACAACATTTTTGTAGAAAGTCGATATTAATTCATTTTTATATTAACCTTATATTGAATTATTCCGTAGTAGGTTTTTTTTATTCTAGAAATTTGTTTAAAAATTACATTACCTTAGAGTACCTTACTCTCGAAGGATGGTTTTATTTTTTTCAGAAATATCAATAAAATAGAGATGATTATTACCTGAAACAAAGAAAAAACAAATAAAAAACGAGATAAAGAGAGGTAAAAGATATTAATATTTTAAAGATAGAAATGTAGATCACGCCACGCGTATAAAACGCTGAGTTTATTTGTACACCATTATTAACGACTAATCGGCAATTTTCAAAATATTATAACAAAAGGGTAATTCCATGTCAAATCAACACACTTGCAATTTTAGATTTTTTAAAAATTTTGTTCACCTATTGCTTTTCTATAGAAAAAAAAAACTAATTTTAGAATTAAATCTCAAGCCGATTTGAAGATTTACGCATTTAAATTTCAGAAAAATGGGTCGAAATCGCAAATCTCTTAATTTTTAAATTACGATTACTGCTCTCAAAATTGAGCTAAATATGTAAAATAGGTCTCATTTTTATACAACAGCGAGTTATTGTGTTGATTATACAACACAATAACTCGCAATTTTATTCTTTTTTAATTTGCCTCATATGCAAAACAAAGGGAAAGCATTGTTTTTGCGAACATTTTCAAATCTTAATTTTTAATGAATATATCCATTTTGTGGTCCCCCCGCATTGATTGAGGCCATTTTTTAAAAAATGTCTGTAATTCTGTCCTTCTGGCGGCACGATAAAGTCTAAGCTATTGAACTGTTAAGATGACACTATAAACTTTTAAAAAAATCTGAGATGGTAAGGTTAACGACTGTGATTTGATTTGACATAGAATTAGCCTAAATATAAACAGGATACGTAATATAATAAAAAATGCTTTGAAACTAAGGCTATTTTAGGTTAACCTAGTTTTAAGTTTTATACCTAAACTATTGTAAATAATGTTTATATTTATTTGTTTTTGTAAATGGCTTTCGGTTGATTTGACAAATAAATAAATAAATCAAAAAAAGAAATGCAGAATTTTACATGTATAGTATGTGTTTTTTAACAAAAAACAGGGAAGTCGAATTTTTATAAACTTATTGGGTTTACATTCTAAAAGGGCTACGTTTTTTTAATACCTAAACAAAATTTCATAACGATTTCCTGAACATTTCTTAAGTTATGAATGTCCGAAATTGGATAGCAATAAAACTTGGAAAATCACCTTTTAATGTCGCTTTTTTTGTAAATAACTCATGGACTATTAATGGGATATTTTTAGATTTTGATATATTTTGAAAGAAAAATGTTCGATTAGTGTCCACACAAAGTGTCATGACAATATCTTGAAAATGTCTAAAGTTGTGAATGACTCCAAGTGAAATTTCATTAAAATTTGGAGAAAATCACCTTCCAATGTCGTTTTTTTAAGCAACTCATAAACTATTGATAGGGTATTTGCAGCTTTTGATATATTTTAAGAGCACAATGTTTGCTTAATATCGACAAAAAGTTTCATGACGATATCCTAAAAATGTCTAAAGATATGAAAGTCTGAAAGTAGTATATAAAATTATGAAAAAACTATTCGTGAAAATGCAAACAGTGTCTTAATTAATAAGACAATTTAAGACGATAAATATCCATTGAAACAACTACTTCCCATGCAAATACACCTCCGGATATTGAATTATACAATGAAATATTTAAAATCTTATTTAATTTGATTTGTTACAACGCTCTATTAAAGTATATGTAACGTTTAGGTCAAATTCTCTTCAAACCAACTAACAATACAATTCATAGTTTTTTCGTAATTTTATATATTATGTTTAAAGTGCGCAAACTATAAGAAGCGTAAGCTTATTTTCTCGAATTCAAATAGTTTTGAATTTGAATTTATCTTGTCTGAAAGTAGAATTTTATTCAAACTTTGATAAAATCACATTCGAATGAAGGTTAATTAAAAATAACTCAAAAATTATTGATAGAGTATTTTGATATATTCTGCATAAGCAATGTTTGCTTCATATTTACACAAAATTTAATGACGATATCTTAAAAAATTCTGAAGTTATGAATGTCTGAAACTGGAAGTGCATTAAAACTTGGAAAAAATCACCTTCCAATGTCGTTTTTTTTTTAAACAACTCATAAACTATTGATAGGGTATTTGCAGCTTTTGGTATATTTTTAAAGTACAGTGTTTGCTCAATATCTACAAGAGGTTTCATGACGATATCCTGAAAATGTCCAAAGATATGAAAGTCTGAAAGTGGAATTTCATTCAAACTTGGATACAATCACATTCGAACATTCGTTAATTGAAAATAACTCAAAAACTATTGATGGAGTAAAAAAATCACCTTCTAATGTCGTTCTTTTTAAAGAACTCATAAACTATTGATAGGGTATTTGCAGCTTTTAATATATTTTGAAAGTACAATGTTTGCTTAATATCCACAAGAGGTTTCATGACGATATCCTGAAACTGTCCAAGGATATGAAAGTCTGAAAGTGGAATTTCATTCAAACTTGGATAAAATCACATTCGAATGAAAGTTAATTAAAAATAACTCAAAAACTATTGATGGAGTATTTTGATATTTTGATATATTCTGCAAGAGCAATGTTAACTTAATAATTACACAAAATTTAACCCAATAACGGCCAAGCAATTATAGAGTTAACTCTAAAAGTTGATTCTAGGTAAAATTCTACACTAATTTTAAAGATTTCAATGAATGACTTATCGTATAACATACTGTGAATTTTTCTTTTAAATATACATAATGTATACGCTGTAAATTTTCAGGCATTGATAGATTTTATATAAAAACGTGCAATATGAAGTTTAGAATGAGTGTTTCCACTCCCAGACTAAGCATGAAGTAAAATTTCGAGTTTAGAAAAGCCTGAAAATTTGGTTTGGCCGGCCAAACCAAATTTTCAGGCTTTTCTAAACTCGAAATTTTACTTCATGCGCCACGCGTATAAAACAATGAAATATTGTGAAGTTAGAAATACACTGATACATATTATTTGAAGTGAGTAATAATCGAAATATTTAAATAACAAAATATTTACATTTTTCTTCATACATTTTCAAGTCAGGTTAAATAATATAATATATCAAATTACCTCATTTAGTAGTTTAATTAACAAAAAATTAATAATGTTGCGTGTATGCATCAATAGCTCTTAATGGGTTAATGACGCTATCTTGGAAAATTCTAAAGTTGTGAATGTCTGAAACTGGAAGTGCATTGAAACTAGGAAAAAAATCACCTTCCAAAGTCGTTTTTTTTAAACAACTCATAAACTATTGATAGGGTATTTGTAGCTTTTAATATATTTTGAAAGTACAATGTTTGCTTAATATCCACAAGAGGTTTCATGACGATATCCTGAAACTGTCCAAAGATATGAAAGTCTGAAAGTGGAATTTCATTCAAACTTGGATAAAATCACATTCGAATGAAAGTTAATTGAAAATAACTCAAAAACTGTTGATGGAGTATTCTGATATTTTGATATATTCTGCAACAGCAATGTTTACTTAATAATTACACAAAATTTAATGACGCTATCTTAGAAAATTCTAAAGTTGTGAATGTCTGAAACTGAAAGTGCATTAAAACTTGGAAAAAATCACTTTCCAATGTCGTTTTTTTTAAACAACTCATAAGCTTTTAATATCCTCACGAAATTTTGGTAGAGTATTTTGATATTTTGATATGTTCTAAAAGAGCACTGTTTACTTGATATCCACACAAAATTTTATAAAGATATCTTAGTAATTTTTAAAGGTATGAATGAAAGAGATAGCAATAGCTAATAACAAAATGTGCTGTTTTTAAACTTGCAACAACATAAACAAGCAAACATACAAGTAGTTCTAAATGAACAAATAAATAATTTGAAAGTTGGATTTTAATGTAATTTATAGAACTTCGTAGATTTCGGTTTGGTGTAAGGAAAAACAACATAATAATATAAAGTGATTTTTTCTTTCAGGTATACTTTTACATATTCGATATAAATATTTATGAAATTATTAAACATATGATCAAATCTAAGCAGTAAATTCTAAACTTTACTTTAAATCAGTGTTTTATACGCGTGGCGCATGAAGTAAAATTTCGAGTTTAGAAAAGCCTGAAAATTTGGTTTGGTCGCTCCGCGCTTCGCGCTACGCGACCAAACCAAATTTTCAGGCTTTTCTAAACTCGAAATTTTACTTCATGCTTAACCTGGGATTGGACACACTAGCTAGAGGTTTTTAATAAAACAACGAATGTTTGACCCAAGTTTTGATGGAGATAATATTTAATATCACGGTATTTTCTTAACGTTAAAATTAATGGTTAACTTCTGTGGTTTTTAACTATTGCAGATATTGTTATTTGCAAGTAATGTCTTAATGTACTTTGAGGAAATATCTCATTATAAATTGTTGCGATTTATATGATAAGTATTAATTTTAAAAGCTACACGTTTAGTTTTTGTATGTATTTTTTTCTTTCTTCATTTTCTCATTTTAGTGTAAAAATTATGGATGTTGCAACTAGGACGTAAGATAAAAGTAGAGACATTGTCGCGTGTGCGAAAGAAGAAGGAAATCTATGATTAATTACGTAGAGATTCGCCTTATATCCACGAATCCCATAAATCATCCCCCGGGGTTACAATTTTAATGAACCACTCGCTTACAGCGCGCTGAAAAAAAAAATGATACAAAATCCTCGTTATCTCTGCACAAGAAAAAGAAGAAAAAAGTGTATAAGGGAGGAATTGACGTAATAAATGATTTTTATCGTTTTCAATGCGGAATCGGGGATTAAATATTTGATAAAGAAAAGAGAGTGAAAAAAGCTGGTGCGTTGAAAGGTATTTTATAGAATGAGAATTTTGTTCAAGAATATTTATATCAGCAAGGAATTAATGGTTTTCTGTATTCTGAAACTATAAATAAATTTTAGGTGAGTTGAATCACCTAAATGCAAGCGGTGTAAGTGACATAACAAGGGGAGCCAATGCTTATGAGAGAACTGGAAATCGAGTAGAAAAGAAGAGACTATAGTTAGGATGTGGGGTAAGAGTAAGACAGACGACTATATACACCAATCAGCGGTCTCGCTTCTGGATGCAGCATCCAAACGCAGTTACCAAATTTTATATAGAGACTGGCTAACTGGATATATATGAACTGTGCTAATACGAAATTTAAGAAATCCAGTTTTATTAACTAATTGTAACTTGAATTTTATAACTATCATGTGCATTGTATTATTTGTTATATGTTTAATTTACACACATTTATTATTATATATATATTTAATGTAAAATGGAGATTTCCGTACAAATAAATAAATAAATAAATAAATAAAGCTCAAGTAATATTAAAATCAACAAACAAAATAGCAGAGTGGCTATGAGGATTTACAGCAAATATACAGGGTAGCAGTACCTATCCTTGCATTGATAGGTACTGCTACCCTGTATATTTACTGTAAATTCTTTATATCACTATGTTATTTAACATAAACAGTGTTCCCTTGCATGTACTCCTTTTTCTCAAATTGGCTCTTGGCAATTTTAATAATTTTGAAATAATTACTTGTTGGAAAAATATTAAAATCGTCGAATTAAGGCACCCAAAAACAAAGGGGTTCTAGGTGCCTATATTCGAAGTATTAAAATCTTCGAATATAGGCACCTAGAACCCCATTTGTTTTCAGGTGCCTTAATTCGACGATTTTAATATTTTCCAACAAGTAATTATTTTAAAATTATTAAAAACAACAGGTAATTAATTATTTCAAAAATATTGAGTACTGAGATTCTTATTGCAACCTACAACTAATTTGTCTTACAAAGACTAACTCAAACTTGACAACACTGATTTCAGTCCATGCTTTGGGTAACTATAAACACATTTTATATGCATTATCCTTTTTGAGAATACTATTTTTTCCAGAAGTATAATATATAAATTGTGGAAACATTATCATTAAAATTAGAATTTATGTGAACGTCCTGTAAACTAGTGGCAGTCTCTCTGGGTCAGCACGTGCTGGGGTATTAACGGGGTCACTTAAACTCCGGATCCGAGTGTTTGTTCCTCTCGACACATGCACGCCTCTCCTCCTCCGGATAGCGGAGCTTCGACCCAATTTCGATCCGAACCTTATATAGTATGGGAAACGTGGGATATTTGCAAATTGAAATACTGCGGCGAACAGACGGAAAGCTTCATTACTGCAATTGCCCGTGTATCTTAAACAATTGTTTACGTACAGGGTTAAAATTGATTTTGGTTTACGTGTTGTTCCAACTCTGTATTAGGCATTAAGTATGTTTCGAGTTTAGAAACGCCTGAAATTTCGAATTTGCCGGCGCGAAATTTACAGGAATTATGAAAAAAATCATTAAAATTACTGAAACGTCAGATTTTCTTTAAATTTACAGAAATTGTAAAAAGGAAGAGCTTAACTTTTCTATATTTATGTATTTATTTAGTCATTTATTATCTTACAGATTGATAAGATCTAATTACAGGATAATTTAAATAAACACAATTATAGCGCAATATAATATAGGCGCAATACATTCATATATAGTTTATATTACAATTATATCAATATAACTTAAAAACAAACAAGAAATGAAAACATGAAAAGGCGTAGTGTATATCGAGAGTTCCATTACCACATCTAACTAAATCTAAAAAATTGTCCATCATGACGACTCTGTAACGAACGCCGAATTAGGTCTCTCCAACTTTAATATCTATAGAACTGACAGAAATAGTACAAATAGCACAAAAACTAGAGGTGGGGGTGTTCTGATTGCTGTCAAAAACGTTTTTGCAAATAGCTCAATAGAATGCAGTGACAAAGGTGAACAATTATTTGTTAAAATTATTGATGAGTACATAATTGGATCGATATATATACCACCGGGATCAGCTATTGAGCAATACATGACCAGTGCAAATGATATTGATAATATTTGTTCCTCCAACCCTAATTGTAAATATATAATTTGTGGCGATTTTAATCTACCTGTTGCGTTTTGGGACCAATCAAATGATGTATTGAATACAAGGAATGACTGTCAGCCTGCAAGTGTTTTAGCTAATGTGTTTAATTATCATCATATGCTGCAAGCAAATAGTATACGCAACGAAAGAGGAGTATTTTTAGATTTAGTATTCTGCAATGTTTTAAATCTCTCTGTATGCCGTGCCAGTGATGTTTTATGTGGTTCAAGTTTCCATCACATTCAGTACTCTATAAGCTTACCCCTATTGCCAGTTAACTTTGTAGATGGGTATGAAGATTGGTCTTATGATTTTAAATCGGGCGACTATGCTGGTATCAATAATTTTCTTGCTTCAATTGATTGGGATGAGGTGTTCCTTAATTCAAGCGTCGATGATAAGGTTAATGATTTTAATAACATTCTATATTATTGTTTTAATAGGTTTATACCAGCAAAATTTGTAAAACGCTCTAATAATTACCCATCGTGGTTTAACAGTGAATTAATAACTTTGATTAAGTCTAAGAAAGCAACCCATAAGTTATATAAAATGAGTGGCTTGCAATCGGATTATGAGACATTTAAAAGAATACGGTTGGAGTGTGAAATACTTAATAACGCATTATATACAAATTATATCCAGGGTTTAGAACGAGATATTGGTGTGAATTCAAAGTGTTTTTGGAATTACGTAAATATTTGCCGGAACACCAATGGCTTACCGGAGCAAATGTTTTTAAATAATGATACTGGAAATAATTTGGATGAGAATGTAAATTTATTCGCATCACACTTTTCAACGGTCTATTGTAACTCGTTTAAGAGCACTTATTGTGATTTACCTAATATGCATACACTATTTAACTTGAATAATTTTGGTATCGCTCTCAACGATATATTTGAGAAAATATCACATTTTACTGACTCATGCAGTATGGGCCCGGATGGGATCCCTGAATATTTTTTGAAGCGCTGCGTTTTTACTCTTTCTAAGCCGATCCATGCCATTTTCACCACATCACTTAACACCGGTGTATTCCCGGATTGCTGGAAGCGTAGTTTTTTGGTACCTATATTCAAAAGTGGCTGTAGATCAAATGTAATGAATTATAGAGGCATATGCATCCAATCGGCATTGCCGAAAATGCTCGACTATTTTGTTTCTCAGCAAATTATGTGGGCGTGTAAAAATATTATCATTGAAGAACAACACGGATTCATTAAAGGGCGGTCCACTGTGACTAACTTGATGCTATATAAGACAGTTTTGTCGGATGCTTTGGAGAAGAGGCTTCAAATTGACTCAATTTATACAGATTTCTCCAAGGCATTCGATCGAGTGCAGCATGGTGTATTGTTAAAAAAACTACATGCTATGGGTGTGGGTGGATTGGGCTTGGATTGGCTTGCAAGTTATCTGTCCAACAGAACACAATGTGTACGCGTGGGATCAAGTCTATCAAGATGTATTAACGTGACCTCGGGGGTACCTCAGGGATCGCATTGTGGGCCTGTGCTATTTTTATTATTTATAAATGATATCAGCATTAGGATTAAGCATAGCAGATTTCTCCTGTATGCAGATGATCTAAAAATATTTAGAGAAGTCAGATCAGTCGAGGATCAAACTTTGTTGCAATCGGACTTGAACAGTGTTGCTGAATGGTGTATTGACAATAATCTATACTTAAATATTAACAAGTGTTTCCATGTATCATTTTGTCGTGGCAATGGTATAAAATTTCCTTATTCCATTAACAATAATCTTTTAACTTTTGTAACTGAAATTAAAGACTTGGGCGTACTATTTACATCTACACTTAATTTTAATAAACATATTAACAATATATGTAATTTGGCGTTGAGAATGTTAGGTTTTGTCAATAGGTTTACATTGGATTTTAGTATAACTACTGTGAAACTTTTATACCTTGCGCTTGTTCGACCCCATGTTGAGTATGCATCTGTAGTGTGGTCACCGTACTCGGTAACTACGATTCAGCAACTTGAAACTGTTCAAAGTCGATTCTTAAGACTTATTCATCGTAGGATGGGCACATTATCAACTTCAGCCATAGCTTTATGCTCAGTGAGCTCAATATTCAATCACTGCATGACAGGAGAGTTCTACTGGATTTATGTCTTCTGCATAAGCTAGTCAATGGGATTATTGAATGTCAGGATTTAATATGTAAGTTGTGTTTTAATATACCAAGAGGTATTAATTGCAGGCACAAGCCATTATTTCGTTTGTCTTTTCATCCTACAAATTACGGTATGTTCAACCCCATTGATAGACTTATGCGCTATGCAAATAAATTACAAAATAATAGTAACTTTATATTATTTGCACAGTCTACGTCACTGTTCAAATCTAGTCTGCGCCGTATTTGCCTCTCCGATATTGATAAATAATTTTTGTTTCTTTGTTGTATGCAATTTTTAATTCTGTATTTATGTATTGTATTTACTTTCTACACTATCTAATTTTTATATTATTGTTAGTTGAACTCGATCAGTGCCTTGTTATTTACATTAAGTGTTTGTATTTCTACAGGTTGTTATAGTTTTATGTAAAAAGGATATTCCGTTAATAAATGAAATGAAATGAAATGAAAATGTAATATGATGTCAACTAAGCAGTTAGCATTAATAAATTTATATGAAATATATCAATATTACGAGGCAGCAAGTTTAGACATAGTTGAAATAGTGTGTTGTATTTGCTCGATTATTATAAAATGTGTTCTTATGTCTGCTACCTGGCCTAGGAACAGCAAAGCTCAGCCTAGAGATGAGGTATGAATCATACAACTGGCAGTTAATTAATTTGCAACTAAAAATAATTTTAGACATACGTCTTCTATTTTGTAAGCATATTATGCCAAATTCCCTTTCAAGTTCAGCTGAGCTGTAACCTTGAACAGGATATTGTCCATGTATTTTAAAGTAGAGGCATTTTTTTTTTTTTTTTTTTTTTTTTTTAGAATTTAGAATTTTATTTCAAAAACAATTACATATAAAATTACATGTTTTTTTTTTATAGTATGCATGTAGGTATATAATTTGTAATTGTAGTTGATGAGGTTCCTTCCTTTTTTCCTCGCCTCGTGATTCCAGGATGAGAGATCCGATCTCGGGCTAGCGGTATTAAAGGATGTCTGTGTGTTAATGTATTTGTGTATTCTGTTTAGTTGATATCGTTGTTTAGTAGTTTGTTTTTTATTTTTAACTTATATGGGATGTATTTTAGACATTTTATGTATTGTGGTATATTGTTGTATGTTTCTATTATCTTTGTCATCAGGTGTTGCGTGTATTTTTTTGTATTATATTTTACTGTTCGTAGGTCCGATCTTCTTCTTGTTGTATAGTTGTGTGTCTTCTTGTTGGGTTGTATTTTGATGCGTGTTTTTATTAGATTGTTTTGTATCTTGTATAAGAATAATAAATTGTTGTATGTAATAATTTTTTGTATATCTAGTTCTTTGGTGATTGTAAGATTGTTAAGAATTTCCTTTGGATATTTTCAAGGTCATTTATGTAAGTTTGGTAGCATGGGTTCCATACTACACTAGAGTATTCCAAATTACTTCTTATAAATGAAGAGTAGAAGTTAATTAGGGGCTCTAAGGTTTTAAATTGTTTTGTGTTTCCTAAAAGAAATCCGAGCATACAATAAAAAGACTTGGTAAGCTAAGTAATGTGGTGCGAGAAGTTTAATTTTGTGTCAAAAAACAAACCCAGGTCGCGAAAACTAGAGACGTTTTCTAGTGTACTCCCGTTAATACTATATTGAAAAATAAAAGTGTTTTGCTTTCTGGTAAATGAAATTGATTTAAATTTGGATGTATTTAAGTGCAAGCCATTTTCAATGCCCCATTCGTAAAGTAGTTCCAAATCATTTTGCAGAATTTGACAATCAGCTAAGCCAGCAACTTTGCTAAATTCATTTAAGTCATTAAATTCATCTAAGTCATCGGCATAAAGTACACAGCTAGAGGTAAAACGTGTGGCGATTTCATTAATAAAAAGTACGAATAACAAGGGGCCAAGGTTTGCACCTTGCGGAACACCACTGCTGCAAGTAAATGTATGTGATTTGACCCAATCTATATTCAACATAACCCAATCTCCCATGCAATTAACTTTGTAATAATGATACAAGATTATTATCAAGACCAAAATGTTCAAGTTTTTTCAGTAATAACTTATGATTTACTTTATCAAACACTTTAGAGAAATCTGTAAAAATGACGTATACTTGACAGCGTTTGTCTAAAGCACTTACTACAATATCGGCAAAATGGCAGAGGTTTTTTGATGTCAATTTACATTTCACAAAACCATGCTGTTTTTTGGCGTTATGTATTTACTGCAATAATGAAATATAGAATTGTATAATATTACTTCAAAGATTTTAGCAAAGTTGGATATCAAAGATATAGGTCTGTAGTTCTCTATATCATCAATCTCTGTTGATTTATGTACTGGTATGATTTTTGAAACTTTCCATACTTTAGGGATAGTGTTGGTAGTTAATAAAAGATTGTATACAGAGAGTTTTATGTAACACCGAACATACGAAAATTTCGGTTAAGTATACATTAGCATACGTTGTACATTTGCCGACGCTCGGTTTGTTAAAATAATATAATTTAAAGCTTTAAACGAGTGTTTTCCACTCCCAGGCTAAGCATGAAGTAAAATTTCGAGTTTAGAAAAGCCTGAAAATTTGGTTTGGTCGCGTAGCGCGAAGCGCGGAGCGGCCAAACCAAATTTTCAGGCTTTTCTAAACTCGAAATTTTACTTCATGCGCCACCGGTACGAAACACTGATGCAATATAAAGTTTAGAGGTGTGTTTTAAACTTCGTAATATGTCAGTGTTTTGAATCGGTAGCGCATGAAGTAAAATTTCGAGTTTAGAAAAGCCTGAAAATTTGGTTTGGCCGCTCCGCGCTTCGCGCTACGCGTCCAAACCAAATTTTCAGGCTTTTCTAAACTCGAAATTTTACTTCATGCTTAGTCTGGGAGTGGAACACACTCATTTTAAGTTTCAAATTGAACTCCTTTTAAAAAAACAACGATTATCTACAGATTTACGGCATATACGCTGTAATTGGGACATGTGTACTTGAAAGAAAAACTCCTTGTATGTACAAGTTGAAGCATTAATTGCAATTGATTAGCTACAATTTGTAATGGTTGTATAGGCAACCCAATTTACACATAACCTAAAAATTAAAAGTGTCAAATCGTATTTTATGAAAATGTTCGGTGTTATATAAAACTCTCTGTATGTATAATAAAGGTTCAACCAAAAAACCACTACAGTCGCGAATTATCATTGCTGGAATATTATCCGGTCCAATGGTTAAATTAGTCTTAATTGTTTTGATTACATATAGATAATCTTGCGGGACAAATAATTTAATTGATAGCGTATAGCGTATCAAGCAAGCAAAGCATATTTTAATTCGCAACACAACAAAAATCAGAGAGCCTCAAAGTTGTTACATACAGAACATTTTTCCTTTAGGTATATATATCACGATTTTTTTTATGTAATTTTTTAAACATTCGGTATTTTAGTAAAAACTTTTAATTTAAAGCCTCTAACGAGTATGTTCAATCCCAGATTAAGCATGAAGTAAAATTTCGAGTTTAGAGAAGCCTGTAAATTTGGTTTAGTCGCGCGAAATATTTGGTCATATATCAACAAATTTTTGTTTAATTTTACATTAGCAGTTTTCATAAATTCAATTTAATGTTTCGAACGATTTTTTTCCACTCCCAGACTAAGCATGAAGTAAAATTTCGAGTTTAGAAAAGCCAGAAAATTTGGTTTGGTCGCTCCGCGAAGCGGAGCGACCAAACCAAATTTTCTGGCTTTTCTAAACTCGAAATTTTACTTCATGCGCCACGCGTATAAAACTCTGACTTAAAGTGAAGTTTAAAATATACTGCTTACATGTGATCATGTGATCATTCATTTTACAAATGTTTATATGTAATATCTGAAAGTATACTTGAAAGAAAAATATTGTTTTTCTCAACATCAAAACGAAATCTACTAACTTTTATAAATTACATCAAAATCCAACTTTCAATAGTATTTTTTTTGTAAGTTTAAAAACAACAAATTTTGTTAATAACAATGGTTATCTCTTTATATCAAGTAAACATTGCCTCTTCAGAATAAATTAAAATATAAAAATTTCCCATTAATAGTTTTTACGTTATTTTCAGTTAAACTTTATCAAAAGCGATTTTATAAAAGTTCTAATAAAAGTCCATCTTTAGACACCCATAACTTTAGACATTTTCAGGATATTGTCATGAATCTTTGTGAGGATATTAAGCAAACACTGTCATTTCCAAATATATCAAAATCTGAAAATACCTTATGAATAGTTTAGGAGTTTTTACAAAAAAAGCGACATTACGCGGTTTTAATGCATTTCTAGTTTTAGACATTCATAACGTTAGAAATTTTTAGGATATCGTCATGAAATTTTGTTTGAATATTTTGAAAAATACAGTTTTTTGTAATTTCCAATGTATTTTAATAATTTGTATTCTTAGATATGCTATTTGTGAGAAGTTGTACGACTTTAAATGGGTATATTAAAAGGTCTTGAAAATATAAAAATTCGTTATAACTTAAAAATGGCCAATTTAATTTAAAATATGCATATGAAAAAAATGTCTTAAAATATTCTATTCTTTTAATAAAAAGTCGCTTCCATAGTTCTGATCTTCGAATGACTTTTTCTCACGCCCCTGACAGCTAAACTGTAATAATGAGCGATACTAATTGTTTTCGTAATTTGAAGCCCTGAATGACATCTATTGATTACAACAAACGAAACTTTAATAACGTTTTTAGTTTCTTCTTAATTAGTCTGGGGAGTTTTAGGTGAAACACCCTGTAAAATATTTGAACAAGATTTAATTGAAGTTGCTGAAACCGGACACAGGATAGACAGATTTAAAAAAAACAATTAAAAATTTGCGAAAAGGAATCGCCCTTTTATATTTTTGAAATGCTAATTGGTTAGTTAACTGGAAGGATAATCTCGAGGTCATAAATAAATTGCAGTTTTATTTACCTAGGATTATAATTTATATATGTACATAAATTAAAACTTTAAATACACAAATTAATTCCACATTTGTATTTATTCATCCAGAAAACAAAACAAAACTGTTGAATAATCCGAAAAGTATCGATTCGCCTCTCGTAAATTTAAAATTTTCCCAACTGGTAATACCTCGCAGCGGAGTTGATTTAACGGCAACTTAATCTCCGGGCGGCCGGATGGAAAACACATTTTTCCGAGAGAGAGGGAAAAGGAAAAAACATCCCTGGGAAACAATCAAAATTTAAATTACTCCACCCGGAAAGTAAACACAAACAACAACAAAAAAAAAGTTTCAGATTTTTGTACGTGTGCATGTATGTGCGTGCGTGAGTCAAGAATTAGCATAGAAATCCCCAGGAGATAAAAAAAGAGATTAAGCCGCCACAAAAATAGGCTTAACCCAGATATGCCTCTTACTTAGTAGACATTTATCTTGTATTTACATTGTAGCAATATTGTATATATAATTATAAATCCTCAGGAAATAAAAAAGAGATTAAGCCACCAAAATAGGCTTAACCCACAAAATACCTCTTTTTTAGTAGAAATAAATTTTGTATTTATATTGTAGTAATATTGTATCTATCTTTATTCCTTGAAATTGTTAATCAATGTGCACATAATATTGTTACAATATAGTTTACGGTTATTGATGTTATATTAATATTTATAATAGATATAATATTAAATAAATTTGGTATAAAAATAATTAGGTTTTCAATATTGTCTCATTAGTGAAAATTCAATGATGGATATTTAATGTCTGTACAATATTGTGTCAATATTGAATACTTGTGATCTTTCAATATAAATAATCAATTTCTCTACAATATTGTATACATAATAAATATCATTTATCCTTTAATATAAATATTCAATATATGTACAATGTATCATTCAATACAGATATTCAATGTCTGTGTCAATAATAAATAACAATGAACTATTGCTACAAGATAGTTGTTGTTTTATAATTTTTAGGCAATTCCAGTTAGTTTAAAAAATTCGATGTCATTAGTAATAAGGTGTATCAGTTTTACATTGTAATATTTATTAACATTAGATCAAACTTGAGCAGTATGTTATAAACTTCATTTGAAATTAGCGTTTTATACGCGTGGCGCATAAAGTAAAATTTCGAGTTTAGAAAAACCTGAAAATTTGGATTTGCCGGGGCGCGACTCGCTTCGCTCGCGCGCCCCGGCAAATCCAAATTTTCAGGTTTTTCTAAACTCGAAATTTTACTTTAAGCTTATCCTGGGAGTGAAAAACACTCGTGAAAAGCATGAAATTGAAATTTTTAGAAAAACAACAAATTCCTGAAAATTTGTTAAACATTGATGCTTCAATATAAATATTCAATATATGTACAATGTATCATTAATAAATTTGGTTTCAAAATGATTAAGTTTTTAATATTGTATCATTAGTGAACACTCAATTGTGGATATTCAATGTCTGTACAATATTGTGTCAATAATGAATACTATTGATCTTTCAATATAAATATTTAATTTCTTTACAATATTGTATAAATAATAAATATTATTGATCATTCAATATAAATATTTAATATATGTATTCAATTTTTGTGTAAATAATGAATAATTGTGATAGTTGAATTGTTTTTCAATATTTATACAAGATTAAATTTATACTATGATTATTTTGTTTTCTAATTTTTTATGCAATTCAAGTTAGTTTGAAAATTTCTATGTCATTAGAAATAAAGTATATAAAGAAATATCAGTTTTACATTGTTATATTTATTAACATACTTAAGCCGTATGTTATAAACTTAATTTGAAATTAGCGTTTTATACGCGTGGCGCATGAAGTAAAATTTCGAGTTTAGAAAAGCCTGAAAATTTGGATTTGCCGGGGCGCGACTCGCTTCGCTCGCGCGCCCTGGCAAATCCAAATTTTCAGGCTTTTCTAAACTCGAAATTTTACTTCATGCTTAACCTGGGAGTGGAAAACACTCGTGAAAAGCATCAAAATGAAATTTTTATAAAAACAACGAATTCCTGAACATTTTCCAAACACTGCAATTGTCGGGATTTGTATACATAAAATAAAAATTGCTTACAGATGTCCTGACAGAAGTGAGTTAAGGTTAATACTCAATTAAGCAACTGGCCTTTAAACTTATTGAAACGAATTAAAATTACTTAAAAATTATCAAAATATAAAACGAATTAAAATTAATATAAATTTTAATTCGTTTTTATATTTTATAAATATTCTGCAAACAATTGGTAAATTAAATTTTACTGCACAAATGAAAATTTTTGTGTCAATAATGAATAATTGTGATAGTTGAATTGTTTTTCAATATTTATACAAGATTAAATTTATACTATGATTATTTTGTTTTATAATTTTTTATGCAATTCCAGTTAGTTTGAAAATTTCTATGTCATTAGAAATAAAGTATATATAGAAATATCAGTTTTACATTGTAATATTTATTTACATAAGATCAAACTTAAGCCGTATGTTATAAACTTAACTAGAAATTAGCGATTTATACGCGTGGCGCATGAAGTAAAATTTCGAGTTTAGAAAAGCCTGAAAATTTGGATTTGCCGTGGCGCGACTCGCTTCGCTCGCGCGCCCTGGCAAATCCAAATTTTCAGGCTTTTCTAAACTCGAAATTTTACTTCATGCTTAACCTGGGAGTGGAAAACACTCGTGAAAAGCATCAAAATGAAATTTTTATAAAAACAACGAATTCCTGAACATTTTCCAAACACCGCAATTGTCGGGATTTGTATACATAAAATAAAAATTGCTTGCAGATGTAGTGACAGAAGTGAGTTAAGGTTAATACTCAATTAAGCAACTGGCCTTTAAACTTATTGAAACGAATTAAAATTATTTAAAAATTATAAAAATATAAAACGAATTCAAATTAATATAAATTTTAATTCGTTTTTATATTTTGTAAATATTCTGCAAACAATTGGTAAATTAAATTTTACTGCACAAATGAAACACGATTTTAAGTTTGTTTGTATAACTTAGACTTTATTAAGTGACTATAGTATCGACAACTTTAACTTGTCATTTTCAAACTCAAAGTGAGTTTGAGTTTGAAAATGACAAGTTAAAGTTGTCGAAACTATAGTCACTGAATAAAGTCTCAGGTATACAAAAAAAATTAAAATCGTCTAAATTAAATTTGAGTTCAGTCTTCCAGCACCAGATACCAACGGACACGTTTTGGACTTCAGTGTGGTCCCGACCCAATGCTAAGGAATGCTGAATATTTCTGACTATATCAAGCCAATATGTGAAAACTATTAATGGATTCGATAGCTAACGCCATCTAATACTCCATAGTGCCATTGTCAATGACACAAATGCACAAAGTGCATATACAGGTCATTGTTTCGTCCACGAACGAGCTATACTTTGTTTGTGAAACTAGAAAACAAATATTAAAATTAATTTTAATTGAATTTAATTGAATTGAATGCACTTTGTGTCTGACGATTCCACTATGGAGCAATAGATGGCATTAGCTATCGAATCCATTAATAATTAAAATCATGTTTCATATGTGAATTATATATGTATAACAAAGTAGCAGCTCCCACCGTTAACAGTTAAAATTTTACTGTATGATAATTATCGTCTAATTACAGCTCTAATCCTTATAAAGTTGTGATGTTTCATTTTTGTATGATGAAAATATACTAACAATTAAAAAATAGAGTATAGTATATATATTTGTCTGAAAATACGTTGTTAATTAAATCAAAAACTGCAAGTTCAAACATGAAAGATTTAACTATTAAACGTTGATTAATTATTTCTTGGACTTAGCGAATTAATTATTAATACCCAAAAGCACAATCAACATTAATTTTAAACCAGCGCTTTGTTTAAAGCAAACATTAATTACATTCTTGAAACTAGCACACACACAGCGCTTAAAATTATTAATGAAAGTCGTGTCAAACATCACCATACACCTCATTAAATATTAATTAATCAATCGAGCCAACAATCAGTTTATTATTTATCAGCAATAAAATTAGTAATATATCAAACACACGATTCACAGAGAATGTTTCTATTGTGCATTTATTTTCTTTTAAATAATTAACACTGATTGCTTTTTGTATTCACTTTATTATTTTAAATTGTGACCAGTTTCGACTCGTCAGGGAGTCATTCTCTTTTAGTTATATTTTTATTTACGGATTTCTCTTTTTTATAACATTACAAAAAATGTATAAAAACAAAATAATGATTCCTATAAGTTACTATAAATAAATATCTCGCCCAATACTAAACAAAAAGTAAAAATTAAGTACACATATTCCAATATATACGCTTCAAATTTTCAAATACTCGTTGCTTTTACAAAATCGATTATTTTTAAGCTTCAAACGAGTTTTTCCACTCCCAGACTAAGCATGAAGTAAAATTTCGAGTTTAGAAAAGCCTGAAAATTTGGATTTGCCGAGGCGCGTAGCGCGCCGGCAAATCCAAATTTTCAGGCTTTTCTAAACTCGAAATTTTACTTCATGCGCCACGCGTACAAAACACTGATTTCAAGTGAAGTTCAAAACATTGGTCTAGTTTGATCTCACGTTATTAAGTTTAATAAATGTTTATTTTGTCTCTGCAAATATTGCGCTTTAAAAACTTGAGAAATTTGTAATTTTTTTGTTCGCTCCCGACAATTCCAAATCTTCGGGATTTTCTACAAATATTTACTTCATGCTTTACCAAAGAGTGGAAACCCTATAATAACAACAACAAAAACATAATTGAAAGAGACAGTGTTACATTTTTTCTTTGCAAATTATAAAGTATTGGCAATTTCATTCACACGTATCTGTAAACATAAGTATTTAAATAATTCCTTTAAAAACCCAGTACAGGTTCGCAAACGTTTGTGTAAATGCATTTACAAAATTATTATTAAAAAATGGTTTAATGTAATTCTGGATATTTAATTAAAACACTTGGTTTGTTTCACTAATTTATATTTTCTCCGACTAGTTTCGACCATTGGTCAACTTCAAGAAAGAATGGTTTAATGTATAATAATTAATGAATAATAATAAATACAACAGAACAGAAATACACACAAATATAAACTATGTAGTTATTTTTTTTATCTTGTTTCTTTCTACCGTTAGGTGTATTTAATAAATAAAATAAATTAAAATATAAAAACTCTCTCCTGTATGAAATGTGCAATATTCCCCCAATTAATCAACGCTTAGAATACCTCTCCTTAAAGTTCACCACAAATCCTAATATAACTACTATCCTCAACTATATGTGTACACCCCGCAACCCTAAGACCCACCCTAAATTCAAATATCCCACATCTACAATTTATCAATTTTTCTCATTACATTAACTGAACCCCGACAATAACGTTAGCGATCACGACTTTTAAAAAACAGGCATAGACAGGACAAAGACAGGCTGAAAGACCGCTGGTCGAAAGCTAGTTTCCGAGTTGGAAAAATAAAATAAACAAAATCAAAATGTATTGTATTATATGTATTATATCTGATTTGTAGTCAACTCAGAAATAAAGATGTTTTATATTTATATATATATATATATATATATATTTATATATATATATATATATATATATAAAAATCATATGATATAAGTATTGAAAACACAATTATTTATTTATTCCACATACATACAAAATACATAATTCATCCTATTCTGCCTTACAATGCAGAATTAATATAATTATTTCAAAACACTGGGGATTATTATTTAATTATATTTTAACAGGTAATCCCTGTTATTGGTTTATTAAAACACGCACAAAAAGTTTTAATAATTTATAAAACGCAAAATACAACAAAAAACCAAGCACTTTTATGCTTCAACAAGTTAATTAATATGCTTTTAATTACCTGTTGCAGTTTTTCCAAGGAGGAACTTAATCATCCATAATTAATGGTTCGTGAAAGGGACGAGATGAGGTGCATTGTTTCCGGGTGATAATACAAAAACGAAAACTTCACTTGAGATGAAACTCTCTCAAGTTGAAAAGATCCTTAACCTAATTTCTATTTTTGTTAATATAAAATCTCAAATTTTCGATAATGGTATTAAGCCGAAATGAATAGCAAAATTAAATGCATACAGGGTGCCCGTATTTCGACAGAATGTAATAGGATCTTAGATATTTGAAGAGATAAAGATCAGTTACAGTTGGGAAAAGTTGTGTATTTTAGAACCTAACAATAATCTGAAAACAATTTTGAATTATCTTTTTTTGTTTTCGAGATATCAACAAAAAACTGATTTTTTGAAAAATCGTTTTTATATTTTTATTCAAAAACTACTGAATCTTGACGTTTAGAAATAAGGAATCTAGTAGCATATTTGTCTTTAAGATAACTATAACATTTACCCGGGGACCATTACCAACTTGTGTTATTCTTATGGGCGCCATTTTGGATTTTCATACTTTTGAAAGAATTTTTTTTCTGAATTCACTAATGTATCACACTCATAATTTATTTTAGATTTTATATTTAAAATTATGATATTTTCTTTTTTGCAAAGAGTGCCTTGGAAACAATGACGTCATATCTGTTAATCAATAAAATCTTGACAGCAGTCAATCATTGTTAGCACTCAAAATATATTAATAACTGTCAGTCTTTTGTAATAAATATAATAAGCATCGATTATCACATAAAAGTTGCACAAACTAAATTTATTCTACTTTTTTAAAAAAAATTTATTTTGGGTTTTACGTCATCTATTTCCGCTGCTAAGGCCAATCATGACGCCGGAGATTAGGTCTACAGCTATCCGGGAATTTTGCCGAACCCGGTGGGAGTTCCAACCCACCGGTAGGGATCTTTAACGTGCACGCAACATCCAGGCAGTACACGGGTCCTACATGCATTTAACGTCATATCCGAGAAGACGGAGTGTTTGGCATTTTTATCCTAACCTATATAAATGCAGACAACTTGTCAGGCCGGTATTTGAACCCCGGTCCGTGGCGTGGCAGTCTACTTTTATTATTATTATTCCAAAACTATTCATAAAAAAAAGTAATTTTTAAATTTTTTCGCTACATATCGGTAAATATTGATCACCATCACATCTAAGAATCATATATTTTTAACTTTACTGTAAATCAGTGGTTTATACGCGTGGCGCATAAAGTAAAATTTCGAGTTTAGAAAAGCCCCGTGAAAATATATCTCGGGTCGCTGCGCGACCCTCGACAAATTTTCTACGCGGGGCTTTTCTAAACTCGAAATTTTACTTCATGCTTAGTCTGGGAGTGGAAGACACTCGCTAGTTTAAAATACATCACAACTGTTAAAATCTGTATCGTCGTATGTCCGTTTTCAGGGGTGATATGTAAGCAAATTATGGGTCCTAGGAGTTGCCAAATAAGTAAGTTACTCAACTGTTTCCAAAGCACTCTTTACAAAAACCAAAAAATTAAAATTTTACATATAAAATGTACCATAAACTATAAGTGTGGTACATTGAATTCAGTAAAATATCCTTCAAAAAAATATGAAAATCCAAAATGGCGCCTATAAGAAAAACAAAAGTTAGCTATGGTCCCTGGGTAAATGTTATAGTTATCTTAAAATAAAATGTCTTACTAGATTTATCGTTGAAAAGTGCCTGTAGTTCTAAATGTCCAGATTCAGTAGTTTTTGAATAAAAAAATAAAAACGATTTTTCCAAAAATCAGTTTTTTGTTGATACCTCGAAAACAAAAAAAGATATTTCAAAATTGTTTTCAGATTATTGTTAGGCCCTAAAATACGCAACTTTTCCCAACTCTATCTCTTCAAATAACTGAGATTCCTATACATTCTGTCGAAATACGGGCACCCTGTATAAAAGAAAAAAAAAACAAATGAAATAAATTTACAAAACCAATATTTAAATTCTCATCTAAATTTACCTAGTATCTGTTAAATATTAGGATTTAATAAAGGAAATATATCTGCGTACGCTTTTTAATTAGAACTTTTTATTGCCCACCTCTAAAATAAAATATTTGGTGGTGAAAGCGGTTACTTTGTGAAACATTTTAACTATTTAATTAAAGAACACTTTTAACTTTTTTGATTCAATTTTTTTATTTTTACGGTGACTAGTTTCGACTCGTCACTGAGCCATTCTTAAACCAAGTACTTAAAATGAACATTGAAGTTCTTATATATACTTAAAAAATTTATGAATCTGGTAGAATCAGTTCAGTCTAAAATAAAAAACAATAATTTGCAAACAATAATTTGTTAATTAATAATTTGTTTGAAAAGGCAAACCTGGTATTTTAGAGTTGGAAATTTAATTTTATTGATTGTTAAATGTGCGATATTTTTGTATTTTTATTGTTAGTCGAAGTACATTCCAAAATATCAATTTCATTTTATATTTGGCAACTCACAGGATTTTTCGTTTTATTTTCAGGATGTATCAAATCAAATCCCATTTTATCAAATAAAAATCTCATATGTCAGTTTCATAATAACATATCTCACAATTTGCCAGTTGACTTTCCGCATTTATTAAATGGTTTTCCCATTATATTTCTGTCTGTAAAGACGCTTAATAAGCACAATAGAAGAATTATTGAGCCCATTGAAGAAATCGATCAAAAGATCAAGTCCTAGTTACAAAGATGTGTTTTGTATTTTAAAGCATCAAATTTCAGAACTTTATTACATACATATTGAATTAAGTTTGAGCGATTATTTAGAGAGAGAAAAGCAACTTTGTTATTTTAATGAGTTTAATTTGAAGCAACTAAAAAAATGCGATCTAGTTAATATTTCAAACAAGATAAATTCAAATTCAAAACTATTTGAATTCGAGAAAATAAGCTTACGCATCTTATAGTTTGCACACTTTAAACATAATATATAAAATTACGAAAAAACTATTCGTGAAAATGCAAACAGTGTCTTAATTAATAAGACAATTTAAGACGATAAATATCCATTGAAACAACTACTTGCCGTGCAAATACACCTCCGGATATTGAATTATACAATGAAATATTTAAAATCTTATTTAACAAATCAAATTAAATAAGATTTTAAATATTTCATTGTATAATTCAATATCCGGAGGTGTATTTGCACGGGAAGTAGTTGTTTCAATGGATATTTATCGTCTTAAATTTTCTTATTAATTAAGACACTGTTTGCATTTTCACGAATAGTTTTTTCGTAATTTTAAATATTATAATTAATATTTTATATAAAAATAAAACTTAAATGACGTTTTGATAATGTTGTTTTTACAACTTTACATTAAGTAATTGCATAACAAACACGTGTATCTTAAAGTGCAGAAGTGCATTGGCACTATCCTAGTGCTTTTAGTGGATGCGGCGGAAAATTTGATTACATATTGCAATGTTTACATAAAGGGAAGCAATGCGATGTTTACATAAAGGGAAGCAATGAAATTCCCTGCGCATTCACCAAAAAGAATAGCGAAATTTGCGTATTGCGAAGTATAAATAATAATAATAATAAATTTCTTTATTAGCCAAATAGTAAAAACATAACATACATGGTTGATATGAGTGACCGAAATAACAAAAATGATTACTTCTAGCTAATCTTAAGGCGGGATTCAGTTTTGGAGTTTACCCCAAACTGTTTTGACATCCAAACCTTAGAACTAATAAGATTTACAATATGAAAAGAAATAAAACATAATGTGATATCTATATAAAATTTAGAGATAGAATATATAATATAAATGTTATTAAAAAAAGACCTTTATTGGCATATCTCCACACTTTACATTACATTTACATTTACATTTGATTACCTCATTTCACTCCCGTATCCCTCTTACCCTCCCTTTTCTTTTCCCTCTCCCTCCCCAGCTTTTCCAACGTCCTTACCCCGCTCCCATCCTCCCTCATCCATTCCACTACCCTTCTATTCCCTTTCGCTCCCAGCCACTCCTCTTTCACCCCCTCACATTCCTCCGCCAAGTGTCCCCACGTATCCTTCCCCTGTCCACACAACACACACCTTCCATATTCTTCCCCCATCCATACTTTCCTTCCTCTCTCCTCCGATCCACACCTCGCCCTTGCCACAATCACCCTATCCTCTCTACCCCATCCCTTCTCTATCAAATACTTCGGCACCCTCCCATACACCTGCCACCTCCCATACATATCATTATACTGACTTCTGTCAATACAACCTTGCCTTTCCTGCCCTTCCACCTCCTTCCCTTTCCCCCTCATCCACTCATCCATCTTCACCCCATTTCCTAGCCATTCCATTACCTTCGCCTCCGACAGTCCTACCCTCTCATACATTTTCCTCCTCTCCCCCCTCCATCTACCCTCACCCCCACCCACACTCGTCACCCATACATCCTTTACCAATCTCTCTTCATCCAGTTCCCACAATCTCATCTCGTACCTCACCACCCTCACCATTGCCTCCCACTCTAGCCTCTCTCTGTTGGTCTCCTGAAGCACTATGTAGCTAGGCGTGGACCTTTCCACCCCCAACATGTGCTTCAGGAACCACATCTGCTCCCTCTCTATCACCTCGTACCCTCTCGTCCCCCAGACTTCTACTCCATACATTAGCACCGCTCTTACACACGCATCCCATATCTTACACGCAACCGTCACATTGTTCCCCATCCACTTCCCCCACTTGCCCCACGCCATTCCCCACGCCTTCCTCGCCTTACCCTGCACCCACCTCACATGCTCCTCATACCCTCCCGTTCCTTTAAACCAAAACCCCAAATACTTGAAACTCTTCACCCTCTCAATAACTACTCCCTTCCACTCCAATTCTTTCACCTTCCCCTCCCTCCCTTTATTCCTAAACTTCACCCACTTCGTTTTCACTACATTCACATTCATTTCTTTTTTATCCATAAACCTCTCCACTCTCTTCAACATCTCTTTCATCCCTTCATACTCTCTTGCAACCAACACCACATCATCCGCATACGCCAGCATCCATACTTTCCTTTTACCCATCACCACTCCCCCCGCCTGCCCTTTCCTCATCACCTCTTCCAATTCACTTACGTATACATTAAATAGCATCGGGCTCAGCGGGTACCCTTGTCTCAAACCCTCCCACGTCCTAAAGCACCCCGACACCTCCTTCCCCACTTTCGCCACCACCCATGTCTCCTCATACACTCTCCTCACCCACTCCGCCATCCCCTCACTCACCCCTCTCCTTCTCAAACATTCTATCAAGCTTCACCGATGAGAAGTTGGCCATAGATTTCCAGCCACGAATCCGGCGCCTCCGCTATTTATAAAACTATAATTTTACCAACGTATTACAACGAATACAATAAAATTTCATAGAAACAATTGATAATTTAATTAAACGTAATGCTGAGATAGCTCTTACAACTTTTTAAAGTTATGATTTAGCATCTAGCATTAAAATTTGTATCTGTGATAAAAGAGGACACTTCAAACATTTTAAAAACGCTATTTGGGGAGGTTTAGAAACGATTTTAATAGCCACAAATGTCCTCAGTAGTGTTATTACCAATATAAAACAATAATTGGAGGACAATCTTTCTTCAATTTTTTTAAACATGTTTTTCTAAAACGCCCACCTGAAGACATGGCTTATTTTTCGAAAAATAAAAAGTTGATGTTTGGGGCCTTTTAGAAATGATTTTGTTGGCCACAAATGTTCTCCATAGTATTAGTAACAATATTAAACAACAATTGAAGGACCATCTTTCTTCATTTTTTTTTAAACAATTTATTTCCAAACCGCTCACCTGAAGACATGGCTAATTTTTCGAAAAATAAAAAGTTGGTGTTTGGGGCCGTTTAGAAATGATTTTGTTGGTCACAAATGTTCTCAATAGTATTAGTAACCATATCAAACAACAATTGGAGGACCATCTTTCTTCAATTTTTTTAAACAATTTTTTTACAAAGCGCTCACCTGAAGACATGGCTTATTTTTTGAAAAATAAAAAGTTGGTGTTTGGGGCCTTTTAGAAATGATTTTGTTCGCCACTTGTTAAAAAAAAAATGAAGAAAGATGGTCCTCCAATTATTGTTTTATATTGGTAATAACACTACTGAGGACATTTGTGGCTATTAAAATCGTTTCTAAACCTCCCCAAATAGCATTTTAAAAATGTTTGAAATGTCCTCTTTTATCACAGATACAAATTTTAATGCCAAATGCTAAATCATAATTTTTAAAAGTTGTAAGAGCTATCTCAGCATTACATTTAATTAATTTATCAATTGTTTCTATGAAATTTTATTGTATTCGTTGTAATACGTTGGTAAAATTATAGTTTTATAAATGGTGGAGGCGCCGGATTCGTGGCTGGAAATCTATGGCCAACTTCTCATCGGTTCAAGCTTCCCCTCGGCACCGAGTCATATGCTGCCTTCAGGTCCATAAATACCGCATACATACATCCTTTCTCTTCCATCACTCTTTCCACCATTCGCGCCAGGGTAAAGACCTGCTCCCTCGCCCCCCCCCCCCCCCCCCCCTGCGTCTCTGGCAGTATCCCCTTCTCCTCCACCTCCACCTCCACCTCCATCCGTTCCTCACTATCATCATTGCGAGCTTATACCCAATACTTGTGATCGTTACACCCCTATAACTACTAGCCTCCTTCTCATCCCCTCCCTTATACACCGGACACATCATCCCAACCCTTCATTATTCCGGCAAGCTCACCTCCTCCCCCCTCCACATCTGGTTCAACAGTTCCCTAAATTTCGTCTTCCCCTTTTCCCCAATCTTCCACATCTCTGCCTTGAGACCATCCCTCCCTGCCGCCTTTCCACTCTTCACTTCCTGTATGAAATGTATTATTTATAATACATAATGAAAACGTTATTAAAAATAAATATAAATACGATTACATTGCTAAATTCATAATAATAAATGTAATCTTTAACCGTTTCAGCCCTGGAACTTTAGTGGTACCTGAAAAAAATGTTTTGTACACTCCATATTATTTATTGCTATCTCAGATGTTTTTTTTTGTTTTTGTTGTGGGAGGGGAAATAAGCTTACGTGCGAGGTGCGCCTACCGACTAAAACCCCTCCCACTATCTCCTAGGACACCAACCATAGGAGATAGTGGGAGGGGTTTTTATCTCAGATATACAGAGAGTATCACTTTTAAGTATACATATCTCAATAGGTAGATAGAATGATGCAATGAAAATATCGGCGAGAGCCGGGCAGGATTCGAATCATTCAGAATTGGAATCCTGGATTCGAATCCTTTTAGAGTATTCAAAAGAGGCATTCGAATACTCTAGTTAAACTGGATTCGTGGATTCGAATCCTCATAAAAGGATTCGAATACTTATAAAAGGATTCGAATACTTAGAGAAGAATTCGAATGCTTACAAAAGGATTTGAATCGCCGAAAATAATTCGAATTAATTGTGAGGATTGACATGAAAAATTTGTGTTGTGTGTTTTTAAATTTCTCGTTTAATCAGTGTTTTATACGCGTGGCGCATGAAGTAAAATTTCGAGTTTAGAAAAGCCCCGCGAAAATTTGTCTCGGGTCGCTGCGCGACCCTCGACAAATTTTCTACGCGGGGCTTTTCTAAACTCGAAATTTTACTTCATGCTTAGTCTGGGAGTGGAAACGCTCGTTCGAAACTTCTAACTGATTGCTTTAATAAGAACATTAAATGTCAGAAAATGTTTTTAAATAAAATAATCCAGTTTTCAAAAATGTCTTTAACATTATTTGCAGTAAAACTGACATGGTAGCCACAATCTAAAATGTTAACGTTTTCCGACATTTCCCTGATTCAAGATATTTTTCCCTGACCTTTTAATATAATTTTCTTCAGTGGGAATCCCCCAGTTTGTTAAACTGTTTTCATTGTTTTTGTCAAAATTTAAGTTGGTTTTATCAATTTTTACGTGTTTTGTGATGCCCGTTGATTTTTGAAATTTAATAACATCATATGGCTTTTTTGTTAGTGTTTTGGTCAATTTGAATAAAATGCGATGACTTTTCTCTGACTTTCCCGGTTTTCATGATATTCACTGAAATTTTTATTTACGTAATTATCAGGCATTCGTCGATTTTATAATAGAGCTCAATTTGAAGTTTTAAACGAGTGTTTTCACTCCCAGACTAAGCATGAAGTAAAATTTCGAGTTTAGAAAAGCCCCGCGTAGAAAATTTGTTGAGGGTCGCGCAGCGACCCGAGACAAATTTTCACGGGGCTTTTCTAAACTCGAAATTTTACTTCATGCGCCACGCGTACAAGACAATGATTTGAAGTGAAGTTCAAAAACACACAAATACATCTTTAATCAGAGTAACACAGATATTTAGTCTGTTAACAATGATCTTCAGCATTAATAATAAATAATTAGGGGTTTTGAATATTTTTGTTAAAACGACTGATAACGATATTTATATATGTAAATGGTTGCAAAAAATAATAAAATCAAATTTATTCTTAAAGATTTCTATTCGTGATTCGAAAAAACAGGATTCGAATCTTTGATGCGAATTATATTTATCTCTTACGATTCCTTTATTCGAGTATTCGTAATTCGAATCATATTAGTTGATTCAGATTCGTGATTAGAATCCTTTTTACGAGGATTCGCCCCAGCTCTGATATCGGCGTATCCACATGAAGTTCGAATTAAATGACATTAAATTTAATCTTCACTACTTTTTGTTGTCGCAAGAATAAATTTAAAGAAGCACATAGGTAACTTAAAGAGACATTTTCTCTAGAATAATTAAGACAAATATTAATAAAATAAATATCTGTTTGCATCATTTTAATTTTCGTTTATATCTCAACAATTTTCTTATAAATATGATAATACTTTGATCCTCTGAGAATAATCTTTGCGCGAGCGGGACAAAAAAAATCTCCGAAATCCCCAGCATCGAGTGATTGGATTAGGCGTTGACATTTTTCAACGTCGCTCCGTATATTAGCAACCCCTCTACCCGCAAAAAAAGAACCGAAAAGACGGGGCGCGTCCGAATTGATAATTTAATTTCCCCCAAACTCCGACGTTTTCCCTTTTTTGCCCATTCTTCTTGAATAATTAATGCCTCTAAGAGGGGGGGATTGAATAATTCGACGTAAATAAGTGGGCCGTGGAATTAGCGGATTAAGAAAACGCGCACCGGCTATTCTTCAATCGAGTAAATGATTTTTCTTATCCTTATTAACACCGTTAAAATAATAATTAAGCAACTTCATGAAATCAGATAGCATTGTTAATAATTTTGGAGATTTTCTTTCCTTCTATTATCGTAATTTTTCTTCCTTTTATAATCTATAGTTTGTTTTATTTCATGTAAAGGTGGTTTTCGTAAAATAAATAAATTATTAAGAATTATATTATAATTATAATTATACAGGGATACATTTTCTTAGGTTTCATTTGCACGGAAACCTAAGAAAATGTATCCCTGTACAGCAACAGTATCAAGCATTCGTTGTTTTTTATAAAAGCGTTTAATTTTAGGTTTCGAACGAGTCTTGTCCACTCCTAGATTAGGCATGGAGTAAAATGTTCACCATGTTTCCAGTAAACTATTAATGGATTTCGATAGCTAACGCCATCTAATGCTTCATAGTGGCATCGTCAGAAATGTTCAGTATTCCTCAGCACTGGGTCGGGACCACACTGAAGAGGGCCTTGAAGTCCGAAACGCGTCTGTGGGTATCTGGTGCCGGAATACTGAACACAAATTCAATGTTGATGTTTCCAGTATTTGAATAAAATAAAATCAATTTTATATAATTTTTTGTAGATAATACTAAATATGAATTTTTAAAAAGTGTACACCAATCTTAAATATTAAAGTAATGAAATCTTTTGTCTAGAATTTAATACACGTCAACATCAACTCTTGTCCAAAATGTTCGTATAAGTCAGACAACATTTCAGCCCTAACAGCTTCGCATGCGGAACAAGACGGAAGTTATTCCGAAGCTGATTAAGTTATAATAAAGGGCGCGTTTAAGTTTCTACCTTATCCTCATCCCTTGGGGAAGTAGTGCGCGTCTAGTTCGCAAAGTTCTGAGCGACGTTCAAAAATCACTTTCCGTTCTGGCACGCGTGCTATACACTAGCTGAACAAACATTTTAATAACCTCATTAACTAGTGAAGGGATAATTACCGACCTTTTTGCGCTGGATCGCGTACACAAAGAAACTTCGCGCATGAATTAAAAGTCTTTGTTCGGACGGTTGTTGTGTAATTACGGAGGTGTTGTATTAAAGTTTTTTCCTGTGGAATTAATAATGGTTGAATTTTAATCGCTTTAATTTACTTTAATAATTAAATTTAAAAAAAAAACATGTGTTTTAATTAAGTGGTCTAACTGCAAGACTCATATTCAAAATCAGTGTTTTTATGCGCGTGGCGCATGAAGTAAAATTTCGAGTTGAGAAAAGCCGGAATTTGGATTTGGACGCTACGCGTCCAAATCCAAATTCTTAGGGCTTTTCTCAACTCGAAATTTTACTTCATGCTTAGTCTGGGAGTGGAAAACACTTGTTTAAAGCTTCAAATTGAACTCTTTTAAAAAAACAACGAATATCTAAAGATTTACAATAAATAGGCGGAATTTGAAATACGTATATTTTAAAGAAAAACTTCCTGTATAATAATAAAAGAGTTTAATATCTTTATCTATATCTAGAATTTTATGCCCTGTCCGTGGTGCGAAAATCATGGAAAAGTGATGAAATGTCATGGTAAAAATGTTTAAATTTGATAAAATGTTAACACAATGTCAAAAAGTGATGAAATGTCAAGAAATATTGAAATTTGACAAGAATTTGAAGTATGCCAAAAGTGACAATCTATAATAAAAAATGTTTTAAATATTTTAAACTTAACAATTAATCAGTATTTTTATGCGCGTGGCGCATGAAGTAAAATTTCGAGTTGAGAAAAGCCAGAATTTGGATTTGGACGCTACGCGTCCAAATCCAAATTCTTAGGGCTTTTCTCAACTCGAAATTTTACTTCATGCTTAGTCTGGGAGTGGAAAACACTCGTTAGATAACTTTCTAAAGTTTTTAATTGATTTATAAAAACCCGATTGTTTTCAGAATTTTCGTCCATTTTTAAAATGTTGGCAGTTTTTGTGAATTTCCATCATTATAATTAATTAAACAAAAAAAATACGCTTTCATAAATATCAAACATTTTTGTGTTAGCGAATTTTTAAGAATGAAACGAAAACTTATTCTGTAAAATTCAGTTTTTATTTATTTCATTTCCTAAATTTTTGTCAACTTAAAAAATATTAATGCCAGGATTTTAGTATTTTTTTTTGTATTCTTAAAATTTCAAGATTTCCGTTGATTTTCAAAATGCTAACAATCATTTATTAAAATGTTTACGCTTTTCATGAATTTTCGTCAATTTTTCAAATCTCGCCAGTTTTCATGGATTTTCTAAATTTTCGTTAATATAAAATAAATAATAGAAATGAAAAAAACAGAAGATTTAAAATAAATTATGGTTTATTTTTTTAAATGTTGACACTTTTTATGAATTTCAGTCAATTTTTCGAATCTTGGCAGTTTTCATGGGTTTACAAAATGTTTGTTAATCTAAAAAAAATTATAAAAATGAAAAAATAAAAGAAAAGATTAAATATTTAAATCGTGGATTTTCTAATTTTCGTTAATCTAAAAAAAAAGTTGATAAAAATGACAAAATAAATAGAAAACTGATTTAATATTTTCATCTGGGAAGTTTATGGAAACCGTTAGCAGTTAAAGACATGAAAATTATCGGACATCTTGGAATAATATGATGTCAACATTATTAATATTTTGATTAATTAATTTCTTACTGAACATTTTTAAATAATGAAATAAAGAAACAAACTAAGTGTTTTAAATATCCAGAATTATTATTAATATTAATTTAGGACATTCATTAAAACTACCAAGATTTAAAAAAGGACAAACATTTTTGAAAAGTGCCAACATTTTGAAAATTGACAAATATCTGCAAAATTCAGTAAAAACCGTCAGATTTTTGAAAATAAAAACGAAAAAACCTTATAATATTGGAACTAAGGTTTTTCCGTTTTTTTTTTTTGACTGTTGTGTATCAATCCATTGATAATGGTCACCTTGTGACCGAAACAGAGCTGGGATGAATCCTCAAAAACAGGATTCGAATCACGAATCCGAATCACCAAATATGATTCGAATCACGAATACTCGAATAAAGGATTCGTAAGTGAAAAATATGATTCGAATCAAAGATTCGAATCCTCATTTTTGAATCACGGATATAAATCCTTTAAAAATAAATTTGAATCTATTATTTGCAACCAGTAATATTTTATTCCATCAGTTTCTATTAACAAAAATGTACATTTACCGACTAAATATCTGATTATATAATGATTTTAATTAATGATGATATATGTGTTATTGACCTTCATTTTAAATCTGTGTTTTATACGCGTGGCGCATGAAGTAAAATTTCGAGTTTAGAAAAGCCCCGTGAAAATTTGCCGAGGGTCGCTGCGCGACCCTCGACAAATTTTCTACGCGGGGCTTTTCTAAACTCGAAATTTTACTTCATGCTTAGTCTGGGAGTGGACCGTCAAGATTTTCTACATGTCGAGATTTTCGATATTTCTAGATTTATGTCGATTTATTCACAGTTTGTTATTGTATTAAATGCAACTTTAATATTAAATAAAAACGCTTTTTTTAGGATTAGAATATTCACCCATTGAAAACAGAGCAAATTATAAAGTTAACTCTAAAAGTTAATTTTAGGTATGATTTCAATGAATGATTTTTTATATTACATACGTCGATTTTTTTAAAGAGTTAAATTTGAAGTTCAAACGAGAGTTGTCCACTCCCAGACTAAGCATGAAGTAAAATTTCGAGTTTAGAAAAACCCCGCGTAGAAAATTTGTCGAGGGTCGCGCAGCGACCCTCGACAAATTTTCACGGGGCTTTTCTAAACTCGAAATTTTACTTCATGCGCCACGCGTATAAAACACTGATTTAAAGTGAAGTTAAAAATGCACTGAAAACCAACCCAACTTCGATATTTTTCAAAATTAGATGTTTTCTTTTCTAAAAAAACTTCGATTCCCTGTAGTCCTTCGGTCTCCGAAGACCATGGTTAGTCCTTCGAGCTGTAGCCTTTGTAAAATGGTAATAAACTTAGTAATCTAGAGTGATCCTTCAATTTGAAACTTCTAAGAACGAGTGTTGTCCACTCCCAGACTAAGCATGAAGTAAAATTTCGAGTTTAGAAAAGCCCCGCGTAGAAAATTTGTCGAGGGTCGCGCAGCGACCCGAGACAAATTTTCACGGGGCTTTTCTAAACTCGAAATTTTACTTCATGCGCCACGCGTGTAAAACACTGATTTCAAGTGAAGTTAAAAATATACTATTAACGTTGGATATTTTTTATGGTTAAGTAACCAAATATGCATTCACAAATATTTGAATTATTCGAAAATTTAAATATTTATATTTAAATATGAATAATTTAGTGATTTAAATATTCATATTAGAATATTTAACTATTTTAATTAATCGAATTCGAATCCCAGCCTTAATAGCGATGATTCGAATTATTTAGGAGGATTTGAATCCGTGTATGAGGATTCGAATCCGTTTATAAGGATTCGATTCCTTTTATAAGGATTCGAATCCTTTTATACGAATTCGAATCCTTTTATAAGGATTCGAATCATCTACGTTTGGATTCGAATACGAATCCTTTTAAAAAAATGTAACGAATCCGGATCACGAATCCGTTTTCACTAAAGTATTCGAATACCTCTTTTGAATCCTCTAAAAGGATTCGAATCCGGGAATCGAATCCTGAATGATTCGAATCCTGCCCAGCTCTGGACCGAAATGTACATCCGGTATATAATAAAAAATGTGAAGAAAGGTTAAAGGTGTTATAAATAAAATGTTGTATAATTGTTTAGTATTTCATTTAACAATTCTTATTAGATCAAACCTGAATTAGAAAAACCCATATGCATCTGTATTAAAAATGCCTAACTCATTTTTTATGGAATGAAAAACAAAGTTGAATATATTAACCGTAATCATTGTTCGCATGGAAGTTTCAACATATTTGTGATTCATTACCCTTAAATGAGGTGCGATAAATTCCGACACGTTCCCTTTAACACTTCCCCAGCATACACGAGTTCACGAGCGCGCGTACGTGTCTGGGCAACTCGCGCGCTAAAAACTCGGAAATAAATCTTCGAACAATAAACGATTGCATTCAAACCCCTTGCGCTTAGCGCGCGCGCGCGCTTGTATTTATCCCAAGTCCCTTATCAATTAACGCTCCAGTTCTTGCTCCCGCGTGTCGATTGCAGCGCAACAACGATTCCGTCACGTTCCGTCCCGGGTCACTTCATCCGCTGCAATTCCCGGCATCTGTCGCCTCGTTCGTATTGCGGTCGCGTCCCGAGCTGATTTAGCGAACCCCACCGTCTTTTCCACCCCCTCCCCCCAAAACCCTGCATCTTAGCCGGGTCACGAAGATTCAGCCCGTAATTAAAGCGTCGCATTATGCAGTCTCCGCCACCTGACGCTGCGCGCAGATAATTGAAAAGTTTTAACGAGTTTCGGTTTGTTCACACTGTACGCACTGCTGCTATTGATAGGAGGAGGACTTACATCAATCACGCTCGCCCTCGACAAAATGTTTATCTTCCTCAAGATGTGTACGCCCCGGGCTCGTCGACACGCTTTTTTGCCACTCGAACGGTCGAAGAAGGGCTTATATTGCAGTATAAATTCAAACCACTCGGGCTGGAAGACGACGGCTATACATAAGTTATGTAAGCCGGTACAAGAGGAAACGAGGGGAAAAAGAAATATACGGGAGCAATTACTTTCAGATAAAAACAATTTGTTACGAACACTGAAGTGAGTTTTCCGAGTTACGATTGCCATTTCACACAAAATATTTAATCACAGACAATCTATTTATTATATGATCATATTAGTAATAGTGTCAACACCGTCCATTAAAAAAAACCTTTATTGGCACCAAAACTCAAACATATTTCTAAATAAGTACAATACAAACTAAATTGATCCCTACTTCCCCGAATACTGTCAATAAAATAAGGCGCTTATATACTCAATGACATTAGAAGCGTAACACCAAGAAGGAATGATTTTTTTGAATTCATATTTTAGCAACAGAGTGACTATATTTAAAGCATACATTGATAACAATTTCAACCTTGTGCCTTTTATATTTATTGTAAAAAAAAAATATTTCACTTTTTTCTTTTTTGATAAAACTATTTATATGAGCTGTTTAGTACAGATGTTTTTAGTTTTCGTGTCTCCGTTGAGTGTGTTAAGCTTAAATAAAATGCCTAGAGTCCGAAGAAGTCCACAATATCACCATTTGAGCGATTTTGACCGGGGTCGAGTTGTTGCTTATCGAGATCTCGGTATGTCCTATCGCAAAATTGCCCGCCGTATTAATTCCACTGCAGCAACTGTAATACGTGTGTATCAGGTATGGACAGAAGAAAGTAGAGGAGCAAGAAGAAGACCAATTGGTCAACCAAGGCGTACCACAGAACGTCAAGATCGGCGCTTAAGACAAATAGCCCTGCGAGACCGTTTCGCTACTACGCGTCAAATCGGTGATCAATGGATTGGAGAAGAAGGTAGGCCCGTTAGTATGCGAACCTTATATCGCCGCATTCAATCCTTTGGGCTTCTTTCGTACCGTCCAAGATTAGTGCTTCCTTTAACAGCGAGACACTGTCGCCAAAGGTTGGACTGGTGCAGAGAACGGCAGCATTGGGAGGCAGAATGGCACGATGTCGTATTCAGCGATGAATCACGATTTTGTCTAGGCACGCATGATGGCCGTAGAAGGGTACGGCGCTACCGTGGAGAACGACCTGATCTTAGGTTTGCTATTGAGAGGCATGTACACAGGACTGCTGGAGTAATGGTTTGGGGGGCTATTGCTCATGGTAGTCGATCACCTCTTGTATTCATTCGAGGTAGTATGACAGCTGCGCGTTATGTTGAAGACGTCATACGACCGACTTTGTTGCCTTATTTAGATGGCCGCCCAGACGTACTTTTTCAACAAGATAACGCACGTCCCCATATTGCTCGTCGAACTATGAACTTTCTTAATGAAGCTAGTGTTAATGTTTTGGCGTGGCCGCCCCGTTCGCCGGATTTAAATCCCATTGAACATGTGTGGGATATCATGGGAAGAAGAATATTCTCTTTGCACCATCCTTCACAGACTCTAGCACAGTTGATCGATGAAATCCAAGTTGCTTGGAACGAGATGCCTCAAGAAGACATCGACCATCTCATTTTGTCGATGCCCAGACGTCTACAGGAGTGTATACAGCAAAGTGGTCGCCAAACACATTATTAATTTTTTTTAAATTGTTTTTTAATAAAATTTCTTGAAAATGTAATCATTTTATTCTTGATGTAAGACTACCATACTGGCAAAAAATCAAGTTAAAATAATAACTCCTTCTGGGTGTTACGCTTCTAATGTCATTGAGTATATTTATATGTGGGACACTGTTTCATTAGTCCTTTACCGTCTTTGTTGTCGAATCGACTTTTTTTAATGAAAACAGACTTGCCATTAACGAAAATAAAACCATTGATTCAAATTTTACATTAAAACCGTATAAGCATAACTGCCAGACTTAAGCTAAACTCCAATAAGTAGAATTAGACTCCTCTTCAACTTGGAGTGTTTATGGTAATAGTTTAGCGATAAGACTGCTGAAATAAATAATGTCAAAATTTAAAAAAAAAACAATTTTTGTTTTATCGTCGATTTATCGTCGATAGCAACTCGATTTCAGATTATTATTCGGACATAAAATACGCAACTTTGCCCCAATTAAATTGACTAGCTATCTACACAAGTTTGGCCCAATTTACTTGACTCGCTATCTATTTAAAAACCGAGATTCTCATACATTCTGTCGAATGACGGACACCATGTATACTGGCCGCTATCAGTAAATGAACACCCAGTAAACGTACATGAATTTTAATGAAATTTTTAGAAAAGATGTATTTTATCAGTGCTTAAAAACGATGCAAATTTTAACAAGATTTGACTAATAATCAAATCTTTTTGAAATTTGCATCGTTTTTAATAAACTAATAAAATACATATTTTCTGAAAATATCATCAAAATGCATCTACGTTTACTGGGTGTTCATTTACTAATGGCGGCCAGTATACAAGGTGTCCGTTTTTCGATAGAATGTATGAGAATCTCGGTTTTTAAATAGATAGCGAGTCAATTCAATTGGGGCAAAGTTGCGTATTTTAAGGCCGAATAATAATCTGAAAACAAATAAGAAAAATCTTGACAATAAAACACTTATTATTCCTTACTTAACTTTTATTTTTATTCTTTAAATGAAGTAAGGAATAAGTTTTTATTATGATTAAAAACTCTATACAACTTAATTCAACAATTAGTAGAAATATCTTCATTTGTTTTCAAGATATTGTTAAAAACCTGATTTGCTTAAATTTAGTTTTTATTTTTTTATTCGAAAACTATTGAATCTGAAGTAAATTTATTAAATGTACATTTAAAACTTTGGCATTATAGTAGCGCTACGCTCTAAGCTACTAAACCAAATTTCCAAGCTTTTCTAAACTCAAAATTTTACTTCATGCTTAATCTAGGAGTGGAAAACACTCGGTCGAAACATAAAAATTGAAGACGTTTAAGAACCAACGAATGCCTGCAAATTTACAACGTAACAACAGTATATGTTTTCTTAAAATAAACATTGCTTGCATAACTTTTCAGTTTTTTTTTATTGTTTTATATTTAAGTAGAGGTCTATTCAATTTGGAGAGTAGTAGTGGCTGGAGGGGACGAGTAATTCTCGAAACGCCGGCTCTCGCCGCCCGACCAGATCCAAAGCTTTTGGGAATTTATGGCACTTGCATAATTACTCGGGGTATTTGCAAAGTTTAATTAGCGCAAAAAAGCGAATTGAAAGAGCCCGGGGAACGGCTCTTTTGTTTAAACTGGATAGCGTACAGATTTAAATTAAAATCTCCGCGATTTGTTTCACAAATTAAAATAATGTTGATGTGTCATAGTAAAAGTACTAAAAGTATCTAACATAGGGGAAAGCCCTTATGTTAGATACTCGAAATCAATAGCTTTCACCTAAATTATTTTTCAACAAATGTTTCTTATTTCTGTAAAACTTTGTTCGTAAGACTCACTTATGTGTTCACTTTTCCTCAAAATATTAATTATGACAATTTTCCTCAAAATATTAATCATGATAAAGCCAACGTTGTTTATACCAATCACTTATTTATAGTAATAATTCGTAAAATTCACATTTTTAAAATGCATTTTAACCAAAAGTTGATCGAATACTACTATTGTAATAAGAAGCTTAAGTTTATAGTGTCGTCTTAACAGATCAATCGGTTTATACTTTATCGTGGCGTCAGAAAGACAAAATTATAGAAGGACAGAATTACATACTGCATAGTTAAGGCTGTTAGTTGTTGAAACTTTATAATATCACTTTATTAAAACACTTAACACAATAAAACACTTTTAACTTTGTTTGTATAACACAATTTATTTTTATGTGACTGCAGTTTCGGCAAATTCAGCTTGCCATTATCAAACATGAAGTGTCTAAAATTGAAAACAATGCGGGTATATATACAAAAAGTGATTACATGAAAACGGATTACAAAACGGCTTTAAAAATGGGGGTATACAGTAGGTCAACCTGGTCGTTAATTAGGGGGATTCCCGGATTAGCGCTAGCTTTATGTATTTCTAGGGATTCAAGGAGATTCATCTTCCGACCCTTTTCGGCACAATGAATAATAGTAAGTACATCTTTTCCAAAAGTATGGTTTTCATCTAAGAGATGTTTTGCAAAAGATGACTTATCACATTGTCGCAACCGAAAAGCCCGGTTATGCTCCTTTAGTCTAGTATTGAAATTACGACCAGATTGACCAATGTATACTCCTTGACAATCTGTGCATGTTAATTTATATACTCCTGATCTATTACCTTTATCAATTTTGGATTTACTATCAAAAATATAATTATTAATTTTACAAAATGGTTTGAATGCAATTTCAATATTATGTTTTTTTCAAAATATTTTTAATTTGGAAACTAACATTGCCAAAGTAAGTAATTGGTTTGTAAGTTGTACTGTCTGATTTATTTGGTATTCCTGCATACAGTAAATGTTTAATTTGGGAAAATTTATGTTTTTTAATTAGTTTATCAACTAGATCATGACCATAACCATTATTAATAGACATGGTCCTAATCAGGCTAACTTCTTTTTCAAAAGAACTATCTGATAAGGGAATTTTAAACGCTCGATTGATCATTGAATTGAAAGAAGCTATTTTATGTTTATAGGGATGTCTGGAGTGGATGGGAATTACTGAGTCTGTGAATGTGGGTTTTCTAAAAATGTCAAATGTTAATCTATTATTTATTTTAGTGATGGAGAGGTCAAGATATTTAATGTTGTTGTTATTTCTGTTTCTACTGTGAATTTTAACAATTTTTTAGGTAAAAAATGTATTTAAAAATAAATGTAAAGTACATTTTCTTTACAATTTCGTCAAAATTGAATAAAAACATATATACGCCACGTGAATTAAACACCTTTATTCACTCAAAGAAATGATTTCACTCGCGCCGAGGCGCTCGTAAAATCAAAAATCTTTTCGTGAATAAAATCGTGTTTAATTCACTTGATGTATAATATTTATTATTAAAGTGACAGAATTACAAACATACATTTTTCAAAAATGGTTTTAATCAACTCTCAACTTGGGGGACCTCAAAATGGATATATCGATTAAAATTTTTGATTTGATAATACTTTACCTTTGTTTTGCATATGGGAAAAAGTAGCATATTTTAATAATTAAACAACATAAATTAGAAATTTCATCAAATTAAAAAAATTGAGAGGACACATGAATCGATGAACACTTTAAATATTATCAGTTTTAATAATACTACTAACTATTATAATTATAAAGAAAGCTTTCTCGTGCTTTTTACTTTCCCCGTTAGTCATAGACAGGCAACGTATTGTTTTCGTAAAAATATGCAAATTGAAAATATCCCTGGATATATGCGGACATTGTACAGCAAAAACTGCTAAAGATATTAAGATGAAACTTTTAACTTAAGCCTTTTATTACAATATGAAGATCTAAAAAACTTTTGGTGAAAATGCGGAAACCAGAAGTGGCAGTTTACTTTTGGCGTTTTTTCAATTTTTCTTGATATTCATAGAAAAATTGATCACATCAAAAAATGTAAAATGAAAAGTTGTAGATAACCACAAAATAAACATTTACAGTTTGTTGTAGAACTCGTAGTTTTCACTCAGTTTTGAATAAAGTTAATTATCTATCGCTTAATTTTGTTTTTTTTTTGTTCAGAATAAAAATCATGTCATTGTTTTGTCTTTATAATAGTTAAGCTCACAGTGGTTGACAGTTGTGACATATTTTAAACTAACGAGTGTCTTCCACTCCCAGGTTAAGCATGAAATAAAATTTCGAGTTTAGAAAAGCCCGCAAAATTTGGTTTGGTCGCGTAGCGAAGCGGAGCGACCAAACCAAATTTTGCGGGCTTTTCTAAACTCGAAATTTTATTTCATGCGCCACGCGTATAAACCATTAATTTAAAGTTACCTTGAAAATATATACTGCTTAGATGTGAGGCACAGACGTCTGAAACCGACCAAAATGCGATAAAACCCCACAGTTTTTTTATTATGTGAGATATCAATTTGAAATTCGGTATGTTTATACTAAAAACAAATTTGAGTTTACTGGCGATTTAGATAGCTTGGTTGCACTTCCAGTTTCGCCGAAAATGACATCCGTTTTGCATTTTTTATAAAACACCATATATATATATATATATATATATATATATATATATATATATATATATATATATATATATATATATATATATATATATATTTGTTTGCGGATTCAGGCGGACCCATTACATACAAATCAATTGTTTGTTTAGAATTTAGCTTACTTGATTGAACAACAAAATCAAATTTTTAAATATAGTTTACTTTTCCGTTTCACAAGTCGTAACCTCCTAGCGGTAAGTTTCGGGACTAGTCCCGTTGAATTCTGTACGTAGGTTTTTATAATGATTTTTTTGTCGAAGTCAAAAGAAACTCTGAGTCAAAAATAAATGTCTGACACGGGTGGTCTAAATCACACTGTATATTCCAAGGTCGCAGGTTGTTGCAGCTGAAAGTCATGAATTTGTTTTCTTTGGAGCTTATATTAAGTGTTTCATCAAGTTCGAACCCTGCGCTTAAAAGTCACGCTTTATAAAATTGCTATTGTTTTAGCACATATTTAAAAATATGAATAATTTGCAAAACATGTATTTTAATTTTCTGACTACATTTTATTATTTATTTATATACTAGAATTATTAAAAAAATATATATTAGGCTTACTTTATTGCATAAAAAATATAAAAACACAAAAAAATTAAAGTTATTAGTAAAATTCTCAATTCTATCTTGAACTTTAAAAATGCATAACGAAAATAAAAATATAATATTCTACCATTTGAGTATTCGAAATGTAGTAGGTAACTATCCTGCAAACTGAAAATAAAAGTTATTTTTAATTTCAGAAAATTAAAAAAAGTAGGATTTTGTCTCCGCCCAGACCACCGTTTGGGGGATCAATAATTACTGAGATATTGTGAAAAAATACAAAAATTACCAGTTTGTGATTATTTAATAAATAATAATAACAAGAAAAATAGAAAAAATGTAGTTTAAGACACTTTGCCATATTCTTACGATTTGCATCATCATATCTTTAACGTGAACACATCACCAGTTTAATTCTCAGATAGCCGGATTTCCTTTTCCTTATTTCTGAGTGATAATTTCTTTGACAAAATCTTAAATTAACATACTATTTGTTCATGCCCTTTCTGTGCGGTTTGTACCAGTTAAAGCCCGGACGCAGTTTCTATAAATCCCAGCGCTGCTTTAAAATCTAATTTCAACTTTTCTGAACTTAAATTAACGGCTCTCCTTCGAAACATACTGGGGTTCGTTAATTTAAACCCGCTGGCTTGGGATTATCGGGAATTTATTTAATTCCGCCTCGGAATTCAATAATCTTTATAGCAGATTTACTAAATAAAAAATTTTATATTAAAAGACTTCATTTCTTTATTAATGCACGTTATTTTTATGCCAAGAATGGTATTAAGTATCTTATCCTAAATATGTTGCTAACCCTCAAAAAGGAGCTAACACGAATATGCTTTTGTTTTGAAATAAATAATACATTTATATTATTTAATAAAGGATTTGTTTATACTCGTTATGTTGTGTAATGGTCTTTTTATTTTAATTTTCCTCATTTGTTAATTGTAATTCACTGTTTCTCAAAAAAAAATGTTTGACGAACACACCACTCTGGTTAATAAAAATAGGAAATAACAAAAGAGGAACCCCATTGGAAAAAGATAAAAACCAGTTTAGTTTACTATAGTTTACATAGTTATTTTCCCGTTATATTTATGTATTCTATTGCTCTGCTTAACCCATTATGTGCCACTGATGCATATACGCAACATTATTAATTTTATGTTAGTTAAATTTACTTAATTTGATATATTATATATATACTTTTATTATGGTATATTATATTATTTGACTTGACCTGAAAATGTATGAAGAAAAGCGTAACTATTTTTTTTTTAAATAACTTGATTATTACTCATTTAAATAAAATGTGTCTGTGTATTTCTAACTTCACAATATCTCAGTGTTTTATACGCGTGGCGCATGAAATAAAATTTCGAGTTTAGAAAAGCCCCGTGAAAATTTGCCTCGGGTCGCTGCGCGACCCTCGACAAATTTTCTACGCGGGGCTTTTCTAAACTCGAAATTTTACTTCATGCTTAGTGTGGGAGTGGAAATACACGTTCTAAACTTTATATTGCACGTTTTTTATAGAAAATCGACGAATGCCTTACATTTACAGCGTATACATTATTTATATTTAAAAGAAAAATTCATAAAATGTAATACAATAAATCATTCATAGAACTTATATAAGGAAGTGTAGAATTTTACCTAAAATCCAGTTTTAGAGTTAACTCTATAATTGCTCGGCCGTTAATAGGTTAAATTTCTTATTATAATTATTATTACTAAGATAATTTTTTTTTAGTAAGATCCTATTTTTGATTTGTGTTATTTATGAAGCAAGAATCTTCTTGGATTACTTTTCTCATAAACTTTCCGCCCTATATTTATTGAATTATCTCGAGGTTTCGAGAATCGCCTCCTGGGGCAGGTTAATTCGAAAACTAAGAGGGCCGATGGGCGAAGTTTGCCTCCTCGGGATGACCGCAACGATATTCTCCCGCTTTAGATAAGAACGGTAATTGGTGATCCCGAAGAAGTTTCTCGAGAGAAGGTGGATAAATTGGCAATAATGCCCGGGTCGATCAAAAAACTTTTCCAATTGTTGGGGCGCGTCTTTAATTCCGATACACAATCTCGAGGACACTTTTGATGAAGTCGGAAATCCAATTATGACACGCGCTTTCCCGGGATTGCCTTCCCGCGGGATTACCATCGCAGGCGCTGGAGATTGGGACATTAATAATACATGGGGCGGGCGTGTGATGGGTTATGCGGGATTTATTTATCAGCATCGGTTATTTTTTCGGTTTGTGCGGCAATAAAGAGAGAGAATTCTCCTTAACGGAAAGATACTAAATCAGAACCGTAGCTATTTTTTCGTAGAAAGGGGTTTTGAATACTTTTTTGAACTCACCGTCCCAAAAATGATTTTGACGCACACTAATAACAACCGGAAATCATTGCTGGTATACTAGACCGAGTAAATCCCCAAAAACCACAGTTATAAATAGGATCAGCTAAGTAGATTTTGAAAAATCTACCAGACGTTGGCATACAGCTTTAACACGATTTTTTGAATTAATTAAACGTTTAGTACATTACTATTGTTAGTTTACAACTAATAATTTAATTATTTAATTGATAAGGGCGAATACATGATGAAACTCCATAATCCTATTTGAAATAAAACAACACAGTTGGGAGGGTTTCACTTTTATTTAAAATAAATAAATAAAAGTGAAACCCTCCCAACTGTGTTGTGTTATTTCAAATAATAATTTAATAGCGTTGTACCTATAGTTTAATGCCCATTTGCTTTTCTTAAAAACACAACTATTTAATTTACAAATTATTTAGACAATTACATATTGATGAAAGAGACATATTTAGGATATCTTACAAATTTATAACATTCTTAAATTCTTGAATTTTGACTTAATCAAAAGTTAATCAATGATTAGTGGATGATTAAAGTTAATCGGCCAGGGTGCACATGGACCATCATGGTCTTGTTAAAAACCTCAATTATCATAACAAAATAGCATTATTTAGAATTTATTAAGATGTTTCGGTTTATTTATTGAACGAATTTCAATTATGCTAACAACAAAAAACTCTGAAATAATTAAGATCTTTGTGAAACTGAAGAATTTTCAAGAAGATTTTGATACTATATTTATTTTTGGCATGTATTTGCTTTTTTAAAACTTTTTTATAAACATTTTTAAGCAATATCTTTTCTAAATTTTATAAATGTAATGCTTACATCTTTCTCAATATATTACATTACTTTTAGAGTTTTTAAAAAAAAAATTCAAACACAAGTTGTAAATAAGATAAATTTAAATTCAAAACTATTTCAGTCATCTCGTGGTTTCAAAGCTTTTTAGAAGGTCGTTCACAATGTGTAAAAATTAAAAATCATCTGTCTGATGCCTTCGGTGTTCCTTCTGGGGTACCTCAGGGGTCACACTGTGGGCCTTTATTATTCCTTATCTTTATAAATGACATCGCATTGTCAATTAAAAACTCACATTTTTTGCTATTTGCCGATGATCTAAAGTTGTTTAGAGAAGTACGCGATATGGATGATTGTCTTCTACTTCAAAATGATCTTTCCTCCTTAGCTGACTGGTGCCTTTTGAACGGTCTCAGTTTTAATACTGATAAATGTAAATATATTAATTTTGCACGTAAGAAATTTACTTGTAACTATAATTACAACATTAATGGCAAAACTGTTTTAAAAGTAAATATAATGAAAGATCTCGGTGTTTGGTTTACCTCTAATTTCAATTTTGACCATCATATTAATTTCATATGTAATCGCGCGACTAAAATGCTAGGTTATATAAAACGTATGTCTAGGGATCTGTCAGTTTCATCATTTAAAATTGTATACTTCGCGTACGTTCGTTCGCATCTCGAATACGCTTGGTGTATATGGAGTCCGTACCAAACAACTTATATTAAACGCATTGAAAATGTTCAAAGCAAATTTATTAAACACCTGTCATTTAAAGTGGGGCTTAATAATGAAAATCTTTACGATGAGTTTAATATTGAAAAATTATGTTGTAGGCGAGACTTTGCCGACATGTCATTACTTCATAAGCTACTGAACGGTGTCATCCAATGCCCAATTCTCCTCTCCCGCGTGTGTTTTTCTGTTAAAATCGATAATCGCGTAAGTCGGAACCCACCTCTTTTTCGCATTCCGTTCCATAATACGAATTACGGATTTTATACTCCGATTACTCGACTTATGCGTACAGCAAATTCCTTGTTAGTCAATAATGAGTTAGACATTTTTTACAACACATTGCCCGAGTTTGGAAGAATTGTTAAACGTCTGCAATGCTGTCATTAATGTCTATTCTTTATAATACATTGTTTTATATAATATGCGTTCAATTGTTTCTTTACAATTAAGCTTATTTTTATACTACGGTACTTTTTTTGTTACTATTTCTCTCTTTAATATTTTGAATTACTATTTTGTAAAATAATTTCTGTTCTGTAAAATGGTTTATCCGTCAATAAAGATTTATTTATTTATTTGAATTCGAGAAAATAAGCTTACGCTTCTTATACTTTGCACACTTTAAACATAATATATAAAATTACGAAAAACTATTCGTGAACAAGTTGTAAATAATGAAAAAACACAACTTTTACCTAAACTTTTTTGTTTATAATCAGTACACGAAAAAGCCTATTGGAGATGTTTATTTGATAATCACTCACAAATTGCTGCTTTATTAGTAGCTTAATCCAAAAAACTTTCAAACAAAAGATAGTAAAAAACTCGATACAAACTTTTGTTTATTCACTTTTCACGTCAGATCTTTTGTTAATGAACTAGAAACTAAAAAAATCTAGAGGAAATCAACAACTCTCCGACTATGGCTTTTAACGTCTCAATCAAAAAATGTTTCAAACAAAAGTTGCAGCCAACGAAACAAAATAATTCACTTTTACGTTAACACTTTCACCTCAGTTCTTTTGTTTTTGTTCAATAAACCGAGAAAGATGTTTTTGATAATAAATACACAACTCTATAACAACTTTATGAAAGTTCGAAAATTTCTGAACGAGTGTCTTCCACTCCCAGACTAAGCATGAAGTAAAATTTCGAGTTTAGAAAAGCCCTGAGCAAAATTTGGCTCGGTCGCTTCGCGACCGAGCCAAATTTTGCGGGCTTTTCTAAACTCGAAATTTTACTTCATGCGCCACGCGTATTTAAGACTGATTTCAATTGAAGTTATAAATATAGAAACATATTAATACTGCTTTCAGTTTTAAAAATTATCAAAATTATTTAAAATTGTTAATAACTACTATGGCTTTTGACGTCTCAATTAAAAAATGTTTCAAACAAAAGTTGTAGCCAACGAAAAAAAAAAGAACTTTTACGAGTAAAAAAGAACTGAGGTGAAAAGTGTTAACGTAAAAGTTCTTTTTTTTTTTTTCGTTAGCTACAACTTTTGTTTGAAACATTTTTAATTGAGACGTCAAAAGCCATAGTAGTTATTAACAATTTTAAATAATTTTGATAATTTTTAAAACTGAAAGCAGTATTAATATGTTTCTATATTTATAACTTCAATTGAAATCAGTCTTTAATACGCGTGGCGCATGAAGTAAAATTTCTAGTTTAGAAAAGCCCGCAAAATTTGGCTCGGTCGCTTCGCGACCGAGCCAAATTTTGCTCAGGGCTTTTCTAAACTAGAAATTTTACTTCATGCTTAGTCTGGGAGTGGAAGACACTCGTTCGAAAATTTTCGAACTTTCATAAAGTTGTTATAGAGTTGTGTATTTACTATCAAAAACATCTTTCTCGGTTTATTGAACAAAAACAAAAGAACTGAGTAAACCGAGAAAGATGTTTTTGATAATAAATACACAACTCTATAACAACTTTATGAAAGTTCGAAAATTTCCGAACGAGTGTCTTCCACTCCCAGACTAAGCATGAAGTAAAATTTCGAGTTTAGAAAAGCCCTGAGCAAAATTTGGCTCGGTCGCGCAGCGACCGGGCCAAATTTTGCGGGCTTTTCTAAACTCGAAATTTTATTTCATGCGCCACGCGTATTAAAGACTGATTTCAACTGAAGTGATAAATTTAAAAACATAGTAATACTGCTTTCAGTTTTAAAAATTATTAAAATTATCAAAATTATTTAAAATTGTTAAAACATAAAAATTAGCAAAATGTCGTGAATATAAAAGATCTCGAAAGCGTCAAAAATTCGACTTTTACTTTTAAATTATCATTTTATGTCAGTACGTGACAATTTGACGAAAACGTTATTGCAAAAACGAAAGTTTCTGTCAAAATCAGTAATAATGTCAAAAATGTTATCTAATAATATAAACAGTGTCATCTAATGTTTTAAAAGCAAATATGTAATATCAAAAATGAGTGGTCTAACTGCAAAACTCACATTCTCTACTTTTGAAAACTTATGGCAAATTGCAAACAACACGTGTACTTTATCATAGCGAACATAAAAAAAACCGCCAACTCAATTTTCACAAAAAGTGGAGAATGTGAGTTTTGCAGCTAGACCACTCAAATATAAAATGTCAAAATTGTCGTCTAATATCAAAAAAGTAAAAAAATATTATATATCAGAACTGCCATCTAATGTCAAATATGTCATTTAATGTCAACATCAAAAATTTAAAAAAAGTAACAATTTCTTTGTTAATCAAAAGTAACATAGAATGTGAAAATTTGATAAATCACGACTTAATTTTTGAAAATCGTTACAAATGTGAATAAAAATATTGAAAACCTTACATATAAACATTTTATACCGGGTGAGCATGAAAAGCAAAATTTATCAAATACAGTACTCAAATATTTAAGGAATGCAATTTTTGCAATTATATTTATGTTTATTTTTTGTGTAAGTAGCAGAACAGTATCAATTATTACGGTCCCAAACTTTACAATGCTCTTCCTAATCATATAAAAGAATTACAATCAAATGCTTTCAATAAAACGCTAAAAAAATACTTCAGCAAAAAAGCATTTTATGGTATTGAGGAGATACTGGCTGACAAATTTTGTGATATTTATCCAACTTTTATCTACAAGTTATTTATCTATTTTAAAAAGTTTTTAAAAAAGTTTGATTTTCCATATTACTTTTCCACATGCATTGCTACATTGCTACTTACTATATACGTGAATATGTTTAAGTGTTATTTTAATATGTGATGTGTATACTGTATTTTTAATTATAACTTATTCGCCTTATTTTATTTAGGTAATATTTTAAATTTACATGTAATTTTTGACCCGTGTAAAGATTATTCTGGTGGCACTGAATAAATATTATTATTATTATTTTGTTTTAATAAATAGAGGCCTTTGTTAATATTATTATAGGCTAGGGTTATTTAAATTTTTACTATTATTTTTAAGACGTTCAATTTATTTTTAATCGTAAGTTTAGAATGTAAATTCAATTAAATTGAATAATTTGCCACTTTTTTGTAAATACTTACGTTCCGGAATGAAATTTTTCACCCTAAATTATATTATATGTTCCGGATTGAAAATGCTCACCCGGTATATTTTGACGAGAAAATCTCGATATATAGAAAATTTCATCAACATTGATAAAACTCACAAAATATCAAAAATCTCGATATGATGAAAATCTGATAGCATGTTCATAAATTAATTAAAAATCTCGAACTACTGAAAATTTCATCAAAATTTTATAAATTGAGGAAAATATAGAAATATTGCAAAATCTTATGAAAATTAGTTGAATCGACTAAAACCTTAAAATTATGAAAATTTTATGAAAATATCGATTTGTTGAAAATTTGATAAAAATGTTAGAAATCGACATGTCAAGTGTCAACATTTAATTCGGAATGTCAAAAATGTCAATCCATATGAAATTTCTCAAAATATAATTCATAAATTTCAATCTGTGTGAAAAATATCAATTTGTGCGAAAATTGTCAAAATACGATTGAAAATGTCGAATATTAAAAAAATCACATTTGAAGGAATTATCCAAAATACAATTAAAACCGTCAAATTAGACGGAAATCATTGAAATTTATCAAAATGTCAAAGTTGACAGAAATCATCGAAATTTATCAGAATATCAAATTTGGCGAAATTACCGAAAAACAAGTAAAAATCTCAAAACTGACAAAAATCATCGATATTTATCAAAATGTCAACTTTGACACAAATCGCCAATTTACTTGATTTTTGATTTTATCACTTTCGAACGAGTGACGTCCACTCCCAGACTAAGCATGAAGTAAAATTTCGAGTTTAGAAAAGCCCCGCGTAGAACATTTTCACGGGGCTTTTCTAAACTCGAAATTTAACTTCATGCGCCACGCTTACAAAACGCTGAATTCAAATAACGTTTAAAATATACTCCTGGGAAACGATTTATATAAGATTGATCAAAAAGGATTCTCTCGTTTAACCAATTGGACATGGACAATTTTATGAATGATATGCTGAATATTTCCCAATTTTTAATAGTTTTGACTGTATTTTGCCACGTTTGACTGTTTTAACTTTAATAACTTTCTGATGACACTAAATCACCAGATTGTCACAGAAAACTTCCAACAAACACCAGAATTTAGCCACGTCCGAATCATAAACAATTTGTCTGAATCCGTAAGTGGAAATACCAGATTTGATGACAAAATCACTGATTTGGCAACCCTGACTATATCCTCAGTTATCTAAAAAAAAAAAAGGAGAAAATGTAACAGTGTGTGCGAGGATAATTGATGGCAGCGCCTTTAGCCCGCGGCGAGCAGAGGTATGAAATTTATCAAGGTCGTTCCCCAACAGAACGTTCTCTATATTTTGCCATTTCGGTCATAGAGAACGTGCTGCCAAATTTTTGCCAACTCACAACACCAACCTGACATAAATGTCAGATTGTGTTAATCAGTAGCTCATTAGTTTGCCTTGTTCTTATAGTCGTTGTGTTATTTCTTCTTATAAATCAGCTGTTTTCACAACTAAATAAACAATGCCAATTGCAATATAGAATAAAATAGATTTTTTTTATAAAACTGTGTTAGATTAACATTGATAGGAGTGACTGACAAATTCACGTACGACCTACTTCACAATTTTTTGAAAATTTCACAACCAACTCAATTAGGTTATTAACTAAACACATGATATATACGTAAAAGGAAAATTCCCTGTATGTAAGTACACTTGAAAAAATGCCCTGTACAATATGTGAATTAACACAATAAACTTCTGCAAATTAAATAAAAAAGCCCAGTTGTTAAAATTTTTACCTTTTCGCATAATTCAGTATTCAATTTCAGCGTTCCCCAAAAAATATGACATGAGCCGTAAATTCTTAAAAAAAAAATGTGGCAATCCTTCATCTCTATATGAATAATTACCTACGTAAATCGGATCTTCTCGTATATCGTTTTTTTTTCTTCTCTCTGTGTGTAAATATAAATCGTGTCCGATTTTTCAGTGTGAAATTCAAATCTGAGGGCGCAGCGAAAACGTAATTACCTTATTTATGGGAAGGAGGGAGGGAAAAGGGCGCGATCTGGATGGAAACGGCGGTTGAACACGCCGTAATCAGCAACGGTAAATCAGCGATAACACCCCTTTTTTTTATTAATGGAAGGGCTCTCGTAATTCAGCCCCAATTTTCTGGCCTGAGAGAGTGAGAGAAATAGTGTGTGTGTGTGTGTGTGTGTGTGTGTGTGTGTGTGTGTGTGTGTGTGTGTGTGTGTGTGTGTGTGTGAGAGAGAGAAAGAGAGAAAGAGAGCGAGAGAGCGCGAGAGAGAGAAAGAGAGACAGAAAGAGAGACAGAAAGAGAGAGAGAGATAGAGAGAGAGAGAGGGAGGGAGAGAAAGAGGTGTTCAGGCACGTTTAGGGATTGTAAATTTATCGACTTTTTCAATTACAGGTAATACAGTAAATTTGTGAATCAAATCCCGTGTATTGGTAATTTACCGGTTAATCGCAATATTGTAATTTCAGACACAACGGCGAAAACATTTTTCTGGAAATATATCAGATGCCTACGCGGTTTACCAGCACTACCTTTACATCTCGGACCTAAGAGAAACGGAGAAGTGTTCAGGCAGGTGTAGGAATTGTAAATTTATCGACTTTTTCAATTACAGGTAATACTGTAAATTTGTAAATCGAATCAGGTGTATTGGTAATTTACCGGTAAATCGCAATATTTTAGTAGCAGACACAACTGGGAAAACATTTTTCTGGAAATATATCAGATGCCTGCGCAGTTGACCAACACTAGCTGCACCAACAGTAGCTTTTTTTTCAATCCAATTTCAGAGGATGAAATGTTGAATTTTGCGAGTAATTCAAAGGTAGATTGATAATGGAAAAGAAATTAAAATTATGAATTTGAGTAACTCCAGACAAAAAAAAAAAATCGCACAATAATCCCGGCGCATTCACCATTATAGTCCAGTCGTCAGAAACTTAAATACCACCCAACCTATAAAAATCATTCGAATTGGCAGGAAATCTGTGTGTATGTCAAGTACTGGACTCCTAATAAGATGAAAAAAAAATACCATTCCTACCCACAGGCTTCCTCCGAAAACCACCCCCGTAAGGGGTAAAAAGCGGAAACATCGATTTCCTACAAATCCACAAAAAAATGATATAAAGAAAAAATATAGCTGAGAGGATTTTAAACAAAAACGTTTCTTATCACTTTTTTGTGAAGTAAACCGTTCTCTCAGAAATAACGATTATAGTAACCGATAATTTTGAATTTCAGATGCGCGCTCGAAGTGACATATTTGAGCAAATGTATAACAAGTCGACGGTAGAAATGCGATAACTTTTGATCGCAGAATCATTATTTTACAGGGTGAGTCACTAAGCGGAAATCAGTCTATAGTGGGCGTATCGTCGAAAATAGCAAAAAAAGTTTCAAATAAAAGTTGTTCAGAATCAAGTTTTTCATAACCTAAAATTATTGAAAAATATGGCGGCCTTGCGGTTATACCGGAAATAAACACCAACTTCCTTATTTTAAATAGAACACCCTATATATTTTTACATTTTTAGATTTCTCGTTAAAAATAAACATGAGTTTATGCACACAACATTCGGTCTCAGTTGAACCGTTTTCGAGTTATTTCATTTTTTTTGATAAATTTGACGATTTTAGAGCTCGAAACCAATAACAATTTCTTCAAAACGAAATAAGTCAGAGTTGTGCGGCTTACGGTTTTGGATTCGGGAAGAAATGTAGTATTTGGTTAGGTTTAGGTTTTTGCTATTAGTCAGATTTTCTAAATTGAACCGAGGCCGGCGACGGTGTTCTTCAGTACTTCAAACATGCATAACTTCATTTTTTTAAATGGAACCATCTATCTTGAGATACTTTATCTGATGCGAAATTAAATTTCCTTTTTATCGATACCGGGTTGTTGCCATATCCTTCCAACAGTTTTTGAGAAATTTGCGATTTTGTAAAATTTTAATACATTTCGTATTATCGCGTTAGCCCTAGATACTGATGACGTTTGGTGATTTTGTTTTGACATTTAGTTAGTCATTGAGATATTCCCTGTTTTTTTTAAGTTCATTTTAAAGCTTTAAACAAGTGATTTCCACTCCCAGACTAGGCATGAAGTAAAATTTCGAGTTTAGAAAAGCCCCGTGAAAATTTGTCGAGGGTCGCACAACTCGAAATTTTACTTCATGCGCCACGCGTATAAATCACTCAAATATTGTGAAATTTATGTATATTTGAACTTCGCTTAAAATATGTGTTTTATACGCGTGGCGCATGAAGTAAAATTTCGAGTTTAGAAAAGCCCAGAAAATTTGTCTCGGGTCGCTGCGCGACCCTCGACAAATTTTCTGGGCTTTTCTAAACTCGAAATTTTACTTCATGCTTAGTCTGGGAGTGGAAATCACTTGTTTAAAGCTTTAAAATGAACTTAAAAAAACAGATAATATCTCAATGATTAACTAAATGTCAAAACAAAATCACCAAACATCATCAGTATCTAGGGCTAACGCAATAATACGAAATGTATTAAAATTTCTACAAAATCGCAAATTTCTCAAAAACTGTTGGAAGGATATGGCAACAACCCGGCATCAATAAAAAGGAAATTTAATTTCGCATCAGATAAAGTATCTCAAGATAGATGGTGACATTTAAAAAAATGAAGTTATGCATGTTTGAAGTACTGAAGAATACCGTCGACGGACTCGGTTCAATTTAGAAAAATCTGACTAATGGCAGAAACCTAAACAAATACTACATTTCTTCCCGAATCCAAAACCGTAAGCCGCACTACTCTGACATATTTCGTTTTGAAGATATTGTTAATGGCGTCGAGCTCTAAAATCGTAAAATTTAAAAAAAAAAATGAAATAACTCGAAAACGGTTCAACTCAGACCCAATGTTGTGTGCATAAACTCATGTTTATTTTTAACGAGCAATCCAATAATGTAAAAATATATAGGGTGTTCTATTTAAAATAAGGAAGTTGGTGTTTACTTCCGGTATAACCGCAAGGCCGCCATATTTAGCAAGAATTTTAGGTTATGAAAAACTTGATTCTGAACAACTTTTATTTGAAACTTTTTTTGCTATTTTCAACGATGCGCCCACTATAGACCGATTACCGCTTAGTGACACCCTGTATATGGATTTTTCAATAGGACTCATGAATTTTATTAATATGTGGAAAATCATAAGAGATAGATAGCAATAACCTCGCAATGTTTATATAGTTAACAGATTTGAAGAATCTGACTTTATCTATGGTAAAATGTAATTATTCTACAAGAAATCTCTTCCCCTTTAAAATACATTTTTATTTTTCCACTCTTCCCCTGAAAAATACATTTTTATTTTTTCCAGTGGGACACTGCGATCAGAAGTTATCGAATTTCTACCGTCGACTTGTTTACTCATTTACTCAAACATGTACCTCCGCGCGCGCAACTGAAATTTAAAATGATCGGTTATTCTAATCGTTATTTCTGAGAGAACGGTGCATTTCACAAAACAGTGCTAAGGCACTTTTTTGTTCATAATCCTCTCAGCTACATTTATTGTTTGAAACATTTTTTTATGTGCAGATTTCTGGGAAATCTATATTTTTCGTTTTTTATCTCCTACGGGGGTGGTTTTCGGAAAAAGCCCGGGGGTAGAAGGGGTAAACTTTTTTCAAATTATTAAGAGTCAAGTACTTGATATGCATACAAATTTTCCTCTGATTCGGGAGATTTTTAGACGTCAGATCTCTGACGACTGGACTATTATTATTTACTAATAATTTTAATTTTAATTTTATTTCATGATGCATATGCATCAGAGCTAGGCAGGATTCGAATCATTCAGGATTCGAATCCTTTTTTCTACCATTTTGTATTAATGTTTATTTTTAGTATTAATGTTTATTTTTAGTTAGTATGTTTTAAAAAAAACTGTATTTTTCTCTGTAAATAGAATTTATTCTGCTGAGAAATAAAGGATTATTATTATTATTATTATTATTTTAGAGGATTTAAAAGAGGCAATCGAATATTTTAGTTAAACTGCATTCGTGATCCGGATTCGTTACGCTTTTTAAAAGGATTCGTATTCGAATCCAAATACTAGTGATTCGAATCCTCATAAAAGGATTCGAATCCTCGTAAAAGGATTCGAATCCTCATAAAAGGATTCGAATCTTCGTAAAAGTATTCGAATTCTCATAAAAGGATTCGAATCCTCATAACAGGATTCGAGTATTTAAAAAAGGATTTGAATAGTTACAAAAGGAAGGAAGGAATCGTCAAAAATAATTCGAATTAATCGTAAGGATTAACATGAAAAATTTGTTTTGTATGTTTTTAAATTTCTCGTTAAACCAGTGTTTTATACGCGTGGCGCATGAAGTAAAATTTCGAGTTTAGAAAAGCCCCGTGAAAATTTTTCTACGCGGGGCTTTTCTAAACTCGAAATTTTACTTCATGTTTAGTCTGGGAGTGGACGACACTCGTTTGTAAGTGATAAAATCAATCAATTGAATAAATGATTTGTGTCAAATTTGACATTTTGATAAATTTTGATGATTTTTGCCAGATTTGATTGTTTTTCGGTAATTTCGCCAAATATAACATTTTGATGAATATGAATTGACATTCCCAATCAAATGTTTACACTTAGCATGTCGATTTATAAAATTTTTATAAGATTATCAACAAATCGATATTTTCATAAAATTATCATTGTTTACGCGAATTACGCGATTTGGTTTTAAAAATTACTTAAACACAAAATTTGTAATAAAGGGTATATTCTCAAATAATGTGCATCAGATTATTTACATAAATATTTACAAATATCAAGGTAACATAATAATTTAAATAAACAATAAACACAAAGAAATGAATTAAGTTAAGAAAAGATTAAAGTAGAGATTAGGAAAACTGAGCAAAGATACACGGTGAAAGAACAAGTTAAAATAATGAGCAAAATACAAAGTTTCACGTTTTCGATTCAAAGAGAGAACTTACTCGTTTGCTGTTCAAAACAAGACTCTCCGATTTTTAGTTTTGAAGACGAGAATTCACAAGGGTGTGAAAAGTGGGAGAAATTTTAGATAAAGAAAGAAGAACATAGAGCATGCAAAGAAGGGAAATAGAAGTGGAAAAAACAGAATAAATTATCTCTCCGACTGGCCTGCATTTTATAACTTCGACGAACATTTTTCGGCGACGGATTAGCGCCTATTGCGCCTCATCAGGCACGTAGACCCGAAAACCCATTGTCACACAAGAAATTTTACACAAAGCATTTATTTGCTATTTTTCGGGTCTTCGGCTCTTAACGCAGTCATAAAATGAAGCCAGTCTCTCACGACAAAAGCAAACAATTTTACAAAATAACAAAAAGTCACGTACAAATTTATTTTCTAAAGTTCGGGGAATTTTTGACGCGAACAATCATCATTTCGAGATTTTCGTCGATTAATCAAATTTTTATCAGATTTTGCAATATTTCCTCAATTTTGCTTAATTTATCGAATGTTGATGAAATTTTCAATATTTCGAGATTTTTAATTAATTTATGAAAATGTTTATCAGATTTTTAACATATCTTGATTTTTGATATTTAGTCATTTTTATCGATTTATAAAATTTTGATGAAATTTTCGATATTTCGAGATTTTCTCGTTAAATATATAAAATGTTTATATGTAAGATTTTCAATATTTTTATTCAGACTTGTAACGATTTTCAAAAATTATTGAATCATTATTTGAACACACAAATTTGAGATTTTTTTTTCTACAAGACATATTTAATCATTTTTGACATTGAATGACATTTTTGATATTTTTTACCTTTTGAGGTGACATTTTTGACAATAGATTATATTCTTGATATTAGACTACGTTTTTTAATATTAGATGACATGTTTCACATTAGATGTTACTTTTGATAAACAATGACATTTTTTACTTTTTTACTATTTCTAATGTTGACATTAAATGACGTATTTGACATTGGATGGCAGTTCTGACATTTTATATTTTTTTTCTTTTTTGACATTAGACGACAATTTTCACATTTGATATTTTTGATATTACATATTTACTTGTTTTACATTAGATAACAATTTTTATATTATTAGATAACTTTTTTGACATTATTACTGATTTTAACAGAAATTTTTCTTTTTGTAAGCACGTTTTTGTCAAACTGTCACGTACTGACATAAAATGATAATTTTGACGTAAATCAATTTTATCAACACGCCGAATTTTTGACGTTTTTGATATTTTTTATATTTACGACATGACATTTTGGTCATTTTGATGTTTTTGGCAATTTTAAATAATTTTGACATATTTTGACAACTTTTAAAACTGAAAACAGTTTTAATATCTTTTTATATTTTTAACTTTACTTGAAATCAGTGTTTAATACGCGTGGCCATGAAGTAAAATTTCGAGTTTAGAAAAGCCCCGTGAAAATTTGTCTCGGGTCGCTGCGCGACCCTCGACAAATTTTCTACGCGAGGCTTTTCTAAACTCGAAATTTTACTTCATGCTTAGTCTAGGAGTAGAGACACTCGTTCGTAAATTTTCGAATTATCATAAAGTTGTGTATTTATTTTCAAAAAAATCTTTCTCGGTTTATTGAACAAAAAGAAAAGAGCTGGGGTGAAAAGTGATTAGGTTTATTTTTTCGTTGGCTACAACTTTTGTTTTAAACATTTTTTGATTTAGACGTCGAAAGCCATAATCGGTGAGTTGTTGATTTCCACTAGATTTTTTAGTTTCTAATTCAAAAACAAAAGAGCTGAGGTGAAAAGTGTTTAGGTGAAAGAGGTATATTTTTTCGTTGGCCACAACTTTTGTTTCAAACATTTTTTGACTTAGACCTCGAAAGCCATAGTGAAATTCGTTTAATAAAACATTACATGTTTAATGATTTCTGGTGATTTTTAACGCAAGACTTTTAGACATTTGATGGTATAATTAATAATGAATTACTGAAATACGTATTTATTTTTAATATATTCGTAAATAGACGGTAAACAATGTAAAATATTTATTTAATTAAAATATTTATAATAATAATAATAATATTTATTAGTCGAAATGTACATATGCGACACGTCAATATACATATAGTAATCTTAACAATTAATTATTAAAATATTCGCTTATATTATATATAGATTTATTTAACAGAAAGGCGTGTAATTTATTACAAAAAGTTTTCATACTGCTATTTGATTTTATGTCGACTGGCAGTCGGTTGAACAGTAGCGCACCGAGTACATTGGGGGAGTTCTTAAAAATATTTAATTTGTACTGTTTTATGTAAAGATTATTAGCTGTCCTCGTAGGGTAGTTATGTATTTGTTTGTTTAATACAAATGCAGGATCATTTTTGTTTTTATAGACGTACAGACATAGTTCGTAAATAATTAGAGATGGTAGTGTTAGTAAACCAAGCTTCTTGAAATAGTCTTTACAGGAATCTGTTCTACCGATACCAGCCATCGCCCGAAGGGCTTTCTTTTGGGCAATGAACACTTCTCGCCATGAACTAGACATTCCCCAAAAGCAGACTTCATATCTCAATCGAGACTGAATGACGGTATGAAAGAAATGTTTAAGCTGACAGAAAGCAAGATAATTTTTGAGAATACGTATGTTATAACAATATTTGTTAATTGTTGAAGCTAGTTTTCCGCAGTGTATATTCCAGTCGAGATTTTGATCAATATATACTCCTAGAAACTTTGTATTATCAACTGGCGTCAGCTGGTGGGTATCCAGTGTAATATTTAGTGTCAAGTCTTTCTTAGTTTGTTTGGTACTAAATCTAATGTACGCAGTTTTTGATAAATTTATAGAAAGTTTGTTGAAGGCAAACCAATGGGATAAATTATTTAATGTTGCATTACAAGAGTTCTCTAAAATAGGAGATTCATGATGGTTTACAATAGCTGAGGTATCATCAGCATACATGAGAATCGAAGCGTTGGAAATGTGATTGACAATATCATTGATATAGATTAAAAATAATAGAGGTCCAAGGATGGATCCTTGAGGAACACCTATATTGGTTATTACGTAGTGTGAATTTATGTTATAGGGGGTATCATGTTCATAGTCAGCTATTTTTACTCGTTGTCGTCTATTAGAGAGATATGAATTGAACCAGTTATATGCTGTACCTCGTATACCGTATGTATACAGTTTGTCTAGTAAAAGATCAATATCTAAGCAATCGCAATTCAATGATGTACCACACGTATAGTTTATTGTACATTTTATAGGTAAAATTTTAATCTTTTGGTTTTTCAAAGAGTGCCTTGGAAACAGTTGAGTAACTCACTTATTTGGCAACTCCTATGACCTATAATTTGCTTACATATCACCCCTGAAGACGGGCATCCGACGATACATACTTTAACAGTTGTGACATATTTTAAAGTAACGAGTGTCCTCCACTCCCAGACTAAGCATGGAGTAAAATTTCGAGTTTAGAAAAGCCCCGCGTAGAAAATTTGTCGAGGGTCGCGCAGCGACCCGAGACAAATTTTCACGGGGCTTTTCTAAACTCGAAATTTTACTTCATGCGCCACGCGTATAAACCATTGATTTGAAGTGTAGTTCAAAAACACACAAATACATCTTTAATCAGAGTAACACAGAAATTTACTCTGTTATCAACGATGTTCAGTGTTAATAATAAATAATTAGGTTGTAAATATTTTTGTTAAAACAACTGATATTCATATATTTATACGTTAATGGTTGTAAAAAAATAATAAAATCAAATTTATTCTTAAACGATTTGTATTCGTGGTTCGAAAAAACAGGATTCGAATCTTTTATTCGAATTATATTTATCTCTTACGAATCCTTTATTCGAGTATACGTAATTCGAATCATATTAGGTGAATCGGATTCGTGATTCGAATCCTTTTAACGAGGATTCGCCCCAGCTCTGTATGCGTTAAAGGCAATAAAATCACCTACATGCAAGTCTAAATCTGCCTGGGAGTGCAAGCTATCCCTAAAGCAGCTGGCTAGGAATAACAGAGTCAAACTGGTCTGGGTTCCGGGACACGCAGGGATCAAAGGCAATGAAATTGCCGACAACCTTGCCAAGGAAGGGTCCAAAACTCCATTTGTCGGACCAGAACCTTACAGTGGAATAACTAAAGTCCGCATCAAGGGGATGATCCGGGAATGGGAAGATGCTGCCAAAAGTGCTCACCTGAGAAACACACCTGGTCTGCGGCAGGCGAAAAGGTTCATCGCCTTCTCTGCCGTAAGAGCCGGACAGTTTCTCAGGTTAAGCAAGGGCAACCTAAGGCTCATAACCGGCCTTCTAACTGGACACTGTCCTCTGAAGTACCACCTCACCAAGATGGGTCAGACAACTGATGCCAACTGCAGGTTCTGCAACGAGGCACAAGAAACAGCACCTACTTTGTGAATGCCCTGCCTTGTCCCTTCAAAGAGGGAACTACCTGTCATCGGCCACTTTAAACACCGAGGAATTGGTACACATTAACCCTCAAGTTATAGTAGACTTCATAAGAAGTCTAGACATTGAGGGACTCAAGTAGGTCAGGGATAGTTACAAAAGATCTTTTAGGTCGAGGTAACTTCGAAAGGCCCAGAGGCCATACGACCCACCGACCCCATAACATAACATAACATAACAGCTCTGATATGCATACTTCTTTAAACGCAAATTACCTAAATCTACTCTCAATTCGAATCATCCTTAGTGTGCATTCTATAAGTTTTTTTTTTAAAAACCTCCCCGAATAAATCCCGACACATGCATAGATGCATGCAATCCTGTTTTTATTTATTCCACTTTTTTGCTGTACCCACTCCTATCATCCCCCCAGAGCGATTTTCCGGATTTTCCCTTCGCGAAATCGATCCGGGCCCGCATTTCCATACGTTTAAACTTTCAACAGGTTTTTCCCCAGCAGCATAAATGTATGTGCGCTCGCTAAACAATCAATTTAGCGGGGCGGGCGTGCGCCCCTCACCCTCCCCAAAAAATATTCACCCTTAGAAACAGACGTATGACTGCATGTGCGGAAAATTGATGGAAAATCGGATTGATCGCGAACGCGCGTCTGTAATTAGCGTGTAATGAAGTGAGCGAGTCACGCGGGGCGAATCCGCACAAATTGAGTTCTTGTGTCTGTGATCAATTAATTGGGACTTAAAAGGTTTGGTTAAGATAAAGAGGAATTGCTCGTCGTGCAAATTTAAGTAATTATTGTAATTTTGACCTTGAGCAGGTAAAATTTATATTTTTGAGGCCTATCAAATTTTGTATAAATTTGCACCTTAAAACTCAGTGTACAAAAAAATTGCAATTTCTTTTTCATTTTATTTCTTTGAAATTGAAATTTTATTCCACATCTTTAACTCCACTTTAAATTCACAATAAATCAGTGTTTTGTACGCGTGGCGCGGATCTGAAACAGTACCTGCGGTAACCGCAACTCTGCTTTGGTAGACTACCTAGACCAGGTATTTTAGTTTATATTATATGTGTTAGGGCATGAGCCCGAGTAGTAGTTGTTTTATTGAATACTTGGATTCTCTAAACTCGAAATTCTACTGTATGCGCTCACGCGTTCTGGTTCTTTGAGGAGTGCGCATTGCTGCAATGCATTTGGGCTTCATTAGGCCCATTATGCTTCCAGCCGTCGACCACCCAGCCTCAGCTCAGCTGGGCCTAATAAACCCCAAGTGCATTGCAGAAATGCGCACTCCTCAAAGAACCAGAACGCGTGAGCGCATGCAGTAGAATTTCGAGTTTAGAGAATCCAAATATTCAATAAAACAACTACTACTCGGGTTAATGTCCTAACACATATAATATAAACTAAAATATTTATTGTTATAATAAAACAAGTATTGCCAAATATAATAATTACATAATATACTTATTATTCTAACAAAATATGTTACCATTTTAGAATACAGTTTTTTAGAATACTCACATTTTATAAGGAGCTAAAAATAGTTTTTTTTATGTGCATATTCTAAATGTGTAAGTCAGTAATGACCATTTCTAACGTACAGGGTGGGGCAGAAAAACCTATCCGATTTCAAAACGTTATAAAATTAAAACCACTCAACTTGACAGAATTTTTTTTTTATTAACATATCGCAAATTTTATGCCATTTTTAAATTTAAGTTTTGAAAAGCACATTACTCAAATGTCGTCCTTGGGAGCGGATACACTGATTTAGGCGCTCGCGGTAGCTTTCCATGACTTTCACCGTCATTTCCACAGGAATTTCTTCAATTGCCCGAGCAATTTCTCTTCGTAAAGCAAGAAGGGTCCTTGGTCGATGCTGGAATACCTTCGATTTGAGGTAACCCCAAAGGAAGAAGTCACATGGAGTGAGATCCGGTGAGCGCGGCGGCCAGCCAATATCACCTCTCAGAGAAATGAGGCGTCCGGGAAACATTTCCCTGAGAATGTCCATTGATCGTTGCGATGTGTGTTCGGCTGCACCATCCTGTTGAAACCACACATTTTCCACGCCATTTTATTCCATTTTGGGTTGAAGAAAATTTTCCAGCATGAAACAATAGCGCTCCCTGTTGACCGTTACGGTTTGCCCATTTTCTTCAAAAAAGAAGGCCCCCCGACGCCTAGGCAGGAAAGAGCACACCACACAGTCACTTTTGGGCTATGGAGGGGTTTCTGATGGATTTCCCGAGGATTTTCGTCACTCCAATATCGAAAATTCTGCCTATTTACGGCGCCACAAAGGTGAAAATGGGCTTCGTCCGTGAAGTGCACAACATCGTCTATTGGGAGTTCTTGGAGATCGCGACACAGGTTCATAAGAGTTTCAAAATCCCTTTCAATTAATTCCTATGCAACAACCATTTTGTAGGGATGCATTTTGAGGTCCCGGTGCAAAATTCGCCGAATACTGCGGTTGGAAATCGCCAAAGCGAGCGAATGTTTTCGTGCCGAACGACGCGGGGAACGTTTAATCGCGGCTCTCACATTGGCCACGTTTTCAGGTCCTGTTGCTGTCCTGGGACGTCCAGGCGACTTCTTTTTCAATGCTGAACCCGTCTGTCGAAAATTTGACACTCACACTTTAATCGTAGCGTGATGTGGAACAGGATTATGACGCCCGAGTCCGAAATGAATTCGAAAAGCACGTTGTGTAGCAATTATCGAACCGCCGCTTTCGATAAACCGCTCAATAACAAAAGCAAGATGTTCACCAGACCAAGGCATGTTGACTAATGACAAATGGCATAAAACCGGCTTTCTAACGGTTTTTACCCCACTACTCTACCTGTTCCCTCTTCTGAGAAAAAGGGATTTGAAATCGGATAGCTTTTCCTGCCCCTCCCTGTATATAACTACCATAGTATAAATGTTATATAGGGTGAAATAAAATAATTTTTATCAAATAACATTTGGAATTTAGTATACAGAGAGTTTATGTAACACCGAACATTTACATAACGAGAATTTTTCTTTAAAGTATCCATATGCATAGGTTGCACATTTATCAATGCTCGGTTTATTAAAAGAATTCATTTTGAGCTATAAGCAAGTGTTTTCCACTCCCAGGCTAAGCATGAAGTAAAATTTCGAGTTTAGAAAAGCCTGAAAATTTGGTTTGGTCGCGTAGCGCGAAGCGCGGAGCGGCCAAACCAAATTTTCAGGCTTTTCTAAACTCGAAATTTTACTTCATGCGCCACCGGTACAAAACACTGATTCAATGTTTAGCGGTGTGTTTTAAACTTCGTAATATGTCAGTATTTTGTACCGGTGGCGCATGAAGTAAAATTTCGAATTTAGAAAAGCCTGAAAATTTGGTTTGGCCGCTCCGCGCTTCGCGCTACGCTACGAGTGGAAAACACTCGCTTAAAGTTCAAATTAAATTCCTTTAATAAACCGAGCATCGAAAATGGTGCAACGTATGCATATGGATACTTAAAAAAAAAATTCTCGTTATGAAAATGTTCGGTGTTACATAAAACTCTCTGTATGTAGCTTTTCCTGTGCCGCTATATTCTTTTTAACCTACCTAGTTCTGTCAATAAATGTCATCAATCAATAATTGCAAATTATTACAATTCATGTATGTTTTCAGGTTACTGTAGAGTTACTTCATATTTTAACATGGGCAATGCAAAGACGACTAGATGAAAATAATTTTGTTCCACCTTGTTTATTTCTATCCCTTTACTGAATTTTAACTTGAATCCCAACTAACCGCCAGCTTGGTTATTTGTGCCCACAGGGGATTATTGAGTGTTTCAACCTGATCCCCGATGGCGCGGAACAGACGCAAATTGGTCATTACACAGCCCCCGGATGGGCTCCATTACCCGTACAATCACCGCGGGCCTTTGCCGAGGATTTTCCAAATTAAATTTCAACCCACCCCCGGAATTTTATCAGTTTCCATATTTTACAGTTCGAGACGTGATTTATTCGGGGCCGGAGAGGGAAAGTTTTTCCCGAGGCGAGGTGAAATAATGTCTTTAATATTTACGAAATTCACGTCGAATTTATTGCGTTGGGAAGTTTTTTTTCTTCCTTATTTTGTGTTTATTTTTCGGATACGCATCGTAGTTCGTAAAAGTTTGAAAGTAGTTTAGGATGGTTAATGTTTTTCTATGGTAATATTTCAGCAACAAAAAATATGATAACTTTCTTAAAATATATTCTCAAGTTTCTCAAGACATTAACCCAATGCGTAAACGCAACATTATTCATTTTTTGTTAATTAAATTACTAAATAATTAATTTGATACATTGTATTATTTGAAATAACTTAAAAATCTATGAAGAAAAATATAAATATTTGGTTATTTAAATATTTCGATTATTACTCATTTGCCAAAGAAAATGTTTAGTGTATTTCTAACTTCATAATATTTCAGTGTTTTATACGCGTGGCACATGAAGTAAAATTTCGAGTTTAGAAAAGCCTGCAAATTTGGTTTGGCCGCTCCGCTTTGCGGAGCGACCAAACCAAATTTTAGGCTTTTCTAAACTCGAAATTTTACTTCATGCTTAGTCTGGGAGTGGAGAACACTCGTTAAACGCTTCAAATTAAACTCTTTAAAAAAACAATGAATATCAAAAGATTTACAGCGTATACGCTGTAAATGGAATTTGTTTTTTTGAAAGAAAAACTCACTGTATTAAAAACTGAAATAATGCTAAAGTTCTATGTTTGATTTTTGTCAATGTTTAGGATTTCGATCTGTAAAATATATTCTCAAGTTTCTCAAGACATTAACCCAATGCGTAAACGCAATATTATTAATGTTTTGTTAATTAAATTACAAAATAAGTTAATTTAATACATTGTATTATTAGAAATGACTTTAAAATGTATGAAGAAAAATATAAATATTTTTTTATTTAAATATTTCGATTATTACTCATTCAAAAAACAAAAGGTTTAGTGTGTTTCTAACTTCAAAATATTTCATTGTTTTATACGCGTGGCGCATGAAGTAAAATTTCGAGTTTAGAAAAGCCTTAAAATTTGGTTTGGCCACTCCGCTTCGCGGAGCGACCAAACCAAATTTTAGGCTTTTCTAAACTCGAAATTTTACTTCATGCTTAGTCTGGGAGTGGACAACACTCGTTCAACGCTTTAAATTGAACTTTTTAAAAAAAAACAACGAATATCTAAAAATTCACAGCATATACGCTGTAAAAGGAATTTGTTTACTTAAAAGAAAAAAACTCACTGAATTAATAACTGAACTGATGCTAAAGTTATATGTTTGATTTTTTTTAATATTTAAGATTTCGATCAATTTTAATAGGAGTAATAGAAACTATGGATATTTTTATGTAATCCAATTCTATCTTATCGATTTATTTATTTCCAAATGGAAGTAATATTACTTTCATGGGCGAGTCAAGTTTAGTCAATTTAATTATATACAAATATAGCAAAAAGTAATAAATAGACAGGCTTACAAAAATGCGACCAAGACAAATAATTATTGTTTTAAAAACATTCATTTATATGTCTATTTTGTTGAATTCTTCAGATTTCAATGATTTTTTAATCTAACTTGACACTAAAAATAAAAATTTGTTTTATTCTATTTGATTCTATAATTTTTCTGTGACTCATGATTTTAATAGTTTTTATAGGATTACTTATTCTTGATTTTTTATCAATTTTCAAATATTTCAATTTCTGAATTGTTGATTAGCATTAATTATTATTGAGATTTCTAAAATATCGACGCGTTTCGTGAAATTTCAAGATTTTCGTTAATTTTATAAAATTTTGACGGTTTGGCGATTTTCGTTAATTTTTAATTCTGTTCATGAATTTTCGAGATTTTTGTCAAATTTGAAAACGATAGCAATTTTAGTTAAATTTTGTTAATTTTTATGAATTTACACGATAATTTTTTAACGTTTTAGTAAATTTTAAAAATCTAAACGGTTTTCGTAAATTTCCAAGATTTCCGTAAATTTTTTAAATTCTGACGATTTTCAAAATCTGGACGCCCATCATAAATTATTCTAGATATTCGTAAATCTTTAAAATCGAGAATTTCCAATCCAAATTCGGGCTTTTCTCAACTCGAAATTTTACTTCATGCGCCACGCGCAAATACTGAATGATGGTCAAGTTTAAAATAATAAAATATTCTTTTATTATAGATTATCACTATTCGACATATTTCAAAATATTGTCAAATTTCAATATTTCTTGACATTACATCATTTTTTGATATTGTTTCAACATTTTCTCAAATTTAAACATTTCATCGTTTTTTGACAATTTTCAAAATTCTGGCAAATTTCAAAATTTTTACTTTGACATTTCATCACTTTTACATGATTTGAGCACAACTGACAAAGCATAAAATTTTAAATACAGACAATAACTTCTATTATTATATGACGTCCTACTACGGAAGCTATATTTCTATAATTTCAGTCCTGAGAGTTGCCGTTTAATGACTTCTTACCTCCAAAATAGGACACAGCAAGTCAAATTTAAGGAGCAAACATCAAGTTTTGCAACAGTATCATGTGGTATGCCGCAGGGGTCGATATTAGGTCCACTCCTGTTTTTAATATACGTAAATGATTTACCGGCCTACATCGAAGAAGGAAACATTTTAATGTACGCGGATGATACGACTTCTATAAATAGAAGTACTGATTTGCAAAACACCCTGCAACAGAGAGAGCTGATAAACAATAAAACATTGGCGTGGTTTAATTCCAACAAACTCTCGATAAACACTTCAAAGACTGTTCATCTTATTTTTACACTTAAATCAGGCAATAACGAACATGGACATTGTAGATTTTTAGGCATCAACATCGACTCTAAATTGAGCTGGAGAGAGCATGAAAAAGTACTTAGTTTGGCACTTAGCAAGGTAACTTTCTTGCTTAGGACTTTAAGTAACACTCTTCCTAAACCCGCACTACTAACTGCCTATCATGCTCTCTTTCAGTCGAAAATTCAATATTGCATTCTTGTTTGGGGACACTCCAGTATAGCACCTCGGATATTCGGCCTACAGCGTCGAGCAGTTCGATTAATAGCGGGCATAGGCTACAGAGATAATTGCGTCGACGTCTTTAGGAATCTTGGGATACTTACTTTACCCAGTTTGTTCTTATTCGAATGCTTGCTGCATGTTCATAAAAACGTTAATAATTATAAAAAAATGATCAAGTACATAAATACGGCACGAGAGGCTGTGAGCATATTTATCCAGATAGATTACGACTATCTAAGTCTAGGAGTGGAGAAAATTATTATGGGCCAAAATTATTCAATTATTTACCTCAGGCCATAAAATCTCTCCCCCATATAAAGTTCAAGAAACATGTTAAGTCTTATTTAGTATCCAAAGCATTTTTCAGCATTGATGAATGTATTAATCACCAATTCGCGGATTTTGGGCCAAGGAACTGATACAATTTTTTTAAATGTTTTGAATATGTTGTATCGTATATAGTATTTATTCTGTATTTTATTGTGTTTTACATTTTATGTTTGGATTTTATATTTTACATTTGGATTTTATATTTTGATTTTATATTTGGATTTTATATTTGTATTTTATATTTATATTTTCTGTTTGTATATTATATTTTATATTTGTATTTTTTATATTTTATATTTATATTTTTTCTACCACTCTTATTGACGTTTGTAAACCTCTGGTCTTAAGCAAGAATAAATTTACTTACTTACTTACTTACTATAGTAGACTGGTCTATAGTGGGTCTGAATTAACCTTCACAATTCTGAAGAGATAACATAAATTACAATTTTATCTAACAATTCTTGAAAAAAAAAACGTATTTCTTTTCTTAACAGATGACTTAGATCAACATTGAATATAAAGTGAAAATGATTAACAAACACGTGCACTTCACATGTATTAAAGTGTGTTATGTAAGAGGATATAAAGTTAGAAATTTAAATAGACCTAGTGAATTGCGATTCGAGAAGCAATTACCTCCCCAGACTTCGACTATAATAAATGACGCTGGAGTAGTTTTGATTGATTCGCATTCGTTTGCTCTCCCTCGACCCAGTTTTTGGAAAACGGGGGGATATCTGGAACACTCCCAGAAAAATCATCGGATCCGATCCGTCTGAATGCCCCGATAGAAAGGCGCACTAACGAGCCCTTCGGAAACTTGCACAGTTAAAGAAACTTGGCGCGCATAACAATTTCCAAATCGAATTTGTCTACAATTATTACGTCGAATTGCGAAGCTACAATTTTCTACAATCGTGTAAATCTCATCAATTATACCGTGTGTCCCGTTTCAAGATGCATCATGGGAAAAAATCCACGTTAATTTGAATTATTTCTATCTCTATTATTCAATTTAAATGGTCAGAATCAAATTAAAATCGTTCTCTTATTTATTAGCAATATTTCAGAAGCAGTTTTTTTACCTTTTGTATTTAGTTTTAATTGAATTATTGGATAAAAATGATGAAGACAAATGAACATCAAAATAGTAGTTGTTTTGAACAGCCAGTACATGACATCTAAAATTACAGACGACAGTTCAAAGGCACAAAGTTCAAACCTGAACAGAATAAAACACTATTTCTCATTTATTTTGTACAAAATTTAAAAAAACCCGTCCAGTTAATCTACAACTGTTACATTATTAAAAAATTGAAAAAAAATACATACAACGGTCATTTAAAAAGTAAAAACCGTTTTGATTTAAAGTAAATTCAACCAACGTTTATTTCAAAAAATATATTTCTATAAAAAAAAAACCTATTACGCTATTTTTCGACGTAATCCCCGTTCGGTTCGAGGCATTTCTCCGAACGGAAGATGAGTTTGACGATCCTTTTGTCGTAGATGTCGACCGCTAGTACATTTAGCCAACCGTTGACCATGCCTTTGATGTTTTTTCTGCGGTAGCATTCTTAGAACCCACCAGGCACAAATCTTTGCATAATGCAAGTGGTTGTTGACAAAATTATACAGAACAGATCGGGAAACATTGTGAAAATTGGTATGCAGTTCGTCGATAGTGAAGCGCCTGTTCTGCCGAATATGTGCATCGACGGTTGCTTTCAGTTCGTCCGTGATTACGGTTCCTCGTCATGGATGTTTGTTCTTTCACTATTAAATAAACGGCACCACTTTCGCACATTTCCTTCATTCATCACACCTTTCCGATACACTTGTACGAGTTGCCGATGGATTTCAGCAGGAAAATTGATTTTTTCATTTAAAAATCGAACCACAGCGCGAATTTCGCAATCGGCGGGATCAGTAACAGACATAGCTGATACTAAATTGCTGCACAATATATTCTTCTTTTGCTAGCAACTTGAGACTAACTGACAGCGTTGACAAACTGCGGATAACTCTATGCGCGGAGAGAGGGCGACAGCGGTTCTTACTTTAAAAATGACCCTTGTATGTTAATAATGAACATAAAAGATTATATAAAGACTACTTCTTTCTTATACTTAATGTTAGATATACTGTTATCCTTGCTAATACATTTGTTATAGTTTCTTCAGATTTTTTTTATTCCCAGCCATCTTTGTATCGTTCACACAACCATCCACTTTTAGTGGATATTCTTCGCGTGTTTGGTATTTCCAACTTATTTAGTATCAATTAACAAATATTTGAATCTTTCAGAAATTTGAGAATACTCCTTAAATTTCTGAAAGATTCAAATATTTGTTGATTGATACTAAATAAGTAGGAAATACCAAACACGCGAAGAATATCCACTAAAAGTGCATTTTATGAATTGATTTATGATTTTTCTTTTTAGTCAGTTTTAAAAATATACTGACAATGCAGGATTCAGTTTCACAATATTTTAGTGTTTTAGACGCCTTTTTATACTCTAATTAATTGTTTACTTATCGAAAGCCTTAACGAAGGGTAAATCATACGTGCCCTTTGTTTCTGTGAGTTTATAAACTAAAGAAACAACAAAGGCAGTTGTTATTAATGAATATTTGAATTAGTAAAAGCATGGCGTTTCTAATATAAATTATAATTATAAATTATAACTATCTTATTTTGGCTAATCCTGGGTCCGAATCTTGGGGGTATGACATAATGAATACTTAGCCGGAGAAGACAACGAGATAATTGCGAAGGGAAGTTGTCGCAAACTCTGGCGCAAGATTTACAGCAGATTTAATTCGTAATTATGGAAGGGGGTATGGTGGCAACATTGGCTGGGGTCCGCTGTTTCGTGTTTAGCGAAGTTCGTCCGGGAATTAGCCGTCCACGGAGATTTCACGTTCCGGACGATGATGAAGCGTGGAAATTCCCCAACACACACCCCCATTTCACGGGGATAATTTTGAAAGATAACCGAAACGAGGGATCATTAAAAATCGTGTTTATGTAATAGTTAGTTTTGGAATTTTCCTTATCCAAATTATACTTAAGTCAACACATTCCCCTGACGTCACCAAAAACAAAACACGGAATCACAAACGGATGTCTACCTTTTTGTTTGATATTATTACTTCATTTATTTGATAAACCTGTCAGTGAGCAATCAAATTATTTTTATAAAAGGAACGACAAACAAGAACGAATGGAAAGCCCTAGAACAATTTACCCTCAGTTATAGTGGATATTAGCAACATCATTGACTAATCCAATGATGCTGGAATAATATTCAAGGAAATATATGTTTCATATTTCCTGTTGGTTCTGTGACAAATTAAAAGTGCTCAATCTCTAATGGTCATCGTTATTTATATTATTTCAAATTATTCTTTCACTTACTTTGCTAACTTATTGCCCATTATTGGAAATCAGGTATGTGTCATTTTTTAATAAAGAAAACACTGGGTTAAATTTCACTAATATTTTGGTTTTTTATTCCAACTAGTTTCGACTTTGAGTCATTCTCAAGGAGAATGAGAATGACGAAACTAGTTGGAATAAAAAACCAAAATATTAGTGAAATTTAACCAAGTGTTTTCTTTATTAAATCATAGTTAAATATGTTTCACCACGTGAAAGATGAGAAACTTGTTCAAGATACAGGTATGTGTCTTCTTTAAATAGTTTTGAATCAGTTGTAATGAAGACTGATTGGATTTTGAGCATTTTTGCGATTTGGACGCTCTTAAAGTATTTTAATATGCGTTATAAATGTCATAATAACAAAACGCAAACTTAACATTCGACGTGCCAAACAATTAAATGTGTTCCATTTCCACCAGAATCTATTGATCAAAAGCAGATAGATGTTATTGACGTCAGGGTAGAAAGGTAATGTGATGACTATAGAATATATCAATCATTAACACCATTAACACAACAATTCTTAGTTAAAGATGCACTAGTTGAGAATATTTTGTGCAAAATGTAACATCAGATCAAATTGTTCTCTCATCAAACTAAATAAACAAACAGGAAATGGAAAATTTTGGAAAAATAAATTTATTAGCACACTGCGTCAATAACTGCTGTAGCAGTCTTCTTAGGACCCCATAAAAAAAAACGATTAAATTTTAGAACCCCATACAAATACGACAAAGTTTTTTTTTTTTGAACAAAAAATTGGATTGTTCACTTTGGCTGCTAATTTTGAATTCTCCACAGAATTATCTTTAAACGTATTCCCGAAGGTTGTCAATCCTATCAATGTTTCATGATTCATCTTGGATTTTACTGTTGCGACTTTTGCCCTCCTTCTATTTTATTTATTTCGTGATAAGGGCGATAAAAAGGGTTCTCCCCCTCGTCTCACCCTTCTTGCCGCACTTTTTATTCCACGACCTGAAGGAAGATGACGGTTACGAGAAAAGGGAGAGTTATCCGGCCCGCGGCGCTTTTATTGTGCCCGGATTCGGGACGTGCTGCGTTTATCATCCCGTAAAATTTGATTCGGCCACGCAAAATTCTGCAGTTTCACTCTTTTCACGTTTACATTTTTATGTTGTGTGTGTATTGTGTAGGCCCTTTTTTAAAGACCTTAAAGCAGCCAAAAAGATTTTCTCATTTTTTTTCAGAAAAATGCAGATGCTCGTATTTATAACTTGAAACATTTCTAAATATAAAACCTAAAATCGCATGAAAGGAACAAAAAATGTTATTTTTTTATTTTGAATATAATCTAGAACCTGGGTCTCCAAACTATCTTCTTCGCGGGCCACAAATACAATTCTACATAATAAAGGCCAAGATCCGATTAATTTTATAAAATTATGAAAAATTTAAGGAACAATTGTTACAATATTTCAAAATATGACATTTACAAAAAAAATTACAAACAATCGCGGGCCGGATTCATTCAAGTCGCGGGCCGGATTTGGCCCGCGGGCCGTAGTTTGGAGACCACTGATCTAGAATATAGTTAATTACTAGGAAGAACGTGTTTTTATCCTGTTCGTCTCAAGGGTAAAGCCTCACACTGTAAATTCGCTATACAGGGCATTTTTCTTTTAAGTATACATATCCCGGTAATTACAGCGTTTTCTAAATTTGCGGAAATTCGTTGTTTCAAAGCGATTAATTTCAGGCTTTAACAAGTGTTTTCCACTCCCAGACTAAGTATGAAGTAAAATGTCGAGTTTAGAAAAGCCTACAAATCACGCTTAAAACCACTGATTTACAGTGGAGTTCAAAAAACAGGCACATACAACAACGATTATAGGGAACCCAATATACGTTAGAGTGATTGGGTTGCCTATAATCACTGTTTTAAATAATTGGTTCAGTGCAAAGTTTAACTCACGTTTTATTCACATTTACATATTAGATTGTTAAGGCGGTATATTTTAAACTTTACGTTATTTCAGTGTATTATACGCGTGGCGCATGAAGTAAAATTTCGAGTTTAGAAAAGCCTAATTTGGATTGGCCGCTCCGCTTCGCTACGCGGCCAATCCAAATTTTTAGGCTTTTCTAAACTCGAAATTTTACTTCATGCTTAGTCTGGGAGTGGAAAACCCTCGTTTAAAGATTCATATTAAATTTAAAAAAAAACAATGAATATTGTAAAATTTACAGTGTATGCATATGTATACCTAGAAGACAAATTGCCTGTATATCGATATCTCGGAATATCGATATTTTTATGTAAAATAATAGATATTTCCTTTTAAGATATATCCCTATAGATACAATATGGTCGGTATCGTTACATACGATACTAGTTATTTATTAAACGCCATCTATTGTATTAGGAAAGAAATGAAAAAAATGTTCTAGTTAAAACTTGCCGCCAAAAAAAAAATAAAAATTATACAAGGATTTCCTTACTTTTAAGTATCATTTTATTAAATGTAACGATTTTTATTGACATAAATCGGTGTCAGCTGACATTTGTACTATAATGTCAATTGACATAAGTCGGCGCTAGCCGACATTTGGACTATAATAACAGTTGAGATAAGTCGGCAGTAGTCAACATTTGAACTATAATGACAGTTGACATGAGTCGGCGTAAGCCAATATTTAACCAATCGTGCCAACTTGAAACGTGATTAAATTGAACTAAAATGAGATCACTATGTTGTCGTTTATCATTGTCACATAAAGATAATTTATCATGAAGAAAAATTGAGTTTGTCAATAGGTTGCAGAATATTTATAAAATATAAAAACGAATTAAAATTAATATCGACTTTCTGCAAAAAGTTTGTCTCCAAATATTCATTGAAACAACTACTTCTCGAGCTAATACCCCGACAGATATTGAATTATACAATGAATATTTGCGTTACACGATAGCACTGCTGTTCTATGCATAATTTATATGCAAAATGCAACATCAGGTCAAACTATTCTCAATTGTCACTTATTTAACGTCATTGAGAATAGTTTGACCTGATGTTGCATTTTGCATATAAATTATGCATAGAACAGCAGTGCTGTCGTGTAACGCAAATATTCATTGTATAATTCAATATCTGTCGGGGTATTAGCTCGAGAAGTAGTTGTTTCAATGAATATTTGGAGACAAACTTTTTGCAGAAAGTCGATATTAATTTTAATTCGTTTTTATAGTTTATCTTTGTGACAGTTACGAAACATGTTTTAACAGTTGTCATATATTTCAAACTAACAAGTGTCTTCCACTCCCAGACTAAGCATGAAGTAAAATTTCGAGTTTAGAAAAGCCCCGCGTAGAAAATTTGTCGAGGGTCGCGTAGCGACCCGAGACAAATTTTCACGGGGCTTTTCTAAACTCGAAATTTTACTTCATGCGCCACGGGTTTAAACCACTGATTTACAGTACAGTTGAAAATATATAACGCTTAGATATGATGGTGATCAATATTTTTTGAGATGCAGCGAACAATTTAAGAATTACCTTTTTTCATCTTTTAGCACGTACGTCTTCGCCTATTTATTTGAATTTGTTTTTTTTACGAGCGGTGTCATAAATGTGATGAGCTAAACCACGATATCAAGATCGAAGTAAGGTAGTTTTGGAATGTTCATACCCTAAGGTAACGAAAAGAGTTAACAAATCATTTCTTTTACTTTTATTCAAGAAAAGCGCATGAGTAGAGATAAAACTAGTACGTACAACTTTTTATATCTCCTCCCGTTTTCCTTACTCATTCCTTTTTATTCCTGAGCGATACATACACTTAACTTTACCGGCCGCATTATCAGGGATTCCCGACGCCGTCTCCTGTAATTGCATTACATCTATCCACTTCACTCCTCCAGCCGGGAAAATTATGCTGGAAAAGGCGGTGCGCGAAAAACGCTCATCGGAATTTATTAAAGTGCCCTCCCCCGGTTCTCATAACTATTTCATAAACGATCCTGTAGCGACGTTAAATAAGTGCATGAATGCTAGTGTGCGTAATAAAACCGTCGTCGAGTCGATAAATTATAGACGTGACCCGTTCCAGAAGGAGAAAAAGGGACATTTGTTCCTGGCGCGGGCTATTTGTACAAGTCGATCGGAGGGCCGGCAAAAAAGGTTGGTATCAATATTAAAGCTGGATGGTTTTTTCTCCTGTGCGAGGACCCTTTTTGTCTTCACCTTTTACAGCGGGTTTGCGTTGATGTCTGGAATAGTCATCCCGAAGTTTTTTACAATGATATTTTGGATTGGTGTCGTTAATCAAATGCGATAACAAAAGGATTTTTATTTAATTACTTTTGTCATAAATCATTTTTTTTAAGTTATTAATACGTTGCGACTTTACCTGACACGTCGCAACCCTAGGGGTTTGGGTTGCGACGTGTCAGGTAAAGTTGCAACAAATTAATAACTTAAATAAATGATTAATGACAAAAGTAATTAAATAAAAATCCCTTTACATTTTATTGAGAGTGGGCTGAGTCGGGGATAGGACTCGGCCTGAAAATAAATTTTATTGGTATGATTTCCCACTAACATTTATGGTGTTTGTGAAAAGTGCGCGATTTAAAAATATAGCCATAAAATGGTTTAGCGGGTTCCACGAATGTTCAAGGCCAGAGGAAGAAAACGTCCAAACAAAGGAACAAAAAACCGATGGATATTTTCACAGCTGGAAGGCAGGCGGAGGCTACCCGTTTCTGCACGGACCAGATAAGGATGCAGTCTGACAACCTCGCAAAAGTGGTGGTAAGCGTAGGAAACTAGAAACCAATAAGCTGAAGGTCATCACCGCCACTTACCACCACTCACCCCCGAAGCTCCTCCTCTTGGAGGATAACCGGAGCAGAAGAAAAGAGAGTCTTGGGTTCATCAAGACGTTCAAGAGAAAACACCAACTTCGCGACGTGACATTCAGGTCATCACCGCCACTTACCACCACTCACCCCCGAAGCTCCTCCTCTTGGAGGATAACCGGAGCAGAAGAAGAAAGAGTCTTGGGTTCATCAAGACGTTCAAGAGAAAACACCAACTTCGCGACGTGACATTCAGGTCATCACCGCCACTTACCACCACTCACCCCCGAAGCTCCTCCTTTTGGAGGATAACCGGAGCAGAAGAAAAAAGAGTCTTGGGTTCATCAAGACGTTCAAGAAAAAACACCAACTTCGCGACGTGACATTCAGGTCATCACCGCCACTTACCACCACTCACCCCCGAAGCTCCTCCTCTTGGAGGATAACCGGAGCAGAAGAAGAAAGAGTCTTGGGTTCATCAAGCCGTTCAAGAGAAAACACCAACTTCGCGACGTGACATTCTTGACTTTACTATTTTGTATATTGTTTGTATATAATACGTGTTTGGTCAATATATAAACATTTGTAAAATATTAGACAGTAATTCATTATTTGTAACTTCTACGAAATTGGTCCTTCGAAGGTGAATTCAATAAGTAGTAACAAATTAAAGTAAGAAATAACCTCTAAACTCTGTTTTTGTTTATGTTTTTGAAAATGTACTTCTTTTGCTGAACTATTTAATTGTAATGTAATTCTAACAAGTCAGCTCAGTTCATTCATTAAGAGTTAAACTATAGTTGAAGCTCTTACGGTGATTAATATCGTTCTGCCTTTTGTTAAAACACTTAGATTAATTAGTATTTGGGTATTTATTAGTAACTTATTCAGGTAAAATGTAATTTTAACAAGTGTTTCAGCTCCTTCATTTAGAGTAAAACTACAGTTGAAACTCTTACGGTGTTTAATATAACTCGTTCAGCCTTCTGTTAGAACACTTGGATTAATTTCACATTAATTAGTATTTGGGTATTTATTCGTAACTTATTCAGGTTGCATCGTTCACTTTGTTCTATTAAATGTATATAATAACTATTCGAGCGTCTCGACGCCTCGGATGGAACATCGTTACCGGCGCTAATGCACCCCGACGCCGCAAACAACCGTCGCCGCCCAGCGCCGCAGACTAGTTAACGAAACTTCGTTTCACGCCAACTTACACACTTTATTAAAGTGCGGAAAACGATTTTCCTGGGAAACTTCGCTCTGTTGGCTTCGTCTTTGATGCGCTTCTTGTTTATCACACCATAAATTACAAGTTATTAAAAATGATATACTTATATCCGGTTTAACAAACATCAGTTGAATCTTATTCAAAGATTAAACTTATTTGTCAGTGAAAATAGATATTTTCTATGTCATAAACGTCAAAAAATTAATTTCTTAATTTTTTTGGCATGTCTCTCAATATTTTTAGATTTTATTCGATAAATAACTATTTGTCGATTTACCTGTTGTTGGTTACTTTACAAAATTTATTGAAGTAGCTTTTGTGTTACCTCTTCAGGGAGTAGAAAGATTTGTTACAAGTTTCAAACTGAACGCTATTTAAAAACAACAATGTCTAAACGTTTACATAGGTCACATAGGAATATGTGTACTTAAAAGAAAAATCTCTTGTATATGTTTTATACCTGGTAATACTTTAGTTAGGTTAGGTTAGGTTTTAGTGGCTGCACCGCCCAAGGAGGTGCACACTTAGGCCTAGAAGGCCCATTGTGATACCACGACTTCCATCCTTTCACGGGAACCACTTGGAGCCGATGACAAACCTTGCAAGATCTCTGACGTCTAGCGACTCGAGATCAAAGAGTCCGTCGATATAGCATCGGCCGAGGGGGGAACTTCTTATTCCAGCCAGAGAGGGGCATTGGCAGAGATAATATAATGGAGCACGCTTTCCTCCTTCTCTTTATCATCAAGGCACCCCCTACAGTAGTCATTATAGGGTAACTCCAACCTTTGAGCATGTTTGCCAAAGGGGCAATGTATCGTAATGACACCCACAGTCTAAGCGATGTCGCTCCTCTTAAGCGAAATAAGAGCATCGCTTCTTTTCCTGTCGCATCAAGGCGATATCTGCCTGGCAATGCTACAGCTGCTCTCATTTCTTCACCTACTGTTTGTGATGTTAAATGGTATTATTGAGAACCGCCTTACATGACACTAAGGAGATTACTGGATGTTGATTTATTGAGGACGAGTGTAGCCTCGTACCGTTCTTTGCTAGCTCATCCGCTGTATTGTTATCTGAGTAGTTGCTGTGGCCTGGAACCCAGATACGCTGGAGGTATACCTGAGCTGCCAATTAATTCAATGTCTTCCGGCAGTCAGCTACAACTTTTAAGGTGCTGCATACACCTGTTAGAGCCTTAATCGTAGCCTTGCTGTCTGTATGTGTATGACCTGACCAGCAGAAATCCCATTCGCCTTTAGCCAGTCTGCTCTCTTTTAATAGCCATCACCTCCACCTGCAGAACACTACAGTGGTTCGACAGTCTGAAGGAGATGCGGAGATCATACTTAGATCCGTCCGTGAAGACGTTGAGTGAGTCTGTGTTAGGCAACCTGTCCTCCTCCCAGTCCATTGGTAGACAGCGGTTGATGTTCAAGGGGACACTAGCAAATTCCTTGAGGATTCTTGTGTGTCCCTGCGTGTCCGGTGTCAGCCTGCTAATTGAGATTAGTCTTACGGCAGTTGTTAGCGCGATCTGCTTGCCAAAGAGATCCACAGGGGTCAAGTTGGGGATCGTTTCCAGTGCCTTAGAAGGTGATGTCTTAGTGGCACCTGTGATCATAAGGGACGCCATTCTTTGTACCTCTCCGAATGCTTGCTGGTGGACCCTCTTTTCAAGCGCTGGCCACCAAATGAAAGCACCGTAGTAAAATATAGGTCTAACGACGGCTTTGTAGAGCTAGTAGGTGATATTAGGCTACATGCGCCATCGTTTACCTACCACTTTGTTGCAGGAGTATAGCGCGACATAGTTTAGATAATAAAGGCCCGTTGCTGAACGTCAAAAGTATATTTAAACAAAAAATCCCTGCATCTCCAAATTATTTAATTTTTTTTATCTTCTTCTGAAGACTTGAAATTAACCACTTTAAAATGTAAACATTTCTTATATTCCCCATAAATATTTCAGCAAAGTTAAGAGCCATAAACCTTACGTTTCAGCGTATTTTTTCCCGCTGCTGCCCGCCGCATTTTTTCCTAAAGTTGAGTATCTAATTTCCACTTAAAAGGGACGGGTATGCGGCGTAATGAAGAGGAGGGGAGGAATTTTAACTGTCGACCCGCTTTTTCGGGCGATTGAAAATTCCACGCGAAATGGGAAAAAATTTCGGCGAACCCACCACGAGCTTATTTAAAAACTTCGATAATTACCGCCCGTCACTCGACTAATAATTAAAAAACTTTCCGTCCGGCCGTCGCTGCACACAACCAGAAAGCATCCTCCGAAAGAACAAAAAACCCCGTTCGTTTCACGAGGAAATTAAATTTTTTCCAATTAATTTATTGCCACCCAACCACTTAAGTAATAATTAATTGCTTGTCAACAATATCATCAACAAGATTTTAAATTTCTCATATAGAGAATAACAATAGTATATTGTATAGAGCAATAATGATAGCTATTAATCACGAGAACGAGGTTTGCGCATGGATGTGTGTGAATGTGTTGTGACGTCCAAATTAGTCGAAATATATGTTAATATAAATCAACGTTAGTGGCTGAATGGTAAAAACCTATGCCAAACAAACAATGAAAAAACGAGGTTTGCGGGATGAGCCGAAGGCGAGTGGAGCAAGTCGTTCGAGTGATTAATAGCTATTATATGCAAGTTATACACTACACTTTGTTCACGACAACAACAATATATAACACAACATTTATTATATATATTTATTAAATACGCGTCAGTTTTAATGGTCGGTTTTGTTTTATATTAATTTGACAGATAAATGATGACAGATTGCAGTATTATGATTTGAATGTGTAATAGGGCTAATTCCACTTTAACACAAATATGAATAATCGTTCAACAATAAATAATACTCACACAGTCTACGCTTTCGCCTAAGTTACATAAAAACACGCTCTTTTCACAAAAAAAAACGAACTCTTTCGTTTGGATGGAGTTTTCAAGGTGTTAACGTGTGTTCCGCTTTAAAAAAACACTCGCGACGGATAGAATCAGAATTGTTTAACCGATTTGAGATTGATTTATGTTTACAAACGCGTTTTATGCGGGTTTAACAAGTGAGAACGGCGGAGATGTTGACGCAATGACATCGTAATTTAACAAAATGGCGTCGACGACGTTATCACCACCATGGTCAAAAGTAAGACAAAAGAAGCTGATTTGACTAGCACAGCGCTGTTTCTGCAGAGCTAGGCAAATATTTATATTCGTGTTAAAAAACCACATTTAACACGCAAATCCCGTGTCTATGGTACTTGAATGTTAAATGCACCCCATTTATGCTGCCCACACAGTTAAATAATGAACATATTATAAGATTGTCGTTAACAAAACTAATTTCAATTCGTACAAATAAACTTACGCTTCTTTTAGTTTGCAGAACTTTAAACATAAAATATAAAATGACTATAATGTTCGTATAAACTGCAAACAATAGTCTTAATTAATGACACTACAAAGACAATAGATATCTATTAACCAACTACTTCCTATGCAAATACACAGCTAGATATTGAATTATGTAATGACGTACTTAAAATCTTATTTAATTTGTTACAATCGACTGTTCTTTATGATTACAATACTTTTTCATGCATATTTCATTATTTATTTGTTAGTTGGTTTAAAGAAAATTTGATGTTAATGTTACATATACAATAATACAGGTATATGTAACATTAAAACCAAATTCTGTTTAACCAAACTAACAAATAAATAATGCAATATTCATGAAAAAGTATTGTAATCATAAAGATTTCCAAATGTTGATGGTTCTTTACGTTTTGGATCTCCTTGATATAAAAAAACGATAAATCTTCAAAAATAATCTCCAGCACATATGTATAGGGATTTGCCTGTAATCATTGTTTTTAATTATTGATTAAATGCGTTTGATTCGCAATTTATTTGGGTATGCATGGGGGATCTGTGAAAATCTGATTACTTGGTAGTCTAACTTTAGATGATGTACGAGTATGCGTGTTTTAACTTTACTTTAAAACAATGTTTTGTACGCGTGGCGCATGAAGTAAAATTTCGAGTTTAGAAAAGCCTGAAAATTTGGTTTGGTCGCTCCGCGCTTCGCGCTACGCGACCAAACCAAATTTTCAGGCTTTTCTAAACTCGAAATTTTACTTCATGCTTAGTCTGGGAGTGGAAAACACTTGTTATACCATGAAAACAATTGATAATTGATTATTGTTGTTTCATTGAAGGTGAAAGTTCTATGAGGTAAAAACATAATGTCAATTTTGATACAAGCTAAAGAGGAAGCAGTCGTTTATTTGCTAAAATAGTGACAATAGTCAACAAACAATTGACACACAGATGGGTTAAGTTAGCAAAATAAAGTTTAATTCGTTGCAACTTGTCATCTAACCTGACTTAATTTTACTAAATTCTAAACAAACAAAACTGCCAGAACTGTACTAAAATGTCATAGTTGGTCATTTTGTGTTGAAAATAGCAATTTACTTCATGCTTAATCTGGGATTGGAAACACCCGTTAAACATAATCCATTAAACGCTATTCCATTCAAATGTATTTAATGACTTTCACCGCTAAAACAACGTTATTGTAATTTATCGGTAAATTATCGCTTTACCGGTTTTGATTCACAAATTTCTCGAATTACCTGCAGTTGAAAAGGTCGGTAACGCTTACAATCCCCATTTCGGATTAACCAGGATAGACTTATTGTGGCGACTTCGAGGCTAGGTATGTCGTGCATAACTTGCTCGTTTATTGTCCTCGTGTGATTATTACCATTAACCGTTGGACCGCGAGTTTGCTATTCAAGTGGTTCGAGATGCAAATTGGCCAGAAAAGTTTTCGCCAATAATTAATTGGGACAGAGTCGGTTGCACGTCGACGTGAATTTTAAATGTATTCTACTATACCACCCGAATTCTCCAACTCGGGTAGATTTGGATAGACACACACCGACAAATCGCATTTGCATGAAATTAATAAACATGCGCCAACTAGAAATGTTGTGTGTCCCTCTCCAACCAACCAATTCGTAAATTATAATAGTTGTTGTACAGGGAGTCTTTCTTTTAGGTATACATATCCCAATTATAAGCTGTAAATCTTTATATATTCGTTGTTTTCTTCAAAAAGTTCAAGGTGAAGCTTTAATTAAACAAGTGTTGTCCACTTCCAGGTTGGGAATACTAATTATAATAATATACAGGGAATTTTTCTTTTAAGTATACATATGCATACACATTTTTTTATAAACAGTTTTATTTGAAGCCTTAAACGAGTGTTGTCCACTCCCAGATTAAGCATGAAGTAAAATTTCGAGTTTAGAAAAGCCTGAAAACTGATTTTAAGTGAAGATCACCTGTTCACAATATTTCAGTGATTTTAGTGTTTAATACGCGTAGCGCATGAAATTTAGACAAGCCTAAAAATTTAGTTTCGTTTGAAATTTAAAAAAAAGACGTAAAAATTCTGAATTTTTCCATACCCCTTACAAAAATTGTAATTATTCGATTAAAATTTGAATTTTTTAAACTTCTAAAATATTCTCTATCGTAATAGGAAGAGCATGAATCAATTCTTCTCTGGTAAAAAAAAGTTCTTTAAATAAAATATTAGCTATTTAAAATCACTTGAAACTGTAAGAAAATATATAGTTTTACCTATCTAGTAACCGCATCATACCGCACTGTCATCTTGACAAGTATGATTGACATTACGTACACATGCACGTAATAGCTTTGACAAGTACATTACGTGCTGACAGCTGAACAGCTGATTGCTTACCGTACAACAAAATAACATTTCTTTGATGCACAGGGAGTTTTTCTTTAAAGTATACGTATTCCAAACTTAGCTTATTTTCTTTAAATCTTTAGTTATTTGTTGTTTTTTTAAGAGTTCAATTTGAACTTTAAACGAGTGTTTTCCACTCCCAGACTAAGCATGAAGTAAAATTTCGAGTTTAGAAAAGCCCCGTGAAAATTTGTCGAGGGTCGCGCAGCGACCCGAGACAAATTTTCTGGGCTTTTCTAAACTCGAAATTTTACTTCATGCGCCACGCGTATAAAACACTAAAATATTATGAACTCTATGTATATTTGAACCTCACTTGAAATCAGTGTTTTATACTCGTGGCGCATGAAGTAAAATTTCAAGTTTAGAAAAGCCCAGAAAATTTGTCTAAACTCGAAATTTTACTTCATGGTTAGTCTAGGAGTGGAAAACACTCGTTTAAAGCTTTAAATTGGACTCTTTTGAAAAACAACGAATGCCGGAAAATGTACAGCTTTATTCCTTGTATATTGATCAAGTAGTTATTTAGTTTTCATCATTGTCATGGTACTATTAAAAATTATTACAATAAATAAGTTATTCTTTCATGCTCACTGCTTATTTTGTTAGGACGTAGGTAAAGTATCGTACGTTTCTCGAGTGATATGGCAATTACATAATCGCGGAATACTGCACTCGCCGCTGCGCGGCTCATGCGCAACATGTCCGTTCATATGTAATATGCTGCATACCACTCTCGTTACGTAATATACTATTAACTTCTAGCATACACCATGAATAAAAGTTTTATGATAAAAAGCCATTATAGATATTAGTTTAAAGTTTCTCGAATCTAGCTGTATTTTTATTAACAATATTCATTTGTTTTTCAAATTTACGTTTTGATTAACTTTTTATTCGAAAAAGCAAATTTATCGATTATTAACTTTTCACAGTTTAAGTGCTCTAATTTAAAAAATACTATTTCGATTTATTCAAACACTAAGCGATTTGCGATAAAAAAGCTTTAATTTTAATTATAAACATTTTTTGAAACATTAAAATTAAGATTAATATGAGCATCAAAAATTAAATTTAGTGGATTTCTGTAATTTTTATAATTAGAAAAATCTTGTGAATATACGCAAAACTACGCGATATTTATTTTTTGGACCTTAAACGAATTATCATTTTGTTTTTATACAATATTTGTAATGTTTTAAAAAGGAGAAATCCGTAAATAAATTAAAGAAATAAAACAATAAAAAATACTGTGTTAATGCTATGTTCTTTAATAATGAAAATTGGCGTTGATGATTATTAATTTTATTGCTAAACTTGGGTGTTGGTGTTTTGTTATTGCCGCGTAGAATTGTTTCCCCTTTTCGCGAGCGCGATGATGAATTAACGTCGTTACATCGCGGCACTTAATTTATATAAGAGAAAAGGTCGCGAGCGCGTTCGAGATAACGCGATTACGCGACTAATTTTCCATTTACCCACTTTAGACTTAATGAAAATGAAAGTATACGTTACAGAATAGGTAATTCGATAGTACGATGTTAAAAACGTTAAAAGGGTAATAATAGGAGTATACAACTTAAAACATCAGAGAATTTAATTGAATTTGAACATTTGAAATTTTAATATATACCATAATCCTTTGTGGATTGTCTACAAAACATTGATCTTGAACGGCACCCCATAAAAAATAACCTAATCAGGTTAAATCGCAGCTTCATGGAGGTCAATTGAATCACCAAAGCGACGAATTACACGATTACCGAACTAAGCGCGGAAAAAATTGGCTATGTGGCATGTTGCGCCATCCTGCTGAAACCAAAGATAGTTCAAGTCTATGTCTTTAATTTCTGGCCACAATAAGTCGGATATTATGCTTCTGGGGTGCTCCCCGTTGATCGAAATGTCAAATTAACGTTTTTGGTTTGGCTGCCATACTTTGGGCTATATTAGCAATATCTGCGCGTACTGGAAGAGGACGAAGACCGTTTTCTATGGTCCACTAGGATTTACGTCTTACGAATTTTTAGCAAAAGTTTCCGTACAGCTGGCGCGGTTGCTACTTCATATCGACCGACATTTGTTTTCAAAAATCTCACTGTTAGAGCAACACAAAAGTCAATAAATGTTCAATGTTTTCCAACGTTTATTAAGCGCATTTGGTACTGCGGGGATATGATACTGAGTTTCTGTCAATATTTTAAGCGAGAAAAATCTGGCAGTACTAAAATAACTAAATTATTGAATTCACTATTTCACTTTTAACTCATAAAATGTATCACATTTCACACTTCTTCATTTCTTAATGCCATTACTAAACATTCCAGTTCCAACTTCTTCAGCTCGATTTTTTTGGTGTACGTAAATTTTATTTTTAAAAAATTAAATTTAAAATAAAATCACTTGGTATGTTTCACTAATTGTACTTCTTTATTCCGACTAGTTTCGGCTATCAGCCATTTTCAAGGAATGTACAAAAAATATTGTTTTTTTAAATATTTAATCATATTTCATTAAGTGATCAATGAGAAACAAGTTGAAAAAACGTAAATTTTAATTGGCAAGTAATTATAAACATTTACAAATGTATATATTGTAATTAATTTTTTATTTTAACCATCGTATTTTACTAAAGTAATACTCTTGAAAAGGTTTGTCCTCCATTTTACTTTTTTTATTAAATTAAATATCCGATCGTTTATCAATCTGTGAATTTTCCGGTCGCCGGCCTCACCTACAGGACGTCGCATTGTGTCCGCTTGATTTACAATCCGTTATACCTTTCTCCTTTTTCTCCGTACCCTCCCTCGTTTCTGCGGTCGCATTTCTCGTGGGGATACACTTTTTTGTGCAAATTGGGGGTTTCGCCTGCGGTTTTTCCCGACCGAAAATTTACCGACCTACATCTGGGAGGGTCGAGTCCACAGGGATATCATTTTACATCAGGTAAATAACAGGAACTACCAAGAATACAGATTATTGAATCTGTGGATGATATATTGCAGAATCTTAATAATAATGGTTAATATATTACAGAATCTTAGTATAGATCGTACTTGTGACTCTTGTGAGAAAATGAAGTAATAATCATTGTTATTGCTATGTGTGAAGCTGGCAATATTCAATAAAAAGAAATTAACATTGACAATCCTGTCCCGCGGAACAAAATTAAAAAAAAATCTTAATCTTTTTCTTAAGTTTATTTGTAGAAGACATGGGTTTCACATGTATTACAATTGTGAAAGGAGAAAAATACATATATTAAATTACTTAACAAAATTTAATAGTTGAGGCTGTTACTTGGTAAAATTCCAAGTCAACACTTTTAGTAAATAACACACTTGGTTAAGATTTCACTGTTTATTGATTGACACTGCAACAATTATTTCGCCACACAGTGGCTTTATGAGGCAGATGAATAATGCCTGATGAAGCCACTGTGTGGCGAAACAATTGTTGCAATATCAATCAATAAACAGTCAAATCTTAACCAAGTGTGTTATTTACTAAAAATTACCTAATTTGAATATAAAATACAATTACTTAAAATTACAATTAAATTATTCGCTTAAATTGAATCGATTATAGTAGATTATTAAAAGTGTCATGTAAAAAATCGCTTACTGTGTAATATGCCCTTTTAATGAATAGTCTTTTTAACACATTTTTAAAAATATTCTGTTGCTTTATTTTTTTAAAGGAATCAGGTACTTTATTATACCGCGTATAACATCGATAATATGGTCTCTGTTCATAAAGAGATGTATAGTGGAGTGGAATACATATGCTATCAAAATTTCGAGTATTTGAGCTTGTATTGTATGCTCGATTTGTTATAAACTTACTTTTATGTTCATGGACGTAGAGGCAACAACTGTATACATATAAAAAGTAAAAAATCAAAAGATGTATTTCAATAAGAAGCGAAACACAATTTTTTCTAAGGCACGAGAAAGTTGTTCTTATTATTATTTGTTTAGACGCGTCCCATATAATAATACCGTACACAAGGACATGAGCATGGTAAAATGTTAAAAGACCATGTTAATTAACTGAGACCCTCATCGACAGTACTGCAAAACTAGCCGATCTTAGTTTGCCAGAGACTTTGTTTATATGCCCATGCCAACTTAGGGTAGGAGTCATGGTCACACCCAGAAACTTTTCCTGGTCCAATTCAATTATTTCAATATCTACATGAGTATAGCTAGAGAAATACATACTGGATTTTGAAAATATTAATGTTTGTGTAATTGGCGAGCATTTGAAGTTACTAGTTCAGTTTATTACCTAAAAAAGATCATTAATTTGTAGATATAAAATCTAAAATGCAACTTATCGAAAATCCCGTACATATTTCCCTGCGGAATGTTGTTTTAAAGATATGGTAAACATTTGGATTGAAAAAAACTAAACTTGTTATGCCGCGTGCCGTTTTGAAAAACCGGGTTTAAAATTTTAAGTAGTCGTATAGGACCAGTCAAGCGTTTGGTAAAAAGCTCGAAACTTTAATGAAAACGATTTCGGGCAGGTATAAATTTGTTTTTACTTTATTCTATCTAGACGGTTCAGAGTATCTCTTAAGACAATAAAAAAATCGACTTTTTGAAAATTCTACACTGGTGTAACCCCTTAATAAAACAAAGAATGTCTCAACATTTACACCGTATACTGTAGTACTTTACAGCTTACGCTGTAAATTTTGAGTCAGTCTTTGTTTTATTAAGCGGTTACACCACTATAGAATTTTCAAAATGTTGTTTTTTTTACAGAGACATATACAGGGTGTTCTAAATTATCGGGCCACCATTGGTAACTTTGTGATCTTTGGAGCTACGAAGTCGGTTAAATTGGCAAACTAGTCATATTTTTTACGTACATAACGATGGTGTAAACAGAAAAACAGGTGAACCCCAGGTTTTTAATTGATTCACAAGAACAACATTTTTTTTAAATCGGATGCCCTGTACATTTTAAAATATTTAGAAAGAGAAAAAATACATAAACAAAAAAATGCAAATAAATGATTATCCTACAGTTGAAGATAAAGAATGTCTGAGTCAATAAAATACTGCATATTTTATAGCAGGATTACTTACTCGAAATCAAAATGGCGATAAACAAACTATGTCGGATACTGTCAAAGTATCCATGCTTATTGACGTCTAGCCAATTTTCTTATATTATCGTAATTTTTACCATGCCTTTTTGTCATAACAAGAAATGTGACATGTTAGAGTATTATGTATAATGGTCAAAAAATGCATTAGGTCATTATTTATTGATTCTATTTTTTTACGTTCTAATCCAAAATCATAAACTTACTTTAAATATGTAATTACTATAAATACACGCATACTAAATTTGAGTAAATTGTAGAAAAAAATTATATTTTTTTTGTCACAATTTAGGATAATCATTTATTAAGCCTTATTTGTTTGTGTATTTTTTCTTTTTCTAAATATGTTAAAATAAGCAGGGCATCCCATTTATGTTGTTTTTGCGAATAAATCAAAAACTTGGCGTTCACTTGTTTTTCTGTTTAGACGTTCGTTATGTCCATAAAAAATACTACTAGTTTGCTTATTTAACCGATTTCGTAGCTCCAAAGATAACAAAGTTACCAATGATGGCCCGATAATTTAGAACACCCTGTATACTTAAAAAAAATCGTGTATATGATATAACACTCTTCATTTTACGTAAAAAATTAAATTTTATTATAAGGATGTTTATCAATAATTATTAAAAGCGATCTTTACCTTTATAGTCAAAGCACCCCATAAACACAATTTTTCTCCTCTCTCTATACGAACTGAAATGTATATTTTCTACATGTTTCTCTTGTGATTATAATCGAATTGGATTATTCTGTGAATATAGTTGATGTAATACGAGAAAGTGTTAAGCTAATAACCGATTGGAGCGTATCCACTTTATGTTTTCGTTACGAGTAAGAATCAGTTTCGAGTTTCTCCCAATTTCGTCAGGGATGAATTCGCGCGCCCACCCCTCAGTTTGTGATATTAATGGCACCCCATCGATTATCAATTTGTGGAGCCGTCAGTTGCTCGTATATCACATTTATTCGGTATTTCCGTCAAAATTATTGCACATCATTTTTGTTCACTCTCTTCGCTTCATTTTTATGGAATCATCATTGCAATGCCAACAACAACTTTATAGAAGGATAATAAATTTAATAAATAAATGAATAGTTGAGAAATTTAATCGCTGAGGCGGTTACTTGTTGAAATTCCATTTCAACATTAATTAGTAAATAACACACTTAGTGATGTAATTATTAATGAAGTAAAATTTCATTCGTCGTTTTTCAGAAGAGTTCAATTTGAAACTTCAAACGAATGTTTTCCACTCCCAGACAAAGCATGAAGTAAAATTTCGAGTTTAGAAAAGCCCCGTGAAAATTTGTCTCGGGTCGCGCAGCGACCCGAGACAAATTTTCTGGGCTTTTCTAAACTCGAAATTTTACTTTATGCGCCACGCGTATAAAACACAGATACCAAGTACAGTTCGAATATTTTTCTGCACTTAATTTTTATGATATCATCATTGCAATGTCAACAATAACTTTATAGAAGGATAACAAATTTATTAAAGAAATGAATACTTGAGAAATTTAATCGCCGAGGCTATTACTTGTTGAAATTCCATATCAACATTATATAGTAAATAACACACTTAGTTATGTAATTATGAATGAAGTAAAATTTCATTCGTTCATATTTCATTCGTCGTTTTGTAGAAGAGTTCGATTTGAAGCTATAAACGAGTGTTTACCACTCCCAGACTAAGCATGAAGTAAAATTTCGAGTTTAGAAAAGCCCCGTGAAAATTTGTCGGGGGTCGCGCAGCGACCCGAGACAAATTTTCTGGGCTTTTCTAAACTCGAAATTTTACTGCATGCGCCACGCGTATAAAACACTGAAATATTGAGAAATTTAAAATATTCTTGTTTAACAGTATATTTTAACTTAATGCATATATTATCACTTAATAAATTAGATATTTATATTGAATTAGGTAAAGGACGCTAGAGAAGTTGGGGGAAGAGAGGGAAAGCAGCAGGAAGAGATGGCGCAGTAATTAGGGTAATTATAATGTATGTAAAATAGTGTTATGCCAATAAAGGTCTTTTTTTTTATTAAAAAAAAAACGCTAATATTGGGATATAATATATTTCAATTAGATTTAAGGTATACTAACAACATAACAATCACTAATGTTAAATGTTATCCAAGGGGTCATTCCTGTCTTGTTAAAACTTAAATGATGACGGCCCTCATCGACTACCTTTTTCATCATGTATCCCAGTCTAAATATATATATATATATATATATATATATATATATATATATATATATATATATATATATATATATATATATAGACTGGGATACATGATGAAAATGGTAGTCGATGAGGGCCGTCATCATTTAAGTTTTAACAAGACGTGTTTCGAGTGTTTTTTTAAACGAGTGTTTTCCAAAAATTTAAAAAATATACATTTCAGTTTGTATAAAGAGAAAATGTGTTTGTGTATGGGGTGCTTTGACAATTTAGGTAAAAATCGCGTTTAATAATTATACTTGAATACTTGAGAAATTTAATCGCTGAGGCTATTACTTGTTGAAATTCCATATCAACATTATTTAGTAAATAACACACTTAGTTATGTAATTATGAATGAAGTAAAATTTCATTCGTTCATATTTTATTCGTCGTTTTGTAGAAGAGTTCGATTTGAAGCTTTAAACGAGTGTTTTCCACTCCCAGACTAAGCATGAAGTAAAATTTCGAGTTTAGAAAAGCTCCGTGAAAATTTGTCGAGGGTCGCGCAGCGACACGAGACAAATTTTCTGGGCTTTTCTAAACTCGAAATTTTACTTCATGCGCCACGCATATAAAACACTGAAATATTGAGAAATTTAAAATATTCTTGTTTAACAGCATATTTTAACTTAATGCATATATTATTACTTATTAAATTAGATATTTATATTGAATTAGGTAAAGGACACTAGAGAAGTTGGGGGAAGAGAGGGAAAGCAGAAGGAAGAGATGGCGCAGTAATTAGGGTAATTATAATGTATGTAAGATAGTGTTATGCCAATAAAGGTCTTTTTTTTAATTAAAAAAAACGCTAATATTGGGATATAATATATTTCAATTAGATTTAAGGTATACTAACAACATAACAATCACTAATGTTAAATGTTATCCAAGGAGTCATTCCTGTCTTGTTAAAACTTAAATGATGACGGCCCTCATCGACTACCTTTTTCATCATGTATCCCAGTCTAAATATATATATCTACGTTATAACATATATATATATATATATATATATATATATATATGTATATATATAAGTAGTTATAAAAATACGGATAATTACAGCCTTGTAGTGAATGGATGGGTAAAACCTAAGCCGTAAATTAATGAAAAAAAGAAACAGAATATTTTTAATCCTCCGTTAGTAAAATTTTTTCAATACTCATTTAAAAGTATATTTTTTATTTGATAAATATCAGTGTTTTATACGCGTGGCGCATGAAGTAAAATTTCGAGTTTAGAAAAGCCTGAAAATTTGGTTTGGTCGCGAAGCGCTACGCGACCAAACCAAATTTTCAGGCTTCTCTAAACTCGAAATTTTACTTCATGCTTAATCTGGGAGTGGAAAACACTCGTTCGAAACTTTAAATTGAACTCTTGCAAAAAAAGCAACGAATGCCTAAAATTTTACCGCGCATGCTTCGAAATATATACTATTAAAAGAAAGCCTTAATGGATAAGCCGCCACTGCTTGTTATTAATAATCCGCCACTGATTATTATTAATAATCAGCCACTGATTATTATTAATAATCCGCCACTGATTATTATTAATAATCAGCCACTAATTATTATTAATAATCCGCCACTGATTATTATTAATAATCCGCCACTCATTATTATTAATAATCCTCTACTGATTATTTTTAATCATCCGCCACTAATAATTATTAATACTCCGCCACTGATTATTATTAATAACCCGCCACTGACTATTATTAATAATCATCAACACCAACTCTAATTATTTTTTGATACATTATTTTACTCGTATTATTCATATTAATCAATGCCGACTTGGATTATTAGAGGTATGGCCGTGTTCAATTTAGTCTGACAACTTTTTGGTCTTGTTTTGGAGTTTTGTTTGGTGATGTTGGTGGTGTGTGAGTATTTGCAGCACATGTAATCCCTCTGAGATATTAGGTGAAGTTGTAGAGCAAAATCTGCGGTGTGTGGGAGTGGATGTGTGTAATAGACCTAAGTTTACTCTCGAGTAGTTTCACTTTAGTTAAGTTGATATTGAAAATACGGTCGCTATTTTCTTTATAACTTATCCAATTAAAAATAAACTATATAGAAAAATGTCTATAAATTAATAATTCTCTATTTTTTAATACGTGTGATTTATAATACGCATTTGTAATTTCTTTCTAATTTATCTGACATTCGTTATTTTTTAAAAGTTTAGTTTGAAATTTTAAACGATTACAGTGACTATGCTGTAAATCTTAAGATATTCGTTGTTTTTTAAAAGAGCTTTAAACAAGTGTTTTCCACTTCCAGAATAAGCAGTAAAAGTAAAATTTCGATCATACTCACTGTAATTGGGATATGAATGCTTAAAAAACTCCCTGTATATTATTCCTATTTAATCTACCGTTCACAAAATTCTACCAACATTTTTCAACAGAATTATAATAACATCGAAACAAGAAAAATATAACTGCGAACAAAAGACCCGAAAAAATAAAACCTATTTAGTTAACAGTATACACTCCCCCAGCAAAGTCAGGTTTTAATGGTAATCAATTCAATTAGCAACGGCGTGAAAATTAGTCCATTTACATTTGGAAAATAATCCGACGAGCATTACTAGCAGGGCGGGGGGCGGTGGCAATGTTGTTGGATGTAAATTAGGGGTGGTCTTTAGTTAGTTTACGCAAATATTTAATTGAAAGTAAACCCCGGGCGGCGGCGCGGGCTTGTACGAATTGCATGTAGAAATAAGGACCTCTCCGAATAATAACACAATTTGCATATCCGACTGACTGGTTTAACGAAGCCGCTAGCAAGACTTGGCACCGAGACAACTTATACAGCCCAACAGCTGCGAATATACACGGAGAGGATGATGTTATATGTGTGTGTGAGAGAAAGGGAGTCAACTAAGTGAGAAAGTAAAATTAGGCGCAATGTCAATGTTGATAAGTTCACAGGTATTAATTAAAAATAACAAAGTTGACAAAGTCAGTAATCTTATCTCTATTTTAACAATAGCAGATACATTTACTGCCCCCAAAAACAAAGCATACACGGTAGAAATGATCAACCATTTTTGTTTTTTGTTGTTTGTTTATTTGGCATAATAAAGCCTATGCTAAATAAACAAACAAACAAAAAATGATTGAAATTGAATTTGTGTTCAGTATTCCGGCACCAGATACCCACAGACGCGTTTCGGACTTCAAGGTCCTCTTCAGTGTGGTGCGGAATACTGAACACAAATTCAATTTTGATATTTGTTTTCTGGTTTCACAAACAGAGTTCTGCTCGCTCGTGGACGAAACAGTGACCTGTATATGCACTTTGTGCATTCGTGTCACTGACGATGCCACTATGAAGCATTAGATGGCGTTAGCTATCGAAATCATTAATAGTAAAAAATGATTGGTTGATCATTTCTACCGTGTATGCTTTGTTTTTTTTGGGGGCAGTAAATGTATCTGCTATTGTTAAAATAGAGATAAGATTACTGACTTTGTCAACTTTGTTATTTCCATTCAGCCACTAACGATGATTTTTATATATTTAATTTAACATATATTTGCACGTGACGACACATTCACACTACACCCAGGGACACGCCGAGTTATTTTTTTTAAATAACAATTCCCCTATTATTTAACTATTTATTCAACTATTTAAGGAATAGTGTACTAATGACACATTTTTTAACTTTATTGATTAATACAAATTTATTCATAATCAGTCAGAACTACTCGTATATCCAATTCATACTTCAAATACAGTTCTTCTTTTTCTACTTTAATGGCCTTAGCAACTAGGTTCTTTGGACCAGTTTCAGTTATTTGGTTTAGTATGTGATGTACTAGTATTTGATGTATGTTGTTAGTAGGAATGGCACGAAACAAACACAGAAATTGTTTTATGTTATTCCTACTAACAACATACAACAAATACGAATAAATAAAATACTAAATCAAATAATTGAGATGGGTTGAAAAAAACTAGTTGCTAAGTCCATTAAATTCGAAAAAGAAGAACTGTATTTGAAGTATGAAATGGATATACTAGTATTTCTTACTGATTGTGAATAAACTTTATTGACTCTGTACCTTTCATAACCATTAAAAATAAAACTAGTTACATTCTCGTTATATATAATAGGTTGAAAATGATCGTTATTTAATACCATCTCTTGTCATACTATTTATCATCAGTAATTCAATGTTTCATCCCTGAACTTTTATTGTCATCGTCTTTATAGTAATCACATTGTTTGGTTTAATGGGGAGGAAACCTCGGGGGCTTTTCCTTTACACTAGAGCGCGACATCCCTCTCTTATTCATCTATCTCTTTGTCTTATTTATTAAGTCGACAAGTAACAGACACATATTTGGCCGCATTTCTATGTAAATCACTTCCGTTCTTCCGCTCTGTAAACGAGGGGATGAAACGGGTGCGCACGGACCCGGTTTATTTATTTTCGCAGTAAATAAATATGCTCTGGCTCCGCGAATAGAGTGGCATTCGTCGACTTCTACGATTTGCAAAAAAAATAGAATAAGACGCTGTGTAAATATACTCTTTTTGCGTTGTATTCAAGTAGAGGACGTTTATAAACCCATTTCGATATTTTTATTCACTAATGGGAATTTGACATATATAACTTTTAAAAACTGCTTGAAATAGGATCGTATGTTCAATTAAAAAAATCTCTAGAGTGCCATGGAAAATATTCTAGGTTGGCAACTCTGGAAATATACATTATAGTTATTGTCAAGGTACGTCGATGGGCGTAACACATATGTGTTACAAGGTATGACCGAATTGAATCTTTCCATGTTTTCCCCTACCCCTTTCCCCGCAGGCCCTAGTTCCCGACAGAAAACAATGACGTTGTATTTGGTTACGTTTTTGAGTCTATCATAACCCCTCTTTCCGGTTTCGCTGTACTTTCATAGACAGATTTTTTAATATTCTGTGTTAAAAATAAGTGTTATCAAAGTAAGACTTTGTGTTAGTGTTAAGTGTAGTTTAAACTGGAGATTGTGTTACGTATAATTAAATAAATAACATTTGTTGACGTATACTTTAAAGCCTGATTGGCTTTAAAGTATACGTATTTTCACTTAAAGTCAGAATTATGTCAATAACAGCCTGATTTTTGCGAATAGAATTGCTAAAATACTTATAACTCAATAATCCCTTGGTGGATTTTTATTAAACTCACTAAGGGTACTAAGGAACTATAGCTTTTGAATAATGTAAAAACCCAGAAATACCCCTTTAATAGTTTTCGAGATATTTTCACTTAAAGTCAGAATTATGTCAATTTCAGTCTGATTTTTATGACTAAATTTGCTAAAATAATTATAACTCAATAATCCCTAAGTGGATTTTTATTAAACTCGCTTAGGGTGCTAAAAAACTATAGCTCTTTTGAATAATGTAAAAACTCAGAAATACCCCTTTAATAGTTTTCGAGTTATTTTCACTTAAAGTCAGAATTATGTCAATTTCAGCCTGATTTTTGTGAATAGAATTGCTAAAATAATTATAACTCAATAATCCCTTTGTGAATTTTTATTAAACTCACTAAGAGTACTTAAAAACTATAGCTCTTTTGAATAATGCAAAAACTAAGAAATACCCCTTTAATAGTTTTCAAGTTATTTTCACTTAAAAACTGAATTATGTCAATTTCGGCCTGATTTTTGTGAATACAATTGCTAAAATAATTATAACTTAATAATCCCTTGGTGGATTTTTATTAAACTCACTAAGAGTAATTAAAAACTATAGCTCTTTTGAATAATTTAAAAACTAAGAAATACCCCTTTAATAGTTTTCGAGTTATTTTCACTTAAAAACTGAATTATGTCAATTTCGGCCTGATTTTTGTGAATAGAATTGCTAAAATAATTATAACTTAATAATCCCTTGGTGGATTTTTATTAAACTCACGAAGAGTACTAAGAAACTATAGCTCATTTGAATAATGCAAAAACTCAGAAATACCCCTTTAATAGTTCTCAAGATATTTTCACTTAAAGTAAGAATTATGTCAATTTCAACCTGATTTTGGTGAATAGAATTGCTATAATAATTATAACTCAATAATCCCTTGGTGGATTTTTATTATACTTACTAAGGGTACTAAATAACTATAGCTCTTATGAATAATGTAAAAACTTAGAAATACTATTTTAATAGTTTTCGAGATATTTTCACTTAAAGTCAGAATTATGTCAATAACAGCCTGATTTTTGCGAATAGAATTGCTAAAATAATTATAACTCAATAATCCCTTGGTGGATTTTTATTAAACTCACTAGGGTGCTAAGGAACTATAGCTTTTAAATAATGTAAACACCCAGAAATACCCCTTTAATAGTTTTCGAGATATTTTCACTTAAAGTCAGAATTATGTAAATTTCAGCTTGATTTTTATGAATAGAATTGCTAAAATAATTATAACTCAATAATCCCTTAGTGGATTTTTATTAAATTTACTAAGGGTGCTAAAAAACTATAGTTCTTTTGAATAATGTGAAAACTCAAAAATACCGCTTTAATAGTTTTCGAGTTATTTTCACTTAAAGTCAGAATTATGTCAATTTCAGCCTAATTTTTGTGAATAGAATTGCTAAAATAATTATAACTCAATAATCCCTTAGTGGGTTTTTATTAAACTCACTAAGGGTACTAAGAAACTATAGCTCTTGTGAATAATGTAAAAACTCAGAAATACCCTTTCAATAGTTTTCGAGTTATATTAACTTAAAGTCAGAATTATGTTAATTTCAGACTGATATTTGGGAATAGAATTGCTAAAATAATTATAACTCAATAATCCCTTTGTGATTTTTATTAAACTCACTAAGAGTACTTAAAAACTATAGCTCTTTTGAATAATGTAAAAACTAAGATATACCCCTTTAATAGTTTTCGAGTTATTTTCACTTAAAAACTGAATTATGTCAATTTCGGCCTGATTTTTGTGAATACAATTGCTAAAATAATTATAACTTAATAATCCCTTGGTGGATTTTTATTAAACTCACTAAAAGTACTAAGAAACTATAGGTCATTTAAATAATGTAAAAACTCAGAAATACCCCTTTAATAGTTCTCAAGATATTTTCACTTAAAGTAAGAATTATGTCAATTTCAACCTGATTTTGGTGAATAGAATTGCTATAATAATTATAAGTCAATAATCCCTTGGTGGATTTTTATTATATTTACTAAGGGTACCAAATAACTATAGCTCTTATGAATAATGTAAAAACTTTAAAGTATACGTATTCCAAATTCAGATTAATTTCTGTAAATCCTTAGATATTCCCTGTTTTTTTTTTAAGTTTAGTTTGATGCTTTAAACAAGTGTTTTCCACTCCCAGACTAAGGATGAAGTAAAATTTCGAGTTTAGAAAAGCCCCGTGAAAATTTGTATCGGGTCGCGCAGCGACCCGAGACACATTTTCTGGGCTTTTCTAAACTCGAAATTTTACTTCATGCGCCACGCGTACAAAAGAACAATATTGTGAATTTATGTATATTTGAACCTCACTTGAAATCAGTGTTTTATACGCGTGGCGCATGAAGTAAAATTTCGAGTTTAGAAAAGCCCAGAAAATTTGTCTCGGGTCGCTGCGCGACCCTCGACAAATTTTCACGGGGCTTTTCTAAACTCGAAATTTTACTTCATGCTTAGTCTGGGAGTGGACAACACTCGCTTAAAGCTTCTAATTTAACTCTATTAAAAAACAACGAATGTCAGAAAAATTACAGCTTATGCATGTTTACCTAAAGTGTACCATGAATTAACCACATTTAAATTCAGCGTGCATTTGTGACGTAACCGATCTCTACCCCCAATCCAAAATCTTCGATTCTGTCGATCCTTCTTACCGTATACTCGACCGTCCTTGAATTATTGTCTGACGTTTTATATGTCAATTCCTGAAATGTGTAGCCAACTTAAATTTGAAAAAAGATTAAATCAAAGAACTGTAGAGGTTTTTTTTTTTGAACATGATATTAACAAACAAAACAATGAATCAAAATTTAAATAAGTTTCCAATTTTTATGAAGTAGTAATAGTCACAGTAGAAGCACAGAATTAAGAAATAACAGACAAATGAAAATTAAATTTGTGTTCAGTATTCCGGTACCAGATACCCACAGCCGCGTTTCGGACTTCAAGGTCCTCGTTAGTGTGATCCCGACCCAGTGCTGAGGAATACTGAACATTTCTGACTATATCAAGCCAATATGTGAAAACTATAAAAAATGTCGATAGCTAATAGACATGCAATTTCACTTTTTAGGTTATTTTAAAGCTGTTTATCAACGGGATTAACCTGCTTAGATTTTTTTAAGTGAATTAAATAATAAAAGGTATTCGACTTTAAAAACATGTGAGAAAAAGTTCCTTTTTTATACATTTATTGGATATTGGTTTTAAACCATTCCACTTTTATATTTTTGTAATTTAGCTGTATTTTGAGGCCACAAACACATTGACACACATCCATGGACCCAGATGGAATCATTTTGTATTTTAAAATGACCCCACCTGGCGGGACTCGAGCCCGCGACCCCTGGGTTAGGAGGCAGGGTCTCTACCCACTACCCCACTGGGGTCCCATAAAAAGTTACTTTTGAAAAATAGTAAAATTACCTGGTTTTGAAGCTAGAGACCTCACTTTATTGTATTGGGATTTTTGGTGTGTTGCTAAACAAATTCTCCTTACCCTATGTACCACGGGGCAATTGACAAACATTTTAAATCTTGTTCCATTAACGTAAAATAAAAAATGTCATTATAATAACGCTTTAGAGAAGAACTATGTATTGCAGTATTAATATTTGTTATAGCAAAATGAAAATGCTGTACAGAATACGTTCGCGCAATTTTCCAGCGTTTATTCCTTTTTTGTTGTGCTCCGCGGAGCGTGTCGCAAATGGAATACGTCAATCAGAAATGTTCCTTAATCGAAATTTCCGCGACACATTTCGCAATTTGCACAGTTCGCGTTTCGTCGCACCGACTGCTCATTTTGCGTATTAAACTTTTCCCCGGCGTTTTTCCTCAACCCCCAGGCATTTTTCCCTCTGGCGCGAAAATCCATCGTCCCCTTTTCCAAACGACGCGCTTTTGTTTTCCCGGCATTCGCTCGTGAATTTACGAACTTTTAGAACCCCTTAAAGCGCAAGGATGGTGGATAATTTTAACACACTCTAAAATACGCGATAAGTTAAGAACTTATTCATGTTTCTTCTCCTCATTCTCCTATTTCTATTTTGGATTTATATTAGTGGTCTCCACATTACCTCCATGTATCGACTTTGGAGACCATTAATATAAAGGTTGTATTATATTAATAAAATAATTACTCAATACGCTTTGATTAAAACACTTGGTTTGTTTCACTGATTTTTTATTTTTACTCCAACTAGTTTCGACCTTAGGTCATTCTGAAGGAGATATGTACAAAATTTTACAAATCTATCGATATTTATACAAATTTTACAGCTAATTTCAGGTAATAAGGGCCGCTAGCTGTAAAATTTGTATAAATATCGATACATTTGTAAAATTTTGTACATATCTCCTTGAGAATGACTTAAGGTCGAAACTAGTTGGAGTAAAAATAAAAAATCAGTGAAACAAACTAAGTGTTTTAATCAAAGCGTATTAATTAAATATGTTTCACCACGGGTTAAGTGAGAAATTAATTCATCATATAAATAATTACTCATTCTGCAGATTTTCTTCTTTTTGTATATAAGATGATTCATAAAAGATTAATGTTTTTTTTTTAATTGACCATTTATTCTAATCCTGTAAAGTTGAAATTGCGAAAGCGCAACTTAGCACATTTATATAAATTAGGAATACTAACGGCCGGTTTCTAATAATTGGGTAAAAGTAACTTTAACAAAAGTCGACTTTAAGTTAAAATCGACTTTAAATATTGATGCATTTCATAATACTAATACAGTATTACTCCATTGATAATGGTCACTTTGTGTCCGAAATGTACATTTGGTAATTCAAATAAAAGGAAAAGAAAGGTTATTAGTGCTTTATTTATCAAATAAATTTGATCTTCATGTAACTCACCCTAGATTTTCAACGACTAACGAATGGGTCAATACATTTGAAATGGTCCAGAAAAAACTAATTTGATTGCTTGTCCATTTTAGAAAAAATTGATATTTTTACCATCAACTACATATGGAATCAGTATTAAAAATATTTTAAAATCAACCGTTTGAAAATGGCGGCCATCTTTGTTTTACCGCGCATGCCCATTTTTGAGATTGTAAACTCTTACGAAAAACTCATTTTCTCAGGACTGCTGTCATAGACTAATATTTCAGACACCATTGTTTTTCTTACAGTCTGCTCTATCTTTGATGTCCTCTTCACTATTTGAATATTTTGAAGTTCAATACTTGAACACTGATTTTGAAAACAACTGTTTTCATTTCTCAAGAGGCCGCTTTTGAGGAGAATTTTTGAGTATAACCTAACCATACTTTTTGTATGAGGATTTGCCGATTTAGAGAAATTAAGCTTTGAATATTATTTTTCTTGATCTGCAGACTTAGAGATGAATTATTTTTTTCTGAATTTCGCTGTGGTGATGTTAGTTTTATTGCTTTGTTTTTTAACTGAATCCAAATATGTGCTTACTTCTTTTATGGGACTCATTAAATTTTAAAAATTCGGAAAACTTTGATTTTTTTCTGTGCTCCGAGGGTGGTGATGTTGATAAATCCTAATATAAGCTTATCATTTTTATAATAATAAAATTGCGTTGTACGTTATTTTTATGTTTATGTTATTTTTTGTAGGACACTCCTTAAATTTTACAAAATTATTAAAAACATCAAATTTTGAGATTATTATTTCTTCCATGTTCCGAAGGTGGTAATGTTAAATTTGTTTACTTAATTTGGGCGTGTTAAATCTAGGTATTGTATTATCTTTTATTTATCGGACTTACCAAAAATGTATTCCTTTGTTTTTTTAACTAAATCCAAATATGTGCTTACTTTTTTTATGGGACTCATTAAATTTTAAAAATTCTGAAAACTTTGATTTTTTTCTGTGCTCCGAGGGTGGTGATGTTGATAAATCCTAATATAAGCTTATCTTTTTTACTTTCCCCCGTATGTAATACAAAGGGAAAGTATTGTTTTCGTGAAAATTTTCGAATCAAAAATTTTAGCGGAAATATCTGTTTTGAGGTCCCCTGAGTCGAATAAGACCATTTTTGAAAAATGTCTGTCTGTGTGTCTGTGTGTGAGTCTGTGTGCGCTGTACCGCAAAAACCGCTAAAGATATCGAGATGAAACTTGAAACTTAAGCTTTTTGTTACAATCGGAAGAACTGAAAAGCTTTTGGTGAAAATCGGAAAACCAGAAGTGGTACTTTACTCTCAGCGTTTTTCAGTTTTTTCAGATTTTTTCAATAAATGTTCATCAAACAAAAAATTCTTTTAAATAAAAGTTGTAGATAATAACAAAATGAAGATGTATTGTTCACTTACTTTTTGTCATAGCACTCTTAGTTTTTGAGATATTTCAAAAGTTGTGTGTTTTATCTAGTTATTGGTGTGACAGTGTATGTGTCGATACAATTGAAAAATGTTTCAAATAAAAGTTGTAGGAAATTAAAAACTAAAGATTTTTTGTAGATTCACTTTTTGTCATAGCACTCTTAGTTTTTGATATATTTAATAAATAGTGTTTTCTATCTAGTCATTGATTTGTGTCAGTGTATGTGTTGATACAATTGAAAAATGTTTCAAATAAAAGTTGTAGGTAATAAAATATTAAAGATTTTTTGTATCTTTACTTTTTGTCATAGCACTCTTAGTTTTTGAGAATTAATAAATAATGTTCTTTTATCTAGTCATTGGTTTGTCTCAGTATATGTGTTGATACAATTGAAAAATGTTTCAAATAAAAGTTGTAGTCATCAAAAAGTTGAAGACATTTTGAAAATAATAATGCTAAAAATATTTTAAAAGTGATTTAATACGCAATTTACGGGGGAAAGTACTATGATGGACACATCACCATTATAATAATAAAAATGCGTTGTACGTTATTTTTATGTTTATGTTATTTTTTTGTAGGACACTCCTTACATTTTAAACAAATATTAAAAACATAAAATTTTGAGTTTATTATTTTTTCTATGTTCCGAAGGTGGTGATGTTAGTTTTGTTTACTTAATTTGGGCGTGTTGAATCTAGGTATTGTATTATCTTTCATTTATCAGACGTACCAAAAATCAATCATCAAATAATTAAACTTTGCAGTGTTTGAAAAAAAAAATGAGATTCAAGGTTTAAAGTAAGTTTTTTCAAACTTGTAAAATTCGTTATTTATTTATCGCGCTGTAAAAGATTTAGATGTCTATCTAAATTATTTTAATAATTATGCAGTTATAAAATCCATTGGTAACTTGAGACCAGTTTACATTTTGCATTATAAAATTCTTATTTGTTTATTGAAGAAGTTAATTTTATAAGAATTGTACAACTACGGAAAATGTAGTAGTACAATTTTTTTCTAAATTAACTTCTTTAATAAACAAATCAAATATAATGCAAATTTTTTAATGCAAAATGTAAACTCTTGACACCAGTCTACATTTTGCATTATAAAATTTGTATTATAAAATTGATTTGTTTTACCAATAGGCGCAAGATGGACTACAATAATAATAATAAACGGGGGCTTATTATTATTATTGTAGTCCATCTTGCGCCTATTGGAAAAACAAATCAATTTTATAATGCAAATTTTATAATGCAAAATGTAGACTGGTCTCAAGAGTTTACATTTTGCATTAAAAAATTTGCATTATATTTGATTTGTTTATTAAAGAAGTGAATTTAAAAAAAATTGTACGCACAAGCTTTGCGCTTATGGGGCCTGTAGAAATACAGGTTGAGATTGGGAGGATTATTATTGTACTGGTCTTTATTAATTTTTTGTTCATATTTACATAATTAGAAAACACGTTTGTGCAATATATCAAATGGGAAGGGGCTTTTGTATATTGTTCTTTGTAGACAATAAAATATAATTTTGAGCGGGATGATAAATTGGGGTCGCGAGGGGGGAGGGGAGGTATTAATATTTATTATTCGGGAATCCATTACCGCTTCGGAATTAATTAAATTTTGATTTATACACAACGACGAGTCCTATGTAAATTCGGGAACCGGGCGCGTACACCCGGCGCCTCCGCCAGAAATGCATTCACCCACGCGAAGCAAAATCAGACGCGATCAACGAATCGAATTAATTCCATCGATAAAAGGAAAAAAATATATGAATTGCTTTCAATTGTTTTTTTTTATTGTTGGTCGATTCGCTAATCGGTCCAGATGTGTTTGAATGAATAACTGAGTAATTAATTAAATATCTACAGAATTGTTAATTTGTGAGAGTGTTTTTAATTTAAATAACTTGCATATTGTAATATTTTTCACCAAGTGCCAGATGAGAAATTAATTTAAGAAATCTACAGAGAGTTTTTCTTTTAAGTACACATGTCTTAACTACAGTGTATATGCTGTAAATGTTCAGATTTTGGTTGTTTTTTTTAAAGTTCATTTCAATGCATTAACCGAGTGTTCTCCACTCCCAGATTAAGCATGAAGTAAAATTTCGAGTTTAGAAAATCCTGAAAATTTGGATTTGCCGGGGCGCGCGAGCGAAGCGAGTCGCGCCCCGGCAAATCCAAATTTTCAGGCTTTTCTAAACTCGAAATTTTACTTCATGCGCCACGCGTATAAAACATTGTCAATATTGCAAAGTTTAAAATATACTGCATATGTTTGATTTTGTGTTAATAAACTTTATAAAAGTATTATCAAATCTTGTAATTTCTCGAGTGGTACTTTACCAAACTAAACTTTCAGGCTTTTCTAAACTCGAAATTTTCCTTCATGCGCCACACGTATAAAATATTGATTTGAAGTGAAGTTATAATTGAGGCGTGCCATATGCACGCAATACAATTAAAAGCTTTAAGAGAGTGTTTTCCAAAAAATTTGATTTGCAGGTTTAAACTACGCGACCAAACCAAATTTTCAGGCTTTTCTAAACTCGAAATTTTACTTCATGCGCCACGCGTATAAAACACTTTTTTGAAGTGAAGTTTACAATATGCTACTAAAGCAGTATGCTAAAGACCTTTATTTTGAAGTTCACTTAAAATCAGTGTTTTATACGCGTGGCGCATGAAGTAAAATTTCGAGTTTAGAAAAGCCTGAAAATTTGGTTTGGTCGCGTAGCGCTACGCGCTACACGACCAAATCAAATTTTCAGGCTTTTCTAAACTCGAAATTTTACTTCATGCTTAGCCTGGGAGTGGAAAGCACTCGTTTAAACCTTCAAATTGAATTCTTTGGAAAACACTCGCTTAAATCTTTTAAATGTATTGCGTGCATATGGCACGCCTGATTTGTAACTATACTTGAAATCAATGTTTTATACGTGTGGCGCATGAAGTTAAATTTCGAGTTTAGAAAAGCCTGAACATTTAATTTGGTAAAATACGAATTGAGAAATTACAAGATTTGATTATATTTTTATAAAATTTATTAACACGAAATCAAACATATGCAGTATATTTTGAACTTTGCAATATTGACAATGTTTTATACGCGTGGCGCATGAAGTAAAATTTCGAGTTTAGAAAAGCCTGAAAATTTGGATTTGCCGGGGCGCGACTCGCTTCGCTCGCGCGCCCCGGCAAATCCAAATTTTCAGGCTTTTCTAAACTCGAAATTTTACTTCATGCTTAATCTGGGAGTGGAAAACACTCGTTTAAAGCCTCAAATTAAACACTTTTAATAAATATAACGTATATTTAAAAGAAACATTTCCTGCAGGTGTTTGAATTGTTTCGCGTTTTGTAATACATGTTCTTTCTTGTACATAAATGCTTTATTGTTTGTATAATATATATATATATATATATATATATATATATATATATATATATATTTAAAGGTTGAACTCATTAAGTACACCATGGTAACTCTATTTTTAAACCAAAGATTAGGACTGAGAGAAAACAGCCACAATTCTCCCACATAAAGCGTATTTACGTGTATTATTCACAAGAGGACATAAATCCCGTCTATTTCAAATCGTCTTTGGTAACGTTCTGTGTCTAAGAGACCCTTTGAGAGGGTCGGTTTTCCCAATGTTCTTGAATAGTTAACACTCACCTGGAGGTTGGGCGGGCAGTGGTCAAGCAGCTCGAGCATGTGCCGGATATTTTGAGCGTCCTGTATAACGAAGTTGAGCTCCATGTCGAACTCGCCGCCGACGAGCTGAAACACAAAAGAGAGAGAGAGGGTCTTATTCAGCGTTCGCAAAGTACCGTCGATTAATAACAATGACCGGCGACTAATTGGAATAGTTGATGGCACAGAGCGTACAATGGTAACGTTATAAAATAGGTGGATGTTACACGCGAGCAGAATTCGCCCTCATTGTTATAATGATTAAAATCTCCCGAGGGAAGGGAAATTATCTGCTAAATCATGCTAAGAGAAACGTGGAGGTAAAAATCTGAAATAAACGTGCAGGGTGTTGTTAATAAGACAAAGATCTAATTATTTTTTTTAAATTTCATTTAACGTCACACACCGAATTTATATAGAAATTTGACGTACATTAATTATGTGTAGCAATTCACGTGATCTTAATAATGTTGTTTATTGTATTATATTATTAATTTTATTTTGACGATAATCAAACTACACGTTTGATAATGACAAGCTAAAGTTGCCAAAACTGCAATCACGAAAAATAATAGAGTGCTATACAAAGTTTAAAGTGCTATATTTTTAAATTAACATGTATAACGAAGTAAAAGCCTTCACAATACAAAACAAATAAAGCACTTGCTGAAATTCGTACAAAATCATATCGACTGTGCCATTTCTACTATTCTAATGGTAACTTTTTCTTAATATTTATTTCAATACAAATACAGGGTGAACCGTGGGAAACGGACGTTTTTGGGACGGCTAATAGTCAGGCGGTAAAGGTGGTGATAGTGTGGGGTGGAAATGAGTGTCATTCCGTGACCCAGATTCGCAGGCTACCTTGCTTAGTTGCCTTCATGCCAGAGTGGACTGTTTCCGCGTTTCCGCGTTTAATAGTTAAGTGAGAAGTGGCGAGTCAGTCGTACAAACTCAGCGTCTTTTTCGTCGCAGATTTTACATCATTGCACAGCTTCAAACTTACAGTATAGTGTGGCATAGGAAAGTGTGGTGTCATAAGCCCTTATTTTTTTGAGGAAAACGGGATCACTGTAACGCTATATCACTATGATCAACAACTGCTTTCAAAACAAGCTGAGAAGACGACCAATCAACTGTGAGTGTGTTCGGTTCCAACAGGACGGAGCTACTGCCTATACGGCGCAAGGGTCGATGGTTGTTGTTAGACGGCTGTTTACTAATCAGGTTATCTCCAGATTCAGTGATATGCATTGGTCCTCTCGCTCACCGGACCTTTTAATGTGTGACTTTTTCATTTGGGGTTTTCTAAAACCTCGTGTGGCATCGGAAAGTTAAGACCAATCAACTGTGAGCGTGTTCGGTTTCTACAGGACGGAGCTACTGCTCATACGGTCCGAGGGTCGATGGTTGTTGTTAGACGGCTGTTTACTAATCACATTATCTCCAGATTCGGTGATATACATTGGTCCTCTCGTTCACCGGACCTTTCAATGTGTGACTTTTTCATGTGGGGTTTTCTAAAACCTCGTGTGGCATCGGAAAGTTAAGACCAATCAACTGTGAGCGTGTTCGGTTTCTACAAGACGGAGCTACTGCCCATACGGTCCGAGGGTCGATGGTTGTTGTTAGACGGCTGTTTACTAATCACATTATCTCCAGATTCGGTGATATACATTGGTCCTCTCGCTCACCGGACCTATCAATGTGTGACTTTTTCATGTAGAGTTTTCATAAATCTCGTGTGCACAAAACAAAACCTTGTGTAGCATCGGAAAGTTTGGTGTCATAGGCCCTTATTTTTTGAGGAAAGCGGGATCACTGTAACGCTATATCACTATGATGAACAACTGTTTTCAAAACGAGCTGAGAAGACGATTAATCAACTGTGAGAGTGTTCGGTTCGAACAGGACGGAGCTACTGCCCATACGGCTCCAGGGTCGATGGTTGTTGTCAGACGGCTGTTTACTAATCACGTTATCTCCAGATTCAGTGATATGCATTAGTCCTCTCTTACCGGACCTTTTAATGTGTGACTTTTTTATGTGGGGTTTTCTAAAATCTCTTGTGCATGAAACCAAACCTCGTTCACTAGTCAAATTGCGTGCAATAATAGAGCAAAACATCGCTGAAATCGATCTAGATCTGTTGGAAAGAGTAGAGGAAAACTTCAGGGAGCGTCTCCGAATTTATTATGGATTACATTTAAATGACATTATTTTCCACACATAAAGTTCTGAAACTGCATATTGTGATACACTTATTTCTTCTGACATCATTAGGGATTTGCCCACCTCAGTAATACTGGACTACCTAGACAAGGTGGGATGGTTGAGCTGAGGATAGGTGACCCGTAGTGAGAGGCAGCACAATGGGCCTAATGACGCCTAAGTGCTGTGAAACAATGCGCACTTCCCCTTATACCAGATACCAGATACACTTATTTCCGTAAATAAAAAATTTTTAAACCCAAAAATAGTGGAGTACTTTTCATTTTAAAAACGTCCGTTTCCAATGGCTCGCCCTGTATTTGCAGTTATTCGCAGAAGTTTAATTAGTTATCATAAATTAAATTCCATAAACATTTTCTCAATTATTACTTTCTATCTCCTACATGTTTTAAAACAAATATTTACCACAACACCACGAGATTTATTTATCTTCCAATACATCCGATAAAAAAATTCCTCAAACAATCTTTGTGCAAGTTTGTGTTCGGATCTGCTGGGACCGCATCACTGTAAATACGTTCCAATCAGTGGACCGACTGCAGTATCCCGGCCAGACGCTAGCCGACAAACGGACGTGTCATTAGGAACGTCTACTGTGGCAATTCCCTGAACAATTAGGAACCGATCAATTCTTCCGCTAGTTTCTGGAGAAGGGTAAAAGTTCAGTTTCCCTTCTCGGTTTCTCTCTCTCGTTCCCTCTATTTCTGATCAATTTTCCGGAAGAAAAATCCCGACGGAGGTCGGCTCACGTTCAGATCGTATCAAAAAATCAGAAGATGAAGCGACAGGCGATGGCAGACACAAGCAGATGGAGTTAATTGTACAGGAGGATTCAGATGACGTACGCTCGTTTAATGAAACATACACAACTTTTATAATAACTCTAAATAATAATTCATTGCTGCTATTACTGTTTCTTTACACAGGTCATACAGAGTTCATACCGGATGAGAATTTTCAATCCGGAACATGTAATATAATTAAAAGTGAGCATTTTCAATCCGGAACATGTAATATAATTAAGAGTGAGAATTTTTAATCCAGAACATGTAATTTCTATATATGCTTAACTGCTTAACTACTTAACCACTTCAAACCACTTCAAATTTGGTTTGGTCGCTCCGCGCTTCATGCTATGCGACAAAATCAAATTTTCAGGCAATTTTTCTTTTAAGTATACATACAGGGAATTTTTGCTATATTTTAAAGCGTTCAATTTAAAGCTTAAAACGCGTGTTTTCCACTCCCAGACTAAGCATGAAGTAAAAAAAAACGCGACCAAACCAAATTTTCAAGCTTTTCTAAACTCGAAATTTTACTTCATGCGCCATGCGTGTAAAACACTGATTTCCAGTGAAGTTCACTCGTTCATAATATTTCAGTCTTCTCAGTGTTTAATACGCGTGACGCATGGAGTAAAATTTTGAGTTTAGTTAAGCCTGAAAATTTGTCTTCAATTTGGTTTTTATTAATCACTTGATGAAACATGTTTACAATATTGATAATTAAATAAAAGTCACTTGGTTTGTTTCACTACTATTTTTTTTTTATTCTCTACGACTAGTTTCGACTCAAGAGAATGACAATAAGTGAAACAAACGAAGTGACTTTTATTTTATTATCAATACCGAAAATTTGGTTAATTTTAAGGCTTTTTTAAACTCGAAATTTTACTTCATGCTTAACCTGCGAGTGGAAAACACTCGTTTAAAGCTTCAAATAGAACGTATGCGTATGCATAAGTATACTTAAAAGAAAAATTGCCTGTATAAATGCAATGCTTGTCAGTTAACTAACTTTAGGAATGAATAACTATTATTTATTTATGTTATAACTTACCTCATTTTTATTAAATGGATTAATTACGCTATTTTTCAAGTCCAACGGAAACTAACCTAAAACGTTATGACCAGGTGACGGTTGCGATGCAAATAACAGGAGTGCAGTTAGCAAGTTCTATAAGAGTAATTCAAGTAATTGTCTGTACGAGCGTAGTTTACAGACGCGCACCCAGAATTACATTGTTCGCTATAGAATCTGTACTTATAGATTTATAAGTACAGGAGTTACAGATTCTATAGCGCTATAGATTTACGGATTAGTAAGCTTACAAATTAAAAAAGCAGAATTGCACCATTAGTTATCATAGGGGAAAATCGGCAAAACATTCTGAATCACCCTGTAGATTGAGGTTGCTTCAGGATGGAATATTGTGTAGTACAAGGAGGGATGCGATTGAGATTATTAAGGGAGCCCTTTATGATTAGACTAATTACTCGTAAAGGGCGATTAACGCGATCCAACGCTTACGTCACTTCCTATCAGAGTTGACGACGTCGCCTGATTCAATTTTGTTAATCCGTCGTTTAATTTCCAATAGTACCATAATACACATCGTTGCTAACTTTATTATCATCGCTTACTAAACTTAATTACACAAAATATAGTTTTTTTTATCTCCCTGTATTATTGCTAATTTAATTTCATCCCTTACTATAAAAAACGTCGATTATTTTCTGTTATCGTTAAAATGTTCAGCTTACTAAACTTATTTATCCATAAAATAATGTTTTTTCTATCTGTGTTATTGGTAATTTAATTTCATGCCTCACTATAAAAAAGTCGATTTTTTTCTGTTATAGTTAAAATTTTCAGCTTACTAAACTTATTTACCTATAAAATATTTTTTTCTTCATCGCTTATTAAACTTAATTACACAAAATATAGTTTTTTATCTTCCTGTATTATTGTTAATTTAATTTCATCCCTTACTACAAAAAAGTCGTTTTTTTTCTGATATCGTTAAAATGTTCAGCTTACTAAACTTATTCACCCATAAAATAGTTTTTTTTTCTTCCTGTGTTATTGGTAATTTAATTTCATGCCTCACTATAAAAAAAACGTTTTATTTTTCTGTTATTGTTAAAATGTTCAGTGAACGTGAATTGGGATTGCCGACCGCCCCTTGCCGGGAAAACATATGAAAACTATGTCCTGGCTCGTTTTGTTAGTTGGAAAAAATGGGTGAAACGTCCCTTGGGATGTTCCGGAAGGTCCGGAAATTCGGAGCACGTTCCTCAGGTGGACGTGTCGCCGGGCGAAAAAAGGTACCAAAGGGACATGTTCTATCCGAAATAAATTAGACTTTTTACATATACCCAGAATTAATTCAATGGATTCACTACGTGAATGTAAATGTACTCTATATAACAGATAATATCATTAAACTATTGTATGGGAGAACGAACAAAATTGATGTATACTTTTCCCTGTTAGAGACATGAATAGAAATGTAGAATCAGGGGGGATCGGATTGAATAGGAAAATGACAAACGCGATAGTAGCGCCGCTAAGTGAGCAGCTGGTTGAACTAAATTTTATCAAACTATATAATGAAAGAATAATTTCAATATTGAGAAAGGCAATTCTTCAAAGGAAATACTGTTGCCACGAATTTACGAAGTTAAACTTAAAAGAATTAAAATAATTTAATATAATATTGATTTATCATTTAGATTTTCTTAGCAATGAATTGTTGTCAAAATGTACATCAGTGCCATGTAGAAAACTTCAAATCATTCCGCGAATAAATGTCACTCAGTGAAAGTTTAAGAAATAATTTCAGTTTTGATAATACAAATCAATTTCTAAGTGTGTGTTAATCTATGTAAGTTATTTTATAGAGTCCAAATGTAATGTGCTAATGTATTATAATTGTCATCTGATTAAATCTAACTTTAAGTTGAAGTTAGATTGACGTCTTCAACAAATATTTATTTCGACTTCCCAAATTACTCAAGCGAAGATTACAATATTTTTTGTGCGGTTGCCCAGAATGCTAATTGAATAAAGGAATAGATTTGAGGTTATGGAAACTATGCGTTAACAGTCAGTAGTGCCAATCTAATTTAAAATGCAAAGCCTACTCTAAATCATGTTATAAACGATCGCACGGTACAATCAAGGAGTCCTGTTAGAAAAATAGTAATTTATTACATTAAACCCATAGAGAACACATTTCTTGTCTTAACAAAGAAAAAATCTCTGTATGTTGTAAGTAATTATATTATCACAAAAAACTTAGTAAACACACACACACATAAGTTAATATCCGCGCGTGTCTTGCTTGCTCACTGTGCGAGGGACAAAAAGTGTGGACACAGTGAGTAAAGAGAACGGAATCCCTAGGAGGTTTTCCAGCGCGCTTTCCGGAGTTAGCCAGAAAGTTTAATTACGCGGTAGAAGTTCTGCTTTGGACCAGTGCTTCGTTTGTTTTCGGCACGGGTTCAATCCGTGAAAATTGTTTACGAGACTGAGACTGCTTAATTACTACGCCCTTTTCCGAACCGAACCGACCTTCCACTCCCAACACCAGGAAAAACTTTAATGGCACCATTAGAGAGATACTCGATAATGACTTACTGGAACTAAACTAGAATTTGTAGTTGGTAATTTAATGCTAATTACCTGAATGGGAAAGAGGAAGTCTTTAAATGTAAACCTTTTGAAATTTACGTTAAAAATTAATCAAAGATAAACCGCCCTATTAATAGGATTACAGTTAATATCATTATAGTTGAATAATAATAATAATAATAATAATAACTCTGCATTTCCCAATTACAACACAATGCAATATAATATAATAAACAATTAACGTAGTCGACGCAACCCAAATGTGAACGATCTTTGGTTGTCATGGTATTTGTTACTGAAATTCATTCCTGTAATTCTGGCTTTGGCCAGTGGTATTACAAAAAACGGGAAGAAGATACATATTTGACAATAATTTTTGGGAGCTGTCCAATTTATTTGCGATTAACGACTATGATGCAAAGTGAAAATTACACCATTAAATTTTGGCGTTCACATTTGGGTTGCGCCGACTGTACATACATAATTTAAGTCTAAACAATATGAAGACGCTAATGTGTATGTCAGATATGTAAAAGATTATTCATTCAACATTTCGCTGAGTTGTGAAAAATATCACAACAGGTAATTTATTAGATATTCCAGATATAACAACAATGGGAGATTTTAATCTCAGTCCATGGGACTGCATAGGGATGCTAAACATGGGTCTTTGCCTGCTACAAAAAGCTGGAATACGCGGCCCACTCCGATTTAATAAGTTTAGTGAGACTTTTAATGCTATTTAATCCCCACTAATCCTTAATCCCTACTAAGTAGACGCATACAAACACAATACTGATAGTAACATTTCGTATTAATAGAACAAAATCTACGTGCCATTAATTAGTTTAAAACTATTGATAAAAATATCGTGGCAACATTGCATTTTAATGTGTTCTAACTGCTTTGGGCGGATTCACCAGAAAAATGTACTCGGGTTTGTTTATGTTTGTGAAAATGTATTTTTTGAGCTAAATTACTCGATTGAAATTTTACTTCTAACGAGTGTCTCCACTCCCAGACTAAGCATGAAGTAAAATTTCGAGTTTAGAAAAGCCTGAAAATTTGGTTTGGCGGCGTAGCGCGAAGCGCGGAGCGGCCAAACCAAATTTTCAGGCTTTTCTAAACTCGAAATTTTACTTCATGCGCCACGCGTATTCAACGCTGATTTAGTGTAAAGTTTAAAATATGCCGATCAGGTACATTCCTACAATTCTATTCAATAAAAAAGTACAACTACTGAACCCGATTTCGGCAGTATTTCGCTAATGTGATTCCAGCTTTATTTAATGTATCAGTAGATTATTAACATCCAAACCTTTACTATAGCAATCACTTGAGTTATAAATAATATTTACCGTGCAAAATAGTAAGTGTACGCATTTTTATTGAATAAAACTGAACATTCATGGTTGTCATCTTACCTTAAAAACTTAAAACACAGTTACATTTTAATGGATTGAAATCATTTGAGTTCTACTAGACATCCGGTGTACCCTAAGGTTCCAACGTAGGCCCTCTAGTGTGTATAGCTTTTATTACCGACTTAATTACGTCTTTATTATCTCCGACATTATCATACGTTGATGATATTAAAACTTACTCTATAAAATCTCCCGAGAATTGTCTGTTACTACAACAAGATCTAAATAAAATCTCATAATGGTGCTGTACAAAGAAACTTCGTCTAAATGTTGGTAAATGCTGTGTTGTTTCTCATTCTCGCAAGCATCAAATTACTAATTTCAATTATAACATTGGTGGTTCTATAGTCCCAAGAAGTTCTATGTGAAGGATCTTGGAATAACTTTTGATTATCGTTTACATTTTACAGAACATATTGATAATACCACTAAATCCGCAATAAAAATGTTAGGGTTTTTACTCCGCACCACTAACTTTCAGTAATTAATCACTTTTGAAAATATTGTATTTCTCCTTCGTGCGTAGTAAGCTGGAATATGGTTCAAATGTTTGGTATCCATGCTACGTGACCAATGAACTTAAAGTTGAGCGTGCCCAAAGATGTTTTTTGAAGTATCTATCTTACAAACCGATCACGTATACCCTGAAAGAAACGTTAATTACCATTAACTCTTTTTAAGGTATGATGTTTGCTCCTTTTCGGCTCGTCGCGAAGAATGCAGTGCAGTATTTATGTTCAAAATAGTCCACAACACTATTAATTGTCCTAACTTGTTGAGTGATGTAAACTTTTATGTTCCACAAATATCTGTTAGACATATAAACACATTCAAAACACCACCTGCGAAAAAAATATCTTAGGTAAGCGACCAATAAGTCATAGCACACTGAGCCTAATGAGGAGTACAAGGGGCCTAATGAGGGGTAAGTGCAGTGCACAAATACGCACTCCGCAAAGAACCAGAGCCAATAAGTCATATGTGCCGAAATGTCAATAGACATTTTCGCGACATATTTATTGGTGATCGAACCGGCTAAAATTTGAATCTGCTATCCAAGTTTTTGTGTGCAATGCTGTATTTTTTCGTTTATTTTTAAGTTGCATTTACTATTATTATTATTTTTTTGTAATCTAATAATTTGTATGTACATATTTGTATGCGAATGATTAATCTTTCCCTGTATTGTTCTTCCGTTGAGAAATAAATAATTATTATTATAACATTATTAAGTAAATTTTTTATGACAACTGAGGTTTTGTTCTAGCGATGATGAAAAAGTAAGGTTACAAAATGTACATGTATCATTACAAGCTTTGTAAACTTAATTTTTGATCACCCCTCGCATAAGACCTAAACCAGGGGTGCCACGCTTTTAAATTATTAGTTGTAAACTAACAATATTAATCTACTAAAACGTTTTATTAATCCGAAAATGTTAATATCATCCTTAGAATCGTGTTAAAGCTGTACGCTAACGTTCATTAATAAGGCTGACAGATTTTGGTTTATAAAACTTCATGTTCGCGCAGAAATGGGTTTGATTCAATAAGGTCGGCAAAAAGACACAATAAAACATACACAATCTACTAAAACGCTTTATTAATCCGAAAATGTTAATATCATTCTTAAAACCGTGTTAAAGCTGTATACTAACGTCTATTAAAGCGGCTGACAGATTTTGGTGTATAAAACTTCATGTTCGCGCAGAAGTGGGTTTGATTCAATAAGGTCGACATAAAAAAGGCACAATAAAACATACACAAGTTTCAAATCCGTGGAATTTACAGGGGTCGTTAGTTTTCCTCGTGCCCAAAGAAAACGCAGATAACATCGCGCCCTTTTGCGAATTTACAGCCCTCCCGACATAAGCCGCCATATTTTATGGACAAAGTTCCTCGCTGTATTATCGGGGATTCTTCTAATGCACGTTTTCTCGGGTCGATGCAAAAAATATACACGCACGACTTACAGAAAAAGGCTGGCGATATATAAATGCCAAATAAAAAATTTAAAAAGCTAGAAAAGTTGCAATTGTATCTTATTTTAGTATACTGATATTCTAAATCACTTTTATCACAATAGAAATAATAGGCCTTATGCATAGACCGCTAATCGCAATTAACGTGTGACTAATTAAGGTTTAGTAAGACAATAAAATATTTCGTATGCATAGACAATTTTAGACGCGGTTAGCGCTAGTCACTGTCTACATTTTTAATCACACCATACCCCTAGTTTTACATTTGACTATAGGTAACCTCAAACGCCATTCGCGTAATTGTGAGCGTCCAAGTTCTCTGCTTCCTAGAATAATCAGCTGTGTTTTTGTTTAAATTAGTGTTGTAAAGTTCGCGAATGATCGCAAAAAATCGTGTGCTATGCCTGTGCTCATAGAAATGCGCACACTGTAGTAGGAACGAATTTTCCTAAAACGGCGGTTGGATGAAGACCACATTCGTTCGTCCGTTTACGATTGTAAGCTTAGCAAATACAGCAATTATGCTGTACTTTTTACGAATCCTTTTAAAAAAATGTAACGAATCCGGATCACGAATCCGTTTTTACTAAAGTATTCGAATACCTCTTTTGAATCCTCTAAAAGGATTCGAATCCTGGAATCGAATCCTGAATGATTCGAATCCTGCCCAGCTCTGATGTAAACTATAAAAAATTCTTTCAGCGTAGAATTAGCAATATTCAATTACCAATTGTGGATTTCAATTAACTTACATAGCTTTCTATAGGTTACTATTCACCATAGACCTCATAGTGATTTGAAAGAGTGTTGATAAGTTCTTGAACTACCACAAAATCGTGCGCGTTCTCTGTGCTTACAAAAATTCGCGTACTGCACTTAAATCGAAATAAGAAAGACAATACTCTATACGCATGTTGAAGTTAAATTATTAAATTTATCTTCAACATGCGTATAGAGTATTGTCTATCTTCTTTCGATTTAAGTGCAGTACGCGAATTTTTGTAAGCACAGAGAACGCGCACGATTTTGTGGTAGTTCAAGAACTTAACAACACTCTTTCAAATCACTATGAGGTCTATGGTGAATAGTAACCTATAGAAAGCTATGAAAGTTAATTGAAATCCACAATTGGTAATTGAATATTGCTAATTCTACGCTGAAAGAATTTGTTATAGTTTACATCAGAGCTGGGCAGGATTCGAATCATTCAGGATTCGATTCCAGGATTCGAATCCTTTTAGAGGATTCAAAAGAGGTATTCGAATACTTTAGTAAAAACGGATTCGTGATCCGGATTCGTTACATTTTTTTAAAAGGATTCGTATTCGAATCCAGACGTAGATGATTCGAATCCTTATAAAAGGATTCGAATTCTTATAAAAGGATTCGAATTCTTATAAAAGGATTCGAATCCTTATAAAAGGATTCGAATTCTTATAAAAGGATTCGAATCCTTATAAAAGGAATCGAATCCTTATAAAAGGATTCGAATCCTCATACACGGATTCAAATCCTCCCAAATAATTCGAATCATCGCTATTAAGGCTGGGATTCGAATTCGATTAATTCAAATAGTTAAATATTCTAATATGAATAATTAAATCAATAAATTATTCATATTTGAATATAAATATTTAAATTTTCTAATAATTCAAATATTTGTGAATGCATATTTGGTTACTTAACCATGAAAAATTTTCAACCTTAATAGTATATTTTTAACTTCACTTGAAATCAGTGTTTTATACACGTGGCGCATGAAGTAAAATTTCGAGTTTAGAAAAGCCCCGTGAAAATTTGTCTCGGGTCGCTGCGCGACCCTCGACAAATTTTCTACGCGGGGCTTTTCTAAACTCGAAATTTTACTTCATGCTTAGTCTGGGAGTGGACAACACTCGTTCTTAGAAATTTAAAATTGAAGGATCGCTCTAGATTACTAAGTTTATTACCATTTTATAAAGGCTACAGCTCGAAGGACCAATCATGGTCTTAGGAGACCGAAGGACTACAGGGAGTCGAAGTTTTTTTACAAGAAAACAACGAATATCTGAAGGTTTACAGCATGGATAGGAAAGAAAACATCTAATTTTGAAAAAATATCGAAGTTGGGTTGGTTTTTAGTGCATATTTAACTTCACTTTAAATCAGTGTTTTATACGCGTGGCGCATGAAGTAAAATTTCGAATTTAGAAAAGCCCCGCGAAAATTTGTCTCGGGTCGCTGCGCGACCCTCGACAAATTTTCTAAGCGGGGCTTTTCTAAACTCGAAATTTTACTTCATGCTTAGTCTGGGAGTGAACAACACTCGTTTGAACTTTAAATTTAACTCTTTTAAAAAATCGACGTATGTAATATAATAAATCATTCATTGAAATCTTAGAAAAAGATGCAAAATTTTACCTTATATTAATTTTTAGAGTTAAATTTATAATTTGCTCAGCTCTTAATGGGTGAATATTCTATTCCTAAAAAAACCGTATTTATTTAATATTAAAGTTGCATTTAATACAATAACAAACTGTAAATAAATCGACAAAAATCTAGAAATATCGAAAATCTCGACATGTATAAAATCTTGACGGTCCACTCCCAGACTAAACATGAAGTAAAATTTCGAGTTTAGAAAAGCCCCGCGTAGAAAATTTGTCGAGGGTCGCGCAGCGACCCGAGACAAATTTTCACTGGGCTTTTAAACTCGAAATTTTACTTCATGCGCCACGCGTACAAAACACAGATTTAAAATGAAGTTCAATAACACATATATCATTATTAATTAAAATCATTATTTAATCAGATATTTAGTCGGTGGATGAACATTTTTGTTAATAGAAACTGATGGAATAGAATATTACTGGTTGCAAATAATAGATTAAAATTTATTTTTAAAGGATTTGTATCCGTGATTCAAAAATGAGGATTCGAATCTTTGATTCGAATCATATTTTTCACTTACGAATCCTTTATTCGAGTATTCGTGATTCGAATCATATTGGGGGATTCGGATTCGTGATTCGAATCATGTTTTTGAGGATTCATCCCAGCTCTGGTTTACATTAGTTGGTGACATTAGCACAGAGGGCATAGCAATCCTCGTTTTATAAATAAATATAGTAAAGACATCTATATTTTTGGTCGTCTAGGATTCCATTTGACATGGAAATGACAGAAAAATCAATGTTGCCGGTACGAGCGATTAAAGATAGGCATTACTAACAAGTATGTGTTAAAACATGACTACGCATTCGGCGTACTTAGTAACACCTTAATCGCGATTAGTTAATCACACGTTAGTAACAGTTTAATCGAAGGACTATGTATACCGCCGAATATTAGTACAGACTACTAAAGTTAATTTAGCTGTTGTTGAAATTACAACTTAAAATGCTCGCCGCTTTTCCGATCTTTCTTAATGTTTAATACACCTAAATTATTTCAATAATTGAAACCATCGGGATTGCACCGGCTGTGCCAAATGTTTTCATCCATATAAGAATTAAAGTTATTCGATTCGTTATATAAAAATTAAGCAATTCAAGCATCATAATTGAAATATATTTTGAGAGTTGAATATTGCAAACAACGCCTTCTAAGTTTGCCTTAACAACGATATCTGTATATCAATTACTAGTTAATCTAGTTGTACGACTGCAATATAAATGGCGCAGTCGATGCCAATGAAAATTCTCACGAGCCGCCACTTACATACATGTATATCGTGCAAGAAAATAATTAATGCTTATTTCACTGTATGGTGAAACAAAACATATGCGTGATTAATTAGCGATCAGATTTTCGGAATGTCGCACTTCAAACCAATGTTAACACTTTCGATGTTCGCCGCCTCCGGGCGATCGCTCGATTGATAGCTTTGAAGTTTTCCGGGGGCGTGCCGTGGGAAACGAACCAACTGCACAAATGCAAGCGGCCGATTTACAAAAAGAGCACGAATCATTGAGGGAAAACAAATCCATTAAAAGGGATATTTTACTTAGCGATTGTTTTCTTTATTTACAAACAAATTCTTTCCTCTTGATGTCTCTGTTACTTGTGCTACTAGTAGAAATAAGTATTAATTAGTGAAAATATACATCAGAAGAAAAAGTCGGATATGTGTTTTATTTTTTGAACATTTATCGACAAACAGGAGTTGAAAGGATTATTATTATCAGCAATGTAATTATAAATTTTCAATATTAATTTAAAATAAGAGTGGTTACAATTTGTTGTTATACATTTTATTTTTAGACCAACATTGATGCCCTCGGTGAATTCTCAATAAATATCGCGCACACACACACACACACACACAGAAAAATCGATGTGCGTTAATTCAACAGGGTTTTAGATTGTGCGGGATGAGCGGGGACAACAAATATCACTCCATTTGTGAAATTAATACCCGGCCCGCTTGTTTGCCATCGGGGTTGATACGCCGTTAAGGGACTAGAGCTCGAGGGGGGTGGCAGTGATGGTTATTCCATAGCAGTGTTCGATTTCAGATATTGAGAGTATCAAAATTACATAATATCAAAACGAAACACAAGTAGAATGTTTATATACAGTGTGTCTTGCGGAAAATAAAATGGAGCCATTCCGAGGCGTTTGGTAATAGAATTTTATAAAACCCTTCTATAGATCATATATATTGTCTGTAGAAACTTCCACTATTGGTATATAATGATACGCCTACTAGTATTGTTTAAAGACACGCCCACAATTGTGCCTAAAGACGCGCCACTATTGCTTTATAACGACATGCCTACTATTGTACCGTAAGATAAAAAAATAGATTCAGAGCAGGCTTTGACTACTACAACAAGATTGGCAAGCATGCTATCAAAATGCGGGAGTAGATTAAAGGTTATCTAATTGATTAAATACAAGAAATAGCAAATAAATTAAAACAAAACAGTATTTATATGTAGGAAACAAACTGAAAACTAGGATGAATACAAGTTAGAGTAGGTGTTTAAAATGTGATCCTTCAGCTTCGGTACAACTAATAACTTTTTGAAACTGTTAACGGTGGAGGCTTCTACTTCGTTATACATCATAATTCACAATTGAAGCACGATTTTAGCTTTGTTTGTATAACTGAGATTTTATTAAGTGACTATAGTTTCGACACCTTTAACTTATTATTTTCAAACTCAAACTATAGTCACTTATTAAAGTCTCAGTTATACAAGCCAGAGTTAAAATCGTGTTTCAATTGTAACAACTTTTTGTTTCATATTAGCGAATGCGTTTTCCAATGATCGAGATGTAATTGAATTACATACATTGGTAATTGCATCCATAAGATCTTATATCGTATGACATGTCTGTCTGTAAATTGTGTTTTTAAGAAAAGGGAAAACATAATAGTCCATAATGGTTAAATCAGGAGAACGAGAAGGAAAAGATACAATTTAGTCGTCAAAGAATTCCCGCAAGAACCTTATTGTTTCACGACTTGTGTGCGTAATAGCGGTATCTTGCTGCAAATATCCGTTTAAGAATTCATCGTCATCCAGTTGTTCAATGAAAGGTCGTATGAAATTATTGCGATATTTTTCTGCATTAACTGTGTAGTGAAAAAACATAGGGTCAATAAAGCGTCTTCGTCACATCGCCATCCAAACACCAACGTTTTGAGGGTGCAAAGGACTCTCTACCAACTCGGGGGGATTCTCAGCAAACCACAATCGCATATTTTGTTATATAACATATCCCGAAAGAGTAAACCATACTTCATCTGAGAAAAAGCTCTTATCCAGGATATCATCATTATTTATTTGACAGTACTCGGTTCTTCTACAAAAATCTGGTGGCAAAAGTTATCTTGTATGCGATCATATGCAAATCCTTCTTTAAAATTGTTTTTCAAATACTATTTGATAACTGTGTTTGTTGTGCAAGCCAACGAATAGATTTTGTCAGGGAACCTTCCATTCGCCGTTGCACAACTTGGATGTTTTCTGATGTTTTCTTTGTTGGACGGCCACTTACGGTTTTGCGGGTTACACTGCCCACTTCACGGAACTTTTCAACACATTCATGAATTTCTATAAACAATCTATGATAATGCACTACAAAATCCGAAAATCTTGCACTAAAAATTCCTCAACACAAAGACCAACAGAATATGACCATTGTCCGTTTGCCAGTTTCTCGCCATTCCTGGAATAACTTTCCAGGATAAAGGTTTTTTGCTCCAACGCAAACATTTTGAAAGAATTACACTAGTATTACAACGGAAAACTTAAATAATTCTGGGAACAAGATTGCGAAACTTGAATTTGGAATGTCATTGTCACATTATAATTCATAGGTATTTTAGAACCAGTGTAGCCAATCGTGTTATTCTAATCAAGGCCTGCTCTGAATCTTTTTTGTTTCGATCACAAGGTAGTTTAAAGACACGCTCACTATTGCTACCTAATTCATGCAACTGATCAACACATTCATGAATTTCTATAAACAATCTATGATAATCTACTGCAAAATCCGGAAATCTTTCACTAAATTCCTCAACACAAAGACCAACAGAATATGACCATTCTCCGTTTCCCAGTTTCTCGCCATTCCTGGAATAACTTTCCAGGATAAAGGTTTTGTGCTCGAACGCAAACATTTTGAAGTAATTACACTAGTATTATAATAGTAAACTTAAATAATTCTGGGAATAAGATTGCAAAACTGACTCAAATTTGAAATGTCACTGTCACATTATAATTCCTAGAGATTCTAGAACTGATGCAGCTGTCTAGTCAAGGGCTGCTCTAAATCTTTTTTTTCGATCTCACGGTAGTTTAAAGACACGCCTACTATTGCTACATAAAGACGCGCACACTATTGTTTCTGAAAGACATACCCACTATTTTACTTTAAAGACACCCACATCTGCTGCATAATGACTCGTCAAATTTAATTTAAAGACACGCCCACGATTGCTAGCTTTTAAAATTCGAGCGACTGTAAAAATTCTCTTTAGAATATGTAGGTATTCTTAAGATTTCTGTGTGTAGCTACTCCAGCATAGTCCAGCATAGCACCTTAACAGGAGGCGTTTGAGGCAGACCTGAGTCTTCGGACGATGGATGTTTGAGTGGGACGATTGTCCAAGTTGGAGCCGTAGACCTTGCTGAGGTAACCTCTGTGTCCCTATCTTGGATAGGGCTAATTTACACACGGCGGGGTTGACTCAGCCCTGGTGCTTGTCGCCGAGTCGGGGGTGGGCCTTGAAAAGCCCAGGGGTGCCTACTCGCCCCTCGGGTCCACAGGTGGGTTGGTCTCCGACGGGCAGTGGTTCGCAGATATGGCGGTGATCCACCGGTCCTTAGACGGACGCTCTTAAGATATACACCGAAAGGTAAAAATCTGAGCACACCAAGTCTGTCTGTGTAGCTACTCTATAGGCAAGTAAGTAACTTTTTCAAGTACAATTTTATTATTTTAGTATTCCATCGACCTATTTTTATAATAATATCCTTAAATGATTTAATTGTTGTTGAGTTGCGTGGAGATGGTTTTAAATTAATGAAACACTTGTATCTTTTCTTCACTTATTTATTTGGAGTACCAAATGCACATTTCGATCACGATGTGATCATTATCAATGGTTGACAAATACAATATTTGTCAACCATTGATAATGATCACATCGTGATCGAAATGTGCATTTGGTACTCCAAATAAATAAGTGAAGAAAAGATACAAGTGTTTCATTAATCCTTAAATGAGTTGCATTTTGAGACAGAATCAAAATCTCCACTTTTCATCGCTTCTCCTTTTCTCTTTCCTTTCTTTCGATCTCTATCCATAGAAAGGGGTGATTAAAGATGTGTGTGTGGGGGGGATGGATGATTTGCGATTACTGATCGGGCGTGAATTTACGCCGAGTTTCCGGCGACGCAAAGGGGGGCGGGAGTCGCCTTCAGTTTTGCACAATTAATCCTTTGTCTCCGATAGTCATGATCCAAAGTTGCGTCACGGAACTACGGAACCGAATGCGGGGGTGTATGTCGTCCTTCAGCCCCCGATGTGCAACTAATGGCACTCAGGATTCACTGCAGCGCGGATAATTTTATATAATAGGAGGGAGGGGGATTTTGCAACGACTTGACGTCTGATGATTCTATACTTAATCATTTTATGGATGTTTTATAATGAGATGACTCGAATTGAATCAAAAAGTTTAAGTATTACTAGTTGAATATTTAAGGATAATTTATGGATACTTTTAACGAGCAGATTTAAATTCTACCGATGAATTAGATAATTACTAAAACATGATTGAAATTTTGAATTTGTAGAGTTTGTAAGTTGATTAAAACCATGTTATCTGTTTTTTTTAGACACACTCAGTGTTGCGCTATAAAGACACCATTGTTGTTTAAAGACGCCTACTCGTTCTTTCAAAAAACGCCTACTATTGTTGCATAAAGACACGCCCACTAATGTTGCACAGAGACACGCCCACTAATGTTGCCCACTATATCCAAAATACTAACCGAAATATCAAACTAAACTCGGTTGTTTTTTTAATATGACCAAACTTAGGGTGTATTTACTTCGAACAGTTGCAGTCCTGATTTAACAGTAAGGTATTTTAAACATCAAAATTTGAGATGTTGGTAAACTATTATCAATGTAATAAATAAATCACAATTTGTCAAAAAAGTAAGTTACGATCAGAGCTGGGCAGGATTCGAATCATTCAGGATTCTTATAAAAGGATTCGAATCCTTATAAAAGGAATCGAATCCTTATAAAAGCATTCGAATCCTCATACACGGATTCAAATCCTCCTAAATAATTCGAATCATCGCTATTCAGGCTGGGATTCGAATTCGATTAATTCAAATAGTTAAATATTCTAATATGAATATTTAAATCACTAAATCATTCATATTTGAATATAAATATTGAAATTTTCGAACAATTCAAATATTTGTGAATGGATATTTGGTTACTTAACCATGAAAAATATCCAACGTCAATAGTATATTTTTAACTTCATTTGAAATCAGTGTTCTATACGCGTGGCGCATGAAGTAAAATTTCGAGTTTAGAAAAGCCCCGTGAAAATTTGTCTCGGGTCGCTGCGCGACCCTCGACAAATTTTCTACGCGGGGCTTTTCTAAACTCGAAATTTTACTTCATGCTTAGTCTGGGAGTGGACAACACTGGTTCTTAGAAGTTTTAAATTGAAGGATCATTCTAGATTACTAAGTTTATTACCATTTTACAATGGCTACAGCTCGAAGGACCAACCATGGTCTTTGGAGACCGAAGGACTGCAGGAAATCGAAGTTTATTTACAAGAAAACAACGAATATCTGAAGGTTTACAGTATGGATAGGAAAGAAAACATCTAATTTTAAAAAAATATCGAAGTTGGGTTGGTTTTCACTGCATTTTTAACTTCACTTTAAATTAGTGTTTTACACGCGAGGCGCATGAAGTAAAATTTCGAGTTTAGAAAAGCCCCGTGAAAATTTGTCTCGGGTCGCTGCGCGACCCTCGACAAATTTTCTACGCGGGGCTTTTCTAAACTCGAAATTTTACTTCATGCTTAGTCTGGGAGTGGACAACACTCGTTTGAATTTTAAATTTAACTTTTTTAAAAAATCGACGTATGTAGTATAATAAATCATTCATTAAAATCATAGAAAAAGATTCACTTTTAGAGTTAACTTTATAATTTGGTCGGCTCTTAATGGGTGAATATTCTATTCCTAAAAAAAACCGTTTTTATTTAATATTAAAGTTGCATTTAATACAATAACAAACTGTGAATAAATCGACATAAATCTAGAAATATCGAAAATCTCGACATGTAGAAAATCTTGACGGTCCACTCCCAGACTAAGCATGAAGTAAAATTTCGAGTTTAGAAAAGCCCCGCGTAGAAAATTTGTCGAGGGTCGCGCAGCGACCCGAGACAAATTTTCACGGGGCTTTTCTAAACTCGAAATTTTACTTCATGCGCCACGCGTATAAAACACTGATTTAAAGAGAAGTTGAAAAACGTACTGAAAATCAACCCAACTTCGATATTTTTTCAAAATTGGATGTTTTCTTTCCTATCCATGCTGTAAACCTTAAGATATTCGTTGTTTTCTTGTAAATAAACTTCGATTCCCTGTAGTCCTTCGGTCTCCGAAGACCATGATTGGTCCTTCGAGCTGTAGCCTTTGTAAAATGGTAATAAACTTAGTAATCTAGAGTGATCCTTTAATTTGAAACTTCTAAGAACGAGTGTTGTCCACTCCCAGAGTAAGCGTGAAGTAAAATTTCGAGTTTAGAAAAGCCCCGCGTAGAAAATTTGTCGAGGGTCGCGCAGCGACCCGAGACAAATTTTCACGGGGCTTTTCTAAACTCGAAATTTTACTTCATGCGCCACGTGTATTAAACACAGATTTAAAACGAAGTTCAATAACACATATATCATCATTAATTAAAATAATTATATAATCAGATATTTAGTCGGTAAATGTACATTTTTGTTAATAGAAACTGATGGAATAAAATATTACTGGTTGCAAATAATAGATTCAAATTTATATTTAAAGGATTTGTATCCGTGATTCAAAAATAAGGATTAGAATCTTTGATTCGAATCATATTTTTCACTTACGAATCCTTTATTCGAGTATTCGTGATTCGAATCATATCAGGTGATTCGGATTCGTGATTCGAATCCTGTTTTTGAGGATTCATCCCAGCTCTGGTTACGATGCAGAGATTTTCAAAAAAAAAGAACACTTTAACTTGCAACAATACATGCATTTTTTCTTTTACGTATACTTTCACATATTCCATATACACATTTGTAAAATTAATGAACATGTGATCAGAACTAAGCAGTGTATTTTGAACTTCACTTTAAATCAGTGTTTTATAAGCGTGGCGCATGAAGTAAAATTTCGAGTTTAGAAAAGCCTGATTTGGCTTCGTCGCTCCGCTGCGCTACGCGACCAAGCCAAATTTCCAGGCTTTTCTAAACTCGAAATTTTACTTCATGCTTAGTCTGGGAGTGGAGACACTCGTTAGAGTTTTTAAATTAAAAGATTTTATTAAGATCACGAATATCTGAAAATTTACATTAAATGGGCAGATAATAAGAAGACAGATATTCTTGAGCAAGGAATATTACCTGCTCCTTTTATCCTACCTGATCTTCAGAGACACTTTATTAAATTGGTAGTAGATACAAATAATTTGAGGCGATGATAGGTAAGTACATTTGTAATCGTAATCGCTAATTGATTTATCATATTAGTGTCAGATTTTCCTTCACATAACCTACAAATTAAAAGTTGATTTACAGCATAACATGTGATTAGACTTGTCCTAACCTAAAACGCACACCCTGCATCACAACACTAAATTCTTGAAATGTCAAATTTAATTGGTCATATTACAAAAAAACAGATTATACATACTTTTACTGAATTCGAGAAATATTGTTTGTTATACTAAACATAAAGCTCAACAAATGTTTGTCTTGTGTAATTTATTAAAATGCAAGAAATCAATTCCAATCATTTGTAATCTTTAATTAAAACTCTCAATTTCCCTCCCTTTAAAACATTTATTTTCAATTTTAATTCGCTGTTCATTCCTAATTAATTTGCCTCCCTCTAAAAAAAAGAAACTGCGGCAGAGCGAAGGAAAGGGCGGGGAACGCGCGCGCATTTTTTTCGAACCGCGGGGAAAATTAATAATTTAAGGTAATTAATAATTTAAAAGTGGAACGAGCGGTGAAGCTCTGCGGGGGGTAGAAGGAGGCTGCACTCGAAAATTAATTATTCCGATGAAAAGCTTCGTTTGCATATTTAATAAAGCATTAAGGTCACGACCCAGTGATACTCTCAGGGAATTCCGTGGAATAATTAAAAAAAAAAAAGCAATATAAATACGAGATAACGGCGAAATGAGGAGTAAAGAAAGAAAAAACATGTAATGTGCAGGAGGAATTATTCAGCACTTTTATTACCTATCTAACTACCTGAAATTCGTTTAATGTAAAATCAACATACCTAAAACAACGTTTTTACGGATACTTGAATTGAACAATAATATTTGATGATATTAGTATTATTTGTTTAAATCTAATTATGAAATAATTACGAAAATTGTTATCTGTCCTTTTTAGTGTGGTCCTCATCAAACTGGAAAATTATTAAAATGGCAGAAAAGTGTCATATAAGGGGAATTTTTCTTTCAAGAATGCATATCCCGATGCATTTTTAAGTTTTCGCGCATTTGTTATTTATGTAAAAGTGTTGAATTTGAAAACTTCTAGCGAGTGATTCCACTCGGTTGTTAAGCATGAAGTAAAATTTCTAGTTTAAGAAAGCCTGCAAATTTGGTTTGGTCGCGTAGCGAAGCGAAGCGACAAAACCTGTAAACCTAATATACATTAGAATTATTGGGTTGGCTATAACCACTGTTTTAAACAATTTGTTCAGCGCAGAATTTGACTCATGTTTTATTCACATCTACATATTAGATTGCTAAAGCCGTGTATTTTAAACTCTAAGATATTTCAGTGTTTTATACGTGTGGCGCATGAAGTAAAATTTCGAGTTTAGAAAAGCCTAATTTGGATTGGCCGCTCCGCTTCGCTACGCGGCCAATCCAAATTCTTAGGGTTTTCTAAACTCGAAATTTTACTTCATGCTTAGTCTGGGAGTGGAAAACCCTCGTTTAAAGATTTAAATTGAAATCTTTTAAAAAAAACAACGAATGTTGTAAAATTTACAGTGTATTCATATGTATACTTGAAAGAAAATTTCCCTATATTTAAAAATCACATTAATGCACACATAGTTATGATATTTTATTGTAATAAAATGTTATGATTAATAATGTTATTTAAAAAATCTTCAACAATTTAGCTAAAATTTACAAACGTCAAAACATTTTAATGAAATAGTATAAAACATAATTTAGCAAATTCAAGATAATAAAAAAATAAAAAACGTTTTAAACAAATGAAACGTTTAAAACATGTTTTAAACAAATTTAAGATTTTAAACATGGTTGAAACAAAACCGTTTAGAACACGACGGCTGTTTTAAACATGTTTAAAACACTGTTTTAAAACAAAGTGTTTTAAACATAACAACTCTGATTAAAACAAGAACTCCCTATATGTATGTATGTATGTATATCAAATATTTCAACGTGATTTAAAAGAAGAACTCCCTGTATGTATGTATGTATATCAAGTATTTCAACGTGATTTTTTTTTTTTTATAAATTCGTACGTCTAAAGAGTAAAAACAATATTATTATTTTGTTTTACATTTATTAGATATTGGTTTTAAGCAACTCCACTATTTCACCTTTGTATTTTGTAATTTACTATATTTAGATGCCACAAACACATTCACATACATCGAATCATTTTGTACTTTAAAATGACCCTACCCGGCGGGACTACAACCCGCGACCCCTGGGTCAGGAGGCAGGGCTTCTACCCACTACATTACTAGGGTTCCCAAACAATATTATTACCTATAAACCACACCCCAATTAATAAAACCCCCTACGATTTGTATTTCTGGCTATGACCTTGATTGATCGGAAGTTCAGAGATAAGAACCTTAGAATACCAAATATTTACTTATTCTTCGTTTTAATTTTTTATATAACAATAATTTTCGCATGCGAAGGCGCATACTTCTCATTTATAACAATAAAATTATCATAACAACCTCCCAAAAAGCTGGCGAGGGGAGTGGAATACCGAGGAAGGTCCTTCGATAAATCATGAGGGGCGGCGCACGAATAAAACTGTCCGGTTTAATCAGGCGCCGGGAAAATATAATTCTCTTCCGGATTAATTCCCATCAATTAAACCCGAAAAGTGCCGATTAATCATTCCGGACGGATAATTCAATTATACAAAATAGAAGGAACCAAAGGCAGGAGGGGAAAAAATAGAAGATTTACCGCCAAAAAATACATCGATAAATACGCCGATATAAAAATAGGGACTATTCATCTTTAATAATGCAGTGAGATGTTATGGTGGAAAAAACCACATGCAAAGTTTTACTAAAGCTTCAAATTGAACTCTTTTAAAAAATAACGAAAGTCGGAAAATTTACAGCGTATGTATATGTGTATTTAAAAGAAAAATTACCTGTATTTATAAAATCAACAGAGTTTTAAAGGTAAATTCAAATTCAAAACTATTTGAATTCGAGAAAATAAGCTTACGCTTCTTATAGTTTGCACACTTTAAACATAATATATAAAATTACGAAAAAACTATTCGTGAAAATGCAAACAGTGTCTTAATTAAAGGTTTTAAAGGTACAACAAAGCTAAATTAAATGAAGTTGTGTTTAAAGGACGTAAGTCGGGAATCTGATAATAAAAAAATGTATAGAGGGTTATTTAGTTTTGTGTTCCACCCCCTTCTAACTTTTTTATTTTAAGAGTAAAGTACAGGGTGGCGCAAAACTACCGATATGGTTTGAATGTTTAATAACTTTTTAAATTTATTTATATTTTTTATTTTTATTTCAGAATTTTGTGAAGAAAACTTGGGAAATTTGAAATGGAACAGTACACTACAGAACAGCGACCAAACATTGTTGAATTTTATTTTGAAAAACAACGGTCAATTGTTTTGACGCAGCGTGCTTATCGTCGTTTTTTTAATGTGCGTACTGGACCTTTAGCATCAACAATAAACCGCCTGGTTGTAAATTTTCGACAGCATGGTACAGTAAGATACCTTCCATGTACCGGAAGACCACGTACGGTCCACACAGAAGAATATATCCAACGTGTTGTGGATAGTGTGCCGGACAGTCCAGAAACATCAACAAGAAGACGTTCAGCACAACTGGGGCTATCGCGGAGGTCCGTTCAGAGGATTTTGGCCACATGTTTCCGTATAAGGTTCAGCTTGTGCAAGAATTGAAGTCGATAGACTACCAACAACGGCTTGATTATGCCATTTCATTCCGACAAAAAGCAGAAGAAAATCGCGATTTCATTAACAATTTGATGATGAGCGATGAAGCCCATTTCCAATTGAATGGTTTCGTAAACAAGCAAAATTGAAGGATATGGGCTACGGAGAATCCAAGAACAGTTCATCAGTGACAATTACACCCACTTAAGTATACTATTTGGTGCGGTGTATCGTCTGAAAGAATCATGGTCCATATTTTTTTGAAAATGCACATGGCGCCTCAGTTACGATTAATGGTGCTGAATATCGAACGATGCTGGACAATTTTTTGGGGCCAGCTGTAGAAAACCATCCACAGTTGTGATTCCAACAAGATGGAGCCACAGCCCACACTGCAAGGGACACAATGGCTTTGTTACGGGACCTCTTTGACGAACGCATTATTTCGCGCAGAAGAGATTTCAATTGGCCCCCACGTTCACCGGATTTAACAGCTCCAGACTGTTTTCTTTGGGGTTATTTGAAAGAAAGGGTATACGTAAATAAGCCAGAGACCATACCAAAGCTAAAAAAAAACATTCGCAATGAAATTTAAGCCATAACACCGGAAATTTTACGAAAAGTTATGGAAAATGTACTGGAAAGAGTACGAATGTGCGAAGCCGAAAATGGCCACCACTTGCGGGATATAATTTTTCATACTTAAGCCAAAAATATTCCCCATTAATATACTGTATAACAAAAAAATAATAATAATAATTAACCATTAAATAAAAAAGTTATTAAACATTCAAACCATATCGGTAGTTTTGAGCCACCCTGTATAACAAACTTTATATTTGTAAACGCAGGAAATTCTGTACTTAATGGAGTGTCATTGGAGAAAAAATGTTGACTATCGGTTCATTGACAGTTGTCATCGTATTGTCGATTCGGTGGACCAGTGGCGTGGGGGTTCGAGCATGAAGTAAAATTTCGAGTTTAGAAAAGCCCCGTGAAAATTTGTCGAGGGTCGCGCAGCGACCCGAGACAAATTTCACGGGGCTTTTCTAAACTCGAAATTTTACTTTAGGCGCAATACGTACAAAACATACATAACATATTGTGAAATGTATGTATATTTGAACCTCAGTTGAAATCAGTGTTTTATACGCGTGGCGCATGAAGTATTATGGCTTTATTAGTAAGAGCAAACATTCCCATTAATTACGGAACACAACTTCGTTCAAGTGGCTGCCTCGGCTGGCTTCGCAGTAGAGCATTCTGTCACTCCAATTTTCCAAGACCTTGTTGATGTCTTCGAGCTACAGCTCACCGATTGCTTGGATGATATTAACCTGAAGTGCTTAAATCGTTTCTGGATTGTTGGCATAACATCGGTCCTTTACGGTTCCCCACAAAGAAAAAATCCAAAGGAGTTAAATCGCCAAGACGGCGATTTGGGAATTTGGTGCGCAAAAGATCGATTGTAGCATGGGCTGTGTGACATGGCGCGCCATCCTGCATGAACCAGAGGTCGTCCAAATCCGTGTCTTCAATTTCATTGAAAAAAAAGTCGGATAACATGGCTCTGTAACGCTCACCGTTGACCGAAACGTTGTTTCCAGCCTCATTTTCGAAGAAAAATGGTCCAGTGATGCCACCACTCCACAATCGACACAATCCGCACCAAACTGTCACTCTCCGGGGATGCATTGGCTTCTCGACAATAACGTGCGGCCAAGATGAAAATGAGCCTCGTCAGAAAAGATCATTTTTCGCCCAAAATCGTTGTCCAATTCAAGCTGCTCTAAGGCCCAAACTGCGAAGCGATAAAGAAGCGGATGGTCATTCGCCTTTAATTGCTGAGTCAATTGGACCTTGTAACCGAATAATCCGAGATTTTTGTGCAGAATGCACTAGTGCGTGCAATGTTGAGCTGTTGAGATAGACGGCGAGTTGATGTTCGTGGATTGAGTCTCACACTCTCGGTTACAGCAGCCACATTCTCGTCTGTGCGCACCGTACGAGAACGAGACCATGAGTGTTGTCCACTAGCATGCCAGTCTCACGAACTTTTTGCACAAACTTGCGTACAGCAGGCGCGGTGGGTGATTCATTTCGGTCAAAACTTCTTTTCAACAAACGCACTGTTTGGGCTATACAGCACTCACTTTGGAAATAAGTTTGCAATATTTCCCAACGTTGTTCAAGCGTAAAGCGACTCATTTCGTACCGCGGAGGAATGATACCGACATTCTGTCAAGATTTCGAGCGGGAAAAAGATGTCAGTGTCAAAATAACCTATGATTTAAAAAGAAACCACTAGATGGCCCACACTGTACAAGGTAGCCAGAAAATTTGTGAAAAGCATTACCACTAATTAATGAATAATCTTCGGTAAAACGATAATGATTCGCCTATTTAATTTAATATTATTCTGCAAATTTCTTAAAACCATCTCGATAAAAAAGCAATTTCCCACTAACTCCCCCACCAACCATTCCCACCCCCCTATATCATCCCAAAGTAGACTACGAAAAACTCAATTGCTTGCCGTAATTAAAGACCCCGAGCGCACAAAAAAGCACGTGCTTCACCCTAATTGGCGACCCTTTTTCCACCGTGGACACGTCGAATTATAAACGGGTTGGGCACGACCATTTTTACAAGGATGATTAATGGCCCGCCGACGCGACGTCTTCTTTATTATTTATCCTTCCGTTGATGTCTCACTTCCGGATCCATTGTACGCACGCATACACAAAGGGAGGACGACACGCGAATAATGAAGGGGAAAAAAGCAAACACAGGAAGGGGAAAATGCGGGCGCTTAAGGCCCGCACAAAGAGTCACTTTGTAGGACACACGTTATTGTTCAAACGCGACGTGTCAACGGGTAATTAAAAGATGTGACGTGATAGATGTACTTTTTCTACGTTGCTAAAGTTGGTTAAATTATTATTGCTTGACGTTAAAAGACAATAAATCATTATTTGAACAAGAGAAAAATGACAATAACAAACATGATTTATCAATTTATTAAAACTGAAATACAACTTATGCTGGAAATTAGTTAAATTAAAACAATTCCACGAACAATTTTAAACTGAGTTCATCTCCGAGCCAGAGCTTATTGTTTAACCTATTATGTGCCATTGATGCATATACGCAACATTATTAATTTTGTTACTTAAATTACTAAATAACTTAATTTGATATATTATATTAATTAACTTGACTTAAAAATGTATGAAGAAAAACATTAATATTTTGTTATTTAAATATCTTGATAATTACTCATTTAAATAAAATGTTTTCAGTGCATTTCTAACTTCACAATATTTCAGTGTTTTATACGCGTGGCGCATGAAGTAAAATTTCGAGTTTAGAAAAGCCCCGTGAAAATTTGTCGAGGGTCGCTGCGCGACCCTCGACAAATTTTCTACGCGGGGCTTTTCTAAACTCGAAATTTTTCTTCATGCTTAGTCTGGGAGTGGAAATACACGTTCTTAACTTTATATTGCACGTTTTTATACAAAATCAAGGAATGCCTTACATTTACAGCGTATACATTATTTATATTTAAAAGAAAACTTCATAGAATGTAATACAATAAGTCATTCGTAGAAATCATATAAAGAAGTGTAGAATTTAACCTAAAATCCACTTTTAGAGTTAACTCTATAATTGCTCGGCCGTTAATGGGTTAAACAGAAAATAAAATAATGTAGTATTTCTTTCAATACTGCTACCATCGGTGGACATAAAATGTTGGGACAAATCGAAAACTGAATAATGTCAAACATAACCAAATTTATATGGGTTAAGTCAGGTTTTAAAATTCAGGTTATGAAAGTGACAAAGAAAATATGTAAATGAAAGATATTATCGAAACATATTTTTCATTTTCGACACCTCAAATGACAATGAACTAACAAGTCCAAAGTTTGATACACACTATAAAACGTTTACGTGTCCCAACATTTTGTTTCCACCGATGGTACATAGACACATTAGAATCAAAATATTTGGTAAAAACGTATGATATGTTATTTATCAAAATTAAAAATTATAGTTATAAACTACAGAACCAGTGTTAAAACTGTTAAAATTGTCGATAAAGTAAAAATTGTTGAAAATGTCGAAGAGAAATTAGATGTCAAAAATTGGGAGCATTCTAAAAAAGTGTAAAGAATCTATTATTGCACATATTGTTTTTTTTTTATAAAATGGGCAGTTCATTTATAATTAAAATAAACTGCCCATTTTATATAAAAAAAAAACAATATGTGCAATAATAGATTCTTTACACTTTTTTAGAATGCTCCCAATTTTTGACATTTCATTTCTTTTCGACATTTTCAACAAGTTTTACTGTGCTTTATACGAGTGGCGCATGAAATTAAATTTCGAGTTGAGAAAAGATAGAATTTGGAGCTGCGAGTCCAAATCCAAATTCTTCAAGCTTTTCTCAACTAAAAATTTTACTTCATGCTTATTCTGGGATTGAAAAACACTCGATAGAGAATAATTAATACTTTGTTCAAGAATTTCATTCGTTTATAAAAGTAAAAAATGGAGAGCATTTTGCAAAACACTAGAGAATTTATTGATATAAATTATATCATATTATATTAGATTTTTTAAATTAAATGGGCAGTATATTTTTAACTATTAATCAGCGTTTAATACGCATGGCCTATGAAGTAACATTTCGATTTGAGAAAAGCCAGAAAAAAATCATAAAATATGCAATTATTTTCAATCACGAAATAATCTTCCAAAATTCTCACGGTTTTGCAAAACTGATGTACACCGGACCTGATGTTGCCCCCTGGACATTTCTGTAAAGTTAGATTTTCATGAAATTGCCTGGGAAAGCTCAAATAAAAATTTACACTCGTTTTGCAATTTTTGGCATGCCGCACAATGTGCCAAATCCGAGCGCGAGCGCCAGGGGGGGATTTTGAGGAAAAAAATCAAATTAAAAATTTTGAGAAAAAAACATATCCACTCCATTGTAGATACACGAAACCCTTCTAATCTTGCATGTTTATATTTTTCAACCCCCTATATTATTAACAATTAACTCTTAAAGTTAAGCGATTTAGAAAACATCAATTTTACGGCATTTCACTCGCAAGTTTAAATAATTTATTACATGGATAGTAGGCGTACTATCAATATAACATTATACACTATTGTTTATAACATAATACTGTATATTATGGTTGAAAAATTAAGTCTCTAAATATTTTAGAACAAAAGTTAAAAAAAAATTGAATATGAAATATATTTTAAATATAAATTTTAACTTTAGAAAGTGTTATAAAAAAAATGTCAACTCGATGAGGTCTGGGACTATCACTAAAAATTAGTTCTATGTTTTCTCTAACTACCCTCAAAATTTCGTATCTCCACCGGTGCGTTTTTGGGGTCTTTTTAATTTTTTTATTTGACGCCACCAATTAAAGTTGGGTCGGGCGAGGCCCGTGTGCGGTGAGTATCGTGGAGTCGAGCGCGCGCTATTCTCGAGCAGCACGCAACATGATTTTTACGTTGGCCCCGAACAAAAAATAATAAAAACGCACTTAAAACGCACATGTAAAAATTCAAAAAAATTAGGGCAGTTACAGAAAATATTAACAAATGTTTATATGATAGTCACAGTTCTTCCGGTTTGCAATCTTCTAGAAAAATAATATAATAATAATTCAAGGCAGCAAAATTATATACAATTGTTATAATCATTACATAGGTTGTGACTTTCACCAAATACTGTGGTATGTTTTTAAATGCCCTAAAAACTTCGTATCTCTACATGTGCGTTTTGTGTCAGGTTTTTGCGAATGACCGAGTCGATTTTTATCGGTTGCGCCTAATAAAAAATAAAGCACCTCAAAAAAACCTACAAATGTGAAAAGTATCTGCTGTAGTTTAAAAATAATTTAATCTGTTGTTTAAAATATGAATTTTTAATCAGAATATACATTACATTTTTCTGATTTTGCACAACGAAGTTATGTATTTTATACTGTTTTATTTACTTACTTTTTTAAAATGAAAAATTGTCAGTATCCTCATCAGTCTGTTCGTCTTCGCTGTCACTTGTGTCCGTTTCACAAATAACTAATTTTTTAGCGTCTGCAGGTAGTTGTTTTTTATGAATTTTTACATCGCTTCTCAAAGAAGAAATTATTGGATCAGAACATACAAGAAGCATATTAAATAAATCTCGAATTGTATTAAGCCTAGAGTTTTTCCTAGTATGGTTTTCTCTAACTCTCTTATATATTTTATTGGTTGCTTCCTGTGCCTCTTCCGAAAGTTCTCCGATTGATAAAAGACATTGTCCAATTATTTTGCTCCCGTGAATTAAAATTTTATGGACACTAGGAGGCATTCTATACCATCCATATAACAAGGTGTAAAGTCGGGCCGGGCCGTATCTTCTGCATATTTATCAAACATCAATACATTTATATTACGAGAACTCGACATTGTTATAAGAATTGTATAAAATCTGTTCAATAATTCTTCATTCAATTCAGTGATGACAGCTACTTTCTCATAATTTCGAAAAAATATTCGAGCAACGTTGCCAGTATTTGAAGTACCTCCTCCTTGCACAACAATATCAACCCTTATCCCTAACTATTTACGTAATAGTTTTTGTATTCTAGTTTTCCGACTAAATATATTATTTTTCTCTTCTATCGTACATCCGTGAGTAGTTGTTTTCTTCAAATCTAATTTATATATTATGTATTTTCGGTGATCAATAAATTAGTTTGTCTTCTTTTAGATGTATTACTTTGTATTGTGAACTGTGTACCTGATGTACTTGGTATTGGTGAAATATTTTCTATATTTTCAAAGGGGTTTGTATTTTCAATTAAGACAGAACCCTCGTTGTATTTAAAAGGCAGCAGTAACCAATTTCTATTTTTTTTTTTTATGAAATTGATATGAGATCTTGAGCACATTTTCCACTTTCTATTAAGAGTACTGCAGAAACCCTTAACTTTTTTAAGAATGTCATCATTTTCACTATTGTTTTTCGTCGAAACATTTTCAATATATTTTATTAAATAATCAATGGTATTGCTTGACTGAATAAGGTTTTTAGGTTTTAGTTCGTACCATACCTTATATAAATCACCGTTTGTAATTTTAATTTTCTCCATTATCACTCAGCGTTTTGGATTAATTAAATTACACTAACACTAAACACTAGTTTAATTAAAGTAAACTATTTTATACACAAAAAAACACTACATCAAAGAAAGAGTATATAGTCAACAAATTAAATAACACTTAACACTAACTTAATTAATAATTACTTTATAATGTTCAATCGTTCGCTTATGGATCAGAAAAATATGTGAACTGTTGGAGACTTCGTTCAACACTAAACGCATATTTTGCTTTCAAGAAAATTAAGAATAATCCATTTCAGATACTTAAACCGTAAAAACTGTGTGACAAGAATGCCATTTGTTACGGTAAATGACAGCTTCAATCGGACCCCTAATAAAAATGTAAACACAAACCAGATGACCTTTATCAGTAACAGATGTACACCCTTATATATCAATAAGAAAAAAACCCATAAAACTATTTTTGTAAATGTGATTTAAATGCTGCAAAAAATACTCAGAGAAGAAATAATTTCCCTATGATATATACCTGTATATTAGAAAAATTGTAGATTGTGAGGATTATGACTATTATGTAAACATTTGTCAATATTTTCTGTAACAGCCCTAATTTTTTTGAATTTTTACATGTGCGTTTTAAGTGCGTTTTTATTATTTTTTTGTTCGGGGCCAACGTAGAAATAATGTTGCGTGCTGCTCGAGAATAGCGAGCTCGACTCCGCGATGCCACCGCACACGGGCCTCGCCCGACCCAATTTTAATTGGTGGCGTCGAATAAAAAAATTAAAAAGACCCCAAAAACGCACCGGTGGAGATACGAAATTTTGAGGGTAGTTAGAGAAAACATAGAACTAATTTTTAGTGATAGTCACAGACCTCATCGAGTTGGCATTTTTTTTATAACACTTTCTAAAGTTAAAATTTATATTTAAAATATATTTCATATTCAAATTTTTTTAACTTTTTTTCTAAAATATTTAGAGAGTTGATCTTTCAACCATAATATACAGTATTATGTTATAAACAATAGTGTATAATGTTATATTTATAGTACGCCTACTATCCATGTAATAAATTATTTAAACTTGCGAATGAAATGCCGTAAAATCGATGTTTTCTAAATTGCTCAACTTTAAGCGTTAATTGTTAATAATATAGGGGGTTAAAAAATATAAACATGCAAGATTATAAGGGTTTCATGTATCTACAATGGAGTGGATATGTTTTTTTCTCGAAATTTTTAATTTAATTTTTTTCCTCCAAATCCCCCCCTGGCGCTCGCGCTCGGATTTGGCACATTGTGTGCCGCCTCGCCATCTAGGGGTTATATGCGACCGCAAAGCCATTTAACAGTCTACACTTATTTTAATAGATGACGATCATAAAAAAAGTTTAATCAAAAGTATCCATTTAATTTTTTTCAGTATTTATCTAGTTTTATAAACCATATTTGATACCATCAGGTTGTATAAACTGCTATTTTAATAAAAACAAGTCTTCATTTTTATTCAACATAAATCAAAACAGGTGTGATAACATAACCTACTTCTTTTATTATGCAATACAATATAAAAAAATATTTTTAATAAAACAATTACATTTTATCAAAACATTCAATTATCAGATTTATAGGGTGAAAATGGAACGATTCTGTTGATTTCCCAGGAAAAAATACTTCAAATACTCACCATAATTATAAATGAAGTATGTGTTAGCTTGACGATCCAGTTGAAATAAAACATTATCACGTGAACTAAACAAAATGGAATTATTTTGATTAGGTATGATTTCATTAACTTTCGTCCCAACTTCGTGTCGCTGGTGCAGTGTTTTACAAAATTTGGTGTGCGTGCAAGATAAAGATTGATTAATTTCCATAATTTTTTTGATCATTTGTAAAGTATTTTTGACAATCCTTTTGACATTGAAGTGGTAATTTGTAATTGTTTTGTTCTGGGAGAGTGTTTAAAGGATTTCTTGGATAAATTAGGGTTACAGATGCAAACCACATAGGAAGCCGACCCAAATTTTTATTGATAAATGCACTTTCTACATGCACATGCTCCGACGGTCCAATTTTTAGTTAAAAACATTTTTTAAACAGAATTAAACGATTTAAATTTAAACGAATTGTTTAAAATGCATTAAAATAAAATAAGTCTATTTAAAAAATGTTCATAACTGAAAATTAGGCCGTCGGAGCATGTGCATGTAGAAAGTGCATTTATTAATAAAAATTTGGGTTGGCTTCTTATATGGTTTGGATCTGTAATCCTAATTTATCCAAGAAATCCTTCAAATACTCTCCCAGAACGAAACAATTACAATTTATTATCACCACAATGTTTTCATTTAGCAGGCTTTTCTCAACTCGAAATTTTACTTCAAGCCAGAATTTGGATTTGGACGCTGCGCATCCAAATCCAAATTCTTCAAGCTTTTCTTAACTCGAAATTTTACTTCAAGCTTATTCTAGGATTGAAAAACACTCGATGGAGAATAATTAATACTTTGTTCAAGAATTTCATTCGTTTATAAAAGTCAAAAATGAAGAGCATTTATCAAAAATGTGCAGAATTTATTAATATAAATTATATCATATTATATTAGATTTATTTTATTAAATAGGCAGTATGTTTTTAACTATTAATCAGTGTTTAATACGCATGGCGCATGAAGTAAAATTTCGAGTTGAGAAAAGCCAGAATTTGGATTTAGACGCTGTGCGTCCAAATCCAAATTCTTTAGGCTTTTTTCAACCCGAAATTTTACTTCATGCTTATATAAGGATTGAAAAACACTCGATAGAGAATAATTAATACTTTGTTCAAGAATTTCATTCGTATATAAAAGTCAAAAATGGAGAGCATTTTTCAAAAGAGTGAAGAATTTATTGATATAAATTATATCATATTATATTAGATTTATTTTATTAAATATGCAGTATATTTTGAACAATTAATCAGTGTTTAATACGCATGGCGCATGAAGTAAAATTTCGAGTTGAGAAAAGCCAGAATTTAGTATGATTCCTTATAATTATGGAGAATAACCGTGGAATAGGACAGAATTACACAGAACAAGAAAAAGAAAGCTTATTACACGTAAACAAGTGTTTTCCACTCCCAGGCTAAGCATGAAGTAAAATTTCGAGTTTAGAAAAGCCTGAAAATTTGGTTTGGTCGCGTAGCGCGAAGCGCGGAGCGGCCAAACCAAATTTTCAGGCTTTTCTAAACTCGAAATTTTACTTCATGCGCCACGCGTACAAAACACTGATTTCAAGTGAAGTTCACTTGTTCACAATATTTCAGTGCTGTCAGGTTTAAATACGCGTGGTGCATGAAGTAACATTTCGAGTTTAGAAAAGCCTGAAAATTTGGTTTGGTCGCTCCGCGCTTCGCGCTACGCGACCAAACCAAATTTTCAGGCTTTTCTAAACTCAAAATTTTACTTCATGCTTATTCTGGGATTGAAAAACACTCTTTAGAAAATAATTAATACTTTCTTGAAGAATTTCATTCGTTTATAAAATCTTGACTGGAGCAAATTTTGATTAAAATCAGATTATTTTGTAATTTTGTGCTCTTCTTTGGATATGTTCATGATAATAGTCTATATTGTCTAATAAATAAATAATAAAAATATAAAAAGAGAAGAGCCTGAACGATTGGATTTGGACGCGAAGGAAATCACTCGCCGAAAAGAAATAACTGAAATTTAAATGCAGGCTCATAGCATTTTACAATTACAATATTTATTATACATTGCTGAAATTTTGATACAAGTAAGTTAAAGAATGCTGCTAGACTTATAATTATTCATTTTTTCAGAAAACAGTATTTTAATACCCGGTATTATAAAACGTTTTATTCCCTAAATAAAATTTACTTTAGGAATAAATTAATTTATTCCAAATATTTCGGTATTATATACACAAAATAACTTTATTTGGCTAATAAATCTCCCCAGTAAATTATTTGTTTGTTTTTCTACCAAGTAAATTTTATTCTCTAAATAATTTGACAGTTAAAAGTCAAAAGTGTATAATAATAATAATAATAATAGCCGTTATTATCCAACAGGATTTCCTACTTACAGGACAATATAATAGAAGGTGAATGCAGCAAAAAATAAGTATTACAAGAAAAAAAAAATACAAAAAATGATAAGTATTAACAGTAGAAACAACATTTAAGTTACATTTTATATAAATAAATCATCGAAAGACTTTTCTGCGCAACGACACATTGTGAAGATCGGTGACCGCTGCAGAACACATGTCCTTGGTGTGGGCAGTCGGAATGATAAAGAGAATCTGGTTGATTGTTGAGGAACATTAAAGGGTATCCCGGAAAGTAGTTGGGGGTAGTCGATTGTTCCGTGTACTAGTTTCTGGAGAATTGTGACGCAGTGGTGGTCTCGTCTGGTCGATAATGCTATCATGTTATGCCTTTCAAGTAGATGTTCTTGATTCGCTCCAATAGATGGATAAGTACCGTCAAGTTTGTAAGACAAACATTTTAAAAATCGCCGATGGAGGCGATCTAGTAGAAGGGAATGACTAATACTTGTCGGATACCAGACTAAGCTACAGTAGTCCAATTTACTTGATACAAAAGCGAAGTATAATGACTTTATAGCATCAGTATTTCGAAATTCACGAACGTTTCTCAGTATAAAACCTAATGATCTGGAGGCTGCAGAGCGAATAGCTTCAATATGGGTAGTGAAAGTGAGTTTCTTGTCAAAAGTAACTCCTAGGTCTTTGAAGCAGTCAACGACCGACAGATAATCACCTAAAATATGGTAAGTTCTTGTGAGAGCATTACGTCTCCGACTGTAGTTTATAACGCTGCATTTGTTTACATTGAGTTTTAAATTAACACGGGAGCTCCAGTTAGATATGATATTTAGATTCGATTGCAGCATATCGACATCGTTCTGACATTGGATCCTCTGGTAAATTTTGAGGTCGTCGGCGTATGCTAACACAGGGCAGGTGAGCATCCCCAGATTATCATTAATAAAAATGTTGAAGAGAAGGGGGCCCAAGACTGGAGCCCTGTGGGGTACTAATCGACGGTGAGAATTCAAAAGATTTAAAACCGTTGTAATACACAAAGCACGATCTGTTGTGCAGGTAGGATTGTATAAACTGAGTAACCGCTGGCACAGCCCCAAATGACCCAAGTTTCTCTAACAGCAGTTTGTGATTGATAGAGTCAAACGCTCGGGAGAAGTCGGTGTGTATGACATCAACTTGGCCTCGCACATCTAAAGCTTCTGAAAGGAACTGCGAAATGGTAGCAAGATTTGTTAGTGTCGACCGTCCTGGCATGAATCCGTGTTGATAGGGCGAGATGTAGGATCACACGTTGTTAAAAATGTTATTATATAGCACTGTTTCCAATATTTTGGCGAAGTTCGATAGGATTGCGATGGAACGATAATTGCTTATTTGCGAGGCGTTGCCTTTCTTGAAGATTGGGCATTATAGTGTGCGTTTCCAACGGTTGGAAAATTCACTTTTAGATATTGAAATATTATTAATTGATGTTAGAGGTTTGGCTAAGACATATCTGCAATCTTTCAGTAGAACTTTGTCATCACCAGCTGTGAATTTGTTTGGAAGGGATGCCATAATGGATACAAGCTGTGCTTCATCTACTTTAGAAATTGTGAAAGGAGGACAGTTAAAATAAATGGTATCAACGGTGGGAGTTGCATTACTGCAAAAGACATTTTTAAAGGTATCCGCAAAACCATTTACTATATCTTTAAGTATTGTAAATTCACGAGTATCATCATATAACTTGGTCCTTGGGGTTCTTTTTAACATTAACATTATTATATTATTATAATTACTTTAGATTCTACTACTTGTATTTATTAATTTCATTACGGTTATCATGTATACCATCATATCATCCATGTCAGATTTAAGTTCACTCATAGTATCTTCCCTGACAGTGATTAATTCGAACCACAAGACGTTCTAAGGAGTCGAAGACCTAGAGTTTTTCAAATCAGACATAACCAGGGATTTTTATACTTATGCATACGCTTTTTTAAAATTAGTTCCATTTAAAGTTTTAAACGAGTGTTTTCCACTCCCAGACTAAGCATGAAGTAAAATTTCGAGTTTAGAAAAGCCTGAAAATTTGGTTTGGTCGCGTAGCGCGAAGCGCGGAGCTACCAAACCAAATTTTCAGGCTTTTCTAAACTCGAAATTTTACTTCATGCGCCACGCGTATTTAACACTGAAAGCACTGAAATATTGTGGACAAGTGAACTTCACTTGAAATCAGTGTCTTGTACGCGTGGCGCATGAAGTAAAATTTCGAGTTTAGAAAAGCCTGAAAATTTGGTTTGGCCGCTCCGCGCTGCGCGCTACGCGACCAAACCAAATTTTCAGCCTTTTCTAAACTCGAAATTTTACTTCATGCTTAGCCTGGGAGTGGAAAACACTCGTTTAAGTCTTTTGTAATTTCTAATAAGCTTTCTTTTTCTTGTTCTGTGTAATTCTGTCCTATTCCACGGTTATTCTCCATAATTATAAGGAATTATACTAAATTTCCAATTTGATTGACAATTTAATTTGAAAAATTGACAATTCAATTTAACAAACTGGTGGTTCTAGCTATGGCCACAATGAAAATGTATAATTTCAGTCTGTAATCTACTAATTAAACTATTTATTTCTAGAATTGCTATTTATTTGTTAGGTTTGTTTATAATACGCAATTTTATTTGCCCATTAGTTTACTAGGTAAATAAATTTACTCCACAAATAGTTATCTAATAATTTATTAATCGTTTATAATACCGGGCATAAGTAATGTAAAATAATGTTAAAGATGTTAAACAATAGCTTATTTAATCATATAATTTAAGAGCTTTTAAAATGCATTTCGATATTTTTAAATAATAGGAAGTCTACTGACAAATTTTGTGATTAATATTGTGATCGGGTTATAAAAATATACTAGTTCGTTTTGCCATAATAATTAATTGTCACAGGCAATGATATAATAATCTCTATATATCAATATATGAACATTTTAATCGCTACACAGATATTACAACCAACATGACAGCAAATAGAGATTCTGTATCTCTCGATATCTCTGGTGTGTATTTTGATGCGATGCGTTTGATGATGATGAATTTGTAGGACGTAGGAATAATATTACTCCGAAACTATTCTCTCACTCCCGCTCACACACACAATGTGTGGAAGAGTATCCATTAGGCCCCAGCGCCCATTAACGATAATCCGTAAATTTATTAATCCCGTCCCGATGTCGAATTCAAATTCTGATTGATTACGGCAGAATGGAGAGCTGGGCCGAGGGTTCGAAACTTTGCCCCGATTATCGCCATAAATCCAACTGACGCGACTCGCCCCAGACAGATATTCAATCTCAATCGTCTGTTTAAACTTCGCTGATACGAATATTAACGACATATAAAACAAAGTTTCAATAAGTTCAATACTTTGAATGTCACGAGATATATCTGCAATTAGAAAAAATAACGTATTGAACTCCCTGCCTCCAATGTGATGTTTGACGCACTCTATTGATAACTGGAAATCCGTATTTCGCGGTGTTTAAAAACAAAATCGCAAAAAAAAATGTTGTTTACAAATGTTCGAAAGCATAAACGCTATCTAATGCCCATTAGCTTAACCCATTAAGCGCCATTGATGCGTACACGCAATATTCTTAATTGTTTCTTAATTTAATTACTCAATAAGTTAATTTGATAAAATATATTATTTAATCATAATATATAAAATTACGAAAAAAACTACTCGTGAAAATGCAAACAGTGTCTTAATTAATAAGACAATTTAAGACGATAAATATCCATTGAAACAACTACTTCCCGTGCAAATACACCTCCGGATATTGAATTATACAATGAAACATTTAAAATCTTATTTAATTTGATTTGTTACAACGCTCTATTAAAGTATATGTAACGTTTAGGTCAAATTCTCTTCAAACCAACTAACAATACAATTTAAAATAAAAGGAGAGATAGCAACAAATTAGAAGTGAAAGGACTTGGATTAATACTAATGTCTTAGGCCATCTATAGACGCGTTTCGAGATTTATCTCTCTTCAGTATAGCTTTGCTTATGACGTTTAAAAAAATTTAAAAAAATAGGAACTAAATTAAAACAAACTTACTTGGAAAAAGTGTTGTGTGTGGAATGAGTAGGTACAGAGAAATGGAATGAGTAAAAATGATGGTCGGTATTTATAGGGGGGGATTATGTCATTAGCAGGTATGAAGAATGTAAGACCTTTATATTTACCTTACGGTACAGTTCAAACAAGATAAAATTCAAATTCAAAACTATTTGAATTCGAGAAAATAAGCTTACGCTAGACATTAGTATTAATCCAAGTCCTTTCACTTCTAATTTGTTGCTATCTCTCCTTTTATTTTAAATTGTATTGTTAGTTGGTTTGAAGAGAATTTGACCTAAACGTTACATATACTTTAATAGAGCGTTGTAACAAATCAAATTAAATAAGATTTTAAATGTTTCATTGTATAATTCAATATCCGGAGGTGTATTTGCACGGGAAGTAGTTGTTTCAATGGATATTTATTGTCTTAAATTGTCTTATTAATTAAGACACTGTTTGCATTTTCACGAGTAGTTTTTTTCGTAATTTTATATATTATGTTTGAAGTGTGCAAACTATAAGAAGCGTAAGCTTATTTTCTCGAATTCAAATAGTTTTGAATTTGAATTTTAATATATTATTTGACCTGACTTGAAAATGTATAAGGAAAAATGTAAATATTTTGTTATTTAAATATTTGTTTATTACTTATTTAAAAGAAGAAATCATGTCGGCGTATTTCTAACTTTACAATATTTCAGTGTTTTACACGCGTGGCGCATGAAGTAAAATTTCGAGTTTTAAAAAGCCTGAAAATTTGGTTTGGCCGCTCCGCTTCGCGGAGCAACCAAACCAAATTTTCAGGCTTTTTAAAACTCGAAATTTTACTTCATGCTTAGTCTAGGAGTGGAAACACTCGTTCTAAACTTCATATTGCACATTTTTATATAAAATCGACGAATGTTTGAAAATTTACAGCGTATACATTATGTGTATTTAAAAAGAAAAATGCACAGTATGTAATACAATAAGTCATTCATAAAATAAAAAATAAGTGCAGAATTTTACCTAAAATTAACTTTTAGAGTTAACTCTATAATTGCTCGGCCGTTAATGAGTTAAGTAGCATCATCAATAACTGGCAAACTAAACGTTTGCATACAGCAATTGTTCGTCCACAACAGAGCTATATTTAATAGAATAAAAATATCAAGAATATGAATTTGTGTTCAGTACTCATTTATTCACCGGATACTTATATACGCGTTTCAAGCTTCAACGCCATCATCAGTATAGTCCCAAACCAGTGCTTGAAGCACCTTGAAGTTCCTGTTGTGGACGAATAATTGCTGTATACAAACGTTTAGTTTGCCAGCAATTGATGCTACTTAAGCTAATGGGCATAAGTAAATTGCACAGGCCATAATAAATGGTCAAAGATGTTAAGTATTCTTGGGACTATACTGATGATGTCGTCGAAGCCTGAAACGCGTATATAGTTATCCGGTGAATGAATTAGTATTGAACACAAATTCATATTTTAAAACTTTTATTTAATTCTCGCTTTTCCTGGAAGTATTTATTTTTCATAATTAAAACCGGAGGCAATGCTAAATTTAATTTAATTTAATTTCAGCCCGATGCGGATATCGCTACAATCGGCAAAACGTGAAAACCTTTTGTGCGGAGCAACACACCACGGCATACATTTTTTATTTGTAATGCCTACGCACGAAGCTTGAATGTTAGAAACCTTCTTAATCAAATCATGAAATATTTCACAGAAACCACAGAACAGAAATTGGGGCCATTTCTCCACGCTGTAATTTAATTGACGAGAAAGGGAGATTGCGTAAAAAATACAATTTTAATTTGAATTATAAATACTGTCTGTAATTTTAAAAACTGATAAAATATTATGAAAACATTTTTTTCTTGGAAAAATAAATCGCTTGCATTGTTTTAAATATTGGTAAGAGTGTCTGTGAATTTTTTAGATTTTTTTAAAAATAAAAAATTGCTGTGAAAATTACGATTTTTTCCTACCCTTGCAAAAACTGTAATTATTTGATGAAATTTTTATTTTTTTGAAAATGTTGAGAAAAATTTCAGATATTTCCTATAGTGATAGAAATGGCATTATTTAATTTTTCTCTTGTAAAAAATTGTATCATTAAAATGTTAGCTATTTAAAATCACTTGAAACAATTAAAAAAAATGAAATGTTAATTAACTTCCACCATGAATACAAATATTATAAAAATACATTATTCATATCAATTTATAGCTTATTCAATCCAAAACGCATTTCTTTTAAAACAGTTTCATTTGTTTTTCTAATTCATGTTTAATCTTTTCGGCCCTGACGGTGGCATATGACACCACTAAAATTTGGGAAACATACTGGGAATTTTTTTTTTAAATACACATACATGTATGCATGAGCTGTAACTTTTCTGATAATCGTTTGTTTTTGAAAATTGTTTAATTTGAAGTCTTTAACAAGTGTTTTCCACTCCCAGATTAACACATTAAGCGCCATTGATGCATACACGCAACATTATTGTTTTTGGTTAATTAAATTACTAAATAAGGTTATTTGATATATTATATTATTTGACCGGACTTGAAAATGTATGAAGAAAAATGTAACTATTTTGTTATTTAAATATTTCGATTATTACTTATTTAAAAAAGAAACAATGGCAGTGTATTTCTAACTTCATAATATTTCAGTGTTTTATACGCGTGGCGCATGAAGTAAAATTTCGAGTTTAGAAAAGCCTGAAAATTTGGTTTGGTCGCTCCGCTTCGCGGAGCGACCAAACCAAATTTTCAGGCTTTTCTAAACTCGAAATTTTACTTCATGCTTAGTTTGGGAGTGGAAACACTCGTTCTAAACTTCATATTGCACGTTTTTATATAAAATCGAGGAATGCCTTAAAACTTACAGCGTATACATTATAAATATTTAAAAGAAACACTCACAGTATGTTATACAATACAAAAATAATAAAAATAAGTGCAGAATTTTACCTAAAATTAAATTATAGAGTTAACTCTATAATTGCTCGGCCGTTAATGGGTTAACAAATCTGAGATATTCCCTATGGTTATAGAAATTGTATAAAATATTTTTTTTCTTGGAAACAAAGTTATTTTAATAAAATTTTACCTATTTCAAATGAACTTGAAACAATTACAAAAATTAAATATTACTTCTAGCATCCACTATGAATACAATTTTCACAATAAAAAACATAATTCATGTCAATTTGAAGCTTATCGAATCCAGAACGTAGTTTTTTAAACCATAATCATTTATTTTTTAAAATTTACGTTAAACTAAACTTTTTATTCGAAAAAGCAAATTTCTCCTTTTATTCACTTTTCGCTAAAGTTAATGTGCTCTAATTCATAAATTTAGTTTTCGATTTGATTTAATTTGGCAGAATTCGATTTAGAATTAAAGGATCTTTAATTTAAAGTAAAACCTTTTGATTACACTTTAAAATTGTGCTTAGTGTGAGCGTGAAAAATTAATTTTATTGGTTGTTTTGTGTTGTAGGCGTTAACTTTGTGGTACATCTTAAATACACTTGTAAATAAAACACTTTTTACTTTGTTTAACCACTATAAATGAAAAATGTTTTCAATGGCGCCTAAGTCTACATCAGGCGAAGAAAATGTTGTATGTGCATTGTGTTCAGTCGCAGTGAAAAAATATGTAACTTGTAGTGTGTGTAAGAACAATTGCCATGCGAACTGTGTAATTAAAATTTATGAGATGTGCGTCTCCGCCGACGGGGAAATCCAATGCTGTGGAAGACTAACCTCAAAAGAGCCAGAGGATGCTATTACAAATACAACGGAACAAGACAATGTGTTTACATCCGATATAGACTTCCGTATGGATGCCTATTTGTATCTCAAACAACTGGTAACACATCTTAGCGATACAAACAAGCAATTATTGAAGAAGATCAAAATGCTGGAGGTAAATGTGAATAACTTACAAGAGGTAAACTTGAAATTCCCTCCCAATTTACGAAACGGCGTTTACATGTCAAGGACTCTGATCTTCTTGACCCAATTCCGTAACCAACTGTAGGCAACTTAACGCACAACCGTGCAAAACAAAATATAAGTCAGTATGAAAATGTAAACAATACGCTTATGGTTCAAAAAGAGGATAATTTTCAATCGGCTTCCGCAACAAACAGAAACACGGAAGCTAATACGGAAACAGGTTGGGAAACAGCAAGGCCCAAACGAAGGCAACCACGAAAAAAGATAATTGGTGAGAATTTGAAGTCAGAAATCAAATGAATTGAAAAAAAGGCTCATTTACATATATATCGAGTCCACCCCGAAACAACAGTCGATAATATCAACGCTCATTTAAAAAATCATAACATCCCAGTAAGCAGCTGTGAAAAGTTGAAATCCAGAAGACCGGAAGAGTACTCATCCTTCAAAATATCAGTCCCTTTTGATAAGCTGCACGTATTAGAAGACCCCAATTTGTGGCCGAGTGGAGTGGAAGTGAGGCGTTTTTTTATTCAAGCTACCCCCACGCCCAACCAAGGAGAAACCACAGGATCTCAGATAAAACAAAATGGGTTATTTTACATGAACGCGCAATGTTTAAGAAATAAGTTAGAGCAGTTAGAAATATTTGTTATTGGTACACATATAAGAGTAATAGTTTTAAGTGAACATTGGCTTACTCCAAATGAAGCATTTGTTTATACTATAAATAACTTTTATGTTGCAGCATGCTACAGCAGACATGGTGGGTCCTTGATTATGGTAAAAGAAGGTACTGAGTACACTGTGTTAGATCATGTTAGTAAATTCTCTGTGGAATTCACATGTGAAATGTCGGGAATAACTTTAAATTCAATAAATCGATCACCGAATAGCAATTATGCAGACTTTCTTGGTATTATTGAAAAAATGTTGAATTCGATAAATATTACGTCTCATAAAGTCTATATATGTGGCGACTTCAACGTACACTTTAACAAAAATGATAACAGAGCATTTCAACTGGGTAGTATTTTTTCTAGTTTCGGATTAAATAAACTGACTATTCAACCTATAAGAAAAGATGCCTGTATTAATAATATATTTTCGAATACATTCAATTCAGATAATGAATTGAATGAAATGCAAATGGCAGATTTAGGTATATCGGATCACCTAGGAATGTATGTAGAAATCGATCACAGTAATAACGTAAATACCCAAATAGTAAGACCGATTACTCAGTACGGTAGATTTTTATTTTATACAATGTTGGAAAACTTTGATTGGTCAAATTTGAATTTAATGCGGGATTCTGACGACGTTAGTGTAGGATGGAACGAGTTAACTGATAAATTATTGTTATATTTCAGCCTTTCCTGAAAGAGAAATAAGATGTTCATCTAACAGGAATAACATAAAATGGTTCGGGCCCGAGCTTGTTAAACTAAGAGAACAAGTTCAGTTTCTCAAAGATATTAGGAATAAATATAATAATGAGCACACCAACTCCGCTTATAAATCCCTAAATAACGTTTATAAAAACCGCATAAGAGAAGAACAAAAAAAAAATGAAAAGTATATCCAGTCTTCTGCAAACAAATCAAAGGCCATCTGGAATATTGTTAAGTCCAAAATACACAATGAGAAGCTTAATGGAAATGTAGGTATAACTTCGAATGATTTTAATACCTTTTTTGCAAACATTGCCAAAGACGTTATAAACTCAATTAAAGAAGGTGACTCTCATCCTATGAATTTTATCTTAAACTCTGAATTTGAACTAACATATAAACCACTATTTCATTTTAAAGAAGTATCTGCCACTAAAATACGCGATGTCATTTCCAAACTAAAAAATAAATCTAGCAAAGACATATTTGGCCTAAATCTGGAAGTACTTAAAATTGGATTAGATATATTAATAGATCCTATTACAAGTTTAGTAAATAAATCTATAAAGTCTGGATTTTTTCCTGGTGGTCTAAAAATCGCTAATTGCGTTCCAATATTTAAGAAGGGAGATAAATCGGAAATGAATAATTACCGCCCAATATGTATCCTTCCAATCCTTTCTAAAATTTTAGAATCAGTGCTATGTGAGCAGATGACATGTTATTTAGAGCTCAATAAAATATTAACAAATTCTCAATTTGGTTTTAGGCAGAACAGATCCACTACCAGGGCTGTTAAAGAGTTCACAGACTTCACAATAGACGGTTTTGAAAACGACGAAATCGTTGCAAGTTGTCTGCTTGATTTAAGTAAAGCGTTTGATTGTGTCACTCATACATTATTGTTACAGAAACTTTATATTTATAATTTCAGTCCGCACAGTTGCAAGTTAATAACATCTTATTTAACTAATAGAAAACAAAGAGTACTCTTTAATAATATATTATCTGAAGAGGAAAATATCATACACGGGGTTCCTCAAGGCTCTATTTTGGGCCCACTTCTCTTCTTAATATATATTAATGATCTACCTTTTCAAATCAAACACGGTTCAACAATTCTGTATGCTGATGACACAACAATCTCTTTCAAGGACAAAACAATCGAGCGTCTTGAAAACAAACTTCATGACGAAATGAAGACTGTACATTCATGGTTTGAAAGTAATCGTTTAAAATTGAATGATAATAAAACCCATTTTTTTTTATCTTAAAAGAAATTTACCTTTAAATAATACCTCAATAAAATTCTTAGGAATTCATATCGACTCTAAATTAACATGGTCTAAGCACGGTCAACATCTGGAAACAAAACTTGCTCGCCAAGTATATGTTCTTGTAAATTTGTCAAGATCAATTACAACGCGAATGTTAAAAAATATATATTATGCATATTTTCACTCACATTTAGCCTACGGAATAATTGTATGGGGTCACTCCACTATTTTGGCAAATATCTTCCGTTTAAAACGTCGCGCGGTAAGAATTTTAGCTGGTATAAGCTACAGAACCGACTGTAGGCAATGCTTTAAAGATCTTGAAATTTTAACAGTTCCGAGTATCTACATATTGGAATGCATTATGCATGTCAAAGATCATGTGGAGAGATACAAGTGTAATAAATCTTATCATGTGCATGATACCAGACTAAAGAATTAGACTTTAGATGCCTTCAGACTTTCTAAAGCAAAAACTGGCACACGACATTATGGCGTAAAGTTTTTTAACGTTCTTCCAATTAGTGTACAGGTTTTACAAGCCAAAGATTTAAAAGTGTGGTGTAAATCGTTCCTAGCAAAAAATGCTTTTTATTCCTTAGATGAATATCTTAATTCAAGTGATTCTTAATCAAACCATAAATGTGTACTGTGTATTGTTATTGATATTATTAAGTCTAATTTTTGATGTGTTTTGTTTCTCAAGTTTATATAATATATGGTATAATGGTTTTTGATGTGTTACTTGTAACTGTCGTTATTATCTGTGTTTTTTATCTTAATCTATTTAATCATTGTTTTTTGCTATTTTATTGTAATTATTAATTTATTTATTGACATTTTACAATTATTTCAACATGTTCACTGTAATCGCTCGTTCTAAATATTTTATTAATAAACTTGTTTGTAATTTATAACTTTTAGGTATTATTGTGATATGTCTGCTGTAGGATGTATAATTCAATTCAATACTAAACTTATGCTGAAACGTTAAATAATTATATATTTTGACTTGTGTAACCATACTGTAATAGCACTAATAAATATTATTATTATTATTATTATATTCTGCACTTAAGTTGTGACTATAGTTTCGACTACGTTTTAGTTTGATAATTACTACTAGATAGTCGAAACTATAGTCACAAATTAGGTGCGAGTTTTGTGGTTAAACAAAGTAGAAAGTGTTTTATTTACAAGTAATATTATTGGGTATATCAATTTTCCGCAATTTTTAATACTGAAAAAGCGGTGGAAATATTTTTTCCTTGCGGAAATAAATAGCTTGCATTAATTCTAATATTGGTAAGAGTATCTGTGAATTTTTAGACAATTTATAAAATAAAAAAAAATACTTAAGAAATATGATTCTTTTCCATACCCATCCCATAGAAAAAAAATATTTTTTTGTTGAAAATTTGAATTTTTTATAAATTAAAAAAAACCTTTTGAGATATACAGGGTGTCCCAGACCACCCGTATTAGGCATTTTTTGAGAAAACGCCTAGTGTTAGAGAGTTGGGATAAAAAAAATTATTACTAAAACCATATTGAAGAATCGAATGGTTTTTTCTCAAAAAGGTTGGCATCCCTGAGATTTCGCTTAAAAATATAAAAAAACTTAGGATTTTCAAATGGCATGATCGGTCAAAACTGGTATCATCCAAAAGATCTTTAAAAAGTAACCAACTTTTGTAGGAAAAATATTTTTGTAACTGGCGTTTGTTTAGAGTAATTTTGGATTGAAGTTACCAAATATCAATATCTCATGCCTACCTTATTTTAAAAGTAGATACTTAGGGTATCTGGTATTAGGACCAGAACAGTTTAATAGTGTTTAGAAGTAAATAGAAAACAGTTTGAATCAGTGCTGTAAATTCTGAGTCGGAGGTAGAGTCAATATATATACAGAGAGTTTTATGTAACAGCGAACATTTTCATAACGAGAATTTTTCTTTGAAGTATTCATATGCGTACGTTGCACATTTTCCGATGCTCAGATTATTAAAAGAATTTAATTTGAAGCTTTAAGCGAGTGTTTTCCACTCCCAGGCTAAGCATGAAGTAAAATTTCGAGTTTAGAAAAGCCTGAAAATTTGGTTTGGTCGCGTAGCGCGAAGCGCGGAGCGGCCAAACCAAATTTTCAGGCTTTTCTAAACTCGAAATTTTACTTCATGCGCCACCGGTACAAAACACTGATTCAATTAAAAGTTTAGCGGTGTGTTTTAAACTTCGTAATATGTCAGTGTTTTGTACCGGTGGCGCATGAAGTAACATTTCGAGTTTAGAAAAGCCTGATAATTTGGTTTGGCCGCTCCGCGCTTCGCGCTACGCGACTAAACCAAATTTTCAGGCTTTTCTAAATTCGAAATTTTAGTTCATGCTTAGCCTGGGAGTGGAGAACACTCGCTTAAAGCTTCAAATTATAATTTTTTAATAAACCGAACATCGCATAATATGGAACGTATGCATATGGATACTTAAACCAAAAATTTTCGTTATGAAAATGTTCAGTTTTACATAAAACTCTCTGTATATACCTGAAACTATCGGTTTAATTTCGTCTGGCTTTAGCTAATAAGTCTCATTCCTCTCTCTCTCTCTGTCTCCCCCGCCCTCTCTCTCGCTCTGTTTTTGAAAGCAATAAGTTGGTAGTGTTTTAAATGGGGATCAAAAGTTTGTTTTCCCTCACTCTTTCTTTCACCCTCTCACCGGCATTCAGAAGAAGCTGATGCTTTTGATATTAAAGTTATTAATAATTAAACGACGCTCGTTATTAAGACACCGTCATTATTACTTATTACTTTTTGCCGGCGTCGGAGCGGCGGCGGCGTCGTCGGCAGCGTCGCGGCGCCTAACAGTCAGCCTTCCACGCGCGAAAAGGGATATTAAAGGGGCGGCGGTTCAATTAATATTAATCCTCGGCCGGAAAATTTCCGAGAAAAATGATCATAACAAGTCGTCACAGAGAGTTAAAGTTGCCAAAATAAAATGTACAAGTTATTAAAAGAGGGTTTGCTTGAAATTAATCTTTGTTTTATTATTCAGATTCGCTGATGTAATAAAAGCAGGGCTTAAAACCGTTATTTTTTGCCGATGTATACGAGACATGCAACTTTAAATAAAAATGCTTTGTATGAAAAGCTAAAAGATATACCACGAACTATCGGTTTTTCTTTTGTGGTTAACTTCCTTCTTTATAAGGTATTCTGTCTGTAGACATGACCTAAGTGCTTTTGCCGATTTAGTGGAAATTAGCGGATTAAATCCAATTTAAAAATTGGTATCTTCTTGAGAGTAAGCTTCCACATATTCCTTCAAAATTGAGGTCCTTTCCAGAACATCCACCTCAAGGTCGTTTCCAGAACCTTAACCTCGAAGGTGGATATCTTCTGGGTTTGTGGTAGTTTTGCTGAGTGTCATCGGATCTTCCGAAGGAGGATCAGAGTTGGCACCACACAACGAATGGCATGATGGTAAGATGATGGTATGATGGTGTGATCGATTCGTTATGAACTACGATTCGTTGTGAACTACCCGTTCTGGTTTTAGTTAATAAAATATTTATCGGTTCCGTTCCGGTTTTAGTTCCGGAAAAAGTAACGGATTTTTGCGGTTTACGGATCAGCTCCAAGTGATTGTACTAATTTTTGAAATGTTTTTATTTCATGTTAAAAAAAAAATGTTGATCATAGCACTGTCTCGTGCTAGATATGATTATTTAAATATTAACAGCATGAAAAAGTGTCTGAAAGTTAATGTATTCTACTTATATTATCACATTAACAAAATATTCACAAAATAAATATTTTTTGCTATATTTTAGTAAATATTTATCACATCTCAGCAGTATATATTTTCAACTTTACTTTAAATCAGTGGATTACACGCGTAGCGCATGAAGTAAAATTTCGAGTTTAGAAAAGCCCCGTGAAAATTTGTCTCGGGTCGCTGCGCGACCCTCGACAAATTTTCTACGCAGGGCTTTTCTAAACTCGAAATTTTACTTCATGCTTAGTCTGGGAGTGGAAAACAGTCGTTAGTTTAAAATATGTCACAACTATCAAACGTGCGTCGCAAGTCTCATAAAAAAAACAATAACGACCATCTAATAATTTATTTAAAATAATAGTACTTAATACATTTTACGCAATTTGTCTCGTTCACATTAGATAATAGACGCCTGACTGACGTGATTTACACCGACTTTTGGAAAGCGTTTGACACAGTTTCTCATAGCATTCTTATTATTTTAAATAAATTATCAGATGTATCAGCAGTATATATTTTCAACTTTACTTTAAATCAGTGGATTACACGCGTGGCACATGAAGTAAAATTTCGAGTTTAGAAAAGCCCCGTGAAAATTTGTCTCGGGTCGCTGCGCGACCCTCGACAAATTTTCTACGCGGGGCTTTTCTAAACTCGAAATTTTACTTCATGCTTAGTCTGGGAGTGGAAAACACTCGTTAGTTTAAAATATGTCACAACTATCAAACGTGCGTCGCAAGTCTAATAAAAAAACAATGACGACCATCTAATAATTTATTTAAAATAATAGTACTTATCACATTTTACGCAATTTGTCTCTTTCACATTGGATAATAGACGCCAGACTGACGTGATTTACACCGACTTTTGGAAAGCGTTTGACACAGTTTCTCATACCATTCTTATTATTTTAAATAAATTATCAGATGTATCAGCAGTATATATTTTCAACTTTACTTTAAATCAGTGGATTATACGCATGGCGCATGAAGTAAAATTTCGAGTTTAGAAAAGCCCCGTGAAAATTTGTCTCGGGTCGCTGCGCGACCCTCGACAAATTTTCTACGCGGGGCTTTTCTAAACTCGAAATTTTACTTCACGCTTAGTCTGGGAGTGGAAAACACTCGTTAGTTTAAAATATGTCACAACTATAAAACGTGCGTCGCAAGTCTCATAAAAAAAAAAAACAATAACATGACCATCTAATAATTTATTTAAAATAATAGTACTTATTACATTTTACGCAATTTGTCTCTTTCACATTGGATGATAGACGCCAGACTGGCGTGATTTACACCGACTTTTGTAAAGCGTTTGACACAGTTTCTCATAGCATTCTTATAGGTAAATTAAACACGTTTAATATTAATTCAAATTTAGACAGTGTAATTCAGTCATATCTATCTAATCGGTTACATTTTGTTTAATATCAAGGATCAGTATCCAAATGTTATACTCCAACTAGCGGGATACCTCAGGGCTCAAGTTTAGGCCCATTGCTGTTTTAATTATTTATTAACGACCTACTTGCTTCGTTTAAATCACAATGCCTGCTTTATGCGGATGACCTGAAAATATTTAGTACAATAAACCTGCAGGATGATCTTAATGTGTTATGTAAGTGGTGCGCTGTGAATAGATTGTATCTCAACAAAAATAAATGCTCCTTTATGTCGTATTCGTGCAAGAAAAATAAAGTTGAGTTTCCTTATATATTGGATGATCATGTGTTGGAGAAAATAAGGGAAATAAAGGACCTCGGTGGAATCTTTGATCGAGGACTCACTTTTAATTCACATATTTGTCAGTTGGTAAAGGACTGCTACCGTATTTTGGGCTTTATTATAAGAAACAGTAAGAACTTCAGCAATCAAACTACTATTATTAAACTATACGTATCATTCGTGATGAGTAAATTGAATTACTGTGCTCCGGTTTAGTCCCTCATGTATGACACTTATCTAAATTATCTTGAATCCGTACAAAAGAAATTAAAGTATTTGTATTTTTCATTACATGGCGTGTTCCCTGAAAGAGGTAGTTACGACTACTTAGTAAATTATTTCGGGTGTTCACACAAATCATCAAATTGTCGCGGTCTTATATCTGTTTAAAATATTAAACAATCTCATCGATGACTCTAACTCTAAGTGAAATTCAGATTATAATGTCCCAAAATATACTTTACTTTATTCACTTTTATATAAATAAAACAATTTAAACACTTTCAAATATATATTGTAATAACGCTACAATTGTTTCGCCACACTGTGGCTTCTTCAGGCGAAGAAATGATAAATAAAATTTGTCGGGTCGGGTATATATACAATGTTTATGGGGGGGGGGGGGGGGGTTCAAAAAAATGTAAATTTCAGAGGGGCGAATTAGTTAAATCTGGTTGATCGTTGAGAAGATGTCCTGAAAATTTTCTTTTATTGATTTCTAAACACTCCATGATGTTGAGTTTCCGACCTTTCCTTTCTAGATGTAGGACTTGGAAATTTTCATCGAAGTGGTGGTTTTCTTCGATGAGGTGGTTGGAGTATGTGGAGTTTGTTTTCTTTTGTTTGAAGCTGGGTAAATGTTCTTTTATCCTCTCTTGAAACGATCTTCCGGTTTGTCCTACATATTTCTTGGGGCAGTCTTTGCAAGTTAGTAAATAGACGCCACTTTGTTGAGTTTTATTATTTTTGTCTTTATTGTTTTTAATTATTTTTCCTAAGGTGTTATTTGTCCTGTATGCTATATTAATATTCATTTTTCCTAACATTTTCCCGATTTTAATACTATTGTTTCCTGTGAATGTTAATGAAGAGTAGTTTTTTATAGATTTGTTTTTGATAATTGGGTAAATGGAATGTATTAATTTATTTCTTTGCTTTTTCTGTACTAATTTTTCTATTATTGATTTTTTAAATCCGTTTTTGTAAGCAATTTTAAATATTATTTTAAATTCCCTATCATAATTACTTTGTGTCATGGGGACTGCTAATAACCTATGTATCATACTATGATGAGCTGCTAACTTTTGAGACATTGGGTGATTCGATTTATAATTAATTGTCGTGTCTGTGTGTGTGTCGGTTTGTGAAAAATGGAAAACTCGTGTTTGTTATTAGTTCTCTTTATCTTTAGGTCTAAAAAATTAATGGAATGATCTACTTCTATTTCTTTTGTAAATTGAATTTTTTTATGTTGTAAGTTTATTAAATGTAAAAACGAATCTAATTGTCTGTCGGTGCCATTGAACGCTAAAATTACATCATCAACGTACCTATACCAATAAACACATTTCTTAAAGGCCGGCAATTGAGATAATCCCTCTTCTAAGTTATTCATATATATCTAATAAAACTCAACAAAGTGGCGTCTATTTACTAACTTGCAAAGACTGCCCCAAGAAATATGTAGGACAAACCGGAAGATCGTTTCAAGAGAGGATAAAAGAACATTTAACCAGCTTCAAACAAAAAAAAAACAAACTCCACATACTCCAACCACCTCATCGAAGAAAACCACCACTTCGATGAAAATTTCCAAGTCCTACATCTAGAAAGGAAAGGTCGGAAACTCAACATCATGGAGTGTTTAGAAATCAATAAAAGAACATTTTCAGGACATCTTCTCAACGATCAAACAGATTTAACTAATTCGCCCCTCTTAAATTTACATTTTTTTGAAAAACCCACCCCCCCATAAACATTCTATATATACCCGACCCGACAAATTGTATTTAGCATTTCTTCGCCTGAAGAAGCCACACTATTTGAAAGTGTTTAAATTGTTTTATTTATATAAAAGTGAATATTAACTTTCAACATTCATCAGCCTTATCAATCAACTTTACTTTATTCTTTACAAATCATTTATTCTCAGTACAAATCACCACTCAAACTCTCCTTTAATTAAAATGTGTAAAATTTATAACGATATTCAAACTAGCTGTGATATTTTTGGTCAATCATTACATGATTTTAAACAAAGTGTACTGCATTATTTATTGTAATTTTTATATTATTGTGAAATTGCTCTATAAGTGGGCTGTAGTCTATTGGACAAGAAACTATTATTATTATTATTAATATTTGCCTGAAATTGATAATAGTCCTAACGTCGGCTGACGCTGATTTGTGTCGTTTGATACATTGGACTAAATGGCATTTCAAGTTGACAGGATAGAGTAATGTCGGCTGACGGCAACTTATGTAAAGTTGACACAATGGATTAAATGCCGACTATCGTCGTCTTACGTCAAGATGACACGATAGATTAATGTCAGTCAATATAGTGGTATACAGTCATAAAGTCACAATAGTGATATAAAAATTCAGAAATGGTCTGAATCGAGTGAGGGGACCACGAAACGAATATTTCCGCAAACGGTTTTGATTTAAAAATTGCAAACAAGTAGAAACTGTTGTAGAAATTAACAAGTGTTCACGTGCGTATTTGAACCGAAATAAAGCGATATTTTCTTCGGTTCAGTTCCGGTTTTCGTTCCGGCAAAAACAACGGTTTTTTTTCTGATTTTCAATTTACGGTTAAGTTCCAATTCGAAGCCCTGAATAAAAGTGCCAATTTTTTTGGTGAATAAATTCAATTCGTACAAATAATATTTTTACTTACACTCATATGTGAATTAAAAGCAAAGTATTGCTTGAACGTACATTTTCAAATTAAAAATACCATTTTATTAGTAGATATCAGAGCTGGGTACGATTTAAATCATTCAGGATTCGAATGCCTTTATTCTACACTAATTAAACAAATTAAACGATCTCTTTTTTCTTCTTAATTACATTTCTGTGTTTAAGTGATGTTATAAGAAGATGAAAAAGTGGGCGAACGCGAGGGGTAAAAACGCGTGAATAATTCTTGTGCGTGTGGGACTTTTTATGGGGTTGTCCGTTTTGGCACTCACTGGGTGCTGTTCCCGACGTCCTCACAATTCACACGATGACGTGAAAAAGTTTTGACATAAATATCTGCGGGGGGAAATTCCTTGCTCGTTTTCTTTCTCCTTTTTTTTTTTTACTTCTTGGTTTTCGTCGTCGTCGTCGGCAGACGAGCGCTCTTTTTTTCTCATAATTTCCTCCGGGAATGATGGGATCGATTTGATGGACAAGTTCATCGGGATTAAGAGGAGACTATGGAAAAAAATGTAGATGAAGAGAAAAAATAGGTACAGTTAATTTACTAAGTTTTTTTTTCTCTCGTCGCACGTATATAGATTTTTATTCGGCAAGAAAATATTGTTGGTGCGAAATAAACCGAATGTCTTAAAATTTACAGCGTATACGAGATACATCGAGATGAAGAAACATTCGCTGTATGCAAGGCCGTAGCTAGAAAAACATTTTGGGGAGAAATATAAAAATGTCGGGGGTGGGGGTTACTGGTAAAAATATTGTTTTTGCTCTTTCAGGGTCGCTTTTTGTTAAAGTTCATAAACTGTACAGTGTATCACTTAGGCATTTTGTATTTTATATTAAGCAACCTTGTTTCATTTTTATAGTTCTAGTTACCTAAGTAACGAAAACAAGTGTAACACGTTCTTCTCTGAAACCTCGTCCGAGTTAATTCTCCGAACCTTAACCAAATCACGAATTTCACAAAAGATCAAAGCACATTGAGGTGCGCTATTATTTTATTAGAGTACTTTATAAAAATGGGGATATTGATGTGGAATTCGTGCGTTCTGAAGATCAGCTAGCAGACATGTTTACGAAACCGTTGAATTTGATTAAATTTAAAAACATATGTTCGAAGATTGGTCTTCGGAATTGATAATTGTATTTCGTGATACTCCATGTTCAGTTTACGGGGAAGTGTTTAAGTTCATAAACTGTACAGTGTATCACTTAGGCATTTTGTATTTTATGTTAAGCAACCTTGTTTTATTTTTATAGTTCTAGTTACCTAAGTAACGAAAAACTAGTGTAAGCGTCATTTTTACCGTGTTAAATAAAATCGTTCTTCTCTGAAACCTCGTCCGAGTTAATTCTCCGAACCTTAACCATCACACTTTTACATACAAAAAATTAACATTATAAAAATTTCGGGGAGGGATGGGGGGTTTAACCCCCATATCCTCCCTGGCTACGGCCTTAACTGTATATATCGTATGTTCAATAGAAAAATATCTCTAGAGTGCCATGGAAAATATTGTAGGTTGGCAACTGAAATTATGTATTATAATGTCTGACGTTTAATATGTCAATTTCTAAAGCAGGTAGCCAATTTAAAAAAAAGTAAAAATCATCACTCTTGAGGTATTTTTTATTGAAGATACGATATATTAATGAATCATCATTAATTCAATCAAATCCAGGATCTGGATTTAATTATCTCTCCTAACTGTTGTTTGTCATGGCGTGTTTCCCTGATTCACGTGTCTTTCTCAGAATATCGATTTTCCCGTCGGGTCGCCTGTGTCTGACTACGTTCCAAAAGACACCGGGGGTGTCTCCTGTCGCGGCGTAATAAGGGGGCGCCTGCGGTAATTAGGGGGCGGCGGGGCGGCGAGGCCTGTGGGTGGTTGTTAAGTGCAGCTTGACCCCCTGCTAATGAAAGGCGGAGAGGAACGCAGACAGCGGACGTTAATTACATCAAATCGGGAGAAGACACGACGAGGGATGGAGAGAAACGTGAGAGGAGGAATCAAAAAAAAAAGAAAACGTGACCCACAAGAAATTCAAGTTAATGGATGGGAAGAGGGAATCGAATGGAAGTTTATGTTGGTGTATAACAGTTTGTTGATTAGTAGAATTTTATGTATTTATTATTTATTTTACGAGAAACCTCTTACATACATACATATTGAAGCGTACTATATATTATATATTATTGTTAAAAATGGCTACTTTCCCAATTTATTAGAAGGATTCATTTATTAAGCCTATATTCAAAGAGGCCAAAAGAGATAATATGCAAAATTATAGGGGTGTCTACATCCAATCTACAATTCCAAAATTATTTGATAAGCTGATATCTGATCAACTTGTGTGGTGTAGTAAAAATATAATATGTGATAAAATATAATATATTCAAGCCACCTAATTTATATGTCGATATAGTTATACTAGTTCCGCGGCACGGGCAGCACGATGCTTTAAAAGTTGTTTCTGGATGCGGCACAAAGTACGCGGGCCCTAAACGCAAATTTAACTGCGGCACAAGTGAATGCCGCGCGGCGATCAATGTGTTAAAATGAGTAATAAAATATTTAAATAGCAAATAAAGATAGGTCAAATCATACAACGTATTAAATTACCTTATTTAGTAATTTAATAAGCAAAACAAATAATTTTATTGCATCAATCAATATTGAAACTATTTAAACATTAAAAAAAGTGATAGTAATGCTTGATGATAACAATACATGTTAACACCAAGATTTTATATTTGCTGCAATAAAACGTAATATTTGTCTTGTAAGTCCAAGTTTTCATAACGTGCATTAAACATTAAAATCGTAATTAGAATTTTCATTAAAATCTCACAGCGATGGGCAATTTGGCGTAGTTTCTGTGCGTAGGCGGCGAGGTATATAAAGGGCAGATGGTGGCGCCCTTTTCTCTGCGAAAAGGGCCAATTTGCATAATCCGGACGTCGCCACGCCATCGAGCACCTCCGGCGTCGCTGAGGGCCGTCGAGAGCATCCTCGAGAGCGCCAACCGTCGAAAATTGCTCAATAAATATCGATCTTTTTTTTGTGAATTTCCCAACGCTTGTACATATAAACCAATTAATCTGAATCTGGCTGATGCTGCAGGGAATTGAATAAGGAAAACATTTTGATAATAACTATTCTACAACCAAGAATGGGCAATTTCATTCATACTTATTTTGATAATAGTTTTTTTTAAGAAAGGGTGAATATTAGAGAATTGACCTAGGCGGTTAGGCATTCAGTCACGATTAGTTTAATAATATAATTATTCATATTAATGAAAATGAGGACGAATATTTTTCGTTGGAAAAATTATTAGCCCCAGGCGAGACTCTAACTTGCATTTTTGCAGTGGACGATTGGACCAGTCTAACGACTAACGACTCAACCTATGTAAAAAAGGATTGTATTCCTTGTAAAATAGTTATTATCAAAATGTTTTCCTTATTCATTTCCCTGCAGCAACAGCCAGATTTAGAATAATTGTTACATATGTACTGCGTATATTTCACCCAAAAGTTGATCCATTGCGGAGTAAAACAAAAATACAAAATTTGGTGAAGATCCCTTGAGCCGTTATTGTTAAAATAGGTACACAGACGGACATCATTGAGAAAACACTTCATTTAGGTTCCTGGGACCGCAAAACGTTTCAAATTTTGTGTTGATTTTATATTAATTCATGTCTCTTTATGGGTTATGAGGTAGTTAATAACTGTGAGTATTATTTATAGAATATTATCTTTGCAGGTCCTCGAATCTGGAATCCCTTTAATCGCGGCAATTAGTCCAGTTCTGGCTAAATCCTGCAGGATTCACCCGAATTACTCATTGTGTATTAAACATAACTTTGTGTATCAAGACTAATTCACTGAACAACAGTTAATACACAGCCAGCATTATTAGTCATTAATTTATTTGTATTAATTAATTGGACTGGAGTTGTTACTTGTTCTATTTTGTTTATATTATATTTCAATTCTTGTGATAATAGACTTTATTTAATTAATACTAGTCTTTTATTCAAGAGAGTTAAAAATCGATTTTCTATAAATGAAATTTATAATAATAATAAGTACACATAATAACTAATAATAGTATATTGTACAACGAGCATATAATGATAGCTATTAATCACGAGAACGATGTTTGCGGAACGAGCCGTTAGGCGAATGGAGCAAGTCGTTCGAGTGATCAATAGCCATTATATGCGAGTTGTACACTATACTTTGTCCACGACAATATAATATTTTAACAATTTGTTAAATTAATTGCAGGAATGGAATTTATATCAAAACTGAGATTCTGATTATTTGTTGAAACATTTTGATTGCATTGATAGGTTTGGTGTGTATTTTCAATGGAATCATTCATTTGTATTAAGCTAGATATTTTTTAGCTGTGTCTGTTTTATTTTTAATGTAGTCGTCTATACAGCCTTCTGCTACTGCTGTCGACTTCCATCCGCCGTGTCGTTTCAAGACCGTTATGTCCGCACCAGCGTCAACAAGCAGCGTTCCAGAAGATCTGCGAAAACTGTGCCCAGAATATTTTTCTGAGTTCGGCAACTGCAAGAATGTAGCAATGTCTTTTCCAATTTTAGTAAATTTATTAATTCCTATTCTTTGGGCGGTGCATTTGCCATTTTGATAATTCAGAAAAAATATGTTTGTTGTAATGTGAGATGGGCGGCTATTAATGTAGTTTTTACAAATTTTATAAAAACTATCGGTGACTGTCAACTTTCGAGTGATTTTTGCCTTTGTATTGGGCACATTTACTAAAAAAGCTGATCCAAGATCTTGCGAATCATTAATTTTCATGCAATACATTTCATTAGCCCGACAAGCACCCATTACTCCAATTATTAATGCAACCTTAAATAAAGAAATGAATGATTTTTAGAACGAAAATTATTTAAATCTTACCTTTGTTGCCAGGTATTTATCATCAGAGGCTTTAATAATAAAATCATTGACATTTTTTGGAGAAAAAGTGCTGGCTTTTTTGGGTTGAAAACCTTCAGATTTTCGTGTTAGCAATGCTTGCAATTTATTTATTTATTTATTTATTTATTCATACAAAAACCCAACAGACAAAGTCCAGTTACAGGGTTTACATTTATCTACAATACAAGTAACATGGTTATGCAAATCAACATACAGATACACAATTTTATAAATTTTATTAAAACGCGCGCTATCAATACATATGTACAGTAATACTATATATTGGCAATTTCATATAATTTTCTATATGTATTCCATTATAAATGTTGATCGTACTCCTAAGCATTGAATAATTGGACCATAATGTTGAGGATTTATATTTTATAGACAGTTCTGTAAAATACACGATTAAAACAGATTCCGAGAAGGAGTTGGTTTTCTATTCCCTTCTCCATTTCAAAAATGATTCATACGCCGCTAAATATATTTTCTTTGATTTTCGGACAATAAGTTTAATGAGGCAATTTCTGCAGCTTTTTTTCAATTTGGCGGTGTTAAAGAAATCTCGTTATCATTGTCGTTCTCCATTTATCTTCTAATTTTTGATATTAAACCACTTCAAAACTCGCTTATAATGTAAATGATTTTGACGTTTCAATTTAATTATATGACACTTTGCGGACTACTAGATACAAATTTGAAAATGATATTAAACAGTGAATAATGATTAATCACTGAAAGTAGTGAATAATGAATATACTTATAATTGAAGAAACACAAATATAATGAGTATATTATAAGATAGTCGTGGACAAAATATTACTTACAACTAAGATATTTCTAGTAGATATTAGATTAAATTTAATTATAAGGCTTTTTTGTCTTTTTAAAATGTTTTTTATATGTTCTGGTAAGGCATTAAACAATTGTATTGCGGCATAATGTGTTCCGTCTTCTGTTGACTTTTTTGTGTGACGTAGGAATATGTAATTATTCGTTCTTGTTTGGTAGTGGTTTAATTTATTGTCACTGCCACTTATATTTTTATGATAAAACATGATTATTTCAAGTGTATATATTCCATAAAAGGTGAAAATATTATTTATTTTGAATATGCCACGACAGGATTCCCTATATTTCAGCCCACAAACTAAGCGCACCGCTGTTTTTTGAAGAGTGAATATTTGCTTTGCTTTCGATTTTCTTCCCCAAAATATTATGCCATAACGCAAGATGCTCTCGAAGTTTGCGTAGTATGCTGTTTTGACTTGCTTAGGTATTTTGCTAATTCTTTAAGTCTAAATAAGGTAGAGTTTAGTTTAGATTCCGTTTTAGTAATATGGTTTTTCCAAACAGTTCTACTGTCCAGATGAACTCCTAAGAATTTTACTGAATGTGATATCTTAATGATTTGATTATCTAGATTTATCGATTCAATATGGTTTTTGGTATTTTTTGGTCCGTATAAGAGAGCATTGGGTTTTTGATCGTTAATTATTAGTTTGATTTTCGAAAACCACTCTTTAAAAAAATAATGAACTAGGATGGGAAGTATTGCCGCATCCACCATATTCACCTGATATTGCGCCACCTGATCTCCACTTGTTTCGATCGCTACAGCATTTTTTAGGTGGAAAAAAATTTAAAAACTCTGAAGAAGTTGAAAATGCTACCCCAGATATTTATATGAGAAACCTGGTGATTTTATCGATCCGGGATTGAAAACTTGCACACTAGATGGCAAAAGATCGTAGAAAATAAGGGTGAGTATGTTATTGATTAAATTAAAATATCGATAAAAATGTTGTTGTTTGAATTTAATGTAAAAAACGACATTACTTTCCGGTCTACCTAATATAATCAATCCAAAATCAAATTTATTCAATTTAATTTATCAGGTCTAATCACATGTTTAGCTTTGGATCAGTTTTCACTCTCCACTGTTAACTTTTGAGAGGGATGGTGTGAGACTGATACAATTTGCGATGCATTATTCGCCCGGATGTGCTGCAACTGGCCTCCGGTGATCCCCCGGTGATCCCATCTCATCTCCTAAGTCCCGGGGCTGTTTGCGCCGCAATTGGTGGCGGGCTTAATTGAAACACCCTGAGGGCCGAACTATCAATTAATTGAGTCACTGTAATCCCTCTCTCCTGTATTCTGTACAAGACTAGACTACTCAAACACATCATGTTACAATATGCCATACAAGACAAAACACGAGTAATATTCTCAAGCGTATGTTGATAATATTGCTCTAAACCCTGGGTCTCCAAACTATCTTCTTCGCGGGCCACAAATACAATTCTACATAATAAAGTCGGCCAAGATCCGATTAATTTTATAAAATTATGAAAAATTTAAGGAACAATTGTTACAATATTTCAAAATATGACATTTACAAAAAAAATTAAAAACAATCGCGGGCCGGATTCATGCAAGTCGCGGGCCGGATTTGGCCCGCGGGCCGTAGTTTGGAGACCACTGCTCTAAACGATTAAGATTCTCAAAAGTTTCTTGAAAAACTATTTCACTTTTCACTTGGTAAAACATTATTTACTAACAATAATTTCAAAAGTTATCCACAAGAAAATTAAAGATTCAACATTTAAAAGTAAATATATTATAGATTTTAATATCCAGGAATTTTAGATAAAACCTTAAAAGTACAGATATAGATTTTAATATCCAGGAATTTTAGATCAAACCTTAAAAGTAAAGATATAGATTTAAATATTCAGGAATTTCAGATCAACCCTTAAAAGTAAATATATTATAGATTTTAATATCCAGGAATTTTAGATAAAACCTTAAAAGTACAGATATAGTTTTAAATATTCAGGAATTTTAGATCAAACCTTAAAAGTAAAGATATAGATTTTAGATCAAATAATTTCAATATTAATTTTTTTTTGACGGCGGATCTTAGCCATGCAGTCATCTATCTGTTGTATTTAAATTATTCAATTAATTTTGTCTTTTTACTAACACGTTTCTTACTATCTTACTAATTTAGGACGGCACAAACATTCATACAAATTCATGGTTCCAGAGGGTGCTAATTTCTCTATAAGAAAGTAACACCCCCCGGGGGTGGGGTTCAAACCCTCTGGCCCAAGAGCAGAAGCTCTACTCACTGATCCACGAGAATCCAGAAAAATGGCTTTTAATTCAAAAAATTAGGTACACATTTTAAAAAATCCAATCTATTTGCGAAACATATACTAACAAGCGTAGATAAAGGCCTACGAATACATTGCGGGATAAATCTAAATAACGACTCTAACGCTTATAAAAATCCCCAGTGTCTCCTGGGACAACTTTGGAGTTTTATTTTTTCCCGAGCGACGCGAGCAATAAAACTCCCCTTTAATTCGGCGCGGGTATATCTGTAAAAAAAGAATGCGTTGCTTATCTTTCGGATTTACACGAGGAATCGTCCGTAAAACGGCGAAACGATCCGCTCGTTTATCGCAAAAGTTGTATTTTAATGTTTACGACTGCTCCCACAAACCAGCTAAAAAAATACTAGTCGTAAAGAATCAAACTTCCGTAAGTTTAATTTTATTAATAGGAGGTCCCCGCTTTCTAAACGTAAAAAATAGTGATGTGTCCATTTAAGCACCTTTTCCGTTAGACATGTGATGATTTAAAAATGAACAATATGGATAAGTTGCACAAACTAAATTTATTCTACTTTTATTATTATTATTCCAAAACTATTCAGAAAAAAAGTAATTCTTGCATTGTTTCGCTACATCTCGGTAAATATTGATCGCCTTCACATCTAAGCGTTATATATTTTTAACATTACTGTAAATTAGTGTTTTATACGCGTGGCGCATGAAGTAAAATTTCGAGTTTAGAAAAGCCCCGTGAAAATTTGTCTCGGGTCGCTGCGCGACCCTCGACAAATTTTCTACGCGGGGCTTTTCTAAACTCGAAATTTTACTTCATGCTTAGTCTGGGAGTGGAAAACACTCGTTAATCCTATTGAACCGTTTTAAAAAACATGTTTAACTAATAATGATAAAAAACCATACATTAAAATAATAACAAATAAATTTACTCTTTTTTGAATATTATTTCTTAGGCGAAGTTCCGTATACTAATTTCAAGAGTTTCTAAATTAAGTACCTTCAAGCAGAGTTGACTAAGAATTGAACTCTAAACTGTATATTTTGAATTTCACTTAAAATCAGTGTTTTATACGCGTGGCGCATGAAGTAAAATTTCGAGTTTAGAAAAGCCCCGTGAAAATTTGTCTCGGGTCGCTGCGCGACCCTCGACAAATTTTCTACGCGGGGCTTTTCTAAACTCGAAATTTTACTTCATGCTTAGTCTGAGAGTGGAAGACACTCGTTACTTTAAAATTTGTCACGTGTTAAAATGTATATCGTAACTGTCACAAAGTAAAAAAAAATAACATGGCGATCTCATAATAGTTTAATTTAAACTCGTGTCACGTTGGCACGATCGGATAAATGTCGGCCAGCACCGACTAATGTCATATGTCATTATAGTCCAAATGCCTACTTATGTCGAGTTGACACAATGGACTAAATGTCGACTTAAAATTTTAAACGAGTGTCTCCACTCCCAGACTAAACTCGAAATTTTACTTCATGCGCCACGCGTATTAAACATTAAAATATCGTAAAGTTTAAAGTATACGGTTTTAGAAATATAATATGTAGATATGAATAAAACGTGAGTCAAATTCTGCGCTGAACAAATTGTTTAAAACAGTGATTATAGGCAATCCAACAACTATAACGTATATTAGGTTGCCTATAGTCGTTGTTGTATGTGAGTGTCTTTTGTTAATTAATCCCCAAATAGAAAGCAAACAATCGCACTAACCTCTTTTCATAATCAATGAAAGGCGATCCTTTAACGAATCAAAACACTAGCACTTTTTCTTCTTGCGTAATGTCCGTAGTTTTACAGTTCTGTCGTCTAATGCCCTAGGCGTAAGCACTAGCACTTAAAAACTCGAAATCAAACTCGAAAACCGATCAGTGTTTTCTATAAAGCAAATCCGCGATGTTCACTGTGTGCTCAATCGACCTCTACCGATCTTACAAGGTGAATGAATAGGCGCTCACGAAATTTCCGTTTCGGTGTGCATTTTTTTGCGCGTTTGGTGATAGCGAATTATTGATTGACTGGTTTTAATGTTTGTTGTTTTGTTAAATAATTGCGAATATTTCTGTACTTTAATAACTGGGGCCTCGGTGGCCGAGTGGGTAGAGACCCAGCCCACAGAATTTATGAATACTAAATTATTCTATCCGAATTCATGGATGTAGTGTGAGTGAGTGTCTGTTGTTTCAGGAGTAAATGGTTATTCATCGAAAACTAGACTTGGTCAAAAACATAGAAATGTGAGATATATATAAATAGATTGATTGCTAAATAAAAAAATTAAAAAAAACTTAAATAACAGAGCTGGTAAATATTGAAATGAATCAAGTTTCGAATCTCTTTAGAGGATTTAAAAGAGGTATTTAAATACTTTAGTCAAAAAGGATTCGCGATTTAGACTCGTTAAGATATTCCAAAAGGATTTGTATATTTGTGAACACCATGTATATCTTAGATTTCTGAAAAGTGGTTACATCGTATTTTTTAAATATTTACATAAGTATTTAAATAGTATCTTCCATCTCTATGGATTAATAGATGAAATTCACCATTATTTTCTCGCGAAACGGTTAACTTAACCACTTTGGGAAACGTGCATACGTGCAATACTACAACCCTCAGCACCCTTACCGGAAACATATATCACCCCCGAGACCTGCACGTCGGCTGCAATAACATTCACGACTTACCAAACCGTGCATCATCCCCAATCGCCTACACCCTTAACAATATTCCACCGACATACGATCTTGTCGACAATTTGCACGTTTACACAAAGAGACGAGTTTGTTTGTCGTTAGCAATGCGGCACCGCGGCACTATCAGCTTCGCATTCATATCCGACCATCCATCACGATTATAGGTGTTGATGATTGGATGGAAATGGCGGAATCAAAGGAAGTCGGTTGCGACGCGTGGGCCGGGCGCGATCGATGTTACCCTTCTGCACAGAGTATTTGTTATGTATTGACGATCCGGTTCATAATGTTATGAAGGCACATTCAATAATATTGTGTTAGGTATAACTCAATGCTGTAATTTGACTTTGTCATATTTGATTGCAAATTATCCTAACAATATACAATATGTCGTGCGAGTCACAGAACAAGAGAAATAATACCATATGTTTTAAAATTATTTAGATAAATGGTAGTTTTGAAATTCTAAACGTATGTTGTATGCTTAATTCATCGCAAATAATTTAAACTAAATAGGTTATGTAAAGAAATTTGTCAAATAAAACAGAGATTATTGAATTTATCACAATAGATGTTGAAAGCTCGTGAAATGCTTGCATCTTAACCCATAACTCAATATCTTTCCTTAAAATTGCTCTCCAGGTACTAAACGATATAGGTACTTGCTGCACGAGTTTTCGTAATGATGTTGTCGGTGCATCAGCCATTATCTTACGAACATTTTCCACTGTTTCATACGTACGAACCGTTGGCCTGCCACCACCACCCTAGTGCGATACATTTCCTGTTTCCCTAAACAATCGAACACAATTCCGGACCACATTGAAAAAATCAGCTTCCAAGAATACAAAATCAGGAAACCGTTGTCAAAATTTAGATAAACAAGGTTGACCACTATATACCCACCTAAAAATAAGATTCAACGATGAATCGTTTAGGCAATTGAGAAAATAACATTATCAGAAGGCAACTTTAAACCAAAATTCACATTCAATGTCATCAAGCTTCAACTACTGCAATTTCAGTAGTTGAAGCTTGATAACATTGAATGTCAATTTTGATTTAAAGTTTTTTGAATTAACATACAACATGCGTTCAGAATTTCAAAGCCACCCTTTATCTAAATCATTTTATAACATATGGTACCAACAACTTCATCATTCATCCATCCATCTTGAATGGTAAAACAATTGTAGAAATTGTTGTGCACCAGTAGTGGCTCGTGAGTATTATTATTGGTACAGCTGCAGACATAAACATACAGGGAATTTTTCTTTTAAGTATAAATATTTCGATGCGTTGCATTCATTGTTTTTTAATGAGTTCAAGTTGAATGAGTTTCAATCGCTATAGAAAGTAAGCTTCTGCGCTCTCAAAAGTCAGCGAAAGATAAACGTTTTCCGAGAAGTTGTCACTTGTTTTCATTTTGTTGCTCTAAAAAAACAGCAACAATTAATAAAACGTTAAGATCGTCGCGTTTCATTCGGCTTTCGCGAAAATCCGGGACTTTAAATCAGCGCTCCTTCAATCCATTTAGTTGATTAGGGGTTGGCCCCGGGGGAGCCTTTATAATTTCTTGGGGACGCCTTCCATCCCTTCTTTTTAAGTGGTAAGGCACCACGATAAATCAGTAAGAGCGCGGCAGGAAAAATAAACATCAAAGAGGAAATATCCAGAGGGAGAAGGAGAGTACACGTTCTAAATAATATAAGAGTAGTAACTGATTCCAAAATTGATGTTATTAAGTAGACAACGGGAATTGGTACAGTTTCATAAATAAAACATAAACAAAATTATTGGATTCCACGCATATCCGGTATTTATAACAGTTTTATAAACACAAAATAGATAAAATATACATTGAATATGGGTTGTTGATTACAACATACATTTTTAACATTTTCGTAAATACTAAATAAACAAAGTTATTGGATTTAACACACATTCAGTATTTATTAGTTTTATAAACACAAAATAAATTAAATTGTATTCGCTGTAAATAAGTTTTTACAGCAGGAATTTGTAACAGTATCACAAAATAAAAAAATTGATTAGATTTTACATTTGAATTTGGTTAAATGCATTGCATTGAGTTAGATTTCGTTTTCGTTTTAAATCAGCTGTAGTTTTATCTATTTGACGAACGTCTATTTAAATGAAAAGTTAAATATAAAATGATATATAAATATAAATACGTAATAAATATAAGAACATAAAAGAGTAAAAAACAAACAACACATATAAGTACAAACAACAGATTAAAATATGCAGACTATACACCATGTCGGAAGATGTTCTTTAGAGCATTTCGACTAATTGCACCAAAGTTGGGATTGTTGGCGTTACAATTATTGGCGATTCTAGCCATACCAACATTTTTACAATAGTCCGTCCTACAATATGGTACATGGAACAGATCGAAGGTACGCAAACTTCTAGCTGGCACATTGATTTTAAGCTGGCTAAGTTAATAGGGACAATCAAACGCCCCATTTATTAAATTGTATCCTAGCATTACGTCTGCATTCCTTCATCTCTGTTCTAACGAATCGATATTTAAAGATTGTAGGACGTCATTGTAATCCCAAACTTGTATGAGATCAATTTAGTGAATTTAACTTGGACCCTCTTGATCATTTTTATGTCAGATTGTACGAGGATTCCAAATAGTACAACTGTACTCAAGGTGGGGGCGGACAAGGGATACATACTAGGTCGTAAGGGTATTGAATCTAACATAGATCCTCCGATTTCGATAAGCTTGGGTTATCAAAGAAGGATGCTATGATCTACTGGGTCAAAAGCCTTGGAGTAATCGGTATATATTGAGTCTACTTTAAATCCCGCTTCTAAGGCTGTAACAATATAATTACTTTAGGTCAGTAAGTTGGAGGAAGTCGAACACCCACTTCTAAAACCATGTTGCTTATCGGATAGGACACTAGATACACATTCAGATAGGGGTGCAGTAATTAATTTTCCAAACATTTTTGGGTTAAGCGATAGAAGAGAGATCGGACGATAGTTACAAACAACATTATTTTTGCCGCTTTTAAAAATTGGCGTAACTGTGGCACTTTTCCAAATAGAAGGAAAACAGCCTTAACTTAGGGATTGGTTATAAAGTATCCATAGAAGACGACGAAGTGAAAAAGAACATTGTTTCAGCAAAATTGGTGGTAAACCATCAGGGCCGGTACATTATGAATCTTGTAAATTGGCCAGTTCGTTAAGGATATCTGTAATTTTTATTTTATCACCTTTGCTATCATGAATGTGATTTTAAGAATATATTACAGACGAAGGCAAAGTATCACTGTGTACGGGTGTATTATAAACTAACCCAAAGTGATTAGCAAACAAATCTACAATATGTTGCATATTATTAACTAGAACGCCGTCGTGTTTAAAAGTACCTAGGATTGTCAAGTTTGATCGATTTAGGTTCACTTGATTCCAGAAGAGTTTAGGGTTACAAAGCAGAGATTCTTTAACAGATTAAACATGGTTCTTATAGAAAATTTTGGTCAATAGGAATTGACCAAGATTTGCTATAAGAACCATGTTTAATCTGTACACCGTGAACGGGTTTCTTTAAAAATGTCGTAGTTTGATTCCAAGCCTAAAAGCTTAAAATTTAGGTAGTAAGTTTTCCTAAGAGAAATAAGTTTGATAAGTCATTATTTGGTAATAAAATAAAACACTTTAACTTTGTACAACACAATGTTTTTATTTTCGTGACTGCAGTTTCGGAAACTCAACTTGCCATTATCAAACAGACTCTGTTTGATAATGGCAAGTTGAGTTGCCGAAGCTGCAGTCACGAAAATAAAAATATTGGGTTACATAAACAAAGTCAAAGTGTTTCATTTTATTGAATTACATGTATAACGAAGTAGAAGCCCCCACTGTTCATTATTTTGAAAATAATAAAAACCTGAACAATATGTCATTTTTTGTTACGTATCTCCCTGTATACTGCTTAGATGTACGTTTTACGTTCAGTTTTATAAGAGAGCAAAGCATTTTTAGTTTTTGTTTTTCTCATTATTGTATATTTTATTATTAAAAAAAAACCCACACAAAGGCCACTCCATGTTTCTAAATCTTACTGCTATATTTCAGCTACTCGGTTTTAACAGATTAAATTCTATATTTACATTGCTAATTGCTTTCGCTGCTCGTTTTAATCTGTTAAATCTCTATATCATCTTGCTCTAGTTTTTGTTCGTGCGTTTGTGAGAGTAATTTTATTACGGAGGGGCTTTAATAAATAAAATATGTGAAATTAGTAGAGCAATTGCAATTACATCTCGACCACTGGGGAGATAGTACGCGCACAGTCAACATTTACATAATAATCCAGAGCGTCGGCGTTTTCCCCCCTCCCCCCGCCTGTGTAAATTTCGACCTCGGGTAATAATCGCATGGAATGTGAGGCCAAAATTAATATTTTATCCTAACTCCAAACAACTAACAGCCATTGATATAGAAATATTACTGCTGTAGGGTACTAGACAAAACGGGGATTTCTTCATGTAACTAAAAAATACTATGTTGTGAATATAGTAGGATTTATTTCTGATTTTATTCATTAGTTTTTGTTTTATAGCTTCATCCATGCATACAATAGATAAAGCCATAAAACAAAAACTAATAAAAAATATCAGAAATAAATCCAACTATATTCACAACAGAGTATATTTTAGTTATATGAAAAAAACACCCTGTACATTTAAAAATTTAATTAAAATTAAAAACCCTTTTAGTACCTACATAAAGGGAATTTTTATTTTAAGTATACGGGGATTTTTTGTTATAAGTATACAGGGATTTTTTTCTTTTAGATTTACATATGCATAAACTTTTTTAAAAGAGTTCATTTTAAAGCTTTAAACGAGTGTTATTACTCCCAGGTTAAGCATGAAGTAAAAATTCGAGCTTAGAAAAGCCTAAAAATTTGGTTTGGTCGCTCCGCGCTTCGCGCTACGCGACCAAACCAAATTTGCAGGCTTTTCTAAACTCGAAATTTTACTTCATGCGCCACGCGTACAAAACACTGATTTCAAGTAAAGTTAACCTGTTCACAATATTTCAATGTTTTCAGCGTTTAACACGCGTGGCGCATGAAGTAAAATTTCGAGTTTAGAAAAGCCTGAAAATTTGGTTTGGTCGCTCCGCGCTTCGCGCTACGCGACCAAACCAAATTTTCAGGCTTTTCTAAACTCGAAATTTTACTTCATGCTTAACCTGGGAGTGGACACACTCGTTTAAACCTTCAAATTGAACTTTTAAAAAAGTTTATGCAAGTGCATTTCTAAAATAAAACATTCCTGTATACTTAAAATTAAAAACCCCTTTATGTAGGTATTAAAGGGATTTTTACTTTTAAGTATGCAGAGATTTGTTTCTTTTAGATATACATATGCATAAACTTTTTTAAAGAGTTCAATTTGAAGCTTTAAATGAGTGTTTCCACTCCCAGGTTAAGCATGAAGTAAAATTTCGAGTTTAGAAAAGCCTGAAAATTTGCCGCGGGCGCGTAGCGAAGCGAAGCGACCGAGCCAAATTAGGCTTTTCTAAACTCGAAATTTTACTTCATGCGCCACCGCCACAAAACACTGATTCAATGTAAAGTTTGCGGTGTGTTTTAAACTTCGTAATATGTCAGTATTTTGTACCGGTGGCGCATGAAGTAAAATTTCGAGTTTAGAAAAGCCTGAAAATTTGGTTTGGCCGCTCCGCGCTTCGCGCTACGCGACCAAACCAAATTTTCAGGCTTTTCTAAACTCGAAATTTTACTTCATGCTTAACCTAGGAGTGGACACACTCGATAAACCTTCAAATTGAACTTTTAAAAAAGTTTATGCAAGTGCATTTCTAAAATAAAACATTCCTGTATACTAAAAATTAAAAACCCCTTTATGTAGGTATTAAAGGGATTTTTACTTTTAAGTATGCAGAGATTTGTTTCTTTTAGATATACATATGCATAAACTTTTTTAAAGAGTTCAATTTGAAGCTATAAATGAGTGTTTCCACTCCCAGGTTAAGCATGAAGTAAAATTTCGAGTTTAGAAAAGCCTGAACATTTGGTTTGATCGCGTAGCAGGGAGTGAATGTTATGCCCGTGGAAACCATATTGCCTAATTTCAGGTTTAATTTCTTGATAAATGCATGCATACATTTAAAAGGAAGCGATCTACAGACATTCGTTTTAAGATATAATTATTTATAATTAAATTAACCTAAATGGTAACTTGTTTGCAATGGATGAATCCGTTTAACATTAAATAAAACCCATTATTCCATTTATTGTAATGCTTTAAAATCATCCCACCTATCTGCCCCACCCTGTATTATCTGTACTCGTATGAATTTTTTGTCTCATTGAATAACATTTTTTACTTTCCCCTTTCTCTATATATTTTTTTGCTCGTTAAATATTTCTTTTGTTGTTGTTTTATATGTTTATAACAGTAGGTATACTTCGCTGTGATGTTTGCTTACATCTCGTGGTAAAACATATCATATATCCCACCCACATCTGGCCGTGAGTTTATTTGCTAGTGTTATTGCGTTTTTTTTTTTCTCTCTCTCTCTCCCTCTCACTCCTTTTCGGCCAGATGGATTTTCTCGTCGGCGAGGATAAATATTATCAAAGGCAACTTTATTTTCACTGTGCTTTTCTGCTGGCGAAAGAAGTATTTTTGTTATGTAACTCGATAGAAATACAAGCGACGAATGAAACAATTTTCAACGCTCAAGAATAGAGCTTTATGTTGGTAAAGTTGGGCCTTTCGTTCCATTCAAAAACAGAAAAGAAAAGAGAGAAATTGGATGGATTTTGAAAGAGCGATGAATTAATGGATGAAATTCTTTGTATTTAGTAAAAAAAAAAAAATTGTTAACTGTCGAGGCTTCTACTTCGTTATACATCATTATTTACACAAATAAGACATTTAAACTTTGTTTCTATAACAGGTTTTTATTGTGGCTAAAGTTTCGACAACTTTAACTTGTTATTATTAAACTAGAAGTAATTCAAACTAACAATTCGTCAGGTATATACAAAGAGTGTCAAATTATAAGTTGAATTATTGAGTACACAAATTTTAAAAATCTAGTTGAAATGATTATAAATGTCAAATGTACTCGCATTACTTAAGTTTTGTTAAATATGGAGCGCTGGTTTTAAGAATTGATTCAATTATTCAATTCATGGCGAGAGATATAAGCAGAATTTGCGTTATTGATCTGCTGAAAATCCGTACGATTTATTTGAAAAAGGGCTGCATTCTGAAAAAGTTACTGGTTGGTACGGCTTCTGCTCAGCTAGAATCTTGCGACCATATGTTTTCGAAGTTGAATTGGGAAATGCAGTAGTTGTTAACAGTGAACGATATGTGGAAATGTTGAAAATGTTTTTAGTAAATGCCATCGGTCAACTCCGGTTACCATTAGATGTTACATGGTTTCAACAAGACGGTGCAAGGCCTCATGTGCCAAATTTATCTATGGAAGTACCACGCGAGATGTTACCTGGCCATCTGTTATCTCAGGGTAGAGATCAGCTGCGGCCTGTGCCATCTCTTGATTTCTCGTCTCCAGATTACTTTTTGTGTGTCTCGAGAAGACTTAAAAAATAACATAAGAAAAGCTATTGCTGAAATTCGTGTAATGGGATCAATATTGCTCCGCGCGCAGATATGCATCGATAGAAGTGGAGGCCACCTGGTCGATGTAATTTATAAGTATTAAAGTTCAAAATAATTAACAATAAAACTTTGAATGTCTATCTTTAAGTTCCATCTATAATTTCCAAAAATTTACGATTTCTAAACTGCTTTAAAAATGCGAGTGTATCATTGTCACTGTCACTGTAATTTTTGTATATATACCTCACGAATTGTTAATTTAAATTACTTCTGGTTTGAAAATGACAAGTCGAAACTATAGTCACAAAAAACTTCAGTTATACAAAGTTTAAGTGTCTTATTTATGTAAAGAAAAAAATAGATTATTGATAGTTTTTGTTTAGTTATTAGGTGATGTGAATAAAAATGAATAGATAAAGAAAAGGGTATATGCTCGTATTAACTAACTAGTATAATTTTTGTCACTCAAACTAACCTCAAATATAGATTATATATTGACTTTTATTCAAATCACTTACTGTTACAATTTTGTTTTTATCGTTTACCTGTTAAAATAATCAACTTGTCTAATTTTGGAATATATAACAAGTAACAATCTAATTGTGTCATCGAGTCCAGTTGAGGGGGCTGAGTGGCGGAACTGCTCATTGTCCATTGTGTCGGCGAGTGAGGGTGAATTTAATCTTGAAGTGAAAACTTTAAGAGCCCCTAGCCCGTGTTTACCCCCGCATTAAATTACGCGGTCCTTTAAACCTTCACACTGTAAATCCGCCTGGGAGTTAAAAGCCCTCCACTAAAGTTACAAACCAAACATTCTACATTCGGACACACGATTTTCCTTCAAACAATATTATTAAAAAACATGTTACAAAAAAAACGGATATTCTCAATCCACTATTGTATTTTTAATAAAAATTCAGAAAATATTGGCCCAGATTGGGTTCCTTGAGGAACCCCAGCGGTTACGATACTGATTTCGAAATTAATTTAGTTTTTTTAATGATAATAATAATAAATTGTCTTTATTCAAATTTCAAAAAAAAATAGAAAGAAGAAATTTACAATATAGAACAGGCTAAGTCATACTTCCAGTTTTCAGTATGACTTCAGTTACTCATACTAGCAGCTTTCAGTATGACTTCAATTACTCTTCCACTTAACCTGCAAACAGCACCATTTGGAATTCCTCTAACGAACAAGAAATCAATATATACATGTATTTATAGAACTAATGAGATTTTTTGTTTGTAAATTTGACAATGTAATACAGGGTGGGTCAAGTGTTTTTCGCAAATATTTCGAAAACAAAGCATTTTGCGCAGAAATAACCTGAGTGAAAAATAATCGTACAGAAGGGGGCCATAATTATGTAATATTGGTTTTCTCACAGGTGATGCTGTTGTCGCTGAAACAAGGTCAAGTCCATTTTTTTAATGGGAACCCCTATTTTTGATTACAGTTTCGGATTGCTCGTAAAAAAATATTTTACTGGCTATATTTAATAATATTCAGTGAATACGAATACGAATACAAAGAAAAGTAAATCAAATACGAGACACGCGATAAAAAGTAAATCGAATACGAATAGATTATATCAATTTTCGATATATTTTTTCAACACCTTGTCAATTTTTAAATAAACAAGTGCATTTTGTCAGCTATAATAGCTGACAAAATGCACTTATTTATGATTTAATAAAGAAAACACTTGGTTAAATTTAACTAATATTTTGGTTTTTTATTCCAACTAGTTTCGACTTTGAGTCATTCTCAAGGAGTACAGGAAATTACATTTTTTACAAACATTATATACAAGAGAGGTTAATTTAAATTTTATGGTTAGGCAATAAGGGCTGTCATGATGAGAAACTTGTTCAAGATATGCACTTATTTATTTACAAATTGAAAAAGTGTTGCAGAAATTTATCGAAAATTGATATAATCTATTCGTATTCATTACTCATTTTCATCTCTCTTAAAACTACAAATACGAATACAAAGAAAAGTAAATCGAATACAAAAAATACGAAAAAAAGTAAATTGAATACGAATAGATTTTTATGAATTTCCGAAATTTCTTAAACGCTTTGTCAATTTAGTTATAAACAAGTGTATTTTATCAGCTATTATACACACTTTAATTTCTCTAAAAACTTGTTTTTGATTTGATTTGGGCCCCATAAGACAAAATCCTGGTTGCGCCACTGATTCAAGTCGACTCAACATGATGGAATATTCTGTTTCTATTTTTCATTAAAACAAAATTATATTTTTTTTATTAATCACATTGTAATTAACTAAAACAAACAAAATAAATTTCCAGTTTATATTCAGCGCCGGACAATAATTACTAATATAATGAAAATCCCCTATTTATGCATGTTGTATACATTCATTGAAACAAGCGATTCCCAGAAAAATAATCAGTAAATAATATCACGAATCAGGGTTGATAACGAGTGATATTTGCATTTTGATAAAACTGTTTTAATCAATTTATTCAAATGAACACCGGGTAGCGCAGCAAACACACACACATGCATACATACACCGAAATGATAATTAATTTATTTAGCCCAGCCTGCCATGGACTGAATAATACATTTCATTTGCGCGATTGAAACTCTGCAAATAATATTTTACAACAGGGAAAAAATGTTTCTGGATGTATTTGTGTGTGTGTGGAAATTATTTAGAGTTTCACGTTAATTAATTTTATACAAAATAACGTTTTATAATTTGAGCGGGGTTTTAAAATAAATATGCGAATGTAAATATATAAAATATTGTTTAGATGGGTGAAACATGGCAGTGTTTATTTTTATTCTACATTATAAATCCTGCAGTACATGATCAACAAACAAACAAATTTTAATAACCAAAATATTGTTTGTAAATAAAACACTTTTTACTTTGTTTAACCACTGAATCTTACATTTAATTGTGTGACTAGTTTCGACTATCTAGTTAGTAGTCATTCTCAAACTAAACTAGAACTAAATTCAACTTTTAACACTATCACTAACTTTAGCGACCCCCATTCTATTAAAAATTCTGTAGAACTAACCAAGTCACTAGAAAACATAACATTAGAGAGTAATTGTAAACTTGTTTCCTTTGATGTCTCCAACATGTTTGCAAAATTCCCACCCGCCGATTGCATGGACCTAATCATTAAACACAGATAAAAGTAATGTTAACCCCATAGTAAAATCAGATTTCATATCATTATTAGATTTAATAATAAAATCAAACTATTTTCCATTTAACAATAAATTTTACAGTCAGCATGAAGACTTAGCAATGGGGTCCCCGCTGAGCCCATTGCTAGCTGAAATATTCATGAACAATATTACAAATACTATTTTAAATTCCGCGTTAGGTAAAAAACACATATTTCATTGGTTTAGATATGTAGACAATGTTCTAGCATTCTTTAAAGGTACAGATAGACAACTCCAGCAATTCCTCAATTTCCTTAACACAATACACCCTTCAATAACTTTTACAGTAGAAACAGAAACCGATAACAAAATTAATTTTCTAGACCTAACCATTACAAAAATTAACAACAAATTAAATTTTAATATATATAGAAAACCGACCTATACTGATTCCGTTATCCCTAATCACTCCCGCCACCCACAAATTCATAAAAAAGCTAGTTTCTATACAATGATAAATAGAGCATTTAAAATTCCGCTAAATATAAATGATACAATGAAAGAGATCAATACAATAAAGGAAATAGCATTGAATAATGGCTACACAACTTCACTAATAGACAATTTCATTTTTTGAAATGAAAGAGGTGCAGAAATTCTTCTACCCTAGAATTAGGTCAATAGATAATCAACATTTTAAAACAATCAGCTACTATGGTACAATAAGTTGTAAAATTAAAAACATCCTTAAAAAATGTAACATTAATGTAATATAAAAACGCCCCATAAACTTAATAATATAATTTTCAACCCAAAAACAAAACTTAAGCCCCTAGTTAGATCAGGCATTTATAAATTGAACTGCGAAAATTGTAAAGGTGTGTACATTGGGCAATCTGGTCGTAGAATCGAAATAAGATTGAAAGAACACGAGCGAGCCTTTAGATTAAAACATAATAGTTCTACCTATACTAACCATCTTTTAGAAGAGAATCACACTTTTGGTGAGGATGTACTTTCAGTAATCTATTTTGCCAAAAAAGGTCGTAAAATGGATTTACTGGAAGCACTAGAAATACACAAGGCCCGAATTAATCCCGGAATTTCCCTTCTTAATGGCCAGGTTGACCTAATATACACCCCTCTTTTCGAAGCCGTATAAATAGTTTTTAACGTGTAATTTGTATTTACTTTAGTTTGAGAATGACTATTAGATAGTCGAAACTAGTCACACAATTAAATGTAAGATTCAGTGGTTAAACAAAGTAAAAAGTGTTTTATTTACAAGTGTATTTAAGATGTACCACAAAGTGAACGCCTACAACACCAAACAGTCAAAATATTGTTATTTGTACGTACGTAAAAGTTGAAATGTTTTCACTATGTTCTCATTAATTAATCACATGATTAATGTACAAGGTGGTTAGAAAATAAGTTTACAGCTTTGGATACCTTGATTCATTAATGAATCTTGAGTATAAAATCCAAATAAAAAACAATATTCACTAACATTCTAATTATGTGTCTAGAAATTAGTATATTTTAATAAAAATAGTTTCTATTAAGAAATACATTAGCAATAGCTATGTAATATGCAGTCGATTGTTAATAGATTACTATTACTAATGTAAAAATGTTCAAATTATAGTCACTTGCGGTTAATCCGGAAGTGCTATTAAAGTTTCATAATCACCACTGAACTTGAAATTGTTTTTAAAACAAATGTAAAAAAATTAAAATTGATAAGTAATAAAAAAAAACTGAAGAGGGTGATCCTGTTTTGTATTACACCCGGTATGTCGAAAATCAGGAAATATCAAAAATTTCATAAACCTTTTATAAATAGACAAAAATCTCAAAATATTAAAAATCTGATAAAAATCTCGAAATATTGAAAATCTCATGAAATTTTTATAAATCGACGAAAATCTCGAAATATGAAAATCTCATGAAACTATTATAAATTGGCAAAAATCTCGATATGTTTAAAATCTCATTAAAATTTTATAAATCGACAAAACGAGTGTCGTCCACTCCCAGACTAAGCATGAAGTAAAATTTCGAGTTTAGAAAAGCCCCAAGAGAAAATTTGTCGAGGGTCGCGCAGCGACCCGAGACAAATTTTCGGGGCTTTTCTAAACTCGAAATTTTACTTCATGCGCCACCCGCATAAAACAATAATCTCAGATTTGACATTTGATATTGATATTCCATATTTCACATTTTTATTAAAATATACTAATTTCTAGACACATAATTAGAATGTTAGTGAATATTGTTTTTTATTTGGATTTTATACTCAAGATTCATTAATGAATCAAGGTATCCAAAGCTTTAAACTTATTTTCTAACTACCTTGTACATTAATCATGTGATTAATTAATGAGAACATAGTGAAAACATTTCAACTTTTACGTACGTACAAATAACAATATTTTGACTGTTTGGTGTTGTAGGCGTTCACTTTGTGGTACATCTTAAATACACTTGTAAATAAAACACTTTTTACTTTGTTTAACCACTGAATCTTACATTTAATTGTGTGACTAGTTTCGATTATCTAGTAGTCATTCTCAAACTAAAGTAAATACAAATTACACGTTAAAAACTATTTATACGGCTTCGAAGAGAGGGGTGTACATTGACATTTGCCGTATTTAGACAGATAGACTTTTCTTTACATTTTATTGAAAATATCTTTAAACGTCATTTTCGAGTGTATATTATTAAATAAAAATCAACATATCTCGAAGTATTTAAAATTCATGAAATTTTTATGAATCGATGAAAATCTCGAAATATTTAAGATCTCATAAGACTTGTGCAAACCGACAAAAATTTTGATATGTTGAAAATCTCATAAACATTTTATAAACAAACAAAACGAGTGTCGTCCACTCCCAGACTTAGCATGAAGTAAAATTTCGAGTTTAGAAAAGCCCCAAGAGAAAATTTGTTGAGGGTCGCGCAGCGACCCGAGACAAATTTTCGGGGCTTTTCTAAACTCGAAATTTTACTTCATGCGCCACCCGCATAAAACAATAATCTCAGATTTGACATTTGATATTGACATTCCATATTTCACATTTGACAGTTGACATTTGCCGTATTTAGACAGATAGACTTTTCATTACATTTTATTGAAAATGTCTTTAAACGTCATTTTCGAGTGTATATTATTAAATAAAAAACAACATATCTCAAAGTATTGAAAATCTCATGAAATTTTTATAAATCGACTAAAATCTCGAAATATTTAAGATCTCACAAGACTTTTACAAATCGACAAAAATATTGATATGTTGAAAATCTCATCAAAATTTTATAAACAGACAAAACGAGTGTCGTCCACTCCCAGACTAAGCATGAAGTAAAATTTCGAGTTTAGAAAAGCCCCAAGAGAAAATTTGTCGAGGGTCGCGCAGCGACCCGAGACAAATTTTCGGGGCTTTTCTAAACTCGAAATTTTACTTCATGCGCCACCCGCATAAAACAATAATCTGAGATTTGACATTTGATATTGACATTCCATATTTCACATTTGACAGTTGACATTTGCCGTATTTAGACAGATAGACTTTCTTTACATTTTATTGAAAATATCTTTAAACGTCATTTTCGAGTGTATATTATTAAATAAAAATCAAAATATCTCATAGTATTAAAAATCTCATGAAATTTTTATAAATCGACTAAAATCTCGAAATATTTAAGATCTCATAAGACTTTTACAAATCGACAAAAATATTGATATGTTGAAAATCTCATCAAAATTTTATAAACCGACAAAACGAGTGTCGTCCACTCCCAGACTAAGCATGAAGTAAAATTTCGAGTTTAGAAAAGCCCCGCGTAGAAAATTTGTCGAGGGTCGCGCAGCGACCCGAGACAAATTTTCGGGGCTTTTCTAAACTCGAAATTTTACTTCATGCGCCACCCGCATAAAACAATAATCTGAGATTTGACATTTGATATTGGCATTTCATATTTCACATTTGACAGTTGACATTTGCCGTATTTAGACAGATAGACTTTTCATTACATTTTATTGAAAATGTCGTTAAACGTCATTTTCGAGTGTATATTATTAAATAAAAATCAACATATCTCAAAGTATTGAAAATCTCATGAAATTTTTATAAATCGACTAAAATCTCGAAATATTTAAGATCTCACAAGACTTTTACAAATCGACAAAAATATTGATATGTTGAAAATCTCATCAAAATTTTATAAACAGACAAAACGAGTGTCGTCCACTCCCAGACTAAGCATGAAGTAAAATTTCGAGTTTAGAAAAGCCCCAAGAGAAAATTTGTCGAGGGTCGCGCAGCGACCCGAGACAAATTTTCGGGGCTTTTTTAAACTCGAAATTTTACTTCATGCGCCACCCGCATAAAACAATAATCTCAGATTTGACATTTGATATTGACATTCCATATTTCACATTTGACAGTTGACATTTGACATTTGCCGTATTTAGACAGATAGACTTTTTTACATTTTATTGAAAGTTTTCTTAAACGTCATTTTCGAGTGTATATTATTAAATAAAAATTATTATATCTCAAAGTAATAAAAATCTCTTGAAGTTTTTATAAATCGACGAAAATCTCGAAATATTGAAGATCTCATCAGACTTTTACAAATCGACAATACGAGTGTCGTCCACTCCCAGTAAAATTTCGAGTTTAGAAAAGCCCCAAGAGAAAATTTTTCATATTTATTTACAAGTGTTTATTTGAACGTAGAAATAATTTGTAATGTTTTCTGCACTAATATCTCTTAGCTCGGCGATGTAGAAAAATGTAGTTAAAAATATGGCTATTTGCTCCGAGAGACCGCCACTTTCTAATTAACAGTTGTCTGTCCTTCACTATTCTGTGTCTCACTCTACTAAACGGCAACCTTAAGGTTCAAAGATTCTTTCACTGTATTATCTTTTTCTAAATGTGTGTTTGTTTTCATTAACCAGTCAAACGAAACTTACTTTGTGGATATACCACGTATATAACGCAATAATAATATTGTGAATTTCGAAAACCTAATATGCTGAAACATAACTAAAGATCAAACACGAAACTAGTTTATTATTAATAACAACACGTGCTCGGGGAATTATTCACGTAATGAGCAATCCCTGTCTTGTTCCCTAGTTCGTTTAGTACACGTCGCGCAGAGTAAAGTTCGCGCTGTTTCAGGGAAATAAATTTGGTTTGCGCGCGGCGTAAGACGACACAATGTGAATTATCGATCCAGCTCGACGAACAGTTGTAATTTATTGTTATTAAAATGATTCGGGAAGGTAATTACAAGAGAGAGGCGCACGGTTATGAATAGCAAGACGGGTAATTAAATGTCTCCTCCTCTACGTCCTAGGTACGAGAGATATCAAAGAGGTTTTCGAGTGTCTAATAATATTTACTGTCAAGAGCATAATACGTGTACTGAACAAACGTGTGTTAGGTTTGGTAGATATCTTAAGACATGAAATTTAGAGTTTGCGGACGGTATTTTGTGTAAAACCACTTAATTAAAACACGTTTGCACCGGCAACGTGAAATGTGCACTTAGAAAGTGAATTGTGCATTCTTTTAAGTGTGTAAAATAAAATCATGTGGTTTTGATTATTTGCACTCTAAAACTACAGTGAAGTAAAGAATTATCAACTTTAACAATTTACATAAAATATACATTTAAATTAATTTCTTGAATTGATTTCTCATCTGGCACTTGGTAAAACATATTAGAATATGTAGTTATTTAAATTAAAAAACACTTGGCATTGTTTTACAAAAATTGTCAAACAATACCAAGTGTTTTTTAATTTGAAGCTAGACGTAATATTATATATTTGAAAACACTCCATCATATACTGCTTAACAATTTAAATGATATGAATTTATTAGCGCAGATTAATATATATGTACCTAGATATTCCAAAAGAAATGCGCTAACATTTCTCTCTAATCGAAGTAGGACAAATCTATATTTCAATTCTCCGCTCAATAAGATGATGCGACTTTACAATGGCGTACGAAATTCGACAGATATTTTTTATCTCAATTATAGTTCGTTTGTTAAGTCAATATTAACTCTATTGTAAACGTATACTATTTATGGTTTCCATTTTCGATTCTTAAACGTTACCACTATTTTGTTTTTTTTTAGGATAACATTGTGTTTAATTTTGCTGTTAATTTATGTTAGTTTGATTAAGTTAAGTATCGCATAGTCCAAAATTATCTGTTAAATTACCCTGTAATTGGATGTAAATCTGTTGGGATAATATAAAATAAATAAATAAATAAATTTAAATAGCTTTACATACATTTGAATTATTTATCAACATGAGATCAAACTTAAGCAGGGTATATAGAATAGAATAGAATAGATTAGAAAAGAATACGTTTATTTGGAATTTAAGCCATTACAAATAGATATACAAGTCAAGAATAATTTAAAACATGAAGTATAACGATCACAAAAACAGATTAAAAATAATAGCAATCACAAAATTTGTTCCTTTAAATATTCGGTGGTGCTGTAATACATTTTTTAACCAACAATGATTTAATGGTAGTTCTAAATTCATTAATATTAAGCAGTGCTGGGACGAGTCCTCGTTAAAAGGATTCGAATCACGAATCCGAATCACCAAATATGATTCGAATCACGAATACTCGAATAAAGGATTCGTAAGAGATAAATATGATTCGAATCAAAGATTCGAATCCTGCTTTTTCGAATCACGAATACAAATCCTTTAAGAATAAATTTGATTTTATTATTTCTTTGTAACCATTAATATATAAATATCGTTACCAGTTGTTTTAACAAAAATATACAAAACATAATTATTTATTATTAATACTAAACATCATTGATAACAGACTAAATATCTGATTCACTATTACTCTGAATAAAGATGTATTTGTGTGTTTCTGAACTTCACTTCAAATCAGTGTTTTGTACGCGTGGCGCATGAAGTAAAATTTCGAGTTTAGAAAAGCCCAGAAAATTTGTCTCGGGTCGCTGCGCGACCCTCGACAAATTTTCACGGGGCTTTTCTAAACTCGAAATTTTACTTCATGCTTAGCCTGGGAGTGGAAACACCCATTCAAAACTTCAAATGGAACTCTATTATAATATCGACGAATGCCTGAAAACTACATAAATAAAATATTTACTGAATATTATTAAAACGTGGAAATTCAGAGAAAAGTCATGGAATTATATTGAAATTTACCAAAACACTAACAAAAAAGCCATATGATATTATTAAATTTATTAAAATCAGCAGGCAAATTACAAAACACGTAAACATTTATAAAATTAACTTAAATATTGACAAAAACAATAAAACCAATTTAACAAAATGGGGGTTTCCCACAAAATAAACTTATATTAAGTGGACAGGGGAAAAAAATTGAATCAGAGAAATGTCGGAAAAATTTAACATTTCAGATTGTGGCTACCATGTCAGTAATTATATATATATTTTTTTTATTATTTGCAAAACACTTAGTTGTATTTTACTATAATTACAATCTAATCACAAATGGATCAATGAGTAATATTTAGCTAACTTAATTTACTAAAGGTTATATATTAAACAAAATTTTGAAAACTAGATATTATCTTTAAAAAAATTCAGTCATTTAATATTCTTATCAAAGCATTCAGTTCGATGTTTCGAACGAGCGTTTCCACTCCCAGACTAAGCATGAAGTAAAATTTCGAGTTTAGAAAAGCCCCGTGAAAATTTGTCGAGGGTCGCGCAGCGACCCGAGACAAATTTTCTGGGCTTTTCTAAACTCGAAATTTTACTTTATGCGCCACGCGTATAAAACAGTGATTTCCCGAGAAATTTAAAAACACACAAAAGGCATTTTTCATATTAATCCTCACAATTAATTCGAATTATTTTTGACGATTCAAATCCTTTTGTAAGTATTCCAATCCTTTTATAAATATTCGAATCCTTTTATAAAGATTCGAATCACCCACATTTGGATTCGAATACGAATCCTCTTAAAAAAATGTAACGAATGCGGATCACGAATCCGGTTGAAGTAAAGTATTCGAATGCCTTTTTTGAATCCTCTAAAAGGATATGAATCCAGGATTCGAATCCTGAATGATTCGAATCCTGCCCAGCTCTGATATTAAGATTTTGAATGCGTTTTGGCAAATGTTAAATAGAGTTTCTTTCCATATAATTAAGCGACTTTTCAAATTTTGTTGTATTATGTTTATCATTTACAAAATACTTGCATTTCTTGTATTATAGCAATGTAGGTGTTGGTTTGTTATATATGTGGTTGTTGAGAGCTTTTTGTACAAAGAAGTAGTTTGTATATATAAATACACGGAACTGTCAAAATTTTATTTTTGAAAAATATTGCATGTGTCTTTCATTTTGAGATTATATATGAGCCTTAATATCCTTTTTTGTGCAATAAATATTTTTTCGTATTTTACTGTGCTACTCCACAATGTAATATTATAAGAGATATGTGAGTATGCTAAACTATAGTATACATTAAATAATGCATTGGTGTTGACTGTGTTTTTTAGCTTAAATGTAACATAGTATGTTTTATTTCATTTTTTTGATAGATTATTTAAGTGTACTTCCCACTTCAGCATATAATCAATATCGATTCCTAGAAATTTTGTGTGAGTTTGGAATTCTTTATAACATTTATTGTCACGGATATATGATTACTAACCTTACTATTTTTAAAATAAATCAAAAATTGTTTCAAAGGGAATAAATTTAACAAAGAAGTAGTTTGTATATATAAATACACGGAACTGTCAAAATTTTATTTTTAAAAAATATTGCATGTGTCTTTCATTTTGAGATTATATATGAGCCTTAATATCCTTTTTTGTGCAATAAATATTTTTTCGTATTTTGCTGTGCTACTCCACAATGTAATATTATAAGAGATATGTGAGTATGCTAAACTAAAGTATACATTAGGTAATGCATTGGTGTTGACTGTATTTTTTAGCTTAAATGTAGCATAGTATGTTTTATTTCATTTTTTTGATAGATTATTTAAGTGTACTTCCCACTTCAGCATATAATCAATATCGATTCCTAGAAATTTTGTGTGAGTTTGGAATTCTTTATAACATTTATTGTCACGGATATATGATTACTAACCTTACTAGTTTTAAAATAAATCAAAAATTGTTTCAAAGGGAATAAATTTAACATCATTATGACCAACCCCATTAATCTTAGCAAACTTATAGTTAACAATAAATTTAAACAAGATAAACTATGCGACAGTGGAATATGCGAACTACAATGTGGAGAATGTGATGCAATATATATTGGACAGACAGGTAGAAATTTCAAAACTAGATTCGATGAACACCACAAAGATATAATTAATAATAAACAGTCTACAGGTCTGTCCAAACGTTGTAACACATTCGGACATTTTTTCAATCCGAATAATTTCAAAATCCATTATACAGAAAATAAAGGTCGTATCCTCAACTTCCGAGAAGGCTTGGAAATTAACAGAGACATAAAATTAAAGAAAAACGTCGTCAACGACAACGAAGACATCTGAACATCACCGATCGCGAACGTTCTTATTGCCTGACCCTCCCCCTTTTCGTAAATCTGTATATATTTTCTGTAAAACATTATTTTTGTACATTCCTTGAAAATGGCTGATAGCCGAAACTAGTCGGAATAAAGACGTATAATTAGTGAATCATACCAAGTGATTTTATTTTAAATTCATTACATTATTTTTAAGGCAATTTTGGTATATGTCTGAAACAACAGCAGAAATGTCGTCAGCGTATAGCACAACTTCTCAATTGCTCATATAATCAACAATATCATTGACAAAAAGAGAGAATAACAGTGGTCCTAAAATTGAACCCCGAGGAACACATAATGATATTTTATAAAAGAAGAACGTTTTTCGGAAATGTTCACACATAATCCTCTATTGCTCAAAAATGAAGTCAACAAATCACGCATTTTCTCTCTAAAACCTAGTGACTGGACTATTTGAATTATAAAATTTAATTCAAGACCATCAAAGGCCTTCGTTAGATCAAAGAAGACTCCAGCAACATGCCTCTTGTTATCTAGATGTTTGTAGATGTGCTTTGTGGATGCATGTGCTGCCGTTCTTCATCTAGTGATTTAAATTTGTTTATATAATTGTGTTCGGATTAGACGAGGAATTTTTATTACTTTAAAAATTCTCGTCCGTTTACCGAAATACGATATTTCATACACCCCCAGTGGAGAAGTACAGACAATCCGTCGCTAATTTATGCGTAAGCACGGATTTGCTTGATAGTTCTTAGAAAAATGTGCACCCTTGCACGCCTAGGGACGAACGGGATAGTTCCTGTTGTTTCTACCTGACCCTGCAACGATGCCAAATCTCCACCCTGGAGGAAACGAAGACGTGTTTGCCCCCCACTATTAAATACTCCCTCTATTTTTGTATATTTTCTTGTATATATTTTTCTTGTAAAAATTCATTATGTTTTTAGACCTGTAAGCGTTAGGTTGATTTTGAATACACGAGTTGTTTAGAAGTTATTATTTTATGCGGTGACATTCACTTATTCCGGTCGTTACAAACAGTTACCTTACAAGTAACATAAGTCGCGAAAGCTACAAAACTTACAAATTGATCATTCTATTTGAGATGGATTTTTCTATTATTTTTGATAGTTGATTAAGGATTGATACTGGTCTATAATTACTAGTGCGTCTTTCAGAATATTAGGAAATTATCTCTTATCAAAACATTTATTTATTATAGATGTTTGTGGAGTTACTATTAAGGGAGCAATAGTTTTGAATATCTTGGTTGAAATATCTAAAACGCCAGGGTTAGGTTTGTTTTTTAAAGTATGGATAAGTTGTAATATTTCATTTTTAGTTATTCTTTTAAGTAAAAACTGTTTACAGTTTCATTAGAAGTTGTGCATTTACTGAATGTATTGTGTCTAAAGTGATTATTTAAAGTAGTTTCAGTAGCACTTAAAAATTGTTTTGTAAATAGTTCAGAAATGTCATTTGTATCACAGATTTCTATTTCATTTTGTTTTAGAATTATGGGATTAGTAGTTTTGGATTTCCCTCAACAGTTGTTTATTATGCTCCAAACTTTACGTTGCCTGTTATCAGCGTTGTTTATTAGACTACCGAAATATTCTTTCTTAGTTTTTTTATTAGATCCCGATAAGCTCTCTTCTTATCAAGATACGATTGAGAAAATACGATCATTTAGCTGTTTATGTAGCCAAAATATGTTTTTCAATTCGTTACTTGCCGTGATAATGTCTCTATTGGTCAATTGTTTATTATGTTTCTTTTTGATAGATTTTTCCGAACAGTTTGTATCAATAGCACATATTAGCATTGAAACTAATTCCTCAAATGATTCATCTACATCCTGGGTCTCCAAACTATCTTCTTCGCGGGCCACAAATACAATTCTTCATAATAAAGTCGGCCAAGATCCGATAAATTTTGAAAAATTATGAAAAATTTAAGGAACAATTGTTACAATATTTCAAAATATGACATTTACAAGAAAATTACAAACAATCGCGGGCCTGATTCATGCAAGTCGCGGGCTGGATTTGGCCCGCGGGCCATAATTTGGAGACCACTGATCTACATCATTTAAATAACATATATTGTTAGGACTTAATTTATTTAAAAGCTCTCAAAGTTCCAGTAGATTTTCAGTTGTTAAACTTCGTTCATAACTGTGGCTACAGTAATCCTCTGATTTCAATTTCAATTTTCAATTTCACTTTATTAACGGAATCTCCATTTCCAAAATACATTTATAAATACATATTAAAATATACACGAAATACATATTAAAAATATACAAGTAAAGTGTGCCCAACACTAAAAACAAAAAACAAAATGGCACAAGACATACGTCAAAACGGTTATTTCTCAATCCCAAACAGTTCATAGTCAAAGCAATATGCGACCAGCTCATTCCCATTTTAAGAAAAAATAAATCAATATAACATAAATATAGAAATCAGAGAGAGAGAGAGAGAGAGAGAGAGAGAGAGAGAGAGAGAGAGAGAGAGAGAGAGAGAGAGAGAGAGAGAGAGAGAGAACAAAACACAACAATATAATACATCAAACTGACAATTTCGTTATTTTTTAAAGGCCAAAGTTTTAGATCATTTTACAGTAAATAAGAACACTTTATCAATATTTTTCTATCGACATTAGTTTTCGAGATTCCAATTCATTTTTGACTGGCCTACTAATTTAAGTTTGTGATATAATTTACATCAGTTGAAAACTGAACTGGAAATTATAAACGAACAAATTAAACAATTTGTTTTGAAATCTTGATTTATGATAGATAATTAATATTGTCAAATTGATAATCTAAAAATTCAACACTTTCTATAAATCTAAATTATTTTGTTAATTGCTAGGATTGTCTTTCAAATCGTGAGAAAGGGTTCGTTAATTTCGAAACCAGTTTCCGTAATTTCTGGGGTTCCTCGAGGAACCCAGTTTAGGCCAATATTATTTATCCTTTTTGTAAATGAAACTTTTAACGAATATTTCCACTCCCAGATTAAACATGAAGTAAAATTTCTAGTTTAGAAAAGTCTGAAAATTTAGATTTGCAGGCGCGCGAGCGAACCGAGTCGCGCCTGCAAATCCAAATGTTTAGGGTTTTCTAAACTCGAAATTTTACTTTATGCGCCAGGCGTATAAAACACTGATTTATTGCAAAGTACAAAATATACTGCTAAGGATATGTACCTGTACTTTTATAGGAAGCTTAAGTTTTTGAAGTTTTTTTTTGTTGTATGTTTACTACTATTACTTATAAATAGTAAATATGTCTGTAGTACCAACATATTTTTTTTTGTTATTTGCTTTATTTTTTTTACGCAGCCAAGGGAAGGGATGGCTTTAAAATCCCATTCACATTCGTATTTTATGAAAATACCGCTAAAGAAAACTTTGAACGAGGGAAAATCCATCCATCCATCTCTCATCTTTTTTTTTTGATGCAGGGAAATTTGTCTGGGATTGCACTTTCTCGGGTGGCCGCAGTACGCGCGTTTGTATATGTATGTGTGTGTGTACAAATCACTCTCGACGACGGATTGGGAACTTTCCAATCGTAAAGATGTGGAAAATGTTTGCACACTCGGTCGATCGGGAATGCCAAAGTGGCGATTTCATCCCTTATTGGATACCGCGCCAAAACCACCGCCAACTGGAGATAGATTGATATGCACTTCCTCGCACATTGGAGTATCAACAGTTTTATGATATTACGGGGTAGTAAAAATAAAAAAAATCAATGTTTGAGTTTTATAGATATCGAAAATATTCAAGTGAATTGCGTGTTAGTGTAAGATAAAAATGTTGAAATCTGTAAACAAAATGTGAGATTGAAATAGTATGTGTAAAGCTCATTTGTAGTAATGATTTTTGTTTGGCTAGTGAAGCAATTAAATGTTTTTGATATTTTACCTTCGCCCTATCTAGTGACCGCATCATACTACACTGTCATCTTGACAAGTATAATTGACATTACGTACACATGCACGTAATAGCTTTGACAAGTACATTACGTGCTGACAGCTGAACAGCTGATTGCTTACCGTACAACCAAATGACATTTCTTTGATGTACAGGGAGTTTTTCTTTAAGGTATACGTATTCCAAATTCAGCTTATTTTCTTTAAATCTTTAGTTATTCGTTATTTTTTTTTGTATGAGTTCAATTTAAAGCTTTAAACGAGTGTTTTCCACTCCCAGACTAAGCATGAAGTAAAATTTCGAGTTTAGAAAAGCCCCGTGAAAATTTGTCGAGGGTCGCGCAGCGTATAAAACACTAAAATATTGTGAACTTTATGTATATTTGAACCTCAGTTGAAATCAGTGTTTTATACGCGTGGCGCATGAAGTAAAATTTCGAGTTTAGAAAAGCCCAGAAAATTTGTCTCGGGTCGCTGCGCGACCCTCGACAAATTTTCACGGGGCTTTTCTAAACTCGAAATTTTACTTCATGCTTAGTCTGGGAGTGGAAAACACTCGTTGAACGCTTCAAATAGAACTCTTTTAAAAAACAACGAATATCGGAATATGTATAGCTTTATTCCCTGTATATTGATCAAGTAGTAATTTAGTTTTCATCATTGTCATGGTACTATTAAAATTTTTTACAATAATTAAGTTGTTCTTTCATGCTCATTGTTTATTTTGTTAGGGCGTAGAAAAAGTATTGTACGTTTCTCGAGTGGTATGGCAATTACATACTCGCGGAATACTGCACTCGCCGCTGTGCGGCTCGTGCGCAACATGTCCGCTCATATGTAATATGCTGCATACCAAATTTTCATACCAAGTAACGAGAGACGTAATACACTATTACACAGCTTTATTTTACTATTATTGAGATCATCAAAGTATTCAAAATTTAAGTCGAGATGTTTATTGTACGACATCATTTAAAATACAGTGAAAACAAATATGATTTCTTTGAAAATCATCTTGAATCTAGATAAGAATGAATTAAATTCTTATTTAGATTCAAAATGATTTCCAAAGATAACATATTTGTTTTCGCTGTATTTTAAATTACGTCCTAAAATAAACATCTCGACTTAAATTTTCAAATGTGCATTAAATTTTCTTTCAAACTATAATTATGTTTGCGTTTTCCCAATTGAGAAAACCACCTGAATGCACTTGTGCCACTTTAACTTTCTTAATTAACACCGTAGCACGCATTTACATCCACTCACACTAAACTTTCCGCAATTTTAATCGGCGCAATACAAATTTGATTTTCCACTACCTTAAACCAACAAAAATAAACCAAATCACCGGTATAAACGAACACGGCGTGAATTGCTCACACCGTGTTAGTTTACACCGGCGATTTATACAAACTGTTGTGTCGAGCAATTTTCGGAATTCAATTTGGCACGCTGAGCACACACGTGCGGTCGTCCGCCTGTCACTAGGTGAGAAATATTGTTTTGCCTCCTGTAAATCATCCCATTTTCCCCATACGAAAACATATTGCATCCCTCCGTTTGAGCAATTGCATGCATGCTTAGAAAACGTGACGGTAAACTTTTGACATGATAAAGTTAGCGTGTACATACATCAAGAAAATTGATGTTGGAAAATGTATTGCGTATTTTGTCAAGTATGAGAAGAGGAAATTTATCCATCACAAATTTCCTCTACTCATACTTGGCAAAATACGCAAATCATTGCCCAACATCAGTTTTCTCTTTCGAAGTCATTTAATTCATTACATTCCAAATTTGAAAGCGACCACAAAAAATAAAAATCGTCGGATATTAAAATTGAAGCATTTTTGCCTTCAAGGATACCCAAATTCATGGGCGTCCGCAGAATATTTTTCAGGAGGGGGCCCAGTATTATAATAATAATCAGGGTTTTCTAAACTCGAAATTTTACTTCATGCGCCAAGCGTATAAAATACAGAAATATCGTGATGTGATAATATACTGCTTTTGCAGTATTCTAAAGCAATAAATTTTGAACTTCACTTGAAATCTGTGTTTAATACGCGTAGCGCATGAAGTAAAATTTCAAGTTTAGAAAAGCCCAGAAAATTTGTCGAGGGTCGCTGCGCGACCCTCGACAAATTTTCGCGGGGCTTTTCTAAACTCGAAATTTTACTTCATGTTTAGTCTGGGAATGGAAAACAATGCTTTAAAGCTTCAAATTGAACTCCTTTAAAAAAATAAAGAATATCTAAAGATTTATAGCATATACGCTGGTAGTTGGGATTTGTATACTTAAAAAAAACTCTCTGTGCATAAAAAGCAATATAAGTAGTTATACCGTTCGTTTGTTTTATACGTCGGTTTTATAAAAGAGTTAAATATAAAGTTCGAATGAGTGTTTCCACTCCCAGACTAAGCATGAAGTAAAATTTCGAGTTTAGAAAAGCCCCGCGTAGAAAATTTGTCGAGGGTCGCGTCAGCGACCCGAGACAAATTTTCACGGGGCTTTTCTAAACTCGAAATTTTACTTCATGCGCCACGCGTATAAAACACTAAAATGTTGTGAAGTTATAAATACACTTAAAAAAATTAGTCATAATAGAAATATTGAAATAACAAAATATTTACATTTTTCCTTTACTTCATTAAGTTGTAACGTAGGTACTTATTAGTTGTTGCGTTATTGTTAATGGCAGTATTCTAAAGCAATATATTTTGAACTTCACTTGAAATCTGTGTTTGATACGCGTGGCGCATGAAGTAAAATTTCGAGTTTAGAAAAGCCCAGAAAATTTGTGTCGGGTCGCTGCGCGACCCTCGACAAATATTCACGAGGCTTTTCTAAACTCGAAATTTTACTTCAGGCTTAGTCTGGGAGTGGAAAACACTGCTTTAAAGCTTAAAATTGAACTCCTTTAAAAAATAAAGAATATCTAAAGATTTATAGCATATACGCTGGTAGTTGGGATATGTATACTTAAAAAAAACTCTCTGTGCATAAAAAGCAATATAAGTAGTTTTACCGTTCGTGTGTTTTATACGTCGATTTTATAAATGAGTTAAATACAAAGTTCGAACGAGTGTTTCCACTCCCAGACTAAGCATGAAGTAAAATTTCGAGTTTAGAAAAGCCCCGCGTAGAAAATTTGTCGAGGGTCGCGTCAGCGACCCGAGACAAATTTTCACGGGGCTTTTCTAAACTCGAAATTTTACTTCATGCGCCACGCGTATAAGACACTGAAATATTGTGAAGTTATAAATACACGTAAAAAAATGAGTCATAATTGAAATATTGAAATAAGAAAATATTTACATTTTTCCTTTACTTTATTAAGTTGTAACGTAGGTACTTATTGGTTGTTTCGTTATTATTAATGGCATAACCTCACAATAAATGGCATTTATCACTTTTTTATAAGCCACACTAATTATTATTTTAAAAAATATAATAAGATTTAGAACAAACTACCAAAACATTGAACAAAAACAAGAAATTGAGCGTTATTGGATTTAGAAAAATATTGTCTAATGTAATAAAATTAAAAAATTATAGGCAGCCATTTAAAAATCTTAAGTTGGCTATTATTTTGAGTACCTAAACGGCCATTGACTTTGATTTTTAGTTTAATAAAATCAGTCAATAAATACAAGAGTTATGGGTTTTGGCGTTTTTTATCGAACACCCAGTATGCGCCTTTAACTTTGCTTATTGTAATAAATTAATGAAAATGTTCAAGTGATTTATTTATCCCAAATTTCAATTATTTGGAAATTTAATCAAACTCAAATTACATCATATTGTTCCCTTTATCTAAACCCTCCTACACGCACAAATTCTGGAAACATAGACGCAGACCTAATTACCGGATATCCTTTTTTTGGGCAGAGGTAAAGCTGAGAGCGTGAGGGAAAAAAATACCGGACCGATCTCGTTAAGGGCAAATCTCCGCCCTTTATGGGTGCGTTACGTTGATTCTTATCGTGTATCGGGGCCGCCCCGGGGGGTAATTGCGTGGATGCCGCCGCCCCCGCCCTATCCCGTTCACGTTAATCGAACACTGATTACAATCAGGGGGCTTTAAAAGGGTTTGCGTGCCGCCCTCGGTGTTGCTAATCTAGGGTTAATTGAATACGATCATAATATTTCCGTGCGAGCGCGAGCGCGTGTGGTGTTTTAATGGATTATATAAAATGTTAATGAGGGAAGAGTGAATGTGGAGATTCTGATTGATTTCTGAAGAGGGTTAGAAAATCAATCAAAAATTATAATGCACCTCACTAGTTAATTATTAAATGTAAATATACTGATTTTATTTTGAAGGGCATTTGATTTGGTCCTTCTCAGCAAGTTTTTTTGCATTGTTAAATGTTTGATATCTCGTTAAGCATCAAATCAAAATTAGGAGTTTGGTTCAAGAGATTCCAGGGTAAGGAAATCAATCAACATTGATAATGCACTTCACTCGTTAATTAATAAATGCAAATATGTTGCTTTTATTTTGAAGGGCATTTTAGTGCTTTTACTCAAGATATCAATGACGGATTCGAATCCGGTAACTATACATCTGCGACGTTCTTAGACCTTTCTAAGGCATTTGACTGCGTCTCTCATGAGCTTCTTCTGCGAAAACTGTACTGCTATAATCTGCACCCAAACAGCTGTCGCCTCATTAGTTCTTATTTGGCTAGAAGGTCTCAACGAGTATTTCATAATGGCGAGCTATCTGAAGCAGTATGGTTAGACTGTGGTGTGCCGCAGGGCTCCATATTAGGGCCTTTGCTTTTTATACTTTATATAAATGACCTACCGCCACAAAGTACTGACAGTTTAACCGTTCTATTTGCAGATGATACGACTCTCTTCAGCACTGCTACCCAGCTTAATGATGCCAATGGAATTAATGAGGATGCTGTGAAGGGTGCTGTGGATTGGTTTGCAGCAAACAAACTAACTGTCAATCCCAATAAGTCGACCAATGTCACATTTTCTCTAAAAACAGATATTGTTCCCAGCGACGCTAAATTTCTGGGCATTCACCTTGACTCGAGATTGACATGGCATAAACATGAATGCGAAACTTCGAAAAAAATCTGCAGGTCCATTTACCTCCTCAGGATGCTCAAAAACTCGCTGCCACTAACAGCTCTATTGGCGGCCTACTACTCGTATTGTGAATCACACTTAACCTATGGCATTCTCTCTTGGGGTCATTCAAGCTGCCTTAAAAGACTGTTTGCTTTGCAACGTAGGGCAATTCGTATACTAGCGTCCCTTGATTATAGAGCCGATTGTCGGCCTGCGTTCATCCATCTAGGTATAATAATTCTTCCTTGTCTTTTTGCATTGAAATGTCTTACGCATGTACATAAGAATCTGAATTCATACAATAAACATTGTGAGGGTCATCACCATAACACAAGAACTAATAGGCTAATTAAGCTGGACCGTCAGAGACTTGCTAAGACACAAAATGGTATTAACTTCATAGGTCCCAAGCTCTACAATAGCTTACCAGATAATATTAAATGTTTACCACTTTCAACGTTTATACACTCTTTGAAAACATACTTTGCTAAGAAAGCTCATTACAGCATCAATGATTGCCTTACTGATGGTTTTGCTGGACTACGCCTTATACCACAAAATTAATTTACTTTTCATTACTAAATTATATTTAATTTTAATGCTTTTATCCTTAGACTTTATCTATTTTAATGTGTTAGTTTTATTTATACTTATATTTTAACTGTAAACTGTAACTTCTTTTAGAAATGATTTTCCAACGATACAGTAAGCTTACCTATGATATCAAATAACTTAGTCATTTTATTTTTTGTTCACCTTATTTTTTACGTTTATATTTAATCTAATTGCTTTTATCTTTAGACTTGTCTATTTTAATGTGTTTTTACTTATTACATATATTTTAACTGTAACCTGTAACGTCTTTTAAAAGTTATTTTTTCAACTATATAGTAAGCTTGCCTGTGATATCTAATGGCCTAGTCATTTTTCACCTTGTGTTATATACTTTAGTATACTGCTATAATTATATAATCATTATTTAAACATATATTTGTAATTTTTTGTTCTATGTATGGAAATTATCATTATACTATCTACTTCAGTGTACGAGTGTTATAAAATTTAGCACACTTTTACAAACTTGTATTACATCATTGTATTTATTTTTGTATTTATTTTTGACTTATGTAAACGAACCGTAATTGCATGAATAAATTCTATTCTATTCTATTCTATTTAGTCCTTCTTAGCAAGTTTTTCTGCATTGTTAATTTTTTGACATCTCACCAAGCATCAAATCAAAATTGGGAGTTTGGTTCGAGAGTTTCTAGAGTAAGAAAATCAATCAACATTTATAATGCACTTCACTCGTTAATTAATAAATGTAAATATGCTGATTTTATTTTGCAGGGTATTTGATTTAGTCCTTCTTAGCAAGTTTTTGTGCATTGTTAGTTTTTTGACATCTCGTTAAGCATCAAATCAAAATTAGGAGTTTGGATCGAGAGTTTCTAGGGTAAGATAATCAATTAGAATTTATAATGCACTTCACTCGTTAATTGATAAATGCAAATATGCTGCTTTTATTTTGAAGGGCATTTGAATTAGTCCTTTTCTTAGCAAGTTTTTTTGCATTCTTAATTTTCTGACATCTCGTTAAGATCAAATCAAAATTGGGCGTTGGGTTCGAGAGTTTCCAGGGTAAGGAAATCAATCAAAATTTATAATGCAATTCAATCGTTAATTAATAAATGCAAATGTGCTGCTTTTATTTGGAAGGGCATTTGATTCAGTCATTTTTAGCAAGTTTGTTTGCATTGTTAATTTTTTGACATTTCGTTGGGCATCAAATCAAAATTGAGAGTTTAGTTCGAAAGTTCAAAAATTGACAATTCAAACATGCAGCCTTTCATCCTATCATTCAAATCCTTTTCTCTATTCATTTCTATTGAACCTGTTCCATTAAAACCCATGTTTGAGCTTCAAACTGAATTATTTTCGGAGGATCATTAATAAAGTACTCATTAAAACATGTAAATCGAATTTATCTGTACACGATTTATTTAATACAAAAACAAAATTGATCTCTATCGTAGACAAAACAAATGAATAAAATTAGCTCTTGGCGGTTCGAGTTCTTGAAGGTGAGTGACTTTCTGTTTTTCTCGCGTTCCTCGCGAAGTTGTTGGGGGTGGTGCTTCTCCCTTATTCGGAAGGGAAGGAGATGGTTAAGGTGCCATCTTATTGGTTATCTCCTTTTCGGGAGAAGAAGGATATTTTACCCTGTTGCCGCTACTGTTTCGTTAAGCATCAAATTAAAATTAGGAGATTGGATCGAGAGTTTCTAGGGTAAGATAATCAATCAATGACCTGTGCTTCATAATCCGCCACAAGAGCACTTTTATTACTCTTTTGTTCGCCAAAAACGTGCCCTCGCAAAATTTAGTCTTAGGTCTTTCGCGAAGACCTTATTGGGCTTAGGTCTTCTGTGAAGATCTCTAATGGGCCCTGTCCACCGGTGATCTCGTGCTATAAAATAATGCTGTAGGAGTTACGACCAGTAGTAACTCTACAGGGTGTGCTTGTCGCGAGCCTTCTAAATCGGGAATTTGCGAATAAGTTGCAAATCTGCGGCAACAACCCATGTGTATTAGCTTTTTCCTATCCCTCGGGGAGGGCAAAGGGCGCAGTAATGGCTGTTTAACTCTATCCTGATTTCAACCTACGCTACGCGACCAAACTACATTTTCAGACCTTTCTAAACTTCATGCTTAATCAAAGATTGGAAAGATTACAAGTTAATTTTAATTGAATAGTTCAGCAGAAGAAATACATTTCACAAATATAAACAAAAACAGTGTAACATAACCTCTAAATCACTCCAAATGTAACGATAGTGAAGTTAGAACACATGCAAATGCGATGTTGCTACGTCAATTTGATCAATAGTTCAAAACGAACTAATAGCATGCAGGTTTTGTTAGTATTTGTCATTGTGTTATTGGAAAATGTTTAATTATTAACATGTAAAAAAAATAACTTTTTTTGCTCCGCGGTTTTTTGTGTTACTCTTCAAACACAGAAGCCAAAACTTTTAAAATGGATATTAGTATCAAATTTGGGAATCCCTTCCGCTCCGCGGCAGATAACAGAAAAAAGTGTATCATAAAATTAAAAACATTATAAGTTTACATGTTGGTTCATATCTTGTTACTCTATCGTAATGAATAAAAAAAGTATTTACTACTGACAGATTGCGTTTGTTTAGCATCGATTTATTTACACATTTTTTAACATTAAGAAAACGTGGTTTTATTACAATTTTAGTATCATTCATTATTATTCATAGTAATATTTAAATTGTTGATTTAAAAACAACATATTATTATTATTATTATTATTCTTTATTTACGGAATTCACCTTTTTTACAATTGAAATTAACAACATTAAAGCAATAAATAACATGTAGGAATAAAATATTGAATTAAAAGATAAATATAAATAATTATGATCACTGGTCATTGTATGAAATTTGTCAACTTAATGCGCTTTAATCGGTTTTTAAACTGCGGCAGTGAAGATGTGAATAATAAAAAGTCGATACTACGCGACAGTAGGTTTGCGTAACGCATCATACGATCCATGGGATATTAGATATAGTTTAGCAAGCTATGTATACATGTATATTATCTACCTTCAAGAGCATTCAATTAATTTCATTGCAAATAAAAAAAATCTTTTTTTTTCTTTTAAAAGAAGGGTGATAGATAGAAATCGGGTTGGGGGATGAGATGAACAATAGGAAATTGACTTAAGCGGTTAGCCATACCGATGTGAAGATAGCCACGGATTTTCCAGCCATGGATTTTGGCGCCTCCACCATCACGCGAATTATGAAACAGATTCCCCAGAATTTCAAAACTTCATAACTCTCAAACCACATGTTTTATTTTCAAAATTTCGTCTCTAATTGATTAAACAATATATATGGAGCGAGAACAAATAACCAGAATGTTGTAACTCTTAATGGTTCTTTATTTAAACAATATATTGCTGTTCCGCGTATGTCACCTTTCATACCAAAAATTAAAAAAATCATACCTCTAAAAACTCCTATTTTATTTTCCAAATTTCTTCACTAATTATTTAAACAATATATCTAGACCGAGCATAGATGGTCAAAATGTTGTCACCCTTATTTGTTAATTATTTAAATAATATATTGCTGTCCCGCGCATAGCACCGTTCCTACCAAATATTAATAAAATCGTATCTCTTAAAACTCCTATTTTATTTTACAAATTTCTTAACTAATTGTTTAAACAATATATCTAGACTGAGCATAGATGGTCAAAATGTTGTCGCTCTCATTGGTTAATTATTTAAATAATATATTGCTGTCCCGCGTATAGCACCGTTCATACCAAATATTAAACAAAAATCATATCTCATAAAACACCTATTTTATTTTACAAATTTTTTCACTAATTGCTTAAACAATATATCTAGACTGAGCATAGATGGTCAAAATTTTATTTGGTATGAACAGTGCTATACGCGGGACAGCAATATATTATTTAAATAATTAACAAATGAGAGTGACAACATTTTGACTATCTTTGCCCGTTCTAGATGTATTGTTTAAACAATTAGTAAAGAAATTTGTAAAATAAAATAGAAGTTTTACGAGATATGATTTTTTCAATATTTGGTATGAACGGTGCTATACGCGGGACAGCAATATATTATTTAAAATATTAACAAATGAGAGTGACAACATTTTGACCATCTATGCTCGTTCTAGATATATTGTTTAAACAATTAGTGAAGAAATTTGTAAAATAAAATAAGAGTTTTACGAGATATGATTTTTTCAATATTTGGTATGAACGGTGCTATACGCGGGACAGCAATATATTATTTAAATAATTAACAAATGAGAGTGACAACATTTTGACCATCTTTGCTCGTTCTAGATGTATTGTTTAAACAATTAGTAAAGAAATTTGTCAAATAAAATAGGAGTTTTACGAGATATGATTTTTTTTAATATTTGGTATGAACGGTGCTATACGCGGGACAGCAATATATTATTTAAATAATTAACAAATAAGAGTGACAACATTTTGACTATCTACGCTGAGTCAAGATATATTGTTTAAGCAATTAGTGAAGAATTTTGTAAAATTAAATAGGAGTTTTAGGAGATATGATTTTTCTAATATTTGGTAGGAACGGTGCTATACGTGGGACAGCAATATATTGTTTAAATAAAGAACAATTAAGAGTTACAACATTCTGGTTATTTATACTCGCTCTATGTATATTGTTTAATCAATTATTGAAGAAATTTTGAAAATAAAATATATGGTTTAGGAGTTATGAAGTTTTGAAATTCTGGGGAATCTGTTCCATAATTCGTGTGATGGTGGAGACGCCAAAATCCGTGGTTGGAAAATCCGTGGCTATATTCACATCGGTGTTAGCCATTCAGTCACAACCAGTTTAGTATTATAATTTTCATATTAATGAAAATGTGGACAACACAATAACACCCATGGCATCCGGGATGAATATTTTTCGTTAGAGAAATTATTCGCCCTAGGCGAGATTTGAACTCGCATTTTTGCAGCGGACGATTGGCCGACTCAACCGCTTGGCCACCGAAGCCTAAAATTTAATTTAAAAAATGGATTTTCTTTGTTAGTAACAAACATTTTTTTTTTATAAAATGTTTCAATAGATGCAGTAAGTAATGGTAGAAAAGATACAGAAAACATATTTTCCTTAGCTCGATTTGTTTTCGAGAAATTTGCTACAACGATTTCAGACACGAATTTGCCCCTCTTGATACGAAATGTCAGTATCGTGTTTGCACGGGTCCAGTAAAAATTAACCAACATAATACTGCTAGACTGGTATTTTTATAATTTTCTTTATTAAATATAAATCCTTATACATCCTTATAACATCATTCATCTACCTGATGAAGCCACTGTGTGGTGAAACAATTGTTGTAGTACAATAAACATTATTTTGAAACCTAAACATATTAAGTGTGTTATTCAAGTGAAAATATAAATCCGTCTGTTTTGAAAATCAGCGTGTGTCCCGTGCAGCTTCAGAGCTTTCACGAATTGACAGAAGGGAAGTGGTTTAATGCACACGACGCTTATCTGGGATTATTCAGCCGTTGCACACAGATCCGCCGGAGACGAACGGTACAACGTACCAACAATCGCCCGTTTTCGCACACAACAATGATCCGACCATTTATCGTTCACTCCGAACGACGACTGCGAGATACAATTTAAACAATGCACTCCAATCAGACAGAAACTGCACAAATAAAATACCCCACAGAGGCTTCCGTCGTTTAACATCGATCCGCATTACTTTAAATACAGATTGATGAACATTATAGAAAATCATGAATTCAGGCAACTGTTTTCTTTGAAACAAATGTTAACAAATTAAGTTTTCACAAATTTCGCTTTGTTTACACTTTGATTCTTTTAAAGACAACATTCCCTAATATACTGTATACGCTGTGAATTTTCAGGTATTTGTCGTTTTTTAAAAAAGTTCAACTTGAACCTTTAAACGAGTGTTTTCCACTCCCAGGTTAAGCATGAAGGAAAATTTCGAGTTTAGAAAAGCCTGAAAATTTGGTTTGGTCGCTCCGCGTAGCGGAGCGGCCAAACCAAATTTTCAGGCTTTTCTAAACTCGAAATTTTCCTTCATGCGCCACGCGTATAAAACACTGATTTCAAATGAAGTTCAAAATATACTACTAAAGCAGTTTACTAAAAATAGGTATTTTTGAACTTCACAATAAATCAATGTTTGTACGCGTGGCGCATGAAGTAAAATTTCGAGTTTAGAAAAACCTGAAAATTTGGTTTGGTCGCTCCGCGAAGCGGAGCGACCAAACCAAATTTTCAGGTTTTTCTAAACTCGAAATTTTACTTCATGCTTAGTCTGGGAGTGGAAAACACTCGGTTATAGCTTCAATTTACCTCATTTAAAAAATATTGAATATCTAAAAATTTACAGCGTATGCAGCGTTTACTTAGTTATTGTTGATCAATCACAATATCCAAATAAAATGATGTATTTTTTATATATATTTTTTTTAAAGATATCAATGTGTCTGGGAATTTTATTTGAATATAATATGAATATAATATTAATTTAAAATCATATTAACATATTCGAATTTTCAAACGATACATTTGGGCAAACAATAAAGCAAATATTTAATACATATTTTGTCTAAAGGATGGGAATTTGGATTAAAGTATGCGAATATTCATAACTATGTGCAAATACTCGTGGCCGGCCCAAACAAAAGCGAATATTCTAACGAAACATTTGAGCAAACAATAAATTAGCAAAAATTTAATACATATTTTTATTAAGGCTGAAAAAAATGTTTGTTCTTGTTTTGTAAACTATTTCAGTGGCCGATGAACTGACATGAATGACATATAATAAAAACTGTTTCAAAAAGTAAGTCCTGTTAAAATGCATTAGCTATACCTTTCCCTATTTTTACAGTTTTATTTTACAAGCCCTGACTCGACCACCCTTTGTGACATTGCAAAAAAAACTATCCTTTGTTATAACCGCGTATTTTTTTGTTTTTTTTTTTCGAGCTGATATTGTTGTAGTAAAACTATTAGTTAAAACGCGAATTCCACTGTATCAGCCGAAAACAAACAAAAAAAAAATACACAAAAAGAGTTCAATAAAAAATCCTTCGAACAATTCACGCCCGTGCCAGCACTTTTCAAACTACCCGAAGCGTTGTCATCCGCAGAGCGTTGATATTTTAGTGCCTGTAAACAGGTCCTGCTGCGGTCGTTATCAAACGCGCAGTATTGCTCCGAATACACAAAAAAAATCACACAGAAGAGATAACTACTCGTCAGCGAAATATCCATTTTTACAATTTTTGTACTCACCAGCGATTTATCTTTTCCAACCTGCTTTTTTATTATTATTTACGGCAAGTTTCGTTTTTACGTTGCGAATGTCTCTCTTGGTTTGTTGTTGGTTATCTCCATGACGAATGGACGAATATATTTTTTTCGCGGAGCGCAAAAAAAAATGTAACAATGCGCGATTTTTCGGATCGATAAGGCGGTGTGACAACTTTGGCATGAAGGGCTTATTGAATACGCCTCAGCCCTCGGAGGGTTCTATGTATTCATGATATGGAATTCCAATTTGGCTGCGGATTTTTCGACCCCAAACTTGATTATGTCGACCGTGCCGCTGAGGGGGATGAAATGAGGAGGGGGAGGGGGGGGATGAGGGGGAAACACGGTCAACATACCTTGCCTAACAAAATCGATACGATTGGAAACTTTTGGTTGAATGGCAAATTTTGTTTTATAAGTTATTACAGGGAATACTGAATACGAAAAAGGGAAAATATCTAAAATAGGCATATAAAATTTGCAAACTAAAAGTTCGCGTAAGCTTATTCTCTCCAATTTAAATTATTTAGAATTTGAGGTATTTATCTAAAATAGGATTTTAAATTCAGTTTTTTTTCAGTTCATACACTTCATTTCATAAATTGTGATTAGAATTAGTTTACTATTATTGTAAAGCTTTTATATGTGATTTGCTCTCAATCCATTCACGACCGGGTAATTATAGAGTTAGCTCTAAAAGCTGATTTTAGGTTAAATTCTCCACTTGTTTTCATAATTTCTATGAATATAATGTAAAGAGGTTCGCTGTAGTTTTTCAGGTATTCGTCGATTTTATAAATACGTTCATTTTCAAGTTACGACCGAGTGTTGTCCACTCCCAGATTAAGCATGAAGTAAAATTTCGAGTTTAGAAAAGCCTTAAAATCAAGTCAGACAAAAAATACAATGTATCCAATTAACTTATTTTAGTATATAATATTAAAAAATAATAATATTTCATTACTGCATCAATGGTGCTTAATGGGTGAACACAAAATAAAAATTATTATAATTACCGGTAGTTTGGTACATTTGTTAAACATATCTAAGACTGAGAATTTTTCAAATTTAAGTATAATATATTAATATTTGAATTTTGTTTGTGAATGAATATCACAAACAAAATTCAAATATTTAAAATCTTTAAACAGTAAAATATTTGAATATTAAAATAACTTGAATATTCCATTATTTGAAAATGTTTTTAAATGAATAATCGAATACGTAAATTTTCAAAATTTCTTAATTAAAATGTATATAACTCTAACTTTTCCAATTAGCGTTGGTTTTTTTAAATAGTTTAATTTGAAGTCTTAAACGAGTGTTTCCCACTCGCAGATTAAGCATAAAGTAAAATTTCGAGTTGAGAAAAGCCTGAAAATTTGGTTTGGATGCGTAGCGCGAAACGCGGAGCGACCAAACCAAATACAATACAATACACTACAATACTGCTTTATTTTATATAAATACAAAGAATAATTACATCGTATAATATATAAACTATTATTGTTTTCAGGCTATTCTAAACTCGAAATTTTACTTCATGCGCCACGCGTACTAAACACTGCTGTGATGTGATGTTCAGAATACACGTTTTTAGCATACTGCTTTAGTAGAATATTTTGGACTTCACTTAAAATCAGTGTTTTATACGCGTGGCGCATGAAGTAAAATTTCGAGTTTAGAAAAGCCTGAAAATTTGGTTTGGTCGCTCCGCGCTTCGCGCTACGCAACCAAACCAAATTTTCAGGCTTTTCTAAACTCGAAATTTTACTTCATGCTTAATCTGGGAGTGGAAAACACTCGTTTCAAAGTTTAATTTAAAATAGTTGTAAAAACAACAAATATCTGAAGATTTACAGCGTTTACAGTATATTGAGATATGTATACTTAAAAGAAAAATTCTGTGAACATTTGAGATACTAATAAATAATAAGCATCGAGAGACGGTAATGGGTTAACAATAAGTAAATATATTTTGGAACTTCACGATAAATCAGTGTTTTATGCGCCTAGTGCATGAAGTAAATTTTTCAGGCTTTTCTTAACTCGAAATATTAACTCGTCGATTTTATAAACACGTTCATTTTCAAGTTAAGAACGAGTGTTGTCCACTCCCAGATTAAGCATGAAGTAAAATTTCGAGTTTAGAAAAGCCTGAAAATTTGGATTTGCCGGGCGGAGCGAAGCGAGCCCGGCAAATCCAAATTTTCAGGCTTTTCTAAACTCGAAATTTTACTTCATGCGCCACGCGTATAAAATACTGAAACATTGCAAAGTTACAAATACACTAAAAAATGCTTGAATATATTTTTATTAATAATCAAAATAATTAAATAACATTTTTCTTCGCAGATTCTCAAGTCAGACAAAAAATACAATGTATCCAATTAACTTATTTTAGTATATAATATTAAAAAATAATAATATTTCATTACTGCATCAATGGTGCTTAATGGGTGAACACAAAATAAAAATTATTATAATTACCGGTAGTTTGGTACATTTGTTAAACATATCTAAGACTGAGAATTTTTCAAATTTAAGTATAATATATTAATATTTGAATTTTGTTTGTGAATGAATATCACAAACAAAATTCAAATATTTAAAATCTTTAAACAGTAAAATATTTGAATATTAAAATAACTTGAATATTCCAGTATTTGAAAATGTTTTTAAATGAATAATCGAATACCTAAATTTTCAAAATTTCTTAATTAAAATGTATATAACTCTAACTTTTCCAATTAGCGTTGGATTTTTTAAATAGTTTAATTTGAAGTCTTAAACGAGTGTTTCCCACTCGCAGATTAAGCATAAAGTAAAATTTCGAGTTAAGAAAAGCCTGAACATTTGGTTTGGATGCGTAGCGCGAAGCGCGGAGCGACCAAACCAAATACAATACAATACAATGCAATACTGCTTTATTTTAACAATACAATGCAATACTGCTTTATTTTATATAAATACAAAGAATAATTACATCGTATAATATATAAACTATTATTGTTTTCAGGCTTTTCTAAACTCGAAATTTTACTTCATGCGCCACGCGTACTAAAAACTGATGTGATGTGATGTTCAGAATACACGTTTTTAGCATACTGCTTTAGTAGAATATTTTGGACTTCACTTAAAATCAGTGTTTTATACGCGTGGCGCATGAAGTAAAATTTCGAGTTTAGAAAAGCCTGAGAATTTGGTTTGGTCGCTCCGCGCTTCGCGCTACGCAACCAAACCAAATTTTCAGGCTTTTCTAAACTCGAAATTTTACTTCATGCTTAATCTGGGAGTGGAAAACGCTCGTTTAAAAGTTCAATTTAAAATAGTTGTAAAAACAACAAATATCTGAAGATTTACAGCGTTTACAGTATATTGAGATATGTATACTTAAAAGAAAAAATCTGTGTACATTTGAGATACTAATAAATAATAAGCATTGAGAGACGGTAATGGGTTAACAATAAGTAAATATATTTTGGAACTACACGATAAATCAGTGTTTTATGTGCCTAGTGCATGAAGTAATTTTTTCAGGCTTTTCTTAACTCGAAATATTTACTTCATGCTTGATCTGGGAGTGGAAAACTCTTGTTCGAACACTAATAAAACCTTTACTAGCAACAGTGAATTATTAAAAAAATAGAAATGGTTAACAATCACAAACTCTAGTTATTTTTATAATCTTGAGTTTCATTCACTGTAGAAAAGGCACGTGATTAAAAAAAATGTATTTTTAATTATCTTAATTTACGTCTAGTTTCTATGCTATGTGATTAAAAAGATTTTCACCTATTTTTATAATATTGTTGACTAGTCATATTTTAATGTTCATCAATTTACTAAATATTAACGACATGTCAATTAATTATATTGATAGCATTTCAATTTTACAAGTTTTTAGTTTTCATTATTTAGAAATTATTTTATCACTTGAAAACAGCTAAGTTAGGAGAGTTTATGTTAATTCCTGCAACATGACTATTCTACCAATTTTCTTCAATTTTAGTCAATTTTCGTTGTTTTCAATGTTCAATTTAATATCTACAATATTTTTCAATTAATATCTGACGTTTCTTAAAATTTAAGCAATTGAAAAAAAACTAAGAAATACTCGCATTTTAATAAACGTTTCAGCAACTTTAATTTTATTCACATTTAATTAATTTTTTATGTTTCAGCGTGTAACCTAACAATTTATAATTCTTAAAAATATCGGTGAATGTTTTCGAAATCAGATTTTTCTTTGAATTTTTGCATTTTGTTTTAAATCGAAACGTTAATATAAGTTAAAATTGAATAGCAATTATATTTAGAGAATATAGGTAGATTCTTATTCCCTGTATAAAAAAAAGAAATAGAAAAAAGCAATTGCCAATTTACTGCAAATGCTTAGGTCAACGTTGTGAGACTGAAATTACGCACAAAGTCAATCAGTTTTAATTTTTCCAAACCTCAGAACAAACTTTGTTCATTTTTAAACAATCTCTGTAACTTTTGATTTAAATCCAAAATTTTGTATAATAAACAAAATATATTTATAATGGACTTTTAACACCTGTTATTTCAAGTAGTTTTACAAGTATAGGCTCTGATTTTATATTTGCAGTTAGCAGTGTTCAAAGTGTGTGAAATAATTAACTTAAATTATTTGATTTGCCAAATTTACCCACCCAGTGCTACCACCCTAAATTGATACTTCATAGATTGCTTGATACTAAATTAATTTGATCGCCCTGTATAACACACAGAGGAAAATTTATATTTTAATTTTTAAATACTTACACATGTTTTTTGATGTTAACATCAGGGAATACGGGAAAAATAATGAAAAAAATCTATAATATTGTTCTTATTTTTTATTAATAGAAATCTATATATTTTTTAAACGTTTTCTAATTTACTAGATAATAAGATCAATATATATAAGAATTTTAACACAGCCGATGAATAAAATCAGGGAATACGGGAAAAATAATGAAATAAATCTATAATTCTATATATATTTTAAACGTTTTCTAATTTACTAGATAATAAGATCAATATATATAAGAATTTTAACACAGCCGATGAATAAAATCAACGTAAATACCTTTTTAAACAGTAAAGTATACAAAAATATAATTTATATAGAATTTAAGTACTTTTCTGAAAGCAGTATATCGGAGAACGCAACCTAATCTGAACGTTAGACTCGAATCTGCTTGAATAAACGGCTATAATACGGATGCCAAACAATTTTGTACATTAATAATAAAAAATAAAAAAATATGTACACACGTCTCTGATACTTGCGTAGTTAATGTGCAATACATCCCACAAACGGAAATATAAAATTGTAATTACTATGTTTTTTATAAAGTATATCATACATGAGTGGTCTAACTGCAAAACTCACATTCTCCACTTTTTGTGAAAATTGAGTTGGTGGTTTTTTATGTCCGCCATGTTAAAGTACACGTGTTTTTTGCCAAAAGTTTTCAAAACTGGAGAATGTGAGTTTTGCAGTTAGACCACACATATGTTACTCCGTACAGTAAAGGGTTAAAAGTGTTAAGAACGGAGGCAGAGAAACAAATCAAGTGTTTGAATTTATTATTAGGCAATGGAAGCGAGCGAAGACATAAAGGATGGTGCATAATACAGTGAGTGCACAGTTTACTCCTTTTATTGGTATTGCTTCAATACACATTTCTGCATTATACTACTGAATACAATTTATTATCTTAATTACAGCACAAACTCGAAACTATTAAACGTTATTCGTTAATCAAAACAGTTATGATTTATCAGAAACACCGGTTGCTGTTGGAATCGGTCGGAAATATGACCAGACTTCGGATTTCGGATTCAGATTCAGCATCGGACAGTTTAGAGTGGGTTTAATGCATCGCCGAGGGCTTATCTGAGCTTACCCAGTCCTCGAAACGGGTTGAGGGGGCGGCTGCAATCGCGTTAGTTATCGCCGTTGCGACTAACTGGAGGGATTTCACTTTCGACCCTCCCTCTTCCACCCCTAAACAGACACCGCCAGATTACATAATGTATGCCCAATTTGGTTAACGGTATACAAGAGAAGGCAGATGTGAAGGAGTATATAAATTTGTGTAATGTTAAGAACATTTGGAACTGATTTATTAAAATTAAGCACTAACATAAATCTAATTTAGGGAACTTACTGTTTGTTTAATATTGTTAGACTCTCTTTCTGTATGAATTTTTAATATAATTAATATGTATATTTCTACGTTTTAATAGTTTTATACCAAACTGAAACAACCATGCAGAATATGGTTCACTGCGTATATTTTCTAATCAGTTAATTAAAAAAATTAGTTGCAAGTGAGCAAGAATAACAGGAGTTTCCGGTCTCCGATATAATTTCCAATTAATTTTTCTTCGATCCTGCGGCGCACAAGGCGTAGAAGTATTAATTTTTCCTCGGCGCCGCTGTTCACGCTAAATTAAATGATTACGCGGTAAAACTCGAGGCGAAAAAATCTCGTCGACTTCCAACCCCCCAAATTTATGTCAACAGGCCGAGTCTTTTAACATTACATACATTTATCGATAAGCACCAAACGCAATTTCATTATTGTCAGTGGGCAACTGTAAAAATAAAATACAACAAATTTATCTTTTAAGTATAGGTACCATCGCTGGACATAAAATGTTGGCACAAAACGAAAATTGGGTAACGTCAAATATACCCAAATTTATACCGGTTAAGTCAGGTTTTTTAAAGAAAGGTTATAATATGAAGGACAATAAAAATATGTGAATGAGAGGAAATTTCAGTAATAACACATCAAATGACAAATAATTGACAAGTCCAAAGTTTGACACACACTAAACAAATTTTACGTGTCCCAACATTTTATTTCATGCGCTTAATTTGAATAGTCACAAATTAAATATGTATTACAGAAAATTTTTCTATTAACTTGGTGGCGACCAATTTGAAATGTTAAATTTTCCTGAACTTGTCCTGACTCTTCCCTGATGCCCTATTTTTTTCCGCAACCCCTTAAAATATTTTTATATAGCCAATCCAAATATTGGGGAAAAAAGTTATTCTATATTAAGAGGTGAACAGAAAACACATTATAAAACACGAATTTAGAAAATGCAAGATTTGATAATACTTTTCTAAAATGTATTACCGCGAAATCAAACATAAGCAGTACGTTTTGAACTTGACAATATTGTCAATGTCTTATACGCGTGGCGCATGAAGTAAAATTTCGAGTTTAGAAAAGCCTGAAAATTTGGATTTGCCGAGGCGCGACTCGCTTCGCTCGCGCGCCTCGGCAAATCCAAATTTTCAGGCTTTTCTAAACTCGAAATTTTACTTCATGCTTAGTCTGGGAGTGGACGACAGTCGTTACAAATTTCAAATTGAACTCTTATATAAAATCAACGAATACCTGAAAAATTACATGGTGTACAGCGGAATATGTATAACTAATAAAAAAAAATCCTGGATTGTCGTGGATTGAGAAATGTCCAAAATGTCAAGAAAGTATAAAAATGAGAAAATTTTTAGAAAACATATTATACTTTTAATTGTTTATTGTTTATTTACGGATATCCATTTAAAATAAATTCATAATGCTTAGTCTAAAATAAGTTGAAAGTAATAATTAAGTTAAAATATATAAAATCACAAACAATATACACTATACATTTATATGTTGAATTATTAAATTAAATTCTAAATATTTTTGATTTTCATCACTTAACAAGACTTTGATTAATTTCATTATTTTCCCATATTTTTTAGATTGTTTGTTCATAATTTTAGTCAGGAAATTTGTTAATTTTCGTAAAATTTCAAAAAAATCCGGTTCTTCAAATTTTTATGATGTTCATAATTTATATCAAAATTCAATCTATGTTTCAATTCACATTCTTTTTGTAAAGTTAAAAAAAATCGTGATTTTCATTCACTTGATAATATTAGTAGAATTTTATTTATTTTGTAATTTATTTAAATTCCCTTCAAATTTAAATCTTTCTTTCAATTTACATAATTTTAAGAAAGTTTTTACAAAATTGTGAATTTCAGTAATTTGCATATTTGTTTATCAAATCTGTACTTTCTTTGAATTTTTACAAATTTTAATCATTCTTTGTTTTAAAAAAAAAATTCAAAACTTTAGTAATAATTTTAATAGTTTTCAAAAAATCGTAAATTTCACTAATTTAAACAAAATTTTGTTATCAAATCTGTACTTTCTTTACATAATTTTATAAAAGTTTTAAAAAATCGTGAATTTCAGTAATTTGAACAAAATTTTCTTATCAATTCTGTAATTTCTTTAAATTTTTGTTAAATTTTAATTATTCTTTGTTTTCCAAAAAAAAGAGAATTTCAGTAATAATTTTAAGAAAGTTTTAAAAAAATAGTGAATTTCAGTAATTTGAACAAAATGTTATTATTAAGTCTGGACTTTCTTTAAATTTTTGTCAAATTTTAATCTTTCTGTTTTAAAAAAAATTGTGAATTTCAGTAATTTCATGATTTATAGTTAATTACAATAAATCTGTAATTTCTTTAAATTTTATTGGTGTTTAAATCTTCCTTTCAATTTACATAACTTTCATAAAGTTTAAAAAAAACGTCTATTTCAGTAATTTAATAATTATCGTGAAATTACAACGAATCTGGAATGTTTTTAATTTCCTCCAAATTTGAATCTTTCTTTCAATTTACATAATTTTTATAGATTTAAAAAAAAATTGCGATTTTCAGTACTTTCTTCAAATTATTGTCAATTTTTTTTTCAATTTAGATTGTTTACAAAACGATTGTAAACTTCAGTATATTTTGTTCAAATTACTGAAATTCACGATCTTCTGAAAACATTCTTAAAATTAGGTAAATTGAAAGAAATATTCAAATTTAAAGGATATTTAAAGACATTTCAGTTTTGTTATAATTTTACGACAATTATTAAATCGAAAGGAAGACTCAAACTCCAATAAAATTTAAAGAAATTACAGATTCATTGTAATTAACTATAAATTATTAAATTAGTGAAATTTACAATTTTTTAAAAAACTAAGAAAATTCAAATTCGACAAATACTTAAAGAACGTACAGATTTCATAAAAAAATGTTGTTCAAACTATTGAAATTCATGATTTTTTTAAAACTTTATTAAAATTATGTAAATAGAAAAACGATTCAGTTTTGAAGCAAATTACAGAATAATTAAAATTTTACTAATATTATCAAGTGAATGAAAACCACGAATCATTTTTAAACTTCATAAAAAATTTCTAAAAATTATATTATATCTGTAATTTCTAGAAATGTTGGTGAAGTTTGACCCTTTTTTCTTATTCTTATTTAAAAAAAAATCGTGGATTTCAGTAATTTAATAATTTTCACAATGTATACGAAAAATTCGTGTAGTTCAGAAATTTAATAATTTTCGAAAAATTTCAATAAAGTTGTAATTTCTTAAAATATCGTCAAATATTCATAGAGCTATTAAAAAAAATCGTTAACTGCAGTAATTTGATAATTTTCCAATTTTATAAAATTTTTAGACTTTCGTAAATCACAATGTGTATGATAATTCATCAATCTAGAAAATAATTACGTTCTTCTTCAACTTTTCAACTTTGAAAAATTAAGAAATTTATTAAATTGTACGACTGATTAAAATTGATAGAACGTAATGATTTGGAAAAAGCAAGTAAATACACAAATGTTCATGAACATTTATTTATTTATTTATTTCTTTATTTATTTATTCAATTAACGAACAAATCCAATTTTACATTATTTAGTTAAAAAAATGTACTAATTTTAATAAAAACATTAATAATAAACTGAAATAATCGCTTGTTGTGTTTCTTTAATGTTATTATATACAGAGAGTTTTCTGTAAAACCGAACATGTTCATCCAATACAATTTGACAATTTTATTTTTTAAGATATGTGTAAATTGGGTTGCCTATATGACTATTAAAAATTGTAGCCAATCAATCGTAATTAATACCTCAACTTGTACACACAGAGAGTTTTTCTTTCAAGTATACATGTCCCAATTGCATCGTATATGTCGTAAATCTTAGATACTCGTTGTTAAAAAAATAATAATTTGAAATTTGAAATGAGTGTTTTCCACTCCCAGACTAAGCATGAAGTAAAATTTCGAGTTTAGAAAAGCCTGAAAATTTGGTTTGGTCGCGTAGCGCGAAGCGCGGAGCGGCCAAACCAAATTTTCAGGCTTTTCTAAACTCGAAATTTTACTTCATGCGCCACCGGTACAAAACACTGACATATTACGAAGTTTAAAACACACCGCTAAACTTAAATTGCATCAGTGTTTTGTACCGGTGGCGCATGAAGTAAAATTTCGAGTTTAGAAAAGCCTGAAAATTTGGTTTGGCCGCTCCGCGCTTCGCGCTACACGACCAAACCAAATTTTCAGGCTTTTCTAAACTCGAAATTTTACTTCATGCTTAGCCTGGGAGTGGAAAACACTCGTTTAAAGCTTCAAATTAAATTCTTTTAATAAAACTAGCGTCGGCAAATGAACAACATATGCTTATGTATACTTTAAAAAAAATTCTCTGCGCTTCGCGCTACGCGACAAAACCAAAGTTTAAGACTTTTCTAAACTCGAAATTTTATCTAATGCCTCATCTGGGAGTGGAAAACACTCGTTCGAAACTTCAAATTAAACATTTTCAAAAACAAACGAATTTACAAAATACAATTTTGACTCTTCACAAAAACGTAATAATATCTTGTGCAGAATTGTGACGTCAAGTATAAACCTCCCTCAAATTTCTCGAAATGCAAATTTGTAAATCCGCTACAGAAATCCGTAATGTGTTAATAATTCGGGAACAATCGTCCTGCCCTGAATACGGCGGCATCGCGCTGTTGCGAATCCTGCGGGACTTTAATTCTAATGCCAGACTTCTGTCGTCGTCTGAACCGGTTTTGTTTTCGCCTGTTAAGTACAAGGGACCTGTCATTTTCTTTACTCTCCCTCTTCGTCCCTGGATTCACGTCAAAGCGTGAATTTTCCAGACATGTCTGATGTCGGTTAGGTAAGCGTGTTTTCGCATTGATATGTAAATGGGATTTTATTTGATTAATATGTGTATGCTGTTGGGATGCGAATATACACATGTTTAATAATATGTATATACACATAATTATTAAATCAAGTTTATTGCAGACGAGACGAGATACAAAATTAAATCAAAATGTTACAAAAGTAACGAATAAATTCAAATTTAATGATGACCGATGAACATTTAACAAATAGCCAGAACTGTCAAAACTTTGCGCGCTCATCGCGGCCTATAAGGACCTCTTAAAAATAGCTAAACCAGCAAATTTTAAAGAGAGACACCCTCTACAAACGCGGGAGTATAATAGATGAAAAGAAACCACAATTTATGGCGTGTTGATATTCCCCCCTGAGTGCTCGGTCTCGTTTCCCTTCCCCTCCAATATTTTAGGAAAGAGATAGATATAGAATGATTTTAGCCATTTTCATGTCGTTAAATTCCATGCTGCTACAGAGAGATAATTTCGGACATAAATTGGCACACCTGTGAGTTTGCTACCGGTCTGGAAGAGCAGAAAAGTGTGATTTTACATGATTATTATTTAAATAACTTAATTCTACAGGTCCACAATTTTAATTTGAAACATTTTACGATATTATTGGTTTTGGTTTTTGGTTTTTGGGCATTACGTCATCTATTTCCGCTGCTATGGCCTATCATGACGTCGGAGATTAGATCTACAGCTATCCGGGAATTTTTCCGAACCCGGTGGGAGTTCCAATCCACCGGTAGGGATCTTTAACGTGCACGCAACATCCAGGCAGTACACGGGTCCTACATGCATTTAACGTCATATCCGAGAAGACGGAGTGTTTGGCATTTTTATCCTAACCTATATAAATGCAGACAACTTGTTAGGCCGGTATTTGAACCCCGGCCCGTGGCGAAGCTGCCCTTTACGATATTATTCTTATTATTTTTATTAACTTTCCACTCGACTCTGTTGTCGGTTATATTATGCTTGGACGGGCGCTGGCCAAGTCCAGACATAGTCTATTTTTGGTTGAGGAAATTTCGTGTTATGTTGCATGTATGTAGTATGAATGCTTTCTGTACTTGTGTGTGAATGTTTTTGGGTAAATGTAATTCGTCTAGGTGTTGAGTGAACGTGTGTGGTGTTATGCCTGTTACCGAGGTTGTGAATGGGATTATTATTATTATTTTTTTTTTTTTTTTATTGAATGGTCACCCTCTACACCCACATGCCTCTGATTTCATGTGGAGAGGGTGCCAAATATATCCCCTAGTTACCTCCTCCAAGCCTGGAAGTGGGGTAACTAGTGGTGCCTAACGGTGTGCGATCTCAGCAGACGCAGCGAACCCAGTATCACGGCCTTCTGCATTCCTCCGATAAGGGAGTGTGCGGTGTCGCGACATGCTGGTATGGCCCTAAGGCTGCTCAGCATTGAGCCACTGATGCCGCCTAGAGCACCGACGACTAATACCACCAACTTAACAGTGTGGCCTGGGTAGAGTCTGCTCATGTCGTACAAAAGATCCTGATATTTCGTCCGTTTTTCCTCCTCTTTTAAAACGATGTTTGTCTCTGCTGGTGCAGAGAATTCGATGACAAACATCGTTTTTAGATGGTGGTCGAGGAGGACTATGTCAGGCTTGTTTGCTCGTATTTGCCTGAGCGTTATTATTATTATAATTATTATTATTATTCTTTATTTTCCCAACAGATATACAAGTATCCAATTACAGAGAACTTAATCTAATATAATGCTATGTTACATCATTTTAAATCATACATACAGTGCGCAAAGAAAGAAGAAAAAAGAAAAAAACATATATATTCTTAAATACCGGAAAAGCACACTTCTATTCAAGAAAAAAACGTACAACTAATAAATCCTGAGTAAGAATATTCTAAATGTAGTGGTAATCAATCTATAACTATTTCATATTTCCCTGTCAATCCACGTAATTGCTTTCTTCTTAGCGTAAGCGGAAGACGCAAGATAAGCAACTATTCTCTGTAGCCTATATATACATATTCCTTTCTGCTACGTCGGTCGTCTTTTGATCGGTCGTTAATATTCAGAGCACGTGCCCCGCTGAGAGCTTCTTTACACCTAAATACCGGTGTAAAACCCACCCTCTTCTCCCCACAATCCGCTCCCTCTGTATAGTTTTATAACTACGTCGTGCCAAGGGGGACGAAAAGTGGGAAGGATCATATACTTAATATTCCATCAGTTCCTGCGGAGAAATTCACGCCGGGAATTGATTAGCGGTGAATCGGGTTCGAACCGGAAGTGGATGATCGTGTCATTCTTCAGATTATTGGCGATTAGAATATGGGATTAATTAATATTTGCATACGGGATGATTTAGTTATAAATACTGTTAAATCTGGATTTATATAAACAGGGTGTCCCAGAGCACGTGTATCAGGCTATTTGAGAAACTGGCTGGTCCTAGAGAGTTAGATCAAAATAAATTATTACCAAAGCCGTATTTAAGAATCGAATGGTGATATTTTTTCCCAAAAAGGTTGACATCCCTAAGAGTTTGCTTAGAAATGTTAAGTACTCCAAATTTGTAAATGGCAAGATAGGTCGAAAGTGGTATCATTGGAACGAAATTAAAGAGCAAGAATATTTCAGAATAATCTATAAAATTAAGGATAGCTCAGTGCTACTGGAGATGACGAATATTCCAAAATATTCTAGAAAAGTGACAGTTGCGCAACTATAAATATTGTTCTAGAATAATCTGCTGAAGAGAACCAATGTTTCAAGTCCTTTTCAACGAACCTGCAATAGTAATAATAATAATAATAATTTATTTCTCAACAAGCGTAGACTAATTACAGAGAAATATATATAAAGTAAACTAAATATAGGTTTACAGTGTAAGTGAGCAGGGTACAAATATAATTGAATTAATAAGTTCAGAATACACATTCGTTAACATCAGACATAAACTGTTTTATATAAGGTAAAAATGTATCGACAAAGCATTGAATTTCGTAATAATTTCGCAACATATTATATAATAGGGAAAACATGTAGTGAGTAGTATGGGGCGTTGTATAATTGAGGGGTTGATATTATAAACAGCATATGTCCAAAATTGTATACATCATTTTAGCAGCATCTGGTAGAGTATTTTGCAAGCTATCCGATATTCTAAGTACTTCTTTAAAAACCACATGTGTACAAAGGTTGTAACTTTGTACCTAAAATTCTAGCTGATTCGACAAAAACATCATAAGTCCACATCGTTTCTGATAAAAATAGCACTTGTCCTAGACATAGCTCCAGCAAAAATCCAAAGAGTTATGGAATTTCTCGAAAACCCAGAAAACAACCAGTTTTACTAAAAAAATATTTTCAGAGAATAGTTGCAGCAGTGAATATATATATAACTTATTGTTCGGTAGAAATATTGAATGGGAAGACAGATTGGCTCAAATTCCCAATTTATTTCTAAACCCTTTTTTGTTTACCCCCATCACCCCACACTTATGCGCAGCGGGCGCATGAGTGAGAGTCGCAAAGAAGTCACGGAAGATGGTGGACGTGAAACTCGTGTGACTAATGTGATCGTCTTTTGGAAGTCAAGTAATGAAGGCTTGACGCTCATTATGTTATTGTTGGGGACTGTAAAGGGCATCTGAGTATTAGTGACGTCGATAGTTTTTGTAGAATGCATTATTAACTTTATTAGTGATCAGCCGCATGTGTAGTGATCAGTGATCGCCTGCCAGAAACCTCTGGACCCGATCAAAACGTGGGGCAAACGCGCGTAAGGACCTTACAACCCTTCCGCCTACTTTGCGCACGTCACAGAAGCTGAGTCAGGTGAGTGTGGGTTCCTTTTGCCAACAATCAATCTAGCCTGGGTCAGTCTGTCTGTTTACAGGCCGGAAATATTCCGTACTCTCCTCTGAGAGGCTCGTTATCTCGACCGTTTCCGGAAAGTTTAACCCCCCCCCCCAAACACTTATCTATATCCAAAAGTTTAAAGCTAAGCCGGAGTTAGTCTTTCCAAGTTAAAAAAAATATTAGTAATTTTATTTTAACAATTGAACGCTATATTCGATCCGACTAAAATTTATTATGGTGGATTATCATAATATACCACATTATTTCAGTTATTATGGTCATCATTGATTGACAACAAGTATAAAAAACAATAGTATTACAACATAAAAACTAGAACATGTTTTTATTGGCGCACCTTATAAAAATTTTAATACATCTTGAAAGATTAGGTCATTTAAAAGCTTTTTTTTGGCTCTTAATAATGTTTGATATCTTGTACGGATTTGCCACAAAAAAATAAAATGCCAATCGTAGTCGTATCTTGGAATTTCATACACCCTGGAATTCGTGTCTGGCGCTTTTTGTTAGGAACGAAGTTCCAAAATGCCCTAGTACATTTTAGAACTTCGTTCATAACAAAAAGCGCCAGACACGAATTTCAAGGTGTATAATATTCCAAGATACGACCTTAGAAAAGCCATCAGACATCGTCGAATGTTTTGCTACTCATTTGAAATCTTCTTCGAGTCAATAATATCTTCCGTATGTAAGACATACTGTTCATAGACTAACTTAATTTTATGTTTTACTTGTTGGCGTAATTCTTTGTATTGATTTAAGGTATCAGGGCAATTATAACGTTTAGATTTTTTTCCATAGTATATTTTTTACTCTAATTAACGAAATAATTTCCTTATCAAACCAGATGTGTCTGTCGAAAATTGAGTATAATATTTCGTATAGAGCCTGACAGCAATTATCTGCATTTTATGAGTGTTTTAATTTCAGACCAATCTTGATTTGATATGCTTTCATAAAGAAGGGAGAGATTGGCTAATTTAAAATTATAAAAGTCGCTGTTGCGATCGGAGATCAGGTAATTTAAACTAGAATCGGTAGGAAAATCAATATCAATTTCCAATGAGGAGAGATGACAATCTTTACCAACGAAATTGCAATGGAACTGTTTTAAATTTTACATTTTTTATGCAACATTAATTTATTAGAAAATTCACCATTTTCAGTAGGAATTATTACTCTGAATTTAAATATTGACATTTAGTAGTTTTTTGCCGTCAAGTTATCAAATCTTCTATAAACTTTTTGAGGAAAAGCTGCACAATTCAGAGAAATATTAGCTAAATAAAAATAAAGTTCTGGCTAGAAAAATACAACAATAATTTTTGAAATCTTCCGCTCTTCCCCAAAATTTTTATAGAAGTTTAGAAAAGCCTGAAAATTTGAATCCAAATTTTCAAGCTTTTCTAAACTCGAAATATTTACTTTATGCTTAATCAAGGGGTGTGTGAGCCTTCATTAAGGGTAAGTAAATTTTATTAATTTATCCATGTTTTTATTGACTCTTACTCTAAAAACAACGTGATTGTAATTTACCGGTAAATTGTAAAATTTAAAGTTTAGAAAAGCTTTAAAATTTGATTTTCCTGGTTTGCCTTTTTTTAGGCTTTTCTAAACTCGAAATATTTAATCAAGGAGTGGAATATACATGTTACAAAAATATTATTAATTATTCTTTAACGAGTGTTTTCCACTCCCAGACAAAGCATGAAGTAAAATTTCGAGTTGAGAAAAGCCCCAAGAATTTGGATTTGGACGCGCAGCGTCCAAATCCAAATTCGGGCTTTTCTCAACTCGAAATTTTACTTCATGCGCCACGCGTATAAAACACTGATTTAGTGTAAAGTTCAAAATAAACTGCTCATGTAATGTTTAAATTATCAGTCGACTTTTAAAACCTTGGTAGTATTCGTAATCATAGATGTTTGTAATTTTGATGAAATTTTTTGTAAAAAGTATTAGAATTTTCCGAATTAACAAAAATCTATAAAATTCGGAAATTCATCTGAACTTTTAAAAATTAAATGAAATTTTGGAGATTCACAAAAACCGTCAAGATTTAAAAAAAGTAATGAAAACATGAAAATTTTAGAATTTGAATATTAACGAAAACCTTGGAAATTCATGTAAATTTATTTATATTATAATTTAATGATAGTGATAAAAATTCACGAAAACCGGAAAAATTTAAAAATTGACGATGATCTTGAAAACCGTCAAGATTTTATAAATGAAAGAAAATCTTTGAAAAAGTTAATAATTATTCTCTAACGAGTGTTTTCCAGTCCCAGACGAAGCATGAAGTAAAATTTCGAGTTGAGAAAAGCCCCAAGAATTTGGATTTGGACGCGCAGCGTCCAAATCCAAATTCGGGCTTTTCTCAACTCGAAATTTTACTTCATGCGCCACGCGTATAAAACACTGATTCAGTGTAAAGTTCAAAATATACTGATTATTTAATATTTAAATTTTAGTCGACGAATTTTGATGAATTTTTTATAAGATTTTCAATATTTAATCAAGGAGTGGATAATACATGTTACAAAAATATTGATCGCATTCATAAAATATTAAAACTCAATGTCTGCATAAACTACATATCACTTGTTTAATTACTTTAAATAATAATAATAATAACAGACAATACACCATACTACAACTATAAACCAGAAAATATTTTAGAAAACGAACACTTCAAGCTATATTATGACATAACCCTAACATCCTAGGTAAGCTGAAGTTTCAGGTTCCTAGACTAACATCTCGCAGTAATAACCTATTTTTTCAACCACATGCCAATACGCTAGCTCATTTTAATTCACCCGTTTTAAAAATGATTAGAAGGTTTAATAGTTTAAATAATAGAGTAGATATTTTCGTAGATACCAGAAAATCCCTCATCGAAATAATGTCAGACTTATCGGTACCAGTGATATTGTTATAAATCTTTAGGCTTTAAGTTTTTTTCTTTTCTTTTCTCTTCTTTCTCTGCGCACTGTATGTATGATTTAAAATTATGTTACTTAGCATTACTTATTAGATTAAGTTCCCTGTAATTGGATACATGTATATCTGTTGGGAAAATAAAGAATAATAATAATAACTATACATACAGATAAAACCATTGCATACAACAGGCCAGATATCACCTTTCAAGATGAAAACAAAAATATGACTTATTTAATAGACATAGCCAACAGATACAAACACGGCTATTAAATACAAAGAAAAAATGGAGAAATATACACCGCTAGCAATCGAAACAGAAATAATATGGAAACAGAAGCTCGTCAGCATAATACCTTTCATGTTAGCAACCGGCATTACAAACGCAGCATATATCAACCACCTACAACAACTGGAACTAGCCCCAATCTTACACCAACATATTCAAAAGGCGATAATTCTAAAAACATGCAACATCGTGAGAGAATTTCTAAGATTGAAATAAATACGACTAAACAGACTTCGTGATATCTGTCTGCCTAAGGAAAATCCAGAAAAAGCTGAGAAACGACAAATAATAATAATAATAATAGGTTTGCGAAACTGCAGTCACATTAAATAAAACGTGTTATACAAACAAAGTTAGGTTAGGTCCTAATTTTCATAACATTACGGTGATTTCCTGATAATTTGAACAATAAATTAGGGTTATAAAAGTTGCCAGTTCAAGATGCAAAATGTTTAAGTTGAGTAGCATTTAAGCCTATTTGATTTTACTTATAAAATATTAACAAGACTGAAAGTAAACGAAAAACGTCTGATAAAGTGAAAATTCCACATGCAATTATTACCACCCTCCTATTAAAAATGTTAAATTTCATACAAATCTGCACCTATTAAAACACACAAGCGTATATAAAACCGTTTTTTATTTTGTATTTTTATTTGCAGATGCACAGTTTCAAAGGAAATGAGCATTGAGTGAAATTTCCCCTAACACAGATGAATTTGTTATTAAACAATGTTGAAAACGATGTTAACAACAACAAAAAAAGCAATATACACGTCCCGATCCGTGTGTGGGAGAGTAAGCGGAGAATTTAATTTCCGCCCCCCTTTCACCCCCCTCGTTCGCGAAACATCCGCCCCCCGTTTCCGTTTGTTTGTGAAGGCCCATTGTATTTCATTCCCCGGTTCCGATGTGTTATAACGGCTCTATAAAATAGCGAAATGATGACCTTTTTATTGTCTTCTCCCAACGACGTCTTTGTGGGGATAAATCGGAAAGGAGTGGGCGCCCCGAGGGCGGCTGCAAAAAAGTGATAGTATCATTTGGGGTTGTCGGTGATGTACTATATTCATGAAGAAGAAAAAATGGGGTTGTCGGTGATGTACTATATTCATGATAAAAAAAAAATAATGAAAAACGGCAGGTTTTTGTGAATGCAGTACGCATTAATGCCGTGAGCTATTTGGATGTGGAGGAAGGGGTGAGTAATGAATGCGAGTTGTTAGGGGTTGATGGGGACATTAAAAATCCAACGATACCGCGCTTCGGACGTAAAAAGCGTTAATTGATACATTTGTGTTGATCACATGCAGTAATGCTTTTATGAATTAAAAAAAAAAACAGAGAACAGACTTGATTAAACATTTTATGTACAAGAGATTTGTTTAAAGTATACATATCCCGATGTGTCCGCTGTAAATTTGCACGAAACTGTTTGTTTTTAAAAAAGTTCAATTTGCAGATTCTAACGAGTGTTTCCATTCCTTGATTAAGCATGAAGTAAAATTTGGGGTTTAGAAAAGCGCGCAACGCTACGCGACCAAACCAAATTTTCAGGCTTTTCTAAACTCGGAATTTTACTTCATGCGCACGCTGATTTAAAGTGAAGTTTAAAATATACTGTTCAAGCAGCATGCTGAAACACGACATTTTTAATTTTACGGTAAATCAGTGTCACGACACCCGACTTGAACTGTTTTAGATATATACCGGGTGTTGACTTGGCGGACGCAACATATGAAATCGCATGTTAATTTTAAAGTGTTAAAATATTGGCTTCCCTATTTATTTTAAAGACAAAATGTATTTTACTTTTTTGTAAAGGGAAAAATTCTAAATTTATGAATGTCCACACTTCACACATTACTTTTCTCTAAGTTAAAATAATTAAGAAAATGGAATTGATACAACAAATGCGGATATTCCCTGTCTTTTTTAAAGTTCAATTTAAAGCATTAAACAAGTGTTTTCCACTCCCAGACTAAGCATGAAGTAAAATTTCGAGTTTAGAAAGCCCCGTGAAAATTTGTCGAGGGTGGCGCAGCGACCCGAGACAAATTTTCTGGGCTTTTCTAAACTCGAAATTTTACTTCGTGCGCCACGCGTATAAAACACTACAATATTGTTAAATTTATGTATATTCGAACTTGACTTCAAATCTGTGTTTTATACGCGTGGCGCATGAAGTAAAATTTCGAGTTTAGAAAAGCCCCGAAAATTTGTCTCGGGTCGCTGCGCGACCCTCGACAAATTTTCACGGGGCTTTTCTAAACTCGAAATTTTACTTCATGCTTAGTCTGGGAGTGGAAAACACTCGTTTTAAGCTTTAAATTGAACTCTTTCAAAAATCAACGAATTTACAGCTAAAATAATTAAGAAAAAGTAATGTGATTTTATAAAAATAATGACATACCATGGAATTGATACAACAATTGCGGATATCCCTTGTTTTTTTTAAAGTTCAACTTAAAGCTTTAAAGCAGTGTTTTCCACTCCCAGACTAAGCATGAAGTAAAATTTCGAGTTTAGAAAAGCCCCGTGAAAATTTGTCTCGGGTCGCGCAGCGACCCGAGACAAATTTTCTGGGCTTTTCTAAACTCGAAATTTTACTTCATGCGCCACGCGAATAAAACACTATATTATTGTCAAATTTATGTATATTCGAACTTCACTTAAAATCTGTGTTGTATACGCGTGGCGCATTAAGTAAAATTTCGAGTTTAGAAAAACCCCGAAAATTTGTCTCGGGTCGCTGCGCGACCCGAGACAAATTTTCATGCTTTCATGCTTTCATGCTTTTCTAAACTCGAAATTTTACTTCATGCTTTGTCTGGGGAAGGAAAACACTCGTTTAAAGCTTCAAATTGAACTTTTTTAAAAATCAACGAATTTCAGAAAATTAACAGCTAAAATAATTAAGAAAAAGTAATGTGATTTTATAAAAATATTGACATACCATGGAATTGATACAACAATTGCGGATATTCCCTGTTTTTTTTTTAAGTTCAATTTAAAGCTTTAAACAAGTGTTTTTCACTCCTAGACTAAGCATGAAGTAAAATATCGAGTTTAGAAAAGCCCCGTGAAAATTTGTCGAGGGTCGCGCAGCGACCCGAGACAAATTTTCTGGGCTTTACAAAGCTCGAAATTTTACTTCATGCGCCACGCGAATAAAACACTATATTATTATCAAATTTATGTATATTCGAACGTCACTTAAAATCTGTGTTTTATACGCGTGGCGCATAAAGTAAAATTTCGAGTTTAGAAAAGCCCAGAAAAATTGTCTCGGGTCGCTGCGCGACCCTCGATAAATTTTCACGGGGCTCTTCTAAACTCGAAATTTTACTTCATGCTTAGTCTGGGAGTGGAAAACACTCGTTTAAAGCTTCAAATCGAACTCTTTTAAAAATCAACGAATGTCAGAAATAGTTAACTAACTAATAATTAACTATTGATAATGGACACTTAGTTTCCGAAATATACATACAGTACTTAAATAAAAACAGGGTAGAAAGAAATTTAACCGCTTTTTATTACTGGTAAGTGATTAATAAAAGACCAATAAGCGATTATTAAGCGATCAATAAGAAATTACTAAGCGACTAATCAGCGATCAATACGCGATTAATAAGCGATCACAACGCGATCAATAAGCGATCAACAACGATCAATAAGCGATCAATAACGATCAATAAGCGATCAATACACGATTAAACAATGACCAAGGGATTTTTGAACGATCAATAAGCGATTAATAAGGGGTAAGTTTATGTCAAATCAATTGATTTACGTTTTTCTTAAACAAAAAGAATGTTGCAATACATTTCATAAACATTTCTGTTAATTATCTAATGTTGAATAGGTTTTTATGTCTTTTAATTAAATATTGAGCAATTGTATTTCAGGTGTTCAATTTTCTAAATATTTATTAGCTTTTGCATATTTGTCAAGTTTATACTTTGATACATATCCTTTTGTTTTCTTATTAAATTTACTAATTTTTCCAATCATTGGTAATTCGGTGAATTAGTAATTCTAGACTGGTTTACCTAATTTTCCTGTCAATCATGATACGTTGTTTTACGAGTAAAAGTTATAAAATACATGGAATATTAATAGCATTTAATGATTTACCCAGAACGAGGGTTTCCACTCTCAGGCTAAGCATGAAGTAAAATTTCGAGTTTAGAAAAGACTGAAAATTTGGTTTGGTCGCTCCGCGAAGCGGAGCGACCAAACCAAATTCTCAGGCTTTTCTAAACTCGAAATTTTACTTCATGCGCCACGCGTGTAAAACACTGATTTGAAGTGAAGTTCAAAAACACATAAGTAGTATATCTTTAAAAAATAATACGGAATCAAATATTTCATTTGTTATCAAGGAGTTCTATTGTTAACAATAAATGTTTGCTCTTTGTTGTTATTTCACTTATAGAGCAAATACACTAGTACACGTTTATGACGCAACTTTCTGTAGCGTAATTTTTAAATAGCAAACTGTGTCTACAAACAATAAATTGTCAATTAAAATTTAAAGATCGATTTAACCTTATCGGCCCTGATTCTGTCATTTGCCAACACTAACATTTACTAAACATACTGGAAATTTTTCATTTAAATATACATACATGTATGCATGAGCTGTAACTTTTCCGATAATCGATTGATAATTTCGATTGGTTTACTAGTTTTGATAATTGAAGCGTCCACTTGCAGACTCACTTATTCATTAAAGTATCTTGTTTTCTCATCGACTTTATTAAATTAAAATTTGAAATTTGAAATAAAAACACTTGGTTTGTTTCACTAACGTTTTACTTATTATTTCGACTAGTTTCGGCTTCTAGCCATTATCACATTCCTTGATAATGGCTAGAAGCCGAAACTAGTCGGAATAATAAGTAAAACGTTAGTGAAACAAACCAAGTGTTTTTATTTCAAATTTTATTTTAATCATGTTTCACCAAGTGATTAATGAGAACATTGTGAAAGAGACTTTATTAAATATGAAATTGATCGTTAAATAACCATTCATGCGAATAAATAAAGAAAGAACGAACAACTTTTTTTTTAAATTTAATCTAATACTCCCCGATCTGTTTATCAAATGTGAATATTTAAATTTCGTACACAAGCACAGATACACCCAAACAGAAAGAGATACAATATTTACACTTTTCATTTATTCCTTATCCATCCGATTTATCGACTCGTGTCAGCCATTGATGGATATTTTTAATTAAATCCACAAAGCCGTCGTCGCCGTTTCCTGCCACCCCCACCTCCTTTAACTCCCCGATCTTCCAGATTTAATGATTTATTTCAAGTAATTTATCGACTCCTCGGGTGTGAATTAAAATCGTCAATCTTGCGCCCTTTTAACGGTCCTTCGAAGAAAAGCGCGCGAGAGGGCAAAAAATAAATGATAATTAATTTGAGTACTCAGCGTTTTTTGTTATTTCTTTTTTCACTCTCTCTGCGGCGACTGCCCTTAATTTTTTTTGTTTCGTGCTTTGCTCACATACGCTAACACGCAGCGAAGGGAAGGGGGTGATTAAGTAAAGTGCTACACAAATAAATTCGGCGTTTCGGAGAAAAAGATGTGTGGTGTAATGGCGAAAGCACCGGGTCGGGATTTTTTATTTTTTTTTTGCGGAGGGTATAATTTGTTCACGTAAATAATTTAGTAATAAAATCAGTTTTGTGTGACCTGCTTTAATTATAAATCACTTTAGAAGTGTTTAATTGCTTTTCTTTAAGAAAAAAATGCAGTTTCAACCATGATAATGTAAACAATTATAAAATTATTTCTTAAATGTTGAAGGCGTTCACTTCGTGGTACAATTTCAATTTTTATATGAAGAAAACACTTAACTTTTTATACCACTTTTATTTTACTTTCGTGACTAGTTTCAATTACACGGTAATCATTTTCAAACAAAGTCATTTAAATGTAAGCTTCATAGCTCTGATACATTAAAAACTTTAAGAGTTTCTAATAAAGTTGTTAACTAAGCTTCATATTTGGGTAAGTCATTTATTATTCAATTAAAGTTATATAAATGAATACTATTTACATTTTCAAAATTACCTACTAACATAGAAAAAACACTTTTTTTTTGGCTTTTGCCTGGCCTTGGGAACTTGCCCATTAGCCATCATCAATCTATATATTTTTGTATCAATTAATTTATTACGATTTGTAGTATTTAACTATTCATTCGGACAATCACACACGTTCATACTACACCCAGGGTCACGACGAGATATTATTTTTGAAATAAAGTCTCCCCGTGCACGGGAATCGAACCCGAATTTGTGGCTCGCCGAGAGATACAGCCCAGCGACGCGAAAAAACACTGCATATTATAGTTTCGTAAAAGACATGATTATTTAGTTTTAATGTATTTTTATTGCATGTGCTTAGAAAACAAGATATATAAGGTACGATTCACGAGAGGTGTCCCATGGTTTCCTTAATTTCTAGTGCTTTCTGCACCAATACATGTAGTACGAAAATAGTTTGATTTGCAAATAGTCATCGGATTAAACTGTTAATACCGGGATTTTTTTTTGTAACTATACATACAGGGAATTTTCTATTTGGTATAAATATGCATACGCTTTTTTCAAAGAGTTCAATTTAAAGCTTAAAACGAGTGTTTTCCACTCCCAGACTAAGCATGAAGTAAAATTTCGAGTTTAGAAAAGCCTGAAAATTTGGTTTGGTCGCGTAGCGCGAAGCGCGGAGCGGCCAAACCAAATTTTCAGGCTTTTCTAAACTCGAAATTTTACTTCATGCGCCACGCGTATTAAACACTAAAAGCACTGAAATATTGTGAACGAGTAAACTCCGCTTGAAATCAGTGTCATATACGCGTGGCGCATGAAGTAACATTTCGAGTTTAGAAAAGCCTGAAAATTTGGTTTGGTCGCTCCGCGCTTCGCGCTACGCGACCAAACCAAATTTTTAGGCTTTTCTAAACTCGAAATTTTACTTCATGCTTAACCTGGGAGTGGAAAACACTCGCTTGAACTTCAAATTGACCTCATTAAAGAAAACAACGAATATTTAAGAATCTACAACATGTAATTGAGATATGTATACTCAAAAGAAAAAAATCACACAAAATTATGATTTCAAGCTTTTCTAAAAGAAAGAACACAAATATACTCACGACCTACACAGTATGACATTGTCATGTAACGTCAAAATTTGACACAACTAGGAAAAATCGTTGCAGATACAACTGTCGACATAAGGCCCGTTTACACACAGAGTTTTTCCGACAGTTTTGGCGCGGAAGCTCCAGACGTGCGTTCCAATCCTGTGTGTGTGAATGCTGGCCGCCGAGAGGCCAGAAGGTTGGGGATGGAACGACGCGCCAGGATTGCAGGCTTAGACTTGCACCATATGTTTACACACGCGCTCCCATCTAAGATCGCTCGCAATGCGCCTCAGACACCTGTTAGTCTTTATGACTCTTTATTTACAAAATTAACCAGCAATATGTGGACTCGGGACAACCTTGAAAGATTTATTGAATTATATAGAAACTTTCCGTGCCTATGGAAAATTAAAAGCGATGAATATAAAAATAAAAATCTAAAAAATTCTGCGTACGACAAATTGTGTGAATTCTGCAAGCAGCATGTTGACCCGGGAGCTAACAAAGATTTTATTGTAAAAAAAATACAAGGTATTCGGGGCGCTTTCCGGATGGAATTAAGAAAAATTCATGATTCTCAAAGGAGTGGAAGTAGCACCGAAGAAGTCCACAAGCCGACGTTGTGGTATTTTCATTTGTTATTATTTACCAAGGACCAAGAGGAACCATCAAAAAGTGAGTGTAATTTTGAATGTGAGGAAGAGGTTGAAGAGGAATTGTACCAAAATTCAGAGGTTGTACAAGAATTAAGCGAGACAGATAAGCAGGCCGATAAAAACACAGAAGTAAGTACATTATCTTTATTTTCATTCATATAAATCCTTTCCTTAACATATCGTCTTGCCACGATACTTTCCCATCATTATTAAAGTACACCATGTAATTATTTCGATTTTGTACACCTTCTGAACATACATTACTAGGCCTACAAGGCTGCAAATTCTCTAAGCGGCTTGTTTCACCTCGCCATTCCCCTGGGATTTCATTTATGTTACCATTATCAAATGTTGATGTTGACACATAAGAAGAAGAATTTTTAATTAAACAATTGTGCAATGTGCAAATTGCTAAAACGATATAGCTGACTTTTTCAGGAGACATATTAATGGATGTATTTAAAACTCTAAATCTACTATTCACTAAACCGAAAGCATTTTCAGAAACATTTCTCGCCCTTGCCAACCTATAATTAAATATGCGTCTTTCATGGGTCAATTCTTTTTTAGGGAATGGTTTTAAGAAATGGTTCCCAAGGGCAAACGCTTCATCTCCTAAAAAAACAAAATTTAGATTTTTGTTTGTTTCATGTGTTGTAGGTAGATTAAGTCTATTCGATTGTAGTCTCGTGAAAAATTTAGTATATTCAATAACACCCCCATCAGACATCCTTCCGTTTTTACCCACATCGACAAATATAAATTCATAATTGGCATTTACAATAGCCATCAATATAATGCTATAATAATTTTTGTAATTATAATAATATGCTCCTGTATTCGGTGGCTGTACAATCCGAATATGTTTTCCATCCATAGCTCCTCCACAGTTAATGAAATTCCACTTCTTTTCGAATACGTCTGCTATTCGTAACCAATCTTCTTTGTTTTTAGGAAACTGAAAAAGATGAACCATCCTTTGTGAAACCAAAAGTTTTAAAAAGAAAAACAGCTACGCAGCAAACTCAAGACTTCATAGAAACCTGTAAAGTAGCATTGGAAAAAGCTGATACCTCCGAATATGAAGCAGTGGGAATAAATGTGACAAAGAAGTTGGAAAAGATGGACAATGTTCAAGCAATTTATGCTGAAAGCCTGATAAATGTAATTTTAAGCAAAGGTTTACTGAACCAAATCACACCAAACACTGCAATTATGGAATGTGACGCGATGTCCACTTCAAGCCCATCTTTAAATTCATCTCACGCATCATTTTTTGAAAGAGAATTCACAAACTTGTAAAATTAATGACTATTTCATTCAAAGTGTTTTCAATATTTTTGCTGAAAATGTTATTTATGTTTTTTTTTTCATACAAAATTACATAATTCATAAAAAAAAGTAGTTGTTTCTTTTTGTAAAACTTACCTGTAAAGAATTATTTTTCATTGCAGTATAAATAGCCCAACATGTTTCTGGAATGATAGAACACAAGGCAGGTGCTGAGATACAAGATGAAAATTTTAGATCTTGAAGTGATCGTCCAGTTGCTAAATAACGGAGAGTAACAGCCAAACGTTCTTCTGCACTTATGCTAGTTCTCATAATTGTATCTTTTTTTGTGATATAAGGGCGAACTAAATTTAAAATAACCTAAAACGTTTTGTCGTCCATTCTTAAGTAATTTCTATAATCTTCTGGGTTATTTTCTTTGAGTTCCTTCAATAGAGGCATATGGCCAAATCGTTCTCTATTTAATCTCCACTGCGTAACCCATATTTTTCGCGGGGTCCTCTCTTTTTTTTTACATGATAAGACATACAGCGCCACACAAGCAATAGCAGTTTTCTTTTTTCTTGAACTCATGTTAAGGTGATCCCGGCACTGCAAAATGTTCAATTCGACTGACTAGTACCACAGAGCGTTGGAGCGGTGCGTGGAGTTTCCACCAAGGCGGAAACTCCACGCACCGCTCCAAAACCTTTGTATATTGTATTTACACGGAGGGTTTTGGCGCGTACGCTCCAAACTCACGTTCCAGGCGCGCGGTCGAGGAGTGTCGCTCTTTTTGTCTACCACAATCCAACCTCACACTCCTGGCGCGCCACTCCGGAGCGGCACTCCGGAGCGGCGCGCCAGGAGCGCCGGTTTGGAACGTACGTGTAAACGGGCCTATTATTCTCTTTAAAAAATGTAAACCACACATTCCACATCAATAAGTCATAGGACCTCTTTCCCGATTCCCACCATATTATAGTTTCGTAAAAGACATTATTATTAAATTATAATGTATTTTTATTGTATGTGCTTAGAAAATAAGTTTTACATATATAAACTAGTCAGTAAGCTTTTACCTAAATTATTATTTGTATTTGTCCAACCCTTGAATGTAATTATTGTTCTTCCTGGAAATAAATAAATTAAATTGAATTGAATACAAGTCGTCATTGAAATTAGCATAACAATCATCCCAACAAGTGCTGATCAAAACAAGACACGTACACAATTCTGGCAGTATTCTGGCAGTAACTTCGTGGATACGACAACAACACATTGGGCATTGTCGCTCCTGATGGACGTGATTAGCACCCGCTTACTTGTGTGTATATGTACACGCTGGCCACAATACGTTGCGGCTAATTCCGAACGTGGAACACGTAAATTTCGGGGCACATAATTTAATGTTCGACTGTATTTACATCTGTTCCAAATGAAGCGAAGTTAAAGCGATTAAACAGCGAACACTAAAATAATATAATGACAGCTATATCTTCGACAAGTTTCTCATCTTTTACGTGGTAAAACATATTTAACTATGATTTAAAAAATAAAACACTTGGTCAAATTTCCCTAATATTTTTGTTTTTTAAATCATATAATGACCGCGTAGAGTAAACTGATGTAAACAGTTATCCTAAGTGAGCAGATATAATAGAGATTGAGATAATAAAAATGTAAGATAGGAAAAGAAATTTTATCACACCAAAATTGTTGATATAATTGTTCATGTCAGTTCACTTTACGCTGTAATTATAGTAATTACAGCGTAAAGTGAACTGATGTGAACAATTATTTTAAATGTGCACACTTATTTAAGACTAAGGTCATAAAAATGTAAGAGAGCAAAAGCAATTCAATTTAACTTTATGTTAAAGCAAAAGCATTGTAAAACTAAATTGATCAAGACGATTTTTTTAGTATTTTTTTATATATATATTTAAGTAGAATTAATTGATGTGGATATTTATTTATCGCATCAAAGAATTATCTCGGTATTTCGCTCGGGCGCACACAACAAGGATTGATCCCGGGGGAGGAAAACAGGAAACAGCCCGGCGGTCACCGAGAGGAGGAGGAGGAGGAGGAGGGAAAAAGAGAGAAGACTTTAAAGGACGATTTTTTATCCTGCGGAGCGTGCACTTTTTTTCCCCGGGATCCCGTCAAGCGGGGAAATCCCGAATCAGCACAAGCTCGTTCTCTCTTTTTTTTTCACGATTTATAGCGGCCGACTGCGTGCCCGATTTTCGAAACGGATCGTCAATCCTCAAAAATCTTTTCAGAATAACAGACGTGTGTCAGTGATTATATTCATGTTTTGTCCATATTTACGTGTAGTGTAATTGAAGGGCTTATTGTAATAACATGATTAGCCACACGACGAAAAAAGCAAAATACTGTATTAGTATTCTTTGATTTGATTAAGCAGTAATATAAAAAGCTACAGTATGCTAATAAACCAAAGCATTCAAAACTTGTCAAACAATCTACTATTAATTCTTAATATCATAGTAACACATTTTAGCTTATTTTCTAAATTTCAATTTCATTTTTATTTATACGCAGTTGAAAGTAGGGCTCGTTATTATACGTTTAGACGTGTACACGGATAAACGTGTTCTTAGTAAGCCAGCGGTTTTTAAACGTCTAAACGGATATGCGCGTTTAAACGGATATTTATGTTTACACGTGTTTGCGTTTAAACGGATATTTGCGTTTAAACGTGTTTTCTTCGTTTACCCGTGTTGATGTTTAAACGGATATTTGCGTTTAAACTGTTTTCTTCGTTTAAACGTTTTGAAGAAAATCGTTTAATATAGAAACGTAAAACCCATCCAGCAAATATCGGTTTTAAGGGTCGTTTACATATATAAACGCAGTGTGTGCATGCACAAGCAACAGGTAATTCGTTTCTACTATCCGTTTCAAGATTTCTGGCCCCCGTCTTTAAACGTTCATAAAACGAAAACTGTTTGTCCAAACAGAATAAATCAACAATAAATATGAACAATATTCATTTCTGTGTAATGTGTTTTAACCCTTTGTGTACATTTGCTACCTGACGCTCGTCATGCGATTGTTTTGGCTTATTCACGATTGCCGAGTCTAGCTGTAATTTCATTTAAAGCAAGTTTTATGCTGTCTTGTGTGAATCAAAAAAGCGGGCGACGCGGCGGGGCGACGCATATTTATAAAAAAAGGAAATGTATAGAGCTATCGTACATCGCGTCGGTTGTAAATGCGATTCGTGTTCGTTTAGATCGTAAATGCGTTCAAATTATTTTGTTCACGAAAATCGTTTAATATGTGCATTATTTACGCTTAAAGGTAACATTAATGGGATGCATTTATCACTCATTTCATTAATCACTAATTTGAGTGATTAATATGGCTATTAATCACGCTAATTCATTTTCATTTTCTTAATAAATATTGTGTTATGTTGTCATGAACAAAGTATAGTGTTCAACTCGTACATATTATAGGATCACGACTACGACTTAAGACATATGACATGTGACATTTGACATGAGATATGTGATATGTGACATGTGACATATGACATGTGACATTTCACATGTGACATTTGACATTTGATGTGTGACATGTGACATTTGACATGTGTCATTTGACATGTGACATGTGATATGTGACATTTGCCATTTGACATTTGACATTTGGCATGTAACATGTGACATTTGACATGTGACATTTGACGTGACATTTGACATGTGACATGTCAGATATGACACGTTACATATGACATATGACATGACATAAGGCATGTGACATATGTCAAGTAATTTATGACAAGTGACATATGACAAGTGACATATGGCAAATGACATGATAAGTGGCATATGACAAGTGACATATGAGAAGTCACATATTACAAGTGACATATGATAAGTGGCATATGGCAAGTAACATATGACAAGTGACATATGACCAGTGACATATGACAAGTGACATGTGAAAAGTGACATGTGACAAATGACATATGACTCAGACTCAGACTCTGTCAGAGTCACGACTTACGACTCAAGACTCACTCACGACTCATGGATTTTCATGAACAAAGTATAGTGTACAACTCGCATATAATGGCTATTAATCACTCGAACGACTTGCTTCACTCGCTTAGCGGCTTGTTTCGCAAACATCGTTCGCGTGATTAATAGCTATCGTTATATGCTCGTTGTACAATATACTATTGTTTGCCGTGCGCTAATTGGTTTGTATTTGTAAGTTGTCAGTACCACACGATATTCTAGCCTTGCGGGTATCAAACAGATGATTTGTAAATAATCTATTCTATAATGTCGAAAATAGAAACTGAATTTTATACAAGTAATAATGAACGTGACTTTAAGTAGTGTGTTGAAAAATTTAATAGTGATGCTTCAATTAGGGAACTAGGATTTACCTGTTGCACAGCTAAACCGCAGCAGTTTAAATTTTTACCCATCATTAACTTTATGATAGTTTCTAATAAATAAAATTTATCAAAATGAAGCCTGGAATTTGTTTATTCTTTGAAATCATGTACACCTTCGGATAGCGGCAAATGTAAAAGCCGCTTTGTAGCGTAAACGTACAAGCGCTGCATTCTGAATCTTCTATTAACCTTCACTGCATCTCTCCAGCAATTGTTTAAATTTTGTTAATGTACGAAGTGGTTTGTTCAAAAAGCATTATGTATTAATTTTGTAATTTAACATATTTCGTAATTTAAGAAAAACTTGAACTCCCTACATCTTATTAAATGAGGTTACACGTCTACATAAAAATATTAATATTAAATAAAATCAAAATAATTAAGCCAAAATAAGTACATTATCCGAAAGCTATTTCATTCCTCTACACATCTTTTTATTTGTAATGTATTTTATGACACAATAAAAAAGTTACAAGCAGGTAACGCTTCAAAATTTAGAAAAACGGCCTTTCCGCATACATTTTTAAACTATTGAATAAGTTGCCCATTAATATTGAAACTTTAGTATGTTGTTAACATGTGCCCAATAGGTAAAGTGTGTTTTTTTTTTAAATTTTTGGCCGCTCATTCTGCTTCCTACTCCCTGCCAAACACAGGACCAGAATTTTTAAAACGGATAATAGGGATCGTGGCGATTATATATTAATAAATAAAATAATAAGAATTTTAAATATTTATTAAGTAGACAAAATCAGCTTAATGAATTTTCTTTTAGAGTTTACGTAAATAAATTACGATTTTGATACAGGAAAACAAGCATGTTTACATTTGAAGGCTTTAAGCAGTTACGTTTAGGGGTCACTATATTTCCTGCCGTTGAAAATGTACGCTCCGAACTAGCTGACGTAGCCGGTATACATAGATATCGCTTGGCAATAGCAGACAGGGACGGATATTTGTTTTCTCGAATTTTCCACCAATCCCATGGATTTAGATCAAATTTAAGCTGAGGCTCAGCCAAGTACCCATAAAATTGTGTTTGCACGTCATTTAATGACGTACTTTCTTCATCATACAGATATGCCAGTGCTTGGTTGCTGACTCTTTTTTCACTCTGTGACTGAGTGGTCTCGACATTTCCTGTACTGTTTAGTTTTTGTAGGGCGGCGTTTTTTACTATTTCCCTAACTTCTAAAGCCTCATCTTCGAGGTCTTTGTAGCGTGGATCTAGAAACGAAGCAATAAGACGAGACATAATCGAGTCTATTTCATTAGAAAAATCCATGTCCACTTTGAAACGCTTTCTTAATTCTTCAGCCACAAGTTGTTTTAATTCTGAAGTTATAATAGAATCGCTATGTTTAGGTAGCATGTGTTTTTTTACTATTTTGGAAATAACCGGTCGAACCATTGACACCGGTGATTGTTTTTCTCCGCAGAAGACCGTAGTTGCCATTTGTAGCGGCTTAAGCAGAACTATTAGCTCTTCGACGTCAGACCATTCTTTTTCAGTCATTTCAAATTTAAAAGCTGTTACATTCGTGGTGATGCTCCGATCTGCAAGAACATTTGAAACTGGAAGCCTGTTTAGGAGCAAGCGCTCAAACATTTCAAATGTTGAGTTCCACCGTGTCTTTACACTCTGGATGAGTTTCATTTTCTCCAATCCCAGCTGAACTTGCTTGTTTTCTAAAGCCATGGTAGCAACACTTGAATGGTGAAAGTGTGCCACTAATTTTCTACTTTTGTTGCAAATATCAATAACGGATGCATGCTCCAGTACTTTGTTAGCGACGAGTTGCAAAGTATGTGCAGCACACGTGAGACCAGAATGCTCTTCGATCATACTCATCAAACTTACAGCCTTGACGGCGTTTAAAGCATTGTCTGTTACAATTGCGATGGTTTTGTGTTGAATTTGCCAGTCTTGTAAAATATTACCCATGACTTTACATAGGTTTTCAGCAGTATGGCGTTCATCCATGGCCTGAGTCGTAAGAGTGTATGCTCTGGTTTCCCAATGCTTATCTATAAAACGAACATCCAATGTTAGATATGGCTGCTGTGTTCTCGACGTCCAACAGTCTGATGTGCAGGAAACAGAGGTTGCCTCAATTAGCTGGTCCTTTATTTTTTGTTTCACTTCATCAGTTAGCATCTGAAGCCTTTTTTTCAGAACACCTTCCTTGATGGGCTTATACTGAGGTTCTACCGCTGCCATAAACTGAACAAAGCCTGGACTGGAGACGAAAGATAGTGGCAGTTGCGACATCGCAATCATTTTTGTAAGTGATTTATGAATGAACTCCGATCTATTTGGACTGCACTGCCGATGGTCTCCTAAATTTGAGCCTGAAGCTGAACCTGGCAAACGACGAATACGTTTGCTCGTTCGCCCACGTAGGAGAGATATGGAGCTCTCTGAAGCTTGCGTTGAAACGTTTTCAGGAGATAGTAGTGGTAGTGACACAGTAGAGACTGATACATTTTCCCCGTTAAAATCAAAATCTGCAGTCATATTATGCACATCTTCTTCTGTACCATCTCTAATAGTTTCACTGAAACAGCAATAGAGTATTCTAGCATTAGAAATCATGATTTAAATTTATTGGCAACCAAAACCCAGCATGCTAAAGTCAAATGTGCTTGAGTTTTTTACGCCAAAAATATCAAAGACAGCGTAAAATGGCCGGTTCAGTTTTCATCTCTTTATAGTCTGTTGATGGACGCGATGCAGTCGGTGTAAATAACGCCAGTTGCGTGACAGCCGCGTGATCATCAGTGATGAGAGCTAAATCTTGAAATGCGTCTGCAGATAGCTCTGCTTTCAACTTGAAAGCAGAGCTGGGACGAATCCTCGTAAAACGGATTCGAATCACGAATCCGAATCACGTAATATGATTCGAATCACGAATACTCGAATAAAGGATTCGTAAGAGATAAATATGATTCGAATCAAAAATTCAAATCCTGTTTTTTCGAATCACGAATACAAATCCTTTAAGAAGAAATTTGATTTTATATTTTTTTTGCAACCATTATAATATAACTATCGTTACCAGTTGTTTTAACAAAAATATTCAAAACCTAATTGTTTATTATTAACACTGAACATCGTTGATAACAGACTAAATATCTGATTCCCTGTTACTCTGATTACAGATGTATTCATGTGTTTGTGAACTTCACTTCAAATCAGTGTTTAGTACGCGTGGCGCATGAAGTAAAATTTCGAGTTTAGAAAAGCCCGAAAATTTGTCTCGGGTCGCTGCGCGACCCTCGACAAATTTTCACGGGGCTTTTCTAAACTCGAAATTTTACTTCATGCTTAGTCTGGGAGTGGAAATCACTCGTTTAAAGCTTCAAATTGAACTCTATTAAAAAACCGGGAAAGTTAGAGAAAATTTATGGAATTATATTCAAATTGACCAAAACACTGACAAAAAAGCCATATTATATTATTAAATTTGTCAAAATCAACAGGCATCATAAAAATTACAAAACACGTAAACATTTATAAAACCAACTTAAATATTGACAAAAACAATGAAAATAATTCAACAAAATGGGGGTTTCCCACAGGAGAATGTTATATTAAAAGGCCAGGAAAAACATTTTAGATTGTGGCTACCATGTCAGGTTTACTTTAAATAATATTAAACCAAATTTTAAAAACTAGATTATTTTCTTTAAAAACATTTTCAGTTATGTAATGTTTTTATCAAAGCATTTAGTTTGAACTTTCGAACGAGCATTTCCACTCCCAGACTAAGTATGAAGTAAAATTTCGAGTTTAGAAAAGCCCCGTGAAAATTTGTCTCGGGTTGAACTTTCGAACGAGCATTTCCACTCCCAGACTAAGTATGAAGTAAAATTTCGAGTTTAGAAAAGCCCCGTGAAAATTTGTCTCGGGTCGCGCAGCGACCCGAGACAAATTTTCTGGGCTTTTCTAAACTCGAAATTTTACTTCATGCGCCACGCGTATAAAACACTGATTTCAAGTGAGGTTCAAATATACATAAATTCACAATATTTTTGTTTTGTACCTGTGGCGCATAAAGTAAAATTTCGAGTTTAGAAAAGCCCAGAAAATTTGCCTCGGGTCGCTGCGCGACCCTCGGCAAATTTTCACGGGGCTTTTCTAAACTCGAAATTTTACTTCATGCTTAGTCTGGGAGTGGAAAACACTCGTTTATAGCTTCAAATTGAACTCTTCTAAAAAAAACAACTTGAACATTTTTCTTTTAGGTAAACATATGCATAAGCTGTAAATTTTCCGACATCGGTTGTTTTTCAAAAGAGCTTTATTTAAAACTTTTAACGAGTGTGCACCCGCTGTTTTTAAAGAGTTCAATTTGAAGCTTCAAAGGAGTGTTTTCCACTCCCAGACTAAGCATGAAGTAAAATTTCGAGTTTAGAAAAGCCCCGTGAAAATTTGTCTCGGGTTGCTGCGCGACCCGGGCTTTTCTAAACTCGAAATTTTACTTCATGCGCCACGCGTATAAAACAGTGATTTAACGAGAAATATAAAAAGACACAAAAGATATTTTTCTTGTTAATCCTCACAATTAATTCGAATTATTTTTGATGATTCAAATCCTTTAGTAAGTATTCGAATCCTTTGTAAGTATTCGAATCTTTTTATGAGGATTCGAATCTTTTTATGAGGATTCGAATCATCCGCATTTGGATTTGAATACGAATCCTCTTACAAAAATGTAACGAATCCGAATCACGAATCCAGTTTGACTAAAGTATTCGAATGCCTCTTTTAAATCCTTTAAAAGGATCCGAATTCAGGATTCGAATCCTGAATGATTCGAATCCTGCCCAGCTCTGGTTGAAAGTAACAGTCGTACTTCGTCGAAACACTCAAGGATTAGTAAAAGGGACGTCGACCAGTGAGTCGGCTTTCTTATTTCAAGTAATCGATTTATTGAAATCAACCGAAAGCTAGGTTCATTTTTTTTTTATTTGGATCGATGATCCTGGCATGGACTCTCGCTACAGCTATATCTCTTATGTATTTTTATGCTAATTATTCTCATTCGGACAAACACACACATTTATACCACACCCAGGGTCACGACGAAACATTATTTTTCAAATAAAGTCTCCCCGTGCACGGGAATCGAACCCAAGTTTGTGGCTCGCCGAACGATACAGCCCGGCCACAAACTGCCCTGACGGTTAATTTTAATAAATTGATTACTTCAAATAAGAAAGCCTGCTCACTGGTCGACGTCCCTGTTACTAATCCCTGAGCATTTCTCTATAATCCTGTTAGTAATGTATATAAAAAAATTAAGTTTCTTAATTTAAAAAAAACATTTGTTTGTACTTAAATGCATCTATATTTTAATGAACTTTGATTGTCTTTAAGGGGGTATTACCATACCATTTTTAAAAAATTGATTTTATTTTTTTTGCATTCATTGATACTTGATAGTATCGTTATTCCGAATAACGATACTACTATACTATAACGAATAACTTATTCGTTATGTAGTTTTTCGCTTGTTGAAGTAACCAATACTGAGTAGGTGGCTGGGTGGAAATACGCAGAACTCAAACGAAAGTTTGAATGCTTGTGTCTGGAACCTGAATTCGAAGCACCTCAACTGTGGTGCAAAAACCGTCGCTATCGCGTCCCTCCTAGTTACCAGTATCTTCAACGACAGATACTCGGCAGTTTTTAAGACGATGGAGACACTGAGAACCCATATCGGCCTGTAAACCAAGGCTTTCCAGGTGCGGAAAAAAGTGGTTTCGAGAAAAACGCGTTTAAAGTTTTGACACAAGTTTGAACCATTTTTAGAGATGTTTACCTTTAGTCAGCTATGCCAGTTCCGTACAGTAGGCCCTCTTCTTTATCCAAAAACTGGGTTTGAACGATTTGCTCGTGCCAGCGTTGTTGGATGCCCTTCTGAGCTGCTGGAGTCAGGCAAAATTCGGCCCAAGGCTCACAAATTTTGCCTGACTCCAGCAGCTCAGAAGACCATCCAACAACGCTGGCACGAGCAAATCGTTCAAACCCAGTTTTTAGAGGAACAGGAGGGCCTACTGTACGGAACTGGCATAGCTGACTAAAGGTAAACATCTCCAAAAGTGGTTAAAACTTGTGTCAAAACTTTAAACGCGTTTTTCTCGAAACCACTTTTTTTTTCGCTGGCCGGAAACTTTTTTTTTAAACTATGAAACGGATCGACTTAAGCTTTTAGTTTTCGGTTCTCCACGTTTTTCTCTGGAGTTTGAACCATCGTCATTGAAATATATTAATATTTGATATTTTTCATAGAGCGTTCAAGTCAGAAAAAGGGGGGCAAAAAGCGATCACTTTTTTTGGAATAGCCTCAATTTTGTTATTTATCGAGATTTTTTATTGTCGGTGGTTCAAACTCCAGATAATTTAATACAGATTAATGACTGCTACTTTATTTTATGTTTCAGGTCACAGAATTGAAAAAATCTCTCCGGCCATGAGGAAAAACACGGCGGACACGGCCTTATTTGAGGCCAGATTAAGAGGTCAAGCCGGACGATTGAAAAGAATAAAAATTTATTTTTTATAGTTCAGGAATCTCCGAACAAGTTGCAAGAAACCGCAAGATCGTATGCATTAAATTTACCCAAAAAAAAAAAAATTCTGAAAAACCGTCAAAAAACGCTGTCCTAGTGGCAATACCCCCTTAATTTTATTTAAATTTGATTTTATTTCACAATTATTTTTTTCTCAATAATTTTCCTAAATTACAAACAAATTTCAAGTTCCGGTGATTGGCTAATATTTATGTAAAAGAAAACAGTCGGTCGGAGGGCAAAAAGGATCACAAGATTGAATTATCTCCGGAGGAGAGGAAACGCATTAAAAATCACCCTTAGTCTTTTATCCTTTCCACCCCTTTTCCCGAGATCTCTATGATAACGGTCAGCGGGAGGATAATCACTCTCGAGAAAAGAATATGGCCACGCGAAAAGGAGAAAAAAGAAAAGATAAGAAAGGATTTCGTAATTGGCCATTTAAAATTATAGTGGAAATGGGGGATGGTGGTTAAGTGGAATGAAAAATTCTTGTTAAAGAGAATAAATTAAGGTTGGAAAAATGTAAATTTTTCACTCGGTTGAGAAAAAAATGTATAAATTATGTATCAACTTATGTAGTTTCGTGATTGCTTTCATTGCTTTTTATTTATTTATTCCAACAGTTTACAAAAAAACTTATTACAGGATAAATTCAATTAAATTAAAACATATTCGCGCTAGATAAGATAGTATCGTATGTTCAATAAAATAAAACCTCTAGAGTGCCATGGAAAATATTGTAGGTTGGCAACTCTGAAATTATACATTATAATTATTATGTCTGGCGTTTTATATGTCAATTTCTAAAGCGTGTAGCCAACTTAAATTTTAAAAAAGATAAAATCATGGCACTCTAGAGGTTTTTTTTTATTGAACATACTATATATTATGAGTTATAAATCACCTTACGCAAGATAAAAATAAAATTAAAATAAAAAAAAATAAAACGAAATAAATTAATAGTAACAAATAACCATATAATAATTAAACAAAGAGGTAATATGTAGATTAAATAAACAAAATATTTAACTTATAATAATTTAGACTTTGGCAATTAAGAAAACTGGGAGGATTAATGTGGAAAATATCGATATCATTGTAAAAAGAGTTAACTGTATTACACATTGACATGATGGGAGAATAAAAATGATGATTAGAATTAGCTTTGTCACAATAAAGTATATTTACCTGCAACCACATAAGAAAACAGTGTTTTCTTAACCACCTTACTGAGCTAGAAAACACCAACATATTAATACACAAAACTCAATGCGAAATGGTAGCTTTTCTTTTAATAACTGTTCTGTAGTTATAAATAATCATTATCATTATAATAACTAGTTTGCACAAAATAATATGAAAATAGATAAAAATAAAACTTTTTGCCAGTTGCTACTTAAATCTACATTACTATATTTGGTGTTCGCATGAAAACTATATAGGTGGTTGCAGGTAAAACTATGTACAATACGCGTGTGGTAGGCATATTACGTGCTCGTGGAGTTAACACACTCGCCGCTCCGCGGCTCGTGTTTAACTCTACACTCGCACGTAATATGCTGTTTACCACACTTGTAATGTAATATACTATTGTACTTGCTTTCCTAGGAACGTTGAAATTTAGTTTTGATAGTATATAGGAGTCACGAATATCATTATGAATGAGCTTATATATAGATATACTTTCGGATATACTGCGTCTTTGAGCGAGAGAAGGAAAGCTGTTGGTAATTTATCATTCGACTATGGGCATTATCTGTATTTTCTAAATGAACGAATTTAAAACAAAACAAAAAACAACAGAAACGCACTCCGCGGACTGGAAAAAAAAAGCAGAACGCCGGAAGTTCCTCGGGTGGTGTAAAAGGGGGTCTGGGAGGGAGTCGGAATTGCCAAATCAAGTTCGAAATTGAGCCCAGAGCGTTTCTTTTTTCTGTCTCCGCCAGATTGGAAATTTAATGAGATCGAAAGGGAAATTATTTCCGGACGATGGGGGATGAATTGTGATCGCGTTAATGCTAACAACCACCGAAAAGAAATGTTAAAAAATAAGTGAGAGTAGACGACGGGAAAAATAAATTAAGAGCACAAAACTCCTGGGAACCCTAACGTTTTTCTGGCTGTTGTTTTGAATCTTTTGATTTTATGAAACATTTTAAACATTACTACTATAATATTTTTTTTAGTAAATAACACACTTGGTTAATATTTCACTGTTTATTAGTTAACACTAAAGCAACTGTTACACCACACAGTAGCTTCCTGGGAGAGATTAATGATAAATGTTTTTTTATGTGACTTCATCGAGCAGATGAATGATCATTTATCTATGTAAAGTTATTTAAATTAAAAACACTTGGTATTGTTTAATTGTGAAATAATACCAAGTGTCTATCTTGAACAAGTTTCTCATCTTTCACGTGGTGAAACATATTTAACTATAAACATTCAAAGTGCGATTCTTTTCGCAATCCACAACAAGTTAGTCTTACAAAGACTATATCAAACACTCATTGAAACAGCTACTTCCCGGGCTAATACCCCGACGGACATTGAATTATACAACAAGTGTTTGCTGTTACATACAGTAACCTACTGCAAATGTAACAATTTGACCCAAATTGTTACATTTGCAGTAGGTTACTGTATGTAACAGCAAACACTTGTTGTATAATTCAATGTCCGTCGGGGTATTAGCCCGGGAAGTAGTTATTTCAATGAGTGTTTGATATAGTCTTTGTAAGACTAACTTGTTGTAGATTGCGAAAAGAATCGCACTTTTATTGTTTGAAGTATTCTGCAACTAAGAATTGGCAATTTCATTTATACTTATATTTAACTATGATTTAACTTGGTTATATTTTACTAATATTTTGGTTTTGAGAATGACTCAAAGTCGAAACTGGTTGGAATAAAAAACCAAAATATTAGTGAAATTTACCTAAGTGTTTTCTTTTTTTAATCATACCAAGTGTCTCTAATTTAAACAACTTTACATATTGTATTATGTTTCACCAAGTGCCAGATGAGAAATTAATTGAAAAAATCATTCATCTGCCTGATGAAGCCGCTGTGTGGTGAAACAATTGTTGCAGTATCAATCAATAAACAGTGAAATCTTAGCTAAGTATGTTATTTACTAAAAGTGTTGATATAAAATTTCACTTAAGTAACAGTCTTAGCCATTAAACTTATAACAATGTTAAGTTTTTTATGTGAATGAAGTATGGTGCAAAGACTATTATTATTATTTGTTCTTAGTTGAGTTTCTTTTACTAGGCGAAAAATTAAAACACATTTGAGCACTTAATACTACAAGTCCAAAAAGCGACTTCTTTGACTTATTTAAAGTCAATGTTGGTATCAATATGGAATTGAATTATAATATCAATACAGATAAACTGAATAGAAATACAAATTTGCCCCCACTGCTCGCCTAGTTTAATAGGAATTGCTTTATTATTTTTCATTTAAATTACTTATTTTGATTTATGCGATAAATAGTACTCATTTATATCAATTAAATTAATTGTAAGTTTTTTTTAATATCAATTAAATGTAATATGTTCCTATTTTAATATACAGGGAGTTTTTCTTCAAAGTATACGTTTTCAAAATTCGGCCTATTTTCTTTAAATCTTCAGATATTCGTTGTTATTTTCAAAAGAGTTCAATTTGAAGCTTTGAGCGAGTGTTTTTCACTCCCAGACTAATCAGTGTTTCAGCCAATTTTCTTTAAATCTTTAGATATTCGTTGTTTTTTCAAAAAAGATCAATTCAAAGCTTTAAACGAGTGTTTTCCACTCCCAGACTAAACATGAAGTAAAATTTCGAGTTTAGAAAAGCCCCGTGAAAATTTGTCGAGGGTCGCGCAGCGACCCGAGACAAATTTTCTGGGCTTTTCTAAACTCGAAATTTTACTTCATGCGCCACGCGTATAAACAATGATTTCAAGTGTGGTTCAAATATACTTAAATTTCGCAATATTTTACTGTTTTGTACGCGTGGCGCATGAAGTAAAATTTCGAGTTTAGAAAAGCCCAGAAAATTTGTCGAGGGTCGCTGCGCGACCCTCGACAAATTTTCACGGGGCTTTTCTAAACTTGAAATTTTACTTCATGCGCCACGCGTATAAACAATGATTTCAAGTGTGGTTCAAATATACTTAAATTTCGCAATATTTTACTGTTTTGTACGCGTGGCGCATGAAGTAAAATTTCGAGTTTAGAAAAGTCCAAAAAATTTGTCTCGGGTCGCTGCGCGACCCTCGACAAATTTTCACGGGGCTTTTCTAAACTCGAAATTTTACTTCATGCTTAGTCTGGGAGTGGAAAACACTCGTTTAAAGCTTTAAACTGAACTCTTTTGAAAAACACATCGAATATCTAAAGATTTAAAGAAAATAAGATGAATATAGAATACGTATACTTTAAAGAAAAACTCCCTGTATATAGTCACTTAATAAAGTCTCAGTTATACAAACAAAGTTAAAATCGTGTTTCATGTGTCCTCTTTTTTTTGTTTATTATTGTTTTTGTCTAGTAATTAGTTGTGCATGTGGAAGGTTAACTACACCAAGTGCGACTTGGAATTTGGAATTTGGAATTTTAAAGTGCTGTTTACCTCTCGATAGCCTAAAAGATCCTAATTCCAACAGTATGAAAAAAAACGTATATTGAAAACAAATGTGACTTAGTGTAGTTTATCTCTCACATACAGAGCTGCAAACTGTTAGGCAATAAAATTATGATTATTATTATTACTATGATTTATATAAATATTCATCATTATTTTCTCAGTTAAACAAATAAAGTTAAAATCGTGTATTATTTGGCCTATTTTTTTGTTCATTATTGTTTTTGTCCAGTAATTAGTTCTGAATGTGGATAGTAAACTACACCAAGTCACAATTTTGAAATTTTAAAGTACTATTTACCTCTTGATAGACTAAAATCTTAATTCCAACTATATATAAAAAACGTATTTTGAAAAAAAAAGTGACTTAGTGTAGTTTATCTCCCACATACAGAGTTGTAAATTGTTGAGCAATAATATTATTATTGCTATTACTATGATTTATGGAAATATTCATCTTTATTATCTTAAAATATAATACAACACAGTCATTTCTTCTCCCCATTTCCACCTACAAAAGAAATATTAGTGCACAAACCCGGCGCTTTCACAAAAATTGCTCACACCTACAGCCCCGCGCCGCGTTTGTAGAAAAATCGATTAGCGATTTTAAAAACAATGTGACTTTATGTAGTTTATCTCCCGCATACAGAGTTGTAAATTGTTGGGCAATAATATTATTATTACTATTACTATGATTTATGGAAATATTCATCTTTATTTTCCTAAAATATAATACATCACAGTCATTTCTACTACCCATTTCCACCTATAAAAGAAATATTAATGCACAAACCCGGCACCTTCACCAAAATTGCCCATACCTACAGACCAGCGCCGCGTTTTTAAGAAAAATCGATTGGCGATTTTTTGTGCATTAATATTTCTTTTGTAGGTGGAAATGGGGAATAAAAATGATTGAAATGTATTATAGTGTAGGAAAATAAAGATGAATATTTTCATAAATCATAGTAATAGTAATAATAATATTATTGCCCAATAATTTACAACTCTGTATGTGGGTGGTAAACTACAACACGTCACGTTGTTGTTTACCACCCACATACAGAGTTGTAAATTATTGGGCAATAATATTATTATTACTATTACTATGATTTATGAAAATATTCATCTTTATTTTCCTAAAATATAATACATTTCAATCATTTTTATTCCCCATTTCCACCTACAAAAGAAATATTAATGCACAAACCCGGCGCATTCACCAAAATTGCCCACACCTACAGACACGCGCGCCGCGTTTGAAGAAAAATCGATTGGCGACATTTATCTCAATTTTCATAAAACCCACAACACAAACGTAGCCCTATGAGTTACGACCTTAATAAATTCCGCGCGCGCGCGCTTACAAATGTACACGCGAACGCGTTTTATGAGCTTACATTTATATATTTCACACCTATTTTGCAGGATTTTTCGCAGAATTCGTCCACACCCTCCTAGAGTGTAATTAAACTGCACGCGGGAAACGGATTGTTAACTATGCACCTGTTAATTAATTCAGCCGTCGATATCGACTGTAATGAGGAATTTAAATTTTGCATTGTCCATGGTTTTAATTGAGCGGGTGAAAATTAAATTTCACAGCAGTGAAATTGTTGGAATTGCTTGTGTCGATGTGATTTTATTACTTTTCAGATAGTTAATGTTTTATTTTGATTATTATTAATGTTTATTAAAACTGAATCTGTGCGACGAATACTTTGTGATACACTATCACTCCTTGATTTTTGTATAAAAAAAATGAAATTGTTGGAATTGCTTGTGTCGATGTGATTTTATTACTTTTCAAATAGGCAATGTTTTATTTTGATAATTGTTAATGTTTATTAAAACTTTATGATACTCCATCACTCCTTGATTTTAGCTTTAGTTTTGTTTTTATCTATAGTGATAAAGTGTGTTAGTTTATTTTTTTATATTTAAATTTACAATTGTAAGATTAATTCGTATATTTTTTTATAAACAAAGAGATACTGTTCAATAAAGGAACTGAAACTTAAAGGAATAAAATAATTTTTATTATCGTTGATTACTCAGGCACTTAATTATTTAAAATCCATGATTACTCTAATAAATGAATAAATAATTAATTAGTATATTTTCTTAAAACAAAGAGATACCGTTTAATAAAGGAACTTAAACTTAAAGGAATAAAACAATTTTTATTATTGTTAATTACTGAGGCACTTAATTTTTGAAAATCCATGATTACTCTAATAAATGAATAAATAATTAATTCGTATATTTTTTATTAACAAAGAGATACCGTTTAATAAAGGAACTTAAACTTAAAGAAATAAAACAATTTTTATTATCGTTGATTACTGAGGCACTTAATTTTTGAAAATCCATGATTACTCTAATAAATAAATAAATAATGAATTCGTATATTATTTATTAACAAAGAGATACCGTTTAATAAAAGAACTTAAACTTAAAGGAATAAAACAATTTTTATTATCGTTGATTACTGAGGCACTTAATTTTTAAAAATCCATGATTACTCTAATAAATGAATAAATAATTAATTCGTATATTTTTTAAAAACAAAGAGATACCGTTTAATAAAGGAACTTAAACTTAAAAGAATAAAACAATTTTTATTATCGTTGATTACTGAGGCACTTAATTTTTGAAAATCCATGATTACTCTAATAAATCAATAAATAAAATATTTCTGATTTTCAACTTTTTGTATTTATTTTCAGTACAATGGTGTCACTACACTGTAGCTTTTTCAGAAGCTACAGCGTAGCGAAAAAATTGTAGTGTAAATAAATGCAAAACGTTGAAAATCAGAAATATTTTATTTATTAATTTATTGCAGTAATTTTTATTATTTTATTAATATTGTTTTAAAAATGTGAGTATTACGAATTAATAAATTTGAATAAATAGCTATTGCTATAAATGTCATTTTTGACCTTGTTATATTAATCTTTTGTGGAAAACTAAAAACATAAGTGAGGCTTACGAACAAAGTTTAACAGGAATAAGAAACATTTGTTAAAAAATAAGGTAGGTTGAAAGCTCAAGTATCTAACATGGGGAAAAGTACTATGATAGATCTCGTTGATTGTTAAGGCACTTATTTTTTGAAAATCCATTATCATTTAATATAATAGATTTTCAACTTTTTATTTAACTCACTACAATTGTTTCGCTACACTGTAGCTTCTTCAGATGAAGAGGTTAATAAAAAGTTGGAAATCATAAATAGTCTGCTATTATATTAAGTGACTATGATAGATATATCAATTTTATTTTACATTTAGTGTAATTCACACGACACGTAGGCTTGTGTTAACTTGAATTAACTAAATATTATTAGTGGCGATTTGCGGTTTAGCGCAGTCTGTTCGAGTTGATAAGATGCAGTTGGAATTGCTTGAAAATTGGGTGGAAGAGTGGAGTTCTGGGCCGATTCGCGGTAATTGGATCGGTTTAATTGCGAGGCCTCTCTCGCGTTTAATAAGGCCCCCGTCCCTCGCCCGCCCCCCTTAAGACCACCCGAAACCCCGGTCGGAAGTTTCTCCGATTATTGCGCCTTCCGATTGTTCTCGAGCCGAAACTTACTGCTCACTTTCTACAACGGACGATACCCGAGAATCGGTCCCCCCATTCGTTATTGGTTAAAGTTCAAATTTATCGTTTTGGAATTGGAATTGTCAGAATTTAATACTTTGAAAGGGATAAATCTTTAATATAAAGATATTATTTGAAATAAAACAACACAGTTGGGAGGGTTTCACTTTTATTGTTGAACACTGCAACATGTTTCACCACACAGTGGGTTCATCAGACAGATGAAATAATGATTTGGCAAAGTACAGGTAAAAGCTTATATACTAATGCAATTAAGTTAATAAAAGGGGGGGGGGGGGGGTAATTAGACACCTTTTTAAAAAACAAAAACAACAAGCCCTGAAATTAGTATATCCCACCAATTTTCAAAATCAGAATTAAATATTGCTCATTAACATTTAAAGGTCCCCCTTCGATTGCCATCAGCAAAAAACTCAAATCCTTAAACCTAACTCCTTCCCTTAGAACGGTCAATTCACTTAATAAATTCATCAATAATTCTAAAGACAAATCTGATAAAACTACGAATTCTGGCGTGTATTTGCTGGAGTGTGGGGATTGCTCTAAGGTATACGTTGGACAAACTGGACGTAGCTTCCCAGATCGCATTTCAGAACATTAAAAAACTTTCAATTTAAGAAAACCTCCTCAACCTACGCCAATCATTTAATCGAATACCAACATAACTTTAACCCAAAATTCAAAATTTTGCACGAATGTAACAAAAGTCGTACATTAAACTTATTAGAAGAATTAGAAATTAATAAATATAACAAAAAAGGTATTCTATTAAATGACCAAATAGAAGTAAACAATTCACCCTTAATCAATATTTAGTCGCTTAAAATTGTTTGTATTAGTTTGAGCCCAATTACCTCATTTACCCCCCCCCCCTCCTATTAACTTAATTGCATTAGTATATAAGCTTTTACCTGTACTTTGTCAAATCATTATTTCATCTGCCTGATGAAGCCACTGTGTGGTGAAACATGTTGCAGTGTTCAACAATAAAAGTGAAACCCTCCCAACTGTGTTGTTTTATTTCAAATAGTATTATGGAGTTTCATCATGTATCCGCCTCATCAATTAAATATTTATAAAGATATTATATCTGATTCATAACATTATATAGGTAAGGAGAGATACATTGGATAAATAAAAGTTCATATAAAGATTCTATTATTACCACTTTATTACAAGTATATAATGGTCGCCTTTGACGTGTAAAAGACAGAAAGCAATACAACGACGCGATAATTTCTCTGAATTCGAAGTAGTTTTGCTTTCATATAAACAATTTAAATGGTCCGCCATCTCATATGACGTCAAGAAGTGACATAAGAAGTTCAAGTGACTTGGCCCCTCTTAATTAGAGCGTTCTGCGGTGTTTAGGCCAAAATTGACAACCGAGCACCTAACCCCCCCCTCTTAAAGATTAAAAAAATGTTATACGTATTGTGCAAATTATTGAAAAATCAAAGTTAAAATATTCTTCTTGCCATCTTAAACCCTTAAAACAAATGAAATGATTTTAATTTTATTTTAAAATAAAACAAAAAACCAATATTGAATTTGTGTTCAGTATTGCGGCACCAAATACCCACAAACGCGTTTCGGACTTCAAGATCCTCTTCAGTGTGGTCCCGACCTAGTGCTTAGGAATACTGAACATTAGATGGCGTTAGCTATCGAATCTATTAATAAAAAAATATTTTATTATGTTTCACGAACGAAAACAAGTTAAAGACAAAAAAATCTTATACACATTGTGTATATAATTGCAGAATCAAAGTTTGAAGCCTCTTCTTGCTATCTTAAAATCATTTTAGAATTGACTTACCAATTACCAATGTGGAAAAAGTAACCCTTACGTATATACTGAAGAAAATCACTCACCTGAAACAAAATAAAATAACATGAATTAAAAATTGTACAAAAAAATATTCTTTCAAAACAATGTAATCATAATCAATTATTTGGTGGTATTCAGCTAATCAATTTTACATCTACAGTTAATCTATTTCTTCCATAAAATTATTTTAATTTTAAGTTGCGTTTAGTTATGATAAATATTACAGATATCATATCAAAGGTTTATATTTCTCCAAATCAACACGGGCTTCTAAAAGGTCAATCGACAGTTACAAACCTAGCAGTTATGACACAACATCTGTGCGAAACTATCGATAGCCGGGGATAGGTAGATGCATTATACACCGACTTTACACAGGCTTTTGATAGAATACATCATAAGTTGTTACTTTGTAAACTGAGTTCTTTCGGGCTATGAAAAAACGGGATACTCTTTGTAAAGTCCTATTTACGTAACCGCACAAATTATGTATACTTCAATGATTTTAAGTCTACTAGTTTTCAAACTTCATCTGGTGTCCCTCAAGGTTCTAACTTAGGCCCCCTTCTTTTTATTATATTTATAGATGATCTGATCAGTTCGTTATCGTGTCCGTTACTAGCTTATGCCGACGACCTAAAAATCTACAGCAGTATAAATAGTGTAAATGATTGTATGGTACTACAAGAAAACTTGCATAAAATAGTTGATTGGTGTACAATAAATAGACTGTCTTTAAACATCAATAAGTGTGCTGTAGTCACATATATTAGAAAACTACAACAAGTTAATTTTAATTACACAATGGCTGGTACTTCTTTGACGAGAGATACTAAGATGAAAGACCTGGGTGTGCTGTTTGATTTACGTCTTACTTTTAAAGACCACATGCAAAAAATAGCACTCTCGCCTGTAAAATGCTAGGATTTATTATGCGAACATCCCAATATTGTAAAGATATTGATTTATTGAAAGTGTTGTTTTTTTCTATGATGAGAAGTAGACTGGAGTACGCATCTATGATATGGTACCCATATTATACATGTGATACCTTAGTTATTGAACGTTGTCAAAAACGGTTTCTTAAATTCCGTGATTATAAATCAACATAAGTATACCCCGATTTTACAGTGGACTACAATACATTGCTACATAAATACGACTGCACTTCTTTATCTGAAAGGAGACAAACTTGTAGTGCACAGTTTATGTTAGATTAAAAATTGACCTTCAAAGAAAAATGTATATATATCTTGTAAAAGATTTTTCTGTATTACCCCTTGAGAATAACGATAAGTCGAAACTAGTCGGAGAAAATAAAAAATAGTTGTGAAACAAACCAAGTGACTTTTATTTAATTATCAATTAATAAAGGCCTCTATTAATTGTCCCTAAGTATAAGCAATGATACAATTTAATATACCTTGTATGTCATCACGTCAATCATTCACTTTTTATATTCCAGTAGCTAAAACAAACTTACTACTCAGAGCGCCAATTACACATATGTCTCGTAATTCAAATATTTTGTGTAAAGATATATTTACAGGAGTCTAATATGAGTTTAGTCTAGTTAATTATGTTTTCTTAAATGGTGTATTGAATTATATATATTTTTTTATATTTAGGTTATCTGTACCTTTTTGATTTTATTCATTATAAAATCTTTCCGTTGAATAATGAAGATTATTATTATTATTATAGATAATAGTATATTGTATAACGACCCTGGAATGATGCTCATTTAGCGCGTGTATGAAAGGTGATTTTTTTTCATATATGCGAATAGTCGTAGAAGAAGTACAGTGTACCATTCGCATGGAATGGTCATTATTCCATGCGAGTTGTACCCTTTTCTACGACTATTCGCATATTCAAAAAATCAGTTTTAATAATTATGAAAATTAAACTTAATATAAATATAAATTATAGTACGTAATAAAAATCCCATATAATGTATTACATTTACTAATTAGTAAAAGACTCATAAGGAGAACAAATTTGCTTTAAAACAAAATTAAGATTTTTATAATAAATGTACACGATTTACAATCATTACTTTTGTCAAGATTTATGCATGATGAAATGGAAAAAAAATGAATAAAAATAAACTTTTAACTTTAAGACATGATAACTGGTGTGAGGGAGTCAAAAAAACACCCTTTATATTCGTTTCTGGAAGGAGTTTACAGAAATGCCATTGATATTTAGCTAAATTTCTTCGAGAAACGATAACAATTTTCATATTAGATGATCTAGATACTCCCCCCTTTCTCGCACGTTATCCTCTTCGCAAATCCATACCAAAGAATTGTAAATGGAGGCGAACATCAGATCAAAAGCGAGCGCCCTTCTCGCGATCTACATTTCACATTTCGCCTTCACCGTCGGGATTTGTCTTCATTCGATCGTGTTTTCTCGCACGTTCATTTCGCGTCTCGTATCGAATTCATCCGGCGTTTCGGTCTGATTCCCGCGGCCCGAGCGCTCTATTTATTTATTTATCTTTCCTCTCTGGCAGGGCCCGACGACCTTATTGGGCGCAGTCGAGGATGAAGCAAAGCAAGAAAATGGGGGCGAACTCGCTGGGAAAGGACAAACAGGGGTTTTACTGAGATCCCTGAGGATTTTCAGTGCGATTGTAAGGAAAGAGAGTTTATTAAGGATCTCTTCTCAAAAGTGAATTTTAAAATCGTAGTATTAGTTAAAATATTGGGATAATAATAACACTGTTTGTCTTATCTTTCATTTTCTTTAAGAAATCAGTGTTTTTATTACGGGTTCTAATAGCCGTCTACCGTGTTTTCCACTCCCAGGTTAAGCATGAAGTAAAATTTCGAGTTTAGAAAATCCTGAAAATTTGGTTTGGTCGCGTAGCGAAGCGGAGCGACCAAACCAAATTTTAAGGATTTTCTAAACTCGAAATTTTACTTCATGCGCCAGGCGTATAAAACACTGATTTGACTTGAAGTTCAAATTACACAGCCTTAACATACTGCTTTAGCGGTATATTTTAAACTTCACAACATTTCAGTGTTTTATACGCGTGGCGCATGAAGTAAAATTTCAAGTTTAGAAAAGCCTGAAAATTTGGTTTGGTCGCGTAGCGCTACGCGCTACGCAACCAAACCAAATTTTCAGTCTTTTCTAAACTCGAAATTTTACTTCATGCTTAATCTGGGATTGGAAACACTCGTTAGAAGCTTCAAATTTACAGCTTCTAAAAACACCACTAAACTTTCAGACTTTTCTAAACTCGAAATTTTACTTCATGCGCCAGGCGTGAAAAACACTGATACCAAGCGAAATTTAAAATATACTATTAAATCCGGAAATTTTTCAAATTGAAGTAATTATTGATTGAAGAACATATTTTAGTATTTTAAATATTCGATCAATTAAATATTCGTTTAAAAACATAAATAAATAATCAAATTATTCGAATATTCAAATATGCGAAAAACTTAGTGATCACAATACTCATATTTAAATATTTGACTATTTAAATTATTTGTATTCGAATCCCAGCCTTACTAATAATTAGAATTTGTAATTTTTCTTATCGTGACATCAAATAAATTAAGCTAGTTTGGGTATGTATCATAAACGTACATATCTAAGGAGTATATTTTGAACTTCACACTAAATCAGTGTTTAACACGCGTGGCGCATGAAGTAAAATTTCGAGTTTAGAAAAGCCTGAAAATTTGGTTTGGTCGCGTAGCGCTACGCGCTACGCGACCAAACCAAATTTTCAGGCTTTTCTAAACTCGAAATTTTACTTCATGCTTAATCTAGGATTGGAAACACTCGTTAGAAGCTTTAAACTTACAGCTTTAAAAAACACCGAATGCCTTAAAATTTACAGCGTATGCATCGGAATATGTATACTCAAAAAAAAAATCCCTGTATGTATTCGCTTGTTTAAAACATTGATTATAGGCAACCCGATACAGTTACTTATAATTAGTAACGTTAATTGCCCATTTAAAAAAAAATGGTTAATCCAACTGTTCAGGCTTGTTTAAACTCGAAACGTACTTCATACTTTATCAAGGAGTGGAAATACTTGTTTAAAACCCAACCAAATTTTTAGGCTTTTCTAAACTCGAAATTTTATTTCATGCCTAATCAAGGATTGGACATTTATCCTATTACATCTCAACATATTTTCAAGTTAAATTTTTAAGTAATGCAAATATTATATCTCGATGGCCGTAAATACCGCAGCGGCGATAATTTATGTCTGGGGGAGTTCGTAACAAATTTCTTTATATCTGTTTCGTGTTATCCCGAGTGGGATATCGCGTTTCTCGCAATTTCGTTGAGAGTTTTAAGAAGATGTTCGCGAGAGCGCCTCCCACGGCTCTCCCGGACCGGGATATTAATGGCACCCCATCGATTATCAATTTGCGGAAAACCGCCGGCAGCTCCCCTTCCCGTATTTATCACACTTCGTTTTCGCGTAAATTATACTTTGCAAATGTAAGCACTCACTTTCTTATTCGATTTATGATAATTTTAATATTATCAACAGATAACTGAAAGAAATAATATTGATTATTTCTCTAAAAGTATTGAGACCCAATAAAATTGACTACGTGACATATAAAACCACGAGATTTGCTAGGCGTCTAGAGGGTTTTTCCATTTATTAAAACTTAATGGTCCCCACGTGACGACAGTAACAGTTTTGTTACATGGACAGATCAAGCCCATAGTTAGGAAAAAAATCGGGTAGGGGGGGGGGGGGTTACTGGTAAAAGTGTTGTATTTGCTGTTTCAGGGCCGCTTTTACAATAAAAAATTAAACATTTTGAAAATTTAAGGGGGGGGGGATGTTTAGCTCCCATATCCCGCCCCGCTGGCTACGGCCTTGCAGCAGATCATAGTAACTCAACCTAAACAAACATAAAATAGAAAGTCAAAAGCTGACAGCGTTTGCTTTACTAATAAAATTAATAGGATGTCCCGCTTTGATAACAAGAATAAAGAAAATGTTGATGTTCTGTCCCAGAAAACACTTAAACTTTAGAATTTTTTAAAGCAGTTAACAGTTTTCTGTAACACCCATTAATAGGATCTTACGGCACTTAAACTATTAAACAATAAGGCAATATTTTATTTAATTTAAAAAGTAGGCGTCTAGAGGGTTTTTCCATTTATTAAAACTTGATGGTCCCCACATGACGGCAGTAAGAGTTTTAATAAATAGAAAAACTCTCTCCTCCTTTCACAGCAGATCATAGTAACTCAACCTAAACAAACATAAAATCAAAACTTCAAAAGCTGACAGCGTTTGATTTACGAATAAAATTAATAAGATGTCTCGCTTTTATAACAAGAATAAAGAAAATGTTGATGTTCTGTCCCAGAAAATACTCAAATTTTCGAATTTTTTAAAGCAGTCAACAGTTTTCTGTAACACCCATTAATACGAGGTTGTGGCACTAAAACTATTAAAGAATAAGGCAATATTTTATTTTAATTTGAGAATTAGTTTCGTTCCATTTAAGGATTTTGAATGAAAATGTGCCAAGAATGCGTTTACGACAAATAATCATGACGAAACCCACTCTAATTTTATTTTGAATACAGGCAAAATTTGAATGTTTTACTCACGCTTTATTGTTTTAAGCAAATTCAACTCTAACAAAGTAAAAAAATCGTTCGATTTACGGTCTTGCGATTTAAGACATGACTTTGTCTCGTTAAATTAATAAACAACAAAGTTATCTTGAAATACACTTACGTGCAAAGAAAACAACCATTATTTATTATTTTATATTATCATTCCTTTTGCAACACTGCAAATAAAACTTTTGGTATTTTACGATAAAATAGACTATTAGGGTATAGAAAAACAACAACATGGTACAGGGTGCGGCAGGGAAACTTGCTGATTTGAAAGGTCAATAAAAGAAAAAGTATTTCACATATGGATTTAATTCTTTTTTTATCGTATTGTACACATCCTGCATTTTTGTTTCAAGTGGTTTTATAAATGACATCGGACAAATGGCGGCTCTCATTAGCGACACACTGATCCACCCGCTTTTTGAAGTTTCGCTCCACTCTTTCGAGCATATCGACGGGAATGTTGGCGATGGCTTGGCGAATGTTGTCCTTCAGGTGTTGCAGGGTCCGTGGTTTGTCATTGTAAACAATCGATTTGAGATATCCCTATAAAAAGAAGTCACAGGGAGCCAAACGGAGGAGCGCGCCGACCACAGTACGTCACCCGTCAAGGAAATTAGGCGCTCGTGGAAGTATTTCCTCAAAGGTTCCATTAAGGTTCTCGCTGTGTGTGCCGTGGCTCCGTCCTGCTAGAATCATACGTCCCCAAGTTCCATTTCTTCAAGTTTTGGGAGAAAATAAGGCATTTCTCATTTCTCTGTAGCGAACTGCATTCAAGGTAATAATGTGTTCTTCTTCCTCGAAAAAGTAAGGCCCAATTATCTCAACTCTCGACAATGCACACCACACATTAACACGTTCACAATAAAGTGGCTTCTCATAAAGTTCACGGGGATTGGCACCACTCCAATAACGCATATTTGGTTTGTTTTCGCAGCCGGAAACGTGGAAATGGGTCTTGAACACTGATAAACCCAAGAGCGTCGTGAGGCAAGTCAAGGAGCGCTTCACATGCAATTTAGCGAAAAAAAAATTGCATTCACTGAGCTCTTACACCACAGCAAGTTTGTAGGGATGAAACGTGAGTTTATTGTGAAGAATTCGTCTCACACTGCGATCAGCAATTCCCAGAGCACCTGCCTGTTTGCCCGACGAACGACAGGGAGAGCGCAAAAACGACAGCCTCACCCTTTCGACGTTTTTGGTGTTCTGGAAGTCCGTTGACCTTCAGACCCTTTTTTGCCACACTACCACTTTCCCTGAATGCGTCCACCCACGAAACGATTGATTGCCGGCCAGGAACGGGACCCGTGGGTTGAATATTGAACCGAGTTCGGAAGGCACGTTGGGTGGCAACCACCGAACGGCCATTGGAAAAGTAAGCCTCGACGGCAAACGCACGCTCCTGCTTTCTCCAGCGCATGACGACAACTGGCTTGAGCGGTAATAAAACTTCAAGACCCCCTCTATCGAATGAGACCCTCCCTGCCCCTTTCTGACCACGTCTCGCTCATTGGCGCCCAATTTAAATCAGCAAGTTTCCCTGCCGCACCTTGTATATGGCACTTATGTTTGTTTAATGAACAATAATCAACATAAATAAAATTTGAAGATATGCTGTCCATTCGACATTTTGCAGAGTATCAAGATGTCTACGCTTTTTTGTTTTGATTTTCAGTGGATGTGGAAATTAACCCACTGAATAATGCTGTGTTCTTTAAGGGGTGTAGATTGTGCAAAAGCTATAGCTCTTTTTGGAAGATTGGCGAAGCCAGTGGTATGTGGCCAGAGTGATTAATGTCAGCCGTTCTACCGTTCAATGTCTATATGATAGTCTATTTTATCGTAAAATACCAAACGTTTTGTTCGTAGTATTGCAACTTTTATTATTAAAAACAAAAAAGAATAGGTGGGCCGATTTCTATGCACTAGAGTGTATTAAATTTTTGCCTGAAAAAAAAAACCTTTAGTGCTTTTAATTATAAGAATACTACCAATAAAACAGAGAATTATAATTTGAAATTATATAATTAGATGTTGAATAACTTTAACTTTACTCATAAATAATTTACCAAGCACAGACATTACAATCATCCCCTTCCAGACGTTTAAATCCCGACGTACACACAACTTTAACTGCAGACACTAAAACGATTGTCTTTAAGGTCTTTATTGCGTTTTCTCGCGGCAGTTACAAATAATTAATTTCATTTTCGCTTCGTCGAGCGCTCGCCGGCAGCCTTCATTGTCCCTCTTTAAAAGGGCTCGAAGCGAAAATGCAATTTTAATTGAGAGAAAGAGGAAATTTCAGGTGTATCAACGGCGAAGAACGCCAAGTTCGCGGCCGTAATTGGTTTTAATTCGCCCGATGAAAACAACTCGGGTTTGTTTGTTTTTTTTTTTTAATTTAATTTTTTTGGCTTCCTCTGAGTTGGTGAATGTTCATTTTAAATTAATTAAACTCTCGATACGTTTTGTTTGTTCGTGTAAATTAATTTTATGAAGTAGTGTTAGTGTTGGTTGTATGAAGGAGTGTTGGAGTATTCCTGTTTTAACAGAGAGAAATAAAAACAATTTGAATCTCTACTGAAAATGCCCGGAACTTTCAGTGTAAGGAATAAGTGCAGTATACATATCCCGATGTATACTCTGTAAATGTTCATGCATTCATTGTTTTTAATAAAATCGATTTAATTTAAGCTTAACGAGTGTTTCCACTCCCAGATTAAGCATAAAGTAAAATTTCGAGTTTAGAAAATCCTGAAAATTTGGTTTGGTCGCTCCGCGAAGCGGAGCGACCAAACCAAATTTTCAGGATTTTCTAAACTCGAAATTTTACTTTATGCGCCAGGCGTATAAAACACTAATTAAAGTATTTTAAGTATTTATTCAAGGATATTTCCATTGTTATTACAAAAAAAAATACAAATGTGATATAACCAATATTACTATTACTAAACTATAACTATATATATAATCAGCGAACATATCTAAAATAAAAATAAACATGTAGTATAATAAGAAACAAACGTGAATTAAACTCAAATAAATTGATTTGAAGTTCAAATTACACTGCCTTGGCATAATGCTTTAGCGGTATATTTTAAACTTCACAAAATTTCAGTGTTTAATACGCGTGGCGCATGAAGTAAAATCCGAGTTTCGAAAAGCCTGAAAATTTGGTTTTTCTGGCTTTTCGAAACTCGAAATTTTACTTCATGCTTAATCTAGGATTGGAAACACTCGTTAGAAGCTTCAAATGTACAGCATTAAAAAACAGCGAATGCCTCAACACTTACAGCTTAAAAAACAGCAAATGCCTCAACATTTACAGCGTATGCATCAGATATACATATTATGATACATACGCTGTAAATGTTGAGGCATTCGCTGTGTTTTAAAGCATCTAACATGTGTTTCCAATCCTAGATTAAGCATGAAGTAACATTTTGAGTTTAGAAAAGCCTAAAAAGAAAAATCCCTGTACGTTTGGTTTAACAATTTTATTTGAAATGGGGAATTAACGTCACTAATTATAAGTAACTGTATCGAGTTGCCTATAATCAATGTTTTAAACAAGCGAATTGTTTAAAACATTGATTATAGGCAACCCGATACAGTTACTTATAATTAGTGACGTTAATTCCCCATTTCAACTAAAATTGTTAATCCAAACTTTCAGGCCTTTCTAAACTTAAAATGTTACTTCATACTTTATCAAAGAATGTAAATGCTTGTAATTTAATTTGTTTTTTTTTTCTAATATATAAAAATAGCGAATTCATAAAATGTACTGCTTTAAAAAAAAAACGTATTGAAAATTTTCTTCTGAGAAACATGAAATGGGGTGAATAAAAACGCGAGATATTCTCTAACCCTCGCAGTAAAATAATAATAAGAAGAAAATAATAAAACAGCGTATTATCTGGCGTAATAAAACAAGCCTTAATTCAAGGCGTTATCTCTGCCTGTCCCTGTCCCCCTTTTAATAATCCCATCGTTTACACAGCATCAGCACATCTTTGAATTCGCGCTTTAAGTTCCCTGCAATATTTTTTCTTTATAGACTGAACGTTATATTAATATAAATCCCTGATGATCTAAAAATAATGGGCAGCAAATATAAAATATAAGTGGTAGAAAAATTCAGAGTAGTTTCTTTTAATAACGAGAAGTTAAAATCGCACTAAAAAACCTCAGTTATACGAACAAAGTTCAAGTGCATATCTTCGAAAGCGTAAACGCCATCAATATCCACTAGCTTAAGTAGTATCCTCAACAGCTAGGAACAACAGAGTCAAACTGGTCTGGGTTCCGTGACACGCAGGGATCAAAGGCAATGAAATTGCCGACAACCTTGCCAAGGAAGGGTCCATGACTCCATTTGTCGGACCAGAACCTTACAGTGGAATAACTAAAGTCCGCATCAAGGGGATGATCCAGGAATGGGAAGATGCTGCCAAAAGTGCTCACTTGAGAAACACACCTGGTCTGCGGCAGGCGAAAAGGTTCATCGCCTTCTCTGCCGTAAGAGCCGGACAGTTTCTCAGGTTAAGCAAGGGCAACCTAAGGCTCATAACCGGCCTTCTAACTGGACACTGTCCTCTGAAGTACCACCTCACCAAGATGGGTCAGACAACTGATGCCAACTGCAGGTTCTGTAACGAGGCACAAGAAACAGCAGAGCACCTACTTTGTGAATGCCCTGCCTTGTCCCTTCAAAGAGGGAACTACCTGTCATCGGCCACTTTAACACCGAGGAACTGGTACACATTAACCCTCAAGTTATAGTAGACTTTATAAGAAGTCTAGACATTGAGGGACTCAAGTAGGTCAGGGATAGTTACAAAAGATCTTTTAGGTCGAGGTAACTTCGAAAGGCCCAGAGGCCACATGACCCACCGACCCCATAACATAACATAACATCCTCAACAGCTGACAAACTAAACGTTTGTATACAGCAATTATTCGTCGACAACAGGGCTTTATTTCATAGAATACAAATATTTCCACTATTTTCGAAACCTATTTTAAAATTATTGATGCAGTATCACTTCAATGTTATTTTAGTTATAATAAACAAAATATTTTAGTAATATTAATAAAAAACGGTTAACTTTGTTTGTATAACACAATTTGTGTTATTCAAACACAGTTAAACCGTTTTTTATTACTAAATTAACATGTATAACGAAGAAGAAGCCTCCACAATACGAAATATTTAAGTGTTTTTTTTTTTCGTAATTCAACACAATTATTTCCGTAAAAAAAGCAAAATAGCCTTAACTTAGACTTAGAAGGTATAACAGGTAACCCAACGATATACTGATCAAACTTTTTATTAAGCTGTTTATTCAATTTAGTACATAATTCTGTAGATGTTTGTGGATAAGTAAGGTTATTTATTAGTGGTGTATAATAATCCTTTCAAATATATTCATAATTGTACGTAATGTAAGCTAATATTATAAACTCCATATTTAATTGACACCTTCAAGAAGGCATCACTTAAACCAAACTACCCCTTCTCTCGCTTGTCTCTCACCCCATCGTAACATCCTGCAGGAAATCCGGTATCGACATTATTAAATCATCACTTCCGTGTTTGCACGCCAGTTTATGTATCTCCTAGTACATATGTACGTATACGTGTACATTTATGCGTGCGTAATTAAATTCTGCGCGTTGACAGCGTCTGCCGTCGCGAGATATCGCGAAAATGAAATTCCTCTGGGGGTGGGTCGGTTGACAGGCACACACGCTGCCACCCGCCCCCATATTCTCCAGGGTTGTCACCGCCTGCCAGGGGTTATTAGGCCTCGACCACATAATAAAACAGGCAGTAAAACGCGGGGCCATGCATCATTTTCGGAAATTAAGGACGACCCTCGGGGCCCATTAATAAAATGCGCGTCGCGAGCGCCGCACAACGGAATGCTCTCCGGGACCGGCCTCGTTCTGTTGTTAATGTGAACTGGGGCTGTAATAACAAGGACGAATGCTTTGTACAAAAAAAGTACTTAACATACTGGTGATTATAAGGGTATCTCAAAAATGTTTTAAGTTTAGAAAATATACAGAGAAAATCTCCACCTCGCACTTATCTATTAAAAATGTAAAAAATCACAGACACTCTTCTAAACATAACAAAGAACTCTCAATGAAACAAATATTTTTCAACACAATTCAACACAATTTTTCAGTAATTAGTTAAGTTATTCCTTTATTCCTTTTACTTCACTTTTTTATTTTAATTCTATATGTACATTTCGGGTACAATGTACCCTTTATCAATAGAAAAAACTAATTGACATTTTGTAAATAAATAAAAATAGAAATACAACTATTTTCACAACCAAGTGCGATTTATTTGAAATCAGATAAAGGCAGGCTAGTTTAAGGAATTAAATTTAAAAGTGGGTTGTTTAAAGGACTTAAATCAAAATTTAGAAGGTTATTCCTATTTTTGTGCATTTCAATTGCTTCTAACATGTTTAGTTGAAAATGGTTAGATTCTTTTAGTAATTTCAAATTATTTATAATAAATTTGTGTCCCGTGGTTAATGTATGATGAGCTATCGCAGATTTATCTGGGTTATGGTTTTTAGTATGGATATTTATTCCCTAGTATACCAATTAATGAAACTTTAATTATTCTCGAAAATTTATTAAAAACAAATGGTAAAAGTCAAGAAGAAATAAATCATTATATAAAATTAACAACTTTAGTTATGGATTTTAACACTTTTGAATTTAATGGAATATTTTATAAACAAACATTTGGCACTGCTATGGGTAATCCATTATCCCCCTTTTTAGCAAACATTTTCATGAACCATTTAGAAAATATTGCGAAGAACAGCATACAATATTTCCCAAATTTATGGTTAAGGTATGTTGATGATATTTTCACAATTATTAAAACCAATACCGATATTCAAAATTTTACAAATCAATTAAATAAATTATTTACTAGCATAAATTTTACATATGAAATTGAGATCAATGGTCAACTTCCTTTCTTAGACCTACTAGTTATAAAAAACAATAACAAATTATCCTTTAATATTTTTAGAAAACCCACCCACACCTTTAATTACATTCACTCAAGTTCACATAGTCCTTTCAAACATAAACTATCGTCTTTTAATAGTATGATTTATAGAGCTATCCAGTTACCAATATCTGAAGAAAATAGAAAAAGTGAGTTTACATTAATTTTAGATTTAGCCAAAGCATTAAATTACGATACTAACATTATTCAGAAATTAATCAATAAACATAAAAGAACACATTCCATTCGTCTAGCATCACGTTTAGAACCAATAATAGAATCTAATACAAATAAAAATTACTGTAAAATTATTCACGAACCAAAATTAACTAATCAAATTAACAAAATTTACAAAAAATTCAATCTTAAACCTGCATACTACACAAAAAACAAAATTAAACTTTTATTGGGGAATACTTTTAAGAAAATTGATGATCATGAAAAGTCTGGGATTTATTCATCAAAATGCAGCAATTGCAACAAAATGTATATTGGACAAACTATACGAAATTTAAAAACTAGGTTTAAAGAACATATTTACCATACTAAAAACCATAACCCAGATAAATCTGCGATAGCTCATCATACATTAACCACGGGACACAAATTTATTATAAATAATTTGAAATTACTAAAAGAATCTAACCATTTTCAACTAAACATGTTAGAAGCAATTGAAATGCACAAAAATAGGAATAACCTTCTAAATTTTGATTTAAGTCCTTTAAACAACCCACTTTTAAATTTAATTCCTTAAACTAGCCTGCCTTTATCTGATTTCAAATAAATCGCACTTGGTTGTGAAAATAGTTGTATTACTATTTTTATTTATTTACAAAATGTCAATTAGTTTTTTCTATTGATAAAGGGTACATTGTACCCGAAATGTACATATAGAATTAAAATAAAAAAGTGAAGTAAAAGGAATAAAGGAATAACTTAACTAATTACCATTAAACTAACCTTCACGTAACTCAAACAAGAATATCTTAGACAATTTTTCAGTATCGAAAATATACTTCAAGAAAAATTATACATTTTTCGAAATACTAAAATTGTGTGGACAATTTAGAAAGCAGAGTGATTATAAAAGTAGTGAGAAATTCCCGAAAGGACCATTTACATAAAAATACTCCTATAACATTTGTACTTCAATTAAAATCAATATTTTATACGCGTGGCGCATGAAGTAAAATTTCGAGTTTAGAAAAGCCTAATTTGGATTAGCCGCTCCGCTTCGCTACGCGGCCAATCCAAATTTTCAGGCTTTTCTAAACTCGAAATTTTACTTCATGCTTAGTCTGGGAGTGAAAACCTATGTCTAAAAAATCAAATAAAATACTACAATAAAGCATAAATATTGAACATACATGTTTTAAAATAAAAGTTGAAGATACGACTTTTATATGGAAGAGTCGTCTGAAATGTGTATAAGTTAATTAAAGTGTGTAGGTAAGTTCAACAAACACTTATTGTAAATGTATAATAATCATAGAAAGATTGAGGTTTAACGATATCAACAATCTTTATTGACAACAAGCAATATTACATAGTATGTACCTATATATATATATATATATATATATATATATATATATATATATATATATATATATATAGGTACATACTATGTAATATTGCTTGTTGTCAATAAAGATTGTTGATATCGTTAAACCTCAATCTTTCTATGATTATATATATATATATATATATAATTCAATAACATATTATTACTATTGCCAATCGGCTATCGTCTTTCCGCCAAAATTGTCAATTGTCATGGCATTGTCTGTACGTCCTTCAGTTAGTGTCTTGATGAAATGAATTGAAATATGGTAGTAGGCGGGTTTTTGTATTTAGGATCGATGTCAGGATTACGTGCAAGGCATATGTGGGATAGGATGTCTAGGTTAAGGGGGTTTGGTTGCGAATTTTTCGGCAAGGTATTTGAGGCGGTATTCAATAGGTATTATTTTTGTTGTTTCGTAGAGGAGGGGATTTGAAGGATAGGGGATTGTTGGAATGTCTCATTTTAGTTAGTGTGCGTAGGGCTGAAGGTTCAGCAACTTGTAGGTGTTTTAACACGGATGGACGAGGATTGTGGAAAAGGATGGCTGCGTAGTCAAGAAGAAGGCGACAAATCCTCTTGTATATGTGAACAGCGGTGTTGGTCGTAATTCCCCTGTTTTTTGTACGCGAGAGTTCTGAAATGACGCGATCTCTTCTTGGCTTTGTCTTTGAGGATTTGGGCATGTAATTTGAATGTAAATTTTTGGTCGATAATCACTCCGAGGTATTTCCAGGTTGAGGAAGGTGTAATTTGGTCATTAAATAGGGAGATTGACAGTGGGGAATTGTTTGGGCGGTGGAAAGGAATCAGGAGTTTGGACTTGTTCGGATTAATAGAAATTCTCTATTTTGCGAACCACGTTTGAATAGTGTCGATTAGGTCTTGGAGGGTGGTTAATGCTTTTTCAAACGTGGGCGCATGTGAAATCAATGCTGTGTCGTCTACGTATAGCAAGGGGTATGTTATGTTATGTTATGTTATGGGGTCGGTGGGTCGTGTGGCCTCTGGGCCTTTCGAAGTTACCTCGACCTAAAAGATCTTTCGTAACTATCCCTGACCTACTTGAGTCCTTCAATGTCTAGACTTCTTATGAAGTCTACTATAACTTGAGGGTTAATGTGTACCAGTTCCTCGGTGTTTAAAGAGGCCGATGACAGGTAGTTCCCTCTTTGAAGGGACAAGGCAGGGCATTCACAAAGTAGGTGCTCTGCTGTTTCTTGTGCCTCGCCTATAGCAAGGGGTAAGCATGAGGGATTAGGAATTTGGGGTCGGGGTTATAAATATCTAGGACGAATAGGTTGTAAAGAAGCGGCGAGAGAGGTGAGCCTTGGGGAACACCTTGTTCGGGGCTAAAGGATCTTAAGAGGATGTTGCGGATTTTGATGTTTATGGATCTACGTGAGAGGAAACTGTCGATTAAATTCAGGAGATAGTGTGGGATATTTAGTGAGTGGCATTTAAACAACACACCTCGATACCATACTGATTCGAATGCCTTTTTTATATCCAAAAAGAGGACGGCGGATTTTCTTCCTTCGAGGTGTGCTGTCTGGCAGTTTGAAGTCAGGATGGAAAAAGGGAGCGAGGTGGATCGGTGTTTGACAAAACCAAATTGGTATGGGGGAATACGTTTTAAAATATGGTCAAGGATTTTATCTTTAATTATGTCCTCAAACACCTTACCCAGGACTGGGAGCAGGGTAATGGGGCGAGGTTTAACGATATTATAAAGATTTTGAAAATTATTAAAAATAAATACATATTAAAAAAAAAACTATGAAAACTAATGGAAACTGATGAATAAATTTATCAGCGACACCAATATTTGTATTCTACGTGGAAACTAGACAGATTAAAAATTTGAAAAACAAAATGTGTTCGAAATTTATTCAAAATCTTAAAAACTGCGAATACTCATATGATTAAGTTTGTCATACAAAAGCCTTTAATTTAATTTTTATAAGATTTGATATACATTTATAAATAGTGACAAAAATGATCAATATTAAAGAAAAACGATAAGAATCGTAGAATTGCACAACCAAGTTCAAAAATATCACTTTTATGCCCGGTATTATAAACGATTATTAAATCATTTAGTCATTTGACTATTTTTGGAGTAAATTTATTTACCTAGTAAACTAATGGGCAAATAAAATTGCGTATTATAAAGCAAACCTACCAAATAAATAGCAATTCTTGAAATAAATAATTGAATTAGTGGATTACAGACCGAAATTATACATTTTCATTGTGGCCCTAGCTGAAACCACCAATTTTTTAAATTGAATTGTCAATATTTCAAATTAAATTGTCAATCAAATTGGAAATTTAGTATAATTCCTTATAATTATGAAGAATAACCGTGGAATAAGACAGAATTACACAGAACAAGAAAAAGAAAGCGTATTAGAAATTATAGAAGACTTTAACGAGTGTTTTCCACTCCCAGGCTAAGCATGAAGTAAAATTTCGAGTTTAGAAAAGCCTGAAAATTAGGTTTGGTCGCGTAGCGCGAAGCGCGGAGCGGCCAAACCAAATTTTCAGGCTTTTCTAAACTCGAAATTTTACTTCATGCGCCACGCGTACAAGACACTGGTTTCAAGTGAGGCTCACTTGTTCACAATATTTCAGTGTTTTCAGTGTTTAATACGCGTGGCGCATGAAGTAAAATTTCGAGTTTAGAAAAGCCTGAACATTTGGTTTGGTCGCTCCGCGCTTCGCGCTACGCGACCAAACCAAATTTTCAGGCTTTTCTAAACTCGAAATTTTACTTCATGCTTAGTCTGGGAGTGGAAAACACCTGTTTAAAACTTTAAATGAAAATAATTCAAAAAAGCGTATGAATAAGTATAAAAATCCCTGGTTATGTCTGACTTGAAAAACTCTAGGTCTTCGACTCCTTAGAATGTCTTGTGGTTCGAATTAATCACTGAATAGGACAGAATTACACAGAACAAGAAAAAGAAAGCGTATTAGAAATTATAAAAGACTTAAACGAGTGTTTTCCACTCCCACGCTAAGCATGAAGTAAAATTACTAGTTTAGAAAAGCCTGAAAATTTGGTTTGGTCGCGTAGCGCGAAGCGCGGAGCGGCTAAACCAAATTTTCAGGCTTTTCTAAACTAGAAACTTTACTTCATGCGCCACGCGTATTAAACACTGAAAACACTGAAATATTGTGAACAAGTGAGCCTCACTTAAAACCAGTGTCTTGTACGTGTGGCGCATGAAGTAAAATTTCGAGTTTAGAAAAGCCTGAAAATTTGGTTTGGTCGCTCCGCGCTTCGCGCTACGCGACCAAACCAAATTTTCAGGCTTTTCTAAACTCGAAATTTTACTTCATGCTTAGCCTGGGAGTGGAAAACACTCGTTTAAGTCTTTTATAATTTCTAATACGCTTACTTTTTCTTGTTCTGTAAATTCTGTCCTATTCCATGGTTATTCAGGCTTTTCTAAACTTGAAACTTTACTTCATGCTTGGTCTGGGACTGAAAAACAGTCGTTTAAAACTTTAAATGGAACTAATTTAAAAAAGCGTATGCATAAGTATAAAAACCCCTGGTTATGTCTGACTTGAAAAACTCTAGGTCTTCGACTCCTTAGAATGTCTTGTGGTTCGAATTAATCACTGTTAGGGAAGATACTATGAGCGAACTTAAATCTGACATGGATGATATGGCAGACATGATAACCGTAATGAAATTAATAAATACAAGTACTAGAATCTAAAGTAAGTATAATAATATAATAGACTTTTGACTTTTAACTGTCAAATTATGTAGAGAATAAAATTTACTTGGTAGAAAAACAAACAAATAATTTACTCAGGAGATTTATTAGCCTAACAAAGTTATTTTTTGTTTATAATACGGAAATCTTGGAAATAAATTAATTTATTCCTAAAGTAAATTTTATTTAGGGAATAAACCGTTTTATAATACCGGGCATTAATAAACTTAATAATATTTGATTAAATATTGTACCTGTCAAAACTGACATTCTTAGACTTGACTATGATACAATATTTTGTACCCGTCAAAACTAACATTCGTTAAGTCTAAGAATGTTATTTTTGACGGGTACAATATTTAATCACAGTCAAGTCTAAGAATGTCAGTTTTGACAGGTACAATATTTAATCAAATATTATTAAGCGAGTGACAATAGTGGACATTTTTCTCAAAAAATTGAAAAGCCTGTACGATATGTTGTACAAGCTGGTCCAGAATGTTCATTACCATTGAAATTGAAATAATAATATGAAATTTTTATTTTAAAATATAGAAAAAAACTCGAGAATTTCATCGGTTTCAATCGAAAATAGTAAAACACATATTTTTATTCTGTTCGGCCTTTTATCCTAATTATTTAATTAATTTTTCCGTGCACACGTGGCTTTAATCACCCGTCTCTCGACGGGCCGGCGCTACAATCGTCCGTAATTAGGGCCATTGTTTCGTTACCTACTCGACTTGTTAATTATCGGGAACAATGGGCCCGCCAGGAATTTTTACCGCCATTGTGAACGCTGGGGGTGTGAGGGGTTTCGGCGGGAGGAAACCCGGGGAGCTCCACTTAATTGGGTGCACCTCGCGTAAACGCCGAATTGAAATAATTCACCAACAGATATTGTTCTGTTGAAGTAAATATGTTTCTTATTATGTTCGTATTTTTTTGGCATAAAAGAAAATGCTCACGAAAAATCGAAACGAAAAATTGGGTATTTCCTCGATATTGAAATGACGATTAAATATGAAAAAGATAATATTTCTAAATCCACGAGTTAGAACAAAATATTTAATGTATTATTAATGTATTAGTATTATTAATGTATTAGTATTATTAATGTATTAGTATTATTTAGTATTATTTAATGTAATGTAATTTTGATTGTTGTTTGAATTATTAGTGCTCTATTTTTGTTAAAAGGGGTTTTCCCGTATAAATAAATAAATAAAAAAATAAGATAAATAAAATATTAGTAAATAGTAAATATTTTTAGAATGCATTAATGTAAGGATCAAACAGATGAAGTGAGTGATTTGAAATTCACTTTAAATTAGTGTTTTATGCGCGTGGCGCATGAAGTAAAATTTCAAGTTTAGAAAAGCTTGAAAATTTAGTTTGGTCGCTCCGCTTTGCGGATATATTTATTCATCAGTATCCATTAGTTTTCTATTTTTAAATACGTATTTGTTTTTAATAATTTTCAAGATCTGTTTAGTATTGTTAAATTTCAATCATTCTATGATTATTACAAATTTTCAATAAGTGTTTGTTAAACTTAAACTTATACACATTTTAGACGACTCTTATATATAAAAGTCATATCTTTAACGTTTATTTTAAAACATGTATGTTCAATATTTATCTTTTATTGTAGTATTTTATTTGATTTTTTAAACATGGGTATCCACTCCCAGACTAAGCATGAAGTAAAATTTCGAGTTTAGAAAAGCCTGAAAATTTGGATTTGCAGGGGCGCGCGAGCGAAGCGAGTCGCGCCCCGGCAAATCCAAATTTTCAGGCTTTTCTAAACTCGAAATTTTACTTCATGCGCCACGCGTATAAAATATTGATTTTATTTGATGTACAAACGTTATATGAGTATTTTTATGTAAATGGTCCTTTCGGGAATTTCTCACTACTTTTACAATCTCTCTGCTTTCTAAAATTTCCACTCAATTTTAATATTTTAAAAAATGTATAATTTTTCATTAAGTACTTTTTCGATACTAAAAAAATGTGTTGAATTGTGTTGGAGAATATTTGTTTCATTGAGAGTTCTTTGTTATCTTTAGAAGAGTGTCTGTGATTTTTTACATTTTTAATAGATAAGCGCAAGGTGGAGAATTTCTTTGTATATTTTAGTAAATAGTAAATATTTGTAGAATGCATTGATGTAAGGATCAAACAGAAGAGGTGAGTGATTTGAAATTCACTTTAAATCAGTGTTTTATGCGCGTGGTGCATGAAGTAAAATTTCGAGTTTAGAAAAGCCTGAAAATTTGGTTTGGTCGCTCCGCGCTTCGCGCTACGCGACCAAACCAAATTTTCAGGCTTTTCTAAACTCGAAATTTTACTTCACGCTTAATCTGGGATTGTAAACACTCGTTGGAGGTAATTAAGATCAATAGGTAATTAAATAGATCAAGAGTTTTTTTTTATTCACAACTCAGTATACATTCATGTCTAAAATTACCCAACATCAAGTATCTCAACATCGAACTATAAAGTGGGCAATTGTGTACATCATTAGTGAAAACCCACCCAACAATAACGACCATCGTGATAACAAGGCGCACTCGCTTCCCTCTCTCTCGTTCTCTTTCACGGTGCATTTTATCCATTTTTATTTTCATTTTCGTTTTCAATTCGCCCCTGGTTTACTATTATCATCTATTTTGTTTTTTGTTGTTTAGAAAACAACCGTCTCTTTCTTGTTAATTTGCTCAGTTATTTCCACTGTGTGAACAGGGGATGATTTATCGGGGGATCTGACATAAAACGATAAATTAGGGGTAGGTGCGTATTGAGGGTTGGAGAACCTTTCATTTCGCTCGTTTGGAGTAGGCCAACTTTTTTTTTACGAGCGACAGGATTACGCAATTTCACACTTTTCCAGACGGACGCGTTGGAAGCGAGTATTTCATGGGGTTATTTAAACTTTTCCCTTATTATTATTATTTACTTTTTTGTTTTAATTGAGAGTAAAAAGTTTTGCAGACTGGAATAATATTCGATTTTTTAATTAAAAAAAAAAAATGGCATACCCGATCAGTATATTTTGAACTTCACTTGAAATCAGTGTTTTATACGCAATATTTGATTAATATCAGTTTCCGTTTAAAGAGTTTCAAACAATTTTTATGTTGCGAGTATTTTAAGTATTTCTCGAAACGGATGAAGAAAAGCATACTTTTTTACAACCAACTGGACATTTTTCAAGATAGTTTGTATTTTCGGATTTTTACATAATTTGAAAGAGTTATATTTAATTAATATTACCACAAAAAATATATCAAAGAATTTTTCTTTATCTTTTGTAATTCACTCCTGATAATGCTGTAAAACGCGAAACTAGTCGAGTAAATAGTAAAGTAAAAAATTGTGAAACAAATCAATATATCAAAGAATTTTACAGATATTTTTTTTTTCATACTCTAAGAGAAATTATTACTTAAATTTCTCTTAGAGAATGAACAAAAATCACACTTTTTTTCATTCAACTGGAAATTACTTAAAATCTGTTGATGGAGAATTTTCTGATTTTTACATATTTTAAAAGGCCAAAACTCCACACGAAATGTCATTAAAATTTATAAGAGAATTTTGAAGTTATGAGTTTTTTAAGTTGTTACTCCATAAAAAGACGAAGAAAATCGTACATTTTTTACATTCAACTGCAAATTACTCAAAATCTGTTTTTTTAACAATAATTATATATTTATTAGTGTTCTTAATACCTAAACATATTTTACACACGTCATGACTATAATTACTTCTTAAAATAAATCATTCAATACATGTCTAACATTAAAAAGTTTAAATCAAAACAGAATTTCAATATCAGTATTGATTAATATCTCACTCCAGACAATAAAAAATAATAATTGAATTACCTAAAAGCACAGTGTTTTCACCTTTGACCACTCTAGACAAAAAAAATACATATATATTTTTTTTTCACATTTATTGGGTATTGGTTTTAAACCGTTCCACCATTTCACCTTTATATTTTGTAATTTAACTATATTTAGACGCCACAAACACATTCACACACATCCATGGACCCAGGTGGAATCATTTTGTATTTTAAAATGACCCCACTCGGCGCGGGACTCGAACCGGGGTCCACAATAATAATTGAATTACCTAAAAGCAAAGATTATTCACTTATGACCACTCCAGATAAAAAATAATAATTAAATTCTATCTTTCACCTCTGACCACTCCAGAAAAAAAAAATAATTGATTTACCTAAACGCTAAATGTTAGGTAAACAAGTTATTGAGGTAAATAATTTGGCACTTCTACTTGTAGGTTATACAATGCCATTGTTGAAATATTTTCTTTTCAAGAACTTATTTTTGTTCGTTTCATAAGATTCTTAAGAAATTCAATAATTTCAATCTAGCAAACCCTCATCTCTCTCATTTACTCGATACTTGAAACTAATTCAATCCCGATTAATTAAAATTTCCTGATCCTTCGAAATTTCCCAATTCCGGGAATTAAGCCAAGAAAACTATAATCGTCCTCTCTCGGCGATTGTAACGAACTTTTTATTGAACTTCCAAGGCTCGCCATTGAAGGCCCCCCGAATAATCCCCCCGACCCACTCTTTCCCTTTCTCGCGATCATATTCCCGCTTATCTGATCCTTTTCGAAATTAAATTTATTTTGCGAACAATCGTCCCAAAAGCATTCCCAGATAAGCGGGCGAACGCGCGCATTGTGTCTCCTCTCTTGCTAGGGGTAGGTTTAGGGGATGCGAAAAGGGGTGGAAGTGAATTCGCACTCGCGAGCGCGCAGACACGGTCACGCGGATTAATCCCGGAATTACTAGGAATTTAGATATCAGCGGTTCCATTTCCGCAATTCATCACTCCGTTTCTTTCCACATGTTGGGTGCTTACAATGTGGATTGTAGAATAAGCTGCGAATTCTCAGAGGGTTGTTTTTAAGTTTATTACTTTTATTTACTTTTACATTAATTATAACTGCAAAATTTTATTTTTTGAGATATCTAGTTTGTCTATATTGTACCCATGTGATTATGCTTATTTACTATTTTACCATTGTACTATTTTTATATTTTACTATTTTAATATTTACTATTTTACTATTTTGCTACACATTGCATATACTATACTTAATTTGACCCACCCATGAATGTATCATTATTCTATTTAAAAATAAATTATTGAACTGAATTGAATTGAAATAAATTACTAGAAAAATTACTCGCCCCGGTTTGGCGGTGTGGCTTTAAATATCCTTTGCAATTTTAATATGCTTCTTTTCTTCAATAACTGAGATGACTCGTCCAGTTGTCCACCGCGGTTCGTGGTTCAAATCCACACCAGGGCGACTAATTTTTCTGACGAGAAATACTCGTCCCAGATTCCATGGATGTGTAACTTTACAAATACATGATTTCGTTCAATATAAATATCCCGCATAAAGCGAATCAATTTCAGTGAATTTTCGAATTGTACTCAATTAAGCACACATTTATTATCAGTCGTTATAGCGGCTATATATTTTTTTCTCTAGCGGTGCAATCGTTCATGCAGTCCGAATCGGATTTGAGTTATTCGATTGTGCGGGTTGAGTTATTGCGGTGCAATAGAATCTGTGTTAAATTCAATTAAAATAAATACGGGGATTTATAGCCCAAAATTCACATGAACCGATGCACCGTGTGTGTGTGTGTCGGTGCGGGCGAAATTCATTCCCGGATTCCGCAGGTGCTCGACCGGTATAAATCAACCCCTTTCAAATTCGGACTGATTTCACTGTATTTACTGAACATATCGAAAACGTCCATTGTATTTTGAGATAATAACTTTTTACAGTTAATAAAAACCTCTTCATTTGGGTTTGATGGAATTAATATCACTATGCTGCTGAACGTACTATCAAAATACAAGGAGTTTTTATTTTAGTATAAATGTTCCAATTTCTAGCGTATATGCTGTATATCTTCAGATATTTTTCGAAGAGTTCAATTTTAGGCTTTAAAAGAGTGATTTCTACTCCCAGATTAAGCATGAAGTAAAATTTCGAGTTTAGAAAAGCCTGAAAATTTGGTTTGGAATGTTATTGAACAAATTAGTAGATATTCATATGGGCTTTGAAGAACATTTACGAGTGTTTCAAAATTTAGTAAATATGACAAATATTTGAATTAATCTGGGGTAAAATAAAATTCAATGAGTTTACTCAAGTGATTGAACATACTTAATACAGAGTTCATGTGATGAACATATTTATTCTGACCATTTTTTTCTCAAAAAAAAAAACAATTTTAATTATACATTTTTTCATAAAGAGAAAATCCACATCCAAATTTGGCAAACGTTTATTAAAATCTAAAAAATCAGCAGGAAAATCAATGAATTTACATAGAAATAATAAACTTTTATCTTTTTTCATAGATAATTACAAAATCTCGACACGGTTTTTAAGAAAATGATGAAAAGTTGAAATAAACAGAAAATTGGGATAACATATGTATAAAGTGAACAAATGATTCAACATAAATAAAGAAATAAAGAAATTATGTTTAATTATATTACATGTTTTTAGTTTTAGCTAATAAATAGACTTTTTGCATGTTTTAGCATGTGTTTTTTACTATTTTTTAAGTAAAAAAAACATGTATTTTTATTTTTTTAAATAATCTAGGGCCGCTTAAATTAAAAACAGTAATTATAATTTACAACTTGATAGCAAAAAAGAATAAATATCATGAAATAATGTTTATGCTAATTTAAATAATTAAACCCCCCTCCCCCGAAATTTTCAAACTGTTCAATTTGTGTATGTATACAAAACAAAAACAATATTTTTACTTTTACTTCCAAATTTTCATGGACCTTTGAGATATCTAAGAGAATTGAAAATCGGCTGTTTTTCTAATATAATTATTAATTAAATAATGACTATTTTGTCAAACTCGTCTAACCATCGACAATTTTAGAATAATAGTTTTTATATACATTTTTAATAGATATTAAATTATTATCAAAATTATCATTTATATTTAGAAATTACTCTATTTTCTTATTATTTTACTAAAACTTAGCTAAATTTAATAAGTTGCTAATTTATTTGTATTAGGTTTTGTAAAATATTCATTGGTTCTAAATTTTGTTTTATTGATTACAATATATGCAGAAAATAAAATTTAGTCAAATTTTAGAAGTCTGTAAATTGGATTAAAATACGAAAATTGAATTATTTTTACTTTTAGTAAATAACACACTTGGTTAACATTTCACTGTTTATAAATTGACACTGCAACAATTATTTCGCCACTCAGTAGCCTTATAATAGTTTTACTTTATAAAGAAACAGACAAAATCTTTATATTCAAATGGTATTTTTTTATAGTTAAAATGTTTACTCAATTATCTTATCAAAGTTTGATTTAATTCTATTATGAAACAAACGATAAGGTTTCCCAATGCATTTCCCCTACATGTGACTAGACTACATTACATTGCAAAGACATGAAATATGCAGGGATTTTTTTTAGTATACATATCCAAATACGCTGTAAATGTCCAGGTATTGATTGTTTTTTCAAGTTGTTATTTTAACGCTGAAAACGAGTGTTTCCACTCCCAGACTAAGCATGAAGTAAAATTTCGAGTTTAGAAAAGCCCCACATAGAAAATTTGTCGAGGGTCGCGCAGCGACCCAAGACAAATTTTCACGGGGCTTTTCTAAACTCGAAATTTTACTTCATGCGCCACGCGTATAAAACACTGATTTAAAGCGAAGTTGAAAACTTATTACTTATTTCATATGTGAATGATGTTTGAACATTTTTCAGCATATACGCAGAGATATCTATACTGAAAAGACAAACTCCCTGCATAAAAAAAATATTTAAAACGGAATTTGACATTTATGGTGTTTTAAAAATGTTAAAGACGCTAAAAAGGTATTTATACCTTCTGAATGAAAAAAAAAAAATTTAAAACTTGATTTTGCAAATGATAAGTGTAGTGCGGCTCTTGAAACATTTTAAGTGTTAATTTTGGCCCTCCAAGCAATTTCGGTTGGACAGCCCTGCTTTATATGCATACTCTGTGAATTTTCCGACATTTGTTGTATTTTAAAAGAGTTCAATTTGAAGTTTTTAACGAGTGTTTTCCACTCCCAGATTAAGCACATCCCAATTACAGCGCATATACTTTAAATCTCAGATATTCGTTGCTTTTTAAAGGAGTTCAATTTGAAGCTTTTAACGAGTGTTTTCCACTCCCAGGTTGAGCATGAAGTAAAATTTCGAGTTTAGAAAAGCTTAAAAACTTGGTTTGGTCGCTCCGCTAAGCGGAGCGGCCATACCAAATTTTCAGGCTTTTCTAAACTCGAAATTTTACTTCATGCGCCACGCGTATAAAACACTAGTTGTAAGTGAAGTTCAAAACACACGTTTTTACCATACTGTTGTAGTAACATATTGAAAACTTCTTAATATTTCAGGGTATTATACGCGTGGCGCATGAAGTAAAATTTCGAGTTTAGAAAAGTCTGAAAATTTGGTTTGGTCGCTCCGCTAAGCGGAGCAACCAAACCAAATTTTCAGGCTTTTCTAAACTCGAAATTTTACTTCATGCTTAACCTGGGAGTGGAAAACACTCGTTTAAAGCTTCAAATTAAACTTCTTTAAAAAGCAACGAATACCTGAGGATTAAGGTATATGCGCTCTAATTAGGGTATTGTCACTTAAAAAAAAAAACTTAATGCATGGCGCATGATGGACATTATGATTTTATTTTTCAAAATTTAAAGCCAACTAAGAGTCGTTGAAAAGTCGCAGCAAACATGGTTACAATACACATTTTAAAAAAAAGTTGACTACTTGTTTTCTTACTTTTTAAAATTTTAAACTTTATATGAAAATAGGAAGTTTAAACCCCATTTACCCATTTATTGATTTGATCTCTAAATAATGTATACACTCTTTATTATTTTTTTAAATTTTAACTCGCGTAAAGTAAGAGTATGATGAACGTGTCTAATATAATGTTCATTTTTCTGTAATTCACTCTGTATATATATAAATATACTAATTGTCATATATTTAAAGCTATACTAATATTGTAAATCTATCGTACCATTTGAAAATCTTACTTTTTGATATTTTTAAGCAAACTCTCAGGTATGCCAATCTTTTTGAAAAAAAAATCACCATTCGATTTTTTCTTATGGCTTTAGTTATAATTTCTAACTCTCCAAGACTAGACGTTTTCTCACCCTGATACGGGTGGTCAGGGACACCCTGTATAATGTAAATTTTTCTGCTGAAAATGGATATTATTTACACGAAAAGGATCGGCACAGATGCAAAATGATAGATGAAAATATCCTTCAAATGTTCATATACAGCTTTATTATTATTCAATTTATTCACTCGAAATTAGTCATGATTGAAAATTCAGTTGACTAATATTCCCATCTGATTGACAGACTAATAATAACATATGTCTAATGATTAATGACTAAATTAGTCATAACTTAATTATTCATGAGTAATTTAGTCATTAGTTTTAATCATTACTAAAGATTTCGTCAACTAACGCAAAACTCTGGATGACGGTAGTCAACATTCCAGGGAACCAATTAATAACCACTGTATTACACACACATACACATATTGAATTCTCCTGTAATCCCTTCATAATCCCAAACTACAATAATACAGCGAGCACAATCAGAATCACGATTTCATCTGCAATCAGTAATTTCACTCAAATTGGCAATAATTCTGGAAATCTTGAGCTCAGCACACACACATGCACCAACAAAGCATAATCGCACGGAAAGGTAATCCGTATAGCTGTTGGCGTCGTGTGTATCGAGCAGAACTCGCATCCGCAGCAGCAGCAGCATCCCGCATTCGGCACACTGATTAGATGGGTAATTAGGGCAGGGAGTCGGCTTTATCACTTTCGGCAAACGGCATAATTGGCCTCCCATCCGGAATTGTAATCCGCGCCTCCCGTTTTCGATCCGATAACACGCGCCCGCCCCCCGGCATTAATGCGCGGTTTGTAATTTTCTGGAAACTGGAATTATGGATTAATAAACCGGAAGTTATCAATTGTGGCTAATTAACTGTATTTAACCATACACATCATTAAAGGTAGATAACTAAAAGGTGTCTCAACCAGAGTGGAACATCCCCATTCCTTAAAATATTGCATTGACCTTAGGTGGATTTTCAGTGCTCTGTTTCTCTAGTAGCCGAAGTTATTACGCATAAAAATGTGTGAATTTTCTAACAGTCCACTGCGTACCGATTACGGATTATATAAAATATAGTTTTATGAGAAAATGTTGTCATTTTCATTTAATCATAAAGTAAACATGTAGGATAAATGCCCTCCTCGGCGTTGCTGGTACATTTGCGTTCTTTTAAGGAAATTTTCAGTTTGGCCTAACTGTAGCTGGATTTCAGCGATACAGTATATAATCTCCTCTTTCAGGGCTTCGGTAAAGTCAACACATTACCCTTTTACCGTGATGTCACAAAAAACATAATAAAGCGACAAAAGCGCATGTCTGTGCTTATTTTCTTGTTAAGAAACCTTTCAATGATAAGCCAAATTATTCTAAAGTTTTCTACAAAATAATATATAAATAGAAAAATACAAAGTAGAAAGTAGAACAAACAAGAATACGAACAATAATACAATTAATAACAAAAAATAATTAACAAAACGCAATACATTAATCACTGATTAATACTAAGTATTGTATTTGATAGTATGAATTGAAAAAAGGGAAAACTTGAAAGCTTGAAAACACATTTTTATGACCATAACTTTAATAAATTATAAAATTTTCCGTTAAATGATTTCTTGGTAGTTATTTATAATTTTACATTACTTTCATATTACTCAAAAACATAATAATATTGTATTTCTTGGGCCCCGCCTAGTGAAAATCCTGGCTATGACCATGTTAATCATTTTAGATATTCATAATTTAACAAAGTGTAAATCTTCTTAGACAGGTAGATTAAATCCATCTAATCACATCACGCCCGCTCTCATCTTAAAATTACCCAACTTCAAAGACTCCACCTTTATCTCAAATTAATGACATGTCAGAGGAAAAACAAGAACGAAGAAAATCCCATCCCATCGTTCGGCTTTCATCCCCTCATCGATTCCACCTCCGGCATTAGATTTCGATTCCCGGTTACACATCTTTTGACAAAAACCGCACACTATTTGCGCCCCTCCCCCATCCTATTTGTATATAATTATTGGGGACCTTCAACCACCCTAAGAAACCCCACCCTCGTAGTGCACACTCGCAGATTGCGCCTCTCCGTCTCTTTGATCTTGCAGATAGAGGATAGAAAAAAAAAATGAAGGATAAATCGTTTGCTGAAATAAAGGTGGATGGCGTAGGAAATTACCGTCGGTTTTACCGTGCTTGATCCTGAATGCGAACGCATTCAGGAAATGACGTATCTCGGACGTGTCGATTGACGCTCTAATTTCAGAGTGGAAACTTTAGTGGGTGATGGGATCTCGCTCAGATTGGGATGTAATGCGAAGCAATTGAGATTGGGTGTGAAAGATGTATGGCCATTTGAAGCTCGAAATTTGATCAACGTCCTACAAACACACAAACAATTTTAGCAAAGACTGATACTAAAGGGTGATTACGGTTAAATTGTCGCGTGTTCAAATGTCAATAAAACAAAAACCAAGAGACATTTTAGAAAACAGTTTATAACATAAAAATTTAATATACAGAGAGTTTTATGTAACACTGAACATTTTCATAACGAGAATTTTTTGTTTAAGTATCCATATGCATACGTTCCATATTTTTCGATGCTCGGTTTATTAAAAGAATTTAATTTGAAGCTTCAAGCGAGTGTTTTCCACTCCCAGGCTAAGCATGAAGTAAAATTTCGAGTTTAGAAAAGCCTGAAAATTTGGTTTGGTCGCGTAGCGCGAAGCGCGGAGCGGCCAAACCAAATTTTCAGGCTTTTCTAAACTCGAAATTTTACTTCATGCGCCACCGGTACAAAACACTGACATATTACGAAATTTAAAACACACCGCTAAACTTTACATTGAATCAGTGTTTTGTACCGGTGGCGCATGAAGTAAAATTTCGAGTTTAGAGAAGCCTGAAAATTTTGTTTAGCCGCTCCGCGCTTCGCGCTACGCGACCAAACCAAATTTTCAGGCTTTTCTAAACTCGAAATTTTACTTCATGCGCCAACGGTACAAAACATTTACATATTACGAAGTTTAAAACACACCGCTAAGCTTAACATTGAATCCGTGTTTTGTACCGGTGGCGCATGAAGTAAAATTTCGAGTTAAGAAAAGCCTGAAAATTTGGTTTGGCCGCTCCGCGCTTCGCGCTACGCGACCAAACCAAATTTTCAGGCTTTTCAAAACTCGAAATTTTACTTCATGCTTAGCCTGGGAGTGGAAAACACTCACTTGAAGCTTCAAATTGAATTGTTTTAATAAACTGAGCATCGGAAAATGTGCAACGTATGCATATCGATACTTCAAAGAAAAATTCTCGTTATAAAAATGTTCGGTGTTACATAAAACTCTCTGCATGTATTTAACATAACTTACTGGAAAATAATTAATGCGTTAATGTTTGTGAGCTAAATTCTCTTACTTAAGACTTTACTCGGCTCATATTTTTTTGCATTGAACTACCAGAGATTAGCTTTGAGCATCACACTATTTTTTTTTATATTCTAAAAAAGTAGAAGGCTTCATGTTCTTCTGAGTTTAATTTTGTATTGACCCAAATATTTTTCGATAGGACGTAGCTTAGTTTGCTTTGACGTAAGTTTCAGATGAGTTAGTGATGAGACAAAACCACCCGGTTTTCAATTTTTTGGACGGTATATTCGTGAAAGAGTACCTTTCTTGTCACATCTCTAAAGGAAGCGCAAGAATTTCGTTTGTTATCTTGACATTAGGATTTTTCAATTGTTGTCAGGAATTCGTGTTAACTCGTTTCCTATATACAAGGTGATTAAGTTTAGAGTTTCACCCCCTTCAAACTTTTTTATTTTAATAGTAAAGTATAACAAATTATATGCAGGGTGCGTAAAAAGTATCGCACCAAATGCGATTATATGGAAACGGTTTGACATTTAGATTTAAAATTTGGTAGGTTTGGTATGTTGTAGCTTGCCATGTGTTTAATGACAGCGATCCAAACAGGAATCTATTCAGTAGATCTACAGTAACGCGAACAGTGCAACGATTTGAAGAATTAAAAAGTATAAAAAATCGCCCTACACCCGAAAGACGGAAAACAGCCATAAATGTAGACACTACATTACAAATTTTACTAGATGTTCGTGAAACACCACAAACAACCAGGCAATTTGCAGTAGATCATGATGTGTCTGAAGGATCAATTAGAAAAATATTAAAGCGGTCTAAGTATCCTCCTTACAAACCACATTTACTTGATAAACTGTTACCAGGAGGATACAATTTGCAAAAATAATTATGGAAAGAGCAGAAGCTGATGAAAATGTTGTCAAAACATAGTATTTTCAGACGAAGCTACATTTATGTTGAATGGTTGAGTAAATGGCAAAAGACCAAAAACCAAATCCAATAAATCCGCCAGTCTTGCACCCAGATGTATGGTTTTAACAAGATGGTGCTCCACCGCATTTTGGTCTGCAAGTTCGAGAATTCTTAAATGATTATTTCGCAGGGCAAGGCGTTGGACGGAGGAGTGCAATTGAATGGCCAATTAGGTCTCCAGACCTGACACCTATGGACTTTTTCTTCTGGGAATATTTAAAAAGTATTGTGTATCGAAATAGGCCAACAACATTAGATGAGTTAGAACTATGTGTCAGTGTTTTATACGCGTGGCGCATGAAGTAAAATTTCGAGTTTAGAAAAACCTGAAAATTTGGTTTGGTCGTGTAGCGCTACGCACCAAATTTTCAGGCTTTTCTAAACTCGAAATTTTACTTCATGCTTAGTCTGGGAGTGGAAAACACTCGTTTAAAACTTTAAATGGAACTAATATTAAAAAAGCGTATGCATAAGTATAAAAATCTCGGTCTAGGACGTTTCATCGCCGCCGATTCATCGCCACCGATTCATTGATGCTCAACCTGGGAGTGGAACAAATAAATGTTAAGGTTTTTTATACTCGAAATTTTACTTCATGTTTAACCAAGGAATGTAAACACTCGTTAAAAGCTTTCAATTGAAAGCTTTTACAAAAGCAACGAATGTCTGAAAATATAGAGCGAACATCGGAATATGTATACCTAAAAAACGTTAAAGAAAAATTCCCTGTATCATAAAATTATATTTATCCACAAACTTGGTTTCTGGACTATACAAATCTTGAGAGATTGTGACGTCTGCGACGGATAAAATCGACTCTTACATATTCAAATAATTGAGTCGCCTATTTCCAAAAACCCCTAAATCCATGGTTTTCAAATGGATTGAGGGGTTTTTGGAAATAGGCGACTTAATTGACGTCTTTTTTACGTTTCATTCATAAATATGTTTTTATTTGTAAGATGATATTAAATCTAAATATAATTTGAGACTAATATATAAATACGTTTTTTTGTAAGAAAATAATAAATCAAATATAATCTGATACTAATAAATAAATATACCTTTTTTTTGTAAGATGATAATAAATCTAAATATAATCTAAGACCAATAAATAACAATAAAATCACGTTTGAAAGCTTTCTGATGCCGGTGTCGTATTTTTATTGTTATTATAAAAAATTGCGCGGAAAAATCATAATTTATAGGAGTTATGTCAAAGGGCAGCGTATTAATCGTAAATTTGCCGTCGTTATTCTCCCTATCATCAGGGCAGATTTTTAATAACGCCACGGGATATTATTTATCACTCCTCCCAGTGGCAATAAAAAGGGAGCCAGTATCACGGAGAAAGGGCTTTCGCCGTTCACAAAAAAAAGATAATAGTCATCTTCTATGCAGGAAGAGAAAGCGTAATTATTAGGGTTTTTGCGGGATAAGAAAAAGAAAGGGATAATTTCCGATTGAAAAAGCTGAAATATTTCAAAGATTTTAATGTTTAAGAAGAAGATGGTTCCAGCTCTAATAGCACAGTGCAACACATAAAATGTAAACTAAATTCTGACTTCATTTTCTGGATGTATCCACCCAAACTAGCAAAATCCAATTTGGGTTTTGATAGTTTAGTTTGATTTTTTTTTTGAATGATGAAGTTTTTTGCTCTAGCTTTGGTTTTGCACGGCTATATCTCGTAAATTATTGAGAATTGCTCAATGCAATCTTGAGACGAAATATTCTTCATGCCAAGATACACAACTCTTGTAAACATGTCGAGGCCAGAAAATTGCGAATTAAACTTTAACACAAAAAAAGACATATTTGCTCATGAAAGCTTAAATGTTGGTGTGAAATGTGCTATTTGGTATCGAAATTCATTACAACGGCCAAAAGAACTATAAGGATCGATTGTAGATTATTGCAATGTTCAGCAAAGTTACTCGTGTTGATTTAGACAACATTTTAGTCGCAGACAGTTATCCTAAAATATAGACGGCTTGTGAGTTATGGTCGATAATTTGAAAAAATGCATTTTTTCGGGCTTTCTGCAATCAAAGCATCCCGAAAGCGTAAAAACCTGGCCTCGACATGTTCATAAAAGTTGTGTATTTTGATGTGAAGAACATTTCATCTCAAGGCTACATTGAGAAATTACCAATCATTTACGAAATATAGCCGTGCAAAAAATATTATACTCCTTAAGACTATGCAGGAATTTTATCTTTTAAGTACACATATGGATGCGCTGTAAATTTTCCGAAATTCGTTGTTTCTTAAAAGAGTTCAAGTTGAAACTTTAAACGAGTGTTCTTCACTCCCAGATTAAGCATGAAGTAAAATTGCGAGTTAAGAAAAGCTCTGTGAAACTGTTTATTAAAAGAGCTCAATTTGAAGCTTTAAATAAGTGTTTTCCACTCCCAGGCTAAGCGTGAAGTAAAATTTCGAGTTTAGAAAAGCCCCGTGAAAATTTGTCGAGGGTCGCGCAGCGACCCGAGACAAATTTTCTGGGCTTTTCTAAACTCGAAATTTTACTTCATGCGCCACGCGTATAAAACACTGATTCTAAGTGAAGTTCAAATATGCATAAATTTCACAATATTTTAGTGTTTTATACGCGTGGCGCATGAAGTAAAATTTCGAGTTTAGAAAAGCCCAGAAAATTTGTCTCGGGTCGCTGCGCGACCCTCGACAAATTTTCACGGGGCTTTTCTAAACTCGAAATTTTACTTCATGCTTAGCCTGGGAGTGGAAAACACTCAGTCACAGCTTCAAATTGAACTCTTTTAATAAACTACGAATATCCGGAGATTTAAGTACATACGCTGTAATTGGGATATGTATACTTAAAAGAAAAACTCCCTGTACATAAACTATATTATAAATACCTATTTTAATAAAAGTGTATAATTGTTTTTTAATTAAATAACTTAGTTTTGGGATTTTGGGAAATAAAGTTGGGATATATTGTTTTAAAGTTTTTGTCTGCTTCGGGGAAAATAAATACAAGAAAAGCTGACTGTTGTAGATGACACGTTGATTGGAGAGCGTAGGCGGCGGAAAGAGGACAGTGAAATAGTGTAAATGGACGACAGGCGCACCCCCCTTGAATCCACCCTCGTCTCCCTCAGACAAAAAACGAAGAAAAATGGATGCTACACAACTCCTGCGAAGTTTCTCTTGCCAAACGTATAAGTTAATAGCCGCCCTCGTCCTATGCATATTAATGTAACTCTGACCTAGATTTTACGCTTTCACATTTAGACACAATGATATAAAAAAAATATACAAAAAAAGGATTCCGAAATAGGTATTACACTTATGGTTAAGTAAAATTTCTAGAATATATATATATATATATATATATATATATATATATATATATATATATATATATATATATATACAGGGTGAGTCGGGAGGAGCGCACCAAACTCTAGGAGTGTATTATACACGTGAAAATAATGTAAAAAAAACTCATTTGTTCTTATCCGATTTTCATTTGTTTTCAAGTTATGGCGTAATTATAAATGTTCATCTAGCTTTCCACTTCTATCTGAATTTTAACATTATCAAAGTATGCCATGTTCGAGGCATATAAACATTTGATAATTCTAACGTTTTGATGAACTGTCAGTGTACGGTGAACAGTAACTGAACGTTTAAGTTCGAATTAATGTGATTGTTAGTGTTGCAAAATGCCACATACTTATTCAAATTTAGAATATGCAAATATGGTGTTTGTATATGGTTTCTGTAATGGAAATGCTACAGCTGCTGTTGAAGAATATCGTGAACGTTATCTACACCAAAGACATCCTGATAAAAACATATTTATTAGAGTTTTCAACAAATTGTGCGAGACTGGTAAGCTTCCCAGTGCTAAGATAACATATGAGCGCGCTGCTCGACAAGGTTTTGTAGAAGTAGAAAATATTCTGCATCTAGTAGAAGAAGATGCAACTACTAGCTCACGGAGAATTGCCACTCAATTGGCAATTCCACAAAAAAGAGGATGAACACGCTACACGAGCAAGGCTTATATCCTTATCACGTTCAGAGAGTACAGCACCTACAACCAGGGGATTACGCTAACCGTACGGAATTTTGTCGGTGGATAAATAATAATCATCGTAATGTATCGAGTATACTCTTTACGGATGAAGCTACATTTACCCGTGATGGCATTAACAACACTCGTAACTCTCATGTATGGTCTGATGAAAATCCCCACGCAACAGTCGAAAGCAATTTTCAACATCGGTTTTCTGTAAACGTGTGGTGTGGTATGGTTGACAGTTATTTAATCGGCCCTTTCATTTTGGAGAATCGTCTCACAGGAGGCAACTACCTCAATTTTTTACAAAATGAATTACAAGGCCTGCTAGAAGATGTTCCTATAAATATTAGAATGCAGATGTACTATCAGCACGATGGAGCTCCTGCACATGTCGCTCGTCAAGTCAAGCAACATTTGGACGAACGTCTTCCAGGGCGTTGGATTGGTCGTGGAGGTCCTATTAATTGGCCTGCAAGATCTCCAGACCTTACACCACTAGATTTTTGTTTATGGGGCTGGATGAAAAATGAAGTCTACAAAATAAAAGTGGACACACGGGAATCACTAATTAGACGAATTGAGAATACTGCAGCCCATATAAAAGAAGAAAGAAATGAATCAATTGGGAGAGCAACAAACGCTCTTCGTAGACGAAGCAGAAAATGTTTAGAAGTCAATGGCGGTATTTTTGAACATTTGTTGAAAGAACGCTATGATTAAGAACATTTTTTTGTATAATAAATTGTTTATTTGTTAATATGCTATAACTTGAAAACAAATAAAAATCGGATAAGAACAAATGAGTTTTTTTACATTATTTTCACGTGTATAATACACTCCTAGAGTTTGGTGCGCTCCTCCCGACTCACCCTGTATATATATATATATATATATATATATATATATATATATATATATATATATATTATCATTTGCCTTTTACCTTTCGGTGTAGGCTATTTCTAGAATATAATAATGTTATTAAAGTTGTTGGATGCCATCAATGCGTGATTGTTTACACAATCGCATATTGACAAGAAAAAGATGAATATAAGAATAAGCTTTATTCCAGTATAAATAATAGATAGAAAATTTAAAAAAAATAAAAAAAAATACATTTATTGGCATAATAATACATAACATCTACACACTAATCGCTACCCCCTGTCTTCCTTCTGCTTTCCCTCTCTTCCCCAAACTTCTCCAGCGTCCTTACCCCGGCCCCATACTCTCTCATCCATTTTGTCACTCTTCTATTCCCTCTTACTACCACCCATACAAAAATATAAAATACACTATTGGCTATTTGACACCAGCATATCGTCAGAATATTGAATAGAATTTATATCATATGAAATAAATTCTTCTATCGCATAAACTGCGATTTGCAGTAATATAGCATGCAAGTACTTTTTATATTTTACAATATTTAGTTCTGATCTTATAAATATAGGTAATTTATTGTAAAAACGCAAACACGAGTAATGAACACCTTTTTCGGTAATTGCAAACTTATGAATAGGGTACATTAGAGTTAAATAAATAAATAAATAAATGGTTTATTTACGGGAGGATCCCATTTTCAAATAAAATACATCATGTAGTAAACTTTAAAACTAGTTAGAACTAATAATTATAAAACTATTAATTATTCTAAGTCATAATTAATGCAAGGAAAAACAATAATTAATAAATAAATATGTATATAAACATAAAAATATAAAACATGAAAAGTAATCCGTTCTCATTCCAGTTAAAAATAAATATGATACTTTATCTTTCACAATGTTCTCATTAATCACTTGGTGAAACATGATTAAAATAAAATTTGAAATAAAAACACTTGGTTTGTTTCACTAACAAACACGTTAGTGAAACAAACCAAGTGTTTTTATTTCAACTTTTAAATATGATACTTTTGTATTACCAAAATAACCTTATAAAACAAACTAAAACAAACCGGAGCATCAAAAAAAAGGAAAAAAAACAACTATATCTTAACAATATCTATTCTAATTCTAAGTACTTGTTTAATAACGTTTTAAACATTTATTAGAACTGAACAAATCAAACCAGCCATTTCTGTTTAAGGAGTTGGCAAGTCTCAACAAACGACTCATCGAGTTATTGTAAGAATAATTTGTTGAGTGAGTTTTAATGAAAAAAAGGTCTTTGTTTCTTAAAATTGTGAAATAATTTGATGAATAGATGTTTATTTCAGCCAATAGCGATGGACACACGATAGACGAATTAATTAATCCGTGTAGAAAGCAGAGATCAGCGACTTGTCTACGAAATGCGAGTGGTTTCAAATTAATAAGTTCCATAACATTATCGTAAGACCCTTGAACATGGCGATGTCCTAATTTGAATTCCTAAGTTCTCTTATATCTGGTTGAATATTTATTGACATTAATGTTTGGTATAAAATAAATCTCTGTTTTTTTTTAACGAATAACAGACATTCTATTATGTATATAGCAACTGCTGTTAAAAATCCGTTTTTTGTGAAGTGAGTCCTCCAAGAGGCTATTGGGTTAAGATTTAATATTATTCTCAATGCACGTTTTTAATAAGCATTATTTTATTTAAATGTGAGAAACTACCCCAATTTACTATACCAAAAGGCACAATTGACAAGAAATTGGAGTTATATACTGATGTTAATATATTGAAGGATGTTAGGTTTCGGGATTCGAAGGATGTAACAAGTTTTACTAACTTTGATACCATATTTTCTTGAATTAATTTCTCATCTGGCAAATGGTGAAACATATTAGAATATGTAAAGTTATTTGAATAAAAAACACTTGGTATTGTTTCACAAACTAAAACTTTATTCCGACTAGTTTCGGTTTGTTAGACCATTTTCAAAGGAATGCCACATTCCTTTGAAAATGGTCTAACAAACCGAAACTAGTCGGAATAAAGTTTTAATTTGTGAAACAATACCAAGTGTTTTTATATTTAAATAACTTTACATATTGATAGCATATAGTCTATGTGTTGGTGTTATTTTAATTTACTATTCATAAATATCCATAAGAATTTAGTGTGATTTGTTAAGTCAATACATGTTTTATTTATAGTAAAGTGCGCTAAGATTTGTGTAGCGTCCGATTTTTGAAATAAAATATAGTTCGTCTTGCTTTCATTTAAGATGAGAAAATTGTTATTAAACCAGTCTTTAACCAATTTTAGTAAAACAGTGATATTATTTTGTAATAAAGAAACATTTTTAGAACGTATACAAATGTTTGTATCGTCTGCTTAGTTTACAATATTATATTCTGGATTGTTTATTATTTGAAATATATCATTAATATATATATATTAAAACTAAAAGGTCCTAGAACATTACCTTGTGGAACACCTGAGACTATGTCCAAGGCATTCGACTGGTACACAATATTCCCAGATGCTAGTGCCACTAATTGCTTCCTACCTTTAAGGTATGTTTTGAACCAACCATGGACGGTTCCGCTAATTCCATAGCAGAGCTGGGATGAATCCTCAAAAACAGGATTCGAATCACGAATCCGAATCACCTAATATGATTCGAATCACGAATACTCGAATAAAAGATTCGTAAGTGAAAAATATGATTCGAATCAAAGATTCGAATCCTCATTTTTGAATCACGGATATAAATTCTTTAAAAATAAATTTGAATCTATTATTTGCAACCAGTAATATTTTATTCCATCAGTTTCTATTAACAAAAATGTTCATTTACCGACTAAATATCTGATTATATAATGATTTTAATTAATGATGATATATGTGTTATTGAACTTCATTTTAAATCTGTGTTTTATACGCGTGGCGCATGAAGTAAAATTTCGAGTTTAGAAAAGCCCCGTGAAAATTTGTCTCGGGTCGCTGCGCGACCCTCGACAAATTTTCTACGCGGGGCTTTTCTAAACTCGAAATTTTACTTCATGCTTAGTCTGGGAGTGGACCGTCAAGATTTTCTACATGTCGAGATTTTCGATATTTCTAGATTTATGTCGATTTATTCACAGTTTGATATTGTATTAAATGCAACTTTATAATTAAATAAAAACGGTTTTGTTTAGGATTAGAATATTCACCCATTAAAAACAGAGCAAATTATAAAGTTAACTCTAAAAGTTAATTTTAGGTAAAATTTTGCATCTTTTTCTATGATTTCAATGAATGATTTTTTATATTACATACGTCGATTTTTTAAAAGAGTAAATTTCAAGTTCAAACGAGTGTTGTCCACTCCCAGACTAAGCATGAAGTAAAATTTCGAGTTTAGAAAAGACCCGCGTAGAAAATTTGTCGAGGGTCGCGCAGCAACCCGAGACATATTTTCGCGGTGCTTTTCTAAACTCGAAATTTTACTTCATGCGCCACGCGTATAAAACACTGATTTAAAGTGAAGTTAAAAATGCACTGAAAACCAACCCAACTTCGATATATTTCAAAATTAGATGTTTTCTTTCCTATCTATGCTGTAAACCTTCAGATATTCGTTGTTTTCTTGTAAAAAAACTTCGATTCCTTGTAGTTTTGGTCTCCGAAAACCATGGTTGGTCCTTCGAGCTGTCCTTTGTAAAATGGTAATAAACTTAGTAATCTAGAGTGATAGTTCAATTTGAAACTTCTAAGAATGAGAGTTGTCCACTCCCGGACTAAGCATGAAGTAAAATTTCGAGTTTAGAAAAGCCCCGCGTAGAAAGTTTGTCGAGGGTCGCGCAGCGACCCGAGACAAATTTTCACGCGGCTTTTCTAAACTCGAAATTTTACTTCATGCGCCACGCGTATAAAACACTGATTTCAAGTGAAGTAAAAATATACTATTAACGTTGGATATTTTTTATGGTTAAGTAACCAAATATGCATTCACAAATATTCGAATTATTCGAAAATTTTAATATTTATATTCAAATATGAATAATTTAGTGATTTAAATATTCATATTAGAATAATTAACCATTTGAATTAATCGAATTCGAATCCCAGCCTTAATAGCGATGATTCGAATTATTTAGGAGGATTTGAATCCGTGTATGAGGATTCGAATCCTTTTATAAGGAATTAAAAGGAATCGATTCCTTATAAAAGGATTCGAATCCTCATACACGGATTCAAATCCTCCTAAATAATTCGAATCATCGCTATTAAGGCTGGGATTCGAATTCGATTAATTCAAATGGTTAATAAGGATTCGAATCCTTTTATAAGAATTCGAATCCTTTTATAAGGATTCGAATCCTTTTATAAGAATTCGAATCCTTTTATTAGGATTCGAATCATCTACGTCTGGATTCGAATACGAATCCTTTTAAAAAAATGTAACGAATCCGGATCACGAATCCGTTTTCACTAAAGTATTCGAATACCTCTTTTGAATCCTCTAAAAGGATTCGAATCCGGGAATCGAATCCTGAATGATTCGAATTCTACCCAGCTCTGTTCCATAGTTATACAACTTACATAGTAGCACCCTGGGCTTATTATATTTTAACATTTTATTTGTGAATTTCATTGGAAATTATATCGAAGTTTTTACAATATAATTTTTAATAAAATTGAATGGAATTCACAAACAAAATGTTAAAATAATGTTTCTTATCTTGAGTTAAATGTATTGTATGTTCAATAAAAAAAAAACCTTTAAAGTGACGTGGAAAATATTGTAGGTTGGCAACTCTGAAATTATATATTATAATTATGTCTGAAGAATTATATGTCAAGCGTGTAGCAACTTAAATTTAAAAAAAGATGAAATCATGGCACTCTAGAGATTTTATTTTATTGAATCCACGATAGTTTACTTTTCTTATTTTAATTAGCAAATGAAACATTATCAATTTATACAAAACAAAACTTTCGGGTTTTCTAAATTGAAATGGACCGACTTGAATGGTACAAAATAAAACATCAACTCGTTAACTGTTTTTCTTTCAATTTATTTTTCTTAAGAATATTAAATCTTTCGCTGGGGGAAAAACTTCGGTTAGAAAAAGTTTCGCGGATGGTAGAGAGAAAAAGAAAGAGAAAGAGAGTTGGAAGGAGGAAAACTGAGGCAGGAGAGCAGAAAATTATTGCCGAACCGAACGATTGATTTCCCGGCGCTATTAGCGCGGGTTTTCGCTTTTCCTCCATTTTTTCTTCTTCTTCTTCTTCTTTTTCTTCTTTCTTCTTCTCAAAACTTTCTCAGGTCATCCGCAACGGAAATATATATATATATATAGGTATGTATAGACGGCTATTGGATATCGATTATGTTAAATTTAAAAATGGGGTGAAAGAAAAGCGGAGAATTCTTTCCTGATTTAGAAAACGGCATTTTATATTTTAAATAATTTTCATTTGTAAGAATTGTGCTACTCAATGTATTTATTTACGGAATATCCTTTTTAAATTTACAAAATATATAAATAATATAAATATAAACAGATTGTAAAAATATAATCTCTAACAAGGAAGCGTAAATTCGAATGTTGTAGATCAATTAAAGTGAAACTATTGGGATTATTGTTGTATCGTATAGTCGGATTTTACAAACATTAATTAACTTGATATTGAGGAAGGATCACTTCAATAACTTATTTATTTATTTATTGAATAAACGTATAAACTTTTACAATTTTACAAAAATTATATTACTTCTGGACAAAAATATTAAAAAAAAGAAACTAACAATAATAATATCGCATACATGCTGAATGATGGCTAAAACATTATTAAATTAACTTAACGAGAAAATACAAAAAAATGAATTTATAAATTTATCGAAGACACCGCCAAAAAGCACGTTTCCGAAATACATTACGTGATAAATTAAATAAATCAATGTAATTTGACAATGAATTGTATGTGCGAATTGCTCTAGAAATTGGATTATTGTAACCGTAATTACTCGAGTGGTATGGAATCCTAAACAAATGTTGATGTCTTCGTAGTTGTAGAGGTAAAGTACTAAAATTTAACTGGGCTAACAGATCACTACAGTTTAGAAATTCGTTAATTACATTATATAAAACACACAAATCAGCTACTAATCTAAGTGTTCGCAAATGTGGTATAATTATTATTAAACTAATATCGGTTCTGTCGTGATCGCTGAATCCTACACGGTAAGAATAAATTTTGAAAAATTTTAATTGCACACTTTCTAACTTAAGGATGTCACAATCTACAAAAGGTGACCACACAGGAGAAGCGTATTCCAAATTGCACTTAACATGATTTGAACTCAACTGCTTTATTGATTTTTTAACAATTGCAATGTTCTGTATTTTCACCCCTTAACTTTATTATAATGTAAAATAATATACTAAATTTTGTCTGTTGGAATATTTTTCAAACGAATTCATTGGAGTTTTAGTGAATGAACGGTGAACGAATAAATTCGCAAACACTAACTCTTTGGAAGTATTTGCATTTCAAACAAAGCCGCATCCATCCACTCAGATAATTTAATATTTAATTGCGTCAATTAGGAAAGCCCTCACTGCGGTCACCACCCTGTTCTCGTCAAATATTAAAGCAGACGGACTGAGAGAACGAACTTTTCTTCAAACTTTGATCTCGGTTCTAGTTTTCTGCAGTAAAAGACATGAAAATCTTGAGAAAGGGATTTATAAAATTGCTGTACACTTACGTTCTATCTAGGTGCTTTTTATCGACGTGACGTACGATTTTTAGACGTATGTTTGTATTTTACCGAACGATATTTTTCATGCCACCCCTCATATTGTAAGGCCCATGGCGCACAGTGGTCTGAAACCGACCAAAATGCGACAAAACACCACAGTTTTTTTTATTTTTGTGAGATATCAATTTGAAATTTGGTATTCTTACACTAAACACAAATTCGAGTTTACAGATGTTTCATAAACCTTATTTGCACTTCCGGTTTCACCGGAAATTGCATCAATTTTAAAATGGTGATGGATCCAGCATAGCACTTACCCCGTTATAGTTATGATGATTTGAATATCAACAATATGAAAAACTTGCTCAAACTAAATTTATTCTACTTTTATTATTATTCTAAAACTATTAATAAAAAAGTTATTCTTGCATTTTTTTGCTACATCTAGGTAAATTTTGATCGTCACATCTAAGTGTTATATATTTTTAACTTAACTTAACAGTAATTGTTTTTTATTTATTGTGGTAATTATGTTTAAATGTGTAATTTTATATTTTTATTTGTACAATATTATGTATTTTTTAAATGGACTCCGTTGAATGAATAAATAAATAAATCAGTGTTTTATACGCGTGGCGCATGAAGTAAAATTTCGAGTTTAGAAAATTCGAGTTTAGAAAATTTGTCTCGGGTCGCTGCGCGACCCTCGACAAATTTTCTACGCGGGGCTTTTCTAAACTCGAAATTTTACTTCATGCTTAGTCTGGGAGTGGATAACACTCGTTACTTTAAAGGGGGGTGCCTGGGCTCTCCTCTACATACCAAAAAATCATGCATTCAAAATTGTTGCAGGCAAGTTTTCACCAAAATAAATAACTAATTATCTAACGATTACAAAATAAAATGTTCTTAACTAAGGAAGATATCTACTTGAAAAGTGACAAAAAGCTGTCAACATTTATAAATAGAATTACCATGTATAATCAGCTCAGAAGATTCAACACAATTTGTCAACCAACCGAACAAAATAGAGGCTAGTATTTTTAAACTTTACAAAATGTCAGTGTTTTATACGCGTGGCGCATGAAGTAAAATTTCGAGTTTAGAAAAGCCCCGTGAAAATTTGTCTCGGGTCGCTGCGCGACCCTCGGCAAATTTTCTATGCGGGGCTTTTCTAAACTCGAAATTTTACTTCATGCTTAGTCTGGGATTGGAAATACTCGTTCGAACTTTAAATTGAACTTTTTTAGAAACTCAACGAATGTCCGCAAATGCACAGAGTATACGAATACATAAGGATTTTATATATAAAAATAGTAAATTATTATGTCATATATTAATAACTTTTTTTGATTTTTAAGAATTTATTAAAATTTTGTAAGTTAAGTTTTTTTTTCTTTAGTTTTCTTATTGATAATACATATTATTGCTATTTGTATTATTTTACTATTTATTTGTAGTTTTTTGTCAATATTTCTGTTGAAATACAGAATACATTGATTATCTTAATTTTTTAATTTGGTAAACTTTAATTTGTGTTAACTTCACAATTTAGAAGAGTACTGTTATTTTATTTTTATATTTTATTTAAAATAAAAATTATTATTTCAATAACAAATCAATTCCAATTTTATTCAGTATAAGTATTTTCTCAATACAAAAAAATAAGAAAAAAATAATTAAATATCAAAATTTTTTATTTCAATCAATTTTTTGAGATTTTTTAATTTCTTCCCTATTTTGAAGTTTTTTTATTTTCATGTATATTTATTTTTCTAAGAAAATACTGAAAACTGAATAAAATTACAATTGATTTTTGTTTGAAAACTTAAAAAAAAGTTATTGATACAATGCTAATTTTGCAACTTTTGAAAATATTACTCAGTTTTAATATTTGTAAATATTGATAAAACACTGTTTATCACTTTGTTTGTATAACAATTGGTTTATTTGGTGACTATAGTTTCGATACTACACGTATCATTATCAAACCGTTAGTAACCTAATGATACGTGTAGTATCGAAACTATAGTCACCAAATAAACCAATTGTTATACAAACAAAGTGATAAACAGTGTTTTATTTATGTTCAACAATGTATAACGAAGTAGAAGCCTCTATAATCAGTGAATTTGTAAATATTGATTTATTAAAAATACAAAATAATTTTTACATTTTTAGAGTAATTTATAATTATTGAATTAGCTATTTTTATTAATTTCCACGGTTTGTTTAAACTATATTTTTAGTTTTCAGCATTTTGAAATCAACTCTTGGGTGAAAACCGGAAACCAAAAGTGGATGTTTACTCGTAGCTTTTTCTTTGAATCTGGTAATCTATTAACATTGTTTGAAATCAACTCTTGGGTGAAAAGCGGAAATCAGAAGTGGATGTTTATTCTTAGCTTTTTCTCTGTATCTGGTAAGATATTAACATTGTTGAAAAATGTTTCAAATAAAAGTTACAAAGTATCAAAAAATAAACATTTAATGAGTATATACTGTTTGTCGTACCTCTTTTAGTTTCCTTGGAAATGGTAAATTTTTGAATTTTATTAATCTATCTCAGGAAGCTTTATTAATATCAAGTAATTAGAAATAATCCTTTGTTATTTTAATTGGCGGTCGGTACGTTTGTTGGCCACAGCTATTTATTTAATTATCTATCGAATGATCTCCACATAACTTAGGTTGCTATTTAACATTTTAATAATAACCGCTCTAGCGGTAAGGTTAGAAAGTCGAGACTAATCTTGGTGAAATATTCGGATAGTTTTGTAAATGAATTTTTTTTCGAAGTCAAAAGGATAAAAATAATTCAAAATCAAATGTCTGTCACGGGTGGCTAAATCACCGGTCGTCGCAGATAAAACTCATCAATTTTTTTTCTTTGGAGCTTAGGTTAGGAAAGTTGGAAACCTGCGCTAGCCTGCGCTTAAAATTTACAGTTTATGAAAGTGCCATTGTTTTACAACATATTTCAAGTTATTAAATGTTTGAAAAACATTTATTTTGAATTTGTGAGTACATTTTGACATACATTAATATGCTAAAAATATGAGATACCATCACTTATGCCCGGTATTATAAACGATTAATAAATCATTAGATAACTATTTGTGGAGTAAATTTATTTACCTAGTAAACTAATAGGCAAATAAAATTGCGTATTATAAAGCAAACCTACCAAATAAATAGCAATTCTAGAAATAAATAATTGAATTAGTAGATTACAGACCGAAATTATACATTTTCATTGTGGCCATAGCTAGAACCACTAATTTGTTAAATTGAATTGTAAATATTTCAAATTAAATTGTCAATCAAATTGGAAATTTAGTATAATTCCTTATAATTATGGAGAATAACCGTGGAATAGGACAGAATTACACAGAACAAGAAACAGAAAGCTTATTAGAAATTATAAAAAAATTAAACGAGTGTTTTCCACTCCCAGGCTAAGCATGAAGTAAAATTTCGAGTTTAGAAAAGCCTGAAAATTTGGTTTGGTCGCGTAGCGCGAAGCGCGGAGCGGCCAAACCAAATTTTTAGGCTTTTCTAAACTCGAAATTTTACTTCATGCGCCACGCGCACAAGACACTGAATTGAAGTGAAGTTCACGTGTTCACAATATTTCAGTGTTTTCAGTGTCTAACAAGCGTGGCGCATGAAGTAAAATTTCGAGTTTAGAAAAGCCTGAAAATTTGGTTTGGTCGCTCCGCGCTTCGCGCTACGCGACCAAACCAAATTTTCAGGCTTTTCTAAACTCGAAATTTTACTTCATGCTTAGTCTGGGAGTGGAAAACACTTGTTTAAAACTTTAAATGAAACTAATTTTAAAAAAAGCGTATACATAAGTGTAAAAATCCCTGGTTATGTCTGATTTGAAAAACTCTACTCCTTAAAATGTCTTGTGGTTCGAATTAATAACTGTCAGGGAAGATACTATGAGCGAACTTAAATCTGACAGGGATGATATGGTAGACATGATAACCGTAATGAAATTAATAAATACAACTACTAGAATCTAAAGTAATTATAATAATATAACACACTTTTGACTTTTAACTGTCAAATTATTTAGAGATTAAAATTTACTTGGTAAAATAACAAACAAATAATTTACTGGGGAGATTTATTAGCCGAATAAAGTTATTTTGTGTTTATAATATCGAAATCTTTGGAATAAATTAATTTATTCCCAAAGTAAATTTTATTTAGGGAATAAAACGTTTTATAATACCGAGCATTAATTGTGTAAAAAATTAATATAAAATGAAAATTATTATTAAAATTCTCAATCCTAATCGTGAACTTTGAAAATTGATATCTATAATAAAAATATTAAATTCTAGAATAGTTAGCTATCCTATAAACTGAGAATAAAAGTTATTTTTCATTCCAGCAAATTGAAATAAGTAGGGTTTTGTCGCCGCCCAGACCACTGTGTGGCGTTTCGATTACTATCCTCCAACTTATAGGTCTTCAAATATAAAATTTAGATGTGTAGCTTATGATTTGGTTTGGCCAATTCAAAATGTCAAATTTATTTTGTTAAAATCCGCAGAAAGGAAAAGGTCGAAACAAAAATGATCCTAACAACATAAAACTACAGAGCGCCATCAATCTCAATTACACTCTGAAAAAAATATATAACATTCAATACCCATAACCGAAACTGTCGTCCTTCGTCAGGGCCGCGTGTCCATTTTCCCTCTCTCGAGGGACAAAATCCGGAAAAAAAAAACGTATATGACAAACATCATTGCGGATAACCATATTTTAAACTCGATCAATCACCCCCTAGCTCGCTCTCATCTTTCTCAATTTTGCGCGGGCATTAAAGTCGAAATGAAATTCGAATCGGCGGAGCCGCACGTGCCCTTTACGGCCTCCGGAGGGTGTTAAAAATTTCGTGCAGTGGCGAAATTAACAAACATCGGGAATGATGGTGATTGCGCGCGAACATCGGCTTGATTAAATTTTAATGGGATTCGCAGCCCTTCTCGTGTGTGTGTGTAATTGTAATTTCTGCAAATGAAAAAATTTATGGAGGGCACGTGTGGAATTCTAAAAGGGATGGTTCTAATTTTCTCAATGTATGTACAATAGAGATGGTTACATTTGAATTACGTTGCTACTTGATTATAAAATGTTGGATCAATATGGAATGTGTTAAATTTAAATACCAATTTTTAAAAAAGAAAACACTTGGTTAAATTTAAATATTAGTGAAATTAATTCAAGTGTTTTCTTTTTTAAATCATAGTTAAATATGTTTCACCACGTGAAAGATGAGAAACTTGTTCAAGATTAAATACCAAACTGTATTATTGTTTTTATATCGTATGTTCAATTAAAAAAATCTCTACAGTGCCATGGAAAATATTCTAGGTTGGCAACTCTGAAAATATACATTATAATCAAGGTACATCGATGGGCGTAACACATTAGTGTTACAAGGTATGACAGAATTAGATCTTCCCATGTTTTCCCCTACCCCTTTCCCCGCGTGCCATAGTTCGTGCGAGAGAGAACAATGACGTTTATTTGGTTACGTTTTCTTTTTCCTATTTCGCTGTACTTTCATAGACAGGTTTTTTAATATTTTGTGTTAAAAATAAGTGTTATTAAGATAAGACTTTGTGTTAGTGTTAAGTGTAATTAAAATAATAGTTTATGTTACGTGTAATTAAATTTAAACAAATATGTTGACGTTGATTGGGTTTGAAGGATTTTTTTTATTAAGTATACATATGCATACGCATTTTTTTAAAGAGTTCAATTTAAAGCTTAAAACGAGTGTTTTCCAATCCCAGAGTAAGCATGAAGTAAAATTTCGAGTTTAGAAAAGCCCCGTGAAAATTTGTCTCGGGTCGCTACGCGACCCGAGACAAATTTTCTGGGCTTTTCTAAACTCGAAATTTTACTTCATGCGCCACCCGTATAAAACACTAAAATATTGTGAAATGTATGTATATTTTTCTACTTGAAATCTGTGTTTTAAACGCGTGGCGCATGAAGTAAAATTTCGAGTTTAGAAAAGCCCAGAAAATTTGTCTCGGGTCGCTACGCGACCCTCGACAAATTTTCACGGGGCTTTTCTAAACTCGAAATTTTACTTCATGCTTAGTCTGGGAGTGGACAACACTCGTTTAAAGCTTCAAATGGAACTATTTTAAAAAACAACGAATGCCAGAAAATTTACAGCTTATGCATGTTTACCTAAAGTTTACCATGAAATAACCACATTTAAATTCAGCGCGCATTTGTGACGTAAGCGTAAGCGATTTACAGATTCGGCATGTTTACTTAAAGTTAACCATGAAGTAACCACATTTAAATTCAGCGCGCTTTTGTGACGTAAGCGATATCTACCCCCACTCTAAAATATTCGATTCTTTCGATCCTTCTTACATTCGACCGTCCTTGCATTATAATTATTATGTCTGACGTTTTATATGTCAATTCCTGAAGTGTGTAGCCAACTTAAATTTAAAAAAAGATTTAATCATGGCACTCTAGAGGTTATTTTTTATTGAACATATGATATTATATGTTCAGTTAAAAAAAACCTCTAAAGTGCCATGATTTAATCTTTTTCTTTTAAATTAAGTTGGCTACACGCTTTAGAAATTGACATATGAGTTTGGAAAATGTGCCCCGAGAGATAAATTATTGAGAAACATTGTTTTGTTACAACTATTATCCGCTGTTTTCTTTTTTTTTTTACTTTTATTTTCTCCCTTATTTTTAAACAGTTTTTCTTGAAGTCATGCTGAAACATCTACAGAACACACTTTTACTTATTCTCGAATCGTTTTCGAGAAACTATGTTCTCAAAATATCAGACACGAATGCGCCCCTCTTGAGGACATTTCTAAAACCGTATTCAACATTCCCCCCTCGCTTGAAATACCGCTTTGCGCGCGTTTCGAATTCTTCCCTGCGAAATCAGTGCCCCGTTTCGCGTTCGCCCTTCAACCGAACAGAACATTAAAGACACGACGCATTAATCTCGCATACCCACCTGCCCTTATTTTCGGGGGCGAAATCGGAATTAAACGCGGAAGTTTTTCCCGCCGTGTGTTAATTTAGGGTGTCTTGCTCCGGAGGGATGCACACGGAATCCGAGCTGGGGGAGTGGGTCGGGGGTGGGTTCGCTTCGGCGGAGGCGAGGAGGAGTTCATTTCACGGGATTATGCCTCCACCTGATCTGAATATTTTACACTGATGTATGCGCGTAATCCGTTCTGCCTAATCCCCGATATTATTTAGACTACCTAACCTTGACGTGTAAGAAAATAAGGAATTTATCTAGGAATTAGCTCTGTTGTTCATAGACCTACCCACTAATTACTTATTTGTAACAATAAATGTGTTTACGTGGTAGATATTATATGATAGAACTTTATTTAAACAAATATTTTGGATCATTGTTTATGCACTTGTTTCAATAAAAGGTTACACCGCTGCAGAACGTTAAAATAAAAAATATTTAATTGATGAGGCGGATACATGATGAAACTCCATAATACTATTTGAAATAAAACAACGCAGTTGGGAGGGTTTCACTTTTATTGTTGAACACTGCAACATGATTCACCACACAGTGGCTTCATCAGGCAGATGAAATAATTAATTATTTCATCTGCCTGATGAAGCCACTGTGTGGTGAAACATGTTGCAGTGTTCAACAATAAAAGTGAAACCCTCCCAACTGCGTTGTTTTATTTCAAATAGTTAAAATAAAACATTTTTTGAATTTAATTTTTTTTTTTTAGTGAAAGAAAAATGTAAAGGATTATAATATTCAAGAATATTGTTAAATATGTCTTGATGCGATCACAAAAAAAAAATTACACACAGTTAAAAATGGCGGCGCTGGAGCCGTTCCCGCGAGCCTCGCTCAATTTAAGGCGCTCCGTAGCACGCAGCATAAGTGCCGTAAAATCAAATATTTAACAAAATTTAAAAAAAAAACTCAATTTACATGAGTATACTTAGAGAAATACATAAGGGATTTTAAAAATGTTAATTTTTGTGCAATTGGCGAGCATTTGAATTTAAAGTTTCCGTTTCTGACCTAAAAAAAGGCATTAATTTGCACATATAAAATCTAAAATCCAACTAATCAAAATTTCCGTACGTATTTTCCTGCGAAATGTTGTTTCAAAGATATGATAGAAGTTTGGAGTAAAAAAATGTAAACTTGTTTGAGTTATGCCGCATGGCACAATGGGCCTAATGAGGCCTAAGTGCAGTGCAGAACTGCACACTCCCCTTTGCACCAGAACCAGTTATGCGGCACAGTATACGATTTAACCAATCTAACGGGACAAAATTCATGGAATAGTTTTTATAGTCCATTTTGGATCATAAATTAATTAAGTTTGGATTAATATAAAAATAGATAGTATTCATATATATATATATATATATATATATATATATATATATATATATATATATATATATATATATATATATATATATATATATATATATATATATATACCAGCACAAGAAGTAACGGTCGTACTACGTTAGAGGCAGAGTTCGGAAAATTTCCTAACAGGGCATTCGACCAATAATACGGCAGGAGAGATGTGTGTAATCTACTTTATTGTAATACCAAGCTTTCGGGACTCATTTTGTCCCTTCCTCAGGGTTAACACTAAAAACAATGAGCAAAAAACAAAAATTACTGATCTGAATTAAACTGTTAGTTGATGACGAATTCTTGAAAAAATATTAATTAGCAAATAAATTTGAGCTTACATTTGTGATTATTTGAACAAACTATTGTTAAACTGACGCTGTATTTGTTTTATTATCCTAACGATACTCATGGTGGTTGTTGAAATTAAATAAAAGTGAGGTTATTGTGTATAAAAAATCGTAACCGCGTGGCTACGGCAGAAGTGAAATTTTAAACGAAAACAAACGGCACATTCACATTTTAAAATTGGAAATTGTCACTGTGTTCCACTGTTTCTTGGGTAACCTGGGGTGTTATCACCGCACTTGTTTATATTTGATTAACTTTTAACTCACGCGGCCGCATCTTAGTGCGAAACGACGCACGTGTCTTCACATAAACAGCAACAATGGCTGGTGCCTGTCCACAGGTGCCACTCGGCTCTCCCCGTCTCTGTCACCGACGGAGAGAGGCGCACGCCACCCGTTTCCAGGAACGTCACGCCAGCCAGCGCGCGGTGTTTGAAATCTCGGGCCTGAGCTCGAGGGATTCAAACATCGACGCTGGAGGCCCCTTTACCTGCCCCGTTGTTGCCGCTTATGCGTTTATTGCTGTGAAATGACTGTGAAATGACTATTATGTATATGGATACTGTTTTTAATGCCGGGTTTAGGTTAGGTGCACGAAATAGATTTAACTTGGTGCGCTCATACGTTTCAATAGAAAGTTTAAGAAGAGTAAAAGATATAAATGAAAAAATCCAACTAAAAATGTAATGAAATTATAATTTTAAGCGCAATCAAATTAACTCCGTAGAGTGTCACCACCAACCTGGGACTCACTCGACGATTCCGCCGTCAGTTTATCTAGCTAAATGTGAAATGATGAATAAATTACCTAAATGTGTTTAATTGACGATTCATGAGGCAAAATTTCAGACAAACTACCACTATGTAAACTATTGCTGAATGTTATTAACCTGTTAAGCTGAAAGAGACCGGTGCCAACGGCTCTGATCTGTCCATGTCTATTAAGTAGGAGTAAATGCAACTAAGGCCCTCCGTGTCTGCTTTGAAATTCATCGTTGCAACGCCTGCCTTTTTTATGTGGAACATCTCAAGGAATAAACAACTTTTATAAAACATTGACTTATCTATAATTTCGACGTTTGTGAAGTCAGGTGCATGGTCCTCACTGTTTCAGTGTATAGACAATGCACATGACTTCTTATTCAGTCTTATGTCACTTTTATGTTGAATTATTCTGCTTTTTATCCATTGAGAAGTTTGACCTACATATCGAAGGGGGCATTCGGTGCAGGGGATGCTGTAAATTACATTAGACATTTGAGCCGTGGGCACAGAGTCTTTCAGTTTTGTGTAAAATCGTTTTAGTGGAGCCACACCGTATTTTGCTATCTTAATGTCACTGTTGTCATTCCTCAGGATTCTGGTTATGTGCCCTGTAATTTTTTCTAGATAGGGAAGTTTTCTATAGTAGGTTGGTTTCGGTTCGGGGATGGGATCGGTTTCTATTGCAGTGGAGTTGTGTAAGGGTTGTGGTAGGTTGGGTGTGTTTCTATCAGGGGTGGGTGCCGTTGAGAAGATTATTTTGTTAACAAACGGCCTGGGGTAGCCGTTGTTTAGTGCTATTATTTTTAGCCTGTGTAGGTTTTGTTGTAATAAGGTGGGGTGTGATATGCGGGTGATTCTATTTTTCAGTGCTATGATGGTGTTGGCTTTCATCGTCATGGGGGCATATGAGTGATAATTGATGTATCTGCCAGAGTTGGTTGGTTTCTGATACCAATCCAGTATGATCTTGTTCGAGGCTGTACGGATAACTCTTGTATCCAGGAAGGGAATAGATCTATTCACCTCCTGTTCGGTTGTGAACTGGATGTGTGCGTTGTAGCTGTTGAAAATATCACATACCGTCTGCGTAGAGCCTGTAGGCAACCCAAGTAGCAGATCATCTACATATTTTCTCACAAATGATGGCCTGAAGGGCAGTTTGGGAATGACGTTATCTAACAGCTCATCCATGACGATGAGAGCCAACACAGGACTGATGGGTGAGCCCATAGGGGTGCCAAAGGTTTGTTTGAAAATTATGTTATTGAAAGTGAAGAAAGTGTTGTCTCCTACGAATCTGAGCAGGGACATGAAATCAGGCTTCGTCAGGTCGGTGTGGGGTGCCACCCTGTCGAAACCCGATTCCACGATCCCCCTATGGATCTGGCGCTGGGGATCGTGGAATCGGGTTTCGACAGGGTGGCACCCCACACCGACCTGACGAAGCCTGATTTCATGTCCCTGCTCAGATTCGTAGGAGACAACACTTTCTTCACTTTCAATAACATAATTTTCAAACAAACCTTTGGCACCCCTATGGGCTCACCCATCAGTCCTGTGTTGGCTCTCATCGTCATGGATGAGCTGTTAGATAACGTCATTCCCAAACTGCCCTTCAGGCCATCATTTGTGAGAAAATATGTAGATGATCTGCTACTTGGGTTGCCTACAGGCTCTACGCAGACGGTATGTGATATTTTCAACAGCTACAACGCACACATCCAGTTCACAACCGAACAGGAGGTGAATAGATCTATTCCCTTCCTGGATACAAGAGTTATCCGTACAGCCTCGAACAAGATCATACTGGATTGGTATCAGAAACCAACCAACTCTGGCAGATACATCAATTATCACTCATATGCCCCCATGACGATGAAAGCCAACACCATCATAGCACTGAAAAATAGAATCACCCGCATATCACACCCCACCTTATTACAACAAAACCTACACAGGCTAAAAATAATAGCACTAAACAACGGCTACCCCAGGCCGTTTGTTAACAAAATAATCTTCTCAACGGCACCCACCCCTGATAGAAACACACCCAACCTACCACAACCCTTACACAACTCCACTGCAATAGAAACCGATCCCATCCCCGAACCGAAACCAACCTACTATAGAAAACTTCCCTATCTAGAAAAAATTACAGGGCACATAACCAGAATCCTGAGGAATGACAACAGTGACATTAAGATAGCAAAATACGGTGTGGCTCCACTAAAACGATTTTACACAAAACTGAAAGACTGTGCCCACGGCTCAAATGTCTAATGTAATTTACAGCATCCCCTGCACCGAATGCCCCCTTCGATATGTAGGTCAAACTTCTCAATGGATAAAAAGCAGAATAATTCAACATAAAAGTGACATAAGACTGAATAAGAAGTCATGTGCATTGTCTATACACTGTAACAGTGAGGACCATGCACCTGACTTCACAAACGTCGAAATTATAGATAAGTCAATGTTTTATAAAAGTCGTTTATTCCTTGAGATGTTCCACATAAAAAAGGCAGGCGTTGCAACGATGAATTTCAAAGCAGACACGGAGGGCCTTAGTTGCATTTACTCCTACTTAATAGACATGGACAGATCAGAGCCGTTGGCACCGGTCTCTTTCAGCTTAACAGGTTAATAACATTCAGCAATAGTTTACATAGTGGTAGTTTGTCTGAAATTTTGCCTCATGAATCGTCAATTAAACACATTTAGGTAATTTATTCATCATTTCACATTTAGCTAGATAAACTGACGGCGGAATCGTCGAGTGAGTCCCAGGTTGGTGGTGACACTCTACGGAGTTAATTTGATTGCGCTTAAAATTATAATTTCATTACATTTTTAGTTGGATTTTTTCATTTATATCTTTTACTCTTCTTAAACTTTCTATTGAAACGTATGAGCGCACCAAGTTAAATCTATTTCGTGCACCTAACCTAAACCCGGCATTAAAAACAGTATCCATATACATAATAGTCATTTCACAGTCATTTCACAGCAATAAACGCATAAGCGGCAACAACGGGGCAGGTAAAGGGGCCTCCAGCGTCGATGTTTGAATCCCTCGAGCTCAGGCCCGAGATTTCAAACACCGCGCGCTGGCTGGCGTGACGTTCCTGGAAACGGGTGGCGTGCGCCTCTCTCCGTCGGTGACAGAGACGGGGAGAGCCGAGTGGCACCTGTGGACAGGCACCAGCCATTGTTGCTGTTTATGTGAAGACACGTGCGTCGTTTCGCACTAAGATGCGGCCGCGTGAGTTAAAAGTTAATCAAATATAAACAAGTGCGGTGATAACACCCCAGGTTACCCAAGAAACAGTGGAACACAGTGACAATTTCCAATTTTAAAATGTGAATGTGCCGTTTGTTTTCGTTTAAAATTTCACTTCTGCCGTAACCACGCGGTTACGATTTTTTATACACAATAACCTCACTTTTATTTAATTTCAACAACCACCATGAGTATCGTTAGGATAATAAAACAAATACAGCGTCAGTTTAACAATAGTTTGTTCAAATAATCACAAATGTAAGCTCAAATTTATTTGCTAATTAATATTTTTTCAAGAATTCGTCATCAACTAACAGTTTAATTCAGATCAGTAATTTTTGTTTTTTGCTCATTGTTTTTAGTGTTAACCCTGAGGAAGGGACAAAATGAGTCCCGAAAGCTTGGTATTACAATAAAGTAGATTACACACATCTCTCCTGCCGTATTATTGGTCGAATGCCCTGTTAGGAAATTTTCCGAACTCTGCCTATATATATATATATATATATATATATATTTAAATGAGTCAATAATTAAATTAAGAGATTTAAGGTGTTTTATAAACGAAACAAATAGTTTTTCTTGTAGTTAATTTTGCATACACTTAGCATTATGTTTGTCGCTCAATTCATGTTGTTGAAGTTTTCTTATTCATAATATGTATCACTGTATATATTTTTAGACTAATAACAAGCAATTGACTTTTATAAAACATTTTTTATACAGGGAATTTTTATTTTAAGTTATGGATTGGATATCATAATTGGAGATTCCTGGACCACAAGTTATTTTAAGAAATATTCTCGATATTCGTTGTCTTTTTGAATAGTTTAATTTGACGAATGTTTCTACTTCCAGCTTAAGCAAGAAAGTAGTAGTATATGCTGTAAATCTTCAGATATTCGTATTTTTTAAGAGTTCAATTTGAAGCTTTAAACGAGTGTGGTCCACTCCCAGACTGAGCATGAAGTAAAATTTCGAGTTTCACACTCAGGTTTTTCTAAACTCGAAATTTTACCTTTTGTGCCACAAATATAAATCACTGAAATATTGTGAAATTAAAAATACACTTATTCCTAAAGCAGTATTCAAAATATACTGCTAAATATGAAAATTTTAAACTTCACTTAAAATCAATGTTTTATACGCGTGGCGCATGAAGTAAAATTTCGAGTTTAGAAAAGCCCCGTGAAAATTTGTCTCGGGTCGTTGCGCGACCCTCGACAAATTTTCTACGCGGGGCTTTTCTAAACTCGAAATTTTACTTCATGCTTAGTCTGGGAGTGGACAACACTCATTTATAGCTTCAAACTAAACTTAAAAAAACAACGAATATCTAAAGATTTCATTGAATCAACAACAAATGAAATAAAATCTTCAGATATTCGTTATATTTAAGAGTTCAACTTGAAGTTTTAAACGAGTATTGTCCACTCCCAGACTAAGCATGAAGAAACATTTCGAGTTTTAAAACTCAGGCTTTTCTAAACTTGAAATTTTACCTTATGTGCCACGAATATAAATCACTGAAATATTGTGAAATTAAAAATACACTTATTGCTTAAGCAGTATTAAAAATACACTGCTAAATAAGAATATTTTAAACTTCACTTAAAATCAGTCTTTTATACGCGTGGCGCATGAAGTAAAATTTCGAGTTTAGAAAAGCCCCGTGAAAATTTGTCTCGGGTCGCTGCGCGACCCTCGACAAATTTTCTACGCGGGGCTTTTCTAAACTCGAAATTTTACTTCATGCTTAGTCTGGGAGTGGACAACACTCGTTTATAGTTTCAAACTAAATTAAAAAAAAAAACAACGAAAATCTGAAGATTTCAATGAATCAACAACAAATGAAATTAGTTGTTTAGTTCAATTTTGCTACTTGACATCGCAGAGAATTAAAAGTAAACTGAAATAATTCTGTATCAAGAATCTTTTTCTGATATATATGAATAATTTGTACTAATCCATTTGTAATGCTTATATTTTAATAATTTGAATTTTGTCGCGCTAGAACAGTCGAATCGTATACTGTGTGCCGTTTTGAAAATACCTGTATTGAGAAAAACGCATTTAACATTTTGAGTAGTCGTTTCAGAATATCCGAAGCGCTTAGGGAAAAAAGACAAAATTTTATTGAAAAGGATTTCAAGCATCTACGAAACCTTTTCCCTGTATATCAGAAGGTCTAGAGCATCTTTTAACTTAATAAAAAAAATGGTGATGTGTCCATCATAGTAATTTCCCCCGTAAATTGCGTATTAAATCACTATTTAAAGTTTGTAAAGAGGCTAATGAATCACCCTGTAGAAAATGGTGTTCGAAAGTTCCCGAAAAACGTTCTTCTTTTTATAACATATTACGAAGTGGTCCTCAATAACTAGATAAAACACACAACTTTTGAAATATCTCAAAAACTAAGAGTGCTATGATAAAAAGTAAGTGAAAGAATTATTATTTGAAAGAATTTTTTGTTTGATGAACATTTATTGAAAAAATCTGAAAAAACTGAAAAACGCTAAGAGTAAAGTACCACGGTTTTCCGATTTTCACCAAAAGCTTTTCAGTTCTTCCGATTGTAACAAAAAGCTTAAGTTTCAAGTTTCATCTCGATATCTTTAGCGGTTTTTGCGGTACAGCGCACACAGACACACACACAGCCAGACAGACAGACAGACAGACAGACAGACATTTTTCAAAAATGGCCTTATTCGCCTCAGGGGACCTCAAAACGGATATTTCTGCTAAAATTTTTGATTCGAAAAATTTCACGAAAACAATACTTTCCCTTTGTATTACATACGGGGGAAAGTAAAAATCGACATTTCGAAAATTCTACAGTGGTGTAACCTCTTAAAACCGTTCTATTTATTTTAAATCACAAGCAATTTTATCTATTTTAAAAACAGTCGAATCCTAACACATAATAAAAAAAAGGCAGAAAGAACTCGACTGCCATCTCTCGGGATATCTGCTAGCAAATAATCCCCATTCTTTACACAGTACTTACGTAATAATCTCGGGACGTCCATCCAGTCCCCCGGGTGTACACCACTCACACACACATACACACAAAAGTGCACTCCGTCAAAGGGAGGCATCCCCGTCCTGCTTCATCCTCATCCCGCAATTACAACCAGAAAAATGTTTGCGGACGCGGAATAAAACATTTTCCCGCGTGTAATCCCCCTCTGCCGACGCATTTTTTTCCTCCGGCCCGATCTCATAAAACCGCAGGGAATTCCGGATTATCCCTAAGATGAAAGGCACGTAGTCGAGTTTAATTACTTTTCGCTATATATAAATTATGTTCTACTTGCACTGGAATGCAACTTTACGATGAATAATTAAAAATTAAAGGAATTCGTAAAATTGAGTGATATATGTATCTATTTTTGAACTTCAATATAAAAGAGTGTTTTACATGCCTGGTGCATTAAAGGAAGGTAATTAATTTCTATTCATTTTCTTTACCGCAGACCCGCAGAAGTCGGAATTGACCTATCAGGAGGCCCATTCGGTCTCTGTAACGCAAACCGAAGTGTATACAATTTTTAATTTCTGACGATTTGTCAGATTTACGTATTGCATGTCGCACTCAGACTAAGATATTGTTTGTTATGTTGCCTTTGCCTTAGAAACCATTACAGATCTAGAGTTACAATAGACCTATTGTAATTCTAGCACTACAATGGTTTCTATGACAACAACCACAAAATAAAAGATCACATATGAGTCGCCCAGATGCAGAACCAGCCATACACCTTTTTTGTAATTTTGAGATTTTAGTATCCCTGGAATCTACTCGTCTCTGGGGACCACTGATTATTCGACAATATTCATCACAGTATCCACACTTAACTCAACGCGTCCCCATTCCTGTGAGTATATATCATGGAGAATTCATCGAAAGCCTAATCGGCAGAGAACATTCACATTTCCGAGGACCACCATAACTAGGCCCAGTGCATAAGAGTAAATAGTAAGTGTAGTTTTTTATATTAGGTAGTTTGGTTTTTAATTTGACAGTTAATTGATAGAGCGTTTTTTAAACTTAGAATAGTGTTACTTCACTAAAATACATTAATACTAATAACAATTCGAACAGCTGAAAGATTTACTACTAATTCTTTCACCTACTCGAATAGTGTTATTAAGACCAGGAAATGTACATTTCCTGACATTTTTAACCCTTTAAGCACATTTAACGATTGAGACTCGGCATGTGCGTGTTTTGCCAAAGTTACAGTTGACGAGTCTGAGTCGTCATTAGAATTTTGCATTAAATTGAAAATTTCAAGCGCCAATTACACTAGCCGACATCAGTTTTTTAACATGACAGCCATTATAATATAAATATACGTATGGGTCATTTATTTATAAATATAAACTTAAAAACTCCACTACACATCAATATTTTAAAAATAAATTGACTTGCAGAACCTATCCTAAACCTTTTAAAATTTAGTTTGAATAATTCTGTCGAATGTAAAACTTGCTACATTTCTCGGTTGCAAAAGCTGGCATATTTTTTTTAGTTGCAAAACCTGCCAACTTTTTGCTTAGTTTTACATATTTTTGTTGTCTCCATTCAATACAACGCACATTCAACAACCGATGTTAAGATAGCCCTAGATTTTCCAGCCACGGATTTGCCCGGCGCATCTACCATCGATCGTAAATTAAAATAAATGTTTTTCTTAATTTAAGGCATATTATTAATAAATCAAATAAAACTAAACTAATTCCAGCCCTAAAAATATAGCTCATCCAAACTTACATTTATTTTCGTATATAGGCTTTATCAAACACAAATAGATAGTCCTCCCAAAAGCATGTAATAAAATGACCAGATTTCAAACTTAAATTAAAAGTATGTAGTTGTGATTAAAGTTATTTCTTTTAACTCTGACGTGTAGCTTAAAGCCTAACTAAGCCATTTCAGCAATAAAATGTTGGCAAAAATGTTAAATACATTTTTTATAAATTTTTCCATTCTAATGACTCCAATAAAATGACCAGATTTCAAACTTAACTTAAAAGTATGTATGGTTAGGCTCTAAGCTACACGTCAGAGTTAAAAGAAATAATTTTAATCACAACTACATACTTTTAATTTAAGGTCGAAATCTGGTCATTTTATTCGAGTCGTTCGGATGGAAAAAATTTATAAAAAATTCATTTAACATTTTTGCCAAAATTTTATAGCCTAAATGGCTTAGTTAGGCTCTAAGTTACACGCCAGAGTTAAAAGAAATAATTTTAATCACAACTACATATTTTTAATTTAAGTTTGAAATCTGGTCATTTTATTCGAGTCGTTCGGATGGAAAAAAATTATAAAAAATTCATTTAACATGTTTGCCAAAATTTTATAGCCTAAATGGCTTAGGTAGGCTTTAAGCTACACGTCAGAGTTAAAAGAAATAATTTTAATCACAACTACATATTTTTAATTTAAGTTTGAAAAAATATAAAAAATTCATTTAACATGTTTGCCAAAATTATATAGCCTAAATGGCTTAGGTGGGCTTTAAGCTACACGTCAGAGTTAAAAGAAATAATTTTAATCACAACTACATATTTTTAATTTAAGTTTGAAATCTGGTAATTTTATTCGAGTCGTTCGGATGGAAAAAAATTATAAAAAATTCATTTTACATTTTTGCCAAAATTTTATAGCTTGAATGGCTTAGTTAGGCTTTATGCTACACGTCAGAATTAAAAGAAATAATTTTATTCACAACTACATATTTTCAATTTAAGTTTGAAATCTGGTTATTTTATTCGAGTCGTTCGGATGGAAAAAATTTATGAAAAATTCATTTAACATTTTTGCCAAAATTTTATAGCTTAAATAGCTTTGTTAGGCTTTAAGCTACACGTCAAAGTTAAAAGAAATAATATTAATCACAACTACATATTTTTAATTTAAGTTTGAAATCTGGTCATTTAATTCGAGTCGTTCGGATGGAAAAAATTTATAAAAAATTTATTTAACATTTTTGCCAAAATTTTATAGCTTAAATGGCTTAGTTAGGCTTTAAGCTACACGACAGAGTTAAAAGAAATAATTTTAATCACAACTACATATTTTTAATTTAAGTTTGAAATCTGGTCATTTTATTCGAGTCGTTCGGATAAAAGAAATTTATAAAAAATTCATTTAACATTTTTGCCAAAATTTTATAGCTTAAATGGCTTAGTTAGGCTCTAAGCTACACGTCAGAGTTAAAAGAAATAATTTTAATCCCAACTACATATTTTTAATTTAAGTTTGAAATCTGGTCATTTTATTCGAGTCGTTCGGATAAAAAAAAATTATAAAAAATTCATTTAACATTTTTGCCAAAATTTTATAGCTTAAATGGCTTAGTTAGGCTTTAAGCTACACGTCAGAGTTAAAAGAAATAATTTTAATCACAACTACATATTTTTAATTTAAGTTTGAAATCTGGTCATTTAATTCGAGTCGTTCGGATAAAAAAAAATTATAAAAAATTCATTTAACATTTGTGCCAAAATTTTATAGCCTAAATGGCTTAGTTAGGCTCTAAGCTACATGTCAGAGTTAAAAGAAATAATTTTAATTACACTACATATTTTTAATTTAAGTTTGAAATCTGGTCATTTTATTCGAGTCGTTCGGATGGAAAAAAATATAAAAAACTCATTTAACATTTTTGCCAAAATTTTATAGCCTAAATGGCTTAGTTAGGCTCTAAGCTACACGTCAGAGTTAAAAGAAATAATTTTAATCACAACTACATATTTTTAATTTAAGTTTGAAATCTGGTCATTTTATTCGAGTCGTTCGGATGGAAAAAATTTATAAAAAATTCATTTAACATTTTTGCCAAAATTTTATAGCCTAAATGGCTTGGTTAGGCTTTAAGCTACACGTCAGAGTTAAAAGAAATAATTTTAATCACAACTACATACTTTTAATTTAAGTTTGAAATCTGGTCACTTTATTACATGCTTTTGGGAGGACTATCTATTTGTGTTTGATAAAGGCTATATACGAAAAAATTTAAGTTTGGATGAGCTTTATTTTTAGGGCTGGAATTAGTTTTCTTTGTTTCATTAATAATATGCCTCAAATTAAGAAAAACATTTATTTTAATTTACGATCGATGGTGGATGCGCCGGGCAAATCCGTGGGTGGAAAATCTATGGCTATCTTAACATCGGTCATTCAACACTATTTTAATTTATTTTAAAGACGCTGCAAAATCAGTTTTTGTCATTTTGTCACAAGTTTATCAAAACACGTATGGCTGGTTTTGCATCTGGGCGACTCATATAATGTATTACATTTACTAATCAGTTATGGACCTATAAGTAAGGCATTTCAGAATAGGAGTAGAAAAAATCGGTAAGGTAAATACATAATTAAAAGCAAATAGGAACGGTACAGTTCCTATTTGCTTTTAATTAATTACTTTTCGATTTATTAATTTTGAGTTTATTGCATTTCTATTTTTATAGGTTTTTATGTTTACGCGCTGTACTTTATTTAATTATGTCCAGCAGTGGGCATTAATAGAGCTTCTCCCGGAGCGTAAAGTTTAATGCATTGGTTTTAAGGGCGGCGTTTGCAGAGAGGCAGAACTTTTATTGCTTGCGACTGCGATCGGAGCCGTAAAGTAAACTACAATGTCGACTGGCAATTCCAGGAATCGTATTTTGATTGAAAATCGAGGTTTATTTCGGCTCGATTAAAACACACTAAGCCCGGGGATTTTGTTGAGTTTATATGGACTTTCCTGTGTGGATGGGGATAATTGTGTTGCTTTGTAATAACTTTGAATTTAATAAAGAGTGGTTAGTAACAGAAGTTATACAATGTATATTGGCCATTTCATCTTGAGTTAATAGTAAATATCGATGCATAAAGGTTCAAAGAAACTGACGCGATCGGATAATAAACCAATCAACCAATTTAGTAATCAATGAAATTAGATTAAATATGACATAATATATAATCTACTTTGGTTACACCACAAACCGTGATCGCGATTGTATCGACCAATAATTTTGTCTCGTTGAGGCTTTTCAAAATATTCAACTACTTTCCGAGCTAATACTAACGGCCGGTTTCATAATCAAGTTAAAGCTACTTTAAATATTTAAAGTCGATTTTAACGTTAAATTTCATTTCATAATGCAAATTTAAAGTAAAAGTCGACTTTAACGTTTAAGTCGGCTTATTGACACTTTAAATGGATAAATCCGGCTTTAATAAAAATATTGCTAAACCAGGATTAAAAATATACTGCTAAATTATAATATTTTAAACTTCACTTAAAATCAGTGTTTTATACGCGTGGCGCATGAAGTAAAATTTCGAGTTTAGAAAAGCCCCGTGAAAATTTGTCTCGGGTCGCTGCGCGACCCTCGACAAATTTTCTACGCGGGGCTTTTCTAAACTCGAAATTTTACTTCATGCTTAGTCTGGGAGTGGACAACACTCGTTTATAGCTTTAAATTGAACTTTACATAAAAAACAACGAATATCTGAAGACTTACAGCATATACGCAGTAATTGACATGTGTATACTTAAAAGAACTCCCCATATAAAATAAATACACCGAAAGTTAGAAAATATTATTTGAGTCATTTAAAATAGTATCGGATAAGTTGATTTGAACAAACGTACATGTTTCTAACTTAACTACATTAAATATTTAAAGTCGACTTTAACGTTAAATTCCGTTTCATAATGCAAATTTAAAGTAAAAGTCGACATTAAAGTTCGTCGGCTTATTTACACTTTAAATAGATAAAGCCGGCTTTAAAACTTATCTAAAGATGCTGTCAAATGTTAAAAAGAAATAATCGCGTATTCGACAGTGCTGTGTAGCCAGGGCTGTTCATTTCACAGAAGAATACTCACATTTTAATATTTTAAACTTCACTTAAAATCAGTGTTTTATACGCGTGGCGCATGAAGTAAAATTTCGAGTTTAGAAAAGCCCCGTGAAAATTTGTCTCGGGTCGCTGCGCGACCCTGGACAAATTTTCTACGCGGGGCTTTTCTAAACTCGAAATTTTACTTCATGCTTAGTCTGGGAGTGGACAACACTCGTTTATAGCTATAAATTGAACTTTACATAAAAAACAACGCATATCTGAAGACTTACAGCATATACGCAGTAATTGACATGTGTATACTTTAAAGAACTCCCCATATAAAATAAATACACCGAAAGTTAGAAAATATTATTTGAGTCATTTAAAATAGTATCGGATAAGTTGATTTGAACAAACGTACATGTTTCTAACTTAACTACATTAAATATTTAAAGACGACTTTAACGTTAAATTCCGTTTCATAATGCAAATTTAAAGTAAAAGTCGACATTAAAGTTCGTCGGCTTATTTACACTTTAAATAGATAAAGCCGGCTTTAAAACTTATCTAAAGATGCTGTCAAATGTTAAAAAGAAATAATCGCGTATTCGACAGTGCTGTGTAGCCAGGGCTGTTTATTTCACAGAAAAATACTCACATTTTTTATAATTCTTCAAGAGACGAAGAATATATTGTGATTAAAAGGAAAGCAGTGCATAGAATGAGGGAGACTTGTGATGATACATTCAGCGGTACGGATTTATTTCCAAAATTTCGATTATCAAAAGCAATGGTATTAATGTTCTATACAATTAAAGATAAGAGATTTCACTTGAATCTTGCAAGATAATTTATTAAATATACAGTTTTTTGTTAACTGGTACATTCAGTCAATTTAGCAAATAATGGAATGTAAATTAAATAAAGACGTTTTACCTGTTCCGATATTGACAATTTATGTTATTTATTGCAATAAACTATGTTCTTTTAACTTTTAACAGGTTGAATTAATAGTAATTCCGTTTGATTGTAAAATTAATTCCTCTATTAATTTGACTTATTATTTGTTGTGATATTTCCAATGACATAATTGAAATATAAACAATCAAAATGCAGGTTATGCAACATTATATAATAAAAATTATTGTATAGCTGAGGCTGTTAGTTGTTGAAACTCCATAATATCACTTAAATAACACACTTAATATGTTTAGGTTTCAAAATAATGTTTATTTGTACTACAACAATTGTTTCACCACACAGTGGCTTCATCAGGTAGATACCTACCTACCTACCTACCTGATGAAGCCACTGTGTGGTGAAACAATTGTTGTAGTACAAATAAACATTATTTTGTAACACAATGAAAAAACTGTTTTTATTCCTTACTTCACTTTTATTTTTATGTGTTAGATGTACATTTCGAGTGCTAAGCACTCATTATCAATAACTAATGCTCTTACAAACTAGGTGCGCAATTATATATACCTGAACAAAAATGGTGGAACCATTCCACCATTTTTGTTCAGGTATATATAATTGCGCACCTAGTTTGTAAGAGCATTAGTTATTGATAATGAGTGCTTAGCACTCGAAATGTACATCTAACACATAAAAATAAAAGTGAAGTAAGGAATAAAAACAGTTTTTTCATTGTGATCAAATACTCCACATAACTCAAATCAAACAAATAGTGATTATTTTGAAACCTAAACATATTAAGTGTGTTATTTAAGTGATAATAAAAATTACTATAAAAAGGCGTTACCAACGTATATTCGTTACCTTAAAGTCGACTATTACTAAAGTCAAATCGAGAATTGATTATGAAACGCATCAATATTTAAAGTCGACTTTAACTTAAAGTCGACTTTTGTTAGTCACTTTAACCCAATTATGATGAAACCGGCCGTAAGACAGATATTGAATTATAAAATGAATATTTGAGTTACACAACAGCTTTACAACTGTACTCAAGCTAAACTAGACAAACAAATAGAAGATTTATAAAAAAAACTGACAGGAAATGAATATAAATTTAAAAAATCTTATGCCATCTATTGAATCACAGAAGAAATAAGCTATTAATATTACTGGTATATGAGGCCTGTTCAGATAAAAACCAAACAATTAGAATTACGCGCCAACTGAGATTTTATAATATGCTGCTGGCATATTTATGGTGTTGGCATATTTATGCTGTTGGCATATTTATTTATGATATGCTGTTGGCAGCACTGTCTTGGGCATAATCTCCTTTGTAAGCGATGTTCTTGGATTTTTGATATCTCGTTTAGTTTCCGTGATATTCTCATTTGAGTGCAACGTGATTAAGTGGTAGTGGCGATTTTTGAAATACACCAGTTTCTAGAACAACAATGCCATGTAAAGTTTTGCGTGAAACTGTGAAAAACATTCATAGAAACGTTTAATCATTTGAAACAAGCTTACGGAGATAATTCTCTGAGTCGTACGCAATGCTACGAATGGTTTTCACGCTCGTCAGTCAATTTAAGATGATCCTCGATCAGAAAGGCTTTTCTCTTCAACTGGTAACTCCCACGTTTATAAAATCAACGATCTGGTGGGTGCAAATCGCCGATTGGCTGACAAAAACTTACAGAAAAGATTAGCGTGTTTTACTGGGTCATGCCATGCAATTTTGACAAAAACTTTGAACATTGGTAAAGTTGGACCAAAATTTGTTCATGGTTTGAAAACCCAACAACAGAAAGTAGATCGATCGGAAATTTGTCGGCAACTCCTTGAACAAGCCAATGACGATGAAACATTCATGCAAATAATAACGGGAGACGAAAGCTGGGTTTACGGCTACGACATTGAGACAAAAGTTTAGCCATCACAATGGATTGGCAAAGGACTCCACTTCCCAAAAAGCACGTCAGTATCGATCCAATGGCAGGCAAAGTGATGCTCACATTTTTTTTGACTTTCATGGAATTGTGCATTTTGAATTCTTGCCTCAAGGTTAACCCATTAACGGCCGAGCAATTATAGAGTTAATTCACTGACTATAGAGGCTTCTACTTCGTTATACATTGTTGTACATAAATAAAACACTGTTTATCATTTTGTTTGTATAACAATTGGTTTATTTGCTGACTATAGTTTCGATACTACACGTATCATTATCAAACCGTTAGTAACAAAAAACTACAAAGGAACATTATTTATATTTGCAAATTTTCTAATAACAGCGTTAAAGAGGGGGGGTGTATTTAAGGTCAAGCTGGTCGTTAATTACGGGAATTTCCCGATTAGCGCGGGCTGTGTGAATCTCCAAAGACTCCAGGAGGTCCATCTTTCTACCCTTCTCGGCAAAGTGAATAACTGAAAGTACATCCTCGCCAAAAGAATGGTTATTTTCAATCAAATGTTTGGCGAAAGATGACTTATCAATTAATCTATGCCGAAAAGAGTAAAGATGCTCACTGAGTCTGGTCTTAAAATTACGACCAGATTAACCTCTATACACTCCCTTACAATCATTACAAGTTAATTTATATATTCCTGATTTGTAAATACTTGGTATCTGAGTCTTGTGGTTAAAAATATGATTTTTAATTTTTGTAAATGGTTTCATCGCTATATTTAATTTGTGTTTTGCTAAAATATTTTTAATTTTGTGAGTTATATTTCCAAAGTAAGTAAGGGAACGATATGTTGCATGTGTTTTAGGATCGATTCCGGCATATATGTATTTTCTAATACATTTAATTTTGTATTGATTAACTATTTTATCCACTATTGACGTAGTATAGCCATTTGAAACGGCTATGCTTTTAATAATATCTATTTCTTTTTTAAAAGAGGTTTCTGACAACGGAACAATAAAAGTTCGGTTTACCATGGAGTTAAAGGCAGCTAGTTTATGTTTATAGGGATGGTTGAAACAGTTAGGAATTACACGGTCTGTGAAAGTAGGTTTTCTATAAATATCAAAAGTTAGTGATTCATTAGTACGTGTTATTGTGAGGTCTAAAAATTTTATGTTATTGTTAGTTTCTGTTTCTACTGTAAATACTATATTTGGATGTAATGAGTTAATATAATCTAAAAATTGTGTTAATTGTCTATTAGTACGAAAGAAGCTATGATGTCATCGACGTATCTATACCACACTTTAATATGTTTATTGCCTAGCTGTGAATTTAAAATTGAATTGGTAAGGTTGCACATGAATATCTCGGCTAGCAACTGGCTCAATGGTGAACCCATTGCTAACCCTTCTGTCTGCTTATAATATTTATTATCGAAAGAAAAGTAATTGTTATCTAATATGATTTCTAAAATATTAATAAATTCTATTTGAACTGATATATTTACAATACAATTATCAAATGAATTTTTAATTAACTGTATACAATCATTTGATAATTGCAATGTAAATATATCAGTTCAAATAGAATTTATTAATATTTTAGAAAGTTGATTTTAGGTAAAATGCTACACTTCTTTTAATGATTTCTAAGAATGACTTACTGTTTTACATACTGTCAATTTTTCTTTTAAATTTACATATTGTATACGCTGTAAACGTAAGGCATTCGTCGATTTTGTATAAAAACGTGCAATATGAAGTTTAGAATGAGTATTTCCACTCCCAGACTAAGCATGAAGTAAAATTTCGAATTTAGAAAAGCCCCGCGTAGAAAATTTTCACGGGGCTTTTCTAAATTCGAAATTTTACTTCATGCGCCACGCGTATAAAACACTGAAAAATCGTGAAGTTAGAAATACACTTTAAACATTGTTTTTAAATGGGTAATAATAGAGATACTTAAATAAAAAAATATTTACGTTTTTCTTTATATAGTTTCAAGTCAACTCAAATAATATAATATAATAAATTACCTTATTTAGTAAATTTGTTTAACATAAAATTAATAATGTTGCGTATATGCATCAATGGCGCCTAATGGGTTAAATAGTGAACCGTGTGTACTATCAGTAAAAGAGACCACAGTAGTAGCAAGACAACTAACTCGTGGTTCTTGCAAACCGATAATGCGCCCGCACAATTGCCTTTGGTATTTCTTTAGTTTTGTGACAAGAATCAGATAACAGACCTCCCGCACCTTCCTTTTTTGCCAGACCTAGCTCCATGCGATTTTTTCTTATTTCCGAAATTAAAATCAGTGCTGAAAGAACACCGTTTTCACAGTATTGAGGACATCAAAGCAAATTCGTCAACAGACCTTAGAGGTAATCTCAAATGAAGGTATCCAGAAATGCTTAGCGAAATGGAGATACCGGTGGGAAAATTATGTGAATAGGGGAGGGAAGTACTTTAAAAGGGACAAAGACCAATAATCTGTAAAATGAATAATAAAGTTTAAAAAAATAAAGTTCGGTTATTATCTGAACAGACCTCTAATGTTTTTGAACTACACTTCAAATTGTTAGCTGTGGAGACTTCTACTTCGTTATACATCATTATTTACACAAATAAGACACTTAAACTTTGTATGGCAATAAGAACCTCAGTTACACAAACAAATTAATAGATTCGATGGCTAACGCCCTCTAATGCTCCATAGTGGCATTGTCAATGACAGGAATGCACAAAGCGCATATGCAGGTCACTGTTTTGTCCACGAACAAGCTAAACTCTGTTTATGAAACCAGAAAACAAATATCAAAATTGAATTTGTGTTCTGTATTCCGGTACCGGGGCCGTTTTGGACTTAAAGGTCCTCGTCAGTGTGGTCCCGACCAAGTGCTGAAGAATACTAAACATGTCTGAGTATATCAAGCCACTGGGTCGGGACCACACTAACGAGGACCTTGAAGTCCGAAACGCGTCTGTGGGTGTCTTGTGCCGGAATACTGTACAAAAATTCAACTTTTACACATACAAAGTTTAAGTCTTTTATTTGTTCATATCAAATCAATATTTAACGTGCCTGGCGCATAAAGTAAGTATTTCGAGTTATATTTACTTCATGCTTACTCATGGAGTAGAAAACATTTTTTTAGAGCTTTCAAATTTCCATTTACCCCCCTATTTTGCAACACACCAGCACATACCCTGAATACACTCATCTTTAATCTCGATATTTCGCTTGATAAAAGTCAATATTGAACGAAACTTCACCGAAACCTTCGTTTTTACTCCTTGCAAAAAGGATGTTAGCAGCAGCTTTTCGGAAAAATCTCGAGAAGATTTCCATGCAAATCCGAATGCTATTTTCGCAGTGCGCTCGTGTCACAAACACATTGTGTACCTCCTACCTTTGTTCGCCCCCTAAAAGCCAAACGAGAGTGCGCGGCTACGTCTGTTAATATCGATAAGAGTTTTTGAAAGCAGCACACGTCGAATATTGAAAAGCGGCATATTACCAGCCTTTTCCCCTCCTTCGGCGCATTTATAGAAACGACACGGAAAAAAAATAAAGCGCGTGCATTATTTAAACTCTCCCAAGCACGTATCCATCCATCCGTCCATTCGACTTTTCGCGTCGTGTATAACAAATGACGTTTCACTAAAGGAACATCATCTGCAGTAATACGAGTATAGAGAAAATAGAAGGTTGTTGTGCGTTGTTGAATAGAATTCACAAACATGTCAGTACATACATGTACAAGTAATTTATCTTTTAAGTATAGTAACATAAGGTACGATTCACGAGAGGTGTCCCAAGATGTCCTTGATTTGTAGTGCTTTCTGCACCAATACATGTAATACGAAAATAGTTTGAAGTCATCAGATTGCGTGTGTGCAAAGAGACAGAAAACTTCATATGTCTGCGTTGGTTTTTATAAGGAACATGCGAAAACGTATGTTTCGGTATGCAGCATTAAAATTTTAGGGTCACATTTTGACAATGTCTTCGTCAAAATAAATCAGCAAAAACCCAGCCATAAATCATTTTAATTAATGTGCAAAATCGTTCAAATGTGATATTTCTTGAATAATTTTCTCACTTATCACTTGGTGAAACATTTTTAAATATTGGTAATATTATCAATGTTCAAATGTGATTTCAAGTGATATTATTCCAATTTCCACATCTACTAAATAGTTCAGGTATTTACATAAACAGATAATGCATTTATGTTGATTTTGTGTAAGCTCCAACAAAAATGTTAGTTGAATCGAATGGGCATTCATTAGATTTGGCAAACAGTCATCGGATTAATCTGATAATACAGAGAATTTTTATTTTAAGTATACATACAGGGAACTTTCCATTAGGTATACATATGCATACGCGTTTTTTTAAAGAGTTCAGTTTGAAGTTTAAAACGAGTGTTTTCCACTCCCAGACTAAGCATGAAGTAAAATTTCGAGTTTAGAAAAGCCTGAAAATTTGGTTTGGTAGCGTAGCGCGAAGCGCGGAGCGACCAAACCAAATTTTCAGGCTTTTCTAAACTCGAAATTTTACTTCATGCGCCACGCATATTAAACAATAAAAGCACTGAAATATTGTGAACGAGTAAACTTCACTTAAAATCAGTGTTTTATACGCGTGGCGCATGAAGTAAAATTTCGAGTTTAGAAAAGCCTGAAAATTTGGTTTGATCGCTCCGCGCTTCGCGCTACGCGACCAAACCAAATTTTCAGGCTTTTCTAAACTCGAAATTTTACTTCATGCTTAGTCTGGGAGTGGAAAACACTCGTTTAAAACTTCAAATTGAAATCTTAAAAAAAAAACAACAAACATCTGAGCATTTACAACACATACGCCGTCATTGGGATATGTATTCTTAAAAGAAAATCACCCTGTATCTTGATTTACACACTGTACATTTTCAGGCGTTAATTGGCTTTATAAAAACTTTCATTAAAGCTTCTAACGAGTATATCCAATCCAAATTTTCAGGCTTTTCTAAACTCCAATTTTTACTTCAAACTTATCAAGGAGTGGAAACACTCGTTAGATGCTTCGAATTAACCGCTTTTCAAAAACAATGAATGTCTTTAAAATTTACAAATTTAGATAAGTATAAGTAAATTTCTGTAGACTAATCAACTCAGTTTGATTTTAAGTTTACTCCCGTGCTTCAAGATCCAAAATCTCTCAATCAAGTTAAATAAAGATAATTTGCTAAAGAACAAAAGAACTCTCCATTGTTTTCTTTACAACAGTTTGCAATAAAACGATACACATCATCCACGTGCGCACAATAACAAGAGGCGCGTGCTTTAATGTGACATCATTACACGAGCATTTCGCGCCCTTCGGACGAGGACGGGAGGGATGAGCGAGTGTCGAGTGAGTGACTGTGAACAGTGTTATGCCTTTGGATGCAGACAAAAGGTTCCCCTGGAATTCCGGGCCATTTTCCCGCTACGCCTGTCTATTATCCCATAACAAAATGAGCGCCATTCCAACGAAAGCTCTCCACTCTAAGTGCCAATGAATCTCTTTCCTCTGTGTTCTCTCCCTCAGCCACCACCCCTCATATATTTGAAAACGTAGGTTTTAGTTTGGATACAAAAGATTGCCTCTTTGTCTTTCTATTGTTAGTCTGGGCATAACTAAGCCATGCATGTATTAAAGTTACATAGGATTTTTATCTTATATGTGGTGTTTTTTTTTTCTTTAAATATAAACATTCCCCTTTATAGCAAGGGGAGCCAATGCTTATGGGATAACTGGAAATCGAGTAGAAAAGGAGAGACTATGACCAGGAACTGCGATAAGAGTAAGATAGACGACTATATACACCAATCATCACTAGTCTAGCATCCTACAACAGCATTCAAACACAGTTTCCAAATTTTGTATAGAGGCTAGCTAACTGGATATACGAGGGGGGACCCAAAAAAACCGCACTGAGAGCGCGCTGCAATTCGTAGACGTAGTAGAGAGTTCTCCGGCTTGATGAGGTTAATACACCAATCCTCACTAGTCTTGCATCCTACACCAACATCCAAACACAGTTTCCAAATTTTGTATAGAAGCTAGCTAACTGGATATATGAGGGGGAACCCAAAAAACCCGAACTAAGAGCGCGCTGCCGTTTGTAGACGTAGTAGAGAGTTCTCCGGCTAGATGAGGTTGATACACCAATCGTTAGTCTTGCATCCTACACTAGCATCCAAACACAGTTTCTAAATTTTGTATAGAGGCTAGCTAGCTGGATATACGAGGGGGCCAAAAAAAACCGAACTGAGAGCGCGCTGCCAGTCGTAGACGTAGTAGTGAGTTCTCCGGCTAGATGATGTTAATAGACCAATAATCACTAATCTTGCATCCTACAACAGCATCCAAACACAGTTTCTAAATTTTGTTTGGAGGATAGCTAACTAGATATATTCGTAGACGTAGAAGAGTGTTCTCCGGCTAGATGATGTTAATAGAGACCTTCATGAAACAGCTGTGCAGACGGTGTCAGTTTGTAGGTTAACGTTCGAGCGTAGTATTGTGTTTCTCTTACTGTTATTTTGTTTCGCCTGCGAAGTCGTCATGGCAAATTTAAAAGGACAAAGAGTGTGTTTGAAATTTTGTTTACTGCTTGGAAAATTGGCAACGGAAGCTTATCAAATGCTTCAACAGGCTTATAAGGATAACGCAATGAGCAAGGCCGTAGCCAGAAAAAAAATTCGGAGAGGGTTATAAAAATGTCGGGGAATCAAGGCTTCGAACCGTTATTTTTTTTCGTTCCGATTTCCGTTTCGGAAAAAAAAAAACGTTTTTCTGCGGTTTTTGGTTCAGCTTTAAATTTTCAAATGTTTTTATTTCATATTAAAAAAAAAAAATGTTGATGTGTCCATCATGCACTGTCTTCGTTATAGATATGATGATTTCAATATCAAGAATATGGAAAAGTGTCTCAAACTAAATTTGTTCTACTTTTATTATTATTATCGCATTTGCAAAATAAATATTTTTTACAATTTTTCGCTATATCTTAGTAAATATCTATCACATCTCAGGAGTACACATTTTCAATTTAACTTTAAATCAGTGTTTTATACACGTGGCGCATGAAGTAAAATTTCGAGTTTAGAAAAGCCCCGCGAAAATTTGTCTCGGGTCGCTATGCGACCCTCGACAAATTTTCTACTCGGGGCTTTTCTAAACTCGAAATTTTACTTCATGCTTAGTCTGGGAGTGGACGACACTCGTTTAAAGTTTCGAATTGGACGATTTTATAAACTATCTAAGTAACTGGCAACTACCCACTGAACACGCAAACATTTTAAACATTGCTTAAATGTTGAACATGATACTCATGATATCTTATAGACTTCGCTTCACTGCACCTCTTTTAGACAATTACGAGACAAGTACGACACGAGCACGATACGAGATGAGCACAAGACGTGCACGACACGAGACGAGCACGGCGCATTCAACACACTCGTGTTATGAACGTCTCATGCTCGTGTCGTGTCGTGCACGTCTCGTGCTCGTGTCGTACTCGTCTCGTAATTGTCTAAAAGAAGTAAAGTGAAGCGAAGTCTATAAGTTATCATGAGTATCATGTTCAACATTCGAGCAATGTTTAAAATGTTTCCGTGTTCAGTGGCTCGTATCGTGTTCGTGTCGTGATCGTCTCGTCAAAAGTGTGGTATCTTAAGGAGAGGATATTTTTTAGCGATCTTGCATAAATCATAAACTAACCTAACCAGTATATTTTGAACTTCAGACTAAATCAATGTTTTATACGCGTGGCGCATGAAGTAAAATTTCGAGTTTAGAAAAGCCCCGTGAAAATTTGTCTCGGGTCGCTGCGCGACCCTCGACAAATTTTCTACGCGGGGCTTTTCTAAACTCGAAATTTTACTTCATGCTCAGTCTGGGAGTGGACAACACTCGTTTAATTTTCGTTAGATTTTTAACGTATCAAGATTTTTATTAATTCGTAAAATGTTCATAGAATGTTTAATATTTCGTCAATTTATCAAATTTTCATTAGTTTTTCGATAAGAAAATATTGAACCCCCCATGGCTACGGCCTTGGTTATAAGCCTCACACAAGTTTTCGACTGGTATGGTAGCTTAAAACGTGAGTGTTGAAAACCGTGCTAGTTCTGGGCGTCCTTCAACATCTCGAAACGATGAAAACGTTGAAAAAATCCGATAAAAATCAACGAAGATTGTTGTTTCATAATCAACCAAATTTCGGAAAAGACAGGCGTGAATTGGAGCTCGTGCCCGCGGATTTTGACTGAGGATTTGCAAATGAAACGTGTTTCCGTAAAATTTGTTTATCGCCTTCTCACACAGGATCAAGAAAAAAAATTCGATTGAATTTGAGCCGAGACTTAAAAAAACAGATTGAAAGTGATCTAAACTTGTTGATCAAAGTCATTAGAGGTGATGAAAGTTGGTATTACGGGTATGACCCAAAAACTAAGCAAGCTTCAAGCCAGTGGAACACTCCGATGCACAATTTCAGGAACATCAAAAAGACTATAATTATCGTCTTCACATTCGACCTCACTTGTCTTACTTTGTTTGGCCTGGGAGGATCCTCCCAGACCAAAAAAAGTAAGACAAGTGAGGTCAAATGTGAAGACGATGATTATTATCTCTTTGATGTTCGTGGAATTCTGCATCGGGAATTTGTTCTTTCTGGCCAGACTGCTAACCAGTACTTTTATTTGGAAATTTTAAAACGTCTGCGAGAGGATGTGCAGAGAAAACGCCCGGAACTTTAGTGATCAGGTGACTAGTTCCTTCATCACGATAATGCCCCCGCACACACGGCCTTACGAGTGACCCGCTGTTTGGCCTCTCGGAGATGGCCTGTCGGTCCCCACCCTCTGCATTCACCAGACTTAGCCCCATGTGACTTTTTCCTGTTTCCAATAATGAAGAAACATCTAAAAGGGAAGCGTTTTGATGATGCAGGAGCGGGAAAAACAGCTTTGCAAGGGGCACTGGACGTAATCGAAGGTGAAGAGTTCCAAAAATGCTTTAAACATTGGGAAAAAAAAAACTTGACAAGTGCATCGCATCAAATGGAGAATATATTGAAGATGAATGAAGGAATTTTGTAAGAAAGTTAACAAAAAAAGTTTTTATACCAAAAATACGTTTTTTGGGACCCCCTCGTGTATGAACTGTGGTTTCAGTTAACTTAATGAGATTTAGAACTAATTCCATTTAGATAGGCGAAAAATGGAAATACATTTGCCAAAATACGACTGAAAGACGTAACTATAATAAGTGCATAATTTAACTCAGACACATTTATTGTTGAATTTGTAATCAGTATTCCGTCACCAGATACCCACAGACGCGTTCACTGGACACAAATTTAATTTTGATATTTATTTTCTGGTTTCACAAAGTTTAGCTCGTTCGTGGACGAAACAGTGATCTGTATATGCACTTTGTACATTCGTGTCATTGACGATGCCACTATATAGCATTAGATGGCGTTAGCTATCGAATCCATTAATACATTTATTTTTATTCAAATATTAATCGTGTTTTGTTTGTATACAGCGCATACAACAGGATATGTATACCTAAAGAAACATTTCATGTATGTAGTGTCTGTAAGAAAAAATATACACGCGTTATTCTATTATGTTGATTAAATTGTGTTGTATTTATTTGTATCAATATCAGATTGTGTTTTCATTAAAATTTAATATCCTGAAGCCGAAGCGAAATCCCTAAGATTTATATCCTCTCTCTCTCTCTCTTTCTTCCTGCCCCCGTTTTATCTTAAACTTCTCTTTTACGAGATTCCTCTTCGTGGACGTGAAAGGAAAAGAGGGATTCCATATTTATTAGGTTATGTTGTTTCTGTGCTCAGCGGGGGGAATCAATTCCCGCGCCCAAAGGGTGGAAGCAAGGATTTGGGATAGAAGGAGGGGGGTTCGTCGTCGGCGGCGGCTAAGACAGAGGGTCGGTTCCTTTGATCAAGGGCGGGACAAAGGGACGTTCGTTTTCCCCGAGTAAATAAATAAAACGATCCGTTGTCTGAGGGCTCGTGCTTGGACATCAGAAGAGATGGCTGGCTCACGTGGGGGAATGCGACGCAAACTTTGTCCATATTATTGATCAAATTTATAGTTATCATATAAATTCTTAAAAAAAAACTATTTAATTTTCATTAAATCCGAGTTAAATACATATAAAAATTCAGTAAACGTTTTACACACGTTGTGAGTTTCCAACAGAGATACTCCAGTATGTGTATTTTACAATATTACAGATAATATATGGATATACTTTTTATATTTTCAACTTGTTTCACATTGATCACTTGATGAAAATATTTTTAAAAAATTAAATTTAAAATAAAATCACTTGGTATGTTTCACTAATTATAACTTATTATTATATAATTAGTGAAACATACCAAGTGATTTTATTTTAAATTTAATTTTTTAAAAAATATGGATATACTTGTTCATACATACACATAAACTTTAGTCCATTTGTTCATTCTGCTCGTCATCGCTAGCGGACGGTTTTAATGTGCGCTTAAAAGCGTCCTAATATTTGCATTACGGTCGTGAATAAAAGATGAAGATGTTCATCCGGACGGAATTCTCTTGGATCCTCCGGACGTGAATGATAATTTTTAATGTCTCCGCAGAATAGAGAGAGGGTGGGAGGATAGCAAGTGAACTATGTCCAAATGTGTCATTAGATGGCAGCATAATTCAGCTTGAAGATACTTAAGTAGACACTCGTTGAAACTGAACTAACGAGTGTCTATAAACTGTCGGCATCCCAGTAGGTTCTGACTTGAGATGGATACGGCGTAATTAAAACTAGAATAAAAAAACAAACGTCAAGACTGTCAAAAGTAAATTTTATTTCTTAGCCAATGTGCCTCTTTAAACAGAGCAAGAAATTACAAAAGGCGTTGAATATTGTGCCCATGCTTCCGAAGACACAAAGCAATTCGTTACTTCATGCTCTAAAAAGCATTTACCAACATTTTAGGAGGTGCAAGCCGATATCCTTTTTAAAACATTGTGTACAGTTGAGCGGCTTAAGTTAAGTTCTTGTAAAGTCTTCTAATTGAAGAGGTTGGTTGCGCTTTGATCGCATTTCTAACCGTATTTATAAAATTTTCTGTGCGAACCCTCGGCCGAAAATTTCGTAATCACAATGTTCGGAAACCGCAATCTGAATACATTTTTACACGCTTCCGTCGAATATTGCCATTATTTGAATGGTGAATAATGGCAATATTCGACGGAAGCGGAAGCGACGGAAGCTACTGTCCAATTACTGAAATAACTCTCGAGCATAAAAATGTGTGAAATTTGATTTTTCATACCGATGCGTGAAGTACAATGCAATTCTTATGGGATTTATTTCACGCACCGCTGCCATAAGAGCCAATACACTTTTCAGCATCGGTGAACAATTTTTAGATGGCGGTGATTTTTAAATGACACATGGCATTTAGTTAAGTTTGTGCTGTTTTGTGTGTTGGTGAACATTGGTGAACGTTAAAATGCAGACATCACTATCACCAGAGAGGCCTAATACCCCACCAAGGATTATTGCGGCAGCAAACGCTGCTAGTTCGTCGCTGTTGCCGAAAAAATCTCTTGATATTTATGAAAATATTTATAAAAAACTCATGGAATGGCGTACTGAACATGAAATTAATTCATTTTCGGAAAACGTAATTTTAACATATCTCGCAGAACTGGCGACAAAATTCCAGCCCTCAACACTTTGGAGTCACTATTCAATGTTGAAGAGTACAATAAATGTCAACCATAACATAAACATTGGTAATTATACTAAAGTAATATCATTTTTAAAGAGAGAAAGTGAAGGATATACTCCAAAGAAATCTCGAGTTTTGGATAAAGAACATATCCTTAAATTCATAAATAAAGCCGCCGATAATATATATTTATTAAATAAGGTAAGTGGAATGCAGTTTTCAAAATTTTTATTTATTTTCTTACTATAGGTCGTTTTAATTTTTGGACTTGCTGGGGCCCTGAGAAGAGACGAATTATATAAATTGAATGTAGAGGATATTCAAGATTTTGGATAATCTCTTCTCATAGTTGTACCAGACACTAAAACTAAAATTTCAAGAAAATTTGCTGTAACACTACATTTAGAATACTACAGAAAATACTTAGCTCTACGCCCTAAAAATTACGCTGAAAAGAAATTTTTCATTAATTATCAAAAAGGAAAATGTACCCGTCAAGTTATCGGCATTAATAAAATTGGAAAGGTACCCGCAGATGTTGCAAAATTTTTAAAATTGCCAAATCCTGAGCAATATACCGGCCATTGCTTTAGGCGTTCTTCTGCAACTCTGTTAGTTGAAGCTGGTGCCGATCTGTTAACTTTAAAAAAGCACGGAGGCTGGAAAAGTTCTGCTGTTGCAGAAAGTTATGTTGAAAATTCGATAACAAAGAAGCAAGACGTTTCAAACAAAATTTTGAATATTAGCAATAATAATAACAATAGTTGTCTAAATACTACATCCAACGAAAATTCTGGTGTAATGTACCTAACTAACTGCACTGTAAGAATTAATAATAATTATTATAAAGATAAATAAATACTTTACGTTAATAGTTTGTGTTTTGGAATTTATTAAATCGTGTAGTCGTAGAAAAAGTATAGTGTGTAACACGTGCGTGAAGACTTTCTTACACTCGCGTGATTGCTTCACTCGCTTCGCTCGTTTCGCAATCTTCACGCTTGTGTAAAAAAGTCTACTTCACGCACTAGATACACAATATACTATTTATTCCACCGTAAACATGCTGTTAAACTTAAACAACTTAAAGTGCTGTAACACTACCGAATTACATACAGAGAGTTTTATGTAACACCGAACATTTTCATAACAAGAATATTTCTTTTAAGTATAATTATGTATACGTTGTACATTTTCTGAAACAAGTGTTTTCCACTCCCAGGCTAAGCATGAAGTAAAATTTCGAGTTTAGAAAAGCCTGAAAATTTGGTTTGGTCGCGGAGCGCGAAGCGCGGAGCGGCCAAACCAAATTTTCAGGCTTTTCTAAAGTCGAAATTTTACTTCATGCGCCACCGGCACAAAACACTGATTCAATGTAAAGTTTAGAGGTGTGTTTTAAGCTTCGTATATGTCAGTGTTTTGTACCGATGGCGCATGAAGTAAAATTTCGAGTTTAGAAAAGCCTGAAAATTTGGTTTGGCCGCTCCGCGCTTCGCGCTACGCGACCAAACCAAATTTTCAGGCTTTTCTAAACTCGAAATTTTACTTCATGCTTAGCCTGGGAGTGGAAAACACTCGTTTAAAGTTCTAATTGAATTCTCTAAATAAACCGGGCGTCGGAAAATGTACAACGAAATGCATATGTATACCTAAAAGAAATATGCTCGTTATGAAAATGTTCGGTGTTACATAAAACTCTCTGTATAATTAAATTTAGTTGACGTTTCCAAGATTCACCGTTTCGTATGACATAATCTAAGATATATAATTTGTTTTTTAAAGCAACCCAGATGCCGGCAGTTTATGGACACTCGTTATTTTAAAAACAACAAATGACTGATAATTTACAGGTGTACTTAAAAGAAAAAAATCACTATTTAACTTTTCTGAGTTATCGAACATATCAATTAAGTTAATCCCAAGATTATCAACACATAATTCATCCTCGTCAATTGCGTATCTCCTAGCATCGCAACTGAATAGTAATTTTAGCAGTTTGCAACTCTATTGAGCACATTATCTAATTAATAAACACCCCCTCTCTCTCCTGAAGGTGGTTTGCTTAATGTACACGCACCCACACACACACACACACACACACACACCAGCGCGCTTCTATTCACAAACTGCTACAAAATAACAACCAATATCGAGTGTTAATATCAGCTGCGAATTGCGAAAGCCATATAAACTGTGTGTGCTCCTCGAATAGGCGTGGAGACACGTTTATAGTCACGGTCGGATAGTTAATGTTCATTTATGCCGACTGCCAAACAACTTAAATTCCCAAGTCAACAGCGTGTGTAGCGACGACTGGGTTGGTGGCGCAGTGCAAGGGAATAGTAGTGAGATGGGAATTATCGACTTGTCACGCTCGACTCGTTAAAGTTTACAAAGCTAATTGGGACTGGTTCGATAATTTATTTATAACCGGGGATACCCTGGGAAATTGTTAATTAAGTCGCGTTACGTGATATTCTAGGAGAGGTAGTAAAATTACAAGATATAATTACTTCAAATTGCGTTCATATTTTTATCAAATCAACTAAATAATAATAAAATAATATATAAGAATCTAATTCACTGACTATAGAGGCTTCTACTTCGTTATACATTGTTGAACATAAATAAAACACTGTTTATCACTTTGTTTGTATAACAATTGGTTTATTTGGTGAGGATTGACTAACGGTTTGATAATGATACGTGTAGTATCGAAACTATAGTCACCAAATAAACCAATTGTTATACAAACAAAAAGATAAACAGTGTTTTATTTATATAAGAATCTGTTGATTTGATCATGTCTACTATTCCTCCAAATTTCTTGATTATAAACAGGAGACGTATCTGTTTATAATCAAGAAATCTGGAGGAATGTCTACTAGTCCAAATCAACGAAAAATACTTAATTAATAGTAATATGAAAGGAGCCCATCCGCTGTAAACTAATAGTAGGAAAAGAATACACAAATAATATTTGCGTATTTGATAAATATAGTACTCAAACAATTTCTAGTAGGAATGTGTATGTATCAAAGCTGGACAGGATTAGATTCCCGGATTCGAATCCTTTTAGAGGATTCAAAAGAGGTATTCGAATACTTTAGTGAAAACGGATTCGTGATCCGGATTCGTTACATTTTTTTAAAAGGATTCGTATTCGAATCCAGACGTAGATGATTCGAATCCTTATAAAAGGATTCGAATTCATATAAAAGGATTCGAACCCTTATAAAAGGATTAGATTTATTATAAAAGGATTCGAAGCCTTATAAAAGGAATCGAATCTATATAAAAGGATTCGAATCCTCATACACGGATTCAAATCTTTCTAAATAATTCGAATCATCGCTATTAAGGCTGGGATTCGAATTCGAAAATTCAAATAGTTAAATATTCTAATATGAATATTTAAATCATTAAATTATTCATATTTGAATATAAATATTTCAATTTTCGAATAATTCAAATATTTGTGAATGCATATTTGATTACTTAAACCATGAAAAATGTCCACCCTTAAAAGTATATTTTTAACATCACTTGAAATCAGTGTTTTATACGCGTGGCGCATGAAGCAAAATTTCGAGTTTAGAAAAGCCCCGTGAAAATTTGTCTCGGGTCGCTGCGCGACCCTCGACAAATTTTCTACGCTTTCTACGGGCTTTTCTAAACTCGAAATTTTACTTCATGCTTAGTCTGGGAGTGGACAACACTCGTTCTTAGAAGTTTCAAATTGAACAATCACTGTAGATTACTAACTTTATTACCATTTTACAAAGGCTACAGCTCGAAGGACCAACCATGGTCGGAGACCGAAAGACTACAGGGAATCGAAGTTCTTTTTACAAGAAAACAACGAATACCTGAAGGTTTACAGCATGGATAGGAAAGAAAACATCCAATTTTAGAAAAATATCGAAGTTGGGTTGATTTTCAGTGCATTTTTAACTTCATTTTAAATCAGTGTTCTATACGCGTGGCGCATGAAGTAAAATTTCGAGTTTAGAAAAGCCCCGTGAAAATTTGTCTCGGGTCGCTGCGCGACCCTCGACAAATTTTCTACACGGGGCTTTTCTAAACTCGAAATTTTACTTCATGCTTAGTCTGGGAGTGGACAACACTCATTTGAACTTTAAATTTAACTCTTTTAAAAAATCGACGTATGTAATATAATAAATTCATTGAAATCATAGTACAAGATGCAAAATTTTACTTAAAATTAACTTTTAGAGATAACTTTATAATTTGCTTGGCTCTTAATGGGTGAATATTCTATTCCTTAAAAAAAACGTATTTATTTAATATTAAAGTTGCATTTAATACAATAACAAACTATGATAAAATCGACAAAAATCTAGAAATATCGAAAATCTCGACATATAGAAAATCTTGACGGTCCACTCCCAGACTAAGCATGAAGTAAAATTTCGAATTTAGAAAAGCCTCGCGTTGAAAATTTTCACGGGGCTTTTCTAAACTCGAAATTTTACTTCATGGGCCACGCGTATAAAACACTGATTTAAAGTGAAGTTAAAAACGCACTGAAAACCAACCCAACTTCGATATATTTTCAAAATTGGATGTTTTCTTTCCTATCCATGCTGTAAACCTTCAGATATTCGTTGTTTTCTTGTAAAGAAACTTTGATTTCCTCTAGTCCTTCGGTCTCCGAAGGCCATGATTGGTCCTTCGAGCTGTGGCCTTTGTAAAATGGTAATAAACTTAGTAATCTAGAGTGATCCTTTAATTTGAAACTTCTAAGAACGATTGTTGTCCACTCCCAGACTAAGCATGAAGTAAAATTTCGAGTTTAGAAAAGCCCCGTGAAAATTTGTCGAGGGTCGCGCAGCGACCCGAGACAAATTTTCTCGGGGCTTTTCTAAACTCGAAATTTTACTTCATGCGCCACGCGTATAAAACACCGATTTAAAATGAAGTTCAATAACACATATATCATCATTAAATAAAATCATTATTTAATTAGATATTTAGTCGGTAAATAAACATTTTTGTTAATAGAAATTGATGGAATAAAATATTACTGGTTGCAAATAATAGATTCAAATTTATTTTTTAAGGATTTGTATCCGTGATTCAAAAATGAGGATTCGAATCTTTGATTCGAATCATATTTTTCACTTACGAATCCTATATTCGAGTATTCGTGATTCGAATCATATTAGGTGAATCGGATTCGTGATTCGAATCCTGTTTTTGAAGATTCATCCCAGCTCTGGAATGTATACATATTCTGGCTTGTTTGAGATTCACTCCGGGTAGCTTGCTAGCAGCCTTCCCTCTTTGTGTCTGTGTATGATATAGTGGGTGGGTGTGTGTGTGTTCGTATGTACGTGTGTTTGCATTGGGAGTATTCCCCTCATATTTGCCGTGTTAATTAACTAAAAAGTGCGCGCGTTTTCGCATCGATGGTGCCCGCGAGGCGAGGAGTTCTAATTAAATTACGATCCAACCACGCCAATCCTAGATCTGCGCCGAAAAAAAAAACCGGGCACTCTCACGTACCAATTATCACCCTTGTTGGATACTAGATTGATTAGATCAATTAAAGAATATTAATATTATTTCTACTAATAATCTTGTCTAAAATTCTTAAATACAAAATATATCCCTAGGGACTTAGTTTTCAACGTCAATAAAAACAAAAACGAAAGAAAAATTGTGTCAAATTATTATTTTTTAGTAGTCCATTCCTTCTTATTTATGATGATATTTATGTTGTGTAATCTATCAGAAAAAATATTCATAAATGTTTCGTAATGTTTAATTTAATTTTTGATTTACAACTACCCATATTTTCCCGCCCTTCAGGGTTGCGAGACACGTTCTTCCGTTGTCCTTCCCACGCAAATTTATGTGAGCCCACCCCGCGGGGACGCTTATTTACGTCGTCGTCCCGGTCGCCCTATATACACGCATTTATATATTTTTTCACCCTCGCGGCTAATGCAGATATATCGAAATGTATATTATGTTTCTTCCGCGAGGGGTGAAGACAAGATTAAGTGCCGAACGTGAATGGTGGTGTTCCATTCACGTTCGGCACAAACGTGTACGAAATACGAAAATAACGGCTATACATTTCCTTATCAAAATGTGATGTTATACATTAATTCGATGTGTTTGTGAAACTGTGTTGCTAAGGATTTCTTCTTTTTAATGTGCTTATCTGTTATCGAGTGTCGGCGATCATAATTACAAAAGATCTTTGAGGTCGAGGTAAGTTCGGAAGGCCCAGAGGCCACACGACCCACCGACCACATAACATAACATCATGGCGATTTAGATATTCGTAGGGGTGGCCTCATTGGCATGTACCACCGCGACCTTTACAAAACTATTGTGGATATCATGGCGATTTAGACTTTGTTTACCGCTGTCCGAAAAAGATCGGTTGTTGTGGTATCAAACGCAAGAACTTGGGTTCGTTAAGCTAGGAGATCCGTATTCCTCCTAGTCCTTTTCTACCAACTACTTTCCCTTGTAGTATTAGTTAGTGCTTGTCTAGTCAAAATGAGAAAAAAATAATTTGTTGTTTCACATAAAAAAGTCAACATTTAAGGACTACGATTAAAAATGAAATTTGTAGGCGTAGAACAATATTTACGATATCTTACATAAAGATTGACATTTCATGTTACACCCTCCTGCAGAGGGTGTAACATGGAAGACGAGACTGCCGAGCCCATTCTCAGCGATGGCCCGGCACTCTCGTCAACTAGAGGCTTCTTCCTGCGTGAAAAGTGGCGTATAATGGCCTACATAAGAGATCTACCCGAATCGGCTTTACTAAACTACCTAAACCAGATTGCCTGGCTGAGCTGAGGCTGGGTGGTCGACAAGAGGAAGCACAATGGGCCGAATGAGGTCTAAGTGCAGTACAGCAAAGCGCACTCCCCAATGAACCAGAACCAGAATCAAAAATTGACATTTCATACAAAAATAATGCAAACATTTAACACAATTGCCAGTTTCTGTCTTATGGGTCAACGAAACGTATATCAGCTAAAGTATCACTTATCTGAACGATATTCACGATAAAATTTATATCTTACATAAAGATTGACATTTCATGTTACACCCTCCTGCAGAGGGTGTAACATGGAAGACGAGACTGCCGAGCCCATTCTCAGCGATGGCCCGGCACTCTCGTCAACTAGAGGCTCCTTACTGGGTGAAAAGTGCCCTACAATGGTCTACATAAGAGATCTACCCGAATCGGCTTTGCTAAACTACCTAAACCCGATTGCCTGGCTGAGCTGAGGCTGGGTGGTCGACAAGAGGAAGCACAATGGGCCGAATGAGGCCTAAGTGCAGTACAGCAAAGCGCACTCCCCAATGAACCAGAACCAGAACCAGAATCAAAAATTGACATTTCATACAAAAATAATGCAAACATTTAACACAATTGCCAGTTTCTGTCTTATGGGTCAACGAAACGTGTATCGGCTAAAGTATCACTTATCTGAACGATATTCACGATAAAATTGATATCTTACATAAAGATTGACATTTCATGTTACACCCTCCTGCAGAGGGTGTAACATGGAAAACGAGACTGCCGGGCACATTCTCAGCGATTGCCCGGCACTCTCGTCAACTAGAGGCTCCTTACTGGGTGAAAAGTGCCCTACAATGGCCTACATTACAATGGCCTACATAAAAGATCTACCCGAATCGGCTTTGCAACTACCTAAACCAGATTGGCTGGCTGAGCTGAGGCTGGGTGGTCGACAAGAGGAAGCACAATGGGCCGAATAAGGCCTAAGTGCAGTACAGCAATGCGCACTCCCCAATGAACCAGAACCAGAATCAAAAATTGACATTTCATACAAAAATAATGCAAACATTTAACACAATTGCCAGTTTCTGTCTTATGGGCCAACGAAACGTATATCAGCTAAAGTATCACTTATCTGAAATCACAAAATTAAAATTTCAATCTTACCGAGAATGCTTTAAGGAAGACTAGGCACTGTATGATGCCCTCCATAGTATCCCCGGTGAGGCAAAAAGTACCAGTGAGGTGGCGGCCTCGACGCCCCACGGCCGCCGCAGTTGCGAGGCTGGCGTGGACGAGCGCCCTCCTGGGCAGCGATCCTCCCGCCGTCAGCGCCGGGGGCAGCGGTTTTGCCGCGCTCATCAACCTCTCCAGCGAGTCCATCGCTAAGCACAAGCGTTCAATTTTCGCGCCTTCCTCAGGAGGTCGCCGCCCCCAACAACAACATATCACACCACATTATTTTTTTTATCCACACTGCGCACAATGTTCGTAACAAATCACTCAATCCAAATATGTCAACGGTTAGTATTATTATTATTTGCTGAAAACCAAAAAGAGCGGAAATTACCACCACCGCCACCCTCGATCTCAATTCAACGACGACAAAGCGCACCACATAATAACGGTTCGTTTCGAGCGAATAAACACCCCCCTGACTGTAGATAAATAAATGTTCATCTCTATCTTATATTTCGCCCACAACAATAAAATAGGTATAAAAGTGTAGCGTTTTCGTTTTAGCTGCGTGAAAGCGCTCCAGACAATTCGATTTTGAGTGACTGACGACGATGATGGGGAAACAACATTCTTCATATTTTTACATCATCACTCAACATAACACACAAATCAATAAGAATAAACTATACTGTTGAATCTCGAATCATAGGAAAGTGCAAATCCATGTATTTTTTGCATTACGGCAAATTCATCCCAACTTATTAATAATACTAATAATAAGTCTTTATTGTTTAGCACCAAAAGGTATAACATTGTCAATAATACATAATTAAAAAATGATTAGAAATTATAGATAAAATAAGCACAAATAAAATTAGGGCCAGTTGCATCAAACACGTTGAACTGGTTTAACTCTGAACTCTAGTTCAAAGTGACATTAGAAATAAGAATTGTCATCTTAAACTCGTTCAGCTTGAACTCAAGTTCAACTTTTATGGTGCAACTAGGCCTTAGTGGGCTGGGTTAATGAAATCAATGAAAACTTAAGAAACTTATCTTCTTCTAAATTTGGACTATTTTCGTCTCGTGGTATATTCTTAAAGACTAGAGTAGTTGAGTGCTATTAAATGTTCATGTACCGTGCAATCATTTAAATTATTTAGAGTAGGCGGCATTTTTTTGTGCGGTTGCCCAGAATGCTAATTGAATGATGGAATAAATTTGAGGTTATGGTAAAGTATGTGTTAGCGGCCAGTAGTGCCAATCTAATTTAAAATTCAAAGCCTACTCTAAATCAAGTTTTAAATGATCGCACGGTACTTGATAAGTCAACGATATCGCGTTTAATCGCTAAATTCATTACCGAAAATTTCAAAAACACAATTGTACATAAATAGATAAATCTGTAAATGTTTATTTGTTTGTAAATTAACATAATTGCCTTTTTTAGATTTACCAGACAATTGTACATAAATAGATAAATCTGTAAATATGTTTATTTGTTTGTAAATGAACTTAATTGCGTTTTTTAGGTTTGAGATAGTTTCAAGTTTTGTTTGAATTAGTTTAAGGTAGGTTAAGCAAATTTCTATAAAAATGTTACTCAAAATTATAAACTTAAAACAAAAGTAAGGTTGCCATGCAACAAACTTTGTAAATTATGATGATTAAATTCGTATAAATAATTGATTGCTAAACCGGTAATGATTATTAATACATTTGCGGAATTACCGATAATACGAAAAATTCGGCAAATGTAGGGATAGTAAATTCTGACAGAAATTATAAAGCATGCTTTTTAAAGTGTTTACATTAATTTGGTCTGGTTATTTTGTTTTGTAAATTTGTGCAACTTAAGTTTTATAATTAATACACAGACATGCCTGTGCATATTTTCAATTAAGCATTATTGCACTCTAGTAGATACACAGACAAAAAAAACCTACTATAAATATATTCATGTATACACATGCATTATTCCAGAGAGGAGGACGTCCGTTTGGCGGAAATTAAGATGTAAATCATCCCTCCGTGCCCCCGGGGGTGCACTTAACAGACCAACCGGGGTGTGTAATCACTGATGGATAGTTTTTAGTGGAAGGCTGCGGACGCGTTTGATTATTCATGCGCGCGTGCCTGAATATTCATCGTCGTATGTTAATTGTGGTTAGCCCTCACATACACACGCACACATGCAGGCGTCTAGTGTAGCAACCAAGATTTCGGCTTATGAAGGGCCCAATCAAAATCACAAATGTAATATGTATTATAACATTAATTAAAAAATACAGGGAATTTCAGACTCACTGTGAAACTTATATATACAGGGTGTCCCATTAGTGCGTGCTCGCAGGATATCTCCGCTCTGGTTCAAGATAGAAAAATATTTTTGAGGCCAAACTTACTTGAATTAAACAGCTTCATAACGTAAGATTATTTTAATGTATACAGGCTGTCCCATAGTGGTACTGAAAGTAACAACATTTTGTTTGAATGGAACCGCCTATATATTATTTGATTTTTAGATATTACTTTTAATTATGCGTATGTTTTATATAACATTGTATATACCTAAACCTAACCTATTTCATAATATTTACAATTTAATGAGAAAAGTTAGATTTTTAGGTTATCAGATTTGAATTTATATCTCAGTTATAAGTAACTTTAAAAATAATCGGTACGGTACTTTCATAATTTATACCAGGCGCTATTCTCAGCCGTAGTCAATTTTAATTTTGCACTTACTTTGTAGTAATTATAACTTGTCAATTATAAGAAAGTTGAAACAATAAAAACACCCTATATTTTTATACGGCATATTATTCGTCTTTCAGTCTTTAGTCATTATAACCTGTCAATCTTAAAAAATTCAAACAATAAAAACTAATTTTATTTAAATGACACACCCTATGTTTATATACGGAATATTATTCGTCTTTCAAGACGAATATTATGCCGTATAAAAATATAGGTGGTGCCATTTAAAAAAACTAAGTTTTTGTTGTTTGAATTTTCATAAGATTGAGAGGTTATAATTACTACAAAGTAAGTGCAAAGGTAAAATTGACTTCGGCTGTGGATATCGTCGGGTATAAATTATGAAAGTACCATACCGATTATTTTTAAAATTACTAATAATAGAGATATAAATTAAAATCTGATAAACTAAAAATCTAACTTTTTTCATTAAATTGTAAATATTATGATATATGTTAGGTTTAGGTATATACATGTTGTATAAAACATACGTATAATTGTTAGTAATATCTAAACATCAAATAATATATAGGGTGTTCCATTTAAAAAAAATATTTTACTCTCAGTACCACATTTATGGGACATCCTATATACATTAAAATAATTTTGGGTTATGCAACTCTTCAAGTCAAGTAAGTTTTGTCAAAAAAATATTTTTCTATCTTAAACGAGAACGGAGATATCCTCCGAACACGCACTAATGGGACACCCTGTATATATATACCATATGTTCACTATAAAACTCTGAGTGCAATGGAAAATATTCTAAGCTGAGAACTCTGAGATTATATATTATAATTATTATGTCCGAAGTTTTATGTGACAATTTCTAAAGCGTGTAGCCAACCTAAATTATTATTTTTTTTATTTGGATCGATGATCCTCGCATAGACTCTCGCCACAGCCATATCTCTTATGTATTATTATGCTAATTATTCTCATTCGGACAAACACACACATTTATACCATACAGCCCCGCGACGTTACCGCTCGGCCATCACCTGCCCAACCTAAATTTTAAAAAAGATTAGAGTTTTTTTTTTTTTTGATTGAACATACGATATATTTTGTTTTCATTAAAACATAAGCAGCACATTTGTAACTTCATATCAAATCGTGTTTTATACGCGTGGCGCATGAAGTAAAATTTCGAGTTGAGAAAAGCCTGAAAATTTAGTTTTGTCGTTCCGCTTCGCTACGCCTCCAAACCAAATTTTTAGGCTTTTATAAACTCGAAATTTCACCTCAAGCTTAACCTGGGAGTGAAAAACACTGAATTAAAACTTGGGATTGAACCTTTTTGAAAAAAGAAAAACGTGTGCATATATACAGAGAGTTTTATTTAACACCGAACATTTTCATCCAATTCAATTTGAAACCTTTAATTTTTAAATTATGTATAAATTGGGTTAACTACATGACCATTAAAAATTGTAGCCAATCAATCGCAATTAATGCCTCAACTTGTACATACAGGGAGTTTTTCTTTCAAGTATACATGACTTAATTACAGCGTATATGCCGTAAATCTTTAGATACTCGTTGTTTTTTTTTTAAGAGTTCAATTTTAAACTTGAAATACTTTGTACATTTGCCGACTCTCGGTTTATTAAAAGAATTTAATTTGAAGCTTTAAACGAGTGCGTTCCACTCCCAGACTAAGCATGAAGTAAAATTTCGAGTTTAGAAAAGCCTGAAAATTTGGTTTGGTGGCGTAGCGCGAAGCGCGGAGCGGCCAAACCAAATTTTCAGGCTTTTCTAAACTCGAAATTTTACTTCATGCGCTACCGGTACAAAACACTGACATTACGAAGTTTAAAACACACCGCTAAACTTTACATTGCATCAGTGTTTTGTACCGGTGGCGCATGAAGTAAAATTTCGAGTTTAGAAAAGCCTGAAAATTTGGTTTGGCCGCTCCGCGCTTCGCGCTACGCGACCAAACCAAATTTTCAGGCTTTTCTAAACTCGAAATTTTACTTCATGCTTAGCCTGGGAGTGGAAAACACTCGTTTAAAGCTTCAAATTACATTCTTTTAATAAAGCGTGCGTCACCAAATGTGACGTATGAAAATGTTCGGTGTTACATAAAACTCTCTATATATAATTAACAGAAAAATTCCCTGTATTTCCCTGTATACGTAAAATAAAAATTCCCCCTAATAAAAATTCTCTGAATGTATGCTTGAATGCAAAATTCTTTGTTAAACATTTCGCGTAGTTTTCAACGAGTTTTCAACGTTTAAATCGTGGTGACCCTAATAGTGAAAAATCATTTTTTCTTGATATGGAAGTCAATTTTCAGAATTCCACATTTAAATGAAGACGTTCTTTTTTTAATTGCACTAAGACAAACTTTCATAACTCCATTTTTTAAAAGGCGTTCTTCTTACAAAAAATCGAAACTTTCTTAATTCCATATTTAAATGAAGACATTCATCTTTAATTGCGCCCAAAAAAACTTTCAGAATTGCACATTGTTCTTTAGATAAAAATCGATTTCCTGTTTTAAAATTCTCGCTGGCATTTTTATATTATTATTATAAAAATTGTGGGAGAGACAAAATTCACGTCACGTCCCTTATCCGCTCCTCGCATTTATTCACCTTAATCTCGTCCCGGGCATCACACGAAATGACACTTCCATCCTCGTTACCTTCGCAAGACGACAGACGCGAGTGCTTTATCAGGCCCGAGATAAATTCATAACTTTAATGAGGGACACACGCGTAAAAGAGACAGCTTGAAAAAAGGAAGGAAAAAACGCAGCGGTAATTAGAAAATGTTTGGATAATTAAGACTGAAAATATTCATAATGCTAAAGAAAAAAAAATACGCGTAAAAGAGACAGTACGAAGAAAAACAAAGAAAGCCACAATTTGAATTTGTTTGGATAATTAATCAGCACTTAAATAAAACACTTGATGTTTAAAAAACATTTGTTTTATGTATTTCACTTCAAAAGTCAATTTGTTGAAAAACTTATGATATGTCAATTATTTTTACCTGAAACGTCAAAAATATATTATTTCTTTACGTCCAGGGAGGGCTAGTACCCTCCCTTGGCTACGCCCATGGTTCTTAGTCCTATAATTAAGTCGCATATTTTCAAACACCTATGAATCCATTGGAAAACAATGGATTTAGATGTTTTATTTTATAGAAATAGGCGACTCGATTGTTTACGATAATTCTTTTTAAATTTTCACTCAATGATTAAATTTAAACACTTCACCCCACTTTTTGTATACCTGATTGAAAATCTGTTGCCTTCTCTTCTCACCTCAACCCCTAGAGGGGTGGGGGGAGGGAGGTGTAAACGAATTCGAATTCAAAAATGCGATCCTCGGGGGGCGGCCGGAGGAGATTTCGCGTGTGTATCGCCGCCGCCGGATGAATAAAATATCCGGGAAGCTCGGATAAAAATTCAAAAAATTTCGATTTCGCGCGCCTCCCACTCAATCCCTTCCGTTTCTCCGTACGCTGGCAATTTCCAGACTTCTTGAAAAAACATTTCGATTTCGTATCGGATGATAGAAAATATATACCGGGTGTTGACTTGGCGGACGCAACATAGGAAATCGTATGTTAATTTTAAACTATTCAAATATTGGGTTCCCTATTCATTTTAGAGACAAAATTTATGTCACTTTTTTGTAGAGGGAAAAATTCTAAATTTATGAATGCTCACACTTAACACTTTACGTTTCTCTAAGTTAAAATAATTAAGAAAAAGTAATGTGATTTTATAAAAATAATGACAATTGATACAACAATTGCGGATATTCCCTGTTTTTTTTTTAAAGTTCAATTTGAAGCTTTAAACAAGTGCTTTCCACTCCCAGACTAAGCATGAAGTAAAATTTCGAGTTTAGAAAAGCCCTGTGAAAATTTGTCGAGGGTCGCGAAGCGACCCGAGACAAATTTTCTGGGTTTTTCTAAACTCGAAATTTTACTTCATGCGCCACGCGTACAAAACAAAAATATTGCTAATTTATGTATATTTGAACCACACTTAAAATCAGTGTTTTATACGCGTGGCGCATGAAGTAAATTTTCGAGTTTAGAAAAGCCCAGAAAATTTGTTTCGAGTCGCTGCGCGACCCTCGACAAATTTTCACGGGGCTTTTCCAAACTCGAAATTTTACTTCATGCTTAGTCTGGGAGTGGAAAACACTCGTTTGAAGCTTCAAATCGAACTCTTTTAAAAATTAACGAATATCAGAAAATTCACAGCTAAAATAATTAAGAAAAAGTAATGTGATTTTATAAAAATTATGACATACAATGGAATTGATACAACAATTGCGGATATACCCTGATTTTATTTAAAGTTTAATTTGAAGCTTTAAACAAGTGTTTTCCACTCCCAGACTAAGCATGAAGTAAAATTTCGAGTTTAGAAAAGCCCTGTGAAAATTTGTCGAGGGTCGCGCAGCGACCCGAGACAAATTTTCTGGGCTTTTCTAAACTCGAAATTTTACTTCATGCGCCACGCGTACAAAACAAAAATATTGCTAATTTATGTATATTTGAACCACACTTGAAATCAGTGTTTTATACGCGTGGCGCATGAAGTAAAATTTCGAGTTTGGAAAAGCCCAGAAAATTTGTCTCGGGTCGCTGCGCGACCCTCGACAAATTTTCACGGGGCTTTTCCAAACTCGAAATGCTTAGTCTGGGAGTGGAAAACACTCGTTTAAACCTCCAAATTGAACTCTTTTAAAAATCAACGAATGTTAGAAAATTCACAGCTAAAATAATTAAGAAAGTAATGTGATTTTATAAAAATAATGACATACCATGGAATTGATACAACAATTGCGGATATTCCCTGTTTTTTTTTAAGTTCATTTTGAAGCTTTAAACAAGTGTTTTCCACTCCCAGACTAAGCATGAAGTAAAATTTGTCGAGGGTCGCGCAGTGACCCGAGACAAATTTTCGGGGCTTTTCTAAACTTGAAATTTTACTTCATGCGCCACGCGTACAAAACAAAAATATTGTGAATTTATGTATATCTGAACCATCCTTGAAATCAGTGTTTTATACGCGTGGCGCATGAAGTAAAATTTCGAGTTTAGAAAAGCCCAGAAAATTTTCTGCGCGACCCTCGACAAATTTTCACGGGGCTTTTCTAAACTCGAAATTTTACTTCATGCTTAGTCTGGGAGTGGAAAACACTCGTTTAAAGCTTCAAATTAAACTCCTCTGAAAATCAACGAATGTCAGAAAATTCACAGCTAAAATAATTAAGAAAAAGTAATGTGATTTTATAAAAATAATAACATACTATGGAATTGATACAACAATTGCGGCTGTCAGAATAGCACAAGATATTGCTTTTAGTTAATTAACGAAAAAAAAACATAACGCAATCATCGTGATAACTGTGGTCTGCGTAATACCACTTTAGTAGGAGGATTTTTTTTTGTAAGGGTAAATCATTTCGCAAACATTTACTTTAATCAAGTGACTGCGATATCTTTTGCCATTTTGACATGCGCAATTGTTGTTTCAATTCCATGGCATGTCATTATTTTTATAAAATCACATTACTTTTTCTTAATTATTTAAACTTAAAGAAACCTAAAGTGATAAACGTTAACACGAATGAATTCAGATTTTTTCCCTCTACAAAAAAGGTAAATGCATTTTGTTTCTAAAATAAATAGTGGAACCAAAATTTGATCATTTCAAAATTTACATGAGATTTCCTATGTTGCGTCCGCCAAGTCAACACCCGGTATATTATTTTATTTTAGTTTTAACATAAAATAGAGTATAATTGAGAGACTGATCAAAAGAGATTTAATAATAATTTTAGCGAAATTGAAACATGAACAATATTTCAATCACGTCCATATATCATAATTGTACCAAATGAATTCATTAAATTTCGATCCTGAATTAATTCCACGAATCGCTCGCCTGCATGAGGATTAAATCATCTCGTGTTATTTTACAGTGTTTCTACTGTTTCAGCCCGTTCGATTTCGGACAAATTAGCTAATTAATATCCGTGCATTATGTTTGTATTTGTGGTAGAATCTGGATGCCCGTGTATTTATTTCGCAATTAAATTGATGCAAAACCATCAACGTCGAAAATTAATTAGTCACGATGTAATAAAATCGGAGCCCGACTAGTGAACCGGAATTTCGCATCGCAACTATTTCGCTAATAACCTGCATATGATTTAATCTCTCCGAGTGGGGCAATCACGCATTGACATGTACGATATTATTACTGTTGAACAGATTGCAAATCAAATTACAGAAATATAATTTATAATGAAATTAACCCTAGCAGAAATGTACATAGTTACAACAGGAAATATTTTTTACTTTCCCCCGTATGTAATACAAAGGGAAAGTATTGTTTTGGTGAAAATTTTCGAATCAAAAATTTTAGCGGAAATATCCGTTTTGAGGTCCCCTGAGTCGAATAAGACCATTTTTGAAAAATGACTGTCTGTCTGTCTGTCTGTCTGTGTGTGTGTCTGTGTGCGCTGTACCGCAAAAACCGCTAAAGATATCGAGATGAAACTTGAAACTTAAGCTTTTTGTTACAATCGGAAGAACTAAAAAGCTTTTGGTGAAAATCGGAAAACCGGAAGTGGTACTTTACTCTTAGCGTTTTTCAGTTTTTTCAGATTTTTTCAATAAATGTTCATCAAACAAAAAATTCTTTCAAATAAAAGTTGTAGATAATAACAAAATGAAGATGTATTGTTCACTTACTTTTTGTCATAGCACTCTTAGTTTTTGAGATATTTCAAAAGTTGTGTGTTTTATCTAGTTATTGAGGACCACTTCGTAATATGTTATAAAAAGAAGAACGTTTTTCGGGAACTTTCAAACACAATTTTCTACAGGGTGATTCATTAGCCTCTTTAGAAACTTTAAAAAGTGATTTAATACGCAATTCTCGGGGGAAAGTACCATGATGGACACATCACCATTTTTTTAACTATACATACGCTGTAAATGCTCCGAGATTCGCTGTTTTTTAAAATTACAATTTAAAGCTTTAAGCGAGTGTTTTCCACTCCCAGATTAAGTATGAAGTAACATTTTGACATAATATATAAAATTACAAAAAAACTATTCGTGAAAATGCAAACAATGTCCTAATTAATAAGACAACTTAAGACAATAAATATCCATTGAAACAACTACTTCTCGTGCAAATACACCTCTGGATATTGGATTATACAATGAAATATTTAAAATCTTATTTAATTTGATTTGTTACAATGCTCTATTAAAGTATATGTATATATATGTTATTGTCTTAAGTTGTCTTATTAATTAAGACATTGTTTGCATTTTCACGAATAGTTTATTCAAAACTTTATATATTATGTATAAAGTGTGCAAAATATAAGAAGCGTAAGCTTATTTTCTCGAATTCAAATAGTTTTAAATTAGAATTTATCTTGTTAAAATTTTGAGTTTAGAAAAGTCTGAAAATTAGGTTTGGTCGCGTAGTACTATACGACCAAACCAAATTTTCAGGCTTTTCCAAACTCAAAATTTTGCTTCATGCGCCACGCGTATTAAACAAAGAAAACACTGAAATATAATTTATAATGAAATTAACCCTGGCAGAAATTTACATAGTTACAACAGGAAATATTGTGAACAACTAAACTTCACTTGAAATCAGTGTTTTATACGCGTGGCGCATGAAGTAAAATTTAGAGTTTAGAAAAGCCTGAAAATTTTGTTTGAACGCTCCGCTTCGCTACGCAATCAAACCAAATTTTAAGGCTTTTCTAAACTCGAAATTTTACTTCGTGCTTAATCTAAAAACTAAAAGTTTCGTAACCTAAATATTTAATACAAAAAATCAACTTATTGCTGGGCGCCGTGCGCCTCGGATGAAACAAATAATTAAAAAAATCATAAGTACCTTTGGCCCGCGTTATTTTAAATTAATTTTTGTAGCGATTGTTTAAACAATGTCTAAAGAACAGTGCTAAACTACTGAAAGTTTCTATAAATAAATATTCTATACAAAAAATCAACTTATTGCTGGGCGCCATGCGCCTCGGGTGAAACAAATACTTAAAAAAATCATATGTACTTTTGGCCCGTGTTATTTTAAATTAATTTTTATAGCGATTGTTTAAACAATGTCTAAAGAACAGTACTAACCGCCGTTCTTAAGGAGCGGCAATTGAATTCTCAAGAGGGATATATCCCTAAATACCCGATTACTTATGATTTATTAATTATTTGTTTCACCCGAGGCGCATGGCGCCCAGCAATAAGTTGATTTTTGTAATAAATATTTATTCCAAGAAACTTTTAGTAGTTAAGTACTGTTCTTTAGACATTGTTTAAACAATCGCTACAAAAATTATTTCAAAATAACGCGGGCCAAAGGTACTTATGATTTATTTATTTGTTTCACCCGAGGCGTATAGCACCCAGCAATAAGTTGATTTTTTGTATTGAATATTTATTTTAAGAAACTTTTAGTAGTTTGGTACTGTTCTTTAGACATTGTTTAAACAATCGCCAGAATAATGAATTCAAAATAACGCGGGCCAAAGGTACTTATAATTTTTTAAATTATTTGTTTCACCCGAGGCGCATGGCACCCAGCAATAAGTTGATTTGTTGTATTAAATATTTATTTTAAGAAACTTTTAATAGTTTAGTACTGTTATTTAAACATTGTTTAAACAATCGCCACAAAATTTAATTAAAAATACTGCGGGCCAAAGGTACTTATGATTTTTTTAATTATTTGTTTTATCCGAGGCGCATGGTGCCCAGCAATAAGTTGATTTTTTGTATTAAATATTTATTTTAAGAAACTTTTCGTATTTTAGTACTGTTCGTTAGACATTGTTTAAGCAATCGCTACAAAAATTAATTCAAACTAACGCGGGCCAAAGGGAGTTATGATTTTTCTAATTATTTGTTTCACCCGAGACGCATGGCGCCCAGCAATAAGTTGATTTTTTGTATTAAATATTTAGGTTACGAAACTTTTAGTAGTTTAGGCATTGCTTTAACTTTAGCTTTAGCATTGCTTTAACAATCTATAAAGATAATACCTTCAAATAACACGGGCCAAAGGTAGATATTAGTACTTAAAAATGATTGTAATAGAAAATGTTTTACATATGAATACCAGCAATTGCAATGGACAAATGTTATTTTGTAGTGTTTATTTAACTTATATTATTTTTTAGAAATTGGGAATTAGATGAATTTCTCCTTATTTGTCACTAAATATAATAATACAATTTCTGGACGACCATGGTGGAGGCGCCGGTTTTTTGCTGGAAATATTGCTAGCTTTACAGACATAAGCAAAAATCATGTCATAAACATTTTATAAATTGACAAAAATCTAGGAATATCAAAAATATTATGAAAATTTTATAAATCGACAAAAATCTAGAATTATAAAAAATCTCGACATTTTGAATATCTTGACGGTCTACTCCCAGACTAAGCATACACTAAAATTTCGAGTTCAGAAAAGTGCTGCGTAGAAAATTGGTCGAGGGTCGCCCTCCACAAATTTTCACGGGGCATTTCTAAACTCGAAATGTTACTTCATGTGCCACGCGTATTAAAAACACTGAAATGTTGCAAAGTTTAAAAAATACTAGCCTTTATTTTGTTAGGTTGGTTGACAAATTGTGTTGAATCTTCTGAGCAAATTATACATACTAATTCTATTTATACTTTTGATAAATTTCGACAGCTTTTTGACAATTTTCAAGTATATCATTTCAATAGTTAAATAGATTTTATTTTCTAATCGTTTAATACATATTTCGAGTGCTAAGCACTTATTATCAATATTAACTCAGTGTTAATTAATTATTTGTTTTAATTTTGGTGAAAACTTGCATACACAATTTTTAAAATGTATGATTTTTTTGTATCTAGAGGGGGGCTCGGCCACCCGCTGCTCTCCTTGGCTACGCCCATGGAATTAAAGAAACCACCTCTTAAAAGTCCAGAAAAGAAAAGACTAATTGCACAAAGGGAACAGAAAGATTGCCTTATTATTATCCTTCATTATCGCTTGTTTATTAGCTAAACGATAACAATGTAAGGCTTTCAGAAAAAAAAAGGAACATTATCCCTTTTTCAAATCCTTGTATTATTATCATTTTGCCAATATTGATAATAAAAATTTTTGTTGTGTAATATTGCTAAAAATACTTAAGTCTTCAATATTAATTCTTTAAATAAAACTCAAACAATGTCCAGTATTGCATCCGAACATATTTTAAAGATGGCTACCGCTAGAGTTGTGTATGTGATTATTATTTTAAAAAAAGCATAAGGGCAAGATCCAAAAGTTACGCAAACAGTTTTTGTCATTTTGCCACAAGTTTGTTTTAACACTTATGGCTGGTTTTGCATCTGGGCGACTCAATTAGTTAATAATTTCTTTTAATTTAAATACTAATTCTGACTATGATTTAAAAAAAAAAACACTGGGTTAAATTTCACTATATATATATATATATATATATATATATATATATATATATATATATTTATTTATATATATTTAAAAAAGTGTTTTCTTTTTTAAATCATAGTTATGTTTCACCACGTGAAAGATGAGAAACTAGTTCAAAACTAATTCTGAAGATTCAGTATTAGTTATGAATTTTCTGCATTGATTCCAATGTTACGTTAATTCCACAGTCATATAACAATTTGTTCGCGCGAAGCCTTGAGTGGCGTTTTATGTAATCCGTGTGTAATGGATTGCGTTCTCAGGGCGGACCCGAATTATTGCGTAAATGATTTTGCGAAAGGTCCAGAATTCGTGTAATTGAACGCAATCATTGTTGACGCAATAAATGAAAACCATTTTAAATTTAAATTAAATTCTGGGCCGGTGAGAGGGAAAAAAATACAATATAAGCGAACAACAGCAAAGGAATTGTTCCCCTCTTTCGTGTTATTAGGGTATAGGATGTACAGTTTCGCGAGAAGAAGAATGAGTGGGAAATTAAATTGATGAAACGGAGGAAATGAGTATGAGGAGCGAAAAATAAGTGGAAGATTAATTAAATTCTCTGTCAGGGTTGTGAATGGAGGAGTTACGGGTGAATTTATTTGAGCTGGATAATGCGAATCAACTCAGTTAAACTTTTTGTATACAGGATGATTCAGAAATGGCGTAATAAAACATCTCTTCAAGAATTCCAAATCGTGCTGAATAAAAAAATGTTCTTGACTTCATTTTTATACACATTAAAGATTATTTACATTTTCCCCCGTGTAGCCGGTAAAGAATTCATTTTTCTTTGAATTTATTATGATTCGCAGGGGCGAGTTTCACATCCCGCTTATTTTTCCCCCGCGTTTCTTTCCTTTTGTATCTCGCCGTCACTTCCGCTCCGAAACTTTTGATTGTCGCCCGAATCGAATTCCGGAGGGATTCTCACCCCACGGAAAACCTGCGCCTTTCCCGTGCAACTTTTGCGCGCGTCCCGCAACCGGAAATTTAATGATGTCGCCGAAAATAGACGGGAAGCTGCGCTCTTTTCTTTATTTTTCCTCGCTTTTCTCGGTTTGAATTTTTTTGTGTGCTTGCGCCACAAACGTGGGGGTATTATAAAGGGTTTTTCTGAGTCGATAAAAGTGAACATTTGTGAAATAGAATGACGAATTTTTCATTGATATTTATATAAATAAATGTATAGACCTTTTAAGAGAATTTAAAACATTTTTGTGGAAGAAAGTCGTAAAATAATACAATGACTTTTGCTTAGAGCTGGGACGAATTTTCGTAAAAAGGATTCGAATCATGAATCCGAATCACCTAATATGATTCGAATCACAAATACTCAAATAAAGGATTCGTAAGAGATAAATATGATTTGAATCAAAGATTCGAATCCTGTTATTTCGAATCACGAATACAAATCCTTCAACAATAAATTTGATTTTATTATTTGTTTTAAACCATCAATATTTAAATATCGTTACCAGTTGTTTTAACAAAAATATTCAAAGGAATATCAAAGTCACAAAATCGAAAAAATAGTCGTATGGCTGGTATTACACTTGGGCGTCTCAATTGTAAGAGTTAAATATAATGAAATGATAATATTGTTGTAGAAATATTAAGGGTCAGTTCCATCAAACACGTTGAACTGATTCAACTTTTAACTCTGGTTTAAAATGACATTAGAACAATAGAAACTGTAATCTTGACTCGAGTTCAAGATCACAGTTCCTATTGTTCTAATGTAATTTTAAACTAGTAAAGTTATTTAAAATAAAAACACATGGTATTGTTTCACAAATTAAAATTGTATTCCGACTAGTTTCGGTTTGTTAGACCATTTTCAAAGGAATGTAAATTAAATAATTTAAATAACTTTACATATTCTAATATGTTTCATGAAGTGCTAGATGAGAAATTAATTCAAGAAATTATTTTAAACTAGAGTTAAGAGTTGAATCAGTTCAATATGTTTGATCAGCTTGAACTAAAGTTCAATATTTCTAGTACAACTGGGCCTAAAAATCCGATATTTGTCACAGCCTACAACTAATTTTTCTTTGTAAGATTATTAGTTAGAGATGGCAAAAAGAATCGTACTTTCAATATTTTTGAATAGTAAGAGTTCTGCTCAGTATTCTTGGAAATAAGAATTTGAATTGCTTTTTTTGGTTGATACATGAAATCTTTATTTAAATTTGGCATTTATCTATAATGATGTTTAATGTGCGAGTTAAAATATAATAATTGTACGAGCGAATAAAAAAAAATGATTATGACAGAGTGCTAGAGTTGTGGGAGAATATGATGGATGCGATCGAATTAGAATAATCTCGACGTGGAGATAAGAGGGGGATTCTCGGTATAAGGTTGATAGCTTGATGTATCCACTGCAGGAATGAGTAATGAACGTTTAGTCCTCTATTTTGATTGATCCCTCGTTAAAGACTCGTTCCTAATCCAAGCTGAAATTTCAGCGATTTACAAATTCGAAATTTTACTGTTTAATCATAGAGTGAAAACACTCGTTAGCAGCCACAAATTAAACGTTTTTATAAAAACGATATTTCTGAAATTTTAGGAAGATATTCTCTCAAAAACCAATCGAGATAAATTAAAATGTTTTATTTTTATTTAGTTGTAGTACATCTTTATAAAAATAATATTAAAAACACTTAACTTTGTTGTAATTTAAATTTTACTGTAATTTTGACTACAAGCTAGTCAATGTCAAACTTAGTTTGATAATGACTAGCTTGTAGTCGAAACTATAGTCACTGTGAAAGTTTAAATAAAGGTAGTAATACAAAGTTAAGTGTTTTTATTGTGGTTTTTAAAATGTGCATTTATATTATTAATTTAAAAAAAATAATTTCAAGGTATTAATTTTTTCGAGAACATTTCTTCCCAAAATATAATTAATTTGTGGATGTGACTCTTGTCGCTATGGTTGGGCGAGACTATAATCGGTAGTTGCTCGTAAACAGAAAAATATATGCACTGAATTAAATAAATTTCATTCTTAAACATGATTATCATCTAGGTTGTGAAATTATTTGTAGTAAATACAATGTTTATAAATTGTGTAGAACAAATACACCTATTTGTTCCTTTTCTTTTTCTGTCGTTTTTTTTCTGGCATTTAAGCAAAACACGGACAATACCGAGCAAATTACCTTTTTACCGTCGTAAATTCAACGGGAACACTTCCGGCTGCACAAATGGTGGATGCGCCGGGACGCAGCAGCAAAAAGACGGGACACCGGGCCCGTTCTCGTGCAGTTAACGTTTTAATCTATCTTCGCCTTACAACTAGAAGTTCCTTTTTTACATCATGTTTATGGTTCGAGTTAAAATATTGCAATTTTAAATTAAATTACAAAAGGGAGAAAGACTGTCACGCTGCAAACATGAATATTTCAAATTCAAAATTATGTATATTTGAGAGAATAAGCTTACGATATTTTCAAATTTATTAAAACCTAATAAGCTTTTGTCGTTATTTTATCTTTAATATATAAAAAAAAACAATAAAATACTTGTTTAACGTTTGAAATTAAATCAGAACTGTAGTGTCATTTTCTAAAAATAGTTTTCAGTTATTATCAGTTGATCATCAAAGAAGCGTAATTTAAACTTAATTTAATGGTATGTAAAATGTAAAAAAAATATAGCTTCGGATCCCGTTGAGTTATCTTCGTGAAATTTCGAGTAAAAATTAATGCAATAATTGCTGTTTTCAAACAAGTAATAATCTAACGAGTGTATAAACTGTCGGCATCCCACTAGGTTCTGACTTCAGAAGCATGCGTCGTATATGTTCAATTAATTTCTCACTGAACCCATAGTGAAACATATTTAATTAATTGTAGAACTTTGATTAAACACTTAGTTTGTTTCACTGATTTATTTTTATGTTTTCTCCAACTAGTTTCGACCTTAGGTCAGATTACATATCTCCTTGATATGACCTAAGGTCGAAACTAGTTGGAGTAAACATAAAAATAAATCAGTGAAACAAACAAAGTGTTTTAATCAAAGTTATACTATTACATACGTCGTAATTAAATTCAGCACTGTGACACTACCCAATGACATATAATTAAATTTATTTGACGTTTCCAAGATTCACCGTTTTGTACGGCATAATCTAAGATATGTAATTTGTTTTTCAAAGCAACCGAGATGCCGATAGTTTATAGACACTCGTTATTTGAGTGAATATTAATGCAATCATTGCTGTTTTGAAACAAGTAATAATCTAAAAAAAAAAAGACAAATGGATTCGATTTTAAATCAGATTGACACTACTGACTATTAACACATAGTTTACCATAACTTCAAATTTATTCCATCATTCATTTCTGGATTTTATTAAAAGAAACAGTAATAGGTGAATAACAATTTTATTTATGATTTTGTTGTAATGATGTATTTAAGTTTTTTGGTCAAGAATGATCTTCTCTATCGAACGATAATAAAATATACAAGGTGTTGCGTTTTAAAAATATGTTTATTTTTTTAATATCTTTAAAATACGATGTTTATTTGATTTTCTGATTTGAACACTGTGACTGTCATTTAATTTCCGACTCCTATGCTCATTTAACAAACCCTGTAGCTTAAATAGTAACAAAGTTAGCAATAATGCGTACTTAATTCTAAACAGCCTGTATATATTCATACCTAAAATAATTCTCTTTTTGCTAAAAATTGTGCTATTCTGCATAAAAAATGGATGCTTTTTAAAATTTTTTTTGTGCTTAAAAATCCGAGCTCTAATCACAACCTAAAACTGCGTAAGCATTTTTGAAATGCCAATGCGTAAATTAAATAAATATATGCATAATGGCTATTGAATTTACTTGACTAATGTCTTCACCGAAAAAGTAAAAGTCGTTAAATGATTTTAATATACAATGCACTTACTGACTTCTACTCATAAAATAACGATATTGATATCAGAAAAATTACGATTTTTTATTGCAATTAATAGTCAATAGAGGGGACGCCCCCTTGGCTGCGTCTTTAAATTATACAAAATACGATTATCTTGCATACAGGGAATTTTTCTTTTAAGTATACATATGCATACGCTTTCTTAAAAAGCGCAAATTGAAGCTTTAAACGGGGTTTTCCACTCCCAGATTAAGCATGAAGTAAAATTTCGAGTTTAGAAAAGCACGAAAATTTGGTTTGGTCGCGTAGCGCTACGCGGCAAAACCAAATTTTCAGGCATTTCTAAACTCGAAATTTTACTTCATGCGCCACGCGTATCAAACACTGCAATCACTGAAATATTGTAAACGAGTAAACATCAGTTGAAATCGGCGTTTTATACGCGTGGCGCATGAAGTAAAGTTTCGAGTTTAGAAAAGCCTGAAAACCAAATTTTTAGGCTTTTCAAAACTCGAAAGTTTACTTTATGTTTAACCTGGAAGTGGAAAACACTCGTTTAAAGTTTCAAATTGAACTCAACCATTAATTTTGAATTTCTGGTTAAAAAATGATCACAATATTTTTTGATATAAATGTTGTTCGAAGCGAAGACGACCAGGTAAAATTTGTTGAGGGAATATAACGGCGCCCGTGACAGACACGAGCATGTATATTAAGTGGTAAAAAAAATAACGAACATCCGAAAAGTACAGGACATAATTAGGATATGTATACGTAAAAGAAAAGCTCCCTGTATAATCTTACAATGATAAAATAAAACGCAATATTATTGTTCCCATATTTCTTATATTTCCCAACGTTTCATCATCATCATCATCATAATCATCTCAAAATCTGAACATATTATATCACTAGGATATTTACACATGGCAAATAGTAAACAGCAATTTCGGGACTCACACAAAGGCCCAAACCGACATGTGCGCGCCTGCAACCGACTTTAAATATCCGACATTGACAACAACAGCTCGCAATCTGCTTATCCTTCTGCACCAGATTTCCCAGAGGGTGGCAGTGGCAGTGACATAACCCGCTCGCTCACTCCATATAAATCCAGATGGGAAAAAATAATTACAAAAGTGTGTAATTCTTTAAAATCCACGTGGGATAGTGGATTAATTCAAGTTTATTAATAGTTAGTTTAATCCTCTGTTTCAGCTTGTTCGGTGATGGAGTAGATCAGTTGGCGCCGATCCGCCCTGGCGCCGTTTGAATCCTTTTCGTCTTTCCTCGAGGAGTTGCACTGATACAAGAACTCGCAGATTTCATAGCACAGAAAGCACATCCCTAGCACGACGAACGTTTCCATTCCTGCTCGCTAGGACACACATCCACCAGCACTGATTAATTAATTATTTATTTTCAAACAATCATCAATTATAACAAACACCGATTAATATAATTCCGTAAACATATATTTATTTTCTGTGTTTCGGAAAGAGACGCGCGTCCGGGAAGGACGTCGGAGTGGAGACTGCAGGCAGAATCGGTCCAGGCAAGAGATGGGACGGGATCGGATGGGATGGGATGCTGGTAACCCCCAGAGCGGAGGCAGAGAGAGGGATGCTGGCTGCGCCGGCGTCGAACACGCCGCCGCCACACCGCCTCGGCGCCAATTCCACACACACACATAGATTCGCATACAGAATAAATTAATACCCGCACACACACAATCCCGCATTCGTACAAAACATACTCACCATTAAACAAACAAAAAATACACACGCGAAATCCCTCCACAATTTATTCGAGATGTAATGATGTTAAAAACACGCATATCCCAACCGATGTTTTCTATATTTAACGAAATACGAGCGTGAATTAAAAATTCCCACGTTTTATAAAAATTACATTCAACAGAAAATAATATACCCTTTATAATTACGTATGAAACAGAAGTTGTTTTACTAGAAACTGAAATATTATATTTACCTAAAGAAACGAATGCTTTTTTGGATGTTTAAGCACTGTCCGTACAATTTATAAGAAATTTACAAGAATTATCAAAGGATAAAATGAGCTATTTATTTGTTTTCGGATTTATTTATTTAATTATATTACCTACATATCCCAAAGAACATCACTTTGAATTAGTTTTTTATATGCGTGGCGCATGAAGTAAAATTTCGAGTTTAGAAAAGCCTAAAAATTTGGTTTGGTCGCGTAGCGCTACGCGCTACGCGACCAAACCAAATTTTAAGGCTTTTCTAAACTCGAAATTTTACTTCATGCTTAACCTGGGAGTGGAAAACACTTGTTAGAAACGTTAAATTTTTTAAACAAGCCAGTGATAGTGAACAGGCTAAATGGTTTTTCAAACTTAAATTAAAATTTATTCATCTGTCTGATGAAGCCACTGTGTGGCGAAACAATTGTTGCAGTGTCAACCAATAAACAGTGAAATCTTAACCAAGTGTGTTATTTACTAAAAGTTTTTGATATGGAATTTCACCAAGTAACAGCCTCAACTATTAAATTTTTTAAATGTTAGATTAAATGTTATTAGTTTTTAAAAAAACTATAAAAGTCTAAAAATGTACAGGGTGACCCAAATTCGATGTTTTTATAAGGTATCTCAGTAACCCGAATAGTTTGACAAAATTAGATATACACGCCATGACCTATTTTTCTGAGAAAATAACAATAGTATTAACAGATCATGGCTAGCTCGATTTGTTTGAAAGATACCGGGCGTGTATTAATTGTCGGCTATTTTAAAATACGTCGTTTCTTTTTTCAATAACTATAACACTTGTATTAGACGACATTATTTGCTTGTACAAGAAAATAGTGTACTATTTTCTATCATAGTATAATACACAAAGATGTCATTTTCCACAACTAATCGTGGTTTGTCTTTTGTTTGGAAATAAATACGTTGGCACTATTTAATAACAGGCACAATGGGCCTAATGAGGCCTAAGTGCAGTGCAGAACTGCACACTCCCCCTTTGCACCAGAACCAACTATTTAATAACAAAAATATTGTTTTTAAACAATTAAAATTTGACCTCTTAACGGAAAACCCTTTAGCTATTTCCTTATTTTTTTAATTTTTGGCAAATCCTAAAATAATACTTCATACTTAACCTGGGCCTCGAAAACACTCGTTAAAGGTTAAAGTTAAAAGTTATTGAATGCTATTCATCATAAGTTTTAAGGTACGAATATTAAAATAAAGCTTCAAAATTCTTGCATTTTCGCTGGAATATGCATATTCAAACAGTATAAAATTTTATGATCTGTCTCTTTTGAAAATATCGCGCTATCATCAGCGCATTGGTGGTGTAATTGATAGGGAATTTACGATCGCCAGGAGGGCGCACTAATCACCGCCATTAATTACAGGAAAGGACCCGACTTTTCCGAATAACTTATCGCTACCATTCATGCCCGCGTTAATTTTTAATATCTCTCCACTTCCTTTGATGTTAAAAAAAAGTTAATTTTCAGAGAGAGAATTACGACCTAATCCAAAATTTAATACTCGTCTCATCCAGAGAAGAGTAGGAAATTTATATATAAGGGTGATGATACTAATCGAGGGGATTTAATATTTTAATTGCATTTTTAACACACACATTTTTTTTAAGTTTGAGGCATCTGTTGTTTTTTAATGAGTTGAATTTGAAGCTACTAGCGAGTGTTTCCACTTTCAGGTTAAGCATGAAATATTGAAATATTGTGAACGTTAAAATAGTCTTATTTAGAAGTATATTCTTAGAATATCTTAAACCAGTTTCTCATATTTCACGCGTTACAACATTTTTAATTACGATTTTAAAAGGAAACACTTGGTAATCGTATATTCCTACGCGCTACACGAGCAAACCAAATTTATAGGTTTTTTAAACTCGAAATGTTACTTCGTGCGCATCATATTATTAAATTCAAAATATTCTCGTTTAGAAGTATATTCTTAATATATCTTAAATCAATTTCTCATGTTTCACGTGATAAAACATTTTTAACTACGATTTTAAAAGAAAACACTTGGTTAATCGTATATTTCTAAACCTGCATTAGCAGTAGGTATATTATTAATACTGATTTAGAAATATGTATTTAATATCACAATATATCAATGTTTATTACGCGTGGCGCATGAAGTAAAATTTCGAGTTTAGAAAAGCCAGAAAATTTGGTTTGGTCGCGTAGCGCTACGCGCTACACGACCAAACCAAATTTTCGGGCTTTTCTAAACTCGAAATTTTACTTCATGCTTAATCTGGGAGTGGAAAACACTTGTTCAAAACTTCAAATTAATTGCTTGTAAAAAAAGCAATTAACCCATTCACGGCCGAGCAATTATAAAGTAACCTCTAAAGTTGAATTTAGGTAAAATTCTGCACTTATTTTTTATGATTTCTATAATTGACTTATTGTTTCACATTCAGTGATTTTTTCTTTTAAATATGCCTAATGTATAAGTTGTTAATTTTCAGGCATTCGTCGATTTAATATAAAAACGTGCAATATTAATTTAAGAAAAAGTGTATCCACTCCCAGACTGAGCATGAAGTAAAATTTCGAGTTTAGAAAAGCCCCGCGTAGAAAATTTGTCGAGGGTCGCGTAGCGACCCGAGACAAATTTTCACGGGGCTTTTCTAAACTCGAAATTTTACTTCATGCGCCACGCGTATAAAACACTAAATTATTGTTAAGTTAGAAATGCACTGATATTTTTTTTTTAAATGAGTTATAATCGAAATATTTAAATAACAAAATATTTACTTTTTTCTTCATACATTTTCAATTCAAATTCAAAATATTCTTGTTTAGAAGTATATTCGTAATATATCTTAAATCAATTTCTCATCATTCACGTGATGAAACATTTTTAACTACGATTTTAAAATGAAACGCTTGGTTAATCGTATATTTCTAAACCTGCATTAGCAGTAGGTATATTATTAACGACCAAACCAAACTTTCGGGCTTTTCTCTACTCGAAATTTTACTTCATGCTTAATCTGGGAGTGGAAAACACTTGTTCGAAACTTCAAATTGATTGCTTGTAAAAAAAGCAATTAACCCATTAACGGCCGAGCAATTATAAAGTAACCTCTAAAAGTTGATTTTAGGTAAAATTCTGCACTTATTTTTTTAAGATTCCTATAATTGACTTATTGTTTCACATTCAGTGATTTTTTCTTTTAAATATGCCTAATGTATATGTTGTCAATTTTGAGGCATTCGTCGATTTTATATAAAAACGTGCAATATTAATTTAAGAAAAAGTGTATCCACTCCCAGACTGAGCATGAAGTAAAATTTCGAGTTTAGAAAAGCCCCGCGTAGAAAATTTGTCGAGGGTCGCGTAGCGACCCGAGACAAATTTTCACGGGGCTTTTCTAAACTCGAAATTTTACTTCATGCGCCACGCGTATTAAACACTAAATTATTGTTAAGTTAGAAATGCACAGATATATATTTTTTTTTAAATGAGTTATAATCGAAATATTTAAATAACAAAATATTTACTTTTTTCTTCATACATTTTCAATTCAAATTCAAAATATTCTTGTTTAGAAGTATATTCTTAATATATCTTAAATCAATTTCTCATCTTTCACGTGATGCAACATTTTTAACTACGATTTTAAAATGAAACACTTGGTTAATCGTATATTTCTAAACCTGCATTAGCAGTAGGTATATTATTAACGACCACACCAAACTTTCGGGCTTTTCTAAACTCGAAATTTTACTTCATGCTTAATCTGGGAGTGGAAAACACTTGTTCGAAACTTCAAATTGATTGCTTGTAAAAAAAGCAATTAACCCATTAACGGCCGAGCAATTATAAAGTAACCTCTAAAAGTTGATTTTAGGTAAAATTCTGCACTTATTTTTTATGATTTCTATAATTGACTTATTGTTTCACATTCAGTGATTTTTTCTTTTAAATATGCCTAATGTATATGTTGTCAATTTTGAGGCATTCGTTGATTTTATATAAAAACGTGCAATATTAATTTAAGAAAAAGTGTATCCACTCCCAGACTGAGCATGAAGTAAAATTTCGAGTTTAGAAAAGCCCCGCGTAGAAAATTTGTCGAGGGTCGCGTAGCGACCCGAGACAAATTTTCACGGGGCTTTTCTAAACTCGAAATTTTACTTCATGCGCCACGCGTATAAAACACTAAATTATTGTTAAGTTAAAAATGCACTGATATTTTTTTTTAAATGAGTTATAATCGAAATATTTAAATAACAAAATATTTACTTTTTTCTTCATACATTTTCAAGTTAGGTCAAATAATAAAATATACCAAATTAACTTAGTGAGTAATTTAGTTAAAAAAAAATAATAATGTTGCGTGTATAAACCAATGGCGCTTAATGGGTTAATGCCTGAAATTTGACAGCGCATGCATCGAAGTACCGTGCGATCGTTAAAAATATGATTTAGAGTAGGCTTTGAATTTTAAATTAGATTGGCACTACTGTCTGTTAACACATAGTTTACCATAACCTCAAATGTGTTACACCATTCAAATGAGCATTCTGGGCAACCACACAAAAAAAATGTCGCCTACTCTAAATCATAAGTTAAACGATCGCACGGTATGTAGATATAAATAAAAAAAATCCCTGTATGACCTACGGGGAAAGTGCTATGATGAACACATCAACATTTTGTCACTTTATAACGACTATTAATATTACTCCTCAATTTAATCTACAATAAAACTTTTAAACTGTATACCTTAGTACTTATAAAACTTCCGTTTTTATGCGCCTAGGGGGAGAACACAAAAAATGTTAGTTATTACGTGTGAATCGTTAAATTTTATGAGGTTTTTACGTGACCGCTGGGAATTTTAGTTTGTGTGTGGATAGGACAGAGAAAATAGTTTGAAGCGTTATTGCGGCCGCGTGCAATAATTTTGCGCGTTAAATATTCATAGGACGTGTAAAGCAGATGCATAAGAGAGAAATGGTGGCTGCGCCGAGCTTTTCGATGGCGGCGTGCACGGACGACAAATTTTTACTGCAAAAATGTGGACTTTACATTTATTTTATGTCCATTCCGTCGAATACCAATGAATTCGGTACACGAGCATCGCTCTCGAGGAATCAATTTTTATTATGGATATTATTTAGATGCCATCCAATTTTTTTTATTTATTTTTTATCGTTTAGGGTTTAAAATAAAAGGAAATATATTGCAGCATTAAACCAAAAATTGTATTAGCTTTAATCTGAGCAGTCTGAGCACCGACTTTTTTGTAATTTCTTATATATCCAGTTTATAAATCTAATTCAAAGATTACATATATTTCAATAACTTGTTTCTCATTGATCACTTGGCAAAACATTTCTACTAATATATATGTTTTTAATGAAAAAAAAAAAAACGAAGCGAATTCAATAAAAAAACCTATATGTATATATATATGTATATATATATATATATATATATCTATATATATATATGTATATATATATATATATATATATATATATAAGTCGAATAGATGCAAAATCGGTTACATTCAAAAGTATTTTTTTTAGGAGAGCAAAAAAAACGTTTTATTTGTAAAGCCTTGATAACACAGTGCAACATTTTTGGCGTCGTCGAATGTAAACTAAATTCGGACTTCAATTTCTAAAAGTGCCCACCCAAACTAGTAAAACCCTATCGTGCCATTTCAATGCAGAAAAAAATATATTACTTGTCTGTTTTTCCTTCTTCTTCTTCTTCAATTATAATTCATACTTAAAACCCCAAGAAAAAGTAGATAAGTTATCGCAATCACTATATTAAGGAACATCCTGCGGTTTACACAAAAGTTGTTAAAGTAAACTGCAGGATGTTCTTGGTGTTAGAATGAATTATACTTACTCATTGTTTTTCTTTCTTGCAAATTAAAAGTGAATGAAGATTATACGGAAACTCACCTGAAACAAAAAATAGTAATTAAAATGAAATCTTCCACTAACACCATTAATCATTATTGAAAACATTACACGTAAAATTAAAATCAATTTAAAGCGTAAATATCTCTTGCACACTTCTAAAATAGAAAGGTATTCATGCTCCATAGTCTATTTCTAGTATGACATTTTTTGCACAATAATAAAATTACAGCAAGATGTATTTGCAAGTGTGCAAATGATTTTCGTGCAATAAAATTATACAAGTATAAAGGTACTTTTAGTCCTCTGTGTAATAAACACAGTGTTCGTAAATAATCGCAACGTTTTGTATTGTGGAGGCTTCGTTATACATGATAATTTACCAATAAAGCACTTTTTTCACGACAATCTAATATGTGCATTATTTAATTGTGTGAGCAGCATAAATTTGTTGCATTCAACACCCAAGTACATTACACACTGTATTTGCGTGATAAATGTAGTTTTTTAACACGAATATAAATAATTGCCTAGTTAGACTTTTTACCGCTATGCAGTAACAACAATGTGCTAGTCAAATCAGCTGCATTTGTCTTACATTTGACTATGGTGGTAATGACGTCGTCGACGCCATTTTTTTAAAGTACGAAGTAACGCGTCAACTTCTCCGTCGTTCTCACTAGTAAAATGCGTTTATAAACATACATTATTTTCAAATCGGTTAAACAGTTGTGCTTCTATCCGTCGCGAGTATTTTTTAAAGCGAAACAAACGTTAACACCGTGCAAACTCCAACCAAACGGTAGAGTTCGTTTTTTATGCAAAGAGCGTGTTTCTACGTAGCTTAGGCGAAAGGGTAGAGTGTGTGTATTAGTTATAGTTGAACGATTGATTATATTTGTGTTAACGTGGAATTAACCGTATTACACATACAAATCATAGTACCGCAATCTGTTATCATTTATCTGTCAAATTATTATTAAAAAAACCGACCATTAAGATTGACGCGTATTTGATAAATATATATAATAAATGTATTATATACTGTTGTTGTCGTGAAGAAATATAGTGTACAACACTCATATAATGGCTATTAATCACTCGAACGACTTGCTCCACTCGCCTTCGGCTCGTTCCACAAACCTCGTCCTCGTGATTAATAGCTATCAATATATGCTCGTTGTACAATATACTATTTAACTTGGTTTGTATATAATTTTTTTATTTATTAACTGCGGTTTCAGCAACTTTAGCTTGCCATTATCAAACATGTAGTATATAAAACTAGAAACACAACAGGTACATATACAAAAAGCAATTAAACGGATTACAAAAAAACCTTTAAAAATTGGAGTATAAATTACAAATCGATTGTCAAGGTGGCCAATCTGGTCGGAATTTTAATATTAGGCTTAAGGAACATATTCGCTCTTTTCGGCTACAACAATGTGATCTTTTGCAAAACATCTTTTAGATAAAAACCATTTTTTTGGAAAATATGTACCTACCAACATTCATTGTGCCAAAAAGGGTCGGAAGATGAATCTCCTTGAATCCCTAGATATACCCAAAGCCCGCGCTAATCTGGTAATCCAGCTAATCCGTTTAATTCCTTTTGTATACAGAGAATTTTTCTTTTAGGTGTACATATACACTGTAAATTTTACGTATTTCGTTGTTTTTGTAAAAGAAGAAAGGGGTCGGATGATGAATCTCCTTGAATCCCTAGATATACCCAAAGCCCCCGCTAATCTGGTGTTCCAGCTAATCAACGTCCAGGTTGACCCCATTTTTAAAGCTGGTTTGTAATCCGTTTAACTGCTTTTTGTATACAGAGAATTTTTCTTTTAAGTGTACATATACATTGTAAATTTTACGAATTTCGTTGTGTTTGTAAGAGATTTAAATTTGAATCTTTGAACGAGGGTTTCCACTCCCAGACTAAGCATGAAGTAAAATTTCGAGTTTAGAAAAGCCTAAAAATTTGGATTGGCCGCGTAGCGAAGCGGAGCGGCCAATCCAAATTAGGCTTTTCTAAACTCGAAATTTTACTCCATGCGCCACGCGTTTAAAACACTGAAATATCGTTAAGTTTAAAATATACGGCTTTAGCAATTTAATATGTAAATTTGAATAAAACGTGAATCAAATTCTGCGCCAAACAAGTTGCTTAAAACAGTGAGTATAGGCAACCCAATAACTCTAACGTATATTGGGTTGCCTATAATCGTTGTTGTATGTTCGTGTTTTTTAAACTTCACTGTAAATCAGTGTTTTTAAGCGTGGCGCATGAAGTAAAATTTCGAGTTTAGAAAAGCCTAATTTGGATTGGCCGCTCCGCTTCGCTACACGGCCAATCCAAATTCTTAGGCTTTTCTAAACTCGAAATTTTACTTCATGCTTAGTGTGGGAGTAGAAAACCCTCGTTTAAAGATTCAAATTAACCGCTTTGAAACAACGAATTCCCGCACATTTAAAAAAACGCTGTAGTTATCGGGATATGTATACTCAAAACAAAAATTCCCTGTTTTTAGTTTATTTACTACATGTTTGATAATGGCAAGCTAAAGTTGCTAAAACTGTAAAATAAAAAAAGTGTTGTACAAACAGGGTTAAAAGTATTCTTTTTACGATTGTTTAATCGCAAAATGTTTGACTAATTTAATAATGAACGAGAAGAGAGTGTTTCGTGTTACGTGTCCCGTTAACAGCCCGTCAATTAAAGTAATGCATGGTTTTATCTGCAATTTGCGCGTACGGCGTGCGTCGATCGATGAATAATTGATATGGAATTGTGCGGCGCCGGAGGCCCTTCGAAATATAATATTTATGGTGGTAACGCCGCACTGGCGCTCACACTCGCACTCACACAAACACACTCGTACGTACAGAAAGCCATTGTTGGGCACGACAAAGGCTCGTCAGGGTCCTTTGTCCCTTCATCCTTCGCGTGGAACACAATATGTGCATGATTAGTGGGACACCATTATCATATGCCCGAAGTTCTTGTACGGATGCACGTTTGTAACCTGCTAATCGCTCGTAAAATCTTGTTGACCGACCGCGATGGGGTACGGATAGAACAGTGGGCGGGGACGACGAATTATTGCTGTACCGCTTTGTTTGTGCTTAATTTAAAGCGAAAATCCGCATGTAACAATCTTGATAATCTTGATAATAATAGCAAACAAGACAAAATAAAATGCACTCGCTATATTATGATTAATTCAATTAACAGAAATGTTGATTAATGAAGAAATTAACAGATTAATTACCGTAAAATCTTAAGTATGATACACACTTCTTTTCACACTTTAGTCTGCAAAAAAATCTATAATAATTGGAAAAATGGTGATAACGATTTTTTGCATTCGTTGGAATTTTTTATTATTTATAATCTTTAAACCACACAGACATTTTCCATGATGTTATTAATATAACAATATAACTCAAGCGTCACATGGCTGCATTCTCTCCAATAAGAATAGCTTATTTCCATAGATACACGTTATCACAGCGGTGATAGAATTCTATCACCTTGTTTTGGTCGTTGCTACGAAAATTATTTGTCAAATCTGACAGTCGATAATTAAAAATGTCAACCGGGCGATGGGGTGAGGTTTCCAAGACGGAAATATAGTGAAATTCTTAATTTCTCTCATCGAATATAACTCGTGGTATGATTAATAACCGCTAATATTTATTCGTGAAACCGGAGCAGCACATTCAACTCGCCCCTCGGGCTCTTTGAACCTGCAGCTCGGATTCACTCATGAATATTATCGATGATAATCATACCACTTGTTTATATTACAGCTGAAAATATTAAATATCTTGATGAACGATTTTTTTTTTCTCACAAAATTACGAATATTTGAAATGATTAAAAAATTGTTAAACGGTTGCGTTCTAAATTTCACGTTAAACCAGAGTTAGGGCGCCTGGCGCATGATGTAAATATTTCGAGCTCTTATATTAATGGTTAGACACTTCATAATATTGATAAGAGGTTTGAATTCAAGTGCAATCCTTTTTAGTGTAATTTTTATATTTTCTTAAAAGTGCACACACATAATATCTGTTTAATTCAAAAATCTAAAAAAATAAATTCGTTTTCGCATGCGTTACAGCGTAACGATTGCCCTTAACTCACAATTTTTTTGTTGGTATCAAAATATTTATTTTTGGCTGTGTGTGGGAGGCTAAATAAAATGGATTAGCTACTTTTCCTTGGCAACAAACCTGGCGTTTTGATCCGAGCCTGGCGTCCTCCTTCTCCACCTTAAATTAAACGCGGGCCTAATTGGTTTAATTGAATCATAATAAAGCGCCTCGAGCGTTTGTGTACCAATAAGTCTCTCCACTCTCGCCCATATAATATTAAATTCCATTATGATTTATAACGGATTACTTGAATTCTGGGCGGAACAATGGCGGCCGTGCGGGCCTAATAATCTCACCGAATTTAATAAAACACAAATGTTGACACAAGACGGATTACACGCACAGGGATTAAAAGCGTACATATGCCGGTGTATTGACTTGGATAAATTCATACCTCGAGTGAAATATAAATCATCAGCTTGATTTTTTTAGGAGTGAAAATGGAGAATAACAAATCAGAAACAAAAAACCTGAATCAGTGAATTGTTTAAGAAATTTATTCTTTTAATAAATACAAGAAAGCAATATCAAGTGAGAATCTAATTACATAACATGAACATCACAAATGAACATTATTTTGAGATATTCGCAGTAATTTATAAATATTTTAAAAGTATTTTAGTTTATTTCCTATTAGTAATTTATTTCCTTCTGGTAATATATTTTTGTAGAAATGGACGAAAAGAAAAATCCGTAAAATATCTGCATACCCTACAGTTTTGTAGCTTGACACTGCTAGAAGCATTTAAACCAAAAAAAAAAACAGGACTGATTTGCTTAAAATTTAAAAATAGTATGTACAGTATATAACTATACAACTATCTTTATTTATACAAAATTAACAGAATATATAACATTTATTCTAGATTAAATATAAAAACAAAATATATTTCTGTAAGTCGGCTATCGACCCGCGGTCTTTCAGCCTGTCTTTGTCATTAGTGTCGTAGTCTTATTACTTTGCATATTGTCACCGTTGTATCTATGTAATTTATTCAGTCGTTTTCTATGAAAAATGATGATATAAATTGATGAGTTGTGATTCGATGTTTATATTTAGGGCTAATGTTGGGATTGCGCGGGATACATAGGTGGTTAATTAGTTCGTGAATATAAGGGTTTAAGACACATTTTTTATGTTCGTTGGTATATTGCATTTTTGGTATAAGAGGGCATTGGAAGGGTTGTGTAACAGGTTCTGTGGGTGTCTTATTTTGATGAGTACTCTGAGGGCCCAACGTTCAGCAACTTGGAGATGATTTAGGACTGGGGGTAGAGGATTGTGATGAAGGACAGAAGCATAGTCAAGAAAAAGACGACAGACCATCTTGTAATTTGAACGGCAGTTTTGGTAGTAATACCTTCGTTACGATACGTTAATGTTCTGAAATGTCGTGCCCTTGCTCAAACTTTACCTTTGAGGTATTGGGAGTATAGTTTGAAGGATAATTTGGAGTCAAATGTAATTCCAAGATACTTCGGTATTAGCTGGGGAGATGCGGTGATCATTTATGGAGACTGTGAAAGGTGAGTTGTTGGGTCGATGAAAAGGTATTAGTTGTGATTTGTTGGGATTGATGCTTATTTTCCATTTACCAAACTAAAGTTGAATGCTGTCGATCAGACCCTGCAGAGTACTAAAGACTTTAGGTAATGTGGGTGCATGAGATATTAAGGCAGTGACATCGGCGTACAGTAAAGGTTATAATAATTTGTTGAGGTATTAAGGATTAGGATTGTATAGATCATGAACGTATACATTGTAGAGGAGCGGAGATAGAGGAGAGCCTTGAAGTACACCTTGTTGGGGAGTAAATGGGAGAGAAAAAGAGTTGCGGAATTCCACTTTTAGGGATCTATTGAACAGGAAATTATCTAAAAGGTTTAGTAAATATTTAGGGATGTTAGGGCAGTTACATTTAAACAGAAGTCCCCGATGCCAGACGGGGTCAAAGGTCTTCTGAATGTCTAATAGTAAGATAGCTGAGTTATTACCTTCTAGGTGGGCCGTTTGAACATTAGAGGTTAGATGGATAGAGAAAGAGTGGTAGAGCGATGTTCCATGAAGCCGAATTGGTAAGGTGGGGTGCGGTACGATATATGTTGTAGGAGTTTGGTTTTGAGGATATTTTCGCACATTTTTCCGAGGACTGGGCGTAGTGTGATGCAGCGAGAACTGGACACTAGGAGAGAATTACTGTTTTGTTTTGGGATGCAGGTTATCACGCCTAGTTTTCATTCACTTGGGATAATTTAGGTGCTGCATATGTGGTTAAAGATGTTTAGGATGTGTTTATGGACATTTTTGGGTAGGGCTCTGAGGATAATTTTAGGAACGTTATCATAATCTGGAGTGGTATTTCTACCTTTATGTAGGTATTCTAAGTACTCTTTTTAGTTTATTTCATCAATAGGGGTGTGTGTTTGGGAATTGGATTTGAAGGATGTGTACCAGGACTTTATATTATCAAAAAAGTCTTTATCATAGCTGTCATGGTCTACCACTGTATAGCAGTTGAAAAAATATTGGGCAAAGATATATGTCATGTGACGCTTGAATTATATTCTCTATTTAATATTTTATGTATAATTCCTGGCTGTTTATAAATTATCTAAAATGTACCCCTTGTAATCTTTTACACCACCTTAATTCCATTACGATGAATTATAAGCCGCAACTTGAAATGAAATCGGCGACTGCGTGTTTAATTTACGTTTCTGCGGAAAGTAGGGGGGGGGGTCCCCCAGGAATGGAGCCACATAATTGCCCCCTTAATGAGGGCCGAGGTGCGCCCTCAGGGGGGTTGAACCTCGGGTCGGTGGGGTAATTCATTATTTCGACAATAATCTCATTAAAATAATTGCCGGCTCTCTGCCGAATCAACAGACGCAATCGTCCGCAACATTCCGAATTAAATTCCTCTCTTGCTACAAATTTATACGAGAACAGGAAAACATTTACGAAAAAAATAGGATTTTAAGGAAAAAATTAAGGTTTTGTGGGTATTTCTTTTATAAAGAGCTCATTAAAATTGAACTTCTTTTCGCAATCAATTATTGTATTTAAAAAAAAAAGGATTTTAAAGCGAAATTGATAAACTATTGAATATGAAATTTTGTCAGACCATCCAGAAAAAAAAAAAAATAGGCAGACTTACTGTGAAAGTCTGCTTCTCATATACATGTATATTCTTTTGCGCATTTTAACATTTATGTATACTTTTTGTCAGCGTTATAAAAAAATTACATTAAGGCAGAATTGATGAGCGAATGGCCAACTATGATTTGAATTTAAAATGATACAACTTTATGTCATATCTCAAGAAGATTAAACTTAAAACAAAATGGCCAGGATACTCTACTTAAAAATGTTTTTACCACAGCCAATATCTTTATAAATAAAGAAGTTATTTCAAAATTGCTAAATTTTGATTTTTGACGTATAACTCGAAAACAATTGAAGATAGGCAAATTTTGATTAGGTACAAGAAATAAGCTATAAAAAAGAGCTCTGGAAGTATATGTTACTTTTTGTCTATCATTTCTATTAATGGTACTTTATTTAAATAAATAATCGAAAATGCAGCGCCCTGTACTAACCAAGGTGTATTTGGAAAATTTCGATATATCGAGAAAATTCGTTTTGTTCAGTACAGTTTTTATTTACCAGAGTGGTTCTAATCTTTTATAGAGGTAAATTGGGCTTTAGATCCCAATTTACCTGTATTTTACCTTCATTCATAATTGAGACAAGATTTTAGAATTATGTATTAGCTGGAAATAAAGTCACGAAGGAATTTCAAAGAAGAAAACTGGGATTTCATATGTCATTCCATCACCTGTAAAGTATGATGATTGTGAATTTCTCGTAGTTGGATTTGAGATACAATAACTTCAGTAGGAAATACGAGAGTAAACTACTATATACCCAACACATATAAAATTGATCAATAACTGTGTACCTATAAACAACCCTCTACACAAAAAAAGTACACTAAAAATTAATATTAATCCAACCGTCGATCGAACTGCCATAAAACCAAATATAAAACCGCCACTTCGCTCATCCCATAAAACCTCTCACATTACCCATCCATCACGGCCTCTATATTTTTCTCTCGTACACCTCTTCATGTCTTCCCGGAGAGCATTCCGAGTGGTTTTCTTATTATTTATTTTATTTTAAAGTGGGGAGCGTGCCGGCTGCTGAATTTTTAACGTCTCCACTCCTTCTTAATGTCTCTTTAAAAATGTAAGGGGCATAAACGCGAGAGAAGAGGGTAGGTAAGGGCGCCCAGGATAATAATTTCCCCCACCCCCCCGTAACGCTAGCGGCTGCAGTCATTTCGATTCCCACAAACTTCGACCGCGTTTTAACTATTCATTCAGCTGTGGAATTGAGAGAAAAGTGTTGTTTTCTAAATGGACGAAAGTTGCAATTCTTAGGACATGGAGGAAATAAAGTGGTTTTTGTATTTTTCTAAATGGCATGAAATGGTGTTTATTTGGACCAATGCTTAAATATTGCACCTGTAATATATTGTTTATTATTATTTAAATAAAACACTTAATGATTATCAACTAACTGTTTATTTCACGACAATTGTCTCGCAGCGTTGTTGCTTCTTCAGGTGAAGAACTTATAATATTTATTATTATTTTATGACAATGAACTGCTTGACACTGTCAACTCCTGGTATATATCTTTTAAAACCACTCAAATACCTCTTACCCCAAATGATGCTATAAAGGAGGAAGAATATTTTGAAAACCTCAACAAGGGCAAAAACACGATACCCGGTTATGACAACATTCCTAGAATTATCCTCAAATCTCTTCTAACAAACATCTACACCTATATAAAATATTTAAACATATATACCAAACCTAGGTTTTACCGTCGGAGTGGAAGCGGGGTATAATTACCTGTATACCCAAACCCAGAAATGACCCACTAGATCAGTGGTGGGGAAACTTGTTTTAAGACAGGCCATTTGTAATAACCAGACAATCGTAGCGGGCCAAAGAATAATGCTTAATCGTAGGTAGGTAGTTTTTATGCGGGTCGTCACATTACGAAGTAAGAACGCGTTCAAACATTCTCACGACGGCACTCTTAAACGGGCCGGATTAAACCTTTCCGCGGGCCGGACTTGGCCCGCGGGCCGTAGTTTCCCCATCACTGCACTAGATCCTAACAATTGTTCACCCTTGTCCCAGTCCTTGGAAAATTGTTCGAAAGCATAATTAAAAATAAACTTATGTCCTGCATAGCTGACCTTATCCCTCCCTGCTAATTTGGATTCTTTGAACACTGCTTCACAACTCTACCTTTATCCATTCTCATAAAGGTAATAATTGCTAACTATCAAACAGCAAGCCTTGAAGGTCGTAAATCTGCTATATTATTCCTAGAGATTCAAAAAGCGTTTGATTCCGTTTGGCACCGAGACTTGCTGTTCAAGTGCAACTCTCTTAATATACCTCTACACCTAATCAACCTCTTAGTTTTCTGCACGCCAGACTTATTCCAGCGCCTGTACTCCTGAGCAAGGTCTTCCGCAAGGATCGCCTCTATCACCATTTCATTATAACCTCCTCGTTTACGATATATACAACCCCGATCCTTACTATTTAGATAAATCCGCCTATCTCCTGTACGCCGACGATACTGCGTTAATCACACATGCTCCCACACTCCCAAAAGCCCTTAGCACTCTACAGGGCCTTATTGATGCCATTCCAACATGGTTTGCGAAATGGCGAATTTCCATAAAACCCAATAAATCCCAGCTTTTAATCCCTTTTCGCCGAGCAAACAACTCCCCATTGGCAATTTCTATAAACAATCAAGTTATCCTTTCTTCAACCAATTGCAAATACTTAGATATCCTCTTTGACCCAAACCTCACCTTCAAAGCTCACTCCACGATCCGCAGAGCAGAAATCAAGAATCGGACGGCTCATTTCAGAAGTCTGACCTTCAAACGACAAGACGTTAACACAAAAACAGCCGTTCATATATATAAGATCGTATGCCGCCCTTTACTTGACAATGCTGCTATCCTCTTTTATAATCCCCATCCTATTACACTCAAAAATGTACAAGTCACCGAAAGATCGTCCCTGAGAGTGCTGACTAAAATCCGTGACCCTCAAAACTCACTGCACAACCCCTCCAATCTTCTCCTTTACGAACTAACAAAAGTTACCCCTATCGAAACCCGCCTATCCTATTTAGCTGATAAATTTGCCTCGTTCCTCGAAACCATAATATCACTCCCAAACGTAAACGTTTTACCTTCACAATTTATGATTTAATTTCATAATTAGATAACTCTAGCGATCATGACGAATTAATTCATTTGACAAGACAATGGACGATATTAGCAATCAAGACATTTCCTACACAATAACTGACAGACAGAACACTATAACTCCAGGCGGGAAGACCAACGGTCGATAGCCAATTGGCAGATTATTTATATTTTATGTTATTTATTGTGTTATATTTTTGTATTATTGCTGTTAACAAAATCTGCCAATAAAGATTTTATATAGCAGCACAAGAAGTAACGGTCGTACTACATTAGAGGCAGAGTTCGGAAAATTTCCTAACAGGTTATTCGACCGATAAGAAGGCAGGAGAGATGTATGCAATCTACTTTATTGTAATGCCAAGCTTTTTATATATTATTTTAATTGTGTTCATTTAAATAGAAGGGTAAGATTTATTTCATTGTAATTTGTTAACATTATTTTTATATGATAAACAGGGTATATTTATTAATGGCAGATAATGAATGTATTTTATCAAGGCAAGTCGCTTTATTCATCACTTCATTCATACATTACGTTACAGAAACTACATTTCAAAGAGCAATATTACATTTTTCTGTGAGTAGATTTTTGGAAAAATTAACATTTATGTAGTTACGCCAAGTGTTTAAAACACTGTGATGTATTTATGAAAACAGTACATTTATGTAGTTGCTCCAGGTGTATAAAACACTATGATATTGTGAAGTTCTAACAATAAGCATAGCGAAATGGAATAGTACGCAGCAGAGCTGGGCAGGATTCGAATAATTCAGGATTCGAATCCTGGATTCGAATTCTTTTAGAGGATTCAAAAGAGGCATTCGAATACTTTAGTTCAACTGGATTCGTGATCCGGATTCGTCACATTTTTTTAAGAAGATTCGTATTCGAATCCAAATGTGGGTGATTCGAATCCTTATAAAAGGATTCGAATATTTATAAAAGGATTCGAATCCTTATAAAAGGATTTGAATATTTATAAAAGGATTCGAATACTTACGTAAGGATTTGAATCGTCAAAAATTATTCGGATTGTGAGGATTAACATGAAAATGTGTCTTGTGTGTTTTTAAATTTCTCTTTAAATCACTGTTATATACGCGTGGCGCATGAAGTAAAATTTCGAGTTTAGAAAAGCCCGAAAATTTGTCTTGGGTCGCTGCGCGACCCTCGACAAATTTTCACGGGGCTTTTCTAAACTCGAAATTTTACTCCATGCTTAGTCTGGGAGTGGAAACGCTCGTTCGAAACTTCAAATTGAATGCTTTGATAACAACATTAAATGTTCAACATTGTTTAATATTAATTGAAGTAAAACTGACATAGCAGCCACAATCTGAAATTTTACATTTTTTTCTACATTTTCCTGATTCAGGATTTTTTTCTCTGGTCTTTTAATTAAACTTTCTTTTGCGGAAAATCCTCATATTTTTAACTTGTTTTCGTTGTTTTTGTCAATATTTAAGTTAATTTTATAAATTTTTATGCTTTGTAATTTGCCTGCTGATTTTGACAAATCTAGTAATATCATATGGCTTTTTTGCCAGTGTTTCGATTAATTTGAATTTGGAATTTGGAATAAGGAAGCATAACAGAATTAGTCATAAACTCACGGATCTAAATTGGTTAAATATGAAAAACAGAAGATATTTACATAGTGCGTGCTTATTTCAATCTATTATAATTAATAAAAATCCGCCCTACCTCTACAATAAAATAAAGTTTCGCACAGACGTTCATAGTCTTAATATTAGGTTTAAGGGAACACTAACACCCCCAAAATTTCGTTCAGCTCTTTTTATGCGAACGTACTCCTATGTAATTACAAAAATATATAATAACATTCCAGGTAACTTTAAGACTATGAACGTCCTACTTTTCAAATCTAGACTCAGAACTTATGTTCAGCAACACGGTTAATACTGCTGTGTAATCCAAAATATATCATTCGTTTCTTCAATTTTTATTTCTTATGATTTTTATTTACTATTTTTGTTATATTGAATCCATCACATTTGTTACGGTAATTTATTGGTTGAATGGAAGATCAGCCGCACTTCGGTTGCGCTGAATTCATACCTTTTTATTTTCCGCCTGGTAGGATCATTTTGTAAAATATTCATTGTAATGTTAGTTGTAATGATTGTAAACAACCTGTTGATTTTACTTGGTGAAAATAAATAAACTTTAATAATAATAATAATAATTCCATGACTTTTCTCTGACTTTCCCGGATTTAATGATATTCAGTGAATTTTTTATTTACTTCATTTTCAGCCATTCGTCCATTTTATAATAGAGTTCAATTTGAAGTTTTGAACATGTGTTTCCACTCCCAGGCTAAGCTTGAAGTAAAATTTCGAGTTTAGAAAAGCCCCGTGAAAATTTGTCGAGGGTCGCGCAGCGACCCGAGACAAATTTTCGGGCTTTTCTAAACTCGAAATTTTACTTCATGCGCCACGCGTACAAAACACTGATTTAAAGTGAAGTTCAGAAACACACAAATACATCTTTAATCAGAGTGACATGGAATCAGATATTTAGTCTGTTATCAACGATATTCAGTGTTAATAATAAATAATTAGGATTTGAATATTTTTATTAAAACAACTGGTAACGATATTTATATATTGATGGTTGCAAAAAAATAATAAAATCAAATTTATTCTTAAAGGATTTGTATTCGTGATTCGAAAAAACAGGATTCGAATCTTTGATTCGAATCATATTTATCTTTTACGAATCCTTTATTCGAGGATTCGTGATTCGAATCATATTAGGTGATTCGGATTCGTGATTCGAATCCTTTTTACAAGGATTCATCCCAGCTCTGGTACGCAGTAGACGTCTCAACAATTCTGCTGTTATAACTCACAAGAATTAGCAATGAATTAGGTTCCATTACCCTGCGCATTCACCAAACCTATATTTGCACTCACCAGAATTACAACTTATTACGTTACATAAATATAAATGAGACTGCATATAATAGCTAATTTAACGCACTTTGTATTACGCTTAAATAGTATAAGGTAAAAGTTGGCATCGAACAACAGCGCAAACTTGATTTTCGCTCACAGCATACTAACAGAATAACAAACTCTTCGCTCACACTAGGAGAAGTTAAAATAACACAATTAATTGCCTAAGGCTAAATTAAATATTTGAAAGAAACATAAATTAGCTATTATATGCAATAGTACGTAAGTAATAAATAGCGATGTTAGTGGTAATTTAGGTCGGTAATTACCACTGGTAATTTACCGTTAATTACGGTATATTACCTAGCTGTTTTGGTAAAATTGGTAACATTATTTTGTGTGCATTTGCAAGCGAGGGTTATTGGTGAAAAAAAATACTTTCCTGGAGAAAAGACAATCTGATTTAGTTTGCGGTTATATAATGATTTATGTACAATATCAGAGCTGGGCAGGATTCGAATCATTCAGGATTTGATTCCCGGATTTGAATATTTAAAAAGATACAAAAGAGGTATTTGAATACTTAAGTTAAAACGGATTCGTGATCCGGATTCGTTACACTTTTTTAAAAGGATTCATATTTGAAGGATTTAAAACCTCCCAAATAATTCAAATCATCGCTATTAGGGTTAGGTTAATTCAAATAGTCGAATATTCTAATATGAATATTTGAATCACACGATTTTTCATATTTGAATATGTTTTTTACCGAATATTGAATTGTTTGAAAGTTTATTCTATTTAAAATACTTTAGTTAAACTGGATTCGTGATCCGGATTCGTTACATTATTTTAAAAGGATTCGTATTTGAATTCAGATGTAGGTGATTTGAATCCTTATAAAAGGACTTGAATCCGGGAATCGAATCCTGAATGATTCGAATCCTGCCCAGTTCTGATATTTTGTGTGCATTTGCAAGCGAGGGTTATAGGTGAAAAAAATACTTTCCTGGAGAAAAGACAATCTGATTTAGTTTGCGGTTATATAATGATTTATGTACAATATCGGAACTGGGCAGGATTCGAATCATTTAGGATTTGATTCCCGGATTTGAATATTTTAAAAAGATACAAAAGAGGTATTCGAATACTTTAGTTAAAACGGATTTGTGATCCGGATTCGTTACACTATTTTAAAAGGATTCGTATTTGAATCCAGATGTAGGTGATTCAAATCTTTATAAAAGGATTCAAATGCTCATAAAGGATTCAAAACCTCCCAAATAATTCGAATCATCGCTATTAGGGTTAGGCTAATTCAAATAGTCAAATATTCTAATATGAATATTTGAATCACACGATTTTTCATATTTGAATATGTTTTTTACCGAATATTGAATTATTCGAAAGTTTATTCTATTTAAAATACTTTAGTTAAACTGGATTCGTGATCCGGATTCGTTACATTTTTTTAAGAAGATTCGTATTCGAATCCAAATGCGGGTGATTCTAATCCTTATAAAAGGATTCGAATATTTATAAAATGATTTGAATATTTATAAAAGGATTCAACTACTTACAGAAGGATTTAAATACTTTCAAAAGGATTTGAATAGTTAAAAATAAATCGAATTAATTATGAGGATTAACATGAAAAATTTGTTTTGTGGGTTTTTAAATTTCTCGTTAAACCACTGTTTTATACGCGTGGCGCATGAAGTAAAATTTCGAGTTTAGAAAAGCCCCGTGAAAATTTGTCTCGGGTCGCTGCGCGACCCTCGACAAATTTTCTACGCGGGGCTTTTCTAAACTCGAAATTTTACTTCATGCTTAGTCTGGGAGTGGAAACACTCGTTCGAAACTTCAAACTGAATGCTTTGATAAGAACATTAAATGACTGAACATGATTGTAAAGATAATAATCTAGTTTTCTAAAATTTTGTTTAATATTATTTTTAAAGATAATAATCTAGTTTTCTAAAATTTTGTTTAATATTATTTAAAGTAAAAGTAACATGGTAGCCACAATCTGAAATGTTAATTTTTTCGAAATTTCCCTGATTCAAGATTTTTTTCCCCAACCTTTTAATATAACTTTCTTCTGTAGGAAACACCCATTTCGTTAAATTGTTTTCATTGTTTTTGTCAATATTTAAGATGGTTTTATAAATTTTTACGTGTTTTGTAATTTTTATGAAGCCTGTTGATTTTGACAAGTTTAATAATATCATATGGCTTTTTTGTTAGTGTTTTGGTCAATTTAAATAAAATACCATGATTTTTCTCTGACTTTTCCGATTTTAATGATCTTCAGTGAATTTTTTATTTACGTAATTTTCAGGCATTCATAGATTTTATAATAGAGTTCAATTTGAAGTTTTAATAGAGTGATTTCACTCCCAGGCTAAGCATGAAGAAAAATTTCGAGTTTAGAAAAGCCCCACGTAGAAAATTTGTCGAGGGTCGCGCAGCGACTCGAGACAAATTTTCACGGGGCTTTTCTAAACTCGAAATTTTACTTCATGCGCCACGCGTACAAGGCACTGATTTGAAGTGAAGTTCAAAAACACACAAATAATTAGGTTTTGAATTATTTTGTTAAAACAACTAGTAAGAATATTTATATGTTAGTGGTTGCAAAAAAAAATAATAAAATCAAATTTATCATTACATATATAATTAAATATATAATATAAATAATAATAATAATACATAAAATAATGCATAGTACTAATTCACACATTCAACTCAAAAAATGCAAACAAAGTCACGACCATAACACGCGTAGGCGTAGTAATTTACTAATCCAAATGAACACAACTGATATCTTGAAAAATAGTATTTTTGTATCAGGCGTGAAATGCTACAATCAGTCAGGAAAATCACGAACATTAATAAATTTAAAATTACTTTAAAACAACATTTTATACAACGTCAATAATTGATTAATTTAAAAGTTAGTAACCTCCAATAACTATTGAAATTCTCCAGTACCAGAATTGATTTATATAATCAATTTCTGTTTGGAGATCAATTTCTATATCAAATTGGTGAATAACCAAACAATAAAAAAAAAAATATTCGTGATTCGAAAAAACGGGATTCGAATCTTTCATTCGAATCCAATTTATCTCTTACGAATCCTTTATTCGAGTATACGTGATTCGAATCAAATTAGGTGAATCGTATTAGTGATTCGAATACTTTTTACGAGGATTCGTCCCAGCTCTGTACAATATATATGTATTGAAGTGATTTATTTAAAAATAAGTAATTACAGTATATTTTAAACTTCTCATCAAATCAGCGATTTATACGGGTGGCGCATGAAGTAAAATTTTAAGGCTTTTATAAACTCGAAATTTTACTTCATGCTTAATCTGGGAGTGGAAACACTCGTTAGAAGCTTCAAGTTTAACGCTTTTGTCAAACAATAAATACCTCAACATTTACAACAGATACATCGGGATATATATACTGAAAACGAAAATTCTTAATATACAGGGTGATTTATACCAGGAGGCGAAAAATGAATATTCGTGTTCGAGATTGGATTCAAAGGAAAATATGTAAAATAACTGTTTTTCGATCGGCCTTTGTTTTAGGTATAACGAGGCATGAAGTTTTCGGAACCCATTTAATTGTTGTCCATAAAATAAATAGTAGGTTATGGAAATTGCTTTCAAACAAAAGACGTATTTAAGAGTTGTTGACACAGTTGTCACATACTTTGGGTATTGCTATTAATTTTTAGTGTAAAAAAGATACAAATTTTGTTAACAATGCAGTTTGACAATCAAGAATATGCCGACATTATTTTTGTTAACAGCCTTTGCAACGGCAATGCTTTAGAAAGTTGTCGGGAATATCAAAGAAGATTCGTATACAGAGGAAATTCAGAATAAAGAGCAATTACGAGACGGAATTATGAATGCTGCGCTCGAAATTGAAAATGAACAAGATTTTGCTTCAGTTTATAATTCTGTAGTTATACGTTGTCAGGCTTGCATCGCAGCTGGCGGTGGACATTTCGAACATCTCTTGTATGTTAAACTAGTGGTTTTTCTTTCTGTTACTAAATAAAGTTTTCATATTGCCTACTATTAGATTTTTTGTGAAACTTGAAATTAATATATGTTTTAAAAGTTTGAACTTTGATATCTCCAAAATAAAAGCCGATCTAAAAAAAAGTTATTTCTCATGTTTTCTCAGAATCCAATCTCAAACACGAATATTAATTTTTCACCTCCTGATATAAATCACCCTATACAGATGTTGATAAAAGTCTGCTCCAGAAATATTCTTTAATTTATTCGAATATAATCAGAGTCTCAAGTTTCTTTTATCTAAATTATTTCTTTTTGATTATAAATTTGTCGGTTCGTTTTCTTTCTATATAAATCCACTGGACCGCGCCTGATTCAATTTTTTCATCGTGATTTCATCGAAGCCGATGAATAATCTTTCCCACCTACACGACCCGACGCTTGACGCTCGAACAGAAAGAGAGAAAAAAGAAACTTGATAATGACGTATTACCATATCTCATAAATATTTAACGACCATCATTATATTCACGACGATTATGAATAAATGAATGCTTAAAGTGCTCTTTCACTCGCGATTCCCGGGCGCCCAAATGTGGGCCAATGATGCGCACGAAAGCCCTAGGAGTGTTATTTTTAATTGTTAATTCAATTACATTTTCAACCAGCATGAATAATTGAATGGAAGACTATTCATGGTAAACGTGATCCGTGCTGATGTAAAATTATGAATAATTGAACAAATAAAATTATACACCTGCTGCAACTCGGTTTACAGAATTATGAAAGTATACATGTACGTGAACTAGAGTATGTCAATATTGTTTTTGCAAGTAAAATGAATTAAGAAATATTAAAAAAAAATATGCTTTTAACAATAATTGGGTCGCCCAGATGCAAAACCAGCCATACGTGTTTTGACAAACTTGTAGCAAAATAACAAAAACTAATTTTGCAGAGTCTATTAAATATAATAAAAATAGTGCTGAATAAGTGTTGTATCGAATGGAGATAAGAAAAATTATGTAAAGCTTAATAAAAAGTTCCTTGAAAATGACTGCTAGTCGAAACTAGGCGGAATAAATAAATAATATTAGTGTATAGTTGAGGCTGTTAGTTGTTGAAACTCTATAATATAACTTTAATAAAACACTTAATTTGTTCAGGTTTCAAAATTATATTTATTGTACTACAACACTTGTTACACCACACTGTGGCTTCATCAGTGTGGTGAAGTACAATAAATATAATTTTGAAACCTAAACAAATTAAGTGTTTTATTAAAGTGAAATAATATTAGTGAAACAAACCAAGTGATTTTCCTTTCTATTAATTTTTAAAAATTAATTTACATATAGTTACTGAAAAAGATACGTCAGCTTTTACAACCGAAAAATGTAGCAGGCTTTGCATTCGACTGGATTTTTCAAACTTAATTTAAAAAGGTTTAGTATGAGTTTTGAAGGTCAAATATTTTTTAAAATATAGCCTAAGCAAGTAGGAACCAGGTGTACCAAAACCTCAAAACTAAACAAAAAATAGGTGATGGCTGGTTTTACATCTGGGCGACTCACATGCACATGAACGAGAGTATGTAAATAACAATATAATTCCTGCAAGTAAAATTATTTAAACATTAAAAAATGATGTTTTTCGCAATCATTTGCCTGTGGGAAAAAATTTTTCAGCATTTCTTTGATGTAAAAAAAAAACCCACGGGCTTTTAATGTTTCCGCAGCTTTCACGGATTATAATGATGGAGTGATCGTATTAGGAAGCATTAAGGAAGGACTTTGATGTTAAAATGCGAGATATAAAGACACGGATGGAAATACAAGGTTATGGTGGATGTGCCGGGAGTGTGGGTATATTTAACTTTAAAAATGCAATGTTCGTGCATTGAACTCCAGAGCAGCTATGAATGCACACGTGCTTGATATAAAAGAGCATGGTTATTTGAATTTAATGCAACTCTACAATCATTCTTGTAATTTTTGTTTTATATTTCAAATATTCTGTATTAAATTGCTAGAATTAACAGAACTGAATTTTCCTTTTTAATATTCAATACTTTATAGGTAATGCTTCTCTAACATTTAATTTACTAACTATAGAACGTGGTAAACATTCATATCTTTTGTCTGACGAATACAGTAATTATATATTTAAAATAGTTTTCTTTTAGTTTGGGTTTCCAATTCACATTGATTTTTGATTTTCCATAAGCGTTCTGACACTGACAGTCCATTTTAAAGTATGTATTTTTTTAATTATTATTATTATTATTAGCCGACTAACTAACTCAGGGGCGCAGCCTTTACCCCCTTGGCTGCCTCTCGGTAAAAAAATAAAGATATTATTTTATTAAAAGAAAATTATGTTTGTACTACAATAAGGAAATGATTTATTATTAAATAATGGTAGTAAAATACAACAAAAATAACTTACAAAACTGTATCTCCCTACAAAAGTAATAGTAAACATCTTGAGCAGTATATTTTGAACTGTGGATTAAATCAGTCTTTTATACGTCTGGCGCATGAAGTAAAATTTCGAGTTTAGAAAAGCCCAGAAAATTTGTCTCGGGTCGCTGCGCGACCCTCGACAAATTTTCACGGGGCTTTTCTAAACTCGAAATTTTACTTCATGCTTAGTCTGGGAGTGGAAAACACTCGCTTAAAGCTTCAAACTGAACTTAAAAAAAAAACAAGGAATATCTAAAAATTTACAAAAAATAAGTTGAATTTGGAAGTCGTATACTTAAAAGAAAAACTCGCTCTGTTTGCTCCGAAGAAATATGAATAATTATAAACTATAATGAAGATAACAATTAATTTTCAAAAAACACTCGTTAATTAATATTATACATAATTGACGTTTGTTAAACAATGGCGGCCACAAAGAAAAAACATGTATTTTTAATCACTCGAAAAACTATATTTTGTTTTTACTAAATAATAAAAAATAATTTATTTGCATTTTATTTTTTTGTGGCAAAACCGTCCAATATGTCAAACATTATTAAAAGAAGTATAAATGAAAAAAGCTTTTAAATGAACTTCGCTCGCGCGCCCGCAAATCCAATTTTTCTGGCTTCTCGAAACTCGAAATTTTACTTCATGCTCAATCAGGGAGTGCTACAGTTTTTATATCATAGCAGTTTTTATTAATTTACTAAATTGTCGTTAAATTAAAAAATGTTGACACTTTTCATAAATTTTCCACGATTTCGACCATTTTTCGTCAATTTCCAAATTATTAGTAATTTTTTAAATCCTTAGCACATTTCGTACATTTCTAATAATTCCTTTAATTTTGAAAATTCAGACGGTTTTCCTGAATTTCCGTTAATTTTAAAAAATGTTAATGGTTCTCATGAAATTCAAACATTGCGTTAATTTAACAACAAAGTAGTGACTTTTTCAAGATTTTCTTTGATTTTAAAACTCTCGACGCTTTCCCCGAATTTTTAAGATTCCCGTTGAACTCTAAACTGTTGACTAATTTCGTGAATTTCCAAGGTTATCGTTAGGTTTCAACATTGACGCCTTTTAGGAATTTTTGCAAGATTTTGACTTTGCAATCATCGTGCATTTTGAATAAGATTTTTTTCATAAATTTCCAAGATTCCCTAAATTTTCAAAATTCTGACGGTTTTCCTAAACTTCCGTTAATTTTATAAAATCTTGATGATTTTCGATAAATTTAAAGATTTTTAATATTCAAAAATTTGTGACCTTGACAAAGTCACAAATTTTTTAATCATTTATTAATTATAAAAATCTTGACGCTTCGTAAATTTTCAAGATTTCCGTTGATTTTCAAAATGCTGACTAATTTCGTAAATTTTCAATATTATTGTTAATTTTTAAGATCTTGACGCTTTTTAGTAATTTTCCAAAATGTTGACTTTGCACATCATCATCCATTTTCAATGAGATAATTGAAAAATGGCACGCGGCGAATTTAGAAATTTATGGAAGTGTATTTTTTTTAACTTATGATTAGATTTAAAAAAATAACTGAATATATTATTACTATTATTGTTTTTTTGAATTATCACGAAAAACGTTTCTAGTCACAAACATTTTGAAAATACACGAAAATTGATGAAAATCTTGAATATTCATGAAAGGTATCAGAATTTTTAGACTTAATGAAAATCTAGCAAAATCTAGAAAACCGTCAGGATTTTGAAAATTAAATGAAATTTCTTAAATGTACAAATATCGCGAAGATTTAAAAAATTGACTAAAAACATTGTAGAGTTCATGAATTTGAATAATAAAAAAAATCTAAAAAATTTTTCTAAAAAGTAATGACAATGATGGAAATTCATGAAAACTGTTTGGTTTTAATTTAAATTTAAAAATTTACGAAAACCTTAAAAACCGTCGAGTTTTTATGAATTATAGATGAACTTGAAAACGGGTTGATTGTCTCAAACGCGGGTTTTCCAATCCTGGATTAAGCATGAAGTAAAATTTCGAGTTGAGAAAAGCCTAAAGAATTTGGATTTGGACGCGCAGCGTCCAAATCCAAATTCTGGCTTTTCTCAACTCGAAATTTTACTTCATGCGCCACGCGTACAAAACACTGATATAGTGTTAAGTTAAAAATGTATTGCTCAGTTAATAAACAATAATTTTAATATGCGCATTGAGTTTTCATAATTATTAAGAATTTTTCTAATTTTTTTCATAATTCTCGCATTTTGCGAGTTTTTTTTTTTCATTTCAACATTTTGTTACTTTTTTCACAATTCCCGCATTTCATAATATGTTTTTGACGTTTCATCACATTTCGACAATATTTACATTATCGGCAATTTCGCCAGTTTTGACATTCGATGCATTCGATTGAGCTGAAATTTTCTAATTAACATGCATTGAGAGTTTATGCAAGGTGTTCGATTCTATAAGATATGACAATTACCATTTTAATGTATTTATTCATTCAACGGAGTCCATTTAAAAAATACATAATATTGTGCAATCGATATTTGTTTTTGAGTTTCGTGAAGAGTATAATCATAAATAATTAACAGTGTTTGTATCCTTTCTTCACACTTTATTTTCTAATGGTTAGATATATATTTCAAGTGCTAAGCATTCATTTTCAATAACAACTACAACAACTTGTTATTGAAAATGAGTGCTTAGCACTTGAAATATATATCTAACCATTAGAAAATAAAGTGTGAAGAAAGGATACAACAGTGTTAATTATTTATAATAATGTGCAACTAAAAATATAAAATTACACAATAAAACATAATTAAAACAATATAAAAACAATTAAAAGCTACGACAAATAACATGTTCACAATTAAAATAGATTGTAACCAAAAACATACGTCGCAAAGGTAAAAACAATGTTTATAAACTCTGTATTGTGGAGGCTTCTACTTCGTTATACATGTTAATTACACAATGAAACACTTTTAACTTTGTTTGTATAACACGTTTTATTTAATGTGACTGCAGTTTCGACAAATTTAGCTTGTCATTATCAAACATGGAGTAACTTAAACTAGAGGTTTTACAGGTATATATACACAATTACAAGACAGCGGTAAAAATGGGGGTGTACATTAGGTCAACCTGGTCGTTAATTAAGGGAATTCCCGGATTAGCGCGGGCTTTGTGTATCTCTAGTGCTTCTAGCAAATTCATTTTACGACCCTTTTCGGCATGATGGATTATGGTAAGTACATCTTTTTCAAAAGTGTGATTTTCGTCTAAAAGGTGTTTTGCAAAAGACGACTTATCACTCTGTTTAAGCCGAAAAGAGCGCAAATGTTCCCTCAATCTTATGTTGAAATTACGACCAGATTGGCCAATGTATATCCCTTGACAATCTGCGCAGATTGTCAAGGGATATACACTGGCGAAAGAAATTAACGCATCATTTGTGATTTTTTTGATATCTTGGAATCGAGTTTTCTTTGAACACAAACATATTTTTACAATAAGAAATCTTATCAAGCATGCTGTTTTACATGTTGTGTTTTGTCTTTTGTTCTCATGGTTTTCTGTCAATAAATAAAATGAAGCACTTTTCATTATTCTGACTGTAAGAAAGGTTCATATAAAATTTCTTTTTGAGTTTGTTTTCAAGTAATTGTTAAAATTAAGTGCTAATTAGTGAAGAATGAATATGGATAGACGTCCGAATCTTAATTTAAGCAGTGAAGAAGCTGTGATTGTGGTTACACTTGCAGAAGAAGGTAGGAGTCAGCGTTACATCAGTCAGCATCTTGGTGTTAATCAATCGACCGTATCCTATGTCTTGAAGAGACATCGGGAAACTCAGGCAAACTCAAGAAGGCCATGACAAGGGAGAAAAAGGGCCACAACTGCTGTTCAAGACCGTTTTTTAATGATGCAGACGTTACGCGAACGGTTTATTACGGCTCCTAGGCTACAAAATATGCTCGCAGAGATCCACAATGTTCATGTAAGTTCCGTTACCATCAGAAACTAACTCCGAAAACAGCGGCAAAAGGACCACAATTAACCGCAGACCATCGCAGAGCCAGGTTAACATTTGCACAAGAACATGTAAACTGGTTACAGGCCGATTGGGCTAATGTTATGTTTAGCGACGAGTCCAGATTTTGTCTTTACGGCAGTGACAGACGAATGCATGTGTACAGACGGCCAGGTGAACGTTATGCGCAGTGTAACATTGTTCCGACTGTTATGTTTGGTGGAGGCTCTGTTATGGTGTGGGGTGGTATCACTTTAGAGGCTCGTACGGAGTTGGTGGTCATACCAAGAGGAAGCATCACGGCAGCGTCTTATATTGCAAACATTTTAGAACCATCCGTAATGCCTTTTGCTCCCTTTGGAGGAAACGATTTCCTGTTTATGCATGACAATGCAAAACCACACAGTGCCCGAATTGTACAACAGTATCTTGACCTAGTGGGTATCAACACAATGCAATGGCCAGCCAGGAGTCCCGATCTTAATCCGATCGAACACCTATGGGACGCGATGGGCAGACGTCTTAGAGCACTTCCTCGGCGTCCAAGCAATCAACAAGAGATTGGACAAAGATTGCAGGAAATTTGGGAAGATATTAACCAGGATGAAATTGGATCATTAATTAACAGTATGAGCCGTCGCTGTCAGGCAGTTATTCGAGCAAGAGGAGGAAACACTAGATATTAAGTCTTATAATCACATGTTAACTTTTTTCCTCTTTTTATTTATGATATTATTTTAGTCATTAATGAAAGAAAATGTCTTGCAAATCATTATTATAGTTCGGTTGGTTTTGTTGTTATTTTTTTTGTTTTTAAACATCAAAACTTTATTTTTAAATTAAAAAAATTAATGTGATGCGTTAATTTCTTTCGCCAGTGTACATTGGCCAATCTGGTCGTAATTTCAACATAAGATTGAGGGAACATTTGCGCTCTTTTCGGCATAAACAGAGTGATAAGTCGTCTTTTGCAAAACACCTTTTAGACGAAAATCACACTTTTGAAAAAGATGTACTTACCATAATCCATCATGCCGAAAAGGGTCGTAAAATGAATTTGCTAGAAGCACTAGAGATACACAAAGCCCGCGCTAATCCGGGAATTCCCTTAATTAACGACCAGGTTGACCTAATGTACACCCCCATTTTTACCGCTGTCTTGTAATTGTGTATATATACCTGTAAAACCTCTAGTTTAAGTTACTCCATGTTTGATAATGACAAGCTAAATTTGTCGAAACTGCAGTCACATTAAATAAAACGTGTTATACAAACAAAGTTAAAAGTGTTTCATTGTGTTTATAAACTCATTGTAGAGCACTTCTTAAAACATCAAGAGGATCCGCAAAACTATCGATGGAGAGTTCATTTGCATGCCGAAGCATTCTAGCAATAGCAGACATTTAACACATAATTTTTAACTTACATTTTCTGCCCTATTCAACGATATAAAATTCCAACCATAAACAAAATTAAAAGTTAATGTCGAAAATGGAACACCTTATATAAAATCAAATTTTCAGTGGATTTTACATGTTATTTGGGGTACATTTCAAATTTCAGCTCGCTATCTTTCTAATGAACAAAGTTATAGCAAAAAGAACATTTTGTCGATGTTTACGTTTATCGCCTCAACTTGAAAACAAATTATGCTAGATGACATTTGTTAATGCAATTTTCTTTTGTATTAAAATAGAAAGTTTTGTTTAACTTACCCATTCGTATCTTGAATAGTTTTCGAGATCCCAATGGCCGTGAGCATGATTAAGCAAACGAACGGAATATATAAATTAGACTGCATATTTCTAATTTCTCGCCCTTTGTATTACGCTTAAATAGTTTAACGTAAAAGTCAGCATCGAACAACAGCGCAAACTTGATTTTCCCTCACAGCACCCTAACAAAATTACGAACTCTTTGCTCGCACTAGGAAAAGTCGAAAACCATAATTCGGGATTACCCAATTAATTGGCTCAGAGTTTCCTCTATCTCTTCACCCTTAATCGCATAAAGTACCTTCGAGAGCTAATGTTTGTGTTAGTTGTATGTATGTGTGTGTGTGTGTGTAGAGGGCAATCGGGGCGGAACGTGAACTTTTAACATATTAAAACCTCGAGGAGATCATTCGGGATGAGTTGAGGCTGGAGGGGTGGGAAAGTTTCGCGAAGACCTCTCGATAAAATTGAGCGCTTGGGGTTGGAGGGGGAGGGCCGTGAAATTCTACCGGAACTACATAGTTACCCTACAAGACTGCGGTTTCGCAAAGTTTACTACTCTTCGGTCCATATGTTTTTTTCTTCTTCTTCTTCGCTGTTTTGGTCGTGTTTGGAAAGTAATTTACTTGATGTTAGTTCATTAATATTTAACAGGAAATAAGGCTCAATAAAAAAATGTTGATAATTCACTGGCGCAGTTTTGGCATACAAATCAAATACGATCAAGTTTTAAGAGAAATAAAAACGTGTATAAATTTGTAAAATTATGCACTTATTTACATGAAAATTGGCAAAGGGTTAAAGAAATTCATCAAAACCCTACAAAAATCTGATAAATTGATGAAAGTCTATTTGTATTCGATTGACAGTTCTATACTCGTTTTACCTAAGTTGATCGTTGAAGAGTAAAATGATTTTAAATTAATTGGTTTATTGTTAGAATGTTAAGAAATATACATTGCGCTTTTAGAATTTGCTGAAAACAAAAATTGCACCATCGACAGTTTTCGAGTTATTTTCTCCTGAAAGTCGAAAAATGTAATTTTCTGAGGACCCTCGGCGAACCCATTTTAGGCCAAAATTATTTATACTTTTTGTGAAGGAAACTTCTAACGAATGTTTCCACTCCCTGATTGAGCATAAAGTAAAATTTCGAGTTTAGAAAAGCCTGAATATTTCACGATATATCTGCTGTAAATATTGAGATATTTCGCTAGCTAAATATTACAAGGTTGTATGTGACATTTTATTCGATTTTCAATTTGTGATGTTACAAGGCATACATAGAGCCTGGTAACATCACAAATTGAAAATCGAAAAAAAAGTCGCATAGAACCTTGTAATATTAAGCCAGCGATTTGTTGTTTTTAGAAAAGCGTTAAATTTTAGGATCCTAAGGAGTGTTTCACTCCCAGATTAAGCATGAAGTAAAGTTTCGAATGTAGAAAAGCCTGAACATTTAGTTTAGTAGCGTAGCGCTACGCGACCAAACCAAATTTTCAGGCTTATCCAAACTTGAAATTTTACTTCATGCGCCCCACGTATTAAACGCTAATGTCAAGTGAAGTGAAAAATATACCGCTTATGCTTGATCTCACGTTAATACATTTTAGAAATGTTTATTTCGTCTAACAAAATCTTTCGATTCGACAGCCAAGAGCAATTTGCTTTGGGATACTAAAAGAAAAAATCGCTGTATATAAAAATCAATGTATGTGTGTACATTTATTTGTATATTCTCTAAACACTCGCTATACATACTACTTATGACCTGTAAACAAACACAGAGCGGGTTAGACACTTTTAGCACCCCTGGGACGAAAGTGACCTGCAAACGCGAAAATGGTGACAGCGCCGGGCAGCCATAAATTTATATCTAATAAAAAGTAGATATAAATATCTACTATTAAATAATGCTCCTTGGGCAGCTTGGTGGTGTAGTGGTTAGAGTGTTGTACTGCCACGCCACGGACCGGGGTTCAAATACCGGCCTAACAAGTTGTCTGCATTTATATAGGTTAGGATAAAAATGCCAAAACACTCCGTCCTCTCGGATGTGACGTTAAATGCATGTAGGACCGGTGTACTGCCTGGATGTTTCGTGCACGTTAAAGATCCCTACCGGTGGGTTGGAACTCCCACCGGGTTCGGCAAAATTCCCGGATAGCTGTAAACCTAATCTCTGGCGTCATGATTGGCCTTAGCAGCGGAAATAGATGACGTAAAACCCAAAATAAAATAATACTCCTTATAAAATAACTTAAATTTCGAATCGACAAAGTAAAAACACACTTACATTTCACGACAACAACAACCCAATTATCCCACACCCTCCGCTCGTGCAAATACCATTTATCCGATTGCATTCGCGTCTTAAACTCGCACACAGCACATCTTAAACTTTTTACAACATCGAAACGTCTCGAATGATTGAATAAATAAGCGAATCATCTGAGTTGACGGATTATTTTCAATGTGGAGAAGGAGGCACACTGGCTAATGAGCCCGCGCGAAATTAATATTTTTTGGGGGACATCGTCCTGCAGGAAAATTATCCCACAGCCTCCGCTCGTGCAAACACCATTTTTCCGATTGCATTCGCGTCTTAAACTCGCACACAGCACATCTTAAACTTTTTACAACATCGAAACGTCTCGAATGATTGAATAAATAAGCGAATCATCTGAGTTGACGGATTATTTTCAATGTGGAGAAGGAGGCACTCTGGCTAATGAGCCCGCGGGAAATTAATATTTTTTGGGGGGCATCGTCCTGCTGGGTAAACGATAGAGATAAATAAGTGAAAAATATAAGAAAAGAAAATTGGGGAAACTCAGCGGAAACGTAATGCCCGGGAGGGATGAAAAGCACAATTAAGGTAATTCTCTAATTCTCCGATGAAAATTGTTGCACGGAATTCTGTTTAAGAGATTTTTAAATTGGGTAATTATAGAGTGTTATTATTGCTGATTAATTTAATTAATTAGGCAGGTGTACGCAATTGTATTGAATTCGTAATTAGTCTTTGGATATAAAACCCGTAAATTAAAGCCGCTCAAATTTTGTAAGGGCACAATTGGGTTAGAGCAGGGATTCTCAGCCATGGGGGCACGCCGCATTAGGGTGGCGCGACAAGATATCAGGGGGGCACGACAATTTTCCTAAAGAGTAGGTGAAGTGAAATAAGGCTATAATGGTGTTTGAATCTAACTAGAAAACCCAAATTTCTTCAGAGAGGGGGGCGTGGAATTATGAGGGGAGGGCGCGACCTGAAAAAGGTTGAGAACCCCTGGGTTAGACGAAATAAACATCTTTAAAAGATACATTGGCTTTGTAATTTAAATTCACTAGGTTTTGTTTCACTTATATGCATGAAACAAAACCAAGTAAATTTAATTTACAAAATCAATATATTTGTTTTCCGATTAACCAAGTGATTATTGCGAACAGTATCAGATATAATAGATGATTGAGTTACGTGAAGATTATAATAATAAAAAGAAGTATCAATAACCTTTCTTCACACACTTTATTTTAATACCAGATGTACATTTCTGTCACCAAGTGACCATTATCAATGGATTTTCAATACTAACTTATACAAACAAAAATAGGAGTATATATACAGAACAGATTAACAAAATATAATGAGCGTTAGGCGGTGGAGTTTAATGTGGGGAAAAAACGTACATTAACGGGTCGGTTTATGGAAAGGGGGATGAGCGGTAGGTAAAGACAGGTATATTCGGGTTAAGTAAAAGGAGGTATTAAATCTAGTAATTTGTTAGTATCAGATATCTATATAAGATTTTCAAAATTTATTAATGTCAGATCAAACACGTATCAAGTGATCATAAACTTTCTAAGCAGTATATTTTGAACTTCACACTAAATCAGCGTTAAATACGCCTGGTGCATGAAGTAAAATTTCGAGTTTAGTAAAGCCTAAAAATTTGGCTCCGGCAAATTAAAATTTTCAGGCTTTTCTAAACTAGAAATATTACTTCATGCTTAACCCATTAAGCGCCATTGATGTATACACGCAACATTAATAATTTTTTATTAATTAAATTACTGAATAAGTTAATTTGATATATTATATTATTTTACTTGACTTGAAAATGTATGAGGAAAAATTAAAATATTTTATTTTCTTGATATTTCGATTAGTACTTATTTAAATTTAAAAAAATATCAGTGTATTTCTAACTTCACAATATTTCAATGTTTTAAACGCGTGGCGCATGAAGTAAAATTTCGAGTTTAGAAAAGCCCCGTGAAAATTTGTCTCGGGTCGCTACGCGACCCTCGACAAATTTTCTACGCGGGGCTTTTCTAAACTCGAAATTTTACTTCATGCTTAACCTGGGAGTGGAAACACTCGGTCTAAAATTTATATTACACGTTTTTATATTGAATCGACAATGCCTAAAAATGTACAGCGAATAAATTATGTATATTTAAAAAAAATTCACAGTATGTACAATAAGTTATTCATAGAAATCATAAAAAGAAGTAAAACATTTTACCTAAAATTAACTTGAGTTAACTCTATGATTGCTCGACCGTTAATTGGTTATTCAAGCATTGGAAGACACTCTTTACAATGATATCAAAAATTTTAATAAAAATAGTGTTATGTTGTATTTTATAAATATTTATGAAAGTAAAAGTTGACAGTTAGTTGAAAAATCGCTCAATTTGTGAAGATATATATATATTTTATACCACGATTAAGAATATAATTATAGGATAATTTCAAAACATTTAAATTGATTTAAAAAACTAATGCATTTTAAGGAACATTATAATAACTAGCCCGTGTTTTTCCTAATTGCTAGTAAAAAAGAAAATATTTTGTTCAAAATTGAATAGTTTTCCTGTTGAAATATTAAATTTTAAACAAAATATGTGTTTTTTCTCAAGTGCAGCGTTTCAATTTTTTATTGGAGTATTCCGGAAAAAAAAAATTAAGATGTTCATATAGAACATTTCTAAAATTCGAACAAGTATTTTAAATTAATTTCAAATACACATTAATTTTAATAAATTTTGTTTAAAGTAATATTTATGTAAAATTTAGCCCAATTTTCTTAATGCGCCACTTATATATTTCGTTAGTACGTCCTATACTCGAATATGCTGCACCTGTATGGTCCCCTCATGTCATCTGTGATGTCACCAGAGTGGAGAGAATCCAAAATAAATTCTTGAGACTCTATGCCTATCGAAGTGGACTGAATAATTATGATAAATTGTACATTCGCAATGTTTTAAATATTCCCTTGTTACACACACGTAGACTTGTTGCTGATTTATGTATTTTATATAACTTAATTAACGGAGATTTGATATGCAGTAATTTGTTACTTCAACTTAATTTTAGTACATTACCGCCTCATTTACGTAGACATAATAATCTTTTTAAAATAAAATCCCATTCGTCAAATTACGGATTTAACAATACTATATGCAGAGCTATGAGATTATTTAACACATTGCCGAATGATATTGACTTGTTTAATTCATCAATCTCATTGTTTCGTAAAAAATGTTTAGACTACTTAAACTCTATTAATGAATAACATGTGTCTTTATAGTTTATAGTTCGTAGGTATTTTGTTACTCATACAAGTATAATTTAACTTTTAGTTGATTTGAATAATCTTGTAGTATCTAAGCCAGCATAAGCGCCCATTTTTGTATTTTTGTTATCGATATGTTTAATTTTGTATTATTGTAAAAGTCGAAACGTAAATAAATAAATAAATAAATAAATTATTAATTGTTAAAATATCCATAGATGAAAACACGTCAAGTACTAATCAATAACTGTAAAGCATTACAAGAACATTCAGGAAGAATAAATAAAGGTGTTAAGTCTAAAGAGTATATTTTTAATATTAAACAATCATCAACTCGGTTCATTCATTTTGATTTTGCAAAATAGAAAATGATTCAATTAGATTTAATTATTTGTTAAATAGTTTTTTTTTTGTAAAAATCCGAATTTTATTCTTATCCTCCCTTATTAAACTTCAAATTAAAAAAAAAAACAGTAAATATTATTTAGGAATAATACTGATTTTTTTTAACTAAAATTTGTCATAAAAAATTTGAGTTTCCCTTACTAAACGTGATTTCCAATTCAAAATTGAAGATCTCGAATATTACGGAGACAAAAACGTTAGATTTTTTTAATAACGAATAAAAGCCAGCTTCCCCCCGCAGAACCGGATTGATCCGGGCATCCGTCCAATACGCCGGAAAATTCAATTGCGGATCTTCCGCACCGAAAACTACGTAATCCGGCCGGATCGCGATCTTTCCCGGGTGCACAATATTTTGATATTGCAATTTCTCGATGATGTAAAATTCTATTATTAAACTTATAGCTTGCATTTCCTTCCCCCTGCCCCTCTACTCGCTACCTACCCCGTCCGAAACGTCTGAATTTAATATCACCCACGTCCACCCTCTCTCCCACAAAATTGATATTGATAAGATACAAAATTTAGTATAGAAAAGCCTGACAGTTTGGTTTGGTCGCTCCGCTTTTACTTCATGCATCATCAAGGATTAGAAACACTCGTTAGTAGCTTTAAATTGAACTATTCGTAGATAAATAAACAAGAGGTTACTTTTTGCTAGGATATAGATTACACGAATGTTTGGTTGTCACGGTAGAAACACGAGAATCAAGTGCAACAAAAAATTACGACAGCGCGTAGAGCGATTTTTTTTGTCCCTTGATTCGAAAGTTTTTACCAAGTGAAAACTAAACTGAGTGCAATAATAGCATCTATATCCGAAAGAAAAAATAACATCGAGTTCATTTTAGGGAGATTAATAAACAACTCAAATACAAGATTTTATCAGGATAATAACTATTAAATTAAAGAATAACCATTCTTAACATTTATATTCTTCATTTAGTTACGTGAAGTGTTTTATTAATTATTGAAGTAATTACTACAATAATTATTAACATTTATAGTTTAAATGTTGAAGGTACAGTTATTGTAGATAATGCTACTGGCAATACTCACTGGATTTAGGGATATTACTTTTAACTGCATTTGCAATAAATTTTTTAGACGCACTACCAAAACGCGTGTTATTATTACACATTTTTACGTTTCGACGAACTTGTTACTGTGCGAGAAACATCAAATTTGAAATCCTGCTTCGATATTATTAAAAAAGGATATGGACCTTTACCAGCGATAAAAGAACGTTCCCTAGACAACGTTCTTTATTCGCTAGTAAAGGTGACGTTGCTAGGAGATGTAAACAAAATTCTGTATCAAAATTGGTAGATCACAAGAGGTGTTTATTAATTAATATTAAAACATTTTTTTAGTGTACCGCTTTTTTTCAGTAAATTTACAGCGCTGAAATGAAACATCATTTGGCAACACTGTGTGGGAATAAAAGGGGTCAGTTTCGCGCCTCATAAAACCGCCCCTAAAAATATTTTTCCCTGTGGCGTTGGGGCTCGGCCGCGGGAACGGGGGTGTAATTTGCATGTGTAATCCGATACCGAATGTGCATCCAACACACACAACATTAAATACAGAACAGGGGAGGTTTTCCACGACCTAACGCAACATTAAATTAAATACGGGCCAGGGGAGTAAAAAAGGATTCAAGTTCCAACGACCTGTCCAACATTAATTTCACCAGTTTTTTTATAAATACCTATAATTTAGTTGTGCGTTAGTACAATATACATGGTTTATCCGGTAAGTAATGAGAATGATGCCAGACTATTTTCATATTTGCAAATATGATTGAAATCAATTAATATTCTTAAACACACATCCTGTGGGCATTAATATACCGTTTCTTAAGGATTGATCACATGTAGAAATCCTCCAGGAAGTCCTTGACTGGCATGTCGTTTAGAACGCTCGTCACGTTATCTTGTACGCGTTTATTAGTGCCAAAATGTTGTCTTTTTAACTTGAACGACGACCAATAAAACAAATAAAAGCCAAACAGAATAGAATTTTTGTTTTGGCTAAAATCCCTTACCAATACCAATAAAATGTTCTGTAGTGTCAAAATTTAGCCAAGACTCTCCCACCATCTTCAATTTTGTTGGGATAATTTTATAAACAATGGATTATGACATGCCTAATTGTGTCTACTATCAATTACTGAAATGTAAATTAAATTATGCATAAAACAGTAACTCTATCGTGTAACTCAAATATTCATTGTATAATTTAATAATTGTCGGGGTATTAGCTCGAGAAATAGTTGATTCAATAAATATTTGGAGAATTCTCAACGAGACTAAATATTTGGAGAAAGTTGATATTATTTTAGTTCGTTTTTATATTTTAAAATGTAAATGTCAATCACGGATCTAAATTGATTTTAACTTAGCCTTATTTTTTGAACTCTGAGACTTGACCTCCCCTGCATTCTGTTCATTTAAGTTGGGTTCGATTTTTTTTTCCAGAATGGTTTGTTTACTAAACAATTGTACTATTCCTTAAATATCCTAAAAGTATGCGTTTTAATTGATAGCAATCATCTTAATTGATTATTTTCAGTTTAACACAAAATTGTATCCCGTATCAGTTTTGAACCATGACGCGACTTCTAAACGGCAGTCTACTTTGTCGTCGATTCACACTCAGTAAAAACCTTAAGGTTAGAAAACTGGATCAAACCGTTTAGCTAATACTTCTTACCACCTATTACACATGAAGGTTCCGTTTCCAGACTCTTCGGCTTAGCGCAAAAAAATCATTCTCATTACTTTCCAGACAAACCATGTACAGTTTAGCCCAAATGCTTGCGTTCGATGCTTTCATAGGGTTCTTTTAACGAATTTTTGTTAAATATGTATATCAATATAAAGCTATTTTTTCTTTTTTTTTGGCTGTTGCCTGGCCTTGGGAACTTGCCCATTAGCCATCATCAATCTATATATTTTTGTATCAATTAATTTATTACAATTTACAATTTGTAATATTTAACTATTCATTCGGACAATCACACACATTCATACCACACCCAGGGTCACGACGAGATATTATTTTTGAAATAAAGTCTCCACGTGCACGGGAATCGAACCCGATACAGCCCGGCGACGTTACCGCTCGGCCACCACCTGCCCTAAAGCTAATTTAAAATGCTATTTAATAACATAAAAAACATACAGGGTGTTCTATTAAAAAAAATTAAACTTTGTGCCATAACTCTGAAATTAATTGTTAAAATAAAAAAAATAATAAGTACGCCACTGAATTCTACATTAAAAACTACACAAACATCTATTTAACTATTTATTTGTATATCTTATAATTATTGCGAAAACAACGAATTTTAAAATAGCCGACAATTGAAAAACGTCCGATTTCTCCCAAACTAGCTAGCCATGCTCTGCTTTTGTTATTTTCTCAGAAAAAGGGGTCATGACGTGTATATCAGATTTTGTTTAAGTATTCGGGTTACTAAGATACCTTGTAATAACATCGAACTTGGGCCACCCTTTACATTGAAGTAAACTTTACAAGGACTTATCTCAAACAGGTATGACAGTAAGTTTTTTTAGTAACGGATAATGAAAAGTAATTTATAAGCATATATTGAATCACCTAGCACTGTATAATGATTTTAAATTTTCAAACATTTAAACACCCCCCCTCCCCCCCACTCGCCTCATAAACTTACACACCCGATCACAAAGTTATGATTTCATAACTCCGCACAACAAACATTCCGAACTTGGGGATTTACCCGGTAAACTTTTCACCCCCGCGCGCGCGCCCCGTATTGCGATACATAATTAACAGTCTGAGGCGGCCCCGAGGAATTTTACACGAGACCCTTCGCTCTCGGCGGGGGCGGCAAGAAGTCCATTTAATTAATTAATCAGGCCGCGTAATTAGTTTACTGGATGTTTCGGCATCCGCTCCTCGGCTCTTGCTGCCGAGAACATCCTATTAGTGCATAGCTCATTAGGCTCGGCATCTTAAAGGACTCGATTCTTAAGGGAGGTCACATCAAAGTGAGCTGACATTGGTAATAATATTGTGTTCGCGTAAAAATAAAATTATCCTAATCAAAAATATTTTGAATTACACAATATTTCAGTGTTTTATACGCGTGGCACATGAAGTAAAATTTCGAGTTTAGAAAAGCCCAGAAAATTTGTCTCGGGTCGCTGCGCAACATTCGACAAATTTTCAGGGGGCTTTTCTAAACTCGAAATTTTACTTCATGCTTAGTCTGGGAGTGGAAAACACTCGTTTATAGCTTCAAATTGAACTCATTTAAAAAACCAACGAATACCTAAAGATTTAAGGGATGGAAACACTCGAAAGAAGTTTCAAATTGAACAGTTTTATAAAAGCAACGAATTCCTAAAAATTTACAGAGTATGGATCGGGATATCTTTCCTTTAGATATAAAGATTCACTGTATACACACCACGCATATTAATGTGTGGTTTTAACAAGATGGTGCTACATGCTATAATGGTAATGGTTTTTAATTATCTGGCGAAATGGCCCTGTAAATTGGGCATCTCTTTCGTGTGATATTATTTGAGCCATTTCGAACATAACTGGCTTACTTAAACATCAATATTTCTATTAGTTCTAATAGTACAGTACAGAAATAACCTCACACTACTGATTTTAAGCAAAATTTATACTTTACGGTGTTTCATATCCTTGCTGTTTTGAAATGATTAAAAACGAATAGTTTGCCAAGTTAGAAAGGTGGCTAGGTAATGTGTGTATGTGTGAGTATGTGATAGGTGTGTCGACTTTAGCGAACTTTTTAAAAGCACGTCACCCCTTAAGTGCATCCCCGCGTTTGCCAACGGGCGGTGCTCTTTGAAGGTGGAATCTATCACGTTGCGAAACAATTTTCGCGGCTTCCTAACATACTTTTCTTCTGATGAAAGTTTTAAAAATAAAACGTGTGCCTTCCTTTTTTGCTAATAAAATACTGGCATAAAGTAAAACAGTATTATTAAGCAGAATAATTCTTATCTTGTATAAATTAATTCCATTAAAAAAATCTTCATTACTTATTAGTGTGATAGATTAAAGTTTTAATATCTTATGACTTGATGAACTCATATCAAGTCATAAGATATGAAAACTTTAATCCATCACAATAATAAGTAATGAAGGTTATTTTAATTGAAGTAATTTATACAAAATGATAATTGTTTATTAGATTAGCGCATAATTTAATAAAATAATGAAAATGTTAAAGCTGGTGGTGCAATTGAAGTCCATTTTTATGAGAGTTGACAACTGCTGAAAAGTGTTAATTATCGCCTTGGCACGACTTTCCGAGAAGAGAGAGAGAGAGGAGAGAAGAGGAATTATTATTTTAATTAAATAGACACGGCGGTGCCACGTCCGCACATTTGCATATTTTCATTATAATTGACACGACCGCGCGACGCGCAAAACACGGGATTGCAAACCGCCCCCGCCATCTGCCACCGCCATTGGGGTGCGGCGGGCGCCCGGAACACGGATTAAATATCGGATGTCAATCGGTCGGGAGGCTGAACGAACGATTGCTCCAAATGCGGAATAGCCTCGTTAATTCCGCACCGCGCGATTGACGGCCGTAGGATGTTATTATCTTTTGGGATGACGTTTTGAATTCTGCACGATTCTAGAGGGGAAAAATGGAAATTGTGTATTCCAATCGTGATTGTAATTAGGGATTGTAAACCGGTTTATTGATTTACTGGTAAATCGTAAAAATTCTCTTTATAATTTTCCGGTCGTTTGTGTTTTTTTTATATATATATTTCGATAAATTCCATTTAGTCGGTAAACAGAGAACACTTTATCTATATAAATATCCCCTAAGTATACCTGAATAAAAAGTGAGTCAAATGCATCGAAACAATGATTATAGGCAACTCAATATCTTTAATGTATAATCATTGCTTTAAACAATTAAACAAAATAATGTAAACTCTGTTTTTTTTTAATATGACCAAACTTAGGGTGTATTTACTGCGAACAGTTGCAGTCCTGCTTTAACAGTGGGGTATTTTAAACATCAAGCTCTGAGATGTTGGTAAATAATTGTCAATGCGACAAATAAATCATAATTTGTCAAATAAATTGTCATGGTGCAAAGATTTTCAAAAAAAAAACGCTACAACTTGCAACTTTGCAACACATACAGGGTTTTTTTGTTCTTTTAAGTGTACTTTTACGTATCCTATATAAACATTTGTAAAATTATTTAACATGTGATCAGAACTAAGCAGTATATTCTGAGCATCACTTTAAATCAGTGTTTTATACGCGTGGCGCATGAAGTAAAATTTCGAGTTTAGAAAAGCCTGATTTGGCTTGGTCACTCCGCTGCGCTACGCGACCAAGCCAAATTTTCAGGCTTTTCTAAACTCGAAATTTTACTTCATGCTCAGTCTGGGAGTGGAAAACACTCGTTAGAGTATTCAAATTGAAAGATTTTAATAAGATCACGAATGTCAGCAAATTTACGTTGAAAAATCGTAACATGTATACCTAAAACAAAATTCCTTGTATTTAGAACTTTTTCAAAATTTGAACATATAAATGAGCAGATAATAAAGAAGAGAGATATTTCTGAGCAAGGAATATTACCTGATCATCGTATCCTACCTGATCCTCAGAGACACTGTATTAAATTGGTAGTAGAAACAAATAATTTTGATTTGAGGCGGTGATAGGTAAATAAAGGGAGGGCCATCTAGTAGTTTCTTTTTGAACTGTTTGTTATTTCCTCATTCGCAACACTAACACGGTTGACATATTGACATAAATGTAGTGTCAATTATTTCCAAAGTTAGTGTTGTGTTGCAATGGAGTGCGGTACAGAGACATGTTGACTGATTTTTTGTGGCCTCAATTAGGCGATTTCGACTTGGACGAGCGTTGGTCCCAGCAGGATGGAGCAACATGCCACAACAGCCGTGAAACTATTGATATTTTGCACACTAAGTTTGGTAACCGTATTATCAGTCGCTTTGGAGACATTCGTTGGCAATAGTGCAGCTGCGATTTGTCGTCGTTGGACTATTTTTTGTGGGGATGTGTTAAGGACCGTTGTTACTCCAATGATCCACAAACAACTAAAGCACTAAAGGAAAAAATTCGTTGAACTACTCGTCACAAACAATCAAAACTGTACAGCAAAATTGGGTGAAAAGGATGCACTACTGTCAAGCTAGTCGCAGCGGATATTTAACTAAAATTCCATAAATAATAATTCTATAATAAATAATCGGAAGGTGCACTTTCTTGAATAAAGCAACAATCATCAAAACATATTCAACGGTGTACTCTTAATAGCAATTTCATAAAGAAACCATCAGATGGCCCACCCTTTACATTAGTAATCGGAATTTTTGTGAGTTAATTAAATTGGCATATTAATGTCAGATTTCCCTTCACATAACCTACAAATTAAAAGTTGATTTACAACATAACATATGATTATTCTTGTCCTAACCTAAAATACACAACCTGCATCACACCACTAAATTCTTGAAATGTCAAATTTGATTGGTCACATTAAAAAAAAAAAAGATTATTGTCCGTTTGCACCCAAGTCGATTAAGTTAATCAGTGATTAGTACTCCTTAAAGACACAGCAGTTATATGTGTAAATTATTTACAAAATCGCATAGTGATAAAAGAGACATATTTAGGATATCTTACAAATTTAAAACATTCTTATATACTAGAATTATGACTTAATTAGAGGTTTAATTAATGATTAGTGGTTGAGTAAGGTTAATCAGTCGGGGTGCTAATGGGCCTTAATGTGGTTTTAAACTTCACATTTAATTAGTGTCTTATACGCCTGGCACATGAAATAAAATGTTTGAATTTAGAGTTAAGTTTACACCTTGTATAGGTATACATTATTTATAATGTACCATATATTTTTGTTTATATTTCAATATCACATACAGCATTTATAAAATACACATTTTCTCCAAGAATATATTATATACTTCAAGCTTTAATCGGATAGTAGAAAACGTCCCTTCTGGGCACCATAGGGCGGGCATTCGTTTGTCTGGGGTCAAACGATCCCTTCCCAAACCCCGACGCATTCCGCGAATTCCTTGATTAATTTAGACGGATCCCAAACAGATTTGACATTCCGGAAATATTTTTGTTAACAACTCACAATTTATCCAAAGTTACATCGAAACTGCAATCTAGACAATTCCCTCTTAACCGGTGTACTTAGATAGTAATCTTGTCAGTAAGTTTATCTAAATTATGTAATATGTATTTGACTAGCCTATAAGCCGGTGCGCTTGAAAAGAAACCTAATCAATAAGTTTATATCTAAATTATGTAATATATATATTCATCTAACCTATAATTGCTAAGATTTTTCTTTCTAGAAATTAATAAATTGACTAAAATAAATATTACATTTGTAAAATAAATATCTATCAATTTTCTGCTTTCATTCAATAATAATTTAGAAAAAATGCATAACTTGAGAAAAGAGCTTAAGAATTATAACACGATTCATCTATGTATCAAGTTTTTGAATGAAGTTAGATTATGTAACAAAATGCAAAACTTTCATTCAAAAACGGAAACGTTTGTAATGTTGGTGAATGCGCCAGGACATGTAAAAATGTATTTATGTTCGAAAGTGTAATTAGCTTAAGTAACATCGTCGTAATGGGCAGTAGATGGCGTTTACGCTTTCGAATATATGTAAATTGCACAGGCCATAATAAATGGTCGAAGATGTTCAGTATTCTTCAAGCACAGGTTCGGGACTATACTGATGATGGCGTTTAAGCCTGAAACGCTTATGAGGTTATCCAGTGAATGAATGAGTACTGAACACAAATTTATATTCTTAAAAATTTATTAATTTATCTGCAGTCTACTATCATTTACTTTACACGTACAGAGAATATTTCTTTTAAGTATACAAATGCACACGCTTGTTTGGAAGCAGTTCAATTTAAAGCTTTAAAAAAGTGTTTTCCACTCCCAGTTTAAGCATGAAGTAAAATTTCGAGTTTAGAAAAGCCTGATAATTTGGTTTGGTCGCGTAGCGAAGCGAAGCGACCAAACCAAGTTTGCAGGCTTTTCTAAACTCGAAATTTTACTTCATTTAAATTCATCAACTGGCTAAATTATATGTAGAGTCTGTTAATGTTTGCATTACACATTAAATTCTTGGTATTTGTGTTTTTAACGTTTCACATTTCGCCTAGGAGAAAAATAAATTCATTTAATTTGTGTAAGTAAACGTGCATGTGGTGCTCTCGATTCAGACGCCTCTTCTCTGGGGGCTTCTGTTGTGTCCGAGGTTCATTTGTCATCCTGTCCCCCACGAAAGCAGCGACCGTCTTTATTAATCAGGCACATCGATTTTAATCAAGATTAATTATTCATACCTAGACCAGATGCTGCCTTCAAGGAATATCGTTCATCCACAATTACATCAATATCTCTTTAAAATAACAACTAAAAAGTATGACTTTAAAACTTATTCCTTACTTAGCATTTGGTGAAATACGGAGAGTTTTCCTTTTAAATATACATATCCCAATTACAGCGTACATGCTGAAAATCTTCAGGTATACAGAGAGTTTTCCTTTTAAGTATACATATCCCAATTACGTGCTGTAAATCTTCACCCATTTTATATAATATCTACTGCCATGATATTTATAATCCCGATTCCATTTATTTCAATCCAAATATATATCCTCTACAGTTCGCGGATGACATAGCATTAATTGAGCATGCTGCCTTACAATCCCTGCAAACAGCTCTAAATTCCCTTCAATCCTGGTTCAACAAATGATGTCTTGAAGTCAATCCCACCAAATCTAAACTATTTATCCCTTATCACAAAACTACTCCCACATCCCCTAAAATAAAAATCCACAACTCATACATAGTCTCTTCACACACATGTAAGTACCTAGAAATCCTCTTTGACACCAAACTTTCCTTCAAACCACATGCACAATCAGTAAAATGTAGGCTCAAAATAAGGCGCGCGACATTTTCGATCGCATGCTTACAAAAACCAAAGAATCACAACTAAAACAGCAGTGAATATTTACAAGTCGATTTGCCACCGCTAACTAGACTAAGCATCCATCCTTTTTACACAATGCCGCACTTCTACATTATACCACTTTCAAATGGCCGAAAGATCTGCTCTCTGAACCTTAACTAAAATCCGTCATCCAAACAATCCTCTCCATAATCCATTCAATGAACTCATGTACGAAATCACCCTAATAATCAGTACCACTGAACATACATTAGCCATTTCTAAAAAACTAGCGCAAAACCCATTTAACACAGAAATTCTTAGAAAATTCTGCATCCCCTGTAATCAAGCATGCATTCAAACATCCGACTAACACTATTAATCAATTCATTAATTCGTATCATCTTGACACTTAATATAATTTTACCTCCTTTATACTAATTTGCAAAAGGGCAGAAAGACTTATGGTCGATAGCCTAGAAAAGGGCATACTAACAAATACATTTAATATATTTATTTCTATGTATAATATGTATAGATCAAAGAGTTTAAGAAATGAATACCTGAAATTTTCATTATTCTTAGGTTGAAAAGCACATACTTTAACATTTATTACAATTTTTACACATCACAAATAAGAGTTTTATTAAGAAACGTTTAGTCATACAAGGCAATCTTATTAAATGTCAATTTACGTTTAGAAATAAATAAATGTGTTATTATTAACCTACGATTTAATATCGGTAAGAGCCGATCGAAAAAAATAAATTTCTATTCCAATTACCTCTTATCTGGAGGACCATATCTCGAGTTTGTCGAACGTGAATTTCACTCTCTCTCGCTCCTTTCCGACTTGGAACTTATTTTCCATTCTCCCTCCCTATCCATATTGACATGGGTTCTATGAATACAACGTGACGTTATTTTTCCCGTCCGAATTTATACAAGAGCCACAAAGTGGACTATATTTTAATCGAGATACACTAAGTATCCATGAGATACACTAAGTAAAAATGAATCATTCACTCGGTGAAAACAAAATTGTTTTTTTCTGAACTTCAGATGAATGTGAAATTTATATTATTTTGCAATGATGGTGAATTGGCATTAATTATTAATTACTTAATATAGAAATAAAGTATCTATATTTCCAAATGTTTATGCGACTAGTTCTTAGTAAGGATTTTCATAATTTTTCACTAAATCTTACTCGACCTCTAAGTTTTTAAATATAGAATCGCCCCCTGTGTTTTCGCTAGTCGGCAGGGAGTTAGTTTAAAATATATTGGGCGCATGTCCCCCTTCTCCTCTCGCACTTGATTCCCCCCCTCCACGGAAACGGTTATCTGTTAACGTCACTTCCTTCCCTGCTGAAAAATAAAAACGGTACCCAAGCGATGAGGGCGGGGGGGTGAAGCTGCAGATCTGCTTTTCCAAGTTGACAGTCGGTTAATTAAGTCCAAGTTATTTAATTAATTTCATTTGTTCGTGAGCTGGAAGCTCAGGAGCAGGTGAGGAGCGGAGACGGGGAAGAAGAGTCAGTCGTGGAATAAGCAAAGTTGGGTGTTAATTAAATCAAACATTGCGCTGAAATAACTAAGGCTATTCCATCGAAAAAACAATAAATATAACATCACGATGGTTTTGACCGCTACTTCGTGGCAATCTATATCAAAATTAAATGAAACTACTTCATAATGACACTTACACTATGGAAACTTAAATCGAAAAAATATTTATATGTTATACCTGTATATATATAAATTAACAAAAGTGGTAAAAAACCATAGTAATAGTTTCATTTAATTTTGTAATCAATATATATTACGCATTTTTGTTTCTCTCTCAATTTTCACAGATGTCCAACCCCCTTGTATCTGTGTTTACTTGTCTGGTGCTAAAGATGAAAAGGTGATGTTTTATTTAAAAAAAACCTTCAAACAACAGAAGCTATAGGGTAGAAACACCAGTCGTATTATTTGATAGCATTTGCAATTATTGATTTTACTTAATGGCTAAATGCTAGTTGTGATTTCCATCGATTAGCAAACACGCGCGTTTGCAATTATTGCGTAGAATTAATGGCGCGATTGTGTTTTTCACCGATATTTAATCTAATTGCAAAAATCAACGCGAATAATTGTCGACAATTTGACATCGGTTCCATCCGAAATACAGCGGCAGCAGGTTTCTAAATGCCACACTGGCATCAAATTAAATCGAATCGGCCGAATTAATTACACTATTGCATTGGCGACACTCCCGATTTTGATTAATCAATTAGAATCGACAGAAAAGATTTGCACATAATTGCCATATAAATAATAAAATAATAACAAATGCAGAAATTATTAAACGATATATATCATTATATAATTCAATATCCGGCAGTGTATTTGCACGGAAAGTAGTTGTTTTAATGGATAATAATTATCTTGGTAGTCTTATTAATTACAATGTACTGTTTGCAGATTATACGAACAGTATTTAAATTTTATATATTATAGAAATATATTATACTTATCATAATATACAGAGAGTTTTATGTAACACCGGACATTTTTAATGTTCATTTTCGTATATTCCATTTATCAAACCAAAACATCCAATACGATTTGACACCTTTAATTTTTAGGTTATGTGTAAATTGAGTTGCCTATAGGACCATTACAAATTGTAGCCAATCAATCGCAATTAACGTCTCAACGAGTTTTTCTCTCAAGTATGCATGTCCCAATTACAGCGTATATGCCATAAATTTTTAATTTATCCTTGTTTTCTTTTCAAAGAGTTCATTTTGAAAGTTAAAATGAGTGTGTTCCACTCCCAGACTAAGCATGAAGTAAAATGTCGAGTTTAGAAAAGCCTGAAAATTTGGTTTGGTCGCGTAGCGCGAAGCGCGGAGCGGCCAAACCAAATTTTCAGGCTTTTCTAAACTCGAAATTTTACTTCATGCGCCACCGGTACAAAACACTGATGCAATGTAAAGTTTAGCGGTGTGATTTAAACTTCGTAATATCAGTGTTTGGTACCGGTGGCGCATGAAGTAAAATTTCGAGTTTAGAAAAGCCTGAAAATTTGGTTTGGCCGCTCCGCGCTTCGCGCTACGCGACCAAACCAAATTTTCAGGCTTTTCTAAACTCGAAATTTTACTTCATGCTTAGCCTGGGAGTGGAAAACACTCGCTTAAAGCTTCAAATTGAATTCTTTTAATAGGCCGAACATCGAAAAATGTGCAACGTATGCATATAGATACTTAACAAAAAAAAAATCGTTACGAAAATGTTCGGTGTTACATAAAACTCTCTGTATATCATTATATAATTCAATATCCGGCGGTGTAATTGCACGGGAAGTAGTTGCTTCAATGGATATTTTTTATCTTGGTAGTCTTGTTAATTACAATGTATTGTTTGCAGATTACACGAACATTATTTTAATTTTATATATTATAAAAATATATTATATTTTTCATAATATATATATATATATATATATATATATATATATATATATATATATATATCGATATTTATAAACTCTAATATGTACGTGGGTCGATTAAATATAAACGAGCAAAGCCGTAGGCAGAAAAAAATTTCAAAGGGTGTTATAACAATTTCGGGGGGGGGGGGGGAGGGAGGAGGGAGTGTAATAGTAAAAATATTAAAACTTCAAAATTGGTACGCTAGGATTTTCCCCTTAACCCTTCATATCGTTAACAAGGAGTGTTATGATGAATATATTACCATTTTTTATTTATAAGGTTTCAAATTTTAATATTAAACTTACACGGGGACGAGGCTACATTTTTAGCGAAGACGATTTTTTTTATATCCATGTTTTTTTCCTCATATCTTTGTTTCATTTTCGTGGGGTGCATTATAAAAGTGCAGCAAAGGAGACAATTTGAAAAATTTTATTATGTCAGAGGATCCGGCTGCGGGGGTGACGGGGGGCGCGCGCGCGGTAGGACGGAATTAATTTCAAAAGTTTGACGCTCCAAGATGAAACTTAATTAGTCCCCGAAGTAGTGCTAGTTAAGTACTTTTGTACATAATCGTGCAGTTTCATATTCTGCGACTCTTAGCTTCGACTCTGTCGCACTCGCAGAGACAGGGATGCTTTTTTTAGTTTGCTCTTTTTTTTCATTGTAATTTTCGCTCGTCTCTTCCTCGACCTTTGTGCCAAGCAAACTCGTTATTATTCGAAGTTGAACAGGACGGATTTGAATGGCGTACGTTGTGCGGATGGGAAGTAAGAATAGTTACTTCATAAAGGAAATGTTTTCAATATTCTTCTCTCTCCATGTATAAGGGACACTTTGTGCTGATAATAAAATATGGTAAAGTAAGGAATAAAATAATTACAAATAGATAAAATATTTAATTAATTGCGTTATTAATAATTAAAAATAAACTCACCTATAAAGTAGTATATTTAGCTTGTATTAGACGACACGATTAAGAAAGCCTGAAAATTTAGATTTGCAGGCGCGCGAGCGGGGCGAGTCGCGCCGGTAAATCCAATTTTTTAGGCTTTTCTAAACTCGAAATTTTACTTCATACGCCAGGCGTATAAAACACTGAAATATCGTAATGTTCAAAATATTCTGCTTCAAAGAATATGCTTCATCAAGGAGTGGAAACACTCGTTCGTATCTTCAAATTAAACTTAAAAAAAAGACAACTAATGCTTCAATTTATCGAAAAGTAGAAGAGCATATAGGAGACACCCAGTTTGTTTTTAAAAATAGCGTAGGAACTTGAGAAGACCTGTTAAATATACAAGTCGTGGTCCAAAGATGCAGGAGATGTCAATCGTGATGTCTTCTTGTTTTACTGATTTTGAAAAGGCTTTTGACAAGGTGCAGCATGGCAAAATGATGGAAATAATAAAATCTACCGGACTTAATGACAAAGACCTCTGAATCCAGATTGGCAGCAAACAGCGATTATTAGAATAGGAGACAAACTCACCGAGAACGTGACAATAGAAAGAGGTGTGAGGCAAGACTGCATCTTGTCGCCACTTATATTCAATATACAGGGAGTTTTTCTTTAAAGTATACGTATTCAAAATTTAGCTCATTTTCTTTAAATCTTTAGAAATTCGTTGTTTTTTTTAAGAGCTCAATTTGAAGCTTTAAACGAGTATTTTCCACTCCCAGACTAAGCATGAAGTAAAATTTCGAGTTTAGAAAAGCCCCGCGTAGAAAATTTGTCGAGGGTCGCGCAGCGACCCGAGACAAATTTTCACGGGGCTTTTCTAAACTCGAAATTTTACTTCATGCGCCACGCGTATAAAACACTGATTTCAAGTGAGGTTTAAATAGACATAAATTTCACAATATTCTAGTGTTTTATACGCGTGCCGCATGAAGTAAAATTTCGAGTTTAGAAAAGCCCCGTGAAAATTTGTCTCGGGTCGCTGCGCGACCCAAGACAAATTTTCACGGGGCTTTTCTAAACTCGAAATTTTACTTCATGCTTAGTCTGGGACTGGACAACACTCGTTTAAAGATTCAAATTGAACTCTTTTGAAAACACAACGAATATCTAAATGTTTAAAGTAAATAAGCTAAAAATAAGTAAAATTTCGAGTTTAGAAAAGCCCCGCGTAGAAAATTTGTCGAGGGTCGCACAGCGACCCGAGACAAATTTTCACGGGGCTTTTCTAAACTCGAAATTTTACTTCATGCGCCACGCGTATAAAACACTGATTTCAAGTGAGGTTTAAATAGACATAAATTTGACAATATTCTAGTGTTTTATACGCGTGGCGCATAAAGTAAAATTTCGAGTTTAGAAAAGCCCCGTGAAAATTTGTCTCGGGCCGCTGCGCGACCCTCGACAAATTTTCACGGGGCTTTTCTAAACTCGAAATTTTACTTCATGCTTAGTATGGGAGTGGAAAACACTCGTTTAAAGATTCAAATTGAACTCTTTTGAAAACACAACGAATATCTAAATATTTAAACAAAATAAGCTGAATTTAGAAGACGTATACTCTAAAGAAAAAGTCCCTGTATATTCTAAAAAGGCATTCAATAAAGCACTGAAAGATGTGGATGCGGGCATCATAATAAACGGTACACCGATAATTAATTTATAATAATATGATTGAATTTGTATTTTATTATACTTACAGCGCATGCATAGGGATATGTATACTTAAACGATAAATTCCCTGTGTTTACCCCACCTGCTCGCGTGCAAGAAACACACAAACTCTGAAACTCGCCGCCCACAACAAACAAACCACCCTGTAATACTCAGGCAAATGCAACAAAAATAAATAACACCAACAACACCCCTAAAAAAAACTTGAACGCGAGTTTCGCCGCTAACGATCGAAACTATTTTGTAGGGAACGTAATTATTCATGAAACTAACAAGTTTTGCTTGAGAATGCAGAAACAACAACAGGATCGTTAAAGAGGAAAAAAACAAAACATGAAAAATCCGGCTTTGCAGCTGACGTTGCTTGCTTAATGGAAATGCGGGAGAAATTTAATATTCATGTTTATTACATGATCCTTTGAGAGAACGGGAAGTGTTTACGTCGCACTGAATTATTTCATTTCCGTCAATGGGAATGTGCAGTGTGCAAATAGCGTTAATTAGTGGGATTTTTTGAAATTAACCACTGTAGTTGTTAATGTAGTTATACAATTATTTTATTATATTATATAGGAATTGTTCTTTTAAGTATTACATTCGCAATGCCTATAAGGGCGGAAAGTGATGACGTCAAAAATAATAAGTGGAAAATTCAAACGTGAGTCGTACTTCGAAAACACTGTCAAAATATTAGCAGTATTGACAACGTACATAAGGGCGAGGATAAAATAGGTTATATTTGCAGGCTTACTGTGCCGTAATTTTACATATTTAAGAAGTCAAAACATGTATGTATACTTAAAAAAAAACTGCCTGTATAACAGCATTAATGAATATTAAAAAAACCCTGTATATTACATACAAGAAAAAAAATAATTGTATCATGTACCCTTACAATTAATTACTAATAACTCACGATCAAACATCAATATCTCAAAGTCGATTTGTTTTCGTGCCAAAACAGCGAAGCGACGGTTCACTTTGTAATTTTAATTACGATACACACGCGCGACGAGAGCGCAAAAATTCATATACAAAAAAAAGTCGTCGCTGCCAGCGGTGGAACCTTAATGAAAATTTAATATCACGGACTATTTCTGACGGGATGAAAAAATGACCCGCTGCATTAATTCTGCCCCATTTATTATCATATACACGCACACACACGAGCCCTAATTTAAACATCAATCCGCGCCCTCATAAATATGATGATTAAGACATTTTAATACACGCGCAAACATGCGTGAGCACGTATTCAATATGATTTTGGCTGCGTTGTACGTGCATACACACACACACACACATACGAGAACGAGCAGGAAATACAAAAGTAAACAGGTTTTGAGCGGATGTGTGGTTTTATTGAGGGATGAAAATATTTCGAGTTTTTGAAAAGCCTAAAAATGTGGATAGGTCAAATTCAAATTTACATAAACGCACCCATAGAAAAAAAAAGTTGTCTAATTGTGTTTCATCCTTTGTGAATTTCGAAAATAATAGGTGTAGTCAAAAGAAAAAAAAAGACCTTTATGGGCAAAATAATACATTACATCTACACTAATCGCTACCCCCTCTCTTCCTCCTGTTTTCCCTCTCTTCCCCTAACTTCACCAGCGTCCCCGGCCCAATCCTCTCTCATCCATTCCGTCTCTCTTCTATTCCCTCTTACTCCCACCCATTCCTCCTTCACCCCCTCGCACTCCTCCGCTAAATGACTCCACGTATCCCTCTCCCGCTCACACATTACACACTTTCTATACTCTTGCCCCATCCAAACCTTCCTTCCCCCAACTTCTCTAACGTCCTTACCCCGACCCCATCCTCTCTCATCCATTCCGTCACTCTTCTATTGCCTCTTATTCCCACCCATTCCTCCTTCACCCCCTCGCACTCCTCCGCCAAATGACTCCACCTATCCCTCCCCCGCTCACACATTATACTCTTCCCCCATCCACACCTTCCTCTCTCCCCTGACCCACACCTCGCCCTCGCCAACACCACCCTTTCCTCCCTACTCCATCCCCCCTCCAGCAAATATCTCGGCATTCTCCCATGCACCTGCCACCTCCCGTACCAATCGTTGTATTCGCTCCTCTCTATGCACCCCTGCCTTTCCTGTGCTTCCACCTCCTTCTCTTTCACCCACGCATCCACCTTCACCCCATTCCCCAGCCATTCCATCGCCTTCGTCTCAGACAACCCACCCTCTCATACATTCTCCTTCTCTCGTTCCTCTATCTACCCTCTCTCCCATTCACGCACGTCACCCACACCGCCTTCCCCAATCTCTCTTTCTCCAGATCCCATAACTTCATCTCATAGCTAGCCATTCTCACCATTTCCCAACACTCTAGTTTCTCTCTATTCGTCTCCTGAAGCACTATATATCCGGGTGTTGACCTTTCCACCAGAAATCCATTATTTTTCCAATAGATGGACTTCATCTGTATCTCAGGTTGCAGAAGTCCAATCGGGTTACACTTTAGGGCGTTAGAAAGACGAGATCTCGTACAAATAAACATCTCTGACAGTTTTATGATTAGTTAAATTGAATAAATTGATTGTGAGTTACGTGAAGATCAAATTAATTTGATGAATAAAGCACTAATAACCTTTCTTCACACTTGGTTAAATTAGTTTTGCTTGAGCGCGTGTTAAAGACGGAGACCAGCAAAGAAAAAATACGCCATATTTTACAGTTTTTCTTCGATAAAGACGAAAACGCAAGCCAGGCGGCTGAAAATGTGAATAATGTTTTTAGTCCTGATACCGTAACATCCAATGACGTGCAATTCTGGTTTCCATTTCGATAATTTCGACGTCAAAGATACACCGTGCTCTGGAAGGCCAACTGTGGGAAATATCGATAAAATCATGAAAATCGTCATACCCGACCGTCATGTAAGCACTGTTCGATTGCCCAGGAGCTAAACATTGCATAAAAAACCGCTTGAACCATTTGCGTAAGGGTGGATACAAAAAGAAGCTCCATGTATGGATGCCACACGAGTCAACGCAAAAAACCTCATGAACCGAATTTTCATCTGCAAATCGCTGCTGAATCTCAACAAAATCGACTCCATTCTGAAGCGGATGGTGACTGGTGATGAAAAGTGGATCATTTACGACGTCAACACTGTCACTGTCAAAAATTGGACCGACTGAAGGAGGCAATCGCCCAGAAGCGGCCAGCCTCAGCCAATAGGGGAGGAATTGTGTTCCATCAGGACAATGTCAGGCCACACACTTAAATAGTGACTCGCCAGTAATTCCTAGAGGTTGGTAGGGAGGATCTTATGCATCCACCTTATAGTCCGAACCTAGCACTAAGTGTTCCTGTTTCTGTCCTTGGCGAACGATTTTGCTAGTGAAAACATTGCCTCGATACCTTCAAAATGACAACAACGTATCGAACAAAACGAGGCATATTTGACCTACATCGATAATTAAAGGCTTCAATTTCATGCAAAAATAATAGATTTCTTTTTACTATACCTATTTTTAGACTTTTAATATTCCCCAACATGGTTTACTACAATTTTCAATTGAACTCAATAAAAACTTTTATTTACCTCATGTTAGTATCACAGGAACCTGTATTCAACCCTCTGAATAAAAAAGTAGTCACCACCCTGGAGACCGCTCCCCGAATTGAATAATTAAACAATTATCCGAAAAATTAATTTCAGCGTGTGCGTGTCTCGAGGGGAGTTTTCCACTTTTACGTCGGGCTTCAATTTCATGCAAAAATAATGGATTTCTTTTTACTGCACTTATTTTTACACTTTTAATATTGCCTAACATTGTTTACTACAACTTTCAATTTAACTCAATAAAAACTTTTATTTACCTCCTGTTAGTATCACAGGAACCTTTATTCAACTCTCTAACTGAATAAAAAAGTGGTCACCACCCAGGAGACCGCTGCCCGAATTAAATAATTAAACAATTATCCGGGAAATTAATTTCGGCGTGTGCGTGTCCCGAGAGGAGTTTTCCACTTTTTCGTCGGGCTCTCTTTCTCTCTCGCGGGAAAATATTTACTGCATTTTTAACGATCCTGCGAGATCAGAGAGGGAGGAAACTCGCGGATTATTTACACAATTCCGTCCTCCGCTCGACGAGAATTATTCGCGTGCTTTGCGAAAATATTTGCTCCCCGATCTCCCAGCAATCACAATCGCATAACCAGTTACGCGATTTTCTTTGGTTTATTCATCAAGATAAGAAAAAAAAAAAAACGTGAACTGGCACATAGTAAAGACAGAACTGGCAAAAATGCAATTTTCAGTTCATTTATTTGGCAAGAAGATCTAAGATATAGTAGAATTCGAGAGAGATGTCCTATGACTCATTGATGTGGAATGTGTGGTTCAAATTTTTTAGAGAGTATGTCGACAGTTGTATCTGCAACGATTTTTCCTAGTTGTGTCACAATTTGACGTTACATGACAATGTCATATTGTTTAGGTCGCGAGTATATTAGTGTTCTTTCGTTTATAAAAGCTTTAAATCATAATTTCTTGTGATTTTTTTCTTTTCAGTATACATATCACAATTACGTGTTGTAGATTTTTAAATACTCGTTGTTATCTTAAAATAGGTCAATTTTAAGTTTAAACGAGTGTTTTCCACTCCCAGACTAAGCATGAAGTAAAATTTCGAGTTTAGAAAAGCCTGAAAATTTGGTTTGGTCGCGTAGCGCGAAGCGCGGAGCGGCCAAACCAAATTTTCAGGCTTTTCTAAACTCGAAATTTTACTTCATGCGCCACGCGTACAAGACACTGATTTTCAGCGAATTTTTCTCGTTAACAATATTTCAGTGCTTTCAGTGTTTAATACGCGTGGCGCATGAAGTAAAATTTCGAGTTTAGAAAAGCCTAAAAATTTGGTTTGGTCGCTCCGCGCTTCGCGCTACGCGACCAAACCAAATTTTCAGGCTTTTCTAAACTCGAAATTTTACTTCATGCTTAGTCTGGGAGTGGAAAACACTCGTTTTAAGCTTCAAAGTAAAAAAAATCGTATGCATATGTATACCTAATACAAAATTCCCTGTATGTATACTAAAAAAAGATTAACCCCATGACTATTTCCCAAATATAATTCAACTAACGTTTTCGTTTGAGCTTACATAAAATCAACATAAATGCATTATTTATTTTTGTAAATACCTACACTATTTAGTAGATGTGGAAATTGGAATTATACCACTTAAACTCACATTTAAAACCGATTGTGCACATTAATTAAAATGATTTGTGGCTGGGTTTTTGCAGATTTAGTTTTACGAAGATATTGTCAAAATGTGACGTTTAACCTTAAAATTTGAAATCTGAATACCGGACCATACGTTTTCGCATGTTCCATCTAAAAACCATAGCAGACATATTATGAAGTTTTCTGTCTCTTTTCACACACGCAATCTGATGACATCAAACTATTGTCGTATTACATGTATTGGTGTAGAAACCACTCCAAATTTAGGAAACCATGGGACACCTCTCGTGAATCGTACCTTATATTTACATCTTGAAAGTGATAACCAATGTGCACACAATAATGCCACAATATAGATTGCGGTTATTGATACTGTAATAATATTTATCATAGATACAATACTGTATAAATCTAGTGTACAAATAATTTAGTTTTCTGTATTGTATCAACAATGAAAATTCAGTGATAGATATTCAATGTCTATACAATATTGTATCAATAATGAATATCATTTATCATTTCATATACATATTTAATACATGTACAATATTGTATCAATGGTATCATTCAATATAAATGATGACATCAAACTATGTTCGTATTACATGTATTGGTGCAGAGAGGAATACAAATCAAGGAAACCATGGGACACGTCTCGTGAATCGTACCTTAGATAAATGTATCTAATTTATTATTTGGCAATAAGATGCAAGATAGATAAATGCATCTAATTTTATAAATTTCCACTTCTCTAGAGTTGTCATATATAGTTTACTGTGGTCTAATAGTGAATGAATAATTTAACACACTTTTTTTCATAATGTATGAAACCTATAGTAGGCGTGGGTTGTGAGCCACGCCCACAGTATACTCGTTTCCTCTAATCTTTAACCATAAATATTAATTTGTGAATTGTTGGCGTTTCATTAATCTTGCCTTCGGCCAACACGAAACGCTGTGGAAAAATGTCGATTAGCTTCCTCCGTGCGATTTGATTAATCGCGCGGGCGGGTTATTTAATTGCGGGAAGTTTTGATGCGTTTGATGTATTCAGGCCAATTTCCGAGGTGATGGAATAAATAGTTGCCACTCAAAGCGCGCGCCCTCCGCCAGAGGGGTGGTGGCGCACGTCCGATCGATAAGTAATGAGGAAGGACGTGATTAATAGGGCCCCGCGCAGCGCAGCCAAACGGCTCCAATTGAGGAATAATTGGCGAATGGAGGAGCCCTTCTCGTCCGTTGTTCCAGCCTTGCGTCGATTGTAAATAAAAGGGTTTTATCGCGAAAATTAAGATTGAGATGGATAGCGAGTCGAATTTATACCTTTTCAAGTTCAAGTTGACACTAAACAAATTCAAGTGGGCAGTAATCAAAATCAAGTGGTCACTAATCATATTCAAAATTGAATTTATGTTTAGTATTCCGGCATCAGATACCCACAGACGCGTTTCGGACTTCATGGTCCTCTTCAGTGTGGTCCCGACCCAGCGCTGAGGAATACTGAACATTTCTGACTATTTCAGGCCAATACGTAAAAACTATAATTGGATTCGGTAGCTAACGCCATCTATGGCACTATGGAGCATTAGATGGCGTTAGCTATCGAATCCAATCATATTCAAGTTGTATTTGATTAATGATAAGTTGATATTGTTTAATGTCAACTTAAATTTGATTAGTGCCAACTTGAACTTGCAAAGGTATATAGGAAGGAAACTGTTGGGATTGACTTCGTAATTATTTGTTAGTTAGTGGCGTAACTTCTAAACAAAGAAAGATAGAGTATACGTATATATAAACATTTCATCATGAAATTAAATCTACATTTCATTGCCAACGTTTGTAAAGAGGCTAATAAATCACCCTGTATAATTATGTTAACTTTAAACATTACACATTAAAAGTGCGACTCTTTTCACAATCTACAACAAGTTAGTCTTACAAAGACTATATCAAACACTCATTGAAACAACCTCTTCTCGAGCAAATACCCCGACGGACATTGAATTATACAAGTGTTTGCTGTTACATACAGTAACCTACTGCAAATGTAACAATTTGGGTCAAATTAGTCAGGCCATCTATTGGCAATTGGCAATTTCATGTATACTTATCTTAACTTCATTTCTGTGCAGAGAGCATCTTCCGAGATTTAAAACAAAGAATATAATAATTTAAGATTTGAGCATTCTATTTTTATAAACGTACATAAATCTACGAGAGTGACTATCAACCATTTAAAAGGGAACCAGGTCGCCTCGTTACAAGAGTGTCCCTATGGAGGAAGCGTGCTCTGGAAAGATACGTATGTAAAAATACCGGTCGTATATTTCATTTGGAACGTTTATAATACAATACCCGGCGACGAATTGAATAGAAAAAACCTCCACTTTGCTCTGAATAATAAAAACCTTCACTGCCTCGTTCTCCTCCTCGCTGTAAAACTAGCTGAAAAACCGTCAGCTAGTGGCTCGTATTTCAGCTCGGGGTGCATAAAGACTGGCGCTCTCGGTGCGATACTCGGCATACGTACACTTCTGTATTTTACCGGTTAAAAATTCACACCGCTCGCGCTGCAGCTTAGTTGCAGATGGAGAAAGAGAAAGAGGCAGGAATAATAGATCAAGGGAACTCGCGGGAGAAAAATAAATCAACTTGTTTGTTGTGGGTCTGGGTTACTGACTTGAATGTGAGCATTAATTTGTTATTTATGCTGGGATGTGCGAGGAAAACATATTCGAAAGAAGGGATGATCTCGTTAGTTTAAGTTTTAAAGTGTATAACTTACTTACATGTTGCAGCGAAAACACGAAGTCGCTTGAAGATAGTTTTAATTAGATAAAGCGACTCCACAAAGTCCGTCATGTATTAACTCTATTTATTCACGACAATGTTATAACATATGCATTAATTAATTGTGTAGGCAGTATAATTTAAGACTCAAGTACATTTAACACGGTATTTGCGTGATGAATGTGGTTTTTTAACACAAATATAAATAACTGCCTAGTTAGGCTTTTTAGCCGTTAAGCAGTTACAGCGCTGTGCTAGTCAAATCAGGTTCTTTTGTCTTACATTTGACCATGGCGGTGATGACGTCGTCAACGCTATTTTGTTAAAATCGAAGTAACGCATCAGCATCTCCGCCGTTCTTACTAGTTTAACCCGCGTAAAACGCGTTTGTAAACATAAATCATTCTCAAATCGGTTAAACAATTGTGCTTCTATCCGTCGAGAGTATTCTTTAAAGCGAAAAAAAAAACAAGGAATATCATAAGATTTACAAAAAATAGGCTGCATTTGAAATACGTATACTTAAAATAAAAACTCCCTGCATTTTTTATTTTAAGTATACTTATTTCAAATGCAGCCTATTTTCTGTAAATCTTACGATATTCCTTGTTCTTTTTTAAGTTCAATTTGAAGCTTTAAACGAGTGTTTTCTACTCCCAGACTAAGCATGAAGTAAAATTTCGAGTTTAGAAAAGCCCCGTGAAAATTTGTCGAGGGTCGCGCAGCGACCCGAGACAAATTTTCTGGGCTTTTCTAACCTCGAAAATTTTCTTCATGCGCCACCCGTATAAAACATTAAAATATTGTAAAATTTATGTATATTCGAACTTGACTTGAAATCTGTGGTTTATACGCGTGGCGCATGAAGTAAAATTTCGAGTTTAGAAAAGCCCAGAAAATTTGTCTCTGGTCGCTGCGCGACCCTCGACCAATTTTCACGGGGCTTTTCTAAACTCGAAATTTTACTTCATGCTTAGTCTGGGAGTGGAAAACACTCGTTTATAGCTTTAAATTGAACTTTTTTGAAAAACAACGAATGTCCGGAAATTTACAGCTTATGCGTCCAAAATACAAATTCAGAATATTTGCTGTAAATCTTTAGATATACCTTGTTTTTTTTTAAGTTCCATTTGAAGCTTTAAACGAGTGTTTTCCACTCCCAGACTAAGCATGAAGTAAAATTTCGAGTTTAGAAAAGCCCCGTGAAAATTTGTCGAGGGTCGCGCAGTGACTCGAGACAAATTTTCTGGGCTTTTCTAAACTCGAAATTTTTCTTCATGCGCCACCCGTATAAAACATTAAAATATTGTAAAATTTATGTATATTCGAACTTGACTTGAAATCTGTGTTTTATACGCGTGGCGCATGAAGTAAAATTTCGAGTTTAGAAAAGCCAAGAAAATTTGTCTCGGGTCGCTGCGCGACCCGAGACAAATTTTCACGGGGCTTTTCTAAACTCGAAATTTTACTTCATGCTTAGTCTGGGAGTGGAAACACTCGTTTAAAGCTTCAAATTGATTTAAAAAAAAACAACGAATGTCGGAAAGTTTACAGCTTATGCATTTGTTTACCTAAAAGAAAAATGTATGTAACACAACTTACGCCAGCATCTATTATCCGGATAAGGACTCCTCTTAGTTCATTGCTAAGATGCATTTTTTGACGAACAGTTGATGAAATAGTTATTATATTTAATCTCACTTCTCAGAAAATGGTTGCAATTTTGCTGAGAAGTGTAATGAAATATAATAACTATTTTATCAACTCTTAAAAATCTGTTTAAATTTTTGTTTTATTGCTCTTATAAGACGATATCGAATATTTTTTTTAAACTTGATGTATTCAGTAACCGTATCATTGATAGGATTCGCATGTGGGACTTATACACCATAAAAATTGCTTTCATTCGATGGGGGAGGGCATAACGCAACGCATTCACCTGGACTCACCCTTTCATCCCAGTTGCTTACCTAATCCGGACTCGCTGTGCCGTGACATTACCAACCGCCCTTCACCCACATTCTCGGGGGTAAACACTCCCACTTCTCTATTAAATTAAATAAAAATCGAAAATCTATTTGGGAAAAGTCGAACAAACGGCACGTGCTCACAGTCCGAAATACACGGGAATAACAATAACGATAAACAAAGCGAATATTTTCCCGGCGGCGGAAAAGCAAAGCGGATTACGTGACAAGTCGGAAAAATGGGAAAAGAACGGCCAACGGTTTTTCATTTAGGAGGATTTTTCCCAGGCCGTGGATGCCCTCTTTCTCCCTCTATCGATGTCCCGGTAACGAAGTCATTAAAACGTGTGCGCACGTGTTTCGACCGTATTCGGGATTAGATTAATGTTGATGTGTAACACTATACAAATTACAAAAAACCGCTAGGAGTCTGTTTTTCCAGTTGAAAATATTGTTTTATTTTTATTCACCGAATAAACAAAACACTAACACTCGATTAAAGTAAGTTTTGGGGACCCCGGTGGGGTAGTGGGCAGAGGCCCTGTTTCCTAACCCAGGGGTCGCGGGTTTGAGTCCCGCCGGGTGGGGGGTCATTTTAAAGCACAAAATGATTTCACCTGGGTCCATGGATGTGTGTGAATATGTTTGTGGCGTCTAAATACAGTTAAATACAAAAATATAAAGGTGAAATGGTCGAATGATCTGAAACCAATATCCACATGTATAAAAAAAAATTAAGTTTTTTTTTTTCAATAAAATGTTAAGAGTCGATGAAATAGAGATTTTTATGCAAAACGTCAAAAGTTTCTGTTAAAAATATTGTTCTATTTTAATATTCAGCGAAATATCAGCACAGTCGATAAGTTTTTTTTTTTTAAATAAAATATTAAAAGAGTCGATGAAATAGAGAATTTTATTCGAAACATCATTTTGTAGTTTGTATACTAAATGTAACTTGCAATTTAAAAATTGCGCTACAATAAGTTATAGGATAGGTTTTGAAAATCAATACATTTTAAAAATTATAGCCTGATACGAGTAGAATCGAAGGATCAAAGGTAAATGGATATGAAATTGGTGCTATTTAGGATTGTGTACATTATCAGATGCAATGTAAAGGGTGTTCTTTTTTTGGAGGTTTGTTTCTTGACCTGGCAACACTGTTTCTAGTGGCAGTCAATTTGATAGGTGACAGCTGATTTCTGCTCAGTATATTTTGCCATTAGAATAGACTTACGCCAGAACAACGCTTGCAAATTGTGCAAATTTCCTTCGAAAGTTCGCGAAACTTACCGTGCACTACGTCCATTTTACGGTCGACATAATCGTCCATCCGAGCAAATTTTTCGGAAAACTATGGATGAAGCATAGTCTGATTAATAGTGTGCATCCGCATAGAGGTCGTACAGTGCGCACCGAAGAATTTGTTGCAGCTATGGAACGTAGTGTTGAGGAGGACCCGAATAAGTCGATTTGCCATCGTGCACAGTAGATAGGGATCGTTCGTGAATGATTCGTTCGAAAAGAACGATTTTGTACGGTGATTTGAATGAACTGATTCCATATTTTAGAAGAATTGATTCGTTAATGATTCATTCACTTGAGACGACCGACCGAACGATTTTGGTCGAGCGGAATCGTATTCCAGATTCAGATTTATACATGCGGTCCGAATCGGACTAATGCGTTCGTTCGAATCCGCGCACAATTTTAACTCCGCTTTGTACATACGGTCTGAATCTGAATGGAACGAACATATAGGATTATTATTATCAATATTATTATTATCATTATTACTATTAGTATTATTATTCAATTTTGCACGTAGTTAATTAACGGTTTATGAAACAAGTGTCTATCATCACTATGGAGGGAAATTAAGGCGAGAACGAACTATATTATTATTATTATAATCATCATTATTATTATAACAATAATAATTATTATAAGTGATTCGTTTACGGACGATTCATAAAGAACGAATCAGTTTTAAGAAATGATTCGGGTAATTCGAACCACCTGAAAGATTCAAACTTCCCATATCTGCACAGCAATTGGAGCTGTGTCCATCCACCTTATGGAAGATTTTGCGAAAAGATCTCGGTTTACGAGCTTACAAGATACAGCTAGTGCAAGAGCTGAAGCCGCGTGACCGTCATATGCGTCGTAAGTCGGAGAATGGGCGTAAAACAAGATATTGATCCTCATTTTCATCAAAAAATTTTGTTCAGCGATGAAGTTGATTTTTGGCTCAATGACTACGTAAACAAACAAAATTGCTGGATTTGGAGCTAGGAAAATTCAGAAGCCATTACTGAGACGCCGTTACATCCACAAAAACATACTGTTTAGTGTGCTTCATGGGCTGGTAGAATCATTGGGCCATATTTCTTTAAAGATGATGCCGGCTAGAACGTGACACTGACAATGGAGGGCGCTATCGATCCATGATTACTGACTTTTTGACTCCAGTTAAAAGGCGTTGATGTGGTTCCAACAAGACGGCGTAACATGCCACACAGCGCGCGACAAAATGAATTTATTGCAGGAAACATTTTGACACTCAATGGAGAGTGCTATCAATCCATAATTACTAACTTTTTGAACCCAGTTGAATGCCGTTAATGTGTAGGAGCGTTGGTTCCAACAAGACGGCGCAATATGCCACATAGCGCGTGAAACAATCAATTTATTACAGGAAACATTCGCTGGCCGCATAATCTCGCGTAACGGACCAGTGAATTCGCCTCCACGGTCGTGTGATATCACACCTATGGACTACTTTCTGTAGGGATATGTGAAGTCGCTAGTCTACGCCAATAAACCAACGACGTTGGATCAGTTGCAAGCCAACATTCGCCGCATTATTGCCGATATACGGCCATTGCACATTGCGCTTCATTTGAACCAGCCACCGCAGCTATATGCCCCAAATCATATTTAAGCAGTAATGGCATAAAATTATCTTTTCGATAAAATCAATACCATGGCTGTTAACATGATTTTTATGAGTTTCATTTCAGTTCAAAGTTCTATAACTCTAAAAAAACACCCTTTACAAGTGATTTAAAATCCAGCTAAGAGCTGGAAATCCAGAAAGCAATAAAACAAGGAAAATCAATAGTTAATGACATCGAAGATCTGCAGAGCTCACCCATCATGACAGCCCTTATTGCCTAACCATAAAATTTAAATTAACCTTTCTCTTGTATATAATGTTTGTGAAAATGTAATTTCCTGTACTCCTTTGAGACTGACTCAAAGTCGAAACTAGTTGGAATAAAAAACCAAAATATTAGTGAAATTTAACCAAGCGTATTCTTTTTTAAATGATAGTTAAATATGTTTCACCACGTGAAGGATGAGAAACTTGTTCAAGACCCTTTACAAGTGTAAATAGCACACACTTCATATCCATTTACCTTGGATTCTTGGATTCTACTCGTTTCAAGCTACAATTTTCAAAATGTATTGATCTTCAAAACTCATCCTAAACCTTTTAAAAATGTAAGTTTGAAAAATCCTATCAAATGCTCAACCTGCTACATTTCTCGGTTGCAAAAGCTGACATTGTTTCAGTTACAAACTATGCCAAATTTTTGCTTAGTATTACATAATTTATATTGTCCCTATTCGATACAACGCTCATTCAACACTATTTTAATTTATTTAAAAGACGCTGCAAAATCACGTTTAATCATTTTACCACAAGTTTATTAAACCACGTATGGCTGGTTTTGCATCTAGAAAACTCAAATGCAACTTGCTATTTAAAAATTGCGCTACAAAAAGTTGTAGCTGAAAATGTAAAAGCACCTTGCGGAATAGCACAAATGTCATATCCATTAGTTATGCAAATTATATTTAAAAAAATACCATTGTGTAGATTGGAATCTACACAATGGTATTTTTTTTAAATATAATTTGCATAACTAATGGATATGACATTTGTGCTTGGAATCTACACAATGGTATTTTTTTAAATATAATTTGCATAACTAATGGATATGACATTTGTGCTATTCCGCAAGGTGCTTTCACATTTTCATTACGAGAGTAATAAAAACAAATTTTAATAATAACAATAACAATAATTACTTTATTGCCCAACAGATAAACCAATTACAGGACACTTGTAATTAAAACCTTTTTTACTTTAAACATTAAAAGTGCGATTCTTTTCGCAATCTACAACAAGTTAGTCTTACAAAGACTATATCAAACACTCATTGAAACAACTACATCCTGGGCTAATACCCCGACGGACATTGAATTATACAACAAGTGTTTGCTGTTACATACAGTAAGCTACTGCAAATGTAACAATTTGGGTCAAATTATTCAGGCCATCTATAGACGCGTTTCGAGATTTATCTCTCAGTCAAATTGTTTAGAGGGAATGGCAAAGCTATACTGATGAGAGATAAATCTTGAAACGCGTCTATAGATGGCCTGAATAATTTGACCCAAATTGTTATATTTGCAGTAGGTTACTGTATGTAACAGCAAACACTTGTTGTATAATTCAATGTCCGTCGGGGAATTAGCCCGGGAATTAGTTGTTTCAATGAGTGTTTGATATAGTCTTTGTAAGACTAACTTGTTGTAGATTGCGAAAAGAATCGCACTTTTAATGTTTGAAGTATTCTGCAACCAAGAATTGGCAATTTCATTTATACTTTTTTACTTTGACGAAACAGTCAGTTACAGGATAATTTAATTAAAATAATATATCAAATATACAATAAAAACCTAAATTTGAGAATGTTAATTAGGTTTATTTTATTTGTGCGACGCATACATTTTTATTAACGTACATGTTTGTGTATCGGTACAGCAAACATCATACATTATACATGCTTCAAAACTCGCGTTTTACTTTGATGAATTTTTCATATTTCAAATGTGTCTCATATACGTGCACTTTTATTTCCCCACCTCCTGTGAAACAAAAAATAAAAGACAGTTCAAACGCTCGCTCGCAAAAATGTTCCATATACATATATTTATTCGCCGCTAATTAATTGCAAACTGTAGAGAAGCTCCTTGTTCAAAATGTTGTTATATTCTCGATTATTTCTGTTTACCTGGCCTGCATTGAATTTACTATTAAGTGCATAGAAAAGAAGAAAACAAACGTTGATTTAGAAGGAGGAATACTTGGAAAGAGTTAATTTTGTTGTTCGAGGAAGAAGTAGATCATAAAATTGAGATGTGCATTTCGTGAATGCGCCGGGTATTTGGGGTTTACAATTGTAACGATATATGAAATTACATTCCAGCTGATTTAATTTAATAAACAGAACGTACAAACATCTAAAATGTACCTTTATTTCAAAATAAATCTCATCTCAAAATGTAAATTCAGCATCGGTATTAAGCATACAACGTTTCACTCCACAACAACTATATAATAAATACCCTATTCTCCACTTGATTACACACACACACACACACAAATAGCGAGAGCAATCCATCTCCTGTCTGCATCTGAACATTCTCAAAGGGACTGCAAATATTCCCTTCATTAAAACGCAATCCTCCTTCCGTTGTTGAACTATAATATAATATTAATGCAGCATTAAACCGCTCCGCATATCCCCACAATTTCAAAACCGTGGTACCTTCCGCGCTCCCGGCGCATTCACCAAAATTCCTCGCGGGGGGAAACGATGCGGCCGAACGGAATAAATACTTGATGCAATCTCAATTGTTTATTTCCGCGATTGTGTGCTTCAATTGAAAATTGTAAATGCACCCGCGCAACAATTTAATATCTTGAGGCGAATATTGCATTTCCGTATGCTGTGAATTAATGTTTCAAATGGAAATGCTGATTTTGAGTAATTTACCAAATAAATATCTCAGTAGAAATTGTACAATTGTTTGATAATTAAATAAATTCATTCTTAACAGAATTAAACACTAAATACATACATACAAATATAGTTAAAAAAATATTTATACTAAAATATTACAATAATAAGCAGGGTTGTTAAAAAAAAAACGTTTTTTTTTTAATTTAATTAAAGCAAACAATTTTTATTTACAAAACGTGTTTTTTTCAATGAAATAGTGTGTAACATTAACAATTGAAAATATGTTTAAAACATGTTTTAAACATAACCAGCCTTATTAATCGACCTTAGCATACAGCTTTAACACAATTCTAGGGATGATATTGACATTGTCAGATTAATAAAACGTTTTAGTAGATTACTATTGGTAGTTTACAACTAATAATTTATTAGCCCTAGTTTAAGTCTTATACATAACCACAACTGTCATAACAAAATAGGATTATTTGGAATTTATTTAATAATGCATGAAATCATATATGTACAAACCTTATCAATGTGTTTTGAACTTCACTTAAAATCAGTGCTTTATACGCGTGGCGCATGAAGTGAAATTTCGAGTTTAGAAAAGCCCCGTGAAAATTGTCCACTCCCAGACTAAGCATGAAGTAAAATTTCGAGTTTAGAAAAGCCCCGTGAAAATTTGTCGAGGGTCGCGCAGAGACCCGAGACAAATTTTCTGGGCTTTTCTAAACTCGAAATTTTACTTCATGCGCCACGCGTATAAAACACTAAAATATTGTGAAATTTATGTATATTCGAACTTCACTTCAAATCTGTGTTTTATACGCGTGGCGCATGAAGTAAAATTTCGAGTTTAGAAAAGCCCAGAAAATTTGTCTCGGGTCGCTGCGCGACCCTCGACAAATTTTCACGGGGCTTTTCTAAACTCGAAATTTTACTTCATGCTTAGTCTGGGAGTGGAAAACACTCGTTTAAAGCTTCAAATGGAACTTTAAAAAAAAACAAGGTATATCAAAAGATTTACAGCAAATATTCTGAATTTGTATTTCGGATGCATACGCTGTAAGTTTCCCGACATTCGTTGTTTTTCAAAAAAGTTCAATTTAAAGCTTTAAACAAGTGTTTTCCACTCCCAGACTAAGCATGAAGTAAAATTTCGAGTTTAGAAAAGCCCCGTGAAAATTTGTCGAGGGTCGCGCAGCGACCCGAGACAAATTTTCTGGGCTTTTCTAAACTCGAAATTTTACATCATGCGCCACGCGTATAAAACACTAAAATATTGTGAAATTTATTTTCATTCGAACTTCACTTGAAATCTGTGTTTTATACGCGTGGCGCATGAAGTAAAATTTCGAGTTTAGAAAAGCCCAGAAAATTTGTCTCGGGTCGCTGCGCGACCCTCGACAAATTTTCACGGGGCTTTTCTAAACTCGAAATTTTACTTAATGCTTAGTCTGGGAGTGGAAAACACTCGTTTAAAGCTTCAAATGGAACTTAAAAAAAAACAAGGTATATCTAAAGATTTACAGCAAATATTCTGAATTTGTATTTTGGATGCATAAGCTGTAAATTTCCCGACATTCGTTGTTTTTCAAAAAAGTTCAATGCAAAGCTTTAAACGAGTGTTTTCCACTCCCAAACTAAGCATGAAGTAAAATTTCGAGTTTAGACAAGCCCCGTGAAAATTTGTCGAGGGTCGCGCAGCGACCCGAGACAAATTTTCTGGGCTTTTCTAAACTCGAAATTTTACTTCATGCGCCACGCGTATAAAACACTAAAATATTGTGAAATTTATTTTCATTCGAACTTCACTTGAAATCTGTGTTTTATACGCGTGGCGCATGAAGTAAAATTTCGAGTTTAGAAAAGCCCAGAAAATTTGTCTCGGGTCGCTGCGCGACCCTCGACAAATTTTCACGGGGCTTTTCTAAACTCGAAATTTTACATCATGCTTAGTCTGGGAGTGGAAAACACTCGTTTAAAGCTTCAAATGGAACTTAAAAAAAAACAAGGTATATATAAAGATTTACAGCAAATATTCTGAATTTGTATTTTGGATGCATAAGCTGTAAATTTCCCGACATTCGTTGTTTTTCGAAAAAGTTCAATTTAAAGCTTTAAACGAGTGTTTTCCACTCCCAGACTAAGCATGAAGTAAAATTTCGAGTTTGGAAAAGCCCCGTGAAAATTTGTCGAGGGTCGCGCAGCGACCCGAGACAAATTTTCTGGGCTTTTCTAAACTCGAAATTTTACATCATGCGCCACGCGTATAAAACACTAAAATATTGTGAAATTTATTTTCATTCGAACTTCACTTGAAATCTGTGTTTTATACGCGTGGCGCATGAAGTAAAATTTCGAGTTTAGAAAAGCCCAGAAAATTTGTCTCGGGTCGCTGCGCGACTCGAGACAAATTTTCACGGGGCTTTTCTAAACTCGAAATTTTACTTCATGCTTAGTTTGGGAGTGGAAAACACTCGTTTAAAGCTTCAAATTGAACTTAAAAAAAAACAAAGAATATCTAAAGATTTACAGAAAATAGGCTGAATTTGGAATACGTATACTTTAAAAAAAAACTCCCTGTATGTTTCACGACAGTATTAATCTTGATTGTCTTGAAACGCCTATGTCTTGCTTTGGATAAAAAAGTATTTTCCATATTCCCGCACACTGCACTTACCATAAACGCACAAGATTAAATAACTGACATATTTTATTTTGACGTTACATGTACCCTATTTACATTAATCCTAATTTGCATTAGAACTACTAAAAATCGTAACCAATGAAATCGCACCCAGAAGAATGTAAATTGGGTTGACTATATTACCATTAGAAATCGTAGCCAATCACATTGCATTCAATGCTTTGATGCATCCCAGAACAAAACAAACATAGGATAATTTACTGTGAACATTTTCTGGCATGTTCGGTGTTACTTAAAACTCGCTGTATATATTTGGACATCACAAGACATTTATTCACATCCATGGAAACGGGGACGAGTATTTTTCATTAGAAAAATTACTCGTCCCCGCCGGGAATCGAACCCCGATCACCGCCGTGAACGATTGGCGAAACCAGCGGCTCAACCACGGCGGACCCATGAATCATCTAATTTATCATTTTCCATTATTGAATTATTTTGTGTATTCATTGCATATGATATACATCACATGTTATGTAAATATATAAAGGGGAGAAAGGGCATATTGTGGGCGAACCCGTTAATCAATCCAGCTTTGTGTGATCTAGAAATGGCCCAGAGGGTCGTCTGTATTTATGCGGGAACAGCAAAGGGATGAAATTGAAGGGTACCTTCTCCTCCCTAATGAAAGGTGTTTTGTTGGTTTCAATTACGATTATGGTGTACGGATATTATCATGGATAGATAATTGTAAGCCCCGGTATGTTTGATATATAGAATACTATGAGAGAAATGTGAGATACAAGAGGAATGGAATATATTAACACTAGGTTTTTAGAAGTGAAAAAAAGTATGGGTATCAAAATTGGAATTACTTTGTAATTTATACGCAACAATTACAAAAGGGTTCTAATTTTGATATCAATCCGTGCTTTTTACTTTCTTGTATAATGATATCTGTGGTTTTGAGGAAAAACCAGTTATGTCACTTTTTTGGTAAAATTGAGTTACGTACGAACTTAAATACATATTCATCTACATTTTTATTTTCTGACCTCGATACAATGTTATCTGACAAAGCTTTCACGTAATTTTGATAAAACCTAACCAGTGAAGTGTCATTTTTGAGGAAAAACCAGTAATGTGTAATTTTTTTTGTGGAAAAACCAGCTTTGTTCCATTAAGATGCACGTTAAATTAATAACAAACCTTTTTATAAGTTAAACATGTATAGATTATTTGGAGCTATTTTAAGTTACTTAAGAAGTTGACTTGTAAAACTTTAAACGCAAATAATTGGAAATCCTGTATAAGTGACTTGACTGGTTTTTCCTCAAAACCACAGATATATTACGTCACGAGAGTGGTATGCAGCATATTACATCTTAGCGGACGAGCTGCGCAGCGGCGAGTGCAGTTTTCCGCAAGTATGTAATTGCTATACCACTCGAGAAACGTACGATACTTTACCTACGCCCTAACAAAATGAAGAATGAACATGAAAGAACAACTTATTTATTCAATAATGATAGTAACATGACATTGATGAAAACTGAATTACTACTTGATAAATATATATCAAAGAAGTGTGATTTAGTTGTGCGGTAATCAATCAGCTGTACAGCTGTCAGCATGTATTATACTTGTCAAAGCTATTAAGTGCATGTGTAGGTAATGTCAATCATATGCGTCAAGATGACAGTGTGGTATGATGCGGTTGCTAAATAGGGCGTAGGTAAAGTATTATAATCGTCAACAACATCAGATGTTGTAGTGTTACCATTAACTAAATGACTAAATAATTGTATTGAATAGGGTATCTTTCCTAGATGTTTACAGTATACAGTAATGAATCATGTGTTTAAAAAAGGTGGCCGTTCTTTTTGTAATAATTATAGGCCTATAAATCTCCTACCCACAATATCTAGGATATTCGAAAAAATATTACTTGAGTAACTTATTGATATTCAATTAATTGTAATCAATACAGGTTTCGTAGAGGTCGCTTTACTAGGGGCGCATTCATTGTACTTGTCGATGAAATATACAATGATTTCGAAAATAAATCTCAACATCTCCAGACCTAAGCAAGTTGTTTAATTGCATTTAGTTTTGTCGTATTTTTTTAATAAAAGAAACTGCAAAATAGGTTTCTGGCTAATCGTCTAACGAGGGTTTCCACTCCCAGACTAAGCATGAAGTAAAATTTCGAGTTTAGAAAAGCCCCGTGAAAATTTGTCGAGGGTCGCGCAGCGACCCGAGACAAATTTTCTGGGCTTTTCTAAACTTGAAATTTTACTTCATGCGCCACGCGTATTAAACACTGATTTAATACGAAATGGTCATAAACCAATTGACAAGTTAGTTTAGTTTAGTATGAAAATTATCAATTGTTTAAATGACGGTGAAAGTGCTATTATGATGCGACACTTCATCAATTTTTTGTTTACTATTATAAATAGCTTTATTTTTTGTTTGTTTAGAGATTAGATTGACTTTTTGTTGTTGTTCCGGGACTTTGATTTATTGCAAGTTAATATTAAATAACAAAAAAAAAACTTCTTAAAGATTTTCAACAGAAGGCTAGAATTTTTTTTTTTTGGGTTTGGCTTTTGCCTGGCCTTAGTTATATAACTATTAGCCAACATCAATGTTTATTTTAACTATCTTTCAGTTTGTAACTAATACTAGTATATATATTTAACAGATATTTGGACGTCACAACACATTCGCACCACACCCAGGGTCACGACGAGAAATTATTTTTAAATAAAATCTCGCCGTGCACGGGAATCGAACCCGAATTGTGGCTCGCCGAGCGATACAGCCCGGCGACGTTACCGCTCGGCCACCACCTGCCCTGCTAGAAAATTGTAAAGATTAAAAGTTGACTAAAACACAAATAATATATACCTGCTACCCACAATATCTAGGATATTCGAAAAAATATTATTTGAGCAACTTATTGATTTTCTTTAGTATATTCAAATAATTGTAATCAATACAGGTTTCGTAGAGGTCGCTCTACTAGGGGCACAATCATTGTACTTGTCGATAAAATATACAATGATTTCGAAAAGAAATCTCAACATCTTCAGACCTGAGCAAGTGGTTTAATTGTTTAATTTAGTTTTGTCGTATTTTTTTTAATAAAATAAACTGCAAAATAAGTTTCTTAATAATCGTCTAACGGGGGTTTCCACTCCCAGACTAAGCATGAAGTAAAATTTCGAGTTTAGAAAAGCCCCACGTAGAAAATTTGTCGAGGGTCGCGCAGCGACCCGAGACAAATTTTCTCGGGGCTTTTCTAAACTCGAAATTTTATTTCATGCGCCACGCGTGTAAAACACTGATTTAATGCGAAATGGTCATAAACTAATTGACAAATAAAATTAGTTTAGTATGTAAATTATTAATTGTTTGAATGACGGGGCAAGTGCTATGATGGATACTTCAATATTTTTTTGTCTACTATTATGAATACCTTTATTTTTTGTTTGTTTAGAGATTAGATTGACTTTCTGTTATTGTTCCAGGACTTTGATTGATTGCAAGTTAATATTAAATATAAAATTGTAAAGGTTTAAAGTTGTCTAAAACACAAATAATACGCAAAAAAATGTTTTGTTTTAAATTTAATTAAAAAAAAAAAACATGAACTATATTTTGCCAGTAATTTTATAAAAGATACTGCAAAATAAGCTTCTGTGAAATGTGAAAGCAGATTATTAATAAGCACTAAAATACGCAACTTTGCCCCCATTTAATCGATTCTCTATCTTTTTAAATAAGCGAGATCCCCATAGTGCCGCTCTAAAAATGGGCACCCTGTATATCAATTGTTTAAATGAGTGTTTGATATAGTCTTCCTAAGAATAACTTGTTGTAGATTGCGAAAAGAATCGCACTTTTAATGTTTAATTGTTTAAACGATGGGGGGAGTGCTATGATGGACACATTACCATTTTTTTGTCTGTATTATTTTGAATACGTTTATATTTTTCTGAGATTAGATTGTCCTTTTGTTTTTGTTCTACCCACTAAAATTTAGAAGGCGCAAAATTTGGTTAGACGAAGTAAAAAATTGCAAAATGTTCTAATTAACGTGTGATTGGACATAAAATAAAACTGTATCGGCTATGCATCATAAACATACAGATCTAGGCAGTATATTTTCAACTTCTAAACAAATTATTGGTTTATACGCGTGGCGCATGAAGTAAAATTTCGAGTTTAGAAAAGCCTGAAAGTTTGGTTTGGTCGCTCCGCTTCGCGGAGCGACCAAACCAAACTTTCAGGCTTTTCTAAACTCGAAATTTTACTTCATGCTTAATCTGGGAGTGGAAACACTCGTTAGAAGCTTCAAATTGAACGCTTTTAAAGACACGATTTTTGCTTTTTCATTTTTGTCAGAGGAAAAAATCTATTTTTCTCTTGAAGGTAAAATAAAAGAGCGTTCTGCATTGTTTTTGATTGTTCAAACATTAATTTGTGTTTATCTTATCTCCTAATGAGAAAATTAACTCTCGTGAATACAATTCGCATCTATCCATCTCTACAATTCCAAACGTCACTGAGATAAGTGAGTCCTTCTTCACAGAGTGCACATCCAAGGCTTAATTCAATGAGGAGCCTTTTATACGCGGCGTAGATTAAATTAGGGGTGGGCTGGCTGCTTCTCATCCCAAATCCCCGGGTCTATTTGTGTCTACGACTGCTGTTCAACCAGCCGGAGGGGATGTAAATTGGCGCCATCTGTGGGAATATAGAGTAAACAGTTCAAGAAGGTAAACGCTGGAGGGGCAGAAAGTTATCTGAAAATACCTTGAAGGAGGGAGAGTATTGATTTTTGCGGGCTCCAAGAAGAAAACTGTAAGCTCGCTATTATCTGCTGTAATATTTCACCTGTAGATAAAACAGAGTTCTAAGAAACTCGAGGCGATTCTGTGAGGGAAAAGTTACATTTTATTATTTCATTTCACTGAATATATCTGCAGCCCTACCAATAAAAATTCTCACAAACCGTCACTGAAAATAATTATATGTAAATGTATTGTAAAATTATTATAGTCCTGTTCATTCAGAAATAAACGTATTTGACATGAATATTTAAAATTTAAAACTATTTGACTTCGAGATAATAATCTTACACTTCTTTTGTCATTACCATTATTGTAATTATATATGAAGACTGTATGTTTTTGAGTTTACGTGAAGTGATTATTACACTAAAACAGAGTTTGTTATTGATAATGAGCACCTTGTGTCTCGGAATGTACATCTAACGATACAAATGAAAAGTGAAGTAAGGAATAACAGTCTTTTTCAGTGATATATGAAGACCCTAGAAGCCAAGGGATATAAGTGTGGAGTTACAAGTATGGAGATGGGTTTTTAGATACATTCAATTATTTGTTGGCAACAGGCAGAGGCGGCTCGCAGCCTACCTTCAGGGTAGGCCAGAGACCCAAGGTAATATGTATGTTATTAAAAGGTGACTTTGTTGTGCAATTCCTTATATTTATAAAGCACGATTCCAATATTAAATTTTGCGTGCCTTGGCGCTGTGGCCGACCCTGAAGTTAGGCTGCGAGCCGTCGCTGGTAACAGGATATAACTGATATTGGTAAATAAAAGGTAATTCTAGTTTAATATAAGACATTGAGTGCAAATTTTCTTTAGCCCACTGAGCAAATACATATACGTAATGTTTCATTTACATAAAAACAACGTTAAATGTTGTTAATATGTTGATTAAACGTTGTTTGTTTGTTTTTTACTCGTTGAGAGTTTACTCTCTTATCTCAACTTTCAAATTTTTTTCCCCAAATATAATTATATGCACTTGTATCCCTTGGCTTCTAGAGTCCTCATATATTATGTTTGAAGGTATGTGCATATATATATTTCAAATATTTCTTATCTAAAATTAATACATCTGTAAAGTGGTGCCCTCTGTTTGAATTTCCCGAAACCCAACGGCAGATTTTCTCTCAAGCAACGCCATCTGCTCTCCACCGGCCAAACTGTCATCCCCACTATAAATAAATATTACCGCGCAACAGGTTTCTTTAATTCCACGCGCCCCTCACTAGTAAAAACAACTCTCCCATAGATGTCCTCAGTTGAGTTCCAACCACCGAACGGTCCGCACGCTTTCGCCCACCCCCTGCAGTATTACCAACGTGACCGCGATGCATAATCCAATTGAGCGCGTTTTGTCATGAAGTTTACGGCGGGGTAATTGGATAAACTAAGCACCAGTCAGTCGGTCGTCTTTGTCAGTCTAAAGTGAATCAGCCCCTGTTGTTGTAATTATGTAATAACTTTAATACAGCGGAGGATTGTGGAATGGATTTTATTATTTTAGCGTTGTTCGTGCGGCACGGCATGTGACGCTAGGCTCGGAATTTAATATTAAAACACACACAGAGAAAGAGAGGCAGAGGGGGTGACCCAGTGACCTAGTTTGATCTTGTGCTGGAAGGGTGGAAGGATGAATAGAATAAACAAACAAACAAGAAGGGACAAAAAAATAGGTCAAAGTGTGTTTGTGAAGGACTAGTTTAGAAAAATGTAAACAAGCCGAATGGAAAAATATATGGAGGGATTTTATGACAATAATATAATGATATTTGTCACAAATTTTCTACCTTAGGTGTAAATCTAGTGTATTTTTCACAAAGAATACATTAGTATAATTCAAATTATACTTGTTGTATATTTTGTTTGTGTATATTTTGAATCCTGCTTTGGTAGTTTATTTTTAATACTGATCTAGCAGTATATTTATAATTACACAATCTTTCAGTGTTATATAAGCGTGGCGCATGAAGTAAAATTTCGAGTTTAGAAAAGCCTGCAAATTTGGTTTGGTCGCTCCGCTTCGCGGAGCCACCAAACCGAATTTGAGGGCTTTTCTAAACTAAAAATTTTATTTCATGCTTAATCAAGGAGTAGAAGACACCCGTTAGACATTTCAAACTGAACGATTTTCAGAAACAACGAATTTCTGAAATGTTGGTTATGTATGTATAATAAAATGGTTATGTGTGTATAATAATAATAAATGTATAATAATTTAGCATCCCAAACCATAGGACTAACGTGAGATTAAAATCTCCTATTGTTATCATGTCATGCATGTGTAATAAATTACCACCCTGTTGTGATATTCTGCACGACTCTGTTAAATCGTTGATGAACAATCTTTCAAATAGCTGTCACACTCACGAACGTCTTCATATTGTTTAGATTTAAATTTATTTATGTACATACATACATTGTTTATTGTATTATCATTGTCTTGTAATTGGGAAATTTCCTGTTGGGCAATAAATACTTATTATTATTATTAAAAAAAAAGTAATCAGTGAAGAAAGGAATTAATACAATAATTAATAAAACACTTTACATAACTAAAAGAAGGATATTGATGTATTAAAAAAATGGAAAGAATATGAATACATTTGTGATAACTAAAATTAAATAATCTGTCCGAAATGTACATTTGGTAATTTAAATAAAAGTGAAGTAAGGTTATTTGGGCTTTTATCGTAAATTTAATCTGCCTGAGACAATATTTAATACACAACATTATCAAGCAGATTATTTAATTTTTGTCGTGAAGAGAATTTCGCATGATTTTTTCAACATTGATTCAATTTTTGTTGTGCGAGATATTCTTGGATTATGCTCTATATTCTCGAAAGTAGTTACACACGAATAAACGATAAAATATGTAAATAGAAGGGAACGCACTGGACCTAATCATAAAATCCCTCCAGCATTTTACGACATCATCAAAATCCGGCGAAACACACTTGACCCGAATCTGACCGGAATTCAAATAAGGAAGCGGAAGGATTTTTACTGCGAAATATTATTATTGTTCCGCAATTACGATTGGGACGGACAAAATTGAATTTAAAGTCCAATCGCACAATAAAATCTCATCGTAACACTTTACAATAAAATATTTGTATTTATGTTTTATGTTTTACATTTTAGTAATATATTTTTATTTATATTGTAAATGGCTTGCCCGCTAATAAAGAATTATTATTATCATTATGACTCAGCAATGATAAGCCATTATTTTGTTTAAATTTTGTTTTATTTCTTCTTCGTTGTGAAATTAAGGGCTGTATAGCTCAAATATTTATTGTTTAATTAAATATTTGTCGGGGTATTAGCTCGTTAAATAGTTGTTTCATTTAATAAAATAAAACACGTTAGTAATCCTTTTTCTTCACTGGTTTATTTAGATCGCTAAATGTACATTTCGTTCACCATGTGAACATTTTCAATAGCTGTACTAAATAAACCAGTGAAGAAAAAGGATTACTAACGTGTTTTATTTTATTAAAATCATCTTCACGTAACTCACAACGAAACGTTTCATTTAATATTTGGGAATTGGGACAAATCTCAACAAGATTAAATACTTGCAGAAAGTCGATATTATTTTAACTCATTTTTATATTTAGTGAAGCTTTCTCACAGTATTTTTTATTATATATTTTTTACGAATGATTAATTATAGAAATAAATATAAAGAAATATTGATATTGATAATTAATATGAACAATTAAATATAATATAGTGTCGACTGAGAAAAATATAAATTAAAATTTGGACAAATTTGTCATGCATAGCTGCCCTCGTTAAAAACTCACGCGTATTTCGTATTCCTCGAAGAGGGCAGACTCCGAGGGATACGAAATACAAAATACGCGTGAGTTTTTAAAAGATACAGTTCTAAAGAATGGAATTAGCCTAAATGAATGATGAGAGTACATTTACATTTCTCAATTATTGGACGTTGTGTTTGTTAAGAAATAAATTATTATTATTATTACTAAAAGGAAAAGTGTCGGTGATTTTCCTAATCATTTAGCATTCTATCAATCACAATAGGATGCTAAATGATAAGGAAAATCACCTGCACTTTTTACTTGTGCAACTGGACGGTTTGCAATGTTTCATATTTGAATATTAACGAATATTCAAATTTTCAGTAAAACCCAAAACATATGTTTTATACAGTGCTTCCGGAAAGTAACGGATAAATTCTGCATTTTCCAAAATACACATTTCTTAGAAAAATCCTCGAACAGGTCGATTTTACATTTGTTTTCTACGTCTTTTGAGGTATTACACATACAGATAGCGCGATAGCCGCTATGAAGTCATAGTTTTTTTTTTTTTTTTTTTTTAATGGAAATCGATTCTTTTATACGTCAACTTTTGTAGAGCTTTGAATTCTCTTTATAATGATTTATTTTCTATTGAAAAAAAATCTTTAATTTCTAAGAAAAAACTGAAAAAAATATAGGATTGCCATTAAAATAGACCATGTCGAAGATTAAAAAGAAATTTTATTATAATTTGTTATTATTTTAGTTTTTTATTATTGTTACAAAAACCGACTTATTCGAAATTTTAACTTGAAATCGTAAAATAAATAAAAAATAAATTTTAAAAATTGAATTTGTGTTCAGTATTCCGGCACCAGATACCCACAGACGTGTCATTGGCGATGCCACTATAGAGCATTAGATAGCGTTAGCTATCGAATTTCCTAATAATAAAAATGAAAACAATTCTTTTTTTAATTTCATTTTTTTTTTTTTAAATAAAAATACACCATTATAAAAAGAATTTGAAGAGGAGGGGGCCATGGGAGCGACGGCCACCGGCGCATCAAGCAGAGGGGCGCTATTGAAGCTCGAGATCCGTATTTCGTAAATTTAAATCAGAAATTTAAAGTTATACCCGGTGTTCGATAAAAAAGCGCCCAGCGCGATTACTCTGTTGTTTATTGACCGATTTTATTGAACTAAAAACCAAAGGCAATGACCGTTTAAATACTACGAAATGGCATTAATATTGATTTTTTTTCAATAATAACTTCATTGCCAAATAACAGCGAACTTAAAATTTGTAAACGGTTGCCTGTAATTTTTTATTTTTATTAAATTTATTAAAATTATTGGATGTAGAACAATAATGTCTAATGTAATAAAAATAAAAAATGTTGTTTATGAAAAATATTGTAGTCGAAAATACATTGAAATAAATCTTCTATTTTAAATTACTTAAAAAAAATTAAATTGGTGTACCTTGGAAAAAAATATTCGAATAAATCAATTTTAAAAATTTGGACTTCACTTTGAACAAATTTTCTACGCGGGGCTTTTCTAAACTCGAAATTTTACTTCATGCTTAGTCTGGGAGTGGATAACACTCGTTTCATCATTGGAGATTAATTTTCTGAACGCAATAATGCGCAAAATGTTGTTTTTTCAAAAATATTATCGAAATAAAATTACAATAAACCATTTATTTAAAATTATATTTTTCAAAAATTATAATCAGTGTGCCTTGAAAAAAGTGACAAATGTCATTCACTGTAAGGTTATGTCTAACTATTCAGGTTTGACATAACACATCAAAGACTCCACATCGTTTAAATCAATTTTAGAACATACATCGTTAAAATCTCTAGTGTTTAAATCAAATTTGGAGGTTACGTTTGTAAAATCTAACCTAACATACACAATTTGGTGTAAACAAACAAGATTTAATCAACCTAAAGTCCAAATTTGATGTAAACAAACAGGATTCAACAATTATAACCTCAAAGATTGGTGTAAGTTTACCATATATCAGTTTCTACAACTAATGTTGGAGTTTGTATTTTGTTTTGAAATAAATATTTTGGCACTATTTCATAAAAAAAAATATTGTTTTTAAATAATTAAAATGGGACCTCTTAATGGAGAACCCTTTATTTGTCAAGATTGTGACGTGGGCACAAACCTGACATTTTCGTATTTTTGTTTACTTATTTTTGACAGTTGACGTTTATTGGACATAACTACACTACACCAATTATTTTCGTTGTCGTTAAGCTCTGGTATCTTTCCTAATATATGGAAATCTGCCTTCGTTACTCCAATTCACAAATCAGGCGCGAAATCTAATGTGAAACACTACAGACCAATTTCCATATTGTCAGTCATACCGAAAATATTTGAAAAACTACTATATAATCAGTTATTCAATACTTTTAAAAACATTATTAACGATAATCAACACGGGTTTTATACTAGTCGTTCCACGCAAACAAATCTTCTTATTTACACTGATTATATAGTCCGTGCTTTCGAAAGCGGAGATGAAGTCCATTCTATTTATACAGATGATTGAGTTACGTGAAGATTATAATAATAAAAAGAAGTATCAATAACCTTTCTTCACACACTTTATTTTAATACCAGATGTACATTTCTGTCACCAAGTGACCATTATCAATGGATTTATTAAAAATCCATTGATAATGGTCACTTGGTGACAGAAATGTACATCTGGTATTAAAATAAAGTGTGTGAAGAAAGGTTATTGATACTTCTTTTTATTATTTATACAGACTTCAGCAAAGCTTTTGATTGTGTCCATCACTCAATATTATTGCATAAACTGCATGCTTATGGTGTAGGTGATTCATTACTGAAATGGCTTGGATCTTATTTAACTATGAGAGTTCAATACGTCAAAATCAATGGGTACATTTCTAATGAAATATGGGCAACATCAGGGGTTCCGCAGGGCTCTCACTTAGGACCGCTTCTGTTCTCGATCTTCATAAATGATCTATCCAATATACTTACTTGTCCACACTTATTATTCGCGGATGATCTCAAGATATTCCTCCAAATAAACAACATCAATGATTGCTCAATCATTGAACATAATCTGTTATTAATACAATGCTGGTGCATAAATAATGATATGGCACTAAATATAAGTAAATGTCAGTTTATGCCGTTAAAGTACCAACATATTTTAATTATCATTTGAATGATACCTCTCTCTGCAGAGTAGATAGTATCCGGGGCCTTGGAGTGCTGTTGGACTCTAAACTGTCTTACAGGGTACATATTGACTACACAGTAAACAAGGCTAATAAAATGCTAGGGTTTATTAAACGATCTACAACAGATTTTATTAATGTACGTGCTCTTGTGATTTTGTATAATGCACTAGTCAGATCACACCTGGATTATTGCTGCCTTATTTGGTCACCATCCTTCAAAACGCATGTAAACAGATTGGAGTCTATACAATACAAATTTTCCAAGGTCTTAGCATATAAGTTGAGCATTGTTGGCATATATCTTACGCCCCAGCAATCCTGTCAATATGTTGGTCTTACTGAATTGCACATTCGAAGGAAGGGTATTGACATAACATTTATGTACAAATTACTTAATGGGATGATAAATTGCATAAATCTGCATAATTTGATTAACCTCAATGTGCAGGGTCGAGCTTTAAGATCGAATGAACTTCTACATATAGGTCACTATAGAACCACGTACGGTATGAACAGTCCCATGCCACGGATCGCCAGGCATGTTAACAGTGTCGCATTATCGCTCGATTTTTTTGGAAACTCCCTCAACACTTTCAAGGCACACTTAATGCACTTAATTTAATTTAATTTAATCTGTTCTCGTTATAAAAGAAATATTGTATGTTATTTATTATATTTAGTATGTAGGTGTTTTTATTTTATGTTTATATTTGTTTTAATTGTAATATTTTAAAAATCTGTATTTTATCTTCAAAAAGGCTTGACCGTCTATATGCATAAATAAATAAATAAATAAGTCGGCATCGACGTATGTCCAATAGAATTTGTCAATAGTGACAGTTAACATTAGTTAACATTCAATTAATAATGCCACATGACATTTATTATGACTGTCAAGTTGGGGGCGCCAATTGGATTTTTGGCCCCAGGCGCAAGCTTTCCTTACTGCGGCGCTGCATAGCGGCAACGTGACGCGCGCCATCTATATGTGTAATACCTCAAAAGATGTAGAAAACGAATCTAAAATAAACCTGTTCGAGGATTTTTCTTAGAAATGTGTATTTTAGAAAATGCCGAATTTATCCGTTACTTTCGGGGAACACTGCATTTCAACAACTTTCGAACACTTTCAATCATTTCTCAATAATCGCAATTTAATTTAAAATTACAAATCCCGTTTGTACCAATGTGATAGCATTTCTCATAAATAAATCTATAAATCAGAATGTTTTACGCTTGAAAACTTGTTCGTTTTATTAATGTTGTTTTTAAATTATACAAAATAAAACGAAAGAAAAACAAATTAACGCAAGGGGATCTTCGTTTTTAGAACACCCCCATCCCTTTCATAAACTTTGGAAAACACTCTGAAAAATGTCGTTGTCGGCCTCTTTCCGCGTTCCTCCCCAGCGATGTCGTTCCAATTAAGATGATGAATCGTCCGCGAGACATTTGCAAATTACCACCAGCCTTTTTCCGAATCGACTTTTTCTTATATTCACGCTAATGTAATAGAAAAAACAACAGAAAATTACATGAATATTTCAAATTCAAAAGTGTCTTCTTTTAGTTCTTAATTAATAGTCTTATTAATTATAAAAAAATCGATTTTTAAAACCTTTTCTAAACCCTAATTACAAATCCTGTGAACTTTTTATTTAGTTTTACATATTTTTTTTTGTTCCTATTGGATACAACGCTCATTCAACACTATTTTGATTTATTTAAAAGACGCTGCAAAATCGGTTTTTACCATTTTGCCATAAATTTGTCAAAACACGTATGGTTGGTTTTGTATCTGGGCGACTCATATGATAAATTAATATGTCACTTAAGCCGTGGTGAAACATTTATTTAATAATAGAACCTTCGATTGTAACACTTGTTTTATTGAGTAATCAGTGAAACAAACCAAGAGCTTTTTAATTAAAGTTCTGCTATATCCATATTTTTAATTAAAAAATGAAAAATTCTCAAACGCACAAAACGGCTCGCTTGTGTGCAATCCGAATTTAATTTAATCGCGAGAATGGAAAAACGCTGCGATCCATTTTATTAATCAAATTCTAAATTGGATCGTGTTTGCACGCATGAAATTTAACTGCCGTTATATACTACACATACGTACGTTACAATATGTCATCCGCGAGCGAGTCCACTTTTTCAGTCGCGCAAGAAACCGAAATATTTTATTCATACATTCCTCGAGAAGATATGACATTTTTAGCAAGGCGTGCGTCTCTGGTGAAAAAGCGCCGAATGGGATTTTAATGGAGGAGGCGTCGCGAATTCTCGTATAATAAAATATCTCTTTTTGAAATAAGAAAAAAAAAAACGCGAGTTAAATCATCGCAATATTGTTTGATAAAGTCAGCCACGAGAGTGGAATTTTTAAAATGTGCAGAAATTGGACTTTAATTTAACATTAGTATAAATGAAATTGCCAAGACTTTAAACTTAGTTCGGGAAATAGCTGTTTCAATAAGTATTTAATTTAGTCTTTGTAATAAAAGTTTGTTGTACACGTGTATATACAGAGTTTTATGTAACAACGAACATTTTCACCCAATACAATAAGACACCTTTAATTTTCAAGTTATGTGTAAATTGGATTGCCTATATGACTAATACAAATTGTAGACAATCAATCGCAATTAATGCCCCAATTTGTACATACAGGAAGTTTTTCTTTCAAGTATACATGTCTTAATTACAGGGTATATGCCGTAAATCTTTAGATAACCGTTGTTTTTTTAAATAAGTTTAATGTTTTCTTTAAGTGAACATTAACATACGTTGTAGATTTGCTGACGCTCGGTTTATTAAAAGGATTTAATTTAAAGCTTTAAAGAGTGTTTTCCACTTCCAGGCTAAGCATGAAGTAAAATTTCGAGTTTAGAAAAGCCTGAAAATTTGGTTTGGTCGCGTAGCGCGAAGCGCGGAGCGGCCAAACCAAATTATCAGGCTTTTCTAAACTCGAAATTTTACTTCATGCGCCACCGGTACAAAACACTGACATATTACAAAGTTTAAAACACATCGCTAAGCTTTACATTGCATCAGTGTTGTGTACCGGTGGCGCATGAAGTAAAATTTCGAGTTTAGAAAAGCCTGAAAATTTGGTTTGGCCGCTCCGCGCTTCGCGCTACGCGACCAAACCAAATTTTCAGGCTTTTCTAAACTCGAAATTTTACTTCATGCTTAGCCTGGGAGTGGAAAACACTCGTTTAAAGCTTAAAATTAAATTGTTTTAACAAACCGAGCGTCGGCAAATGTACAACGTATGTTTATGTATACTGAAAAGAAAAATTCTCGTTATAAACATGTTCGGTGTTACATAAAACTCTCTGTATACATCATAAACATTTGGTTTAGTCGCGTAGCGCTACGAGACCCAACCAAATTTTCAGGCTATTCTTAACTCGAAATTTTACTTCATGCGCCACGCATATTCAAAACTGAAAGCACTGAAATATTGTGAACAAATAAACTTCGATTGAAATCAGTGTCTTACACGCGTGGCGCATGAAGTAAAATTTCGAGTTTAGAAATGCCGGAAAATTTGGTTTGGCCGCTCCGCGCTTCGCGCTACGCGACCAAACCAAATTTTCAGGCTTTTCTAAACTCGAAATTTTACTTCATGCTTAATCTGGGAGTGGACGCACTCGTAAGTAGCTTCAAATTAAATTAAAAAAAAATAATGCTTTAAAATGAAAGAATATTTCCGCCTGTGTTTATGTCTACAACCCCACCTATAATTTTTCAGGAGCCGCCACTGCTTGATACCTATAAACAGAACAGAACAACCCGGATTCAGCGCACACTCCATCATTCTCTCGTTATTTATACGACACGCGGCGGTCAGTAAATATTCATCGCGTTCAGCTTTCAGTGAAATTAAAAGCGACGATTAACCCAATTAATGCTGGTATAGTAGTGGGGTAAAGGCGCGGCGGTCGGCTCTTCATTAATTGAATTACCTACAAACGCATACCGAAAGGGGCGGGCGTCACGACGCCAGGTGCGACGACGTAATTAACCCTCTGAATGATTAACTCTTTCTATCTTTGCGATGAACCACGCAGACGCACAAATGTTGCTCATTTTCATAATTTAAATTTAAAAAAAAATGCAAGGGATGCGTTTTGCAATAACCACGTTGTAACACGGAAAATCGATTTAGATGTTGGTTTTATTATGCGGTTATACAGTTATTATGAATGAGTTAACTTTAATTTACTTTGTTCTGGGTAATGCTACTTTAATGCTCACATCAAAAATTATGTTAAACAGGGAGTCTGGAACATGAGTTAACTTTAATTTACTTTGTTCTGGGTAATGCTACTTTAATGCTCACATCAAAAATTATGTTATACAGGGAGTCTGGAACATGAGTTAACATTAATTTACTTTGTTCTGGGTAATGCTACTTTAATGCTCACATCAAAAATTTATACAGGGAGTCTGGAACATAACTAGGTATTATAAAATAGCTGTAGAACAGTGGTGGGGAAACTTTTCTTAAGACGGGCCATTTGTAATAACCAGACAATCGTAGCGGGCCAAAGAATAATGCTTAATCGTAGGTAGGTAGTTTTTATGCGGGTCGTCATATTACGAATTAAGAACGCGTTCAAACATTTTCACGACGGCACTCTTAAACGGGCCGGATTAAACCTTTCCGCGGGCCGGACTTGGCCCGCGGGCCGTAGTTTCCCCATCACTGCTGTAGAATGTTTACCATCGTTGGAATTGTAAGTCCAGACCTAATACCACGTGACTTCAATCTGGTAGTAATTTTATTGTAAGACTCAAGAAACATCTTCGTCTTTTGACTGAACCCCTCATAATTGCAACATTGAGAAATGGCGAATGCGCCGGGTTGACATCATTTTCATCTCTTGTATTCAACGTATGTTGTATCTACAATTATATGTTTATTTACGAAACGTTTTTTTATGCCTATAATTAATTAAAATCCCGGCTTAAATATCTCCATTCTCCTTCTCACATTTACTGTATTTATTTCACGTCAAAATTGTTCGTCGTGTGTAATGAATATTTAACGAGGGTGGCAGCCTCGGTACGTGCCCTAGACACCAAAAACAGGACGGTCTCCATTGATTGTGTGAGCGGGCTTATCATTTTTTTTGTTTGTTTACTCTGCCCGCCTCCTAAATAATTAATGTAATGAAATACACTGGGACGCCCCAATTTCGCCCGGGCTGGTTCCTTTTTCTTTGGCGTGCGCGCACACGACTAACCGAATAAGCCCGACCTCCCTCACTGCCAGACACGCAAAAAGAAGAGAGGAAACTGTATAGGGGGTGTTTATACATAAGCAATTTAATCGCGAGACAATTAAGCGGAGAGAAAAAAAGGAAAACAATGCTTAGTGAATTAATGTTTGCGCTAAAGAGATAAATAACAAAATAAGAGGAAAATAGAAGGAATACAACTTGGATTTATCGTCTTTAGTTAATATAAACTATTAATTAAAACACTTGGTATTGTTTCACTGATGTTATTTAACTTTCCGACTAGTTTCAATATACATATCCTTGATAATGACTTATAGTCAAAACTAGTTGTAAGGTTAAATAAAATCAGTGAAAGAATACTATGTGTTATAATTAATAGTTAATATCACGTTAATAAAACACCTAATTTGTTTAGGTTTCAAAATTATATTTAATGTAATACATGAGTTGTTTCACCACACTGCGGCTTCATCAGGCAAATGAATGGTCACCATCATCTACCTGATGAAGCCACAGTATGGTGAAACAATTGTTGTAATAAAATAAATATAATTTTGAAACCTAACAAATAAAGTATTTTATTAAAGAGACAACAACAACAACAATAATATCTTTATTTGATAGTGATTGTAAAAACAATAATAAATTATTACTACATAAGCGAGATATTAATTTTTAAATTTTAAAATGTCAAAAAGGCTATCGACCGTTAGTCTTTCTGCCTATTGTTTTATTTTTGTATGTTTAAGTTATATAGTATTATTGTGAAAAAATTACACATTTAAAAATTGTTTTTTGGGGAAATTTGTATTTGGGTGCGATATTAAGATTTCTATTAATGCAAAATTGAATGAGTATGTGGAAATTTGATTCTGATTTCGAGAATTTTCCAAAGAGAAATGGATAGGGTTCATCTATTGGTATAACTTGTGTCTGTGATATTATAGAGTTTTAACGACTAACTCCCTCAACTATACAGTAATAGTTAATAGTTTAAAAGGTTTCATCACGGGTTAAATGAGAAATTAATTAAAGATAGTCTTCAGTTGAATTGAAAATACGTTTTTTTTTTTTATATATATATGAATAAATATAAACTTTATGACTATAAACAAATGAGCATAGAACGTGTCAAAGACAAATTACTTAGTGAATTTTATTTTGATTACTAAAAATACACATTTTTACCTTCATTTATGAAATTATTCTATCACATTTCAATTTTATATTAGAAAAGCCATGTATTAAAAAGCCATCTGAAAAAGTTGATACAGATATGAAAAGGGTGTTAACTTTGCTAATTTTTATTATAAACAACAATTAACGCATGCTGTTGTTATTCATTTCAAATAAATAAGTAACGACCTTTAAATTTTTATACCAAGTAAGGTAACGGCGCAATAGGTCAGGATGAAAATGCGTAAAATGATTAAATGAATGAAAATAGGGCAGAAAGACCTCTGGTCGATAGCCCAGACAGACTAACCCCATAGTGTAATAATATATATATGTATTATACTATACTACTGTAATTGTCTGAATAAAGATGTATATATATATATAAATGAAAATGAAAAATCAAGTGTGCGTGCAAGGAGGACAGAAGATGACGACGATCGTTTCGCTCTTATTTTGGGCTCCTCAGGCCACCACATCCATCAACCCAACACACACACTTGGTATTTAGAACTTGAATATACAGGGTGTTTCACCTAAAACTTCCCAGATTACTTAACAAGAAACTAAACATGTTATTTGAGTTTTGTTTGTTGTAATAATTAGATGTTATTCAAGGCTTCAAATTAAGATAGAATTGGTATCACTCATAATTACGGTTTAGCTATCAGAGGCGTGGGAAAATGTCATTCGATGATCAGAACTTTGTAAGTGACTTATTCTAAAAGAATGGAATATTTTAAGACATTTTTATCATTTACATGTTTAAAATTGCATTAGTCAGTTTTAAGTTATACAAAATTTTTGCATTTTCAAGAACTTTTAATACAAACATTTAAAGTTGTGCAACTTCTAAAAATTTGCCTATCTAACAATGAAAATAATTAAAATACATTGAGAATCACATAAAAAATATAAACCCATTAACGGCCGAGCAATTATAAAGTTAACTGTAAAAGTTGATTTTAGGTAAAATTCTGTGGCACTTTTTTTATGATTTCTATGAATGACTTATTGTGTTACATACTGTGAATTTTTCTTTTAATCATACATAATGTATACGCTGTAAATTGTCAGGTATTCGTCGATTTTATGTAAAAACGTGCAATATGAAGTTTTGAACGAGTATTTCCACTCCCAGACTAAGCATGAAGTAAAATTTCGAGTTTAGAAAAGCCTGAAAATTTGGTTTGGTCGCGTAGCGCGAAGCGCGGAGCGGCCAAACCAAATTTTCAGGCTTTTCTAAACTCGAAATTTTACTTCATGCGCCACGCGTATAAAACACTGAAAAGTTGTAAAGTTAGAAATACACTGACATTTTTTTAATTTGAAATGAGTAGCAATCGAAATATTTAAACAACAAAATATTTACATTTGTCTTCACATATTTTAAAGTCAGGTCAAATAATATAATATATTAGATTAACTTATTAAGTAATTTAATTAACAAAAAATTAATATATATATATATATATATATATATATATATATATATATATATATATATATATTATCAAAGTCCCTATTACCCTTTCGGGTGTTGGGTATATACAAAATATTTACAAAATAATACTTTACAAAGTAATAAGTATGTTCACTATTTATACACAAATTTGACCCAGTCTTTTTTATTTGTAGCTATTTTCTGTGCATGTTCCAGTGTTGTCCCGTATTCTTGCAATATTAAACTTATATTGTCGTTCCACGTCTTTCTTGGTCTTCCTTGTCTTCTTTTCTTCGTTGTTCTGGCTAGCCAAACTTTCTTTGTTATCCTGTTATCTTCCATTCTGTGTATGTGTCCAAACCAACTCAGCTGTCTTTTTTTTATGAATTCTAGTACTTCTTCTGCTTCCAGGTCTTCTCGCATCTTTGTATTTCTAATTCTGTCCATTTTTGTAACCCCTCTCACACATCTTAGATATTTCATTTCGACAGCTTGTATTTTACTTTTTTGTTCTGCACTTAAGTTCCACGTCTCGCAACCGAACGTTAAAACCGGTCTATATATTGTCTTAAAGACTGTCATTTTTGTTTTGTTTGAATTATTTTTGTTGCTTATGAACTTTTTCTTCATTGCATAAAAAATTAATAATGTTGCGAGTATGCGTCAATGGCGCTAAATGTGTTAATAACAATAGTATAACTTAATTATAGCCGACATTCTTATAAAAATTCACACACATGTCAAAATAGTCAATAATTTCAAAATATAGCCATAAATAACATCCATTGATTACAACAAACAAAACTTTAATAATATTTTGAGTTTTTTGTTAATTACTCTGGGGAGTTTTAGATGAAACACTCTGTATATGATATATTTACAGAAGAAATAGAAAATATTTCATTTGTGAACTTGACTGTAAATTTAAATTATTTCAGTTAAAAAAATGGTTCACTTCTCTCCCATAATTTAAAAAATTGATAATTGACATACTCAGTTTATTTCACTCTTAATAATTGGTTGAAGATTTTACTTGAAGTTAGTGATTCATACGCGTGGCGCATGAAGTAAAATTTCGAGTTTAGAAAAGCCTGAAAATTTGGATTTGCAGGGGCGCGACTCGCTTCGCTCGCGCGCCTCTGCAAATCCAAATTTTCAGGCTTTTCTAAACTCGAAATTTTACTTCATGCTTAGTCTGGGAGTGGAATCCCTCGTTAGACGACCAATCAGAAACTTATTTTTTAGTAAAACTTATCACATAAAATAAATAGATTTGATGTTGGTATATTTTGTTGATTAAATTTAGGACCAACACAAATTTGTGTGTATTATTTGTGTTTTAATAAACTTAGTGTCTACAATTTTAAAATATGAATCATGATAAAAGTTATAGAGAATGAACAAACCGTGTTTTATTGCAGAATTAAATAAAATCTGACATTTGACGAACAAATTATTAAAGCTTAAATTATACCGAAATTATGTTAAATAATGCTTAATAAATAAACTACTAAAGAAACAATTTTAATAATAATATCACAAAGATTATGTAATTATAAATTTAACAATTTGATTCTAACGTTGAAAAAAAAATAATCGAACAATTTTTAACAAAATTGCAAAAGTGTATAAATATTTATCACAAACATGTTTTGTTTGTTTTTACTTTAAAAATGAGAAGTTCCCGTTGTTGAAACTAAAGTCACTTAATAGTTATAAAAACATAAAGAATATTAAAGGATAAATTAAAAACTTGGTTTGTTTCAATATTTGTTTATTCTTAATATTATTTCAAAATGTTTCTTCACCAAGTGATAAATGAGAAAGTTATTCAAGAAATAAAATATAAAGAAGTTGAAGCCTCCATTGTTTACCAATATAACCTAAAACTCCTTAGACTAATTAACAAGAAAATATTTGTTTAATTAGAGTAAAATTTCTTTTCGAATCTGCTAAACAGGTAAGCGTCTTTTACAACTTATTTTTACCAATTAGATATATAATTGTTAACCAGAATTAAGTGATATTCTTCTTAATATTAGCGTTTTATCATTTTTAATGTATTTTAGGTTATGTATGCTAATTATGAGAACTTGAACTACTTAAAACACGTATATTAAAAGTTCATGAAAATATAAAAATTGGTTATAACTTAAAAATAGCCAATGCAATTGAAAATATGCATATGATAAAATGTCTTTAAACATTTCATTGTTTTAGAAAAAGTCACATCTAACGTTTTGATCATCGAATCACATTTTCTCACGCCTCTGACAGTGAAACTGTAATTATTCAAGGATCCAAATTAAGATGGAATTGTTATAACTCATAACAATTCCATCTTAATTTGGATCCTTGAATAATATCTATTGATTAATAAATGAATAAGACAAACAAAACCTTAATAACATTTTTAGTTTCTTGTTAATTAGTCTGGGGAGTTTTAGGTGAAATATCCTGTATGTTAATCCAGCCAACCTTAAGTTTTAGGTAACTAACATTTTTCAAATTCCTTCAAATTCATTTATTCATTCATTCATTTCAAATATCGTATGTTTAATTAAAAAAAATCTCTAGAGTGCCATGAAAAATATACGTTATAATTATCATGTCTGAAGTATTATATGTCAATTCCTGAAGTGTGTAGTCAACTTAAATTTGAAAAAAGATTAAATCATGGCACTCTAGAGGTTTTTTTTTATTGAACATATGATATAAACCAACTTAACAACGATATAATATCTACATCAGGTAGTATTTAGACTTTATTACGCGAGACGGAGTGTACAGAACGTTAAATTAAAAAGTCGGGACGTTAATAAGTTTTAAAAGATTAAATCATGGCACTCTAGAGGTTTTTTTTTATTGAACATATGATATAAACCAACTTAACAACGATATCATATCTACATCAGGTAGTATTTAGACTTTATTACGCGAGACGGAGTGTACAGAACGTTAAATTAAAAAGTCGGGACGTTAATAAGTTTTCGAACCCGATAGGGTTTCATTAGATCACCGGCGCCTGGGAGCGTCACGTTCAACAAATATCCTGTGAGCGAGACGATGAAAAAGCGGACCGAGAAATCGAGATGCCGGCGACGCTACTGGATTTCAGGATTTTCAGTTATAATCTATCACCTTTCCGGATTTTCCTATCGCTCACCGAGTCTCTCCACTTCCAACAGATTACTTACAATGTTTATCGAGATAAAACAGCACGAATAACCAATATTAATAGTTATACCGGGAATTTATCAGGAATTCATAGTTTTTTTTTATTAAAACATTCAATTTGAAGTTTCTAATAAGTCTCCGCTCCTTGATTGAGCATGAATTAAAATTTCGAGCATAGAAAAGTCTGAAAACATTAACCAGAGTAACAGAAATAACACCTGAAAAAAACAGCGATTTCTTTGGAGACAAACAAGAGACGAAAGTTATAAAGAAGTCATATGAAAAAGAAGGAATTTGCTCCTATTCAACAGCAACAAACAAGAAATATAATTAACCTCGTGAGTTGGGTTCACAATGCAGATGCACGAATAATTGCAGAGAGAAACTAATTAATACCATTGATTAATTAATAATATTCTCTTTATTCATTAGTAATACCCATGAATTAATTTCTACAAATTGAGACTAATCAATATCAAATTGGGAATAAGCAATATTAAATTGGGACTTCTAGCATAGCTACCAGTTTAATCAAAATCAAATTGGGAATAAACAACATCAAATTGGTAATTAGCAACTTCAAATTGGGATTGAACTAATATTATTCAAGAAATAACTAGTTTAAATAATTTAGGAAAAATTACAGAAACTATATTAATTTGACATATTTTGTATCAATCTTGTAAATTTAGAGTATTTTTGAATGTGAGCAATAAATAAAGAGTTTTTCTTTTAAATAAACATTTTTCTATTACAGCGTATATGCTGTATATTTTGAGATATTCGTTCTTTATTTTTTTTGAGAGTTCAATTTAAAGCTTTAAACGAGTATTTTCCACTCCCAGGCTAAGTATGAAGTAAAATTTCGAGTTTAGAAAAGCCCCGTGAAAATTTGTCGAGGGTCGCGCAGCGACCCGAGACAAATTTTCTTGGCTTTTCTAAACTCGAAATTTTACTTCATGCGCCACGCGTATAAAACACTAAAATACTGTGAAATGTATGTATATTTAAACCTCACTTGAAATCAGTGTTTTATACGCGTGGCGCATGAAGTAAAATTTCGAGTTTAGAAAAGCCCAGAAAATTTGTCTCGGGTCGCTGCGCGATTTTCACGGGGCTTTTCTAAACTCGAAATTTTACTTCATGCTTAGTCTGGGAGTGAAAACACTCGTTTAAAGCTTTATATTTCACGGGGCTTTAATAAACTCTACATTTTACTGAATGCTTAGTCTAGAAGTGAAAACACTCGTTTAAAGCTTCAAATTGAACTTTTTCAAAAAAACAACGAATATCGGAAAATTAGAGCTTATGCATATGTTTACCTAAAAGAAAAATGCACTGCATACATTTTCCTATTACAGCGTATATCCTGCGTATATCTTGAGAAATTCGTTGTTCCTTTTTTTTTAGGAGTTAGTTCAATTTGAAGCTTTAAATGAGAGTTTTCCACTCCCAGGTGAAGCATGAAGTAAAATTTATAGTTTAGAAAAGCCCTGCATAGAAAATTTGTCTCGGGTCGCTACGCGACCGTCGACAAATTTTCACGGGGCTTTTCTAAACTCGAAATTTTACTTCATGCGCCACGTATATAAAACACTGAAATATTGTGAAATTCACAATATGCTACTAAAGACATATATTTTGAACTTCAATTTAAAACCAATGCTTTCCATTTTTTAACAGTTAATTCAGATTTGTGTGGTGGCAAATATTAACAATATAGCATTACATATTTTCTTGTAAAAACATTAACACTTGTTTTTGTAGGCAATAACATGATACATCAAAATATTTTAAAATAAAATTGTTTTTCAGAAGACAATTACATTTTTGTATCCCCTTTCTAAGCATATTTGTCAGATAGATACTTAATTAACTAATTAAAAATGCTTTAATTTTAAATTTCATAGTAATACATTTTACATATTTTTCTTTTTAATTTTCAACTCCAATAACTCATTTTTGTTTACTTTTAGCACGTTATTACAATAAGTCATTTAACTCTAAATTAGTTAAATAAATAAATCAACGCGTCCGGCAAGTAATAATAGAATAAATATTATATATTTTTAACACACACATTTTTACACATTGTATTTTCAAATTTTAAACTCCAATAACTTATTTTTGTTTACTTTTAGCACGTTATTACAATAAGCCTTTTAACTCTAAATTAGTTTAATAAATAAATCAACGCGTCCGGCAGATAATAATAGAATAAATATCATATATTTTTGAATTCATACAAAACCCGCACGTCGATGTGCGTCGGAGCGTATACTTATGAATATTGCATGAAGCGCGCTGAAAAAGCTGAAAACGAAAGCTGGCGGGAAACCGGAGGCACGGACTTCAATTATTCAAATTTTTTAATCGATAAAACAACATGGGAAAGTCTCATCCATCAAGCAATTACATCGATAAAATTGCCCCCTTTCCTCGCGTTCGACAAATTTTTCAAGCGTGTAAGAATAATATTGTTTGAAAAATACTATCTATTAATAATAATAAAAAAACAACCAATAAAGATGTTTTAAAAATAACATTATGTGTTCAATAATTTGCTGTAAAAACAAAAAATAAATTAGTTTACATATATTAATAAGAAATTCTTTCGCAGAAAAATACGTTTTTTCCAGAAGAATAGTTTTCATACGTTTTATAAATTTACTATATGGTAAATTTTGAATTTCCGCAAAAAGAGCGTTAAAAAACTTGAAGCGAAAAAACCTAGGCCCGGTCTTTGACTTTTCCAATCTAAACGAAGGGACGCACATGTTTCTTTTATGTCTAGTATGATACGTGTGCATGTCCTGTTGATTAGAAAATTCTAGTAGTTTAGCATATAATAGACAATCCTGTATAAAGAGGCATGGTTAGGGTAATAGTTTCAGTGTGCTGAAGATAGAGATTGTACTATCTCTAAACCCAGCTCCAGCTATTACACGAATGGCTTTACGTTGAAAGCCAAATATTTTGTGCCTTATTGAGCTGTGGCCCCAGATAAAGAGTCCATATCTTACATGCGTTTCAAAAAATGCATGATACACCGTTTTAAGAATATTGGATGACACCTCAGTGCTAAGTCTTCTCAGTAAAAAGAGCAACGTACTTAGTTTGTTTGCCAAGTTTATACTATGATTAAAAACATAAATCTACGTAAGTTATTAAAGTATGAAAAGCCAATTGTACTTCCTCACATATTTTTAACAACGCAAAACTGTATTCCCCCTCCCCCCCTCCAGTTTATTTTTTGTTTATGAGAGACGTGAAATGAGCCAACGATAATTCGGCCGGAAGCCGTTGCCTCACCCCGTTATCCTCAAAAGTGCGCTCACTGGGAAACGTTAACTTTCTCGCACTCAGAATGCGCGCAAACCCACCACCGCCCACTCCCTTAGCATCTTTCCACTCGCACCATGAATGCGAGACAACTTTACTCTTGACAAATTATTGCGCGGCTTCGATAATTGATTGCGATTGTCTCGCACGCTCCGCAGAAACTGTTTCCATATTGATAATGGCTTATGGTGAGAGAGGGACCCCCTTTGAATGATTAATACTCAACAAGAGAACATTAAACTATTATACTGACTGACAATGCAAAGATATACACTGTGCGCACAATAATATAGTCAAATAACTTAAATAAGGGCTAGTTGTATAAAAAACACATGAATTGAGGCACTTAGAAGCAAGAGGGGAGTAACTTTTTTTTAAATTTGGATTATATGCAATGGGAAGAATTATATTGATAATAACTAAGAGATCCACAAGGATTTTGACTTTTAAGTATACATATACATACGCTTTTTTTAAAAGAGTTCAATTTCAAGCTTTAAACGTATGTTTTACACTCCCAGATTAAGCCTAAAATAAAATTTCGAGTTTAGAAAAGCCTTCAAATTTTCTTTGGTCGCGTAGCGCAGCGGAGCACAATATACGATTTAACCAATCTAGCGGGCAAAAAATCATGGACTAGTTTTTATGATCCATTTTGGATCATAAATTAAATAATTTAGGATTATTATAAAAATAGTTTTCCAGAAAAATTATTTAAATCAGTCAGTCAATAATGCAGTAAGAGATATAAGATGTGTTATCAACAAAACAAATATTTTTTTCTTAGGGTTCATTTAATACATTTATTTATTTATTTATTAAATTAATGGTACAACACCCTTTAACAGAATAATTAATTAATATAAAGTAGTATTATCTATCACAATAATAATTAAAGTATCCACGCCCTGTTTTAACGTGCAAAAATAAATATAAACTGAGTTAAAAAATAATAAACTGAATTATTTATAAACTAAACATGCAGGTTAGTTAACGCTTTAGTTGGTAATGTTCAATATTACAAATATCGATTGTTTCATTTGACAGATATTCGTTACCTAGGGACATTAATCGTGATATCCAGTTTTGTAAACCAAGAGATGTTTTATGTCTCTCTAGGTAAAATAGCCGATTTGGGCGAGTTCTCCTTTCAGGAACGGAAAATGATACATTATCTAATAATAAGGGTGAATCCACAGATCCATTTATAATTCCATGGAGAGCGGTATAAATCAGCCATTTTCAAGAGATATAATACTAAGATCTTTCATAATAGTATCGTATGTTCATTAAAAAAAACCTCTAGAGTGCCATGGAAAATATTGTAGGTTGGCAACTCTGAAATTATGTATTATAATTATTATGTGTGACGTTTTATATCTCAATTCCTAAAGCGTGTAGCCAACTTACATTTAAAAAAGATAAAATCATGGCACTCTAGAGGTTTTTTTTATTGAACATATGATATCATATTCCCCTCTATCGTGTTGCACACCTTGTTTATATTTCATTCATCGAAGAATTCTTTTTAACCAGATTCGATAATTTTTATTTTAGTAGCCGTTAATGGTGTCCAAATACAGAAACCAAATTCAAGGTGACAACGCACTAACGAACAAAAGGGTGTTTTCAAGCATTCTATGTCCAAATCTTAGCCACTCCGCCATACAAAACCCCAAATTTGTAGAGCCTTATTTGTTACAGTTCTAATAAGAGAGGTGACAGATAGTTTGGTGTCAAAAGTGATTCCAAGATCAAAGGATTGTGTCAACACGAACTATTGCAGAATTACCAATTTTTTAGTGAAAATCTATTTTCGATCAGCGTGTAGTGGTGGATGTCGAATAATACTTCTGAACGTTTAAGTACAGTTTGTTCATTAAACATCATTCGTTGAGACGAGGCAAATCTTCCTGAATCAACTGGCAGTCATTGACGTTATTAACAATTTAAAATAATTTCAAGTCACCAGCGTACATTAAAAACTTACAATTCTTCAAAATCGCATGTATGTCATTGATAAACACAACAAATAGTATGGGTCCAGAATGGGACCCTTGCGGAACATCTGAAGGACATTTATTGCTTTTGACTCGAAATTATTTGTACAGACAAATTGCACTCTGCCTGTCAAAAAAGACGACAGCCATTTAATAGTACACCAATTAGTAGCAGCAACCTTCAATTTGTCCAGCAGAAGATTACAGTCGACTCTATCAAAGGCCTTGAAAAAATCAGTTGTATCCATTGGGATTGTGCTTCCAAGGCATTTGATAGAAATTGTTTGAATTCAAAAAGATTTAAGGTAATAGAACGGTTAGCCATAAGCCCATGTTGGTAATTAATTATAATTTGACGGGAATACCACTGTAATTGACACGCCACCAATTCGTCAAGAAGTTTAGGTATTACGGACTGGATGACTGTCCCTTTATAATTATCAACAAAATTCATTTGACCTGTTTTTGTGGATAGGTATAACATAGCTAGTGTTCCAGTTTAGTGACACAATGCCAAAATTGAGTGATTTAATGAAAAATAAGTGAATAGGCCGACATAATGAATATATGCATAGCATTATGTTTGTCGCTTAATTCATGTTGTTGAAGCTTTATTATTCATAATGTGTACCACTTGATACACTTTTAGACTAATTACAAGTAATTTACTTTTATAAAATATTTATTATACAGGGAATTTTTATTTGAAGTAATATCCTCGATATTCGTTGTCTTTTTGAAATAGTTCAATTTAAAGCTTTAAACGAGTGTTTCTACTCCTAGATTAAGCATGAAGTAATACTATACGCTGTAAATCTTCAGATATTCGCGTTTTATTAAGTTTAATTTGAAGCTTTAAACAAGTGTCGTCCACTCCCAGACTAAGCATGAAGTAAAATTTTGAGTTTAGAAAAGCCCCGCGTAGAAAATTTGCCGAGGGTCGCGCAGCGACCCGAGACAAATTTTCACGGGGCTTTTCTAAACTCGAAATTTTACTTCATGCGCCCCGAGTTTAAATCACTGAAATATTGTGAAATTAAAAATACACTGTTAAATCTGTATTAAAAAAATACTACTAAAGCAGGATTAAAAATATACTGCTAAATAAAAGTATTTTAAACTTCACTTGAAATCAGTGTTCTATACGCGTGGCGCATGAAGTAAAATTTCGAGTTTAGAAAAGCCCCGTGAAAATTTGTCTCGGGTCGCTGCGCGACCCTCGACAAATTTTCACGGGGCTTTTCTAAACTCGAAATTTTACTTCATGCTTAGTCTGGGAGTGGACGACACTCGTTTATAGCTTCAAACTGAACTATTAAAAAAAAAAAAACGAATATCTGAAGATTTACTGCATATACGCAGTAATTGTCATACATTTCAGTATACTTAAAATAACTCCCTATATAAAATAAATACATAGGAAGTTAAAAAATATTATTTAAATTATTTAAAATAGTACAAACGTACATATTTCTAACTTTGAAAAAAAAACGGCATAAGTTTACAGTGCGCCCCGAGTTTAAATCACTGAAATATTGTGAAATTAAAAATACACTGTTAAATCTGTATTTAAAGAATACTACTAAAGCAGGATTGAAAATATACTGCTAAATAAGAGTATTTTAAACTTTACTTAAAATCAGTGTTTTATACGCGTGGCGCATGAAGTAAAATTTCGAGTTTAGAAAAGCCCCGTGAAAATTTGTCTCGGGTCGCTGCGCGACCCTCGACAAATTTTCCACGCGGGGCTTTTCTAAACTCGAAATTTTACTTCATGCTTAGTCTGGGAGTGGACGACACTCGTTTATACCAGCAAAGTGCACTCTTAAAAAAAAATTGCCGAGCAATTATATAGTTAACTCTAAAAGTGAATTTTTGGTAAAATACTACACTTCATTATTTGAGTTCTACGAATGACTTATTGTATTACATTCTATGATTTGTATTTCTTTTAAATATAAATAATGTATACGCTGTTAATGTAAGGCATTCGTCGATTTTGTATAAAAAAGTGCGATTTAGAAGTTGAGAATGTGTATTTCCACTCCCAGACTAAGCAGACTAAGCTGCGCGACCCTCGACAAATTTTCTACGCGGGGCTTTTCTAAACTCAAAATTTTACTTCATGCGCCACGCGTATAAAACACTGAAATATTATAAAGTTAGAAATACACTGAACACATTTTATTTAAATGAGTAATAATCAAGACATTCAAATAACAAAATATTTACGTTTTTCTTCAAACATTTTCAAGTGAAGTCAAATAATATAATTAATCAAATTAATTTAATTGACATAAAGTTAATAATGTTGCGTATATGCATCGATGGCACATAATGGGTTAACGGTATTTTAAGAAATATAGACACTAAACAAGGTTTATTTAATCAGGCACTTACACCCCTTTGCAGGCTTATTTTGATAAACAGTTTTCCTAATCTGTTTTATTAACTTCTTTGCAATCCAGTATAAAATATTTGCATTTCGATTTATGATTTTCCGATGAGAAAAATGCAGTACGTTTTGTAATAAATTCATGGAGTCCGTGCCTGGGGGGACATAATTCAATAGTTCGGTGCAGCATGCACTGTTATTGGTTTTGATGACTTTTAGGGAAAATCGATTGCTTTCCGCTCACTCACCGGAAAAATTTACATAAATCTCATAAAACTACTAACACAGCGAGACAGAGAGAGCGAGAGAGAGAGAGAGATGAAGGTTGCTAGAGAGAGAAAGGTTGACAGAGAGAGAGGGTTTTGGTGGAGGTTGACAAAGGATGAGAGAGCGGCGAAAGCCACTGCCAAACATAACAAACTCATCATTTCCGCACGTCATTTAAATAATTTATTAGAACCCACATCATTTTCTGGCTTGGCGTAAATTAGTAACGAACCCATTATCAGTGATTCGCACACTAAATTATTAAAAATAGTTGACTTAATCAATCAACTTAAAAGAGTTAAATGACTCAATTACGAGCGAGTGATTCACAAAGAGTCAGCCCAGACGAGTTATACACCTAAAAAGCCCCGGACTAATTAACAAAAATGTAAAGTTTTGTTTGTTATAATCAATAGATGTTATTCAAGGCTTCAAATTAAGAAGGAATTAGTATCCCTTATAATTACGGTTTCGCTGTCAGAGGCGTGAGAAAATGTCATTCGTTAATCAGAACTTTAGAAGTGAGTTAGCATGTGCAAAGATACTTAAGCAATGTATTCAATTTGAAACCTTCCAAACAAGCCTTTGTGCCAAGTACCAAGTGCCTTTCCTTTAATTAACTTTACATACTTTAATTAACTTTACTTTGTGCTTTATTAGACAGGCTTTTTTTTGAAACAGTTGCGATTGACACTAATATCGTTCAAACTAATTAAATAAAAGTTATTGCGCAGAAAAAGTTGTTTTTTTTGCAATACAAATTCGGCCTTATGGGACTTCTTCCTTTTCGCTTCGACCTAATGGGATTCGATCTTATTGTATTCGACCTTATGCGAAAGTACCGAAAGAATTATATGACTCAATTACGAGCGAATTGTGCACAGAGAGTTGACTCGATGATAGTGATATTGTAATTCAATTACCAACCAGTAATTTACAGAGAGTAGACCTGATAAGTCAGCTTAAAATAGTTATAACTCAATTACCAGCGAATGATTAATAGAGTGTCGACTCAATAAGCCCGCGCAAAAGAATTATATGACTCCATTACGAGCGAGTGATTCACAGAGAGTCGACCCAATGATAGTGAAATAAAACTCAATTACATCAAGTGATTTACAGAGAGTCGACTTAATGAGTCAGCTTAAAATAGTTATATGATATAAAATATGTTATGATGATAGTTATATAAATTACAAGCGAGTAATTCACAGAGTCAACTCAATGCGTCAGCCTAAAAGAATTATGTAACACTGTTACATGCGAGGAATTTTCAGATCGTCGACCTAATGAGACCGCTTAAAATAGTGATATATACCTCAATTACCAACCAGTGAGTCGACTTAATAAGTTAGCTTAAAATAGTTATATGACTCAATTACGAGCGAGTGATTAACCGAGTCGACTGATTGAGTCAACTTAAAATAATTATGACTCAATTAAGATCGAGTGATTCGCAGAAAGTTGACTTAATGAGAATGAATTATATGACTCATTTGCGAGCAAGAGATTCCACTCCTTCTTAACCAGTACGGTAAAACATTTTATTCTAAATTATTTTGAAATATTGTGAAGTTAAAAAGTTTAAATACGTTTTAAACATAGTTTTAATTGTTAATGGTATAAACAATGTTTCAGTGAAAAAAACACGTATTGTAAATAAAAACTGTATATTTTAATAATTAAAATAAAAACAACTTTTTTTCAACAACCCTGATTCTGACATGTATTTTATTTTAAATTCCACCTTCTGTATTTTTTTTTTCATCAATACCAAAACAATAAATTTTCATTGTAGCATCTCATCTGGGATATCAGTGTTTATTCTGTCGGCAATTGCACGAGGGCTCCAATTAATGGCGATCGGGTGCATAATTGAGTCGGGCGATCAATTGCAAACACGCCGCTCGTAACACTCTCCAACCCCCATGACGTCCGCCTCCCAAACTCGCGTCACTAATAATAAACAACAATAACCGGGAAACAGCAACAATGGGCATCCCGAATTTATTAGACGGCGCCGTTCGTTATTCAGAGGCGGACGGGGGCGTTTTAACAGCCAACCCCGACTCCCTCCCATTAAGCACCCTCCGTGGTCGTGGATCGGATTGGAAAATTTCGGGTTTACGAGTTTTTGATTGCGGTCGAAACGGATTAACTCGCGCGCGATACGGACGATTGTGTAAATATTTATTGTCCTGCGAAACTAGGGAAAGGATTTTATTTGTCTCTGTATCTGTGTGTGTGTGTGTGAAAGGAATAAACTAAAGCGAGATACGCTAGCATAATTTAAACTTATGTAAAGCATTAGCGTAGTTAAATTTTTGCGATAGGGGGATTTGACTTTGTATTTAGTTTCATAAATGTATTTTTCTCAAGTTCTACAAAAACAAGTACAAGTAGATGCAGGGCCGCAGTATGGGGGGAGGGTAAAGGGGGCTACAGCTCCAACCGCATCAAACAAAGGGACGCATCGAAGACAACGATCCGAAATTTCATAAATTTAAATCAATTAGAAATGTTCAAATATATAAGTAATCTATATTTTAAATTTCACTTTAAATTGGCTAACCCGCGTGAAACATGAAGTAAAATTTTGAGTGTTGAAAAACCTGAAATTTGGTTAATTCTTGGTTGTAGAATATTTTAAGTAAAGTAAAGTGAAGTGAACTGGGCAATTATTTATATTAGTGTTAAAAAACTACATTTATCACGCAAAACCCGTGTTTAATGTACTTGAGTGTTAAATGAATCCTATTTATGCTGCCCAGACAATTAACTAATGCACATATGTATAAGGGAATGGCAAAGCTATACTGAGGAGAGATAAATCTCGAAACGCGTCTATAGATGGCCTGAATAATTTGACCCAAATTGTTACATTTGCAGTAGGTTGCTGTATGTAACAGCAAGCACTTGTTGTATAATTCAATGTCCATCGGGGTATTAGCCCGGGAAGTAGTTGTTTCAGTGAGTGTTTGATATAGTCTTTGTAGGACTAACTTATTGTAGATTGCGAAAAGAATCGCACTTTTAATGTTTAATGCACATATTATAAGATTGTCGTGAACAAAGTTCCATTTACCGATTTGTTATTCATAGCAACTTGATAAACACAACCTACTATCCTGGTAACAGGTATAGTAAGTATCAGAAAATGGTCGATCGAGCAAACAAATTATAATTCTTTAAAGAAACCCTGACATTCAAAATATTTGCAAAACACGCTTGTAATAATCCTCATTAAACCAATAATTTATTGCAAATTCCCGAGCGAGAGCACCGCCCCCGCAATTAATCATCCCCCCCACCCCACACAAGACCCTACAGTTTCCTTGCGCGGGGGGGGGTCGATTTATATGCATGCACGCCGGCCCCTGCGAACATAAAAGGGGTGAGAGGGCGCAACCCACAACCAGCACATCCGGTTACAGCTTCTACCGATCGGATCGAAGAGCGCGGAAAATTGGTTTTCTATTTGCATGCGCATTAGAATTCGAAATTTGAAAGAAGGTGTGCGGTTTATGGGAATTAACCGGATTATACGTCGAGGTCAAAAGGTGGCTTGTTAGACTAAACCGGGCTTAATCGCACATACAAGCCACTAATAGCAACAGGTTGGTAAATATTTGAGACGATTTTTTTAATAAAAAACGAACTCTTCTGCACGCTTTGTGGTTTTTGAGGGTGCTTCAACGGCGAAACAGAGTTGCACGATGTGTAAATTTGCGAGTAAATTAATAAAGAGATCGTAATGTGACTTATAATTTTTATATATATATATATATATATATATATATATATATATATATATATATATAAATTATAAGTCACATTACGATCTCTTCATTTATTTACTCGCAAATTTACACATCGTACAATTCTGTTTCACCGTTTCACCGTACTGAGGGTTTTATGTAACACCGAACATTTTCATCCAATGCAATTTAACATCTTTAATTTTAATGTTATGTGTAAATTGGGTTGCCTATATGATATTAAAAATTGTAACAAGGGAGTTTTTCTTTCAAATTTACATGTCACAATTACAGCGTATATGCCGTTCATCTTTAGATACTCGTTGTTTTTTAACAGAGTTCCATTTAAAACTTAAAATGAGTGTGTCCCACTCCCAGACTAAGCATGAAGTAAAATTTCGAGTTTAGAAAAGCCTGAAAATTTGGTTTGGTCGCGGAGCGCGAAGCGCGGAGCGGCCAAACCAAATTTTCAGGCTTTTCTAAACTCGAAATTTTACTTCATGCGCCACCGGTACAAAACACTGAAATACTACGAAGTTTAAAACACACCGCTAAACTTTACATTGCAACAGTGTTCTGTACCGGTGGCGCATTAAGTAAAATTTCGAGTTTAGAAAAGCCTGAAAATTTGGTTTGGCCGCTCCGCGCTTCGCGCTACGCGACCAAACCAAATTTTCAGGCTTTTCTAAACTCGAAATTTTACTTCATGCTTAGCCTGGGAGAGGAAAACACTCGCTTAAAGCTTTAAATCTTCTAATAAACCTAAGGTCGGCAAATGCACAACGTATGCTTGTGTATACTTAAAAAATTCTCGTTATGAAAATGTTCGGTGTTACATAAAACTCTCTGTATATATGAAACATCTTTATTTCTGAGTTGACTACAAAAGAGATACAATAGGTATAATACAATAAATTTTGATTTTATATTTTTTCCAACTCGGAAATTGGCTATCGACCAGCGATCTTTCAGCCTGTAATTTTTAAATTTTACTTGAAGTGTATTTTTGAGGTTTAAACATAACTCGGTTCACAGGTGTAACAATTTCTTGACAATTGTATCTTCCACTAGATAAGCAGATTAAGCTTCGCTTTATGAATTTCTAATGATTTTTCAGAAGTAATTCCCTTTTTCACTCAAAAAATGTTTAACCAATCTAACGCATCGTTCTACTTCAAATCATTAAATACGCGTATATTTCCCTTCTATCTTCTTTTTCTGTGACTGTTCAATAAAGACATTGTATCAATCAATCAGAATCAGTCTTTGAGGGATGCGAGAGAAACGCTGTTTTATAAATAACCATCGGAATCTAGCGAGATTCGCAGACGTCTGTTACTTTCGGCGCGCTCACCGCACGCAATCCATCACCTATCGGTGTGGATTTCAAGGAGCACTTTATCCCCTCACCCCCGCACTCGGGAAAAGCGAACGACGCGCGCGTTTTCCTATAAGTGAATTACACCATCACACATTCCCTTATACGGATTTATACCGAAACGTACGTGAAATTTATAACTAAATCCAATTTCCACAAATATTTTCTCTGCTGCATGTCAACATACTATATGAAATTTATAAGACTGCTCAATAGCAAAAAGCATGCATCTTTAATATTGTAAAAATCTTTCTGACTTTTAAATACCATAGAAGGTAATTAATTATAAACTCAAGTCTGAGGAACTTGGCGCAGTCGATAGGATTAGAAGTTCTGTTAAGCTAAGAGCATTAGCAGAACGAGCAAAGCTGCTAAATTAATATTTAATTGGTGAGGCGAATACATGCGAAACTATTATAATACCTTAAATGAATCACACACAAATGGGGCCACTCCGCGGCCAAATATGTTGCAGTGTTAAACAATAAAGTGAAACGCTCGCAACTATGTTGTTTTATATTATGTGTTCTAAATTAATGTTCGGAATATTCCATTAAATAGTTAATTGTAATTGTTTCATTGCATTTACCTGATTGCAGTATGAGAGTACGAAAACAACCATTGTGAAAGGAAAATCGGCTTACCTGAAACAAAAAAAAAAAAATCAATAAAATAACAGTTTTTTAACCAATTAACGGCCAAGCAATTATAGAGATAACTCTAAAAGCTGATTTTAGGTAAAATTCTGTACTTATTTTTATGATATCTATGAATGACTTGTATTAAATACTGTGTATTTTTCTTTAAAATACACACAGTGTATACGCTGTAACATTTCAGGCATTCGTCGATTTCATATAAAAATGTGCAGTATGAAGTTAAGAACGAGTAATTTCGCTCCCAGACTAAGCATGAAGTAAAATTTCGAGTTTAGAAAAGCCTGAAAATTTGGTTTGGCCGCTCCGCTTCGTTTTCTAAACTCGAAATTTTACTTTATGCGCCACGCGCATAAAACGCTGAAATATTGTGAAGTTAGAAATACATTCACATTATTTTTTTTAAATGAGTAACAATCGAAACATTTAAATAACAAAATATTTATATTTTTCTTCATACATTTTCAAGTCAGGTCATATAATATAATATATCAAACTAATTTATTTAGAAATTTAATAAACAAAAATTAATAATGTTGCGTGTATGCATCAATGGCGCTTAATGGGTTAAGGTAAAATATTAAATACCTAATTAAAGATACGTAAAGATGAAATTGCCAATACTTTGTTGTAGAACAGTTCAAAACATTAAAGTCCAGTTGCACCATACAAGTTGAACTTGAGTTCAAGCTGAACTCGTGTTCAAGATGACAGTTCGTATTGTTCTAATGTCACTTTGAACTAGAGTTCAGAGTTGAACCAGTTCAACGTGTTTGATGCAACTGGCCCTAAAAGTGCGATTCTTTACGCAATCTACAATAAATAGTCTTACAAAGACTAAATCAAACACTCATTGAAACAACTACTTCCCGAGCCAATTCTCCGACGGACATTAGATTATACAACAACACCTAATTGTTTAAAACATGTTTCCCAAAGTGTAAAGAGATATTAATTCAAGAACGTGTTATTTATGTATGTAAATAAAAACGCAGTACACAGTTTTTAATTTTACTTTACTTTATTAAAATAATTTCTTCTAAATATAATGCATAACCTCATGCATAATAAATACATCAAAATGATAGTTGCAAATTTTATATTTCCATATCATAGAACACAACGAAAAGCAATTGCGAGATATTTAAACGAGCAAAGCGTAAATTTCAGAGATAGATCCGTCTGGCGTGAAGAACGTTTCGCTGTTGTTGTTATTTTTTTGTTTTGTTTTGATATTTGCGCTCTTTTTGTTTTGTTTCTGGTGGCGGGATTAACGCGCGAGGGAACCGCTTTGAATAATTTAGGGTCCCGTAAAAGCGCGAGCTGGCGTCCTGAAAATATCGCGCTCCACACAGCCGGATCAATTATTCAAATTTCCAATTTAACTCGCACAGCACACATAACGAAAATTCACCCCGAGCTCTCCGGTATAAAAATAATAAACGCTCGCAATAATCGCGAACATTCACTGTAATGAGGTAATAATGCTACGCCCCTTATTATGTTTTGTTGGAAGAGTGTATCGGGAATTGGCGCAGTCGGTAGGATTAGGAGTTATGTTATGAGGGCATTTCCGGTGCCGCGCACACCAACAGAAGTCGTTATTTGTTAGAAGTCGTATAAAATATTAACACTTTCATATATACTGTAGTATTAACAGAAAGAGTTTCGTTTATGGTTTGGAACATGTTTGCTTAGTTATGATAAGATTAAAATAAAAAATATGAGAAACTTATTCAAGATATATTTTTGATCAAAAATAAAAGTACGGTGTATTGGTACTTTTATTTTTTATCAAAACTATATCTTGAATAAGTTTCTCATATTTTTTATTTAAATCTTATCATAACGAAGCAAAAATTGTCCATAGTTTTCCACATTATTTGTGGGTATCAAGCACAAAAATACTTTTAGTATAACCTTAACTAGACCGGTAAATCACTGGGTAAATCGTAAAATATGCGCTCCAAAATGTATCCGTAATTTTCAGATTTTCTATTGTAAAAAATTAAATAAAACAGAATCACTGGGTAAATCGTAAAATATGCTCTCCAAAACGTATCCGTAATTTTCAGATTTTCTATTTCAAAAAATTAAATTAAACTATTGGCCATATTAATACGACAGTATTATTTTAATTAAAGATAATGTATGTATTTTTTTTTCATATTTACACTAAATCAGTGTTTTATACGCGTGGCGCATGAAGTAAAATTTCGAGTTTAGAAAAGCCCAGAAAATTTGCCTCGGGTCGCTACGCGACCCTCGACAAATTTTCACGGGGCTTTTCTAAACTCGAAATTTTACTTCATGCTTAGTCTGGGAGTGGAAAACCCTCGTTTAAACGAATTGAACTTTAAAAAAAACCAAACCAAATTTTCCGGCTTTTCTTAACTCGAAATTGTACTTCATACTTTATCAAGGAGTGGAAATACACGTAAGAAGCTTTAAACTGAACGCTATTAAAAACAACGAATATAGGAAAATTCACAGCGTATGCATCAGGTTATGTAGACTTAAAAAAACATTCCCTTTATGTACAGTGCGATCATTTTAATTATAATTTAGAGTAAACGCATATTTTTTGTGCGGTTGCCCAGAATGCTAATTATATGATGGAATATATTTGAGGTTATGATAAACTACGTGTTAACAGTCAGAGCTGCTAAATTAATATTTAATTGGTGAGGCGAATACATGTGAAACTATTATAATACCTTATAGAATCACACACAAATGGAGCCACTCTGCGGCCAAATATGTTGCAGTGTTAAACAATAAAGTGAAACCCTCGCAACTGTGTTGTTAAATTAAACTATTGGCTATATTAATACGACAGTATTATTTTAATTAAAGATAATGTATGTATTTTTTTTATATTTACACTAAATCAGTGTTTTATACGCGTGGCGCATAAAGTAAAATTTCGAGTTTAGAAAAGCCCAGAAAATTTGCCTCGGGTCGCTGCGCGACCCTCGACAAATTTTCACGGGGCTTTTCTAAACTCGAAATTTTACTTCATGCTTAGTCTGGGAGTGGAAAACCCTCGTTTAAAGCTTTAAATTGAACTTTAAAAAAAACTCAACCAAAATTTCCGGCTTTTCTAAACTCGAAATTTTAATAAAATAAAACACGTGGAAACACACACACGTAAGAAGCTTTAAACTGAACGCTACTAAAAACAACGAATATAGGAAAATTTACAGCGTATGCATCAGGTTATGTAGACTTAAAAAAACATTCCCTTTATGTACAGTGCGATCATTTTAATTATGATTTAGAGTAGGCGCATTTTTTTTGTGCGGTTGCCCAGAATGCTAATTATATGATGGAATATATTTGAGGTTATGATAAACTACGTGTTAACAGTCAGTAGTGCCAACCTAATTTAAAATTCAAAGCCTACTCTAAATCATGTTTTTAACGATCGCACGGTATTTGTGACTTTGAATCTCAGTGTTTTGAAGCAAATAATTAACATAACAACAGACACAATAGTAACATGTCCTCACCCACCCCACTAATGTTGATTAGAATGTAACGTGCGATAGATTTATGGGACTTGTCCTAATTTATCATCGCGAAAATTATTGGTGGCTGCGCCGGGTGCCATAATTCACCCCCGCTATCACCCAACATCCAGCGGTGCGAGCGCTCCATGCCCCATATCTAATTGCGACTCCGTTTCCGCCCTTTTAACGGACGCGCCCGCATATCATTCAAATAAATAACGCACACATAAAAACCACAGGGGGAATAAATAAACGCTGAGGTAGAGAAAGATAAAAATGAACACAAGAAATACTAAATAAGCTACACGACTTTTTATATTTTAATAAGCAAATGGTTTCGTATAATAGTAAAAGTCGTTATGTGGTGTAAATTTGAAAAGCACTTATAGACTTATAATTTTAAACAATCTGGAAAAAGAAACAGTTTGCATTAAAAATTATTTTATAATATACCTATCTAGAATCTTCTGTACAACCCATGAATGCAAATAATGTTTTTCCTGAAAACAAATAAAATTAATCGAGAGATATATTTACAAGTGAATTGAGATACTTTGAGAGATTTAAGCATGCCTAACACGACAATAAAAGACAGATTGCTTTTAACCAATTTGAAATGTTAAATTTCCCTGACTTTCCCCCTGACCCTAGATTTTTTATCCTGACCCCTTAAATTAATTTCATACAACCAAACCAAATATAGGGGGAAAAAAGTTATTCATTAGTTCTGAAAAAAACCGGCAAGCAGTTTTAAAGCGCCTGCCCTTCAAATATCTCAATTCTAAATTCTAAAAATAAAAAAGTAATTACACTATTTATCGTATACATATTCTAGTTTCCATGGACCATGGACTCGACTCAATATAGGAGAACTCTCTAGAAATGTTCTAGATTTTCATCTACATCATGAAAAATTGTTTCATCAAATATAACAAACATATTCTTCTCTGAGATTATTCGAGCAACATACAATTTAATTTACAAAGAAGCAAAGCAAAGAAGAACAATTAAACTAAGAACGCGTCTTAATTTAATAAGGTTAAGCAAATTCTCCGGCAGCAGGTGAAAAGGAGGCAACGTTTGGATAGTTAAACCCCTGGTGGAATAAACAGAAACGCATTCCGAGATTATTGCGAGCTCCATAAACGCTGCGGGACAAATTCATCCCGCGGATCCGGCGCGTTAAGCCGCAGCAGCTCGAGAGCGAGTCAAGTGAAGTGCGACACATAAATCCGTCCGCCGGAAATAAGATTTACCCGACCCGCGGCCATTGATTGAAGTGAAAGCTTCCACTTTCAGCACTTCCACTGTTTATTTAGTAAATAAATAAATAAAAAGCCAAAAGGCCATTATGCATACAATAGTAAGGCATAATACAAAATGGGAACAAGGATTTATAACTGTACTAAATAACCAAAACCAGCCATACGTGTTTTGACAAACTTGTGGCAAATCGACAAAAACTTATTTTGCAGCGCCTCTTAAATAAATGAAAATAGTGTCTAATATGCATTGTATCGAATAGGGACAAGAAAAATTATGTAAAACTAAGTAAAAAGTTGGCAGGTTTTACAACTGAAAAAATATGTTAGCTTGTGTAACCGAGAAATGTGGCAGGCTTCGCATTATACAGGATTTTTCAAACTTAATTTTATAGGGTTTAGAATAGGTTTTGAAAGTCAATTTATTTTTATAACTGTAGCTTGAGTTGAATACAATCCAAGGATACAAAAATCTCAAAATCAAAAAAGGGTGAATGGCTGGTTTTGCATCAGGGCGACTCATTTATAGTACTATTTATGTAAATTTCGTAAAAAGTTCAAATTGAAGCTTCAAACGGGTGTTTTCCAATCCCAGATTAAGCATGAAGTAAAATTTCGAGTTTAGAAAACCCTGAAAATTTGGTTTGGTCGCGTAGCGCGAAGCGCGGAGCGGCCAAACCAAATTTTCAGGCTTTTCTAAACTCGAAATTTTACTTCATGCGCCATGCGTATTAAACACTGAAAGCACTGAAATATTGTGAACGAGCAAAACTTCGCTTGAAATCAGTGTATGTGTATGGCTGGTTTTGCATCTGGGCGACTCAAATGCTAACACTTCTGCTTTTACATTTTTTTTACGTATTTTGATCGAAAATTATTAAAAGTGTGATCTTCAGATAATATCTCTTCTTTTAAAACTTATTATCTGCAGATCACAAAACATTTTTCGAATAACCGGATTTTCTTAGAAAGAAAAAAAATCTAGAGTGGACCCTACTAGACTTTCCGAACACTTTGTAAGAAATAAAGAATACAATCTTCAATTTGGTTCTCATTAATCATTGATCAAAATCATTCTCATTACTCCTTGAGAATGACGACAAGTCGAAACTAGTCGGAGAGAATAAAAAATAGTAGTGAAATAAACCAAGTGACTTTTATTTAATTATCAAAGAATACAATATTTTAAGTAATGTCTGGTGGTTGGTTAACCTCTACGCCATCGATTGTGTAAAATGTTTGTGTGCATTTCTCGTACGCGAAAACAAATGTTATGATAAATACCCACTGTTTTCTTTAATAACAAACAGGGTGAAGTATAATGGTACTGTCATGTGGATAAAATTCAGAGGGGTTTGGAAATTTATGGCAAAAAGCGAGAGTACGAGTATAAGAAGAGAGGAATACAGACAGGGAGGCGATTCATTAATTTTATTAAAGTCCACGAAAATATGACAGGGCAAGGCGAAGAGGGTCCAGATTTCCTTTTTCGGCGATGAAATACCGCCTCCGGTTCGTGATTCCTTCTCCTTGAATGGACGTCCACTGTCGCCAGACGCGATTTAATCGCCAGATCGTTTTTTATTTCACGACTCCATTGTGCGCTATCAAAAAAAAAAGGAAGAATGCGATTACAAACGTAACGGAGGGTTGTAAGAAAGAATGGGGGGACATTTCTGAAAAAATAGAATGACTTATTAAGGATGTAAACGAGAGAGGAACGTTTAAATAAAATAAAATTGTTGTTTTTGGTGATCTAATTAAATTTTAGTCATCTTATACTTATTTGTAATCAAATTGGCCTCATCATTATCTTTTATAAGGGCTGCTCGAAATGATACAAATCATAAAAATTTAGAAAATGACAAGGGTGGAATAAATCTCGTAGTTTTCGTATCTATCTTAAACCTTTCAGCCCTGGAATTTTTGTGTTTCCCAAAAATAATATTTTGTAAACCTAAAAATATTTGTGTACATTTAGCAAAATAAAAAAAGTTTTCTTTAACAGTTCTTGAATAATCTCTTGTAAACGTACAAACAGTTTGATTGAAAACAAAATTTGCCTTTAGTTCAAAACTACTGAATATTTCTATCACAGCTGCTATTTTAAAAATTGTTACTGATGTACAATATATAATAAATGTATTTATTTACATTGTTAAACATGGCCATTAATTAAATACATTTAATAAATTGTGAAAGCAATGCATAATAATTCCAAATCGTTATTCAATGTATGTATATAGAATAAATACAAACTGTGATAGAACGCATAAAATTCCCGATGAAAATGTTAATATCAATATTTATAACACCTCATCATGTCAGCAAGCGTAGAGATTAGCCCCGGTTCGATGGACCGAATTTATCGAAAATTAAAACAAACGCGTACCGCGCGCGCTTTATTCATAATGGATATTTAATCCAGTCGCCTTCAACCAGAGTTACGCATTTTTTAGTCTATTGACGACAAAGGCTAATTACTAAATTTGCATTTGTTAGTCATGACTAATAACTAATTCTCCAGTCATTAGTCATGAATTTATTTTGTTATTAGTGACTAATCAATTTTTAATCAAATAATGATGAAAATAATCGTTAGTTATAAATTATTTGACTAAATATTAAAATCTGAAAAAGTGAGAAATAAAATAATGGTATGAAATAAAAAAAAAATACTATTTCGAACTATAAATGCTCGCCACATAAGTGAAATAAAATAAAGGCAGAAACTAAATAATATAAAAAATAATGTAAGTATATTTTTTATTAAAGCTGAGAATTTTTAGAATTGATGTATTCGAACGTCGTCAAATTTTTTTATTTTGCTACTCAAAAAATTGAAAATTATAATGAAATCGTACTTGGAGAAGAAAGCTTTTTACAACTTCGTTGGATTCTTACAAAACGATTTTAGTGACTTTGATTTATAATGTAGGTAGTTTAGTTGATTTTGTAATTGGTATTATGTTTACGCAATATTTATCCTTATTTAATTTATAACTAGTGTCTATTTTTTTTGTACTATGTATTTTTCTTTCATGCAAAAGCTATGCTTAACACATCAATAAATTGTTATTATTATTATTCATTGAAAACATATTTATATGTTCCAATATTCTAATTATTCAAATATTTTGAATTCGAATATATTTTTGAATAAATATTCGAATACTTCTATTTTATAAATCCCCAGCATTAATGAATATAACAATAGTAGTATGTTTATTATCATGTATCCTTATATTATTTCATTCTTATAGTGAATAAACGATAACTAAGTACCGACTTATGTTTTTAAACTTCATATTAAATCAGCGTAATGCACGCCTGGCGCATGAAGTAAAATTTCGAAATTAGAAAAGTCTGAAAATTTGGTTTGGTCGCTCCGCTTTGCGGAACGACCAAACCAAATTTTCAGACTTTTATAAACTCGAAATTTTACTTCATGCTTACTCTGGGAGTGGAAAATACTCGTTAGAAAAATATTAAAACCTCTAATGACGACACCGAATTCTTAAACAAAAATTTTAACAAGATAATTAACAAAATTCATAAGATTATAAAAATAACTACAGTTGCGTTTGTTTATCATTTACTTTAACAAATCGGTATTGTCAATAAAGATTGTAATAGATGTCTAACGAGTGTTTTCCACTCCCAGGTTAAGCATAAGATACAATTTCGAGTTTAGAAAAGCCTTACAATTTGGTTTAGTCGCTTTGGAGTGACCTAACCCAATTTTCAGGCTTTTCGAAACTCGAAATTTTACTTCATGCGCCACGCGTATAATACTCTAATTTCAAGTAAGGTTTAAAATATACTATTAAGGATAGGAATTTTTCAAATTCAAGTATTCCATTCAGAAATGTATTCAAATATTTGAATTATTCGAATATATAAATATTCAAATATTTGGATATTGAAATATGTGAATAATTTATTGATTGAAATGTTCATATCTAAATATTTTAAATATACAAATATATAAATATTCAAATTTTTGGATATTAAAATATGTGAAGATATTCAAACATGTGAACAATTTAGTGATTGAAATAATTATATTTAAATATTCAACTATTTGAATTATTCGTATTCGAATCGCGGCCTTAGTTTTTATCATTCAACGAGAGTATTTTTTTATAAAAATTGAAAGATATGAGATAAAAATTAATCAAAATGACCCGTATTGTTATAACATGCATTCATCGTTTAGATGCATATCATATTAAAATAAAACAAATACTTGTGTTACCTAGAAACGTGGAGGAACTTTATTTTATGATTTTTTCATTTCCAGTTGTTATTTTCTAATATCGATATGTAAAGCACTTGCCATTTTTTCTAGCAAAGTTCGGAGTGGGTTGCGTGACAATAATTATCTATTTTATAACTATTTACAAGTAAACGATCGACACAGATGGAGAATATAACAGATGACGTTAACCTTAAAACGTTCATATGCAGCTTGGTTATTATTCAATTTAGTCATGATTGAAAATTTAGTTGACTAATGTCGGGCCAACGTCAGTTTAATCAACCAATTATTCATTCATCGATTATAATTTAGTAATAGTTACATACTTCTCAAAAAATTAATCAATTCCGATGACATTGATATTTATGACATGGAAAATGTCTATTCCAATCGACATATAAATTTATTCTACGAACAAGATTTAATTAAAGTTGGTAAAACCGGAATAATGTTCGTATCTCTTTTCTAAAAACACTAACCTTACAAAACCAAATGACTTATTTACTACATTTAAATACAACAACATTATGAAAAAGAGAAAAACACTGCACTCGGACATGACTACGTACATAGATGCATCCTAAAATCCTTACCACCTGACATCCACGACCACATTTGCAACATCGTTAATTACACTACCAAAATAACTATTTTCCACCTGAATGGAAGACAGGCATCGTCATATGCATACCGAAACGCGACCACAAGCCATCCCTCACTCCTAGCTACCGTCCTATAACACTCATTCCGGTCCTTGGAAAATGATATGAATCCCTCCTTAAAAACAAAATCCTCTCATTAATCTCCGACCGTATTCTTAGTTACAAATTTGGATTTCTTCCCAAGCGCTCCACCAGTCTACCACTTTCTATCCTCACATTCAACCTACAGACATCTTACCTCGAGAGCAAATCATCTGCAACCCTCTTCCTCGACATCCAAAAAGCTTTCGATTCTGTTAATTAATAAAGGCCTCCTTTTTAAATGTCACTCCCTTGATATCCCTACACATCTTATCCGCATACTACATTCATTCCTGTTCAACAGATCCCTTAAAGTAAAAATCAAGCATCGTCTCTCCTCTTCTTTTTCCCAAGAACAAAATGTTGCCCAAGGTTTCCTTCTCTCTTCATTGCCGTATAATATATTCTGTTCTGAAATATACCACCCTGACCCAAAATACTTCAATCCCTCAAAATACATCCTCCAGTTCGCCGACGACACTGTCCGTATATCTCTTCCATTAGCTCTTTAAACTCTTCAAGAACTTATCGACACCTTTAAACGATGGTTCGCAAAATGGAGAATAAAAATTAATCCCCGCAAATCACAACTCCTTATTCCCTATCGCAAAATCAATAACTGTCCATTTATGGAGATAATTTCACAAAACTAAATCCACTCTTTCTCCCATTTAAAATATCTTGGATTTACTTTCGCCCAAAAACTCAACTCAAAAAAACATGCATGTAATATAAAAAGTAGAATAACAACTCGGGCAAAACTGTTCCGAAATTTAACCTATAGACAATCTGTCATAAATACCAAAACAGCTGCAATCATCTATAAAATGATATATCGTCCCCTGATTGATTATGGATCCATTCAATTTTCCACATTCCGAAATCCCACCCCCCATCACATCCAAGTTAGTGAGCGAGCATCCCTAAGAACCCTTATCAAAATCCGTCACCTCCAAAATCAGCTACAAAATCCATCTAACCAACTTCTCTACGATACAACCCAGATAACCCCCACCAAAGAACGCCTCCAATTCCTTTACGAAAGTTTTTCTAAAAATCATTTTAATTACCGTACTATTTCCCATTACTGTTTCCATCGAAATCCCACTATACATCCCAAATATAAAAAAAAACCTTAACAACCATATTTGAATTCATTTCATCATTTCAGCCATACACGCATTAAGGACTGATGTACGACACTAATATTAATCTAGGCAGAAAGACCTTAGGTCGATAGCCATTTAACAGACAGTTACACCCTGACATTAATTAATTTAAACAACACATATCAAATTATTGTAAATACACTGTAAATATCACTATACTGTCAATAATAATATATTACGTCACGAGAGTGGTATGCAGCATATTACAAATGAGCGGATATGATGCGCACGAGCCGCGCAGCGGTGAGTGCAGTATTCCGCGAGTATGTAATTGCCATACCACTCGAGAAACGTACGATACTTTATTTAAGCCCTAACAAAATAAACAATGAGCATGAAAGAACAACTTATTTATTCAATAATTTTTGACAGTAACATGACATTCATGAAAACTAAATTACTATTTGATCAATATACATCAAAGAAATGTCATTTGGTTGTGCAGTAATCAATCAGCTGTTCAGCTGTCAGCATGTAATATACTTGTCAAAGCTAGTACGTGCATGTGTAGGTAATGTCAATCATACGCGTCAAGATGACAGTATGGTATGATGCGCTTACTAGATAGGGCGTAGGTAAATATATCATTATTATATTCGTATCTGATTGACGGACTAATAATAAACCACGACTAATGATTAATGACTAAATTAGTCATGACTAAATCATTCATTGCTAATTTACTCATTAGTTTTAATCAATACTAAAAATTTAGTCAACTAATGCTTAACTCTGCCTTCAACCCTCTTGCTTGCGTCGCATCCTCCCCCATTATTCAGCAATTTTTTACCCGCGCAATTAAAACCGTCCAATTAAGACACTCGCTCATTCAACCCTTCAAGTTTCTTTTATCGCTCGCGACCGGAAGTGTTTTCCTAGCAATATCTCAAACCCTTCCTCTACCAATCATCCCTTGAAACGTAATTGAAACGAGGGATGTTTTAATTGCGAGCGCGCCATCGATTCTATATCGGTTTACTGGAGCGCGAGCGGGAATGAGAAAATGTTTAATTAAGCTAAAGGATAAAAATGGAAAAGGGGGTGGTTTTCCCCCGTGTTTATGATTCACCACCTCTCGCGGGATTATCTTTTTCTCCAATAGTGACCTTTTGCGGAAATTTATGCGCCCGATACACAAAACTTTTCTCTTTTTTTTATGATGAAAAGCGGGGGCGGATCGCGTTCCATCGGGAACGAGTAGTGGTCGTAACGTATGTGAATCGGGGAAACGGTATTTCGCTATTTTATCTGCATGAAAGATGTAAGACTTGAGGCGTCTGTTCCGCTCGAGTTAATGTGTACGAATGGCGTTTCAGCACGGTCCAGATGTTGCTCGGATTTATCTGGTGATTGTATTATTGACATAAAATGAATTGCATCTAGTATATCGTCAAGACTAGGATTCCTTTTAGAAAGAATTTGTTTAGGATCTATGCTAATCCACTTATTTTTTCTAACCTTGATTAGGCGATTTTCCTTTCCTTGCAAAGGAAAAAAAACAAACGTGTGTTTAATTTATATAACGAGTGTCTATAAACTGTCGGCAGAGTCTGTGGTTAGTCATTGTGAATAATGGATTTGAGATATCCCCATAAAAAGAAGTCACAGGAAGGAGCCAAATCGCGGGAGCGCGCCGGCCACAGTATGTCACTCCCCAAGGAAATTAGGCGGTCGTGAAAGTATTTCCTCAAAAGTTCCATTGAAGTTCTCGCTGTGTGCCGTGGCTCTGTCCTGCTGGAACCATACGTCCTCAAGTTTTATTTTTTCAAGTTTTGGGAGAAAAAAATGCCTCAATCATTCCTCTTTAGCGAACTGCATTCACAGTAAGAGTGTGTTCTTCTTCCTCGAAAAAGTTAGGCCCAATTATCCCAACTCTCTCCAATGCACACCACACAGTAACACGTTCACAATGAAGTGGGTTCTCATGAAGTTCACGAGGATTAGCACCACTCAAACAACGCATGTTTTGTTTGTTTACGCAGCCGAAAAGGTGAAAATGGGCCTTTTCACTGAAAAACATTGGCCATTAGAAAAGTAGGCCTCGATGGCGAACGCACGCTCATCCTTTGTCCAACGCATGACGACAACTGGCTTGAGCGGTAACAAAACTTCAAGACCCTCTCTATCGAATGAGGCCCTCCCTGCCCCTTTCTGACCACGTCTCGCTCATTGGCGCCCAACTCAAATCAGCAAGTTTCCTTGTCGTACCTTGTATTAATATATTATTTTTATTATGTTTATAATTCTTTTCATTTTTGTCCTATATTTTCGTTTATTTTTAATTCCAAAGTTTCATTGTTTTTTTTTTATTTGTACAATTCTAATTATTTATATTTGATTTAATATACTTTAATTTATTAACGAAATCTTTAATTGAATACTACAATAATACATATACATTTTAAAATATATTAAATTAACCAAAAAATACAAAACAAAATTTAAGCTTTTAACACTACAGAAATGTTTTCAAATATATTGAGTTTTAATCTCAAATAGTATAAAAACATGACAATATGCTCAACATGCTCATTCCCACCATCAAGTTAAAACAAATAAATTAATTAATCAACACTCAATCAAACAACCAATTAGTTTACAAACAAATAAAAAAATAAATATAAAATCAATAAACTTAACTTCATTTAATTTTGTTTTTGTACAAATTTCGAATCGTTTTCTTATCTTTCTAAAATAATTTTTCAGGGATTCTGAATTGAACATAAGAAAATATTCGTTTAATCAATTTTTAAGTATTTTGAATTTAAACGTTCGCTAGTTCATTTTTAGACAGATTTTTTTGTTTTTCTCTATGTGTTAATTAAGATATTATTTAAATATAACCAGTGTTATATTTAAATAATTTCTGAGAATATCATTCTATTTTGACAATTCATAAATATCGGGTGTGTATTTAAAGATAAAAGATTTTAACGAAATGTTTTATTACAAATTATTACAATTTCTATTTTGGTTTATAAATATATAATCGAAATAGATTAATCAGTTCAGAATAGAATGCAATAAAATTAAAATATCTGAAGTAACTTCTGAAAAATATTGAAGTTAAAATGTTGGACTATTTATTTATAAATAAATGTTGTCTGTAAACAAATTTCAGATTAATTTTTGATAAAATAAAAACTTTAATCTTGGGTGGATCATTTTGTTTATTTCTTGAATTAAAATTTAAAATATAAATTGGCAATACATTCAATATTAATTCAAAAACACAAAAAAACTTTTCATACGAATCCTCACAATTAATTCGAATCCCGTTAAAGGATGTAGGTATCATTTTATAAGAATTCAAATAGCCTACATTTAGATTCGAATACGAATCCTTTTAAAAAAGTGTAACGAATCCGGATAACGAATCCTTTTTCACTGAAATATTCGAATACCTCTTTTGAATCCTGCCCAGCTCTGTTACTATCGTATGTTCAATAAAAAAAACCTCTAGAGTTCCATGATTTCACCTATTTTTAAATTTAAGTTGGCTACACGCTTTCGGAATTGACATATAAAACGTCAGACATAATAATTATAATGTATAATTTCATAATTGCCAACCTACAATATTTTCCATAGCACTCTAGAGGTTTTATTTTACTGAACATACGATATCAAATGATATGGAATTTTATATGAAAGTTATTTATTGTTTACACTACCTAAATTAAGTTTTTTATCGAATTACGTTCAATTCAATATAATATAAATGTGTGCATATAAATTGGCAATACATTCAATATTAATATTTATTGCCAATAAAAAAAACTTATGAAAACAAACTTTCCGCTCGCAATAAAAATCAACACAACTTTCCCTCTCGACAAAAAAAAAACAGCATTCATCCCTTCATTTTTCTCGAAACCTTACGCATACTACACACAACTTATTGGATGAAGTTTTGTCAATATACGCGGACTGATGCAAAATAATGGCGTCGGCGGAGAGGGAAAGAAGACGGGACGCGCTTTCAGCATAAATTGCCTGAGCGACTCCTTTTTTTTTTTTCGCCCGCCCTCCCTTGCTTACCAACCCTCGCGTGCAAGGAAACAATTACGCCGCGTTTACAGCGTCCCGCGAACGCGGTTTTCACTTTTATTAATGAGGAAATGGAAACCGGAAACGGCGATGCAATTTCCTGCACCCCCCGGACGTCGGCGAGCGTTCCTCTGTAATTTAGACCCCGTCCAACCCTCCCGTAAATATTTAATAATAAATAATTAAATTTAAGACTCATTATAGATTATGCAAAATGATTCAGCATTTTACAAACCAGCTCTCAAAGCATAATACCGAGCTAGACGTACGTTCTGCAATACATCTTTCTTTTTCCAAAAAAAAAAAAACTGGTTATAAATTGATGAAGGTTCAACACAGACGAAATAAAACGATTTCACTATTTTACACAGAATTTCATCCCGGAGCTCTCCAGTAATAAATTTCCCTTGTCATCGCGCTCCCACTTTTCAACCCTTCATTCCCCGAACCCCGCAAGTCTTAGCGCACCGACCGCAAGAATAGCGACAGCAGGAAAACTTCATTATCGAGCGAGAAGGACGTGACAGCGACAACATCTGTAAAATATATATTATATTTCTGAAAACCGTGAAGGTTTGAGACAGGGTATTAATTCCTGGAGATAGATTTTTGTGTAAATTGTGATTTTGTTCGCTTGAAATACGGCGAGAGCGCGACGTTTGTGACACTCGGCTAATAATTGGAATTGTTTCTCGCAGGAAATAAATATGCCAGGAGAGACGTTCGCGACAGAGAATTGATAGTATATATATTTTTTGTTTGATTTTGTTCGTTTTCTGAGTGTTGATAAAATTTGAATAGAAACAAACACTTTAAGATCTCAAAGCAATGTTACTCGTGTTTTCACTTTGATTCAGTTTTAACTTTATTAGTTTTTTGTTATTAAAAATTTAAATAAGTTACTTTGATACATTATATTATTTAAACTGACCTGGGAATGTGTAGAGAAAATGTAAATATTTTGATATTTAAATATATCGATTATATCTCATTTAAAAAACATGTTTTCAGTGTGTTTCCAACTTCACAATACTTTAATGTTTTATACGCGTGGCGCATGAAGTAAAATTTCGAGTTTAGAAAAGCCTGAAAATTTGGATTTGCCGCGGCGCGACTCGCTTCGCTCGCGCGCCGCGGCAAATCCAAATTTTCAGGCTTTTCTAAACTCGAAATTTTACTTCATGCTTAGTCTGGGAGTGGAAACACACGTTCGAAAGTGTAAATTGAACGCTTTTATAAAATCGACGAATGTTTGAAAATTTACAGCTTCCTTCAATTTATTTAATCTTATTTGGAAAACAAGCGTAATCATGTTTTTTATAACCTTTTCAAATCTCACGAGTTTTTGTCAACATCAGGTGTGCTACAAGGATTAAATCTTGGGCCCCTGTTATTCATTATATTTATTAACGACCTAAGAGCTTCAATATCTTTCCCTGTATTAGCTTATGCTGATGATCTTAAAATATACAACAGTATTAACTCAACAGAAGACTCCATCACAGCTCAACAAAACTTAGATCCTATATCAGATTGGTGAGCTTTAAATAAATTATCTCTCGATATAAATAAGTGCTGTTGTTGTGTCATACTGTCGAAAACGTGTCACAGTTCAGTTCGACTACCTGATTGACGATGCAGTCATTTCAAGGAGCACAAGTATAAAGGATCTCGGTGTCACTTTTAACAGTCATATAAGTTTTAAAGAGCATATTGCCAACATAAGCAAATCAGCTATTAAAATGTTGGGATTTTTGAAGCGCACCTGTAGATGTTTTAATAATGTTTCTATTGAAAACTCTGTATGTTGCATTAGTACGTAGCAAGCTGCAAGATGCCTCGATAATATGGTACCCGGGTTATTTAAATAAAAGTCTGACGATAGAGCGTGTCCAAAAACGATTTTTAAAATTTCTATTTTTCAAAATAGATGGCACTTACCCTGAAGGTAATACAGACTATATCTAATTTTTATACGGGCATGATCTTTCTTCTCTGTCCTCTCGCCGAGAAAAATCTAGCGCTGTCCTTATGTATAAATTAATTTATAATTTTGTTGATTATCCAGAGCTTCTACAATCAGATAATTTTTCTATTCCGCGAACTTCAGGCAGAAATTGTAGCACAGTTAGGATTTTGAGCGCTAAAACAGATATATTAGCAAAGTCTCCAATCAGCCATATGAGTCCAAATGCCAATCAGTATTTTAAAGATATATTCAATAATGAACGTGTTGATTGATAAGAATAGTGTGTCAGCCGACATTTGGACAATAATGACAGTTGACATAAGTCTGCGCTAGCCAACATTTGGACTATAATAACAGTTGACATAAGTCGGTGGTAGCCAACATTTAAACTATAATAACAGTTGACATAAGTCGGCGTAAGCCGACATTTAACTAATCGTGCCAACTTGACACGAGTTTGAATTGAACTATAATGAGGTCGCCACGTTGTTGTTTTTCTTTGTAACAATTACGATACATATTTTAACAGTTGTGATATATTTTAAACTAACGAGTGTCTTCCACTCCCAGACTAAGCATGAAGGAAAATTTCGAGTTTAGAAAAGCCCCGCGTAGAAAATTTGTCGAGGGTCGCGCAGCGACCCGAGACAAATTTTCACGGGGCTTTTCTAAACTCGAAATTTTACTTCATGCGCCACGCGTATAAACCACTGATTTACAGTAGTTAAAAATTATAAATATATAACGCTTAGATGTGATCAATATTTATTAAGATGTAGCGAAAAATGCAAGAATTACTTTTTTTAAATAGTTTTGGAATAATAATAAAAATAGTAGAATACATTTAGTTTGTGCAACTTTCCGATACTGTTGATATTTAAGTCATCATATCTTCAGCGGGGAAAGTGCTATAATGGACACATCACCATTTTTTTACTTTATGTTTTGTGTGTTAATCGATACTGATTATTATTATTACAAAAGTTTGACAGTTATTAATTAATTTTGACTGCTAACAATGATTGACTGCTGTCGAGATTTTATTGATTAATAGATATGACATCATTGTTTCCAATGCACTCTTTGCAAAAAAGAAAATATTATAATTTTAAATATCAAATCTAAAATAAGTTATGAGTGTTACACATAACTGAGTTCAGAAAATAATATTCTTTTAAAAAATATGGAAATCCAAAATAGCGCCTATAAGAAAAACAAAAGTTAGCTACGATCCTCGGGTAAATGTTAGTTATCTTTAAAAAAAATATGGTAGTAGATTCCTCATTAAAACATAAGGAATCTGCTACCATATTGATGTTGTCAAAGTTCTAAATGTCCAGATTCAGTAGTTTTTCAATAAAAAAATTAAAACGTTTTTTCAAAATATCAGTTTTTTGTTGATATCTCGAAAACAAAAACGGATATTTCAAAATTGTTTTCCGATTATTGTTAGGCCCTAAAGTACGCAACTTTGCCCCAATTCAGCCGACTCTCCATCTCTTCAAATAAATAAGATTCTGTCGAAATACGGACACACTGTATGTAGAAGAAAAAATCCCAATTTGTAATATAATAAGTCATTCATAGAAATCATAAAAATTAGTGCAGAATTTTACCTAAAATCAACTTTTAGAACTAACTCTATAATTACTTGACCGTTAATGGGTTAAGATTTCTCGTTCGTGTTAGCAACAGCAGATTTTTTTTTAGTTTCAAGACGAATTTTCCGACGTAATGCACTGAATGGTCGTTGATCCTGGAAAACAACCGCGCTTTTCAACTGGAATGCACAACAGAGCACATCCATCCCGTCGTTACGTACACTTGTCCTCATCCCTTCGCGCTGAAGGAGAAGACAATCCCCCAGTTTTCGTGCATTGTTGCAGCCGCCCCATTATGCCGTTCAAACACGAGTGCAAAGTTGTTGACAAATTGCCCTTAAAAGATAAGGCACGTTCATGGAGGGTGTATTCATCCCTCCTATTCTATTAGACACACACACACACGACTTCTTGATCATCAATCCAGCTCACAGGAAAAAAATAAGAGGTAAGAACTAAGGATATAGGAAACTGAATTTGCAGTAATTTAAGAGAGTTTTTGAAAAATTTGAAGCCTTGTACTGTAGGTACTTGTTAAACTTATTTTTTGAGAGAAACACGATGCTATATTTAAAAGTTGTATATGTGTTCAGGATGAAGATGTTAATTACAGTTTCTTTGTTTTTTATTAACTAAGGTATATATGGTATATACCTTAGGATTATTAAAACTAGTCTTATAGACTAACTATTAATTTTACAATAGTAGATATTAAAAAAAATTAAAACTAGAGTTTGTCCATTGACTTTCTCCAGATGTTTTTGATGTAGTAGGTACACCTGCGCAGCATGCTCTCATTTTAGTCACAGCTCACTAAACAAGGTCTGATGGTTTCTTTATCATCAATCTTCGGACGATGTGATGATTGTCCAGCAGTAGAAGAGCTTCTGCGTTTACATGGGTAAGAAGGCAGGCTTCCCAGCATACTTTTCAATCTCTTCTGTAACAGTCGCTACTCCAAGATATCTATGAAGGTCAGAGTTGCTACCATACCACGGAGAATTTACTATATTCCGTAAGACTTTAATTTGAAAGGTTTGGATTGATTTTATATTACTATCACTGGCACATCCCCAAAGTTGGATGCCATATAGCCACACAGTCTTTAATACCTGGTTGTAAATTGATAACTTGGATTTTTTTCCCCAGTAGCCAATAGTGTTGTTTGTGTTTCAGATCAAGTTCAAGTTTTCTTCTTCGCATGTTCTTTCCACCGCAGTTTGGCGTTGAGGGTTATGCCAAGAAATTTAGCTGTATTTCCATGGAGAACTATTGTGCCATTAATGCTTAATGGTAACCATTCTGTTTTTTTTTTCTATTGACAAAGTTAATGTTAATTGACTTTACATCGTTAAACTTGATTTTCGCATTGAGGTTTATGCCAAGAAATTTAGCTGTATTTCCATGGAGAACTATTGTGCCATTAATGCTTAATGGTAACCATTCTGTTTTTTTTATTGACAAAGTTAATGTTAATTGACTTTACAACGTTAAACTTGATTTTCCATTGTTTTGTCCAATTTACTACTTTATCGCATGCTATCTGTAGTTTTCTATTAGAATTCTCCAAATCATTGTCAACTGCCAGGAGAGCAGGGTCATCGGCCAATGTAGCAATTTTTACATCTTCTGGAATTGGTATGTCGTTAGTATACAATCAATAAAGAATGCGACCGAGGACACTTCCTCGTGGGACACCCGCATTTATGTCTTTCAGGTCGGAGTACTCAACTTCTTGTTAAATTCTAAAGAGTCTGTTAGATATAAAGGATGTTAATATTTGTACATATTGTTTCGGTAATAATTGATCAAGTTTTTGTATTAGGCCTTCATGCCATACTTTATCGAAAGCTTGGGCAACGTCTAGAAATACTGCAAAGCATACTTGTTTCCTTCTAGGGCCCGGTCAATAATATCAGTAATACGATGTACCTGATCAATTGTTGAGAGCTTCTGTCTAAATCTAAATTGATATTCGGGAATTATGTTACCATTTTCTATCAATGGTTTTAATCTCTTCATTAGTAGCTTTTCGAATAGTTTTGATACGATTGGCAGGAGTGAAATAGGCCTGTATGATCTAACGTAATTTAGTGGTTTTCCCGGTTTTGGCAGCATTATTACTTCCGCAACTTTCCAGCAAGAAGGTATATGTCAGCCTGAAAGCTGCATTAAAGAATTGTGTAAGCATACCTACCCTATTTATTAGGCAATTGTTTTAAGAGTTCGCCTGTGATCAAATCATAACCTGGGCCCAAATTAATCCCGGAATTTCCCTTCTTAACGACCAGGTTGACCTAACGTACACCTCTCTCTTCGAAGCCGTATAAATAGTTTTTAACGTGTAAATTTTATTTACTTTTAGTTTGATAATGACTACTAGATAGTCGAAACTATAGTCACAAATTAAGTGCAAAATATAGTGGTTAAACAAAGTAAAAAGTGTTTTATTTACAAGTTAATATTTTTAGTTTAGATAAGCCTGAAAATTTGGATTTTGACCAATCCAAGTTATCAGGCTTTTCTAAACTCGAAATATCTTTTTTTCATACTTAATCAAGGACTGGAAAGACTCTGGCTCGATTAACAAAATAATCTTGTCAATTCCATCGTTTAAAAAAAAACGCTAACCTTTCTCACCCTCTCCATTTTTCGCATTTGATGTGAAAATATTGCATTTTCAGCGGATTACGAAACTTGATGGATAACCATCCTTTCCCTTATATGTACACATAATGCGGGGATATCGGACGATCCCTCCACGTGATTAACAGCCGTAAAACGCGCACCGTCGGGTCAACTCTTTGTCTTCAACGGCCCTTTGTGTCGAATCTTTTTCTTCCCCGGAAAAACAGAGGCAGCTCGAGTGGAAATTAGATTCGATTCGCGATGTGCGCCTCCGTAAAGAAATAACGGCCCAATTTGGAGGACGCATTACAAGGAAACACCCGGCACGGGTTTTTATGGGTACGTACAACTAGGTTTATTGTTTAGGGTGTTGTTTTATATTGCTGTGAAAGGTTTGCCCTAGGAATTCTACTATAAACATGGGAATTACTACACAAGACAATCAAATTATTAAAGCATCCTAAAATGAATAAGGATCCTAATAGTTTGGAGCAGACTCATTTTTAACTAATGTGAATTATAAATAGCAAGGTTGCACTATGTTTTATACCACAATATTTTTTTATTGAACACTACTTAAGTTTGGACCTTTTTAGTATCATTTTCAAGTGAATTGCTATGGCTCTATTCTATTCTATTCTATTGAAAGTGAGCGGGTAGTTATGCTACCCTCCACTGCGACCGCAAGGATCTATTGTGGCTCACAATTAATGTCGAACATCCGACCTTACAGCTCACCTTCCAAGTCCATCTTCTTGATGAAGTCAAGGATCTTGTCAGGTGAAGTTTTTTCCAGGTCCTTCAGGTTTAGCTTCGGTGTGCCAAACACCGTGGTCCTGATCTGGTCGCCAGCTGGACAGGCACATATGACGTGCTCTGCTGTTTCATCATCCTCTAGGCATCATCCTATAGGCTATGGCTCTACGATTGTAGACATTATATACAATTTAGAAGTAGGGAATACAGGATATCGGTTTGTTCGTAAAGATCTTTGTGAGTTTTATAAATGTCTGTATTTGTTTTAAGACAACAATTTCTCCATGATTATCTTTCTATGACTATCGCCAAAAAAATTGGCCATATTGGCGAAATTGGTTTGGTCGCTCCGCTTCGCGACGAAATCAAATTTTCAGCCTTTTTTAAACTCAAAATTTTACCTCATGCTTAATCTGGGAGTGGAAACACTCGTTAGAAGCTTAAAACTGAACACTTTTTAAAAACAACGAATGCCAGAAAATCTACAGAGTACACACCGCGGTATGTATACTTTAAAGAAAAAAATCCCAGTTTGCCGTGTATCGTATTCCCAAAATTGAATCCCATTTGCAATTTAATTAATACAAGTCCACTATTCATTAATTTGCTTGAATATCAAATTAGCAATTCCGCAACAGCATCATTTATGCAAACGGCAATTTCGGACGTCTCGGCTCACCCGAGGATGGGGAAGGACAATGCTGTTTAATACAAACCGGTAACGGGAAGGCAGACGCTGATAAACAAGTGCCGATTAACTCGAGCTGGCGACGGTAAATACTTCATTAAAATTTGCGACCCCATAAAAGCAGCAGCATCAGCGAAGGCGTCGACCTATAATCTATACAGGATTTTTTTTTTAAGTATACGTGTGGATGCGCTGTAAATTTTCCAATATTCGTTGTTTTTTTTAAAGAGTTTAAGTTGAAACTTTAAACAAGTGTTTTCCACTCCCAGATTAAGCATGAAGTAAAATTTCGAGTTTAGAAAAGCCCCGTGAAAATTTGTCGAGGGTCGCGCAGCGACCCGAGACAAATTTTCTGGGCTTTTCTAAACTCGAAATTTTACTTCATGCGCCACGCGTATAAAACACTGATATCAAAGGAAGTTCAAATATATATAAATATCACAATATTTTAATGTTTTATATGCGCGACCCTCGACAAATTTTCACGGGGCTTTTCTAAACTCGAAATTTTACTTCATGCTTAGCCTGGGAGTGGAAAACACTCATTTAAAGCTTCAAATTGAACTCTTTTAATAAATTACGAATATCTGAAAATTTAAGTATATACGCTGTAATGGGGATATGTATACTGAAAAGAAAAACTCCCAGGGATTTTCTAAATTCGAAATTTTACTTCATGCTTAGTCTGGGAGTAGAAAACACTGATTTAAAGCTTCAAATTGAACTCTTTTAATAAACTACGAATATTCGAAGATTTAAGTATTCTCGTGAAGTTTAAATTAACATAAATTTCACAATATTTTAGTGTTTGATACGCGTGGCGCATGAAGTAAAATTTCGAGTTTAGAAAAGCCCCGAAAATTTGTCTCGGGTCGCGCAGCAACAAATTTTCACGGGGCTTTTTTAAACTCGAAATTTTACTTCATGCTTAGCCTGGGAGTGGAAAACACTCATTAAACGCTTCAAATTGAACTCTTTTAATAAATTACGAATATCTGAAGATTTGAGTATATACGCTGTAATGGGGATATGTATACTGAAAAGAAAAACTCCCTGCATGTGCTGGCACGTGTTAGGATCAACGGACATGTTGTTTTTAGGGAAAGCAATAAAAGTAAGGTATTGTTTGAGTATTTTAAGTAGATAATATTGAAAATGTTAAGCGTTAGAAAGTTTGAAAGCTCCTAGCTCAAAAAGAAAGCTTTGCAACATTCTACTAACAACTATTCATACATTAATACAAAATGAAACTGTACATCGAAACTGTACAAAATGAAATTGTACATTAAAATTCCGGGCCGTGGCCAGGGGGGGATATGGGGTTCAAACCCTCCCCGAAATTTGCAAAATGTAAAATTTTTGTATGCCAAAGCGGCTCTGAAAGAGCAACACAATATTGTTACTAGTGAACCCCCTCCGAACGTTTTTTTCTAGCTATGGCCTTGTTGAAACTGTATAAAATGAAGCTGTACAAAATAAAAAGGTACACAAACAAATTTTTGATCTTCTGAGAACGTTCTAAAACAAACACAATGCAGCCTTAAATTCTCAAATTATAATATTATTCAATTAAATCGTTTTCATAACTAAATTATTTTCTATTTTCGAAAAGACGGCAATCGAAATAAAAATAGTTCTTGTTATGAAAACATTTAAAGTTTGTATTATGTTCGAGGGAAAAACGAAATATTCCACTTTGCGCAATTATATTCTTCCTAAACAGGAAAGTTTATAATTTGTAAGAAGATTATAAAAGCTTTATCGCTTGTGTAAATTTCATTACTTTATGTCTCTGCATCTCGTAAACTTCACCCGCTTATTTTTTTTATTAAACCCAACAAAAGTTACCCGAAAGCATTTATCCCACATCAAAAAAAGGTAATAAATTAACCCATCCTTTTCGCAAAAAAACCCTTCATACATTACAACCGACGTGCGCACAAAAGGAAATAAGGGCGCATCTTTAATCTAGTAGCGTTCGACTTTCAAATTAACGCGATTCGAACCGTGCGCGAAACAAATGGTAATTCCTGCGGGAACTCCGAAACGCCGGCGGGCCGGGATCGGAAAAGGGACGCCGGTCGGCGCCCCTTCGGAGTTCGGCTTTAATTGAAAAAGTTACTCGCTGATAATTCAACGTGACTCGGTTCTTTTTTCTTTCTTTTTATATACCAACTATATCGAGAGAGTTGAGTGGGTTTTAATTACAGTGTTAAATTAAGTAGAAATATTCTTTAATTAAATCGAAATAATAATTAAAAAGATAATTGGGCTAAAGTATAAAAAGAATTATGAATAGTCAAATTTAAAACTATTTGAATTCGAGATAATACGCTTACGCTCGGTTTAGTTTGCAAAACTTTGAACATAATGTATAATATTATGATAATTTTCGTATAAACTGCTATCAAGTACGATTTTAAATGCGACGTACCGTTTTGTGAAATGGACCTTGATATAATGGCCAAAGATGTACAGGGTAGCCCAAATTGGATGTTACTATAGGGAATCTCGGTTTTTAGAAGAGATAGATAAAAATCGAATGCGCAACCTAAAGCTCTTTTTTCGAGGAAAACTCAATGTCGAAAACATAAATTAGCTATCGTTTTTTGTTTTCAAGTTATAGCCAAAAATTCAATATTTTCCATATTATTTCCGAGATTCCCTATAGTAACACCCAATTTGGGCCACCCTGTACAGTATTCTTCAAGGCGCTAAAGCCTAAAACACGTGTATAGTTAGCCAGTGAATGAATGAATACTAAATACAAAATTATATTTTAGATTTTAAATAATTCATTGTATAATTCAATATCGGGCGGTGTATTTGCATTGGATGTAGTTGTTTCAATGGATATTTATTGTCTTAGCAGTCTTGTTCTTAAAGACTTATTGTTTGCAGTTTATACGAACATTATCAGCATTTTATATACAGGGTGATTTATACCAGGAGGCGAAAAATAAATGTTCGTTTTCAAAATTGAATTCTAAGCAAAAAATATGAAATAACTTTATTTCGGCCCGCCTTTGTGTTAGAGATAACGAGGCATGAAGTTTTCGGAACCTAATTAATTCTTGTCCATAAAATAAATAGTAAGTTATTGAAATTGCTTTGAAACAAAAGACTTATTTATTAGTTGTTGACAGTTGTCACATACTTTGGGTATTGCTATTAACCCATTAGGCGCCATTGATGCATATATGCAACATTATTAATTTTATGTTAATTAAATTACTAAATAAGTTAATTTATTATATTATATTATTTGAGTTGACTTGAAAAAATATAAAGAAAAACGTAAATATTTGTTTATTTAAATATCTATATTATTACCCATTTAAAAAAAATGTTTTCAGTGTATTTATAACTTCACGATATTTCAGTGTTTTATACGCGTGGCGCATAAAGTAAAATTTCGAGTTTAGAAAAGCCCCGTGAAAATTTGTCTCGGGTCGCTGCGCGACCCTCGACAAATTTTCTACGCGGGGCTTTTCTAAACTCGAAATTTTACTTCATGCTTAGTCTGGGAGTGGAAATACTCATTCTAAACTTCATATTGCACGTGTTTATACAAAATCGACGAATGCCTTACATTTACAGTATGTAAAACAATAAGTCATTCTTAGAAATCATTAAAAAAAAGTGTAGAATTTTACCTAAAATCAACTTTTTGAGTTAATTCTGTAATTGCTCGGCCGTTACTGGGTAATGTTTAGTGTAAAAAAGATACAAAGTTAACAATGCAGTTTGGCAATAAAGAATATGCCGACATTATTTTTGTTTACGGCATTTGTAACGGCAATTCTTTAGAAAGTTGTTGGGAATATCAAAGAAGATGCGCATACAAAGGAAATTCAGAATAAAGAGTAATTACGAGACAGAATTATGAATGCTGCACTTGAAATTGAAAATAAACAAGATTTTGCTGCAGTGTACAATTCTGTAGTTTTACGGTGCCAGGCTTGGACATTTCGAACATCTATTGTAAGTTAAACTAGTGGTTTTTTTCTGTGATTAAATAAAGTTTTCATATTGCCTACTATTAGTTTTCTTGTGAAACTTGAAATTAATTTAAAATTTGAAATAAAAACACTTGGTTTGTTTCACTAACGTTAGTGAAACAAACCAAGTGTTTTTATTTCAAATTTTATTTTAATCATGTTTCACCAAGTGATTAATGAGAACATTGTGAAAGATATTGAAATTAATTGTTTCAAAAGTTTAAACCTCAATATCTCCAAAGCAAAGGCCGATCTAAAAAAAACAAATTTCTCATTTTTTCTCAGAATCTAATCTCAAACACGAATATTAATTTTTCGCCTCCTTGTACAAATCACCCTGTGTATTGTATTTAAGAATTATGGATTGTAAACTTCCCGACTTATCCAATTTTCCGGTAATGGGTATACTGGCGAAGTACAATTTTCATGCTTTTCTAAACACGCAATATTTACTTCATGCTTAATCAAGGATTGGAAACACTTGTTACCGCACATCTGAAATAAATTCCATAAATAATAATTTCACTCTTCCTTTCAAGTATTATTCCATCGTCGTCTCGGAACAGAAATTAGAAACTTCCACCTGTGAAATTTATTCACACCATAATGATTCAACAGGAGACGCATTCATATCCGCCGTCGGTTAATTAGAGCAGACGGATATTCGGCAAAGGTGTTTAAAGTCTTCCGAATTTTCGCGTTCACGCCAAGTTCCTAATTTTGTTTCTAGTTTTCCCCGGCGGAACGGAAGTTTCCCTATTAATACGTCTCTACGGAATGGGAATATTCTGCTCCGCGGAGGGAAACGGAACCGCGGAAAATCACACACAGTGTCTATTATGATATTATTCATCGCTATTCAAATTAAATTACGGCGGAATTGAAAAGAAAAATTAATTATTCAGTTGGTTATTCAATTAAAACTTAAAGGATTCTGTGGTAAATTATACATGCATAAGTTTTCTTTATAATTTTTAGAATGTTTCATAATATTCTCTCTCAGTATATTAGTAGTTTTTACAATTATGTTCTGTATCTCCACCAGTGTTCGGACGATATACCGGGTGTTGACTTGGCGGACGCAACATAGGAAATGTTAATTTTAAAATGTTCAAATTTTGGCTCCCTTATTTATTTTAGAAACAAAATGTATTTACCTTTTTTGTAGAGGGAAAAATTCTAAATTCATTCGCGTTAACGTTTATCACTTTACGTTTCTCTAAGTTAAGATAATTAAAAAAAAGTAATGTGATTTTATAAAAATAATGACATGCCATGGAATTGAAACAACAATGGCGGATGTCAAAATGGCAAAAGATATCGCAGTCACTTGATTAAAGTAAATGTTTTCGAAATTATTTGCACTATACAAGAAAAATCCTCCTAATAAAGTGGTATTATGCAGACCACAGTTATCACGATGTTTGCATTATAATTTTTGTCGTTAATTAAGTAACAGCAATATCTTGTGCTATTTTAAAATCCGCAATTGTTGTATCAACTCCATGGTATTTTATTATTTTTATAAAATCACATTACTTTTTCTTAATTATTTTAGCTGTACATTTTCTGACATTCCCTGTATTTTTTAAAAGTTCAATTTAAAGCTTTAAACTAGTGTTTTCCACTCCCAGACTAAGCATGAAATAAAATTTCGAGTTTCGAAAAGCCCCGCGAAAATTTGTCGAGGGTCGCGCAGCGACCCGAGACAAATTTTCTGGGCTTTTCTAAACTCGAAATTTTACTTCATGCGCCAAGCGTATAAAACACTATAATATTGTCAAATTTATGTATATTTGTACTTCACTTAAAATCTGTGATTTATACGCGTGGCGCATGAAGTAAAATTTCGAGTTTAGAAAAGCCCAGAAAATTTGTCTCGGGTCGCTGCGCGACTCTCGACAAATTATCACGGGGCTTTTCTAAACTCGAAATTTTACTTCATGCTTAGTCTGGGAGTGGAAAACACTCGTTTAAAGCTTCAAATTGAACTCTTCTATAAATCAATGAATGTCAGAAAATTAACAGCTAAAATAATAAACAAAAAGTAATGTGATTTTCTAACAATAATGACATACCGTGGAATTGATACAACAATTGCAGATATTCCCTGTATTTTTTTTAAAGTTTAATTTAAAGCTTCAAACAAGTGTTTTCCACTGCCAGGCTAAGCATGAAGTAAAATTTCGAGTTTAGAAAAGCCCCGTGAAAATTTGTCGAGGGTCGCGCAGCGACCCGAGACAAATTTTCTGGGCTTTTCTAAAATCGAAATTTTACTTCATGCGCCACGCGTATAAAACACTATAATATTGTCAAATTTATGTATATTTGAACTTCACTTAAAATCTGTGTTTTATACGCGTGGCGCATGAAGTAAAATTTCGAGTTTAGAAAAGCCCAGACAATTTGTCTCGGGTCGCTGCGCGACCCTCGACAAATTTTCACGGGGCTTTTCTAAACTCGAAATTGTACTTCATGCTTAGTCTGGGAGTGGAAAACACTTGTTTAAAGTTTTAAATTGAACTTAAAAAAAATACAGGGAATATCTGCAATTGTTATATCAATTCCATGGTATGTCATTATTTTTATAAAATCACATTACTTTTTCTTAACTATTTTAGCTGTTAATTTCCTGACATTCATTGATTTTTAAAAGAGTTCAATTTGAAGCTTTAAACAAGTGTTTTCCACTCCCAGACTAAGCATGAAGTAAAATTTCGAGTTTAGAAAGGCCCCGTGAAAATTTGCCGAGGGTCGCGCAGCGACTCGAGACAAATTTTCTGGGCTTTTCTAAACTCGAAATTTTACTTTATGTGCCACGCGTATAAAACCCAGATTTTAAGTAAAGTACAAATATTCATAAATTTGACAATATTATAGTGTTTTAAACGCGTAGCGCATGAAGTAAAATTTCGAGTTTAGAAAAGCCCAGAAAATTTGTCTCGGGTCGCTGCGCGACCCTCGACAAATTTTCACGGGGCTTTTCTAAACTCGAAATTTTACTTCATGCTTAGTCTGGGAGTGGAAAACACTTGTTTAAAGCTTTAAATTGAACTTAAAAAAAATACAGGGAATATCTGCAATTGTTGTATCGATTCCATGGTCACATTACTTTTTCTTAATTATTTCAGCTGTTAATTTTCTGACATTCATTGATTTTTAAAAGAGTTTAATTTGAAGCTTTAAACGAGTGATTTCCACTCCCAGACCAGAAGTAAAATTTCGAGTTTAGAAAAGCCCTGTGAAAATTTGCCGAGGGTCGCGCAGCGACCCGAGACAAATTTTCTGGGCTTTTCTAAACTCGAAATTTTACTTCATGCGCCACGCGTATAAAACGCTAAAATGTTGTGAAATTTATGTATATTTGAACTTCACTTAAAATCAGTGTTTTAAACGCGTGGCACATGAAGTAAAATTTCGAGTTTAGAAAAGCCCAGAAAATTTGTCTCGGGTCGCTGCGCGACCCTCGGCAAATTTTCACAGGGCTTTTCTAAACTCGAAATTTTACTTCATGCTTAGTCTGGGAGTGGAAACCTCTTGTTTATAGCTTTAAATTGAACTTAAAAAAAAACAAGGAATATCCGCAATTGTTGTATCAATTCCATGGTATGTCATTATTTTTACAAAATCACATTACTTTTTCTTCATTATTTTAACTTAGATAAACAGGAAGTGTTAGGTGTGAACATTTATAAATTTAGAATTTTTCCCTCTAAAAAAAGTAAAATACATTTTGTCTCTAAAATAAATAGAGAACCCAATATTTGAACACTAAAATAAACATGCGATTTCCTATGTTGCGTCCGCCAAGTCAACACCCGGTATATCATTAGAAATCTATCACAATATTTATCATGATATTTATTATGATATCTATCGATATTTATAAACTCCGATATACAGGGTGATTCACGATGTTTTTCCGCCACTTAAAGGGTGTATTCTGGAGGTTATTTTAAGCAAAAAAGTTCGTATGAACACAGAATAAGCGAGTTGTGGGAAACTTAAGAGTTTTATATTTTCGCACCTCGCATGGCTATTTTTGATGATGGTAGCAGCGTTCAATCAAGGTGACGCCTGTCATTACATCACTTTTGAAGTATCGACTGCTTAAGTCTGTTTGTATGTAGAATAAAGTGCCTTGTTTGATTTTTTGTAATGCCGTTTACATTAACTACGGAGAAGTACGCCAATATGGTGTTTATTTTTGGTTTTGCAAATGAAAAATTAAAAAACAAAAGTTAAATCTAAAGTTTTCCTTAACTCGCTTATTTTTGAGAATTGGACCCGTGTTAATGTGAACTTTTTTGCTTAAAATGATCTCCAGAATACACTCCTTAAGTGGAGGGAAAAGGTCGTGAATCACCCTGTATATCATAGATACCCTTCCGTTTTCGAGAAACTATGTTCTCAAAATATGAGTCGTTTGTGGGTCTATCACGTGACCTTTATCGCTAAGGCTGAGCGAAACTCTAAGCGGTGGGAGGCAGAAGAATCGCGTTTCACTCACTAGTTCAGTATAATATACAGAGTGTTAATGAATTGCAGGGATAAACTTCTAGGGCTTGGAAAACACAACAGAGCAAACCACTTTTGTTAATTAATGTGTAGTCAAAAGAGTTTCCTTTAGAAAACTAACTCTAAAATGCATGTACATAGGGTATCCAGAAAGTAAGTTCCGGTTATACAGTCTGTTTGATTTATTGTGACACAGCACATATGTCCGTTATTAGTGCAGATAGAAAAAAAAGTTAAAGACATCAGTTTTAGTATTTTTTATGATCTACTCAATCGTAATGTCAGAAAAACAGTTGAAAATCAAATAAACACGTGAAAGCTATTAGTTTCATTTTCTTTAATGAAACACCCTGTATATTTTGTTTATTTCAAATAGGCATTAATATTAGCCTTATAATGATACCACATAAGTACCCCTTTATTATAGAAATAACACGACAATTGCCAATAAATGAAATTTATCAGTTGACATGAATAACTATTTAAAGTGTCTGTTCAAAGTGACGTCCGTTGTTTGCAATACATTCTTCACATCTCTTCATTAAATTTCGTCGTGCTTTTTGCAACATCCGTGGTGTTATTTAGCCACATGCCATACGAATACGATTTTTCAGATCGTCTAGATTTTCTGGACGAGTAACATAAACTTTTTGCTTTAAAAATCCCCAAATAAAAAAAATCTAAAATAGACAGATCTGGCGATCTTGCTGGCCAGTTTATGGGGCCACCATTTGCAATCAATTTCAAACCAAACTTTCTTTCCAAAATATCTTTGACATTTCTTGCGTTATGGGGAGGAGCTCCATCTTGTTGGAACCACATATCTCAACGTATTTCTAGGGGGATATCATCTAAATAATCTTCAAATTCTATCGTAAGAAAGTTGGCATATCGCTCCGCATTCAACGTTCCTTGATAAAAAAATGGTCCTATTATGGTATCACCTAACACACCAAGACACACATTAACTGCAAATCTTTGTTGGAATCTGCATTCTCGAATTTGACGTGGATTCTCAGTATCCCAGTAATGGTCGTTTTTTCGGTTGGAGATTCCGTTGTTGTTGAAATTTGATTCATCACTCCAAAGAATTAAATTTAATAAATGTTGATTGTTGCTAAGCCAATTACAGAATACTATCCTCTTGTCAGAATCACCATCTCTTAAACCTTGTACTAACTTAATTTTATATGGTCTCAGTTTATGTTTTCTCAGAATAAAAAATATTTTATGCATACTTATTCCTAAGTCAGCCACTGCTTCGCGTATTGAATTACGTGGATGTGCTCTAAAATAGGCCAATATCAATACTTCATTATTATCTTCTCTTTCTTGTCTTCTCCTTCGTAATTTATTATTAAAACACCCATTTCTCCGTAAATTTTGTTCAAGTCTTGCAAAAGTGCGATAATGTGGTTGTCTTCTTTCTGGATACATGTTTCCATAAGTGATACTAGCTTCTCTAGAATTATCGTTGCATCTAACGAAGACCTTTAGCATATCCATTTTTTCATCATTAGAATAGTAATTATCACCCATCTCTAAAGATTTGAATCAACAACACGCAAGAGGGGAAGTTACTACACCACTTTGACATTAAAGCGTTAACAAATTGTTTTATGTCAATTGTTATCCATGGCAACTGATAAATTTCATTTATTTGCAATTGTCGCGTTATTTGTATAATGAAGGGGTACTTACGAGGTATCATTATAAAGCTAAGGTTATTACCTATTTGAAATAAACAAAATATATAGGGTGTTCCATTAAAGAAAATGAAACTAATAGCTTTCACGTGTTTATTTGATTTTCAATTATTTTTCTGACAATGCTACTGAATAGATCATGAAAAATACTAAATCTATTGTCTTTAACTTTTTTTTCTATCTGTACTAATAACGGACATATGTGCTGTGTCACAATAAATCAAACAGACTGTATTTGTTGCCACCGTGGCGCTGGGATCTCAATTTCGCCCATGCGCTTACTAAAACCTATTGAGAATAAATTGACCTTATTATGAGTTAGCTAAGTGTTGTGTATGCTTGGTGATTCTTGGATGTTTGAAATGGAGAAGAAAATAGAAAATTCCGTCATTTCTGAAATAAGGTCTGTAGTTCGTTTTCTCAATTAATTAATTTAACTAGTCTACGTTTTAAGGAGATGGATCAGACAGTTCAATGAAAGACGTGATAATGTGCATGATGACAAACGAATGGACACTCACTTCGTTTGTCATCATGGACATGTTTACGTCCTTCTCTCTTTGATTAGTGATAAAGTGGTTTCTGCAGACGAAGAAAAGATTCATGAAAACCGAAAGTGAACAATGTATGTTCTCTCTATGAGTCTTGGTGGTAAGAGGTTCAATACCAACGACCAGATCAAAGAACATGTTGTTACTTGGTTGACATCACAGGCGGCATCACAGCTCTTATAAAAGCTTGTACCACGTTATGACAACTGCCTATAAAATGATAGAAGTTATGTAGAAAAATAGTTTAAGATTTACAGATTCTTTTACAATACATTGTTTTTCGGAATATGTCCTTGTTTTCTTTAACCATTCAAACGGAACTTACTTTGTAGATACACCACGTATATGTACTAAATGGAAGGGCCCATCATAATGTATTGCCTGTTCGCGCGCACGGCGAAGTAGAAGAAGAACACTAAGGCCCAGTTGCACCAAATACGTTAAATTTAAGTTCAATATTAACTCTAGTTCAAGAAGACAGTTCCTATTGTTCTAATGTCACTTTAAACTCGAGTTTAGAGTTGAACCAGTTCAACGTGTTTGGAGCAACTGACCCTAACTCTGAAATTTAGGACTCGACTTTACCCCTCTTAAGACAATTTAACCTAAAATCAACTTTTAAAGTTAACTCTATAATTGCTTGGCCATTAATGGGTTAAACGAAGGAATAATAATAATTAGGTATATTTACTATAACCTATTGAAAAGAAATATTTCATATTTTGATAAACACGTCAAGATGGAACATTTCAAATTTATGTACTTATGAAAATATAACAATTTACTAACCATTACAATAACTTTCAAAACTTCCTCACCTAGAATTTAATAAATTATCTACAAAAGTCTAAGTTTACCTATCCTGACCTCGCAGTAACACCGTGTTTACGATCGCACAGCGAAGTTTGTCTAATGGAATGTACGACCGGGAACAGTGGGACACACACACATACATACGCTAGTATTTTCCGTAGATTCTGCCCCGCAATAAACACCGGAGGACTCCAGGGAAAACTTTTCCAATATTAGCTCCGGATCCTCCGGAATAACTCGCATAGCCTCCCTTTTCAGCCCTCACGTAGCACATCTGATGTTCTCTCCATTCCGGACGGAGGGGTTTCCATTGTGCGTGGGGTTTTTAATGGGTTTAATGCGAAAGTGAGTGGGAATCATTGAGATATTCGTTGAGGATGTTTTATGTCTCAAATTAAGAGTTTCTGGATTATAATCCAAAACCCAAAAATGATTATTTTAGATAAATGATATAAATAATTCAGATTAAGATAATAATTGGTTATTGACCTTTAGAAATTACAAGTATGTTAATTTTTCGTTTAAGTATACACATCATGATACATATAAATGTTAGTGCATTCGTTTTTTATAGTTAAATTTGAAACTTCAAACGAGTGTTTCCACTCCCAGGTTAAGCATGAAGTAAAATTTTGAGTTTAGAACCCGGAAAAATAAAAAAAAACCTTAAATAAACCACTTATTGATTTTCAACTATTTCAAGTGAACAACTTTTTTCTTCTTCTTTACCTGAAGAAGCAACAGCTATGCGAATCAATTGTGAAATATACCAAAAAAGTAGTCATGAATTATTAAGTGTTTGATTTAAGTGATCATGGGTTTTCTAAAAATAAGTTCCTCAACTATCTCAAAAAAAAAATATTATTTTCACGAAAATGTAGATTGCCATGCAAAATGCGACATTTGACAGGAGCACAAAATACTAGTGAATTATTATGAGCTGCGTAATCTTTAATTTTATTATGGTACGTGCAACATCATGAGAGATTTTTAATAAATATTTTGAGTAGATGTTTATACTAAGATTGGTAAATTAATATCTGAATTACGACGAGACATTTTTAAAAAATGGTGATGTGTCCATCATAGTACTTTCCCCCGTAAATTGCGTATTAAATCACTTTTAAAATATTTCTAGCATTATTATTTTCAAAATGTCTTCAACTTTTTGATAACTACAACTTTTATTTGAAACATTTTTCAATTGGATCAACACATACTGACACAAACCAATGACTAGATAAAAAAACACTATTTATTGAATATCTCAAAAACTAAGAGTGCTATGACAAAAAGTGAAAATACAAAAAATCTTTAATATTTTATTACCTACAACTTTTATTTGAAACATTTTCCAATTGTATCAACACACACACTGACACAAATCAATGACTAGATAAAAAACACTATTTATTAAATATCTCAAAAACTAAGAGTGCTATGACAAAAAGTGAGTCCACAAAAAATCTTTAGTTTTTCATTTCCTACAACTTTTATTTGAAACATTTTTCAATTGTATCGACACATACACTGTCACACACCAATAACTAGATAAAACACACAACTTTTGAAATATCTCAAAAACGAAGAGTGCTATGACAAAAAGTAAGTGAACAATACATCTTCATTTTGTTATTATCTACAACTTTTATTTGAAAGAATTTTTTGTTTGATGAACATTTATTGAAAAAATCTGAAAAAACTGAAAAACGCTAAGAGTAAAGTACCACTTCCGGTTTTCCGATTTTCACCAAAAGCTTTTCAGTTCTTCCGATTGTAACAAAAAGCTTAAGTTTCAAGTTTCATCTCGATATCTTTAGCGGTTTTTGCGGTACAGCGCACACAGACACACACACAGACAGACAGACATTTTTCAAAAATGGTCTTATTCGACTCAGGGGACCTCAAAACGGATATTTCCGCTAAAATTTTTGATTCGAAAATATTCACGAAAACAATACTTTCCCTTTGTATTACATACGGGGGAAAGTAAAAATTGGAACTTACGAGGTTTCGGAAGTAGTTGTTCGAATTAATTTCTGTTAATTGTCTTAGACTTTAATTAATACTGAATAAATTAACGAAATTTATAAGCTATAAGGCAAAATTGGGTTTCTTTTAAAAAATGTTAAACAAAATCATATAGTTCAAGTTCAAGTAAAATGTAAGTGGCAGCAATCCCACTTCTGGGTGAAATATTGAACATTTTACACTAAATTCGCAAACATGAATATTTCAAATATTTGAATGTGAGAGAATAAGCTTACGCTTATAATAATTTACAATTGTCTTTTGTTCATGACAATCTTATAATATGTGCATTATTTAATATTGTGCGCAACAAAAATGGAGTGCATTAAACACGGGCGTGTTTTATGTAGTTTTTAAACACGGGCGTGTTTAATGTGGTTTTAACTCACGCTAATTCGAGTTTCAATGGAAGCCCTATTACGCATTCAAATCTTGATATCGCAATCTGTCATCATTTATCTGTGAAATTATTATAAAACAAAATGGAAAATAAGAAATAAGAAATAAAAAAACATAGTGAATCAGTGACTCCGTGACTCGGTGAATCAGTGAATCTGTGAATCAGTGAACCAGGCAGGCAGGTAATTCAAAAATAGAGCCAACAGTGGCCAACACAGACAAGAACACCGAACTTCTTATAAACTTAAATAAAACAGAAATATAATTGGTTTCGAAGTATTTATGTACTCTTAATATAATATCATATATTGTTGTTGTCGTGAACAAAGTATAGTGTATAAATCGCATACAATGGTTAATATTCACTCGAACGTCTTGCTCCACTCGCCGTCGGCTCGTTCCACAAACATCGTTCTCGTGCTTGTTGTACAATATACTATTTGACTAGCTGTAATTCCACTTTCTGGTCGAAAATTACATTTCTGTTAAACTCTGATTAATTCTACATAAATTACCAATTTAACTTTAATGACATTTGGATTTTTAAGAAATTTTTAAACACAATCTTACTGAAAAAACAACATAGTTTCCTTACTTTCTACTTCGTGTGGCAGTAATCTCACCTCTGCTTCTTAAATTAAATGTCTGTTGCACGTATCTCGAATTTTGATTAATTCTGAGCGTACTCCTAGAATTTCTAAGTTTACAATCAATCGACTTGACAGAAGCAAACAGATCAACACAACACAATTTTTGTTTAATTTTATAGCAACCAGTATTTTCGTGAAAATGATCAATTTGGTTTTATTATTATTTTGGGTTTTTATGTATGCAAAATAGATCAAATAAAACACTTTAACTTTGTTTGAATAACACAATATTTTTATTTTCGTGACTGCAGTTTTAGCAGCTCACCTTGCTATTATCAAACAGACTCTGTTTGATAATGGCAAGTTGAGTTGCCGAAACTGCAGTCACGAATATAAAAGTATTGTGTTATGCAAACAAAGTTAAAGTGTTTTATTTGATTGAATTAACATGTATAGCGAAGTAGAAGCCTCCACCGTTCATAATTCAAAAATAGATATTAGCATGACTCTATGCAGAAATGTTTACTCTACAATAAATTAATGTATATGTTTACTATAAAATAATTAGGGAAAATGATATAAAGGGGGCAGAAAGACCGACGGTACATAGCCCAGACAGGGACGTACTAACACATTAATGGAATTGTAAATATTTTTATAAATAAATAATCTAACTGTAAATAGTATGCCTGAATGAAGATGATGTATATATAATATAAAGAAATAAACATTCAACTGTAACGCATGATTTTTATATTCGTAACTTATCAGAGCTGTCAAGACAATTGCTGTACATCACATCGCCGGGATTAACATTTTGATTGTCCAAGGAATATTTTCATTAATTCAGTTCCTAGTTGATCCCTTGTATCAAACAGCCGCCATCCAACCGGATTTATTTGGGACATTTGCATCGTGTCCCTTTTGTCCCGTGTTTAGAATTCCCTTGAGGAAATATTATCGACCAGAAATTTGTTATGCGAGATCCGAAATTTAATTTTAATAAGTCATCGGCCGACCGACTACCCAGAGCTCCACTCGAGCCGAATAATAAATCGTCCCTCTCGGAATGACTTTATTCTCGCGCTGTTTAATTGATTTAATCCGCCTCGATAAATGTATATTTGATTGAGCGTAATTGACATGAAAATCAATATTCTTATTCAAACAAAAGTATTAAGAGTAAAAACAAAGATCATAAGAAATGTAATATATAAAATAAGAGGAAAATAAATATATATTATTATTAAAGATTTTCAATTATGATAATTACAAAAGATAGGCGAAAGGATGGCAAAAATTTAAATTTTCAATTCTAATAATGACAAAATACAGGAAAAAGGATGAGTTAAAATATCTGGGTCGATGATCATTTGTAATTCTGTTTCTAAAATTTGACTATTATGAATGTTCCCGGCGCATTCGTCATTTTTTAAACCACAGTTAAACCTCTCGGCCTTGACGGTGGCATTTGCCACTACTAAAACTTGGTAATCATACTGAAAACTTTTCTTTTAAATATATATACATTTATGTATGAGTTGTAACTTTTCCGATAATCGTTTGTTTTTTTTTTTAAATGGTTTATTTGAAGACTTCAACGAGTGTTTTCCACTCCCAGATTAAGCATGAAGTAAAATTTCGAGTTTAGAAAAGCCTGAAAATTTGGTTTGGTCGCTCCGCGAAGCGGAGCGGCCAAACCAAATTTTCAGGCTTTTCTAAACTCGAAATTTTACTTCATGCGCCACGCGTATAAAATACTGATTTTAGGAGAAGTTCAAAATGTTCTACTGAAGCAGTATGCTAAAAGGGTGTATTCCGAACATCACACCAGTGTTTAGTACGCGAGGCGCATAAAGTGAAATTTCGAGTTTAGAAAAGCCTGAAAATTTGGGTTGGTCGCTCGGCTCCGCGGATCGTAATTCGAATCTTATTAGGTGAGTTTGATTCATGATTCGAATCTTTTTTTTTTTGGGATACGTCCCAACTCTGATTTAAATCAACTCGTGAGATAGCCGTATAAAACACTGGTTTTATTTTAATTTCCATTACGTACAAATTGAAAATTGATCGACATTTTAATAAAATCGACTTCGCACAGATTATTTTCACGTATTTCACGTGTTGTGTTGTGTGATAAAATAATCATATAATCCGTCGACAAGCAGCGGTACATATGTGCACGTCCGGTTTGCGGTATGAAATATCGGCACAGGAAAATTAATGGGAGGGCAATCAGTGAACGTATACGATAAAATTTCGCGGAACATAAATTCCAATGTAGACATTGAAATCCTGCCAAGTGATAAATTTTCCGCCGCATTGAGCGGAACGCGAAACGGAAAGATTTCGCGGTTGATTCGACAAAAAAAGAAAGAAAGAATAAATATAGGACGCGTATTAATTCCGATCAATCGAATCCTTCACTCGATAATACTTAAACACAATTCCAAAGAAATAAGAAATAGCACATGAAATATAGTCCAATTCACGAGAGGTGTTCTGTGACATTTAAATTTAATTTAAAATAACTATGATAATATGAATCCAATACTTAAACAAAGTTTACCATAAATTGCACATGAAATATAGACTAATTCACGAGAGGCGTCCTGTGATATTTAAGTTTAATTTGAAGTAACTACAATAATATGAATCCATTACTTAAGACAGTTTAGCATAAATTGAAACTGAGCAGAAAAGAGTAGAAATAATGTTTATATCAAAATACCCCAAAGAAAAGTTGTACCATAGATTTTAAGTCTGTGATCATAGAACAGCTCTGGAGAATTCTACTATATATAAAGTCCAAAAGTTAAATGATACAAGAAATATATAAAATGTACCTCTGGAAATGATTACTAAATCGAGGGAAAGTCGGTGATTAGGTCACAAACTGATGTGGCAAAGCTAAAAATTACAGTAAGCTATTTCTAAACGTGTCATTAGGTGGCAGCACAACTTAACTTAATGATACTTAAGTGACAGTTGCCGTGCGCGTGCGAAAACAGCGACATATTGGGAAAATGTACTGGGGAAGAGCAGGATTTTGTTTTTTTAGAATTTATTAATGATAAACTTTAATCTCTTAAGTAGTTATGACGTATATACACGCAACTACAATTCTAAGTTACAATGGATATGACGAATATATTCGCCTCACATGCGCTCAGCGCCCAAATCCAAATTTTTGGGCTTTTCTAAACCCGAAATTTATTTTTATGCTTAATCAAGGACACTAGTTAGAAACTTTGCTTACATAAAGAAACATATTGCGTTTATTGTAAGTACCAAAATGTATTCAAGATTTTAAAAAGTACATGTTATTTTGTATGGAACGAGAATTCGTAATTTCTGCAAAAAATTACACATTCATACATTAAATTTTAAAACCAACAAACGCAATAAAAGCCAACACATTCCGACCCAATTTCCCTTTCATCCCACCTTGAAAACCCGTCGCTTTTCAACCCTTGTCCCCCGTTATCTCGTCACCGTGACGCATGGAGATCATCCCCAAGGGACCAACCCCCTTTTGTCCCTGTTCCACTATTTACGTACGCGGGCTGAATAATTCGGGCATTTTTTACCGAAATGCAGCGCCAGCTGTCCCCCGCAGGAAATTGGACATCTCGCGACCGGCGCACGGGAAGGTCGGGAAGGGGGTGAAATGTCGCCCCGGTATTTTTCAGCGGGTACCAGAAAAATCGTCCGCCGTTACACGAAAGCGTCGACAAATCACCCCCGGAGTTTTTAAAGCGCCCGTGGAATCAATTCCGTTCGGTCGGCCCATTACCGAAATTGAGAGAGTTTTTGTTTGGGGGAGGTATGTAACAAAATGAATTGACACTATTAATATTGTTTATTGTTATTGTTCGTTGCCGGAAAGGATATATTTTACTGCAGGATGGAACCGTAAAGTTTAATCGCTGCAAATAACGTTTAGAGTAGCAACATCTTTCTTCCATATATCATCATCATTTAACCTAAGCGTTTCCCAAAATGTGGGTCGCTAGTCGATTTTTTGTGAGTCGCGACAAGATCTTGGTCTAAAGATAAAACGTGGTCATGGAAATTTACTTGAGTAGCATTTAAGTGCAGGTCGACTTAAAAAAGGTTGACAAACACTGGTATAGACGGTGTCATTTTTGATAAGGGGTGGAATTAATAAAATTATATTTCACTAAAATTTAACCAAATTTATATACGTATAAATGAAATTGCCAATTCTTGGTTCCAGAATACTTCAAACATTAAAAGTGCGATTCTTTTCACAGTTAACATGATAAAATAATAGGCTATAAATTTGGTTACACTTGAGTGAAACATAATTAAGTGAATTCGACCGCCATCCCTTATTTAAAATGATACTCCCTATAGTTTATCTACACAATTTTTTATTTATAATTACCCTTTTGTAAAAAAAAACAGAGTGTTCTATACATAAAGTCTCTATAATTAGTCAGAGAGGATTTTGCGGTGCACGCTGAAAATTTGCATTCGAGACAAATTGGGCACAATGGGCAACCCAAAGCGTTGGGGGGTGCATTAGCTACCGTCCACCGCCGGTCGGAAATAACGATGTTAACCACTACGGTCAGCCGCCCCCTTTCAGCCCTCACCCCCAGTATCAATACCAATTTTCTTTAATCAAGCAAACGCTACATTAATTACCGCAGAGTATTCATTACGGGACATACGCGCGCGTATCGCTGTTGCAAATTTACATATTTCACCATTCGTTAACACGATACGCATAATACAAATGTGTAATGAGCAACGTAAAGTTCATGTTGCTTAATACACACGTGTACAAGAAGTACAGGTATGTACACATTAAATGCTTATTTCTTGAATCTCTATGAGAATTTAAAAGATTCTTCAGTTATATTAACAATTTACAAGATACTAAGAAAACATTAACTATTTATGCTCTTTTACTAAGAAATCAAGTACTCAACGGATTTTAGAAATATCATTTGGTTGAAGTATTAATAAAAATATTTCAAGCTAAATGAAATTGTTACTAGATGTCGTTATTTTAACACAATTTCAAGGTATCTAGCAACCTTTCTTCGTGATTATTATATATTTATTTTTGTATGCTAAAATATAAGTACAAATACACAAAGGGCACAAATCCAAAAACATATTTAGTTATTATAAATCCATTACAAGATAAAAATAAAATAAGAATTGATTAAAACAAAACCAGTCATTGTAAAGCATCTGTTTCCAATCCTTGATTAAGCATGAAGTAAATTTTCAGGCTGTTCTAAACTCGAAATTTTACTTTATGCGCCACGCGAATAAAACACTGAATAATTGTAAAATTCAAAATATTCTTGTTTAGCAGTATATTTTTAATACTTATTAGGCAGTATATTTCTAATTTCACGATTCGAGTTTAGAAAAGCCTGAAAATGTTACTGCTTTAGTAGCATATCGTAAACTTCGCAATATATTAGTGTTTTAAACGCGTGGCGCATGAAGTAAAATTTCGAGTTTAGAAAAGCCTGAAAATTTGGTTTGGTCGCTCCGCGCTTCGCGCTACGCAACCAAACCAAATTTTCAGGCTTTTCTAAACTCGAAATTTTACTTCATGCTTAATCTGGCAGTGGAAAACACTCTTTGGAAACATTAAATTAATTGCTTGTAAAAAGCAATGGATGCAAGAAATTGTACAAACAGTTCATGTATCGAAGTATGTACACTTAAAAAAATTCCTTGCAGGTATACATTATTTAAATAGGTACTCAAATTGCACACCCTAATACACAAAAGAGTTAACACAACTGCTACCAGTGTTAGTGACATAAAAGAGTCAACACTACAGCTACCAGTGATGTTGATTCTTCTATACTTCCTCCATTTTCGATTCCTAAAGTTAACGAACCGCAATCCGTCTATAAATTACGTGTCGTATTATTACTAAAATTGTAACTAAAGGTGTTAGTAAAAAGATTATCTCATATGAAAACATTGGAAAATTTTCGAGTGGATGAAATCAACTCGACTTTTGTGTCCATTGGTAGGGACACAAAGTCGAGTTAATTTCATCTATTCGAGAAATTCAAAAGTTTCTCATTTTCCATTGCAAAATCGTATTAACAAACTGTTTTCAACACTTGATTTATGCGATCCATTCCAAAAACACACACACACATACACATAGATTATCCGCCATTAGATGGCGTAAGGTTCACGGTTCAGCGTGCGCGTCTACGAAATTAGCTTTCCCGGATCGGAATTAATGGGAATAAAGAGCTGAAACCTCCCAGTTCTCCTTTTTTTTTCAGCGTACGCCTCTGTATGTGTTTCCCTTCGACCCAGACGCTTTAACTCGGAGCAGAAGCTGCATAACGTTTAATTAATATTCATCCCCCGTTGTCGGCGGGAGTTATTTTTCAGTAGCTAACTAATTTCAATTTAGTCTCGTAAATATACACACAGACACAGAGGAGATATAGATAGAGAGAAAAAGAGAAAGATAGAGAGAGAGAGAGAGAGAGAGAGAGAAAGAGAAAGAGAGAAAAAGAACGAGAGATAGAGAGGTTGGTATATTGCAATATTAGAATATACTTAGTCAGCTAAATGAATTTATGAATATTGTAAAGGAAAATGGGAAATGGAAGCAACATTAAAGGTTGATGCATGTGTATTCTTTTGAGGATTGAGCATTTTATTATTATTGCTTTAAAACACGATACACGGTAAATTTGTAGATAGGTTTATTTGAAGATTATAAACCACAGTGTACGAGCGTTTTCAGATGTATAATAAAATCTCTAGATAATTTCATCACAACTTTATCAAGATACTAATTTTGATGTATTTCCGAGTCTAAAGAATTTGTTTAATTATGTCCGTGTCTGTCTGTATATTTGTATGTCTGTATATCTGTATGTCTGCATGTCTGTATGTCTGTATATCTGTATATCTGTATATCTGTATATCTGTATATCTGTATATCTGTATATCTGTATGTCTGCATGTCTGTATGTCTGTATATCTGTATGTCTGTATGTCTGCATGTCTGTATGTCTGTATGTCTGTATGTCTGTATGTCTGTATGTCTGTATGTCTGTATGTCTGTATGTCTGTATGTCTGTATGTCTGTATGCCTGTATGTCTGTATGTCGGTATGTCTTTATGATTGTATGTCTGTATGTCTATATATCTGTATATCTGTATATCTGTATGTCTCTATGTCTATATGTCTGTATGTCTGTATGGCCTGTATATCTGTAGGTCTGTATGTCTGTAATGTCTGATTGTCTGCATCTCTCTATAAAATCTCCTTATAATGTCATTATAACTTTATCGAAATAATAATTTTTGTGTATTTTTGAGCCCAAAACAGAATATTTGGAATAATGTCCGTATGGCTGTGTGTCTGTCCGTATGTCTGTCTGTCAAGTTGGGCATGGTTTCAGGTGTTGGGGTCTATCAGACCCTATGCATCAAATGTCGGGTTAAGGAGCTCAACTGCTTACCTTCTTGCTTCACTCAAAACCATTAGTTAAAATTATGTTTCTTCTTCTTCTTTTCTTCTCTGGGTTTTGTTTTGTTTCTTAAATTTGTATTATTCTCGAGTGCATCGAAATGTGTAGTGACTAATCTCGATCTTATTTAACCCTCTCCAGCCGGTCTTAAGAATACGCTCTTTCATTGTGTTTGTACTTAGAGCACCCTAATAGCAATTAGAGCGCGAATAACTACCCCTTCAAAACGTGTGCCTCTTCCCACACTTCAATTTAGCCCCGTCGGTGGGGTTGCGCGTATTTCAATTGTTAATCCTCCACGAGACTCTCGCACAACAAACGAGATCATGATGAAAATATAATGTCGTTACCGTTCATTCTGAGCGTGATAATCTTGAACATTGTAATTAATTTTCAGAATAATTAAAAACTATCATGATCACGTCTTAAACTTGATTTTTTTTCTGTAATATCTAGAAAATATATTGGATAATTTACCACCTAATAATAGAAGCGATAACAGAAAATCGATAATTGGTCAAATAAATCTTGTGATTGTAAAATATACAGCGAATTTTTCTTCTAGATATACATATGTCTATGCATACTCTGTACATTTTTAGGCTATCGAAAAACCTTCAATTTGAAGCTTCTAAAGAGCGTTTCCACACTAAGCATGAAGTAAAATTTCGAGTTTAGATAAGCCTGAAATTACCTAGGGCTTTTCTGAACTCGAAATTTTACTTTATGCGCCACGCGTATAAAACACTAAAGTGTTGGGTAGTTCAGAATGTACTAAACCTTAGAAAAATGTAAAAAAGAAATAGGAAAAAAGTTTAACTTCTGAATAAAAATTCAAATATAAAACATTTTAGTTGTAAATTTTGGCCCTCAAAGAAATTTCAGTTGGCCGGTCCTGGTTTAGATCGTGATCGACCTTCTCCTAAATGAAAAATGTTATCATCCCCAATTGAAATCTTACTATCTGAATATTCCCAATTTCAAACAGCTGGATAGGATTGATTTTACAAAACGACCTTGACATCCTGAATGTAGGTGCCAAAAGCCTTTCTCTCTCGCTCTATCTCGATTTCAGGCAGCCATTCAATGGAATTCAGCCGCAGGGCGCGATTATGTGTGAGAGCAATCCCCCCTGTTTTATGAGTGGATGAACATTCAGAACTATTACGGTAATGCGACCTGTGGACCTGTCCTTGCATTACTCTAATAGTCCTTTCATTAATCAGGCGAAAAGGCCTCGCTGTGCAATCCTTATCACCGCGCGTTTAGTAAAAGTAAACTAATGGAACGAGGAATGGGGGAGAGGAAAAAAATTGCAAGAGCTTGTATTAGAAGTGTTGCGATAAATGTTAAGCGGATACCTCCTTTTTATTTTCATTTGACTGTATTTATAATTTTTAGGTAAAATTAAGGAATCACATACGTAGACGAATAATCCACCCTTAGTATAAACAACCCCTTATCTACAATACAATATTTTTGTAATTACATCATTTAGAACACTTACAAGATAAATTACATGAAATCAACCGATCGCGCCCCCTTTTGACGCTAATGACATTTAAAACCAATCTTTTCCAACCCCCCTCTTGTGAAAGAGACACAACCCACCCCTAAAATTGGCACTTAACTCGCGCCTCTCCACCACCTGAGGTCATGATCCGGTCCCTCGCGGGACACGAAAATTAGATTACGTCGCGCCCTCTTTAACATAAACACGAGACCCGACTTTGCCCTTCTTCTTTTTCACTCGAAGCGTCAGAAAACCGCGGCAGAGATTTCACGCAAATTAGCCGACATTCATCACCGGTGAGCAGCCCCTTCCCGGCGCATCCACCATAATTAATTCTCCCTCTCGCGCGAGCGTTCGCCGGCAAAGGCGAGATTTGTTGCAGTTATTCACACGTGAAACGGTTTTTCAAGCGTGTGTTAGAGACAGGGTTAATGTTAATATTTCAAGTTTTAAATTTTGTATGATGAAAGTTATAGATCTTATTAAAAAATTATCTTGGAAATATTATTTTGAATAAGATTTCCAACCATTTGAAAGTATATGATTGTCAATATAGTTAAAAAAATCATTTAGGTCCGTACCTCCCTTACTACGCCTCTGCGTAAGCCTCATTTATGTGTTCCCTTTTTTATAAAAGAATAATCATGTCAGTCAAACGACCGTTACTAATTTATAACCTTTGATAATGATCTGTAAAGATCGAAACACGTGCCAGGAAGCTGAAAATAAAATAATGGAACATAAAAAGTATTTTTCTTCACCAAATTTGTTTCTAATTTCAATGCTAACTCAAAACTGGCCTTAATCAACACAGGGGATCTCAAAATAGATATTTTCACAAAAAAAATTAACTCTAACCTTTTCGCAAAAACAATACTTTCGCCTAGTTTTACATATGGGGGAAAGTAAAAAATGAAAACTCGATCACCTGTTTCACAAATAAATCTTATTACACCCTCAACAACCACTCCTACTATTCAATCCAAACTCAATTTAACAAGAAAGCTTTCATAATAACTTCCTTTTTTATCCACCCCTCCCTTTCCTTCACTCTTCCAACGCGAAATTTTATATTTATGTATGCTGAGTCGAACGGATTTCGCTGCCCCCGCAACCAAATTCCACCTTCACAAAAAAATCTCATTACATTAAATAATAAGGGACGACGTAATCGCCGGGAGAATCGTCCCCGAAAAATTAAAGGATAACGACGGGTCTCCGTCTCCTCCCGCGAAATTTCTTTTGTTATCACGGGAACCCGACGAGTGATTAATGGCGCACAATCCTAATTCGTGATGGGAGAAGCCACCCCCTCGCGCCCCCACGCAAAGGAATTGAATTAATCCGCGAGCGTTTTAATCAGCGCGGACGAAATTTGAATATTCAACCTGTGATTTTATTATCGAATAAATGGAGATTGTAAAGAGACATTAGGATGATTATTTTAATCACTAAGATATAAAATAAAAAATAGGACAGATCATTTAAATTAAAAATGACAGGACTTTTCATTGCATCAAGATGTCTCTATATGAGGATTTAATTTCTCATTTAATACGTGGCGACAAATGCTTATATTGTTAATGGAAAAAGAATTAAATATGTCTCATCCTACAAAATGTTTGTGTCCTACATCAATTCGCAATTATAATACAAGCTTACAAAATAAAATGATAAAAAAGGTGTCGTTGAAATTTTAGTATATTTCCATTGTTATTTATAATATTTATATTCTGATGTAAAAAGGTTTATTGCCGTTAATAAATGAATTTTAAAATTTGAATTGCATACAACCTGTTAACCATGTTACTGACATAGATCTGACAACACTACATACAGTGGTCTAATTATCTGTATTGTTGATATTTTTGTGTGTGTAGTTTTGTTAACAGTTTATTTTCATCATCGTCTGATTTAAAACGCGAAAAAATACATCACAACATGATGTCAACATCAAAACGATCCTGTTTAAACGATCCAAATACATTTTGCTACGTTTGTGGCGAATACACAGTGAAAAAGTGTCGGAAACCTATCACTGAATTAGTGCAAAATGCGTATTTTGCTTACTTTAAATTGAAAATTGAAGACAGTGGCAAACTTTGGATTCCAAATTGTGTTTGTGAAATATGTACCAAACATTTAAAGCAGTGAGTACATGAAAAAAGACTTCAGTTAAAGTTTTGTATGCGTATGATTTGGATGGAACCGAAAAATCACTTTAATGGCTGTATTTGATTAAGTTACATGGTGTTTACTGAAAAAAAATTACGTATCCCGATTTGATATCTGCTAGAAAACCTGTGGCTCATTCAGAAGATGTTCCTGTTCAATCTTCTTGCGGCCTACCAGAATATTTAGACACAGAAAGGAATGTATCTTGAACAAGTTTCTCATCTTTCACGTGGTGAAACATATTTAACTATGATTTAAAAAGGAAAACACTTGGTTAAATTTCACTAATATTTTGGTTTATTATTCCAACTAGTTTCGACTTTGAGTCATTCTCAAGGAGTGTAAGGAAAGGACTGTAAGTGATCCGGAAAGTGACGTTAACGACGACACAGCTTGGAGTGATTTTGAAGCTACGACTCATCTAAACCCCTTCTTTTTACACCAAGTGAGAAATTTTTCTTGAATAATTTTCTCACTTATCACTTGGTGAAACATTTTTAAATATTGATAATGAAGGTTTAAATTAAATTACACTTGGTTTGTTTCACAATTTTTTTTTTTTTTACTTTACTATTTACTCGACTAGTTTCGCGTTTTACAGCATTATCAGGAGTGATAATATCCTGATAATGCTGTAAAACGCGAAACTAGTCGAGTAAAAGTAAAGTAAAAAAAAAAAAAAATGTGAAACAAACCGAGAGAAATTTGCTGTCTGCAAGTACTAAAGTAACTTGTTATCGCACTCGAGAAAAAGATCTGCTTCCTTTTTTTCTTCATAAGCTAATGTGGTATTTTGTAATAATATCAGTGGTCTTTTAACTAACATGGGTCTTTCAAACTACCAACCAAATGAGTGGAGACTTTTTAGAGACAGTTCTAAACGTAATTTAAAATGTGTTTTGCTGCATAATGACAATAAGTATGGAGCGGTTTCCATTGCTCATTCTACAAAATTAAAGGAAGACTATCAAAACATACCTTTTCTAATGAAAAAATATATGGTCTCTGCTATCCCACAAGCAGATAAAACATGGAAATTTTATAAAATCGCTTTGTTGTCCCAGCAATAAATGTACTATTTTCAAATCAACGCATATAGATTTGAAAATGGTAATTTTTTTGCTGGGACAACAAAGCGATTATAAAAAATGTCCATGTTTTATCTGCTTGTGGGATAGCAGAGATAAAAACGCGCAATCGAGCAAAACAAACTTGACTATTGGGAAGCAGAAGCACCCACAATTAGTCAATAGAGACCGAATAATTTTGTCTCCATTGCACATTAAATTAGGACTAATGAAACAGTTTGTAGAAGATTTAGACAAAAATGGCCGCTTTTTTAGTTATATAACCAGTAAATTCCCTGGGTGAAGCAAAGAGAAGTTAAGAACTGATATTTTCGACGGACCACAGATCAGGCTTTTAATCAAAGACAGTAATTTTGTGCATTCGATGAATGTTTCAGAAACGTTAGCCTGGATATCTTTTGTCGATGTCGTCTATAATTTTTAAGGAAATTGCAAATCTAAAAATTATCCCGAACTGGTGCAAAAGATGTTGAAATATTACAATAAGCTTGGATGTAATATGAGTATTAAAATCCACTACCTTTACAGCTAATTAGATAAATTTACAGAAAATCCTGGCTCATGCAGTGAGGAACAAGGAGAGAGATTCCACTAAGACCTAAAAAATATGGAAGCAAGGTTGCGACATATTTTTTAGGCCGTTAGGATAACCACATGATGGCTAATTATTGCTGGGGAATTATGCGGGACTGTCTTGATGAACCTCACTCAAAGGAATCGCGAAAACGAAAATCTCTCTGTGTCTAATAACAAAATAAGAGGTAAAACGTATAAGAAGTGCTGTTATTTTACCACTTTTCTAATCTTCTAAACTACACATAGGATTACAAAAAAAAAATTGTGACAATCAGCATGATGAGTATATTAAAAAAACCGCATAAGTGTTTTCTGCACCAAATTCACTGTAGTGATCGATTTTTAGTTTTCAAATACAATTTTTTTCTAATCGATTTTTAGTTTTCAAATACAATTTTTATTTTTACGAAACACAACTTCATGATAACTAAAGAGAAAAGAAGACAAGTAATATTTGCAAGGTATTCAGATATCGCAGTTTACAATTAAATCAAATTAACAGAGAAATCGCAAAAAAATAGCTGTATTCTTTTAATTCCCGTCCTCTATCCTCACTAAATACGAGAGTTGGGACGAATCCTCGTAAAAAGGATTCGAATCACGAATCCGAATCACCTTATATGATTCGAATCATGAATACTCGAATAAAGGATTCGTAAGAGATAAATATGATTCGAATCAAAGATTCGAATCCTGTTTTTTCGAATCACGAATACAAATCCTTTAAGAATAAATTTGATTTTATTATTGTTTTGCAACAATTAATAATAATAATAATAATAATCTTTATTTCTTACCAAATAAGTATACAAAACATAGAGCAACACTACAGTAAGAAAATGGCGAGGTTCAGTGTATTGTGTCCGATAAGGACACTTACTGTTCTTCCACCTAACCAGGAAAAATTAAAATTAAAATTAAATTAAAAATTAATATACAAACGATATTTGTGTTGACAAAAATATTCAAAACCTTAATTATTTATTATTAACACTAAGCATCATTGATTACAGACTAAATATCTGATTCCCTGTTACTCTGTTTAAACATGTATTTGTGTGTTTCTAACTTCACTATAAATCAGTGTTTTGTACGCGTGGCGCATGAAGTAAAATTTCGAGTTTAGAAAAGCCCGAAAATTTGTCTCGGGTCGCTGCGCGACCCTCGACAAATTTTCACGGGGCTTTTCTAAACTCTAAATTTTACTTCATGCTTAGTCTGAGAGTGGAAACACCCGTTTAAAACTTCAAATTGAACTCTATTATAAAATCGACGAATGCCCGAAAATTACGTAAATAAAAAATTCACTGAATATCATTAAAATTGGAAAAGTCAGAGAAAAGTCATGGAATTATATTCAAATTGACGAAAACACTAACAAAAAAGCCATATGATATTATTAAATTTGTCGAAATCAGCAGGCAAATTACAAAACACGTACAAATTTATAAAATTAACTTGAATATTGACAAAAACAATTTAACAAAATGGGGGTTTCCCACAGAAGAAAGGTATATTAGAAGGCCAGGGAAAAAAATCTTGAATCAGGGAAATGTTGGAAAAATTTAACATTTCAGATTGTGGCTACCATGTCAGTTTTAACTGGATTATTATTCAAAGCATTCAGTTTGAAGTTTCAAACGAGTGTTTCCACTCTCAGACTAAGCATGAAGTAAAACAATTTTCTGGACTTTTCTAAACTCCAAATTTTACTTCATGCGCCACGCGTATAAAAGAGTGATTTAACGAGACATTTAAAAACACACAAAAAACATTTTTCATGTTAATTCTCACAATTCGAATTATTTTTGACGATTTAAATCCTTTTGTAAGTATTCGAATCCTTTTGTAAGTATTCGATTCCTTTTATAAATATTCGAATCCTTTTATAAATATTTCAATCTTTTTATAAGGATTCGAATCACCCACATTTGGATTCGAATACGAATCCTCTTAAACAAATGTAACGAATGCGGATCACGAATCCAGTTAAACTAAAAGTATTCGAATGCCTCTTTTGAATCCTCTAAAAGGATTCGAATCCTGAATGATTCGAATCCAGGATTCGAATCCTGAATGATTCGAATCCAGGATTCGAATCCTGAATGATTCGAATCCAGGATTCGAATCCTGAAAGATTCGAATCCTGCCCAGCTCTGCTAAATACATATATGAAAAATTAAGTAATCATTCAAATCGTGTAAATCTGTTAATTTTTATATTTAAATTAATTGCATCCGTTTCTATTAATGTTGAATAATCTAGTCAATTCGTCTAAATCCACTAACCTTCATCTTTGGATATCAAGTTCAATTTCCATCTATAGTAGTCTTTTCGGGTGATACACGTCTGATTAAATGATTATTATGCAGGAAGGGTCGCGAAAAGGCGGGGAAGAATTGTCATGCAAATCAGTCGCTCGTTTCTATATATATTTTTTGCTCTCGCTCTGGAAGCGAGGGCGCGAGTGTCTACCCTAAATAATTCCGCTCGTTTGTCCCTAATAATCCCTGGATTATCATCGAGAATACTGTCGCACAAAGTGATATGTTCATTGTTATATAAAAGAGAATTAAATCCACTTACATATTTTTTGAAAGCATTAAATGATTTAAAAAAATATATAAATGCATAGGTTGATGGCCATAGAATTAATTTTAATGTCTGAATATAGTTTATTATCTGCTGTATTTATAATTATTATAAATATTGTATAAATAAAGATTTCATATATATATTTATATATAAATGTATACGTCACCATTCTATTCAATCATTTTTAAGATACTAATAAACAAGCGTTACTGTTTTCTCTGTGTTCTTTAAATTTTAGAGAATTTGTTTCCCTTTTATCATCATCATTTTCACATCGATCAATTTCGTCGTATGCATTTATTCGAATCCATTCCGGCAGAATAGGCGGCGGTACGAGACGTGTATGAAATTGTCGGGGTGAAAAAATGGGCACTTAACGCGACGGCAATGGCCCTAAAAACACGACGGAACGTCCCCAGATTGCATGCTCCATTTCGTGATCGGGGGGCCGAATTGCACATTTTTCCGAAAGGTTTTACACACATGCATGAAATATTCGCGCGCCATTCCGACACAACGCGCCCCGATATTTTTAGGGAATGTTGCGGGATAACAATTTATTGGTACGTAACAGGAAAATGGACGAAGGTAAATTTTGTACTATACTGGATACGAAAATATACGTGTTATGTTTTATCTCAGATGTAAATCTCACATATAACATAATAAGTTAAACAAGTGCACGCTTGCATTGCCATGACAAACAAAACATATTTTTTTATATCCTGTATGAGTCAGGGAGCAAGACAAGACATACCAAATTCGTTTGTAAAAAGGCAAGAGTGGCAATAGAGCGATTGAGGAATACATGGGAAGGTATGCTAGGGAAATATGTAAGAATGCAGTTGGTGAGGTGGGATGCATGTATAAGGTCCTATTTGTTATACGCGGCGAAAGTATAGGGAGTGAGAGGGTATAAAAGAGTGGAAAGAATACAACTGCAGTACTTAAACAGAATACTAGGATTGGAGAAGACAACGCCAACCTATGTAGTACTGCAGGAATGTAGTAGAATGTCTGTGGAGTGGGAGGCGGCAAAAAGGGTTGTGAAGTTTGCAAAAAAAAGATTGCGGAGTTAGAGAATGGAAGATTGATCAGAGGATCATAGGCGGTGTGATGTTAAGAGTGGAAACAGTAAGGTGTTGGAATAAAGTGGATGAAAGAAAGATGTACATTGTATGAAAGAGCAGGATGGTCTTTGGAAATGTTCGAGGAGAAGATAGGGCTGGGGCAAATGGTAGAGTTAGAGGTGGCACGTAAGCTGGAAGCTGTAGAGCTACAAATTAGACAGGGGAAAATAGGTAAGTGCATATCGGCCTCCCGCGCTATTTCCAAATAGCAGTTAAAGGATGACGAGATAAGATTACTGGCACGATTGAGATGGGGTAATGAGGAAAAAGGACGAAAGGAATGGATGGAAGAGGAGTATAGGAGGTGTGTGTGTTGTGAGGTAGAAATTGATACATGGGAACATTGGACGAATGAGTGCGAGATGATGAAACACATACTGAATGCTGGTGGTAAAGAAGAATTAGTAAATCTGTATACCTTAAAATGTATTGTAAATTGCTCAAATTTTCAGAACACGGGATTTGGTTAAAATTGATTAATCATAAGCTGTATATTTTCAACTTCACAACATGCTCAGTGTTTTATACGCGTGGCGCATGAAGTAAAATTTCGAGTTTAGAAAAACCTGAAAATTTGGTTTGGCCGCTCCGCTTCGCGGAGCGACCAAACCAAATTTTCAGGCTTTTCTAAACTCGAAATTTTACTTCATGCTTAACCTGGGAGTGGAAACACTCGTTCGAAACTTCAAATTGAACACTGGACTGAAACGATGAATGACATCGAATATGAATACGAATAGTTGTAATCTTGTTTGGGAAATTAAACTAAAATTATAAATTATTAAATCAACGTCAAAAGCTCCAATTTTGCCTAAAAATAAACATGCTTCAAGATTATAAAAATAACATTAAAATATCTCAACTAGATTTTCAGAAAAAAATTTTCAAAGTTGAGATTTAGTGAAAACATCGTTAGATTTTGATGCAGTCTTGATTAAAAAATTATAAAATAATTATGTATTATTAAATCAACTTCGAAGGCGCTAATTTTGCTTTAAAATAAACAAGTTTTACGAATCTGGTTATGTTAGAGTGAAAGAGGAATAGAGGAATAGAGGCAAGATAATAAAGAGAATGCGGGAAGGGAAGCGTAGCTAGGAGATGGAGGAGGGATATGGCAGAAGCAATACACAATTGTAAATATGAATAGATACGATACAATATATGGAAAAATGGATATGAATACCAAAAAGAGATGTATGCTCAAAATACCTAATAAATCGAAAATACCTAATACGAGCAATTTTAAGCAAAAACTTTAGTTGGTATAGCAAAGTATACGTATTAGGTTATCAGAAATTGCCAGAAGTTCAGTTACCGAGAATAAACAAGATATGATTTTTTTTTAAATCATGTTCAAGTTTATACTTTTAAAGAGATAGTTTTAAAATCGCATTTTCTTTGGAAAATATATAAGAAGTCAATACTCCAAAAATGTAGTAATTGTTAGTGAAGACTTCCACAGTGCAGATTCTAATTTACACTAAACTTCAACGTGAATACAAAAATATTCAATTTGACGTCTCCTATTATCTAATTCTGAAATTAAAAATGTATTATAAATACAAATAACAATGTTTATTAAACTTTTAATGCGGTTGTATTTATAGTTTAACTGAACAGCAGTAAATAAGCAGCTCTTAGTTTTTAATTTATAGACAAAAAGTTGAACTTTCATGTTGTATTTTTAAAGAAGAAGCATCTGTTTCTTTTCAAATAAAAATATTTGGACGAGAATCAGAAACTTATGATTTTTAATTATTGCCGTCTAATTTACGAAATTCACTGACATTTGAAATACTTTTCTACTATATAGGGTAAGGCAAAAGCGATAGACAAAAGGACTTTACACAATTTAAATGAAAAACAAAAATGTCATAAACATACTAATATCTAAGCAGTTTATTTAAAGCTTCAAATTAAATCAGTGTTTTATACGCGTGGCGCATGAAATAAAATTTCAAGTTTTTTTTTCAGTTTAATAATAATAATACTTTATTTACGAAATCAACCTTTTTACGTTATTTTAAGTTTAGATAATAAATTTTAGAACAGTTTATTTCGTCTAATCAAAACTTGTCCTTTTAAAATTCGCAAACAAATTTGCTTTCGGATATCTAAAAGAAAATTCTCTGTATTTTCAACTTCGCAATAAATCAGTGCTCGTGCTGGTGGCGCATGAAGTAAAATTTCGAGTTTAGAAAAGCCTGAAAATTTGGTTTGGTCGCTCCGCTTCGCGGAGCGACCAAACCAAATTTTAAGGCTTTTCTAAACTCGAAATTTTACTTCATGCTTAATCAGGGAGTGGAAACACTCGCTAGAAAATTATAAAAAATAAATACAAAACACACGTTCACTCTAATATTATCATTTTTCGCATTAACAACGCCCATTTTTATTATCTCTCGCGCACACTAACGTCCTCGTTTCTCTTTCACGTTGTAATAATAATAAATATGTCGTGTTTTCTCCCCCTGCAAACAGAAAACAGAAGTGCGTATTCTCCTCCCACTCTTAGCCCTGTTATTTGTGTGTACGTTCCTTGCAAATTATTGCGTAATAAATTTATGAATGGCGATGCGGCTCCAGAATTTACTGATACAATTTCTGCTAAGAAATATCGAGGGGATGAAAAAAGAAACGTATCCCGCACTAAAATCCAACAAAAAATTGCTGAATGACCTTGTTTTATCAAATAGTTAAAGACCAATTGTATAAATATAAGCAGTTCAGAAATATAACAAATTTTTATTTTAAAAAATAACAAGAAATTCACATTAAACAATACAATTTGTAATGAAATACACATGTTATTTATTTTAGCTATATAGGGTGATTCTTGACTTATACGCGTAATTGCGAGGAATTATAGTTCGTGGTGTGTATTGATGGGAAATTAAAAAAAAAGTGTAGTAAAAGTTTTGTACTAACAGAGATAACGACTTAATAATGTTGAAATAGGTGAACTGGTCAAATTATCGCAATTGTCTTGAGTTGTATCTGTCGCTTTCTGTAATTAATTGCCAAATTAGAGCTTCTTTTATTTGCAAAAGAAAAATTAGATCGAGAAGGTACAACTGCTTAGCCTGCTAGGTCGCCTGACCTAAATCCCGATGACTCTTGTTTTTGGGGATCTTGAAAAGTTTGGTGTACTCAACCGAAGTGAATACCGAGGAAGAGTTGCGAAATCGCATACATGCTGCTGCCGGGTTAATTCGCCAACATGCTGGTTTACGCCATGTGCTCAGTTGTGCATTGAAAACAAAGGAAATCACTTCGAACAGTTATTGTGATACCTTAGTTAAAGTTACATAATTAGTTCGTTATCTCTGTTAATAAAAAACTTTTACTATTTTTTTTAAATTTTCCATCACTACACATCACGAACTGTAATTACTCGCAATTATATATATATATATATATATATAAGACAAGAATCACCTTATATACATTACATAATTTACAAAGTAAATCCGCCATTTATGTTATACGCAAATTCGTAATTTCAGCGCAGTATCAGAATGTTATACCAATCACATTCGAACCCGAGAACCCGAAACTAGTCGGAATTATAATTAATTGTTAGTTAAGACCTCCAGATCACTGTGCAGATTCTAATTTACACTAAAATTCAACGTATATACAAAAATATTCACTTTGACGTTTCCTTTTAGAACTTAAAATTGAAAACTAAGAGGAGCCAATGCTTATGGAAGAACTGGAAATCGAGTAGAAAAGGAGAGACTATGGTCAGAATGTGGGGTAAGAGTAAGACAGACGACTGTATATAACAATCACCGGTCTCGCTTCTGGATGCAGCATCCAAACGCAGTTACCAAATTTTATATAGAGACTGGCTAACTGGATATATACGAACTATGATAAAACTATAGCTCTGTGAACCTTGTTGCACAAATAACCACTTTAACGTCTAAGCTTCAATTTTCATAAATAAAACTGTGACTTTCTATATTAGATCGTTAAAAGTGGTGACTTAAGCAAACAAAGATTAAAAAAAAAAAAACGGATTAATCATATTTCCCGAGCCTATTGAAAATTAATCGTCTCAAAACGTTAATCTACCCCATCGTGTGCCCCGCGGGGTTTTGGGGTTGGGGGGTGGTCATCGGTTCCGTAACCCATCGACCTTGGCACGGAACGAGAGCGGAGCGCGTGCCGAGCCTTCACCCCCGTTTTATTCGTTCCCCGGAAACGACCCCCGAGACCGCGTTCCGATAATAGAACCACCCCTTCAGGGACAGCCGGGGGGATGAAAAAAAGGGTTATCGCTAGATAAGTACGACTGATGGCACTCAAGTAAGTATTTTTTTTTCAGGCTTTTCTAAACTCAAAATTTTACTTCTTGCTTACTCAAGGAGTGAACACACTCGTTTGAAGCTTCGATCTGAAACTTTTATAAAACAAAAATACGAAAACCTGTATTTTAATGTATTGTGTTAGTATACTTACGTTATCCAATACTCAATTATGAAAATTAATTCACTTCTCCCCTCCTCGTCTCGTTTCCATTCATTCAATCGCAATTGTATCGAAAGTGAACTCACCTGCAACAGAAAGAGAAAATTAATGAATTGTCAGCGTTAAATTGGAAATGATGAATTATTCAGATGAAATTAACCCGGATCCCACAGAAGCCCCAGCAGCAACAGCAACAGTACACGCATAATCAAAAACGCGGACCAACGGCAATACGGGCATCAATTTTAATTAGGACTTGTGCACACACAAACGGACAAATCGCCAATTTAAATTGATGGATTGAACATTTGCCTATGCCTATGTGTGCATGTGTGTGTTTTGATGTGAATACGTATGGGATTGAATAGATAGGCCAATTGTATATATTCGTGCTGGGGAAAAAGAGGAGGGCTCTGGGAGTATTCAATGAAAATGTAGATCGAGTTTTTTGTCCAATTATTTTTGTGAACATGCGAATGGAATGAAATAGAAATGTTATTGAATAAACACTAGAAGGGTAAATCATACATAATTTTGAGATCTACTTTCATACCGGTTTGATTGTAAATAGTGAATGCGTGAGGGCTATTATGGCCTCGAGTAAAAGTGGAGATATAATTAAATGTATCGCCCATTATTCGGAAGCCCCCCATAACTACACACGAGTTCTAGTGTGCGGTCATCCTAATATTTGTCCATATTTTACAACAATTAATAAATCAGTTTTCTGTTATTTTTTAATATTTTTTGACGGCAAATGTTCTAAAATGACGTGTGATTGCGTGTGAGGAATGACTATTAAAGGCGGTTAAGGGTGCGTGAAAAGACGAGTGACGGGAAAAGGGGGGAGGGGGTGAGGGTGTCTTTTTGGAACGTTTTACTGAGGGATGAAATATGGAGGGAAATATGTTTGTCTGCGCAGAGAGAGAGAGAAAGAGAGAGAGAGAGAATCGTGATTAATTAATGGGGAATAATTGCGGGACGCGAAACTTTTGCTTCCGTTTTGAATTATTCGCGGAGCGTACAAAAATTTCATCATAATTCGACTAACTCCATTTTAAATACGAAACGCTTACAAGAAATAAACAGATACAATTCAGATTATTAGCTTCCTAAGAGTGTTCTAGAATTTGCTAGAGGTAGTCTACACTCTATAGAGAGAACTCTAGTTTTGTTTAGAAGAACATTCTAGAAGCTGCTCAAAAGCAAATTAGAATCAACCCAAGAATAAAGTCCGCATCAAGGGAATGATCCAGGAATGGGCAGATGCTGCCAAAAGTACTCACCTGAAAAACACACCAAAACAGTTTCTCAAGCAACCTAAGGCTCATATCCGGCTGTCTAACTGGACACTGTCCTCTGAAATACCACCTCACTAAGATGGGTCAGACAACTGATGCCAATTGCAGATTCTGTAATGAGGCACAAAAAACAGCTGAGCACCTACTTTGTGAATGCTCTGTCCTGTCCCTTCAAAGAGAGAACTGCCTGTCTTCAGCCACTTTGAAGCCTTGGTACACATTAACCGTCAAGTTATAGTAGACTACACAAGAGGTATAGGCATTGAGGGACTTACGTAGGTCAGGGATAATTACAAAAGATCTTTTAGGTCGAGGTAATTTTGGAAGACCCCGAGGCCACACGACCCACCAACCCCTTAACGTAAGAGCAAAATAGAATTTGTTCAAGAGCATGATAGAATCAACTTAAAAGCAGTATAGAATTTGCTTAAGAACATAAAAAAATACTAGAGAGCAGTCTATCAATACGCTTCGAAGCAATATTTAGATAACACAGATCTACAAAATTAAATTTAAAAAAAAATGGTGAAATTTAAGTATATTTCTATTGCATAAGACCTGGTAACACTGTTAGTGACATGGAAGTTTCAAAACTACATACAGTTGTCCAGCTATCCGCATTTTCTTGTGAGAAGTTGTTTTTGAAAGTTTATTTTTATTGTCGCGTGATTTAAAACTTGAAAAAATAAATGTCGACATCAAGACGATCCTGTTTAACGATCCAAACACATTTTGTTACGTTTGTGGAAAATACACAGTGAAAAAGTGTCGAAAATCTGTCACTGAACTAGTGCAAAATGCGTACTTACTTTAACTTGAAAGCTGACGATACTGACAAAACTTTGGGCAGCAAATTGTATTTGCAAAATGTGTAACAGATATTTAAGATAGTGGGTTCATTAAAAAAAATATCAACTTTTTTACTGGGACAGCAAAGCAGTCAAAGAAAGTTTATATATATATATATATATATATATATATATATATATATATATATATATATATATATATATATATTACTCTGCTTGTGGGATAGCAGAGATAAACACACACTGGAGTAAAACAAACTGGCCTTAAGAAGAATTTTTACCATTGGAAAGCAGGATACCAAAAATCCACCATTAGTCAATAGAGAAAGAACAATTTTGCCTTTATTGCACATAAATGAAACAGTTCGTAAAAGCTATAGACAAAAATTTCCAATATTTTAGTATATGGCTAAAAATGTTCTCGCTTAAGTAAGGAGAAAGAAAAAGGTGGTATTTTCAACGGTCCTCAGATCAAGCTTTAATCAAAGAGAATAATTTCATGCTTTCCGTGAATCTTTTAGAATTGTAAGTCTGAATTTCTTTTTTCGATCTAGTCAAAAAATTGTGTGGAAATTACAAGTCTGAAAATTATCCTAAATTGGTGCAAAGCAAGTTGGAATGTTATAAAAAGCGCTAGTGTAATATGAGCAATGAAGTCCACTAAGTTGATGTTGATGATGCTTCAGTGAAGTATTGTGTGTCAAGATGTAATTAATGGACTTAAACCTGGTACAGCTAGAGATATGGTATATCCTCAGGTCTCATTAAGGCCAACAAGGATATCCTAATACCCTCATTAACTAAACTTCTAAATATATGCATACAAAGAGTTACACATCCTGAATCACTTAAAATTTAGAAAGTTGTACCAGTGTTAAAAAAAGGCAATTCAGAAAACATTATTAACTATCGCCCGATATCAATTACACCGATTTGAGAAAATATTAGCTGTATAATTAACCATGTATTTCGAAGAAAATTATTTTAATTGTAATCAACATGGGTTCAAAAGTGGTAAGTCAACTATCACTGCGGTCCAAGAGTTTATTACTGTGTTGACTGTTTCGAGAATAGGCAATGTCTATAAGCTACTTTCATTGACTTGTCAAAAGCTTTCGACACCATCTCACATATTATCTTAATTCGCGAACTACTGGGTGATCCATTTCGAGGTTCCTACTTTTTTAAAGAAAATAAACACAGAAAATTCAAATTTATTGGAGAATGTTTATTATCATTTGAAAGAACATTCTTTGGCATTTATTTTTTGAAGATTATGTCTATCAAATGTTGGCTGTTGCTACGTCGCAGATGGTCCATCCGTTGAGTCCAATTTTCGATGACCCGTTCGAGCATTTCGACTGGTAACTGGCGAATGACACGCGTGATGTTTTCCTCCAAGGCCTGAATCGAAGCGGGTTTGTCCGCATAAACTTTAGACTTTACATATCCCCACAGGAAAAAGTCTAACGGTGTGATATCAAACGATTTTGGTGGCCAATCGACCGGCCCAAAACGTAAAATTATGTGCTCACCGAAATGTTCTCTCAATAAATCCATTGATTGATGCGATGTGTGGGAAGTGGCGCCGTCTTGCTGAAACCAAATGTCGCCGAGATTACGAGCTTCAATTTCAGGCAACAAATAGTCGGTTATCATAGCACGATAACGGTCGCCATTGACGGTTACGTCCGCACCAGCATCATTTTTAAAGAAATATGGACCGATGATTCCACCGGCCCACAAACCACACCAAACCGTTGTTTTTTCTGGATGAAGTGGCAGTTCTTGAATCTCTTCAGGTTGATCTTCGTCCCAAATGCGGCAATTTTGTTTGTTTACATACCCATTGAGCCAGAAATGGGCCTCATCGCTAAACAAAATTTGCCTCGAAAACGTCGGATCTTCTTGGAACTTTTCAAGAGCCCATAGAGCGAAGCGATGTCGCTTGGGAAGGTCGAGCGGCTTCAGTTGTTGTACAAGCTGTATTTTGTACGCTTTCAATTTAAGATCTCGACGTAAAATGCGCCAAGTCGTTCCATACGTCAGTCCGAGTTGCTGCGAACGGCGCCAAATCAACTCTCCACGGTCTTCGTGTACACTCTCAGCTACGGCCGCTATATTTTCTTCACAGCGTGCTGGACGTGGTCTATTCGGTCGAATATTATCCAATAATGAATGCTGGGTCTCAAAATGGGTGATGGTGTTGCGAATAGTATGCTCAGTAGGCCGATTATGTTGAGTTATGCGAAGCGCACGAAACACATTCCTCACAGAACGTGACTTTTCGTAATAAAGTTGAACGATTTGTAAACGTTGTTCAGGCGTAAGTCTTTCCATTATGAAATGCCAAACAATACTAAACAAAAATAACATGACAGCATGACACGACTCACACGTGATCTGTCAAAAAAAGGTTGTTGGAAAAAGTATCTCTACTTGGATCACCTTTTATATGTGTATGGATTGCTTTCTGCAACAATACGAAAACAGTATGTATCAATCAATGGCAAGAGTTCGAGTAATATTGATATTAATAATGGGGTTCCTCGAGGATCAGTTTTAGGGCCACTCCTATTTTTAATTTATATTAATGACCTACCGCCAGTCATAACTAATGGAAAAGCAATACTGTACGCCGATGATACAACAATTACAAATACCGGTATAATCGAAGAAGATAGTAGATATAAGATGCAATTGGTTATGTCAAGGGCGAACAATTGGTTTGCAAGCAACAGGCTCAAACTTAATGTTGACAAGACTGTATGTTTTTAACACTCAAACATCTAAATCTGAAAAACGACTATGCAGGCTCAACTAAGTTCTTAGGATTGTATATTGACGAAAAGCTTAATTGGTCAATACATGGCGATACTCTAACACGTAAATTAAACTCGGTCATTTTTCTATTACGGAGTCTAAATGCAGAGGTTTCGTTTAGCGTGCTCAAACAGGCATACCATGCATCTTTTGAGTTACACATTCGATATGGTTTATTAGTATGGGGCCATAGTGCAATAAAGCATACATTATTTTGTCTTCAGCGCAAAGCAATACGTGTGGTTGCTGGAGGGAAGTATCGTGATGATACCAAGCCAATTTTTGAGAAGTTACAGCTGATGCCACTGCTATATTTGTACATTCTGAATTGCCTTTTACATGCCCAAACACATCTCCTTAAATTTACTAAGCATCACGAGATACATGGACGTAATACAAGGAATAAAGATAATTTATGTTTACCCTCACGGAGCATTGAAAAATCCAAAACAAGCGAAAGATATTATTTACCTAAATTATAATGCACTTCCGATTAACATCCAGAATTTAACTTTCAATAAATTCAAAAAAGCAATAAAAAAAATATTCTAACTACTGAAATATACTTTTCCAATGAAGATTTCTGACTGGCGTCATAAACAATAGCAGCGGATGGTATGAACAACAGTATATTTGTACTTTTTTTCATAAATGTCTAATATTTTGTTAAATTAATGCAAGTATATATAAATATATTTTTGTTTCTCTTTTCTTGACGTATGTAAAACTGTAAATGTTGATAACATGAATAACTTGCTTTACTTTACCTTCACAGTCATTTGGACAAATTCCCCGAAAGCCTTGGCTCTTACAGTGAGGAACAATTGGAAAGGCTCCACAAAGACTAACGAAATATGGAAGCAAGGTACCAAGGCCTTTAGGATAAGCACATGATATTTGATTATTGCTAGAGATTAATGCAATTAGAGATAAATCTTACACAAAGAAATCGCGAAATGGAAGTTTTGTCTTTGTCCAATATTGAAATAAATTGTGTTTTTTGCATCTTCGCATATCTTTATAACTACATGTAGGATCATGAAAAAAATATTCAGTCACAATCAGAATGACGAGTATTCTAAAAAAAACCGTATTAGTCATTCCGGCACCAAATTCATTGCAGGCCTTTGTAATCATTAATTTAATAGCATTAGAGTTTATTTAACACTCAAAATCTAATCGATTTACATTAAAACGAAATTATTGCAAATTATTCAACAACATTGCACCAATTAAAAATAATTCCCGAAAATCACATCCAAGCCCCCCTCTTCATTTACATTAATTCGATTTAGCTCGTTACAAATAATCAAAATCATTGCAATTATCGTTATTCCGGCCAATAACAATTATTTTTAGATTCGATAGTTTTCGGTGGGATGGCCACGGTTAAACTGCACTGACCGGACAACCAGTTTCGGGACTAATTCTGCGTAATTGGCTCCGGATCGAATAATTGTAGATTTTCGCGCAAATATTTGTACGCGGCGGTCAACGCGAATTGTTGAATCGTTTAGCCCGCCTCGCGCGAATATGTTTCGGGGTTGTAACATGAAATATGCAGCGCATTTGCCAATTTGCCAACCCTCGTAGCAACACGCGAATGCATTAATATTTATCTGGTTCACAACATGAATATACATGCTTTTACATTCGTAATGCGAATATTGCTCTTGGGAGGTGAATATATAGGATTCTAATGCAGGTAAATCGTAGAAAATGTTATTCACTTTACCACTTTACTTTACTTTAGGTAAATGAGTTTTTTGTACAAAATCATGTACAGCGATTTTTTTTAATTATACCGGAAATTTTTCTTTTGAGTATACATATTTCGATATTTGTAAATCATTTAATTTATAGCTTGAGACGAGTGTTTTCACTCCCAGACTAAGCATGAAGTAAAATTTCGAGTTTAGAAAAGCCTTAAAATTTGGTTTGGTCGCGTAGCGCTACGCGCTACGCGACCAACCCAAATTTTAAGGCTTTTCTAAACTCGAAATTTTACTTCATGCGCCACGCGTATACAACACTGACTTTGAGTGAAGTTTTTTTATATACCTTTAAAACAATATTCTAAAGCAGTCTATTTTGCATTTCGCTTGAAAATATTCTTTTATAAGCGCCACCATGAAGTAAAATTTCGAGTTTAGAAAAGTCTAAAAGTTTGGTTTGGCAAGCGTATAAAACACAAATTTAACGTGAAGTTTTTAATATACTGTTAAGAATACTGTTTTCGAAGTATATTTCAAACTTCACAATATGTAAGCGTTCAATACGCGTGGCGCATGAAGTAAAATTTCGAGTTTAGAAAAGCCTGAAAGTTTGGTTTGGTCGCTCCGCGAAGCGGAGCGACCAAACCAAACTTTCAGGCTTTTCTAAACTCGAAATTTTACTTCATGCTTAATCAGGGAGTGGAAACACTCGTTGAAAGCTTCAAATTGTAATCTTTTGAAATCGAACGAATGCTTTAAAATTTACAGCGTATTCACCGGGGTTATGTATGTACACTTAATAGAAAAACTGCCTGTATAATAATTTTCTAATTCAGAATTTGTCAATTTATTTAAATGATCATTAAATATAAAATTAATAGACCCCTTAAAGAGTACAGTAATATTTAATTTTTTTCATTAAAACATATATTGATAAAGGAGGAAAGGCCGCTTTTATCAATATATTGTTTAATAAACAAAATAAAACATTACTGTACGTATTAAATGCTTTATTAATTTTATTTTTAATGATCATTTAAACAAATCGAAAACCTGTTACGCGTACATTTTATTTGATTATTATGAAATGAAGTAAGCACATCAATGCAACATTAACTATATTTTAGGTATGTAATATAAACTCAATTATATTTTGCTCCGATATTCGCATCGTGCATAATTTAAATGCATAAATTTCCCTTTGCGATCCGATATTTATTTTATTCATTATTTCCATTGCGATGAATTCGTAATGTATCGTTGTGAACCCGTCGCAATTTATTTCCATTTTGGTAATTTAATGTTTATTGCGATTCGTTATCGAATTTTATTTATTTGTATAAAGCACGCGCGCTGAGATTGTAAATTTGGTTCATGTTTATACATTATTTAACAGAGTTTTATCAGATAATTTTTGAAAATGTCCCATTTATTAAAATCTACAATATTTTAAAGACAGCCCTATTTCACTTAATGTGTTTCTGTATTTCTCTTGGAAGCATGATGTAAATATTTCGCCTTATTATAAACTCTGCTCGAGAGCACTCTGGTGCACTCTGCTCTCAAACATATTTTGAAGACCCCTCAAGAAATACGTTCTTGAGAGGACTCTAGTCTCCTTTCAACAAAATTCTAGAGGCTGCTCAAGAGCATTCAAGTCTTCTTAAGGCAGTTTTAAAATCTGATTCAGGGCACTCTAGAATCTGCTCTCAAAAACATTTTAGAGTTTAACCAAGAGCAGTCTTCTTAAGATCGTTCTAGGATCTGCTTAAGAGCAATCTGGACTCTGCTATCTACAGTTTGTTCTCAAGACGTCTGCTCAACAGCATTCTAGTTTTCATTAGATCTTTCTAAAAAGAACTTTGGAGTTTGCTCAACTGTATTCTCGAGTTTGCTCACGAGTAGGACAGAATCTGCTCAAGAGTAATCTCAAATTGTTAGGACTTAAAGGATTTCGTGTTAAAGAGAATTCTAATTTACTTAATATCGTTCTAAAATCTGTTTGAGAACACTCTAGAGTCGCCCTCAAGAACATTTTGGGCTGTCTTCTTAACTCAGAGTAAGAATATTCTAGAGTCTGCATAAGAGCATGCTATAATCTGCTTCAGAGCATTCTAGAGTCTACTTAAGAGCATTCTAGAGTCTGCTTAAGAGAATTCTAGAGTCTGCTTTAGAGCATTCTAAAGTCTACTTAAGAGTATTCTAGAGTCTGATTAAGAGCATTCGTCTTCTTGGGGTATCTTCTCCTGGTGGAGATTGGTTATCGTAGTGTCAATGCTTAACTTAGATACCGCTGCTCTGAAGAGGTTTACAGAGGAGCATTGGAACCACTCTCTCAAACTCTTGAGCCGGCAGGTCCATTTTCTTCTCGGATTCTTTTTTCCTGATAGTTTGCCCTGTATACTCAGTTGCAGCAGTTCGTATCGCTCTCCTCTCATAACATAGCCAAGATATTGCAGTTTCCTTGTTTTTATTGCTCTAACAAGCTGTGTTTATTATTATTTATTTGTATTAAGACTGCTTCGTTTGTTTTGTTCTCTGTCCTTGTTATATTTAACATATACACCCATAGTTTAAATGCTTGGATTTTATTAGTATCCTGTTTTTTGTGTGTCTATGCCTTAGCTCCGTAATAGAAAATTGTAAAGACGTGGCACTCTAGAGCAGTGACGGGGAAACTTTTTTTAAGACGGGCCATTTGTAATAACCAGACAATCGTAGCGGGCCAAAGAATAATGCTTAATCGTAGGTATGTAGTTTTTATGCGGGTCGTCACATTACGAAGTAAGAACGCGTTCAAACATTCTCACGACGGCACTCTTAAACGGGCCAGATTAAACCTTTCCGCGGGCCGGACTTGGCCCGCGGGCCGTAGTTTCCCCATCACTGCTCTAGAGCCTTCTTAAAAGCACTGTAGAGCCTTCTTGAGAGCACTATAGAGTCTTCTGGTGAGCACTATTAAGTCTTCTCAAGAACACATTGAAGTCTTGGATTTTATCAGTATCCTGTTATTTAAGCGCCCATGCCTTTGCCACGTAATAGAGAATTGTTAAGACATGGCACTCTAGAGCCTTCTTGAGAGCACTGTAGAGTATTCTTGTGAGCACTATAGAGTCTTCTCAGGAGCACTTTCTAGTCTGCCAAACAGTATTGATTTCTCGAGAGGACTTCAGAGTTTCCTCAGGGCCAGGGCTAATTAGAGATTTAACTGGTAAAGAGCACTTTAGAGTCTTCTTAAGAGCACTGTGGAGTCTTCTTAAAAGTCTGATTCTGATTTCTAAACCTAATTCTCTGTTGGTTGCCAGGTTCTTCAATTTTACAAATGCAGCTCCCAGCTCTATCCGTGACCTTATCTCTTGTGTTGGTTAGGTTATTTTCGTTTATTACTGTTCCCAGGTATTTGCAAGAATTGACTCTTTTGATTTTCCTAGTGTTTATCGTTTGATTCGCGATAATTGGTATTTTGGAGACAACTATGAGTTTCGTTTTTTTAATGTTTATATTCAGGTTGAATTCTTTGCTGATAGTTTTAAACGTTTCATCATTCTCTGCAGGTCTGTGATATTATCGCATCATTCATGTGTCGTCGGGATAAGAGCATTCTAGAGTCAGCTTAAGAGCATTCTAGATTATATTAATGGATATCGATAGCTAACGCCATCTAATGCTTCATAGTGGCATCGTCAGTGACACGAATGCACAAAGTGCATATACAGGTCACTGTTTTGTCCACGAACGAGCAGAATTCTGTTTGTGAAACCAGAAAACAAATATCAAAATTGAATTTGTGTTCAGTATTCCGGCACCAGATACCCACAGACGCGTTTCGGACTTCAAGGTCCTCTTCAGTGTGGTCCCGATCCAGTGCTGAGGAATACTGAACATTTATGACTATTTCAAGCCAATATGTGAAAACTATTAATGGATATGACGCGTTTCGGACTTCAAGGTCCTCTTCAGTGTGGTCCCGATCCAGTGCTGAGGAATACTGAACATTTCTGACTATTTCAAGCCAATATGTGAAAACTATTAATGGATATTAATATCCATTAATAGTTTTCACATATTGGCTTGAAATAGTCAGAAATGTTCAGTATTCCTCAGCACTGGATCGGGACCACACTGAAGAGGACCTTGAAGTCCGAAACGCGTCTGTGGGTATCTGGTGCCGGAATACTGATCACAAATTCAATTTTTATTCTAGATTCTGCTGAAGAGCAGGATAGAATCCACTCAAGAGTAATCTAAAATTTTTATGATTTGAACGCAGTGTAATTTCAAGCTGCGTTCCTGTTTTGGACATGTTTCGTACTATCATGATGATTAAATGAATGTATAATCACAAAAACCTTTTAAAATGATCAAAAATTGATGCTTGCAAAGCTTTTTATGGCATAATCATTAATTAGAAACACATACAGGCACACACACCGCATGTTTCTAATCTCTTCCACGTAAACGTGCTCCCATATATGTGCATAAGCTTTTAAGTTTACCGGGTTAATTATCGGATTTATCCGGCCCGGAGTGGATAATGGGGTTAATTACCCCCTCAAACCCTTTTATCCAACGGCGTATCCCCAATAAATTACACCTATAAATCGGGACTTCCTACTTTGTATCTAATCGGTCCGTGCAACAACGCACTTTCAACTGTCGCCAGACGCAAAAATATCTGACTGAAGGAGGCGGGGGTTGGCGGCGGCGGCGGAGGTATCCCACAAGCGGGTCTGATCGATAATTCCTCCATCCCCGCTTTCTAACGGAACGTGTTTCCGTCCCTCCAGTAGGACTGTACACTTTATAAAACAATGCGGGGGGAAATTCGAAAGAGAAACGAACGCTCTTTGCTTTTAGCGCGTGTGTGTGTGTGAAAAGTTGGGGAAAACGCGGGAAGGAATTGTAATATGAGTTTTGTTATGAAGGGGAAATATTCTGTGAAAGAATGTTAATTTGCATGAAAATATGATTTTAATTCGTTATCTCAAATTATGTAAATAAAAACAATACTCTTTTGATATAGTAAAAGAATACTGAAATATGCTGAAGATCACTGTCGAGTCTTCTTAAGAGCACTGTAGAGTAGATATGGGAAGTTAGAATATTTCATGTGATTCGAATCAACCGAATCATTCCTTAAAAGTGATTCGTTGATTATGAATCGTTCGTAAACGAATCACTTATAATAATCATGTTTGTTCTTATAAATAGAGAACAAACATTAGCTGATAAAAGTACGCTGCCTTATTTGCAGTGATCAGAGAAATTCACACTAAATTTAAACCTGAAAAACACATTACTATTGCATAACAGCTGATCAGACTATAATTCATTTAAGCCTCACGATTTCAAGCGAGCGATTTATAAAACGGCCGACGCGCGATGGCTGAGTCGTACAAAATACAAATGAGGGCTGACGCAGCAGATTCGTTTCCGCAAGTCGTGAGGAATAGTTTTAACCGATTCGAGCGAAAGCATTAGTCATCCGATTCGGACGGATTCAGATTCAGACCGCACGTACAAAGCGGAGTTGAAGTTGTGCACGGATTCGAGTCATCCGATTTCGGGCGGATTCAGATCACATGTATCACATGTATAGATTTCGGGCGGATTCAGATCACATGTATAAATTCGTATCAGGAATATGATTCCGCTCAGCCTAAATCGTTCGGCCGGTCGTCTCGAGTGAATGGATCATTAACGAATCAATTTTTCTTAAAATACGAAATCAGTTCATTAAAATCACTGCACAGAATCGTTCTTTTCGAAAGATTCATTCATGAACGACCCATCTCTACTGTAAAGTCTTCTTGTGAACACACTTGAGTTTCCACAGGAGCACTTTAGAGTCTGCTTAGATTATTTTATAGTCTGCTTAAGAGTATTCTATAGTCTGCTTAAGAGCATTCTATAGTCTGCCTAAGAGTATTCTATAGTCTGCTTAAGAGTATTCTATAGTCTGCTTAAGAGTATTCTACAGTCTGCTCAAGAGTATTCCATCAACTTCTTGAGAGCACTCTAGAGTTCCCTTAAAAGCATTCTAATTAGGGATCGTAACTGGTCAAAACGCCTCTAGAATTTTCTTAAGAGCACTGTAAAGCCTTCTTATGAGTACACAAGAGTCTTCTCAAGAGCACATTAGAACTGCTCAGAGTATTTACTTCTCAAGATTACTCTAGAGTCCCCTCAAGAGGATTCTAATTAGGTATTATAACCGGTTGAGAGCACTCTAGAGTCCTCTTAAGAGCACTGTAGAGTCTTCTTTTGAGTACAACAGAGCACATTAGAGTCATCTTAGAAGTATTAACTTCTCGAGAGCACTCCAGAGTTCTCTCAAGATTTAATTAGGGATTGTAAACCGGTCAAGAGTACTCTAGACTCTTCTTAAGACCGCTGTAGAGTGTTCTTATGAGTACACTAGTCTTGTCAAGAGCACATCACAGTCTGCTTAAAAATATTAACTTCTCGAGAGCATTCTACTTAAGGATTGTGACCGGTTAAGTGCACTCTAGAGTCTTCTTAAGAGCACTGTAGTCTTTTTATGAGTAACTAGAGGCTTCTCAAGAGCACATTAGGGTCTATTACTTAAGAGTATTAACTTCTCGAGAGCACTCTAGAGTTCCCTTACGAGCATTCTAATTAGGGATTGTAACCGGTCAAGAGCACTATAAAGTTTTGTTAAGAGCACTGTAGAGTATTGTTATGAGTACATTAAAGTATTTTCAAGAGCACATTAGAGTCTTTTCAGAAGCACATTAGAGTCTGCCTAAGAGTATTAACTTCTTGAGAGCACTCTAGAGTTTCCTCAAGAGTACTCTAATTGGGGATTCTAGCCGGTCAAAAGCACTCTTCAGTTCCCTCAAGAGCATTCTAATTGGGGATTCTAGAGCTTCATTGATAGGTACTACTATTTAGGATAATTTCTGTAAATCCACATAACTATTCTGCTATTATGTTTGTTGATTTTTATATAACTTTAACTTTAAAACTGGGTTTCTAATTTTTTTTATTAGTCACTTGGATCCCTTGATTCATATGCCATTTTATTTGAATTTATTCTACTTACATATTGATTTTTTTGTGCGTTATCTTGTAAAGTACGCTACAACTTATTTTTTTTATTTTGTCTAAGAGTCGATTGAAGCTATTGTCAATTTTCCAGCGTATGTATGTAAAGTTTAGCGATTTCGACAACGGAAAAATGTACGAAAACCAAACGACCGGACGGCGTTATCGCTTCACGCTACATAAAAATGGAGGCGTTAAATTTTATCGCGGAATATTAAGGCCTTTTCTCTTCCTTATACAACACACGCCAGGCTCGATCGAACTCTTCGCGAATTTAAAATCGTTTACACTTAATGACACAATGTAGTAAATAAGTAGTAGACAAAAAAGAACACTTCATAGGGATTGTAGATTTACCGACTTATTCAATTATTGGTAATTCTGTAAAATTCTGTTAACCATCTCTTGAAGTATCAAGAACATGAATGTGTGTTCATTCACCGAATAACTATACTGGTTCGGGACTATACTGATGATGGCGTTAAAGCCTGAAACGCGTATATGGTTATCCGGTGAATAAATGAGTACTGAACACAAATTCATATTCTTGATATTTGTATTCTATAAAACAAAGCCCTCTTGTGAACGAACAATCGCTGTATACAAACGTGTAGTTTGCCAGCTATTGACGATGCTACGCTTTGCTACGTTTACGCTTTCGAAACAAATGTAAATTGCACAGGCCATAATAAATGGTCAAAGATGTTCAGTATTCTTCAAGCACTAGTTCGGGACTATACTGATGATGGCGCTGAAGCCTGAAACGCGTATATAGTTATCCGGTGAATAAATGAGTACTGCACACAAATTCATATTCTTGATATTTGTATTCTATAAAATAAAGCTCTATTGTGGACGAACAATTGCTGTATACAAACGTTTAGTTTGCCAGCTATTGACGATGATACTTAAGCGAATAGGCATTAGATGGCGTTTACGCTTTCGAACATATGTATCTCTTGAAGTGTTTACAATTTTGTTTTATTATACGTTCTGTATTAAAATTAAAACCGTTTTATTTCCTCTGGGGTTTAATGTTTATTTTATTTTCACAACTGCGCCGTAAGTTGTTAAATATGTATTATTTTTTATTACTCAGACCGTAGCCAAACTTTGTGCATTAACGATTATAACTTTTTAATGAAATTATTCCGCGCGCGCCGCCCCCAGACGACGGGAAATCCACCCACCCGGGATTATTATTATTATTATGGTCTTACGACGTTCCGGCCGGCAATTAGCAGACTTAATTAGAATTCGCCGGCCGTAAATGTGCAACTTCAACTTCCCCAATCTGAGCCGTAATGTGGCACACATAAATCCGACTCTAGGATGGGTTTTAGTAGCAAATTATTTAAAAAGCTGAATGCTTTAAACGGCTCAATTCAATTAAAAAAGTAATACTGAATATAATATTTATAAGGGAATTATGAGGAACAATTTAGGATTTATAATAGATTGAATGTCAAACAAAATGCCTTAGCCCTTCAGCACCCAATGATTCATATAAGCATCAACCACATTTTTGCTTTATACTGGCAAAGCTGCATGGTTTTGATCTATACAAGCTCCGTGATGCATTTATGCATCAACTTATTCACCATATAAACTCACTCATATTTCGCACATGGTTTTATTCAATTTAGTGTGCTGTCTACGTAGCCAAGGTTATGTTTAATAGTGGTACGTGAGTGAATTTGGATACGATTTTTTATAGTTATTTACTAAAAACTTAAATAATAAAATTCTCTGGTGAAATTTTACTTCATGCGCCACCCGTATAAAACACAGATTTCAAGTGAAGTTCGAACATACATAAATTTCACAATATTTTATTGTTTTGTACGCGTGGCGCATGAAGTAAAATTTCGAGTTTAGAAAAGCCCAGAAAATTTGTCTCGGGTCGCTGCGCGACCCTCGACAAATTTTCACAGGGCTTTTCTAAACTCGAAATTTTACTTCATGCTTAGCCTAGGAGTGGAAAACACTCGTTGTTCAAATTAAACTTTAAACATAAAAAACAAGGAATATTAAAAGATTTACAGAAAATAGGCTGAATTTGGAATACGTATACTTAAAAGAAAAACTCCCTGTATGTATATGAAGTAGATATGTATTGTTACTTTATTTTATTTTGAATATTTCTATGTAAGACTATTTGTCTGTTTTAAATTTATTATTATTATTATTAAAAAAGTCTTGCGTTACCCTCATTAAACAATAATGCTTTCTATCTCAATCTAGTTTACAGAATGGTTCTTTTGTTGTGAAATTAAATGAACGTCGATGAATTAATTAAACCCGAATTATCCTTAATTTCCATCACAATTTACGTTGAATAACTTCAGATCCGAAATTTGCGATAATTAAGAGCATACACGAAATTTTAATTAAGATCACGTTTCCTTGTTATGATTAGGTCTTTTGGAAATTGCAAATTGCAAGGGTGGAGGAGGGTACGCTATCGAGTTACATGTCGGGATAAGTTGGGATTGGTCGGGAGCGGTTGAGGCGGGTCGGACAGTTCGGAACTCTATTTTAATATTAATCCCGAATTTTACATATAAATCAGTTGATTTAATGTGATCATCCACTCACCACCCTGCCAGACAGGTAATGCCCCTTTTCTCTAACTTGATCTTTTGCCAGTTACACTTGATTAAGAGTGAAGTTGTTGATTGTTTTGCACGTGTTGTACAGAACTGTGTATTTCTTATTAAACGCAGATCGGATTTATTTGAAACAAAACAAAAACACTAAGTCCCATTTGCACCCCGGCTGATTAACTTAATTCATCCTTGATTAAACCTCTAATTAAGCCTAAATTCTAAAATATAAGAATGTTATAAATTTATGAGATACTCTAACAGTTTCTTTGGTCAATATGTGATTGTGTAAACAATTTCTAAGTAAAATGGGTGTGTTTTTAAGAAGTACTAATCACTGATTAGATTAATTGAGTTGGGTGCAAACAGGCATAAGATTAATAATTAGAAATTCGCGTTTTTTTAGTTGCGTAACTACAAATTTACACTAGTGGCTGAGTAACAATTAACCTACACCAAAATAAAAGGGCAATGTGTAGATTAGGAGTCCGGCTATAGTTTGAAAAATATTTCAGCAGTTATTAAAAGTTTAAAAATAGTAAATACAGTGGTTAATATTTACTATTTTCAAACTTTTAATAATTGCTGAAATATTTTTCAAAATATAGCCGGACTCCTAATCTACACATTTCCCTTTTATTTTCGTGTAGGTTAGTTGTTACTCAGCCACCAGTATAATAGCGAAAGAAATACAAAATAAACTCTGCAAATGTAACAAATAATATTGTCTCCTTAAAACAAGGAAAATATATCGTAAATGAGTACGAACATGTTAATGCCCTTCTAGAGAGCAATACTTTAATTGTATGAAATTCGGATATAATTTTTAAAAGAATTTTTCGATAATAAGATTGATTTAGTAAAGATTTACCACTACTGCGACCACGACCACACAATTCTCTGACTAGGCCTCTTGAAAATGGCTAAGCCAGCAAAGTTTGAAGAGAGACACCCTCTACAAGCGCGGGAGTATAATGGAAGAAAATAAACCACAATTTATGGGGTGTTGATGTTACAATTTATGACATTATCTGTTAGAATAGCAGGTAGTTTCCCTTTTTTCCCTATTTTAATGCGTTATAAACGGTAGTTCGTATTTATTTGCTGACTCCAAAAATTTAACACATTAATCAATATGTTATGCAATATGTTATGAATCTGTCATCGGCAATCGAGGCCTACGTGACGTTGGGCGTGAGAGTGAAGCCGAGAAACCCGAAGATGCAAAGGCAGATGAAGGGGAATAACGGGAACTTGAAGAAAAGGGCATTCAAGAGCGGGCGTTGTCGAAGAGTGGTTGGTTTACAAACATCTGTTAGTTTGTGAATAAATCGAATTAAATTGCTGAAACGCTGATCTTTTATTTTACGTTAAATTAATTTATAACATCAGAAGTGAGATAAAGGACCCGATAATAGGAATTAGTTAGTGCAATAGTTAGTGTTATTTGTGAGTAGCAGCGTTATTACGAGCAATAATAGCAATGCCCAAGCCCGAGAGGAGGGAGCGCTCTTCCCGCGCGAAAAATCGTAGCCGTTCTGCTGGACATCGTACACGGGGCGAAAAAGAACACCATCGTCGCCGACATGGAGGGCGTAGACGAAGTCCAAGCTCAGCTAGCTTGAGTTCGGAAAGTCCAGCGGCAGGCCGAATATTTCCGGGTCGCAGAAAGGGCTCCTCAGCGGACTCGATGTCGCAACTAGGGGAAGTTTTGTTGAAGGGTATGGACCGTTTGGTCAACGCGAAGGTAAATAATGGAGGACCAACGGTAAGTAACCATTCAATAACATAATTGAAGAATTTAATCCGTTAAATAATAATATTAGCGATTTGATTAGTGCCGTAGAAATATTAGTGACAGGGGAACATTATTTTCAAGTAAGCCCTTCCAGTAATTCTGTACAGAAATAGGCACTAAACATTATTTAAATACGGTAGCTATGCCAAAAGGTAACGGTCAAGTAGAACGGTATAATCGCACCATTTTAAATTCATTGGCTACAATGGGAGCTAATACCGAGAATAACAAATGGGATGAAAACATCCCAAATATTCAAATAGGACTAAACGGAACCGTTAATTCTGGGATAGGGGTAACGCCTAGTCAAGCATTCATGGGTTATCGTGTATTTTCACAGGGAATATTATACAACGACGAAAGGTCGGAAGTGGACGTGACCAAGGTAGGGGAGCGTATGAAGGAATACCTGGAGCAGTACCAGGCCGAACAGAAGCGGCGGTTCGATCGAAAACGGTCGGAAGCACATCAGTACGCCACTGGCGGATCTGGTGCTGCTGAAAACGACGGGTGCTCCTGCGACAGGAGTTAGCCAGAAGCTTCTGCCAAAATGGAGAGGCCCGTTCCGAGTCTCCGAGGTTCTGGAAAAGGATCGGTACAGGGTGGTAGACATTCCTGGATCCATGCGGGCTCAGATTGAATATGATAGCGTGGCTGGCATTGACAACTTGGGGAAATGGATTCACCATGACAGTCAGTTAGGCTGACTGGATGAGTGAGGTGTCAGGGATACTGGTCTCCGTCGACGGGCTCTGCAGTGTAGCGCTGTAGTTGAAGGTCGTCTGATGGAGAGGTATTGGAAACCTGAGCGATCACGGGGAATAAGTGTTGGGCCGGCACTTCGTGGTCATAATTAAGTAGACAGTGGTACCATTAGAATTAAGTGTAGAGTTAGTATCCTTATTGTTGTGTGAATGTTGATCTTAGCCAGTGATCATATTTTGTTAGTATCATTTTTTTATGTACAAAGATCACACTTCGAGTTCCTGTAACAGATGCCTTAAAGGCATAATAGATAACGTCCAATTTCACTCATACTGTGTCACATTTCAGTTACGTCGTGAGGACACTCTACGGTCAGGAGAGGCCGACTGTTATGAATCTGTCATCGGCAATCGAGGCCTACGTGACGTCGGGCGTGAGAGTAAAGCCGAGAAACCCGAAGATGCGAAGGTGGCTGAAAATATGCAGATGAGGGGAATAACGGGAACTTGAAGAAACGGGCATTCAAGAGTGGGCGTTGTCGAAGAGTGGTTGGTTTACAAACATCTGTTAGTTTGTGAATAAATCGAATTAAATTGCTGAAACGCTGATCTTTTATTTTACGTTAAATTAATTTATAACAAATATGTATATTTGGTTACGTTTTAATTAAATCGATTAAGAGGATATAACTTTTTCTCGGCAGAGCAGGTTTCTAATTCTTAGAATTAACAGCCTTTACGTTCTCTTCTCCTCGTGGATCGTAGCACATCGTGGTGTAAAATAATTTGAAACATATTGCTATCCCTTTTAAAAGCATTCAGTTTAATTCTTTGTTTGTATTATTGGATTCTCGTGTCGATGGCTTATCGGCCTAGCCGTATGTTCACGTTATCATTATTTATTATCCTCTTTAAGTGTGCTTCTAGCACAGCGACTACCTTTTTTTATATTTTCTAGTAAACTTCGGTGAACGTTTCTTACAGTTTATATTTATGAACTTCATAAACACTTTTAGATTATTTAATGAACTTTCAGATTTTATCCATGTATACTGCTCTAACCATTAAGAAATGTGTATTATTTTTGTGTTTTCACCTTAGCGTCTTTAAAATAAAGAAGAATACTTTGATTCTTGTGTTCATTTTGACAGGTTACAGTTGTTTAAATACATAAAAGATAAGTAAAGTCAAACTTTGCGAAACTTAAAAAGTTATAATTTTTAAGAAATTGTAAAGTGCTGGGTTAATTTTTTTTAGCAGTGTATTTTTATTAAGTAATAATATAAAAACAATTTAAATTCATCCAATTTAAAGTCTACTATAAGTACATATAATCATAATGCTGTTTTGCTCGTAATAATTTGTAATTTATTGATATCATTTATTACAATATAAACTACCAATTTATAAAAATTAAATGTATTAATCATATTTTTGTTTAGTATCAGTTTTATTGTTGTTGTCGCTTCAAGTAGGCATTATTAGAGCTTTGTACGGTGGACACCATGTATGAAACGTATTTTTGTAAATGATAAAATTTTGAATTAACATGTCATTTATTGACTATATACCGAATGTTCAATAAAAAGCGCCCAACGCCATAACTCTATTATTTATTGGCCCTTTTTGTAGAACTAAAAACCAAAGGCAATGGCAGTTTAAATACTAAGAAATGCTATTAATATTGATTATTTTCAATAATAACTTCATTGCCAAATAATAGCCAACTTAAAATTTTTAAACGACTGCCCGCAATTTTTTATTTTTATTACATTAGACATTATTATTTTTCTGAATCCAACAATGCCCAATATGTTGTTTTTCAAAAATATTGTCGTTTAAAATAAATTGAAATAAATCTTCTATTTCAAATTATATTTTTAAAAATTAAATTAGTGTGCCTTGGAAAAAATATACGAATACATCAATTTTAAAAATTTGGACTTCACTCTGAACCAATGTTTTATGCCCATGGCGCATGAAGTAAAATTTCGAGTTTAGAAAAGCCCCGTGAAATCAAACCAAAACTATTAAAAAAAGTAATTCTTGCATTTTTCGGTACATCTTAATAAATATTGATCACATCTAAGCGTTATATATTTATAATTTTTAACTACTGTAAATCAGTGGTTTATACGCGTGGCGCATGAAGTAAAATTTCGAGTTTAGAAAAGCCCCGTGACAAAGCGACCCGAGACAAATTTTCTACGCGGGGCTTTTCTAAACTCGAAATTTTACTTCATGCTTAGTTTGGGAGTGGAAAACACTCGTTTCATCCTTTGACATTATTTTTCTAAACATAATAATGCGCAAAATGTTGCTTTTCAAACACATTGTTGTCGAAACCAAATTAAAATAAACTTTCTATTTGAAATTATATTTCTCAAAAATTATAATTAATGTGACTTGGAAAAAAAAGTTCAAATGTCACTTATTGTAAGGTAATGTTTAACTATTCAGGTTTGACATAACACATCAAAGACTCCACATAGTTTAAATCAATTTTAGAGCTTACATCGTTTTCATTTCCTGTGTTTAAATCAAATTTAGAAGTTACGTTTGTAAAATCCTGTTTGTTTACATCACTCTTTGAGCTTATATTTGTTGAATTCTGTTTGTTTATATCAAATTCGGAATTTAGGATTGTTAAATCGTGTTTGTTTACATCAAATTTGTAGGTTAGGTTGGTTAAATCTTGTTTGTTTTCATCAATTTTGTAGGTTAGGTTGAATTAATCTTGTTTTTCACATCGAAATTGTAGGTTAGGATGATTAAATCTTGTTTGTTTACATTGAAATTGTAGGTTAAGCTGGTTTAATCGTATTTGTTTACATTAAATTAGTAGGTTAGGTTAGTTAAATCCTGTTTGCATGAAATTTGGCGGTTGGATTGTTAAATCCTGTTACTTAACATCAAATTTGGAGGTTAGATTAGTTGCATCTTGTTTATTTGGAAACTTTATGTAGCATAGAAATAAGTAGAGCAAGTGTTATATTAATATTCTTTCTACTTCATGCGCCACGCGTATACAACACTGATATATTGTGAAGTTTAAAATATACTTCAAAAGCAGTATGCTAAAGTAGTATGTTTTTAACTTCACGTAAAGTCGGTGTTTTAAATGCGTAGCATATTAATTAAAATTTCGAGTTTAGAAATGCCCGAAAATCGTTTTTTTTTATTCTATCATTTCTTTTCCGACGTTCCGGTATGACTATTTACAAAAGGCTAATTACGATCGTGGGTTAGATCTCAAAATGTATGTCAATATATTATACATACATATTAAGAAATCGTCTCTTGTACTAGTTTGTTTATTACAAGTAATTACATTTAAATATTCGGAACTAAATTATCAGACAATAACAACACCCGTTTAATACACTCGATTTTGAAAATTATATAAATAAATAAATCTTTATTGACGGATAAACCATTTTACAGAACAGAAATTATTTTACAAAATAGTAATTCAAAATATTAAAGAGAAAAATAGTAACAAAAAAAGTACCGTAGTATAAAAATAAACTTAATTGTAAAGAAGCGATTGAACGCATATTATATAAAACAATGTATTATAAAGAATAGACATTAATGACAGCATTGCAACGTTACTTTAGACTGATATTATTATTCTTATAATATTGTAACACGCTCATCTCGAAAGCCCATAAAAGATGTTTCTTGTCATAAGAATACCATAAATCAAGTAACACTAGCCTAAAAATGGGGCGTAATCGGAGACGTAGTCCAAGCGAGAGGTGGATCCGTGGCGAAAGAGAGATAGCAAAATTGGTCTTCGCTTATTTCTTGCAAGAAAATGTAAAATAGTCCTAAAATAAACGGATATCTGTGGGCAAATTAATAAATATGTTTTTATGATTCAAACCACTTATTATTGACAATAGTTGATTATAGGAAGCTATTTTAAAAAAATCAAATATAAATATGTTTAAATTGGTTAAACTGACGATTAAATTAGTGTAAATATTAAGCATATTATTTGCATTTTATATAAACAATATAGGTTTTTTTAAAAAACCAAAAAACTACGAACATTGATATATCCTTTAACTTTCTCATCCTAAAATTTCAATACGACAGTATTATTATTGGTGGTAACAACGGCATACACACAAAGCACTATTTTTTCTTCTTTTTCAAGCGAGTGGTATTCCCTTAATATTCTGGTCACTGAGGCAAATCAACTTTTGCGAATTAAGTACGGGAAAAATATTCACACATGAGGAATAAACAAAATTTTGCAAGTAATTAAGGCTTTTACTTACACCTGGTTTTTTTTTCAGTTCACAACACGATAAAATGAGCATTTCTGTTTAGAAGGCCCAGGTTATTTGAACCATTCATCGCCAATGCGATCATCGGCAATACAGTAAAAACACGCTTGACGTGATGAATGTGTTAATCAAATCAATCTGAGTATAGACATTTATTTTCTGAGACTAGATCTCTTTATTGTAATGTATCTCTCAGATTAATTTATATTTAATGTGTTTATGAATAACTCTTCATATATTTATCATTATAGTGTAATTATCCCCTTGTACAGATAATATTGGAAATAGCAACTAATCCGCAATTATAATATTTTTCACATTCCAAATCTTTTCTTAGTAATTATAATCTCGTTTTGTTATTCCATATTATGCGTACACATAATCAGTGTCTTGTCTTATTACTAAAGAAATGGAGTTGTTCTGGTGTTGAGGAGAACACTTCCACTTCGGCAGTTGATCAAGACAGTCAATTCTAAATCTCTATATTAAATCTTAAACTCTGAATCTTCGAACCCTAAATCTTAAATCTAAGTCTGTTTCAATCTGTAAATTCATTTATTAAGTATCAAATTAAATACCAAGTAAACTATAAACTTTGAATCTCTACCCAAGTTGACTAAATTGCGTCTTCAACGACAAATACAGAAAATCTAAAATATATAAAAGAACCGTAACGACAAACAACACCTTCGTACGTTACATTATCATCATTTTTTTAAATTTATTTATTTATCATCGGGAAACCCCTTTTATAAAAACAATTGAATGCTTAAATATCAGAGCTGGGACGAATCCTCGTGAAAAGGATTCTAATCACGAATCCGAATCACATAATATGATTCGAATCACGAATACTCGAATAAAGAATTCGTAAGAGATAAATATGATTCGAATCAAAAATTCGATACTTGTTTTTTCGAATCACGATTTTTTTATTTTTTTGCAACCATTAACATATAAATGTCGTTATCAGTTGTTTTAACAAAAATATTCAAAACCTAATTATTTATTATTAACACTGAACATCGTTGATAACAGACTAAATATCTGTGTTACTCGATTAAAGACGTATTTGTGTGTTTTTGAACTTCACTTTAAATCAGTGTCTTGTACGCGTGGCGCATGAAGTAAAATTTGCGCGACCCTCGACAAATTTTCTACGCGGGGCTTTTCTAAACTCGAAATTTTACTTCATGCTTAGTCTGGGAGTGGAAACACTCGCTCAAAACTTCAAATTGATCTCTATTATATTAAATATTAAATATAATATGTATAAATCGATAAATCGACGAATGTCTGAAAATTACGTAAATAAAAAATTCACTGAATAACATTAAAACCGGGAAAGTCAGAGAAAAGTCATAGTATTTCAAAAAACACTAACAAAAAAGCTATATGATATTATTAAATTTGTCGTTCGTTTCGAACGAGCGTTTCCACTCCCAGACTAAGCATGAAGTAAAATTTCGAGTTTAGAAAAGCCCCGCGTAGAAAATTTGTCGAGGGTCGCGCAGCGACCCGAGACAAATTTTCACGGGGCTTTTCTAAACTCGAAATTTTACTTCATGCGCCACGCGTATAAAACACTGAGTTAACGAGAAATTTAAAAACACACAAAACCAATTTTTCATGTTAATCCTCAGAATTAATTCGAAATTATTTTTGACGATCCAAATCCTTTTGTAAGTATTCGAATCCTTTTATAAATATTCGGATCCTTTTATGAGGATTCGAATCACCCGCATTTGGATTCGAATACAAATCCTCTTCAAAAAATGTAACGAATCCGGATCACGAATCCAGTTTAATGCCTCCTTTAAATCCTCTAAAAGGATTCGAATCCTGAATGAATCGAATCTTGCCCAGCTCTGTTAAATATAATATGTATAAACTATACTAAATTAGGAATAAAAAATATAGATAATTCAGATAATAATACAATACACGAGTATTTGAAATAAAACTAATTAATTACACTACGCCACTCAAACCAATTATTTTTTTTATTAAACACCGCACAAACATGCAAAAAATGACAAAAACAATACATATGAATTAATTATCGCACAGTTCTTCGACCATTTGTTAAAATCCTCTAAGTGGGTCATCATCAAAGTGTTTGCACTTGTAGTTATTGTTTTATAAACTTACCAAATAAATCCTACAATTTCATTCACAGAGCAAAGGGTAAACAAGTCAAAGTGGCTAAAACGCTAGGGGATTGACTGTAATTCAGCTGAAATATTCATGAGCCGCTTTCCTCTTTCACAACGGTGCATAGCATTAAACGATTCAACACTCTTTAAAACTGCAACACCTAGTGATTGCCAATTTACCGATTTTTTACTATTAGTTCGGTCAATTTCTGGATCAACACCGTTTTACCGATAATTTACGGGTATGACAATATCGCTTTTATTGAGGGGAAAAAAAGTAAATAAATATAAATGGTGGTTGATTTTTTAGTGTTCAGCTTATGTCTGCTAAAATATTAAAGATACAGAAAAAAGTTTCATATGAAACTTATCATGTACAACGTGATCTACAAGATGAAACACATTATTTTTTCCATGGTCTACCTATTTTCCGGAAAAATGCCAACATTTTTGTTTTAATGCAATGACCGGTATATTTTTTCAAAATCAGATTATTAGTCAAATTCTCTTTACAATATTGTATCACAAGTACTTCTTCGCTTTTAAATTATGCCTAATAATGGAATTATTGTAGTCATATGATATTGTTTTATTTATTGTTATTACCTGTCAAATTTGTTTTTTCAGCAAATACTTGGAATATTTAGAAGTAATAAGTTTTTGTTGGTGTAATTGTACCTACTCATTTAAGAAAAAGAAACAATAATTCAAGCTTTGATGTACTGTGCTGTCACTAGGTTGTCATTTTTGAAATATTGAAAATTATTTTTTATGTGAAATAGTACATGTTTATTTATTTATTTATTTATTTTAAACGGATATCACCTTTTTACAAAAGCATATAGTAATAATGTTACAAAAAATAAACTTAATGCTATATAAATATTAATAATAAAGAATTTATACAAAGATAATAATACAATGAAGAAATCTACTTAAACACACAGTAATACAAGCACCACCCTAGAATAACACATCTAAAACACTAGCTACAAATATTCGAATCTAAATAATGTAAGTTACGTTTAAATCGTATAAATGACGTATCAATTATATTGAAATAATAATTCGCATTTAATATATTGCATAATTTCATAATTCTACAAATAGGACTATGCGAACCGTAATTAGTAGAATGAAACGGTATACGAAACAATAAATTTGCGCGATTATATTTACATGTATTAAACGTAAACGCTGACAACAAGGTACTACAATCCATCATCCCATTAATTATTCTAAAACCAAAGCATAAGTCTAGCGTAGTTCTTCTATATTGCAATGATTTTAAGTTAAGAGACAATAAGGTATTAGAATGACTGAACTCACACCTTGGTTTACCAAGCTTATACCATATCAATCTCAGAAATTTACTCTGCACCATTTCTATTTTATTTGTCCATTTATTGTAGAATGGTGATACATCATTGTAAACAGAATTTAATTTAGAATATGATTCTCAAAAAATATACAGGGCATTCCGTTTAAAAAAATAAATGTTTACATTTTTTTCGAAAATTGGACCGCAAAAAAAATATTTGTTCCATCTTGTAGATCACGTTGCATATGATAAGTTTCATATTAAACTTTCTTTTGTATCTTTAATATTTTAGCAGATTTAAGCTGGACACTAGGAAATCTGCCACCCTGTATAGAAAATAAATAGACTTCAATGAATTACTCGTAACGAGGGTTTCTATCCCTTGATTAAGCAGGAATTAAAATTCGAGTTTAGAAAAGCATGAACATTCGTGTTTACACACGCGAGCGAGGTGAGGAGCGCCGAAAAATCCAAATGTTTATGCTTTTCTAAATTCGAAAATTTAATTCGTACACTATACGTATATAACACTGAATTATTTAATACAAGCTAATGTTCGGGGACGTTTATTTTTTACCTTATTAAATGCTGAATTGATTTTGTTATCATCTTTCTCTTCCTCACAATATTCACTTGACATTTTCGTACGAAACAACAGGTAATCCACGAACGGTTCACCAACATATGAGTCAAACAAAAAAAGGCTGTATAAATTATCTGTTTGTATAATGTTTAGATAACGTGTGTGCAGCGAGTCGAATTTCGAAGCACCGAGAGAGAGAGAGGAGTTATCGACTCTTATCGCAAACACCTCATAAATAAACCGAGCATTGATGGAAACAAAATTATTCCAACGGAAAATTGGTAAACATTTAAATACCGATACCTTTATAACATAATCACTGACTAAAATAAACATTTACGATAAATGTAGTCTAATGATATGATTGGTCAAAAATTAAGTATATGTTTTAGGGTCTCAAGAATCGTGTTAATTTATATATAATTTCCACAAGTTCGGTAAATTTATTGCATTTATTGCAATACCTTTAACGAGGGTGTCGACTCCCAGATTAAGTATGAAGTAAAATTTCGAGTTTAGAAAAGCCCGAAAATTTGGTTTGGTCGTTTCGCTTCGCTATGCATCGCGACCAAACCAAATTTTCAGGCTTTTCTAAACTCGAAATTTTACACCTCTATTTACCTAGCCCCCACACTTCAAAAACATTTAAAAAAAAAAACAATGCACCCTTTTGGCTTTGCGACATAAACAAGCCAGCCTAAATTAAAAAGTTGCTCAAACTAAGTTTATTCTACTTTTATTATTATTATTATAAAACTATTCCCAAAAAAGCAATTCTTGTATTTTTTCGCTACATCTAGCTAAATAGTGATCACCATCACATATTAGCGTTATATATTTTTAACTTAACTGTACATTTCGGGTACTATGTACCCACTATCAATAGCTACCTTGGTACTATCTTGTTTGTGAACTTTCTAACAATTGTATTATAATGTTGTTTTTTATGAATATAAAACTAGATTATAAAACTGGTAGAAAAGGCATACATTTTCAAATTGATAAAAAGGAGTATTGGCTCGTAGTTAATGTAAAACACAATAACAAGAATATAAAACACTAGAATATTAAATATTCTGGTTTGATCTTCTTCTTATGGTATTGACTTTGTCTCTGAAATTTATTCACAAACCGGACAATTCACTTCAGCTCTGAGAATGGATTTTAGAGAAAATGCGACAAAATAATATGAAGATAAAACCAGAATATTGTGGTGTTTTAGCAAATCCCAGACTTGACTAATCTTTAAATTTACTTCAAGTTCTAACAGTGAAAAAAAATTGTAGAAGAATTATAACTTCATTTCTTGATAAAGTGATGAAAACCGAGGTTTAATTTACGACGAATAGTTCCGTGCTAAACCCGCCTTGCAGTCGTCGCCGATAAAGACGTGTCGGCGTTCGTGTCGTGGCTCTGTTTAAACGTCTAATTACCGCCAATTAGGTGGAACAATTACGGACGGCGAGGGCGTCGCGACGGAAACGTCACGCCACCAACAGATCCGAATCTCCGGTTTGGATTTACTTAAAACCACCCCCAGCTCGACGGCGGCGACCTTTACCGCACTGACCGACAAAATCATGAAACACAATTCTCGCATGTCCTAAAACAATTAAAAACAAACCCAACACATATTACCGCACTCGTGTGGAACTACTGTAATTGCAATTGAATAACTGAGAATTGTTTAATACAAGAATAGCAAAGATTGTAGAATTAAATTATTATAATAATTAGCAAAATGGACAACTTTAATTATAATCATAAAAATAGAAGTCAAATTTCACCTTGTGTAATTGAATAATAATATAAATAATAATAAAAGAAACGAGCATTACTTTAAAGGGCACCAACACAAATTTATTAAAACTCGTGTTAATTTAAATGGCATTTTTACAAGTTTGGTAAATTTGTTAATCAAAACCGGTTTATCGATAATTTACCGCAAAATCACAATATCGTTGTTTTGAAGGGTAAAAGTCATTAAATACATATTGAAAATTTTACTTCATGCGCTATGAGTATAAAACACTAAAATATTGTGTATATTTGAACCTCACTTAAAATCAGTGTTTTATACGCGTGGCGCATGAAGTAAAATTTCGAGTTTAGAAAAGCCCAGAAAATTTGTCTCGGGTCGCTGCGCGACCCTCGACAAATTTTCACGGGGCTTTTCTAAACTCGGAATTTTACTTTATGCTTAGTCTGGGAGTGGAAAACAACGAATGTCGGAAAATGTACAGCTCATGCACATGTTTGCCAAAAAGAAAAATTCCTTGTATATCCTTTGGCTTATAAGGTATTCATATGCAAAATTAATATTTATCGCGCGATTTTTTGGGCAGGCACTCTTGCTCTGTATCTTTGGCAGAATGTTTCAACTTCAGAGAAATACACGAATCACTTTCACACTCACTATCCATAATGTTATCATTTATAAGGACAATTTAAAAAGTTTCTTACGACGAAATCTTGTGTCGTTTACAAAACTTCAATCAGCTCAGTATGAGTTATTATCCGGGTACGTAAACAAACGTAACTAACAAATGTTGATATGATGCTTATATCTTTACACTTTAGTGTGCAAGTATGATATGAATTTCATGGCAGGAGTAGCAAAAGTATTATAAGTACATACATTAATAGTTCAAAAATCGAAAATGAGGTTTGTTCACAACAATCTTATAATATATGCATTACTTAATTGTGTGGGCAGCATAAATGGGGTGCATTTAACACTTAAGTACAATAAACACGGGATTTGCGTGTTAAATGTGTTTTTTTAACACGAATATAAATAATTGCTTAGTTTGATTTTTTGTCGCTATGCAGTAACAGCGCTGTGCTAGTCAAATCAGCTTCTTTTGTTAAAGTACGATGTAATCGCGTCAACATCTCCGCCGTTCTCACTAGTTTAGCCCGCGTAAAACGCGTTTGTAAACAAAAATCATTCTTAAATCGATTAAACAGTTGTGGTTCTATTCGTCGCGAGTGTTTTTGAAAGCGGAACAAATGTTAACACCGTGAAAACTCCACCCAAACGGAAGAGTTCGTATTTTGTGCAAAAAGCGTGTTTCTATGTAACTTAGGCGAGAGGGTAGACTGTGTGAGTATTATTTATTGTTGAACGATTTTTCATATTTGTGTTAAAGTGAAATTTACCCTATTACGCATTCAAATCATAATACCGCAATATGTCATAATTTATCTGTCAAATTTTTATAAAACAAAACCGACCATTAAAACTGACGCGAATTTGATTATATATTTTTTTACTATTATTAAATTATATTGTGTTATCTATTGATGTTGTCGTGAACAAAGTATAGTGTATAACTCGCATATAACCTCGTTCTCCTAATTAATAGGTATCATTATATGCTCGTTGTACAATATACTATTAACTTATTTAGTAATTTAATAAGCAAATAATTAATAACATTGCGTTATGGCATGAATGGCGCTTAATGGGTTAACACAATACGTATAGATATTATATTTTAATCGGTATAATAAACCTAAGACGATCTTAATCATCTTTCCTGCTTAAATTGTGTATTTACTTTTTATATACAAGTGTTTTGTATATATCTTTCTTCTCCATATTTTTGAATAATTCATAGTTATTTACAGCCTCAACTAACTAATCCTAAATAAACATTGCTTGTTTAACTATCATCAGCATTCGCGTTTTAGCACTTACACGAACAAGAACGGCAAACTAACGATGATGATCATTGCGGAACGCGCGCCTTCTCGATCTCTAACCAGGACCGCACACTAACAATGAAGATCACAAGCGCCTTCTTGTTTTCTATGCGTCGCTAATAAGAGCAACAAGATTGCCTGAGAAGCGGAATTAAAGCGCTTTACCCGCAAATCGCTTCCCATAACTCAAATTGGCGTTTTCGAGACAATTAGTTGAGCTAATTTCAAATTGACACGTTACAAACACACAGAACCTGATTGTTATTGATGGTGTGCTTATTGGAACGGGATTTGCATAAGTTAAGTTCGCATCGAATAAATCAGTTAGTGCTGCGAGTAGCGATTTACATCCTTGATTGAGAGATTGCTGAAATTGTGATCAATCTCTCAATTATGGGGGTGGGTGGAAGATAGTGCCAACCCACATTTTCCATCAAATGAATTTATGTATAAATTAACCGTGAGTTGCATCTACTTAGTGTAGTAATAAACTAAGTCCATAAATAATGTTTATGAGCACATAAACCTAAAATATATAAAATTTTATAGATTAAACAAAACTTTTAAAACGGAATATCTTAAAATAATTACAACACAATATTATCATATACAGAGAGTTTTATGTAACACCGAACATTTTCATAAAAAGAAGTTTTCTTTTAAGTAGCCATATGTATACGTTGCACATTTTCTGATGCTCTGTTTATTAAAAGAACTCAATTTGAAGCTTTAAGCGAGTGTTTTCCACTCCCAGGCTAAGCATGAAGTAAAATTTCGAGTTTAGAAAAGCCTGAAAATTTGGATTGGTCGCGTAGCGCGAAGCGCGGAGCGGCCAAACCAAATTTTCAGGCTTTTCTAAACTCGAAATTTTACTTCATGCGCCACCGGTACAAAACACTGATTCTAAACTCGAAATTTTACTTCATGCGCCACCGGTACAAAACACTGATTCTAAACTTGAAATTTTACTTCATGCGCCACCGGTACAAAACACTGATTCAATGTAAAGTTTAGCGGTGTGTTTTATACTTCGTAATATGTCAGTGTTTTGTACCGGTGGCGCATGAAGTAAAATTTCGAGTTTAGAAAAGCCTGAAAGTTTGGTTTGGCCGCTCCGCGCTCCGCGCTACGCGACCAAACCAAATTTTCAGGCTTTTCTAAACTCGAAATTTTACTTCATGCTTAGCCTGGGAGTGAAAAACACTCGCTTAAAGCTTCAAATCAAATTCTTTTAATAAACCGAGCGTCGAAAAATGGGCAACGTATGCATATGGATACTTAAAAAAAAAAATCTTGTAATGAAAATGTTCGGTGTTACATTAAACTCTCGGTATATGATGTGTCTAAGTGTGTTGTAGCGTTCCAACAGCGCCGTGGCAAGAAGGTGGGAGGCGTGCGACCGCACCAGGCGCCAATAGAGGGGGGCGCCGCACAGTAGATCAGAATACCGAAAAGCTGGCCAAAAGTATAAAAAAAAATGACTATCGGTGGATTTTAACGTTACTATTTCGATAGATTAGTATTAGCTCTAATAAATTCTCTATGCAGTTACCGCTTATATCTTATACTTAACTGTAGTGCCATTTTCAAAGGTAACCCTGGAGCGGTGCACACCTGGCGGGCACAATTGCGGGATTTTAAAGAAAAAATTACCGACAGGGAATCTTAGATCTTTTTCCATCACAAAAAAAAGACCTTTGTGGCATAATACTACATTACATCTACACTAATCGCTGCCCCCTCTCTTCCTCCTGCTTTTCCTCTCTTCCCCCAACTTCTCCAGCGTCCTTACCCCGGCCCCATCCTCTCTCATTTATTCCGTCACTTTTCTATCCAGTTGAGATATTTGACAGTTCATGAGAAATTTTTAAAAAAATGGTAGACAAAAGTGCTTTAATCTCAGAGAGTCGATTTAGGTATGATTCAAAATAACGAAAGTCAATCGAGAATGCGATTTTACGACAAGTGAGTCGTAAAATTGTTCATTTTTGGATACTTTTGTGACGTTAGTAAAACTTTTTTTTTGATAAAATGATCACACAATCACACAATTTTCGTAAATTTGATGTAAGTTTTGATAGTTTGCGTGTCACTTTTGACATTTGACTTGCCACTTTTGACGTTTATGGAGACATTCGAATACAAGTTGGTGTCAGCCGACATTGACGCCAATTGAAAATCATTACATTAGTTGATTTGAAATGTCAATTTTCTAAAGCGCAATAATTTCTACCTTTTTTTTTCTATTTGCTAATTTTTGAGAAAACAATTATCTTCTTTTTTATTGCATACAGGGGAAGTAAAAAGAAAACAAAAAGGCGCTATATTAAAATGGTGGCACCAGGCGCCAAATTAGCTTGTCCCGGCACTGCGCGCATCTTTGATTAGGGGTTAGTAGTGGGGTGGAAAATGTGTCCATAACATAAATGACAATTAAATACTTAATTGAAAAAATATGCCTTTCTATTAGACAGAATTTAAAAAAAAACAAAACAAATAATAACGAAATGTTCAGTTAAATTTGAAAATCGACCACTGTGCTGCGTCCCAAATACGTACATTGAATAATAAAGCTGACTGATGGGTGGCCGAAGATCCCATATCTTATGCATGTAAAATATATATATGCATTGTTTGTTTCCCCTCTTATTTTTTCAATGGATTTATGTCTGGATCATCGCCTCATCAAATATGTACCCAGCTCGAGTGAGCACTCGTGTTTCGAGTGTGTTGCCGCCGGCCAACTTATCGGGTTATTAAATATTCTCCCGTGGATCGCCTTTTTGTTTGCGATAATCCAGTTAGCGTCCGTGAATGATAATTTCCTGTGTTTGCCTTTTGGCCGCCTTAACGAAATTTATACCGGCGGAGGCGAAGGAGCGCGCTAAATCTGTTTGCTCGAGAAGCGCGCCCGCTAGGGGGTGGTGGCGGAAAACCCTCTCGAGTAATTACGACGTCTCGGGGGCTACGTGTGTGTGAAGGGGTTGCTCGATAAGAGCGGTGGGGGGAAATTAAATTTTCCGCATCGTCGCCGCCGCCAGAGTAATTATCGCTCATGTGTCTCCGGTGCGTATCGAGTTGCTCGGCGGCGACGGCGGCAGTGCAGCGGATAATTCTGTTATGATGGGCTTCCATCACGCCACGCACTCGAATGGCAATTAGAGAGATGGTAAGGGTATGTTCTAGGTAGATACACTACGTTACATAATTGCCCCCATTGCTTATTAGCTCAGCAAAAAGGGGGTTGAGATAATGGAAGTTACTCCAGTGCTTACCAGCCTTATAATCTACACAAGCATATTTTCTTGTGCTTAAAGTTTAATATTAATTATACTCGATAATACTTCTAAATTTAATTATGTCGAGCCCAATTACAAACTGACTTACTTACACTCACTTTCATAAAAAATGCACCGCCTAGTGAAAATGAATCGGTCATTTTGAAAAGAAGCTATCTCCGAAATTTCAAAATGTTCATTTCAATTAAAAAACTGCCTAAGCTCTATTTATTATTAGTTAGGTTAAGGTAGATTTGTTTAGGTTTATTAAGCATCATAAACACAGTACTTCTGGTTCGTTTTCATATGAAATACACGAGTAGAGGTATTAAGGAACAGAATTTTCGAATAGGTGATTGTTTTTCAAATTTATGAGATGACCCCTTCTCAAAATTACCGATTCAAGTGTATCTACGATTTTGATTTCTGGTTGTGAATAGCGTGAGAAAAAAATATAAGATACAGTTATAGTCCTTTTTTCTTGATTTTTTTAATTGTGAAGATAATTAAATATCTGAATATGACTGTTACATATATCATAAAAAAATCTGTATATGGTACAGCGAACTTGATAAAAACTTAAATCATTTCCTAAAGTACCAATTATGAATTACTCTACTTAAAACAGCTTTTAAAATTTTAAAGAGTTCTCAAACGGTTGCATCTTAAAAATGTCATTCCTAGCGCATTGCTCCTTTTTTTCCTTTCCACTTATGCAAAGTGTCGAAGTGTTTTATGGCGGTATTTAAAGTTTAGGGGGAATTACTCTCGCGGACTTAAAAACGAGGCATGCACCGAGCTGACCCAATTTCGCGCAATTTCTCTATCGCTCAAACAGGGAAGCAATTAGCGGTAATTTAATAAGTTCAAGCTTAATCCACCCTCTTCTCTAATTATACCCCGGTTGTTATCTCGCGTTATTTACGTCCGGCGAATGCGACGATTGCGCGCTTACAGCGAGTGCTGTAAATTTTAATGCATATTTTATTGTTTCTCAACAATAAGACTTAATTAATTAAGAGTGTGTTATAAATGATCATTTAGAAGTTTGGTTGTGATTAATTTAATTAGCCTGAACAATAAGTCGTAAAAAGTTATTAAGCTAAGAGGAAAGAAAATTATAATTTTTAATATATATACATATATTTTTATTCAGACAATTACAGTAGTATAGTATAATACATATATATATTATTACACTATGGGGTTAGTCTGTCTGGGCTATCAAACGGAGGTCTTTCTGCCCTTATAATTTAATTCTTTTTAATTAACCTGGATTTTATTAGCAGTTATGAAAATATTCACAAGGAGAAATTATACAGGTTCAGCTTATCATCTAGGACATTCCAAAAATCAACTTTTTGGATAATGTTTTTAAGCCGGTGTGGATTTTGCTGCAGGTGCTTTGATTTTAAATTGAAATTGTTAATAAAATGTAAATAGCTTTCGTTGATTTGACAAATAAAATAAAATGTTAAGCTTCAATTTGAATCTTCTAGCGAGTGTGTCCACTCCTTGAATACATTTTGAGTTTAGTTTCGAGCGTGAAAACGATCAAATGTTCAGGCTTATTTTTGGCTTAAATTATGATCTCTATGATCTATGATAATTAAACATTATTTAGACAACATTTCAAAATCGTAGCTTAACGTTTACTGGGTGGTGCATTTCATATGAAAGTAAGTATACGGGTGTTGACTTGCCGGACGCAACATAGGAAATCGCGTGTTAATATTAAAGTGTTGAAATATTGGCTTTCCTGTTTATTTTAGGGCCAAAATGTATTTCACCTTTTCACCTTTAGAGGGGACAATTCTAAATTAATAAATGTTCACACTAAACACTTTACGTTTCTCTAAGTTGAAATAATCAAGAAAAAGTAATGTGATTTTATAAAAATAATGACATACCATGAAATGCATACAACAATTGCGGATATTCCCCGTTTTTTTAAGTTTAATTTAAAGCTTTAAACAAGTGTTTTCCACTCCCAGACTAAGCATGAAGTAAAATTTCGAGTTTAGAAAAGCCCCGTGAAAATATGTCGAGGGTCGCGCAGCGACCCGAGACGAATTTTCTGGGCTTTTCTAAACTCGAAATTTTACTTCATGCGCCACGCGTATAATACACAGATTTTAAGTGAAGTTCGAATATACATACACTTGACAATATTATAGTGCTTTATACGCGTGGCGCATGAAGTAAAATTTCGAGTTTAGAAAAGCCCAGAAAATTTGTCTCGGGTCGCTGCGCGACCCGAGACAAATTTTCACGGGGCTTTTCTAAACTCGAAATTTTACTTCATGCTTAGTCTGGGAGTGGAAAACACTCGTTTAAAGCTTCAAATTAAACTCTTTTAAAAATCAATGAATGTCAGAAAATTTACAGCTAAAATAATTAACAAAAAGTAATGTGATTTTATAAAAATAATGACATACCATGAAATTAATACAATTCAAGTTTAATTTAAAGCTTTAAACAAGTGTTTTCCACTCCCAGGCTAAGCATGAAGTAAAATTTCGAGTTTAGAAAAGCCCCGTGAAAATTTGTCGAGGGTCGCGCAGCGACCCGAGACAAATTTTCTGGGCTTTTCTAAACTCGAAATTTTACTTCATGTGCCACGTGTATAAGACTGATTTCAAGTGAAGTTCAAATATATATAAATTTCACAATATTTAAGCGTTTTATACGCGTGCCGCATGAAGTAAAATTTCGAGTTTAGAAAAGCCCAGAAAATTTGTCTCGGGTCGCGGCGCGACCCGCGACAAATTTTCACGGGGCTTTTCTAAACTCGAAATTTTACTTCATGCGTAGTCTGGGAGTGGAAAACACTCGTTTAAAGCTTCAAATTAAACTCTTTTAAAAATCAATGAATGTCAGAAAATTTACAGCTAAAATAATTAACAAAAAGTAATGTGATTTTATAAAAATAATGACATACCATGAAATTGATACAACAATTGCGGATATTCCCTGTTTATTTTTCAAGTTTAATTTAAAGCTTTAAACAAGTGTTTTCCACTCCCAGGCTAAGCATGAAGTAAAATTTCGAGTTTAGAAAAGCCCCGTGAAAATTTGTCGAGGGTCGCGCAGCGACCCGAGACAAATTTTCTGGGCTTTTCTAAACTCGAAATTTTACTTCATGCGCCACGCGTATAAAACACTGATTTCAAGTGAAGTTCAAATATACATAAATTTCACAATATTTTAGCGTTTTATACGCGTGGCGCATGAAGTAAAATTTCGAGTTTAGAAAAGCCCAGAAAATTTGTCTCGGGTCGCTGCGCGACCCTCGACAAATTTTCACGGGGCTTTTCTAAACTCGAAATTTTACTTCATGCTTAGCCTGGGAGTGGAAAACACTCATGTAAAGCTTCAAATTGAACTCTTTTAATAAACTACGAATATCCGGAGATTTAAGTATAAATTATCCCAATTACATTGGGATAATTTATATTTAAAAGAAAAACTCCCTGTATATAACCGCCTGAACCCTGTTTTGAGCTGATGTGATCTAAATGAGAAATTAATTCACCATACAGATCTAAGATTACTTTAATTCAAACTGATATTTAAATCAAAACAAATGTTGGAATGTCAACTAATAAACAGTAACATGTTAACAAAGTGTGTTATTTACTAAAAGTGTTAATTTTACAATATTACAATCCCTAATCCTGTTAGAAGATATGATTTTTCTTTAAGAAGTTCCATAATAATTTATTATTATTGTATTGGTTTTGTAAATTTAATTTACTTGTTTTTTTTTCACCTATGTTTATTATTGTATTGATATGTGTAGTTGTAAATTTTATTATACGAGCCCACCCATTGACACACTAAAACTTCCTTCGCAGTTTAACCCGATACACAATTTCCTGAGAGGTGAACAATGCTGGGGGTGGCGTCACGAAGACCGCCGCTGCCGCTGTTGTTGTTGTCGTAATTAAGTGTCACCGTAAATTTTAGCCAGGGGGGAGAATTCCACGGATACTCTGCGCCCTTATTTAACTCGTAAAACGCCTCTGGTGTTAACGGGGCGCGTTCTGTAACATAGATAAACGATTAAACGACGGACGGCCACCGCAGAAATTCGCAAGTGGGTCTTCGACCCCACGCTGGTGGGGGAAAGGCGGGAGAGGGTTGATAAGTAATCTGATAAGGTCCGATCGCACCCCATCTCCTGCAGTTGACAGATGCTCCCCGCAAAAGCGACCCTCCGACGACAAGGAGGAGACGACGACATCTTAATCTGTTACCCCTTAACGAACTCTCGAATGATCCCCCCAATCGAGGGTTTAATGACGTGCTAATAAAGTTTATCGACAATCAAAATTACTTGTTATGAGTGTTGGAGAACATACGCACAGGATGGACATCATGTAATAATAAATCTTGATTACATTTTTCACTTGAGAAAATGCGATCGTCTCCAGCACTTGCTTTTGTGCATGCTGAGAATTATGTGGAAAGTAATAAAATAGCTGTAGAATTTTTAATATCGGTGGAATCATAAGTCAAGACCTGACACCATGTGAGTTCTTTTAATGAGGCAGGGCAAAAGATGAGGTGTACCAGACGAAACCTCGCACATAAAACAATTGGAGCATGAATTCAGGACGTTATAAATAATAATACCCCACGCGGCTTCCTACAACTGACTGTGGATTTCATACCTGGCCGTTTGAGACGATTGGTTGACGTCAACCAATCGTTTCAGGCTCGTACATTGAATTTTAAGCTATGCATTAACATTCTTATACAACACTATATTTATGATATTAATTTGAATAAATTAGTGCTGTTAATATAGAATATATTCGAGTTTTTCAATACCTAGTTACTACCCAGCCACTCTGTAAAATAGAATAACTAGTGTTCATACTTATAGTTATGAGCTCTTACTCGTTATGTGTCAATAGCAACAATTGACAGACGAATTTGGCCTTCACTAGTATCGCCATTACCAAAGGCTTCCCTTAACTGCCCCTCATAATAATGGGCCTAGGATGACCAATAGAACGATATAGTCTGTAGTGACAAGTCAAGATTCTGTTTGTGGGTAAATGATGGCCGTTCGAAAATACGAAGATATCGAAGAGAGAGGCGAAATTTAGACTTTACACGAAGACGCCACACAGCTTTTAACTCCTGGTGTCACAATAAGGGGCGCGATATAGTATGTCTGGATATGTCTGGAGCACAAAAGGACCACGGAGAGAGCACAAAAGGACCACGGAGACCGCAGTGCAGGGACGCAAAGCGATACCACCTCATGAGGAAAAAAAAAAAAAAAAAAAAATGTCTGGATCTAAGGTCACCTCTTGTATTAATTCCAAACACATTAACACGTTGACTGCCGGAGCGTTTTTCACTATTATTTTTGTTCGAGTCAGAGTGGTTTTGCCTGAGCATGTTCTCGGTTATATAGACCGAGTCGGTCTAAGAAAAAAACTTTAGTTTGGTCATATTGACTGCGACGGCAGTCAACGTGTTAACGTTTTGGTCTGCATAATCACTAGACTTATCGGCAATTGAATATGTCTAGGACAATATGAGCCGGCGTTTGAAAATGTTACCAAACCCATCCTGGAAGAATTGCGACTACACCACTTGCCTGGAATGAGGTACCTCAACTTATTAAGTGAGAAGTGTTGAATAATACTGGGCATTGATGGTTCTTTGCTCTGTGAGAACATTCAGATAGAGTACACCTCTTGAATCAAAAAAAATACCCATCATCTTTCCTGCTCACGGCACCACTTTTACTTTTTTCGGAGTTGCAGAAGTCGTGTGTTTCTACTGCATATAAGCTCTTATTAACTCAGGGGTGTAATGATGGAGTCAACGTGTTACCGTTTTGGTCTGCATAATCACTAAACTTATCGCCAATTGAATATGTCTAGGACAATATGAGCCGGGTTTGAAAATGTTACCAAACCCATCCTGGAAGAATTGCGACTACACCACTTGCCTGGAATGAAGTACCTCAACTTTTTAAGTGGGAAGTGTTGAATAATACTGGGCATTGATGGTTCTTTGCTCTGTGAGAACATTCAGATAGAGTACACCTCTTGAATCAAAAAAAAAATACCCATCATCTTTCCTGCTCACGACCCCACTTTTACTTTTCTCGGAGTTTGCAGAAGTCGTGTGTTTCTACTGCATATAAGCTATTATTAACTCAGGGGTGTAATGATGGAGCCATATTGCCTGGAATGAGGTACCTTAACGCCAAACTACGTTATACCACATTTGAAAAACAGTTGTCAAATTTATTAACGTGAAATAAGACATAAAATAAAGCTTAGTCGGCTATGAGTCATAAGCATAGATATTTAAGCAGTACAATTTAAACTTCACACTGAATCGGTGTTTAATACGCGTGGCGCATGAAGTAAAATTTCGAGTTAAGAAAAGGCTGAAAATTTGGTTTGGTCGCTCCGCTTCGCTACGCGACCAAACCAAGTTTTCAAGCTTTTCTTAACTCGAAATTTTACTTCATGCTTACTCTGGGATTGGAAACAATCGTTAGAAGCCTCAAATTTAACACGTTGAAAAAACAGTTTACGTCGATGAATATAAAAAATCTGCATGCTAACACCAGTACTGACCGCAAATTAAGATGTTATGGGATATACTAATCTATTACGGAAGAAAGTATAAAATTGATTCAGGTGTATACATCCGGACAATGTATACATTGTTTACGCTTGGTAAATGTAGATGGGGTACCTATGAAAGCATGTTTATTTATACATTTACCGGTTAAATATGCTAAAACATGTTTGTAAATGTAAAATAAAAAGAAATTTAAATTTTGTACTTAAGTACTACATTTTGAACTTCACTTAAAATCACTAGTTTATACGGGTGGCGCATAAAGTAAAATTTTGAGTTTAGAAAAGCCTGAAAATTTGGATTTGCCGGCGCGACTCGCATCGCTAGCGCGCCGGCAAATCCAAATTTTCAGGCATTTCTAAACTCGAAATTTTACTTCATGCTTAATTAAGTAGTGGAAACGAGCATTTCCACTACTTAATTAAGCATGAAGTAAAATTTCGAGTTTAGAAATGCCTGAAAATTTGGATTTGCCGGCGCGCGAGCGATGCGAGTCGCGCCGGCAAATCCAAATTTTCAAGCTTTTCTAAATTCAAAATTTTACTTTATACGCCACCCGTATAAACTAGTGATTTTAAGTGGCTTTCAATTAACCACTACTATAAAAACAACGAATTCCTGGAAATTTATCAAACGCTTTAATTATCAGGATATGTATACTTAAAAGAAAAATACACTGTTTGTAGAACAAAGTGAATTCAAGAGTATAGAAAAAAACTGGAGCTCTGAAAATACCTCCCATCATAATGTATTTCTTTTATACTCAAACCCAGTTGAAAATCATATGTACACATTTCCATATCAGACAATCGACAATTTAAGCAAACTGAAAAGTCCGCCTATTCACCGTTAGTTTCCCCATTAGCGTAATTGGAGTTGGGTGCGCACTTGTCCGGATGTGGAAACTCTCTCTTCATCCAAACGCTGCACAAAGCGCATTCGGGATAACAATTATTGTTTGGAGTGCTAGGCCTGGGAGGGAGGATTCCCCAACCCCCTCGCACTTGGAATAATTTCACGGCTGACCCCGTCGCGATCGGGTGGTGGAATTAGGCCAGGCCAGGCCGGACACGTGACACTCGATGATCGCTTAATCTCCTTTACCGAAAGCCATTACAGAGTTAAACGCGATCCGTTTCGCACAAGACATTAGTTTTGAATGTTGGAAATTAGTTGGATACATATTAATCAAAGGAGATTAGTAAGCGAATGCACGTTTGTAGGATAATTCAGGAACGCTGGGTAATCATCGTGAAAATGAAAATGTAAACTCTAGTTGCACAGTGAACTTCTCTTCTTCCGGTATTATGCTTGTTGTCAGGCGTTTGTGATCGCAATGTTGACTATACTTTGATAATCTTCACTTTTAACAGCAGCCTAGAAAAGCTGTGTCACATTCAGGTTCGTCCAGTGGCGTATATTTCGAAGCCATTTGACATTTTCGTGCGTCCTATCCATCTGGTAGCTTCAACCTTGCTAAGCATTATTAGCCTAAGCAGTTAATAGTTAGGACCTCTCGTTAAGTGTCTAAAATGTTATAGTTTTTACTTCTTTATTTCGTTCAAGAGTTCTCGTTCTTAGTGTATAGAATATAACAGCTTTTAGTAGGTTGTGTCTGATGTCCAAGAGATTATTAACATCCGCCTGTAACGCTACATTTCAAACCCTTCAATCCGGTTTATTGTTAAAACCAAAGTGTCGCACCATACAATGGACTAGACATTGCGACGAAGGACTCTTTAGAATTAAGGATTATTTGGCGGGAGGGAAGCGTCAGCCGCACCCGCTGAGGCCACAGTCGGGTCCATTGTCGTCCCCCCCTGATGGTCAGACCCACTCCGCACTGGCGGCAATTGCCAGGATTTGGGCGGGTGATCATTGCCATTAGGCTCCTTCACGATTTGAGGCTTCTTCTCTTAGTACCTTCCTTATCTTTGACAGCGCTGGAACTCGAAAAGTATGTGTCTTGCTGTTTTTTCTTCTTCGTTGCATTCTCGACAAAGGTCATCGCTGGCGATTCCCATTTTGGCGAGATGATGCTGGAAGCTGAAGTGTCTAGTAATGTAGCCGGTTAGAGTACAAAGTTTCTGTTTTGTGAGTTTTATAAACTTCTTTGTTTTTTGGCAGTCAAGTGCCGACAAGTATGCTTTCGTTTGACGTGAGGTTTTGTTGTGAGGTTTTCCCACATTTCCCTGTGTTTTGCAGTGTTAAACTCTAGCATGTGATTGGCTAAGGACCGAAGAGATAGCCCTATCTTCGCGTGATTTGTTGTAATTTTGGATGCTTCGCGTGCCAGTTCATCTACATCCTGACCATGGTCTCTCCTTTTCTACTCGATTTTCAGTTCTCCGATATGCATTGGCTCCCCTTGACTTAAGTTCATTGTGAACAATTGCCTCAACACTCCCCACACTTATGCCAACTTCTTTTGACAAGTTTTTCACAGTTATCCGTCGATCAGCCGGAATAAGCTGATCGATCGAACCAGCATTGTCAGGAGTGACTGATGTTTTTGGGCGTCTCAGATGAGTTATGTTTTCTACACGATCTCGACCTTTTCGAAACTTTTTCGCCCAATCAAACACCCTTGCCTTGGTTATCCTCAAACTGCGCTTGAAAATTTCAGTCGGTAAAACATTTTCTTTCGCCAGAAATTTAACAATTGTGCGCTGTGCAACAAAACATGGTACCGTGCGATCGTTAAAAATATGATTTAGAGTAGGCTTTGAATTTTAAATTAGATTGGCACTACCGACTGTTAACACATAGTTTACCATAACCTCAAATGTATTTTATTATTCAATTAGCATTCTAGGCAACCGCACAAAAAAAAATCCGCCTACTCTAGATCACAATTTAAACAATCGCACTGTATTTCTTTCTCTGGCATGCTAATTATTATTGACAGGTGTAACGGAGAAGAACTTGATTGTTACTAATGACAAGTCGGAAGATGTCAAAACATGGCACTATGTGTCGATCCATTGTTTTCTATACTTAAGGCAACTAGATTCTTACTCATATATGAAGGAGCGTTCATATATGAGTGAGAATCTAGTTGCTTTAAATATAGATATAAATATATCAATCTTGATTTATTTTTACTATAAAATTTTCTAATTAAATTTTATAACAAGTTTCACATAAAAAATAACTTCGACAAACCAACGCAAAATGTTTACACTCGGCAAAGTTGCTCCCCTCCGCTCTTCGTCGCAAAACGAGCAGCTCGGTGTCCCAATATTTATCCACTCGAGCGGTTCGCGGACGTCTCGAGTGGCCCGGATACCGTGACGACATTTACACCCCTCGGAGACTCTGGCCGTGGAAGTTTTGGTTTTGGAGAAATTCCATCGGGGAAAGCGCCAGCGAGGCGAGTGTGAAGGAAAAAGCTTTTCGCGCGGATTAATAAGAGGATTTAATGCGGTTAAGTCGCGACGACGTTAGCGCCTTAATGGAAATTAGGGGAGGAAAAATCCACTTGCGAGGGGATATCTCGTGTAAATTTGATTTTGGAGAGATTTAAGCTTTGCTTTTACAAAAAGAAGGTTCAAATTTAATTACAGGAAATGATATTTCGATAATTTTAGCATTTAATTAAAAAAATAATTAGATTAAGATGATTCTGAATCGTTAAAAGAAACAGCAATTTTACATCCCTAATGCTGAACATTAATAATTTTGAGCAATATTTTTGTACTGATTTTATTTTAGAGTTCAATAGTATTTTAACGAGTGTTTTCCACTCCCAGCTTAAGAACGAAAAAAATTGTCATTCATTTAATTTTGAAGAGATTTAGGCTTTGATTTTACAAAAAAAAAGTTCATATATTCTTACAGAAAACGATCATTTAATAATTTCAGGACATAAATAAAAAAATAATTAGATTAAGTTGATTCTGAATTGTTAAAAGGAAAAGCGTTTTTACAAAAAATACATCCTTAATGCTGAACATCATTAATTTTGAGCAATATTTTTGTGCTGGTTTTATTTCAGGGTTCATTAGTATATTAACGAGTGTTTTCCACTCCCAGGTTAAGCATGAAGTAAAATTTCGAGTTTAGAAAAGCCTTAAAATTTGGTTGTTCGCTCCGCGAAGCGGAGCGACCAAACCAAATTTTCAGGCTTTTCTAAACTCGAAATTTTACTCATGCGCCACGCGTATAAAACACTAGCCTATTGTGAAGTCATAAATATACCGCTTATAATTATATTTTTTATATAGCAACTAGTTCAAATTTTAATAGTGCGAGATTTGATTAGATGAAATAAATATTTGTAAAATTTATAAATATAAGTATAAATGAAATTGCCAATTCTTGGTTGCAGAATACTTCAAACATTAAAAGTGCGATTCTTTTCGCCATCTACAACAAGTTAGTGTTGTCAGGCTAACTAACTTGTTGTAGATTGCGAAAAGAATCGCACATTTAATGTTTAAATTTATAAATGTTTGTTTCGTCTAATCAAATCTCGCGATATCAAAATTTGAACTATTTGCAATAAATGTTAAGGTATACTTAAAAAAAATCCCTGTATTAATTGAATTTGGGTGAGTTACGTGAAGATTATAATAACTTTAATTAAAACACTTTTAACGTTTCTTTACAATTTTTATTATATACCAGATGTACATTTCGGTCACAAGGTGACCATTATCCAAGGATTGATACTGGTATCAATCCATTGATAATGGTCACCTTGTGACCAAAAAGTACATCTGGTATATAATAAAAATTGTGAAGAAAGGTTAAAAGTGATTTAATTAAAATCCCTGTATGCTGATTGTTATAAAATGTAACAAGAGATCGGAAAAATGTTAAATCTTTTACAAAATCCGCATCTATACTTATTAAATGCGAAAAAAATAATTAGTTTATTAGGCTTAATATTTTATCATTTTATATAAAATAAATTGCATTAGACAAACGAATTTTGAAAGATTCGAACTTTACTTTAGATCAGTGTTTTGTACGCGTGGCGCATGAAGTAAAATTTCGAGTTTTGAAAAGCCTGAAAATTTGGTTTGGTCGCGTAGCGCTACGCGCTACGCGACCAAACCAAATTTTCAGGCTTTTCTAAACTCGAAATTTTACTTCATGCTAAATCTGGGAGTGGAAAACACTCGGTTAACACTTCAAAATGAACTTATTGAAAAAACAACGAATGCCTCAAAATGCATACGCTAAATCGGGATATTTATTTATTTATTTATTTGTACGGAAATCTCCATTTTACATTAAATATATATATAATAATAAATGTGTGTAAATTAAACATATAACAAATAATACAATGCACATGATAGTTATAAAATTCAAGTTACAATTAGCCAATAAATACAATTAAAAAACAACTACAAGATCAATGAGCGAAAGGTGGCGCTTAAACATATTGTAAGAATTACAAAATATTAAAAAGTTTGGAAATGTATTTAGTATATTACAATATTTCATTATGCGACAAACAGGATTATTAGAGGCATAATTTGTGCGATGAGTGTTTAAACGAAACAAAGGTTTGTTTCGTAGAACAGTGGATGAATAAAAATTTTTATGTATATGTATACTAGAAAGAAAAATTATGTGTATTTTTACGTCTGCAGCCCCACTAATAAAAATGTTCACCAGCCGCCATAAGTGTTGATTCTTTGTTACTAATATTAGATAGGTAATCAAATAATTCTAAATTAGCTATATACGTATCATGTGTCACTAACATATACGTATCATTTGGCACTAAAAATAATCCAATCAATACAATTTGTAAAAAAATGGTGAAAGCGCCGGGATATTTCCAAAAATGTTGCCAGGTTCACACATTGAAAAATTGAAATTTAATGTTCGTACACGAATATGAATGAATGAATGAATGACTGAATGCATGAATGTACAAGAGTGGATTTCATTTGCAGTTTATTGTTCATCTGTTAAACACTTAATTCATTGATTTAGGTGGTCACGTTATTACAATCATATTAACGATTTATTATATTTTTTGCAACTCATAGATTCGGGTTTTCGATGTTATTACAATTGTGCTGAATTAATTAAATTTGCGATAATAAATTATAATTGTAATTACGCGAAACGGCAATTCGACGAATTTTATTACCCACATTCCACATAATGACAACTCATTCGGCGACAAAACGACCCATTATTCCCCCTCTGCGGGCAAAGAAAGCAAACCGTTTCCATTGCGGGCGCGTATAAATCCAACGCACCTATTATTTCCCTTTTTCTGGTAAGTTGAAGATGGGCCGAGTCGAGGTGGAAGAGAGGACCACTCGTACATCAAAGGGAACGAGTCCCATTATCTTTAAACGTCCCCTCTACTCTCTTTTTTTTGTCTCTGTAAAACTAACGCTATGGGAGAAATTTATTTCGCTCCGGCGAGATTTGTCTTCCGTTCCATGTGCTGGGCCGATGCTGCCGCCCTTTTGTAACCCAGGGGTTGTTACGGCCGACCCGCCACGCAATTAAGGCCACCGGCGCGGGCGACTGCGACAACGGTCAAATTGAAAAAGTTATCTTTGAAAGAAATAGAAAAACTCTTTCTCCAGTTTCTACTCGAGAAGCTTGAGTTCGAATTTTTAATGATGTGTAGCTAACAGGAAAAATATGGAGAAATGAAACATCATCAGGTTTTAAAAGTCTTCGTTATGGTCGAAACATAGTAGAGTCTGTAACTTAATTAGATATATTTATAAAGCACTAATGAGGCGTAAGTGCAGTCCAGAAATGCGCACTCCTCAAAGAACCAGAAAGCACTATATATACTCTACAAGAAATTAGGGTATTTCAAACCCGGGTTTCGCCAATTCCAGTTAAATCGATTAAAATCTAGTGGTTTATATATAAATATCGAAATATATATCATGATAAATATTGTGATAATATATACAGGGAATTTTTATTTTAAGTATACGTACGCATGCGCTATAAATTTACCGATATTCGTATCGTATTTTAAATTTTAAAAAAATCTAGAGTACCATGGAAAATATTCTAGGTTGGCAACTCTGAAAATATACATTGTAACGAACTTTACTTGCATCGATTGTCACAGCTGATAAATGTGAGATTTATGGGTTGGCAATCGATGCTAGTCCATCTATGTATTATTAACTTTATGAAAGTGTACGTCTTTATTTTAATTTATCTATTTCACAGATAATGCCTGAAATTTAAAATTAATTGGCAACACATTGTTGCCTGTCTTTAATTTAATAGATTTATGGGTCCGGCTATAAAAATAGTTGCCGGAGCGCTAAGAAATCAGACTGCGCTGGGATTTCAGCTAAGCATAAGCGATCTTCCAGAGTAGCCTCCTAATTGCATCTCTGCTATGCATAAGCGAGTTGAAATTAGACCGGCTAGAGTACCGAGAGGTTTCTGCTATGTATAAGCGATTCCTCCTCGTTAGAACATAGCATTACCTGTACCCGTTCCGTTGAATTCCAGGAGAGTCCTGCTACGTATAAGCGTTCTCTCTCTGTTGAATTCAAACACCCGTACCTGTTCCGTTGAATCACAGAGGAGTTCTGCTATGCATAAGCGTTCTCTCTCTGTTGAATTCAAATACCTGTAGTAGAGGAGTTCAGCTACGTTTAAGCGTTCTCTCTCTATCCCGTTTGAATCAGAAGTGGCCGGAGTTCAGCTACGTATAAGCGCTCTCCGGATCCCACTCTGAGCTGTATTACCCGTATATGTGTGCTACTGTTACCGCAGCGGAAACGTGTTAGTTTGCGCGTCTGCTACGCATAAGCGACCGCTAACCAACACTGGAAGTTGGCAGACCTTCCTACTACTGCTGCTACGCATAAGTGCTACAGTAAGGAGGCCTGTAATTGTATATAAATGTATTGTAGATATTTACTTATTGTGTTTATTTAAACTTAAACCAGTATAATTAATTATTGGTTTATTTTCTCCTAATAGAGACACCTGACGGTCCAGAACCGAACCCGGAGCGGTACGAGAAGAAGACCGAGCCAGAGTTGGAATTTAGTTGTACATAGGGTTGCGTTTTGTTTATTTAATAGCATATCTTAACATTATTTTTATTTTATATTATTTTACAAATAAATTTTATTTTTTACAAAATATTGTTACTTTATTTCTGCACTAACAGGGACTCTGATTAAACCTGAACCTGGACTAACCCGAGGTGTACCCTAAAGGAGAGTTAAAACCGTTACAACATCATAATTATTATGTCTGATGTTTTATATGTTAATTCCTGAAGTGTGTAGCCAACTTAAATTTGAAAAAAGATTAAATCATGGCACTCTAGAGGTTTTTATTTTATTGAACATATGCTAGTTTATTAAAAGAGTTCAATATAAAGCTTTAAACTAGTATTTTCCACTCCCGGGCTAAGCATGAAGTAAAATTTCGAGTTTAGAAAAGCCATGTGAAAATTTGTCGAGGGTCGCGCAGCGACCCTAGACAAATTTTCTGGGCTTTTCTAAACGCGAAATTTTACTTCATGCGAAACGCGTATAAAACAATAAAATATTGTAAAATTTATGTATATTTGAACTTCACTTGAAATCGGTGTTTTATACGCGTGGCGCATGAAGTAAAATTTCGAGTTTAGAAAAGCCCAGAAAATTTGTCTCGGGTCGCTGCGCGACCCGAGACAAATTTTCACGGGGCTTTTCTAAACTCGAAATTTTACTTCATGCTTAGCCTGGGAGTGGAAAACACTCATAAAGCTTTAAATTGAACTTTTTAATAAACTACGAATATCCGGAGATTTAAGTATATTCACTGATGTTTTATATGTCAATTCCTGAAGTGTGTAGCCAACTTAAATTTGAAAAAAGATTAAATCAGGGCACTCTAGAGGTTGATTTTATTGAACATATGATAGTTTATTAAAAGGGTTCAATTTGAAGCTTTAAACTAGTGTTTTCCACTCCTAGGCTGAGCATGAAGTAAAATTTCGAGTTTAGAAAAGCCCTGTGAAAATTTGTCGTGGGTCGCGCAGCGACCCGAAACAAATTTTCTGGGCTTTTCTAAACTCGAAATTTTACTTCATGCGCCACGCGTATAAAACACTAAAATATTGTGAAATTTATGTATATTTGAACTTCACTTGAAATCGGTGTTTTATACGCGTGGCGCATAAAGTAAAATTTCGCGTTTAGAAAAGCCCAGAAAATTTGTCTCGGGTCGCTGCGCGACCCGAGACAAATTTTCACGGGGCTTTTCTAAACTCGAAATTTTACTTTATGCTTAGCCTGGAAGTGGAAAACACTCATAAAGCTTTAAATAGAACTCTTTTAATAAACTAGGAATATCCGGAGATTTAAGAATATTCACTGATGTTTTATATGTCAATTCCTAAAGTGTGTAACCAACTTAAATTTGAAAAAAGATTAAATCATGGCACTCCACAGGTTTTTTTATTGAACATATGAGAGTTTATTAAAAGAGTTCAATTCGAAACTTTAAACTAGTGTTTTCCACTCCCAGGCTGAGCATGAAGTAAAATTTCGAGTTTAGAAAAGCCCTGTGAAAATTTGTCGAGGGTCGCGCAGCGACCCTCGACAAATTTTCTGGGCTTTTCTAAACTCGAAATTTTACTTCATGCGCCACGCGTATAAAACAATAAAATATTGTGAAATTTATGTATATTTGAACTTCACTTGAAATCGGTGTTTTATACGCGTGGCGCATGAAGTAAAATTTCGAGTTTAGAAAAGCCCCGTGAAAATTTGTCTCGGGTCGCTGCGCGACCCTCGACAAATTTTCACGGGGCTTTTCTAAACTCGAAATTTTACTTCATGCTTAGCCTGGGAGTGGAAAACACTCATAAAGCTTCAAATTGAATTCTTTTAATAAACTACGAATATCCGGAGATTTAAGTATATTCACTGTAATTGGGATATGCATACTTAAAAGAAAAACTCCTTGTATATAACCGTCTGATCCTTGTTGAGTGGAAAACACTCATGTAAAGCTTCAAATTAAACTATTTTAATAAACTACGCATATCCGGAAATTTAAGAATATACACTGTGATTGGGATAATGTATACCTAAAAGAAAAACTCCCTGAATATAACCGTCTGAACCCTATTTTGAGCTGATCTGATCTAAGTGAGAAATTAATTCATCATACAGATCTAAGATTACTTTAATACAAACTGATATTTAAAAAAAGTTGGTATGATCAAAAAATTTGATTGTATTTCATAGACTATCCATCACAAAGTTTAACGCAAGTGATCCTTAGCAAATCTATACAGTCCTGAATAGAACTGCATTTTACTGGCTATCCATCACTTGGCTTTCGAGTTAGAAAGCTTACATTGGATGAACTTCATATATCTAGCCTCAGACTTTAAATTGCATTGATCCCCCGAACCGGACATTAATTCCGATGTTTAAAGGAGCGCCCCGTGCACTTTATCCTCTTTTCATTCATTGGCTATTGCATGATAAAATCTAATCCACTCGACCCTTTCCGCTGATTTCTTCGGGGAGGGACGGGGGGTAGGAGTCCATGAATTATACACCCGGGTTTCGGGACTAATCCCTTTTTAGCCGGCGATTTTTACGCCGATCACGTGCCCACCTGTGCAGTTAAGTGTTTTTACCGGAGCTCGCTGGGAGCGGCCCCGACGCATGATTCATGAACTTCCCTGCCACGTTCTGGGTGCAACCCACGTAACGGCAATTACATGTAAATCGGGAGGAATACGTTTGATTGATGCTCAAAGAAAGTTTACAAAAAAAAAACCATATATATCGAGAGAGGGATTATTTAGTGCTGGGGTAAAGCTTCGTTAGGGTTTAATCTGTAAGAAAATAACAGTATTACCCATGTGATTTAATTACTAAAAATCAATGATCTAGGTTCAAGCAATTCTATAAACGACCTAATACTTTATTCGGCACTTTTGAGCATCGTCAGGGGCGCTGACTTACATCGGAATTGACCCATTCGTTCCACTAAACGCAAGCAGACAATTTGGAATTTGCCAGTTTTGTCAGATTCACGTATTCCAGATCGCACTCAGTTAGGGTTTTTATGTTATGTGGTCGTTGGGATAGAAAACATTACAGTTCTAGAGTAACAATAAAACTACAATGGTTTCTATAGCAACGACCATATAATAAAAAATCGCATAATAATGTAATAATACTTCTACTAATCAGTGATAGCCCCAGTGGCGGATTTATCATTTTGCCGCCGGTAGGATGAAATATTTTGCCGACTATTCTCAGTGGGGGGCATTGGATGACATTTTTGATAATAGATTATATTCTTGATATTGGACATAAAAGGACACTTTTTACATTAGATGTTATTTTTGATGAACAATGGCCCTTTTTTAACATTTTTGATGTTGACATTAACTGACATTTTTAACATTAGATGACAGTTTATACATTTGATATTTTTTTACTTTTTTGACATTAGACGACAACTTTAACATTTGATATTTTTGATATTTATTTATTTATTTATAAACGGTGGCCATTACATTATAGAGACACAGTTATAAAAAAATGTTAAGGTAATACAATAAAAAAATGGTTAAAAAAATGTTTTTTTAATTATTTATAAACGATGGCTATTACATTATAGAGACACAGTGATAAAAAATATTAAGGTAATGCAATAAAACAAATGTTAAAACAATTAAATTTATAAGTATTTTTTTAACAACAGGATAAAATTATCACTTTAAAAATTAGCACATACACTGATGCCTAGAAATAACGCTACGCAGAGTGGTTCGTGAATCGAAGAAGAAATCAAACTTACTACCCAACATATTTACATATTTACTTCTTTAGAACTAGATCACAATTTTTAAAGTATCAGATAACATATTGGGCAGGTGGTGGCCGAGCGGTAACGTCGCCGGGCTGTATCGCTCGACGAGCCACAAGTTCGGGTTCGATTCCCGTGCACGGGGAGACTTTATTTGAAATATAATGTCTCGTCGTGACCCTGGGTGTGGTATGAATGTGTGTAATTGTCCGAATGAATAGTTAAATAATACAAATTGTAATAAATTAATTGATACAAAAATAAACATTGATGATGGCTAATGGGCAAGTTCCCAAGGCCAGGCAAAAGCCAAAACCAAAAAAAAAAAAGATAACATATTTGTAAGAAAATGTTAAACTGTCAGGTACTGACATTAAATGATAATTTTGAAGTAAATCGATTTTATCAACACGCCGAATTTTTGACGTTTTTGATACTTTTTATATTTAAGTGTTCTAAATATTTTTGATATTTTTGACATTTTAATAATTTTAATGCTTTTGATAATTTTAAATAATTTTCATAATTTTGACATATTTTGATAATTTTTAAAACTGAACATAGGAAATTCTATGTGCTCTAAATTTGTATGTTCAGAGGTAAAAAAGACGCATTGTATATTGACTTTCTATATCTTGACAATATTGAGTGCAATACTGCCATTTGTCTGTACTGAAAATTAAAATCGCATATAGACTCTACAAGAATCAATAAAATGTCAAAATTAAAACAATAATAAAGCTTCAGTTGGTGACTGATTAGAAAAATCTTTCTCAATTTATTAAACAAAAACAAAAGAGCTAAGGCAAGGCCGTACCTAGAAAAAAAAAATCGGGGGAGGTTCTTACTGGTAAAAATATTGTTTTTGCTCTTTCGGGGCCGCTTTTACATACAAAAATTTCCTATTTTGAAAATATTTTCCTGCCCTTGGCTACGGCCTTGAGCTAAGGTGCAAAGTGTTTAGATAAAAGTTTTCTTTCTCGGTTTATTGAACAAAAACAAAAAAGCTAAGGCAAGGCCTTAGCTAGAAATAAATTTCGGGGGGGGGGGGGTGGTTACAGGTAAAAATATTGTTTTTGTTCTTTCGGGGCCGCTTTTACATAAAAATACCCTCCCCCCCAATAAAACACTTTTTACTTTATTTGTGTAACACTTTAAAAAAGCCAATATAGAATTTGTTTTTAATTGTTTTTATGATCTATAACCTATCGATCGCCATGGTTATTTGGCGATCGACAGGTTATAGATAATAAAAACAAACAAATATAAATGTATATAAAGAGATTTTTTTCTTATAAATAATCCTTAAAATATATTGACACAAGCAGAATACTTCTAACTTCACAATACGATCAGTGTTTTATACGCGTGGCGCATGAAGTAAAATTTCGAGTTTAGAAAAGCCCCGTGAAAATTTGTCTCGGGTCGCTGGCGCGACCCTCGACAAATTTTCTACGCGGGGCTTTTCTAAACTCGAAATTTTACTTCATGCTTAGTCTGGGAGTGGACATCACTCGTTCAAAACTTCAAACTGAACACTGTTCAGAAACGATAGGCATACATCGTTTCTGAACAGTGTTCAGTTTGAAGTTTTGAACGAGTGATGTCCACTCCCAGACTAAGCATGAAGTAAAATTTCGAGTTTAGAAAAGCCCCGCGTAGAAAATTTGTCGTGGGTCGCGCCAGCGACCCGAGACAAATTTTCACGGGGCTTTTCTAAACTCGAAATTTTACTTCATGCGCCACGCGTATAAAACACTGATCGTATTGTAAAGTTAAGAAGTATTCTGCTTGTGTCAATATATTTTAAGGATTATTTATAAGAAAAAATCAAAATTAAATTGTGATATGAATACGAATAGTTGCTAGATTTTGAGGTAATTTGTTTGGGCAATTATAAGAAAATTATAAATTATTAAATCAACGTCAAAAGCTTCAATTTTGAGTAAATACGCTATAAGATTCTGAAAGAAGGGTTAAAATATCTGAACTAGTTATGAAAAATAACTCGCGTATTACAAAAGGTTGAACGCCCCTGTATTATAGCATCAAGGATCTAGCGTCCAAGAACTTTTATCCATGACCTTGAACTTTACAGAAAGTAATACTTTTGAAAAATATCAAACTAACATGATATTATAACCAGAAACAGTATGTGTGTAAAAATATGTTATTTTGTAATAAACATAGCGAATTTAGTCTCCACCTTCCGGTGACACTTCCCTTTTCACACGGCGATGAATAAAGGAGTAGTTAGAAGATGAAAGGAGTAGAAAACTCCTTCCTTCCCTCATCCGGTTTTATGCGGCCGCTCTAAAATATTAACCCGACTCGGAGGGAAACCGACCGCTTCTAGACTTTTAATAAGAGGTCGGAAGTCAACAACGAACCGCGCAAACAGATGAACCCAGCACAGAGAGGAAACGTGTTCCGGACAGGACACCACATGCAGTCTCTTTGTGTTTGTGTCATTTGCAACTGACACTACTAGGACTTATTTTGCGTGTTTGTATTGCGCCATTTTTAAATTGTAGCAGCGTTTTGATGGTAACGGGTTTTCAGATCAATTTATTTATTTTTATTTATTTATTTATTCTCTCACGGGAAACCCCGTTTACAAAGAATATGTACAAAATAACAACAATAATATTTAAAAATTGATAAAACGTATTAACATTAATAACTAAAATTTAATAAATGGTGGTAATAATTACAGCAATTATTCTATATAGAAATAACAAAATCTAAAAACAATAAACATAAGGACAACTAATAATGAAATTGATTTATTATCCTAAAATATTTTGCATGATACCAAATCTAAAACTCCTTAGAGGACTGTTAAATATATCAAACCATTCACTGTTATTTAATATGTTGTCTCTTACAAAATTTATTATCGTTTTTAAAGTACCTAAATCCTATTACAGATTTCTACGTTTTTCACTTTCCCCCATATTTAATATAAAGGCAAAGTATTGTTTTCGTGAAAATTTTCAAATCCAATATTGTGGATATATTCATTTTGAAGTCCCTTAAGTAAATCAAGACCATTTTGGAAAAATATCTATTCGTACAGACTAAACAAATTGAGATATTAAAATGACACAATAAACTGAAGCATTTTATTACAATTCTAGCAACTGAAAAGGTTGGTTTTCTTGAAAATCTAGAATCCGGGAGTGATCCTTTACTTTTGGGTTTTTTTCAGATTGTTCTTAATATTTTGGTAAATATTGACTATATGAAAAATAATTGTGGAGAAATTTGTAGAAGATGCATATTTTTTCGTATTTCATATTTTAACATGCGACAAAGTTAGATTTTCGCCTGCGACAAGGCTATATTTTGACCCACAATTGGGCTATACTTAGACCTACGATAAGGCTACATTTTGACCTACAATATGATAGTAAATTGTCCTACAATAAGACGATGTGCTTGAGACAAGGTTCCATGAGGATTTTCCCTTTTATGTATATAAATCCCGATGTATAGGCTGTACATTTTCAGGCATTCGTTGATTGTGGAAAAGTTTAATCAGAGTGACTCTTTGATTTAAGAATTCCACGGAAAGATTGTCAGAAATTAGGCTTGCCTGTAAGTCCAGAATTTACTACAAAAATTCAAGCCAATATTTCTTTCTTACGACAGAGCGGCTCAATATTTTAATGGAACGTTCCCAATATTTCAAATAGAGAAGTATTTGTCTTGAAATATGACAGGATCGATTAAATTTCGACACGTTATTAATATCAATAAATCCACCCTCGATACAGAAATAGCTACAATTATAAAGGTCAGTGAAGTACTCTATAAATTACCAGGAATCGCGTTCGTGACAATGAAAAAATACACGGCAACAGAGTTCGATAAATTCACCGAAAACAGCGAAACTAGCGCGCGTATAGAAAAAATTACAACGAAAAAAAAACTGTATCGGAGCATTTAATTAATACTCGCGTAAACGCAATAATTTCCAAACTAATTAAAGCTCTGCGTGCGCTTTAACAGACGCGAAAATTAAAACGAATCAATTACGCGACGAGCGTGCACGTTCGCCATTTGCGATTTTTACGGTGCGTCCTCCGCACTTGAATTATGATTCGGGGTTTAATTTTCGCGCTGCGACCAGGTTTGTTTGCATTAATTGGTGCAATTTGCGTGTGTAATTAGGTTTTGTCAGATTTGTACAACTAAATTTTAATGGGTTTGATAAAAAAAAAAGTAAATTTGTTTTGAAATAAATCATTAATTGGGCAGGTGGTGGCCGAGCGGTAACGTCGCCGGACGGTAAATCGCTCGGCGAGCCACATACCGGGTTCGATTCCCGTGCTCGGGGAGTTGTTATTTAAAAATAATAACTCGTCGTGTCCCTGGGTGTGGTGTAAATGTATTGTGCTGTCCAATATATGTTAATACAACTTAAAAATAAGTTATAAATTAAGTAATATAAGTTAAAAATAAATAATTGATGTTGGCCAATAGTCAAAGCAACTAAGGCTAGGCAAAAGCCAAAAAAAAATCATTAATTTACAATTGATTGAGGAAAAATGACAATTGCAAAAAGGAGAATTCATCACCGTCTACTCCCATCACTAAGTTTTAAGCAAGTAATCCCTAGAAGTCCTGAATATAACTGCATTTTATTGACTATACATTATTAAGCTTACACTGGAAAAACTTCAAACAGGAAAATTTTCTATTAAGTATACATATCCGATGGATACTCTGTAAATTTTCCGGCATCCGTTGTTTTCTTATAAAACTGTTTAATTTGAAACTAAACAAGTGTTTCCAATCCTTGATTAAGCATGAAGTAAAATTTCGAGTTTAGAAAAGCCTGAAAATTTGGTTTGGTCGCTCCGCGAAGCGGAGCGGCCAAACCAAATTTTCAGGCTTTTCTAAACTCGAAATTTTACTTCATGCGCCAGGCGCATACAACGCTAATTTAACGTAATGCTCTAAAGATACACCTTTCGCATATTACTTTAGCGGTATATTTTAACCTTCACTTGAAACCAGTGTTTTATACGCCTGGCGCATGAAGTAAAATTTCGAGTTTAGAAAAGCCTGAAAATTTGGTTTGGCCGCTCCGCTTCGCGACCAAACCAAATTTTAAGGCACTTCTAAACTCGAAATTTTACTTCATGCTTAACCTGGGAGTAGAAACACTCGTTAGGAACTTTGAGTTGAACGTTTTAAAAAAAAACAACGAATGTCTAAAAAATGTACAAAGAACACATCGAGATATGTATGCTTAAAAGAAAAATTCCCTGTATAGTCATATTTATTGTTAACCTTTTCGCTACGAGGAGCGTATCCATACGTTTTGTTTTTTTGTGCTCCCTGTGCGAAGAGCGTATTTTTCAATCGTGAGCGGGGAGCGTGCGAAGTTTGGTACCTCTTCAATGCGCAGCCTATACAGTCAATAATTGAAAACAATCCATGGCCAACTTTTGTTTGTATTGTTTTGCATTTTTGCAAAAAAATCTGTTACAGGCAGATTGTAGCAATCCGGGTGTTGATTGCTACAATCTGCCTGTAACAGATTTTTTTTATAATATATAATATTAACTTTTAACTCGCTTTATTTTTTTAAGGAGCGCTCCTATACATTTTAAATGTTGACAGAATAGTTGTCATTCAGTCAAAATTTCAAGTTTATAGGAGCGTTCCTGAAAAAAATTAAGGGAGTTCAAAATTGTATACCCATATTAGAATCACAATTGGGACACTTAAAAACAAAGGGGCGTAAGTGCTAATTGAAAAAAATGTAGTACATTCAGGAGGAACAGTTTTTTTTGTTAATTTGGTATAGAGCTTTTATTGATAAATACTGCTACCCAATATTTTTTCTGTAAATCCACATAACCATTCTGCTATTTTGTTTGCTGATTTTAATATCATTCGAACTTTAAAACTGGATTTCTCTTTTTTTTATTACTCACTTACACCCCTCTGTTCTAAGTAATTCAATTGAGTTTATTTCGTACCTACCTTTTTAATATTCGATAATCCGGAATTAAAACCATCATGAAAATCTAATTGGTATCATGAATATTTCTTCCCCTCGAATAAACACGAATATCTCCAATCAAAGATTGAATACTTCCTCCCGTTTTAGTAAACACCGCCTCCCTCCCTTTCTCCTCGACATGCAAATTACGTCAGAATCTCAGAAATGCGGGAATCGAACCGTGAACTCCCCGGGTGAAGAGAGAGAGGGGCGGGGGGGTGGGGGAGATAGGGAACATTTCTTAATTGTCGAGAGTTGTTCGAGCGTGAAATTGTGTAATCGGCCCGGGGGCGGCTAATTTCCACGATCGATCCCTCGCGCGAATTTTTTGCTCACACCTCCAAAGAAAGAGGACGGTCGAGGTCTTGAGGGGGGTTGGGAGGTAAGGGGGTAGTTCACGCACAATTAACCCTAGGCAGCCCGCCCGTTTTTGTTCGAGTAATTACGGAATCCGCAAACAACCGGTCGAATAAGTCGTTAAGACGAAAAATCAACGTTATCAATAAGGTTTGAACAAGGTGAAAGAACTTTTATATCAGCTCGATAAGGGTGAAAATATTATTACACTGAAGAATAAAGCTAATTCTCAATTTTCAACTTATCTCTTATTTTTTTTGCATCCACATAATAACCCTTTAGAACTAACACGATTTAGTTAGACATTGGAAATATATTTGTTCACATAAAACTAAAAGCTTAAGAAGAGTTTGTCATAATTTTTACTCAAATTACACAAGTGGTCACATATCTAAACTCCACAGACAATAAAATATGTATCCAGATGTTCGCATGGTTCAGGTTGCGATTTATTATAGGTAAAATCCAACGTTTTTAGTAGTCACTAGTTTCAGCACCATTCAAGTTCTGATTATGGCACAATATTACATGATACATCAAAATAATCCTAAAACTCAGGGGATTTTAATATCACCAATTTAAAACGATTAAGATATTTAGTTTTTTTTTAATCCTGAAGATAGCTATTTTTGAGTCATTTATTTACTCCTTTATAGTCAACAAAAACATGTACTACGTAAAATTCAAGGGTGTCCGTACATTCTGCATTCAATTAGCTTAACATTCATTAAACAAATGTCCATGATAAATTACGTTTACCTTTTTATGCTGGAAATACCTCACTCTATCAAACGGCTGGGCAGAGTCTGCCTCACTCTAGTATACCGCAACCTTAAAGGTACTATTCAACCAAGCTAACATCTGAATAGATATTTTAATGCCTCTGGAGTTTAGATTTGTTCTATCTCTTTATTTAGTTAATTCTAGCTTACGTTTTTTCTTGTCTTCCTTATATCTACCGAATTATGTTCGACTTGTCTCTTAATTAGATTGGTTTGCGTTTACATTGTTCCCTTTTCTTCGTATCTATCAAACAAAAAAATAACGTGTGTTTTTTTTTCTATGTCGGGGTGAGAAGATGCTTTGAGTTGTAATGACTTAGCGCTGAAAGGAGGGGGAGAGGGTGCGTTTAAAGATTGAAAGCGGTCGTTACCGGAATAATGGGGTCGCTCTAAAATTCATTCCACCCTGAATATTAGAAGATGCTGGTGGATGATCATGTCGACGTTAATAATTCTCAAAGAAGCGAGAGAGAGACCTTCTAGGTCAACGAGGTTATTTATATAGAGGAGGCGGAGCAGGAAAGTTATTATTCTCTGAAAATATTAATGCATTAAGGGACTAAAAGCATTCGTACGGAAAAATGATATACGCTTTAAATCATAGCTCTTACATACAAATAAAATTAATAATGAAAAGTATACAGCAATATAACGAGTGTCTATACACTGTCGGCATTTCGGTTGCTTTGAAAAACGAATTACATACCTTAGATTAAGTCACACGAGTGGGTGAATCTCGGAAACGTCAAATAAATTTAATTATATGTCATTGGGTAGTATCACAACAAGACGTATATTTCTGAAGTTTCGAACGAGTGTTTCCACGCGCAGGTTAAGCATGAAGTAAAATTTTGAGTTTAGAAAAGCCTGAAAATTTGGATTTGCCGGGGCGCGCGAGCGAAGCGAGTCGCGCCCCGGCAAATCCAAATTTTCAGGCTTTTCTAAACTCAAAATTTTACTTCATGCGCCACGCATATAAAATACTAAAATATTGTGAAATTTTAAATATTCTTTGTTAGCAATATATATGGTAATCCTGCTTCATATTATAATAATCAAGCATTTTTAATATTAGCTTAGCAGTATATTTTTAATTCCACAATATTTCTTTGCTTTATATTATAGTAATCAAGCATTTTCAATATTAGTTTAGCAGTATATTTTTAATTCCACAATATTTCTGTGTTTAACACGCGTGGCGCATGAAGTAAAATTTCGAGTTTAGAAAAGCCTGAAAATTTGGATTTGCCGGGGCGCGACTCGCTTCGCTCGCGCGCCCCGGCAAATCCAAATTTTCAGGCTTTTCTAAACTCGAAATTTTACTTCATGCTTACCCTGGGATTGGGAACACTTGTTCGAAACTTCAAATTCATCGCTCTAAAAAGAAAAAAAAATATGCGTAGCGCATAAAGGAAAACTTCGGTTTTAGAAAAGCCTGAACAAATAAAAATAAAATTAAACGGAAAACAACAAATGTATCAAAATTCGTACGCTAAATCGAGATATGTATAGTTGAAAGAAAAATTCCCTGTATGTTTATGTCTAGAGCCCCATCTTTAAAAATTCTCACGAGCCGCCACTAAGTGTTAAGTACATTTACGATTTTCTATGAACTCCTATTATATACTTAAGGCCTTTATTTTCAACTTATTTATTTCAAATAGTATCAAAAAAAGATGACTGGATTTTTTTAATTTATAGATTCTACTGCATCGCAGAAAATGCAAACAGATTTCTTAAATGTTCAGTGTATTCGTTACTTCCATACTGTGGATTGTTCTGAAAACGAATTCATTTTTTACAATCAAAACTCAAATGCACGAATTTTAGTTGATGACTTTGACTTTCATTTCCTTCAATCAAATTCATAATTTTACCCATTTCCACCACATTACTCACTGTACCTCATCCGCGCTTTTATGTTTGCGGATTGTAATAACAATGCCCCGCTGTTTTATATTCCGTTGCTGATTTTTGCAACTGCGGAACCGAGGCGCGCACATAAATCAAGAAGGAGGCGCGTGTCCGGCGAAAATCGAACTCGTTACCATCGCGAGGGGGTTGACGCGAAGGGGGCGCCCCTCGGTCGCCGTCGCGACGTCTAAACGACCCGCTTCTGTTTGTTTTGCTTTTAACGGGAAGATGCGGCGATTGTGCGCTGTTGGGGGAGCTGCTTTTTTAAAAAAGAGGGTTGGTTCTGTGTGGCAAGCGGTCGCTAATAAAAATACTTTGGTGCTTTATACAGAGAGTTTTATGAAACACCGAACATGCCAGAAAATATACAATGTAAATTTTCCTATGTTCGATGTGTTCTGAGACGCATCAAAGCATTCAGTGCGTTTTTATTGGCGCTGATTTTAGTAGTTCAAACGCAACTTACATTTAACGTCAAAATGAAATCAATTATTAATCGCCTACATCAGTTGTCTCCAAACTACGGCCTGCGGGCCAAATCCGGCCCGCGACTTGCATGAATCCGGCCCGCGATTGTTTGTAATTTTTTTTGTAAATGTCATATTTTGAAATATTGTAAAAATTGTTCCCTAAATTTTTCATAATTTTATTAAATTAATCGGATCTTGGCCGACTTTATTATGTAGAATTGTATTTGCGGCCCGCGAAGAAGATAGTTTGGAGACCCCTGGCCTACAACATTAATGGAATGTTCATATTAAACAGAAAAGAAAAATGAGAAAGAGGAGAACAGATTTAGCTTGAATACAAAAGTAATAGAAAAACATATTTCTGTTACTTCCGTTTGCTAATATTTCAAGATAAGTTTATACATTGCTTCAATTTCACTGAAGATTATTAAGAACTTCGATTCAGCGTATGGTGTAAACCATTTGATCAGGACCACCCCAAGTACGTTGCTTTGGGTGTACCAGCAAAAATGCTGTCAAAAAACTGCCTTTTGGCAGTTTTAAATATAAATATTCCAAATTTGAAGAGCGTGACGAGGCAGGTTTGCAAGTACCGCACCTAGTACTGCTGTCAGCACAACAACATTGGGGTGTTAGGTGTGCTGCTTTATTTGGCAAACATTGCAATTTTCATTTATTTGCTAACATAATACTCAATGAAGAACTTACAATGAATTGAAGATACAGTGATTTTTTTTAGGTAAACATGCATAAGCTGTAAATTTTCCGACATTCGTTGTTTTTCAAAGGAGTTCAATTTGAAGCTTTAAACGAGTGTTTTCCACTCCCAGACTAAGCATGAAGTAAAATTTCGAGTTTAGAAAAGCCCCGTGAAAATTTGTCGAGGGTCGCGCAGCGACCCGAGACAAATTTTCACGGGGCTTTTCTAAACTCGAAATTTTACTTCATGCGCCATGCGTATAAAACACAGACTTTAAGTGTAGTTCGAATATACATAAATTTCACAATATTTTAGTGTTTTATACGCGTGGCGCATGAAGTAAAATTTCGAGTTTAGAAAAGCCCAGAAAATTTGTCTCGGGTCGCTGCGCGACCCTCGACAAATTTTCACGGGGCTTTTTATTTTGACGTTACATGTACCCTATTAACATTAGTCCAAATTTGCATTAGAACTACTAAAAGCAGTGACCAATGAAATCGCACCCAGAAGTATGTAAATTGGGTTAACTATGTTACCATTTGAAATCGTAGCCAATCACATTGCACTCAATGCTTTGATGCGTCCCAGAACAAATCGAACATAGGAAAATTTACAGTGAACATTTTCTGGCATGTTCGGTGTTACTTAAAACTCTCTGTATGTGTGCGGAATGTACATAGTGACTTTTAAAGGGTAATTTACCGTTGCATTATTTTGATCGTTTTGAATTATTATTGAAGGCGGTACTCATACATTGTTATATTTTTGTATTAATAAACCTCGTTCTATTTTTTTAACGAGGCGAGAATTTAGAATTTACAAGTGCGCATGAACTTCTCTACTCTGAAAACGATGGCTGTTTAGTATTTCTTTCGATTCTTGCGAATATCAACAAAATTAATTTAATGAAAATGTTAGTTCTTTAAAGCTGTGCCATCTGGTTTAAAGTTACCGGTTGTTGGAAATACTCTGAAAAAATACCACTCGATCGTCACACCATTCACAGAACTCTTCATCAATGGAAACGTCAAAGAGTCGAAAACATTACAGTGGCTGGAACTCGGCGACCCAGTCACCAACCAATCGGTCACCAAGGTTCCTCAAAACACCAAAGAGGATATTCACTGAAATAGAGGGCTTACCCAGAACGCATTTGATGTTGAAGTTGCAAGCTGTGATCAGGAGGAATTTCCAAAAATTTGCGAAGAACATCACCACTGAACAAGGGAAAACTTTAGCTGATGCCGAGGGAGACGTTGACAGGATTAGGCCCGCCTCTCAATCCAGACTCAACCCAGCCGAACCTACGCCCACGTGTGAAATAGAGGTACCGCATATTGAACCCAGCCCAATATAGACCTAGACCTGCACTTCTCTCTATGACAGCCCTTCAAATGCTTTTAGATTTAGAATTCGAGCCCGAAACTGAGGACGTAGGTCTTTTGTATGAGCTATCTAGAGTAAAAAAAACGCCCAAGTACTTACTTAAGTGCGCGAAGTACTCCGGGAGAGTTTTTGTTAGGTGTGGACGTTCGAGATAATGTATTTAGTGGTTGTTTCTGGCTCAAATCGTCAAAAACCCTTTTTATGAATTTTTTAGGTTAATCTAAACAAAATCAATATAAACAAACTCGACCCACGACCCACGATATCTGTACAACTCTCGCAAATCATCACACACGTGGTTGACGTCATCGTGGGCTCGCCGTGGACTGGGTTCAATATGCGCCACTTCATGTTATATTATGATTCACAGAATTAACCCACGCGCGGGCCTAGGCTGTGCTGTGCTGGGCTGAGTTCAATATGCGGTGAGCCTTACAGGTTATCGATCACGCTTGTTCTGCTGGAAGTCTCCTCTAAGGCGAATCCATGAATAACATCGCCAAAGACATGGACACCATCTCCTAAATACAGCATATTGTCGTTGTTTTGATGGGAGGTTTCATCAAAACAACGACAATATGCTGTATTTAGGAGATGGTGTCCATGTCTTTGGCGATATTATTCATGGATTCGCCTTAGAGGAGACTCATATGGGAGGTTTCATCAAAACAACGACAATATGCTGTATTTAGGAGATGGTGTCCATGTCTTTGGCAATATTATTCATGGATTCGCCTTAGAGGAGACTTCCAGCAGAACAAGCGTGATCGATAACCTGTAAGGCTCACCGCATATTGAACTCAGCCCAGCACAGCACAGCCTAGGCCCACGCGTGGGTGACATTTGTTTACCAAATAGGGCTTTGGTATCAAGCGACTCTAAGTTATCAGTTATGAGCTCATATGAAACTATATACTCTTAAATCTTTAAATCTTTTACAAGAATTTTTTAAAAAATGTTTTGAGGAGAACTACTTAACTAAATTTTGTTAAGCATTTTTGTGTTTCCAGAAAATGTTTGTTCAACTCACATAGGAAGTTTCAGTAAAACTACGACGATATATATCAGGATATGTATTCTTAAAACAAAGATTCCTGGTATGGTATGTGCAATATCAAACTACATTATTAAATCGTCAATGAAATGAAATAAAAAGTTTTGTATTTAGGTCGGAATATTTTAAAAATTGCGTACCTTATGAAGGGTGTTTCATTACAAGAAAATCCTCACAGTTTACTTCATATAAAAATCCCAGCATTTTACCTAACCTCACTGTAAAAATCTCTACCTCCAATTTTTTCATCTCCCACAGAGGAAATACATCATCCAAGACCTCATTACTCCGTGATAAATTCCCCTCTCTTTTTTTTTAAGCGAAGGTGCGGTATCGATCGCTCTGCACATCTTGGTGTGATGAATTCCTAAAGAGGATAAATCTCGGCACTCATAAACATTTCCAGCTATTTCGCCCTTACCTGCTTCCACCCTTTACCCCCTAAGAGACAACACAATGGAGACCGCAAACGTCGCTGTAATTAGCGATCGGAGCGAAAACAAAGAGACGCTATTCTGCTTGCTGATCATTGTATTTCGGACGGTTATCAATTGATTGGACGCAAAGCTGTTTAATTTGAAATCGTTGGGAGGAATGACTGTGTGTTGAGATAAAAGCCGTTTCCGAGAATTATTCAAGAATATTCTAAAACAAAGTTAACCCTTTGCGTCCCAATGGCTACACTACGCAACCGCTTTTTGTTCAATTTATTCTGCACGTCCCAGTGAATATACAAAGAGTTTTATATAACACCAAACATTTTCATAAAATACGATTTGACACCTTTAATTTTTAGGTTAGGTGGAAATTGGGTTGCCTATAGGCTAAGTAAGCGGCATTTGCAGCGCCGCCACGCGGTTTTAAGCCTAAGCAGCATCGGTGCCAGTTGTCATTTCGTCATACGGGAGTTCTGAGCAGAAGTATGAGTTCTGAGCCGAAGCGAGCTAAATGCAATCAAAGTTGTTGTGTAGTCGGATGCACCAGTAAATATAAAAGTGATGGCTCCGTCTCTTTTTATTCGTTCCCATACAAACCATGGGAAATGGAGCGGAAAGCGAGGTGGATTGCCGCTGTACGACGTGTCGAGTAAGTATATTGTTATTAGTCAAAGTTAATATTTCAGCACATATCCGTTGACATTGTAATTGTTACTTTACAACAAGTTCGCCATTCTTAAAAATGATTGTACGCGAAGTTCTGCAAACGATTGAAATGTCAGTGTTGAAAGGAAGGTTAGGGTCATTAATACAAATATGAAGATGCTCGAAACTCATTGCTTCACTGAGATAATTAAAAGAAGTATATACTTGTGCCATGTTTGATTGAAGTTTGCAGTAATTTTTAAAAATGATTATAAATTAATAGAATTGTATAGAGGGATTACATAGCGAATATTTCAAATTAAACAAATTCAACTACTTGAAATGAAATTCTATTGCATCATTTAATACCCTAAATACATACCTCGTTTGTTTAAATAAAGACATTATTATTATACATTACTCTTGTTTATTTAGCGGCGACAAAAAAACCGTGGATTCCATCAAAGCACAGCAGAATCTGCAATAAACATTTCGTTGGAGATAGAAAATCGGAAGACCCCAGGAGTAAAAAACCAACTGACACCATGCAACTCATACGCAACCGACACCGATGCTGCTTATACAGAAATCCGCTAGGTGGCGGGTGCCACGGCGCGAACAGCTGTTTACTTAGTCTATATGACCATTACAAATTGTAGCTTATCAATTGCAATTAATCCCTCAACTTGTACATACAGGGAGTTTCTCTTTCAAGTATACATGTCCCAATTACAGCGTATATGCCGTAAATCTTTAGATAATCGTTGTTTTTTAAAAGGAATTCAATATGAAACTTAAAATGAGTCTGTTCCACTCCCAGACTAAGCATGAAGTAAAATTTCGAGTTTAGAAAAGCCTGAAAATTTGGTTTGGTCGCGTAGCGCGAAGCGCGGAGCGGCCAAACCAAATTTTCAGGCTTTTCTAAACTCGAAATTTTACTTCATGCGCCACCGGTACAAAACACTGACATATTACGAAGTTTAAAACAGATCGCTAAACTTTACATTGAATCAGTGTTTTGTACCGGTGGCGCATGAAGTAAAATTTCGAGTTTAGAAAAGCCTGAAAATTTCGTTTGGCCGCTCCGCGCTTCGCGCTACGCGACCAAACCAAATTTTCAGGCTTTTCTAAACTCGAAATTTTACTTCATGCTTAGCCTGGGAGTGGAAAACACTCGTTTAATGCTTCAAATTGTATTCTTTTAATAAACCGAGCGTGGTAAAATGTACAACGTCTGCATATACATATATACCTAAAAGAAAAATGCTCGCTATGAAAATGTTCGGTGTTACATAAAACTCTCTGTATGTCGAAACTACTAGTATAATATGTTGCATACATATCGCCTACATATGGAAAAACGAGTGCTTAGTTCGGTAGCAAGCAAGCTCAAGAAGCATGTACCCTTGGAAACCAGACTAACCGCAGCAGCACATATGCCTACACATGGTACTTCACGTCATTGTGCATTATGTAGCACGAAGAAAGCACCACACAGAAGTAGAAGGCAGTGTTTAACATGTAATGTAGGACTTTGTCTAAACGATAAAAAATAACTGCTTTTTGCTTTATCATAAACTATAACCCAGTGGTTTCGCAGTGGAACTACCAATTCGTTTCAAAATTCCTTAAAGAAAAAAATATAAATCATGATTATACACGTTGTCCCCTGAAATACGGGCATTTTAATACACTACTTGCTGTCTAGTTACCACGCTTATTTTTTGCATAGCTGATCCAATAATTTAATACACTAAACAACGGGAAATAATAAGTCATTTTATAAAATTACAAATTTTACTTAATATCTAACAAACACAATGCAAACTTAACGAATAACAAATAGCTACAATGTTCATCTCATTAAATGTACGAAAACATTTCCTTGTTGAACTAAATAATATCCCAGACGATCATAAAATTCCTGTCGCATGTCTCTTAACGTTTTAGGAGTGATGTTTTGAGAGGCTTTGAGAAATTTGAATCTGAAGTCATCCACGTCGTTAGCTCTTTGATGCTTATGGGTATAAATTGTTTGCTTTATATGGCCTCAAAGAAAACAATCATTTAGGGACAAATCAGGAGATCTTGGTGGCCATTTTATGTCTCATTTGATGCTAATAATGCGACGAGAAAATATTTGATTTAAATATTCCCCGTAATGTGAGCAAGACATCCGTCGTGCTGATACTTGATGTGGGCTATATCAATATTCTGTAAGCCTTGTACTACTAGTATCACTTGGTTCTCAAGCAGTTCCAAATACTTTTGGGCTATTTAGATTCCCGTCAATAAAAAATGGTCCTATAATAGTGCCCCCCAGAATACCGGTCTCAACATTAAGCTTTTGGGGGTAGTGAGTTCTTAAATGTATTATTCTATGCTTTTTTTCTTGGGACTAGTATCTCACTACTGAAGGATGATGAAGACCATGTAACGGGATGGTCGTTTCGTCACTAAACAGAATATTTCGAAGAAATTCGTAATTGTTGTTTACACTTTCAATGACATTTTCACAACATTCCATTCGACGACCATCTTGTGTCGTTTTTATTTTGACGTCCTTTTAAGTAGTCTATGCACTTCTGGTTTTCAGGCATTTATATCTGGATTTTCTGCAAGGGCTCTTGTTAAAAAATGTGTCATTTTTTGTTATCGTATTGCGAACCATAATTTACCGCATTTCAGCTTCTTTACTTTGAGCCAGTTTATTTAAACAAATGTATAACATGGCAGACCGAACTGGTGTTTACTGTGACATTGTATGTCAAAACAAACAAATTATTTGCGATTTCATTCATGGAATAAAGCCCATTAAATTATTTAACAATTTAAGTTTACTGTTTCGTTGCTAACATTTTAAAAAGAAAAATTAACTTCACTTAAGTGTATCAACTTGAAGCTTAAAATTGACATGCATTTTGCTGTAACAATCAATAGCAACCATTTATAATAGCCAAAAAGAACAAAATCACAGTGCCTACAAGCACATTACTTTACTTATATTAAAAATATCAGGGGACAACGTGTATATTATTTAAATGTCATTTTGTACATGCTTAATATAAAAAATAAATAATAATAATAGGTCTTTATTTCCATAACTTCACAAAGATTACATACATGATTAATTTACAGTGTTTAATATTAAATTAGAGTTATGAAAAATCTCAAGGTGCCAGTTCAGGATGCGAAATTAAATTTCCCTGTTCTTCCACTGGGATCTTGTTTTTATTTTATATATTGCTTATATCTATACTTATACAATAATTATAAAGAAAAATTTTATACATTTTAATTTCAAAAAAATTATCAGATTTTTTATTTGGGGCTCAAAGGGTTGAGCAAAGCAAAGGGTTGACAGATTTTTGCTGAAATATAGCCGAGTAGACTTGTATGGATTATTCTATAATATTCTCCTAAAAATACTCGACCCCAAAAATGGAAGTTTTGTGTTGGAATAGAACTGAGTAAATTTGCGGGGATTATTTTGGAATATTAAAGAAATGTTGAGCAGAGGATGGCAGTTTTGTGTTGAAATAGATCTGAGCCAATTTAAATAGTTCATTCTAGAATACTCTAGAACAAAAATGTCGACCACAAGAATGACATTTTTGTGTTGGAACAAGATCTATTCCAGCACAAAACTGCTATCTTTTTGGTCGACCAATTTTTTGTAAGTAAGTTTCTACAGATTATTCTAAAATAACCTAGTAAAATAAAACTAGTTGAGCAGATGATCGCAATTTGGGGTTGGTATAAAGCTAAGTTTGCATGGATTATTCTAGAATAGTCTACAAGAAAAAAATAGTTGCGCGAAGGATGACAGTTTTGTGTTGCAATAAAGCTGAGTAAGTTTGGATGGACCATTCTAGAATACTTTAGAACCAATTGTTCGACCATAGGGATATTCAGTTTTGAAATAAACTATACAAAAAAAATAGTTAAGCAGAGGATCGCAATTTTGAATTGGAATAGATCTGACAAAGTTTGTATGGAATGATGCAGACTGGACTAGAAAAAAAATAATTGAGCAGAGGATGACAGTTTTGTGTTGAAATAGAGCTGAGTAAATTTGCATGGAAATGCATGGAGTGCTTTTGTAACAAGATGGAACGTAAAGAGCCCTGCGAGATAAACGGACTGCGTCGTAATCGATTTCAATTTGTAGTATCTCGCAGCTAAGTGTTCCCAAGGGCAGGCGTAACGCTTTCCGCAAAATCACCCAACGATATCTGCTCTATAAAAATCCATTCGGTAGTATATTTTTTTTCTCAACTACACATAATGAAAAAAATAATTCCTACAGCAAACACACTGAATCTATCCAATAACCAATAACCTTATCAATTATAATAAAAATCTGCTGTGGCCAACACAGGTACCGGCCGCAAATTACAATAATATAGGGTTATTAAATTCATGATTCCAATTACTTATATAAGTAAATTTGTACAATAAAATGTCTGCTACTTGTAAAATGATTTTTTTTTCAATTTTGTCGTTTATACCATATACAGGGTGTCCGTATTTCGTGGAAATGCATGGGGATTTCGGTTATTTGAAGAGATAGAGAATCGGTTAAATTGGGAAAAAGTTGCTAATTCAGCGCCTACTAATAATCTGAAAACAAATTTGAAATATCTTGTTTTGTTATCAAGATATTGCCAAATAACTGATTTTTGCAATTTCGTTTTTATTTTTTCATTTAAAAACTATTGAATCTAGAGATTTGAAACTTTGACATTATAGAGGCACTTTTAAATAAGAAAACTAAAAGATACCATTAATTATATCGGCAATTTTTTGCAAATGTGATTGTATTGTAATAATTATTAGTTGTGTCATGTACGATTTCCAATTTGAATAATTATTATTATTATTATTATTATTGTTAGATCGATTGGGATATACAAAGCCTCGTTAACCTCATCGCGAATTCCCTCTCTCGCACACATCCCGCAGCATCGTGCAAAAGCAGCAACAATCGATTCGAAACAACTCACAAAAGGCAGGAATCACGTTAGCCGAGCATATCGGAATTGCAAATACGGGGTGGCGCGACGATATCGAATTACCCCCCCCCCCCCCCTCGCCCCATTCTTGTGTTGTGTGGCTTCGACAAAACTCCCGGCCGGGATATTCGTTTCGCGGTCCGGGGATTCCCCCGGATTAGCCCCTCTCGCTCTCCGTTTGTGGGATTACAAGCGATCTCGGGGAGAAGAAGAAATCTCACTTCGGAACTGCGAGACTTTATAATTGAAACATGGATTACGAGGAAAAATCGAGAGTGAAGGGTGAAGTAGCAAAAAAAGAGCGGCGGGGAGAGGAGACCTAATCCCGTTTTGCGCTCGCAAAGAGAGGAAAAAAGTGTATTGCCGTAATCTACTTTGGAAATTTATTTCATTCACTGGAAAAAAATAAGGTCCGTTAGGCAAATCTGAGAATAGAGCTTAACTGCAAACGTTTGATGTTTTAAAGCTTTCAAAAGTTCTAAATAAATTTAACATTAGTTATTAAATATAAATGTCCAAATTAATAGGTTTCACATATTGGCTTGATATAGTCGGAACTTTTCAGTATTCCTCAACACTGGGTCAGGACGACATTGACGAGGACAATATTATACATTAATTAAATGCAGATGTTCGAAAACGTAAACGCCATCTAATGCCCATTAGCTTAAGTAGCATCGTCAATAGCTAGCAAGCTAAACGTTAGTATACAGCAATTGTTCGTCCATAACAAGGCTTTGTTTCACTAAAAAATACTGTTATTCCTTACCCAACTTTTTATTTGTATTGTTAGATGTACATTTCGAGACACCAGGTGCTCGTTATCAATAAGGGTTATTGATAATGACCAACTTGTGTCTCGAAATGTACATCTACAAATAAAAAGTGAAGTAAGGAATAACAGTATTTTTTAGTGTAATAATCACTTCACGTAAGCTCAAAAACATAAAGGCTTTAATATGAAGTTGCCAGCCTGAAACGCGTATATAGTTACCCCGTGAATGAATGAGTACTGAACGCAAATTCATATTCTTAGAATAAGTAAATGGTTTGAAATACAAAATGAGAACTTGTAGGTGAAACTGAACAAAGATTTATTAAATTTAAAATAATTTATAAATAAAACTGCACTCAACGTTGCAGTTTTATTTATAAATTATTTTAAATTTAATCATTGCTTTCCTAAAAGATAAAATCTAATAGGATTTTAATGCCTTTACAAGAACGTAACTAATCCTTAATTAAACCTAACTTTGCATACAACTCGAGTTAAACTCTTTTACTCCAACTTTACTCAAACCAACTAAACTTAATTGATACAAACATAATAGGAGTTTAATTTCCCCATCAAACGTTTATAAAAATATTTACAGTGAAAAACTAGCGCAACTTTTCCATTTCGCTAATAGAAAATGAACACCGCTCCGGTGATCTCTAAGAACTCTGGGGTGTCGAGCAACGAGGATAAAGCGTGCGCTCGCTTCATAAATCAAAGGAGCCGGGAGCGCGGCCCGTAACAATTGTTTATTTATTTTTTCCCTCTCCCTTCGCGCGAGAATAACAAATAACGCATCATTCCTCCAGTGCACGGCGCGCCGCCCCCGAGAACAATAATTCCAAATGTACACTTCGCATTTATCATGCAAATTCTGCCGCGGGCGGCGGCGAATTTAATAAAGGGGCTCCGCCGGCCCATCAATAACACCTTGAGATGAAGAAAGATGCGATGGAAGGGGGCGAAAAAGTGGAGGAAAAAAATCATGATGTCTAAGTATGCCTAAGAGGCGTTATGAAATGTTTACCTAGAAAATATTTTACTCTTTAAAATCAAAAATTTAATAGCTAAGGCTGTTACTTGGTGAAATTAAATACCAACACTTTTAGTAAATAACACACTTGGTTAAAATGATTTCAATTCATCTGCCTGATGAAGCCACTGTGTGTCGAAACAATTGTTGCAGTGTCAACTAATAAACAGTGAAATCTTAACCAAGTGTGTTATTTACTAAAAGTGTCTTTAAAATCAAATTACTTTTTATATTTAAATTTAATTAAAAGAAAAACAAATTTGTTGTCTAAAAATAGACAACATTAAGAATTAATAATTAATTTTAAATAAAATCCTTTCTAAGGTAAGGACATGCTGTTGCCCTAAGCGTTATGTCAAAATCAGGTTAAACTTTGACGTAACGCCACTTAAGAATAAAGATATAGTGCTGGAATCGTGGAGTTAAAATGTATGCCAAGTTTAGTTAAAAACTTATGATATGTCAACTATTTTTATGTAAAACGATAAAAACATACGGTTTCTTGGTAGGGAGTGGCTGGGCAAATACAACGAATGCCTCAAAATGCATACGTATCGGGATAAGTATACATAAAAGAAACATTCGCTGTTTGTTCAAGTCTGCAGCCCCCACCAATAAAAATCCTCACAAGCCGCAGTTTGTCATTCCTACTGTCAACATATTGAATCTACATCACAAAATACCATTTCAGACGTTTCTACACCAATAAAGTAATCCCTTGGACATTCCTTCCGAATTCCCGAGTCCAGTGTAAGGTGTGTGCGAGAAAAAAAATCCACCCTTCTCCAAACACGATTCCGGGTGAAATCGCCGGCGCTATCCCTTTACTCAGGTTGCGAGGGGTGGCAAAACACCCTCTAAGCGCTGGAATTCGTCCAAAACGGCATTGTGAACGATGCAAAAGAAATCGTTTACCGTCTTTTTTCCCATCCCGGCCCCCGTCTCACCTAGGACTTGTTGAAGAGAGACGCCGCCGTCGCCGCCGCGACGCCCGGCGTTCCTCCTCCGCTCACAATGGCGACAATGAACGGACTTTTAATGGAATTCAAATAGTTTTCCTTTTCCGCGGGCCGGCGACACTTTACTTCAGGTTTTTTGTAAAGGTATATTGTATATTGGGAATAGTAAAAGTTTTTTGTTGTTCAGTTCAAGGTTTATGAATTGAAAGTGTAAGGAGGTAATGTATAGTGTGCTTCTTGTGCTTTGATGTGGTATTTCTATAACTGGAATTTTCTGTAAGGAGATATTGGTATGGCATGCTACTTATGCTTTGATATAGTACTTATAGAAATGGAATTTTCTGAAAGAGTGTGATGGTATTATAGATGTATCAATCAGTTCCTTTGAAGTTTCACGCAAATGTAAGGAAATATTCAGTAGAAGTAAGTGAAAGATATTTGTAAAATATATTCTAAAAAAGCAAAAATCAAACTTAATATTCATTCAAAAAAATGACAGAAATTGTATTCATCTGTATTCTTAATATTTATAAAGATCAAATACACTCCGAAATAGTATATTGTACAATGATACCATTTCCCATGAGTATGAAACTTGCAATTTATACAAATGGGAATGGTTATTCCACACGAATTGTACACTATACTTTTTCTACGAGTGCGCACATATATTTTAAAAAATCAGTTTTATTTAATATAAACCTAGCATTACATTTCGCCATTTAAACTTGTAAACGCAAAATTCTCCACAGAATTCCTTCGACTTTTCTTTAATGTGTCTGATGTCCCCCTCGCACTATTGCTCCGTTCTTACACACTCAACCGCACAACAGCACTCGACTCAAAAGGGGGGAAAGTTTCAATTTCGATTTTTACTAAACTTTATAATTAGGCACTTTTGGGCCTAGTAGTCTTTACGTGTCGGGGGCATTGATTTACGTCGGAATTGACCCATCCGGGGGCCTCATTCGGTCTCTGTAACGCAAGCCGAGTCTATAATTTGGATTGGATGTATTTTCTGACGTTTTTTCAGATTCGCGTATTTCAAGTCGCACTCAGTTACGATTTTTTGTCATGTGCTTTTTGCCATAGAAACCATTACAGTTCTAGAGTTACAATATATCTATTGTACCTTGAACTACAATGGTTTGTACAACAACGACCACATAATAAAAATCGCATATATGTAATGTATTATACTTACTAATTAGTAGTGGACCCATAATTAAGACATTTTAGAATAGGAGTAGAAAAACGTACATTTTACGATAATTGAAATTGTCTAAATTTTTATATTTTATGGAGTTTTTTTGTTTAGACGCTGGATGCCATGAATCCGCAGCATCATTCCACAAGCCTGCCCTGTACGGGAATTCGCACGCGTAATTCATTTACTTGTGTAGCGCTTTGGAAGATATCGATACAGTCTCTTACCTCGCCGTTCTACTATGTTTCGACCCTTAGCAAACATTTTCTCTTGAAAGCTCCAGATTTTCCAAGACAGATAGTAAAATAGGGAAAACTCCGCTTTTAAGAATTAATCAGTTTTCGTCCAAACTTGGGAAAACCTCTCTCGAGGAGAGAGAATCTGGTGTGTAATATAATTTGTGGACCGAAGGCGGCGAGGGATTATCCCGAAACATATTTCACCGGTTGCGAGGGGCCTAATCAACGGCCCTCTGCTTAGCATCATCTCATCCGTTAATGTTTGTCGTGGAGATTAAGGGTGGGAAGAGAAGCGACACACTCTGTGTGTCTGTGTCACCCCCCCACCTCATTATCCCCATAATCAATACAGTTCAGACCCGATACCAGAGGAAACCACCGCCCCCTTTAAATAATTAATTCGTTGAGGATGGTTTAAATTTGAATGCAATACATTACTGCATTTATAGATACAAGAAATTATTCTTTGATGTATGCATAAGCACACGCTGTTTATAAAAGAGTTCAACTTGAAGCTTTAAAAGAGTGTTTTCCACTCCCAGATTAAGCATGAAGTAAAATTTCGAGTTTAGAAAAGCCTTAAAATAAACCAAACCAAATTTTCAGGCTTTTCTAAACTCGAAATTTTACTTCATGCGCCACGCGTATAAGACACTGATTTCAGCGTATTCAGTGTATTCAGTGGCGTATTCAGTGTCTAACACGCGTGACGCATTAAGTAAAATTTTGAGTTTAGAAAATCCTGATTTGTTCGCTCTGTTTCGCTACGCCACCGAACCAAAGTTTCGAGGTGAACAAACCAAATGCTCAGGATTTTCTAAACTCGATATTTTACTTAATGCGCCACGCGTGTTAAACACTGAATACGCTGAAATATTGTGAACAAGTGAACTTCAGTTGAAATCAGTGTCTTATACGCGTGGCGCATGAAGTAAAATTTCGAGTTTAGAAAAGCCTGAAAATTTGGTTTGGTCGCTCCGCTCCGCGGAGCGACCAAACCAAATTTTAAGGCTTTTCTAAACTCGAAATTTTACTTCATGCTTAACCTGGGAGTGAAGAACACTCGTTTAAAACTTTAAATTGAACTCTGATAAAACAACAAGGAATATCTGAACATTTGCAGTACATAATTGGTATATGCAAAGAAAAACGGTAAAAGTAGAACATTGACAATGTAAATATTTTTCGGTGAATGTATTAATTTCCTAATTCGCTTGGTAAATGAACAAATAAAATATCTATGAAATTAGTTAGCACATTACGTTTAACGTGTTGTAATGAAATACTCCTAAATCTCAAAATTACACAGCTTCCATACATAACTTAACAAATTTACGGTTACAAACATCATGAACCATGAACAATCAAACTTTCACCGCTCGCAACGTTTTACGGCTTCTGGGCGAAATGCTTCTCGACTCTAGTATACTGGGAGCATCCCATAACGCAATCATCCTAAAACTTCCCCCCCTAATCAACCCGAACGAGGACTTTATGGACCCACCGCGCCCCACTTTGAGTTTAACGGTCCTTCCTTTTTAAAATGCATAAAAGTTTTAAATTCGATTCGATCCCCTCACCGCGCGCCCCTTCATATGGATTGTCGCCCAGACTAATTATTGTCGTCGTAAAGCCACCGCCCACCGTTTTTTACGAGTGTCAGGGGGTGGGGGGCTTCGCTTGTTTTTCCGCCATCGACGAGCCATAAATAAAAATCCACCCTTTGCATGGAATTTCCCGCCCCTCATCGTTTTGTTGAAGTGCTTGTTTGTTTGTTTTTATTTTTAAATTAATTAACAGTTAGGATTTTTCCTGTTGGGTAATAAATAAACAGTTAAAAACGCAGGGGATAATAACAGTATATTTTTCATTGAAATTAAGATTCTCACTCTTCTTATTCCTACACACTTATCGATTATTGGATGTTTGCGACAATACGATCCCATCATTCTTCGCGGTTTCTAGCTGTATGAACCAAACTTCCAATAGTTATTAGTTCTCAAGAATATGAATTTGTGTTTAGTACCCATTCATTCACGGGATTCTTAATGTTTGTATTCTGTAAAATAAAGCCCTGTTGTGGACGAATAATTCGTGTATACAAACGTTTAGTTTGCCAGCTATTGAAGATGCTACTTAAGCTAATGGGCATTAGATGGCGTTTATGCTTTCGAACATATGTAAGGAAATAGGGCGTTTTAAAAAAAATCAAAAATAAATTAAGTTGTTTATAGAAACCGCATTGATATTATCATTATCTACAAAAAAACAACATTTATATTTCACGTATAACATTGTTCAGTTTTGAAAAATAACATCGGCAAGGTGACATCCTTCTATCACCAGGCATTCGTCAAGGCACCGATGAAAACAATCCATGACGTCCCGTAGCATTTGTTGCGGTATTCTTGCAATCTCTCGACGAATGTTACCTTTCAGTTAATAAAATGTCGTCGATCGTTCCTCGTACACTTTATTTTTGAGGTAGCCCCACAAAAAAAAGTTGCAGGCCGATAGATCAGACAAACGAGGGGGCCATTGAATCGTTCCATTTCGAGAGATTAACCATTAGGTCTTGTTGGAACAATGTTTTGTCATTTAGGTTGCACTGGGGTAGCTGAGGAAAAAAAAATATGTGCAACATTTTTGAATACCGTTCAGCATTCACAGTCACAGCTTCACCACATTAATTTTGGAAAAATGGTCCGGTAATGCCGACGAATAAATGACACACCAATCAGTAATCTTAGATGAATGAAGAGGTTGCTGCAGGAGTTGATAAGGGTTGGTTGCGCTCCAGTAACGAAAATTCTGTTTGTTAAGATACATGGACAGGTTAAAGTATGACTCGTCACTCATCCAAAAATTAATTTTCGAAAAAAAATGGTCCTATAATGCCTGACGAAGAAATGGCACACCAAAAGTAATCTTAGAGGAATGAAGAGATTGCTCATGGAGTTGATAAGGGTAGGTTGCACTCCAGTAACGACAATTCTGTTTGTTTAGATACCCAGACAGGTTAAAGTATGACTCGTCACTCATTCAAAAATTAATTTACGAAAAAAAAAATGGTCCTATAATGCCTGACGAAGAAATGGCTCACCAAACAGTAATCTTCGATGAATGAAGAGTTGATAAGGGTTGGTTGCGCTTCAGTCACGAAAATTCTGTTTGTTAAGATACCCAGACAGATTAAAGTATGACACATCCAAAAATTAATTTTCGAAAAAAAATGGTCTTATAATGCCTGACGAAGAAATGGCATACTAAACAGTAATCTTAGATGAATGCAGAGGTTGCTAATGGAGTTGATGAGGGTTGGTTGCGCTCCAGTAACGAACATTCTTTTGTTGACATACCCTAGACAGTTTAATGTATGACTCGTCACTCATCCAAAAATTAATTTTCGAAAAAAAAATAATCCTATAATGCCTGACGAAGAAATGGTACACCAAACAGTTATCTTAGAGAAATGAAGAGGTTGCTGATGGAGTTGATAAGGGTTGGTTGCGCTCCAATAAGGAAAACTCTGTTTGTTGAGATACCTAACAGGTTAAAGTATGACTCGTCACTCATCCAAACATTATGCATGATGTCTTCATTTTTGTCAATTATAGAAGAAAAAAACGTTCACAGAATGCCGGCGAGATGCGACATTATTTACATTAAGAGCTTGGACAACTTGAATTTTATACGGATAATGGGGCAAATCTAACGGTAAAATTCGTTGAACATTCTCAGCAGCCCGAGCTGTTCTTATTCCCTATATGCTAAATATCGCATCTTGTATTCCCACTGCATTTCTGAAACCAAACAGTGTAGGTGATACTTGATCTTCTCATATCTTATATATTCTTCGGTGGATGATCTTGAGAAATATTTTAAATAGGTGGCTCATGAGACTTACCGTCCTGTAATCACCGCACGACCTGGCTCCGGATTTAGCCTCCAGTGACTATTTCCTGTTTCCAAACCTGCGAAAATCGCTCTGCGGAAAGAGATTTGGCTCCAGTGATGGAAACATCGCAACAAAACCAATATTTTGAGGACCTCGACAAATCTTATTCTTTGAAAGGGACAAATAAAATTAGAAACGTCGAACGAAGTGCATTGAGCTAGAAGGAGACTATGCTGTAAAAAATAGTCGAAAAAATGTCACGGACTTAATGATCCACCCTCGTATATATGAGTAATATATGAATGTAAACATACCGTTATGATTCTGTAAAGAATACCCATTGAAACAAAACCAATAACGCGTGCATGTTTATGTTTAACATGCCCCATTAAATACCCTCGTTTTCTTTTAGCATACATTCACCTCGCAACCAGTTCGCATTGTTTGTAGTCGCTCCGCACACTCTCCCTTTGTAATCCGCGGCGCCCCTTTCCGCAGTTCGCGCCCCTGCCCATCCTCCGACTCGTATTTCACGAGGGTCCGGAAGTGGCAGTGACTAATCCGGACGTGCGCTCACCTCTCCAATTTTAAAATTCCCCACTTTCTGTGGCGCTTCCTGTCGCATCATTTCGAGTTATGCAAGCGGAGACGCACATGGTCATTCAATTCCTGCACGGTCGAACGGGCCGACGTAATTGCAGATCGTTAGGCGCGCACACGGACGCACGTACACAGAATTGAAATCGTTTTGTTTGGCAGGCGCGCTTTAATGCCGAGAGTGTTGCCGGAATGGACAGCACTTCATAATACATCAATCTTAATTGGCTTTTCTCGCGCACGCTTCGCAGTCTCACTATAATTGAGAGGTGAAGTGTTACATTAATGCGTTGCTGAGTGATATGTATACTTTCTGACAAGCCGAAGTGGTGCGAATTAAAACAACCTTTCATATCGCTTTTGAAACAAGATATTTTTAAAAAGTCACGTATGTCGAGTGAAACTTGAAGTTTTCTTAAACTGCTCTAGAAATAAAATATTTTAGAGCCAAATCGTGCTTCTGGATGTAGTCACGGCACTTAGCACAAGTTACTTGTATCCTGTAGAACCCTTAGCGGCAATCTTTTATTTTTCATTAGCTGCATATTCTTATAATTAAATAATCTTTCTTCCTAAATATTCTAGAGCAAAATTGTGCTTCTGGGTGTAGTCACGGCACTTAGCACAAGTTACTTGTATCCTGTAGATCCCTTAGCTGCAATCTTTTATTTTTCATTAGCTGCATGTTCTTGTAAACTAAATCAATAATGATTACGTGTACACAAGATCTTCATGCTGCGACGCAAACTTCGGAACTCGATCAAAATTCAATTATTTCTTTAAGTACTCTCAATAAGCCACTAATAGACTCGTGCCCATCTAAGAAAGGACATTTTGATCCTGAACGTAGGCGGGGTTCGGTTGAATAGGAAGACAGCCCATTTCCATTGTGCTCTCTGCGGAATTAACTTCATCCGTAGATATATACTCTCACTTTTAACGCATCGCCGGTTCCTTTCAATACACATCATCAGAAATCAATACGGTGATTAAGCCCCTGGTCCGAATAGAGGAGGAGACGTCGTAAATGTTTTCCCTCTTGTAATTCTTCCGGTCCGATTATTAGGATAGAGATAAAAACGCTCCCGCATCGTCCATTGGGAGCGTGATGGACTTTTTTGCAGCCAGCGCTGCGGCGGGTGGTTTTTGTTTTGCGCGCCGGGCCATTTGCGGCAGCAGGAAATAATGTAATGCCGTCCGCGTCAAATTGTCGCAGCCGGACGGAACGGAAATGGAACTGCAGTTTTTCGGGATACCGGTCGGACACATAATTTCATTTCGATGCCCGCCGCTTGGGATTTTGTAAAATGTGTGGGGGGTGTTTTTGTAGCGGCCAGAGATGAATCGATTAGGAAATGGATTAAAAATGGGAATAATGTTTTATATTAACAAAAACAAAATATTTCGCATGATAAACCCTTAACGGAAGATTCTTGAATTGGATTTTTTTTTATCAAAAATCCCAACTATGCTGGGAAGTGGACCAAATTTGTTGTTGGTTCATAATTCCAGGATGGGGATTATATCAAATGTATCCTTCAGCCACGCAGATAGTCTGGTTCTAATATAGGTTCCTTTATTTTTGTCACATGAGGTGGTGTCGCTTAGCGTTCCTGCACTGCGGTCTCCGTGGTCTTTTGTGCGCCGCTGGATGGTTTACTCCCTGTGTACTCCTGTGTCTTCTATGAACTTCAGTAGTTTCAGCCAGGGGATTTTCTTGAGTTCTATTTTAGGAAGCACAGACTTCCCGTATTCGCATGTACACAGTAGGTGTTAGGGAGTTTCTTCCTCTTCTAAACACCCACGAAATAGGGGGGATTTTCTCAATTCCCATCCTATGTTTGTGCTTATTCAGGTCACAGTGTCCAGTATATAGGTTCCTTACGAAACAAGAAGATCCTTTAGGATTACATTAAAGGTTCTACTTCTCTTCTTCATATTCTTATTCATCAATGGATGTTTGCGACCAAGTTTTCCATTTTCTCTTTATTTCTGGCAGTGTGCAGTAGATCCTGTATATATTTATTTTACAAGCCAGCATTGGATATCCTATTATATTTTTGTAGCATTTCAATTTCAGTACATTCAACAATCTGTTACGCGAAACTTCTGACATTGAAATGAGGATCTTCCTCGCTTTAATTAACACGACTGATGACAATGGCGCGCGCGAGCTGGGGGGTGGACTGCGGCGCCGGCGACGGCGGAGCTTAAATAAACCGCAACGTATCCCAAACACCATTACCGTGTCCTGAGAGATTCATTTGCCGGATCCGGGGGCCGGGGTGTTTGTACAAGGGTAATGCGTATGCTAAAGATATTCATCCAAGTGATCAAACAGGGCTGAAATTAATGCCACCACTACGACACACATAGCCACGCATACAGACTTACGTACATATACACAAATACATGTATATACATATATGCATACATACAAACACACGCGTACACGATCTGCCCCCCTTGAGACACCTCTCTTCAGTGGGGGGCTTCTGGCGAGGCTTTAATCGGCGATCGTTGCCGGGAAGTTCTAATTATTGGACATGTACAGGACCGCAAGGGATTAATTCGTTTAGTGCGGATCTAGTGCTGTTGGGGGTTGGCGATGATGGATGAGTGCAGAGGATAAAGTTGGGTTCTCGTGGAAGAGCGATTAATTATGTGATGTTTTCGTTGATTTGTTGGGTTGGCTTGTATTATTCATCTTCAGAGATTTGAGTTTGATAATTAACTTCCTAACTATAGTAAGAATAGGAGCTTTTATGTCTGAGACCATGGTCTTACAAATTGAGCTTCAAATATATGGATTCGTGTTAACGTAAAAATACTTTACTTCCTAACTTCAGGAAGAATGAAAGCTTCTTAACTAAAACATGTCTTTTGGATGTGTAATGATTCGACCCTAGGTATTATGAGCCCTGTCCCACGTTAGTTATCACAGTATTTAAAAATGCACTTACTAGAACTACAACCCATGAAATGGGAAAATGTTTTGATATATTTGTAATATTTAGGTCCGCTACATACAAGTAGTTTTTCTTCTCAGTATGCATACCCCAATATACTGTATACGCTGTAAATGTTCAGATATTCGTCGTATTTGAAAAGTTTAAATTGAAGCTTTAAACAAGTGTTTTCCACTCCCAGATTAAGCATGGAGTAAAATTTGAGTTTAGAAACGCCTGAAAATTTGATTTGGTCGCGTAGCGAAGCGGAGCGACCAAACCAAATTTTCAGGCTTTTCGAAACTCGAAATTTTACTTTATGCGCCACGCGTATAAAACATTGATATTAATTGAAGTTTAAAATATACTGCAAAGGCAGTATGGTAAAGATATATATTTTGAACTTTACAATAATTTACTGTTTTGTACGCGTGGCGCATGAAGTACAATTTCGAGTTTAGAAAAGCCTGAAAATTTGGTTTGCTCGCCCCGCTTCGAAAAACTGCAGTTCAACTATTTTAAATACGACGATTATCTGAAAATTTACAGTGTGTAAATGTGTATGTAGAAACGTTTTAATTTAACAGATTCATTGATGTGAAAATATGTATTATCATAAATACAGTGCGATCGTTAAAAACATGATTTAGAGGAGGCTTTGAATTTTAAATTAGATTCGCACTACTGACTGTTAACACATAGTTTACCATAACCTCAAATGTATCCCACCATTCATTTAACATTCTGAGCAACCGCACAAAAAAAATACCGCCTACTCTAAATCATTATTTAAACGATCGCACTGTACTTTGTCTTTCTTTTTTCTAATTTAGGCCAACTTAGTCTTTCGATTTAGAACCAATCATTTTTCTTATGAAGTTAGTTCTTTCGAGTTCAGGGCTGTGGAGTCGGAGTCATGGAGTCATGGAGTTGGGGTTTAGGCATTTTGGTCGGAGTCGAGGTGTCGGAAATTTTATACATTTTTAATGTAATTATTTAGATTTAATTGTGCTCAAATGTTTTATTTTCGATCAAAAACTTTATAGTTTTAATTGCGATGAAAATGTAGTCAATTTTCACTTAAAAGAAAACCAAATGACATAAATATTAAAAGGACTGCATATGTTCGAAACGTAAACGCCATCTAATGCCCATTAGTTTAAGTGGCATCGTCGATAACTGGTAAATAAACGTTTGTATACAGCAATTGTTCGTCTACAACAGGGCTTTTTTTTATAGAATACAAATATTAAGATATCGGGTGAATGAATAAGTACTGAACACAAATTCATATTATTAAAAGGGCTGGTCTACGGTGTATAATAATATACCCGGATGCCGAGCAGAAGTCCGTCAGATTTTCGAAAACGCGAGTCGAATTTTCCAGATCTAAGGGAGTCGGAATCGGATGATTCCACAGTTTTGCTTTCTGTGTGATGTTTTCTTTTCGTCTGGTTGAAGTGGTATATAAATTAAAAAAATATCGGAACGTTGTACGAGTCAATATAAATTCAGTTTGAAGGTTCGCGTAATCCCTCTTCTATCCCGATCCGAAGATTGATGCCGGGACCGAGCGTCGTTAACATTTTTTTACCCGTCTGCGGATACTTTCATCATTTTTACTGTATTACACAAGCGCTTCGGAAAACCGCTCACGTAGCCCTCGCACACGACACCGTTAAATCATTTTTTTGCTGTCCGGCCTTTCGAAAGAATCGCCCTGCGCCTCCACCAGAATTAAAAATTGTAGGTACGTACAGATTCTGTGATTAAATGAAAATTCGCTTGATTACTACGAGGGATTGTCAGTAATTAATTCACGAAAGGCTATTTACAAAATACTTGGAAGACTACAGGGCTAAAAACAAGTATTACTTTTCAAGTCTCAACCACAAACATTAATACGGTTTTATTTATTACTTGAAAGTAATATTGATAATGAAGGTTTAAATTAAATGACACTTGGTTTGTTTCACAATTTTTTTACTTTACTTTACTATTTACTCGACTAGTTTCGCGTATTACAGCATTATCAGGAGTGAAAGTTGAAAGTAATACTTGTGCTACGTACAAGTGTTTGGACTGCAGTCTCATTCACATGCGACCAGTTTGATGATCGTCAACAACTTATCAAAGAATTTCTATACCCAGTTATAGACTGCTTTATGCGACAAACTTTTTACCGTAAACCATGCTTGAAGAGCGTACTGTGCTTCCACATCGTATTGTTTTTTTTTTTTGGCAAAAAGGACTTCCTACAAATGATACTCATGACTTCTTTCCTTGTGGCTATCATTTGTAAGATGTCCTTTTGCCCAGAAAAACGTTAACAGCACGCAGCTTTTCCACAGTACACTCTTCAAACACAGAGTAGTAGTGTAGTAGTGTATACCGATGTGAGCGTACGTCTTAGGACCGGTAGATCACCGCCATACCTGCGAACCACTGCCTGTCAAAGGCCAACCCACGTGTGAACCGGAGATGCGGATAGGTACCTCTGGGCTTTTCAAGGCCCACCCCCGACTTCTCATTTAATGGCGACAAGCACCAGGGCTGAGTGAATCGCGCCGTGTGTATGTTAGCCCTATTCAAGGGACACATATACTAGAAAGTGCTCCTGTTTATAACTCGCGGTGTGTATCGATTGAGCGTCCTTGCCAAGAACAGTGGATCACCGGCATACCTGCGAACCACTGCGCATCGGAAACCAACCCACATGTGGACCGGAGGGGCACATAGACACCCCTGGGCCTGTCAAAGCCCACCCCCGACTCCTCATTTATAGCTATCGCCAGGGCTGAGTCGACCCCGTCGTGCCCAAGTTAGCCCTATACAAGACAGGGTGCCTCGAGAATGCCTGGAGCTACGACTTGGAATGCTCCCCTTCACATATCCACGATCCGGCTACCGTGGTATGACCCTGATAATTCAGGCCCTCCCAGATACGGACACAGACTAAAGTGTGCTCTGGCTTATACCTTTCGATGTTTGCCATTGAGCGTCCGTCTAAGGACTGTTGGATCACCGCCATACCTGCAAACCACTGCCCGTCAGAGACCAACCTACATGTGGACCGGAGGGGCGGAAAGACACCCCTAGGCTTTTTAAGGCCCACCCCCGACTCCTCATTTAATGGCGACAAGCACCAGCGCTGAGTGAACCCTGCTGTGTGCACGTTAGCCCTATACAAGATAGAGACACAGACATGGTGTGCTCTGGTTTTTACCTTTCGGTGTGTACCTTTAGAGCGTCCGTCTTAGGGACTGGTGGATCACCGCCATATCTGCGAACCACTGCCCGCCGGAGACCAACCCACGTGTGGACCGGAGGGGCGAGTAGGCACCCCTGGGCTTTTCAAGGCCCACCCCCGACTCCTCATTTAGCGGCGACAAGCACCAGGGCTGAGTCAACCCCGCCGTGTGTAGGTTAGCCCTATCCAAGATAGGGAAAGATAGAGACACAGAGGTTACCTCAAGAAGGTCTGCAACTCCGACTTGTAACATCGTCCCTTACAGACATCCTTCGTCCCAAGACTCTGGTCTGCCCCCGCCGCCTCCTTAATAGGTGCTATGACGGAACCTCCAGATAGGGACACAGAGGCTATCTCAAGAAGGTTTGCAACCCCGACTTGGGACTTGGATCATGATCCCACTCAGACATCCTTCGTCCGAAGACTCCGGTCTGCCCCCACCTCAACCTGATTATAGGTGCTAAGACGGGGCCTTCACTCTTCGAGCAGAGTCGTCATTTTAATACTGTATGCGCGTTTTATTTTTAAAAATTTATTGATTTTTTTTTTTTTTCTGGTTTAACGATTATGGCGTAATGCGCGATAAATCAATCCATTACACTTTGTTCGCGCGCGCCACAACAGAAGAAGTTTTCTCTCGTTCGGCGGCCGCCGGCGTTTCCGCAATCAACTTGATTGAATATCTCGAGGAAAATTGCGGTCGCGAGTTTTTCGCCGTTCGTTCCTTCGTTAGCTTTTCACGTCCCAGTTAATTACGACGGCTTCGAGAAACCGGAGGGGGAGAATTCGTCAGGAATTTATTGTGTTTTCGGAAGAAGTGTCTGTAATTCTAACCCGGGTGCGCACTGGCAAATTGTGCGAGAAGTTTACTTTCCAACGGGGGACGGAAGAACGAAAGAAAGATCTTTTAAGGAGGGAAGTTTTATCGGGAATTCATTGCCTCTCCGAGTGATATTGTATATTTGCGCAAAGTTCTTTATCTGAGTTAATTGTTTTTTAGGGACGATTTAAATTTATTGCCACGATCTCTTAAGTTGTAAAGTCACGTTGTTTAAATACTTTTTAAACACATCTATTTTGTAAAATGTTAGTATTATCTGTGTGCCCTAATTACCCATACCCATAAGTAATGCCCGAATCTTCCTAGGTGGTCCGGTACCTAACAGCACATTGACGCTGTCAGGACTAAGCAGAATGAAACTACAAAAAATCACAGGACTGAATAAGTACAAAGATAAGATGGGAATTGACAAAAAGCCTTATGTCGTGAGTGTTTAAAAGAGGAGGAAACTCCCTAAAACCTACTGTGTACATGCGAAGCCTATAAAAGGCAACGCACGGAGCAATTCGGGAAGTAAGTGCTTCCTGAAGTAGAGCTCAAGAAAATCCCCTGGCTTAAACTCCTGAACTTCATAAAAGACACAAGAGTACACATGGAGAAAACCATCCAGAGACAAAAGGACCATGGAGACAGCAGTGCAGGGATGATAAGCGCCACCGCCTCGTGACAAAAAAATGCCCGATTTGTTGATTCATATCTAAAATTCCTATGTTTTGTCACATCCAAATATATGATATAAGGGGCAGAAAGACTCATGGTCGATAGCCCAGACAAGGACGTACTAACAAATTTATTTATAAATATTCATTTCTATGTACAGTATATAAGTTATGTCGGAATAAAGATGATGTATATATGATATATGAATGAACTATGGTGCAACCAACAAAGTATTTTCTGGACAAGCACTTCCCGTTTTAATATAGACGATATGAAAATCGCTCTCATTCGTTTCTCGCTATCCTTGTAATATTCAATTCTTAACAAACTTGAATTTCGAGACTTGTATTTTTGTATTCACATGTCGTGCAATATAACAAGCGTACTACATCTTGAATTTGGAGACCTGTCATTAGTTATTTAAGCAAACGCACGTATGTATAAACGTTATCATTTCAATTAGGAAGTGTAACCCAACGACAGTTTACGCTGTTTATCAGTGAAAGTTGTTTGCGTTCGGAGCTAATCTGTCTTCGTCGTGTTTGCTCGCGAATCAACTGAGCAAACTGGCGTCCTCGCTCACATTCCATCATTTACAACATGTGTTTGGTTTTTTGTTTGTTATTTTTGTCCTTCCAATGATCGTTCAGTAACTCGATAGGGCCTACTCGGTTTTCCGGACGAGACAAGGTCGCTTGAAAGGAAAACAGTTTGCGCGTCAGTGCGAAATGAGTGAGGCGAATTGGAACAATTTGTTGATACGCTTTTATCTTATCGGCGGTGTATTTTTTTTTTTTCAAGTGACTCAGCTTCGGATTCCAGGTGTAATGAAAACGTGTACGTATTTATAAAGTTGAAGTGTGACGCGTTGATACTTATTTAAAGGTTGTAGCTAACTACACAAATATTTAATGGATTTTAACATTGTCGCCGTTATTTCATATATACAATAATACAATTCTTGAAGTTTCATAGAGAAGCATCAAAGCAATATTCCATAGCGTTTACCTGAAACGTAATATTTTTGAACAATATGAGTCAATATGGAATAATATTTAATATAATATACGAGGAATTCTTCTTTTTAAGTACATTTTCAGGCATTCGTTAATTTTATAAAGGAGTTAAAGTTAAAGCTTTAAACGAGTGTTTTCCACTCCTAGATTAAGGATGAAGTAAAATTTCGAGTTTAGAAAAGCTTGAAAATTTGGTTTGGCGACCAAACCAAATTTTCAGGCTTTTCTAAACTCGAAATTTTACTTCATGCGTCACGCGTATAAAACAATGAAATATGGTTCAAAAGTTCAGTGCACTGCTTGTGTTTAGTACATTTTACAAATGTTTATTTCGTCTATGTAAATCGTGCGCTATTAAAATTCGAGTTATTTGCAACCAATGTTAAGGTATACTTAAAAGAAAAAATCCTTGTATCCCTAAACAAATTGCTCTAGATCAAATGTTGAAAGATTTGATTAGATGAAATAAAACATAAGCAGTATATTTTGAACTTCAATTTATATCAGCGTTTTATACGCGTGGCGCATGAAGTAAAATTTCGAGTTTAGAAAAGCCTGAAAATTTGGTTTGGTCGCGTAGCGCTACGCGCTACGCGACCAAACCAAATTTTAAGGCTTTTCTAAACTCGAAATTTTACTTCATGCTTAGTCTGGGAGTAGAAACACTCGTTAGAAGCTTCAAATTGAACACTTATATAATAATCAACGAATGCCTAAAAATTTACATCGTATACATTATGTACACTTCAAAGAAAAATCATCTATATGATTTTAGTCAAACGTATGTTAGTCTATGTATATTAATACGTGTAAAGTAAAACGAAACTGTAAATTGGGTTGCACTTCTACTTATTCGTCATTCAACGTTTTTGCCTTTGGTTTCTTCTTGTTGGCATATGTTCGAAAACGTAAACGCCATCTAATGCCCATTAGCTTAAGTAGCATCGTCAGTAGCTGGCAAACTAAAGTTTGTAGACAGCAATTGTTGGTCCACAACAGGGCTTTATTTTAAAGAATACAAATATAAAGGTGAATCCGGTGAATAAATAAGTACTGAACACAAATTTATATTCTTGATCTTCTTGCTGACGTTGAAAATTTCGACCAAGCACAATAATTTATAGAGGGTAAACCACAGTAATCTATAGAGTAAACCACAGTAATTTATAGGGGGTAAACAACAGTACTCTATAGAGTGTAAACCACAGTACTCTTTAGTGGGTAATCCATAGTAATCTGTAGAAGTAAACCACAGTAATCTATAATATTAAATCAGATTGGGCTGCATATTCCAGTTTTTTGCAGCAGGCAAAAACCTATGTTTAGCATCCCAAACCATAGGACTAACGTGAGATTAAAATCTCCTATTGTTATCATGTCATGCATGTGTAATAAATTACCACCCTGTTGTGATATTCTGCACGACTCTGTTAAATCGTTGATGAACAATATGTCAAATAGCTGTCACACTCACGAGCGTCTTCATATTGTTTAGATTTAAATTTATTTATGTACATACATACATTGTTTATTGTATTATCATTTTCTTGTAATTGGGAAATTTCCTGTTGGGCAATAAATACTTATTATTATTATTATTATTATTATTATAAATGGTAAACCACAGTAATCTATAGATAGTAAACCACAGTACTCTATAGAAGGTAAACCACAATAATCTATAGAGGGTAAAACGCAGTAATCTATATAGCATAAACGACAGTAATCTATAGAGGGTCAACCCCAGCAATTTATAGAGGGTAAACTACAGTAATCTATAGAGGGCAAACCACAGTAATCTACAGAGGGTAAACCACAGAAATCTATAGTAAACCACAGTAATCTATAAAGGATAAACCTTTATAGATTACTACAGTTGGTCAAAATTTCAATCCCATTGCCTTTGATAGCTCAGCAAACGGAAATGAATCTCCACACATAACATTTTCATCCTTACGATTTTTGTTCAGATCTTTACGATTTTCGCAAACTCCCACGTAATCCACAAAATATATATTTGTCCAAGCCGCGCACACACGACGTAACATTAATTTCCCGTAAGTCCTTACACGAGGCTCTGTCTTTTTTCAATTAACTTTTCCCCGGGTTACAGGAGCGGAACAACGCGCAGCAAAAAAAAAATATCACAAAGATACATTTATATCCGTCCCAATTACTCCGTCTACTCTCGTCTTAATTAAATTCCGACGTGCACGCCAGACACGAAATAATTCCCGTTTCTTTGGGCGCTTATTAATGAATCGCTTTATTATTCCCCGCCCGGGCCCGTATTGTCTTTGTTTCGACGTTTTCTTTTTTTTTTTTCTCCCTCGTATTTGCACAATCAATTCGATTTCGGGATGAGAAAAGCGGAGCGTGAAGATATACTCGCGAAAATTTCGTTTTCAGTGGGAATGAATCAAGACTTCCGATTCCAGAATGGAATTGTTTACGGGGAAGGGTTGTTCTAGCATTGAGCGTTTAAGGGAATGTTTTTATGCTGTTTTTACGCTGAGATTTAAAGGCAATTTCGTTGCATTAAGGGAATGCTTCCACGTTAGAATGTTTCAATAAAAGTTGTTGCATTCGAGACATTAAATGAACGTAGAAAAGCGTCTTATGTATAACCCAAAACCAAAATTGAATATACAATACTAAAAATGAATTGTACCAGTAATAGAGCTTATAATACTTGGGCAAGGCGCTCCGGTAATTTGTATTTAAATTTAAGACATATTTACATACGAGGTGTCGTTTTTATATTCCCGGAATACAATTTCTGTGCAATTTTCATTACCTATTTCATCGCAATAATATGTTTATTGAGAAATCAACAAAACTAATAAGCACAGCGTCTTGTAAACCATAATATAGTTAATGTTCTGAAAACGAAAATAAGATTTTTTAAATGGTTTTTCTTTAATATGGATTGCCAGTTTACAATGAGCGTCTTTACACTCACAATCCTCTTAGCAAAACGTCTTTCCATTCAGACTTTAAAGTGATGTTTGTATTAAAATTGAATTTGTGTTTAGTATTGTATTGTTCAGACGATGCCACTATGGAGCATTAGATGGCGTTAGCTATAAAATCCATTGATGATGTTTTTATGTTGAGATTTTAACGGAATGTCTTTGCAATGCGACTTAGAGGGATGCTATTATTTTGATAGAGAATTTTGTTGCTATAATGGAATGTCTTTTGATGAAGACTATGGAATCTTCGTTGTAATTGGTTCTAATGATGTCAAGGGTGAACCCCTTGACAACATAATTTTAACCCCCTTGACGACATAATTTGGGATTAATTTCTTCCGGTGAATGCCACCAAGGAAGTCTTTCGTGATCCTGTATTTTAATAAATATAGAAGGGTCGATTCAAATTAAATTCTTGTTTATTCAAGTGATTTTAAATCAATTAGCGAGATTTTCTTCCTCGTCATCCGCAACGACATTTTTGGCGATCAGTCAAAGCCAATATACAAGGAATTTTTCTTTTAAATATACATATGGATGCGTTGTAAATTTTCTGATATTCGTTGTTTCTTAAAAGAGTTCAAGTTGTGTTCTCCACTCCCAGATTAAGCATGAAGTAAAATTTCGAGTTTAGAAAAGCCCCGTGAAAATTTGTCGAGGGTCGCGTAGCGACCCGAGACAAATTTTCTGGGCTTTTCTAAACTCGAAATTTTACTTCATGCGCCACGCGTATTAAACACTGATTTCAAGTGAAGTTCAAATATACATAAATTTCACAATACTTTAGTGTTTAAGATGCGTGGCGCATGAAGTAAAATTTCGAGTTTAGAAAAGCCCAGAAAATTTGTCTCGGATCGCTGCGCGACCCTCGACAAATTTTCACGGGGCTTTTCTAAACTCGAAATTTTACTTCATGCTTAGCCTGGGAGTGGAAAACACTCATTAAAGGTTTAAATTGAACTCTTTTAATAGACTACGAATGTCCGAAGATTTAAGTATGTAAGTATGTAATTGGGATATGTATACTCAAAAGAAAAACTCCCTGTATAGGATGTTTGGTTAAAGGACGGTTAAGGGATGAGGTATGTTGTAATTCCCTACGAGATTAATTTTGCTGAAAGGATCTGACAAGGTGAAATTATCTTAATCCAGAACGAGCAGAAAATGTCTCGTATAGTCCAGCTTATTGAGTCAGAATTAGAAATGTCTCTGTAACTCATCTAAATGCAGCTATAATCGTACACCACGATAACTTAGGTTTGAAAATGATCACGAACTCCATGGCTGTGACGTTCAAGTAAACGTCAATCCATTAAAAAACAATTTTTATTCGATTATTTAACCCGTACCGGTACAGTGGGCTCTGAAAGCAAACATTTAAACATCTTTAACATCCCCATTCCTTAAAATATTGCATTTACCTTATATCTAGCCAAAGTTATTACGCATCAATGTGTCTGAAGTTTCTGACAGTCCACTGTGTACCGGTTACAGGTTTATTTATTTATCAATTGAAATACAAATGTTTTATGTCCTCAACGTCAAAAAATATAAATATTGGCATGTATATTACAATTACTAAATTGTATTTAATGAATAAGTATTGATCGATTTAACTGACGTTTGTGAAACTCGGCATAAGTCATAACGAATGTATATAAACTGTCGGCATCTCGGTTGCTTTGAAAAACAAATTACATATCTTAGATTATGCCATACAAAAAGGTGAATCTTGGAAACGGCAAATACATTTAATTATATGTTATTGGGTAGTGTCACAGTGCTGACTTTAATTACGACATATGTTTTTGAAGTCAGAGCCTACTGGAATGCCGACAGTTTATAGACACTCGTTATTTAAAACATAGATAATCGTTAGCTAGTAAACCTTGGCAGTTTACTAGAGTGAGACAGACTATTTCTTTCCGTTTACTAGAGTAAGACAGACCTATAGTACAGTACTATTGCTTAGCATGTACAATAGAAACAAATTGTAATGTATGTCAAGGTAACTGAATGCTGAATTCAAAAACACCCTTGAATTTTCCGTAGCACACTTTTTTATTACAAAAAAATGAGTAAATCTTTACTTAAAAACTAAATATCTTAATTGTTGTCATTTGGTGACAAAAATCCTTCAAGTTTTAGGATAATATTGACGTAGCATGCAATGTTGTACCATAATCAGAAATCTACGGTGATTGAACTAGTTACTACCAAAAAAAATTAATTTTACCGATAATAAATCAAAACTTTAAGGAAAACCAAGACGATAAAAAAATGCTGGTATGTTTGCTACAACTTCCTTTACCTGCCGCTAAAAGGATTAGACGGGGTAGCGCAGAGCACAAAGCATGCGCTAGAGATTAGAGTCCAAAAACCGATTCAGAGTTGATCATCTACCAGTCTAAAGTTTGAAGTCCACCGACGAGCGTCTAGATTTCAGATTACTAGAGATTAAAGTCTAGAGAGTGATCCACAGATTACCGTACAAAAAAAAAACAAATTTTAAGAATGAGTCTTGAGTTGGGCGTTTAGAATGCAGTCTAGAGATTAGAGTCCAAGAAGATAAACCCAGTCTGGAGTCTAAAGTCTACAGACTAATATAAAGACATTAGCCTTTCAGAATTTTCACTCGAGTGTCTAAAGTCCAGAAAGTAGTCTAGAATTTAGGCTATGTAGGATCCACAATACCAGTTCTATAAATATGAAGCCGGAGTTTTTTAATAGAAAATACACATTTATTCTATGAAAATGGTACAAACTATTTCATTCAAAGTATTGCCCATCGCTAGATACACATTTTTCCTATCTCTCTGCCAATTTGTGGATGCCACGCCAAAAAACTTGTTGATAGTTTAAGGCAAACCAATTATCGAGCCATTTTTGTACATTATTGTAAGAAGTGAAGCGCTGCTCAGCAAGTGAATGTATCATCGATGCAAATAAGCGGTAATCAGATAGAGCCAAGTCTGGTGAGTAAGCCGCATGTGGAAGTATTTCATCGCCAGTTACAGTTCGATAAGGAAATGTTTTTTTTTGTCCCTGGTAAGCAGTATTTCGTAGGTGGCTTTTCGGTTTTCATGCTGTCTTTCATGTGGAACCCATCTTCCTACCTTCTGGATCTTTCTTATGACTTTTAAAAGTATGGAGACGGCTTCTCGTGTCACATATAACTGATACGCTAGTTGTTGCTGCGTTTGAGCGTCATCCTCATCCAACAATGCTTGCAATACGGCGTCTTCAAACTTTCTTATCGATCTTCCACGTTCTTGATTTCTCACGTGAAAATCGCCACTGTCAACGAAACTATACAATAATTAAGAGCTTTCAACCTACTAATTAAGTGCCCCATTGGCAATTTAAGTGCTCCACCCTTTAGTTAGAAAAAAAATTCTACCCCAATTCATGTAACTCGAAAATGGACGAGTAGACTGCAAAGAAACTATACAATAATTTAGGGCTCCTTACCTACTAATTAAGTGCCCAATTCGCGATTATAGTGCTCCACCCTTTACTTAAAAAAAATATATTTTTACCCCAATTTCATATAACTCCAAAATGGACGAGCACACTGGAACGAAACTATACAATAATTTAACGCTAATTAACTACTAATTAGTGATTTTAGTTTATAGTTCGTTAGTTAAACAAATTTTAAACCCCAATTTCATGTAACTCGAAAACAGACAAGTAGATTGCAACGAAATTATACAATAATTTAGAGCTCCTTAACTACTAATTTAGTGCCCCATTGGCGACTTTAGTGTTTTACTCTTTTGGCACTGCTATCTTGACAAAGGTGACTTCAAGAGAATAACAATACTCTTAGAAGGCATTTTTGTTTTGAGACGTTTGTCAGTTTCTTGTTTACTTTAGCCAAAAATAAATTTGCCTGCTTCCAGGCTCTATTGCCATTTACCTAGGAAGCGGGGAGAGGGGTGGAAGGTCGTTAAGGACGACCGCCGTCTCCTTAAGGATAGTTTACGGCCCGGCGAATTCTCCTTCGAGCCGTAATTCTTTAATTTATAAGTTACATCCAGTTTGATCTACGGATTGTTCTCTATAATATAAAACCTCCGAGTTAATTTCTGATTGACACCGGGCCCGGGATCAATGCCGTCCCGTCTATTCTGACGTCCCGCAGAGATCCCAGTTAATCCCATCCAGTCGAAGGAGGGGGAAGAGACTACGGGAACGAAGCTTTTTCGAATCTTAATTGGGAGAGCAAACCAAACCAAATGTTCAGACTTTTCTAAACTAGAAATTTGAATTCATGATTAATCAGGGAGTGGAAACACTTGTTAGAAGTAAATTTCAATTAAATAAACCAGCAGAAGAAATACATTTACATGATCAGAAACTAAAAACGGTGTAATATAACCTCTAAATTACTTCAGATGTAACTAACGTGAAGTTGGAACTAACGTGAAGTTGTCACCTTAATTGCTTTAAAACTAGTGTGGAGATTTTGTTCTTTTAATACAAAATATTAATATCGAAATGGAAAGACCAACTACGGTCGATAGCCAATTTCAGAATTGTAAAAATTTTGTGTGTACTATAAAATTAGTGTTATGTAATTATAAAACTAGAGTGTTCTTTATGACACTTGCAATGATCAATTAGTGTACCAGTATTTTCAAACTTTTTAACAAATCTACTAACTGTTCTGTGATCAGGAATATTTCGATCTGGGTATTTTACACTAAACATTGCACTTACTTCTCGAGAACTGTTTCCTCCGTAAAACCATTTCACCATTTCTATTTGTTCGTCAATTGAATACATAATTTGATTTTAAAAGTTCTTTTAACACAGTAGGTAATATTACTTTTACTATTTGATGTCAATAGTGATAATTAAAAATGTCGGTTGTAAGCGCGACGTTATTATTTTTCCAAGGCACGGTATATATATATTTTTTTAAATTGCAATTTTAAAATAATGTGTATCTCGAATTTAGATAATAAATAAATATTTTAAATGGGTGTATTAGACTCAGTTTTTTGATCCCCACAAAAAACCTATCTTATGATTTTTTGATAAAATGACGTGGGAAGTAAATAAATGAGAATTTAAAAAAATACATTGAAATCCCTATGGTGCGTCGTCCGATGCACCACCCGGTATATATATATATATATATATATATATATATATATCTATATGTATATATATATATATGTATATATATATATATATATATATGTATATATATATATATATATATATGTATATATATATATATATATATATATATGTATATATATATATATATATACATGGTGACCCATTTTAATTTATCCACTGGAATATCTCGACAAAAAAATTTCACAGGATCGTACAAAAAAATGTTCCGAAAAAAAGTTTAATGGTTTCAACGAGCCATCCGATCCTGTGAAATGTTTTTAACCCACGCGTCGCGACAGGGAGGGAGGACTAGCATTAAACTGAAATGGTAGCAACGGCAATTCTATTAATAAGACTGTTATTGTTTAAATAAGAATCTTATTTCCTTAAAAATCAATGATAAAATTTGTAAATTAGCTCATCTTTCTGTTACCTGTCTCGACCTTGATAATTATTACATTAATGACTGATTTAACAATATATGTACATCCTTGTGTATATCACATAACATGCAATTATGTACATATGAGTTTTATATCCTATTAAACACTGAATATTATTTGAATGAGTCAGAAGTTATTTATTTTTAAAGATATACGGGAAATCACACCACAATTTTGTTGCTTTTCGTGCGCCCTTGAATATGGCCACTGAGATTACGTTACGTACGTTAAACTAGGAATACCACGTTGTTAAATTATTAGTTGTACACTAACAATAGTAATCTACTAACATTTTAAAAAATATGAATAAGAAAATGTTTATGTTAGGAAACAAGAATAATTTAAATAGTTGTTTGGATATTTAAGGTCTTAAGTTGTCTTATAATTTAAATTGTTTTACACAAAAAACATATCCGAAATTTTATATATTATGTTTATATTATCTTTAGAAATAAATTCAAGCTGTACAAGGAACTTTTATTTAAAGTATACATATACCAACGCTTATTTTAAAGATTCAATTTGAAACTTTAAACAAGTGTTTTCCACTCCTAGACTAAGCATGAAGTAAAATTTCAAGTTTAGAAAAGCCTGAAAATTTGGTTTGGTCGCTCCGCGAAGCGGAGCGGCCAAACCAAATTTTCAGGCTTTTGTAAACTCGACATTTTACTTCATGCGCCACGCGTATAAGACACTGATTTCAGATGAAGTTCATTTGTTCACCATATTTCAGTGTTTTCATGTCAATGCTTGTTTCAAATAATTAAATCTTCAAAACATTTATTAATTTCAGATCAAAACTTAAACAATATATTTTGGACTTCTCTATATATCAGTGTTTTATACGCGTGGCGCATGAAGTAATATTTAGAGTTTAGGCAAGCCTACAAATTTGAATTTAATGTAAAATAAATAAATTGATCCATGCTTAATAATTTGTTGATGCCATAATTAAATCAGTTTTACATACATGTAGGTCAAAATAAAATTTATAAATGTACATACATTAAGAGTACTGATTTAGAAATATAGTTTAAACTTTAAATCAAATGAGTGTTTAATACGCGTGGCGCATGAAGTAAAATTTCGAGTTTAGAAAAGCCTGAAAATTTGGATTTGCCGGTGCGCGACTCGCTTCGCTCGCGCGCCCCGGCAAATCCAAATTTTCAGGCTTTTCTAAACTCGAAATTTTACTTCATGCTTAGCCTGGGAGTGGAAAACACTCGTTTAGGGCACTCTTATATGGACGTTTTAAACGCGAGGCGGAACGGGTTTATATGAGAGTTCCTAGACTGATGGGTGCGAGGCGGAGAAAACGCCAGCACCCATCCTAGGAACTCTTATATAAACCCATGTGTTAAAACGCAAACGCTTGCGCCCGCTCCCTTTCTGCCTCGCGTTCATAACGTCCATATAAGAGCACCATTAACGCTTTAACTTGAACTTAAAAAAAACATCGCAAATCTGAAGATTTACAACATATAATTAGAATATGTATACTTAAAAGTATATTAATGCCAATTAATAAGGCTGTATAACCTGACTTATTTTGTAAATATAGCTTAAATCAAGGCCGTAGCGGGGTGGTGGGATATAGATGTTCAACCCCTCCTGAGATTTTCAAAATATTACGCTTTTTATGTAAAAACGGCCCTGAAAGAGCAAAATCAATATTTTTACCAGTAATCCCCCCCCCACCGATTTTTTTTTTTCTAACTACGGCCTTGATTTAATATTGAGTTAGAAATGTTAGAATTTATGTAATTTCTTTAACCTACACGAACGTCAATCATAATATACATATTTCGTTGATAAAATTAGTTTTTCCCTTGTTTTCAATATTAATGGCAATCGTTTCAAACGCGATTTAACAACCGAATCGTGTGGGTCGTTAAATAATTACGTGCCGATCAAACAAGAAAATAACGGATAATACATTCGTTGAAATAATGCAATTTCCTTGTTGTGGACGTTATCACAAATGGCATTTTCGTTGGAATCAGCGCAAAAAATAAACGCATATTGTAACGTAAAACTGCGGATGATTAGATTACCAATTGGATTTCAATTGGCCGGATCGGTGAGGTTATTACAGTTCAGAAAATTATATTTAATATTTTTTTTCCTTGATGATGTTTTAACATATTTATGTTTTACATTTTGTTGTAAACGTTAGTGGATAAATGGTCAAACCCATGCAAGTACATTAAAAATATATACACCATGTCCAAGATAAAAATGCACAGCATAGGATATTGAAAACGGTAAAAGATACAGGGTGGCTTAAATTAGGAAAAAGTTGGACTATTTAAAGTATTTTTATATGCCGATTGCAGAAATTCATGATTATTTATCGATTTCGAAATTTTCCAAAACATGCAATTTTTCGGATTTTTTATTTTTCCATTTATTGTAATTATTTCAAAAGATATTAAAAAACTAATGGCACTTTGTTATTGTCACTTTTTAGGCTCTACAAAATAGAGTCTTCAAAAATTTGAAGACTCCATTTTGTAGAGCTTAAATGTGACAATGACAAAGTGCTATTAGTTTTTTAATATCTTTTAAAATAAATACAAAATGTTTCATCTCCAAGACATCATCATCAACTTCGTTTTTTTTATATGGCCACACAAGTAGAAATACCTTGTATACGGTAGCATGTTTTAAGACAAATTCAACGATGTATCACACATTATAATAATGCCAATGCTAATGCCAAAAAACAGAGAAAAATAAATTTTATAATTTTTGTAGGTTGTTAATCAAGAAGCGTTAAAATAGTATGCATTGGAACAATTGCAATATTTCTATTTGATCTGTCACATTAATGTTAAAAACAATATTTTGAAGTTTTTTGTTTTGTTTATAAGAAGTTCAAGTGTTACAATTTATTTGTGTTACGATGGAAAGAGTAAACTTCACAAACGAAGAAAAATTTGATATGTTGACGTGTTACATCTTGTCCCACAGAAATTGTGTAGCTGCTGAGCAGATATATTCTGATAATTATTTTGAACGAAGACAACCTGAGAAATCCACGTTTAGACGTTTGGTATCTAATTTAAACGATGTTTTTATCTAATTTAAATGAAATTCAAAAAACCGTATTCATCTCGTAAAAAACAATCCAACGAAGAAAAAGCGAATACTGTTCTACTAACCGTTGTTGAAAATCCTGAAATATCGACAAGATTAATTGAACGACAGACTGGGGTAGCTAGATCTACAGCCCACTGCATTTTACAATAGAATATATTTCATCCATATAAATTCAGAATTTGTCAGGGTCTTAGACCTGGTGACGAGAGAAGGCGAGCAAGTTTTTGTGAATAGTATACCAGAAAATGTCAAGAAAATCAAACTTTTCCTTTGAAAGTAATTTGGTCTGATGAAAGCATGATAACTAACAATGGCATTTTTAACCGGCGTAACAAACATTATTGGGCAAAAGACAATCCTCATTTAAAAAAAGATGCAAGGCATCAACACCGATTTGGATATAATATGTGAATAGGTATTTTAGGGAGCAGAATAATAGGACCCTTTATTTATCACAACAATTTAAATTCCGAGCGGTATCTTGACCTACTGCAGACTGAATTGGAATACGCCTTAGATGAATTACCTCTAGCAATAATTAACAACTGCTGGTTTCAGCAAGATGGTGCCCCAGCGCATAACTTAAGAAATGTACAGGAGTATTTGTCGCAGAGGTTTCCTGCAAATTATCTTGACCTGCTGCAGACTGAATTGGAAGACGCCTTGGATGAATTACCTCTAGCAATAATTAACAACTGCTGGTTTCAGAAAGATGGTGCTCCAGCGCATAATTCAAGAAATGTACGGGAGTATTAGTCGCAGAGGTTTCCTGAAAAATGGATTGGATCTCTCAAGTAGCTTAGCCCCCCAGATTTGAGCCTGTTAGACTTTTTCCTGTGGGATTATGTAAAAAAAAACAAGAATATGACTTAACTTTTGAAAATGAAGAACTATTATTGGCATCGGTTATAGCAGCAGTTAACACAATCTCCTCTGAAATGTTAGCAAAGTTTTAAATTCAACTGTAAAATAAGCAAATTGTCTATAGAAAATAATGGGAACTCATTTGAACACTTGCAATAATCTTTGAATTCATTTTCCAACGCCTACTAGATTAAGTACCTACAAAAATATCAACATTTATTTCTCCGTTTTTTTTTTTGGCTTTAGAAACATAATGTGTGATACATCGTTGAATTTGTAATAAAAAATGCTACTGTTTTTACTTTTGTGGCCATATAGAAAAAATGAAGTTAATGATGATTTCTCGGAGATAAATCATCGGATAGAAAATTTGAAGAAGCCATTTTGTAGAGCTTAAAAAGTAGCAATGACAAAGTGCCATTAGTTTTTTAACATCTTTTAAAATAAAAACAAATCTTGGAAAACTCAAAAATCGGAAAAATTGAATTTTTTGGAAAAACGATAAACAATCATACATTTCTGCGATCAGCATGTAAACATACTCTAAATCAGTGGTGGGGAAACTTTTTCTAAGGCGGGCCATTTGTAATAACCAGACAATCGTAGCGGGCCAAAGAATAATGCTTAATCGTAGGTAGGTAGTTTTTATGCGGGTCGTCACATTACGAAGTAAGAACGCGTTCAAACATTCTCACGACGGCACTCTTAAACGGGCCGGATTAAACCTTTCCGCGGGCCGGACTAGGCCCGCGGGCCGTAGTTTCCCCATCACTGCTCTAAATAGTGCAACTTTTTCCTTATTTAAGCCACCCTGTATCTTTAACCGTTTTCAAGATCCCCATGCTGTGCATTCTTATCTTGGAAACGGTGTATATATTTTGAAATTGTACCAATTTAACGACTCTTTATAGCAATTTTTAAAAACTGTTTTAATTAGATTGTCTGTAAGACTTCTTTTCTAAGGTTTCCGGTAATCTTATAAGAATCTAATAAAGGTTCGAATATGAACTCAAGTGTGCTAGATTCAGCGCCGTAGTTAACTAGATTGCCAGTGGGGTATCCGCAAATGTTCCGCGGATTTAGGGGCCCGCAGAGCCCAAAAACGCATTAAAATAAATGCAAATTGAAAGCTAACAGAAAAATAAATTCGACAAGCAAATTCTGTCCTTGTAATGGTGTTTACCGATAAATGGCAAATAATGTTCTTCAAAATTTGCTGGCAATTTAACAATTTTTACCGATATTTTGGTAAATCAAATAAAATAATTTACGTTAATGTGTAGACACACGCAAGGCGGTAGCCAGAAAACATCAACGTAAATTATTTTATTTAATTTACCAAAATATCGGTGAAAATTGTTAAAAAAAATCGGGGGGGTTTTAATGGCAAAAATATTAAAAACATTAAAAGTGCGATTCTTTTCGCAATCTACAACAAGTTAGTTGTTTGACACCTTAGACTGGCGGTCACGTAAGGTGTCAAATTGTTGAGAGGGAATGGCACAGCTATACTGATGAGAGATAAATCTCGAAACGCGTCTATAGATGGCCTGGTTTGACCCAAATTGTTACATTTGCAGTAGGTTACTGTATGTAACAGCAAACACTTGTTGTATAATTCAATGTCCGTCGGGGTTTTAGCCCGGGAAGTAGTTGTTTCAATGAGTGTTTGATATAGTCTTTGTAAGACTAACTTGTTGTAGATTGCGAAAAGAATCGCACTTTTAATGTTTGAAGTATTCTGCAACCAAGAATTGGCAATTTCATTTATACTAATGTTTGAACGGTAACGTGACCGCCAGTCTAAGGTGTCAAATTGTTTAGAGGGAATGGCAAAGCTACACTCATGAGAGATAAATCTCGAAACGCGTCTATAGATGGCCTGAATAATTTGACCCAAATTGTTACATTTGCAGTAGGTTACTGTATGTAACAGCAAACACTTGTTGTATAATTCAATGTCCGTCGGGGTTTTAGCCCGGGAAGTAGTTGTTTCAATGAGTGTTTGATATAGTCTTTGTAAGACTAACTTGTTGTAGATTGCGAAAAGAATCGCACTTTTAATGTTTGAAGTATTCTGCAACCAAAAATTGGCAATTTCATTTTTACTTATGCAAAAATATTAGTTTCGCTGTTACTGGGCCGCTTTTACATACAATAATTTAACATTTTAAAAGTTTCACCCTCCCCCCTTGTTACAGCCTTGCACACACGGAACTTAAATTTTACGTCAACATTTTTATAACGCATTTTTCGTAATTTTGTACGTCTTTCGGACATAAGTCGACATTGATATTCCGACACTCAAAAAACTGCCGATATTAACATTTGTCGATAATGACAGTTGACATTTAGTCTATAATGTCACATTTATTTATTAATTCTAACGCTGGTGCATGACATCTTAATAAGGCCACAATTTTCTAACTATAATCATGCATGTGTCATAATTATTAATTGTTTTTTATATTTATAGTTTTAATTATATCGTATGTTTAATTGAAAAAAATCTGCCATGATTCAATCTTTTTTAAAATTTAAGTTGGCTATACGCTTTAGGAATTGACATATAAAACGTCAGGTATAATAATTATAATGTATAATTTCAGAGTTGGCAACCTACAATATTTTCCATGGCACTCTAGAGGTTCTTTTTTATTCAACATACGATATTTGAATGAGTAATTTTATATTTTTAGTTGTATTTTTTAATAGACTCCGTTGACTGAATAAATAAATAAATTAATAACAAATAAAAATAACAATAGTAAACAGATTTTTTAACAAATAGAAATAATACACCAAAAATATCAATTAATTTACAATTTATATTAATCTTAACATTCTAGGGCTGTTGATTTAGTTTATAATGTCATATTTAGATTATTATGACAGTTAATAATCGATATATTCCTCAATGTGAAAAGCCAATGTCTTCACTACAAATCAGTGTTTTATACGCGTGGCGCATGAAGTAAAATTTCGAGTTTAGAAAAGCCTGAAAATTTGGTTTGGTCGCTCCGCGCTTCGCGCTACGCAACCAAACCAAATTTTAAGGCTTTTCTAAACTCGAAATTTTACTTCATGCTTAGCCTGGGAGTGGAAGACACTCGTTACGCAACAGGCAATAGCTTATTTTACACAGTTTTTCACAATCACTGCAATTTTGAATCAAAATTCAGGGGAGACATCACACAGATTAAAGATATAAAGATGCTTCTCGTCAATTTTATGAAAATCGAAATTACAAAATATAGTATTATAGGCTCAAAATTAACTTTAAAGTGTAAATCCGATGTATTTTTGTTTTCTTTATAATCAAAGAATGAAATATCTAGAATTTCTATATTTTTGTAAAAAATTATGAGTTCAAAACAATTACAGTGGAACTCAATAGTTGAGAATGTTAGTTTTCTGAAAAAACAAAAAAAATGGAAGAGGTATTTGAAAATTTCGGGAGAAAAATGTTGCATTAATCAATAAAAATGTTGTTTTGGCTTTTGATATAGAGAAAAACTTTAAATGTTATAAACATTTGGAGGAAAGAGCGGCGTCTGATGCTTGCAGTTGTAATGTGCTATTGGGTATTTATTTACTTTTTCAAATCTTAAATTGTGAATATCTCTTAAACGCGATGTTCATTTGTTTTTTTCTGTTTTCACTATAAAGTAACCATAAAATGTACTACTGAAATGGCACATAATAAGTACCGCGCGATCATTTAAATCATTATTTAGAGTAGGCTTTGAATTTTAAATTAGATTGGCACTACTGACTGTTAACACATAGTTAACAATAACCTCAAATTTATTGGATAATTCGATTAGCATTCTGGGCAACCGCACAAAAAAAAATGCCGCCTACTCTAAATCATTATTTAAACGATCGAACGGTATACACCGTTCCATTTGTTTCTGGATCTCGCCTAGCCATGCTTTCGTGTTGTTATGTTTGAGTATCAACATTTACATTTTTTATTAATTAGCACTCCTGATTCCTTATTTTAACAGTGTTGCAATAATTTATGATATCATAAGTATGGGGTATAAATTCAAATTAATTAATGGGCGCAAAATTCTCTGTGAACAAAAACATTTTGTTGCAGCTAAAATTATTTTCCTTAGAAAATTTTTACAGTATCAAAATTCCAGTGAAGATATCCAATTCGTATACCTGGATGAAACATGGATATATCAGAATGGATCCGTGGTGCGACGCTGGGTACATGAAACGGATATAAAAAGTAATCCAACTAAATTCAAAAATGAAGGCAAACGCTTCACCATTCTACATGCTGGGTATAGGGGTGGGTTTTTGGATGGGTGCGATTTTTTATTACATTCGAAAAACAATGACCGAGATTACCATGCCACAATGGATGGTAATACTTTTTAAAATTGGGTGGTTAATCAACTTATTCCTGCTTTGGCTAAGCTTTCAGGGAAATGTGTAGTTATTATGGATAATGCTGCATACCATTCTGTGCAATTAGACAAAACTCCTTCATTTTCTTGTAAGAAATGCGAAATGCAGGAGTGGTTGGTTAAACACAATGTAAAATTCAATCCAAAATTAACCAAAAAGGAACTATGGGCTTTATTTATACCTTTTCGATCAAATGACAAAATTTACGTAGTTGATGACATTTTGAGAAAGAACGGGCACGAAGTTCTTAGATTACCGCCATACCATTGTCAATACAATCCAATTGAAATGGCATGGGGGTTTTGTAAGACTTACTACAATAAGCACATAAATTCTAAGCAACCATCTAAGGATCGTGTTCAGAATTTATGGCTTGAGTCTCTCTCAAAATGTACATCCGATATGTGGCAAAATTTCTGTGATCATTGTGAAAAACTTATTTCGGATGACTGGACAAAACACATGGGGAACCTTTCTTTTGAAACCATTCCTCCTTTTATTATTTCGCTTGGGGAATCTGGCTCAGAACAAACATCAGAAGATTCAGATGCAGGTTCTCTTGACTAAATAATAAAAGTGGAATGAGGGCTTAAAAATTGTTTGACATGAAAATTATCAGTATCACAAGAGGGTGGGAATACATTTGCAATTCTACAAAAAAATACTGAGGGCCAACAGAAGAGAGAATGACCAAAATTAAGGTGGATGGATGGAGTTGATCAAAATGTGTTAACGGGAAGACCCAAGCGAGAAATACAAATGAATGACGAAATAAGTTTGCAGAGCCGAATTCATTATATTTGTTATATACAATATTATTGCTGTGTTTGTATGTACAAAAACCAAGTAGTAAATTTTGTTAATCTTAAAACTGCATATTATTATCCTTTTATATCTGAAAATTTGTAAAACAGGCAACAGTGTAAGATCACAATAGTCAGAAATTATAACCTTAAAATCGAACATCTGACAGTGACATTTAAAAACCCTGATTTAAAACACAACCAGCCCCATTTACAATACTTAAACTGTCACTTTTCCATAGCTAGGCGAGATCCAGAAACAAATGGAATTTTGTATATATGTCAACTTCTGAAGAATTGTTACATCTATTTTAAAAGATTGATAATTGAATAAAACTTAGTTTGTTTCACTACTGTTTATACACCTGCAAAACGAACCAAGTGACTTTTATTCAATTATCAATAATGTAAAAAGTTTCATCAAGTGATTGATGAGAACCAAATTAATTATATTTTAAAAGCATCCAGACAATTTTATAAAACGTAAATATTATCAAAAAATTAAAAAGTTTATATAGCGTTTCACATATACTAGAAACATCTGTATATTGCGCTGTATTATGTTTCTCGGAATAAACATGTTTAGATTTGATTGTACTTCCAAAATTGATATACAGAGAGTTTTATGTAACACCGAACATGTTCATCCAATACAATTTGACACCTTTATTTTTTAAGTTATGTGTAAATTGGGTTGCCTATATGACCATTAAAAATTGTAGCCAATCAATCGCAATTAATGCCTTAACTTGTATACACAGGGAGTTTTTGTTTCAAGTATACATGTCCCAATTACACCGTATCTTTAGATACTCGTTGTTAAAAGAAATCAATTTGAAACTTGAAATTAGTGTCCTCCACTCCCAGAGTAAGCATGAAGTAAAATTTCGTCGTAAATCTTTAGATACTCGTTGTTAAAAGAAATCAATTTGAAACTTGAAATTAGTGTCCTCCACTCCCAGAGTAAGCATGAAGTAAAATTTCGAGTTTAGAAAAGCCTGAAAATTTGGTTTGGTCGCGTAGCGCGAAGCGCGGAGCGGCCAAACCAAATTTTCAGGCTTTTCTAAACTCGAAATTTTACTTCATGCGCCACCGGTACAAAACACTGACATATTACGAAGTTTAAAACACACCGCTAAACTTTACATTGCATCAGTGTTTTGCACCGGTGGCGCATGAAGTAAAATTTCGAGTTTAGAAAAGCCTGAAAATTTGGTTTGGCCGCTCCGCGCTTCGCGCTACGCGACCAAACCAAATTTTCAGGCTTTTCTAAACTCGAAATTTTACTTCATGCTTAGCCTGGGAGTGGAAAACACTCGTTTAAAGCTTCAAATTAAATTCGTTTAATAAACCTAGCATCGCCAAATATACAACGTATGCTTATGTATAATTAAAAGAAAATTTTTCGTTATGAAAATGTTCGGTGTTATATAAAACTCTCTGTAGAAATGCGATCATATTTTTGTCAATTTTTCAAATAATTAACAATTTTAAGGAAATTTGTGAAAACTGAGGTTTAATTAAAAACTATTAAATATTTAATTGATGAGGCGGATACATGATGAAACTCCATAATACTATTTGAAATAAAACAACGCAGTTGGGAGGGTTTCACTTTTATTAAAAGCTTACAAAGAATAAAAGTGAAACCCTCCCAACTGCGTTGTTTTATTTCAAATAAAAACTATTCTCCATGCACTAAATGATTTTTACTTGCAAAACAACGAAAACCAATTTGGATTCTCAAATTTACCGAATTACTGGTCATTGAAAAAAATTGGTCCACGTTTTCAAGCTTTTTTAAATCCATATTTTCAGGCTTGTCTAAATCCATATTTTCAGGCTTTTCTAAATCCATATTTTCAGGCTTCTCTAAACTTGAAATGTTTAATACTCGTTGGAAACTTCAAATTAAATGGTATTATAAAAGGATAGTTATCCATCAAGTATCACATTACAAGTGGGTTTTGTATACATAACAAATACTAAATCCAAATAGAAGAAGTCGAAAATATAACATGCGTTAAATTCAACATTTTTCCTTACAGAATCTGATTGATTAGCTATGAAATGCAGAACAAATATTCCAGCCAAAAAAATAAATTATTCCATTCAGCAGCAGAATAATTTACATTAACACACAAATCACGCTCTCGCAATAAATAATTGGAAGAAAACGCGCACCCGTTTTATTTGTATTTTTAATAACGTTGACGTAAACACACTTTGATTGCAATGCACGAGAGTCGCGTTTCAAAGCGGAATCGAGTAGCGCACGCCAATAAATAAATGACGATCGGCGACGTGCCATATAAAAGAAAGGAAAACGAAACAAAAAAAAAAACAATAAAAACAAAAGCACCGCACACGATAACTCGTGTTTTTTTTTTTGTTTCTTCTATATTGTATAATAAAATCGATAGCGCGTAATATAACAAATATAAAGCTGAATTAAGGGAATCCAGCGTTGTTATGTAACGGATAACAAAAACAAAATAATCAAAGCGACATTCACAGGTTGTTCAGGTGTTTGTTGTGGAGGTGAGTGAGCGAGCGAATAGCGTTTCGCTTTCGGCACGCCCACGCTCGTCGAAATAAAACACAAATTTGTTTTTGTGATTCAATTTTTTCGCTCGCGTTTGTTTTCATTGCCCAGAATTTAAAGGGCTTTTGACAGGAGGGTTGGTTAGTCGGCGAGGAATTTTCCGGCGAGAGCCGTCACTTACCAGTTGCAAGACGGTGTTGACCACCTCCCTGTTGGACACCTGTCCTACCTCGATGAAGCCGATGAGGACGGCGAATTTCAGTCTATCGTTCACAGTCATCTTGATGACTTCTTCGGGGTGCTTGATATCGCTGAGCGGCGGCTTCGCCAGCTCGGCCGGTTCCATTGTTTTTATTTCAGCGATTTAATTTTTTCAGCAACAACAATATCGTAGGGGAAACTGTTAACTTCACAACAACAATATTTTCATAAACACGCGACGCTCGCACCGAACGGACACTGCGACTTTAACATCACATGATACACGGGACACGGGCGACGTTCTGCCATGTTGGAAATTGACAGAAAGCGGAATGTTGACAGACCGGCATTCTCTTCTTCTTATCGATACGCCGCGCACACGCGCAGGGTTTTTACTCGCGCACAGTTGGCTACGGAAACAAGCAATCAACAAAAATTCACATTTAAAACAACAACTTTAATCATTTATTAACTTAATTACGCAATAATACAAATTAAATTCGCTTGTTTTACACGTTTAAGATTAATTATCATAACATTGGTAACCATGCGGACAATTAAATTCAATTGGCAACTCTGAATCAGCAACCAACTTCCCTTTATTTATAAAACAATTCAATCGATTTTTACATTTTCTTTGATTTAGTTTATTATTTGTTTTATTTAGCATCGTCCCTAGAATAATGAGCATCGTCGAGATGTCCTCAAGAGATCGGTAAGTTAATTACAATTTATTGAATAGAAATTATTTGTATTTGAATACTATTTTTCGCAAATGGATTGTTGCATTTGTTAGGTTAAAATTTACAATGTGATTCGTTTTTTTTTGCTATTGTTTATGTTGCTAACAATTTGCCATGTGTATAGTGATATTACTACTCCAGAAGAAAAAAGAAAAACAAATGACCAACAAGAAATGTAGTTAACATAATTGTCCTAAGGTCTGGCCACAATTTAACGAAAAGAGCACGAGACGTACACTGCATGAGTGTCGTACAAGCTACGCACTAAACTTTGTCTCAACACAGCCGAAATATTAGCGAATAGTTTGATAAGTGGGCAGAGGTAATACAGAAATACACATTTTGATAACACTGTTCAAACACAAGATGTGCAAATAGGTACAAAACGCCACTTGTTAAAAAAATGTTAGTTGTGATTCCAACATGACGGCTGCAATTTTGAGTGCTTAGATCTCTATATGCTTTAGTTTGAATTTGCCTTTTCGGCAGCCAATAGGTTCATGTAATTTAATCCGCTGATTTTTCTTTTGGTCCTCCTATTTTTGAGACAAATCATAGTGTCGTACGAATATCACTAACATCTCGTCACTCAGTACCTCCTTAGTGAAAGAAGAAACGTGTGTAAAATAAAGGACCGAGAAAGAAAAGAAAATTATGTAATCTATGCAATAAAATAATTAAATTTCTTATTATTATTATGATTACTTGATTAAAAGATAAAAACATACCTAAAAATATCGTCTGATGTGACACACGAGCATGACATGTGCACGAGAAATCGTTAATAAAATTCGTCGAGCTAGAGTCGTTGTGACGTCTACATAACGTGCTCGTCTCGCACTTGCAGTGTTGATGTGAGGCTGATCATATTTAAACCTGTGCTATTACTTTAGAACTGACACCGTGCGAGTCTCGTGTACCTCACGTCAATGTATGACCAGATCTTTATTATAACCTGTAACATAATAGGTTTGTTCGTTTGTACTGCACTAAGTTGAACCGGGTTCAAGTTTGTGACGTCACAGTTCAAGTTAGTGTAACTTCACATTTTCAATTGCAGGCGTCCAGTTCATGTAACAAACAAACCTAATATGAGTAGAAGAAGCTTGTGAATTCTCATTTCAAGACCGGGTCTCAAGAAAATTAATTTATTGCCGAATTGGTTTGATTTTTCACTTGATCTCAATTTTTGTGTTATTTTTAGATCACCAACTACGAAAAAACGCAGCGGTTATTTAGAATGGGACGAATATTTCATGGCGACAGCTTTCCTCGCTGCGAAACGCAGTAAAGATCCGGTGACACAGGTCGGTGCTTGTATAGTAAACGAGGACAAGAAAATTGTCGCTATAGGCTACAACGGAATGCCGATTGGCTGCGATGATGATAAGTTTCCCTGGGGTAAAGACGAGGATGACAAATTGAATAACAAATATTTATACGGTGTGTTACTTTACTGATTGCAAAAAGTAATTAAATTAAGGTTAGGACCCGAATTTCAAATAGTCAAAGATTCGATTCGACTCTAGGCTATGGCCTGTGAGAATTATACACGGAGTTTTATGTAACACCGAACATTTTCATAACAAGATTTTTTTAATTATACATAAGCATACGTTGTGCATTTGCCGACGTTCGATTTATTAAAAGATTTAAAGTTTTAAACGAGTGTTTTCCTCTCCCAGGCTAAGCATGAAGTAAAATTTCGAGTTTAGAAAAGCCTGAAAATTTGGTTTGGTCGCGAAGCGGCCAAACCAAATTTTCAGGCTTTTCTAAACTCGAAATTTTACTTCATGCGCCACTGGTACAAAACACTGTTGCAATGTTAAGTTTAGCAGTGTGTTTTAAACTTCATAGTATGACAGTGTTTTGTACCGGTGGCGCATGAAGTAAAATTTCGAGTTTATAAAAGCCTGAAAATTTGGTTTGGCCGCTCCGCGCTTCACGCTACGCGACCAAACCAAATTTTCAGGCTTTTCTAAACTCGAAATTTTACTTCATGCTTAGTCTGGGAGTGGAACACACTCATTTAAAGTTTCAAATTGAACTCTGTTATAAAACAACCAGTATCTAAAGATGTAGGGCATATACGCTGTAATTATGACATGTATACTTGAAAGAAAAACTCCCTGTATGTACAAGTTGAGGCATTAATTGCGACTTATTGGCTACAATTTTTAATAGTCATATAGGCAACCCAATTTACACATAACTTAAAAATTAAAGGTATCAAATTGTATTGGATGAAAATGTTTGGTGTTATATAAAACTCTCTGTATATGAATAGGCAATAAATTTAGTTCTAAGTCATGAAAAAGTAGTGCAGACAAAGTAGTGTTGAATATTAATATTTCAATCGCTAAATTATTCATATAATTAAATATACAAATATTTAAATATGCTTTTGAATAAATATTCAATTAATTCAGTTAAAAAATCACTAGCCTTAATTTAAATACTGTCAAATTTTTGTCTACTATTAATTGACTACTTGTCTAGTGTTTATATTAAATTTTAATTTATTTTTCTAGTGTGCCATGCAGAATTGAATGCGATAGTAAATAAAAATTCGGCCGACGTGAAAAACTGCACGATATATGTGGCGCTGTTTCCCTGCAACGAGTGCGCCAAAGTCATCATCCAATCGGGAATTAAAAAAGTTATTTATATGTCCGATAAACATGCGCACAAAATCAACACGATTGCTTCCAAAAAAATGATGGACGCTGTTGGAGTTGAATATAAGTAAGCCTTGATGTAATAAAGATGAAGATACATACAGGAAATTTTCATTGGAAACTAAACATGAAGTAACATTTCGAGTTTAGAAATGCCAGAAACTTTGGTTTGATCCTATAGCAATCAAACCAAATTGTTAGGCTTTTCTAGACTCGAAATTTTACTTTATGCTTAGTCTGGGAGTGGAAACACTCTTTAGAAGCCTCAAATTGTTCACTTTTTATAAATAGGAATCTGTATACCTACTTCTTAAAAACACAACCATAGTTTTATTTTTAAACCAATTAAATTTACTTAATCAGATATTAAATATACTTAATTAGTAGATGCCTAAATTTAATGTTAATACATGATGGTGTAAACCTTGATGCATGAAAAGTACAATCCATGATTGTAAACTTTCCGATTGTTACGTTTTTTGCTAATGTATTTAAATAAAATGTATTGTAATTTCAGACAATTCCAACCAAAAATCAGTAAAGTGGTGATCGATTTTTCTGAGATTAACTGGAACAACATGACACAACTTCCACAAACACCATCCAAATAATTGACTTACCAACAATAATCTTTAAAATATCTGTATCCAATTGATGATTTCCACAGATGAACTTCAAGAAGAAGAAGATCCATTAAACTTCAATGCTATGATTTCTTAACATTTTTTGATATTTTTATTTATATTTTACTATATCGATCAACTACTTCAGAAACCTCGTAAGTCCAAAATGTAGAATTTGACAGGAGCACAAAATACTAGTTAATTATTATATGAACTGCATAATCCGTCAGATTTTTTTTTTATGGTACATATAACTTCATGAATTTTTTTTAATAAGTATTTTGAGTTGATGTTTATAATAATACTGGTAAATGAATATCTGAGTTAGGAGAAACATTTTTTTGTAAAATCTGGACTTACGAGGTTTCAGAAGTATAAACATTTAGGCCCAGTTGCACCAAAAACGTTGAATTCGAGTTCAAGATGACAGTTCTTTTTGTTCTAACGTCACTTTGCACTAAACAAGTTGAACCAGTTCAACTTGTTTGGTGCACCTAGTTCTAAGACCTGTACTGTCAAAGTTAAAAATGAAATCAACTGTGTATTACAGTTCAAAATGATGTTAGAACAATTGAAAATCCCATTTTTAGTTTAGAGATGGGCTCACTTAGAAAAGCCTATACAACTGGAAAAAAATATACAGGGAATTTTTTGTTTGAGTTTGCATATCCCGATGCATGTGCTATGAAATTTTAGACATTCTTTGTTTTCTAAATTCGAAATTTTATTTCATGCTTAACCCATTTGTGCATAAGGTTTGTTATTTACCAAAAAAACATATTTTATCATTAATATTAAGTTTGTAGGTGACAATAGACAAAAAAATATGCAATCATACAAAACTAATAGTATGTATGATAATAATATAATATGAAAATGTTGTGAATAAATATATTACTTGAACATTACTTAGTGCATCATATATAAAATAATAAACAATTAGGTAAAATATATATTGCTTATTTACTTAGCCGTTGCTCGAGTTTCATATGCTACGTGTCCATCGTGTGCAAAAGTAAATATCGCAACACTATTTCTTTAAATAGTAGTAAATTGTATTTTTTGCAAACGTCTACACAATCATCTAAACTAACGTGCGCATAAAAATATCAACCATGTACAGTTGTGAGAGAAAAAAACTAGTACAGCAAAATATTTGGCTATGTGACGACTTTGATTTTTCATTTCAAATTGACAAACCTGCGGAAATGGCAAACGAAATTTAATTAACGTCGAGATGCCACAACTGACTGATACGCAAAGTAATAACGACCCGTTTAGAGACGGTATTAGTATTAGAGACATTGCTACTGATGCGCATGTCAACAAAAGCATTGTCTTGTTGGCCAAGAAAAAAATTGTTTTTAGCCTATACATGACAAGTTTCTTTTACAATTAAAAAAATACGGTATTTTAAAAGTGGCTAAAGCTCCCTACTGTACCAGTTTTTTTTTTTTGCAACTGTACTATGTAAATAAATAAATTTGGGTGGTGCTTTATTACGGATATTATGCACTTAAGCAGAAATGAACAACTTGTGGGCCGCATGTGGCCCTCTGCGTCGTTTTGTGCGACCCGCCGAAGCTTTTTAGAAAAACAACAGCCGGAGCTAAAATGTGCTTTCTGAGTGGTTTTTCTTTAATTTCGCATTTAAATTTGCTTTAGCTCTTATGTTTAATACATATTTTATATTGTCTTCATTTTTTATGCTATACATATATTGTTAAAGGTTTAGTAAATATGGAATTTGTGCTTAAACTTTTAATACACATTTTATGTGCTCGCCCCTGCACTAAAGGATTAATTAAGGAGTGATATCCCAATGCATGTGCTATTAAATTTTAGAATTTAATTGTTTTCAAAATTCGAAATGTTACTCAATGTTTAATTAAGGAGTGGAAACACTGAATTCAAAATTGACAGTGTTGTGTATACCTCAAAGAAAAATTCCCTGTGCAAATAATAAATGGCTTTTATTTTGACGTAAATTATACAAGGATTGGCAATCAACTTAAATAATTTTAAATAGGAAATAAATTGATTATTCATAAATATTGAGTTAGTAGATAAAAGAATTAACCAAAAATATGTTTACACTAAATAATTTATTAAAGTTTTAAATTTAATATTTTTCTCCGTTATATTTACTTATGGATAAAAAAAATGCATAACTGGTGTTTTAGCTGTGATACAAAAATAAATTTGTGATTAAGATATATATATATTTTTTTTAATAAAACTGCGTATGCATTTAAGAATTGATTGTTTTGTTTTCCTAAAAATGCAAAATGTTTGAATTTTCATCAATCTTCTCCCTGTGATATTCGTTAATATTAGTACGTTAAGTTTCTTTATTCTTTTCTTCATGTAGGTTTTTCCCATTTTAACAGCTTCGACTTTTACATTTTCAACTGAGTGTTAGTGCAGACAAATCGGCCTTTCCATAAATAAATGCACACTCTTAGGGGGTACATCGGGGATTTTAGTGAATTTCACATACAGAGTGCCCGTATTTCGACAGAATGTATGGGGATCACAGTTATTTAAACAGATAGAGAGTCGGCTAAACTGGGGCAAAGTTGCGTATTTTAGAGCCTAACAATAATCGGAAAACAATTTTGAAATATCTTTTTTTGTTTTTGAGATATCAACAAAAAACTGATTTTTTGAAAAATCGTTTTTATTTTTTTATTTAACAACTACTGAATCTGGACATTTAGAACTTTGACAACATACAGGCACTTTTTAATGAGGAATCTAGTAGCATATTTTTTCTAAGATAACATTTACTCGGAGACCATTACTAACTTTTGTTTTTCTTATGAGCGCCATTTTGGATTTTCATATTTTTTGGAAGAATATTTTTTCTGAATTCAATGATGTATCACAGTCATAATTTATTTTAGATTTGATATTTAAAATTATGATATCTTATTTTTTGCAAAGAGTGCCTTGGAAACAATGACGTCATATCTGTTAATCAATAAAATCTTGACAGCAGTCAATCATTGTTAGCATTCAAAATTAATTAATACCTGTCAATCTTTTGTAATAATAATAAGAAGTATCGATTATCACATAAAAGTGGCACAAACTAAATTTATTCAACTTTTATTATTATTATTCTTGCATTTTTTTGCTACATCTCGGTAAATATTGATCACCATCACATCTTAGCGTTATATATTTGTAACTTTACTTTAAATCAGTGGTTTATACGCGTGGCGCATGAAGTAAAATTTCGAGTTTAGAAAAGCCCAGAAAATTTGTCTCGGGTCGCTGCGCGACCCACGACAAATTTTCACGGGGCTTTTCTAAACTCGAAATTTTACTTCATGCTTAGTCTGGGAGTGGAAGACACTCGTTTGTTTAAAATACATCACAACTGGTACAATATGTATCGTCTGATGCCAGTTTACAGGGGTGATATGTAAGCAAATTATGGGTCCTAGGAGTTGTCAAATAAGTGAGTTACTCAACTGTTTTCAAGGCATTCTTTACAGAAAACAAATGATTAAAATTTAAAATGTACAATAAACTATAAATGTGATACATCATTGAATTCAGAAAAAAATATTCTTCCAAAAGATGAAAATCAAAAATGGCGCCCATAAGAAAAACAAAAGTTGGCTATGGTCCCTGGGTAAATGTTATAGTTATCTTAAAATAAAATATGTTACTGGGTTAATCGTTAAAAAGAGGCTGTATAATGTCAAAGTTCTGAATGTCTGGATTCAATAGTTTTTGAATAAAAAAATTAAAACGAAGTTTCAAAATATCCGTTTTTTGACAATACATATCTCAAAAACGAAAGAAGATATTTCAAATTTGTTTTTATTTTATTATTGGACCCTAAATTACGCAACCGATTCTCTATCTCTTCAAATAACCAAGATCCCCTTACATTCTGTTGAAATACGAACACCTTGTATATTATGAACGCTATCAAGACATGGCTTTCAGTTGTTACTAAAGGTTAAGGTTAAATGATTGTGTCAAAAGTTATAACAATATAAACGTTTAGTACAATTTTATTTTGAACTTAAATTTATTGTAAACCATTACTGATCCAAAAATAATTATTCAATACTTTTTTGTGCTTTAATGTTGAAATTTGAATATACATTTTTTAAAAACAAAAAACGTATTTATATACAGAGAGTTTTATGTAACACTGGACATTTTCATAAAGATAGTTTTTCTTTTAAGGGTCTTTTTTGATGTACGAAAATCGTCATTTTTTATTCCAGCCTTCCCAGAAAAGCTAGAGTTATGAAAAAATTCATACATAATCTTGACCCCATTTTAGGACCTGTGTGCATCGCTTATAATTCTAGCTATTAACGTTTTTCTAAAAAAAAATCATGAAAATTGCAATAATTTTTAATCACGAAATAATCTTCAAAAATTCTCACGGATTTGCAAAACCGATGCACACCGGACCTATTTTTGCCCCCTGAATATTTCTGTAAAGTTAGATTTTCACGAAATGGCCTGGGAAGGCTCAAATAAAAATTTTCACTCGTTTTGCAATTTTCCGTATACTGTCTCGCCACCTAGTGGTTGTATAGCAGAAATGAGGTATTTTTCAGTTCAGGGTGTCTTTAATAGATGACGGTCTTACGTGACAACAATTAGCGGGATTTCTTTGAAAAAGTCGTTATCTTAACGATTCTAAGCCAATGCTCGCAGATTTTTATGATTTGTTCTCGTGGCGTTTTAGATATTTTACACTTTTTTTTAATCTTTGCTTTTCCAACTGCTGTTTTTACGGCAAACTTATTACGACATTGCTATCTTAATAGCAATTCTGAGTTGGTTTTACAACTTTAATTATTTTAATATAGAAGTGTTTAAACACAATTTGCAAATAAATACACGGAGAGAACATTTATTGTCACTACGAAATGAATTCTTATAAGATGAATGTGGGTGTAATGTAGTTTTATGTAAGAGACAAGAGCCTGAGTCAGAAGTAGACAGTTGTGCATACATCACGGATGGGTTGCCTATAATCGTTGTTGTATGTGTGTGTTTTTTGAACTTCACTGTAAATCAGTGGTTTTAAGCGTGGCGCATGAAGTAGAATTTCGAGTTTAGAAAAGCCTAATTTGGATTGGCCGCTACGCGGCCAATCCAAATTCTAAGGCTTTTCTAATCTCGAAATTTTACTTCATGCTTAGTCTGGGAGTGAAAAACACTCGTTAAAAGCGTCAAATTAACCGCTTTTAAACAACGAATTTCCGCAATTTTAAAAAACGCTGTAATAGTCAAGAACATACAGGGTATTTTTCTTTTAAGTATACTTATCCCGATAATTACAGCGTTTTTTTAAATTGCGGGAATTCGTTGTTTCAAAGCGGTTAATTTGAGGCTTTAAACGAGGATTTTCCACTCCCAGATTAAGCATAAAGTAAAATTTCGAGTTTAGAAAAGCCTGAAAATTTGGATTGGCCGCGTAGCGAAGCGAAGAGGCCCATCCAAATTAGGCTTTTCTAAACTCGAAATTTTACTTCATGCGTCACACGTATAAAACACTGAATATCGCAAAGTTTCAAATATATGGCTTTAGCAATCTAATATGTAGATGTGAATAAAACGTGAGTCAAATTCTGCGCTGAACAAATTGTTTATAACAGTGATTATAGGCAAACCAATAACTCTAACGTATATTAGGTTGCCTATAATCGTTCTTGTATGTGTGTGTTTTTTTGAACTTCACTGTAAATCAGTGGTTTTAAGCGTGGCTCATGAAGTAAAATATCGAGTTTAGAAAAGCCTAATTTGGATTGGCTGCTCCGCTTCGCTGCGCGGCCAATCCAAATTCTTAGGCTTTTCTAAACTCGAAATTTTACTTCATGCTTAGTCTGGGAGTGGAAAACACTCGTTAAAAGCCTTAAAAAATTGCGGGAATTCGTTGTTTCAAAGCGGTTAACGCTTTGAAACAACGAATAATGTTAAATTATCGACAAGTCATTGCAATAGTTCATCAAAATTTATTCAAAATGAATGAAATTTTATTTAATAATAAAAATACACTGATAAAATAAATATATATCAAATAAAATGTTAACTTTAATTTAATATTTTCGAATATCCACTGAAGATATTTAAATTTCAATTAAAGTCAATCAAAGTTTATTTATCTCTGTATAGATTCTACAAATTTCGTGTTGGTTTGGTAATCTGTTGATTTTTAACAATTTTTTCAAAGAAAACATTCTCCTAAAATCGTTGATTTCATTGCATAATTTCAACTTTGGCTTAATATTTTAAGATAATGCGTTGAAATAATTTAATTTTCTTAAAGTGCAATGAATTCTAAGTGAATTCTGTGACATTTGTGTTGATTGCATAACATGTTCAATATTTTAAACAAAATTAGTTCGTGAATAATGTTTTTCGTTACAAAATTTCAACTTCGATTCGATATTTTATTAAATCCAGTAGAGATATTTAAATTTTAATAACAGCCAATAAAAATTTATTAATATCTATGTGGATTCTATAAATTTTGTGTTAGTTTTGATAATCTGTTGATTTTTAACAATTTTTCTAAACAAAACATTCTCCTAAAATTATTTATTTTGATTTAATTACATAATTTCAACTTTGGCCTAATATTTTAAGAAAATGTGTTCAGATAATTTTATTTGCTTTATTTGTAAGTAAATTCTGTGAATTTCCTGTTAATTGTGTAAAACTTGAGTTATACCAAAGTTAATTTTCTTAAAACCGTTGATTTTATTATTTCAACTTTGGCTTAATATTTTAAGAAAATGCGTTGAGATTATTTAATTTTATTTAAAGCAGATATAAGTGCAATAAATTCTAAGTAAATTCTATGAATATTATCTTGATTACATAAACCTTTGATTAGATTTAATATTTTAGAAAGTTTACTAGAGATATTTTTATTTAAATTATAGCCAATCAATGTTCATTCTTTGTGAAGATTCCATGAATTATATGTTGATTTAATAATCTGTAAATTTATTTATTTATTTATTCATCAACGGGATCAATATACAATACGAGACTACAGTTCGTGATTCTTAAAACTAACATAATTACATATGAGTCTAAAGTATTTAAAAAATAATTTTATTTCCTAAGCTACAAACACAATGATAATTTACAAGTGGCAAACTGAACATGTACACAATAAACTACTCCTTTAATAAGAATGCGCGTAGGTGTTTCAATGTTCTACTAATAATGTCGAAATTGATATTATTGCAACAAATCATATTGATACCAAAATTAGTGCAGTAATAGGTTCCGTACGTTTGTTTATAAAATAACTAACTGCTCCGTAATAAGCGTCTTGGAACATGAAAGTTCAGTAAACTTAAAAGTTCTGGACAGATTATCAGGGAATGGGACGTTTCATCGCCGGGCCAGTTCATCGCCTGGCCAGTTCATCGCCGGGCCAGTTTATCGCCGGCTGTTTCATCGCCAAGCCAGTTTATCGCCAGGCCAGTTCATCGCCAGGCCAATTGCGATAGGATATGTCAGGATAGGTTAGGATAGGTTGGGATAGGTTAGGATAGGTGAGGATAGGTTAGGATAGGTAAGGATAGGTTAGGATAGGTTAGGATAGGTAAAGATAGGTTAGGATAGGTTAGGATAGGTTAGGATAGGTTGGGATAGGTTAGGATAGGTTATAATAGGTTAGGATAGGGCTCGATAGGCTACCATAGGTTACGATAGGTTAGGATATGTTAGGGTATGTTAGGATGGGTTAGGATGTCGCTTTATAGCAGTAACAGTGGCAGCTACTTCCACGTTTATTGCTGAAGAATCATGCGAATGTACATTTAATTCATGTATAACATTTCCATTTTTTGTGTGTATCCTGGCGTTACAACTTCCTACGTGGTCACACCGCCAAAATTTAGCACATTGGTCAGACTTACTGTTTTTGTCAAAAATATACATATGTCCTCCGTGGATAAACTTTTCTTTCTCTCTTTTGGTCAAAATTTGTGTTTCTATACTTGATAATAGTAAACCTTAATCTGAATTGCACTCAATGACATATATCAAAAAAAGACATCATTATCATTCGATTTTTATTAAGTTTGAGTAACGATTACTTTGTTATAAAACCTAATATTAAATTAGTGGACAATTTCAAGAATTGGGTAATATTTGAAATTTTATCATTAGATATGATCTTTCTTTCAAAATTTATTTTATAAAAATATTGGCGATGAACAAGCCTGGTGATGAAACGGCCGGCGATGAACTGGCCCGGCGATAAAACGGCGGCGATGAATCGGTGGCGATGAAACGTCCTAGACCGAGATTATCACACCTGATATTAATTTGTGAATAAAAATGACATCTGCATTTAAGCGTCGTCGCTCGAGCGATTGCAAATTAACATATGACAGTATATGTGGATAAGTGCAATCAAGATTAAATTTAAAGGCAATGTATTTAAGGAACCTATGTTGAACCCGCTCCACTTGGTTTATGTTTATTGTATAATTTTAACTTTTTTTAATATTTTGGGAAAACGCGTTGAGATAATTCAATTTTCTTTCAATGTCATTAAAGTGCAATCAATTCTAAGTAAATCTTCTAAATTTCATGTTGATTGTATGAAACTTTAATTTTTTACAAATTTTCCAGAGAAAAAAACTCTCCTAAAATCGTTGATTTTATTGCATAATTTCAGCTTTGTCTCAATATATTCGGAAAATGCGTTGCGATATTTTAACTTTCTTTAAATCAGATGTAAGTGCAATCGATTCTAAACAAATTGTGTGAATTTCATGTTGATTGTATAAAACTTTGTTTTTTTTTACATTTTTTCAAACAAAATAAATCCCTTATTAAGTTATTTTTTTTACGAAATTTCAACTTTGATTTAATATTTTAGAAAATCCACTGAAGATATTTAAATTTCAATGATAGCTAATCAACATTTATTAATTTCGGTGTAGATTCTATTAAGTTGATGTTGATTTGATAATCTGTTAATTCTTTACAATTTTGTAAAGAAACAGTTTTCCCGAAATTGTTGATTTTATTGCATAATTTCAAGTTTGGCTCAATATTTTAGGAAAATGTGTTACAATTCTTTAACTTCCCTTAAATCAGATGTAAGTGAGATCAATTCTAAGCAAATCATGTGTATTTCATATTGATTGTATAAAACTTCGATTTTTTACAATTTTTTAAACGAAATAAATCTGTTAATCGCCTTTTTTTACGTAATTTCAACTTTGATTTGATATTTTGAGAAATCCCGCGAATATTTAAATGGGTTAATGGTCTGTGCTGAGTCAGAAGTAGATAGTTGATAGTTGACTCACTAATGACAAATTGCATGGGTGCTGTGAATATCCCCCGAGTATTTTTGCAAATATCAAAAAATAAACAAATATTACATAACCTCCTCTTCCATTTGCCTCTCAGTTATGTGATTATTATAACAAAACCCAGTACCAATAAGTAGAGTCAAACAGAATCCTAAATATCGAAAGCACATTACGATCATATATTATTGTATTTTTCACTCTCACTTTAATTTAAATCGGATACACAATTCAAAATAACAAACCAAACGATGAAATTGCAAGGATTTGCAGAAGTAAAATTAAAAGAACAGCGCAAAACGTTAGAAAGAGATGGATGCACAGCTAGTCCGTCTCGAAAATAAAAATGTAAATGTTTCCCCTTTTGCTCCCCTCAACCCGACAACGCGCAAAAGACCGGTTCCGTGCGGCTAACAAACGAAGTATTGCATGACGAGTATTTTATAGAAATCATATATGATGAACAACTGTGTTGTCAAACAAATTCCATGTCCACCATCGCCACCAGGGGCGCATTTTCCTTTAGACTCGATTTCGTCAAGGTCAAAAAGTGAAAAAGACCCTTAAGTATACATATGCATACGTCGTACATTTTCCGACGCTCGGTTTATTAAAAGAATTTAATTTGAAGCTTTAAACGAGTGTTTTCCACTCCCAGGCTAAGCATGAAGTAAAATTTCGAGTTTAGAAAAGCCTGAAAATTTGGTTTGGTCGCGTAGCGCGAAGCGCGGAGCGGCCAAACCAAATTTTCAGGCTTTTCTGAACTCGAAATTTTACTTCATGCGCCACTGGTACAAAACACTGACATTTAGAAGTTTAAAACACACCGCTAAACTTTACATTGAATCAGTGTTGTGTACCGGTGGCGCATGAAGTAAAATTTCGAGTTTAGAAAAGCCTGAAAATTTGGTTTGGCCGCTCCGCGCTTCGCGCTACGCGACCAAACCAAATTTTCAGGCTTTTCTAAACTCGAAATTTTACTTCATGCTTAGCCTGGGAGTGGAAAACACTCGCTTAAAGCTTCAAATGAATTCTTTTAATAAACCGAGCGTCGGAAAATGTACGACGTATGCATATGTATACTTAAAAGAAAAATTATCTTTATGAAAATGTTCGGTGTTACATAAAACTCCCTGTAGATTGCTTTTAATATATAAAACATATCTCAAAAATGATCAAATACTAATGTTTTCATTTTCTTCAAAAAATTATATGTTATACCTTGATCCTTACTAAGAATTTCTTTATTTTTCAAAAGTATGGGCACTTTTAAACTTTTTGAGATGTGATTTTTTTGCCCGAGCGCTGCCGCTGCATTGACGTGAGGCACTCCCGCCATTGGTGTAATGGCCCGGATGCATATACAGTAACAGCACCCATGCTAGCCGAATCGGGCGAGCCGAAGTTGCAAACAGTAATAGCACCCGCGCTAGAAGTACTGCATAGTAATAGCACCCGTGCTACATACTTCGGTATCTTTATGTTAGTATTGTTAGTAACGGCATCTGCGCTAAGCGAATGCACTAAAAACGACATCCGCGCTAGATTGCAAATCGAGACAACCACGAATAGAGGTTAAGTACGAACAGTCCTAAAAATAGTTTTATAATATCATGGAAGGAAGAAGATTTCCCGAAAACTTTCCGATGAAAATCATAAGTGGCACTGTGATAAGGTTGCAATTATCCAACAAATCTAATGTCGAGGTAAGTCAAGTTTATTAGAGAAAAAATAAGTGATACAACCCTTACTGTGGATTTCACAAATGTGATATTAAGTATATTGCTGGGTTATGTATAAATGACAAATAATAATAGTTTATTTCATTGTGTTAAATTAGATTTGATGTGAAAAGCATGACAACACATGCCATTATTTTAATATACACTCGTCGTCATAGAAAAAGCGACAGTAAAAATGTGCGAAAAAATGCACATTTTCAAATAGCTATAACTTTGTTTATTGTGAATGAAAATCGATGACTTTTTGTCTCCGCAAAACTTTAAAGTGTTCTCTTTACGACCATGTAAACTTATGACACGAAACTTGGCCTGTCACCTTCTTAAAACCCCTACGAAAAAATAAGGTTGAACATTTAAAAAAAGTCGAACTTTGAGAACTTGTACCGCACGAAAAAAAAATCGTGAATTCTTGCGAGGTATAGGGCAACAAAATTCAGTCATTTTTTGTTAAAATACGCAAAAAAACATGTCGATACGATAACTTGGCGCGAAGTTATGACAGTTTGAAAAAAAAAGTCATTTTGGTCATAACTTTGTCAATTTTGGTCAGAAACAGATGATTCCTTGGGACACTGAAAAGCATAGGATTTTTGCAAAAAATTTCATGATACCTCCGTCACTACTAGTGAAAAAAAAATGTTTTGAGAGGGTGACACATTTTTTTTATTTTGATTGACTTTCTAAGCAAGACAATATCTTACGTTGATTTTGTGCTGAGGTATGTATTTTTTAATTGCATATTGTTTTTGGCTTTTTATTTCGTACAAAACTTTACGAAAATTTGGGACGAGTTGTGCATTTTAAAGTTAATTTACAAAATAAAGAATAGCCAAAAAAACGCTATGCAATAAAAAATGCATACCTCAGTGCCAAATCATTGTGGGATATTGTCTTTTGCTTAGAAAGTCAATCAAAATGAAAAAAATGTGTCACCCTTTTAAAAACATTTTTTTCACTAGGGGTGATAGTGGTGTCATGAAATTTGTTGTAAAAGTCTTGTGCTTTTCAGATTGCAAAAAATCATCTGACCTGACTTTTTTTTTTCAAACGGTCATAACTTCGCGCCAAGTCATTTGATTGACTTGATTTTTTGCGTATCCTAACGGAAAATGACTGAATTTTGTCGTCCTATACCTCGCATAAACCCACGATTTTTTTTTCGTGCGGTACAAGTTCTTAAAGTTCAACTTTTTGAAATCCAGCATTGGTCTATGGAAGAATTGGAACAATAACCGCAGCAAATAACGTGTTACCATTTGCCACATGTGGCGTTAAGCATTGACGTTCACCCTGTTTATTTAATAATAACATATTTCTTATAATAGTTTTTGTTTCAAATCTGTAGCATAAATAGTTTGTGATATATAGGCACTCCGTGCGCTTAGCTGACCTGTATTTTTATTATATTACAATTTTTTTTTTCGTGTAGCTTTGGATGAATGATTTACAAAATGTTACAAAGGAAGCTTGGACGATAAAACGAACCATAGAAGCGACGGGAAAAAAACAAGATAGAAATATTTTCAAGAGAGAATATAAATGCCATAGAAATACTAGGTGCAGAGATCCGAAGAAAAAAAGTAGAAACATTGCCTGCCTTGCACAAATTATTATCACTATCAAAAAATATATACCTGGATCGAAAACAAGTCTAGACGATCCATTACTTCTCGAGTGGCCGTGCATAGTACAATTTAAATATAAGCATAATCATAGACTTAATTGTGTAGACGCCTTACGTGAATTGCCTCTTGGAGAGGAAGCTAAATTAAAAATTTGCGAGTTATTTCAACGGGGACATTCCACTGCCTCCGCTTATCATACATATTGTACAATAATGATGGATTTATTAGGTGAAGAATATAGTTGCAAAGTATCGGACAGAAGCATTTTTCCAACAAAGACTGACGTACAAACATTGTGGAGAAAAAACTTCAAAGAAAACTTTGGTGAAAAAAGTGGAGAAGGAATGATGAAGCAGCTAGAAATAAATTTAAATGAAGCCCGAGATAATGACGGAGTGTTGCATGGCATCACGAGGGTTGAAAATAATTATGCAGTTTCATTATGCACTCCATTGATGCAGAGAACCCTTAAGTTACCTTCAGCAAAAGAATTACTATTGGTGGATTCTTCTGGTAATTGTGACAGCCAGAATCATAAAATTTATTTTTTTATAATTCAAACGCCTGCAGGGGGATTACCAATTGGTGCTATTATTTCAACAAGCTTAAAGGCAGAGGTATTTGATGCAGCTCTCAAAAAACTTATTGAAATTCTTCCTGTTTCAATTTCTCCTTGTGCCATTCTAACGGACGATGATTTAACAGAGATTAATGTTTTACGCAAATATTGGCCTAATTCTAACTTTTTATTATGTACGTTTCACGTCCTTAAAGCCGCATGGAAGTGGATTCAAACAGGAAGTCATGGTATACTTAAAGAAGACCAACAAACTACATATAAACTTTTTCGAAATATTTTAACAGCAACTGATAATAAGGAGTTTAGTGAAGCAAGTAAACTTTTGCAACAAAATTGTAAATATCCGTCATTCCTTAAATATGTCGAGAACATGTTGAAAAAAAAAGAGATGTGGTGTATGTTGTACAGAAAACAATTATTATTAAGAGGGACAAACACAAATAATTACACTGAAATTACTTTTCGATTGTTAAAAGACATAGCTCTAGATAGAACAAAGGCATTTAATTTAACTCAATTAGTTGATTTTATTATAAAGAATTTTGAAAGTTATTACAAGCAGCGTCTATTAGATTTAATTATGAATCGAATTACAAAAAGTGTTTTAAATCGATACATTACATCTAGTAAAGATGTTAATCATAATAATATTTGCGAAATAAATAATTTTGAATATAGCGTCACTAGCAGTAGTGATAACACTATTTCTTACATAGTGGATATGCTTTCAGGAAAATGCACTTGTTATGTAGGGATCAATGGAAAGCATTGTAAGCATCAGGCTGCCGTGCTAACAAAATATAATTTAAAACACTGTATGAATACCTTAACTGAAAAGGTTAAACATCAATTATATAAGGTAGCAAGTGGCAAAGAACCCGATATTGAAATGTTTTTACCACTTCAGGGTGGAATGAATGAAGAAGCAGTATTTATTAATTTGGCGACTGAATCAAACTACAATAAACCACAAACGAACAAAGAAAACGAAAATCCTAAAAATTTACCATCACTTCAAGAAATAAATAACTTAAAAGAAGAATGGAAGTTACACTATCTTGATATACTACAAAAAATTGATGAAAATCCTAATGCATTTTGTCCAGCCGTAAAACAATTCTTGTGTAATAAAAATAAGTATGCCAAGTCTGAAGGTAATTTACTTAGCGGCTTATATACTTGTTTTAAATACAATGGAGTGCATTGCAGTAAAAAGAGAGCTGCTTTACGACATGGCGTAAAAATATCTGTCCAACCGACTTCTGTGTCAAGAAGAAAGACCAGCATGGGTGGAAGACGAGCTCACGTGGCTGGCAGAAACCCCAAAGGACTGTCATTAAAAAAAAGTAGAAATCCTCATGCGCTTGCCAAGTGCGTCGATGAAAATAAGGGTATTGGCTCTAATAAATCTAGAAAATAATATCATGAAGACATTTCTATTATTGTATTATATCGTAAACATTTATATAAAAAAAAATAATATGTGTATGTGTTTAATTAGGTATTTTTGCAAAATCTTTTTTAATACAAAAATATTTAAATTAACCTGTAAATTTATGTTCTCTTCCTTTGTATTTATAATTTTAATAATTTAATTTATAACATTTTTAAACTTGCTTATTCAAATGTTTGATGGATGCCCTTTATTTTAAAATAATTTATGTCTATTTATTTAATAAGACAGCAAAGCAATGGATTTACTGACGTAGTTGGTTTTAGAAATTCCAAGGCACTTGCACTGAAAACGGAAAAATACATAATAATAAATAAATGTTTTATTCGAAAGTTTTTACGGTTGCGGTGATTTCCCTAGCACGGGTGCTTTTACTGTGCACTACTTCTAGCGCAGGTGCTTTTACTGTTTGTTACTTCGGCTCGCCCGAGATCCTCCGATTCGGCTAGCACGGGTGCTGTTACTGTATATGCGGCCCGGATCGCGATGTACGCTGCGAGTACCGCTTAATAAAATGAGACAACATTATGATTCATTGCTTAACCGGAAATGAAGTCACTATATAGTTTAACATTATAAACGATTCCCGCTCTTGGCCGTAAAATTATATAGCGACAAGGTCAGTGCAAAATGCTCGATATAGCATTTTTTAATGACATCGCTAAATATTTTTTTTTAAATCGCTCGAGAAAACCACTTGAAGTTGGTGGGTTATTCCATCGCAAAATGAAAAGGAAGAAGGAAGGAGTGAAATGACGTCATTTCAATGCAACTTATCACCGATGACAAATTGCATCAGTGCTGTGGCTATTCACAGCACCGATGCAATTTGTCATCGGTGAATACATAGATAATTATATAAAACACAGAAACGTGGTATTTCCTGAAACCCTTACATTTAGTAAGTACATATATATCTAATTTTTTCTGTTGTAAATCATTCTTGAAAATTGCATTAAGCCGAAACTAGTTGAGAACAAAATATTTTTAATAGTAAAACAAACTAAGTGAATTCAATTAAAAACCTATGTATTAGTATCGAGGAGGTTGACAAGTGATTAATGAGAAAGAAGTTAACGATATAGTCTGAGTTCATTAAGATTTTGTTGTAATCCGCAAAAACATCGAATCATAGAGTAAGTAGAAACGTTCGTAATTTTTCACTGACCGTATCGCTATATAATTTTTACGACAACAGTGGAAATCCATTATTATGTTAAATAAACTATATTAGTGACTTAATTGTAGGGCTCGCAGCGCACACCGCGATCAAGGCTATTACACCAATGGCGGAAGCACCTCACGTCAATGCAGCGCCCAGGTAAAAAAATCATATCTCAAAAAGTTTTAAAGTGTCCTTACTTCTGAAAAGAGAAAAATACTTAGTAACCCACTGAGCAAAAAACAAAAAAATAACGTTATATCAACATTGCAGTAACATTAAACGTTATTTTAATGTTGTTAAAACATTACTTAAATGTGTTTGTTTTATGGGAACGATCAGGGAATAACATATATTTTATTTAGGAAAGTTAAAACATGAGTATTCGATTATTTTTTGAGAAATGTTTTATTTATTACAACCAATCAATCAAAATAGTTTTTTCGTTTTGGGAAAAAATGTATTTTAAACTTTGAACATTTAGGCACAAAAAAGTATGAAATAACTTGTTTTGTATAAGTAACGGTTTAGAACATGTTTGAATTCAAAATATAATTGTACAAAAAGTTTATATTGTTATAACTTTTGACACAATAATTTGTTTAGCCTCTAGTAACAACCGAAAGCCATGTCTTGATAGCCTTTATAATATATGTGAAATTCGCTAAAATGTACCCCATAAAAGTGTGCCCTTATTTATGGAATGGCCGCCATACATTGTCCAATTCTTTGAGAGAAGGTAAAAAAAACTTCTGAATCATTTTCCAATAAAATTCTGAATTCACGTTTACCGTAAACAATAAGCCTGAAAAATAGGCTTCTGCGGTAAAAGCACGCTGTTTTCTCAACCAAAACAATTTCCCAACTAAAATGACTAGGGACACAAATTTCCCATCCAGGCCCTTCCTTTGAGTTTCTGCTACTCTCACTAACTTCACTGCGCTCTTTTCAAAAAAGAAACTTGGGATGTTTGTTGTTGGTAGTGTGTCTATTATGAGTCATAATTTACTTTATGACACAACAAACTTTTTGTAACTTTTCAAAGATTTCTTTTAATTTTGAAAATTCCTGAATTGTTTAAGTTTTTCCTAATTCATTTCCCCGAGGCTTTTATTAATTATTAAAATTTTAACGGTTTTTGTGAATTTCGGAATTTTTTTAATTCTTGAGATTTTCGTCATATTTGAAAACGTTAGCAGTTTTCGTGACTTTCCTAAACTTTCGTTAATTTTCATGAAATTCTACGATTTTAGTTAATTTTCATCATCTCATTTTTCGGGAATTTTAGTCAACTTTAAAAATCAAAACGCTTTTCGTAAATTTTCAAGATTTCCGTTAATTTTCAAAAATTCGACGGTTTTCGCGAAATCCAAAGATTTTAGATAATTTTCAAAATCTAGACGCCCATCATGATTTTTTCAAGGTTTTCGTAAATCTATAAAATCGAGAATTTCCAAGATTTCCGTTAATCTTCAAAATTTTCATACAAATGCGAATTTTCAAGAACATTTATTATGAATTTTTAAAATTTTCAGCATCGAATAATTAATTTAGGCGTTATTTTAATGGTTAACGATTAATAAACGTTTTGAAGAAAGACCTAATTTTTTTTCGTCAAATAAATGTCTTTGAAATTTGCGAGCCCGACAATGAACGAAATTCTTGAAAATTTAAAAATTCATGAAGCCGGTATTTTTTTTTAAATTAATGAAAATCAAGGTAATACTTGAAACGCGTCAAAGTTTTAAAAAGTAACGAAAGGAAGGAGCCAAGAATTTGAAAATCAGCAATAATCTTGAAAAATGCATGATTTTTGTCAAAATTTTAAAAATCGTTATAAATCTTTGAAATTAAAAAAGTTTAAAAATTATCGAACGTATTGAAAAATTCACGAGTCGTCAAAATTTTTAAAATTAATTCAAATCTTGGAAATTCACGAAAATTGACAAGATTTTAAAAGTTGAACCAAAACTTGAAAACCCTCAAGATTTTGTAAATTAATGAAAATATTGTAAAAAGCCAGTGATTATTTTTTAACGAATGTTTTCCACTTCCAGACTAAGCATGAAGTAAAATTTCGAGCGTGCAAAAGTCTGAAAATTTGATTTGGTTTTCTTAACTTAAAATTTTACTTCATGCACTACGCGTATAAAACACTAAAATATTGTGAAGTTAGAAATAGACTTTAAAAATTAGTAATAATCGAAATATTTAAAAAACAAATTATTTACATTTTTCTTTACACATTCTCAAGTCAGGTCAAATAATACAACATATCAAATTAACTTATTTAGTTGTTAATTTAAACAAAAATTGTTGCGTTATTGCATTAATATCGCCTAATGAGTTAATAATGAATTTTTTGTAAGTTTCTTTACAATTTTTGTATACACTCGTCCCGGGTGCTATTTGTATTGCTTTATTAAAATTAGAGGAAAATTCAAAACTGTTTTGAATGAATGCGTAATAGAGCCAAAGTCAATCCGATTTCCCATCTATCCCATTTCCTTTAAAAAAAAGTTTGTTTATAAACAGCCATAAATTAAATTCTATCCTTCTAATTTTGTATTTGAATATATATTCTTTGTTTCTAATCAAAACCAAACATGTTCTTTTTAATCCTATCTGCACTTCGAATGTTCCATTTTTTAGTAACATCTGATGCAACTTTGCTTATTATCTCCATAGATTATTTGTCACCTGATGCAATGCGAAAATTAATTGATTATCTTATGTCAGAGAGTTATATGTTTTTTTTTATTTGGTGCATGCTCATGTCTAAGCGCACAACAAATGGGAAACTATTACATAAAGAAATTAGGAAACAATTTTATAATAATGGTTGAACTTCGCCTCCTCTATATTGCATATTTATTTATCCTTTGTATTTTTTTTAATTTAAAAAAAAATACAAATTTTTAATAAAGTTGCTAGTATAAGCAGATAATTGAACATGTGATTTCAGTAAATCAAATATATTTTGCACTATTATCTTTAATAATATTAGAGAATCCACAGCCAACTCAGGTTGATTTTAGGTTTAATCTCAATTTATATATAATTTTTAGCTCTGCAAATATCCAACAACGCACCAGTTGTTTAGAAGGGGATAATTATTTCATGGATGCTGCCATTGCCATTTCAGGCCGGAGCAATGATCCAAGCACACCAGTTGGTGCTTGTGTTGTAAATGAGGAAAGGCAAATAGTTGGTAAAGGATACAACCATATGCCAAGGTGTTTAGATCGAAAGTTTACATGGAATAAAAGAAATGTGGATCCCTCAGATAACAAACATTTATACGGTATATTGCCTTATTTAGTACAAAGTTTTTAAATACTCTCAAGTTTTTGCATTGGGTAAAGTATCTCCTACCTAGGTCCGGAAGTATACAACGATATCATTGAATAGGTACATAGATCGCACTTGGCTTCAATCCGGGCATCGATCCAGTCGCATCGTTCCAACTTTCCATTTCAATGGCTAGCATCAAGCAGGATTTAATCCAGCCTAATGCTGGATTAAATCCTGTCTTTAAGCCATGATTGGCGGGATTTAATCTGCACTAATGCGATCATGATAGAAACGAGCGTGAATTGAAGCCATCTTTCTAGATCGATTAAGACTTATTTTACTTTTAAATTTTATAGCTGATAAATTCATTCAATGTGATACCATTTAGTGAAAAAGGAAGAGAGGGTTTCATATTTGTGGCTATTGTACTTCCTCCAGTTCTGTTAATTGAAGTTTTACATTTTCTGTTGTTTTAATTTAATGTTTTAGTATGTCATGCAGAATTGAATGCGATAATGAATAAAACGTCTTTTGATGTTCAAAACTGCACCATTTACGTGACATTGTTTCCCTGCAATGAGTGTGCTAAAGTCATCATCCAATCGGGCATCAAAAAAGTAATTTATTTGTCTGATGAGGATAAAGAGGATAAAAACCACACGCTTGCTTCCAAGAAAATGATGAATATTACCGGAGTTGTATACGAGTAAGACTAGATGAATAAATTTTAAGAGTTAGAACAGTCAAAACCATGATTTATAAAAAAATACATTTTTCTGTAATTATTTTCTCCATTCATTGTTTTATTATAATTTCAGACAATTCAAACGAACACAACCTAGCATCGAACACAGTTTAGAGAACTCTGATTAATTCAAATAGCTGGCTTTACAGCAATGATGACACAGAAAATGTAATCAATTAATTTCAATAAATGATATGTAACAATTTTTTTGTTTAATTTTGAAAATATATGGAATAAATTACCTTCAATATTATTTTTTACTATTTTTTCGAACTTTTAAACACTTGTAGTCACAATAAAAAAACCTCAGTTATACAAACAAAGTTTAAGTGTCTTATTTATGTTTTAAACATTTTTCGATACTCTTAATATTAATATATGATTCACGGCAAAAGTTCCATAATGGAAAATCACCATAACTTTTATTTCTTCTGCGTAAACGAAAAAGACAAAGGAGAACAGTGTATTTTAGTTTTAATTCTTATTGTCAAATGTCCCATCTGACTGTTAAATAAGCACTTACAATTATATATTTCGATGTAAAATCTTTCCCTCCTGAAAAAGTTGGAGCTGGCAGACAGAGGATTTAATAAAAAAAAAACGTTGGTGTATAAATTGGATAGAAATGAATAAAAACAGATGGATAATTTAATTGAGTCCTAGAATAAATTTTATTTCAATTTAAAATTTTCCCAAACACACGCACACACAAGTAAAAAAGTCAACGATACAAACAGCGTCCTAATACATATCACCAATTGCAGTCATTTTTTTTTTTTTGTTTAGTTCAATAATATTCCGAATAATGCACTAATAAAACGATCTGAAAATGAAGTAGATGAGTTATATAGCAATGATATTGACTTTTTTCTCTCTTCTTTCCAGTGAAACTTTATCTACGGATTGGTTTGGATTCAAATTAATTCTCGTATATCTAAATCGATTAACAATATTATAGTAATAGAAGATAATAAGTCTAGGGTTTAAAGGTAAAGTTCACTAAGTGATTTTTAGCTTTAAACCAATAAAGTGTTAAATCACTTATTTTTAGGAGGGGGGACTATTAAAACATTCACTGTCCAAATAAAATCTGTTTGTTTTATATAGGTCTTAAACGTAAAAATCATCAAATGCGCAGAAAATTAATAGCTTTTAATGACTTACACCTTTAATCCTTAAAAGTTCATCCTGACATTCACTAATTTCTGACTTTTAAGGGTTAAACAGATGATATGATTTCGTGAACAGTGATGAAAGTGTAAAATTACCTTCTTTTACTATGCATTTGACTCTATTAAAACCTCCTGCATATCGCTCGATTAAAACTAAAAAAACATCAAATGCTAGTAGTGCACTTGATGAATTTCTACCTTTAAGCTGGCAGAATCTGATTTAAAAAAGAAATCCTAATTATTTACAAAAGCTGTAAAAAAAAGATGAGATAAAAAAAGGAAGGACTGTACAAAAGCAGCAATCGCTAATAAACAGAAAAAATAATAAATCTATAAATGTAACCTTATCAACATAACAATTTATTACTTGAAAGTCGCAGAGGTAAAACTATACCACACAAACAAACAAAATGACTTGCTGTTGTTTTGTTGTTCTCGGTAAAATTTATACAATCCTATTATGTGTTGTTTTTGTCACTGTCGAGGTGGGGGTCGAGTACACAAATGCCCCGGTTTCAATTAAAGTCCAAGGAAATTGATTATCTTTAATGCAATTATATTAAATGTTATTATTGAATGACATGAATTGATCGTCGTTGACTATGTGACTGTGGTAGTCGCAGTGCGACGGCTCCAGCGGTATGTGGTTGTTCTCCGAAGGCGGCAGGCTCTTGCTGCCCGTTTGGAAGGCGGCACAATACGGGAATAGTTTATTGCATTTCGTTATGTACTCGTCAGCTTGGCTCTCGCACGCACCGAACTCGCCGTTTTTTAATGCACTCAACACATTTTTACAATTCTAAAAATATAAGAAAATTATATATATATATATATATAATCACTCAACTCGCTTTAATTATAAACTGTGCGTTCTTTTAAATTATAAATTAGAGTAGGCAGCATTTTATTTGTGCTGTTGGTTAGAATGTTAATGAATGATGGAATAAATTTGAGGTTATGGTAAAGTATGTGTTAACAGTCAGTAGTGCCAATCTAATTTAGAATTCAAAGCCTACTCTAATGTATGTTTTTAAAGGTCACTCAGTACAATCATCTAATAAGGATTAATGTACCTTCTTTGCTGTGTCTAATACTAGTATAAAACATTTGTTGGTATTACAGACAGCAAAGCAAGTTTCTACCAAAACATTCAAACCTTTGCTGGTATCACAAATAAATTGCATTCATTTTTCTTATGTTAAATAAAATGTATATTGAATTATCATGAATTATATAGTCAAGTATACATATCCTGATGCATGTATTTTTTATGTTAAAGCATTAGTCTTTTATTTTCAATTTGAACCTTTTAACGAGTATTTCCACTCCCAGACTAAGCATGAAGTAAAATTTCGAGTTTAGAAAAGCCTAAAAATTTGGTTTGGTCGTGTAGCGGAGCAGAGCGACCAAACCAAATTTTTTGTAAACTCGATATTTTACTTCATGCGCCACGCGTATAAAACACTTCATGTTTAGCCTGGGAGTGGAAACACTCGTTAGAAGTTTCTAATTAAAAATAAAAAACGAATGCATTTTTTTAGGCTGTTCTAAGCGAAATTTTACTTCATGCTTAATCAAGGAGTAGAAACACGCGGTAGAAGCTTCAAATTGAACGCTTTTTAAACACAATTACCTAAAACTTTACAAAATACACATCGGAAAATGTATGCTTAAAAAAAATTCAGTTCCTGGTATACTTACTTTAATATTTACATCCTTAAACTTATTGTCGAGACAGAGGACCAGATTGAGGGCGCTATTCTGATTCTTGGCGTCCAGGTAGTAGGACATTTTCGCGCCCTCGAGTACGGCTTCCAGGCTGTCTGAGAATTTCTCCAAGAACTCCTTGTTCAGTTTTTTGGCGTCCTTGCCCTGGAACAGGACCTTGCACTCGGTGGAGAGGACCTCGCCGACGGCCGGGTCCCATTCCACCTTGTTCTCGCTGATGAACTTGCTAAAGCGGATCAGACAAGTGTGCAGTTTTGGATTGTCCGGCTCCAGTTTGTGCGCGCGCTTTATTGATTCAAGCATCAATAAGACTTTTTCTAAAAAGAAATAATTTAGAATATAATATAAATTAAATGTGTACAGAAGATTATTGATTTAGTCAATTTTATGCCATAATAATTGTATAAATTAAATGGCATTCTAGAATTACCAATGAAATCATAAAGTTAATTTTACAATCAATAGCGTTTTCGGATTACTGCATCAGTGCTACACTTTTGCACTAAAGACGCACTAACCGAGTTCGGATTATAGTTACAGTGCAAACTTTTTACCTGTTTTATGTTCGGATTAGAGACAAAATTGCTGTACTTTTTGACACAAGCTTTGTAAGCTTGTGTTGTGTTTAGTGCAATATGGCGGCGACAAGGTGATAACTTGATAAACAAAGGCCAATTAAGCTGCCTACCCTAACCAGCCCCCACAGGTGGGAATTTAATCATGTGATGCATGAATTTTATTCTCCGAGTCCATTTCAGAAAAGTACAGAACAAGCCTAACCTCAAACAGCAAAACAGTAGAAATCTCGAATGGACACGTGTTAATTACGGTGTAAAACCAGTGCAGTTTGACTGCAACAGAAAAGTGTCTTGCATCCACTCAGTGCACATTATAGTTGGCACCGTGTCAGTTGTATCAAAACATGTGTTCTGTAAGATTCGACCCATGGAACAGTACAGTTCATTGGGTAGCATACATCACTGTTTCTGTTTTATATGTATGGGTCATGATTGTGTCAGTTTCATTTAATTCAAACAAATTGTATACAGTAGATGCTGTGGCGCTGAGTCTAACCGCAAAACTGAACTTACTTTTTTCATTTGGGATACTTTAATACGATAAAAAAGAACCAAAACTCTGCTTTTAATAGCATCATATTTCGAGCAATTAACATACCAATATCTAAAGAAAATAGAGAAAAAGAATTTAGTTTAATCAGGACAATAGGCATTTCATTAAACTATAAAATAGACACAATCAATAAATAAATAGATACATTATGAATCACAAAATAAAATTAAGTACCACCCTAATCAACTCAAAAGAAACCGCCCCAAAAAAGTTTGCTAGATTCATTTACCACCCATCAATTTGTATGAGAATTGGTAGTTTATTGAATAAATTCAGCATTTCTCCTGCTTTTTATGTCAATACAAAATTAAAAAGTTTACTTGGCAACATCTTTGCAAAAACAAACTATCTAGAACAATCCGGAATTTATTCAATAAACTGCAACAATTACAATAAATACAAATCAGCACACACCATGCAATAGAAACAGGACACACATTTCCGGTTAACAATATTAAACTTTTAAAGCAGTCAGGTCGTCGTAGATTAAATATGCTTGAATCAATTGAAATGTACAAAAATAAAAATGTTTTGCTAAATTTTGATCTTAGTCCCTTAGATAATCATTTATTAGATTTATTACTAAAAAAGTACCCCACAGAGAATATAATCCGACCGAAAATCAATTACTTATTGGTTTTTCCTAAATCCCTTTAGATATATATACCGCGCAAATAGTTGTAAGAATTCAGTTTGTTATTGATAATGAGCACTTTGTGTCTCGAAATGTACATCTAACGATAAAAATAAAAAGTGAAGTAAGGAATAACAGTCTTTTTTTGTGTAATAATCACTTCACGTAAACTCAATAACATACAGTTAGCAAAACTCTGCTTAAAATATTACTAAAATGCAAAGTAAATAATTTTAAAAGTCTACTCAGCATTAATATCAAGTAATAAGGCATTTCATGTTTGAAATATATAATGAGTGCAAGCATGTAACACACTGTTTCGATTCACGAGTCAGAATTGATACACTGTTTCGATTTACGAGTCAGAATGATTCAAATGTTTCGAAACATTGACATGAGTGATTGTGCCCTGAGGGCAATTTTGCAGGGTAATACAAAAACGCTATAAGAATTAACGATTTCACTTATATTTTTGATTTTATTGGGGGTCATAGTTTATTTCCTCTCAAAACTCTGGCTCTGGAGGGAAGTGCGCATTGCTGTACTGCACTTAGGTCTCATTAGGCCCCTTGTGCTACCTCCCACTATGGGTCGCCCATCCTCAGTTCAACCATCCCACCTTATCTAGGTAGTCTAGTATTACGGGGGTGGGCAAATTCCTGATGATGGCCATCTCTCACCCGGTATGGATCCTCTCGTTGACGAGACTGCCGGGCATTCACTGAGAATATGCCTGGCAGTCTCGTCTTTCATTTCACACCCTCTCAAAACTCTTTGCAACAAGTAAATGTCTTCGTCGTTCAAATTAAAGGTAAAACCTACTTTTTCTGTAGTACATCTCAAACGCCATAAGATGTGTTTCTATCTGGTTCATAGCTAACGTCTGCAGTGGTTGTAGAAATCTGATGGCTTGTTCTAACGGATCGTCCACCTAAAAAAAAAAATCAACAAATACGATTTATTAAAAAAAAAACAAGAGCAACAACTTCAAGGAACAATATCATTCAAATTTGAAGCTTCTAATGAGTGTTTCCACTCCTTGATTAAGCATGAAGTAAAATTTCGAGTTTAGAAAAGCCTGAAAATTTAGTTTGGAGCGACCAAACCAAATGTTTAGGCTTTTCTAAACTCGAAATTTTGCATCATGCTCCATGCGCAGAAAAACAATGACTTCAAGTGAAGTTTAAAATATACCATTAAGGTTATAAACATTTTTCAAATTTAAGTATTTCAATATCCATTCAAAAATATTATTAAATATTTAAAAATTCAAATATGTGAATAATTAGTGATTGAAATATTGAATATTCGACTATTTGAAATATTCGTATTAGAATCCCAGACTTAAAAAAATCCATGTATATTGGTTTTTGAAATGTCTTTTTTGATGAAATTGGTATGGAAAATACAATTTCACAATAGTGTCAAATTTCAGTCTTGGCTTCTAACTTATAACTTGCAGACAATGCGCGATAATTCTGAAAGTGAATCGATTATCTGATATTATTCATTTCGGGATTGAGCAATATCGAATGTTTTCAATGGTAATGTAATAGTGAACGTACCCTAGCTAATTTGTCAGGAACAAGTTCATCCAGCTGTGGTGCGTCTGCTTCGACATCCCCCTGCTGACGCGACTTGTGATGATGATCCTTCTTGACCTGAGCCTGTGCCGCCTGCGCACTCTCCTGCTCGGCCTTCTTCCGCGCTTTCCTCTGCTTGTTCCTCAGCTTCTTCAACTCCGAAGGCGCCAAATTCTCTGCAACAACAAAAAAAAAATTCAATAAACAAAATTCAGTTACAAAGTCGTCACCAGACTCTAAACAAAACCAAATCAACACAAAACAACTGTTCGTTAGCTGCATTGAGAACGATCAATGAATTTGCCGCGTTTTGTGTATTTTTGTACAACGCTGGTGCAGCCTATTTAGGGGAACGGCGAGTTCAAAAAAGAAGTCGAGAGAACATTGTGTAGTTGTGTCTTATTATCATTGTCGTTGGTTTATGTTAAGTTAGAGGAGGAAGGAGGCACTTCAGGAAGCCCAAAGACCAGAAGCCTGAAACACCAAGGTAAGTCTCAAGATTCGCTGCACTGCTGCCGTAAACGGTAAATTCGCATTCAAATTGTAGTTTTAGCCGGCTTCCGAGCAAAATATGGACTAAAATACTCATCATACAAGGAAAGTCATAGGAAATGCAATTGTAGAGCAGTTATTTAGCGTTAATTTAAACAAAGAAGTGTAGTTTTATAGGACGAATAAAATGACACTTTCAAAATATTTGAAAAAGTCAAGGGTAACTAGATATTTTGAATAAAGTAAAATGTGTCAATTTTTTGAAATCAATATATCTCTATTATTATCATAGATAAAAAAAAAACTGTAAAGGACTAAGTTGTAGAAAATTTTACACAGTTTAATAACAAAAAATCAAAAAAAAAATTTCGCCCATATTTTGGGAGATATGACACAAACTTATCTTTTTTTAAATGGAAACAATAGTTGGCTATGGCCTCATTGGAAAGGTTATTTTTTTCCCTTTAATCCGATATAACATATGCCATAGTTATTTTTAAAATAAAATAAGTTATAGTCGTTTTAATTTTTCCATACACCAAAAAATAGTTAGCCATGAAAAAGACAAAAGTAAAACAATTGCGGAAACGTGACAGTTTAAGTATTGTAAATGGGGCTGGTTGTGTTTTAAATCAGGGTTTTTAAATGTCACTGTCAGATGTTCGATTTTAAGGTTATAATTTCTGACTATTGTGATCTTACACTGTTGCCTGTTCTACAAATTTTCAGATATAAAAGGATAATAATATGCAGTTTTAAGATTAACAAAATTTACTACTTGGTTTTTGTACATACAAACACAGCAATAATATTGTATATAACAAATATAATGAATTCGGCTCTGCAAACTTATTTCGTCATCCATTTGTATTTCTCGCTTGGGTCTTCCCGTTAACACATTTTTATCAACTCCATCCATCCACCTTAATTTTGGTCATTCTCTCTTCTGTTGGCCCTCAGTATTTTTTTGTAGAATTGCAAATTTATTCCCACCCTCTTGTGATACTGATAATTTTCATGTCAAACAATTTTTAAGCCCTCATTCCACTTTTATTATTTAGCATTGCAACACTAGATTAATTTGATTTAATAATAAAATGCTCGAAGAAGCGACCGCGTGGCGAAATAATTGTTGCAAGATTAACAATAAACCTCTTGAAAATTAAAAAGAGGATTACTTATGATATCATAAATTATTGCAACACTGTTAAAATAAGGAATCAGGAGTGCCAATTAATAAAAAATGTAAATGTTGATACTGCAACATAACAACACGAAAGCATGGCTAGGCGAGATCCAGAAACAAATGGAACGGTGTATAGCAACGAAATCAATATTTAATTTATTATCTTTCTTTAGATTTGTCAAAAGCAACATAAAGTAAAATAATTCCAAAATTATCAAAATAATAATAGAAGAAAATTTTAGATATTACATAAGATGCTCAAAAAGTCCACCATTATTATTATGGCATAAAGTACATATTTTTAAAATCAAATTTGTGGCTTTTTTGACTTTTCTTCTGTCAATAGAATTAAATGTTTCAAGTACAATGTGTTATCAAAAATATATGGGCCGAGAATTCTCAATCCGAACACACCGCACCATACATTAAATCCAAATTTAATTTGTGGTCTACGTTGTGCAACTTCTCGTGGATTCTCCTGACTCCAAAAATGTTCATTGTGCCGGTTAAAAATCCCACAATTAGTAAATCGCGTTTCATCTGTCCAAATTATTTTTGTGGGGAACGTATTATCCTCTTGGCACATGTTTTTGTACCACATACAGAAGACCATTCTCTTATTGGTATCACCGTCATGTAAATTTTGTGAAATTGATACCTTATATGGGTGATATTTGTATTTTTTCAAAACTCGTACTACAGTCCGTTGAGATATGCTTGCTTCTGTTGCAATTTGTCTGGTCGATGTGGATGGATCTATCATCGCCAATGCTAATACGTTTATTTCCGAAACTTCATTAATTTCGTTTTTTTCAAGTTTCGGCTTTGTAAAGGATCCGTACTCACCCAAATTGTGGTAAATTCTTCTGAATGTTGGTAAAGATGGCTGCCGACGATCGATATATTGATTATAATATTGTTCTGCAGCATCCGCAGCGTTTTTATTACACTGAATGTAACAAACAAGCATATCACGCTTTTCTTCGTTGGAAAAATTCATTATCACTTTAAAAAAACTTTCAACACCAAATAAATACAAAACAAACTTATCGAAACAAACCAAATATGGAAATGAATTAATATGTGTTTAGAATAAACAACTGCAATTGTTTTACTTTTGTCTTTTTCATGGCTAACTATTTTTTGGTGTATGGTAAAATTAAAAACGACTGTAACTTACTTTATTTTAAAAATAACTATGGCATATGTTATATCGAATTGAAGGGAAAAAAATAGCCCTTTTAATAAAGTCATAGCCAACTATTGTTTCCATTTAAAAAAAAGTAAGTTTGTGTCATATCTCCCAAAATATGGGCGAATTTTTTTTTCTGATTTTTTGTTATTAATCTGTGTAAAATTTTCTACAACTTTGTCCTTTACAGTTTTTTTCTATCTATGATAATAATAGAGATATATTGATTTCAAAAAATTGACACATTTTACTTTATTTAAAATATCTAGTTACCCTTAACTTTTTCAAATATTTTGAAAGTGTCATTTTATTCGTCCTATAAAACTACACTTCTTTCCCCATTTGACCGTTTTTCTATCTCTTATAGTTTCCGAGATCCCCATAGAGAACATCGAAAAAAACTCACCCTATATATATAAATATAAATATTTATAATTATTGTAATTCATAATAATATAATAAAAATAAGTATTGGAAATGATACAAGCAAAAACAGTTGAAAGTTTGTCGATTGAAATTAAAATCGTGAATATTTATTTATCCAGTTATTTCAGCCTACTGAAATTTAACACCCATTCATTCGCCCGGCGCTATCAAAACAAACAAACAAGTAGCTGTGCACTCATAATTTTTATTATTCGTTGTGATAAAATTCGGCAGGCACTATGAACCAATACAAAGTCAAAACTACTTTTAGAAATGTTGCTATCTTAATCCAATTTATTGGTCTAATCAAGTGTTAATTTTTGTAGTAATATCTCAAATACCCTTAAACCATAATAATATTATCTCTATAGATTATTTAAACAATGAAATTCGGTATTGAATTAAATTGCTTTCCAGGATTTGGTTGCCTAATTTATGAGACAATTAAATAGATTATTCGTTTTTTTTAAATTTATAACATATATACAGGTTAGTGAGTAATGTGTAATTTAGTTAGTAGTTTTACAACACTAATATGTCATCCAATAGGTAAGCAAATAAATTGATCAACCCCTTAACAGCCGAGCAATTATAGAGTTAACTCTGCATGTTGATTTTAGGTCAAAATCTGCTTTAATTTTTATGATTTCTGTGAATAACTTATTATATTGAATACTGGGATTTTTATTTTAAATATACGTAATATATACGCTGTGAACTTTAAGGCATCCGTCGATTTTATAAAAGAGTTCAATTTAAAAAAGAACACGAGACGTACACTGCTAAGCTACGCACTAAACTTTGTCTCAACAGAGCCGAAATATTAGCGAATAGTTTAATAAGTGGGCAGAGGTAATACAGAAATACACATTTTGATAACACTGTTCAAACACAAGATGTGCAAATAGGTACAAATTGCCACTTGTTAAAAAAACGTTAGTTGTGATTCCAACATGACGGCTGCAATTTTGAGTGCTTAGCTCTCTATATGCTTTAGTTTGAATTTGCCTTTTCGGCAGCCAATAGGTTCATGTAATTTAATCCGCTGATTTTTCTTGTGGTCCTCCTCTTTTTGAGACAAATCATAGTGTCGTACGAATATAACTAACACCTCGTCACTCAGGACCTCACTCCTTAGTGAAAGAAGAAATGTGTGTAAAATAAAGGACCGAGAAAGAAAAGAAAATTATGTAATCTATGCAATAAAATAATAAAATTTCTTATTATTATTATCGTTACTTGGTTAAAAGATAAAAACATACCTAAAAATATCGTCTTATGTGACACACGAGCATGACACGTGCACGAGAAATCGTTAATAAAATTCGTCGACCTAAAGTCGTTGTGACGTCTACATAACGTGCTCGTCTCGCACTTGCAGTGTTGATGTGAGGCTGATCATATTTAAACCTGTGCTATTACTTTAGAACTGACACCGTGCGAGTCTCGTGTACCTCACGTCAATGTATGACCAGATCTTTATTATAACCTGTAACATAATAGGTTTGTTCGTTTGTACTGCACTAAGTTGAACCGGGTTCAAGTTTGTGACGTCATAGTTCAAGTTAGTGTAACTTCACATTTTCAATTGTAGGCGTCTAGTTCATGTAACAAACAAACCTAATATGAGTAGAAGAAGCTTGTGAATTCTCGTTTCAAGATCGGGTCTCAAGAAAATTAATTTATTGCCGAATTGGTTTGATTTTTCACTTGATCCCAATTTTTGTGGAATAATTTAGATCACCAACTAAGAGAAAACGCAGCGGTTATTTAGAATGGGACGAATATTTCATGGGGACAGCTTTCCTCGCTGCGAAACGCAGTAAAGATCCGGTGACACAGGTCGGTGCTTGTATAGTAAACGAGGACAAGAAAATTGTCGCTATAGGCTACAACAGAATGCCGATTGGCTGCGATGATGATAAGTTTCCCTGGGGTAAAGACGAGGATGACGAATTGAATAACAAATATTTATACGGTGTGTTACTTTACTGATTGCAAAAAGTAATTAAATTAAGGTTAGGACCCGAATTTCAAATAGTCAAAGATTCGATTCGACTCTAGGCTACGGCCTGTGAGAATTATACAGAGAGTTGTAACACCGAACATTTTCATAACGAGATTTTTTTAATTATACATAAACATACGTTGTGCATTTGCCGACGTTCGGTTTATTAAAAGATTTAAAGCATTAAACGAGTGTTTTCCTCTCCCAGGCTAAGCATGAAGTAAAATTTCGAGTTTAGAAAAGCCTGAAAATTTGGTTTGGTCGCGTAGCGCAAAGCGTGGCGCGGCCAAACCAAATTTTCCCGCTTTTCTAAACTCGAAATTTTACTTCATGCGCCACCGGTACAAAACACTGTTGCAATGTAAAGTTTAGCGGTGTGTTTTAAACTTCGTAGTATGTCAGTGTTTTGTATCGGTGGCGCATGAAGTAAAATTTCGAGTTTAGAAAAGCCTGAAAATTTGGTTTGGCCGCTCCGCGCTTCGCGCTACGCGACCAAACCAAATTTTCAGGCTTTTCTAAACTCGAAATTTTACTTCATGCTTAGTCTGGGAGTGGAACACACTCATTCAAAGTTTCAAATTGAACTCTGTTATAAAACAACGAGTATCTAAAGATGTAGGGCATATACGCTGTAATTATGACATATATACTTGAAAGAAAAACTCCCTGTATGTACAAGTTGAGGCATTAATTGCGATTTATTGGCTACAATTTTTAATAGTCATATAGGCAATCCAATTTACACATAACTTAAAAATTAAAGGTATCAAATTGTATTGGATGAAAATGTTCGATGTTATATAAAACTCTCTGTATATGAATAGGCAATACATTTAGTTCTAAGTCATGAAAAAGTAGTACAGACAAAGTAGTGTTAAATATTAATATTTCAATCGCTAAATTATTCATATAATTAAATATCCAAATATTTAAATATGCTTTTGAATAAATCTTCAATTAATTCAGTTAAAAAATCCCTAGCCTTAATTTAAATACTCAAATTTTTGTGTACTATTAATTGACTACTTGTCTAGTGTTTATATTAAATTTTAATTTAATTTTCTAGTGTGCCACGCAGAATTGGATGCGATAGTAAATAAAAATTCGGCCGACGTGAAAAACTGCACGATATACGTGTCGCTGTTTCCCTGCAACGAGTGCGCCAAAGTCATCATCCAATCGGGAATTAAAAAAGTTATTTATATGTCCGATAAATATGCGCACAAAATCAGCACGATTGCTTCCAAAAAAATGATGGACGCTGTTGGAGTTAAATATAAGTAAGCCTTGATGTAATAAAGATGAAGATACATACAGGAAATTTTCCTTTTAAGTTATATTCATTGGAGACTAAACATGATGTAACATTTCGAGTTTAGAAATGCCAGAAACTTTGGTTTGATCCTGTAGCAATCAAACCAAATTTTTAGGCTTTTCTAGACTCGAAATGTTACTTTATGCTTAGTCTGGGAGTGGAAACACTCTTTAGAAGCCTCAAATTGTTCACTTTTTATAAATAGGGTTCTGTATACCTACTTCTTAAAAACACAACTATAGTTTTATTTTTAAACCAATTAAATTTACTTAATCAGATATTAAATATACTTAATTAGTAGATGCCTAAATTTAATGTTAATACACGATGATGGTGTAAACCTTGATGCATGAAAAGTACAATCCATGATTGTAAACTTTCCGATAGTTACGTTTTTTGCTAATGTATTTAAATAAAATGTATTGTAATTTCAGACAATTCCAACCAAAAATCAGTAAAGTGGTAATCGATTTTTCTGAGATTAACCGGAACAACATGACACAACTTCCACAAACACCATCCAAATAATTGACTTACCAACAATAATCTTTAAAAAATCTGTATCCAATTGATGATTTCCACAGATGAACTTCAAGAAGAAGAAGATCCATTAAACTTCAATGCTATGATTTCTTAACATTTTTTGATATTTTTATTTATATTTTACTATATTGATCAACTTCTTCAGAAACCTCGTAATTCCAAAATGTAGAATTTGACAGGAGCACAAAATACTTATATGAACTGCATAATCCTTCAGATTTTTTTTTTATGGTACATATAACTTCATCATGATTTTTTTTAATAAGTATTTTGAGTAGATGTTTATACTAATACTGGTAAATGAATATCTGAGTTGGGAGAAACATTTTTTTGCAAAATCTGGACTTACGAGGTTTCAGAAGTATAAACATTTAGGCCCAGTTGCACCAAAAACGTTGAATTCGAGTTCAAGATGACAGTTCTTTTAGTTCTAATGTCACTTTGCACTAAACAAGTTGAACCAGTTCAACTTGTTTGGTGCACCTAGTTCTAAGACCTGTACTGTCAAAGTTAAAAATGAAATCAACTGTGTATTACAGTTCAAAATGATGTTAGAACAATTGAAAATCCCATTTTTAGTTTAGAGATGGGCTCACTTAGAAAAGCCTATACAACTGGAAAAAAATATACAGGGAATTTTTTGTTTGAGTTTGCATATCCCGATGCATGTGCTATGAAATTTTAGACATTATTTGTTTTCTAAATTCGAAATTTTATTTCGTGCTTAACCCATTTGTGCACAAGGTTTGTTATTTACCAAAAAACATATTTTATCATTAATATTAAGTTTGTAGGTGACAATAGACAAAAAAATATGCAATCATGCAAAAGTAATAGTATGTATGATAATAAAATAATATGAAAATGTTGTGAATAAATATATTACTTGAACATTACTTAGTGCATCATATATAAAATAATAAACAATTAGATAAAATATATATTGCTTATATTTACTTAGCCGTTGCTCCAATTTTCATATGCTACGTGTCAATCGTGTGCAAAAGTAAAAATCGCAACACTATTTCTTTAAACAGTAGTAAATTGTATTTTTTTTGCAGACGTCTGCACAGTCATCTAAACTAACGTGCGCATAAAAATATCAACCATGTACAGTTGTGAGAGAAAAAAACTAGTACAGCAAAATATTTGGCTATGTGACTGGACTTTGATTTTTTATTTCAAATTGACAAACCTGCGGAAATGTCAAACGAAATTTAATTAACGTCGACATGCCACAACTGACTGATACGCAAAATAATAACGACCCGTTTAGAGAAGGTATTAATATTAGAGACATTGCTACTGATGCGTATGTCAACAAAAGCATTGTCCTGTTGGCCAAGAAAACAATTGTTGTTAACCTGTGCACGACATTTCTTTTATAATAAAAAAAATACGGTGTTTTAAAAGTGGCTAAAGCTCCCTACTGTACCAGTTTTTTTTTTCTCTCGCAACTGTACTGTGTAAATAAATAAATTTGGGTGGTCCTTTATTACGGAAATTATGCACTTAAGCAGAAATGATCAACTTTCGGGCCGCATGTGGCCCTCTGCACCGTTGTGTGCGACCCGCCGAAGCTTTTCAGAAAAACAACAGCCGGAGCTAAAATGTGCTTTGTGTGTGGTTTTTCTTTAATTTCGCATTTAAATTTGCTTTAGTTTCTTATGTTTATTACTTATTTTATATTGTCTTCGCTTTTTATGTTATACATACATTGTTAAAGGTTTAGTAAACATGGAATTTGTGTTTAAACTTATAATACACATTTTATGTGCGGCCGCCCTAGAATGTTAACATTTTGGTTAGCCCGTTTGAAAAAAAGGTTGCTCGCCCATGCACTAAAGGATTAATTAAGGAGTGATATCCCAATGCATGCGCTATTAAATTTTAGAACTTAATTGTTTTCAAAATTCGAAATGTTACTCAATGTTTAATTAAGGAGTGGAAACACTGAATTCAAAATTGACAGTAATGTGTATACCTCAAAGAAAAATTCCCTGTACAAATAATAAATGGCTTTTATTTTGACGTAAATTATACAAGGATTGGCAATCAACTTAAATAATTTTAAATAGGAAATAAATTGATTATTCATAAATATTGAGTTAGTAGATAAAAGAATAAACCAAAAATAAGTTTACACTAAATAGTTTATTAAAGTTTTAAATTTAATATTTTTCTCCGTTATATTCACTTATAGATATAAAAAATGCATCACTGGTGTTTTAGCTGTGATACAAAATAAACAATAATAAATTTGTGATTAAGATATATATATATATATTTTTGAATAAAACTGCGTATGCATTTAAGAATTGATTGTTTTGTTTCCCAAAAATGCAAAATGTTTGAATTTTCATCAATGTTCTCCCTGTGATATTCATTAATATAAGTACGTTAAGTTTCTTTATTCATTTTTTCATGTAGGTTTTCCCCATTTTAATAGCTTCGACTTTTACATTTTCAACCGAGTGTTAGCGCAGACAAATCGGCCTGTCCATAAATAAATGCACACTTTTAAGGGGTACATCGGGGATTTTAGCGAATTTCACATACAGGGTGCCCGTATTTCGACAGAACGTATGGGGATCTCAGTTATTTAAAGAGATAGAGGGTCAGTAAAATTGCGTATTTTAGAGCCTAACAATAATCGGAAAACAATTTTTAAATATTTTTTTTTGATTTCGAAATATCAACAAAAAACTGATTTTTTGTAAAATAGTTTTTATTTTTTTATTTAAAAACTACTAAATCTAGACATTTAGAACTTTGACAACAGGCACTTTTTAATGAGGAATCTAGTAGCATATTTTTTCTAAGATAACTATAACTTTTACTCGGAGACCATAACCAACTTTTGTTTTTCTTATGAGCGCCATTTTGGATTTTCATATTTTTTCTGAATAGTAATATCTCAAATACCCTTGAAACATAATAATATTATCTCTATAGATTATTTAAACAATGAAATTCGGTATTGAATTGAATTGCTTTCTAGGATTTGGTTGCCTAATTTGTGAGACAAGTACAATTATTCGTTTTTTTAATTTATAACATATATATAGGTTAGTAAGTAATGTATAATTTAGTTAGTAGTTTTACAACACTAATATGTCATCTAATAGGTAAGCAAATAAATTGATCAACCCATTAACAGCCGAGCAATTATAGAGTTTACTCTGCATGTTGATTTTAGGTCAAATTCTACTTTAATTTTTATGATTTCTGTGACTAACTTATTATATTTTTATTATAAATATACGTAATATATACGCTGTGAACTTTAAGGCATTCGTCGATTTTATAATAAAAGAGTTCAATTTAAAGTTTCGAATGAGTGTTTCCACTCCCAGATTAAGCTTACTTCATGCTTTCGAGCGTACAAAAGTCTGAAAATTTGATTTGGTTTTCTTAACTTAAAATTTTACTTCATGCACTACGCGTATAAAACACTAAAATATTGTGAAGTTAGAAATAGACTTTAAAAATTAGTAATAATCGAAATATTTAAAAACAAATTATTTACATTTTTCTTCACACATTCTCAAGTCAGGTCAAATAATACAACATATCAAATTAACTTATTTAGTTGTTAATTTAAACAAAAATTGTTGCGTTATTGCATTAATATCACCTAATGAGTTAATAATGAATTTTTGTAAGTTTCTTTATAATTTTTGTATACACTCGTCCCGGGTGCTATTTGTATTGCTTTATTAAAATTAGAGGAAAATTCAAAACTGTTTTGAATGAATGCGTAATAGAGCCAAAGTCAATCCGATTTCCCATCTATTCCATTTCCTTTAAAAAAAAGTTTCTTTATAAACAGCCATAGATTAAATTCTATCCTTCTAATTTTGTATTTGAATATTGAATATATATTCTTTGTTTCTAATCAAAACTAAACATGTTCTTTTTAATCCAATCTACACTTCGAATGTTCCATTTTTTAGTAACATCTGATGCAACTTTGCTTATTATCTCCATAGATTATTTGTCACCTGATGCAATGAGAAAATCAATTGATTATCTTATGTCAGAGAGTTATATGTTTTTTTTCTATTTGGTGCATGCTCATGTCTAAGCGCACAACAAATGGGAAACTATTACATAAAGAAATTAGGAAACAATTTTATAATAATGGTTGAACTTCACCTCCTCTATATTGCATATTTATCCTTTGTATTTTTTTTTAACTTAAAAAAAATACAATTTATTATTATTAATAAAGTTGCTAGTATAAGCAGATAATTGAACATGTGATTTCAGTAAATCAAATATATTTTGCACTATTATCTTTAATAATATTAGAGAATCCACAGCCAACTCAGGTTGATTTTTAGGTTTGATCTCAATTTATATATAATTTTTAGCTCTGCAAATATCCAACCACGCATCAGTTGTTTAGAAGGGGATAATTATTTCATGGATGCTGCTATTGCCATTTCAGGCCTGAGCAATGATCCAAGAAGAAAAGTTGGTGCTTGTGTTGTAAATGAGGAAAGGCAAATAGTTGGTAAAGGATACAACCATATGCCAAAGGGTTTAGATCAAGAGTTTACATGGAATAGAAAAAAGGTGGATAGGACAGAAAACAAACATTTATACGGTATATTGCCTTATTTAGTACAACGTTTTTAAATACTCTCAAGTTTTTGCATTGGGTAAAGTATCTCCTACCTAGGTCCAGAAATATACAACGATATCATTGAATAGGTACATAGATCGCACTTGGCTTCAATCCGGGCATCGATCCAGTCGCATCGTTCCAACTTTCCATTTCAATGGCTAGCATCAAGCAGGATTTAATCCAGCCTAATGCTGGATTAAATCCTGTCTTTAAGCCATGATTGAAACGAACGTGAATTGAAGCCATCTTTCTAGATCGATTGAGACTTATTTTACTTTTAAATTTTATAGCTGATAAATTCATTCAATGTGATACCTTTTAGTGAAAAAGGAAGAGAGGGTTTCATATTTGTGGTTATTGTACTTCCTCCAGTTCTGTTAATTGAAGTTTTACATTTTGTTGTTTTAATTTAATGTTTTAGTATGTCATGCAGAATTGAATGCGATAATGAATAAAACGTCTTTTGATGTTAAAAACTGCACCATTTACGTGACATTGTTTCCCTGCAATGAGTGTGCTAAAGTCATCATCCAATCGGGCATCAAAAAAGTAATTTATGGGTCTGATGAACGTGAGCATAAAATCGAGACGATTGCTTCCAAGAAAATGATGAATATTACCGGAGTTATATACGAGTAAGACTAGATCAATAAATTTTAAGAGTTAACAGTCAAAACCATGATTTATAAAAAAATACATTTTTCTGTAATTATTTTCTCCATTCATTGTTTTATTATAATTTCAGACAATTCAAACGAACACAACCTAGCATCGAACACAGTTTAGAGAACTCTGATTAATTCAAATAGCTGGCTTTACAGCAATGATGACACAGAAAATGTACTCAATTAATTTCAATAAATGATATGTAACAATTTTTTTGTTTAATTTTGAAAATATATGGAATGAATTACCTTCAATATTATTTTCTACAATTTTTTCGAACTTTTAAACATTTTTCGATACTCTTAATATCAATATATGATTCACGGCAAAAGTTCCATAATGGAAAATCACTATAACTTTTATTTCTTCTGCGTAAACGAAAAAGACAAAGGAGAACAGTGTATTTTAGTTTTAATTCTTATTGTCAAATGTCCCATCTGACTGTAAATAAGCACTTACAATTATATGTTTCGATGTAAAATCTTTCCCTCCTGAAAAAGTTGGAGCTGGCAGACAGAGGATTTAATAAAAAAAAAACGTTGGTGTATAAATTGGATAGAAATGAATAAAAACAGATGGATAATTTAATTGAGTCCTAGAATAAATTTTATTTCAATTTAAAATTTTCCCAAACACACGCACACACAAGTAAAAAAGTCAACGATACAAACAGCGTCCTAATACATATCACCAATTGCAGTCATTTTTTTTTTCTTTGTTTAGTTCAATAATATTCCGAATAATGCACTAATAAAAAGATCTGAAAATGAAGTAGATGAGTTATATAGCAATGATATTGACTTTTTTCTCTCTTCTTTCCAGTGAAACTTTATCTACGGATTGGTTTGGATTCAAATTAATTCTCGTATATCTAAATCGATTAACAATATTATAGTAATAGAAGATAATAAGTCTAGGGTTTAAAGGTAAAGTTCACTAAGTGATTTTTAGCTTTAAACCAATAAAGTGTTAAATCACTTATTTTTAGGAGGGGGGACTATTAAAACATTCACTGTCCAAATAAAATCTGTTTGTTTTATATAGGTCTTAAACGTAAAAATCATCAAATGCGCAGAAAATTAATAGCATTTAATGACATTTTAATCCTTAAAAGTTCATCCTGACATTCACTAATTTCTGACTTTTAAGGGTTAAACAGATGATATGATTTCGTGAACAGTGATGAAAGTGTAAAATTACCTTCTTTTACTATGCATTTGACTCTATTAAAACCTCCTGCATATCGCTCGATTAAAACTAAAAAAACATCAAATGCTAGTAGTGCACTTGATGAATTTCTACCTTTAAGCTGGCAGAATCTGATTTAAAAAAGAAATCCTAATTATTTACAAAAGCTGTAAAAAAAAAGATGAGATAAAAAAAGGAAGGACTGTACAAAAGCAGCAATCGCTAATAAAAAGAAAAAATAATAAATCTATAAATGTAACCTTATCAACATAATAATTTATTACTTGAAAGTCGCAGAGGTAAAACTATACCACACAAACAAACAAAATGACTTGCTGTTGTTTTGTTGTCCTCGGTAAAATTTATACAATCCTATTATGTGTTGTTTTTGTCACTGTCGAGGTGGGGGTCGAGTACACAAATGCCCCGGTTTCAATTAAAGTCCAAGGAAATTGATTATCTTTAATGCAATTATATTAAATGTTATTATTGAATGACATGAATTGATCGTCGTTGACTATGTGACTGTGGTAGTCGCAGTGCGACGGCTCCAGCGGTATGTGGTTGTTCTCCGAAGGCGGCAGGCTCTTGCTGCCCGTTTGGAAGGCGGCACAATACGGGAATAGTTTATTGCATTTCGTTATGTACTCGTCCGCTTGGCTCTCGCACGCACCGAACTCGCCGTTTTTCAATGCACTCAACACATTTTTACAATTCTAAAAATATAAGAAAATTATATATATATATATATATAATCACTCAACTCGCTTTAATTATAAACTGTGCGTTCTTTTAAATTATAAATTAGAGTAGGCGGCATTTTATTTGTGCTGTTGGTTAGAATATTAATGAATGATGGAATAAATTTGAGGTTATGGTAAAGTATGTGTTAACAGTCAGTAGTGCCAATCTAATTTAGAATTCAAAGCCTACTCTAATTTATGTTTTTAAAGGTCACTCAGTACAATCATCTAATAAGGATTAATGTACCTTCTTTGCTGTGTCTAATATTAGTATAAAACATTTGTTGGTATTACAGACAGCAAAGCAAGTTTCTACCAAAACATTCAAACCTTTGCTGGTATCACAAATAAATTGCATTCATTTTTCTTATGTTAAATAAAATGTATATTGAATTATCATGAATTATATAGTCGAGTATACATATCCTGATGCATGTATTTTTTATGTTAAAGCATTAGTCTTTTATTTTCAATTTGAAACTTCTAACGAGTATTTCCACTCCCAGACTAAGCATGAAGTAAAATTTCGAGTTTAGAAAAGCCTAAAAATTTGGTTTGGTCGTGTAGCGGAGCAGAGCGACCAAACCAAATTTTTTGTAAACTCGATATTTTACTTCATGCGCCACGCGTATAAAACACTTCATGTTTAGCCTGGGAGTGGAAACACTCGTTAGAAGTTTCTAATTAAAAATAAAAAACGAATGCATTTTTTTAGGCTGTTCTAAGCGAAATTTTACTTCATGCTTAATCAAGGAGTAGAAACACGCGGTAGAAGCTTCAAATTGAACGCTTTTTAAACACAATTACCTAAAACTTTACAAAATACACATCGGAAAATGTATGCTTAAAAAAATTCAGTTCCTGGTATACTTACTTTAATATTTACATCCTTAAACTTATTGTCGAGACAGAGGACCAGATTGAGGGCGCTATTCTGATTCTTGGCGTCCAGGTAGTAGGACATTTTCGCGCCCTCGAGTACGGCTTCCAGGCTGTCTGAGAATTTCTCCAAGAACTCCTTGTTCAGTTTTTTGGCGTCCTTGCCCTGGAACAGGACCTTGCACTCGGTGGAGAGGACCTCGCCGACGGCCGGGTCCCATTCCACCTTGTTCTCGCTGATGAACTTGCTAAAGCGGATCAGACAAGTGTGCAGTTTTGGATTGTCCGGCTCCAGTTTGTGCGCGCGCTTTATTGATTGAAGCATCAATAAGACTTTTTCTAAAAAGAAATAATTTAGAATATAATATAAATTAAATGTGTAGAGAAGATTATTGATTTAGTCAATTTTATGCCATAATAATTGTATAAATTAAATGGCATTCTAGAATTACCAATGAAATCATAAAGTTAATTTTACAATCAATAGCGTTTTCGGATTACTGCATCAGTGCTACACTTTTGCACTAAAGACGCACTAACCGAGTTCGGATTATAGTTACAGTGCAAACTTTTTACCTGTTTTATGTTCGGATTAGAGACAAAATTGCTGAGTGTGTACTTTTTGACACAAGCTCTGTAAGCTTGTGCTGTGTTTAGTGCAATATGGCGGCGACAAGGTGATAACTTGATAAACAAAGGCCAATTAAGCTGCCTACCCTAACCAGCCCCCACAGGTGGGAATTTAATCATGTGATGCATGAATTTTATTCTCCGAGTCCATTTCAGAAAAGTACAGAACAAGCCTAACCTCAAACAGCAAAACAGTAGAAATCTCGAATAGACACGTGTTAATTACGGTGTAAAACCAGTGCAGTTTGACTGCAACAGAAAAGTGTCTTGCATCCACTCAGTGCACATTATAGTTGGCACCGTGTCAGTTGTATCAAAACATGTGTTCTGTAAGATTCGACCCATGGAACACTACAGTTCATTGGGTTGCATACATCACTGTTTCTGTTTTATATGTATGGGTCATGATTGTGTCAGTTTCATTTAATTCAAACAAATTGTATACAGTAGATGCCGTGGCGCTGAGTCTAACCGCAAAACTGAACTTACTTTTTTCATTTGGGATACTTTAATACGATAAAAAAGAACCAAAACTCTGCTTTTAATAGCATCATATTTCGAGCAATTAACATACCAATATCTAAAGAAAATAGAGAAAAAGAATTTAGTTTAATCAGGACAATAGGCATTTCATTAAACTATAAAATAGACACAATCAATAAATAAATAGATACATTATGAATCACAAAATAAAATTAAGTACCACCCTAATCAACTCAAAAGAAACCGCCCCAAAAAAGTTTGCTAGATTCATTTACCACCCATCAATTTGTATGAGAATTGGTAGTTTATTGAATAAATTCAGCATTTCTCCTGCTTTTTATGTCAATACAAAATTAAAAAGTTTACTTGGCAACATCTTTGCAAAAACAAACTATCTAGAACAATCCGGAATTTATTCAATAAACTGCAACAATTGCAATAAAATATACGTAGGTCAAACACAACGCAATATATTAAAAAGATTCAAAGAACACCAATATTACTTTAAAATTCAAAACGCGGACAAATCAGCGGTCGCACACCATGCAATAGAAACAGGACACACATTTCCGGTTAACAATATTAAACTTTTAAAGCAGTCAGGTCGTCGTAGATTAAATATGCTTGAATCAATTGAAATGTACAAAAATAAAAATGTTTTGCTAAATTTTGATCTTAGTCCCTTAGATAATCCATTATTAGATTTATTACTAAAAAAGTACCCCACAGAGAATATATTCCGACCGAAAATCAATTACTTATTGGTTTTTCCTAAATCCCTTTAGATATATATACCGCGCAAATAGTTGTAAGAATTCAGTTTGTTATTGATAATGAGCACTTTGTGTCTCGAAATGTACATCTAACGATAAAAATAAAAAGTGAAGTAAGGAATAACAGTCTTTTTTTGTGTAATAATCACTTCACGTAAACTCAATAACATACAGTTAGCAAAACTCTGCTTAAAATATTACTAAAATGCAAAGTAAATAATTTTAAAAGTCTACTCAGCATTAATATCAAGTAATAAGGCATTTCATGTTTGAAATATATAATGAGTGCAAGCATGTAACACACTGTTTCGATTCACGAGTCAGAATTGATACACTGTTTCGACTTACGAGTCAGAATGATTCAAATGTTTCGAAACATTGACATGAGTGATTGTGCCCTGAGGGCAATTTTGCAAGGTAATACAAAAACGCTATAAGAATTAACGATTTCACTTATATTTTTGGTTTTATTGGGGGTCATAGTTTATTTCCTCTCAAAACTCTGGCTCTGGAGGGAAGTGCGCATTGCTGTACTGCACTTAGGTCTCATTAGGCCCCTTGTGCTACCTCCCACTATGGGTCGCCCATCCTCAGTTCAACCATCCCACCTTATCTAGGTAGTCTAGTATTACGGGGGTGGGCAAATTCCTGATGATGGCCATCTCTCACCCGGTATGAATCCTCTCGTTGACGAGACTGCCGGGCATTCACTGAGAATATGCCTGGCAGTCTCGTCTTCCATTTCACACCCTCTCAAAACTCTTTGCAACAAGTAAATGTCTTCGTCGTTCAAATTAAAGGTAAAACCTACTTTTTCTGTAGTACATCTCAAACGCCATAAGATGTGTTTCTATCTGGTTCATAGCTAACGTCTGCAGTGGTTGTAGAAATCTGATGGCTTGTTCTAACGGATCGTCCACCTAAAAAAAAATCAACAAATACGATTTATTAAAAAAAAAAAACAAGAGCAACAACTTCAAGGAACAATATCATTCAAATTTGAAGCTTCTAATGAGTGTTTCCACTCCTTGATTAAGCATGAAGTAAAATTTCGAGTTTAGAAAAGCCTGAAAATTTAGTTTGGAGCGACCAAACCAAATGTTTAGGCTTTTCTAAACTCGAAATTTTGCATCATGCTCCATGCGCAGAAAAACAATGATTTCAAGTGAAGTTTAAAATATACCATTAAGGTTATAAACATTTTTCAAATTTAAGTATTTCAATATCCATTCAAAAATATTATTAAATATTTAAAAATTCAAATATGTGAATAATTAGTGATTGAAATATTGAATATTCGACTATTTGAAATATTCGTATTAGAATCCCAGCCTTAAAAAAATCCATGTATATTGGTTTTTGAAATGTCTTTTTTGATGAAATTGGTATGGAAAATACAATTTCACAATAGTGGAAGACAAATTTCAGTCTTGGCTTCTAACTTATAACTTGCAGACAATGCGCGATAATTCTGAAAGTGAATCGATTATCTGATATTATTCATTTCGGGATTGAGCAATATCGAATGTTTTTATTGGTAATGTAATAGTGAACGTACCCTAGCTAATTTGTCAGGAACAAGTTCATCCAGCTGTGGTGCGTCTGCTTCGACATCCCCCTGCTGACGCGACTTGTGATGATGATCCTTCTTGACCTGAGCCTGTGCCGCCTGCGCACTCTCCTGCTCGGCCTTCTTCCGCGCTTTCCTCTGCTTGTTCCTCAGCTTCTTCAACTCCGAAGGCGCCAAATTCTCTGCAACAACAAAAAAAAAATTCAATAAACAAAATTCAGTTACAAAGTCGTCACCAGACTCTAAATAAAACCAAATCAACACAAAACAACTGTTCGTTAGCTGCATTGAGAACGATCAACGAATTTGCCGCGTTTTGTGTATTTTTGTACAACGCTGGTGCAGCCTATTTAGGGGAACGGCGAGTTCAAAAAAGAAGTCGAGAGAACATTGTGTAGTTGTGTCTTATTATCATTGTCGTTGGTTTATGTTAAGTTAGAGGAGGAAGGAGGCACTTCAGGAAGCCCAAAGACCAGAAGCCTGAAACACCAAGGTAAGTCCCAAGATTCGCTGCACCGCTACCGTAAACGGTAAATTCGCATTCAAATTGTAGTTTTAGCCGGCTTCCGAGCAAAATATGGACTAAAATACTCATCATACAAGGAAAGTCATAGGAAATGCAATTGTAGAGCAGTTATTTAGCGTTACTTTAAACACAAGCGGAACCCTATAGAACCAATAGTTCCCTTTAATCGAGAAAAAACGAAATATGAAGGTAATCGGATTTTTCAAGAAATGGAGCCAGAAAAATTGCAGGACTCTGTAAAGGATAATAAAAACATAACTCCGTTAACTTCAAAAGTGTACAGAATGACTTTTTTGTAGGATGCACCTTTTAGAACTTTCTGGACTTCTTTTCATTTTTTGGCTTATAAAAATGAAAAGAAGTCCAAAAATGTCGAGGTTATTCAAGCATCACGGAGTTAGCGAAGCTGGAAACTTGGTTTTACACTATTGGTATATATCCTACCAACATCCCAAAAAATCAGAACAGTGCAATGTCTTAAATGACTGGCCTAGTATGCTAAAGATATATATTTTGAACTTCGGAATATAGCGTATAACGTGGAGCATGAAGTAAAATTTTGAGTTTCTAAATGTTCAGGCTTTTCTAAACTCGAAATTATACTTTATGCTAAATCTGGGAATGGAAAACACTCCTTTAAAGGTTAATTTTGAACTCTTCTCATAAACGTCGAATATCTGAAATCTATAGCGTATATTGGGGGTATGTAGATTAAAAAGAAAAACTCTGTGTACTCTAGTAGAACTGAGAGAATCAAAAAAGCGTATTTGGTAGATAAATCTTTACTCTAGTAAAACTGAGAAAAGAAGAAGCAGAAAACAACTTCTTTGGCACTGAAGGCGCCGCATTTATTGTAAACCGCAATGAATAAACAGGAATTAACTTATAAAGAGGAAATGGGAGTCGTCGCAATTGCATACGCGAAGGTAACGGCGATGATTTTTATTGAAAAACCATACTGAGTAAAAGTTAAAATGTTACTAGTGCAGCACCACGCCCAGACCGGTCGCTGACCATGCCAGAGATTATCACCTCTGCCCTATATAATAATAACAAACTTAAACAAACAAAGGGCGGTGGTGAAAGGGAAATGGATGTGGAAACGGCGCGAAATTTTTAATAATCCGCAATTACCACACACACACTCGCGAAAAATGTTCATTAGTTTTGCTCCAGTTGCAGTTGCAGTTGTGAAAATGTGGAACTGCGCCGGCTTGCCGGAATTTGTTAATAACCGTTTTCGATTGGGGCTTTATGCATAAATTAATTTTTATTCGTGCGCTTTTTGATGGTCGGTCTAGTTTCGCGCGCGCGCGCGCGCTAGTAAATCTTGCGTAAGGTTTTCAAAGTGGATCGTTTTGCAAGATTTTATTGTTTGCTTTTTTCGGAAAATGCACGCGCGTGAAGCATTAAACCTTGAAATTTTGTATTTGTTTCGTATGGAATTAGCGTTTTTCTGATACGAAATTATAATAATTGGATGTGTTACTAAAACAAGCCAGACACGGTCTTGATTTTCTGATTTCATATAATGGAGATTAGGTTTTGAAATAAGAATACATCTTCAACACAATTATTTAAAGTTCCGCTACATCCCACTCTGTAATATTTTTTGTCGTATTCTTTAAATCTTTCTCAATTATTAAAAAAAAGTAGCTGCACAAACTTGTAATTTTTTTTTTAAATATAATTTTATGTGCGGCGCGCAGCGCACAGTGATCTCGATTGTCAATTACGTGATCAAACATGTGATAATATTTTTTTAATTAGGTTTTCGAAGTCGAATTTGATATTAATTTTTGTAAAAACAAAATAGCGAATCCAATATTGTGGACTTTAAATTACAAAATAATCAGATTTTAATTAATAATGGGTTATCCTGCACTTCGGGGCCCAAACAAGATTTTATAAAAAATGTAAAATGTAAAGTAATTCTTCTTCTTCTTCTTCTTCTGCTATCCCTTGTTGCCCCTTAGGGCGTCGGGTAAAAGTAATTCTTTAAAAAGCTATTATTTATTCTCTAACGAGTGTTCCCAGATCCCAGATTAAGCATGAAGTAAAATTTCGATTTGAATCCAAATTCTGGCTTTTTTAACTTCGCGGAGCGACCAAACCAAATTTTCAAGCTTTTCTAAACTCGAAATTTTACTTTATGCTTAATCTGGGAGTGGAAACACTCGCTAGAAGTTTCAAATTGAACACTTTTATAAACGAATTGGAAATTATGAAGCTTTAAACGAGTGTTTTCCACTCCCGGTTTAAGCATGAAGTAACATTTCGAGTTTAGAAAAGCCTGAACGTTTGGATTTGGACGCGTAGCATCCAAATCCAAATTCAAGCTTTTCTAAACTCGAAATTTTACTCCATGCGCCACACGTATAAAACACTGATTTAAAGTCAAGTCCAAAATACACTGCTGAAGTTTTGAAATTAATAAATGTTTTGAAGATTTTGTTACATAAAACAAACATTAACGTAAATTAAAATTGAATTTAAAAATATAAATTGCATTGTATTGAAGAATATATGAATATACAAAATTAGTAATAATAAATAAAATAAACTCCTAAAGCAGGATTACAAATATACTGTTGAACAAGAATATTTTAAATTTCCCATTAAATCAGTGTTTTATACGCGTGGCGCATGAAGTAAAATTTCGAGTTTAGAAAAGCCTGAAAATTTGGATTTGCCGGAGCGCGACTCGCTTCGCTCGCGCGCCCTTGCAAATCCAAATGTTCAGGCTTTTCTAAACTCGAAATTTTACATCATGCTTAATCTGGGAGTAGAAACACTTGTTGGAAGTTTAAAATTGGACGTCACTAAATAAGGGATATAACATTCTTAACAAACTTTAAGAGCAATGCCTTTATTTTTAAATTGTATATCAAAACTCTGCAATAATTCATTTCAAGCTGCCTTTTAATGGACTTCAAGACTAATGTAATTTTAGGCAATTGAATTTCAACTCTGCCCGTCAATATTGAATGGCAATAGAAAAAGAAGTCAATTAAATGGCAGGTAAACTACTACAAGTGACATTTTTGAAATTTTACGGTGCTATTATTTACTTCTCTATAGAGTAAAAAATCCTGATTACAACAGTATAAAAAAAAACGTGTTTTTTTTAAATATGACTAAATGTAGTTTACCTCCCACAAACACAGATATATTTGTATAACCTTCATAACAATCAATCATATTTCTTTCAAAACTAATACTTCTGAAATAATAACTAATTAATTCACCCGCACTCACACAAATTTCACCAAAGGCAAACGGCTAATGCCTATTACCAAATGGGAGATACTTTTCGACCTCGAGATTACGATTATTCGTTACCCACGGGTCAAAGCTGTTAAATTTGGAAATGGCAAAAAATGTATCGATTGCGGCACAGCACATTTCTGTTGTATTAAAAATAATAAAATACGGGTTGTTTGGACATAATCTATTGGCAATAATTACGGTCTCTTGGCTCAAAAGTTCGTTACAAAATGGCCGCGCGATGTGATCGCTTGATTAATTATGTAAAGGCCGCCCGAATATATAGACTATTTATTTGTTATATAAAATAATGATCGGGTTCGAAAGTAAATGTAAAACAAATTGATTACTATACAGTTAGTTTGCTCCAAATTAAGGCCGTTTTTTGTAAATATCAATGACTTTTTTCTGTTACGTCAAATTTATAATAATGACATGTTCGTTTATGGATAATGAATTTAATTACGGTGTTTAATAATTTGTATATAACGAAGAAATGTAATATAAACTGATATTAAAAAAAAAACAAGTTCAATGTTCTCCTCATAAAATTAACTAATTGAGTTAAAGAAAACATTTCACGTTTTTAAGTCGCTTTTATTTTACTTCTGTAACTAGTTTAAATTTCACGGTAATCATTCTAAATTTAAGTTCAGTTTGAGAATGATTACCGTGTAATTGATAACTAGTCACAGAAGTAAAACAAAAGTCGTATAAAAAACGTGAAGTGTTTTCTTTATCTCAGTTTTAAAAATGTACCACAAAAACATAAACGCTTCCAAGATTCAAGAATTCTATCAACTGATTTTAAAAATAATATACGTTTTGTAATCCACAATATTTTAATTAAAGACTGCTACACATTTTCTTAATAAAGTTCGATTTTTCATTAAATTCTTCACGTAACAAAAAGAAAACGAACAGAAACCACAACATATCATGATTTGATATCAATATATTTAATTCAGCGTTATAACTAAGGCTGGTATTATATGCAGAATGCATATTTGTTATTAGGAGGTATATCAACAAAATTGTTAGCTTTCTATGCATATCTAATGGAGTCTGGTGTTTTTCCAGTATATTGTAAAAACAGTTTTATTTCACCCTTATTTAAAAGTGGTAACAGGGAAGACATTACAAATTATCGGGGAATTTGTACTCAGTCTGTATTTCCAAAATTGTTTGATTAATTAATATCTTTACAGTTAGCATTTAATTTGTGATGAACAACATGGCTTTTGTGACGGCAAGTCTACTGTGACAAATCTGTTATGTTTCCAATCTTTCATTATTCAATTTTTGGAATCGGGTAGGCAAGTTGATGCAGTGTGTACAGATCAACTTGAAGCTTTTTCCAAGGCTTTCGACCGAGTATGCCACTACACATTAATAAAAAAACTTACTAGTCTTGGTTTTGATGCCTCTGTCACAAAATAGCTGCTCAATTATTTACAGTACAGTGACTTAATTAAACACAGTGGCGACAACCCCTTGTCATCTACCATGACGAAGCTATATTAATCAAGAGAATAGGCTATAATACAAACAAACATCTGATATTCAATTGTGACAGCGAGTGTTGCCATCTTTTACTTGAAGCATCCATGGGCGGGAGCTATTCCCTTAATTTTGAAATAGGAACATATAATGGTTAATACCTCAAATTAACGTGATTAGGTTGATTCTATTTACCTTTGCGAATTTGGGAGTAAATGAAATAAAGCACAACCTTTAGACGGAATTGCTGTGGCCAACTTTAGACCTCATAGCTACGATGCTGTTTGTCCGCCCTTTTCGGTCAGAATTACTAACGACCAATCAAAAAGAATATCAAAGTTGGCGCCACTGTGTTTAATCAAGGCACTATAATTTGCAGGATAGACAAACAATTTGTAAAAATTGATAATTTTGTTTCGCGATCAATAAATTTAAAGTCTGGTGTATCGCAGGGGCCGCATTGTGGCCCCATTTTATTCTTACTGTTTGTAAATGATCTTACGTCATACATTAAGAACTGCAAGATATTATTAGTCGCGGACATTGTTTACATTTTTTGTACAATATCGTGTAACTATGATAACTTACTTATACAAGAAGATCTTTGCAATCTTAGTAGAAGGTGTAACATTAATAAATTATACCTTAACATTATTCAATGTTTTATATACATTTTTTCAGGAGCAAATTTTTACCATTTGTTTATTCGGCGAATGGAAAACATTTGTCGTCTGTTAATAATATTCGTGATCTTCGTGTTATTTTTGATTGCCAACTTACTTTTTCTAAGCATAGAGATACTGTATGTTGCAGAGCTGGGACGAATCCTCGTAAAAAGGATTCGAATCACGAATCCGAATCACCTAATATGATTCGAATCACGAATACTCGAATACAGGATTCGTAAGAGGTAAATATGATTCGAATCAAAGATTCGAATCCTGTTTTTTTCGAATCACGAATACAAATCCTTTAAGAATAAATTTGATTTTATTATTTTTTTGCAACCATTAACATATATAAGTATCGTTACCAGTTGTTTTAACAAACATTTTCAAAACCTAATTATTTATTAGTAACACTGAACATTGTTGACAACAGACTAAATATCAGATTCCCTGTTACTCTGATTAAAGATGTGTTTGTGTGCTTTTGAGCTTCACTTCAAATTGACCAAAACATTAACAAAAAAAGCCATATGATATTATTAAATTTGTCAAAATTAGCAGGCAAATTACAAAACACGTAAAAATTTATAAAATTAACTTAAATATTGACAAAAACAATGAAAACAATTAAACATTAAAAGGTCAGGGAAAAAAATGTCGAATCAGGGAAATGCCTGAAAAATTTAACATTTCAAATTGTGGCTACAAATAATATTACTTCAAATAATATTAAACAAACTTTTGAAAAATAGATTATTATCTTTAAAAACATTTTCAGTCATTTACTGTTCTTATCAAAGCATTCAGTTTGAAGTTTCGAACGAGCGTTTCCACTCCCAGACTAAGCATGAAGTAAAATTTCGAGTTTAGAAAAGCCCCGTGAAAATTTGTCTCGGGTCGCGCAGCGACCCGAGACAAATTTTCTGGGCTTTTCTAAACTCGAAATTTTACTTCATGCGCCACGCGTATAAAACACTGATTTATTCTGAAGTTCATATGTTGGATTATTTTTAAACTTTAGTTCAAAATTAAATATTGTAATTTCGATGAATTTTATTGTTAAATGTTTAGACATTTTTAAAATTAATATTCTCTTTTCCGAAAACACTTAAACGTTTGCTTTAAATACTAAATAATAGTGTGTGATATTTCATTGCTTTCTGGTTATTTAATAAATGTTTAGTCTTTCGCCGTTTTTTTAAAGCGTTCAATTTTAAGTTTCTAACGAGTGTTTTCCACTCCCAGACTAAGCATGAAGTAAAATTTTGAGTTTAGAGGATTAACTTAAAAAATGTTTTTTGTGTGTTTTTAAATTTCTTGTTAAATCACTGTTTTATACGCGTGGCGCACGAAGTAAAATTTCGAGTTTAGAAAAACTCGAAATTTTACTTCGTGCGCCACGCGTATAAAACAGTGATTTAACAAGAAATTTAAAAACACACAAAAAACATTTTTTAAGTTAATCCTCACAATTAATTGGAATTATTTTTGACGATTCAAAACCTTTTGTAAGTATTCGAATCCTTTTATAAATATTCGAATCTTTTTATAAGGATTCGAATCACCCACATTTGGATTCGAATACGAATGCTCTCAAAAAAAATTAACGAATCCAGATCATGAATCCAGTTTAACTATAGTATTCGAATGCCTCTTTTGAATCCTCTAAAAGGATTCGAATCCTGTCCAGCTCTGGTATGTCGTCAATTATTGCAATTATTGTTGGGTTTTGTAAATAGATTTGGTGGACATTTTTCTGTTTATACAAGAAAGCTCTTATATTTTTCTTTAGTAAGATGATCGCAAATAGAATGCGTTATGCGTCTGGTCGCCATTTTATGATAATTCAATTGCTCAAATAGAACGTGTTCAAAACCGATTTTTAAGATGCATATCTTTCCGAGATATATCTAGAGACTCTTTGCTATATAGCCGTAGCTTTATGCTTAAGAAGTTAAGGTTGTGGTTTACTAGAGTGAGACAGACTCTGCCCAGCCATTTGCTAGAGTGAGATAGAACTATATTTATATTTCCAGCATTAAAAGGTAAACGTAATATATCAACGACATTTTCATTAATGAATGTTGAGCTAATTGAATGCAGAATGTACGGACACCCTTGAATTTTACGTAGTACAAGTTTTTGTTGCCTAAAAAGGAGTAAATAAATGACTCAAAATTACCTAATTTCAGGATTTTTTTTACAAAAAAACAAAATATCTTAATCGTTTTAAATTGGTGACATTAAAACCCCCCAAGTTTTAGGAATATTTTGATGTATCATATAATATTGTCTCATAATCAGAACATGAATGTTGCTGGAACTAGTGACTAACAAAAACGTTAGATTTTACCCATAATAAATAGCAACCTTAAATTTAAAAGCATGACAGGAACGCCGTGTTATGTTCGATTTATAAATTGCTCTGAATTACTTGAGCCTTTAAATTTTAATGTTGAATAGTTTCGTTTTTCGAGAATATTTTCACCGTTGTAACTATGGTCGACATGAACCACTTAACCGGATGATGAGACAATTTAATCTGATTAGCAGATTGTAAAAAAAAAGACCTTTATTGGCATATAAAAAATAAACTTACAAAAAACAAGAAAAAATATTAATAGAACAAAAAATTATAGCATTTCCTTTCTTTTTTCCGCCCTCCGCCAACCCAGTACCGTTACGTCCTCTCTCATCCATTCCGTTATACTTCTCTCCCCCCCCCCCCCCCCCGCGCCATTCCACACTCACCACTTCACACTCCTCTCCCAAATTACTGCATGTATCTCGTCCACTTGTGCACAACACACATTTACCATACCTTTCCCCTATCCAAACCTTCCTTCCTCTCTCCTCCGAACCACATCTAGCTCTTGCCAGGGGTATCTTAGCCTCCTTCGACAAGTCACTATTGGATAGGTACCCTGGCACGCTCCCATGCACTTGCCACCTTTCGTACATTGGATTGTATCCGCTCCTCCCGATACACCCTTGCCTCTCCTGCATCTCCACCTCCACTTCTCTTTCATCCAAGCTGCCACATTTACCCCCTTCTCTAACTATTCATTGACACTATTCTCAGACTCTCCTGCCCTTTCATACATCTATCTGCGCTTCATACTCCACTCACTCCTCCCTAACCCCTTGCACGTTCTCCATACCTCTTTCACCAGTCTCTCACTTTCCAATTCACACAACTTCATCTCATACTTCACCACTCTCTCCATTGCCTCACCATGTATACTCATTCTATTTGTTTCCTGAAGCAGAATGTATCCAGGGGTTGACCTTTCCAACCCCAGAATCTGCTTCAGGAACCACATCTGCTCTCTTTCAATGCATTCATACTCATTTATACCCCATGCTTTCACTCCATACAACAAAATGGGCTTCACATACGCATCCTAGTTTGCACGCCAATTGGAAGTTGCCAGCAAACCATTTTCCCCACTTCTTCCTTACAATACCTCATGCTTTTCTGGCTTTCCCTTGTACCCATCTAGTGATTGTAATCTGTCTTTATATGGTACATCCGAGCCTTAGTTATAACAATTTTTATAACACAAAATTATTCGTATTTTAGAAAAGAAAATCATTATAAAACATTTTTCTACATCCGGGTTAGTCGATTATAATTCATTTGTTTTTTTTTATTATTGTTCTCATAATGAATTAATATTGTTCTAACGCATTGTATATCAGCCACTAAAGAATTTATTTTACAACAATGATGGACAATTTTTATGTTTTTCTAAATAATGTAAACACCCATTATAATACCATAATAATTCTGGGCTATAAATCGCTTCTTTTTTGTTCTAATCGCAATTCCTACAGCGATGAAGAGGATGTGAATTGTTTCCACCTCATTGATTTAAACCTAACTACAGCTTTAAGTAGGCATAATTACAGTAATAAACGCATTATTGATTATTTTTCATGCACATTATACCAAGAGAAACTTTGGAAGAGTTATAACTTCTCATTCAACGGTTTGGTGAAAGATCGAGAGGATTTTTAGTGTCTCAAAAGACTTCTTAAAACTAAAACACACCTCATTCAATGCTTTGGATGAAAGATTAAGGTTGCGGTTTACTAGAACGAGACAGACTCTTTCAGCCGTTAGCTAGAGTGAGAGAAAACTATATTACTATTTCCAGCATAGAAAGGTAAACGTAAGATATTTTTATTTTTATGAATGTTGAGCTAATTGTATGCAGAATTTACAGAAACTCTTGAATTTTACGTAGCACAAGTTTTTGTTGCCTAAAAATGACGAACTAAATGACGCAAAAAATTCATTATTTGACAAAGAAAACTAAAAATCGTAATCGTATTAAATTAAAATCCTACAAGTTTCAGCATTATTTTAATGTATCATGCAATGTTGTCCTGTAATCAGAACATGAATGGTGCTGGAACTAGTGACTACCCAAAACATTGAATTTTACCAATAATAAATCGCAACCTTAAAAGGATTTTTAGTTTCTCGTAAGACTTCCTGAAACTTAAACAACATTAATTCTGTCTAATATAATTTAATTAAAGTTAATTTCCTTTAAAATCATCATCTCATTTTAAGTTAAGTTATTACTCAGCAATCTCAATCTGGCCGATGCGTTGAGTGTCGCGCAAATTCAAAACCGGCGCAAACTGCCAAACCGATCAATTTTCCGGTTCAATTTAAAACTTTTAACAATTGTTGCAAATCCTTGATTAAGCATGGATTAAATTTAGAGTTTAGAATAGCCGGATTTCGGATCTGCTCGACACTCAACTTATCAACCAGATTGAGATTGTTAAGTAATAGACCAACTTCATGAAACACAGAAATCCTGCATTAAAGGACAAAACGTAAAATTATTCAGGCAGTTTCTTCAAATATTCGTTGTTTTTTAAAAGAATTCAAATTTATTTATTTAACCCTTCCAGCCCTGGATTTTTTTCTGGTGCCCAAAAAATGTTTTGTACACTGCGTATTATTTATTACTATCTCAGATATACAGAGAGTTTTCCTTTTAAGTATACATATCTCAATATACTGTAAATCTTCAGATATTCGTTGTTTTTTTTAAATATACAGAGAGTTTTCCTTTTAAGTATACATATCTCAATATACTGTAAATCTTCAGATATTCGTTGTTTTTTTCAAATATTTTAAATTGAACTTTTAAACGAGTGTTTTCCACTCCCAGATTAAGCATGAAGTAAAATTTCGAGTTTAGAAAAGCCTGAAAATTTGGTTTGGTCGCGTAGCGCGAAGCGCGGAGCGACCAAACCAAAGTTTCAGGCTTTTCTAAACTCGAAATTTTACTTCATGCGCCACGCGTACTAATCACTGATGTGATGTGATGTTCAGAATACACGTCTTTAGCATACTGCTTTAGTGGAATATTTTGAACTTCACCTAAAATCAGTGTTTTATACGCGTGGCGCATGAAGTAAAATTTCGAGTTTAGAAAAGCCTGAAAATTTGGTTTGGCCGCGTAGCGCTACGCGCTACGCGACCAAACCAAATTTTCAGGCTTTTCTAAACTCGAAATTTTACTTCATGCTTAACCTGGGAGTGGAAAACACTGGTTTAAAGCTTCAAATTAAATTTTAAGAAACAACGAATGTCAGAAAATGTACAATATGATTGACATTAGTTATTGATAATAAGTGCACATCTAACGAATACAAATAAAAGTGAAGTAAGGAATAAAAAGTTGTTCATTGTAACAATTTAAAATTGTAATAAGATGTTTACTACCCAAAAATCGTTAATTTCACGCTGGGTCAATTATGACTTTAACTAATGCTAATTGATGCTAAATCATGTTATATCATTTGATTAACATTGTCTCACCTTTTTGCTCCTGTTTTTTTTTTTCAATTCAAGGTGAATACGCGCGTAGAATTTGGTGAGAACTAATTAATATCAAGCATGGATAACAATAGTTATAACATCATTATAATCTCTTCATTATTCAATAACAAACAAAAACAGATTAATAAATACATTTAGGATTTACGAGTACCAGATTATATTTCTTCAGTCCATTCTGATATTGTGCACAAAATACGACTAAAAATTATAATTGAATAAGGTTTTGGTAAAAAGGTGTAAGGCGGGAACTTGAAACTTTGTTACTAAACTTAAAAATATGCTATCAACTCTTTCCATCGGTAATTCTAATAATATTAAATGACCCTTATAAAAATAGTATGTTGTACAACGAGCATATAATGTTAGCAATTAATCACGAGAACGATGTTTGAGGAACGAGCCGAAGGCGAGTGGAGCAAGTCGTTCGAGTGATTAATAGCCATTATATGCGAGATATATACTATACTTTGTTCACAACAACAACAATATATAACACAACATTTATAGTATAATATATTTATCAAAATGAATGTTCACAATTATATAAAGTATTATTATAAATATTATACCTAGTCACTGATTCACTGTGTCACTGATTAATTTTTTATTTTTCATTTTTGATGAATGATCACAGTTTGCGGTATCATGATTTGAATGTGTAATAGAGCTTGTATTAAAACGCTAATTTGCGTGGTTAAAAACCACATTAAATACGTCCGTGTTTAAAAACCACATTAAATACGGTCCTGTTTAAAAGCCACATTAAATACGCCCGTGTTAAAAAACCACATTAAACATGCGCCCCATTTATGTTGCTCACAACATTAAATAATGCACATATTATAAGATTGTCGTGAACAAAAATAGTTACTTAACTATTTTGCATTTATAGAATTCCATATTTTTAGAAAAAAAAAAAACGTAATTTCTGAAAATAAAACTCTTATAACAAATACCAATTCAATTGTGAAGAATGATTTATACCATTAATTTTAACTAACGAAAAGTTAAAAAAACGCAAAATTAACTACAGGCACTACAGGTCTACTTCCGAAACAAATGTTATCAACACATTCTATTAGTGGTTCTAATAATATTAGATGATCCATTAAAAAGATACTTACTGAACCATTTTTCGTTTATAGAATTTAATATTTTTTTAGAAATTAAACCAAACTCAATTTCTGACTAATACTGATTCAATTGCGAAGAATGATTTACACGATTAATTTTAAATAGCGAAGTTTTTATAATGAACGCTAACTTAACTAATTGTCATGTATTTTACCGTAAAAGCGCGTAACAATTAACGCTGATAAAACTCATTAAAAGCCGGAAGGAATACAATGAAATTATCCTTTGGGGTAAAGCACGACATCCTGACTTCAATCTCCGCAAATCAGTAAGGACAAATCCAACGCAATTAGCACTACAAAAATATCCATTCTTTATTAATGTATTTAAAATAAAACATAAATATAACAATTAACTTGAGAAGAGCAAAACAACTTTCTAAATAGATCTATAAAGAGCAAACGGCAGTTGCCGAAAAAGAATTATATTAGCGTTTTATAAATTATACAAGTATAAATTGTATATGCTTTTAACGAGAAACGTAAGTCGTCAAAATATTTATATGTGTTCCATATATATATAAATTAATAAAAGTGGTAAAAAACATAGTAATAGTTTCATTTAATTTTGATTTGGATTACCACGTAGTTACGGTCAAAACCATCGTGATGTATAAATTATATTTATTTTTTATAAACTATTTAAAAGAGGGCCTTGTTGCCATTTAATAATATACAAAATTCCACTAATAGATAATTGCATAAATTCTATAAAATATTGCAATTGCAAAATCAATTCCTTTTTTTCTCTCAATTCTGTGAGCTATTCAAATCGTTGTGTGATTCGTATTTAGATAAAGTCATGGCAATTTTCATGCATTACGAAACACGATCGTGTGATAAAATCGAATATCTGGAAAGGAATGCTCGACGTGTATATTTCTAGACCAGTGATGCTTAACCAGGGAGGCGCGAACAGATAAAATCTTATCTTTTTTTGTACAAAACAATTCTTGTTTCAGTAAAGTATTATTCTAACAAGAGTCTTCCACTCGAATTTAGAAACGCCTGAAAATTTGGATTTGCCAGCGCAATGGGAACGTAGCGCGCCGGCAAATCAAAACTTTCAGGATTTTCTAAATTCGAAATTTGTCTCCATACGTCACGCGTATAAAACACTTATTCTGAAGTTTAAAGGCAGCTATTCCATCTTTATTGTCTGACATTTGCTCGTGTGTATAAAATATAACTATGTTATCAAATTAAAAGCAGTTTACCTTCAAATGTTCATACTTTGTGGCCACGAGATAAAAAAGGTTGAGAACCTCTGTTCTAGACTATAGCTATACATAGTATACAAAATACAGTTAGAAGGTGTCGGCAATTCGCTATGCTTTTGATGAGTTTTCTCCACACAATCATCCTCTTGACATGCATCCGACAATCCTGTCGAGATCACTCGCGAGTCGGCTCTTAGGTGCAGCATCATCTAATCGCCTAATTGTTGTTTACTAAGTAATGTGGAACACGTTACGCGCCTCTCTTTCTGCCATTTGAATTGTTGATTGGCGTTCAACTATCACTCGGAATTTAAATTGGAAATTAAGCTGTGTTATACAATTCAATAATGGATCTTGTAATTTAGTAAAGATTTACTTGAAAAATATGTAGAGAACTTTAAAATACATTGAACATTCTAAAGGGTGTCCTAAAATGAACGCAAGATAAAATAAAAATAAACACATCGGGCAAATGACCTCCACGGCTTTGTTGGCACATACGCGCTCTTTTGTCGACATTTTTCATGACCATTCTGCATAAATGTGGCTGAATTTCGTTGATGTAGCGTTTAATTTCCTCCTGTAATGTACGGATGGTTGTGGGCTTGTTGACATAGACCTTTGACTTCGAATAACCCGACAAAAATAAAATCTAATGGTGTTAAATCACACGATTTAAGGAGCCAATTCTGATCACCGAAACGAGAGAGTACACGACCAGGAAATGTCTCATGCAGTAATTGAATTGTTTCACGGGCTGTATGGCATGTGGCACCGTCTTGTTGAAACCACATATTGGCCACATCAATATCATCCAATTTCGGCAGAAATCTTATCATGTCGCGATATTGAGCACCAGTGGCAGTAACTGTTTGACCGGCCTCATTTTCAAACAAATGTGGTCCAGTGATGCCTCCAGCCAAAAATCCGCACCAAAAAGTGACACGTTGTGGATTCATTTATTATTCTACAATCACATGTGGGTTCTACGAATCCAAAACACCGCAATTTCGGCGATTAACAAAGCCATCAAGGTAAAAGTGTGCTTCATCGCTTAGGATGATTTTGCTCGAAAAACCAGCATCCACTAATTGATGGTTAGTAATCCATTCAACGAACTCTCTTCGCTGTGCATGGTCATTAGGCTTCAGTTGTGTTAATTGAATTTTGTAACCATGGAGACACATATCTTTTGTGAGTATAGGCTGTAGAGAGTTTCTTAAAATTTGCAATTCTTGTCCACGACGCCGAATTGATGTTCTGGAATTTTCACCAACACACTGCTTCGATATTGACATTGAAACGGCTTGTTTTTGGACGACCAGTGTGTTTAGCGTCTCCAACTGATCCAGTCTCGCTGAATTTTTCAGTTAATCTATTCACAGTTGACGAAGTTAAAACACTATTCTGACCATACTATGTATACAATTTTCGATCTGTGGCCGCCAAACTTTCATTATTTTTGAGACATTGTTTAATAATGATAACACGTTGTATATATAGTGTGACTCTCAGCTGTCAAATTGTTTTTTTTTCAGGGTTGGTAACAATTTACTGCACAGATGGCTTCAAATTAAAATCTTGCGTTAATTTTGGGATACCCTTTAGAAAGAAATGCCGAAACTATGAAAATCATTTGCAACAGTCTGCTTTATCGTAATTTACACAAATAAAAATTTAGTAAATTATATAAAGTTGATATTATTATTAATTGTATCTATTAATAACAATATCAACTTTATATAATTATATATAATTTTACAGATCTAGAAGTTCTCTAGAGAAACTCGATGATTTTCAAAAATTCTCCGAAAAGCCAGTAGGTATATTTTGAGTTCTTTACTGTTACATATTTACTTAATAAACTTTGTGGAACTATGATATAAGGATTATTCTTAAGGAATTTCCTCTATCTAAAGAATTAGCGATTTGAACTAGTTCTTGTTATAGCCAAATAATCATAGAGTTATTAGCCCGTTTTATTATTGCAGGTGTAAAGAATTTAGAAAGCTTCCAACTTTCGTCTTCACTTAATTAATTTGACGTAATCCGAGACTTTGCAATAAATCAGTGCGGTGATTTAACGCTACAGCGGGCTAATGTCGTTTTGTTGCATTATCCATGCATGCGGTTCACTTGCACAAGGCAGTATATTTTACTAATTAAAACAAAAACGAAATTTATTATCCATTAACAATGGTAAATCAATTCTGCCCTATAATACTAGTATTAAAACCTCACACATGTGGTTTTATTATGAAGCAGAATGGGACAACCTAGTTTAAACCTACCAAAGCCCCAAGATAAGCTCGATTTTTGGTACGTTTAATCTAGGTTGTTCCACCTACAATTCACAAACATTAATGTTTTTTTTATCGATTTACTACTTAAAAAACCCACAATATTAAATGCAATGAAAAGGAAAAAAACATAGCAGACTAGTTATATCACCGTCCACATTACGAGCAGTTATGCAATTCGGACGTAATTATACCCCATGGGAAAATCGGAAACCTCGAAAACAAAAAACGGAGTTTTCTTCCATAAAGCGGTCGACCTTGCCTTGATCAGGTCCTGCAGGTGGGCGCGTGCCTTTTGCACTCCGACTGGCGGAAAAGGACTCTCGAACGTAGACCACAAAGGAGTGGGCGTGCTGCCCGCGCTCAGAGCCTAGCGAAAGTGGCCGTGCCCGGCCCCAGGGCTCCCTCGTTGCTCCAATTTTAATGGCGAGCACGGAATTCTCGCGGAGCGTGCCCGAAATCCGAAATGCACGCTGCAACTATCGAATGGTGAATAAAGAGTAAAGACCACCCGGTCGTGATATATTATAAAGTTGCGCAATGGTCTGGGGATGTTGCTCCATGTTGGGAGAACGGTGACAACGGTGCAGATTTCGAAAAGGTCTGAGTGTGCGATGAATTCCATTATAGATCATTTTCGTCAGGAATAATTAATATACCACACATGGTGTTGATACTGATTGGTCTCATTAATCATAAAGGATAGGTAGTCATTACAAATGCAACTGTCTAATTTACACTTAGACGTTTCCAACCTGTGATCCGCGTACCACAGTCAGTTCACAAGGACTAGGACTATAACCCACGGACCCCAGATGGACCACAAGGACTAGACTATGACCCGCGAAACATTTTACTAACATTAAGGGTCAGTTGCACTAAACACGTTGACTGGTTAAACGCTGGACTTAAGTTCAAAGTGACATTAGAACAATAGGAACTGTCATCTTGAACTGGAGTTCAGCTTGAACTCGTATTCAACGTTTTTGTTGCAACTGCGCCTAATTTATATGAATATATTAAATGTTTTGATAAACGCATATTTTAAGGTTAACCCTAGTTCATATATATCCAGTTAGCCAGCCGATTGGAGCCGGAATATACAGCATAAAACCCGAGATAAAGATTTCAGTCAGTCTGGCGAGGGACACCACAGTATTCCAGGCAGAGGCGATAGCGGCTGACCTTTGCATTGGAATAATAGCAAGGCAAGACAACAAAAGTCAATCAATAACTATTTTCTCGGACAGCCAAGCGCTGCTAAGGGCACTAAGCACCACATAGGTCGATTCCAAGCTAGTGTGGGGCTGTGTGGTCGCAAATGGGTGGTCGCAAAAAAAGTGACAATGGTATGAGGCCCAGTACACAAGGGTCATCAAGGGAACGATAAAGCAGACAAACTGGCCAAACAAAGCTCGTCAAGCGCATTCACTGGTACGGAACCTTCCTGCGGTTTCGCAAAAACCGCAGTCAGAAAATCCATCAAAAAATGGACGGAGACAGACTCAAACTTGGTGGACGAACACACCAGGGCAGAGGCATGCGAAAAAAAAAAACAACAATCGCCGACTTTTACGACAGATCTTCTCAACCAAGAGGAAAATGGCTATAGTACGTCTACTGACAGGACACTGTGGCAGAGGATACGATATGTAGATTCTGCCAGGAAGAAGAGGAGGACCCTCTCCACATCCTGTGCCAATGTGATAACAGGGATACACAATAGATCTGTAAAGGCCGCGGGGTTACAGGCCAAGAGGCCATCCTAACAATTATCTAATCTAATCTAGCCAGCCGCTTTATAAAATTTACAAACCGTGTTTGGATGCTGTCGCTGGATGCAAGAGTGAGTGATTGGTGTATATTACAACTATCCTAGTCTTACCCACCTACCTGATCATAGTCTCTCCTTTCCTACTCGATTTCCAGCTCTTCTTTAAACATTGTCTCCTCTTGGGTTAACAGTTTAATATTCTGGAACCTTGTGTTCCCTGCTTAGAACAAAGAAAAATCATAGTGATCCCTGACTAAAAAAGGTTGGAAACTATTGCTTTAGACGAATCAATGAGCCCGTTCTTTAGAAACAACAGTTGGGAGTTTACTGCAAACTGTTGGGGAATTCACTGATGACTGGACTGTTAATCGTAAACGTGTTTGGGACTTAAGCAATCGTACAAAATAGAGTAGAGCTGAAGTACCGATTATTAGATACTAACATACATCACAAACAAATCCAAACATGTTCAACGGTTGAACGGGCCAATCTCTCAAATAGTCCTTTTGTATTATATAAATATTGCAATTTCTGATATATGTAGGTACTCATTGGATATTTCAGTTAATCGATATTTGCACAACTGAAACGGCATTTCGCAGTTTCGATTTCATTGTGTTTGCTAGAATCGTGGGTCGGTCACGTTTTAGACTGTCCGCGAGTGTGCGCGCGTACGAAATAATAACCCAATTATTCGGACGCGATTTACTTTTAAGTTGAAAAAAAAAACTGGCAATTGTCGGTACGTGAACTTTGAAAGTTTGCGCAAGCTTAGCCAGAAAATGATTGTAATTCTGGACGAGATACGGATTTTATAAGCTCCGTGATGACCACGTTTGCAAAGATACTTATCAGAAAGATTACAATCGGAACATAGTTAATTTACTAATGCTCCAAAATACAAGATACTTTGTTACTGCATGAATGATAAATATTCACATTGTTTTAAAAGATACAATACTGATTATGTAAGCAAAATGTTACATTTAACATATATGTTATTCTTTAACTTCATCTTATTAGTATACATAACAAAAAATTCTGGATATTTAAAATACTTAGTTTGTTTCACTAGTTTAAATTTTCTCCGACTATTTTCGACCATTGGTCATCTTCAAGGAGGAATATACATTCCTCCTTGAAGTTGACCAATGGTCGAAACTAGTCCGAGAAAATATATACTAGTGAAACAAACCAAGTGTTTTAAATATCTAGAATTATTTCAAAAATGTTTCACCTCAAGTTAAGTGAGAAATTAATTAAACATAATAACAAATATCAAATCTGCTTAAAGAATAACATATATTGTTGCATTGAAAATGTCTGGAGCTAGCAGTGGACTGTATTTGAGAGGCCCTTTAAAAGGAGAATTATTTCGGACGCGAGAATACGCAAGAAGTTCACGGAGATAAATTTAATGGTAAAAGGACACTAACCTTCAGTTATCTATCCCTGTCGTTTTAAAAAATAAATTCCTGTTTGTTCATTTAGTTTGGTGAGAGAATAGTTTGACCTAATATTACATTTTTCATATAAATTTTGCATAAAAACAGTAAACTTGTTTGTGTAATTCAAATGTTCATTGTATAATTCAATATCCGTCGGGGTATTAGCTTGGGAAGTAGTTGTTTCAATAAATATTTATAGAGAAGTCTTATATAGACAACATTTTTGCAGAAAGTCGATATAAATTCGTTTTTATATTTTGACACTAACCTTAGTTATGATTTTCCGGATGCTCGATTCTCTTCCAAGTCTAAGAGTTTATTTTCGAATATTAATTTAGTACGGAACATATATCTTAAATTTAACATTTCGCTTCAGAATCAGGGGCAGTATGATACTTTTTTCGACAATGTGCGCGTTCATCACACAAAACAGTTGGAAGTTTACTGCCAGCATTTTCTGACGAACGCACTGTTGATTTTATTTTATATTTATTTTTATTTATTTAATAGAGATGGGAACACAACAGGACGAACCCGCTAAGTGTTCACTTTGTTACAATTCTACAAGCTTATCTAAGAATACACAGATCGTAAACATGTTCGTGCAGCGGTCACTATTTTTGCAAGCTTATAAAATAGTCCGATTAGTGTTGAAATTTAGCGTTGACGAATTTCAAAGCCGTAGAAATTATAGATGATAACAAATATGGCCGAAGTAGCGTTCATCAGATACCCCCGTTCAGAGATGAAACAATTATTTAAAAAAAAAAAAAAGTATTGAATGTAGCAAAATTCATAAGCATAATTGTAATAAACGCAACCAATATTATGTGTATAGTGGAATTTTTCTCATGCGCAGAACGCGCGCCGTTCGTGTATTTCCGCTGCTCAAAAAATGACAAAGTGGAACCTGACTACGTTGGGCGCACATTTATTTGAAAGAAAAGGAACTTGCGCGCACTTGCCAGGGCGAGGACCCTTCGGGATTTCAATGATGTTATCTCTGCGAGAGCCAACGCCGAATGGTACATTTAAGGCCCACGTTTTCAGGACTGCCTTGCCTACGTTCGGGAAATGCGGTTCTACCGCGAAAGTGCCTAATTTGGGTAATACATTTATAACTAGAGTTCTAGACGTTTAGTTTGCTTGAGTGATTATGATTAATTTGCATGCAACACTATAAATAGTCAGAGCTTTATTCATAAATTTGCTATGGAAGAAGTGAGAATATTTTTGTAGCTAGATGACTGGGCATTTACATGAAAAGGAACCTTCTCTTCTCCTACACTCACTTAATTTATTTGTTTGATTTACATTTCTCTAGAGCAGAAACGTGCATTTTCCCTTTAATTTCCCCAAAGCCATCCGTTCCGCATCCGGCGAGTAAAACACGCTCGTTCTCCTTACTATATTAATTACTCGTCCGCAAGATCAACGTTAGAAAGTTTCCTCATTAATACAACAAAATTGTTACCTATTATTTTCTAACGAGAACAAAAACAACAAATATAATATAATTGAAAATTATACCTTAGCCATCTAAAAAACTAAACTAATTATGAAAAGCAACATTTTTAGTTGCTGTTGGTGGATTAATTAAACAAACATGGTTTATTGTAAATAGAATCACACATGTTTACTTATGAACAGGGTTTTAATTTAATGTGCTATTCAATGGCAAAGAAATATATAGGGTGTTTCATTTAAAAAATGCAACTTTATATCATAACTAGGAAATTAAAAGTCCGAATAAAAAAGTTAATAGGCCACTGCATTTTACGGTGAAAAGTACATGAATAATTATTAAATTATTTTGTATATCTTATTATTAAGATAGAGAGATTTTAAAATGGCCAACAATTGAAAAACGCCTGATATCTTCCAAACTGATCAAGTTAGCCAGGCGCGCACCCTGGGGGTGGCTCGCGGGCTCTAGACCGGAGGCGGAGTGGCGTTGCATTGCACTATGTAAAATCACGGGTTAAAATAAGCAATCCGTTGCATTGTAGCGTGTCACAAAACGTTACGTTGTTACGGTGACACGCAACGGATAAATGTTCTTTGGAGTTAAAAACTCTTAAGTTTTCTCTAATACACTATCTTATAATGAATTTCATTATACAATGATCTATAAATCAAATTCAAGGACTCTTTCTTTCAAGGTAAAAAAATAAATGATATCTATTAATGTAATTAAGCATAAAATTGCACTTTTAAAGCCGCAACTTTTCTTGTTCAGGCGGAAGTGTGAAAATGAAATACATATTTAAAAAATAATTATTTCATGCAAGGTGTCGGCCTCATAAAAAAAACGTCGTGGTAATAACAGCAATTTCATCAACTCTCCAAGGAAAATTGATTAATTATGTGCTATTCAATTACGCAAATCGACGAGTGTTTGTCGTTTATAGAGATCACATGCCCTTCCCTTGGAAATATCAATATTTGAATTCAGGAAAATGTAACTCCTACTTTCTTTCATAATCAATTTTTACTTTGGATTCGCTGACCCTGGCATAAGTTCTCACTACATACAGAGAGTTTTATGTAACACCTAACATTTTCATAAAGAGAATTTTTCTTTTAAGTATACATATGCAAACGTCGTATATTTTTCGACGCTCGTCTTATCAAAAGAATTTAGTTTGAAGCTTTAAACGAGTGTTTTCCACTCCCAGGCTAAGCATGAAGTAAAATTTCGAGTTTAGAAAAGCCTGAACATTTGGTTTGGTCGCGTAGCGCGAAGCGGACAAACCAAATTTTCAGGCTTTTCTAAACTCGAAATTTTACTTCATGCGCCACCGGTACAAAACACCGATATATTACGAAGTTTAAAACACACCGCTAAACTTTACGTTGAATCAGTGTTGTGTACCGGTGGCGCATGAAGTAAAATTTCGAGTTTAGAAAAGCCTGAAAATTTGGTTTGGCCGCTCCGCGCTTCGCGCTACGCGACCAAACCAAATTTTCAGGCTTTTCTAAACTCGAAATTTTACTTCATGCTTAGCCTGGGAGTGGAAAACACTCGTTTAAAGCTTCAAATTAAATTCTTTTAACAAACTGAACGTCGGAAAATGTACGACGTATACATATGTATATTTAAAAGAAAATTATCTTTATGAAAATGTTCGGTGTGACATAAAACTCTCTGTATGTACCTACCAGGCGTGCATCCAGGGAGGTGGCTCGCGGATTTGAGCCCCCATCCTTGTATATAATTATTTTCTCCATAATTATAAAGTAATATATTTATATTCTATTATTATTATTACAAAGTAATTGTAGCTACAAATGTAATTAACCCAATAACGGCCGAGCAATTACCAAGTTAACTCTAAAAGTTGATTTTAGGTAAAATTTTGCACTTATTTTTTATGATTTCTATGAATGATTTATTGTATTACAATCTGTTACATTTCTTTAAATATACATAATGTATATGCTGTACATTTTCAGGCATTCGTCGATTTTTTATAAAAACGTGCAATATGAAGTTTAGAACGAGTGTTTCCACTCGCAGACTGAGCATGGAGTAAAATTTCGAGTTTAGAAAAGCCCCGCGTAGAAAATTTGTCGAGGGTCGCGCAGCGACCCGAGACAAATTTTCACGGGGCTTTTCTAAACTCGAAATTTTACTCCATGCGCCACGCGTATAAAACACTAAATTATTGCGAAGTTACAAATACACTGATGTTTTCTTTTTAAAGAAGGTAGTAATCGAAATATCTAAATAACGAAATATTTACATTTTTCTTCATACATTTTCAAGTCAGGTTAGATAATAAAATATATTAAATTAACTTTTTTAGTAACGTAATTAACAAAAAATGAATAATGTTGCGTATATGCATCAATGGCGCTTAAAGGATTAAATTAAGATTATTCCCAGTACTGATTGTGATTTATTTTAAAGAAAAATAATCATTCGATTTATATTTCTGTTCGATTATTGCAATCGCATTTCTTTAATTCGTTTTTAGTATTCACGATTTTAGTTCGTTGAAATAATTGCGGTTTAATATGAAACATGAACATTTTCATTTGCACTTAAGTGTACACCAGTGGAGAAATAGGTGCGGGCGATTGCGGCAAGCCGGTCATAAATCGAAAAAAATCGCTTAGGAAGGAGAGAAAAAAATAATGGAAACAATATAGCGAACGACTTAATTGCGCCAAGGACGTATTTTTGCAATTTCCGCATGCCTAGCTTTGGTTGATTTGCGAGAATTGATGAATATACAGACCAATGCAAAAAACAAACAAATAAAGGCAAATTAACGGCAAAAACGGAACAATAAATGCTAATTGCATATTTACATACAATAATTAATGAAATAATTTCAACAAGAGGTATGTTAGATAACATAATTATTATATGCAATCTTACATGACACATTCATTACAAAAGAAAAATCTTTATCTCACCTCTTCGTTTTATTATAATGTTTGTTCACGACAATCTTATAATATGTGCCATTATTCAATTGTGTGGGCAGCAAAAATGGGGTGCATTTAACAATCAAGTACATTAAACACGGGACTTGCGTGATAAATGTGGTTTTTTAACACGATTATAAATATTTACCTAGTTCGATTTTTTGCCGCTATGCAGTAACAGCGCTGTGCAAGTCAAATCAGCTTCTTTTGTCTTACATTTGACAATGGTGGTGATGACGTCGTCGACGCCATTTTGTTAAAGTACGAAGTAACGCGTCAACATCTCCGCCGTTCTCACTAGTTTAACCCGCGTAAAACGCGTTTGTAAACATATATCATTCTTAAATCGGTCAAACAATTGTGCTTCTATCAGTCGCGAGTGTTTTTTAAAGCGGAATAAACGTTAACACCGTGAAAACTCCATCCAAACGGAAGAGTTTGTTATTTGTGCAAATAGTGCGTTTCTACGTAACTTAGGCGAAAGGGTAGACTGTGTGAGTATTATTTATTGTTTATTTTTCATATTTGCGTTAAAGTGGAATGAACCCTATGTAACGTACCTTTATTTTAATTATAATTTCTATTGCACTACGTTTACTTTGCAATCTGTTCTGAGTCGGAGACGGCGAACGCTAGTCCTAATCATTCAAAACCAATAATTCTAAAAGCAAATATTACCCTCCGCTTTTTCGCATACCTTTCCACAATACCAATTATGGGTTTTACAGCCCCCTCTCTCGCCTTATGCGTACGGCGAACTCACTAGTCAGCCATCCAAACTGCAACTCACTAGTGAGCCATCCAAATTGCAATCTGTTCTGTGGTGAGCCATCATGCTTCATCCGTTTTGTAAAAGAAGTAGGGTCGTGCCATTGTTGTCATCTCGGGGTTGCCGACTCATAGCCGTATTTTTTTTTCTTTTTATTGTTTACTGTTAGTTTTTGCTACGAAGTGTTTTTTTTTATTGTTGTGTTTTAAACTTAGTAGTATACATAAATGTATTGCATTTTTACACTTAAGAAAATCTTCTTGATCTTAACTCTTCATTTTTATAATATTTTGTTACTACATTTTGTAAGTTGTTAGATAATATTATGATTTACTGTCATAATTCAGAAAAAATTGTAACCGTTATTTACTTTCAATTGCGAATTACACAACCGGTTCGATTTTTCGTGCACGAGCCGAATTTGAAATTTTGTGAATTCATGTGGTTATCTGAAGTCGTGTCGTGTGAATTCTTCGGCGGATAAGGAATCGAAAGGGAATGACCGTTATTACATGCAGCCATCGACAAGGATCTAATAATTATATTCCGAAACAAAACGTTTCCTGAACTATTAAGCCTGTTTTGCAACGCGGTAATGCGGTCGGTTTGTGCATTACGTTCAATATTTAAATTGTGTATGTATGTTGATAATTTATTCGATTTATTTATAGAAAAGTAACATGGTATTACGACTCGTTTATTCAAATGTTTTATAAGGAAGTATTTGAGTATTTGATACATTAAAAAAATACACCTTGTTTCCACTCCTTGATTCAGCATAAAGTAAAATATCGAGTTTAGAAAAGTCTGAAAATTTGGTTTGGTCTTTAAATGTAGATGAATCTAAAGTATACTTTAGAATAAATTCAGACGAAAAATACTCTATAAATGTAGGAAAACTTGTTGCTACATTTTGTGGCAATACAAACCGCTTTTGTGTTGCGACTGGACCCTGCGACAAACGCATGCGATCTGTCGTTGCGTTCAGTCGCATAAACGAAATCACGCCTTAACCAATTTTTCCACTTAAAAAATCGTAACCCATATTGGGCGCCTTCCGAACACGATGTATATTATAAAAAAGGTCACATTTTTTACGGTAATTTAAAAGTATGACAAGTTAGAATTTCCTGAATAATTTTGACATTACCAACATTTTTATATAAATTTGAGTTTTTTTTTTTACTGAAAAATTGTGTTTCTAACTCTGAAGCCTTTAGATAAATATTTCATAATACATACTATTATAATTACCGAGATTTTAGTATTATTTATTAATAATGAAGGGATCTGTGGACTTAGTAATTGATCGCAAAAGTCTTCAAAAATTATAAAATTAATATTTAAAGTAAACTTAGTTTTTAATATCATAGTTTTTTTTGCAAATTTTTAAGAATTTATGTTAAATATGTATATCAAAATAAAGCTAATTTAAAATGCTATTTAACGACATAAAAATATACAGGGTTTTCTATTTTAAAAAATGCAACTTTCTGTCAACTCCGAAATTAAAAGTTGAAATACAAAATAAGTACGCCGCTGAATTCTACGTTGAAGACTACACAAATAACTATATACAGGGTGGTCCATATAGTAGTTTCTTTTTAAAAATTCATTAAATTTTTTGGTATATTATTGGTTTATTCGAAAGAGCAAACATTCCCATTATTCATAGAACACGATTTTTGTGGCTGCCACGGCTGGCTTCGCAGAAGCGCATCCTGTCAACCCAATTTTCCAAGACCTTGGTGACGGTTTCTGGCTCCATCTCATGAATGGCTTGCTCGATATTCGCCGTAAGAGCCTAAATCATTAATGGTTTGTTCGCATACCAACAGTCTTTCACGGCACCCCACAAAATAAGTCTAACGGCCTCAAATAGCAGCTCCGCATCGCCGAGACGGCTGATAACACGAATACCGAACATGACACTCAAAAGATCGATTGTGGCATGGGCTTTGTGGCATGGTGCGCCATCTTGCTGACACCAAAGATAGTCCAAGTCCATATCTTCAATTTTCAGCCACTAAAAACTGTTAATCATGCCTTTGCAGCGCTTACCGTTGATCGATATGGCATTTTCAGTAGCATTTTCAAAGAAAAATGAGCCAATGATGCCACCGCTCCAAAATCCGCATCAAATTGTCAATCTCTGAGGATGCATTGGCTTCTCAACGATCACGTGCGGGTTTTCCGATCACTAGATGCGGCAGTTGAAAATACACCTCGTCAGAAAGGATGATTTTTCGAGCAAAATCGTTGTCCATTTCGAGCTGCTCTAAGGCTCAAACTGAGAAGCGATAACGAAGCAGATGGACTTCAATTGCTGAGTCAATTGGATCTTGTAAGCGAATAATGCGAGGTATTTGTGTCTCATTTCAGCCAAAACTTCTTTCCAATAATCGCACTGTTTGGGCTACACAGCATTGACTTTGGATTTAAATAGGTTTGCATTATTTCCCAACGTTGTTTAAGCGTAAAGCGATTCATTACGTTCCGCGGAGATATGATACTGACTTTCTGTCAAGATTTCAACCGAGAAAGAGCTGTCACTGTTGAAATAACATATGATCCAAAAAGAAACCGCTAGATGGATAGTGGAATTCGGGAGAGATGTCCTATGACTCATTGGGCTTGGTTATCAGAGACAACAGTTGGGAATTTACTGCCAACTGTTGGTAAATTCTCTGGTAACTGGATTATTAATCGTGAACGTGTTTGGAATGTTTGCAATCGTACAAAATAGACCGGCCGTAGTACCGTTCATTAGAACCAACGTACATCACAAACAAATCCAAACATGTTAAGTGTTGAACATTTTGATGAACGGACCCATTGATGTGGAATATGTGGTCAAATTTTTTAGAGAGTATGTTGACATTTGTATCTGCAACGATTTTTCCTAGTTGTGTCAAATTTTAACGTTACATGACAATGTCATACTGTTTAAGTCCTGAGTGTATAGTGTTTTTTCTTTTAGAAAAGCTTTAAGTCATAATTTCTTATGATTTTTTTTCTTTTGAGTATACATATCCCAATTACGTGATGTAGATTTTTAAATATTCGTTGTTTTCTTAAAAGAGGTAAATTTGAAGTTTAAACTAGTGTTTTCCACTCCCAGGTTAAGCATGAAGTAAAATTTCGAGTTTAGAAAAGCGACCAAACCAAATTTTCAGGCTTTTTTAAACTCGAAATTTTACTTCATACGCCACGCGTACTGATTCCAAGTGAAGTTTACTCATTTACAATATTTCAGTGCTTTCAGTGTTTAATACGCGTGGCGCATGAAGCAAACTTTCGAGTTTAGAAAAGCCTGAAAATTTGGTTGGCCGCGTAGCGCTTCGCGCGGGATATGTATACCTAAATGAAATATTCCCTGTATATCAAAGCATAACGGAAGCTTCATAAAGTCTTTTTGAAGCCGGGTACTATATCTTGGTAAAGCGAATGATCATTAAGTTGCTTTTACCAAAAAAATACTTTTTGCAAAAAACCTTCAAAAATAGAATAAAAACAACAATAAACCATAAATCTTAGTTAACCTGTTGACCCTAATCACTCTAAACACCCACCACAACACGTAACCATTCTTATTTATACCACGGAAAAAAAACTGGAATCAATTGCACATGTCGCAATTGTGCAAATGATTGGTTTAGGGCGTTCGTGCCCGCCTGAGAACCATAAAATATTGCCAATGTGGCGTTTTATTTTTTTATGTGGGCCGCGATTCGGATCTCAGATTGATTTATATGGAAACCACGTGCGGAGATTGTTAATTGCATTATATTCAAATTTTATGATTGTTATTACCGTTATTGGAGCAGGAAATGGGCGATGTTATTATACATTTCCCCCAGCCTTCACATTTCGACTCTCCGGCGCACAACTTCGGCACAATCACGACTTTGGCGGTGATTTAATGGAAACAGGAGGAAATGTGTATCGATCGTGAGTCATAAATAAAATACTTTGTGTGTTTGTTTTATATTTGAAAGTAACAAATGCGTTCTATTGCTGAATGTATTTTTTGGGTGTTGGCCAAATTTAATGAGTTGGAGTTTTGCTGCTGAAATAAGAAATAGTAAATGCTGGAATAAGTGTTTCTAACAGTGCAAGACAGAAAATACAAGGCTCAGTTTCGACGAAACAACGAAAGCGTTTTATAGAAACAAGTATTCTAAAAAAAGGAGATACTATTAAGGCCCGTATATTTCGACGACACAGCCCTGTATTTTCTGACTTGCGCCAGCTATGAGACGTCCCATTAATCGTTAGTGCAAGTCGGAAAATATAGGGCTCAGTTTCGACGAAACAACAAACTTATTTTCTAGGCACAAGTATTCTAAAAAAGAGATACTATTAAGGCCCCTAAACAGTTTGCGGTTGCTCTGGGGAAACACGCCTCCATCTTCCAGGCTGAAATGACTGGTGTGCTCATCACATAATGGAATCGGGACCAAACAAAGGACTAATTACCATTATGTCAGGCAGCCAGACAGCCCTAAAAGAGCTAGCCTCGCCGATGGTGCAGTCCAGGCTGGTTATGGCTTGCATAGACAGGCTGGATGCACTTTCAACAACAATAAAAACACAGCTAGTATGGATACCCAAGGACCAAAGATTTATTGGACACTTGGGAGCCTACTTGCTGGCTAAACAAGGGGTATCGGGGGAATATAGAGGACCTGAACCCGCTTTCGGTATACCTCATGAAACCGAAAAGTAAATAATAAGACGCGAGTTAGCAGAGGAGCACATAAGGGCATGACACAACCAAACGGAATGAGGCACACAAGACTCATCCTAGATGGTCCGGTACCTAGCAGCACATTGATGCTGTCAGGACTGAGTAGAATAAAACTACGAAGAATCTGAGGACTAGTCACTGAACACTGTGACCTAAATAAGCACAAACATAGGATAGAAATTGAGAAAAACCCCTATGTCGTGGATGTTTGGAAGAGGAGGAAACTCCCCAACACTTACTGGCAATGCAAGGAGCAATTCGGGAAGTCTGCGCTTCCTGAAATAAGACTCAAGAGAATCCCCTGGCTGAAACTCCAGACACAAGAGTACACAGGGAGTAAACCATCCAGAGGTGCACAAAAGGACCATGGAGACCGCAGTGCAAGGACGCTAAGCGACACCACCTCATGTGACAAAAAAAGGCCCACATTGACTAGAGCAGTCACCCATTGTGTAACAGAGTATCGTTGTTACGTTACGGTGTTACGTAACAACGAACTTATCTTCTAGAAACAAATATTCGATGAAACGTATTCCTCCAAAAACATTTAGTACGCAAACTGGCAAATGTTCTAGTGGATCTAGTAAATACGGTTTGTATTACAATATGTTTTTTTCGACGACAAAAACGTGTGCATGTCTTTTATAGTTTTAGACAATATTCATACTCTCTATATTGTTTAACTCCTCATTTTCACTTTTTCTAGTGAATACTCTATCAAAATTATGGCCAAGATTATAAATTTAGTAGTATAATTTATGAATGAGATTCGACAAAAGCTCACATAGCCACCGGCTAAACAATTACGCGGGCAACAGGTGGCAATGATCCTACGAAAATCTAGTAGCGGACTTTTTGTGCGCGCATAAATTTGCCGGTTTTTCTCCTCCACCGCAGCGCTGCACCGTGCGAACTGGAAATTCTGCTTTCATTGACCCACATGTGCTCTAATAACACGACTCGCGTTTGTAAATACTTGGGCACGGTAATGCGCCCGCAATTTGTGGAAAGGCGGGAAATGCTCGAGTGAAAATCCGTAAGGACATGCGGTTTTCCTTAAAAAGGGGAAAATGATATAATTTGCCTTTGATACCACCTTATATGAAAACTAGTGGTTATTAAAAAGAAAATAAATTCGATAATTAAAGCATATTTGGCAATGTGTAGTCGAAAAAATGTTTAGATTAGTGATGGGCAAGATTGAGTATCTCAAGAATCGAGCGGTTGAAGCGTGTTGACTGTTCTTGAGCGATGATCGTCCGCAAATAATAAATGCCACCTAAATTGCCTTGGCGTGTCAGTGTTGCTATATTTGAAAACATTGCTGCTGCTGTAAGAATGATGCTAACGCAAATCTGCAATCAAATTATCTATTCTCATGTGAATCGAAGAAAAATGTTATCATCAGGTAGATGATACACAGACTTGCTTGATACCAACACATCTATTGTAATGAGCAGGACTAGAATCATTCAGGATTAAAGGATCTAAAAGAGGTATTCGCCACGTGAAAGATAAGAAAGGTATTCAAGATACTTAAATATAGTGGAATTCGGAAGACATGTCCCTATGACTCATTGATGTGGAATGTGTGGTTCAAATTTTGTAGAGAGTATGGCGACAATTGTATCTGCAACGATTTTTCCTAGTTGTGTCAAATTTTAACGTTGCATGACAATGTCATACTGTTTAGGTCGCGAGTATATTAGTGTTATTTCTTTTAGAAAAGCTTTAAATCATAATTTCTTGTGATTTTTTTCTTTTAAGTATACATATCCCAATTACGTGTTGTAGATTTTTAAATATTCGATGTTTTCTCTAATAAGGTCAATTTGAAGTTTAAACGAGTGTTTACCACTACCAGGTTAAGCATGAAGTAAAATTTTGAGTTTAGAAAAGTCTGAAAATTTGGTTTGGTCGCGTAGCGCGAAGCGCGGAGCGACCAAACCAAATTTTCAGGCTTTTCTAAAGTCGAAATTTTACTTCATGCGCCACGCGTATAAGACACTGATTTTAAGGGAAGTTTACTCGTTCACAATATTTCAGTGCTTTCAGTGTTTAACTCGCGTGGCGCATGAAGTAAAATTTCGAGTTTAGAAAAGCCTAAAAATTTGGTTTGGCTGCGTAGCGCTTCGCGCTACGCGACCAAACCAAATTTTCAGGCTTTTCTAAACTCGAAATTTTACATCATGCTTAGTCTGGGAGTGGAAAACACTTGTTTTAAGCTTTAAATTGAACTCTTTAAAAAAAAGCGTATGCATATGTATACCTAATAGAAATTTTCCTGGATGTATACTTAAAAGAAAAATTTCCCGTATTAACAGATTAATCCGATGACTATTTGCCAAATCTACTGAATGCGCATTCGATTCAACAAACATTTTCGTTTGGGCTTACACAAAATCAACATAAATGCATTATTTATTTCTGTAAATACCCGAACAATTTAATAGATATGAAAATTGGAATTATACCACCTAAACTCATATCTAAAACAATTGTGCACATTAATTAAAATGATTTGTGGTTGGGTTTTTGCAGATTTAGTTTTACGAAGACATTGTTTAAAATTTTAAAGCTGCATACCGGAAGATACGTTTTCGCATGTTCCATCTAAAAACCATAGCAGACATATTATAAAGTTTTCTGTTTCTTCTTACACACGTAATCTGATGACATCAAATTATTTTCGTATTACATGAATTGGTGCAAAAAGCACTACAAATCAAGGAAACCTTTCGTGAATCGTTGGTTTACTTTAGTTTGATAATGGGCCCGTTTATCAGAGACAACAGTTGGGAGTTTACTGCCAACTGTTGAGGAATTCCCTGATGACCGGATTATTAATCGTGAACGTGGTTGAGATTTTTACAATCGTACGAAATAGACCGACTGAAGTACCGTTCATTAGATACCAACATACATCACAAACAAATCCAAACATGTTGAACATTTTGATGGGCTCAGTGATTACTGTGTAATTTAAACTAGTCACAAAACTAAAATAAAAGTGGTATAAAAAGTTAACTATTTTCTTTATATCAAAATTGAAAATGTACCACGAAGTAAACGCCTCCAAGATTCAAGAATTATTCAAGATATGTAATGGGTTTCTTTATTACATTTTACAAAGTAATCAGGATTTCTTGTGGCTTCTGCCTTAGAACTCCAGTCGTACTTCGAATTTGTACAGTTTTGAACTTTCTTCAAATATATGAAGAAAAACAGGAATTCTAAACTCTATGTACAATATTAATTATAATCTTAAGATTAATTGTTAACTTCTTATATAATAAACGAATTGTGTTTTGTAAATGTTATTTATCTCTAAAATTACTCTCTAATTCTGGGCATAATTACTTTTCACAAAAAGCAATTCGTATCATTCAAAAGAGAAATTATGGAAGATCACGAGTACTCCGCCGCTCCAGTTTTAATTGTGACGTTTCTTAATTTTCTGCGGTTAATTAAAGCACGAGCTCTCCCCCAGGGGGCCGCGCGTTCTATCAACGGCTTCGGAAAGTTTAGTCCTCCAAATCGATTGGGCAACGCGACCGGGGGCGACCACACGCCGCATAATGGACAATGGATCGGCAATGTTTATTTCCAGAGGCGTATCTGCAAATTGAGCCGATAATCTTTCGGATTTTAATGTCACGACGCGGTTGAATTGTATTGTTTTATTGACATCAATTATATCATTTAGTGCAGTGATTGTGAATGTAGAAAAGTTTAAAATTAGATATGAGTTTTTTTTTTGTTGTATTAACAATAGAAAGAAAGTTTTATCATTACTTAGAGTGGTGAATAATTTTTCTACCTATTGTCACTTCAAATGAAGGCTTCGAATCGCCAAAATATATGATTCCGATTCTGGTTTTTGTTCCGGAATAGTATACAAGTATCGAGAACAGTAAGGATTTCTTACCGGTCGAGGACAATTATTTTGAGGAGCGAGTGGAGCGAGCTACTACTGCAATTGTTGTCTGAGATCGGTATTGTACTTACTGTTCGAGATGCTTATGACGTTTTTTGCACGATCGAAGAAGGTATACAACATTTCCTCACAGTTATTATGAATATATCACTGACGATTTTTCCGGCTCAACACCAAGTGGTTAAGTAAAATTATTTACCCTAATTGGGCCCCTATGAAAACATCCACACTATTTTTGCCAGCCGTAATGCCGGTCTTCTATCTACTTGTTTGGCATAATTTTGATCATTTCTTTTAAGTAACAAATTAAAGTAATTATTCGTATGTACTTAAATTAAGAAATTGAAACACCTGTAATATTTTGCAGTTTCTCAATTCAAATATGCAATTTACATTAAAAATAGTGAAATTGAAATTGAAAGTGCCATGATGAAATTATTTAATACTCTTCCAGCTAGATACAGAAACATGATTTATTCACATACTTTTAAGAATGAAATTAAAACTCTCTTAGTACAAATAGAACCATATACGATGGCAGAATATTTCAATTATTTCTGAATTGGGCCAGGCCTACAATAGTTATAGTAGTTGTTTTTTGTGACGATTTTCCTTGTTATATACTCACTTATTATTATATGTATGTATATCCAAAAGAAAATAAATGACTTAAGTAAGTAAGTAAGTAAGTAAGTAGTGTGCTTAATGTTTAGAGAATTGTAAATATTTTCTTTAAAACCAATCCTGTTGATTTTGTTTCCAAAGCTTACTTTGCTTAAACAAAATAATGAATTTTGTACAAGAAATCACTGCTCTTTAAAATGTCATTCTTAGGCATTCTTCAGAGAGACTGTGTGGATATTTTGATCGGGTCCTCCCTAATTTACGACAATTTAATTGGAACCGAGCTAAAAATAAACCGATTTTTTTGTTCTATTCAGGTACGGTTTTTGTTCCGACAGTTTTTACCGGTTTTCTGTTCAGTTCCGGTTTGAAGCGAATCAGGGCTTTTTATCTTGAAAAAAAAATAGCAGTTCTGCAAAGAAATACCTTGGAATCATAAAATTGCAAAACGCGCATTTACTAACCACAACATTAATTTCAACATTTTTGGTGAATACAAGCCTACCTTCATTACAAACAACACTTGTCTCCGTTTTAAGCAACATTGTCTGAATGCATGCATTCATTATACAAACTCCAATTAAAACAATTGAATACAAGTTCATTCTGTGCCACAGTTACCGGGTGTGTAGTTTGAAATAGGTAGTCGTGTTCATTTCATTTTTCTCTACTTAGCGCAACACATACACAAGCAGACACCATTCTGGTTACCTAATCTGACACGCAACTTTTACACATATGCATAATCGCCTTTCCGCAAACCGGCACGCAATACGGACGGTTGTCTTCGTCCAGTTGCGAATTAAACCGACAGTATTTGGGTCCGAAATTACGGACACATCCTGTCGACGGAGACCGCACTTCGGTTTTAATTAACGGCACGAGTTTGGAGAAAGAGCAAAAAATATGGACACACGCACCAACAAAAAGTGCGGATGATTGTGTAAAATTGTGTGTGTTGTTAATAGAGTGGTCTAACTGCAAAACTCACATTCTCCACTTTTGAAAACTTTTGGCAAGTTGAAAAACACACGTGTACTTTAACATGGCGGAGATTAAAACAAAAAAACCACCAACTCAATTATCGCAAAAAGTGGAGAATGTGAGTTTTGCAGTTAGACCACTGAATTATGCAGTTTGGAGGAACTAGTGGACTTGTTTGGTTCTCTGCGTGAATGTTAGGTACTTTGGGATGTTGATTTTGGAACTAGTATTTTAGAGTAACACATGGTACCAAATTCTCTAAGTTAACCACAGTTATTCCTAAAGAAGACGATCTTCTATTTTAGATGATAAAATATATATATGCAGACAATCGAAATGGTTGAGATTCCGTTGATTCTTCTTTCGAGAAACAAAATCTTCGCCGAATATAGTAGATGTTTTGCTACCATTGGAGTTTGAACCATCTACCATTCGCTCTACGACCAAATCTAAATTTTCGCTGATGTAACGTGAAGTTCAAAAACACAATCCTCAGAATGAATTAGAATTAGTTTTGACGATTTAAATCTCTTTGGAAAATTCGACGGTTTTTATAACTATTTGAATCCTTTTATAACGATTCGATCACCTACATTTGGATTAAAATACTTCTTAAAAAATATAACGAATCGGAACTACGAACACTTTTTCACTGAAGTATTCGAATACGTCACAAAATTCTTCTAAAATTATAGACAACCATTACAACAATTACGTAATTTATTTCATCAAATAAAATTGTAGATCTTCATGTAAACACACCTAGAATGTGACATTTTTCGTAATTACACATATCAATTAATAACTGGTAATGTTACATAAATTGCCTGTTTATAAAAATGATGATGATTGAGAGTGGTAATTACTATCATTTCGACAGGAGCAAAAAATCGGAATTATATGGTCGAGTAGGCAGCTACTATACCCGAGGGTCATCACGAAAACATTCGAGATCGGCGTGATCTCTAATCCGGATGTTCTCGGGATTCCCTTACAAAAAAAGACAATTGTACGATGAGCCTGATTATCATATTTACTGTATGATTTTGGAATTACCCATCAATTTGGAAAAAAATAACGGATGTAATAAAATAGAAGAATACCGTATAAAGATGTTTGTTGTTGAGTAAACAGATTTATGAACGAAATCTGTTAGTTCTTTTCTAACAAATAATTTGGACGTTTGCAAATGATCAAAAGTTTTTAAGATTCTGATAATTGGCAATACTGTAAAGGGATGTTTTTCTTGTAAGTATACATGTACCAAAGTATACGCTTTAATTTTCGGGCATTCGTTGATGTTTTATAAAGTTTAAATGAAAGCTACCGAGTATTTCCACTCCCAGATTAAGCATGAAGAAAAATTTCGAGTTTAGAAAAGCCTGAAAATTTGGTTTGGTCGCTCCGCTTCGCGGAGCGACCAAACCAAATTTTCAGGCTTTTCTAAACTCGAAATTTTTCTTCATGCGCCACGCGTATAAAACACTGATTTAAAGTGAAGTTCAAAATATACTGCTCGAGTTTGATTTCACGTTAATACATTTTACAAATATTTATTTTGTCTAACAAAATCTAATTCGAGCAATTATCTTTAGGATATGTATGCACCCTAGTATAATTAAAAGAAAAAATCCAAAAGAAAAATGTCTCCAGGCGCTTGAATTTTAAAAGATTTGGTTACCACAAACAAAAATGTGTAATATTTATTAAGATGAGATCAAACTTAAGCGCGTATTTACTTTACATTAAATCAGTGTTTAATACGCGTGGCGCATGAAGTAAAATTTCGAGTTTAGAAAAGCCTGAAAATTTGGTTTGGTCGCTCCGCTTCGCGGAGCGACCAAACCAAATTTTAAGGCTTTTCTAAACTCGAAATTTTACTTCATGCTTAGTCTGGGAGTGGAAATACTCGTTATAAGCATTAAACTGACCAATTATATAAAATCAACGAATTACTGTAATTTACAAAACGCATTCATTATCGGGATATGCATACTCAAAACAAAAATTCCCTGTATGTTTTTGAACTGAAGATCTCTAAGACTTTTTATAGAAACAATCTAGGGTGTTGTCAATCCTAAAAAAAGTTCTTTTCGTCAACAATCTAAGACATTGCTGATGGTCGAAATAATAAAATAACTAGGGTCCGTACACTGAAATGACGACATTTTACTCCAAACGGCTGGGTAGATTCTTGCCAAAATGACGTCATGTCAGTACAACAGTGCTGATGACAAGTTGCATCGGTACTGTGATACGCGCCCTTATCTCCAAAAATATACAGTATTTATTGCCAAGCATCGACATGTTAAAAGGAAGTTTGTCCAAAAATCTATGGGATGGTTATTAAGAAACCATAAAAAAATATTTTGTCCAAAACTCTAAGATGATTGTTTAAGCGAATCCTAGGTTAGGTAAATATAATTTCAATCTGGTATTGGATCCTTCCTAAAAAAAAAATCTGTATCCAAAACTCTAGGATGATTGTTTCAACGAGTCTTGGGTTAGGTTAATACAATTTCAATTTGGTTTTGAATTCTTCATGAAAAAAATCTTTTATCCAAAACTCCAGGATGATTATTTTAACGAGTCCTGGATTTGGTAAAAATAATTTGAATTTGGTTTTGAATTTTTCCTAAAAAAAAATCTTGTATTCAAAACTCTAGGATGATTGTTTCAGCAAGTCTTGGGTTAGGTAAATACAATTTCAATTTGGTTTTGAATTCCTTATATAAAAAAGATCTTGTATCCAAAACTCTAGGATGATTGTTATAACAAGTCCTGGGTTAGGCAAATATAATTTGAATTTTGTTTTAAATTCTTCCTAAAAAAAATCTAGGATGATTGTTTTAACGAGTTGGGTAAATATAATTTTAATTTGGTTTTGTATTCTTCTAAAAAAAAAAAAAAAATCCCTCTCAAAAGTAAACCTGTTATTACAATACACGGTACTATAATTAAATGTTTTCTTTCAACAACAGTAAAGCTTTTACAAGCACCAATTTTCAAACAAAGGCTTTTTTAAAGAATCAATTTCAAACCCCTTGGGGGGCAGCAATAAATAAATCAATTACCACAATGGAGAAATCCAGTGCTAAAAAAAAATCTAAACGAATTTCGAAATTCGGGCAAGACACTAAAACAAACTTTAATAATTCCAATAGAAAACGCCCTTCGGATTGCGCCCCACTTTTCGAAATGCCGCGCGCCTTTCTCAATAATAATTCACCTGAACGGTGCGCGCGACACCGCCTGGGCGCGGTTTCTCTAATTGCACCTCTATTTCTCCACCGAAACAATTAATTAATATTCCAATTAATAACAGTGCACACACATGCGGGCGCGCTGTTAATTACCTGGACGATATCAAATCCGAATCGTAAAATCCTAGCCGCAAGGTTTTGAGTGCGAGTGTGTGTAATGCGCTTGGAATCCGTTGCTGCAGTTTCTAAAATTGTGGTTACATACAGTATGTTTTATGAGCGCGATTATCGTTGGAAAATGGAATTCTTGTTTTGTTATTTGGGTTATTGGATTGTTTGCATGGGTTGGGAATAGATGACACATCGAGATTTGAAGGCTGTGTGGTTAATCATTTCATTTTTGCATTTTAATGGGTGGCATAATCCTTGATTAAATAAATTGCGGGTTTTAAACAACACTTTTTTATAGACACTGAACTGATTTATTGAAGGCAAATAAATTAATAACACATTACACGTACACGTATTTGTGTGGAAAATTTACAATTGTAAATGATACTATTTATAAATGTACAAACCGATTGCGGGAACATAATTTTCTGGCGCGAATGCATATTTGAAACACTTTTTTAAACAAACAAAACTTAAATTCAAGATGTTTCAGTATTTTTAATGGCTCGAACAAGTTGCGGGCGATATGGGAATGAGCATTAAAAAGAGATTAAATGATTGTGGATGTCATCTCGGTTCGCAAAAAAAACCGAGTTGCCAATCAAAGTTGCGGACGATATGGGAATGAGCATTAAAAAGAGATTCAATGATAGTGGATGTCTTCACGGTTCGCAAAAAACCCACGTGAGCCAATCAGAGGCCCTAGGTTACTAGAGCAACGTGCCCGTGAAGTAATTTGTGCTCCTTACATTTTTCGGCCCACAACGCGATAAAATAAGCATTTCTATGAAAAGACCCAGAGTAGCTATTCTGAACACCGATGCATTAATCTTCCCCTCAAAAATGTTGTCTATAAAATCCCCTCAACTCTAGCCACATCACTACCTGACAATAACATACATGAAATGAGCAAATGTTATACTTTACGACTTTGTTGAAGAAGTAATGCCAATCGATACATATTTTTCCACCTCAATATTATACAACATTGTATATGCAAAGTATACAGTCATCATCCTTGATCCCAACAAGATTTCAATTTAACATATGTAAGTCATTCGCACCAGTTCCATATTCAGAGGATTTCTTTAGTGGTTTCTACGCGACAATACCATTTTCGCTGTTTTCCTGAACGCTCGCAGAGTTTTCTCTTTACTGGCTTAACCTTGTGAAGCAAATCTCACGGTTATCCCACGTAAATTGTCAATGACTAATTTACAAATTAATAGCTACGTTTTAATTGAATGTAAACATAAAACGTAAATGGAGCAATTTGTTTAATTATCGAGCTATAGCTGTTTGTATACAATTAGTGATTGATAGAGTTTTTATCACAGAATTTTATGATAAAAACTCTATCTATCAATCATAATTGTATACAAACAGCTATTATTCGATAATGACATAGACACAGAATTTTATGATTGAAGAAAATTCTTAAAGGAGACATTTTGATCCCAGAATTCTGTGATCACAGAAAAATCCTAAAGAAGAAATACGAGTAGACTAGCTATTACTCATAGAATTATTTGATCTCAAACGATTCTTGAAAGAGAAATGTGTAGATAGATTAAAACAATTCTTAAAGGAGAAATTTGTAGACAAGTTTTGATTCCAGAATTGTGTGATGATGGAAAATTCTTGAACAAGGAATACGAGTGGACTAGCTTTTGATCACAGAATTATTTGATCTCAAACAATTCTTGAAAGAGAAATGTGTAGATAGATTGAAAAAATTTCTTAAACGAGAAATTTTTAGACAAGTTTTGATTCCAGAATTGTGTGATCATGGAAAATTCTTGAATAAGAAACACGAGTAGTAGTAGCTTTAGATCACAGAATTATATTATCTCCATTTTCATATTTCGGTAATTTTTTTCTTTCTCTTCAATAAATCTAAAAAAAATCACGAATGCCCTTGATGATGGTAAAATGCCCATTTCGGGCTACTTGGATCGCCCGTGAAATTAACATGGGGCCTTATGGGAACGGTTCAAAGGACGCCCGCCGATTGGCCGTTTCGGATAGGTCTGTAGATGGACCAAGTTTGCTAGGTTCACAGACAACCTAGAAGGGCGAGATTTTTCGCTTTGGAATGCAGCTACATTTTCGCCAAAGATCATCTTTCTAGGTTGTCTGTGACAGTCAGAAAAAAGCGGGCTGATCGAAAACTAATTTCTCGATGTGGCTCAAATTCTCACAGCTTATGCTCCCATTCTTTAGCTATATTTTAGTATAATATGAAGTCATTTGGCGATTTTCGCCGAAATTTGACTATGTTTCATGCATACCCCGTACGATATTTTCAAATTTCGGCGAAAGCATTTTTCTCTCCAAAAAATCTGAAAAAAATGTACGAATGCCCTTGCTGATGGCAGAAAGAACGTGGACTATTTAGTTTCCCGAAAAATTATCATGTCCAACCATTTCTGGCTACTTGAGTCGCCCCGTGAAATGAACATGGGGCGCCTTATAAGGACGGTTTAAGCGAGGCTCGCCGATTGGCCGATTCGGACGCCCCTGCGGATAGACCAAGATTACTAGGTGTACAGACAAGCTAGAAAGACGGGGTTAGCATTGGATTCTTACAGAATACAGCTACATTTTTGTCAAAGATCATTTTCCTAAATCGTCTGTGACAGCTAGAAAAAAATCACAAAGTCGAGCAAAATGTTTGCCCACTTTGCGAGCGGACTGATTGAAAACTTATCTCTCGATGTGGCTCAAATTCTTACTGCTTATGCTCCCATTCTTTAGCTATAGTTTGGTATAATATGAAGTCATTTAGCGATTTTCGGATTTTCGCCGAAATTTGACCATTTATTTTCCTTGCGATATTCTCAAATTTCGACGAAATATTTTGTCTTTCAAAAAAACCTAAAAAAATTCACGAATGCTCTTTATAAATTGTAGAAAGAGCGTGGGCTACATAGTTTCCCGAAAAATAATAATTTTCAACCATTTCGGGCCACTTGAGTCGCTCACGAAATTAACAAAGTTGGACCAAGTTTACAATCATATTTTTAGTCAGTTAAAAGATTTATTCTTATATGATTTCAAAGAATTAATTACCTTGAACCTGCTACATATTCATTCCACTCCCCGTGAACCTATTACGGCAATTAATCAACCTCGCCCATTCTGACCGATTGTTCCTTTCCGATCGGAAAGGTCATGCACGGACTTTTTCTCGATTAGGCGAATAATGTGTGCGGCGACGACCTCGCTCGAAATTCCCCAAGAAATCGTGAAAATTGTTGTGATTCATTTTTTGATCCGTGCGTGAGTTGCGCAATAATCCGAGAAAATCGGCGTTATCGGGGACTGGGATAATGGGTGTTTGTTGTATTGTCCACTGATCGCCTTTCTAATGCCGGTCGGTCAAGAATTCAGGAAGGAAAATTCTTTGCGGAGCAAAGCCCGTTACGATACACCACAACTCGCTGGTTTCTATTAAAACGAGCGAAAAATTGTCTCGGGTAATTTCCACGTGGGTTATATAAATACAATGAATTATTATAAATGCAAATTAAACGATATATTTTACAAACTACAAAGTTGACAGCTTTCGAAATCTATATGAACACAGAATAATTTAAACTAAATCATTTCATTTATTAAGTATCACACGCAAATTAATCATGAATGCGTGTTAGATGAATTTCTCGTTCTTCCGTCCATGTAAGTTAGATTTACATTTATTTGCTATTTAGAAGGTAAGAGTCCTAGATAAAAGTGTGATTTAATAAAAACAAGGAAACTTTTCACGCGTGTTTCCACTCCTTGGGTAAGAATGATGTAAAATTTCGAGTTTAGTAAAGCCTACCAATTTTACATCATGTATTACGCGTATGAAACACTGATTTAACATGAAATTTAACGACGGGGTTAGCATTGGAAAATATACTTTTAAAGTAATATGCTAAAGCAGTATAATTTGAACGTCGCACTAATTTAGTGTTTTACACGATTGGCGCAAGAAGTGAAATTGTACTTCTTGCGCCAGGCGTGTAAAACACTAAATTAGTTTAGAGAAGCCTGAAAATGTTGTTTGATCAAACTAAATTTTAAAGTCGAAATATTACTTCAAGCTTAACCAAGGAGTAGAAACACTCGTTAAAAACTTCTAATTGTACATTTTCAAAAACAAAGTATGCTTAAAAGATTATAGCGGATATAATGTAATGCACGAATTTTTTGAGAAACATTTATACCTAAACGGAAAATCCGTGAAATTCTTGTGTGTGAAAACCACTTATTTAAAGTTGTACTATCAAAAACAATACAATTAAATTAATAATTTAATTTTATATCCATAAAGATATAATATTATCACCTTGACATTCAATACATTTTCAGTTGCTATGGAGGAAAACCTGCCCCAATCCACTAAATTTAAAAATACCCAAATATTTTAAGTGCTCGGGTGTAAAATTTATGGGACCGCGCCCGATCTGGCCCGTGTCATATTTCGCAAGTTGAAGGTCGGCGTTTCCACATTTTTCGTGTTCGCTATTCTACACTACGGCCCAATTATACCCACTTTTCGTAAATGTGATCCGGCTCGTAAATGAACGAACGAGATCGATTTGATTAACATAATTAAACGCTTCTGGCGTCAGAAAATTACACGTTCTAATCAAAAAGAGCATATGAATAATATCTAATATCTACGAATGTTATTGATTAGTATCTGTTTTTCGTAATCATATATTAAAGCTGAATATAAATGAAAGAAAGGTATAGAGATTTCGTTAATTATACAGTGGAAACAAGCATTTATAATAATAATACTTATATCTTTATTAAATTCAAAAAGATAACAATGGCTATCGACCTAAATTCCTGTAAATATTAATTTCTTAAATTAATTTCTCATTTAGGTTTTTGTGAAACACAAGACTATGGAACGAGAACGTTATTTAGAGGAATACCAAGAATTTTTTTGCTCAAAAACTTTACAGACTGTGAATATTAATTCATAAATCAATGGGTTTATTCCCAATACAATATAGGGCCTACGTGTAAACCTTGGCGAACCGCTGATGTTGTTTCTAGGGGTTCTTACTTAGGACATCTGCTACTCCCTCACGTTGTTCCCTAGGTTTCTCACTTAGGACTTCTGCTGTTATCTATCTACATCAATGATTTATCCGATAGCCTAATGTTATAAAAACTTAGCCATTTTAAACAAAGTTTATCCACTGCATAGACATGCAATTACAATTGGCCATAAGAGTTACAACTGCCCATCCATCAAGGTCTTTCAGCCAGTTTTCAAACCTAGCCAAATTACAATCCTTTAGGCTCAAGAACTTCAAATAATGTTTGTGCCTAAAGGAATATAATTTAGATGGGTTGGATATTTCCATTCCAATACTGGTAACGTAATGGTAACTAGTCAGACTACAGGTAGAGACGTGGCAATTAATATAATTATATCAACTGTTTCAAAACAATTGTTCTCCTATCAACTTAGTCCTAGAAAATCAATTCGTTGTCGACACTTACCTTAACCAACAAACACTCGAGACAACAACAATTTCTTCATTCCAATTCTCATCATCCTAATCGAATTAACCTATCCTTCAACTAACGAGCGAATGAGCAATTGGTAATTGGCATTTAGTCGGACGCTAATTCAGCCTGAGGACATCGCCGCTCGGTTCGGAGGAGCGCATTCTGATGCGCTCTCAGGTGATGACCGCCGTTCCTAATTAGAATTTCACAATTCACGCGCCTTTATGCAACGCACAAATTTACGATCTCCTCGCCAACATCCACGGAGACGACGTTCAATGTCAAGTTCCCACTTTACATTACCATTACCAACCATCTGGCTCTCGGCGGTTTTTCAGCGCATCAATCGCCGGTTTCGAAACCCGGAGGTTTATTGAACTCTCTTCCCTCGCATTATTATTAACAACAGCAACAAATGTTTTGTTCGGAAAAGCCTGAACATTTAGATTTGCCGGGCAAAGCGAAGACTGATGCCAGATTGATCGTGTAACCTGAGTCTTAACCTATTTCAGAGAAGTAACAATCGACATTCATGTTTGATTCCACAGCCACCCAGGACTTCAATAATTGTTGGACACCCGATATTTCACTAAATGCTAATCAAGGAATGGAAAAACACCTTGATCTATGAATAGAGTCAAATTTTCAATATGTATTAATTAGTTATGAGTATTGTCCGTGAAAGCGTCTAATTACTTATTAACCTAGATTTTAGGAAACGTGGAATTGTACACCTTCAAATTTCTGTTGCCATAGTATACACATAATTTTCCATTTTGGAAATTAGGATTATGAAAACCGGCAAGTTTTAATAAGATGACAAAATATGTTTCTGGGAATTTCCTCGATTCTCACATACTTGTCATACGTGTAGCAATTACCGTTTGTACTCGGTGATTTACTGGCGTAGACAAAAGTGTGCCCATGAATAATTCATCCATCTGGTGGTTTCCTAAGTGCTGGTTTCTACAGTAACTCTCGGATTTTCCTTTCTGATGGTCATCATTGTTTTGTTCAAATTCCGGATGGGCAAGAAATACATTTAATTACCCAAATAAAATTAATAAGCAAGCGCGTGCGAAAGATTTCTTAATTTCTAACGAGTGTTTCCACTCCCAAATTAAGTATGAAGTAAAATTTCGAGTTTGGAAAAGCCTGAAAATGTTCATGCTTTTCTAAACTCGGAATTTGACTTTATGCGCCACGCGTATAAAACACTGAAATATTATGAAATTAATTAATTAATAAATATTATGAAATTAATTAATTAATAAATATTATGAAATTAAAAAAAAAATCAGTGTCATACGCGTGGCGCATGAAGTAAAATTTCGAGTTTATAAAAGCCTAATTTGGCCCGGTCGTTCCGCTTCGCTACGCGCCCGAGCCAAATTTTCAGGCTTTTCTAAACTCGAAATTTTACTTTATGCTTAATCTGGGAGTGGAAAACACTCGTTCGAAGTTTCAAATCGAACACTTTTTAAAAAGTACGAATGCCGGAACATTTAGAGTGTGTGCATCAAGGTATGTATATATATATATATCCCTGTATATCAATCAAAAAGGTGACTGGTGAATTGTTTTAAGATGTCCAATATGAAATGTATGTATTAACAAACTTCTTTTTTTTCCTTGTAGAAATCTACAGTCATTTTATTCTTTACCTTGGAAGGAAATCAAGTCATTAGGCCCGTTCATCAAAATGTTCAGCATTCAACATGTTTGGATTTGTACAAAATGGCGTCGACGACGTCATCACCACCATGGTCAAACACATTTATCACGCAATTCGCGTGTTTAATGTACTTGAATGTTAAATGCACCCCATTTAAGCTGCCCACACAATTAAATAATCCACATATTATAAGATTGTAGTGAACAAAGTATGGTTAACCATTCTTACTACAAAAGTATGTTTACATACATATTATGAGATTGTCGTGAACAAAATATGTTATGTTTACAATCGCCTTATTATTATTTTTTTTATGTCCACTTTTGTTATTTAAATTATTTTTAGAAAAATATGTCACTGACATTGCTGGCGCGGACGGCATTTTTGCATAAGTAATTAACCCAACAGCGCAGAGCGTAGGGATTAGCATAATCGAGAGTCCGAAAAAAGGTTAACGAATTTAATTATGGGAAAAAGTCTCCGTTCCGTTTTAGCGACATACACGGGATAGAGAAAGAGAGACATGAAATAAAAAAAATGTAAACAAACATGTGCGCTCAGTGTGACACATTGTTTGTTTCTAATTTTCACTTAAAATTGAACGTCCGAGACACATTTCAAGTGACGTTCACTTTTATTAGGATTTTTCCAGAGAAAGTCATCAAACGCGTTTCTTAAATGTTGCGGGATACAAAGAAGAAATTATTGCTAGCACGTGTTTTGCTGGCTTATTTTATTTGTCCGGTTTTTTAATGAAGAACATTCTTTCTCCAATGCTCTTTTATTATTAAAAAAAAAATAACAATGACTGCTAATCTATTTTATTTTATAATTGAACAATTAGAGTGAATAAAGAATGTGGCAAAATCCGAAAAACTATGCCCAAAAGTTAAACATTGTTTAAATGTTTACTTCGTAATGAAACAAAATTATTGATTGGTCGGTATAATTTGCCATTCGCTAACTAAATAATTGGTTTGAGTAAATAGAATCATCTCAACACTAAGTTTTTCTATATAGTATAGATTTTACATATTACATGCATGCGTTGTAAAATTTCTGGCATTCATTGCTTTTTAAAAGCGTGCAATGTCGAGTTTTAAGCAAGTGTTTTTCACTCCCAGATTAAGCATGAAGTAAAATTTCGAGTTTAGAAAAGCCTGACAATTTGGTTTGGTCGCTCCGCGAAGCGGAGCGGCCAAACCAAATTTTCAGGATTTTCTAAACTCGAAATTTTACTTCATGCGCCACGCGTATAAAACACTGATTTAAAGCGAAGTTTAAATCTTTAAAAATTCGATTGTCTAAGGCAATTTTGTTTTGTATAAAACGATAAAATATTTAGCCTACTGAAGTAACCATTATTATTGCATTTAATAAGTTTAGATACGGATTTTGTATATGATTTCACATTATTCCTATCTCCTGTTTAATTTTCTAACTAACAGAATACAGGGATTTTTATAGCTTAGCATTTTTTTGCAAATGGCTCGAGTTTTTTTATTTTGATAGCACAGCATTTAGTTAGACGAAATCAATATTTGTAAAATTGATTAAAAATAAGCAGTATATTTAGAACTTTACAATATTTCAGTGTTTTAAGCTTGTATTAGACTACTCTATTTTCTTGTACAAGAAAATAGTATACTGTTTTTTATTAGAACATACATGTCCAATTCCATTATACAAAACTGGCGCATGAAGAAAAAAATCGAGTTGAGAAAAGCCTGAAAATTTGGTTTGGTTGCGTAGCGCTACGCAATCAAACTAAATTTTTAGGCTTTTCTAAACTCGAATTTTTACTTCATGCTTAATAAAGGAGTGAAAACACTTGTTAGAAGCGACAAACTAACCGCTATTTAAATACCACGAAAATCCGCAAATTCATTACATGTAAATCGGAATATGTATACTTAAAATAAATATTCCCAATATATAAAATATGATCATGTTGCACTTCAAAATCCCAAATTTGCCACCATATAGCGCCAACAGTAAAACAACTGAATTCCAAACGCTAAACCTTGTCAAACGTCTTGTTTCACAAAATACGAAAAATTATACCCATGCTTTTCCCATGAGTGTACTCCGGAGGGATCCGTAGGTATTAAAGTGTGGTATCTATGTAAAGATATCATACCAGTACAAATCCACTTTCAGATTTGTGTCTCTAATTGAATCAAACGTATTAACAATTTTGATATGTATACAAATTTTCTCGTGTGTGTGCGCGCACTAGGTTTATAATTAATGGTTCAATTTATAGCACGGTCGTAATCAATTACACCGCGAGACGTGTACCGCATTACATCTCTCGTTTCCTTCACTTTCTTCAACTCACTTTTACTGATGCTCTCTTCAACTAGCTTAATTGGGCTGTTTTCACCTCTTTTGCATTTCAATTCGCCGCGGGCCGATGCCCTACACTGACCAACAAATTAGATGATGATATACTGCGATCATGCTAATGCAGCAACAACGGATTAAATTGATGGTAAAATTGGTTCACTACAGTATATTTATTCCAACTAAATAATTATTAGATGTAAAAGGCAATGAAGTGATCAGTAATAGCGAATACAAGCGATTTAAGTTTTACAAGTTATTTTGCACTATTTATAAAAGTGGTAAAAAAACAAAAGAATTATTATTCATTGGTAGTTCTTCGTAATTTTTAAAAGATGGTCTGTAATTTTTTAATTAAGTGACATTGGTATCCCCACCTGCATATCAGGGCCTTGCACCCCCTAGTTACGCCGCTGACAACAGTTGATTTATCAAATTTGTGCTACAACATTTGAATCATAAAGTTTACACTACAACATTAGTATTATCAAATGTAGCGCCGCACAGTGGTCTAGTCTAAAACCAACTAAAATTTGTCGCACTTTGGTCGGTTTCAGACCACTGTGCGGCGCTACATTTGATGATACTAATGTTGCAGCGTAAACTTTATGACCACAGTTTTTTCATTTTGTTAGATATCAATTTAAAATTTTATATGCTTATTCAAAACACAAATTACTAATACTAAACATAATTTACAGATCTTCCATAAACCTTATTTGCACTTCCGGTTTCAAATGGTGGTGTCCATCATAGCACTATCCCCGTTAAAAATATGATGATTTAAATATCAACAATATGGAAAACTTGCCCAAACTAAATTTATTCTACTTTTATTATTCCAAATCTATTCAGAAAATAGTAATTCTTAAATGTTTTTGCTACATCTAGGTAAATATTGATTATCATCACATCAAAGCGTTATATATTTCTAACTTGGACAAATTTTTACGCGGGGCTTTTCTAAACTCGATATTTTACTTTATGCTTAGTTTGGGATTGAAAACAATCGTTCGAATTTTAAATTGAACTCTAATAAAATCAACGAATGTTCGCAAATATACAGAGTATACAAATACATAAGGATATGATATATAAAAATGGTAAATTATTATGTCATATATTAATGACTTTTTTGATTTTTAAAAATTGTATAATAAAAATATTAAATTTTGCGACTTGAGTAACTGTAATGCAGTAGTTATCTATCCTATAAACTGAGAATAAAAGTTATTTTTCATTCCAGCAAATTAAAATAAGTATAGTTTTGTCGCCGTCCAGACCACTGTGCGCCGTCTTATATTCAAGAATATTATAAAATAAAATGCATTTCTAAATCGTGATTTGTATCCGAAAAAGTGCAAAATAACGCTCACAAAGGGGCAATAAATCTCCGCAGTGAAAAATAATTATACAATCCCGCATTTACCAACAATTCGAAGAAATCACGATCTGTTATTTTCCGAAAATGGTTCGGATTGTAGAGCGAGGCGTTTTCAGATATACAATGGGTCTTAAAAGCGAACCACCCATAATTCCACAAAACTCACAACCTTGTGCGTTGTTTATTGCAAATCAGAACCATCCCAACAATTAACAATCAATTGTTAGCGAGCTGCGAACCTAGGGGAAACTTGTTCTAATGAATTGCAGCTCGCAACGGCGTCGAATGCGCTTTTGAGCGCGTTTCCTGAGAACTGGGTTAATAAGTAATTAAAGGCGTTCACGGACAATACGCATAACTAATTGGTAAATATTAGAATCTACGCAAAAGAAAATCTAATTCTTATAGTTCACTGTATTCGGTAATTGCATCAAGAAGAAATAAGATTTCCTTACTAGTTGTATTTTAAGTTTATACTTCTTACTCTGTAATAGGGCTTTTCTTCCTATTGTGTAAAATGGTTTATTATTATTATTTATTTGAAGCGCTTTGTATATTTTTGTATTACGCTGGTGCAACCTATTTAGAGGCTATGCCAATGCGCGCCGTTGCATAAGCTCGCGATCGGCGATCCTTCTAAGAAGACCAAAACCAAAAATGGTGATGGGAGAGAACATTGCGAGTGTTTTATCGTTATCGTTAAGAAGAACTGGAGGCACGCGTGCTGGAAGCTTCAGAAAGCCCCAAGACCGGAAGCATAGAACACCAGAGTAAGTCCCGAGATTCGCTAAACCCCTACTGTAAAACGTAAATTGGCATACTTACTATAAAAAAATCCCACTGTACCCTTTATTTAAAAGAGTACCGCATTTGATTACGCCAATCTAAATGCGGCGACATTGACTGTTCCATCACAACGTTTAGAACAGTCGCGTGCATATCCAGTAAAACTTTAGGTTCATAATATTCACAAATATATATACATATATATATTAAAAATGTAATAGCTGAGGCTGTAACTTGGTGAAATTCCATATCAACACTTTTAGTAAATAACACACTTCGTTAACATTTCACTATTTATTAATGGTAAACATTTTGTCTTTGACCTAACGGTGCAACTTTTACATAGTAATATTTAACCAATATATATCCCCAACCAATATATATCCCCTTGGCTACGGCCTTGGTCAAATTCACATGTTTAATCCCTATCTAAATGACAGATTTCGTACTACCGAATCTTACGACCAATTTCGGGAACACCGGCCTAGGTGGAATTGCCATCACACTGATGTGTTTTCTCTTCTCTTTATATCACAATTAATTGACAAATAACTTCTTTCAATTTTTAATTGATTGAAATATGTAGTAAACGTTAAAAGCCAGTTGTTTGTGGTTGGGAAGGAAACACGAAATTACCACTTCCAGCAATTATAAAATTTAATTATTCCAAGTAAGAGTTTGACGAATACAACAAAAAACACGTAAATTATTGATTTGAGGGGAAATCTATTTCACTTGCGGATGTGAAACTCGCTGGAAATAAAGATATCAAAATAACTTTAATCGGGGCACTAAAGTGACAAAAGTAATAATGATTGATATAATAAATTTACTTTGCCAATAAAGGTCAATTTTTTCTAATAAAATTACTTAGAATAAATTAGGAACGTAACTTTCAAATTGGAAACAAACATCCTTAATGGTGTATAAAATATTAGAAAATAGAGGTCCACAAACAATTTTTCGGTTTACACAGCCAAAATATAAGCGAATATTTTGATTAGTGGGGAGAGGTAATACAGAAATACTTAGCTTAAACACAATGATAACACTGTTTAAACACAAGATGTGTAAACCGAAACTTGGTAAAAAAATCATCAGTTGTGATTCTAACATCTTCTATACATGCCCAAAAACTGCATGTCAACTGTCTACGACTTCGATACAACGATTGAAGTGGCTATCCAAGGCCGCCATAATGTTGCAGCGAAAGTCGAGCAGTTATAGAGCTCCTCGATAGTTTGGTTCACTGATGGATGTAAAACTGAAAATGGAGTCGGAATCGGTATCACTGGCCCTCGATTCGAGTCATCGAGGGTCTTGGGACGGTCCCCATCGATGTTTCAGGCAGAAATCGAGCACTTGAACACATGCGCCCAAGTATGTTTGCATATGCTCAGACAGTCATGCTGCTTTAAAGGCAATAACATCAACTGCATGTAAGTCTAAATCAGTCTGGGAGTGCAAACTTTCCCCAAAGTAGCTGGCCAGGAACAACCGAGTTAAACTGCTCTGGGTTCCAGGTCATGCAGGGATCAAAGGCAATGAAATTACCGACAACCTTGACAAAAAAGGTTCCAAACCTCGATTTGTTGGACCAGAACTCTATAGTGGAATAACTAAAGTCCGCATCAAGAGAATGATCCAGAAGGGGGAAAATGCTGGCAAAAGTGCCCACCTGAGAACCACATCTAGCTTGTGGGAGGCGAAAAGGTTTATCGCCTTCTCTACCGTAAGAGTCAAACTCTGAAATACCACATCAGTAAGATGGGTCAGACAACTGATGCCAATTGTAGATTCTGCAACGAGGCATAAGAAACAGCAGAGCACCTACTTTATGAATGCTCTGCGCTGTCCCTTCAAAGAGGAAACTACCTGCCATCGGTCACTTTAAAGCCTGATGACATGGTACATATTAACGATTAACCCTTAAGTTATTGTAGACTATGCAAGAGATTAGACATTGAGGGACTCAAGTAGTTCAGGCATAATTACAAAAGATCTTTCAGGTCAAGGTAATTTTGGAAGGCTCAGAAGCCACATGACCCACCGACCCCATAACATAACATCTTCTAGATCTCTATGCTTTTTGCACTTTAAATTTGCCATTTTGGCAGCCAATAACGTCGCGTAATTTGATTAGCTGATTTTGGCATAGTGGTGGGATAAACCATATAGTTTTGATTGTCTAACTATAACGGTAGTTTTTGATAGATGTTAAATTAAAAAAAAAATAGATGACAAGTTAGAAAATGTCTAATGAAAAAAAAAAGTCGCTGTTTTCAAATTGTCAGTACTTTCAACAATACATTTGGTTGATACTTGTGAAGTTTTTGATAATTGTTAAATTAAAAAAAAAATGACAAGTGAGAAAATATCTAAATGAAATAAAAAGCGCTGTTTTGAAAGTGTTAGTACTTTCAACAATAAATTTGGTTGATACTTGTAAAGTGTTTTTCTTTTCAATTCGAAAATTGCTGTATTCAATAAAATCCAATTAAAAACTTTCGCCAAGACAATAATCACAACAATAAAATCGACATCTGGCCAACGGATACAATAAAAATATTTGGCAATACCTGTCATTCGTTGATTTATCGCCATCTTCAAGGTTGCGTTTAACTGTTATTACGGATCTTTAACTGAACCTGATTGATTGATTGATAATCACTGGCTTGGTAAAACCTTAAAACTCACTAGTATCTGAAAACATTAAAAGCGCGATAATTTTTGCAATCTACAACTAATTTGTCTTTCTTCCTTTCTTTCTTAATCTTCTCCTCTTATACTTGTATTGGGTGTCTTACAAAGACTAATTATAATATATAATATTACAATAAATAATGCACTTTCAATGTTTTGATGTATTGTATAACCAAGTATTGCCAATTTCATGCAGAGAGTTTTTCTTTTAAGTATACATATCCCAATCCCAAATGTATACTGTTAATATTCAGATATTCGTTGTTTTTTTTTTAAGAAATCACTTTTAAACATTAAACGAGTGTTTTCCATTCAAAGGTTAAGCATGAAGTAAAATTTAGAGTTTAGAACAGCCTGAACGTTTGGATTTGGACTTCAGGCATTTCTAAACTAGACATTTTACTACATGCGCCACGCGTATAAGACTGATTTCAAGTGAAGTTCGCTTGTTCACAGTACTTCAGTAATTTCAGTGTTTAATACGCGTGACGCATGAAGTAAAATTTCGAGTCTATAAATAATGAACTATAAATAAGGATTGACGATAGAGTTGTGAAATTTGATGAAGGTAAGCTTTATAATAAAATTTTAATTAGTTTTATTAGATTACGTAGAAACCAGTTGGTTATTTTTTCGGAATCCTCGGAATTTCAAGCCACGAGTTCATTAGACCCTTAACAAACCTCCCACAAAATTACACAACTCGCTTTTTAATAACCGATTCCTCTAACATGTTTCAATATCGATTGCATGCACCTCTGGTTAATCAATCAGCGGAACGAAAAATGAAGAAAAAAAACAATTACGAAAAAGTGCACAACCAGGAATTCCCGAACGCGTCCTTGCCGGATCAATCGATTTTTCGGTTTTGGGCGTAAGAGGGGTATGTGACATGTTTCATTATCGATTGCACATCTGGTTAATCAAACAAGCGAAACGAAAAATAAAGAAAAAAAATTACGAAAAGGTGCACCGCCAGGAATTCCCGGACGCGTCCTTGTCGGGTCCGTCGGTCTTTTGGTTTTGGGTGTAAGCGGGGTATCCCTACCTGATGGTGAGCCGCGGGTACGGACATCTACCTGAATGTGGACACCGAGAGTCAGTACCATGTGAGAGAGGGCCGAGTGAGTAGCGAAAAGTTCGGTGAAATGTGAGAAAGTGCGCGCGGTGTGCTCAATGTGCCGGATTACCACCTGATTTCTTGGATACCTGCAGCACGTGTTTTGTGCGGATTTTACACACACGCCGAGGAAAATAATAAATATTTATTCTTATAGAGATACCCCCGTGTTGACTGTTTGTTGCTCAAAGTAAGGATATATATATTTTTTTCGAATACCCAATAAAAATAATGTTGAATTAGATAATTGAGTCACCTGTTTCCAAAAACCCCTAAATCCATTTTTTTTCAAATGGATTTAAGAATTTTTTGGAAATAGGCAACTCAATTATTGACTAGCACAGAAATGATGTTCCATAAAAAGACTTTTGTCACCCCAACTAAAACAATTCTTTCCTCAATCATCACATTTTTCATAAAAGTATAAACATATCACATAACAAATTGTTTCAGATGGAAATAAGACCTTTTGTTTTCTACTTCACCTATGAAGGGATGAAGATTTTAGCTTTGGAAAATAGTTGTGTTTTCCTCTTCACGTGTGATGGGTGGAAGATTTTAGTTTTGGAATTGGAAGTGAGACTTTTCTGGTCTTCTTCGCCCGTGATGGGTTGAAGATTTTATTTTTAGATAGATGTGAGGAGACTTTTATTTTGCTTTTCATCAATTTTTTTTGATCTTCACTTTTCATAAGTCGATAGGGGTTTTTTGAAATAGGCGACTCAATTATTGACTAGCATTAAAATTATGTCCTATATAAAGACTTTTGTCAGCCCAACCAAAACAATTCTTCCCTTAATCAACACATGTTTCATTAAAGTATAAACATATCACAAAACAAATTGTTTTAGATGGAAATGAGACCTTTTGTTTCCCATTTCACCTGGGAAGGGATGAAGATTTTAGCTTTGGAAATAGAAATTAGTTCATTTTTTTCGTCTTCGCCTGTGATGGGTGAAAGATTTTAGTTTTGGAATTGGAAGTGAGACTTTTTTTGATCTTCTTCACCTGTGATAGATCGAAGATTTTAATTCTATAAATAGATGTGAGACCTTTATTTTGCTTTTCATCAACGGAAGGTTCTAGTTTTGGCCGATTTTAGACTTTTGTCACCCCAACCAAAACAATTCTTCCCTCAACACATTTTTCATTAAAGTATAAACATATCACAAAACAAATTGTTTCAGATGGAAATGAAACATTTTGTTTCCCACTTCACCTGTGAATGGATGAAGCTTTTAGCTTTAGAAATGGAGATTAGTTTATTTTTTTGCCTCTTCATCTATGATGGGTGGAAGATTTTAGTTTTGGAATTGGAAGTGAGACTTTTTTTGCTCTTCTTCACCTGTGATGGGCAGAAAATTTTAATTTTTTAAATAGATGTGAGACCTTTTATTTTACTTTTCATCAAAGGAAGATATTAGTTTTGGACCTAGAAGTGAGACCTTTATTTTTGCTCTTCACTTGTGATAAATCGAAGATGTTCGTTTTGGAAATGGAAGAGAGACATCTCTTTTTGCTCTTCACTTATGATGCACAGTGCGACCGACAATGAACAAAAGTCGAAAAATCAAATATTTTTCCCACAATGTTAAATCAAATACACTTATAGTGAGTGAATAGTTAAATTTATCGGAAATTGTGTTTTTTTTTTAAATAAATCAGCAACTAAAGGTTCACAAGAGGTTTAAAGTGCCCCAATGGAGCTCAATGACGCATCTCTTTATTTACGAATTTAGTCTAGAAGTGAGTGCCTGTATAAATCTTATTAAAATCTTTAAAAAAATACCGTGATCGAAAATACTCACCAAGATATGTACTTTTAGTTTTTGAGTTAAAATACAATTATCAGAGAGACGTTAATACAATGTTAATAACGTTTCATAACTACGATTAAGTTTAAATAAAACACTTGATATTGAACAATTTTTTTGTATTTAACAATTGTTTCACTGATTTATGTTGGATTTGACCCGTTCGGGGCCCCATTCGGTCTCTGTAGCACAAGCCGAGCGTATAAAATTTGTAATTTCTGATGTTTAGTCAGATTTACGTATTCTAGGTCGCAATCTACGGTAAGTGCGCGCAATCAGTTAAGTACTTTTTTGTTATGTGGTCGTTGCCATAGAAACGGTTACAATTCTAGAGTTACAATACACCTATAGTACCTCTAGAACCACAATAGTTTTTCTGTTAAAAACCACAATTATCAGACAGACATTATTAAAATTTCAATGACGTTTCATAACTATGATTAAGTTTAAATAAAACACTTTATACTCAACAATTTTTATGTATTTCACAACTATTTCGCAACGTTGTTGCTTCTTTAGGTGAAGAACTTATAAGTTCTTCACCTGAAGAAGCAATAACGCACTGGTTTACGTCGGATTTGACCCGTCCGGGGGCCCATTTAGTCTCTGTAACGCAAGCCGAGCGTATAAAATTTGAAAATTCTGATGTTTAGTCAGAGTTACGTATTCTAAGTAGCAATCCACGATGCATGCGCGCAATTACTAAGTACTTTATTGTTATGTGGTCGCTGCCATAGAAACCATTATAGTTCTAAAGTTACAATAGGTGTATTGTAACTCTAGAACTATAATGGTTTCTATGGCAACAACCATATAACAAAAAAGTATCTTTAGAACTACAATGGTTTCTATGGCAACGAACACATAATAAAATTACATTTACTAATCAGTGATGGACCCATAAGTAAAGCATTTCAGAATAAGAGTAGAAACGCTTTTTTGCTCTTTACTAATTACGAAAAATCAAATCGTAAAATGTGTATTAATAAAATATTTCGATTATTGCCATAACTAAGACAAATACGTTCATTCGTTTCAATGTCTTGGCGAATCGTAAATTATGCTTTCACTAGAAACATCCTTCTAGAAAAATATGGACGGAGGAAGCGCTACATTACTAAATCTATTAATTCGAGTCTCTGGCGATTTATCGAATGGCGATTTTGCAATTGTCGTTGGGCAACGCAGATTTCCGGATGCCGTTTCGATATTCAGGTGTAAAATTTGATTTATTCCACTTTCTCGCCTTAAAACCACCTACTTTTACAAAGTGACCAACGAAAACATCCGATTCTATACAATTCAATTTGTCATAGAATTTTTCGACTTGATTTCAGAATCTCAGCAGGCTACAAGTCCTAGGTGAGGCAAAACGTAAGCTTTGCAAATATATAAAAAGTTAGCATGAAATGTTATTAAATGCCAACCAATACTTGGTTGTAGAATATTTCAAAAATATCGCACTTTTAATACTTTAAATATACCGGGAATTTTTTGCAAACAATGAAAGTTGGTTTTCATATGTCTTGTTTTACAAAATAGAAAAAAAATCATTATCATTTTTATGATACAGGGAATTTTTATTTTAGGTTATAAAAGCTTTTAATTTTAAGCTTCTAACGAGTTTCCAATCCTTAATAAAGCATGAAATACAATTTCTAGTTTAGCAGCAAAATGTTCCAGGCACTTATATTTTGCTTTGGTTAGACAAAATCAATATTAATAAAGAAAAAATCATTTACACAATATATTAAAGTAGGATTAAAAATTAAATCAGTGTTAATACGCGTGGCGCATGAAGTAAAATTTCGAGTTTAGAAAAGCCTAAAAATTTGGTTTGGTCGCTCCGCGAAGCGGAGCGACCAAACCAAATTTTAAGGCTTTTCTAAACTCGAAATTTTACTTCATGCTTTGTCTGGGAGTGGAAACACTCGTTAGAAGTTAAACTAAATTCTATATATAACCAACGAATGTCTAAAAATGTACACACCGAATGCATCGGGATATGTATACTTAAAAAGGAAATTCCCTGTATGCAGAGATTGTTTTCATTCCAACACAAAAATACCATTACTTGATTTAAGTAATATCCTAACCATCACAAAATGTGGAGATAATAATAATGACTTTATTTTCCAACGGAAGAATCCAACAAGGAAAAATATAAAATAATTTACATTAGTAGATATTTTTGTCATCTCAACACAAAAATCGCTTTATTAAATTATTTTAGGTATACATATTTCGATATTTCGCTGTAAAATTTCAGACATTCGTCGTTTTTATAAAAGTTTACAATTTGAAGCTTCTAACGTGTGTTTCCAATCCCAGATTAGGCATGAAGTAAAATTTCGAGTTTAGAAAAGCCTGAAAATTTGGTTTGGTCGCGTAGCGCGAAGCGCGGAGTAAAATAAAAGGTCTCACATCTATTAAAAAAATTAAATTTTCGCCCCATTACAGGTGAAGAAGAGCAAAAAAGTCACACTTCTAATTCCAAAACTAAAATCTTCCACCCATCATGTGATACATCAGTGTTAATACGCGTGGCGCATGAAGTAAAATTTCGAGTTTAGAAAAGCCTGAAAATTTGGTTTGGTCGTTCCGCTTCGCGGAGCGACCAAACCAAATTTTAAGGCTTTTCTAAACTCGAAATTTTACTTCATGCTTTGTCTGGGAGTGGAAACACTCGTTAGAAGTTAAACTAAATTCTTTATATAACCAACGAATGTCTAAAAATGTACACACCGTATGCATCGGGATATGTATACTTATAAAGGAAATTCCCTGTATGCAGAGATTGTTTTCATTCCAACACAAAAATACCCTTACTTGATTTAAGTAATATCCTAACCATCACAAAATGAGGAGATAATAATAATGACTTTATTTTCCAACGGAAGAATCCAACAAGGGAAAATATAAAATAATTTATATTAGTAGATATTTTTGTCATCTCAACACAAAAATCGCATTATTACATTATTTTAGGTATACATATTTCGATATTTCGCTGTAAAATTTCAGACATGCGTCGTTTTTATAAAAGTTTACAATTCGAAGCTTCTAACGTGTGTTTCCAATCCCAGATTAAGCATGAAGTAAAATTTCGAGTTTAGAAAAGCCTGAAAATTTGGTTTGGTCGCGTAGCGCGAAGCGCGGAGCGACCAAACCAAATTTTCAGGCTTTTCTAAACTCGAAATTTTACTTCATGCGCCACGCGTATAAAACATTGATTTAAAGTAGAAAACATACTGATCAAGTTTGGTCTGACAAATGTTTATATTAACAAATAGTTGGATTTGTAACAGTGTTTGAGAAACAAACCAAGTGTTTTTATTTGTTATCCTTATTATTGTAATATAAAAAAAATTGGTTTGATCATCCTACCAAAAAAAAAAAAATACTCAAAAAATTAAGTTCCTTATACTATCAATTAACTTCCCTCACGATCATCTTATTTCAACATTTCTTCAGTTCAGCACCAATTACAATCCTAACAATTTTTAGATATATTTCTTTCGAATTATCTCGAAATTGATCACCAATTACATTTATTTTCTCAATAGTTACCATAAAAATGAACCACCAATTACAATCCCAACATTTCTCTCTCAATTTTTTCGTAATCACCATTAAAAAAAAAACGTAATTCCATTCGATTTAATTATCACCAATCGTGTATGTTGTGGTTGAACATCGCTGAAAGATCCTTGGAAGGCGCGCAGGCACGCTCTCGTGACTTTTACAGGTGAAGAAGACACCGATTTGGTATTTAAAAGACGCGAGAGATCGAGCTCTCTCTATTTCCTTGATTTTTTCACGTTTGACGGCCACGACGATGCTAAAATTTGCATTAGGTGCATACAAGATAGATTTCGCGAAACCGGTTCAGTGCGCATCTTTAAATTTACGACGACGCGAGATCGTGACTAATTCATTAAATAAATCCGAGCGCGGAATTGTTGGAAATGATTGGGTTTTATGGCGAAGCGTGACAATTAATTGGCGGATTGGGTAATTTTCTTTCATATCTATTCCTTTTCGGGTTTGTTGGAAATGGTGTTTTTGTTTTTTAAATAACGTGTTAATGTTGGTTAATTCGGTGTGGTTATGAAATGAAGTCAATAGGTCGGGATTTATGGGAAAACGTGAGGATTTTATTGAGGAATTGATTTTGTGCGATCAAATGAAATTACAGAGTTTTTCGTTTGATTTTCACCATGGAATTCCCTTTATATCAAATGAAAATCCAACATGTCGATTTTAAAAGGTCATAAAAAATATGCTACTAAATAGAGTTGTATACACAATTAATGACTTCAAGTTTTGACCTCGATCGGTGGCAAAAGTGTACCTGTACATACTATACAAAATTTGTTTTGATATTGTTTTGACGCTTCACATCTATCATATACAATGTATTGTATCATTGCATTATGTAGCATACGTGAATAAAGCTATTATTATTATTATATCAAGTGAAATCACTATTAATTACTTTTCTGTTTTATCAAATAACTTTCCTCTTTTTTTAAATAACAATCCTCTTTTATCATATAACTTTCCACTTTTATCTAATGACTTTCCTGTATTATCTAGCGACATTTCCCTTTTATCAAATGATTTTCCCATTGTATTTCTGTCACCTTAAAGACCATTCCTGAACCCAATAGAAGAATTTTTTTGGTCATGAAAGTACTTTTCCAAAAGATCAAGTCCTAATAATAAAGATGTGCTTTGCTCTCCCACTTAACCTGCTTAAATACAGAGCAATATAATATATCTAATGACTTTCCCTTTTTATCAAATGATTTTCTCATTGTATTTCTGTTACCTTACAGACCATTCCTGAACCCAATAGAATTGTTTTGCTCATGGAAAAACTGTATCAAAAGATCAAGTCCTAATAATCAAAATGTGCTTCACTCTTCCACTTAACCTGCTTAAATACAGAGCAATATAATATATGAAAAAGTGCGAATTATTCGCCTTCTTGGCCGTTTGGTTAAATAAATAATGCTGAATTACAATCTATAAAGAATAAAAAGAACAATGGTTCAGAGTGTGCGCCTTGAGGCACACCGGACGATTCGAAAATCACTGGGCTAGAGCCCTGTAGCCCAGTGATTTTCGAATCGTCCGCTGTGCCTCAAGACTCACACTTTGGACCATTGTTCTTTTTATTCTTTATAAATTATTTATTATACCACTAGTTTTTAGTGTAACTGTCTCAAATATTAAGTAAAACTTACGAAACAAATGAAAACAGACAATTCTTTAAACTAATTTATATTTACAAAGAATAGGAAGAACAATGGTCCAGAGTGAGCCTTGAGGCACACCGGGCGATTCGAAAATCACTGGGCTAGAGCCCTGTAGCTCAGTGATTTTTAAAGCGTCCGGTGTGCCTCAATCGTCGAATCGTCCAGTGTGCCTTAAGGCTCACACTTTGGCCATTGTTCTTTATATTCTTAATAAATTATTTATTACACCACTAGTTTTTAGTGTAACTGTCTCAAATATTTAGCAAAACTATACGAAACAAATGAAAACAGACGATTCTTTAAACTAATTTTTATTTACAAAGATTAAAAAGAACAATGATCCAGAGTGGAAGCCTTGAGGCGCACCGGGCGAATTGAAAATCACTAGGCTAGAGCCCTGTAGCCCAGTGATTTTCAAAGCGTCCGGTGTGCCTCAAGGCTCACACTTTGCACCATTGTTCTTTTTATTCTTTATAAATTATTTATTATGGCACTAGTTTTGGTGTAACTATCTCAAATATTTAGCAAAACTATACGAAAAAAATGAAAACAGACGATTCGTTAAAGTAATAATTCAGCAATATCTGTTTATAATTCGTGTTTGCAGAGATTGTCTAATTAGATAATTAAAATTATGATATTGCGCATTGAAGAAAAAAAAAACAAGTGGAAAGCCGCTCTGGCGAGCCAGGAGGAAGGAAAAGCGCCTTTTCGAGTGTGAATCATTGAGCAATTGTTCACGCTTTACGTCCATCGCTCCGTTACCCTATTAATAACGAATTGATCTCCTTCGCAAATAATAACAATAATGAACGAGCGAAAAAATCGAATAGCCGACAAACCGATCACTTTCGAAAGTGCCGCATTCAAATGCAACGGCCGATATTTGATGTTACATAAGCCGCTCCAACCAACAAAGGAATGCCAATGCCTCTGATAAAGGCGATTTTCGTCGGTTTTCCTGCGGCCCAACCCTCGAGTAAATTGCGAGAAAAAATCGCGCGAAGAATGCAATGAGTAGAGTAAAGTGCGAGTTATTAGATTTTAAAGGTTAATTGAATATGAAACTGAATTCTTCTCTGAATCAGAGCTTAACATCAATTATTGCCCACTTGCACCGGAGGTACTTTATTTTGATTAGGAAGTTAATCACGATTAACCCTTTGGTTACGTCAAAATTCGAGAATTTAAAACTTCATGAAGTAGGGACGACGAAGAGGTGAAGGCTGCAGTTTGGGCACATTTTGACAACCAGAAGGAATATTATTTTTAGGAATATTGAATTGTTTCTGAAAAGACATAACAATACATACAGCTGCGAGAAAAAAAAACTAGTACAGCAAAATATTTGGCTATGTAAACTGGACTCATTTCGATTTTTAAATTGCCAATCAAATTGACAAATCTGCGGAAATGTCAAACGAAATTAAGGTAACGTCGGCATGCCTCAACTAACTGGAACACAAAAAGCGATAATAACGACCCGTTTAGAGACGGTATTAGCATTAGAGACATTGTTATGAAGTGCATGTCAAGAAAAGCACCGTCTTGTTGGCCACGAACAAACTTGTTGTTAACCTATACATGACAAGTTTGTTTCACAAGAAATAAAAAAAACGATATTTTCGAAGTAGCTAAAGGTCTCTGCTGTACTAGTTCTTTTTTCTCTCGCAACTATACGTGCATTTGTCAGGAACTATATTGAAAAATAAGATGTAATTGTGCGTCTAACCCCGTTTCTTTCATCGTCACACCCTGAAAATTTGGCGCTTACATCGTACATCGATATATACAATTTGAAGCAAAAAAAATGGAAAACCTAGAATTTACATTTTGTGAATGTGTCTTTTTGTTGTCATTGCACATTTATAAAACGTCATTGTCAGTAAACGAATTGATGTTAATGGGGCATAATTACAACACGTTTTTGTATGAAAAGCAAACCGTTTGGTTTTCTCAGGGGTTTCCATTTTTTTGCTGATAATTGTATACTTAAAAGGTATTCAATGAAAAAACAAGAATAATATTGCGCCAAGAATGTATGAATTAAGGTATAAACCATATCTTAACATTCTATTAAGAATGTCGCCTTTTTGAGTTTGATAAGACACAATGGGTCTTACGTGCGGTAATTTGGGCATGAACAATGAAGAATGAGTATTCTTGTCGGAACATGACGGATTGCCTCGGAGCACGGAGTCTTTAACCCAGTTCACCTTAGCATTTATCGGCGATCTTAACATTGCGTTAAAATCTGGTGACGCTTTCACAAGCCATTGCTTGTTGCATGTTTTTTTTTCTTCTTCGGCTAATTGAAATTTTCCCGATACAACGGGACGCGTATTTTTCGATTTCGCTATTTTTGTCTTGAATCTAAGATTCGACTGTGGTTTGCGTAAAAAAAAAGTTGGGTGCTTGAGGTTTACCGCACTAAATAAAATTATTGGTGTAGTGAAACGATACAAGCAAGCATATACCTGGAGTTTTACTTTAAAGTATACGTATTCTAAAATGAGCTTATTTTCTTTAAATCTTTAGATATTCGTTGTATTTTTAAAAGAGATCAATTTGAAGCTTTAAATGAGTGTTTTTCACTCCCAGACTAAGCATGAACTCGTTTAAAGATTCTAATTGAACTCTTTTAAAAACAACGAATGTCGTAAAATTTACAGCGTATGCTTAACCAGTCGGAGTGCAAATGGGCCATAAAATTATAATTTCATTTCATCAAGAGTTCAGTGAACAAAATATTTAAAGTATACAAAGAAAAGTTCCCTGTATACATATAAAACCTACCTGAATTTTACCAGAAAATTTTATATAATAATTAAATATTAAACACAAAAATATAATAATGAATTAATATCGTCTTTCTGCAAAATTTTGGTCCGTTTAAGACTTTTTCTCCAAATATCAAATAATTCAATTAATTGATTCAAACAGTAATTAAAATCGAATAATCGCTCACAAAAATTATTATAAATAATAGAACTTGGATTAAAACACTTGGCTTGTTTTACTGATTTTGGTTTTGAAATTATTATTAATTTTCTTCAGCTATTTCGTTTTGCCCTTTGCACAGCATCAAAGCATAATCTTAGTAAGTAATTTTAAATTAAATCAACTGCATTTCTTTACCGTACATATTTTGTTCACTGCACTCTTGATGAAACGAAATTATATTATTGAATCATTTAAAATTAAATAATAATTAATAAAACCAAATTATTATTTAATTTAAAATTACTTATGCCCGTTTGCACCCAAGTCGATTAACTTAATGTAGTTATTTGAGTGACGTGAGGATTTTAAGTCACTTAATTAAAACGCACATACAGAGAGTTTTATGTAACACCGAACATTTTCATAACGAGAATTTTTCTTTGAAGTATCCATATGCATACGTTGCACATTTTTCAATGCTCGGTTTATTAAAAGAATTCTATTTGAAGCTTTAAGGGGGATTTACTCTTTAGAAAAATCGACAATTCAAAATTATTTTTTTGCATTTTATTATAGTCTGGGGTTCTGAGTGTGTGTGCCTTGAAAATTTTAATTTGAAATTCGTAGAACTCCCATAGTTAAAGAAGCTTAGGCTGCGGCGCGTTGAGGCGCGGCACTCATAACGTCGACCGTTATACCTCGACCGGTTGTCTATTGTTTACCCGGTATACCGGCTGAGGAAGGTGGTCTCCATGGCCCCGGTACAGCTGATTAAGGGTGAGTTACTCAAATCAGTTGTTATCCACCGTAAGTTCAGCCGTATCAATGCTAAATGTATGGCAAACTATGAACGCGTTTTTCTCGGAACGACATTTTTCAAGACGGGCGCACGTTTTTCTCAAAAACTATTGAAACGATTGACTTGCGGTTTGGCACACATATTGAAGGAACCTTCACTTATGGTTGGAACTAGGATGATTTTGATGGCTTGTATATTTCACTTTCAATCTGATGTTTTGGTTGAAAATTTTTCGGAAAAATTGAACTTTGATTTTTAAAGAGCTGCCGTTTCGATTAAAGTATGTGTACTTGTTTAGTTCTAGTTCGGACGATAACTACACTCATATAGATTGAAAAAAAAAATGGGTTTTTTGTTTCAGACGATTAGCATCGCCGCAACCCGTGCGCCCGATTGTTCGAGCGTCTCACGCCGCGACATACATAACAGCGCATAACTTGTATATATTTCGATTAAGTAATTCAATAAAATTTGTATTGTTAGTTTAAACATGTCTTAATATGAGTGAACAATCCCGACACTGTAGGTTTGATAGATTTCGAAGAATTAATTCCTAAAAATTACTCTCAAAACACGCTTCTGGAGAGTAACTCCCCCTTAAGCGAGTGTTTTCCACACCCAGGCTAAGCATGAAGTAAAATTTCGAGTTTAGATAAGTATGAAAATTTGGTTTGGTCGCGTAGCGCGAAGCGCGGAGCGGCCAAACCAAATTTTCAGGCTTTTCTAAACTCGAAATTTTTCTTCATGCGCCACCGGTACAAAACATGATTCAATATAAAGTTTAGCGGTGTTTTAAACTTCGTAATATGTCAGTGTTTTGTACCGGTGGCGCATGAAGTAAAATTTCGAGTTTAGAAAAGCCTGAAAATTTGGTTTGGTCGCTCCGCGCTTCGCGCTACGCGACCAAACCAAATTTTCAGGCTTTTCTAAACTCGAAATTTTACTTCATGCTTAGCCTGGGAGTGGAAAACACTCGCTTAAAGCTTCAAATTAAATTCTTTTATTAAACCAAGCATCTAAAAATGAGCAACGTATGCATATGGATACTTAAAAGAAAACTACTCGTTATGTTTGGTGTTACATAAAACTCTCTGTATATTCCTTTGTTCACTTTTTAACTTAATCATTGATTAGTACTTTTAAAAAAAAAAACACAACAATTTTATTTACCAATTATTTAAATAAGCGCATATTGATGAAAGAGCCATGTTTAGCTTATATGACAAATTTATAATGTTCCTATATTCTAGAATTTTGACTTAATCAGAGGTATAATCAATGATTAGTGGATGATTAAAGTTAACCAGTCGGAGTGCAAATGGGCCATAATATTATAATTTCATTTAATCAAGAGTGCAGTGAACAAAATATTTACAGTAAAAAAATACTAAAATTGTAATTAAAGGCATTCAATAATTTAGAATTACTGTTTATACACTTCAAGCTTATAAACGCCGTTAAATTAAATTAAATTAATTACAAATTCTAGATGCCTGTAAATAAATTAAGCGAATTAAACTAATAATCTTCGAACCGAGCGTATTAGAAAGTAACTCCATGAACGGTTTTCATTAACAAAGGCAGAAACAGGTGCGTACACCGTTCGAAAGTAATTTCCCTTTCTTTTTAAACACCTCCAAAACAGATCTCAATTTATATAAAAAAAAAACAAAACATTTCATTACGTGTACAAATTGTAGGTAATTTTACTTAAAGCTGTACATTTTTCAACATTGATTGTTTGTTTAAAAGAATTCTAATTGAAGCAATATTCGAGATAAGTTATTGATAATGAGTGCTTAGAACTCGAAATGTTCATCTAACGAATAAAAATGAAAGTGAAGTAAGGAACAAAAATTGTGGTTAAATACTCCACTTAACTCAAATAAACAATTAGCTATAAACGAGTGTTTTCCACTCCCAGACTAAGCATGAAGTAAAATTTCGAGTTTAGAAAAGCCTGAAAATTTGGTTTGGTCGCGTAGCGCGAAGCGCGGAGCGACCAAACCAAATATTCAGGCTTTTCTAAACTCGAAATTTTACTTCATGCGCCACGCGTATAAAACACAGATTTTGAGTGAAGTGTTTTATACGCGTGGCGCATGAAGTAAAATTTCGAGTTTAGAAAAGCCCAGAAAATTTGTCTCGGGTCGCTGCGCGACCCTCGACAAATTTTCACGGGGCTTTTCTAAACTCGAAATTTTACTTCATGCTTAGTCTGGGAGTGGAAAACACTTATTTAAAGCTTTAAATTGAACTTAAAAAAAAACAGGGAATATCCGCAATTGTTGTATCAATTCCATGGTATGTCATTATTTTTGTAAAATCATATTACTTTTTCTTAATTATTTTAGCTGTTAATTTTCGGACATTCGTTGATTTTTAAAAGAGTTAAATTTAAAGCTTTAATCGAGTGTTTTTCACTCCCAGTCTAAGCATGAAGTAAAATTTCGAGTTTAGAAAAGCCCCGTGAAAATTTGTCGAGGGTCGCGCAGCGACCCGAGACAAATTTTCTGGGCTTTTCTAAACTCGAAATTTTACTTCATGCGCCACGCGTATAAAACACTGATTTCAAGTGAAGTTTAAAATATGGCGCTTAAGTTTGATATTAGCATCATATCTGAAAAAAAAATGCTCTTATTCTGAAAGCATAAGATTTGGTTGGATGAAATTAATAGTTGCAAAAAATATTAACACAAGATCAAACTCAAGCCGTGTATTTTGAACTTCAGTTTAAATCAGTGTTGTATACGCGTGGCGCATGAAGTAAAATTTCGAGTTTAGAAAAGCCTGAAAATTTGGTTTGGCCGCTCCGCGCTTCGCGCTACGCGACCAAACCAAATTTTCAGGCTTTTCTAAACTCGAAATTTTACTTCATGCTTAGTCTGGGAGTGGAAAACACTCGTTTATAGCTTCAATTTAAACACTTTTTAAAAAAAGGACGAATGTCGAAAAATGTACAGCGTTTGCATATGTATACTCAAAGGGAACATTCCCTGTATGCATAGATGTGTTACTGGCTTTTCGTATTTTCTCAATTATTTTGGTTTAAACATTGCATGTATGTCACTTTTTGTATCTTGAACTGATTTGAATACTCTGTAGATGACTAGATGACTTGTAAACACTGCAAGTCCCAGATTTGTATCCGCTGTTAGTTATTCTCATAAAAATTATCTGTCTTCTAACATTGTATGTTACAGATTTGTATCCGCTATTTCTGATTCTTATAAAAATTATATGTCACTAATTTAAACTCTTTGTTGGTGACTTTTATACAAAAAAGAAAAATGGTACGTCACGTTTGGTATTTTGTGTGTACAACAATGCATTTTATGTTGAACACCGTAATTAGATAACATTCGCGACCCACATTGTCCGCGAGCGGAATAATGGGAAAAATTTGTAAACATGGGATCCGAGTGCAATTGAAATCCTTTCCGAATACATCCCAAGGTCTACGATTAAGAAAAAAATTGCGAAAATTTGCGTTTCAAGTTACGCCGAAGAAAAATGGACAGACAACGCGTCCTTCAAAATTATGAATAAAAATCTAGTTAGCTATTGATAATGGGTACTTAGTACCCGAAATGTACATCTAGCGAGAAAAAAAAGTGAAGAAAGGAATATAACTGTGTTTAATTAAGTGACTTAACACCTTCATGTAACTCATACAACTACATTAAAAATCTAGTAGATTTATAGATCAGAAAATAATGATTTTTAAGAGGAACTCGAGACCGCAATCTGAACGTTGTACTCAGAATCTTAAGTACATTATTATTTAGAGATTAAATATTTTAAACAAATAGGTATAGTTTAAGTAAAGTACACATTTTGCGCTTATCCCAATAAAATGTTTCCTACTCTTACCGCTATTTCATAAAATAAACAAAAATCAAAAATTGGTAAACAAGCGTAGTCTCGTCTTAGACTTGATTTTATTCTACAATATCTAACGAGTGACTATAAATTGTCGGCATCTAGGTTACTTTAAGAAACAAATTACATATCTTAGATTAAGTCATATGAGTTGGTGAATCGCGGAAACTTCAAATAAATTTAATATATATGTTATTGGGTACTGTCACATCACGACGTATGTTTCTGAAGTCAGAACCTACTGGGATGCTGACAGTTTATAGACACTCGTTATAAAATATATTGCAAAACGAATTCGTACATACTGTAAAATGTACCTTTGCGAAAATTCTACCCTACAATAAATGCACTCGAATGTTGGACGATATTTATTTTTTCCGAAAATTATATAAACTGGTTTATTGTAGGATAGAAATAAATGAAATAGAATAATAACGCATATAACATATAATTGCAGTTATGATGCAACACTATTCTATTCCATTTATTTCTATCTTACAATTCTGAAAATTCAACATCGCGCGACATCCAAGTGAATTCACTGTATGATCGAAATTAATGCCTGGTTTATCAACGTACACGTGATTTCAAGAAACCCCAAAGAAAGAAGTCCGGGATCATCAGATCGGGGGGACCGGGGGGGTCGGCAAGGATCACCTCCAAAACAAGAGATGACTTTTCCCGGGAAAGCTTGTCGAACACGTTCCATTAAAATTTGAGCAGTGTGGGCCCTAGCTCCATCTTGCTGGAACCATATGTTAAAAGAAGCCATCCGAAGAGAAATCCAAGCCATTCCCCGAGACATGTTGCAAGATTTAATGCGTAACTTCTAGGAACGTCTGGAAATATGTGTTCAATCGGAAGGGCGCTACCTACGCGATGTTATTTTTGCTACTTAATTTTTTGTAAGATTTTCTTAAAATTCCGAGTTTATAGAACACATTGTTTAAAAAAAATGTTTGGTTCAAAATATAAAATTTGTGGCTTTTTGAAAATTATGCGATTCCCGGTAAACACCCTGTATCTCGTTTTTTTTTTAGTTTTAAGCGCATGTAACAATTGAAATCGTAAAACAAATATTATCAGCCACTAATTAAACCCATCAGATAGTGAGTACATACATACAATGTCGTTGACTTTAACCCACCGAAGTGATACTTCAAATTAGGAAGTAATCGATTATTACATTACTTTTTTGCAATACACTTTAAATAAAATATATAATTTTTTCGAAGATTTTCCAATAGATATTTTCCTACGTTGTTGAAAAAGAGGCGGGCAGAAAAAACTGATGTCGTGACGGTCTATCATGAAAGTCCGCGAGTCAGACCGGCGTTGGCACAGTTTGCGGGTAATTGAGGGACATTATCAAGAAGTAAATGTTAGCGATGAGTAAATACCATGGAAATTATTGCCTGGGATTTTATGCACAAGCCCGCGTGTGAATACCAAGAGTTTGCCTCATCGCGATTAGACGTGAAGACGATTCGATCCCATCCAAGAAATAAACACAACCTTCAATGGATATTCTTAGTACAAAGAAATACAAAGAACGAAGAAGACAATTTCACTTACTGGTTTAGATAATTTAATCATTAGATAGTATTAATTCAGTGGCTTTTAAAACAATAGAAAATAATGTCAAATTACATTGTCTTAAGCATGAAATATAAATGCCGGTGTGTATTGACAAACAAAGCACGAATAACTTTAGTTCACACCTTTAAATAAAACAAGTTGAGAATACACACGCTTACATTGTCACGACAAAGAAAATCTGAAAACTCCATTTTCTAAAGAAGATAGAAAATAATTTTTAAAAAAGCTCTAAAACTGTTTCCCATCATGTGGGATCGAACACGGATTAGCTGCGTAAGTCTTCTAAACACAGCCTAGTGTTCGCGTGCAATGATTTTTAAAATACTTTGCTATATACCCCTACTTCCTACTAGATGTCGTCACGTACTAAAAAGCAGAGCAATTTTGTACTCTGCCGGTGATGCACACTAGGTGGATCACAAATAAAACTCACATGGTGGCAGATCCGGAGATGTCAGCGCGGTGTGAGATAAACCTACCGGGAAACGATGTTCTCAGCAGCTCCATAGATACACGTGCCGTGTGGGCTGTTGCCCCATCCTGTTGGAAACAAACCTTCCTGTCATGAATTCGACGCCGACGTAATTCGGGGAGGAGGTATTCCCGGATCATGGTTACATAACGTTCGGCATTTACTGTTACAGTGCGGCCGTTTTCCTCGAAGAAAAAAGGTCTCCGAATCTGTCACCATGTGACTTTTATTTGTGGCGTTATCTAAAGGAAAAAGTGTACCTTGACAAGCCTCGAAATTTGGCTCAACTGCGTGATAATATAATATTCAGCGAGAAATACGTGCGATTCCTCGAGCAACTTTGCAAGGAGTGATGACTAACTTTACCACCCGACTTCAGTTGTGCATCGAAAACGGAGGTCGTCATTTACCTGATGTTATTTTCGCTACTTGAGGTTTTTTTATAAGTTCTTGTATACGTTATAAACTTCCAATCTTCCTGTTTACAAATTTATTTTTTTAATACAATATCTTAAAAATTGATTGAGTTGTTCTATTTTAAAAACCGTCAGGTAACGCTGCCGGACCCTGCACTTCATACCTCCTCCTCTAGATAAAATAAGTAGATGTTTAAAGTAAAAAACAATCCTTTAAAATGATCTTACTTCTACCTTAGATTAGAATTATTAATTATAAAAACGAAAGAACGCATGGAATAATATAGAGATCAAAATTATTGAATCTTATACAGAGAGTTTTATGTAACACCGAACATATTCATAACGATCCACTGAGCAAAAAACAAACAGCGGCCAAACCAAATTTTCAGGCTTTTCTAAACTCGAAATTTTACTTCATGCGCCACCGATACAAAACACTGATTCAATATAAAGTTTAGCGGTGTGTTTTAAACTTCGTAATATGTCAGTGCTTTGTACCAGTGGCGCATGAAGTAAAATTTCGAGTTTAGAAAAGCCTGAAAATTTGGTTTGGCCGCTCCGCGCTTCGCGCTACGCGACCAAACCAAATTTTCAGGCTTTTCTAAACTCGAAATTTTACTTCATGCTTAGCCTGGGAGTGGAAAACACTCGCTTAAAGCTTCAAATTAAATATGCATATGGATACTTCATAGAAAAATTCTCGTTATGAAAATGTTTGGTGTTACATAAAACTCTCTGTATATGGCAAGGACGAAATCGCTCTTATTAAAAATTGGTTTATTGTAGAACCGAGCAAAACAGTTTGAATTTTGTGACCAACCTGCTGTTTATCTTATATGTTATGAAAAAGGACAGACGAACGATAAAAATGTGAACAAATGTTATTAGTGATTTATTTATTAATTGAATCCGATCAATGCGTAATGTAATGTTCTATAGTGGCATCGTCAATGGAACGATTACACAAAGTGTACATACAGGTCACTGTTTCGTCTACGAACGAGTAGAACTCTAACTGTGTATTGTTTATATTTATTGAGAATTTTAATGTTTGAAACATAAGTGTTGTATTTTGAGCATAATTTTGCTCCACCTTGCTTTAATCTCACGTTCGTAAATGGCCTAGCCATTAGCCATATATCTCTAAATGGTCAACTAACTCACTGCCCGCGCCTGGGTTACATAAAATGTATAAACTTCGCGGATTGCAGATAAATTGGAAATGCATGGATAATATAGCACCTTTCTAATTCAACTCAGATTTCGTTACAAGCAAATTCAGGAAGTCAAGTTTTTGCCATAAACATTTTAAACTGCCATTTTAACCAAATCATTTACTCAACAATTTTTCTTTTAAACTCGTTAATAAGGTTGCGATTGGGCGTTTAAATATTCTTTAAAGATCAATCATCTTCACGATATTTTTTCTTTTAACTTAATTTAATCAAACAAATTGTAATGTTACTTAAATACATTTAATTTGATACATTATATTATTTAATCTGACTTGAGGATGTATGAAGAAAAATGTAAACGTGTTATTATTTGAATATTTTAATTATTACTTATTTTATAACAATATTTGTAAGTGTATTTCTAACTTCACAATACTTTAGTGTTTTATACGCGTGGCGCATGAAGTAAATTTCGTGTTTAGAAAAGCCTGAACATTTGGATTTGCTGGGGCGCGACTCGCTGTGCTCGCGCGCTCCGGCAAATCCAAATTCTCAGGCTTTTCTAAACTCAAAATTTGACTTCATGCTTAATCATGGAGTGGAAACACTTGTAAGAAGCATTAAATTAAAAGCATTTATAAAATTAAAGACTATCTGGTTTTCTAAACTTAAAATTTGACTTCATGCTTAACCAAAGATTGGAAACACTCGGTAGAAGCATCAAATTAAACACTTTTCAAAAACAACGAAAGCCTGAAAATTCACAGCGTACACATCGGGATGCGTATACTTAAAATAAAAATTCGCTGTGTATTCAAATAATTCGTATGCAATTGTTTATTTTTTATTGAGGTACTAATTCAGTGAATTACAAAGAGTGACGAAAAACCGTGAAAAGATAATTTGTGTAAATGTTTAATTTGGGTTGAGCAACCGCAGAAAAACGCTTTAGCACCGCTACAATTGACAAGAATTTGAGTCAAGGAAAAGTAACAAACAAAATCCTTAACCTTCAACGATTGTTCTCGGGAAAGATTGTAAAAAAATAATTCATTTTAATTGCAACTCCTACAACAATTTTAACCTGTCGAGGTATGAAAATAAAATCATAATCATTCATGGGAGATTAGAAACGATCTGATTTACTTTTATGCAAAATAAGAATATTGTGTAACAGCAACTATGAAGTTATGGGGGGAATATTTCAATAATCCTCAACTTGTGGGAAATTTTAATCTGTGGAAGTATAAAAAAAATTAATTCATTTTAATTGCAACTCCTACAACAATTTTAACCTGTCGAGGTATGAAAATAAAATTATAATCATTCATGGGAGATTAGAAAAAATCTCAGTTACTTTTATGCAAAATAAGAACATTGTGTAATAGTAACTATTTATTTATGGGGGAAGATTTTAATAATCTTCAATTTCTGTGAAATTTTAACCTATCGAGATACAAAAGATTTGGTTCGGTCGCGTAGCGCTACGCGATCAAACTAAATTTTCAGGCTTCTCTACACTCGAAATTTTACTTCATGCTTAACCAGGGAGTGGAAACACTCGTTATTCCACACACAACACCTTTTCCAAGTAAGTTTGTTTTAATTTTATTCCTAATTATATTAAAACGTCATAAGCAAAGCTATACTGAAGAGAGATAAATCTCGAAACGCGTCTATAGATGGCCTAAGACATTAGTTTTAATCCAAGTCCTTTCACTTCTAATTTGTTGCTATCTCTCCTTTCATTTTAAATTTGTATTGTTAGTTGGTTTGAAGAGAATTTGACCTAAACGTTACATATACTTTAATAAAGCGTTGTAACAAATCAAATTAAATAAGATTTTAAATATTTCATTGTATAATTCAATATCCGGAGGTGTATTTGCACGGGAAGTAGTTGTTTCAATGGGTATTTATCGTCTTGAGTTGTCTTATTAGGTAAGACATTGTTTGCATTTTCACGAATAGTTTTTTCGTAATTTTATATATAACTCGTTAGAAGTTTCAAACTGAACACTGCCGGAAAACTAAACACAAATTTAATGTTTACTATCAAACAATTTCTGTCATACGCTCATATCTTGCTAATAGCTGTCTTTTTGCTAGCTATATGGGCTGCCAGTCCGACATATTTGAACTCACCAGCGGTGTACCGCAGGGATCGAGTCTGGGACCACTTTTGTTCTCGATATTTATTAATGAATTATCAAATGTGTTAGACTGTAGCTTTCTTATGTATGCTGAAGATGTCAAGTTGTACTCATCTATTAATAACGTCGCAAACTGTGATATGTTGCAAACCAACTTAATGAAGTTATCCACTTGGTGTACTGATAACGGCCTTAAATTAAATACTTCAAAGTGCAAAGTAATACCCTACGCCAGATCACGTAATACTAATTTGTTGCTATCTCTCCTTTCATTTTAAATTTGTATTGTTAGTTGGTTTGAAGAGAATTTGACCTAAACGTTACATATACTTTAATAAAGCGTTGTAACAAATCAAATTAAATAAGATTTTAAATATTTCATTGTATAATTCAATATCCGGAGGTGTATTTGCAGGGGAAGTAGTTGTTTCAATAGATATTTATCGTCTTGAGTTGTCTTATTAGGTAAGACATTGTTTGCATTTTCACGAATAGTTTTTTCGTAATTTTATATATAACTCGTTAGAAGTTTCAAACTGAACACTGCCGGAAAACTAAACACACATTTAATGTTTACTATCAAACAATTTCTGTCATACGCTCATATCTTGCTAATAGCTGTCTTTTTGCTAGCTATATGGGCTGCCAGTCCGACACATTTGAAACCACCAGCAGTGTACCGCAGGGATCGAGTCTGGGACCACTTTTGTTCTCGATATTAATTAATGAATTATCAAATGTGTTAGACTGTAGCTTTCTCATGTATGCTGAAGATGTCAAGTTCTACTCATCTATTAATAACGTCGCAAACTGTGATATGTTGCAAACCAACTTAATGAAGTTATCCACTTGGTGTACTGATAACGGCCTTAAATTAAATACTTCAAAGTGCAAAGTAATACCCTACGCCAGATCACGTAATAAATTTATTTATAACTACACACTAAATGGAATGGCTGTCAAACGCGACACTTATATGATAGATCTGGGCGTAATTTTAGATGATAAACTTTTATTTCATCGCCATATTGAAACAATAGTTAATGAATGCCTAAACATGTTAGGGTTCATTAAACGCAACTGTCATCAGTTTGTTAACATAGACACAATTATAAGAGTATTCATAACTTTTATAATCAGTAAAGTTAATTATTGTGCAAGTGTTTGGACACTAAGATTAAAAAAAATATATAAACGTGTTAGAAAAAGTCAAAAACTCTTTGTGAGATATTTGTTATTTCGGAAACAGAAAACCTATCCGGACCATTCAAAGTCGTATAATTTACTTTTGGCAAAATTAAATTTGTATTCTATTCATGACATACTCATTTACGACTTGTACAAAATCATTCATTTTTAGATAGACAATGCCGCCTTTTTACATGTAATCAATTTCAACAACGTTCCTCGGTCGACATCACGCAGCAGTTACTTTTAACTTTACTACTACGCGCACTCTACATCATTCTTTTTTCTCCGCTATTACACATGATAAGGTGTAATAGCGGAGTGTTTGAGGACAAGATTAATATATTTTGTTTAAATAATTCAGAATTTGTACCATCATTAACCCATTAAGCGCCACTGGTGCATACACGCAACATTATAAAATTTTTGTTAACCAAATTACTAAATGAGTTAATTTTGTATATTATATTATTTGACCTGACTTGAAAATGTATGAAAAGAAATGTGAATATTTTGTTATTTAATTTTTTCGATTATTACTCATTAAAAAAAAATACATCAGTGTATTTCTAACTTCACAATATTTCAGTGTTCTATACGCGTGGCGCATGAAGTAAAATTTCGAGTTTAGAAAAGCCCCGTGAAAATTTGTCTCGGGTCGCTGCGCGACCCTCGACAAATTTTCTACGCGGGGCTTTTCTAAACTCGAAATTTTACTTCATGCTAAGTCTGGGAGTGGAAACACAAACTAACATAAGTAAAAATTGTAAAATTTAGCGCACGTATTACTGCAAACATGGAATTAACCTATTAACGGCCAAACAATTATAGATTTTAACTTTAAAAGTTGATTTTTGGTAAAATTTTGCACTTTTCTTTATGATTTCTATGAATAACTTATTATTAATTTTTTTCGATTATTACTCATTAAAAAAAATACATCAGTGTATTTCTAACTTCACAATATTTCAGTGTTCTATACGCGTGGCGCATGAAGTAAAATTTCGAGTTTAGAAAAGCCCCGTGAAAATTTGTCTCGGGTCGCTGCGCGACCCTCGACAAATTTTCTACGCGGGGCTTTTCTAAACTCGAAATTTTACTTCATGCTTAGTCTGGGAGTGGAAACACTAACTAACATAAGTAAACATTGTAAAATTTAGCGCACGTATTACTGCAAACATGGAATTAACCCATTAACGGCCAAACAATTATAGAGCTAACTTTAAAAGTTGATTTTTGGTAAAATTTTGCACTTTTCTTTATGATTTCTATGCATAACTTATTATTAATTTTTTCGATTATTACTCATTAAAAAAAAATACATCAGTGTATTTCTAACTTCACAATATTTCAGTGTTTTATACGCGTGGCGCATGAAGTAAAATTTCGAGTTTAGAAAAGCCCCGTGAAAATTTGTCTCGGGTCGCTGGCGCGACCCTCGACAAATTTTCTACGCGGGGCTTTTCTAAACTCGAAATTTTACTTCATGCTTAGTCTGGGAGTGGAAACACTCGTTTTAAACTTCATTTTGCACGTGTTTATAAAAATTCAATTACTGCCTGAAAATTTACAGTGTATACATTTTGCATATTTAAAAGAAAAATTATACATACTGTGAATTTTTCTTTTAAATATGCAAAATGTATACACTGTAAATTTTCAGTCAATAATAGATTTTTTATAAAAACGTGCAAAATGAAGTTTAAAACGAGTGTTTTCACTCCCAGACTAAGCATGAAGTAAAATTTCGAGTTTAGAAAAGCCCCGCGTAGAAAATTTGTCGAGGGTCGCGCCAGCGACCCGAGACAAATTTTCACGGGGCTTTTCTAAACTCGAAATTTTACTTCATGCGCCACGCGTATAAAACACTGAAATATTGTGAAGTTAGAATGTATTTTTTTTAATGAGTAATAATCGAAAAAAATTATTATTATTTTTTTTCGATTCATAGAAATCATAAAGAAAAGTGCAAAATTTTACCAAAAATCAACTTTTAAAGTTAACTCTATAATTGTTTGGCCATTAATGGGTTAATTTCATGTTTGCAGTAATATGTGCGCTAAATTTTACAATTTTTACTTTTGTTTAAGTTAGAATAATACAACCTCTATATTGTTTGTAAGTTTTTCCTTGTAATAAGGCTTTGGTCTGTGGAAAAAAAACAAATAAATAAATTCCTACGATCCACGAATATTCGTATTCGCCTGTGTGGTCTACTTATTACCTTGACTCTACATAGGCGTTTACGAATATTCGTGAATTCTGCGAATGTTTGATGGTGGGTGACTTTCTTCTATAAAAATTTGCTGTACTCGTGCAGATACTATCCTAAATTTCACAATAATCAAATTTTATTGCTGAGGCAAATATTTCAAGTAACTCTCAACTGTAAAAAAATCCTTGAATCAGAACGCAACCGGACACGCCAAAAATTTAAAACCGATCAATTAATCTCACGATTTATCTTCCAGCTTAATTACATTATATAAAACATCCGCGCTGAGTATTCGGTTAACTGCGTGTTGGGAAATCGAAATTTCAGAAACGCGGAAAGCTCTCTTTAGCGGCACCTCCGCCATTTTTGATCTTTGCGCAATCGGTCATTTGGGGACGCGGAAGAATTACTCGAGCTCGAATCAAGGTGAGGAGAAGATCAGCGAAACGGATTCGCGTCGTCGGAACTTAATTATTGTTACGGAATATCGGGTCGTTTGCTCGATGAGAAGTGTAACAATATCATAAAACAACGCGTAATAATAATGTTATTATTGTTATTGTTTTGGAGGATTATACAATCCGCCTAATTAATTATTTGAAATGAAACATCAATAATCTCTTAACCCATTAAGGTTGCGATTTATTATGGGTAAAATCCAACGTTTTTGGTAGTCACTAGTGCCAGCACCATTCATGTTCTGACTATGGGATAATATTACACGATAGATCAAAATAATCCTAAAACTTGGAAGATTTTAATGTTACCAATTTAAAACGATTAAGAGATTTAGTTTTTTTGTAAAAAAATCCTGAAATCCATTTATTTACTTCTTTTTAGGCAACAAAAACTTGGACTACGTAAAATTCAAGGGTGTCCGTACATTCTGCATTCAATTAGCTAAAAATTCATTAAAAAATATCCGTGATATATTACGTTTACTTTTTCATGCTGGAAATAGAAATATAGGTCTATCTTACTCTAGCGAATGACGTGGCAGAGACTATCTCAATCTAGTAAACCGTAAACTTAACGGCCGGGCAATTATAGAGTTAACTCCAAAAGCTGATTTTATGTAAAATTCTGCACTTCTTTTTATGATTTCTATGAATGACTTATTATATTACATACTGGGAAGTTTTCTTTTAAACATACATAATCTATACGTTGTAAATTTTCATGCATTCGTCGATTTTATAAAAACGTTCAATCTGAAGCTTCGAACGAGTGTTTCCACTCCCAGACTAAGCATGAAGTAAAATTTCGAGTTTAGAAAATCCTGAAAATTTGGTTTGGTCGCTCCGCGAAGCGGAGCGGCCAAACCAAATTTTCAGGATTTTCTAAACTCGAAATTTTACTTCATGCGCCACGCGTATAAAACACTAAAGTATTGTGAAGTTAGAAATACACTTACAAATATTGTTATAAAATGAGTAATAATTAAAATTTTCAAATAATAACACGTTTAAATTTTTCTTAATACATCCTCAAGTCAGATTTAATAATATAATGTATCAAATTAACTTATTTAGTAATTTAATAGGCACAAAATTAATAATGTTGCGTTATTGCATCAATGTTAATGGGTTAAAATGCGAAAATGTGTATCGTTACGGTAAATGTACGTTAAAAAAAAGTTTGTTGGCCGAAAAATGTATACATCTACCGGTAAATGTAAGTTGAATGGAAAATGTATAATTTTATTTTTTTTTGGGTTTTACGTCATCTAAGGCCAATCATGACGCCGGAGATTAGGTCTACAGCTATCCGGGAATTTTGCCGAACCTGGTGGGAGTTCCAACCCACCGGTAGGGATCTTTAACGTGCACGCAACTTCCAGGCAGTACACGGGTCCTACATGCATTTAACGTCATATCCGAGAAGACGGAGTGTTTGGCATTTTTATCCTAACCTATATAAATGCAGACAACTTGTTAGGCCGGTATTTGAACCCCGGTCCGTGGCGTGGCAATGTATACATTTATCAGTAAATGTACGTTGACCACGAACATTTATTTAACATACGAAATGTATGAAAAAAATATGATGACCGGTGGAGGCTTCTACTTCGTTTTACATGTTAATTTAATTAAATAAAACACATTAACTTTGTTTATATCATGTGTTCAATAAAAAAACCTCTAGAGTGCCACGATTTAATCTTTTTTTGGCTACACATTTCAGGAATTGACATATAAAACGTAAGACATAATAATTATAATTATAATGTATACTTTCAAAGTTGCCAACCTAGAATATTAAATATTAAAGTGTTTTATTTTATAGGGAAAAAAATGTTTGTTGACTTAAAAATGTATACATTTACCGGTAAATGTAAGTTGACTGGAAAATGTATACATTTATCATTTTGACCACGAACATTGATTTCACGAATGATTGAAAAGGAAATCGTGTCGAGACAAGTGGATCTGATTGAATTTAAGACATTTGTGGTGGATGAAGCGATGTCGGAAATGAGAGTCATTATGCACTTTCGATCGATGAAGTTCCGCCTTATTACCATTCGTTAGTTCTTTTAATTGCGGAAAGAGCAGGAAACGTTCGATTATCCGATTATCAACCCTCTCCGTAATTATCACGAATGAAAGCTGAATAAATTGAGATAAATGGACAGAAAGATCTCCAGCTGCAACAAAAATCACTCTTCTTTCTCTAAAGAATTAATTTGATTTTAAGATAATCTTCAGATGCAAACACTTGATACAGGGCATTTTTCTTTTGAGTATACATATCCCAATTTTTTCAAATTTGCGGGAATTCGTTGTTTCAAAGCGATTAATTTGAGGCTGTTAACGAGTGTTTTCCACTCCCAGACTAAGCATGAAGTAAAATTTCGTTTAGAAAAGCCTAAGAATTTGTATTGGCCGCGTAGCGGAGCGCTCAATCTAAATTAGGCTCGAAATTTTACCTCATGCGCCACGCTTAAAAACACTGATTTACAGTGAAGTTCAAAAAACATACACATGCAACAACGATTATAGGCATCCTAATATACGTTAGAGTTATTGGGTTGCCTATAATAACTGTTTTAAACAATTTGTTCAGCACAAAATTTAACCCACGCGTGATGCACATCTATATATTAGATTGCTAAAGGGGTATATTTTAAACTTTGCGATATTTCAGTGTTTTACACGTGTGGCGCATAAAGTAAAATTTCGAGTTTAGAAAAGCCTAATTTGGATTGGCCGCTCCGCTTCGCTACGCGGCCAATCCAAATTTTCAGGCTTTTCTAAACTCGAAATTTTACTTCATGCTTAGTCTGGGAGTGGAAAACCCTCGTTTAAAGATTCAAATTGAAATCTATTAAAAAAACAACGAATTTCGTAAAATTTACAATGTATGCATATGTATACCTAAAAGAAAAAATCCCTGTATATTACCCAATGTCCGTCGGGATATGAGCCAGGAAATATGATATGAGCCAGGAAATAAGTAATAAGTGTTTGACTTAGTCTTTGTTAGACAAATTAGTTGTAACTTAGTTTAATTTTAATCTCCAGATGATAGAAAAGAAAATAAGTTTATCTAGCAAACGAAGTTATGATTATCATCTTGAATATTAAAAAATAACGTAAATAACAAATCGATCAACTACTCCCGAAACCTCGTAAGTGCAAAATGTGGAATTTGAGAATAGCACAAAATACTAGCTAAATATAATATTTATTTATTTTTTATTTAACGTGTTTTTCGAAAATATTTCGAAAACGAAGCATTTTACGCAGAAATGACCTGAATGAAAAATAATTGTACAGAAGCTGGCCATAATTATGTAATATTGGTTTTCTTATAGATGGCGCTGTTGTCGCTAAAACAATGTCAACACAATTTTTTTAACGAGGACCCCTATATTTGATTGTAGATTCAGATTTCTCGTAAAAAAAAAATAATAATTTATTTAACTCATTTTTTTGTCAGCCTCTAATCGCGAAAAATGATAATGCGTTCGGATGTTCGTGTGATTTGCGGGTTGATTCAATCTAAGATATATTGGCTGCAAAAACAAAGAAAGTGTTTCTAAACAGGCAGAAGCCGCTCTACAGGTCGATCAAATCGATGTCCGACCTGGAGGCCATCTTGTAGGAAGCTGGAAGAGGAAGGCTGGTCAGAAGGGGCAGATTGTGTACACTTGTCTCAAGAGTGCTCGCTTGTTTTAACTTACTTGAAATCATCTCTAGAGCAGGTGTTAAAAATTATGGCCTTTCACTTCCAGACATTTTGTGACCCTGCTTTTAAATGATGTCAGGACAGTTTTTCCTTATCGTGTCACGGGATTTTGAATATTTTTTAATATTTTGAAAACGGAATCAGGGATAAACGTGGGCAAAATAAACGAATCCGAAGTCGGTGCCTGAAAAAAACTTACCGTTTGGTCACAATTCGCATTCAAAGTTTCACTTTTGAGGTTATAATTGATCCGATTTTCGACTAAAGAAGCACATTACGAGTATAAATCGCACACATGATGAAATTATAACCTCAAAATTGGAACTTTGAATGAGAATTGTGACCAAACGGTGTTTTTCTCAGACACCGACTTCGGATTTATTTATTTCGCCCATGTTTACCCCTGAATTCCGTGACACGGCAAGGAACAATTTCCAATAAATTATCCACAAAAAATGCAATATTGGTCAAATTCCAGTTTTTTTTTTATAAAATAAATAATTTTAGTAGACAATTTTTTCTCTCCAAAAAATCTGAAAAAATTCCAGAAGGTTCTTGATGCCTGTAGAAAAGCAGTGGGTAAAGTCATTTTCTCGAGAAACAATTATTTCCATCCTTTTTTGACCCAGGAATCGGCCGTAAAATTTAACATAGTGTCTTATGGGAACGGAATAGGCGAGGCCTGCCGATCGACCGTTTCGGAGGTGACTCCGGTTGAAAAAAAATATCTCGGCTCAGAAAATACTTAAGAGGACAGGCTTTTCAGCATTAGATTTCTGAAGGATGCAGCAGTATTCCGTATAAAAGGCGAACAAATCTAACAATTCGCTTTGCCAGAAAAAAATCGCAAAATTTGTCAAAAAATAATTCCACTTTTCGAGCGTCCACTTTTCGAGCAGATTTCAGAGAAACAATTTTTTCGATTTCGCTCAAATTCGCACAGCTTATTCTCTAATTCATTGGCATTATTTTGGTATAATTTCAAGTCAATCGGAGATTTTCAAATTTTCGACGAATGTCGATGATACAATTTTTAATCGTGAAAATGTTAATTCTGCTTGTCATTTGTACGTGCTGACACTAAAAACAAGCGTTTCATTCTAAGACATAACATCTTTATTGTTTCACCTGTCTCGATTACAGCGCCATCTATCAGGCTGACAAAAAAATAAGTTTAGTAAATACTTCTTATTTTTTTAAGAGGAAACCGAAACTATTATCAAAAAATAGGGGTTCCCATTAAAAAAAATTAGTTGACCTTGTTTTAGCGACAACAGCGACACATTGTAAGAAAACCAATATTCAAAATTATGGCCCCTTTCTGCACGATTATTTTTCACTCAGGTAATTTCTGAGCAAAATGCTTTGATTTTGAAATATTTGCGAAAAACACGTAAAATACCCAACCCTGTAAGAGCTGCGTAATCCTTCAGATTTTATTTTATGGAACGTACAACTTCATCATGAGCGCTTTTTGATAAGTATTTTGAGAACATGTTTATACTAATATTGGTAATTTAATATCTGAATGACGAGGAATTATTTTTATAAAATCGGAATTTACGAGGTTTCGAAAGTACTTGATCGATATTTAGAATTTCAATGGCCTAGTGACCATTAACGAAGAACCATACAATTTTTTTTATTAGGATTTTATACTCAAAATAAATTAATGAATCGTGTTACCTAAAACTGTCCACTTATATTCCGTCCACCTTGTATATTATACCTTGTGACCCTTTTCGAAGAACCATACAATTTTTTTTTATTAGGATTTTATACTCAACCCACCCTGTATATTTAACTTATTGAAGAACCTTATCGAAGAACCATACAATTTTTTTTTTATTAGGATTTTATACTTAAAATTAATTAATGAATCGTGTTACCTAAAACTGTCCACTTATTTTCCGTCCACCTTGTATATTATACCTCGCAACCCTTAACAAAGAACCATACAATTTTTTTTATTGGGATTTTTTACTCAAAATTAATTAATGAATCATGTTACCTAAAACTGTCCACTCATTTACCGTCCACCCTGTATATTTTACTTTTCTTTAGTTCTATGTCAATTATTGTTAATAATTAATATTCAACACGTTAATAAAATCATTGCAGAACTAACCGATCAAAACTGATCATCCTTTGCGACCTTTTGGAAAAACCTTCCACACAGAAAAAGAAACAAAATTCAAGTGCATTCAAGTCGACTTTTTTTACCAAATATGTAGCAAAGGAAGGTTAAGAAACTTGATTATAACCTGGTAAAGGTTAACGACTGGACAAGCAGCTTCCAGAATTGTTGAATAAATGGATTAACAAAACCGGGCGATTTTGTCGGTCGAAAAAAATGAAAGTGCCGGTTTTACTTTCGGAAGAAAAGACGCGCGTGCCACACGGAATTACTTTCTTAATTAATTAAATACACTCAAATTATACATTTTGGAAGCATAATTATTTTAATATTTTATATATTACCACACAAAACACAGGATTACCAGGTGTGTTTAATAGAAAATATAATTTATTGTGTGCAAATGGTAGAAAATATTTTATTCAAAGTATTGCCCATCGCTAGCTACACATTAGATAGGGGTCGTTCATGAATGATTCGTTTGAAAAAAACGGTGATTTGAATGAACTGATTCCGTATTTCAAGAATTGATTCGTTGATGATTCATTCACTCGAGACGACCGACCGAACGATTTTGGCCGAGCGAATCGTATTCCAGATTCGGATTTATACATGCGGTCTGAATCCGCCCGAATCGGATGACTAATTCGTTCGCTCGAATCCGCGCACAACTTCAACTCCGCTTTGTACATGCGATCTAAATCTGAATCCGCCCAAATCCGATGACTAATTCCTTTGCTCGAACAACTTCACACTCCACTTTCTACATGCGATCTGAATCTGAATCCGCCCGAATCGGATGACTAATTCGTTTGCTCGAATCTGCGCACAACTTCAACTCCACTTTGTACATGCGGTCTGAATCTGAATGCGCCCTAATCGGATGACTATTACGTTCGCTCGAATCCGCGCACAATTTCAACTCCAATGTCTAAATGTAGTCTGAATCCGCCCAAAACGATTCTTCACGACTTGCGGAAACGAATCCGTTGCGACAGTCAGCATATCATAGTTTTTAGGCTCAAAAACAACCATCCTTAACGTTATGAAATCATATGAAGTTGTATGAAACTTGTAATCTTGAGTTAAAAGTCGTTGATAAATGTAAACACAAAAATAAGGGACCAATAACGCGGCTTAACAGTCACTATATTGACAACTAGAGCCATTTATAAGCAAAGTCCGGTTTCATAATTGCAGACCTGGTATGCCAATTTTTACGACCTTGTTGTTAAATGGGTCCATCGGAAATTGACGATACTATTCGCTTATTATTGTTTCGCTCAGAAATTAATGATACTACTCTTTATAACATTTTTACTTAGAAATTAATAATACTACTCGACAGGAAGTTTTTCTTTCAAGTATACGTATTCCAAATTCAGCCTATTTTCTATAAATCTTTAGATATTCCTTGTTTTTTTTTAAGTTCAATTTGAAGCTTTAAACGAGTGTTTTCCACTCCCAGACTAAGCATGAAGTAAAATTTCGAGTTTAGAAAAGCCCCATGAAAATTTGTCGAGGGTCGCGCAGCGACCCGAGACAAATTTTCTGGGCTTTTCTAAACTCGAAATTTTACTTCATGCGCCACGCGTATAAAACACTAAAATACTGTGAAATTTATGTATATTCGAACTTCACTTGAAATTTGTGTTTTATACGCGTAGCGAATGAGGTAAAATTTCGAGTTTAGAAAAGCCCAGAAAATTTGTCTCGAGTCGCTTTCTGGTCTTCATGCGCCACGCGTATAAAACACTAAAATACTGTAAAATGTATGTATATTCTAACTTCACTTGAAATCTCTGTTCTATACGCGTGGCGCATGAAGTGAAATTTCGAGTTTAGAAAAGCCCAGAAAACTTGTCTCGGGTCGCTGCGCGACTCTTTTCACGGGGCTTTTCTAAACTCGAAATTTTACTTCATGCGCCACGCGTATAGAACACAGATTTTTTGCTTAGTCTGGGAGTGGAAAACACTCGTTTAAAGCTTTAAATTGAAAGAAAAATTCACTGTATATGACTTACGTATTTACTAAAAAAAAAAAAAATACGGCAACCCTCTCTATGACTTTTATACTCAACAAATCGACGACGCGTCCACTCTCTATTATTTTTTTACTCACTGATACCACTCTTTATGACATTTTTACTCGGAAATTAATGATACTCTAAACATTTTTGTTATAGCCATACTAGGTAACAATTTTATGTATAGTTAATTTCACTTAATTGGAAAGAAACAAAAAAGTAACCCAAACAAAGCGCATTCCGTTTACTTAAGCTCACGGTCGTTAAACCGAGAAACTTATATAACCCGCCCGTTCGTCAAATTGCCACATTTAGACAAGTTTACCAACAGCCGTCGTCGACCCATATAGCACGCAACGAACGAGCCAAAGACACGAACAGTGTCGCTCATTATTATTATTATCAGCAACAATTGTCTCTCCGCCGTTCCGTTGCGTTCCCGAGTTTCGACATTTTGCAATTCTAACGAAGAAAATAATTCCGCGTTTTCCATACCACCAACTAGCAGGTGAAAACTGTGTCGTTTCCGGAACAATCGGATCTCGAAGAGTCGATGGCGAGGAAAGCCAAACGAATCATCTTTTTCTTTGGGGAAAAGGGGAAAAAAGGAAAAGCGGAGACAATGGGAGTGCGCGACCGTGAAAAAAAGAAACACAATCGGGGAAAAGTTAAAAATCCATAAAATTGCTTTGATGTGAAACTTTCTTGAATAGATCCACTTAAACACTTAAGGGGAACAATAGAGGTAATCATGGAAATTATAGATCAATTTAATTTTCTTCGCGTACTTAGAATTTTTCTTATAAGGATACATATTCCGATACAGATGCTATACATTTTCTGATATTCTTTGTTTTTGAAAAACGGTTAATTTGAAGCTTCACTTTAAATCAGTGTCTTATGCGTGTGGTGCATGAAGTAAAATTTCGAGTTTAGCAAAGCCTGAAAATCTGGTCGCATAGCGCTACGCGAAAAAACCAAATTATAAGGCTTTTCTGAACTCGAAATTTTATTTCACGATTAACCAAGGAGTGGAAACATCCACTACTTGAAAAACATTCAATTTGAAGCTTCAAGTGTTTCCACTCCTTGGTTAAGCATACAGTAAAATTTCGAGTTTAGAAAAGCCTGCCATTTTTTTTTTCGCCTTGCGCTATGCGACCAAGCCAAATTTTCAGGCTTTTCTAAACTCGAAATTTTACTTCATGCGCCACACGTATAAAACACTGATTTAAAGTGATGTTCGAAACATTAATAATAATAATAATGTTATTGGTTATAGCAAAAAGAGGATAATGTCGTTCAAAATATACTTCTAAAGCTGTATGCAAAAGCCGTATATTTTGAACTTCACCTTAAATTCAAATTCAATTTTAAATTCCTTTATTAGGGAGATTTACCGGTGCTCGAAACTGATTTTTTTTATTGTAGCTTCAAACAATATGAAATGTTGTCAAAACCATTATTTTACGAACAGAATAACATAACACAATCAGTGTTTTATACGCGTGGCGCATGAAGTAAAATTTCGAGTTTAGAAAAGCCTGAAAATTTGGTTTAGTCGCTCCGCTTCGCGGAGCGACCAAACCAAATTTTAAGGCTTTTCTAAACTCGAAATTTTACTTCATGCTTAATCTGGGATTGAAAACACTCGTTAGAAGCTTCAAATTGAAAGCTTTTAGAAAAACCTTGAATGTCTGAAAATGTACATCGAATAATCGTGATATGTACATCTAAAAGAAAAATTCCCTGTATGTGGCCAGGCCCAGATACAGCAAAAAATAGATAAAGTCTTTTCTAAACTAGAAATTTTATTTAATGCTTAAATAAGGAGTGGAAACACTCGTTATAAACTTCAAATTGAACGCTATTAAAAAAACAACGAATACCAGAAACTTCCAGCGTATGCACCGGAATATGAAGAAAAAGAAAAACTTGCGGTATGTAAAGAAATCACATCCAAATTATTCAAATCAACACACAGTATTCTCCCAACACAACCCATAATTATAAAAAAAAAACTCGACCATGACTGTAATCCATAAATACATTTTTTTTCCATTCTGCAAGTAATCACCTTCGGAACAACAATCGGTACCGTTTGAACCAATAATCTAGTACCCACGTATCAAGCGCAAAAAAATTATAATCAAGGCCTCTGCGGTTCCATCGTAGTAAAGTTCTAAAACCGAAACGTCGCGCGGGATAATAGCTGCACCTTAAAAATTGAATATTTTCCAGTCGGAAAGAAACAATGGGACATTGTTGGGCGTCTCACGGTACACATACCGAGTTAAGTGCGCAATCGGCGGACGGTCTCGGGGAGATAATAGAGAGACACGCGCGTCACGCGCAAAGAAAAATTCAAAACCGATCCGCGTTGACATAAAAATTTACACCTGCTGCTTCTGGGAAGGTTAAGCAGCGGGTTCCCATCGAAAAGATTGCAGTCAATTTCGTAAATAGAAAAGTTATTACCTACATACGCAACGCGATGGGTTTTCCTTGTTGTTTTTTTTTATTGTTGCAAGAGGAAACAAGGATCGTGATTTATTTGTCGTCGACAGGAATGCATGCACATGCCTGCATACTTGTGATCCAGTTTGAATTAATTTGATGTGCGTAAACATAAGTGATTAATGATGGAAGTGATTACTTCATTGTACAAGAATTGCAAATTTTCTTGTATACAAAATTAGTAGCAACGATCACGCAATTCTATTCATAACCTATTCCACGGTCTCTTCTTACTTATTAAATATCGCTGATAATTCAACTCATGTGCAAAAATATGTATAAGGTACGATTCGCGAGAGGTGTCCCATGGTTTCCTTGATTTGTAGTGCTTTCTGCGCCAATACATGTAATACGAAAATAGTTTGATGTTATCAGTTTACGTGTGTGAAAAGAGACAGAAAACTTTATAATATGTCTGCTATGGTATTTAGATGGAACATGCGAAAACGTATGTTCCGGTATGCAGCTTTAAAATTTTATGGTTAGACGTCACATTTTGACAATGTCTACGTAAAACTAAATCTGCAAAAACCCAACTACAAATCATTTTAATTAATGTGCACAATCGTTTTAAATGTGAGTTTAAGTGGTATAATTTCAACTTCCACATCTAAATCTTTCTATAAGGTATAAATATGCATACGCTTTTCTTCAGAGTTCAATTTGAAGCTTAAAACGAGTGTTTTCCACTCCCAGACTAAGCATGAAGTAAAATTTCGAGTTTAGAAAAGCCTGAAAATTTGGTTTGGTCGCGTAGCGCGAAGCGCGGAGCGGCCAAACCAAATTTTCAGGCTTTTCTAAACTCGAAATTTTACTTCATGCGCCACGCGTATTAAACACTGAAAGCACTGAAATATTGCGAACGAGCGAACTTTGAAATCAGTGTCTTATACGCGTGGCGCATGAAGTAAAATTTCGAGTTTAGAAAAGCCTGAAAATTTGGTTTGGTCGCTACGCGCTTCGCGCTACGCGACCAAACCAAAATTTTCAGGCTTTTCTAAACTCGAAATTTTACTTCATGCTTAGCCTGGGAGTGGAAAACACTCGTTTAAACTTCAAATCGACCTCTTTTAAGAAAACAACGAATATTTAAAAATCTACAACACGTAATTGAGATACGTATACTCAAAAGAAAAACAAGAAATTATGATTTTAAGCTTTTCTAAAAAAAAGAACACTATATACTCGCGACCTAAACAGTATGACATTGTCATGTAACGTCAAAATTTGACACAACTATCAAAAATCGTTGCAGCTACAACTGTTGACATACTCTCTAAAAAATTTGAACCACACATTCCACATCAATGAGTCATAGGACATCTCTACCGAATTCTACTATATTTGAAATGGCCGTATTAGTGGTTTTGAAGCGGGTAACAGGTATACAAAGGTATGCAAGTGGATAACATTTTATTTACCTTCACCATGGTAACGGTCACCTCAAACCACAAAGTGTCGATCCTAACCTAGAAATGGGCAATTTCGACACGTGATTGCGACCATTTAGATGTCTCGTGCTCGACTTGTATGCTTAAAATCGTCAACGCTGTACTAATAATCGTCTGTTAAGACCCCTTCGGCCATTGTAGCACCGTAACAAAAGTGATGACAGAAAGTAATTCACGGAATTGGAATGTTGATTCGGGGGGTAACTTTGTTCTAGCTCAGGTGGAGGGCACAAGCAACTAACCTTTGAAACTCCAATCGAAAAGACAACACAGTTTATTTAAACAAAATATATTTAAAAAAAACGACAAGGCAGCTTAATCTGGAAGTGCACACTCGTTCGAAACTTCAAATTGAATGCTTTTGAAAAAAACAATGAATGCACTTAACAGAACATTTCTTTGTACGTATAAATAATTTAAATGGGTACCCAAATTGCACACAATTTGTTTCTTCGTTCATTTCTACAAAAATATATTACTAAAAGAAAATAAACTATAATTTGTTAAGCTATGATTGATAAGATAGCTTAATAAATTATAGTTTATTTCCATCTTATCAATCTATACCCAACTTCGCCCTTATCAATCTATACCCAACTTAACGATTTTCATAACTTCCAAAAAATCTAATCATATTTCTTTGCTTAATTTGTTTGCAATGTACATTTTTTGGGTGAATTGAATTGAACGGTTCCGGTCCAGTTAACCGAGCGAACCACAACTCCCTGTCGCCTAACCTTGGTTCAAGAAACAATCACGACACCGCCCGCCCCAGTGGCCTCTGACCCAAACGCCTGGGCGAAAAGCTTGGCCGGCACACACAACTCACACACACACACGTTTTATCCGCCGCCAGTCGCGTTCAGTTGCCTCCCGAGAGAGGCGAGGTGCGCCCGCGAAAAATGCGACCGCAAAAAGGAAACCCTGAGGAAATTTGCGCGCGTACACATAGAAAGGAGCAAGGCTAGACACAACAGCCGTATTATTCCGCCGCGTTTGGAAACGTGAAAGCAGCCAGAGACGTGTCCAATAAAATAAAAGTAACGAGTGTAATTATTTAATTTTTTTGATGAAAACAATTGTAAATAATAAAGTAGAAAAATTAGTAGCGTGTTTTCTGAAGTGCATAATATTAGAATTTGGAAACCCATCAATAATCATTACTCACTAGAAGTGGACGTCAAACTTTAAGCCAATTATTCAACCATAAAAATTTGGCAATTTAATCAACTTTTTGATTTGATTCCCGATATCAAATCAAAAATATAAAGAAATAAATTTAAGTGAAAGAAACCAAGTGCCTTTAATTCAAACTCAATATTAGTTGAAACGTTTCATGGGGTGATCAATTTGAACCAAATTGAATTTATAAGATCATTCTTTTATTTATGTGAAAACTTATGTATTTTTCTCTCTTTTTTTAGATGCCGCCGAGGTTAATATTCTTGGTGCTTGGAATCCTGCTGATACACGCTGAGGGTACCCGAATGGTGCACCGGTTAGCGGGTGGACATTTAAAAATCAACGGGGATTTAGACGACGCAGAATACCTGATCACATCCAGCGCGGGCGGTGGACGTGACTCCAAGAAGAAAGGAGGAGGAGACGGCGGCGGCGAAGAGAAGAAAACCCTGTCCCAGCAAGTCGCCGATGGCAAATACGGGCTGATCCAAAAAGAACTATTCGCGAAACCAGTGAAAAGACCCGGTGTGTTAAGTTACGATAGTAATCCCGAAGTGCCGATAGATAACGCGGACAATCTAGGTGGTTTAAGCAAGAACGATATATGGTTGGCGGAGAACCATTTGTTGGTGATTAAAGGTGGTGCGTATCCAGCGCATGATGATAATAGTGATTTGGGTATTGGGCACGAGTTGTGGTCGCCGATTGATGATTACAAAGCGCCAGGCAGGCAGGTGAAGATCCCGGCGCATCCGAAGGTCCCGCCGCCCTTTCCCGTCCAGCTCTACGAAGGCGGGCCCCTTCAAATCCTGGGCACAAACACTACGACAACGCTTAATGGAACGTTCTCAGCGGCGCCCTACCCCCTATCGGGGCCCGAAGGTGGCGGAGGTGGTTTCTTCCCACCGTTCCCAACGGCAGAAGGTGGATATCCGGCCAACTTTACTTCCGGGGAAACTCCGTTCCCAATACCTCCGTACCCTGAAATTGGAGCACCGCCGTTCCCTATAAACGGCAGCCTACCACCATTTTTCGCTTCGCTGCCACCAGGAGCTGCTATATTACCACCTCCAAATAATCTAACCGATCAGTACGATGAGGATGATCCTTCTATTTATTACCCTCCCCCGTATAGTTTCTACTATCAAATGGATAACAGCACGCACGTCCCACCAGGGCCTTTAGTGCCTGGAATAGTTTTACCACCCCCGCCTGATTTCTTCGCGCCCTTAGAGAAAACGCGAAAGAAACCCACTACTACTAAAGTTCCGAAAACTAGACCTCCACACCGCACTAGTACAACAACCACAACAACAGAACCCACTAAGCAAATACGCCCAACAACCACCCCCTTACCACCAACCTCAGTTAACAAACAGAAGATCACAACCACCACTTCAACAACGACCACAACGCAAAAACCAACGACGCAAAGGGTAGTCACGATATACCCAGCCAGATACGTGCCTAAAAATCGCACTTACATCCCCCCGAGAAATCAAGATGTTAGACGCAAGAAACCACCAGCGGTTACAGTGCTAAGACCTGTGAAACCCTCAACAACTACCACTGTGAAGCCCGTGTACTTCTACGAAAACAACGAAGTTAAGCCATTCAAAGTGTACGGCCCGCCGAGTCGACATAGAACCGTAATAAGCTCAACGCAGATTCCGCTAAAAGCATATTTCAGCACATCGAATGAAATCGACACGAATTCGGTCACGCAAGCGCCGCTTCCAGAAAACAATTACTACAAACAGCAGCGCGTGCAAGTGCAAATACCGAAAACTACGAAATCCCCTGCGCAGTTTTATTACTACGAAGAGGAACCTGTTACGAATAGTATTACAACGGAACGAGCTCCAAAGCAGCAATACAATGTGTATCCCAAGGAATATTACGCTCCGGCTAAAGAGCAAGCGCGGCCTGTTTATCAAAGGCCGCAACAACAGCAGTATTATTATGTAAATCAAAGACCTAACAGACCTGTTAATACGAGGTATAGGTTTATTGAAACGACGAAGAAGCCTGATACGTTCAGTGTGCACGTTGCTAGGTTGAAGCAGCAGATACATCAATATTACACAACACCTGACCCGTATAGGGAGTATGAGAAAGGGCCTAAGCCTGTTTATCAATTCAGTTTTCAAGCTGCTAATTACGAATCACCTAGTGATGATTACAATCAACCTCCTAGTAGTAGTAATATTAATTACAATCAACCTCCCAGCAGTAGTAATAACAATTACAACCAACCTCCTAGAAACAGTAATAATAATTACAATCAACCTCCTAGAAGTAGTAATAATAATTACAACCAACCTCCTAGAAGTAGTAATAATAATCATTACAATCAACCTCCTGGAAGTAGTAGTAATAATTACAATCAACCACCTAGAAATAGTAATATTAATTACAATCAAGCTCCTAGTAGTAATAATAACTTCAATGAAGCTTCTAGCGGTGGTGGTGTTAATAATAATAATTTCCGAGCCTCGCCTTTGGACGATCAAGGTGGTGATAAATTTAGGCCGAATAAATATGTGCAATCTAATAAATACAGCGTGGAAATCCAGCCAGCTATTGAAGTAATACCAAGTGAGCGTCCTCCTCCTCAACCTTACCAGAACACCCCCGCGCCGGTGTATTACGAAAAATCCACGACAAAGAGGCCGGAAATCAAGTACTACAGTTCACCGGCGCCCGACGATGAGTATGAATATGAGGAGGTGGAGATTGGCAATCAGAAGGAGAGGTACGTGGCTACACCTAGTCCGATTAGCCAATACGAATTCCAAGCCACTCCGAACCCGGTGTATCAATCGTATTACACGAAGCAAGAGGAGCCGTTTTTCGATGATATAACGAAGAAATATTTTACTATTTTTGGGAAGAAAATCCCCGGCGTAACAACGCCGATTAACGACTTCGAAAACACAACACCAAGGCCGAGGGTTCCGCAGAAGAACGTGCAGATTGAATACGCGCAAAGTGTGGGAAAGGAAATTTCTTTGCAAACCGATACTTTGGTGAATTACGTGCCAAACAGACCCAGAGCGCATGATTCGCGCGCTGAGTATGTGAATATAAACCCCCGCCCGCAGAGTTACATCCCGCAACAAACCAGCTTACAGAGTGACGTTAACATCAACTACAAACACCCTCGACCTCCAATTTCGGCCGATGCAGAAATAGTCCGCGCAATCCCCGTGAAAGACAACAAACCGTCGGGATCGTTTATTTCGTATGAATTGCCCGGTGATAACGGCGCCCATTTCTACTTCCTAACACCCCAGTTAGCGCAAAGAAGAGATCAAGGCGCCGGTTTTTACTACGAGAGCCAACCGGCTCCGAGCGCGCGCAGTTGATAGAATTAGCAACAGAAGAAAAAATCTATCTTTCACCTTCACATTTCTGTGTATAGCAAACGGCCTTTCTTTCCTATTTTGCAATGCGTGATTATACTATAAAATGTTGTATATTATTAGTAATTCGCGTGGTCTGTGATCGTCGGAACGTCAAAAGTGTGCGCAACCAAAGAACGTTTTTTTGTAATTGAATGATATTTGTTTGTGCGTGAACGGGATGGGATAAGTCACGTTGTTGTGGACTCTCCCTCCCCCCCTTGACGTTTTATTATTGTTAGTGTTTAGGGTAGGTTGTGTAATTTAATTTAAAAGAAAACATAATAAACATGGACGATTATTATTGTGATTGATGTGATGAAGACGTGCACGTTGCGTGTACATAATATGTTAAAGAGAGCGTATATTGTATATTAAATTATATAAATAAATGAGATATGATTATTACTCCTTAGTTAATTTATGTGCATAATAAATGTTGCTTGTGTTTTAGGTCGCTGTTACATGAATGGATATTATTGAACTGTAGGTGAAAGAGGTTTGTTTTAGAAAATTAGGACAAGTAAATTCCAGCATGGAAGACTCACTTTAGAGCGTTAGATGGCGTAGTTATCGAAATTTGTTAATAGTTTTCACACATTGGCTTGAAATAGTCAGAAACGTTCTGTGTTCCTCAGCACTGGGCCAAGACCACACTGACAAGGACCTTGAAGTCCGAAACGCGTCTATGGGTATTCGGTGCCAAAATACTGAACACAAATTGAATTATGGAAGATTCAGGTTATCAGTTAAGGTTTATAAACAGGTTTTGAATTACTATACTTAAAGATTTTGTTTTAAGATTTCTCAATAGATCAGTTTAGACAATTTCGACTTTAGAAAATCCTAAATATTTGGATTTTCCGTCAAAATGTTCTTCATGCTTAACACGTTCGCTACCAGGCTTTTAAAATCAATACTAGATGTCTTTATTATTGTTTATTAAATTAAACTCTTGTTAAAAAAAAGCTACTAACAGGTAATTTTTCTTTGGCCAAGAATACCCTGCACCTGTTTTATTGTTTAAATTCAACCAATCTGTTTATAGTAAAAACAAATTTCCAGGCTTGACTAAACTCAAAGTTTTACTTTATGTTCAAACTGGGAGTGGAATACACTCGCTCACAGCTTCAAATTGAACTCTTCTAAAAAACAAGGGATATCTGAAAATGTACAGTATATCCTTGGGATATGTACCATAAATTTAAAAGAAAAACTTCCTGTATGTCACGCTGGTAACAAACATGTTAAACAAGTTTGGAAAAACTTGGTTACGATATTCAAATTTAGCCCTTTAATAAAAACACCGGTTGCAATGAACACTTAATCAGAGAGGTAATAAATTTTGTCTACATTAAACCTAAAACCAAAAAATTATGGCAATATATTAAATTAATTTGCATCCAATGATGAAATATGAAAAAATTATAACGAATTATTGCATTCCATATGCATAATCATACTTTTTCTTCCTAATTGAATAGATAATTATTATTAATGCTAGAGCAAGTTTGCCGATACATTTTGCTTTGCTTAAAATTCAATGAGCATAATTATATCGAATGTTGTTTTAATGTATGCAACACAATCTACACATGCAAACATATATCTTCTTTACATTTTGCATGCGTAGCTAAATAGATTTTCGACTCTAAATATATTGGAATGCCAAGTTTGTAGTCCAGGGGAAGTAACTCTTTTCGACTTCCTATTTTCACACCCTATTTGTAGATGTGCATTTCTTGGTTTGCTGCGTAATAAAAAATATATGAAAAATTTGACTCACCAGTGTTGAGCTCTTGTTCGGCACTCTCGTCCTTCAGGGGCGCGTCGAACAGATGAAGGTAGACCTCGATGGCACAACGGGCAGCCTTGAAGTAGAACGGATGGCCCCGCAGGACGTCCTCTAACCTCAAAAGTCCGACGTACGAACGCAGCGTCATCTTCCTCATGCAGTACGTGTGGAAATCGAATTGATCCTCAATTATTTCCGAGAAATGCTAAAGGAAATATTTCATAACGTTAAAGATTTCAATACACTGAATTTAAACAATCGCATTCGCTGATGAAATCAATGAGATGTAGTGAATGTGGACTCATGTCAAATATCATTATCACAATATACAGGGAACTTTTTTTTAAGTATACATATCCCTATGGATATGCTGTAAATGTTTAGGCATTTAATTTCATAGATCCAAGGTACAAAAAATGAGGTTGAATTTACTCGATGTACATTTCACCGAATATAGCTACTGCCAAACAAGTCTAATGGCTAGACCAGCGACCTTTTAATAATGCAATGCTTATAGCCATTTTGAGGCCCTCCACTACGACTGCAGGTATCTATGTGGCGCTGCTGAGGTTGAATTCACTCGATGTTCATTTTACTGAATATGGCTACTGCCAGACAAGTCTAACGGCTAGACCTTTTAATAATACAATGCTTATAGCCAAGAGGCTATAAGCATAGAAGACTAAAGTAGAGTTACGAGCCGCCGCTTTCTATTCTATTTAAAGTAAGAGAGCCGTTTTGAGGCCCTCCACTGCGACTGCAGGGGTCTATTGTGGTGCTGCTGTAATAATGCTATTGGTTAATTCAGTGTTCCAAAATATTTCGAACTATTGTCTTATCAATCTTCATCTTTGCGAGTATCGATTTTTTTTATATTTTAGACTTACCCTATCGACTTCATGGCACTTCTTGAGGGCGTCGCCGAACTTGCCTAATCTTTGGTAAGCCAGAGCGCACTCCGTCTGGAACCACATGCACTGCATCTCGTTGAGGTTCTCCATGGCGGACACGCCCTCGCGCGTGAATTTGGCACAGGTCTCCTCCGCCTCTTTGACGTAATCCGCACGCAGCATGTACTTAGCGCACTTTGAATTGATATACCTGTCGGCGGTGTCCAACGCTTGCGCCTCGTCCAACCACTTGTACGCCTCCTGAGGATCCCCCGCATGCTAGACACACAAATAAACCGTAATTCATTTAAGAGAGCAAATCAAGATGGTGATTTGTATACCTTATATATCCTCCCTTTAGTAACAAACAACTCGATGAGCGTCGGCGTGTGTTCGATAGCCGCGTTGATATAATTAACAGCCTTTTCCGTATTCGAGAGGTAATCGTAGTGTTGAGCAAGATAATAATAAACCCAGAGCAACGCGCTGGCTGGCTCCTTCGGCCCGTTGTTCTTCTCCGTTTCCGCGTATTTCCCGCAGCTCTTCAACGCCTCCACGTACTGTAGCATCAACCCTTCAATCACCTCCACCTTTTCCTTATCCACGTACAACGACCTCATATCGACAAACAGCGGAGGCACGCCTTTCGTCAAGCTGCGCCTCATATACTTATCAACCAGCGTCTTAAACTGCGCCCCCTTCGCGTAATTCAGCGGCAGCCGCTTCGGTGGCATCGCCCGCGGAAACGTCTCGGCGTAATTCAAGTAAAAATCGACGATCTTCTGCGGATCCTTAAACTGTTTCGCATCGATCAGCTTCTTGTAGTAAAGCGTATTTTCGGGATTGCGCTGGATTAACTCGGCGTAGAGCACGGCGGCCACGTCGTGCTTGTTTAACCTGAGATTCAGCTCTGCGAGGTTTTCCTTCAACGTTAGTTTATCCACAATCGAATCGGAGTTCTTCTCCAAGTGATCCAGGGCTTTTTGTAAATTCCCGGACTCTTGGATCACCAAGTTTTGATAAAGGAGGAGTTCGCTGTGTTCGTAATCGTGATTCCCTTGCTAATTAATTATAATGCATTATTAATTGTTTGTGTGTGTTTTGTGTGGGTTTGGGGAACTTACCGGCTGTTGATCGAGAAACGTGTCTAAGATGTTAAGTGCGTTTTTGTAGTCTTCTAATAAGTGATAGGACATTGCGTAGCCTATCCATGAAGTTCTTTGTGTCGGCCTTAACATTAACAGTTGGTACCTTGTTTCCTTAAATTATTTTATAATACCTATTTAGCGATAGACAAAATCACTAACTTTGATATAAAAAGAAACATATAAACAACCAGAGCTGGGAAGGATTCGAATCGTTTTTGAAGATTCAAAAGAGGTATTTGAATACTTTAGTGCAAATGGATTCGTGATCCAGATTCATTACATTTTTTTTAAGAGGATGCATATTCGAATCCAAATGTAGGTGAGTTGAAACTAGTGACGGGGATAATCTCTGATATCAATAATCGATTATTGGGATTTGAATTTAATTAATAATCGAAAGATCACACGAATGATTGCTCGAGAGATCACTCGAATGATCACTTGAAAAATCACTCAAACGATTGCTCGAGTGATCGATTGAATGGTTGTTGAAATGATTGCTCGAATGGTTGCTCCTATGATCATTTAAATAATAATTAAAATAATACCTAATTGCGATAAAGTAACGGTAATACAAACATTATGTAATAAAAGTTTAAATAAATTCAATTTGAATATGAAATGATATGAGCGATGTAGTGAATCACTAAAGCAATCATTCAAAAGATCTTTCGAGCAACCATTGAGTAACAATAAGCAATTGTTCTCTTTTTTTTTATTATTGGTTAACATACCCTGTATCCTTCCATGTCACGCATCTGAATTTGCAACAGAGATAAATCCCTGAGGATCTGTATGTTGTCCTTTTCCCATTTCAATGCGTTACGGTAACACTTAATGGCTTCATCGTACTTCTTGTCGGACCTCTGGAGCAGGCCGTAGACGTGCCAGCAGACATGCGAGCGAAGGTCGTTCCTGAGACCCCGTCTGACATACTCATAGGCTTCCTCTTTGCGGCCGAGGCAGTTCAATGTGAGGCCTTTCATCGCCAGCGTTTCTATAAAAATACACATATCATAGACGATTTTCGAGACTAGAGTATCATGAAAATTAAATACTTATTTGACAAAGACATCAACACTCACTCAGATATTTTTATTGTATATAAATGAGATTAATGTTATTCATTAAAAGAACATGGCTAATGGAGAATGATATTTCAACGTTAAAATAAGTAATTATTGACTTACCTCCATGCTCGGTGTATTTTGGATTTGAGAGGATTTGTTTTGCAAACTTCAACCCATTCTTGTATTGCTTCTGTTCGTAACATCTCTGTATACCAAAACAAAAACAAATTATACTCATAATTCAATCATCACTGAAAATAGTGTTTCAATCATGGAAACCTCAAAAAGCAAGAACCAGGTATCTAATAAGCAAACTAATACAGGAGATAGGATTTCGATAACAAAAAAAATATGTAGACAATGAATGAATACAAAAATGTTTATTGTTTTAGACACATTGGTCGGGATCAGGGAATTTTTCGACTACAGTGCTGTAGCGTAAAGCACTTTAACTTCCCTAAACAAACAAAATGTCAACGGCGATTTTATATTGCTAGATGGCTTAAAAAGCGATCCCTCGGAAAAAATATATGCTTTACTGCTTGATAAATTACTGCAGCGCGGACCATAAAGCGGTACCGTTCAGCAACTCCGCTTTTACAAAGTGCTTGAGCGCAAGATTTCCCAGAACGCGACCATTAAAACTGCTATGTTTTGCAGACTTTATTAAAAGTTGACGAATATTAAATTTTCCAGGTGTGCTGTAATAAACTAGTATTCAGCAAGCGAGTCGGGCGTATGCCAACTATATCTTGACCGTGCTATTAATACTCAGCAAACATTCAATTAAAAATATGTGTATTTCAAGACTAATTAAATGCACCATTTACAAAGTAAGACACGGAAAACAAGAAAATGTTTAGATTTCTAATTATATCAATATAATTATTATTGTATAATTGAATAACATACATAACCTAAAAATTGGGTACATCGATTCTTCACTACTTCATTCATAATCATTAATCTTCACTTGCGATTGCATATATTAATCACTATGTTAGTTTTACGTGTTGTGTTTCAGTTTTAAAATTTTGTAACAATTTGAGAGATAGAAAATACTCTACAAAACAATCTATATATTTCATTGAACACAAACAGATTGAGACTGAAAGCTGTAACCCATGCCACCGATTTATCATTTTGTCTAGTCGCATAAGGGGAACATAACCTCCAAGAATTATTTATGTATTTAAAAAAGTTTCTACATTGCAAAACGTTAACCAGCAAACTCCAACAGACGAGTGGGCTTTAGAAATAAGAAGTAAAATGAAAATATGAATGTGCAAAAAAGCACCAAGTTTTGATATAAATCAGCATACCAGTTCCAAAAGAATATCGTTTAACTACTTCCGATTTTACAATGAAATGTCCTTGTTATTCAGATATTTAATTTACCAATATTAGTATAACCATCTACTCAAAATACTTATCAAAAATTGCTCACAATGGGCCCGTTCATCAGAGGTAACAGTTGGGAGTTTACTGCCAACTGTTGGGAAATTCTCTGATGACCGGATTGTTAATCTTGAACGTGTTTGGGATTTTTGCAATCGTACGAAATAGACAGACCGAAGTACCATTCATTAGATACCAACATACATCACAAACAAATCCAAACATGTTGAATGTTGAATACGGGCAGATTGGAGTTAAACGCACTATAAAATAAACCTGAAGGATTATGCAGCTTATATAATAATTAACCGAGTGTCTATAAACAGTCGGGATCTCAGTTGCTTTGAAAAACAAATTACATATATTTTTGAAGTCAGAACCTACTGGAATGCCGACAGTTTATAGCAGTGATGGGGAAACTACGGCCCGCGGGCCATGTCCGGCCCGCGGAAAGGTTTAATCCGGCCCGTTTAAGAGTGCCGTCGTGAGAATGTTTGAACGCGTTCTTACTCCGTAATGTGACGACCCGCATAAAAACTACCTACCTACGATTAAGCATTATTCTTTGGCCCGCTACCATTGTCTGGTTATTACAAATGGCCCGTCTTAAAAAAAGTTTCCCCACCACTGGTTTATAGCTTGTGTGCTCCTGTCAAATTTCACATTTTGCGGTTGCGAGGTTTCGAAAGTAGTTGATTGATATATTTTTTTAAATGATAAGTATTGAAATAAATCACAACTTTCCATGTATTTGGAATGAATTAAATAACACAAAACACATTACCTGAGTAATTTATATCACAACACTTTTACAAAATGATAAACACAAATTTGAAGCTCGTTTTTGCCTCTTCAACACAAACAACTTTTGTTTCACTAATGAATCATGGGGAATAGAAAACACCACACCACAATACATTTCTTGTTTCTAACAAACAACATTCACTTGTTTTATAAATAAAGAAAAACTTCCTGGGTTCGACACTGAAAGAAAATTGACCGATGGAAGAATGTGCTATTTTAAGATAAGGTAGGATTGAAATAAAGTTGTTGAATGGGAAATGATTGTGTGTTTGATTGGGAATGAGTGTGTGCACACGAACAGAAATTAAGAGGAAATTAGGATTGAAACGTCCCGATCGGTGTTTTTAGGTTATGTCATAGGATGATTATCGAAATTATTTGTAAACCGGAAGGATTTGTCTGGATCACTTTCGCGGTGTTTTGCGTGAACGCGGGGTGCTTTGCCGGTTGTGAAACGTTCGCGGAGGGTGGAAATTAGGGATTTTCGCGGGGTGTGATGGCGTTACGTACCAAAATTCTTTTGAATAAGGCATTTTCTTTTGGCGGCAGGGGGTTACTCGAGGGCATCTTACACACGCTCCTGGGGCCTTAAATCGCGACTCCGGTCCGTCTTAAATTATTATTGTTGTGGCTGAAATAAAAACCTCGTGGTCGCCAAAACTCTTGTTATAAGTCGATCGCGGTCACGTGACCTGCGTCGCAGTGTTGCCAACCGGCGGCGAGAGGGCCCAACGGCGGCGACGGAAAGTAACCGGGCGTCACGACGCCCGATATTTAATACCCGCACGACGTAATTGATAATTAGTGATTAATAAATAACCCGCAATTTATGACTTAAAGAAGATGTGATTTTTATGTATTGAGTAAAGCGTATAGTGTCTTCATCATTAATGCAACTGATAAGTGACAAATTAAATTAATTTCTAATATCAATTGTTTTAATGACGGCAAAAGTTTAGGAGGTTGACGCAGATTGTCAATATTAGCACAAGTTAGAGAGAAATGTAGACGTTTCTTTATGTCATTTATCTACATTGGCGAACAAATCAAAGCCGAAAAAGTAAATTATGTCGAAGTTACACGACCTAAAAATGACATAATAGTTAAAAGACAATTGACCAAGTCAGGCGCGCAAATTTTTTTGGGGGCGCGCGTCTTAAAGTGGGATCATCCCGCTCTTATGGAGGGCGGGCGGCTCACCGCAATTAAATATATGTTACAGGCAAAACACGAAATTGGATAAAACGCGAAATGTCTAATGCTCCATAGTTCAAGTTAAAAAATAATTCCGGGTTTTGTCCACATGAGTTTAGACAAGTCCTAGCATTCTAAGTGTCATAAAGATGTCAAATTTGTAAAGTTGTAATAACAGAAGTCAGCGGTTGGTCGCAGCCTAGCTTCAGGGTAGGCCAGAGACCCAAGGTAATATGTATCCGTTATTGAAAGGTGACTTTGTTGTGCAATTCCTTGTATTTATAAAGCGAGATCCCAACTTCAAATTTTGTGTGCCTTGGCGCTGTGGCCTACCCTGAAGTTAGGCTGTGAGTCGTCGCTGACCGAAGCTCAACCTTAATCGAAATTATTAAAAATATAAGAAGATTGTGCTTTATTTTGACGCTCGCAAAATAATAAAGAAATAAAAACAGATAAACAATTTGTAAGAAAATATTAATTTCTGTTTTTTATGTAAAAAAAACAACGAAATTGAGCCGATAAAGCTATAGGAATGTTGGGACTAAATTTTGAAAAACAAGAGACATTCTTCCGTTTCTTTTCCGAAATCATAAAATGAATCGATCAAACAAAACAAAACAAAACAAGTACTACAAAACATTACTTCGTTTTATAAACAAATTGACAAATTATTTATAAAGAGTATATTTTAAACTCCAGTTTGAATCGGTGTTTTATACGCGTGGCGCATGAAGTAAAATTTCGAGTTTAGAAAACCCAGAAAATTTGGATTTGCCGGGGCGCGACTCGCTTCGCTCGCACGCCCCGGCAAATCCAAATTTTCAGGCTTTTCTAAACTCGAAATTTTACTTCATGCTTAGTCTGGAAGTGGAAATACTCATTAGAAGTTTTAAATTGAACGCTTTTATAATTACCTTGTATAAAAAAAATCTACTCCTTATAATTGAGTGATTCATTATTCAATAGTCCAGTTTGGTTTGAGATTAATTGAAGTAAAATTTATAAAAAGCAGATTTTTTATGCAAGGTTTCTTATAAAAGCGTTCAATTTTGAACTTTTAACGAGTGTTTCCCTTCCTAGATTAAGCATGAAGTAAAATTTCGAGTTTAGAGAAGCCTGAAAATTTGGATTAGCCGAGGCGCGCGAGCGATGCGAGTCGCGCCCCGGCAAATCCAAATTTTCAAGCTTTTCCTAAACTCGAAATTTTACTTCATGCGCCACGCGTTTCAACACTGATTCCAAGTGAAGTTTAAAATATATTCCTTATAGAACATTTGTCACTTTTTTTATGAAACAAAATTATGTTTTCCAGTACTTTTTTTTTCAATGTAAAATCTTGCAACGCATTTTGGCTAGACAATGTACGAAATGACAGACGACGAATTATTCAGCTATTGTCTAAAAACATTAGACAATTCGCATTTTGTCAAGACAAAACGCGTTTTGTCTATATTTCGTGTTTTGTCCATTGACATACTACAATTTAGTTAGTCTTTGGGAGACTCTAGCCCGCGAGCCATCTCCCTGGGTGCTCGCCTGGACCAAGTGATGTAAAGTCAAAATTCCGTGATGGTCAGAAAATTGTCGATTTTGCAAGATTGAGTGCTCGTAAAACCGGGACAATAAACAGCAAATATGACATAGTAAATTAGTGTTTTGTGCGCTTGGCGCATGAAAAAATATTTTGAGTTTAGAAAAGCCTAAAAATTTGCTTCATGCTTAAGCTGGGAGTGGAAATCAGCTGTTATCGGTTGTCTTAAAACGAACGGCAAAAAGAGACTGTCAAAAATTATTTACACATTATAATTTACTCTCGTACAAAACGGCAATTACAAATTATTTACAAACAATAGAAAATCACTTTCTTTTCTCAGCAACATCCTCCACCAAATAAGTGACGGTTATCGGCTTTCCCAAAGCTGACATAACTTCCTTTCTCTCGTATTTGTAATTCTTAACTGCCTTAACCCCACTTTTGTCCTTCCCGTCTCTTCCCTTCAAGAATTTCGATCCCGTCATAAACAGCTGCTTATCACTAACCTTTCTCCCAACCTCGCAATTCCAGATGGAATTTTTGAAAATCGTAATCGGACTGAAATCATTCGCCCTTTGCAAATTCTGAATCATCCCAATTTTCCTCACCACCGCTAAATTCTCCTGCACCTTCGAACTCTCCTCCGCAATTTTTCCCTTCTCCTCTTCAACAATTTTCGGCGGGGGATTATAAGTGATGATTTCAGGATGATCCAAATCCGAAGCCGAAACGCTGATGAACTCCTCTTTGTCCTGATTCTCTTCCGAGACGATCTGAACGGTGTTTTTGAAAGAAATTTTCTTAATTTTAGGATTTTTCGTAGGCTGCGTTTCAAATTTCAAACGTTGAATCTGTTCAGTTTCTGATTCTGAACGCTTCAAATTGTTGAGTTTCAATTTTTCATTGGGTTCTGTTTCAAATTCTAAGGGCTTCAAATTACCGACTCCGAAATTTTCCCTAGGTTCTAATTCTGATCTCTTCAAATTCTCGATTCTTGCTTCCGCGGATTGAGATTTCCCTGTTTCTAAAAGTTTCAAAATTTTTGTTCTAGGATTTTCTTTGAACTGAGTTCCTGATTCCAAACGCTTCACATTATTGATTTTATGATTTTCCGTAAGTTCTAAACGCTCTGAATTGCTCATTTTAGTATTATTTTCTTCCTTGTGTTCAGTTTCTAGTTTTAAATTCTTCAAACTATTAATTTTAGAGTTTTCTTTCGACTGCGTTTCTACTTCTACTCGCTTTAAATCTTTAATTCTCGAATTTTCCGTGGGTTGAGTTTTATCTGCTTCTAAACACTTCACGTTGTTTTTAGATTTTTCAGCGGATTGACTTTCTAATTCTAAGGGCTTTAAACTATTGTTTCCGAAATTCTCCTTCTGTTGGGATTCTAATTCAGACCGCTTCAAATTATTGATTTTAGGATTTTCAGCGGGTTGAGTTTCTGATTCTAAGCGCGTCTCTTTCGATCGAGTTCCTAATTCTAAGCGCGTTTCTTTCGGTCTAGTTTCTAATTCTAAGCGCGTCTCTTTTGATCGAGTTTCTAATTCTAACATCTTCAAATTCGTTTTGACTTTTTCGATAAAATCTCTGTGTTCTTCCAAACTGTTTTTGTTGCTCTCTAATTTCCCGTCTTGATTTTCTACATTCTTGCTTATTTTATGATGCTCTTCCTTTAAATTATTTTTTTTGCTTAGATTAATATCCTTTTTTGAATTGCTCGTATTTTTATGGCCTATATTTTTATTGCTTACATTAATGTCCTTTTTAGAATTGCTCGTGTTTTCATGGATTAAATCTTTATTTCCAAACTCTTTTAAAATGTGTTTTTCTGTATTCTCCTTTAAAATTGTTTTATTAATCAACACTTTTCCATCTGAATTCAAATTTTCTTCCAGTTCTGCGGGCTTGATTTGTAGTTGATCTTTTTCTACCTTCACGTCGTTGCCTTTTTGATTCGCATCCACGCGATCTTTTTTTTTGTTCAGAATCCTCTGTATTTTTTCCTGGATTTCTGCTTGGTTATACTCTTCCTCAACTTTTGATTGACTTTTATCTTTGAGTCTATTTTTCTGCATTAGCGATACATCTTTTGAGTCATTGCGCTTTTCTTCAATCTTCGTTTCGGATTTGCTTTTGACTTGATTTCTATCTTCGCTATGTTTAGAAATTTGTTCTTCAATCGTTGTTTTGGTCTTGGTTTTAATTGTATTCTGATCCTCATTATTTTTAGAAATTTGTTGGTTTTGAGGTTTTGCTTGAGCATTTGAATTCTTCGCACTTTGAACGCCCAATCCTGCATTGTTGTCATGTTGTTTTTTCGGAAAAAAAATATTTTTTTCTTGCTCTAAATGAGTTACATCTTTGAGTAGTGAAAAGGGATTCATAGTTAGTTGATCATCTTTTTTCCCTGATGCGAAGACTTTTGTGTATATACAGTCATTAATCGTAGCCTCAGGCATTACAAGATTGGCCTTTTTATTACTTAAATTGCCTTCGTCCGGTTTCTGGGGCATTAAATTAGCTTTCTCTTCATTGCTTTTCTCTTGCTCAAAATGAGCTGAAATTTTAACCTCGTGTTTTAGAGGCAGATTTGATGTTCTTTCTGAATTTTTATTCACTCCTGTGATCACATTTGCCTCCATCGAATTCGCATCCTTACTTTTTATCATCGAAACTCTTTTGGAAACAGTCTTATCTTCTTGCGTCAAATTACTTTCCATTTTTTTCGCATTTTCCTCTGTATTCCCCAATGTTGTCTCTGCCTTCAAATCCAATGCATCTTTGAAGTCAAATTCTTTCACTTCAACAAAATCAATTTCTTTGTCTTCACTCGTCCGTTCAATTTCACTCAACTTGCTTTTCGCTAAAACCCTCCGAATCTTCTCCTTAACTTGCTTCATACTCATTTCATTATTCCTCCCCGGATTGTTTCCAACTTCCTTTAAATTTCGAATCTCGCCTTTCGCAAGGAATTTCTCAATTTCATTCTTTCTCTCCTTTGGTTCAACTTGGTTTTCTTCCAATTCAATCCCTTTGACGCCATCTGTACCTCTTAAATTATCATTGTTTAACTTGTTTGTTTTATGGGCCAATTCGTTGCTGTTGTCAAATTGTAATGCTGCAATATTCAACATTTCTGTAGATTTGCTAATGGATGCATTTCTGTATGTTAAAATATTTGCATTTTCCTCAGATTTTTCTGGACTTTCACACTGAATCTTTTTATCTAAATCCTTTGATTTTTTTGATTTTTCACACCGAATCTTTCTATCTAAATCAGCCTGTAAATCTTCAACAAGTTTTTTCATATCTCTAACCGGATCGGTTTTAATAATCTTAAGAATGCTAGTGCTTGAAATTTCTTTATTCAAGTTTTGAGAAGGCACAATTTTCTTCAACTTAGCTGCGAGTTTTTTCGGATTGCTTTTAACAACATTTACATTGTCGTTGTTATTCAAAACATCTTCATTCGATTTTTTAGATGCTACAATTTTGGATTCCTTTTCGACGACTTTTTTCGGAGCGCTTTTACCAGTCTTGGCATTTTTACTATTTGAAACATTTTCATTCGATTTTTTAGATGCCACAAATTTCTTTCTATCCTCCTTAGTGACATCTTTCACTTTCACATTCATTCCCTGCAAGTTAGTAAAAGCTGATTTGTTTTTAATTTCTAACTCTTTCATTTCTGGCATTCTACGTTTGTCAACACTCTGAAGATTATTTTTAGTCACGGTATCTTTTTCGAAAACTACGTTAAAATCTGTTACGGTTTGCTTCTTCAAAAGTTCAGTGCTCCTTATTTTACCATCCATTTGTGACTTGTCACTTTTCCCAGATGTCGCGCTATTTTGCTTTGTTAAATCCACTTTTGATGCATCTTTCTGAGCTTTTATCAAATTTGCATTTTCTTTTGAGGTATCATTTCGAAATCTAACATTACTTGCAGGTTGTTTTAAATCAGGTTTAAGCAAATCATTCTCTGAACTTTTAAGCTCATTCACAGGAACAACTTTCGTCAAATCCTGCATAGAATTATCCTGTTTCAAAATCTTTGTTTCATCCGACGTTGATAAAACATCTGGTTTTTCAGAATTCCCATCCTTTACTTTAACGAGAGATTCAGCAACTACTGATGAAGCATTTTCACTCTCTTTGCCAATAACTTCAAACAATGAACCTACTTTTTCTACTTTTGATGGATCATTTTTATCTTTGTCTATCGCTTTTGAAATTTTATTTAGATTTTCCACTTTCAACGCCGACGCTTCAATGATATTCGCGTTAACTTCTTCAAAAGCAATCTGGGATTTGTGAAACTCTTCAAAACTAGTTGAGTTTTCCTTCAGTGGATTCACAGCTAATCCCATCATGCTCCAGATGTTCCTCTCAACGAGAGATTTAACCATAACATCAGGATGCAAAGGCACGTATTCCAAAGGTTCAGTTTTCTTCTCAATAAGCATTAAAGAAGAATTATTTCTATTACCTTCAACAGCAGCTTTCAGTGAAGATTCTTGGGCTTCGGTAGATTCTAGCTTTGTATTGCCTTTCTCTTTATTATCTGTTTTTATTAAAGATTTTTGGTTTGCATCAGATTCTTGCTTCATTCCCAGTTGTTTTTCTTTTCCTTTTTCATTTGCATCATGCTTTTGATCATTCTTCGCTTGATCATTTCGTTCAATATTAACATAATCCCCAAAGCACTTCGATGAATTACTGCTGGTAAGATCCTTCATGTGCAAAAGTATGGTTTCAGTTTTTGAAGAATTTTGACTAACACTATCAAAACCCTCCCTCCCAGTAGCTTCCCCATCATGTTTAGCATCTGTACTAATTCTCAGTTTTATGAGATCTGGTAGGCTTTCAGTTTTAGAATTTTTAAATTCTCTACTATTGAAATTGATCAATTTTCTCGAAGTATCAACCGTTTTCATCTCACTACTCGTTTTCGGTAAAGCCTTTGAAGTTTTATCAAAATTCTTTACTTCGCTGTTCGACCTCGGTAAAATCTTTTCATAGCCAGAGCTACCCAGTTTCTCATTTTCTTTAAATTTCTGTTTAGATTGATGTTCATTGAACGCTCCTCTTGATGATTTTATCGACTGCTTAGATTCAACTTTTTTGGGCACCATCTGTTTGGCTGTTGCTCCAAAAGTGTTCAATTTTAACTTCGATTCTTTGGAGATAGTATAGGAAGGACTTACTTTTGGAGTTTTGGAAGCATCTAGTTTTTGATTAGATTGTTTTCCATGCACAGGAATTGATTTGGAAATACTTTGTTTGGAAACATCGTATTTAGAGTCCTCTATTTTGTTTGTTAGTTTAGATTCTTTCCTAAGAAGTGTTGCTTTAGTATCGAATTTGTGTTTCGATGCTTTGATTCCAGTACTCGAAGAAATTGGACGCAAACTCCTTTCAGCTTTGCTTTCTGCAGAATCGTTTGTGATGGAAGATAATTTTTGTTTTGATTCCTTTTCACACAAATCTTTAGACGCATGCAGATCGTGTTTCGATTCCTTTTTATCTTTTGACGAATTGATTTTTTGCTTTGATGATTTCGCCTGGGGTAAATCTCTATTGGAAACATTATTTTTCAAAATTTTTTGACCACGTCCTACTATTTTCTCATCGTTTTTGAAAGCATCTAATTTCTGTAACGACTCTTCCACAGCTAAAAGTTCATTTTTTGAGGCAACAGATTTCTTAACACCTATCGGCTGGAGTTTGTGAGGTACTTCCTGCGAAGCTAGTTTCTGCATGGATGAATTGCCTTCAGTATATTCTTTGAAGTTATAAACGTTTTCTTCGACCATCACTTTTGCATCTTTCGATTCAAGATGCTCGCCGTTTCCAACTTCCTTCCTCTTCGAGTTTTTTATTTCTTTCCATGGCGGGCTTTCTGAGAATAAATCACCTGTCGTATTTATATCGAAATCTATGGAGATTCTATCCGTTAACAGGCTTATTGAGCTATTTTCAGTTTTCGCACCATCAAAATCAGGCTCTATCTGTTGCATTGAATTCAACTGGTGGTCTTTATGTTCAATTCCTTCGTCTACTTTGTGGCTAGATTTTGATAAAATGTGTTCCTCTAGAGGTTTTATGCATTGTGAATTACCAGGTTGTTGTATTTCCGTTCTAATTTCTTCAATTTGTTCATTAACAGGTTGTTGTATTTCCGATAAAATTTGTTCCTCCGGTGCTTTTATGCATTGTGAATTAACAGGTTGTATTTCCGTTCTAATTTCTTCAATTTTTGTATTAACAGGTTGTTGCATTTCCGTTTTAATTTCTTCAATTTTTGTAATAGATGAAGAATCACCAGTTGATTCGATGATTGGTTTGGCTATAATCATGCCAGTTTCCTTCGTCTCATCTTCTCGAGGAGAATCGTGAATATTGCCCGATGTCACATTTTGATCAAAATCGTCGTGAATCTTTGTAGGAAATTCAAAATCCTCGAAACTCCACGTGACTTCATTGTCTTTGCCTATCCCATCGAAAACTTCCTTCTTCAAAGCATTCAACTCCTTCCCGATAGATTCATTCAAGAACTTCTGCAATTTATCACCAGTATTGATAGCCTTAACACTGTCACTAACAGCCTCATTCAACAACTTGGAATAATCTTTGCTGATTTCCTCGCAAAACTCTTCCAATTTATTGTCTTTCTTGACTTTAATTGATTTTTGTGAGTAATTCCTTACAGCTTGCGATTTAATCCTTTCTGTACTTATAGTGGTTGCCTCCAATTTCCTCTGCGGGATCGCTAATTCCGCTACAGAACTTTTAATTGCTAACTCGTGAAGCGATTTGATTTTTCCTTTCGCCAATCTCGCGATAAAGCCTTGTTTTTCTTTCAAACTCTTATCTGATATGGATTTTTTGGGCTTTGAGTTTTCTATAAATTCATCATTCATAGAAGATTGATAATGTTCTTGAAAAGCTTTGAAAATGTTAGCCCTTTGAGCTGTTGTCGATGAGGCTACACAAATAATCCTCCCTAAATTATCTTTGTCCATTTTGTTTATCTCTTCTTTTTGAGAAGAGGGAGAAAGTAACACTAAAGCTTTTTCTTCTTTATTCATTTTCATTTCTTCTTCGTTGAAGTTTTCAAATGCTTCATCTTTCTCAGAAGATTTTTTAAGATTTGCAGTTTCCTTCGTCACTGTTCCAAGCGCTGAATGTAGACCACTTCTAATCTCTCCCTCCTTCAAGTGCTCCAAAATTTTATCATAATCCAGTGCAATCATCCCATCAGCCTCATCATCAAAACAAATCAATGCGGTCTCCTCTTTTTGAAGAATGCACGAAGGCAACATCTGCATCTGCGTGGTATATTTTCTCGAAGCGCCCTTATCATTACTTCCTCTCGGTGATTTCGGCAATCCCAGGTTATTAATTTGATCGCCAAAAATGGGCAACCTATTCGGATCATCCCCTTTATTAAACGAACTAGCACTAATAATCTTCACCACCTTAAACTGCTCCTCCATTTCTTCAAAAGCCTTTCGATTTGCCTCAATCACCGCAGCCTCCTTCTTCAACAGCTCCTCATCAACTTTAACACCCCATTCGAGAAAAAGCGGAAACATATCGTGCGTATTCATTTTCGGTTTTTTTATGTTTGTATCCAAAAGTTTGTGAGTTAAATTCCTCATCACCCTCTTGCACTGCGCATCATTGACCTCTAATAACTTTGCAAATTCCTCTATTTCTTTCAAAATCCCAGGCTCTTTGATTATTTCGTGTAATTCTCTATACTGGCTTAAATTTTCTTGTTTCCAGGTTATGTAGTTCTTCACTTTATTCAAATCGCTGTAATCGAGCGCATCCATCTCCAACATTTTCGCATCTATTAATTGTAAAATTTGCTTCACGTCTTCCCCAAATTCATCCACCTGCATGTTGAGGAGCTCTGGATTTTCACAAATGTGTTTCGTGTTTGGAAGAAAATCATCGAAACATTTAACTTTTTCTTGTAAGGATTTGAAATTTAACATTAGGTCTAATTCAGTTAAGGATTTTGCCAAATCTATTGCGCTATCATTCAGTAAATGTTCGGTTTTAGAGTTCTTACTAATTTTACTATTTGAAATCTTACGAGTGTTTTCGTCTTCAATACGTGAAACCTTTTTCGATGGATTCTTAATTGATTTTTCGTTTGAAATATCTTCCAAGAAATGTTGTGTAAATGTGTGTTTCTTCTTTTCTGCCAAGACCGCATCTTCTTTATTAGTTTCCTTCATTAACTCCTCGAAAGTTTCTGTGTTTTTCTTCACCTTAACATCTTCAACTAGCTTTGGATTCAAGAAAACCTCCAAATTATCAAGAGTCTTTGAATTTTCCATCAGCGATTGCTCCCTCTTCAAACTGTGCTTGATTTCCTTTTTTCTGGCCTCCAAAGCTTTTCCTGCTTTTTCCAAATCTTCAAATACTTTGTTTGTTTTCCCTTTGGAAGTATCCCCTTTGGAACTTTTTAAAAGTTGGTCCTTTAGAGGCATTTTCTCTTCCAACGCCTGGCTAATATATTTTTGTTTAGTTTCCTTTTTCTGAGTGGATGCTTTCTTTAATAGAGGCATTTTGAGGGTTTCCGACTTGGTTTTCGAAACTTTTACGTTTTGATCCGTTTTGAGATCAACAGTTGTCTTAGTTTTTTGTGTTGCAGAAAGTAGTATTTTTTTTGAAGGAGTTTTCCTGGCTTCAAATATGGATTTATTCTCTTTTAATAAATTATGTTTGTCTTGATTTACAAGATTCTTCTCAACAATTGTCTTGTTAAATCTCAAAGACGTTTTCGCAAAGCCAAAAACTGCATTTTCATCGTCTTCAATGTTTTTGTCTATCTTCATTCCTTCGAGAGAGATTGTCTTTTTAGGAAAACCTTTAGAAACTAGTGAATTTTTATCTTGCTTAAGATCTTTCTTTATCAAAGAAGGTATCTTAGTATCAGAGATTCCTACTTTCTGTATTTTATTACCAGATTTTATTATTCTATTCATATTCAGATTATTTTCTTTCATCTTTTCTAAGCCCTTTGATTCTTTCAAAGTTTGATCTTTCGGTTGGTTTTCCTCTAAAGAAATATTATTCTGTGTCTTCGTTAATCCATCGAAATGCGGATCTTCTGATAAATTCTCTTCTAAAGAAATATTCTGCATTTTAATTAATTTATCGAAAACGTCCTTGCTTTTGCTTTTCTCTATTGATTCATTTTGAGTTTTATCAGCACGTTTCTGACGCAAAATCTCCTTCAAATTCTGAGGCAAATTTTCATCAACCTTTCTCATCGAATCCAAAGTTCTATCGAACTCTTCAAAAGCGTCCAAACTTTTATTCAGACTAACAGTTTCACGGGTCTTCACCTCAATGAATTTACTTTTATCATCACGTAATTCCGAGTTTAAGGCGTTCTCAAATTGTTCGAAAACTTCGACACTCTTGTTCAACCTAAGCCCGTCCATTTTTGCGTCCTCCATCGTTTGCTTCCAAAGGTGTTCTTCGAAATCAGCAAACACTTGATCAGTATTCAAGATATCTCTACATTCGTTGTCCAGCGTCAACAACTTTTTATCGAAATCCTTATCTCGCACGCGATTTTCAAACTTCAGGAACTCCTCGATGTTCTTCATCAGCCACGAGGCGTTCCTTTCGGCTTCCTCGAGAGTCCTCGTCACCCTTTTCTTTGCTTCAGCTGTGGATTTTTCGTAAGTATCCTGATCCACATCATCTATAGATTCTCCTAAAACTTTGATCTTATCAACACGCTGGGGGACTTTGTCGAATTGGTTCGCGGGTTGCTCTAGCTCTGTGGTCTCGATGTATTCGATTTTTCTTGGTTTATTGCAATTTTCTAAATATTCTAAGCGATTCCAGCGTTTTCGCAAAAATGGATTCTCCGGTTGTGTGTACATTTCGTCCTTCATAGTTTCGTCTTTGAGGGGTAATCTAGGCCACGCGTTTCTGTGAGTTTTATCTTTTCTAGATAATTTCATTTCACGTCTGTAAAGCGAAGTTTTGGGTCTACCCTCTTTTGCGTTTTCGATTGCTTGGATAAGATCCTGATGTGGAAAAGATGATGACCTTTCAGCTCCGCTCCTTCCAAACCATTTATGAATATCCCAAGGTCCTTCTCCGTTTGGTGTAAGAACCAAAACAGGTTTAGAATTTCCCAACGAATCAATCACTTCGTCGCCATTATTACCATCAGCTTCTATGGCATTTCGGCGTGACACTTTCTTATCACTTATTGAAATATTAAGCTGGTCTAGAGGGATAGCATATTTACCACTTTCTTTAAAATTAACCTTGGAAACCAACTCTGCAAAGTTGGGTTTAGGGGTTAAGACGACGGCACCAAATTGTTTTGACTTCAGGCTTGATTCGAAAATCTTTTCTCCAGTTTTCTTAAATTTAACTGTCTCAGCAATGTCTTCAGCTAAAGCTTTAATATAAGCAGCATCTTTATAATCTAAAGATGTAAAACTCGGTTTAGGGGTTAATATTATGGCACCGAATGGTTTTGTTAATTTTATATTGGGTTCCAAAACCTTCTCTTTAACAGTTTTTTTGAGATTAACCGCATCAGCAATTTCCTTACTTATAGCTTCGATATAAGCAGAATCTTTATAATCTACAGCTGCAAAACTTGGTTTGGGGGTTAAAATTATGGCAGCAAATGGTTTTGATTTTGTACTGGGTTTGAAAATATTATCTCTAACAGTTTTGTTGAAATTAACCCTCTCAGCAATTTCTTTAGCCAAAGCTTCGATATAAGCAGCATCTTTACAATCTACACCTGTAAAACTCGGTGTGGGGGTTAAGATGATGGTATCAAATGGTTTTGATTTTGGACCTCGTTCAAACATGTTTTCTTCATCGGTTTGCTTGATATTAACCGTTTCAGCAAAATCTTCAGCCATTGCTTTCATATAAGCAGCATTTTTCTTATTTGACGAATCAAAATTCGAATTGGGCGTTAAAATAATAGTAGTAAGTGGTTTTGATTTTAAACTGTCTTCACCAGTTTTCTTAATGTTAACCGTCCCAACAACTTCTTTCGCTATAGCTTCAATATGCGTGATATGGTCATAATCTAAAGATTTGAAACTCGGTTTGGAGGTTAAAATTGTGCTTTTCTTGATGTCAGCCATTTCTTTAGTTTTAGCTTCGATATAAGCAGCATCTTGGAAATCTACCGCTTTAAAATTGGGTTTGGAGGTTAAAATTATGGTACCAAATGAATTTGGTTTTAGACTTGGCTCAAAAATCTTGCAAGGAACATCATTTGTTTGGCACTCATCAAAAAAATCACTTGTTTTCGAGAGGCCTGTGTATTTATTGTCCTCAGAAGGAGTAAACACCAAAACACCCATCATTTTATTCTTGTGTGTTTCGTGTCTATCGACCTCTTTTGATGGCTGAAGCGGCATCTCTTTCATCTTCAAAAGATTCTCTTGGGTTGTTCTCTTCAAATATTTAACTGGATCTTTCACTGGTAGATCCGCTTTTAGAGGTTGTATCGAAGCCTCCTTCATCAGCTCCTTTTCTGGTTTTGGATATCCTGGTTGCATGCTCAGGATGATCGTGAAATTCGAACTGTCTTCACCCTCGGGTTTCGGCGGAAGGTTTGATTCGATGATTGTATGCTTGGATTTTGCGGGTTCGTTTTCTTTCGTGAACTCATCTTGAATTGTAGTTTTTCCTTGTGATGTTTTAGTTTCCTTGAATTGGTCTTCCAATCTATCTAGTTTTATCTTCTCGTGTAAACTTTTCAGATATAGCGATTTATCTCTTTCCGTAGCAATGATGTCTTTTCGTGTAATCGGATTTTCTTCCACCTTTTTGGGACCTTTTGATTTAATTATTTTATCGCGTAGTTTACTAAGATTCAATCCAACCTTCTGAGTTTTAGATTTATTTGCTTCCTTTATAGGCTCATTTTCTTGCACGCTTTTATTTATGGTGTCTTTGTACTTTAAGAGCCTCGATTCAACTTCTCGTAAGCTAAGTTTTTCAGAAGAACTTGTTTTGTTCTTGTCAGTAGAATCTTTACTAGACAATTTCTTAGATTTAACGAAAGATGTGCGAGCTGTTAGTAATTCGCCATCCATGCTAGATTCCTTGGTAATTTCTTTAAAATCTGATGAATCAGTTTTAACAAATTCTTTAGAATCAACGATGTTTTTCATTCGCAGCGAATTATATTTTAAAGCATTCGGATTGATAATTTTTTCCTTCTTTACAGCGTCACTTTTCTGGGGATTTTGTTTTATTTTCTTGCTCCCAGAATTTAAATCACCTCTCAGAGCTTTGCACATCTTTTCATAATCTTTAAGCGATATCTCATTTCGGAACTCCCTTTCCCTATCGAATCGTCTATTTCTAAAGGTATCTGTGGAGTTTGTAAACCTACTTCTATCAAAGATTTTACTTCCAAACTGCTCGTCTTCGTACAACTTTTTACCAAGCTTTAACAACTCATCGTCCCTCATTGAAGTTTTCTTTTGGGCTGACCATTTCTCGTGCTCTTTCAACTGTTTATCACGTTTTATTGTCTTTTCTTGCGACAACAAACCATCATCTTCAATCAGGGCTTTGCGTAGTTTAAAAAGCTCGTCTTCATTTAAAGCCTTGCGCAATTCGGTTAGGTGATCATTTCCTTTTAGAGCGTTGCGTATTTTGAATAATTTATCATCGTTTAATTGTAATACTCCTTCATCATCGCCACTTGCTTTTGATTGTTCATCTTTCTTATGAAATCTTAATGTCTCGGCGTCTTTCATGTCTCTTCTCATTTGCAACATCTCATCTTCCTCGAGGTTTTTGAGTGATTTTGAAAATGCTTCATTGTCTTTCCAAGCTTTTCTTAATTTGCGCAACTCGTCGTTTTGAGCTTTTCGTAATTTAAGCAACTCGTCCTTTTGGGCTTGTCTTAATTTTAAAAAATCGTCATCATCCGTTAGAGTTTCGTCAAATTCAAATAGTTCTTCGTCGTTTTCCGAAGTTTTCGCTGATTTTAATAATACATCATCTGTTTTCTTTGATGTACTTGGTGACTTTAATAGTTCATCATCTTCTTTCAAAGCCTTCTTCAAGATGGTGAAATCTTCGTCCTCTTGTAATTTCTCGAAATCATCGGTGAGTTTGTTTGATTTCCTCGCGATCCATTCCCTGTGCAGAACTTTTGCTTTGGCGTCCTCGCCTTTCGGGATTTTAAAACTCGAGGGTTTTCTGGGTACGTTAAAAATCGGTGTTTGCGATCTCCTTAGGCTGTCTCTCTTAATATCCTCTTCGATTTTGTTGAATTGCTCTTCAACGACGTTGTTGTTCTTCCTCAGCATTCTCTCATCACCAACTCTTTGCAGTTGCTTCAAACTGCCTTCCTCCTCGATTTCTTTTAAGTACCTCTCGAATTCCTTTTTGTGCTCGTCGCTTATGAACGCCATCTGCATCTGCGCGTTCCTTGTGATTTCGTCCAAGTTCTCATTGTAGAGCTCTAAGATGTTCTCGTACGGGGTGACCGGGTGGAATTGCTTTTCTAATTTTGAGCTAAGGGACTGGCGTAAGCGCATCGACCTCCTGTAGGCCTCGATGATGCTCTGCGCGGTGATCTGCGTGAGGTATTTGCCGCTGAGGAATAAAAATTTCAGGAAAAAATCCATTTTCTGGTGGTTGATTCACGCATGCGCTTCCTCTTCGAGGTGCGGGGAAGCGGTTTTTAATTTGGGGTAACACGCGAAAAATTTGATTTTTTTGTGGACACGTTAATGTGATTTGTCAGTTAGACATTTTTTTGAAATTGGTAATGTGATTTTTTTGATAAAGTTTCTCTAGGGATCTACTAGCAGTGTTTTGCAAATTAATTTAATTAATTACATTACAATGTAATTAATTACTTTGTAATGTAATTACAATGTAATGTATTAATGTGTAATTATACTAAATGCATAATTACAAAGTATTGCATTATTCTGTAATAATATTCGTATAATTACGTTGTAATTAGATTACTTTGTAATTATATGAATATTATTACAATGTAATTATATAATTAATACAAATCCTTTTTTCCAAAACTCTAATAAATGATTATTTCAGTTATATAATAAATACCCAGCAAACCAAACCATATAATATACAAGGTTGCCCCGATTAATCTTCTAAACGGTAAGAGATAGAGAATCGGTTAAATGGGAGAAAATATGCAGGATTGCAATGTGCTCTAAAAGTTCAACTTTTTTTGTTGGTTTTACACTTGACATAGATAGTACTCATTGTCTTGCATATTTTCTCCAATTTAATCGATTCTCTATCTCTTACCATTTAGAAGATATCCATGCATCAACTGCTTAAACGGGATACATAAACGGTGCAATTTTGAGTTATGTACATCAGACATTCGTTGTTTTATTAGAAACATTCAATTTGACTGTTTTGAATTGCAGATTAAGTAAGTAAAATTTCGAGTTTAGAAAAGCCTCAACATTTGGTCCAAATCCAAATTCAGGCTTTTCTAAACTCGAAATTTTACTTCCGCTGCGCTACGCGACCTAACCTTATTTTGAGGCTTTTCTAAACTTACTTTATTCATCTAATTAATAAAACAAAAAAAAATCATACAATATTAAGAGATTGATATTTTCCTTGTTTATAAATTGACAATTTTTATTTCAACTTCTTCAGGCTAATTAAACAAAAGATATGTGTACACAATTTTTTTTCAATAAAAACAATTATTTTCTTACAATATTTTTATTTTCATTTTACAACAATAAGGTTTAAAAATACAAGGAATTTTTCTTTGAAATATACAGGGTTATTCAAAATGAAGGAACAGATTTAAAACATTTATTTCTTCCAATCTACAAAAGGTAAAAACACAATTCCAACGTTCCTGGAAAGGGAAAAGTTCAATTTTTATGCATTTAATATGACCATAATGTGTTACAAGGCAAATATAAAAACGATGGCTCAATTCTTTTCATACACGAATCAGTTGATCTCTAGTTATCAAATTCACAGCTTCAACAATTCGATGTCGCATATTTTCAAGAGAGGTTTTTGGGCTCTTTTTAGTAAACTGTACAAATACGCTCGACATTTTCATTCGATGTGCGTGGACATCCCGTGCTTTTCTGTTTGCAGATGTAACCATCGCCTACGAATTTTCAATGCCACTGGTAAATTTGCTCATGACAAGGCGGTTGTTTATTAAACTGACGGCGAAAAGCACGTTGAACTTCAATAATGGACTCTAGTTTTGCTAATTGCAGCACGCAAAATGCTTTTTCTTGTTGTGTTGCCATTTTACTACAGACAATCAGCATGACAAGTAACAGCGCCAATGCGGCCGTGGTTTGAACTTCTGCCTGGACTGTTCAAATTTTAAACTTTTGTCTGTCCAGGAAGGTTGGAATTATGGTTCAACCGTTTGTAGTTTGAAAGAAATAAATGTTTGAAATCTGTTCCTTCTTTATGAATAACCCTGTACACATCCTGATGCCTTAGATTCTTAGGCATCATTCACACACATGTGCGTACCAATTCATCCATATATGATTGACGTTTCATGTGAAAATAATTGACATATAAGTTTTTAGCTAAATTTGGCATATATTTTGACTCTTGCGCCCCCTGGACACAATATTTTGCTTAAAAAAACAATTAAAGCCTGAATATTTACATCGGGAAATGTATGTGTACTTAAAAAAAAATCACTGTATATTGTATTAACTAGCTTACACTAAAACAATAAAAAATTCTGTCAAAAGAATTTCCTTAAATTCGTAGCCTCTTCTGTTTGTTCTTTGACATCCCTCTTAACATTATCGTCACGATCATGTTTGGCCAATTCCGAATAAACATCGTCGTTATTTTGAAAATCGTTTGGTTTTCTTGGTAATATATGGCAATGCACGTGCTAAAAAAAATTGAATTTAATTCGGAACAATAAACATGTTGCAATTATTAAAAATACGAATTTGTGTTCAGTATTCATTCATTCATCGGTTAATTTATATACGCATTTCAGGCTTACGCCATTATCAGTTTAATCCCTAAGCAGTGCTTGAAGAATACTGAACATCTTTGACCATTAAATCTTGCCACATAGCTAGCAAACATCTAATATATGGTGTTTATGTAATAATTGTTTAAAACTCACAGCAACTGTTTGCCCGGCATTGACACCATCTTGAATACAAATCGTTGACGAACTAGTCGCATATCTCATCTCCATGACTTTCTGTACTTTGGAAACTGTTTCAAAAAAGTCGTTCCTTTCATGTTGGGTAAGATTTTCTAAGCGTGGAACAACTCTTAAAGAACTAACCAATACATCTAAGGGCTATTAAGGAAGTGATTGAGAAAAACAAGATATTTTGAACTGCAATTAAGAGATGCATTCAGTTCCAATTGTCTTTTATGCAACTGTGTTTATTTAAATCGATTATTACAGAAACTGGTCAAATGCTAACTTTCTCATTTTAGAAAAAAACCCGTCACTTGACCGGTTTCCGCAATATACACATTAGTTAACCACGCCTTGATGGTCTGGATCTTTACTGAACGTAAGTTTACCTTCATAAAGTAATAGTTTGCAACCAACTAACAAGTTTTCTTTGGTTTTTGTGATCGACGGTTTTCTGAAATTATCGATTCAATTGTGTTCTGTTGTGATGTTGTTTAACCTGTAACTGGTATACAGTGGACTATCAATAATTTCACACACTTTGATGTTTATTAACTTCGACTACTAAACAGAACACTGAAAATCTACCTGCATATTAAAAATAGACATTTGAAAGTAGATATAAGGTCAGTGCAATGTTAAAGTTCTTTAAATATTTGCTAGTTTCTATCAGACCCCAGTGTACCGATATTTTTCAAGGATACGTCCTGGAACTACACATCTAATGTTTGTAAAGGCGTAGGAGTATTTCGATTTGTAAAATACTGTCGAACTTGGAATGTTGATTTTTGAAAATTTGTATGCGAAATCGTCGATTTCCGGATGGTTTGCATCGAGCTGTCTTAAATCGTAAATATCATTTCGTCGGTGATCCTCAACGGGCATTTCGCTCCTGATTTTTTGTATCAGATGTGGGTCAACTTCAGCGACAGCTATGCTTTCATCAGTGTCGGTTTTTTCATCGTAAATTGGACATGAAGCAATTATTTCACCCCAAGGATTTATGATCTATAAATAATGATAAATAATAAACTATATTTGCATAGGAGAGGTTTCTATACAAAGTAGTATTAAAAAAGTTGAGTAGAAAAATTAAGAAAATATACTATTATAGAAGAAAAAAACAGTGTTGCGTCCATCTTAGTACTTTCAGGCCCATTTGCACTTCGACTGATTAACTTTAATCATTGAGTAAACCTCTGATTAAGTCAAAATTCTAGAATATAAGAATGTTATAAATTTGTAAGATAACCTAAACACGTTTTTTTTATCAGTATGCAATTATGTAAACAATTTGTAAATAAAATTGTTGTTTTTTTACAAACAAGTACTAATCAATGGGCCCATTCATCAGAGACAACAGTTGGGAGTTTACTGCCAACTGTTGGGGAATTCTCTGATGACCAGATTGTTAATCATGAATGTGTTTGGGATTTTGGCAATCGTACAAAATAGACAGACCAGAGTTCATTAGATACCAACATACATCACAATCAAATCCAAACATATTGAATGTTGAACATTTTGATGAACGGGCCCATTGATTAAGATAATTGATTGGGTGCAAATGGGCTATTTTCTTTAATACTATTTATCTGGTTTTGTTTTATTGTAATTGAAGATGATTTATGTGTTTTGGAACTTTGGAATAAGTAACTGTTATATATGCCTGGCGCATGAAGAAAATATTTCGAGTTTAGAAAAGCCTGAAAATTTGGATGGTCGCTCCGCGACCAATGAAAATTTTCAGGCTTTTCTAAACTCGAAATATTTTCTTCATGCTTAACAAGGAGTGGAAAACACTTGTTACAATAATATTGAACACTTTTATAAAAACAAGGAGTGTTTGTGACTAAAAACTGGACAAAACAAAAACAATTATTTTTATCAAGTCTAATATAATAAGAACATACAATATACATACTTACAACAGAATGTCCATATGATGATCTTTTCGTATTATGCTTTCCATATTGCGCAGCAGCAACCACATAACACTGATTCTCAATAGCTCTAGCCCTTAAAATCGTCTCCCAATGCGCCCTTCCTGTCGTCACAGTGAATGCTGAAGGATACGTTAAAATTTCCGCCCCCATTTTCCTTAAAAGTGTGCCGATTTCAGGGAACCTCATGTCATAACACTGAAAGATTTGTTGGTAAGTTTGTTGGCCTTTTATTTTGTTTTGAATATAAATACAATTGAAAGTCCGATTGATCCGACGGGAGTCGAAACAGGCTGACACAATTCTTTTCCTTGAACAACATATTTTGATTCTTGCAGGTTCAATTGTTTTTCAGGAATGCAGACATTGAAGAGGTGGAGTTTTCTGTAGATCCTTTGGATTTTGCCTTTGTCATTTATTATCACATGACTGTTATATAATTTTACCTAAAAACATTATTTATTATACTAGTGTTATTTGTACTTTTAATTTATCATTACAAGAATAATATGAATACAATAAACATAATTACCCACTAAAAACAGGGTTACGTTTGAAACAAATAATATTTTATCAATGGCCAGGCATTTATTATACAATAAAATTAAAGATATGTCCCACTCAGCAAACAGATTTGAGTAGTAGTTGATCAATACTGTTTAAAACTCTAATCTTGATTAAACATTATTTATTTAAATCATTTGCACATTGAGAGTTGTTTACCAAAAGGATACTAACCAGGATAGAAAAATTTGCAAAAAATATTGTATCACATTTTCAATGACAAGTGTAAAGCTTTTATTTGCTCTTAGCACACAATAAAGATTAATATTTTTACCTCTTTATTCTCCATCTCGAATTTTTCATGAAATCCTCCAATAGAAATCCACATCCCGGTTTCCTTGGCCACATTTTTATACTCGTTCATAACATTTCCATCCAAATCCTCTGCCATCCGCAAGCTTTCCTCGATCGATTCACCTATGTAATCGGCGGCTTCAGGAAAAAACACCAACTAAATGCACTCACTTTAATTAAAACACTTAGAACCTTTCTTCAATATTTTATTTGTTACCAAATCTACATTTCTCTTTAATAAAAAGCGTACAGTTACTATTTTACATTGTATAAGTGAATGCTATGGTAATAGGTTTCAAATTTAATAACTTATTGATACAGTAGAAAAAAAAGCCTGAATCACATTAGCGAAATACTTTTGAAATCGGGTTCAGTAGTTGTATGCTTTATTATTGAATAGAACTGTACATTTCGGACCCCAAGAGACCATTATCAATGGTTCGATACTTGAGTCGCCTATTTCCAAAAACCCCTAAATTCATGGTTTTTAAATGGATTTAGAAGTTTTTGGAAATAGGCGACTCACTAACGGTCACTTTGTGTCCAAAATCTATACCTGGTTACAAATAAACTGTTGAAGAAAGTTTTCAAAGTGTTTTAATTAAAGTAATTATCATCATCACGTGACCCACTCAATTCAAATAAATTCATTTGCTAAAACACCAAAAATTATCGTGTAAAACGAACCTTTGCTTTTGCAGCAGCAGCCTTTTCAGCCAGCCTCTTGAAAGTCGCCAAATTCTTAAGCTTATCATTCGTCGAAGTCATCTGGCAAACGGCTATCACTCTAGCTGCGTCCATTTTCTCGAACTTAGATAAACTTCGTAGCGAACAATTCGAAAGTTTACTTATCGTTGTTAGGAGCTGAGTCGCGAGGGGATTAAACATTATTCGAAATTTTTGAGGTTATGTTAAAATAATAGAAAGATCTTTATTGAAGTACTACTTTTTCAAAACGTTGTGAAAAATATACTAGCGTCATCTGTTATTTACACCCTATTAATTCAATCAAGGGAAAAGTCATTTTACAAAAAGCCAACCAGACCCAGTCGACTCCATATGATTCTATAAGTTCACATATATAGTTGACCGACCCACTCGATGGGAGGGCGCATATGTCGGAATTTCAAATTTCCCGCAATTTCTAACGTGGGCTCGTTTTCATTCAACAGCTGTCAGATCCGTCGGATCCGAAGACACAAAAATGCTGATAAGACGAAATCGTCTCGAGATGAGCGTTAATAAATATAAATAATTACAACCGTAAGTATGTAAAATATTTTTAAATTTTAACCTATTGTGTATTATTTTAAATAAGTGTATAGTCAAACAAATTTAAAACCAGGGTGTTACTACATTATTTCTGTTTATTTCTTCCTAGTACATGTGTATGATCTTCAAGTATACTAAATATCCATGGTCGTGGATATTTTCATCATACTGAACTACGACCATTTTTTCATGGAGTATATCCCCGTTATTGTTGGATTAAGCAATTCTGAATCTTTGGGGATGGGCGTAAACATTTATAATTAAAACCGTAAGTTTATGTAATATTTTAAGTTTTTAAGCCATTGTCTATTCTTTTAATTAAATCTGCAGTCAAACACATTTAAAACCAGTGTGTCTACATTATTTCTCTTTATTTCTTCCTAGCATCTGTGAATGATTTTCAAGTACTATGCATGAAACAAAAACGGACGTGGAGATTTTCTTCACACCGGGCTAGGAGCATACTTCCATGGAGAATGTTCCCGTTGCTGTTGGATCAAGCAATTCTGAAATTTCATCTAGTCACAAAGTACGATCCCAGTATATAAAATAATGTCTTAAATTTAATTACACGGTTTTTCTATTGCATTTCACTATTGATCAAATGAGATTCACTATATCCCAAATATCTTTCACCTTGTCAAATATAAGTCAAAAGATTTCCCGATTTACGAAATAAGTTTTACTATATACCAAATACTTCCCTTTAATATTTTTGCTGAACATTTTTGCAGTAACAATAACTTTCTTCTGGAAATATTTTATTTGTATTTATACATACAAGGAGTTTTCTTTTAAGTATACGTATTTCAAATTCAACCTATTTTCTTTAAATCTTTAGATATTCCTTGTTTTTTTTAAAGTTCAATTTGAAGCTTTAAATGAGTGTCTTCCACTCCCAGACTAAGCATGAAGTAAAATTTCGAGTTTAGAAAAGCCCCGTGAAAATTTGTCGAGGGTCGCGCAGCGACCCGAGACAAATTTTCTGGGCTTTTCTAAACTCGAAATTTTACTTCATGCGCCACGCGTATAAAACACAGATTTCAAGTGAAATTAGAATATACATAAATTTTACAATATTTTAGTGTTTTATACGCGTGGCGCATGAACTAAAATTTCGAGTTTAGAAAAGCCCAGAAAATTTGTCTCGGGCTGCGCGACCTTCGACAAATTTTCACGGGGCTTTTCTAAACTCGAAATTTTACTTCATGCTTAGTCTGGGAGTGGAAAACACTCGTTTAAAGCTTTATATTGAACTCTTTTGAAAAACAACGAATGTCGGAAAATTTACAGCTTATGCATATGTTTACCTTAAAGAAAAATTCACTGTATGGAACACTACTTACGCCAACATCCTTATCCAGATAAGGAGACCTCTTATTTCATTTCTAAGATGCATTTTTTGACGAACTGCAGACATTTTGTTGAAAAGTGAATTAGGTTTTGACATGTAGCGAAATATATTTGTAATAACCTTTTAAATATACATTTAACATGTTTATTAGATCTTTGGTATTTTTCGCATCGCACGGTAATTTAATAATGTTTAATAATAATAATGTTCCCCGCACCGCACCCACCATTCAGTGTTATGACCCCCTGCACCGCACACCCCGCTTAGCAAGAATCACGCCCGCTTGCCGCGCCAAATGACGTCATTTGCGATTGCAGCGCCGTCTCATCGAGTGGGTCGGTTAACTAAAATCATGATACGTGGAGCGGGTATGAGTTATCAATCTAATTTAATCTATGCAGTCAACTATTCGAGTAAGTAATTCGAGTTCCTATTAATATATTGTTGGCGATCCGTACTAATATTTTTTCTAATTTATATTAGCGCCATCTATTGTTGGTGATTCGTACTAATATAGCAGATAAGTCGTCGTACAAACATACAACTATTTTTGAAGTTATTGCGCGCTGCCTGTCGTGTGTGGCTTTGTATTTATATCTAAACCAACGCCATCCCTTAATTGTATGCTGTACTATCTGGATTAATTTCATTTATTAATTTCTAATATATCCCCTAGATGTCTATATAATTGTTTTTTCTGATAAATTTATATTAGCGCTATCTATTGTTGATGATCCGTACTAATATAATAGATAAGTCGTCGTACAAACATACAACTATTTTTTAAGTTATTGCGCGCTGCCTGTCGTGTGTGCTTTGTATTTATATCTAAACCAGCGCCATCCCTTAATTGTGTGCTGTACTATCTGGATTAATTTCATTTATTAATTTCTAATATATCCCCTAGATGTCTATATAATTGTTTGTTCTGATAAATTTATATTAGCGCTATCTATTGTTGATGATCCGTACTAATATAATAGATAAGTCGTCGTACAAACATACAACTATTTCTTAAGTTATTGCGCGCTGCCTGTCGTGTGTGCTTTGTATTTATATCTAAACCAACGCCATCCCTTAATTGTGTGCTGTACTATCTGGATTAATTTCATTTATTAATTCCTAATATATCCCCTAGATGTCTATATAATTGTTTTTTCTGATAAATTTATATTAGCGCTATCTATTGTTGATGATCCGTACTAATATAATAGATAAGTTGTTGTACAAACATACAAATATTTTTTAAGGTATTACGCGCCGCCCGTCGCATGTGTCTTTATATTTAAATCCAAATCAGCGCCATCCCTTAATTATGTACTGTACTATCTGAAATAATTTCATTTATTAATTCCTAATATAACCCCTAGATGTCCATATAATTGGTTTTTCTGATAAATTTATATTACGTTATCTATTGTTGGTGATCCGTATATCGTTGTACAAACATACAACTATTTTTTAAGTTATTAAGCGCCGGCTGTCGTGTGGGACTATATTTAAATCAAAATCAACGCCATCCCTTAATTGTGTGCTGTACTATCTAGTTTAATTTCATTTATTAATTTCTAATATATCCCCTAGATGTCTATATAATTGTTTTTTTTGATAAATTTACATCAATTTCGAAATTGTCTTTGTGGGGCTGTTGCATTCGTATTTTTCATTTATCGAGTAACCCAATTTATTACTCACGATGATTTTATTCGTAGCAACAATCTGCATTCTTTGTGATAAGTTGTGTGTGCATGTGTATTAAACCAATCGTTTTTAACATTATTTTGTGTGAATTATACAAATAAAATACTAGAATGCTTCTTTTTGAGAACAATTAGCAACCTATATTATCTTTTTCTTTGTGTATGCCGCATATGCCAAGGCAAATAATCCTAGAATTAAGAACTTAAATCATAATTTTTAGGTTATCTTGATATTGAAATGTGTTATTAATCAAGGAGTGGAATCACTCGTTAGAAGTTTCAAATTGAACACTTTTATGAATACAACAAATGCCTGAAGATTTACAGATTATACATACATCGGGATATCTTTACTTAAAATAAAAATTCTCTGTATGTCAATATTTTTTTTACATCTCTCAAAATCTCCATGAAAGTTTCAATTTTCAACAATTTTATAAAAATAACGAATGTCTGAAAATCAGCGTATATTGTGTATACTTCAAAGAAAAATTTCATGTGTATTGATTTTTTAAATATTAAGATTGTAGTATCCTTTCTTTACACTTTATAATTGATTCTCGTAATTCAAAAAATTTACGTGATTCAGATTGTATCTGAACATCGTAAATAATCATCTCTTTAGCGGTTTCGTTTAAAATTTCAAACATTTGAAACTTGTGTAATTGCACTGACATCAATCAAAAATTTACGAAAATGTTGTGAATACGTCAAGGAAAAATATGGCTATAATCAGACAAAGAGCACCACCATTTCAACACCAAGACAGGCCCAGTTATGTCTACAGAATACGCGCGGCTTGTGAGTATTTTAAAATCCATTCAATTAAATCAAATCGAGTGTCAATCTTATTGTCTTAGTCCTTGAAAAAAGTTGTGATTTAAAATTGATGCATGCTATCAAATTTGTAAGTATTTTCAAATGTATCCAATTAAATCAAATTAGGTGTCAATCTTATTGTGTTAGTCCCCAGAAAGTTTTGTAATTGATTGGATGAAACGAAATAAAATTGAGTAATTTAATATATAGGTATTTGATTGAAATTCACTTGGTTTGTTTTACTAATAAATTGTTTTATTTTCAATAAATTTCAATCAAATACCTATATATTAATAGAAATGTTTTACCAAGTGATCAATGAGAAACAAGTTAACGATATATTGAGTAATTTATTATTTTAGTTCCTTTCTGTACACAAAAGTGGATCTCAAAAATGTTGGCAACAACAATATTCCTGGTGGTCATAATCGTCATTATGACCGTGTTCCAACCGTTCCACACAGAAATCCACGTTTTGTTGATTAACTCGAAGAATCCACCAATCCACACAACCGACAAGCATTTTTTGAGTGTCGCACTGGACTCTTCTTTGATCGCTGAAGATTTTAACGGTCTCAACATGTCGTAAGTATTAAAGTCATTTGCAGCAGTAAATTATTGAAATATAATTGGTAACTGAGGCAATAAAACTTGGTTTGTATTTTTTGTTTCATATTTAATTCACAAAATTAGTGTTGTTTGCTTTAGTTATCAATTATTAAGCAATTTCTCAATCAAGGTTCGTTGACCCGGCATACGGAGATTTTTTCTCTTAAGTATACATATCCTGATAATCACAGAGTTTGGTAAATTCGCAGATTTTATAAAGGCGGTTAATTTGAAGTTTCTAACGAGTGTTTAAATTTCTAGATTAGGCATGAAGTATAGTTTCAAGTTTAGAAAAGCTTGAAAATATGGTTTGGTCGCGTAGCGCGTAGCATTACGCGACCAAACCAAATTTTTAGGCTTTTCTAAACTCGATATTTTACTTTATGCGCCAGTAAGCACTGGTTTAACGTGAAGTTTAAAATATGCTGCTTTAACATATTGCTTTGGCAGTATGTTTTGAATTTCCCTTGAAATCAGTGTTTTATACGCGTGGCGCATGAAGTAAAATTTCGAGTTTAGAGAAGCCTGAAAATTTGGTTTGGCCGCTCCGCTTCGCGGAGCGACCAAACCAAATTTTCAGGCTTTTCTAAACTCGAAATTTTACTTCATGCTTAATCTGGGAGTGGAAACACTCGTTAGAAGTTTTAAATTTACCACATTTGAAAAACATTGAGTACCTGAAAATGTGCACAGTATCTAGGCATCGGGATATGTATACCTCAAAGAAAAATTCCCTGTATATCGTTGACTTCAAATTATAAGGTTTTACGTTGCATTGCAATCTAATTGACCATGTAAACCTTATAATTTTAAGCCAGCGATATGAAAAACTCTTTAACCTCATTATCTTTTACAAATACTGTTGATGCATTTTGACCCTTTAATATCCTCTTAGGGGATTTCTCTCTTCAGAATTCCACCTCATTTGTCTTTTACGAATATCGTCGATAAAGGTTGACCCTATAATTTCCTCTTAAGAGATCCCCTATTACAAATATCGTTCATGAACTTTGACCCTTGAATACCCTCCTGAGAGATCTCTAGCTTCATACTTCTGTATAATTTGTCTATTACAAATATCGTAGATGAATGTTGACCCTTTAATATCCTCTTAAGAAACTCCTTGCTTCTTACTACAATCTCGTTTGTCTTTTACAAATATCGTCGATGAATTTAAGGGGGTCTTCCGGTATAATTGACCCAAACTTTGGATTTTTTTTCCAGGGAACTGGTAAGAGTTAGAGACCTGGGTTTTTTTTTAAATCTTTATTCATCCTTGCTCTACAATTGGGATTTTTGTCGAGTCGAAAAAATTAAAATGGCGTCCAATATGACGGCTGCCCGGCGGAAATGTTTCAAAACTGCGAGCAGCCTAGGGGTCGCTATTCGTCACCTAGAAACAAAATCAGCTCAGTTTCTTGAAGAGTATAGCTCAGAGAATGGAATGAACTACGAAATTTTGAAAAAACTCAAAATTTGACAAAATGGCGGGCATTTGAAAAAAAAGTCGTGTTTTTCGGTCGATTTTTTGACTTTGACAGGCTGTAAAAAATCTTTAAAATTGCAAATTGCACCGGGAGGTTAGTTCATTCCATGAAGAAAAGTGTTTTCAATAACGGAAGCAAAGAACGAAGCCAATTGGTTGAACCGTTCAAACGCTAGAATGCTCGCAGTTTTGAAAAATGTAGTTTCGAGAAAAACGCGTTTAAAGTTTGCGAAACATTTTTTCTGTGTAATTCAAAGTATTCGGCGGAAAATTCGCAAACAGTAGTCAATATCTAGGTTTTCGGGGTCGCTGAATACGAATCTGAGGTCAAATTTGAAAAATTCAAAATGGCGGACCAAAAAACTCATACTCATCAAAATTTATGAAATTCGAGATTAAAGTTATACCTGCGCGACCCATACCGCTCGGGACGGCGATGCATTCAAAGGCCTGTGGCGATGTAAATATTTGCCGGATCGAAATATCCTTTTACCCACATATTCTAGACATGTTTAGCTTTGATTTCATACAAAAAAAATCGATTTTTTGAAAAAATTATACCGGAAGACCCCCTTAAATCTCCTAAGAGAATATTCTTAAGAGATCTCTTGCTTCATTCTTCAAACTCATCTGTCTCTTACAAATATCGGCGATGAATGTTGGTCCTTTAAGATGCCTTATTTCATATTTCAATTTCATATGTCTTATACAAACATCGTAGCTGAATTTTAACCCTTTAATATCTTCTTAAGAGATCTCATTGGTCGTTTACAAAATCGTAGATGAATGTTGACCCTATAATATCCTGTTAAGAAATCCATCTCATTTTGGCAGTATGTTTTGAATTTCCCTTGAAATCAGTGTTTTATACGCGTGGCGCATGAAGTAAAATTTCGAGTTTAGAAAAGCCTGAAAATTTGGTTTGGCCGCTCCGCTTCGCGGAGCGACCAAACCAAATTTTCAGGCTTTTTTAAACTCGAAATTTTACTTCATGCTTAATCTGGGAGTGGAAACACTCGTTAGAAGTTTCAAATTTACCACATTTGAAAAACAACGAATACCCGAAAATGTGCACAGTATCTAGGCATCGGGATATGTATACTTAAACGAAAAATTCCTTGTATATCGTCGAAAATTATCCCTATAATATCCTGTTAAGAAATCCATCTCATTTGTCTTTTACAAATATCGTCGATGAACTTTGACCCTTTAACATCCTCATAAGGGGATCTCTTAAGAGGGTATTTTTAAGAGATCTCTTGCTTCATTCTTCAAACTCATTTCTCTTTTACAAATATCGTCGATGAATGTTGGCCCTCTAACATCCTCCTAAGAGATGCCTTATTTCATATTTCAATTTCATTTGTAACATCGTGGCTGAATTTTGACCCTTTAATATCCTCTTAAGAGAGCCCATCTGTTTTTTACAAAATCGTAGATGAATTTTGACCTAATAATGTCCTCTTAGGTAATCCATTGCTTCATACTTCAATCTCATTTGTCTTTTACAAATATCCTCGATGAACTTTGACCCTTTAACATCCTTATAAGGGGATCTCTTAGGAGTATATTTTTAAGAGATCTCTTGCTTCATTCTACAAATTATTATTTCTCTTCTACAAATATCGTCGATGAATGATGGCCCTCTAACATCCTCCTAAGAGAACCGATGAGAAGTTGGCCATAAATTCTCCAGCCACGGAGTTAACCCGGCGCCTCCACAATCGGACATTTCATTATTACATGTTTAAACATTTATAAATCCTTTTTGACGATCTATCCAATTAATTTTACAAATATTACAGTATTCCAAATGATATTAAATAACAAATATTTAAAAAAAATGTCTATGCTACACATATTAACTAGACACAATTCTTGATTTATCGTGGCTGGAATTTAAAAAATAAAAGTCATTTTCACGGTGTTCTGATTGGTTAAGATTGTTAACAATACCCCACAGAAACAATTGACACAAAAAAATTGTTTCTATATGGGGACAAATAGAAGTTATGAATTTTTGAAAATTTCTGGATGAATAATCGTGGCTTCAAATAAAAAAAATAAAAAAGTCATTTTCACGGTGTTTTGATTGGTAAAGATTGTTAACAATACCCCACAGAAACAATTGACACAAAAAAATTGTTTCTATATGGGGACAAATAGAAGTTAGGAATTTTTGAAAAGTTCTGAATGAATAATCGTGGCTTCAATTAAAAAAAAAATAAAAAAGTTATTTTCACGGTATTTTGATTGGTTGAGATTGTTAACAATACCCTATAGAAACAATTGACACAAACAAAATGTTTCTATATGGGGACAAATAGAATTTATGCATTTTTGAAAATTTTTGGATGAATAATCGTGGCTGGAAATAAAAAAATAAAAAAGTTATTTTCACGGTGTTTTGATTGGTTAGGATTGTTAACAATACCCCATAGAAACAATTGACATGAAAAAATTGTTTTTATATTGGGACAAATAGAAGTTATGAATTTTTGAACATTTTTGGATGAATAATCGTGGCTTCAAATAAAAAAAATAAAAAAGTTATTTTTACGGTGTTTTGATTAGTTAAGATTGTTAGCAATACCCCATAGAAACAATTGACACGAAAAAATTGTTTCTATATGGGGACAAATAGGAGTTATGAATTTTTGAAAATTTTTGGATGAATAATCGTGGCTGGAAATAAAAAAAATAAAAAAGTCATTTTCACGGCGTTTTGATCGGGGAAGATTGTTAACAATACCCCATAGAAACAATTGACACGAACAAATTGTTTTTATATGGGGGACAATAGAAGTTATGAATTTATGAAAATTATTGGATGAATAATCGTGGCTGGAAATAAAAAAAATAAAAAAGCCAATTTCACGGTGTTTTGATTGACTAAGATTATTAACACTACCCCATAGAAACAATTGACACGAAAATATTCTTTCTATATGAGGATAAATAGAAGTTATGAATTTTTGAAAATTTTTGATGAATAATCGTGGCTGGAAATAAATAAACTCAAAAAGTCATTTTCACGGTGTTTTGATTGTTTAAGATTGTTAACAATACCCCATAGAAACAATTAACACGAAAAAATTGTTTCTATATGGGGACAAATAGAAGTTAGGAATTTTTTAAAATTTCTGAATGAATAATCGTGGCTTCAAATAAAAAAAATAAAAAAGTTATTTTCACGGTGTTTTGATTGGTTGAGATTGTTAACAATACCCTATAGAAACAATTGACATAAAAAAATGTTTCTATATGGGGACAAATAGAATTTATGCATTTTTGAAAATTTTTGGATGAATAATCGTGGCTGGAAATAAAAAAATAAAAAAGTTATTTTCACGGTGTTTTGATTGGTTAGGATTGTTAACAATACCCCATAGAAACAATTGACATGAAAAAATTGTTTTTATATTGGGACAAATAGAAGTTATGAATTTTTGAACATTTTTGGATGAATAATCGTGGCTTCAAATAAAAAAAAAAAAGTTATTTTTACGGTGTTTTGATTAGTTAAGATTGTTAGCAATACCCCATAGAAACAATTGACACGAAAAAATTGTTTCTATATGGGGATGGGGACAAATAGGAGTTATGAATTTTTGAAAATTTTTGGATGAATAATCGTGGCTGGAAATAAAAAAAATAAATAAGTTATTTTTACGGTGTTTTGATTAGTTAAGATTGTTAGCAATACCCCATAGAAACAATTGACACGAAAAAATTGTTTCTATATGGGGATGGGGACAAATAGGAGTTATGAATTTTTGAAAATTTTTGGATGAATAATCGTGGCTGGAACGGCGTTTTGATCGGGGAAGATTGTTAACAATACCCCATAGAAACAATTGACACGAACAAATTGTTTTTATATGGGGACAATAGAAGTTAAGAATTTATGAACATTTTTGACGAATAATCGTGGCTGGAAATAAAAAAAAAAAATAAAAAAGCCAATTTCACGGTGTTTTCATTGACTAAGATTATTAACACTACCCCATAAAAATAATTGACACGAAAATATTGTTTCTATATGAGGATAAATAGAAGTTATGAATTTTTGAAAATTTTTGGATGAGTAATCGTGGCTGGAAATAAAAAAAATCAAAAAGTCATTTTCACGGTGTTTTGATTGTTTAAGATTGTTAACAATACCCCATAGAAACAATTGACACGAAAAAATCGTTTCTATATGAGGACAATTAAAAGTTATGATTTTTTGAAAATTTCTGGATGAATAATCGTGGCTTCAAATAAAAAAAATAAAAAAGTCATTTTCACGGTGTTTTGATTGGTGAAGATTGTTAACAATATCCCATAGAAACAATTAACACGCAAAAATTGTTTTTATATGGGGACAAATAGAAGTTACGAATTTTTGAAAATTTTTAACTCAGGAATTGTGTCTAGTTAATATGTGTGGCATATACATTATTTTTTAAATGTTTGTTATTTAATATCATTTGGAATACTGTAATATTTGTAAAATTAATTGGATAGATCGTCAAAAACGATTTATAAATGTTTAACCATGTAATAATGAAATGTCCGATTGTGGAGGCGCCGGGTTAAATCCGTGGCTGGAGAATTTATGGCCAACTTCTCATCGGTCCTAAGAGATGCCTTATTTCATATTTCAACTTCATTTGTATTATACAAACATCGTGGCTGAATTTTGACCCTTTAATATCCTCTTAAGAGATCTTATTTGTCTTTTACAAAATCGTTGATGAATTTTGACCCTATAATATCCTCTTAAGAAATCCATCTCATTTGTCTTTTACAAATATCGTCGATTAACTTTGACCCTTTAACTTCCTCGTAAGGGGATCTCATAGGAGGATATTTTTAAGAGATCTCTTGCTTCATTCTACAAACTCATTTCTCTTCTACATATATCGTCGATGAATGTTGGCCCCCTAACATCCTGCTAAGAGATGCCTTATTTTATATTTCAATTTCATTTGTATTATACAAACATCGTGGCTGAATTTTGACACTTTAATATCCTCCTAAGAGATCCCATTTGTTGTTTACAAAATCGTAGATGAATTTTGACCTAATAATGTCCTCTTAGGTAATCCATTGCTTCATACTTCAATCTCATTTGTCAAATATCGTCACTGAATTTTGACCCTTTAATATCCTCTAAGGAGATCCCTTTAATCTCATTTGTCTTTTGCAAATATCGTCGCTGAGCTTTGACCCTTTAATATCTTGCTAAGACATCCCTTGCTTCATACTTTAATGATACCCTTGGCTGGAGGTTACTTAAGAATTGGAGGCACAATGGTGGACAGACTTATTTTCAAACCAAACCACGAAGACTACACCGTCTTTAAAACCCGCGCAAATTCTATACGGCTAAGGGGATCTCTTATAAGGATATTTTTAAGAGATCTCTTGCTTCATTCTACAAACTAATTTCTCTCTTAAAAATATCTTCGATGAATGTTGGCCCTTTAACATCCTCCAAAGAGATGCCTTATTTCATATTTCAATTTCATTTGTATTATACAAACATCGTGGCTGAATTTTGCCCCTGTAATTAACTCTTAAGAGATCCCATTTGTTTTTTAAAAGTCGTAGATGAATTTTGACCCTATAAAATCCTCTTAAGTAATCCATTCCTTCATACTTCAATCTCATTGTATTTTACAAATATCGTCGTTGAATTTTGACCTTTTAATATCCTCTTAAGAGATCCCTTCAATCTTATTTGTCTTTTACAAATATCGTCGCGGAACTTTGACCCTTTAATATCTTCTTAAGAGATCCCTTGCTTCATACTTTAATGACACCCCTGGCTGGAGGTTACTTAAGAATAGGAGGCACAATGGCGGACAGACTTATTTTTAAACCAAACCAAGAAGATCACACCGTCTTTAAAACCCGCGCAAATTCTATAATTGATGGCGGAAGATGTGCTTATGAAGGGATTTCCTGTTCGCCTTTGGATAGACCTAACTTCACCATGTCAGGTAAATAAACTTTTCAAGCAACATTTTAAACCTAATCTAAATCTAACCTAACTTCACAATGTCAGGTAAATGAACTATTTAAACAACAATTGAAACTCTTAAAATTAATTTAGAGACTAGGCTAAATAATTTGTGAAAGATTTGTCAAATTTATTAATGCGAGATCAAATATAAAATTAAGCAGAGTATACAGGGTGCTTCAGTTTGGTGTTCCACCCCCTTCTAACTTTTTTTATTTTGAGAGTAAAGTATAATAAACCATATATATTTGTAACCAGCGGGGAATTCTCTATTTAATGGTGTCTACAAATTGATAATACGATGACAACTGGCAAAGTAGAAATAGTCAACTTTATTTTTTTGAAATGACATCCATCTTATTTTGTGTTCGATTACATAAAGGGCAGTTTCCTGCATCCGAACACGCTGACAACTATACGCTTAGATAACAATAAAGTGTATAAAAATAACATATGTGGCTATGAAAATTATGCAAAATTAAACAAACTATTTCATTAAGTGTTTAATTCTTGAAGGTAGGTCATTTAAACTAAAACATTGCTTAAAAAAGGCACAAATGAAAATTAAAATAGTGGATATTTTGGTAAATCCTTATATTTCTATTCTATAGACATATGATTTTTTTTATCAAACCGATTTATTATATTTTTATCTAAGCATATAATGAAGATAAATATGCGGATGTAGAAAACTGTCCTCTATCCAAATTGAACAAAAAATTGGTATGGTGTCATTTAAGAAAAAAAAAGTTGACTATCGCTACTTTGACAGATGTCATCGTATTGTCAATTCGGTGACGCCATTAATTAGAGAATTTCCTGCCGTTTACAAATATAGTTTGTTATACTTTACTATTAAAATAAAAAAGGTAGAAGGGGGTGGAACACCAAACTGAATCACCCTGTATAGTATTTTGAACTTCACAATATTTCAGTGTTGTATACGCCTGGCGCATGAAGTAAAATTTCGAGTTTAGAAAAGCCTGAAAATTTGGTTTGGCCGCTCCGCTTCGCGGAGCGACCAAACCAAATTTTCAGGCTTTTCTAAACTCGAAATTTTACTACATGCTTAACCTGGGAGTGGAAACACTCGCTTGAAGCTTATAAATTAATAGAAAAACAGCGAATCCCCGAAAATTTATTGAATTTGAAATATTTAATTAAAACTTAACATTTTTCAAGGGTCACATCTTAGATTTTCCTTTTCTGAAAAAACGCCATCTTTAGCTCTTAGGTCGTAAGCGATGCCACGGACCAGGAGCAACAGATGGCGTTAGTTGTCAAGATTTTTAAATGTGTAATATTTAAGCAACATTTCAAACCTAATCTAACCTAACTTTACAATGTCGGGTAAATAAACTATTTAAGCGACAATTGAAACTCTCTCTGTTCTCTAACCTAAGAGAACAGAGGAAATAACTTGTAAAACATTTGTCAAATTTATTAATGCGAGATCAAATTATAAATTTAACAGAGTATATAGTATTTTGAATTTCACAATATTTCAGCGTTTTATGCGCGTAGCGCATGAAGTTAAGTTTCGAGTTTAGAAAAGCCTGGAAATTTGGTTTGGCCGCCAAACCAAATTTTCAGGCTTTTCTATACTTGAAATTTTACTTAATGCTTAACCTAGGAGTGGGAACACTCGTTTGAAGCTTCAAATTGAAATCTTATTGGAGAAACAGGAAATGCCCGAAAGTTTATTAAATTCTAAATATTTCTAAATCTAAAATTTTTCAAGGGCCACATCTTAGATTTTCTTTTTTGAAAAAACGCCATCTTTAGCTCTTGGGCCGTAAGCGATGCTACGGACCAGGAGCAACAGATGGCGCTAGTTGTTAAGATTTTTGAATGTGCAATATTTAAGCAACATTTTGAACCTGATGTAACCTAACTTCACAATGTTAGATACATGAATTATTTAAGCAACAATTGAAACTCTCAAAATTAGGTTAGAGAACAGAGGAAATAATTTGTAAAATATTTGTTAAATTTATGTATGCGAGATCAAATATAAAATTTAACAGAGTATATAGTATTTTAAACTTCACAATATTTCAGTGTTTTATACGCGTGGCGCATGAAGTAAAATTTCGAGTTTAGAAAAGCCTGAAAATTTGGTTTGGCCGCTCCGCTTCGCGGAGCGACCAAACCAAATTTTCAGGCTTTTCTAAACTCGAAATTTTACTTCATGCTTAATCTGGGAGTGGAAACACTCGTTTGAAGCTTTACATTGAACTCTTATTAGAAAAACAGCGAATTCCAAAAAGTTTATTGAATTCTAAATATTTAATTAAAACCTAATATTTTTCTAGGGCCATGGATTTTCTTTTTTTGAAGAAAGGCCATGTCTAGCTCTTAGGCCGTAAGCGATGCCACGGCCGAGGAGCAACAGATGGCGCTAGCTGTCAAGATTTTTAAATGTGTTCTACATTTTCAAATTTTGTCATCACTTGAAAAACAACAGAATAATGATCTCTGGTGTATTAAACTGATTGAAATTAATAATTATCAATTGATTACTACTGATCATTTATTATTTATGAATAGGAAGAGAATGGTTGGAATTGAATGATTTCTCTAGAAACACCGGAATGACAATCCTCTTCGATTTGAACTGTTTGATCCGCATGGAAAACGGCACTTGGAATTCGACAAACGCCGAAGAACTCATCGAATTTTCAGCTAAACACAAGCTCGATGTAATTTGGCAATTGGGAAATGGTACATTTTTACTATAAAACTTAAACATTAATTTGAATCACTGTTTTTTTTTTTATAGAACCAAATTCCTTTAGGCACGTCTTCAATTATTTCGTAAGTCCCCAACAATTAGCGGAGGATTTTGTCAGTCTGAAGAAAATTTTGGTGAAATATCCTCAGTACTTTAATGCGTTGGTGGTTGGGCCTGATGTGACCAGACCACGGAAACATTCAGTTAATGAATATTTGAAAGGATTTTTGTCGAATTGTAAAGGTGTCATCGATGCGGTAACTTGGCACCAGTAAGTTTGCGACTTGATACAAACTGTAACACACAATTGATTTAAATTTGTTTGCAGATTGTAATTTAATTTATGAGTATGATTGAAATTGTCGATATTTGGTTGTAGAATACTTTAAAACATTAAAAGTGCCATTCTTTACGCAATCTACAAAGAAATTGTCTTGCAAAGACAAATTTTGGAGAATATGAATTTGTGTTCAGTACTCATTCATTCACCGGATAACTAACTATATACGCGTTTCAGGCTTCAACGCCATCATCAGTACAGTCCCGAACCAGTGCTTGAAGAATACTAAACATCTTTGACCATTTATTATGGCCTATGCAATTTACATATGTTCGAAAACGTAAACGCCATATAATGTCCATTAGGTTAAGTAGCATCGTCATTGTGATCGAACAATTGCTGCATACAAACGTTTAGTTTGCCAGCTATTGACGATGCTACTTAAGGTAATGGGAATTAGATGGCGTTTTTGACAAATTTAGTTTTTGTAAGACAAATTTGTGGTAGATTGCGTGAAGAATCGCACTTTTAAAATTTTATTTATGTTTTTATCTTTTGTAGATATTATTTCAGAGGAAAAGATGCTCAAATGTATTATTTCCTCAATCCAGAAATATTCAATTTATTGCAAAAACAAATTGATGTGATTAAAGCTGATGTTAAATCGGTTGGATATGAAAATAAACCATTGTGGCTAAGTAATAATAAATTTAAGATTGCATTTTATTAACCATTACAGGGTGGGGCACGGGAACCAAAGGGTTTTGGAATAATTACATAATTTGTAGATTTTGCTGTAGAAGAAATTTATTGGTAAAAAAATCTTTATAAGTATGTGATGACCATTTCCGTTGACTTGCTTCTATGATGATATCTGAAAGAACGTGTTTACAAGGACAAGCCACGTACATTGATAGACTTGAAAGAGGCGATCCGTCTGCAAATCACCTAAAACAATAGAGAGCTGCTGGAAAGAGTGGAGACTTCTGTTCTTCAATAGAAGTTGAAGGCGTTGAAGAAAATTGGTCTTCACTCTTCCCAGCTATTTTCTTCTGATTCGGGTGATTTGCTGACGGATCGCCTTTTTCAAGTCTATCAATATAAGGGACTTGTCCTTGTGAACACGTCTTTTCAGGTATCCGTATAGAAAAAGTCACATGTGGACAAGTCAGAGTTCCGAGGGGGCCATAACACGTCACTAAATCTCGAAATGAGATGATTCGGAAACAGACGTTGAAGAACAGCCATTGTTGCTCTGACGGTATGTGCCGTGGCCCCATCATGCTGAAACCACAAATGCTGACGATCAATATTCCGTAACTGAGGGATGAAAAATATGTTCACCATGTAAACGTACTGCTCAGTTGTTACAGTAACGGTAACCATTTTGTTCGAAAAAATAGGGACCGATGGTGTCCAATTTTCTAGTAACTGACTAGGCTAGACTAGTTACTAGGCTATGAGCCAAGGAATGCAACGCCACCTAGCGCACACCCCTCCTTTCTATAACGAGAGAGTAATACCTCTTCCAAAACCACTTGGTTCTCGTGCCCCACCCTGTATATTTTAAATTAAAAAACAATTTTGGTTACGAAAAAAAATATCTTACGCTTTTAGTTTTTCAGAACTTTAAAATTAAAATTATAATATTCGTATAAAGCGCAAAGAATTAGTCTTTATTAATAAGATAGTATTATTAATTACGACTAATTGTTTACGAATTATACGAATATTAGCACATTTTTATTTAAATTTTAAAAAAATCTGTTTTTTTGATGTATTTATATATAATATACTCAAATTCTATACATTTGCCCAATCTAACAATTTTATGCTTAACCTAGACTTGAGATCTGGCTCCTGATTGTAGCCTAATTACACAATCTTCACACAATATAAAATGTAACATTTTGTTCAAAGAAAATGTTTAATACTCTCAATAAGTATCCATTAAATTTTTGTGATTATTGAAGATTTTCATCTAATAAAATTTAAGGTGAAACATCATCAGCTTATGGTGGGGGTGCCCCAGGGTTATCCGATAGATTTATAGCGACTTATATTTGGATGGACAAGCTAGGATTAGCTGCAAAAAATGGCTTGTCTGTTGTAATTAGACAGTCTTTCTACAAAGGTAATTACGCTTTAATTGGAGAGAATTTACACCCAAATCCGGTGAGTGTTTAATCTGCTTCTTTAACTACTTCTCGTTGCCCTTTGTATAGCATTTTTGGTAAGTGTTGAATTAATAAAAAAATAATATTAAATGAAAAAAATACTCCTTTTCTCCACTAGTTTATTTTAATCACTAGATGTACATTTCGTTCACCAAGTGAGCATTTTCAATAGTAAACTCACGAACGAAATGTACATCTAGTGATTAAAATAAACCAGATTAGAAAAAGGATTACTTGTTTGATTTCAGATTAAATTCATCTTCATGTAACTCATACCGAAACATTTAATAAAAACATAAACCTGCATAAATGTTGTTCGGTAATCGATGTAAAAATAATTTGACGGTACAAAGTTTTTGTCTTTATAGGATTGGTGGTTGAGTATACTTTACAAAAAATTGGTTGGTATTAAAGTGGTCGAGTGTTTCACAGCAGCACCACCAGAAATCAGATTGTACTGTCATTGTGCTGCTTATGAAAAACATTCAGCACCTGCATTAGTTGGTAAATATATCATTACACGTATTTTTATTTGCTTGTTAATAATTTCAATTAAAATTAAGAAAAGATTAAATTGATATGTCTATCATAGTACTTTCCCCGATGTTAGATACTTGAAATCAAAAGCTTTCACTTATAGTCAACACATTACCCTTTTACCGTGACGCCACAAAAAACAACATAAAGCGACGAAAACGCATGTCTGTGCCCATTTTTTTACAAATCTGTCAGTAAGAAGTCAAATATTTATAAAGTTTTCTACAAAATAAGATATTATTAGAAACATAGAAAGTACACATAGAGGAAGTTTTTCTTTTAAGTATACGTATTCCAAATTCAGCCTATTTTCTGTAAATCTTTAAACTGTGGTTACTTCACTTTTTAAAAAAGTGAAGTAAGGAATAACAGTCTTTATTAGTGACGAATATACATAATTGCCTTGTTAGATTTTTTGCCCCTATGCAGTAACAGCGCTGTACTGGTCAAACCAGCTTCTTTTGTCTTACATTTGACCATGGTGGTGATGACATCATCGACGCCATTTTGTTAAAGTACGAAGGAACGCGTCAACATCTCCGCCGTTCCCACTAGTTATCCCGCGTACAACGCGTTTGTAAACATAAATTATTCTAAAATCGGTTAAACAATTGTGCTTTTATATGTCACGAGTGTTTTTTAAAGCGGAACAAACGGGAACACCGTGAAAACTTCATCCAAACGGAAGAGTTAGTTTTTTGTGCAGACTGTGTTAATGTGGAATTAACCCTATTACACATTCAAATCATAGTACCGCAATCTGCCATCGTTGATCTGTCCAATTATTATAAAACAAAACCGACCATTAAGACTGACGCGTATTTGATAAATATATATAATAATTGTTGTGTTATATATTGTTGTCGTGAACAAAGTATAGTGCATAACTCGCATATAATGGCTATTACTATTATAACTCTTGGATTTATTTTATTTAGTATATGGTATGAATATGAGGCATTCCGAAGCTGTAATCCGAATCCAAGCAGAAGATGATGCTCAAACAGTTTACGAGATTCGTAACTATGTTCTACAGACGCAGGTTACTTTGGTATCAAAGTAGGTACTTTTTTAATCAATGGAATTTATGTTAACCCTTTCACCTCTGTTGGGATATACCGAGTGTTCGATAAAAAAAAACGCCCAACGCTATGTCTTGTATTTTTTGACTGATTTTATTGAACTAAAAACCAAAGTCAATGGCTGTTTAGATACTAAAAAATTACATGAATATTGATTTTTTTCAAGAATAAAGTTCTTCTTAAATAATAGCCAACTTAAGATTTTAAATGGCTGCCTACAATTTTTTTAATTTTATTACATTAGACATTCTTTTTCTGAATCTAATAATGCCAAATTTCTTGTTTTTGTTCAATGATTTGGTCGATTTTTTTATAAATCTATTTAAAATTATATTTTTTAAAATTTTAATTAGTCTGCCTTGTAAAAAAATGTGACAAATGTCATTTATTGTGAGGTTATGCCAATAATAATAACGAAACAACAAATGTGTACCTACGTTACAACTTAATGTAGAAAGAATAAAAGTAAAGGAAAAATGTAAATATTTTGTTATTTCAATATTTCGATTATTACTTATTTTTTAAGTGTATTTATAACTTCAACACGTTCTATTGTTTTATACGTGTGGCGCATGAAGAAAAATTTCGAGTTTAGAAAAACCTGAAAATTTGGTTTAAGGCTTTTTTAAACTCGAAATGTTCCTTTATGCTTAGTCTGGAAATAGAAACATTCGCTCGAACTTTAAATTTAACTCTTTTATAAAATCGACGTATGTAATATAATAAATCATTTATTGAAATCATAGAAAAAGATGCAAAATTTTACCTAAAATTAATTTTTAGAGTTAACTTTATTATTTGCTCGGCTTTTATTGGGTTAATATTCTATTCCTAAGAAAAACAGTATTTATTAAATATTAAAGTTGCATTTAATACAATAACAAACTGTAAATAAATCGACAAAAATCTAGAAATATATAAAATCTCGACATGTTGAAAATCTTAACGGTCCACTCCCAAACTAAGCATGAAGTAAAATTTCGAGTTTAGAAAAGCCCCGCGTAGAAAATTTGTCGAGGGTCGCGCAGCGACCCTCGACAAATTTTCACGGGGCTTTTCTAAACTCGAAATTTTAGTTCATGCGCCACGCGTATAAAACACTGAAATATTGTAAAGTTTAAAAAATACTAGCCTTAATTTTGTTCGGTTGGGTGACAAATTGTGTTGAATCTTCTAAGCTGATTATACATACTAATTCTATTTATAAATTTTGATCAGTATTAAAAGTCCAATTTTGTTTTAAGGCACACTACATTTATGGCCAAAAAATCACGTGAACAAGATTTATTATAACTTTTTTCTAGCATAAATATTAAATTAAAATCAACATATCGAGCATAATTGGATTCAGAAACACAATGTCCAATATAGTAAAATAAGAAAAGTATACTCAGCTATTTAAAAATTTAAAGTTTACTATTAATTGATCAATGAAGTTAATTTTGAAGAAATATATAATTACTGTCAATTTGTGGAATTGAAACTGCGATTGACTTTGTTTTTTAGTTCATTCAAATCAATCAATAAATAACAGAGTTATGGCTTTGGGTTTTTTTTATCGAACACCGGGTATACAGGGATTTTTTCTTTTAAGTATGATTTGGTTATACGAAATTTGTAATATTTATTAACGTGAGATAAAACTTAAGTAATATATTCTCAACTTCACTTTAAATCAGTGTTTAGTACACGTGGCGCATGAAGTAAAATTTTGAGTTTAGAAAAGCCTGAGTTTGGATTTAGACGTTCAGGCTTCTCTAAACTCGAAATTTTACTTCATACTTAACCAAGGAGTGGAAACCCTATTATTCTGTGCAGTTGTGAATGGGTTAAATAACTGTAGATCTCCATTGGTTTGCTTATTTCCACGAGTTTCAGATCGGTTTTTCTGAATGAACAATATCTGAGCTTAATCAATGGAAGCGTACCTGACTTAATCCCGACCATAAAAACTGCAAACACCATCAAAATCCCGGCTTGGTCTTTAGGATTTTGGGTGATCAAAAGTCCGAACTTAATTGTATGTCAATGATTTATTTTTGTAAATATAAATAAATGTGATTTTTTTTAAAAAAGAGAAATTAGTTTTAATTGTATACAAAAACACCTTCTCGAGCAGTTTTCACTTGAAAACTCACCATTCCATGTCAACTTTAACGATCTGGAGGAATTACACTTACAAACTGATGTTGTGTAATTGGACATCCTATCCCAAACTATCGCATGTTCAATAAAGAAAAAACCTCTACAGTGCCATGATTTTTCCTTTTTGAAATTAAAGGTGGCTACGCGCTTTAGAAATTGACATATAAAACGTCAGACATAATAATTATAATACATAATTTCAAAGTTGCCAACCTATAAAATTTTCCATGGCACTCTAAAGATTTTTTTTCATTGAACATACGATAGTTCGTTTTTAATATAATTGCACATCTTTTCTCCGAATAGTTCATAGGTCAACACGTGTAAAATAATGTGATAATTCCCTTTTTTGTTGTATGACATGTTTCGTTGAACATTTTAATGACCATTCGCAAGAAGGGCGGTGAAGGAGGTATGAGGAGAAGGAGGAGGAAAGGAATTGAAAAGTGGGCTACTGTAAAAGTGGCACTGGGACCGCAGGAATAGATGCTTTAGCTGTTAGCAGGCCCTCGAGCACGATTCTAGTGCCAGCAGATTTCAAGTGCAAAGATCGCGATTTTCAAGTGTCCTCTCCTCCTGCCCCTGTCCTTAATACAACCACGGCGTTTGCCAATAATTAATAATCGGACTAGAATCCGAGAGTAGGAGAAAAGGAAGAAACGATTTTTTTTATTAAAACTTCGATTTTGTAATTTCTTGAAAGTTCAAGGAAGTGAAATATGGATTATCACAATCTAAGTGACTCAAATCTTGATTAATTGATAACTTTTATCTGAAATAGTAAATTGAACTCTTATATCATAGATGTAATAAAATTTCATATTTTTTCAGAGGCTCATTTGAAGACATTAAGTTAAGGGCGCAGCTAAGGGAGGGTTCGGATTAATTTTGGTATATTTTATACTCCAATTGCGTTTAGATTAATCTAAGGGAAACAGACGGCTTGTTTGTATTTGATCGCTGATTGGCCGAAATTTGAGGAAAACTCACAAAGCCAATAAATAGACAATTTGTCTACATCTAATTATAATAACCAAAAATCTGAAAACACAGTGACAATTGTGACAATTTTGACAATTTATTTTAAACTATAAGAGAGAGTGCCACTCACTCTCACTTATAATTTAAAATGTAAAATTCATTGTAAACTATAAGTGAGAGTGAGTTTTTTTTATATAAAATAACTATTTCTCTTGTCGCCCACTTAAATTTATCTGCCAGACTTGGCCTGATTTTAGTCTATAATTTATTTTAGGTAGCGTGTCCATTTCTCATAAGAGTCTGCTTTATGTTTGGCGCGCTGAGAATTTTCTAAATAACAAAAACTTAGCGGTTCCTTCATATGCGACGGATATTTTAAATCTCAAAATGGTAGCTTATGTGAGAATCTAGACCTACTAAAGCAACAAATTAAAAGTTTCGGTTCAAAGTTATTTTTTTAAGTGGAACGAATCAAATCGCATCGAACCCAGTTCGAATTCAAATTTGCAAATAAGATCAATTTAATTAATTAATTAATGTATTGTAAAGAGACCTTCAGCACATATGTTTTGGAGTGTGATCTTTTTAATAAAAATATTTTCAAGATTAGTCGACTTCTGGTTATACCTGAAGTCAATACCAACTTCTTTATTTTAATAAGAATGCTGTATTTTTTATCTTCAAACTTTAAACTAGATACCTTCAAATTTAACAGTTTTCGAGTTGCCATGCCATCGTTAAAAACATGATTTAGAGTAGGCTCTAAACTTTAAATTAGATTGGCACTACTGACTGTTAACACATAGTTTACCATAACCTCAAATTTATTCTACCGTTTAATTAGCGTTCTGGACAACCGCACAAAAAAATGCCGCCTACTCTAAATCAGAATTTAAACGATCGCACTGTATTTGACATTTTAAAAAAAGTGCTTTTTAATGTTCATTTTAAAATTCGCATCTCTGCAGAATAACAAATTGAATGTTGGCTTTAGAAAACCAATACCTAAAGATACCCAGTGATGATTTATTTTTTGAATAATATTATACTGAGAGTTCAAAATTTCATACCATATTTGGTCAACTTTAAAGCAATAATGGCCGGTTTCTCCACATGACTTAGGACGTTGCTTATGTAAGCAGGGCCTAACTTTAAGTAGGGTTTGTAATTGAAATGCGTTGCAACAACAGATTTTAGCAATGGCTTATGTAAGTCATTCTTAGTTGTGCGAATAAGTGGCAACGTAGCGATTTACACAAACTGTATTGGCTGTTGATTTGGCGGACACTTATATTTTAAATGTCTCCCACCTGATTCGTGGAAAACTGTACGCCATTTATAAATAAAAAAATATTGGTTATAATCTGTCATCTATATTCTGCCACAACATATCTAATTTTAAAATTGATTTTGTGTTCAGTATTCCGGCACCAGATACCCACAGACACGTTTCGGACTTCAAGGTCCTCTTCAGTGTGGTCCCGACCCAGTGCTGAGGAATACTGAACATTTCTGACTATTTCAAGCCAATATGTGAAAACTATTAATGATTTCGATAGCTAACGCCATCTAATGCTTCATAGTGGCATCGTCACTTTGTGCATTCGTGTCACTGACGATGCCACTATGAAGCATTAGATGGCGTTAGCTATCGAAACCATTAATAGATATCTAATTTTGCAAAGCTACATTTAAAAATGAGCGAAAATCGCAGTGCAAACTATACCTGAGAAGAAAAACGTCTTCTATCTTTTCTTGTAGACAAATATAAACATATTGTGGAGAATAAAAGAGAAGGATTCTTTGAATAAGATAATAATTTTACCGTTGTCACAATTTTTAGGTTAGAATCCGTGTCCTAATTCTTGGCAAACTGACTTAAGCATAACTTAGGCAATTTTTTGACGTAAATCAGTTGGTGCAACACCTTACGACGCGGTTATGACTTAAGACACGGTTTGAGACACGACTAGGACTTAAGTAACGTTGAAGAAACCGGCCATTATTCTCGTTTTTTTTTTTAGATGAAACGTTATGTATATTTTAACACATTTTGACGAAGAATTCAATTCTGCATTGATCTATACTAGCATTTCCTGTACCTATATTCTTTCGTTCTTAAGAAAAACACTTTATAACGAAATGTTCGGCTGGAATGAGCGTTTCGACCACTGTGCTGCGCCACTGCTTTTAAGCTCTAGCTAATGGTTTAAAGTATGTTTTATATTTATTTTCAGTTACATATTTTCAATAGAATTTCTATTTCGCAGTGAAAGAAATATGCAATTAAATACGGATATAGAACTCTTCGAATCTTTCCTTTTGAATAGCGGTGCAGATTTTTTTGTTCAATACGAATGGATGATGCATGGAGAGGTATCGGTGTATGTGAAAACAAGCGACTGCCGTCTTTGATGCGAAGGCACTTGTAGATGAAAGGGGTTTGGATGTAATTGCAACATTGAAGAGGGATGGAATCGGGGGCGGCTATTAAAAAATGTAATGAGTTGCACTCGTTAGCGAAGTTTATAGGTGACCGCGCATCAAAGCCACAGATTCGATAGGCATAAAACACAGAACCGTAACCGCATTATTTAGAAATACTATCGAAATACACACGAAGATAATTAAGCTCAAAAGGTGTAGTATGTTCAATAAAAAAAACCTCTAGAGTGCCATGATTTTATCTTTATTAAAACTTAAGTTGGCTACACGCTCTAGGAATTGACATACCAAACGTCAGACATAATAATTATAATGTATAATTTTCGAGTTGCCAACCTACAATATTTTCCATGGCACTCTAGAGGTTTTATTTTATTGAACATACGATATTTAAATTTTACACATCATTTCGAAACACAATCGAAACACACATAAACATAATTATGCTTAAATAGTGTGAGTTGTCTTTACATTTTATATCGAAACATTATCGAAATACACATAAGGTATCGTATGTTCAATAAAATAAAACCCCTAGAGTGCCATGGAATAAATTGTAGTTTGGCAACTCTGAAAATATACATTATAATTATTATGTCTGACATTTTATGACAATTCCTAAAGCGTGTAGCCAACTTAAATTCAAAAAAAGATTTAATCATGGCACGCCAGAGGTTTTCTTTTTATTGAACATACGATACGATGCACGAGAGGTGTCCCATGGTTTCCTTGATTTGTAGTGCTTTCTGCATCAATACATGTAATACGAATATAGTTTGATGTCATCAGATTACGTGTGTGAAAAGAGACAGAAAACTTTATAATATGTCTGCTATGGTTTTTAGATGGAACATGCGAAAACGTATGTTCCGGTATGTAGCTTTAAAATTTTAAGGTTAAACGTCACATTTTGACAATGTCTTTGTAAAACTAAATCTGCAAAAACCCAGCCACTAATCATTTTAATTAATGTGCACAATCGTTTTAAATGTGAGATTAAGTGGTATAATTCCAATTTCCAAATCTAATAAATAGTTCAGGTATTTACAGAAATAAATAATGCATTTATGTTGATTTTGTGTGAGCTCAAACGAAAATGTTAGTTGAATCGAATGCGCATTTAGTAGATTTGGCCAATAGTTATCGGATTAATTTGTTACTACAGGGAATTTTTCTTTTAAGTATGCAAACAGGGAATTTTCTATTAGGTATACATTTGCATATGCTTTTTTTCTAAGAGTTCACTTTGAAGCTTAAAACGAGTGTTTTCCACTCCCAGACTAAAGCATGAAGTAAAATTTCGAGTTTAGAAAAGCCTGAAAATTTGGTTTGGTCGCGTAGCGCGAAGCGCGGAGCGGCCAAACCAAATTTTCAGGCTTTTCTAAACTCGAAATTTTACTTCATGCGCCACGCGTATTAAACACTGAAAGCTCTGAAATATTGTGAACGAGTATATTTCGCTTGAAATCAGTGTCTTATACGCGTGGCGCATGAAGTAAAATTTCGAGTTTAGAAAAACCTGAAAATTTGGTTTGGCCGCTCCGCGCTTCGCGCTACGCGACCAAACCAAATTTTCAGGCTTTTCTAAACTCGAAATTTTACTTCATGCTTAACCTGGGAATGGAAAACGTTCGTTTAAATTTCAAATTGACCTCTTTAAGGAAAACAGCGAATATTTAAAAATCTACAATACGTAATTGGAATATGTATACTTAAAATAAAAAATTCACAAGAAATTATGATTTAAAGCTTTTCTAAAAGAAAGAACACTAATATACTCGCAACCTAAATAGTATGACTCTCATGTAACGTCAAAATTTGACAAAATTAGAAAAAATCGTTGCAGATACAACTGTCGACACACTCTCTAAAAAATTTGAACCAAATCAATATTTTACTTATAAATTAAGATTAAATATACATTTCTCTGTAATTGTAATTAATTTTGTTGAGAAATAATGCATTATTTTTATAATTAGTATTAATTAGTCATAGGACATCTCTCGCGAATTCCACTATAGAGATAATGAAATTGAAAAAATACGAGTCGAAGTAGAAAGAAAAATAATGCAGTTTTAAAAATGTAGACATGCTTTAGATAATATTGCGTTAGGCAAAATATGCCTCTAGACAAATCAGTGGGCACCCTTCATTTTTTATTCCAAACGCGTCAAGAAGTTATTTCTCTTATTCCGAATAAATTGTTTCAGGACCGTCAAAAATATTTACTATAGGGATTACAGCTTACTTCAGGATTTGAATGATATGCCTTTATTATATAAACTTTTATAAAATAAAACATTACAATTGTAATAATACAAGAAGTATCTTTACAATTCTAACCTTTTATTTTTGGTGTATTATGCCTACATGTGATACATTGGGTGATATGAATCAAAATGAGTTAAAATCCCATTAAACATTTGTGATTTTTATATTCCTTCCTTTACAATATTCTATTGTAGATTATATGCGCATTTTGTTAGAAGCCATTTTTATGTTTAAAAATTAAGACAAATTACTAACATCTTAATAAAACACTTAAACTCTGTTTTTTTTTAATGTGACCAACTTAGGGTGTGTTTACTGCAAACAGTTGCAGTCCTGCTTTAACAGTAGGGTATTTTGAGCATCAAATTTTGAGATGTTGGTAAATTATTATTATTGTGACAAATAAATCATAATCTATCAAATAAATTGTCACGATGCAGGGATTTCCAAAAAAGAAAACGCTACAACTTACAACTTTACAACACATACAGGAGTTTTATTCTTTGAAGTATACTTTCACATATTCCATATAAACATTTGTAAAATTGATGAACTAAACAAAACTAAGTTGAAGTATATTTTGAACTTCACTTTAAATTAATGTTTTATACGCGTGGCGCATGAAGTAAAATTTCGAGTTTAGAAAAGCCTGATTTGGCTTGGTCGCTCCGCTGCGCTACGCGACCAAGCCAAATTTTCAGGCTTTTCTAAACTCGAAATTTTACTTCATGCTTAGTCTGGGAGTGGAAAACACTCGCTCGAGTTTTTAGATTAAAAGTTTTTAATAAGATCACGAATGTCTGAAAATTTACATTGATAAATCGTAACATTAATTTGACGAATAAAGTACTAATAACCTTTCTTCACACTTTTATTTGAATTACCAAATGTACATTTCGGACACAAAGTGACCATTATCAATGGATTGGTAATTCAAATAAAAGTGTGAAGAAAGGTTATTAGTGCTTAATTTGACGAATTCAAATTAATTTGATCTTCACGTAACTCAAAATCAATTTAAATCGTAACATGTATATCTAAAAAAAGAAAATCCTTGTAATTAGAACTTTTTTAAAATTTGAACATATAAATGGGCAAATAATAAAGAAGACAGATATTTCTGAGCAAACAATATTACCTAGTGTCCCTGTATTTAAGAGAGTAGCGCAAACTGGCATCCATCTTGACGCCTTTAGGCACCAAATTCACACTATAGCAATCATACTCTGCAATGATTGACGCACGTCCTGTTAATTTGGTTGTTTGAATTTGGCGCCTAAAGTTTGGATGCCAGTTTGCGCTACTCTCGTAAACTTAGGGACACTAATATTACTTGATCCTCAGAAACACTTTATTAAATTGGTAGTAGATATAAATAATTTGAGGCGGCGATAGGTAAATACATTTGCAATCGCAATCTTTGTGAGTTAATTGAATTGTAAGATTTCCCTTCACACAACCTACAAATTAAAAGTTGATTTACAACATAGCATGTGATTAATCTTGTCCTAACCTAAAACACACAACCTGCATCACACCACTTAATTCTTGAAATGTCAAATTTGATTGGTCACATTAAAAAACAAAAAAACAGATTATGCATGTGATATAAATCAAAATGAGTTAAATTTCCATTAAACATTCTTAATTGTTGTATTCCTTACTTTACAATATTCTTTTGTAGGTTGTAAGCGCTTTTTATTAGAAGCCATTTTTATGTTTAAAAATTAAGACAAATTACTGGCGCAAGAAGTAGAATTTTGAGTTTAGAAAAGCCTCAATTTGGATTCTGACGCTTAGCGTTGAAATTCAAACGTTCAGGTTTTTCTAAACTCAAAATTTTACTTCATGTTTAATCAATAATACTTAAAATCACAAGTAAGCACTTTTTAAATCAGTTTTTAACACAATTTTAATACAAAACACATTAAATAATACCAAAATAATCCCAAAAATAGAAAAAAAAGTTAATAGTTTGTGCATTTGAACCCAAATTGCTGAATTACCTCACCCACGCTCAGCACGAGTGAACGTAAATTTATAACACTTTCCTGTTATATAGGTAAAGAAAATAACGATGGTCTAGCTTATAGAATATTTAATAAACTTTTAATTTGTCGATAATCATTATTGCATATAAACAAACACAAAATCGTCTACGAAGTAACCTCATTTTGTCATTGAAACTGCGGTACTACTTTATCTGGCGTAAGTTCTATGTATCCCGTCGACTTCTTATTCTGGTCGTCCTCTGGAAGCGACAACACGCGGCTACGCGCTCACGCGATACAAGCGACAATGGGCGTATATGCGCGACAGATCCCGATGTGTGTAAATCCAATGAATCTCGTCCAGTGCAAGCGTGCGCGGACATGCGGATTCTCGCGACGAGCCTGAAGCTGTGTCAGATCCCAAGAGAATGGGATCCGTCGCTCGTAGCCGCGTCTAGTCCTGTGTCTTTTCTTTCTACTTTGTCTTCTCTACGTCTAACCTTACTTTTTTCTGATAACAATAGTTCTAAATACTTTTATCATTCTTAATTTCTTATTAGGTAGGTGTATTAAACAGTATATACTATAAAATAAATTAGAATATTATAATTTGAGTATTTTTTTTTAAAAGTGCAGTGTACGACCCCTGTCGCGTGTAGCCGCTAGTCTAGCAGCAGCTTGTCACCGCTCGTATCGCGTGAGCGCGTAGCCGCGTGTGGTCGCTGCTAGTGGACGACCGGCCTAAAGCATCCAATCAGATTATTGGGCGGAGCCGCAGTTGTCTTTGTCTAATTCTGCTCTACAAATATCGTCGATGAACTTTGACCTTTTCATAGACTCTTAATAAAAGACTTTCCATTGAGCAAACACATTAAAGTAATGTTTCATCAACATTAAAACAACGTTTAATGTTGCTACAATGTTGATATAACGTTATTTGTTTGTTTTTTGCTCAGTGGGTTAATTTGTTTATCTTTCAAAATTATATTTATTGTACTACAACAATTGTTTCACCAAACATTGGGTTCATCAGGTAGATGAATGATAAGTTTTAACAACTAACAGCCTCAGATATACAACAAATTACTAAGTTTCGAATAATCCCCTCCTTAAAATGTTTGTTTGAGTAACAATATAATTTATTAAAGTAATTGACAATTTACATAAATTATATTGTCATTTTTACTATTGATTATAGGTACTTTCTGTTCGAAATGCGCATAAAGCCTACAATGAAATATAGTGTAGTAAGTAATAAAACAGTTACAAATACTAGAAACAACTTCAAGTAATCTAATTTTCAGGCTTATTTAAGCTCGAAATTTTACTTCATATTTAATCAAGGAAAAGAAAAACTGTCCTTAGAAGTTTCAAACTGAACCCTTAAAAACACATTGAAAACTTTAAAAATTTACATATGCTGTATTGGGATTTGTATATTTTAAAGAAAAATTCCCTGTGTACTGAGCTTATTTCACATCACTGATTAATTCTATTTGAAAATATTTTTTTTTCACGAAAATCTTATATGTGCATTATTTAATTGTGTGGGCAACATAAATGGGGTGCATTTAACACTCGAGTACATTAAACACGGGGTGCATTATTTAATTGTGTGGGCAACATAAATGGGGTGTATTTAACACTCGAGTACATTAAACACGGGGCTTGCGTGTTTAATGCGGTTTTCAACACGAATAGTTTTAAGTTTTATTTATTTTCACCAAGTAAAATCAACAGGTTGTTTACAATCATTACAACTAACATTACAATGAATTACAAAATGATCCTACCAGGCGGAAAATAAAAAGGTATGAATTCAGCGCAACCGAAGTGCGGCTAATCTTCCATTCAACCAATAAATTACCGTAACAAATGTGATGGATTCAATATAACAAAAAAAAGTAAATAAAAATCATTAGAAATAAAAATTGAAGACACGAATGATATATTTTGGATTACACAGCAGTATTAACCGTGTTGCTGAACATAAGTTCTGAGTCTAGATTTGAAAAGTGGGACGTTCATAGTCTTAAAGTTAAAGAATGTTATTATATATTTTTGTAATTACATAGGAGTACGTTTGCATAAAATGATATAAATATAAATATAATTGCCAATTCTTGGTTGCAGAATACTTCAAACATTAAAAGTGCAATTCTTTTCGCAAACTACAGCAAGTTAGTCTTACAAAGACTATATCAAACACTTATTGAAACAACTACTTCCCGAGCTAATACCCCGACGGACATTGAATTATTTAGCAAGTGTTTGCTGTTACATACAGTAACCTACTGCAAATGTAACAATTTGGGTCAAATTATTCAGGTCATCTATAGACGCGTTTCGAGATTTATCTCTCATCAGTATAGCTTTGCCATTCCCTCTAGACAATTTGACACCTTAGACTGGCAGTTACATTACCGTGCGATTCAAACATAAGGATAAATAAAATTGCCAATTCTTAAAATTCTTAAAATTGGCAATTTATTTATACTTATGTTTGAACCGCACGGTAACGTAACTGCCAGTCTTAGGTGTCAAATTATTTAGAGGGAATGGCAAAGCTATACTGATGAGAGATAAATCTCGATACGCATTTATAGATGGCCTGAATAATTGGACTCAAATTGTTACATTTGCAGTAGGTTACTGTATGTAACAGCAAACACTTGTTATATAATTCAATGTCCGTCGGGGTATTAGCTCGGGAAGTAGTTGTTTCAATGATTGTTTGATATAATCTTTGTAAAACTAACTTGTTGTAGATTGCGAAAAGAATCGCACTTTTATTGCTAGATACGAATATAAATAATTGCCTAGTAAGATTTTTGCCGCTATGCAGGAACAGCGCTGTGCTAGTCAAATCAGCTTCTTTTGTTTTACATTTGACCGTGGTGGTGATGACGTCGTCGACGATATTTTGTTAAAGTACGAAGTAATAGCGTAAACATCTTCGCCGTTCTCACTAGTTTAAAGCGGAACAAACATTAACACCGTGAAAACTTCATTCAAATGGAAGAGTTCGTTTTTTGTGCAAAGAGCGTGTTTCTATGTAACTTAGGCGAACGGGTAGACTGTGTGAGTATTATTTATTGTTGAACGATTGTTCATATTTGTGTTATGGTGGAATTAACCTTATTACACATTAAAATCATAATACCGCAATCTGTCATAATTTACCTGTCAAAGTATTATAAAACAAAACCGATCGTTGAGACTGACGCGTACTTAATAAATATATATGATAAATGTTGTGTTGTGTATTGTTGTTGCCGTGAACAAAGTATAGTGTATAACTCGCATATAATGCCTATTAATCACTCGAACGACTTGCTCCACTCGCCTTCGGCTCGTTCCGCAAACCTCGTCCTCGTGATTAATAGCTATCATTTTATGCTCGTTGTAGAATATACTATTTTTATGTATTCAACTCGAGTATAAGTTTGACTAGATTTTATCATATTCTAAAGAAATAATTATTATTTAGTGGATTAATAAAGAATTCAATTTCAATAGTATTACCGATTTATCATGAAACTGCAAAATATCTGCTCTATTTTACTCGATCATCTATAATCCCGACTTCAATCGTAATTATCGTTTTTACTAAAGCCTTTGATATAATTTCGAATACGTCTCTGTAAAACATGGTCCTTGTAATCGACATGTTGGGTGGGTTGGTGGGAAATAAGTAGGGGAGGGACCGGAACAGAGGGCATAAGAAGGCCGGATTGTCGCCCTCCGGCGCAGTCTGCCCCCAAAAACCGACAAAGAAATGACGCGATGAAGACTCGTCCTCACCCACAGAATGGACTTAACAACTGTTCTCGTCTTGTTCTTCATTACAATTTCTTCAACGGAAGCTTACCAACAATTACAGTAAGTATTAATAATATTTTGTTTTAATATAAAAAAAATTACATTCAGCGCATTTTTTTTTGAGTATACATATCCCGATAACTCTAACGTATATAAGGTTGCTTATATTCGTTGTTGTATGTATGTGCTTTTAAAACTTTACTGTAAATCAGCGTTTTTAAGCGTGGCGCATGAAGTAAAATTTCGAGTTTAGAAAAGCCTGATTTGGATTGGCCGCTCCGCTTCGCTACGCGGCCAATCCAAATTCTTAGGCTTTTCTAAAACTCGAAAATTTACTTCATGCTCAGTCTGGGAGTGGAAAACACTCATTAAAAGCCTTAAATTAACCGCTTTAAAACAACAAATTCCCGCAAATTAAATAAAAGCCCTGTATTTTATTTAATTTGCGGGAATTTGTTGTTTTAAAGCGGTTAATTTAAGGCTTTTAACGAGTGTTTTCCACTCCCAGACTAAGCATGAAGTAAAATTTCGAGTTTAGAAAAGCCTAAGAATTTGGATTGGCCGCGTAGCGAAGCGGAGCGGCCAATCCAAATTAGGCTTTTCTAAACTCGAAATTTTACTTCATGCGCCACGCTTAAAAACGCTGATTTGCAGTGAAGTTTTAAAAACACATACATACAATAACGAATATAAGCAACCTTATATACGTTAGAGTTATTGGGTTGCCTATAATCACTGTTTTAAACAGTTTGTTCAGCGCAGAATTTGACTCACGTTTTATTCACATCTACATATTAGATTGCTAAAGCCGTATATTTTAAACTTTACGATATTTCAGTGTTTTATACGCGTGGCGCATGAAGTAAAATTTCGAGTTTAGAAAAGCCTAATTTGGATTGGCCGCTCCGCTTCGCTACGCAGCCAATCCAAATTTTCAGGCTTTTCTAAACTCGAAATTTTACTTCATGCTTAGTCTGGGAGTGGAAAACCCTCGTTGAAAGATTCAAATTGAAATCTTAAAAAAACAACGAATGTCGTAAAATTCACAGTGTATGTATGAAAAAAATTTCCTGTAGCATTTTCGAAGGTTTCTTCATGTAAAGTACCATTAATATGAATGAGAGACAAAAAGTAACATGAACTTCCTGAGCTCTTTTTTAAAGCTTATTTTATGTGCCTAATCAAAATTAGTCTGTCTTCAATTGTTTTCGAGTCAAAACTTAAAATGTAGTGATTTTGAAATATGGAAATAACTTCTTCATTTAAATAGATATTGACCCGCGGTAAACACTTTCTTTAACGCTGATCTTATCCAAGGCCATAGCCAGGGAGGGGGGGATCAATCTCCCCTCGAAATTTTCAAAATGGCGGCCACGTAAGAGCCCAAACAATATTTTTACCACTACACCCCGAAATTTGTATAACCGCCTTCGAATTTTTTTTCTGGCGAAGTGGAGCAACCAAACCAAATTTTCTGGCTTTTCTAAACTCGAAATTTTACTGGGAGTGGAAAACAGTCGTTTAAAGCTTGAAATTTAACACTAAAACAAGCAATATCTGCAAATTTAAAGCATGAATGCTGTAATTGGGATAAGTATACTTAAAAAATAAACCCCCGTAGAAGGAACGACAAACAAGAATAAACGGAAATACCTAAAACACAAATCTCAATTAAATTGGACATTAGCACATTGGATTAGCCGCATTATTCAACAAAATATTCGTTTTAAATGATAATATTTTCCTATTGCTTCTGTGACAAATTGTAAGTGATCAATCTGTATGGATCCTCTTTATTTCTAACATTTCAATTATTATTTTACTTAATTTTAATGCAAACCTTTTGTGCACTATTGAAAATCCGATATGTTTCTTCCTTAAATAGTTTCACCACAGTTCGAATAAGATTTTGAGCATTTTTGTAAAATTGTTGATTTTGAAGTACTTAGACCAAAGCGACCAAACTAAATTTTGAGGCTCTTCTAAACTCGAAATTTTACTTCATGCTTAACCTGAGATTGGAAAACACACGTTTAAAGCTTCAAATTGAAACTTTCTAAAAAAACAATTAACATCGTATGCATATGTATACTTAAAAAAAAAATTCCTGTATGTAGATAATTTGATTGCCTGTTGATAGGTTCGTTAAATAAATGAAGTAATAAAATCAAACAAATAGGCAGACATGCGTTTGTGATGCTGTGTTTTTTTTATTGGGACGTCGGGGTAAAAGGGTAATGTGTTGATTATATCAGTCCTGGTTGTCAGCGTATAAAAGAAAATTCTGATCTCCATATAACACTGGATTGGGCATAGGTCATATTCCGCTTTCGGACAGCGTGCCCATTTTAACGGCAGCCAATTAAGGTTTTTTGAAACGTTTGAGCGGCAAATTCAAATCTGTATTACGCCGGTAACAGCTGTTTTCAAAATGACTGGAGTACAGCAAACTGCGATGTCGGGTAAAAGTCTATCATGCCAATTTTTTTCAACCATTCAGTTAAAGTATCATTGTGTAGGGGGAACCTAGCACAAATTAATTGCTATAATTTAAAAACTATACTGACCAGTGTGATATTACAGGCAACTTGTTATCTACATCCATAAAATTATAAATTTTGCATTTATGAATACCGTTAAAACAACTTTTAAGTAAATATAAAAGCCGTAAACACTTGTTCGCATACCTGTAGAACAATCGATTACTTTCGCCCCTTACTCGATTTACAGTAAACGCAACTGTTTTTGTACTTTGAATCTATTCTACGAAAGTTGCGTCATTTTAGCCTCCCTAATTTTTAAACCGTTGTAACTTTTTTCCCTTGCTGGTGCAACTTTTACTTACTGTGCAACTTAAGGCCTTTATGGTGTAATAGTTTTTATTTAAACATTTTGAAAAGGGGGGGGGGGCCAAAATAGACCCTTATTTGTGCAGCCTCAAATTTCCCGATGAGTCGGGTTTTCTTCCGCAGAAAATGCACTGGAACACCAGGTTAACAAACACTGATTGACGCGTACAAAATGGTGTGCCATATTGGTGTCACAAAACCTCAATTTTGACTACATGGCCTCGCCGACAGTGCTTTGATTTTACAGTGCCTCGATTTATTCTTTTTGATTGGTTGTTAGTAATTCTGACCCAAAATGGCGGACAAACTGCGAAGTAGTTATGTTGTCTAAAGTTAGTGACAGCAATTCCGTCTAAAGGTTGTGCTTTATTTTACTTACCTCAAAATCGTATCTCGAAAATTCGCAAAGGTAAACAGAATCAACATAAATAGGTTCATTTGAGGTATTAACCATCGGATGTTCTAATTTCAAAATTAAGGGAATAGCTTCCACCCATAGATGACATTTCAAGTGATAGATGACAACACCCGCTGTTACAATTGACAGATATTTTAACCTATTCTTTTGATTAATATAGCCTCATCATGGCGGATGACAGGGGGTTGTCGCCACTGTGTTTAATTAAGTCACTGTAGCGGCGCCCATGTGAGAACCCGTCCTAGCGGTTAAGCCCAATCCAGTTTTATATAGAGATCAGTGAAGGAAAAGTACTAAAATGTACGATTGCCAAACTTACTTTTTATTGAATGGACGGATAGGAATAAACTTGACTTTTTTTTATTTTGATAAACTGAATTTCTACCTTCTTAACAGATCAATATGCTACTTGGATAATTATCTTGCACAAAAACCACGAAGACGGTAGGTTGAAGCACACCCGACATCTTTTATTTATCTTCAAAATTTTTGTTTTTAGGACCGGATTGGCCATAAGAGATATATTCCCAGAAGATCCGGCTCAGTATGACAAGATGCGACCCCCTAAAAAGGATGGAAATCCCACAATTGTCTACTTTCATGTTACCGTCATGGGTTTGGATAGTATTGATGAAGGATCCATGGTAAATACTTCTTCATAAAAAAAATTCAACCACTACATTTTACGTTTAATACAAAAATAAAACAGTGACATTTATTCAAGTGAAAGGAAATTGATTAAAACTTTTGATTTGCTTAACTGGTTTAGTGCAACAAACTAAATGTCTGAAAATTAGACCGGAAGTGTGCTTGAGCATTCATCCGGATGTTAGTTTGAGCGGAAGAAATCCCGGATGAAAGCTTAATCTCAAATCCAGACGAAAGCTGAAGTACGCTTCCTGTTTAAAGACTAGTTCTTAGACCTGTCGAACGTGAGCATTCGTCCAGATGCGAGCTTTGACTGAAAGAGACCTTGAGCTTTCTTCTGTGATTACCTCTTTGAAGGTATCGGCTAATTCCTACTACTAGCTCAAACACTTGGATACAATTCACTTAACTTTTGCTAGTGAATGGGATTACCTCTTTGTCGGTATCGGCTAATTCCTACTACTAACTAGAACACTTGGATACAATTCACTGAACTTTTGCTAGTGAATGGGATTACCTCTTTGTCGGTATCGGCTAATTCCTACTACTAACTAAAACAATTGAATACAATTCACTGAACTTTTGCTAGTAAATGTTTAAGAATTTTATTTGCATTATTTTAGACGTATGCTGCGGATATATTTTTCGCGCAAACATGGAAAGATCACAGGTTACGCTTACCAGAAAACATGACTTCGGAATATAGGCTATTGGAGGTGGATTGGTTAAAAAGCATGTGGAGGCCGGATTCGTTTTTCAAAAACGCGAAAGCAGTCACTTTTCAAACGATGACTATTCCCAATCACTACATGTGGCTCTACAAAGATAAAACTATACTCTACATGGTCAAGTTAGTGAACGTTATTTCAAACTTATTATTAATAATCCAAAATATTTTACTTATTTTTGGATTGGAAATGATCTTTAATGGATTCATACATATATACAAAGAATTTCTTTTAAGTATACATATTTCGATGTATACACTATACATTTTTAGTAATTCGCTGTTTTCTTTAAAGTGTTCAATTTGAAGCTTCTAACAAGTGTTTCCACTCCTTGATTTAGTATGATGTAACTTGTTAAGTTTAGAAAACCCTGAAAATATGATCGAGTGAAGTGACCAAACCAAATTTTCAGGCTTTTCTAAACCCTTAACAAATTCTTAACAATGCACTCAATGTTCAAAAGTTGAATCAAAAAACGGAATTGCTAATATGTTCTTATTAATTATAGATTAACATTGAAGCTTTCATGTGTTATGAACTTCATGATCTACCCACATGATACTCAAGAGTGCAAACTCCAAATGGAAAGTCGTACGTATATGTTTTTTTTCCATCAAAATCTTGCATCTACACTGCTTCAAGAAATTAGCGCAGTACCTTACAGCTTCTTAAACATTTTAACTTATCAAGTTTAGCTTTGTGTTTATTTATTTTTATTTTGTAACCTGTCTAATTGAAAACATTTTTCATTAATTCAAACATGCTAACGTAAAATACTCAAAAATAGTACACATTTCTAAAATTTTCAAGAAATTGCAGGTAGTGCGTTAATTTCTTGGAAGATTATATCATGGGTTAATTTCTTGGAACAGGTTTAAAATAACAAAATATTTTAATTAGTGTCTCACACCACGGATGATATGATCTTTCAATGGGACCCAGATGTACCTTTAGTAGTCGACGAAAACATCGAATTACCACAACTAGCACTTGTCAAAAACTACACAGCGGATTGTACACAAGTTTACTCAACAGGTATAACAATTGTTTCTGAATTTTCAACAAATCAACAAAAATGTGATACAATTTAAGAACGTTATTTTAAGGAAACTTTACTTGCTTGGAAGTTGTCTTTGTACTCAAGCGCCGTTTAGGCTACTACCTTTTCCACACGTACATACCGACCTGTCTTATTGTAATTATGTCTGTAAGTTGAAATAAGTTAATCAGTATTATTTTTATATTTTTTGTATTAATACCAATTCTTTCTTTTATCAGTGGGTGTCTTTCTGGATCAAACCTGAAGCAGCACCAGCTAGAGTCACACTTGGAGTGACTTCGTTGCTAACTTTGTCAACACAACACGCGAAAAGTCAAGCAGCACTTCCTCCAGTTTCTTACTTGAAAGCGGTCGATGCATTCATGTCAACATGTACCATGTATGTATAGGGTTTTCCATTAAGAGGTCTTATTTTAATTATTTAAAAACAATATATTTTTTTGAAATAGTAGAAACATATTTATATCAAAACGATTAGTTGAGAAAAAATATCTGGTAAATGGCCACCTCTGCTTCTTCTGCAAATGGCTATTCTTTTGAAAAAGTTTTGCATCACATTTTCGCATTTTAACTTTGGCTCTATTTGACTAATAACCGCTCGAATATTTTGTTTGAGCACTTGAATTGCAGCAATGTTCTCAGCTGACCTGGCGACATAAGTACAACCTGGCAATTTTACATCAGTATTTTGTCCATTTTGCTCAAATTTCATACCGACCGAAAACACGACGAATCCTGCGATTTGTTTAGGCAAAGGTTAGGTTAGGTTTCAATGGCAGCAGTTAGACCGCTCACTTAGGCCCAAAGGGCCCCTTATGATACCATAAGGGTAAAAAGGAGTCATATCTCCCCTCCCCCCCCCCCCCACCTATACAAACCAATCCGAGCACCTAATGAACCCGATCTGATTTCTCACATCTAAAGGTGTGAGGTCCACTAGTCCGTTCGCGTAGTGCATACCAAGGTACTTGATTCTTTTCCCTTCAAGAGCATGGCATTGTCCCAGATAGTAGACTACCGTCTCTTCCTCCTCCACATCTAGGCATCCTCTGCAAAAGTCGTTGTGCTCAAAACCCATCTTTGGTGCAAGTCTGCCTAGGAGACAGTGGCTCGTGAGGATGCTTACCGCCTTCATTATGACAATTCTGCTAAGTGCAATTAATCTGTTGCTGTTTATAGTATCCTATATAGGCCATAGTTATGAGACACGTATCTTCGTCTCTCCAATTATGGTTGCCGATGCCATCATTTAGTCCCTAAGTAGTCTCTTGCATTCCACAAGAGGAATGTGGGTGGAGAGTTCAGTAGACAGGTCCTTCATTCTTGCCCCCTTCCTTGCAAGGTCGTCGGCAATTGAATTCTCCCTGTTATCACTGTGACTGTGACACATGCGTCCCACGGCACAGTTATATGCAAGCCTATTTAGCGATTTTTTACAGTCTCTGACCACCTTCGAGATACAGTACGGATTATTCAGTATCTTAATGGCGGCTTGGCTGTCAGTAATGAACCTATTGCGGTTACCTTGAAGGTCACTTTTGTGGAACCAGTCCACTACCACTCGGATGGCCATGACCTCTGCCTGAAGAATGTTACAGTTGTTTGGGAGTCTAAAAGACTTTTTGAGGTCGAAATCTTGTGAGAAGATTCTTTCCCCTACTCTGTTTTCAGACTTAGAACCATCCATAAAGAGCCAGACGTCCTTGCCTTGAACTATCTTGCCCTTTAACCATTTGGTTTTGTCCGGGATAGAAGTGGAGAATTTATTTTCAAAATTAAGTTCTGGAGTGCAGCTGTCAGTTTTCAGGGGGATGTCGACAAGCTCATTCAGGATTCTTCCACGGCCGTGTTTGCTAGTTCTCCATATTCTAACTGGGTTGATTCTAATCGCTGTGGTAGCTGCAGCATATCTGCAGTAGAGGTCGACTGGAGCTAGATTTAGTATTATATCTAGCGGTTTGGTGGGGGTGGACCTGACCGCCCTCGTTATGAGCAATTCGACGGCTCTCTGAGCCTTGCCCAGTGCAGTTTCGTGGATCCTTTTGTCCAGGGCAGTCCACCAGACTGCGGCTCCGTAGAACATATTGGGCCTTACCACGGCCGTGTACATTCAGTGAACAATGGTTAGTTTCAGCCCCCAGTCCTTGCCTACTGCTCTTTTACAGGAGTACAGCGCGACGAGCGCTTTCCGTGCTCTCTTCTGAATATTGCGCTTCCAACTAAGCAAAATTAGAATGCCCAAAAATTTAGCTTGCTCTTTTACCACCAGCTACATGCCGTTTAGAGTAGGAACTTTAAAGTTCGGTACTTTATGCATTCTGGTGAAGAGTACAAGCTCAGTTTTGAAGGGGTTTACCCCTAGTCTACGCTCTACGAGTGCCCGCTCCATAAGTTCGGATAGGATACTTAGGTGTTTGCCAGAGACCGTAAGACCGTTCAGCGTAGGCAATTGCCCTACAATCTCTAGTTCTTTCAGTAGGTCATTTATGACTACGTTCCAAAGTAGCGGAGAGAGGACCCCCCCCCCCCCCTTGAGGGGTACCCCTATTAACCTCTCTTCTTGAGTGTAAGCCACCTAGCGAGGAGACAACGTGCCTCCCCGTCAGCAGCTCCCCTATGAAGAAGCATATCGACCCGTCCATGTGCAAGTTTCTGAGGGCACACAGAATCGCTTCTGCTTCATGAGAAAACCGGGGATAGCTGGGTTTCTCGATAGTATCTTTCTTCGATTTTGTTGAGAAAGGTTCTCCAAGAGGCCCTCTGTTTAACAGTCTTCTTAAAGGTTCTTAGGCTGTCCTTATACAGAGACCATTCGCTGGTTTGTTTTGCCCTATTGAACAGCCACAATGGAGGCTTCTTTTTGCCTCGGTACACTTTACCAGGACAACCAGCCCCCATTGCCTTATTACAGGCCTCTGTGAGGGCAGTTACCAGGCGATCCAACTCCCCCTCAGTGTTGGGTCTACGTGGTGTATGGCTAGGCAGAGTCCCAATAAGGACGGTCCTGTAAGAGTCCCAGTCCGTTAGTCTTTTGTTGGTAATTATAGGATTCACTGAAATGTGCATATCCACCTGAAACTCTATATACCTATGGTCGGAGAAGGAGTGTTCGCCACTGACCTTTTTTTTGTCTAGGCGAAATTTTCATCATATTGATAATACATTTTCACTATTTCTATACGTTGTTGGAGTGTATATCATTCCATTTTCTCAAATCATACACTTTTCACTTGACAAGTGTGAAACAATCAAGGTCCCATTTTAAATTCCTTGGCATTTGTAAACTGTTTAATAGAGGTAACAGTTTACAAATGCCAAGAAATTTAAAATGGGACCTCTTAATGGAAAACCCTTTATATTTCCGAAAGGAACTGCTAGCCGTAGATACAATTTTGTAGGCAACTTCAGTTTAATGTAAGGCTTGAAATTAGGACACTCGCCTAACGGCTCGTGCTCTAAACTTGTAAATCTTGCGCTAGTTACATAAATAACTATTTTAGAGTCTAGTAATTTTTGTCTATTTGTGTGTATATTTTTTCTAGATTTGTGTTTATGGCGTTAATGGAATACTGTCTTGTAAATATAGTCCTGGGGGATTCAGATGCGCCAAAACCGCCGCAACCTCCGAAAACCGATCCGATTTTCGAGGTCGCCAAAGAGAATTCGCTCTTACTAACAGGGGCCCCGAAAGTACCGGCGGCCCCGACGCCCGCCCAAAGGGCCAGAAACAGGGCTATTAACATCGATCGTTTCTCCAGAATCGGATTTCCCTTCCTCTTCGCCCTGCTGAACGCCATCTATTGGATCCTGGCCGCCGAGTACATTTAAATAAATTATGTTTTTACGTTTATCTCAAAATGTGTCATGCGTAAGTGCCATCAATGTCTCACTTGAAATCATCATTTTACAAAAATATGCGTAGTACAATTGATTTATTTTCTAAACAAAAAAATCTTTCATAGAATTACAGGATTTTCTACATGATTATTGAACACTAGTGAAATGAGCAGCCTAGTATCAAAGACGGAGGTTTGCTATTTTTTTATATAATGCATATATTAAAATAATTAGTAATGGTAATATTATGAAGGTTCCCACTGAGCAAATGGATTTGCTCAGTGGGAACCATTAAGTTATGTTGTTTCATCAACCTTAAAAAAACGTTTAATGTTGCTACAGTGTTAATATAATGTTATTTGTTTGTTTTTTACTCAGTGGGTTGTCATTTAGAAATCGAAGAGAATTTACGTTGAGACATAAGCATGCTCAAGGTAAATCAGCTATAGAAGAAAGAACTTGAAATTAGGTAAAGTTTTGTCTTCAAAAAACAAAGAAAAAATGTCCGTCTTTGATACTAGGATACTCAAATAGAGTGGAGTTCGGGAGAGATGTCCTATGACTCATTGATGTGGAATGTGTGGTTCAAATTTTTTAGAGAGTATGTCGACAGTTGTATCTGCAACGTTTTTTCCTAGTTGTGTCAAATTTTGACGTTACATGACAATGACATACTGTTTAGGTGGCAAGTATATTAGTGTTCTTCCTTTTAGAAAAGCTTTAAATCATAATTTTTTGTTAAGTTTTTCTTTTGAGTATACATATTCCAATTACGTGTTGTAGATTTTTAAATATTCGTTGTTTTTTTAATAGAGGTCAATTTAAAGTTTAAACGAGTGTTTTCCACTCCCAGACTAAGCATGAAGTAAAATTTCGAGTTTAGAAAAGCCTGAAAATTTGGTTTGGTCGCGTAGCGCGAAGCGCGGAGCGGCCAAACCAAATTTTCGGGCTTTTCTAAACTCGAAATTTTACTTCATGCGCCACGCGTATAAAACACTGATTCCAAGCGAAGTTTATTGGTTCACAATATTTCAGTACTTTCAGTGTTTAATACGCGTGGCGCATGAAGTAAAATTTCGAGTTTAGAAAAGCCTGAAAATTTGGTTTGGCCGCTCCGCGCTTCGCGCTACGCGACCAAACCAAATTTTCAGGCTTTTCTAAACTCGAAATTTTACTTCATGCTTAGTCTGGGAGTGGAAAATACTCGTTTTAAGCTTCAAATTGAACACTTGAAAAAAAGCGTATGCATATGTATACCTTATAGAACATTTTCTGTATGTAGGTATATTTAAAAGAAAAATTCCTTGTTTCAACAGACTAATCCGATGACTATTTGCCAAATCTACTGAATGCGCGTTCGATTCAACTAACATTTTCGTCTGAGCATTCACAAAATCAAAATAAATGCATTATTTATTTCTGTTAATACCTAAACTATTTAGTAGATGTGGAACTTGGAATTATACCACTTAAACTCACATTTAAAACGATATGTAAAGTTAATTAAAGGAAAGGCACTTGCTATTGTTTCACAATTAAATCTTTATTCCGACTAGTTTCGGTTTGTTAGACCATTTTCAAAGGAATTTAATTGTAAAACAATACCAAGTGGCTTTCCATTAATTAACTTTACATAGTGTAATATGTTTCACCAAGTGCCAGATGAGAAATTAATTCAAGAAAAAATTTAAAACGATTGTGCACATATGGGAAATTCGAATCTTTCTTGTGATTCGAATCAAACGAATCGTTCCTTTAATGAATCGTTCGTAAACGAATCACTTGTAATAATAATAATAATGATAATAAAACTTCGGTGCCTGGAAATTATCTTGCAAATAATATTATGTGATTTGTCTCATAAGTAGAGAACAAACATCAGCTGATAAAATTACGCTTCGTTATTTGCAGTGCACAGACAAATTTACACTAAATTTAGACCTAAAAAGAACAAAATTATTACATAACAGCTTGATTAAATTCGTTTAAGCCTCACGAATTCAAGCGATTACAAAATACAAATGAAGACTGGCGCAGCGGATTCGTTTCCACAAGTCGTGAGGAATCGTTTCAACCGAATGAGTTTTCATCGAATGAGTTGAAGTTGTGCGCGGATTCGAGCGAACGAAATAGTCATTCGATTCGGCCGGATTCAGATTCAGATCGCATGTACAAAGCGGACTTGAAGTCGTGCGCAGATTCGAGCAAACTAATTAGTCATCCGATTCGGGCGAATTCAGATTCAGATCGCATATACAAAGCGGAGTTGAAGTCGTGGGCAGATTCGAGCGAACGAATTAGTCATCCGATTCGGGCGGATTCAGATTCAGATCGCGTGTACAAAGCGGAGTTGAAGTTGTGCGCGAATTCGAGCGAACGAATTAGTCATCCGATTCGGGCGGATTCAGATTCAGATCGCGTGTACAAAGCGGAGTTGAAGTTGTGCGCGGATTTGAGCAAACGAATTAGTCATCCGATTCGGGCGGATTCAGACCGCACGTATAAATCCGAATCGCGAACACGATTCCGCTCGGCCAAAATTGTTCGGTCGGTCGTCTCGAGTGAATGAATCATTAACTAATCAATTCTTCTCGAAATACGGAATCAGTTCATTCAAATCACCGTACAGAATCGTTCTTTTTGAACGAATTATTCATGAACGACCCGTATCTAATCCACATTAATTAAAATGATTTGTAGCTGGGCTTTTGAAGATTTAGATTTCGAAGATATTGTCAAAATATGACGTTTAACCTTAAAATTTGAAAGCTGCATACCGAAACATACGTTTGCGCATGTTTTATCTAAAATCCATAGCAGACATGTTATGAAGTTTTCTGTCTTTTTTCACACTCGTAATCTGATGACATCAAACTATTTTCGTATTACATGTATTGGTGCAGACAAGACTACAAATCAAGGAAACCAAGGCCGTAGCTAGAGGGAAGGATATGGGGGTTCAACCCCCCCCCCCCGAAATTTTTAAAATCTTACGTTTTTGTATGTAAGAGTAAAAACAACATTTTCATCAGTAACCCCCCCAAATATTTATAACCCCCTCCGAAATGTTTTTCTGGCTACGGCCGTCTTACAAAAACGTAAGATTTTAAAAATTTCGGCGGTGGGGGGGTGTTTGAACCCCCATATCCCTCCCCCTAGCTACGGCCTTGGTTTCCTTGATTTGTAGTGTTGTCTACACCAAAACACTACAAACCAAGGAAACCAAGGCCGTAGCTAGGGGGAGGGATATGGGGGTTCAAACACCCCCCCCACCGCCGAAATTTTTAAAATCTTACGTTTTTGTATGTAAGAGCAAAAACAACATTTTCACCAGTAACCCCCCCAAATATTTATAATTCCCTCCGAAATGTTTTTCTGGCTACGGCCTTGAAGGAAACCATGGGACACCTCTCGTGAATCGTACCTTACTCCAATATATTTCAATGCATGTTGATAATCATGAAGAAAACTTCTGTAATGTATTTTTTTTTTAATTTGAATTAAGTGTGCGCACGCTTTTCCAAAGTTATCGTAGAGTCTTAGAGCACGCTTTTAGAACAATTGTTAAGGAAAATATAACTACGAAGGATTTAATCAAGAAAATATTAAATTAGTGCGGAATTTATTGCATCACCCCGAATTTATAAAATGTAAGATATTTCGTTGTCGACGGGCTCTGTAATCCCAAATTTTTTGAAGAAATTGAGATGTATGTTGAAAGATCTATATTTGTTTGTACACATGTATAAATATATATAAATATGCTAAGTTACAATATTTCGTATTATTTTTGACCCTTACATCAAAGAGGATACGATAGTATTCCTCTTTGCTTACATTAAAATTTGTACGAATAAACATTCACCGTGTCTTTTAATTAATATCAACCCACTTTCTCTTAGCAATTAAACTACGTTAATTATCAACAAGAACTAAGGGTGTTACTTTTTGGCCGATTTTGCCTTCTCCAATAACTTATGCAGATCTGCTAAACTGTTGACATAATATTTTGGCTTCATTTTCCCCTTTGCCTTTTCAAGATTTTCAATTGAAGTCATTCCAGTCAAAACTAGCAGGCTTTGGTATCCTAATTCATTGGCAAAATGTACATCTTGCTCCAATCTAAAAAAAAAAATAATAATAATAATACTAAGTTTCATATCGTAGATAGTTGAGGCACTTAATTTTTGAAAATCCTTGATCACTTTAATAAAACACTTAATGATTTTCAACTAATTAAGTATTTCACGACAATTGTTTCGCATCGTCGTTGCTTCTTCAGGTTATAAGTTCTTCACCTGAAGAAGCAACGACGTTGTGAAACAATTGTCGTGAAATACAGAATTAGTTGAAAATCATTAAGTGTTTTATTTAAGTATTAACCCACTGAGCAAAAAACAAATAAATATTGTTATATTAACTTTGTAGCAACATTAAACGTTGTTTTAATGTTGATGAAACTTTCTTAAATTAATTTCTCATCTGGCACTTGGTGAAACATATTAGAATATGTATAGTTATTTAAATTAAAAACACTTGGTATTGTTTCGCAAATTAAAACTTTATCCGACTAGTTTCGGTTTGTTAGACCATTTTCAAAGGAATGTGATGAAAACATTAGTTAAATGGATTTGCTCAGTGGGAAGTTTATCCAGTATATATTTTTTTAAAGTATAAACATACGTGTCTCCAACGAATAATATCCTCTTCGGATCGACACCGTCCATCAACCTCTTCAAATACTCCTGAAATCCCTTTTCTGGTTTTCCCAAATTTACGTAATCCTTCTTGGAAACTTGGGCGACCAAATCTTGGAAATATCCCCCGCCCAATACCAACAAATCTTCGGCAATTGGAATTTTGTGGCAAACACCTGTGGCAATATAAACAACGTCTGGCTTTTCCAAATACCTGATGGCCCTGTCCAACATCATGGAAGTCGTGTTGATGTCAACGCAGACGATAACAGCACCCACATCCGGATCCATTTTACACGATTCCACGTAAAACTGCTGCTCGTCATCTTGCAGAAATAATTCCGGCTAAAAAAATTATTCACTAAAATAATTTTTAAAGTTACTTGCCCACTAAGCAAAAAAATAACGTTATATCAACATTGTAGCAACATTAAAAGTTGTTTTATTGTTGTTGAAAAAATACTCAAATGGATTTGCTCAGTGGGTGAGTATTATGTAGTTTCAGAGCTGGGACGAATCCTCGTAAAAAGAATTCGATTCACGAATCCGAATCACCTATTATGATTCGAATCACGAATACTCGAATAAAGGATTCGTAAGAGATAAATATGATTCGAATCAAAGATTCGAATCTTGTTTTTTCGAATCACGAATACAAATCTTTTAAGAATAAATTTGATTTTATAATATTTTTGCAACCATTAATATTTAAATATTGTTACCAGTTGTTTTAACAAAAATATTCAAAACCTTATTTATTGTTAACACTGAATATCGTTGATAACAGACTAAATTCCTGATTCCATGTTACTCTGATTAAAGATCGATTTGTGTTTTCCTGAACTTCACTTCAAATCAGTGTTTTGTACGCGTGGCGCATGAAGTAAAATTTCGAGTTTAGAAAAGCCCGAAAATTTGTCTCGGGTCGCTGCGCGACCCTCGACAAATTTTCACGGGGCTTTTCTAAACTCGAAATTTTACTTCATGCTTAGCCTGGGAGTGGAAACACTCGTTCAAAACTTCAAACTGAACTCAATTATAAAATCGATGAATCCCTGAAAATTATGTAAATAAAAAATTCACTGAATATCATTAAACCCGGGAAAGTCAGAGAAAAGTCTTGGAGTTATATTGAAATTGATCAAAACACTAACAAAAAATCTATCATATGGATTTTTTGTTAGTGTTTTGATCAATTATTAAATTTATAAAATTAACTTAAATATTGACAAATACAATAAAAACAATTTAACAAAATAAGGGTTTCCCACAGAAGAAAGTTATATTAAAAGGCTAGGGAAAAAATATTGAATCAGGAAAAATGTAACATTTCAGATTGTGTCTACTATGTCAGTTTTACTTCAAATAATATTTAACAAAATTTTGAAAACTTAATTATTATCTTTAAAAACATTTTCAGTCATATACTGTTCTTATCAAAGCACTCAGTTTGAAGTTTCGAACTAGCATTTCCACTCCCAGACTAAGCATGAAGTAAAATTTCGAGTTTAGAAAAGCCCCGTGAAAATTTGTCGAGGGTCGCGCAGCGACCCGAGACAAATTTTCTGGGCTTTTCTAAACTCGAAATTTTACTTCATGCGCCACGCATATAAAACAGTGATTTAATGAGAAATTTAAAATCACACAAAAGACATTTTTCATGTTAATCCTTACAATTAATTCAAATTATTTTTGACGATTCAAATCCTTTTGTAAGTATTCGAATCCTTTTATAAATATTCGAATCCTTTTATAAATATTTGAATCCTTTTATAAATATTTGAATCCTTTTATAGATATTCGAATCCTTTTATAAATATTCGAATCCTTTTATAAATATTCAAATTCTTTTATAAATATTCGAATCCTTTTATAAGGATTTGAATCACCCACATTTGGATTCGAATACGAATCCTCTTAAAAAAATGTAACGAATCCGGATCACGAATCCAGGTGAACTAAAGTATTCGAATGCCTCTTTTGAATCCTCTAAAAGGATTCGAATCCAGGATTCGAATCCTGAATGATTCGAATTCTGCCCAGCTCTGGATAGTTTACCTTGTATTGATTTGATATTTTGAATCCAGCTTCTTGTAATTCACTCCTAAGCCCTTGCATCCCAATAACGTAAACACTTTTCTTGAAACCGATATTTTCGAGGTAATTAACGGCAGCTCTGGCAGGATTAATCACATCGTCTTTCTCCACTTTAATGCCACTTTTGCTCAAAACTTTGGCGATTTTCTCGCGTGATTTCGTCGAGTTGTTCGTCACGAATTTCACTGATTTTCCATGTGTTTGCAACGCGTCAATCGCTGTTGTAACACCTTCTATCATGTTGTATAGAATGTAAACGCATCCTAAGAAAAATAATGATTAATTAAAGTTTACAGAATTTAAGAGATACAAATTTACTACAGTTTTAACTTTACAAATGCTCGTAACGGATCCAAACACCTGTCAAGCAACTGAAAATAAAGATATGGAACAAAACAAGTGTTTTACTTCACTCTTTTCAAGGCCATACCCACTCCCCCTCCCGAAATTTGTAAAATGTTAAAAAAGCACAATGGGCAAATTTGAGGTAATATGCCCGAGAGGTGGCGGCAGATAAAAAGTTGATAATAACTGTATCATTAAAAATGACTTCGGCCACTTTAAAGTCAAGTCGATATTCAGTGAGTATCAGTCTGAAAAACGATAACTGCTCTTTTACAGTTTTTAGCGTTCTACGTGACACCTGTTGACATTCCAATCATGAACTAAACATTAAATAAAGTAATGTAGTTGTATGAGTTACGTGAAGGTGTTAAGTCACTTAATTAAACACCCAACAGATAACCCTCATTAACATTATTGTGAACCCTCCCAAGTCCGAAACCGAATAATCCCCAACACCCCCATTTCCAAGATACCGCATTCGTTTCAAAATGCAAATTACTCTTTTGGTTTTTCCGCCTAGTCAGAGTAGGTATATATTGTAAACATTTATCGGCTTTTATTCAGTTAGCTATTGATAATGGGTACTTAGTACCCGAAATGTACATCTAGCAAGAAAAATAAAAGTGAAGAAAGGAATATAACTGTGTTTAATTAAGTGATTAAATAAAGTATTGAGCTTCAGGAACGGTCCCTAAGCTCTTTGTTTGGCTTTTTAAGAGTTACGTTAACTAGTTTTTCACTTTTTGAAGATGTCTTCATTAAGTTTGAACGTTTGTTCTCGTTCTAATTGTAACAATCGCATAAATCGAGGCAAAACTGGATCTCTAGGATTGACATTAGTTGAAGGCGAGCGTGTTTGTAACAAATGTGTTTCTAAATCAAGAGATCGAAGCCGTTCAAGTTTAAGAACTCTGCTTGTTCTTAAACAAGCTAAGCGCTGATTCAATTGTGATCAATATTCCAAAAGCATTCAAAATCTTAATATTAGGGAATTTAGAACTACCATCAAATTACTGTTGGTTAAAAAAGTGTCTTACAGCACTACCGAATATTTAAACGAAAAAATTGTGTGACTGCTATTATTTTTAATCTGTTTCTGTGACCGCTATATTTCATGTTTAAACAATAAATTGTGTGATTGCTATTATGTTGAATCTGTTCCTGTGACCGTTATATTTTATATTTTATGTGTTAAACAATTTCAATTATTCTTGACTTGTATATCCATTTTTAATGGCATTAATACCAAATAAACGTATTCTATTCTATTCTAAGACATTCGAAAGGTGTTACTGATTGCATTTTTGAATGTCAAGAAAAACAAGATTGTAAGGATATCAAGAAAAAGGATCTTTGCTTATTATATATCAGAACAGGAATCTTGGTTGACATTAGATCAAGAGAGTGCATCAAACAGTTCCATGAAAATGGTCAGTTAAACTTCGAAGAACTACCTGATTTGACAGCAGCAACAAATGAAGCTCGACTCGACTCTAATTCAATCGTTCAGATATTAGATAGTTTCGTTAAATTGTTAAGATTAAAGGATGGAACCAGTGAAGTTTATTTCGATAGTATCCATGACGATTCTTTGCGATATAAAACTGGTTTGACTCATGAACAGTTTAACTATTTCAGTGATCGTATTGGTACAACAAAGAGAGAGAACGTTTTTCATTTGGTTTCATTATGATGCGATTAAGACGAAATATGACGTACAAAGCTTTTGGTATTAAATTGAATCTCGATCGGCGAACGATCAGTAGAAGAATAGAGAAAGTACGAAACTTTTTCTATGAAGAATTTGTACCTTTGCAATTGGGAATCTTTAATCATTCCCAATTGCAAAGGTACAAATTCTTCATAGAAAAAGACGTATGTTGCTAATAGACGATCAATCATCATTTGCAAAAGTATTATTCGAACAAGTAACAACTGATGTCAGCTCAAGTTTAATTGTCATATGCGACTCGACTTATTTGAAATGTGAGAAAAGTTCTAACTATGACTTTCAAATCGATTCCTGGTGTCCATACGAAAGCTATAACTGTGTAATACCTTTCATGATGCTCACTAGTTCAGGACATATAGTGTCTGTTGCGATGCTATATTCTGGTAAAAAGTTAGATAGCCAGATATTAGTCGAGTTCCTTCAAACAGAAAGCCAAGCAATTCTTCAAACCTGGTGATGTATTTGTTTTAGATCGAGGATTTCGAGATGCTGAGAAATGGTTGCTAGAAAACCAATTTAAGGTTGAAATGATACCATGTGTTAGTAAACGAAGACTTGTCAACGGGAGGGAAGGTACCCCACGCTGATTACCAACTAGCTCAGGTTAGTTGAGTTAAAGAGAGATGAGCAACTAACTTATAAAACACATATGCTGTTTTAAATTATTTATTTTAAACCAAAATAAAACAATAAAACATTAAAACAACAAAGAATAAGAACAAGAGAAGCACAGTGCACGAGTTTCAGGGCAGACTTGGTGTGGCGTCGGCGTCGCGTTCGGGATTTCTACTAGCCCAGCGGTGGCGTCTGGCTAGTGGTGGCTTCTGGAGGGAGGCGGCCTCCAAGTAACAAGACGGCGTCTCGGTGTGAGACGGCGTCGGTGGGGTGGTGCGTCTGGCTGGATCCGGAGGCAGCAACAAACACTACGCACGTAGTGCGGGACGTCAGGACGGCGGAACGGCTAGCGTTGGCGTCGGGCAAAGTTTCCTGGCGTCGGTGGGTTGCTGGCCTGGCCTGGATCCGGCGGAAGCAACGAACGCTACACTGGAGCGTCGTTGTGGCGCCGAGGCGACTGCGCTGGCAATCGGGTTCTCGGCGTCCTGGTTCAAGAGCAGGAAATACGGCTGGGACGGCTAACGTCGGCATCGGATGTATCCTGTTGTTGGAATCTTCTTCTGGCTGCAGGAACGACGGTTAGGACGACTGGCGTCGGTGTCGGTCAGAGCTTCCTGGCTCAGACAGAAGAGTCGAGGAACGGAAGTTCCTCTTGAATCTCCACATGCTGTCCCCTGTACAGCACAAGAGTGGACTGCCTTTCTGGATGCCGTCCCCCGGTATTTATACCCCGAAAATTGGCGTGGAAAAGGGAGGGTTTGCGGACTACGTGACCATTGGCAAAGAATTCGCTAGAATGCAATTATCGCATACAAGATAATTACTTTCAGCGAACTCTGAAATCCAAACAACCGTTAAGCTGCAATTTGAAAGAAGTATAGAAATTTATAATCATTCTTCTTTCAAATTGCAACGGTGGTCATTAGTCCTCTCCCTTAATTGCCAATTTCGAAAAACCCGAGGGGCAATCCGCCACACCTGCCCAGGTAGATGGTGGCCCGAGCACGGTCCGAACCGCGGGAGATAATCCTTTGGACCGGGCAATTAGTTAATTGCTGGGTGCAAATTCATTTTAAATAAGAGAATAATTGTAAATAATATATACAATTCTTGTTGCCGGAGATTAAAATAATCCCCGGTAATAGACTGACTGCACTTGAAAGCAATAGACAACGCTTCATAACAAAAATTCCATTTGTGGTTGAAACAGTCAATGGTAATTTGAAGAGAAAGTTCCATTATTTTCATGACATCATCAGGAATACTAACATCAAGCCTGCGACCCAAGATTTCCTGCGCAATATATAAATATACTCGCAATTCAATTCAATCTGATCAAGGACATCAACTTGAATATGCTAGCACTTTAAACGACAGATTACATATGCCAAACAAGTTAGACGAAGTGATGAAAACAAAGAATATCAATGGCACTAAATCCCGGTTCATAGAGAAATCGATGGAGGAACTAGACCATCACTTACGAGATCAGCTCAGATCATTTGCACTTGGAACTTATCAGCTTCGACAAGCGCCGTCATACTATTTTCAAATTATTAAACATAATGGTTCATTCAAGTATCGAGTTCTGAATGACAATACTATTGACTACGATGATTACTTTGATATCAATAACGCTGCCTATGTTTGGATAAACTGTCGTTTGTTCTCAAGACACAATAAGAACAAAAACTATTATCAAAATGTACTTCTCAATTTTAACGGTTCTGATCTTGATCTGATTGTTGGTTACACATGCGGTTGTTTCGCAGGAAGTAGAACTGCTGGTTGCTGCAGTCACATCATGGCAGTTATCTGGTATCTTGTACATGCTTGGAAAATTGATGATCTGAAGTCTCCTGCAGCAAATCTTGACCACTTTTTCGACAACTTAGCACCAGTAGATGTTGGTGATGAAAATGATGGTTAGTATGGATTTTTAATAGTGTTTATAATGATGATTAAATAAAATTAACAATTGCTGATTTTGAGACTGTTGCTCAATGAATTTTGGGTTGACTTTGAAGTGGTCGAAGTCATTTTTGATGACAAATGTTACCATCAACTTTTTATCCGCCGCCATCAATTAGGCATATTATCTGAAATTTGCCCATTGTTCTTTTTGTATGTAAAAGCTTTTACATTTTAAACATTTCGGGAGGGGGGGAGGTGTGGTTGAACCCTTATATCCCCCCCTCTGGCTACGCCCTTAACTCAATTTACTGAGAGAATTAGGTTTATCCTGTTGAGTAATAATAATAATAATTATTATGTAGAAAAACACTTGGTTATTATGAATTATTTATAAAACATTACTTAAACTAATCTAATCTATAAAACATAAAATTCACATCGAGAAGTACAGATTTTATTTGTCGATTTGAAGTACCACTCGATATATAATGGCGAATTTTATACTTTTATACTAATGTAAATATTGTTTCAACTATTAATGAGTTCAATTTGAAGCTACTAAGGAGTGTTCATAACCCCAGATTAAGCATGAAGTAAAATTTCGAGTTCAGAAAAGCCTGAACTTTATTTTAAAATAGTGTTTTAAACATGTTTAAAACCAGCCGTCGTATTTTAAACGGGTTTGTTTTAAACATGTTTTAAATCTTAAATTGTTTAAAACATATTTTAAACATTACATTTGTTAAAAACTTTTTTTTATTATCTAAAATTTGCTAAATTATATTTTATACTTCTTCATTACAATTTATTGTTTACGTTTTTAAATGTTAGCTAAATTGTTGAAGATATTTTAAATTACATTATTAAACACAACATTTTATTACAATAAAATATCACAACTGTGTGTGCATACTTTTTTCAGGAATTTTTCTTTCAGGTATACATATGCATCATACACTGTAAATATTACGACATTCGTTGTTCTTTTAGAAGATTTCAATGTGAATCTTTAAACGAGGCTTTCCACTCCCAGACTAAGCATGAAGTAAAATTTCGAGTTTAGAGAAGCCTGAAAATTTGGATTGGCCGCGTAGCGAAGCGGAGCGCCCAATCCAAATTAGGCTTTTCTAAACTCGAAATTTTACTTCATGCGCCACATGTATAACACTGAAATAGGTAAAGTTTTAAATAAACGGCTTCAGCAATCTAATATGTAGATGTGAATAAAACTGATTTAAATTCTGCGCTGAACAAATTGTTTAAAACAATGTTTATAGGCAGCCCAATAACTCTAACGTATATTAGTATGCCTATAATTTCTGTTGTCTGTGTGTGTTTTTTAAACTTTACTGTAAATCAGTATTTTCAAGCGTGGCGCATGAAGTAAAATTTCGAGTTTAGAAAAGCCTAATTTGGATTGGCCGCTCCGCTTCGCTACGCGGCCAATCCAAATTTTCAGGCTTTTCTATACTCGAAATTTTACTTCATACTTAGTCTGGGAGTGGAAAACACTCGCTAAAAGCCTCAAATTAACCGCTTTGAAAAACGGATTCCCTCAAGTTTAAAAAACGCTGTAATTATCGGGATATTATACTCAAACAAAAAATGCCCTGTATGTTCTGTTTTAAACTCGTTTCAATCGTGTTTTAAACATGTTTAAACCTGTTTTAAACTCGTTTTAAATTGTTAATGTTTTAATCGCTGTTTCAATGAAATAAAAAAACACGTTTTGTAAAAAAAACTGTTTTAATTAATTTGAAAAAAAAAATGTTTTAACAACCTTGACGCGAAGCGTCCAAATCCAAATTCAGGTTTTTTAAACTCGAAATTTTACTTCATGCGTCAGGCGTATAAAACACTGATGTCCAGTGAAGTTCAAAATATTCTTATTTAGCAGTATATTTTTAATCCTGCTTTAGCTATGAAAACTATTTTTAATACAGATTTAGCAGTATATCTTTTAATTTCAGAATAATTCAGTGTTTTATACGCACGGCGCATGAAGTAAAATTTCGAGTTTAGAAAAGCCTGAAATTGGATTTGGATTTGGACGCTACGCTACGTAATAATCCAAACGTTCAGGCTTTTCTAAACTCGAAATTTTACTTCATGTCTAATTTGGTATTGGAAACACTAATGAAAAGTTACAAATTGAACGCTTTTAGAAAACAGCAAATCAAACGAACTGTTCTTATCCTTCTTCTGAAACACTCTTAGTTTTCGAGATATTTTAATGATAATAATTTAATAAAGGATTTTTTGTTATTAAAATATAAAATTAGATAATTTAGAATTGTTACTATTTTATATTATATTTTTATTTTGTGATATTATTACTTTAATTTCGATTGGAATTTTATTTATTTATTTAACGGATTAGACCATTTATACAAAAATAATATATATATACATGTAAAATATAATACATTATGTATACTACTTAGTTTAAAATACAACAATAACAGAAAACAATTTGTAGCAAAAACTGACAGTAAACAATAAAAAGAAAAATTAAAAAGAAAAATACCGCTATCAGTCACCAATTACGAGATTACAACAATGGCAGGACCCTACCCCGTTTACAAAACGGATGAATCTTGATAGCTCACCACAGAACAAATCGCAGTTTGGATGGCTCACTAGTGAATTCGCCGTACGCATAAGGCGGGAGAGGGGACTGTAAAACCCATAATTAGTATGGTGGAAAGGTATGCGAAAAAGCGGAGGGTTACGGCTTGTGCGACCATCAGACTTAAATGCAAAATTTATTTTAAAGAGCAATTGGGGACAATCGATACTTCCCTTAATAATACCAAATAGTAACGACATATCTGTGAAATGACGCCTGCAGCACAGACTATCAATGTTTGACAGAATATTTAAATTGTGATTAAAGTCTGGTTTAAATCTTAAATGTTTAATGAACTTATTTTGAACAGTCTCGATTTGCTTGCTATTAGCAATCAAAAAACATTTAGCAAGTTGCTAAATGTTTGTTGATTAGATGACCATATACAAGATGCATATTCAAGATGGGAGCGAACATACGCAAAGTAAACAAGTTTTAGAGAAAAGGCCGACAAATCGCTAGACTTCCGCTTGATGTACCCAAGCATTTTTGAGGCGCGGTAACATATGAACTTAATATGATGTTGGAAGTTAAATTTATGACAGAACCAAACACCTAAGTCTTTAATTAACTCTGTTCTTGCTATAGTCTTCTCTTTAATCATATAATTGAAGTTGGTCAGGGTTTTCTTACGAGAAAATGTGATGCAATTACATTTATTCAGATTGAAATTAAGACCATTGAAGTGACACCAGTCATCTACCAGACACAAATCGCTTTGGAGTAGGGAGCAATCATCGATAGAGCGTATTTCTTTAAATATTTTGAGATCGTCTGCAAACAACAAAAATCGTGAGTGATGTATTGATTGAGAAATATCATTAATAAATAAAAGAAACAATAAGGGGCTGCAGTGGGATCCCTGCGGAACACCAGATCGGACCAAGAGAGCATTAGAGAAATAATTCCTTATTTTAACGCATTGACTACGATTAGATAGAAAACTTTGTAGCCAAGATATAGTAGAGTGGTTAAATTAATGTATTGTGTTAAAAAATAAAGATTTTTCTAAAGGCTACGCTAGATTTTGATGAAATTTCTAACAATGTCAAGAAATTAAAGATGTTAGCGTTAAAAATATTCAAATTGAAAGTGTAATAACTTTAATATTTTTTTTATATTTCTTTCGTTGTCTGTGTTAGATTGCCAAAAAAGATTATTTTTCAATGGACCTTGAGAATGTTAAAAATTTTAACCGTTAATAAATTTGTGGCAAATCTTTAAATAAAAGCCTACAAGAAACAAACCAAGTGATTTTTATCACCAATAATTATTATTTGTAATATAAGTCTACGAGAAAATCAAATATTTTCCTACTAAAACCAGTGTGTCTCATAACTTTATTTACTTATTTATTTATTTTATTTTGTTGTTACAAAACCCAAACAGAAAATGTGTCCAGTTTAAAATGTATACAACATTTTTGTACAAATAATTAGATGCAGGCTGAAAGACCATTTTAAAGAATTAATTTTAATTTCTGTACTGTTTTGTGTTGTAGGCGATCACTTGTAGTACATCTTAAATACACTTGTAAACAAACACGTTTTACTTTGTTTAACCACTATATCTTGCACTTAATTTGTGACTATAGTCTCGACTATCATTATCAAACTAAAAACTTTTAACAATTTAATTAAAACACTTAACTTTGTTTGACCAGTTTTAAAAACTTTTAGTTTGATAATGACTACTAGATAGTCGAAACTATAGTCACAAATTAAGTGCAAAATATAGTGGTTAAACAAAGTAAAACGTGTTTTATTTACAAGTTAATTTCTGTATATAATTTATTATCTGTTGTTTTTATAATTATAATCAATATTCTATAAATAAAGATGTTATGTATATAATTCATGTTATTGCACAAAATAATGAGAAAACACAAACAAATAAATCCCTACAAAATAAAAACTTTTAGTTTGATAATGACTACTAGATAGTCAAAACTATAGTCACAAATTAAGTGCAAAATATAGTGGTTAAACAAAGTAAAACGTGTTTTATTTACAAGTTAATTTCTGTATATAATATATTATCTGTTGTTTTTATAATTATAATCAATATTCTATAAATAAAGATGTTATATATTATATAAATCATGTTATCGCACAAAATAATGAGAAAACACAAACAAATAAATCCCTACAAAATACAATATAAATAAATTATCATTGCCTTAAATGGTTTATAACGTCGCATTTATAATGAAAAATTTGATTTTACTTTTGATAAGTAAACCCTTAAATGCATGACTTTTTTTATGGATTATTTTTTACTTGAAATTATTACATAAATATGTGTATATTAATAGACAAATATCAAGAAAAATTATGTTAATTTCTACATTATTTTATTTAATATAAGTTAGTTCTTTATTTTTTAATGCTAATTAAATATTTTTAAAAACGAGTTTTAATTTTATTTAAATTAAGGTAATGCTCTTTCATTGCAGTCTAATTTCTCAGAATTGTAAGTTAATTGAAGAATTTGTTGATTTTATACATATTTTTCGAAATAGATATTCCGTATGCTTCAACTTAAACTTCACTCAATAATTTTGACAGTAATTTTCTTTAAAACAGTTAGATAATATTTTCAAGCTGATTGGAAATCAAATATCTCGTTTTTTGTCCTTATTCTAGCGCTGCACATTTATTAATGTTTTCAAAATTATCCTAACGAGGGTATTCCACTCCTTGGTTAATTAAGCATGGAGTAAATATTTACAGTTTAGAAAAGCCTGAAATATTTACTTAATGCGTTGGACGTGTAAAACACAGATTTAGTGTGAAGCTTGAAAAATACATTACATATCTTATCAATAAAATAAAACTAGCCTAAATTTGAAACTTTAATAATTTCTCTGTTGATAAATTTATGACTTATATATCAGTATTTGTCTACGAATTTAATATTTTTACATGTGTTTAAACATTATTATTTCAAAGATTGTTACAAATAATACGAATTTAGTATTTTTACATGTGTTACACCATTATAATTTCAAAGATTGTTACAAATAATAATCTTTGAAAAAATAATGGTGTAACACATGTAAAAACATTAAATTCGTACTTAAACTACAACGATCCACTCTTCAGTTGCATGCGTATTTCAAACAGTGAGTTTGAAATACGCATGCAACTGAAGAGTGGATCGTTGTAGTTTAAGTACGAATTTAATGTTTTTACATGTGTTACACCATTATTTTTTCAATCTCTTGTTCCCAATTTTGATTTGTTTTCACAATCCCACTCCCAATTTATGTCAAAACTAAAGCATGTTCATTTCTGATTTTTATTACTTTTACTTGCATTTTACCTTACACCAATATATAGAATTAGTCTACGTTGCTTTAATAGCATTATAATTGGTTAATTGTTGTTTATAATATTTATATTCTGATGTAAAAAGGTTTATTGCCGTTAATAAAGGAATTTAAATTTGAAAAATCTACATGCAAATTTGACAGCTTGACGTCAAAATAAGTCGATAAATGTGTGGTTCAGAATAATAACCGTGTAATTTATTTTACGGTAATCACCTTTTACATAAATTAATAAAATAATATATATTAAAATTCACAATATTTAAGTGTTTAATACGCGTGGCGCATGAAGTAAAATTTCGAGTTTAGAAAAGCCTGAAAATTTGGTTTGGTCGCGTAGCGCGAAGCGCGGAGCGGCCAAACCAAATTTTCAGGCTTTTCTAAACTCGAAATTTTACTTCATGCGCCACCGGTACAAAACACCGACGTATTACGAAGTTTTGATGAACACACCGCTAAGCTTTATATTGAATCAGTGTTTTATACCGGTGGCACATGAAGTAAAATTTCGAGTTTAGAAAAGTCTGAAAATTTGGTGTTTCCACTCCCAGGCTAAGCATGAAGTAAAATTTCGAGTTTAGAAAAGCCTGAAAATTTGGTTTGGTAGCGTAGCGCGAAGCGCGGAGCGACCAAACCAAATTTTCAGGCTTTTCTAAACTCGAAATTTTACTTCATGCGCCACCGATACAGAACACCGACGTATTACGAAGTTTTGATGAACACACCGCTAAGCTTTATATTGAATCAGTGTTTTATACCGGTGGCGCATGAAGTAAAATTTCGAGTTTAGAAAAGCCTGAAAATTTGGTTTGGTCGCTCCGCGCTTCGCGCTACGCTACCAAACCAAATTTTCAGGCTTTTCTAAACTCGAAATTTTACTTCATGCTTAGCCTGGGAGTGGAAACACTTGTTAGAAGCTTCAAATTGAACGGACTTTAGAAACAGCGAATGTCTAAAAATGTATTGAATTAAAAATAAATTGTTTTTAATACTAGGTTGCTGTGAATGGAGCTACACCACTGATTTATGCTTTTTTTAACTGATAAGAATGCAATTTCTTCTTATCAGTTAAGCAAAACATGGATCAATATTTTCATGACACAACACTTTAATTACGATGTTCTAGATAAAATTACATCAAATCATTATCTTTTTTTTAAAAGAAAATAGCAGTAAATTACAATAAATAACTTGTTTTATTCCTTACCTATTTTTTTTTAATAATATAAAAACTCAAGTAAGGAATTAAATTAGTTTTGCATTGTGATTGTGTAGTCCACATAACCCAATTAAACAAATTAGCATGCAATTATTTTTTTTGTGATTTAAACTAATTAACTTCTCTAAGAAATTATTATAATTACCATCACAATCACTCAGTACATGGTCGAAAGAGTCAAAGAACTCGCGCAATTCTCCAGCACTCAACTCGGCCAAATTTTTCGGCGACGCAGAAGAATCCATAATGCTGTCGCTTCCGTGGACGGTCCACAACTGTACTCAACTTTTTTTCCCAGCGCTCAGTACAACAAACAAAATGTTAATTCAAATGGGCTCTATACAGATAGTTAGCAGATAAGCTAACCACCTAATTCTCCGCTTATTTTTTTGTACGCGCGATTAGTTTCACCTTTATCGCGAAACATGAGTAAGTGCTCTGATAACGTTTTTGATTACCACTGAGTAATTATTACACAAGGCTGGTAATTACAGTTAGTATAATTTATGATTAAAAAACTTTACAATATATGTAATTACTTACAAAAAGAAGTTATATAGGGTGTACAAAAAGTAATGTAACGGCTTGATATCTTGGTTTGTGATATGTTTATAAAAAAATGTTTCAAATAAAATGTATAGCTACTAATTTAAACTACTAATTGACAATAATTTTAGATATACAGGGTGCATCATTTTCATGATACATATCTAACTTACCTTTTTTTAAAATGAAACACCCTACATATTTCATTTGTATTCGATAAAATGTTAAAATAGAACATACCGTTTTATGCGGTAGTAAAGTTAATCTTTTTTTTTTAAATTCCAAATAAATAAAAAGCGCACTTATAAATAACTGATATTTTAATGAATATGTTAAATATTTAAAAGCACTTTATGTTTTCTAGAAAATTAATATTTGTTCTTACTTTACAGGAATTGTAATAATTTGTATTGCTTTTTAGTTAAATAGCATTTATTAAAGTTTTACATTTAATTTTCTAGTAGTAAAACTTTAATGGAGCATTTTGAAAATGTAAAAGTAGAGGTTTGAGATCTAAATCATTTTAAAAGTATATAACTGGTCTAATTGCATACCTGAAATCATTAGTCTACCTCTGCGTGTTATCAAGTTATGAATTTTTTAATTAGTAAAAATCTGAGATATCACTGTATCGTTAGAGAGAGAGAGAGAGAAAACGCTTCCTAAAATAAATAATCGTAGCAATTTTTCTAATACGTCTATAAAAATAAAACCAAAAACAAATTATACTAAAATAAAGTGTTGATATATGTAAAAATGAAAGATTTTTATAAAATAAGAACAAAGTTACCATAATTTCCTAGCCCCCTCTGATCCCCCGAAATAAAAATATCATCCCAAAACGCAAACATCCCTTCTCTATCATACTCGATTTCATTTTAACATTTCATGACATTAGCGATCATGACGATTAAAGAACAGTTCCACCTTGACACTACGGACGATATTACCAATCATGACCCTTTGGTCGATAGCCAATTGACAGATGGATTTTTATTTATTGTTACATACTTATTATTTGTTGTATTCAATTATTTTATGTAATTATTAATAAAAAACGGTTTAACTTTGTATAACACAATTTATTTTTATGTGACTGTAGTTTCGGCAAATTTAGCTTGCCATTATCAAACAAATAGTTATGTTTGATAATGGCAAGCTAAATTTGCCGAAATTACAGTCACATAAAAATAAATTGTGTTATACAAACAAAGTTAAACCGTTTTTTTATTAATAAATAACCATGTATAACGAAGTAGAATCCTCCACAATACAAACAAAAATAATTATTTTATGTATTTATTGTTACTATTTGTCAATAAATATATATATATATATATATATATATATATATATATGTTTCACTGTTTCTTCGGGTTTGGTCCCGCATATTGTCTTGGCTCTGGTCCATTGTATTTTTAATTCGACATTTTGATGACGTCGCAGTCATCATCGTCAGGAATAACTAATAAAATTCCATTGCTCTAGCAACCACTTGTTTGATTTCTACGTACTACTTGATGCGTGAATTTTTGTTTGGCTTCGTGTTACTCTTCTGTTTTGTTCTTCTAATGATGTAGTAGTGACAATTTCAACATTATTTTCGGAAGGGGTTGGATTTTGAAATTCTTGGTTGTTATTCGGAGATAATATATTTTGACCAGAATTTATACAAGTTTTCCAAATTGGTGGTAGTCTTTTAGCATCATCTCTTTGATTTAGACTGTTCGGCCTCTTTTCAATTTCTATCGCATCTCTAATAGTCCTCGCGTGGAAGAAGTCTGTCTTTTTTAAAATTCTCGTTTTTTCGAAATTTATTGTATGTTTAGAAATGTTGACGTGTTGAAATAAAGAAGATTGTGGATCAGACTTTTTTACTGCTAAAATGTGTTCATCACGACGATTACTAATTTTCCGGTTTGTTTGTCCTACATAGCTCTTCTCACACATACCACATGGAATTTCATATACGCCTTGAGCTTCAAGTGGGATAATTTCTTTTGGAGTTCGGAGTAAATTTTGAATTTTTGTGTGTATATTGAAACAAGTTCTAATATTGTATTTGGAGAGGACTTTTCCGATTTTATCAGTTGTTGACGAACACCACTTAAATGATGCAATATCCAACGTCAAAAAAGCATTAATGCAAAATGGCTTTTCCAAAAAAAATTCAATAAATTAAACTGAAACAAAAGTCCAAAAACCTGAAGTGAAAGTCCGTGTAGCAACGTCACCCTTCCCTACATTAAAGGAACAACTGCTGGGCTTAATCCTCAAAAACAGGATTCGAATCACGAATCCGAATCGCCTAATATGATTCGAATCACGAATACTCGAATAAAGGATTCGTAAGTGAAAAATATGATTCGAATCAAAGATTCGAATCCTCATTTTTGAATCACGGATATAAATCCTTTAAACATAAATTTGATTCTATTATTTGCAACCAGTAACATTTTATTCCATCAGTTTCTATTAACAAAAATGTTAATTTACCGACTAAATATCTGATTAAATTATGATTTTAATTAATGATGATATATGTGTTATTGAACTTTATTTTAAATCAGTGTTTTATACGCGTGGCGCATGAAGTAAAATTTCGAGTTTATAAAAGCCCCGTGAAAATTTGTATCGGGTCGCTGCGCGACCCTCGACAAATTTTCTACGCGGGGCTTTTCTAAACTCGAAATTTTACTTCATGCTTAATCTGGGAGTGGACAACACTCGTTCTTAGAAGTTTCAAATTAAAGGATCACTCTAGATTACTAAGTTTATTACCATTTTAAAAAGGCTACAGCTCGAAGGACCAATCATGGTCTTCGGAGACCGAAGGACTACAGGGAATCGAAGTTTCTTTACAAGAAAATAACGAATATCTGAAGGTTTACAGCATGGATAGGAAAGAAGACATCCATCGAAGTTGGGTTGGTTGGTTGCGTTTTTAACTTCACTGAAAATCAGTGTTTTATACGCGTGGCGCATGAAGTAAAATTTCGAGTTTAGAAAAGCCCCGCGAAAATTTGTCTCGGGTCGCTGCGCGACCCGAGACAAATTTTCTACGTGGGGCTTTTCTAAACTCGAAATTTTACTTCATGCTTAGTCTGGGAGTGGACCATCAAGATTTTCTACATGTCGAGATTTTCGATATTTCTAGATTTTTATCGGTTTATTCACACTTTGTTATTATTTTAAATGCAACTTTAATATTAAATAAATACGGTTTTTCTTAGGAATAGAATATTCACCCATTAAGAGCCGAGCAAATTATAAAGTTAACTCTAAAAGTTAATTTTAGGTAAAAATCTTTTTCTATGATTTCAATGAATGATTTATTATATTACATACGTCGACTTTATAGAACAGTTAAATTTAAAGTTCAAACGAGTGTTGTCCACTCCCAGACTAAGCATGAAGTAAAATTTCGAGTTTAGAAAAGCCCCGCGTAGAAAATTTGTCGAGGGTCGCGCAGCGACCCGAGACAAATTTTCACGGGGCTTTTCTAAACTCGAAATTTTACTTCATGCGCCACGCGTATAAAACACTGATTTCAAGTGAAGTTAAAAATATACTATTAAGGTTAGAAATTGTTCGTGGTTAAGTAACCAAATATGTAATTACAAATATTTGAATTATTCGAAAATTTAAATATTTATATTTTATATGAATAATTTAGTGATTTAATATTCATGTTAAAATATTTAACTATTTGAATTAATCGAATTTGAATCCCAGCCTTAATTGCGATGATTCGAATTATTTGGGAGGATTTGAATCAGTGTATGAGGATTCGAATCCTTTTATAAGGATTCGAATCCTTTTATAAGCATTCGAATCCTTTTTTATAAGGATTCCAATTATCTACGTCTGGATTCGAATACGAATCCTTTTAAAAAAAATGTTGCAATGTTTCTTCGGGTTTGGTCCCGCTTGTTTTCTTGGCTCTGGTCCATTTTATTTGAAGTTTGACGTTTTTTTATCACTCTAGCAACCACTTGTTAGATTTCTACATACTTGATGCGCTAATTTCTTGTTTGGCTTCTTCTTACTATTCTGTTTGTTCTTCTAATGGTATGTCGGTGTTGTGAGTTTCAATTTCGAGATTATTTTCCAAAGGGACTGGATTCTGAATTTCTTGATTGATGTTCGGAGATAATGATTTTTTACTGGAATTTATGCAAGTTTACCAAATTGGTGTTAATCTTTTGGCATCATCTTTATTTAGACTATTCGGCCTCTTTTCGATCTCTATAGCATCTCTAATAATTCTTGCGTGGAAGAAGTCAGTCTTTTTTTAATATTCTCGTGTTTTAGAAATATATTGTTTTGAAATTTTGACCTGTTAAAATAAAGATGATTGTGAATTGGATTTTCTGGCTGCTAAAATATGTTCATCTCGACGAGTGTTGATTTTTCCTACATAGCTCTTCTCACACATATATCATGGAATTTCATATACGCCTTGAGCTTCAAGTGGGATAATTTCTTTTGGTATGTGTGAAAAGAGCTATGTAGGACAAACAATCCGAAAAATCAGCACTCGTCGAGATGAACATATTTTAGCAGTCAGAAAATCCGATCCACAATCATCTTTATTTCAACACGTCAACATTTCAAAACACACAATAAATTTCGAAAACACGAGAATATTAGAAAAGACTGACTTCTTCCACGCAAGAATTATTAGAGAAGCTATAGAGATCGAAATGAGGCCGAATAGTCTAAATAATAGAGATGATGCCAAAAGATTACCACCAGTTTGGAAAACTTGCATAAATTCCAGTCAAAATTCATAATCTCGGAACATCAATCAAGAAATTCAGAATCCAGTCCCTTTAGAAAATAATCTCGAAATTGAAACTTACAACACCGACACACCATTATAAGAACAGAGTAATACATTGTTAAAAACATTTACAGGTTTCGCGCTCCGTTCGCGACTTGAAAATATGCAAATTTAGGAATTAATTGCAAAGCGATGGGTTGGTGCAAAAATATAAGTGAACCAAATTCAATATTCTAGCTATCAAATGGGCCCTATTTTAAACCTCTACTTTTGCATAAAACAAACTACTATTCCATAAACAAAAATGTAATATTAAAAAAAAGATTAAATTTTTTGTAGTGATTATATACAGAGAGTTTTATATAACACCGAACATTTTTATAAAATACGATTTGACACCTTTAATTGTTAGGATATGTGTAAATCGGATTGCCTATATGACCATTACAAATTGTAGCTATTCAATTGCAATTAATGCCTCAACTTGTACATACAGGGAGTTTTTCTTTCAAGTATACATGTTAATTACAGCGTATATGTAGTAAATCTTTAGATAATCGTAGTTTTTTTAAAAGGAGTTCAATTTGAAGCTTAAAAGGAGTGTTCCACTCCCAGACTAAGCATGAAGTAAAATTTCGAGTTTAGAAAAGCCTGAAAATTTGGTTTGGTCGCGTAGCGCGAAGCGCGGAGCGGCCAAACCAAATGTTCAGGCTTTTCTAAACTCGAAATTTTACTTTATGCGCCACCGGTACAAAACACTGACATATTACGAAGTTTAAAACACACCGCTGAACTTCACATTGAATCAGTGTTTTGTACCGGTGGCGCATGAAGTAAAATTTCGAGTTTAGAAAAGCCTGAAAATTTGGTTTGGTCGCTCCGCGCTTCGCGCTACGCGACCAAACCAAATTTTCAGGCTCTTCTAAACTCGAAATTTTACTTCATGCTTAGCCTGGGAGTGAAAAACACTCGCTTAAAGCTTCAAATTGGATTCATGTAATAAACCGAGCATCGGAAAATGTGCAACGTATGCATATGGATACTTTAAAGAAAAATTCTCGTTATGAAAATGTTCGGTGTTACATAAAACTCTCTGTATATGCTTTTATAAAAAAAGTTAAATTGATTAATAAACTGGCAATGTTAAATCAAAGTAGATAGTAATTTTAAAATATTACTCTATTATTGGTTATTTAACTTTATAGTTCACATATAGACCACAAAAAAAGTATCCGCTATTTATAAGTTTTAAATTCTCTCATTCTCATTCTCACAGAACGGACACATCTGAAGTAAATGTAAACAAAATATGGAAGAGTATAAATAAAACTATAAATGAAGCTGCAACAACTTAAATTGGTATTGTACCCAATCACAACAGGAATAAATGGTGGGATGAGACCTGTAAATCCCACGTAGGTGAAAAATCAAAACTGTGGAATGTCTGGTTAAGAACACGAAGACAAATTAAAATACGACAACAAAAGAAGAGAATGCAACAAAATCATTAAACAAAGGAAACAATTATGATTACAGAATAAATTAGAACAAATAGAAGAAGAAAGTAAAAATACCAACTCAAAGAAATTTTACAAAAAAATCAATAGCCAAAAAAGGTCGTATAGAACCAAATTAATGGGCATAAAAAACGCACAAGGAGAAATCGCACAAACCGCGGAAGAAACAAATAAGATATGGGCAAGACACTACGAACAACTGATACTCAGCACGAAGTAATAATCGACAAAACAGAAAATGAAGAAATTGAGTTACCGAAGATCAGCGAAATAAAAGATGCAATAAAAAAGAACAAAAACGGAAAAGCCGCAGGAGAAGATAACATTAACATCGAACTAATTAAATATGGTGGGGAACGGCTTCATGCAGAGATTTTCAACCTAATTACCCTTATCTGGAAGAACGAGGAAATGCCATCCGGTTGGGAAAAAAGTACAATTGTCACCATACATAAAAAGGGAGATAGAACACAATGTAAAAATTACAGAGGCATCACCTCACTAAACAGCACATATAAAATACTCTCGGCACTAATCCAACAGAGATTGCAACCCTACGCGAACAGCATACTTGGGGATTATCAATACGGATTTAGACACGGAAGATCAACAGTAGACGCTATCCACATAATAAAGCAGATAACATAAAGATCACTAGAATACAACTTTCCGGTAGAAATGATATTTATCGATTTCAAACAAGCATTCGATTCACTAAAAAGGGACAAACTTTTGCTAGTCCTAAAAGAGCTACAACTTCCAGCGAAATTAATAAAATTAATCCAAATGACGCTTACCAACATCAAAGCTACAGTACAAACACAATTTGGGAAAACACAGGTATTTACAATAAACAAGAGGGTAAGGCAAGGCGATTCTCTATCCGCAAGCTTATTCAATCTGGCTCTTGAATACATATTGAGAAAAGTAGACAAAAAGGGAACATTAAGAACAAAAGGATACCAGATCACTGCTTATGCTGACGATATTGTACTGATTACTAAACAAAGACACTTAATGGAAAAAATATTAACTGAAATTATAACGGAAGGGGCAGAAATAGGTTTGAAAATTAACACCTAAAAGACAAAATTTATGAGACTTGGAAGCAAAAACATACGAAATAAACTAAAAATCGGTGAGTTTATTTTCAACGAGGTGTACAATTTTAAGTACCTAGGAATAACCATTTCAAACGACGGAGATAATCTTGAGATTAACGAAAAAATCCATGCAGCGAATAAAGCCTTCTACGCAAATAAAAAGATCCTAGGAAATAAATCAGTTAGCACAAAAACAAAAATTAAGATATATAGAACAATGATAAGACCCATAATCACATATTCGGCAGAAACAATGACAATGACAGAAAAACAACAAAGTACCCTGTTAGTTTTCGAACGAAAACTAATGAGGATGATACTAGGCCATGTCAGAACTCCTGAAAACGAAATAAGACAGAGGTACAACAGAGAAATTGAAATAGAACTTGGCGAAGAAACGATCATAAACTACATAAAGTGGACGCGGCTAAAATGGCTAGGACATGTCTGGAGATCAGGCCCTGAGTCAACAATAAAATCAATTATGGAAAGGAAACCACGTAACAAGAGGGAAAGAGGCAGGCCGAAATCACGATGGATAAATGAGCTGGAAGTATTTTAATAACCGACTGGAAGCGAAAAACGGAGCACAGGAACATATGGAGGAAGATAACGGACAAAATCAAACACGTGAAGTCGCACACGTAACAAGAAATTGCGGGGACTAATCCACCCCATGAAGAGGATTGTAAGGGCTTAATGGAAAGAAGCAGCGAAACCCCATGTGGGGTGATGAGGTTTATATATATATATATTAAATTCTCTCATAAAATGGTCTTCTTCAAGACATAATAACTTTATAAGTTGACGGTATATCTTAGCGAAAAAGTCTATGCATCTTACCTGAAGTATGCAAAAGTGATTAAGAAGTATAATTTTGTCTAAGGTAGACGAATAATTTTGATACCTATATTGCATTTTCGGCCACTTTTCGGGGTTATAGTTACATTGTGCGGCGTCCTGTTCCGTAAATATTTAAATTAAATAAAAATAACTGGAACGCCTTGCCTCAGTATCATTAGATCCATTACAGGTACAATTAATTCTTAGTGTTGTATGAATAATGTTAGTTTTGGGTTAACAATAAGGCTTTTTATATTGATATGTGGAAGTTAGTGCGTAAAATAGAATATCTACACTTTAAAATGGTGAAAGATGAGAAACTTTTTCAAGATAAAATAGAGAAAACAATTATTAAATAAAATAATTTACTACATACATTAATTACACAGAAATAACTACGATAAATAAATATTACGTTTTTTGGAGAATCATTTGCTTATAGTGTTTATGAATTCGTGCAACTTTCCCAAACTTTCCGCATAGAAATCCGGACGTTGGTTTTCTTCGCAAGTTTTCAAATCGCTTTCCTTTGATATTCCCGTCAGGACCAGCAAAGTCTGGTACCCCAATTGCTTCGCAAACTCAATATCTTCTTGTAAACTGTAACATACATGCAAACATCTTTAGATACTTAAAACCATGTTTTAAAAATTCAAATAATATCAGTGTAAATATTAGTAATTGACACATAAATTAAAACTGGTTATAGGGTGCGGCAAAATATACCCAGCTAAGTTTTTTTTTAAATAAAACTCAAATTAGCGCAAAAAAATATTTTTTTTAATGAAAACTATTTGTTAAAACTTGTAACATTATTTTTTTTTAAACAACATCGAGTAATAGACCGCTATGACAAGCTAGACAATGACCAACTCTATTTTGAGAATGTAGCATAACTTTGCGCAATATTTCAGCTGGAATTTGCGCAATTTTTTCACGAATATTAATCTTTAAGTCTTCTAACGGATGTGGGCGATTAATATAGACTCTACTTTTTAAGTATCCCCACAAGAAAAAATCTGGTGCCTTCAAATCAGGGGAATGAGGCGGCCACTCAATATCTCAATTTTTTTAGAGCAGCCTGGTAGGGAAAATGTCTCTTAGAAGAGCGACCGTTTCACACGCTGTGTGGCATATAGCTCCATCCTGCTGGAACCAGAAGTTGTCTACGCCAAGTTTTTCCAACTGTGGTCGCAGAAATGTTCGTATCATTGTTCAATACCGTTCACCATTAACAGTAACTGCATTGCCCATGGCATCTTAAAAAAAGGGTCTGTTACCGGCGTTTTATCGAAAACGTCGTAACTTGATTATTTTATTCACATTCGCGAAAACATCGGACTCCATTTGTTTTGCTCATTTCATTTCATAATCATTTTAATTCCAAATGACTCAAGTTCGTAACCATTCATTCGATGTTCTTTTGTATACATTTTTTTCTTTGTAAATATGTTAATTACTCGTACATTCAATTCCGCCCGAACGTGACCAAGAATACGACTTACGAATTTTTCAATCAACCCCATCATAAACCGCGCGACCAGCTTCGACCGAATTTTACCACCCCGAGGACGCCCTCCGAGGATTGGCATCATAAACCCTACGGCGAGCAGTAGACGTTTTACGACCATGGATCAATGCCTATAGAAATCTCTTCCGATTTTGGAAAATTTCAGGGATAAGGCAAATGGTCGTAACATCTGCAGCACAAACTTGGACACGCCGCAGCGGTCGAAAACCAGGGGCCCCAAGCCAGAGGCCTCAGGGAGGAGTTACCACCAGGGCCCAACCCCATCCCCAAAACTTCCTCCACCACCATCTTCGACCAATCACCGTCACCCCCAAGATACATGGCGGGGGCGAAGACATCGGTGGTTGGGAAGACCGAAGAAAGTCCAAGATTTCAATCTATCATCATCAGTTTACTTCAGCCGAACTTCATCATTCGGGTTGTATCATCAGTCAAGTGAATCAACATCATTCAGCAATCACCATTATCATCAAAGTTCCAAGTAACTTCAAAGTGTCGCGATTCATTAACTCACGTCGTAAGTCGTTCATTCATCGCAATCGTCACGTTGATTTAATTTAATCATTGTTCATTTCATTTACGTATCATATTCATTCATTGCATTTCATTTTATTCATTTCATTTATCTTTGTGTTTATTTTTAATCATTGTATATTTCTATTTGTATTAATTCTCGTTCATTATTAGTCTTGTTTTTCGTTGTTAATAAATTTTATATTGTTGTTGGAAATCAAGTCATTCATATTCAATCATCATTTTTAACTTTATATTTTTACATAAACAAAAGTGAGTGCAATCTTTACGGATATCGGTAAGTTTATTTTATAATTATTTTTGTGTCCGTATATAACTGAGCTAACGGAGTTGTTTCGGAGGAACGTCGCTCAGTGCAAAACTCATGCTCTCTATAAACTTATAAAAATTAGCACTAACCCCAAGCGACGCCCCGCACCCCGATAACAGGTCTGTTGAGTTTTGGTTTATTTTAACAAACTTCTACTCATGTACTGATGCGTGTGGTTTGTTATTAATTACTCAGGAAATTGTCAAAATAGAGATTATTTCTTTATTCTAATGCAAAGAATGTAAACTAACGTTTTACACGCAAAATTCTCTATCTGTCTAAAATATTTATTTTTTTGGTTGCCCTGGAATTTTCATCCGCCTCACTGATGCCTGGAGAGTTGTTCGCCACGCTTTCGCCTGTACATTCCTCGAGGGTAAGCCACAGGTCCAATGATTCGTTCAGAGCATATTGCGCACCAAACAACGACTTTTTGATAAAACTGCATGTTCTCTTGAATATGACTAGGGTTTTCTGTTTCCCAAAAGCGATTATTTTGCTTGTTAACGTGACCAGAAAGGCAAAAATTTGCTTCTTCGTTCATTATCAAATTTTGCCAAAATTGGGTTCTGCTTCCATTAAGTTTGTAACGATGTGTGCGTATTGCAAACATCTTTGAATATCAATAGGCCGTAGTTTGAACACAGTTTGAATTTTGAATGGATACATGTGCAAGTTTGAGTGCAAACTTCTTCTTAATGTCCGCTTAGACAACCTTAATTGCGCCGCACGTTTTCTTGTGGAAATTTTTGGTTCTGCCTGAACATCAGCCCGAACACGCTCAATATTTTCATTTGAACGACCAGAACGAGGCCTTCAGTGTGCTTCATATCACTTACTCTGCCATTTTGTAAAAAAGCGTTTGCTAAACGTCTAATTCTTTCTCCGTGGAAGCTCTTCGATTAGGATACGCTCGCCTAAAAGCCTATTTAGTGGAAATTATCGAAATATAATTTAACAATTTCGGCGCGTTCTTGAGGCGAATAATGCTCCATAATAAAATTCTGCATCTTCCTACTTTGATATAAAACTTTACTTTTGACAGTTGTTAAGGAAATAACATAATTATAACAATATTCTATAGCTGGGTATATTTTGCCGCACCCCATATTAAAACACGTTCGACAAAAGTATAGTTAACCATTCTTACTAAAAAAGTATGGCATATTTGTATACATACCCATCTCCAATAAATAATACTCGTTTAGAATCATATGGTAGCAATTTAGCAATATAATTCTGAAAATCCCTTTTTGGTTTTCCTAAAGCCATCGGCTGTCGTTTGCTAATATCGATGAGCATATCGTGGAAATACGAAGATCCCAAGCACGAAGTCGTCGGCCCTAAATTAACCCTCGTTGAATAACCGGCCGTTATAAAGAGGACATCGGGGCGTTTCAAAAGCTTCGAAGCTTTGTTCAGAGTGAAGAAGTTCAGGTTGACATCGTTACAGACGATTACAGCGCCGATTTCAGGATCATCGGTCACCATCCTGTCACAGAAGTTTTTCAAATTTTCACCGTTAAAAATTTCAGGCTGTAAGAAATAATATAATTTAAATTATTTATTTATTTATTTATTATAACGGTAGGCCATTACATCTTGATAACAAATACAAATAACAATATAAAATTAAGAGGACTGTGAGTGTAAAAATGCTTATGTAAACTGGTAACTCAAATTAAAGAAAAACCATTTAAAATACCTTTTGTTTTAAGTATACATACATGCCTCTTTCTGTATTCTGTACATTTTCGGCATTCGTTGTTTTTGAAAAGCGTTCAGTTTAAAGTTTCGAACGATTGTTTCCAATCCCAGACTAAGCATGAAGTAAAATTTGGAGTTTAGAAAAGCCTGAAAATTTGGTTTGGTCGCGTAGCGCGAAGCGCGGAGCGACCAAACCAAATTTTCAGGCTTTTCTAAACTCCAAATTTTACTTCATGCGCCACGCGTATAAAACATTAAAATATTGCGCAGATTGTTCACAATATTTCAGTGTTTTCAGTGTTGAGTGTTGATGGCTAAATCAACCAAACCAAATTTTCAGGCTTTTCAAAACTCGAAATTTTACTTCATGCGCCAGGCGTGTGAAACACTGAAATATTGCGAAGATTGTTCACAATATTTCAGTGTTTCCAGTGTTGAGTACGCGTGGCGCATGAAGTAAAATTTCGAGTTTAGAAAAGCCTGAAAATTTGGTTTGGTCGCTCCGCGCTTCGCGCTACGCAACCAAACCAAATTTTCAGGCTTTTCTAAACTCGAAATTTTACTTCATGCTTAGTCTGGGAGTGGAAAACACTCGCTTAAAGCTTCAAATTGAACTTAAAAAAAAAAACAAGGAACATCTGAAAATGCACAGCACATAATTGGGATGTGTATACTTGAAAAACAAATTCCCTGTATCTAATTAGACTTTGTACTTATTCGTTTTTTTGATTTCTCAATAAATATATTTTTGCGAAGAAATAAATAATGCGATTTTGCACAGGAATTGCGGCGTCCTGTTTCCACCTCAATAACTAAGTAAATATTTTTTTTAAGCACATTGCCTTAGTATCATATAATCTATTATAGGTACAATTAATTCTTAATATTGTATAAATAATTTTAGTTTTGGGTTAACAAGAGGCTTCTCTATTGATATTGACTTGCGTATTATTCACGTAGACATTCCCCGATGTATACGTGAATAATAATCAAGAGTATATATGTGAATTTTCGATTCTAATTATAAAAAATAAATATTTAAACATTTAGTTTAAGTTGGGTTTTTTGTCCATTTTTTAATTGTGATGAGAGAATATTATCACAATTAAAAAATGGACAAAAACCCAACTTAAACTAAATGTTTAAATATTTATTTTTTATAATTAGAATCGAAAATTCACATATATAATGTTTCTTCTCTATAAATGTATCATTAATAATTGAATAAACATACTTAAATTGAATTGAATTGAAAGATGATGTACGTATGTGTTTTTGAACTTCAATGGAAATCAATGTTTATACGCGTGGCGCATGAAGTAAAATTTCGAGTTAAGAAAAGCCTGAAAATTTGGTTTGGTCGCGTAGCGCTACGCGCTACGCGACCAAACCAAATTTTCAGGCTTTTCTTAACTCGAAATTTTACTTCATACTTAACCTGGGAGTGGAAACACACGTTTGAAGCATCAAATTTGCCATTTTTGGAAAATCGGCTAATATCTAAAACTATATTTAATTTAAAATAGAAGAATTTTAGATAAGAGGGGGAGTTTTAGTAGAGCAGAGGACAGTATAAAGGCAGAGGCTTGAGAGTTGTGCAGCGTTGAGGGAAAAAGAAAACTGCTAGGTATACTGAACGGCATTTGAAAAGGGGAGTTGGAGTTTCTAAAAGAGTGGATTGATAGAGTTGTGATTCCTGTACATAAGGGAGGAGACGGAACGGTACTCAGCAAGTACAGAGGGATCACACTAATGGACAGTCTCTATGAGATCATTATGATGATGATGATGCCTCTCTAGAGAGGGAAGTAGAACAAAAATGTATATTACCAGAGGTCCAAGCAGGGTTTAGAAAAGGGCGATCAAAGGTGGAGCAAAAAGCTACATTGAACTGGCTTACTGGGAGAGGAGAGAGTTGTTAAAAAGAGGAAAAGTATACCTGTTGTTTGTGGACTTAAAAGCGGCGTATGCTTCGGTAGAGAGAGGGCTGTTGTTTGGGTGTTTGAAAGGAATGGGTGTATCAAAACAAATTGTGAATTGGGTATATGAAGTATATAAATAATACACGTGGTGTAAGGTTAGAGTAGACGAGGTAGTGTCTGAGTGTTTTAAAGTAGAGCGAGGAGCGATGAGTGAGGCAGGGGTGTCCACTTAGCCCACTACTGTTCAATCTGTACGTAGCCGATTTGGAGAGAGTGTTAGAGTCGGGGCAGGCGGGAGGAATAGTAGTGGGAAACAAAAAACTGTGGATCCTAGCGTATGCTGATGATGTGGTTGTGATGGCAAGGAGGAGCGAACTGAAGGAAATGAAAGAGAGGCTTGAAAGGTATTTTATGAAAAGAAGACTGACGGTGAATGTTAAGAAGACAAAGGAGCTTGAATGGATAGGAGAGAAAGTGGAACGGGTGAAAGAATTTAAATATTTGAAGTATATGTTTTCTGAAAGTGCTGGTAGAGCCGGACACGTGGAATTTGTATGTAAGAAGGTGAGAGTAGCAATGGCACGGACGCGGATAATATGGGCTGAGATGTTAGGGGACAATGTTAGTATGCAAATGGCATGGTGGGATGTATGTATGAGGGCAATTTTGTTGTATGCTGCTGAGGTATGGGGAGTGAGTGGGAATGAGAAGATGGAGAGAGCACAACTGCAATACTTAAAAATGATTCTTGGTCTGGAGAGATCGACTCCGAATTATATAGTTTTGCAGGAGTGCCAAAGAATGTCGTGGAATGGGTGGCGCCGAAGAGAGTGGTGAAGTTTGAGAGAAAAGTGAGTGAGTTAAGGAAAGAAAGACTGTTGAGGGAAGCTTTGTATGCTTGTTACAGAAAATGGCAGGCGAAAGGAATGGGAGTAAGGTGGCTGCTAGAAAGAAAAAGAATGAATCAGAAAGTGATTGATAGTATGAGAGAAAATCGCGCAGGGGGAAAACTGGAAGTTGAATTTGGGGAGAGGCTGAGGGAAGTTGAGCTGCAGGTTTGACAGGAGAATATACAAAAAAGCACCTATAATCCCAACTATATAAAGGTATTTACAGGGCGGCCGCGCTATTTTAAAGTATTAAATGGGGAAGATGTGCGTTTACTAGCTCGGTACAGATGTGGGAGTGAAAAAAAAAAGGAAGAAAGGTATGGATGGGAGAAGAATATGTGACGTGTGTTTTTTGTGGAAGGGAGAAAGATGAATGAGAGCACTGGATGAATGTGTGTGCGGGGGTACAAATAAAAGGAAGTATGAAAGGTAGTACACGTGAAGAGAGTTTGTGTGAGAGCGGAAGAGGGATAGAAGTGGTGAAAGAGCTAAGGAGAATAAGACCAGGGAGATGTAGCTAGCTGTTGAGCGTAGTGTATATTGAAAGAAGAAATGTTTATTTAGATTTTTTCAAAGGTGGAGCAAATAGCTACATTGAACTGGCTTACTGGGAGAGGAGAGAGTTGTTAAAAAGAGGAAAAGTATACCTGTTGTTTGTGGACTTAAAAGCGGCGTATGCTTCGGTAGAGAGAGGGCTGTTGTTTAGGTGTTTGAAAGGAATGGGTGTATCAAAACAAATTGTGAATTGGGTGTATGAAGTATATAAATAATACACGTGGTGTAAGGTTAGAGTAGACGAGGTAGTATCTGAGTGTTTTAAAGTAGAGCGAGGAGCGATGAGTGAGGCAGGGGTGTCCACTTAGCCCACTACTGTTCAATCTGTACGTAGCCGATTTGGAGAGAGTGTTAGAGTCGGGGCAGGCGGGAGGAATAGTAGTGGGAAACAAAAAACTGTGGAGCCTAGCGTATGCTGATGATGTGGTTGTGATGGCAAGGATGAGCGAAATGAAGGAAATGAAAGAGAGGCTTGAAAGGTATTTTATGAAAAGAAGACTGACGGTGAATGTTAAGAAGACAAAGGAGCTTGAATGGATAGGAGAGCAAGTGGAACGGGTGAATGAATTTAAATATTTGGAGTATATGTTTTCTGAAAGTGATGGTAGAGCCCGACACGTGGAATTTGTATGTAAGAAGGTGAGAGTAGCAATGGCACGGACGCGGAGAATATGGGCTGAGATGTTAGGGGACAATGTTAGTATGCAAATGGCATGGTGGGATGCATGTATGAGGGCAATATTGTTGTATGCTGCTGAGGTATGGGGAGTGAGTGGGAATGAGAAGATGGAGAGAGCACAACTGCAATACTTAAAAATGATTCTTGGTCTGGAGAGAACGACTCCGAATTATATAGTATTTCAGGCCAAAGAATGTCGTGGAATGGGTGGCGGTGAAGAGAGTGGTGAAGTTTGAGAGAAAAGTGAGTGAGTTAAGGGAAGAAAGACTGTTGAGGTAAGCTTGGTATGCTTGTTACAGAAAATGGCAGGTGAAAGGAATGGGAGTAAGGTGGATGCTAGAAAGAGAAAGAATGAATCAGAAAGTGATTGATAGTACGAAAGAAAATAGCGCTGGAAGTTGAATTTGGGGAGAAGCTGAGGGAAGTTGACCTGCAGGTTTGACAGGAGAATATACAAAAAAGCACCTATAATCCCAACTATATAAAGGTATTTACAGGGCGGCCACGCTATTTTAAAGTATTAAATGGGGAAGATGTGCGTTTACTAGCTCGGTACAGATGTGGGAGTGAAAAATAAGGAAGAAAGGTGTGGATGAGAGAAGAATATGTGACGTGTGTTTTTTGTGGAAGGGAGAAAGATGAATGGGAGCACTGGATGAATGTGTGTGCGGGGGTACAAATAAAAGGAAGTATGAAAGGTAGTACACGTGAAGAGAGTTTGTGTGAGAGCGGAAGAGGGATAGAAGTGGTGAAAGAGCTAAGGAGAATAAGACCAGGGAGATGTAGCTAGCTGTTGAGCGTAGTGTATATTGAAAGAAGAGATGTTTATTTAGATTTTTTGTTGTCGTTCGCTCTTCTGCTTTTGTTTTTATAATTTTAATGTAGGATACGAGAAAAATATGTTTGAATTTGTAGAATAGTTTTAATTATTTTATTGTGGCAATGAATGTTAATTTCAATTAAATTTCAAATAAACTATTTTACATGCATTAAATATTAAATACAGTATTTAATTTAAACTTACCTGATATGGATTTACAATTTTCAAACCAGACTCTTCTAAATCTTCCCGGAATCCCATCATACCGATCACATGCGCCCTTTTCTTGAAGTTTACATTTTTCAGATGGTCAACTATCGCCCTTGTTGGGTTTATGTAATTTTGAGGTTTTAAATAAATTCCATTTTCTTTAAAAATCTCGATCATGCGTTTCGCTCTGTAAGCTGTGTTGTTGGATATAACGTAAATTGATTTTCCCAGTTCTTTTAATGCATCTATCGATACATCGGCTCCTTTTATCAGTTGAAAAAACAGGAAGATGACTCCTAAAATTAATCCAAATGATATTTCTCAAAAATATTTCTTTCTTAAAATAAATTGAATAAAATCCCAAATAAATTAAAAAAACCTCACGCATTTTCCACGAACTAAAAATTGTATTATTCAAGCATTGCTTATCCATATTTTTCAGATTATAAATTATAACACAAATTATATTAATTCTGCCTACAAACTAGGAACGAAAGATTGTTTGGTGGAACTAACAAGTATGGAGGATAAAAAGATGGCAATGGAAAATAAAAATAAACACTAAATGGGGGAAAATATCAAGGAATATTCATAAATGACGATCTAACACCAGAAGAGAGAGGTACAGCTAGAACACTGAGAGAGATAGACAGCCAAATAAGAAAGAAATAATCGAAGACAAGTAAAACTGGGATATAATAAAATCATAATAGAAAATAAAACACTCAAATGGAATATGAAGACAAAGAAATTGAAAGAAAAGGAAAATACTATAATTACTAAAACAAAAAACTAGCAAGGAAATAAAACGATAGTATTATAGAACGGGAGGAGGGTGAGAATAGGATGATGGAGCAGGGATTTGGAAAAAAAATGCGGAGGTGGAACAAAGGGAGGGGGAAGAAGGGGGGGAGAGGAGATGGGGAGAACAGATATAAAAGAGACGAAGAGGGGGAGGTAGGGTATTGGCAGTGAGAGGGGCAGGGGACTAGGAAGCAAGTGTAGGAGAGTGGGGAAAGAAGGGGCGATACCGATAGGGTTTTGGGATGTAGCGGGAATAAAGTGCAAGTTTAAGAAAGACTTTGAGGAGTGAGTCATCGGAAAAGACATCGGGGATAGTAGAGACTTGGATGGTGAAGAAGGAATGGAAAGAATTAAAACGATGGTTGCCGGAGGGGTTTAGATGAGAGATAAAAGAGGTAGTAAAATGTACGAGGAGAGGGAGGGCCAAGGGGGGAATGATTGTTGGATGCAGAGAGGACGGGAAAGGAGGCAAGGGGAAAATGATAGAGGGATGCGAAGGGCTAGTATGGGTGAAATACCAGCAGGGAGGATATCGGGTTAATGTTGGGGTGGCGTCGTCAACAAAAATTAGGAGGACATGAGAAGAGAAGTAAATGAGAGAGCGGGCGAAGGAGAAAAGTGGATAGTGGGGGGATTTCAATGCCAGAATAGGGGAAGCGGGGGGAGGGATTGGAGAGAGAGCGGTTCGGCTGAGAAGAGGAGTTCGCAGGATGAATGTATAAATGTGGAGGGCAGAAGGATGAAGGAGTGAGTGATATAGGAGGGATGTAAGTTTTTGAACGGATGCACGGAGGGCGATTGAGAGGGGAAGAAAACGTACATTGGGCCAAGAGGGGCATCGGTGATTGACTATGTGGCGGTCAAGGGAATAGCAAGAGAAGAGATAAGAGGTATGGAGGTGGAAGAGGTGTTAAGATCGGACCATCTGCTGATAAAAGTGGAGATGTGGATGAAGAAGGAAAGAGAAGTGGAGAGGGGGCAAGAAAACGAATACCTTGAGTGTGGGGTAAAGGCGATGGAGGATATAAGGAAGATGCTGGCGAAGATTCAATGGGAAAAGGTAAGTAAAATGGAGGAGATTATAGTGGGATGTGGAAGGAAAAAGAAGGAAGAGAGAAGAGCAGGTAGTACGGGGTTCGATGAGGAGTGTAGGCAGGCGAAAAGGGAGTTGAGGAAGGCAGTGGAAGAATGCGTAAGAAATGCAGGGGAAGAGGGGAAAGTGGTGGTGCGAATGATATGGTTCTGGTGGCAAGGGAGTGGGACGGGATGATGGGTATATTGAAAAGAGCGGAGAGGTTTATGGATAAGAGGGGGTTAAGCGTGAATGTAGGAAACACAAAATGGATGAGATTCAGAAATAAAGGGAGGGAGGGGAGGTTGAAGGAATTAGAGTGGAAGGAGGAGATGATTGAGAGGGTTAAATGATTCAAGTATTTAGGGTTTATATTGGAAGAGACGGGAGGGTATGAGGAGCAATGTGAGGTGGGTGCAGAGGAAGGCTAAAAAGGCGTGGGGGATAGTTTGGGAAAAGTGGATGGGGAAAAATGTAAGAGTGGCGTGTAAAGTATAGGATGCGTGTGTGAGGTCAGTGTTAATGTATGGGGTGGAAGTATGGGGGACGAGAGGGTATGAGTGTATGGAGAGGGAGCAGTTGTGGTTTCTAAAACGTATGTTGGGGGTAGAAAGGTCAACACCCGGATACATAGTGCTTCAGGAGATGAAGTTTCACTCTAACTAGAGTGTGAGGAAATGGTGAGAATGGCGAGGTATGAGATGAAGTTATGTGATATGGAGGAAGAGAGGTTGGTGAAGGCGGTATGGGTGACGTGCGTGAACAGAAGAGAGGGAGGGAGATGGAGGAGCGAGAGAAGGAGAATGTTTGAGAGGGTGAGTTTGTCGGAGGCGAATGTGATGGAATGGCGTGAAGGAGAAGGAGAAGGAGGTGTAAGCACAGGAAAGGCAGGGGTGTATAGAGAGGAGTGAATACAACGATAGGTACGGGAGGTGGCAGATGCATGGGAGAATGCCGAGGTATTTGGTAGAGGGGGGATGGAGTAGAAAGGATGGGGCCGCGGTAAGGACGCAGAAGTCGGGGGAAAAGAAGGAAAGCAGGAAGAAGAGAGGGAGTAGTGATTAGTTTGTAGCTAGTAAATTGTAATTTAGTGTGCCAATAAAGGTCTTTTTATTAATTGTTTATTTGAGTTATGTGGAGTATTTAATCACAATGAAAAAACGTTTTGTTCTTTACTTCACTTTTATTTTATTCACTTTTATTTTATGATGTACATTTCAAGTTCTAAACACTCATTATCAATAACTAATCAATTGTGTTTATATTGTCAATGCAGTGGTATGAGTTTCTGCAGTAGAATGAGTTATGATTTTGTTTAGTATTACATTTTTATCATAATCTGAGATTTCGAGCTGTTACGTTACTTTTTGTACACCCTGTATTGGTTAATAACGAACTGTGTCTAAAAAATAACATGAGTCAAAGAAAATAATTGAATGTTTGTTATAAATTTATGTATAGTCAATATGATTCGTAAATAGCAGATAAAGGTTTTTTGAATTTCGGTTAAATATTCGGGTTTGTCACTTTACAAAACGAAGAAAGCATTGGGAAATTTTGAGACTTGCAACATATTTCCATTAATATCAAACTTTCAAGACATTGTATTTGTTTATTTGCTTTAACTCTATGGACTTTACGTGTAATCAAATGCATTTTCTAGATAATACACTGCAAAACATGTATTTTCTTAAAATCAAAATTTGCATATTTCAGTAATTACTTCACGATAACAGAATAAACAAATCACCATTATTTTTCCATTGCGTTCATTGAAATTATTACTGTTAATTATATATTATAATATTATTACGTCTCTTTGCTACGCGGCCAAACCAAATTTTCAGGATTTTCTAAACTGGAAATTTGACTTCAAGCGCCAGGCGTATATAACCCGATTTAATGTGGTGTAAAAAATATACTGTTGATAATTATTTAAAATAAATCACTTCATTATGTAACAATAAGTAAAAACAAAACTAATTAAAATTTGTTAAAAATAAAATTCTTTTTAAATTTGATAATGATCTTGCAAAATCTTGAAAAGCATCAACATTTTAAAAATCAAAGAAAACCTTGAAACAGCGTCAAGATTTTGTAATCAACGCAAATCTTGGATATTCGCGACAAAAATCAATAAACGCAAATCGTCATGATTTTGAAAATTAGTGAACATCTAGTAAGTATCGAAAACCGTCAAAAATAATATAACAGTAATATCATCAATTTCGACTTAATTTGATTGAGATATAAAAAAGATGTTCACAAAAAAAAGTACAGTTTCAGTATAATCGCGGATGTGTGAAATTATTTTGCGATTATTCTTTTCAATTACGTTCGTAGAATGAACAAAGCAGCCTTGAAAATAATATCAAATAAATTCTTTCTTGAAAATGGCATTAAGCCCAAACTAGTTGAAAATAAAATAATTTATTAGTTAAAAAAAAACAGAGAATTCAATTAAAAACTCATATATTCTGGTTTGTATAATTGCGATATTATATTGTTGTTATATTTTTATTGCGTAATTTGAAATAAATAACAAATTTACTTTATATTATGTAAATAGAATGGAATGATTTGTGAAATATTTCCACTGTATACTTGAAATATTTGCTAAACTGTTATATTTTTGTAATTTCTAATTTAAATTCAAGCGCCATGTTTTTGTTACTTATTTTGAAACAAAAATGAATTTAAATTAATTATGAGCACATTGTTGGAAATACTGTTACTTGGTAAAATAACTGACTATTTTTTATTATTCAGATATACTTTGTTTATGTATACCGAATGTTTGTTTCTCAGAAAGTATACATCGTAGTAAGTTGCCCTAAAAAAATGCATTCCAAAAGTAGCCAAGAGGCCAAGAGAAATCGCTGGAAATTATTGTTAGGTTCATAACCTTGCCGCAAGAGGGCGCTATCTCTATAGTAAAAGATTAAAACAATTTTTATCAAATAAATGCTGAATTAACCAATGTGAAAAATATGAAAATCTTAATCTGCGGTAAATTTTACCTAATTGTAACTATCTTCTCGTTTTTCTTAAGTCTCACATGAGATGCACGAGAGAACGAAAATGTCTAATTATTTAAGGGCCTGTAACTTTTGTTAGGTTCCCCTAAATTTAATAAACTTGGGCTCATATGATAAATAATTGAAATGCATTTTAAAACAACTTCACTCTGATTTATTTTAGTTTTGACATTAAGCGCCGGAGGGTGCGATTAAAACAATCACCGTATTTTCTCCATATTCTTACTTATAAGATAAATGTATTAGGCAAATTAAGAAACAAAAGTTGACAATTTTTGTTTTCTATTCGTCTCTGATACGAAACAAAATATACTCGGGTTGTCAAAGCCACGTTGATGCTATACTGTTTTTTGAAAAAAAATACGGCACTTGCAATTTTGATTGAAAAAACAATTGATGTGTATGTAAAATGACATCATGTATCCGAAAACAAAAAAATATATAGAGTGTTTCATTTAAAATGTCAAAATTAATGTCACTTCCCGTGAAACCGGAAGTGCTATTAAAATTTCCTAGTCATTACTAAACTTCTATTTGTTATTAGTATAAACCTTCTAAATTTCAAATTTATATCTCAAATAATAAAAAAAGTGAAGGGAGTGATCCTGTTTTGTGTTACACCCGGTATGGCGCGCGGTTGAGAATGGGCAAATCTACCAGATTATTAACTATATCTTTGGTTAGGATAAAGATATCAGGATGAGGTTTTTACCACTTTTCTCAGTTCTCTTACCTGAAATAAAGCAGCGTAGAAGAACTATAGTTTATAATTTGAACATTTAAGAAAATCTAGAAAATATGGTGGTTGTTCAAAAACGCCTTCTGGCGCTTTCTATAATAACTAAAGTAAACGAGAGTAAACAAAAATTGAAAGTGCTTTTAATTACCTATTAAATGAGACTAACTTGATTAATTTCGGTTAATCCTAACAAAAGTTACACGCAGTTTAATGCCTTGCCTCTCTGACTTATAAGTGGGAGATAAAGAAACAAGTGAGTAGTTAAAATTGAGTTAAATTCAGCGTAGATTACGATTTGTATATTTCGATTTGTATAATTAAGCAGTTTTTTTTTATTAACATCTGCTTTTGTATTTGGCGATAGATGTTACGCCCTCTAGCGGCGGAGGTAGGGACTTAAAACTAATTTACAGTGATATCTTTTTATTTTTAACTTTGACTTTTACTCTGCGATTTTTTACCCCAACATGCTACGCTACAGAGTTTCTTATATACAGCCGGTGGCCATGCTTAATCAAAGACCTGGTACTTATTTTTTTGATTTGGCTTAGAGGGGGGATTATTATTATTGTCTTATTATTATTATTATAGTGTCAGTTTTTTAACACCCATTTAAATCAGTATTTTATCCGCGTGGCACATGCCTACAATTTCGAGTTTAGAAAAGCCTAAAAATTTGGTTTGGTCGCTCCGCTTCTTTTATAATAAATGCAGTTTTATTTTGTATATATTTACACAAAAAAGATTTATGTAAAACTCAAACATTACCATCACAATCCAAAATGACGTGGTCGAACGAGTCGAAAAATTCTTCCAGCTCGTTTTTATCCATATCTTCCAATTTTCTCGACATCTTTCAAAAATAACCCCGAATGAATGAATTTACTTGAACCGGAGTAAATGCATATGTAAATCTACGCTACGCTACAGAGTTTCTTATATACAGCCGGTGGCCATGCTTAATCAAAGACCTGGTACTTATTTTTTTGATTTGGCTTAGAGGGGGGATTATTATTATTGTCTTATTATTATTATTGAAGTGTCAGTTTTTTAACACCGATTTAAACCAGTGTTTTATCCGCGTGGCACATGCCTAGAATTTCGAGTTTAGAAAAGCCTAAAAATTTGGTTTGGTCGCTCCGCTTCGCGGAAAAATTAACTAATTACCAATTAACCCTCGTTATATTCATATCCATATTTGTTTGAAAGTATTCTTTGATAATAAATGCAGTTTCATTTTGTATGTATTTACACAAAAAAAGATTTATGTAAAACTGAAACATTACCATCACAATCCAAAATGACGTGGTCGAACGAGTCGAAAAATTCCCCCAGATCGTTTTTATCCATATCTTCCAATTTTCTCGACATCTTACAAAAATAACACCAAATGAATGGATTTACTTGAAACGGAGTAAATACGTATGTAAATCAAGGGTCAGATTTAATCGCGATCTAACAGTAAACTCGGTTCATACCACCATTATGAGGCAAATTTGTTATCGAGTTATTTATTAAATGGAATTACGTCAAGCATTATGACTATGTATGCTACCTGTTCGGAAATGTTTCTGCAAATTTTTCAAACGTTTGGAACAATATGTACACATGTATTTCCGCGATATACAGGATCAAGGCCTTAGCCTGAAAATAAAAACAGGGGTAGTTTTAATGGTAAAAATATTGTTTTTGCTCTTGCTGGACCGCCTTTCTGTACAAAAAATTACCATTTTGAAAATCTTGGCTATGGTCTTGTACAGGGTGTCCCAGTCGAGACAAAAAAAATATTACAAAAGCTGTATTAAAGAATCGAATGGTAATACTGTTTTTATCCCCAAAAGGTTGGCATAACTCTCAGGGATGTTGCGCGATCATCGACAAATTTTCACGGGGCTTTTCTAAACTCAAAATTTTACTTCATGCTTAATCTGAAAGTGAAGAACACTCCTTTAAAGTTTTAACTTAAATTTTTTTAAGAATCAACGAATATCGGAAAATTTACAGCGCATCCATATGTATACTTAAAAGAAACATTCGCTGTATAAGTGTGCTTAACATATTTTATATTTTTTTAAAAATGTGTGCCTAAATAGAGTTTTTAATTACAATGGAAATATGTGTAATTTGCATATAAGAGAAAACCAAAATTTCAATTGTTTTCTAAAACATATTTTTTTTTATTTTGATTACATTGTTTTAAAATTAGTAACAATAAAACATTTATTTGTATTACAAATTTTAAGTATAGTTTTAAAGTTTTCAACTGAGTCGGAGGCAGAGTCGGAGTTGGCGTAGAATTTTCGAAAAATAGAGACGTTTAAGTCAGAGTTGAAGTAGAATAATTTATTGAGCGAATCCACGATCCTGGTTTAAACTGACATTTGAAGCCCAATTTTTTAAAATATTGACATTTAATAACTTTAATCGAATATTACTCAAAATGGATGGCAGCAAGAAAATTATGTTTCCTACAAAAATTACTTGTTATTTAAAGACCTTTTCAATGATACCACTTTTGACCAATCGTGCCATTTAAAAATCTGAAGTTCTTGACATTCTTAAGCAAACTCTTAGGAACACCAACCTTTTTTGGAAATTAACAACATCACTATTCGATTTGTCAATACGGCTTTTGTAATTCATTTGTCTGTCTTAAAACTCTAGGTCTAGCCGTTTTCTCAAAAAATAGCAGATGCAGGTGGTCTGGGACACCCTATATAATTAATAATTCAACTCATATATAAACATATCGGCCATTTCATAAATAAGTGCACACTTTTTGGGGGTACATCAGGGATTTTAGCGAATTTCACATATATTATAAAGGCCATCAAGATATGGTTTTTGGTTGTTACCAGAGGTTAAACAAATTATTATGTCAAAAGTTATAACAATATAAACTTTTAGTACACTTTAATTTTGAACTTAAAAATATCGTAAACCATTACTGATACAAAACAAGTTATACTTGACTTTTTTATGCTTAAATGTTCAAAGTTTGAAATATTTTTTTTTTTTCAAAAGGAAAAAACTTTATTTAGATAGATTTTTTTTTTAATAAATATAGCAAATCTTACAAAATAATCAAATGCTCATGTTTTAATTTTCTTGAAAAAAATATATATTATACTCCAATCCTTTCTAAGAGTATTTCCGTTTTTAAAAAGATGGACACTTTAAAACTTTTTGAGATATGATTTTTTTACCGGAGCAAATCTCACAAAATAATGAAATACTCATGTTTTAATTTTCTTGAAAGAAATATATGTTACACCCCAATCCTTTCTAAGAATATTTCCGGTTTCTAAAAGATGAGCACTTTAAAACTTTTTGAGATATGATTTTTTTACCCGAGCCCTGCATTGACGCGAGGCGCTCACCGCGATCCGTGCCATTACACCATTGGCGGGAGCGCCTCATGTCGATGTAGCGCTCGGGTAAAAAAATCATATCTCAAAAAGTTTTAAAGTGCCCACACATTTGAAAATCGAAAAATTCTTGGGAAGGATCAGGGTATAACATATATTTTTTAAAAGAAAATTAAAACATGAGTATTAGGTTATTTTTTGAGATATGTTTTATTTATTAAAAAAAATCTATATAAATAAAGTTATTTCGATTTGGAAAAAATGTATTTTAATCTTTAAACATTTAAACACAAACAAGTATAGAACAACTTTTTTTGTACAGGTAACGGTTTACGATATTTTTGAGTTCAAAATAAAAGTGTACTAAAAGTTTATATTGTTATAACTTTTGACACAATAATTTGTTTAACCTCTAGTAACAACCAAACACCATGTCTTGATAGCCTTTATAATATATGTGAAATTCGCTAAAATCACTGATGTACCCCCAAAAAGTGTGCACTTATTTATAGAATGGCCGATATGTATTTAAGGTGGCTGTTTTAGCGGTTTTAAAGCGGATAAACAGCTAGAGCTCGTTTCATTTAACTAGGCGAGAAATTCGAAGAACTGCGGACATATCTGTATATCTATAGAGTTTATCCGTGCAACTAACTAAGGCCCAGTTGCACCAAAAACCTTGAATGAGATTTCAGCTTAAACTTGAGTTCAAGATGACAGTTCGTATTGTTCTAATGTCACTTTAAACTCGAGTTCAGAGATGAATCAGTTCAACGTGTTTGTTGCAACTGGCCTAAGTAATTTGCTTAAAAAAAATATAATTGATAAGTTAAACAAGCGTGAGGGACATCCGTTACGCAATTTCGATTTCAACCTCGAAATAGACATTTTCGGCACATGATTATAACTATTTATTTGGAGATCTCATGTCCTACTAGTATGCCTAGCTTTCTTTTAAGGGCCCATTCGCTATTCTAATGCGCCGGTATTAATATTGAGTTTGAACGTCAAACGTTTTTTCTAGTTTTATTTTCTTCCGATTTCGACGTCAATTGAATCGTGACAGTTAATCATTCAAAATGCTTGCATTAATATGACAGATATTCGGGAAAAAATAAATACATTTTAGAACAATTTTAAGTTTAAAACATTGAATTGAAACCTACTTATATTTTTTAACCTTGCTGTTTTTAACTAGGAAACGATTTCATGGTCTTTAACTCGTAAATCTAAATTGTATTAATAAAATAGTTTTCATTTCTTGGAAATGTTTCGTTGTAATACTTGTATAAATAAAGAAAAATATGTCAATGAAAACCTGTTGATTTTTTTCTAGCATTTTTCTTTTTTAGCAGCTAATTAAAAATCAATTATTTGAATAATTATTTTTTTATTATACTAGGAGGCGAAAAACGAATATTCGTGTTCGAGGTTGGGTTCTAAGCATAAAATGTGAAATAACTTTTTTTTCGATCGGCATTTGTTTTAGGGATAACGAGGCATGAAGTTTTCGGAACATACTCAATTTTTGTCCATAAAATAGATTGTAGGTTATGGAAACTGCTTTGAAACAAAAGACCTATTTATTAGATGTTGACAGTTGTTAGATACTTTGGGTATTGCTATTAATTTTTAGTGTAAGAAAGATACCAATTTTCTTAACAATGCAGTTTGGCAATGACAAATATGCCGACATTATTTTTGCTTACGGCTTTTGCAACGGCAATGCTTTAAAACGTTGTCGGGAATATCAAAAAAGTTTCGTATACAGAGGAAATTTATAACGAAGAGCAATTACGAGACAGAATTATGAATGCTGCACTTGAAATTGAAAATGATCAAGATTTTGCTGCAGTTTATACTTCTGTAGTTTTACGTTGTCAGGCTTGAATCGCTGGCGGTGGATATTTCGAACATCTCTTGTAAGTTAAACTACTGGTTTTTCTTTCTGTGACTAAATCAAGTTTTCATATTGCCTACTATTAGTTTTTTTTATGAAACTTGAAATTAATATATGCTTCAAAAGTTTGAACTTTGATATCTCTAAAACAAAGGCCCATCTAAAAAAAAAAAGTTATTTCTTATGTTTTGCTCAGAATCTAATCTCGAATACGAATATTAATTTTTAGCCTCCTGGTATAAATCACTCTGTATTTATAATTTTCTACCTTCCCAGTATCCAAAATGTTCATGAATTTATTAGAAGAGATAATTTGGAAACACCGACTGTTTAATAAATGCCTGTATTGGTGCAGATACGTAGACGACATCTTGACTTGTTTTACAGAAACTGACAGACAGTTTGATAAACTTTTAAACTTCATTAACTCAATTCATAAAGACGTTTTAGTCACTAGGGAGATCGAATCAAACAATGCCATTAACTAATTAGATAATAAACATGAATTCAATATGTTCTACAAGCCGACACACAAACACTACGATCTATAGCACATCATTCCATCCTATGGAATACACTTGCAGTATGCCATTCCATGTTTAATTGCCATCAGCAAAAACTCAAATCGTTTAACCCTTTTAGCCCTGGAATTTTTCTGGTGCCCAAAAAAATGCTTTGTACTGGATATAGCAGCGGACCATTGCTAACTGAAAACACAGCTAACATGACTCAACTGGGCCATATTAATATAACTGAAGGCATGGTCATTGCGGAACTAAAACGCTCTAAAAATAAATCAATTAGTGGTACCGATAACATCCCAGAGTTTCTTGTTAAAGATACTGCTATAGCGCTAGCTAAACCACTAACACATATTTTTAACCTCATCTTTAAAACAGGCATATTTCCTCTATGTTGGAAGAGTGTGAGAGTGATTCCAGTTTCCAAGAAAGATGATAGGTCGAAGGTATCCAATTATAGACCTATTTCTATATTATGCAATTTTTCGAAAGCTTTTGAACGGATTTTAACTACTTATATCTATAATTCGGTCAAGAATGACATATCACCAAAACAACATGAGTTTATACCAAAACGCTCAACATTAACCAACCTAATTGGCATTACTCAGCAAATCTCTTCTAACATGGACGATAGAATACAAACAGATGTCTTGTATACGGATTTTTTTAAAGCGTTCGATCGCATGCCCCATGACTTACTAATAAAGAAATTAAAGTTATATGATCTTCCATTCAGCATTATTAACGTAGTAAGGTCATACCTAGTATACAGAAATCAACATGTCGAATTAAATGGGCATAAATCGCGTTGCTATAGTCCGAAAAGCGGGGTTCCTCAGGGATCGAATCTGGGGCCATTGTTGTTTTGTTTATTTATTAATGACGTTGTTAAGATTATTGACTGCGATATTCTCTTTTTTGCAGATGACATCAAACTGTTTGCCCCTATAAAGAGTTTGAATGCGTGTGACTCCCTACAGCATAACCTGGAGCTGCTGAGCATTTGGTGCATTGAGAATAAATTGTCTCTAAATCCCAGCAAATGTTCAGTTGTTTCCTATACACGGAACTATAACCCCATTATATATGAGTACAAAATAGATGAAGTCCCACTAAATAGAGTTAATGAGATGCGGGATCTGGGTGTTCTATTTGATAGCAGGCTCACTTTCAACCAACATATTATGAATACGATAAGAATATGTAGTAAAAGGCTGGGCTTCAATATTAGAACAACTAAAGATTTCAAAGATCAACATACCCTAGTGCTACTGTTCAATTCACTAGTTAGGAGTAAACTCAATTACTGTGCCCCTGTATTGAGTCCCCATTCGCAGCTCTATATTCGGCTTGTTGAGTCTGTTGTAAGGAGATTCTTAAAATATCTATATCTAAAAAATCATGGTTTCTATCCATATCAAGGTTATCCGTATAATGACCTGCTTTCAGAATTTAATATGATGTCTATTGTCAATAACCACAATTTAATAAATGTACTAACACTGCATAAACTAATTCACTACCAAATTGATGACATGTTACTGCTACAGGCACTATCAATCCATGTACCTCGAGCTAACTCTAGAAACCCCTTAACATTTACATACCCCACACCAAACTCAAATCATCACGCTAACTCTCCCATTATAAAAATGATTCGCGCTTATCATCATATTCAATATAATGTAGATATTTTCAATTCTTCTCAAGACTTCAAAAGTAATGCTCTAGAATATTTTTCTACTATAGCTTAAGGTTTTTTTCCTTCTAGTGCTCATCTTATCATGATTATTTCATTTCTTAGAAATATTTTCCTTGATTCCTATTATTATTGTTTTTACCCTCACTCGTTTTCTTTAATATAGGCGCATATCTTTAATATTGTTGATGATATAAATGTTAACGAATGCTATATGCATTTAACTTAAGTCTGTATATTTCTTTGTAAGACATCATGTTTGTCGGAAATAAATGGTTATTATTATTATTATTATAGGAAGTTCGAATCTTTCTTGTGATTCGAATCAACCGAATCGTTCCTTTGAAGTGATTCGTTCTTTATGAATCGTTTGCAAACGAATCACTTGTAATAGTAATAATGATAATAAAACTTCGGTGCCTGGAAATTGTTTGCAAGTATTATGTGATTTGTCTCATAAGTAGAGAACAAACATCAGCTGATAAAATTACGCTTCGTTATTTGCAATGAACAGAAAAATTTACACTAAATTTAGACCTAAAAAAAACATTACTATTCCATAACAGCTTGATTAAATTCATTTAAGCCTCACGAATTCAAGCGATTACAAAATGAAAATGAAGACTGGCGCAGGGGATTCGTTGCCGCAAGTCGTGAGGAATCGTTTCAACCGAACGAGTTTCCATCGAATGAATTGAAGTTGTGCGTGGATTCGAGCGAACAAAATAGTCATCCGATGTGGGCGGATTCAGATTCAGATCGCATGTACAAAGCGGAGTTGAAGTCGTGCGCAGATTGTAGCAAACGAATTAGTCATCCGATTCGGGCGGATTCAGATTCAGATCGCATGTACAAAGTGCAGTTGACGTTGTGCGCGGATTCGAGCGAACAAATTAGTCATCCGATTCGGGCGAAATCAGAACGCACGTATAAATCCGAATCGGGAATACGATTTCGCTCGGCCAAAATCGTTCGATCGGTCGTCTCGGGTAAATGAATCATTAACGAATCAATTCTTTTCAAAACACGAAATCAGTTCATTCAAATCACAGTACAGAATCGTTCTTTTTGAACGAATCATTCATGAACGACCTATATCTACTTTGTACACTGCATATTATTTATTACTATCTCAGATTTATAGTTTCCTTTTAAGTATATATGTGTCAATATACGCTGTAAGTTTTCAGATATTCGTTGCTTTTACAAATATTTTAAATTGAACTTTAAGACGATTGTTTTCCACTCCCTGATTAAGCATGAAGTAAAATTTCGAGTTTAGAAAAGCCTGAAAATTTGGTTTGGTCGCGTAGCGCGAAGCGCGGAGCGACCAAACCAAATTTTCAGGCTTTTCTAAACTCGAAATTTTACTTCATGCGCCACGCTTACTAAACATTGATGTGATGTGATGTTCAGAATACACGTTTTATTGCACTGCTTTAGTAGAACAATTTGAACTTCTCATAAAATCAGTGTTTTATACGCGTGGCGCATGAAGTAAAATTTCGAGTTTAGAAAAGCCTGAAAATTTGGTTTGGTCGCGTAGCGCTACGCGCTACGCGACCAAACCAAATTTTCAGGCTTTTCTAAACTCGAAATTTTACTTCATGCTAAATCTGGGAGTGGAAAACACTCGTTTAAGATTTTAAATGATACCATTTTAAAAATCAAACGATTATCGGAAAAGTTACAGCTCGTGCATACATGTATGTATATTTAAAAAAAAACTTCCCAGTATAATTACCAAATTTTAGTGGTGTCAAATGCCACTGTCAGGGCCGAAAGGGTTAATTTAATTCCTTCCTTTCAAACGAACAATTCACTCAATAATTCAAAAGACAAATCTGATAAAACCATGAGCTCTGGCGTGTATCTGTTGTAATGTGGGGATTGCCCCAAGGTATACGTCGGAGAAACTGGTTATAAGCCCCCCCCCCGAAATTTTAGCAAACTCACATTTAAGACCTGGCATCAATTATATTGAGTTAAAGTTAGAACACACTAAAATGAATAAATTTAATATAAATAGAATTAACTTCAAAAAAACAAATAAGCAACTAAGATTTAAATTTAATGAAGTCTAAAAATTTTAATCTTAGTTGTTAATTTGTTATTTTGAAGTTAATTTTATTTATATTAGATTTATTAACTGGTAAGATGTAGGGATGTTTGATATATATCGATAACTTGAAGTATCGATATTTTTATGGAAAATTATCGATATTTATATCGATATTTCTTTTTTCGATATACGCTCATATCGATACCATATTGGCAATATCTTTACACCATACTTATTATTCATTAGACTCCATCTATTGTATTGCCGAAAAGAAAAAGTAAACAAAATGCAGGAATTTGTATCATTTAAGTATACCTACACATCACAAATCAAATTAATTAAGACTATCAGATTTATAAAGATTTTATGTGCGTTATATTTTGACTTCACTTGAAATCAGTGATTAATACGCGAGGCGCATGAAGTAAAATTTCGAGTTTAGAAAAGCCTGAAAATTTGGATTTGCCGGGGCGCGACTCGCTTCGCTCGCGCGCACCGGCAAATCCAAATTTTCAGGCTTTTCTAAACTCGAAATTTTACTTCATGCTTAACCTAGGAGTGGAAACAATCGTTGGAAGTTTCAAACTGAACGGTTTTATAAATAAAGGTTTAATACTTGTGGATGCTATTTAAGCTTTCCTCTAAGCAAACAACAAATAATTTACGTTACATCAACATTGCAGCAACATTAAACGTTGTTTTAATGTCGATGAAACATTATTTAAATGTGTTTGCTCAGGGGGTTAGCTCCTTGAAAATATCTTTAAATCAAATACCCCCAAATTTTTGTGAATTGTATTGATTTTTTTTAAAGTGCAAATTTTAAAAACCACTTATGGATTAAAAATATTTTAAATTAAGGAATGTTCACGAATTGTTAAAATTCTATACATTAACAAACTCTTGAAAATTTACGCAAGATGCCAACATTTTTAAAAAACTTATGAAACGTATCGATATTTTTAAAATTGATGACAATCTTAAAAATTTGGAAAAACATAGGAATTTTATGAAAAGCTGCAACGTTTTTAAAATTAACGAATATTTATTTACGAAAATTGCGAAGAGCTTTTTAAATTCTTAGCAATTTTTGGAAATGTTTGTTAATTTTAAAATTCTTCAGCATTTTAAGCCAAGAAATTCAAAAAAATCGTCAATACTTTGAAAATCTTGAAATTTTTATGGAAATCGTCAATTTACGAAAATTGCAAAGAACTTTTCAAATTCTTAGCAATGTTCGTAGATGTTTGTTAATTTTTAAAATCTTCAGCATTTTGAAAAATTTAGAAAATTCATGAATATTACCAACTTGTTTAATATTAACTCAAATCCAAGAAATTCACGAAAACCTTAAACACTTTGAAAATCTTTAAATTTTATAAAAATCGTCAAGATACAAAAAAAATTGAAAATTCTGAAAATTAACAAAAACTGCTATAGTTTTAAGAATTATCGAAAAATCATAAAAAGTGTTAAAATAATTTACGAAAATTGCAAAGAATTTTTTAAATTCTAAGCAATGTTCGTAATTTTTTGTTAATTTTAAAAATCTTCTGTATTTTGAAGAATTTTGAAAATTCATGAAAATTATCAACTTTTTTAATATTAACATAAATCCAAGAAATTCACGAAAACCGTCAACACTTGGAAAATCTTTAAATTTTTATTACAATCCTCAATTTACGAAAATTGCAAAGAACTTTTCAAATTCTTAGCAATGTTTGTAGATGCTTGTTAATTTTAAAAATCTTCAATATTTAGAAAAATTTCGAAAATTTATGAATATTACCAACTTTTTAAATATGAACTCAAATCCAAGAAATTCACGAAAATCGTAAACAATTTGAAAATCTTTAAATTTTATAAAAATCGTCATGATATAAAAAAATTGAAAATTCTTCAAATTAACAAAAACTGCCAGGGTTTTAAGAATTGACGAAAAGTTATAAAAAGTGTTAGAATAATTTACCAAAATTGCAAAGATTTTTTAAAATTCTTAGCAATGTTCGTGAATTTGTGTTAATTTTAAAAATCTTCAGTATTTTGAAAATTTTTGAGAACTCATGAAAATTATCAACTATTTCAATATTAACTTAAATCCAAGAAATTCACGAAATCCGTCAACACTTTTAAGATCTTTAAATTTTTATTAAAATCGTCAATTTACGAGAATTGCAAAGAACTTTTGAAATTCTTAGCAATGTTCATAAATTTGCGTTAATTTTATAAATCTTCAGCAGTTTGAAAAATTTGAAAATTCATGAAAATTATCAACTTTTTTAATAATCACTGAAATTTTCAAATTCTTAGAAATGTTCATAAATTTTTGTTAATTTTAAAAATCTTCAGTATTTTGAAACATTTCGAAAATTCATGAAAATTATCAACTATTTTAATATCCAAGAAATTCACGAAAACCGTCAACACTGAAAATCTTTCAATTTTTATGAAAATCGTCAATTTACGAAAATTGCAAAGAACTTTTAAAATTCTTAGCAATGTTCGTGAATGTTTGTTAATTCTAAAAATCTTCAGCATTTTGAATAATTTCGAAAATTTATGAAAATTATCAACTTTTTTTAATATTAACTCAAATCCAATAAATTCACGAAAACCGTCAGCACTTTCAAAATCTTTAAATTTTATGAAAATCGTCAAGATATTAAAAAATAGAAAATTCTGAAAGTTAACAAAAACTGCCAGGGTTTAAGGAACTAAAGAAAAGTCATAAGAAGGGTTAGAATATTTGAAATCAACGAAAATTTAGGAAATTCACAAAAAAAGTCAGAATTTTCAAAAAGAACGGAAATTTTGTACACTCAAGATAAACGATTTTTTTTTAATTGACTATAAATATAAAACTCTGATAATTCACATAAAAACGCAAAGAAATTGAAAACTAATTAAAATCGTAAAATTTCATGAGATGCATCAAAAGTTTTAAATTTACCGAAAATTTTGGATAATCACAAAAATTGCCTATATTCTTGTGGAGGCTTGTGGAGGCTTCTACTTCGTTATACATGTTAATTACACAATGAAACACTTTTAACTTTGTTTGTTATACAAACAAAGTTAAAAGTGTTTCATTGTGTAATTGCCTAGATCTTAAAAGTTGCCGAAAAACTTGAAAATTGATTAAAAGTATCAACATTTTTAAAATTAACTAAAATCTAGGGATTTTAAGAAAACAGATTAAAATTTTGAAGATTAAATTGAGATTGAGAAAATTAAAAGAGATCCGAAATTTATGAAAACTCGTCAAAAACTTTAAAACTAATAAAAAGTTACTTTAAGTAAAACACTTTGCTTATAACTTTCAAAAATTGTTTATTTTGTATTCACAACAAATGTTTCGCCACACTGTGGCTTCTTCAGGTTATGAACTTCACTTGTTCTTCACCTGAAGAAGCCACAGTGTGGCGAAACATTTGTTGTGAATACAAAATAAACAATTTTTGAAAGTTATAAACAAAGTGTTTTACTTAAAGTAATGAATATGAACTTTCAACAACTATCAGCCACCTCGATTAATAGACTAATGAAAAGCATGGAAATTCATGCAAACTTTTAACATCAACGACAATTTAGGAAATTCACGAAAACTGCCAAGTTTTGAAATCTTGAAAAAATGATTGGTATTCTATATCGAGTGATTTTATCCCCAGATTAAGTATATAGTAAAATTTGAGTTGGGATAAGCCTGGATATTTTGATTTTTAGTCTTTTTTAAACTTGAAATTCTTACTTTATGCTTAATCAAAAAGTTTAAACACTTATTAGAAGTTTCGAAATGAATGCTTTTCAAAAACAACGAATACTTGAAAATGTACACATTCTTAAATATTTTTTATCAAAGAGTATCGATATTTTGAATATCGATATTTTTCAATATGATATTTTGCCGTATCGATACTTTACTATAAGATATAATCGATTCTCAATATCGATACATTTACTTGATCGGAACCTAGGGATCAAAAAAATGTATCGATATTGAGAATCGATTGTATCTTATAGTAAAGTATCGATACGGCAAAATATCAAATTGAAAAATCTCGATATTCAAAATATCGACCCACTGAGCAAACTCATTAAAGTAATGTTTCATCAACATTAATACAACGTTTAATGTTGTTACAATGTTGATATAACGTTATTTGTTTCTTTTTGCTTAGTGGGGATACTCTTCGACACTAAATATTTAAGATTGTGTGCATTTTCAAGTATTCAAGAAGTCACCCCCCCTCCGAAAATAATTTCTATTTACGCGCCTGATTACACGTCCACAAATGGATTTTTCCGTGCGTGCACGACTGTCACGCGCGCACGAAAAAATCCCTATTGAAATATACTATTCTTTCATTATTTTCTAGTTTTAAGAAACAGTGGGTTATGATCAGTCAGTGTCATTTTGATTAATATGTAGAGTAAGATATTCAGAAAAAAACCAAAGTTAATTAATTAGTGGGCAAAATTAGTGAGATAAAAATCAAAAAATGGCCGCGCTAGCACCGCCAACGAAGGAAGAAGTCTACGGAGCTGAGACTTGGTACAGAGAGTTAGGATATTATATAACAAGCAGAAAAGAACAATATGAAAGAGGTAAAAGAAAACTAAACGCACAAATATAATCAACAATAGATTGATAGGAAAAAAATCCGTAAGTTTTTGTTTTCGGTTGTAGGCTGGTTTTATAAATGTTCCATTTTAAGATTCCACCCCACTTTTTCCAATCCATTTTTTCCACTGAGTTTTTTATCCACTTGTTCTTTTTTCCACTGAATCGTTTTTCCATTCATTCTTTTTTCCATTAATTTTTTTCCACCTGAAACAGTCAATATTCCGTCGCATACAAGCAGAAGGACTGCAACAGGCTTACAACAATCCGGATGACCGATCGATCAACGAGGCAGCGCAGATGATATGTGAGACTAGTTTCGTTCCAGTTGAGGATGTTGGGGAGGCGTTCGGCATATTTTCAGAATCGGCACCAGAAGAATTTTCTGAAATCATCGATTACTTCGAAAATAATTATGTAAGAGGCAAACCGGCCAGGGGGAGACGTCGTGCCACGCAGCCGAGGTATCCTCCAGCGCTCTGGAACGTGTATGAGGCTGTGATGACTAACTCATCACGAACAAATAACATGTCAGAAGGATGGCATCACAGATTTGCAGTTGTAGTCGGCAAAGACCATCCCAGTCTCTATGCGTTTCTCCTGGAGATACAGAAAGAACAGGGCGACACCGAAACAATGTTTCGCGAAGTGGATTTGGGGCGTAAAATTAAAAGGTCGGAAAATTTGGCGCGAGTAAAGACAGAAGAGAGGATATGTAATATAGTTAGGGACTACGAAGTACGAAAGGAAGCTGATGAGATAGCAGAGTACCTCCGCGCAGTAGGGCACAACATTCAATTTTAATCCGTGTAAATCCTTGTAAATCCTTGTAAAATAAAATGTCTAAAAAGAAGTGAAATAATATATTTATAGTGGAATAATATATTAATGGATAAAATGATTGGTGGAATAATACATTATTGGATAATATGATTGGTGGAAAAAAAGGAGTGGAATATTCGGATTGGAGAAAGTGGAGTGGAAAAAGTGTCCCCATACCCCATTTTAAACCTCAAACGAGTGTTTCCAGTCCCAGATTAAGCATGAAGTAAAATTTCGAGTTTAGAAAAGCCCCGTGAAAATTTGTCGAGGGTCGCGCAGCGACCCGAGACAAATTTTCTGGGCTTTTCTAAACTCGAAATTTTACTTCATGCGCCACGCGTACAAAACACTGATTTCGCGTGAAGTTTAAACTATATCAGCTTGAGTTTATATTCAAGCTTGAATTCATACATTTTATTTAATTAGTAAGCGATTAATTAGATGATGAGTTATAACTTGCAAACAATTGTTTAAATGAAATAAACGTTCGTAAAAATTATGAGCTTGTGATTAAACATAAAATCAAGCTAATATTGTTCACTGAATAAAACACTTACTATGTTTTTTACCACAAAATATTTATTGTATGTATATATATTATATCACACATATATACACATAAATTCACGACTTAAGTTTCGACGTTTGATGGTCATTTTCAAGTGCAACAAATTACAAAAAAGGTTACATTTATACAGGTACAGTATTTAGAGTGAGTTTTATGTTTGTTAATTAATCTATTGATTGTGTCAATGCTGTAATTTAATGAAATGCCTATGTTCTTGATTAAACTAAATTCCTTTTCCCTATTTTCTTTGGATAATGGTATGTTTATTGCTCTAAAAATCATGCTGTTAAAAGCTGCTAATTTGTGTTTAAAAGGAGAAGACGAAGATGAGTGGATGTAATTAAATGTGTGTGTTTTTTCTGTAAATGTTGAATTCTATTTTTGTATTATTGTTATTTTTCAAAAATAATTCTAAAAAGGGGATTTGATTGTTTTCTTCTATTTCATGCGTAAAATTTAATGTTATGTCTTTCATATCTGTGTCTGTTTTAACTATTGCAATAATATCATCTACGTATCTATACCAAACCCTCGGAAACTTAGGGATTGTTTTCTTAGCCTTATTTTCAAGATGGTTTAAAAAAATGTTTGCTAAGAAAGGTGAAAGGGGGTTGCCCATTGCTGTTTCGAAAGTCTGTTTATAGTACGTGTTGTTGAATATGAAAGTATTGCATTCCATAACAAATTTCGTAAGTTTCAAGTACTCTTCTATTTTTCGTGTTTCAATTGAGTTTTCGAGAGTCCATATTATCGAAATGCTACCAAAGAAATTTAAATGATGAAAAATAATTAATGCATGCTTGTCCTTTGGAATAAATCATAATAATGACACGAAATTAATGCAAGAAACATAATTAATTTATTATCAAGATAATTTATACTGGTAAATAATAAATCACGAACTGTTTGTAATCTGACCGCAAACAGTTCGTGATTTATTTTTATTTAAATTTTTATTTTACTGTATCTACGCCCAATGGGAAATGTTAGAGCAAGTACTCAAAAAGTTCTCCATTCTGGTGTAAACAATAACCCAATCTGTTATAAAATGCCTGCCTTACATTAGCCAACTGCCTATCTTTAATTAATCTGCAATTCACAAAAATTGCTTCCCGCAAAGATTCAATATTTGGATGGTGTTTTTTATAAATTTTGTTTTTCAGGTGACTCCATAAAAAGAAATCGCATGGTGTTGAATCAGGAGATCTTGGTGGATAGTTGATAGTGCCACCGCGACCAATCCAACAATTGGGAAAATTAGCATTTAAATATTCCCTCACATTTAAACCATAATGGGCCGGACATCCATCATGCTGATACCATATCTCCTGATTTTCACGTGCAACTTCTTCTAACGCAGGGCCAACCTGGTCGATTAAAAGTTCTAAATAAGAATTCGAATTTAAATTTCCATAAATTTCAAATGGCCCAATTATATTATTGTTAAAAATACCAGCCCAAATATTTATTTTTTACGGGAACTGGGTGCAAACTAGCAAGCGTATCCGTGGATTTTCCTGGGTCCAGTATCGCGTGTTCTGTGTGTTGGGCTCGTTATTAAGAGTGAAGGTGTATTCATCAGTAAAACAGATAGACTGCAAAAAGTTTCAGTCTGTGTTTGATCGATCCTGTATTATTTCACAGAATACACGCCTGCTTCCTTCATCCACTAGTAGTATCTCCTGATGACATTCATGTTTGTAGGGATGATATCCATGCTTCTTCAGAATCTTTTGTACAGAGAATTTAGACACGTTGCACTCACGAGCAATACATCGTATGCTAGTTGTTGGTTCAGCATTTATCAAACCCAAAACTCTTTCTTCCAATTCATTGTTGCATCTTCTGTTCCGTTTGCCTGTAAGGTTAATGTTTTTGAATTAATATTTGTTGAAATTGGACTATTAAAATACCTTTTGAATCATCTGCCGCTACACTTGCTGTATTTTCAAACTTTTTCACTAACTTGGTAATTGTTGATACAGACGGAATTCGTCGATTGTTAAATTTAATCGAAAATAAGTCACGAACTCTGAGTAAACTGACGCCACTGTAAAATATTTTTATAATGAATACCCTCTCTTCATTGGAATAACTTGGATTATTATTCATAACAATTATAATGCGTGAATTGATATCTGACTAGCAAAATTATTTTCACTATAACATGACATTTGTGAAACTCATGGCAAGGGATTTTATTAAATGGTACATTGTTCAACTTATTTTTATTATTTTTAAGGTGGATTCTGGTACAAACGTAAATTAAATGGATATATTTAATACATTTTTTAATTTTCTAAAAAATATTCCTTTACGATTTTTCTCTAAAATTAATAGGGGAGCTAATAATTACACATATTTAATTTTACATGTTAAATTCCTATGTCCGCCCCTTATCCCAGACACTAGTAAGTGTTTTATTTAGTGATTATGATTTACCACGTAGTTACGGTCGCAACCATCATCATGATTCTAATATTATTCGTTAGTGAAGAGTAAAGTACAATGAGAATCAAACTAAAAATACAAGAAAAAAAAATGTAAATTTTATTGGGAAATAAACATATTATTATTATTATTATTATTATTATAAGACCAAGGACGTAGCCGGGGGGGGGGGATGGGGGTTCTATCCTCCCCCCACCCCGGAATTTACGAAGTGTTAAATTTTTGTATGTAAATGCGGCGCTGTAAGTGCAAAAACAATATTTTTGCCACCTCCCGAAAGTTTTATAACCCCCATCGAAATTATTTTCTGGCTACGGCCTTGTAAGACCACGAGTATATTTACTTGTAATTTCTTCTATGGGGCCTCGGTGGCCGAGTGGGTAGAGACCCTGCCCATAGACCCAGAGGTCGCGGGTTCGAGTCCCGTCCGGTGGAATCATTTATGAATAATAAATTATTCCATCCGGGTCCATGGTTGTAGTGTGAATGTGTTGTGGCGTCCTAGATGTAATTTCGATATAGAATTAGTTAAAACAATAAAATATAGATTGATGGCTAATGGTCATAGTTACCAAGGTCAATAAAACAAGCAAAAAAAAAAATTTCTTCCATCATTATTATACCCATTTGAGTTGCCTAGATGCAAAACCAGCTACACACCTTTTTTTTGATTTTGAGATTTTGGTATCCTTGGATTCTAATCGTCTCAAGCTACAATTATAAAAATACATTGACCTTAAAAACCCATCCCAAACCCTATAAAATGACATTTGAAAAATCCTGTAGAATGCATAGCCTGCTACATTTCTCGGTTACAAAAGTTAACATATTTTTTCAGTTGCAAAACCTGCCAACTTTTTAGTTCGTTTAACATAATTTTTCTTGTCCCCATTCGATAGAGCTGGGACGAATCCTCGTAAAAACGATTCGAATCACGAATCCGAATCAAATGATGAATGAATGATTCGAATCACGAATACTCGAATAAAGGATTCGTAAGAGATAAAAATGATTCGAATCAAAGATTCGAATCCTGTTTTTTTCGAATCACGAATACAAATCCTTTAAGAATAAATTTGATTTTATTATTTTTTTTCAACCATTTATATATAAATATCGTTACCAGTTGTTTTAACAAAAATATTTTAAACCTAATTATTTGTTATTAACACTGAACATTGTTGATAACAGACTAAATATCTGTGTTATTCTGATTAAAGATGTATTTGTGTATTTTTAGACTTCACTTCAAATCAGTGTTTTGTACGCGTGGCGCATGAAGTAAAATTTCGAGTTTAGAAAAGCCCGAAAATTTGTCTCGGGTCGCTGCGCGACCCACGACAAATTATCACGGGGCTTTTCTAAACTCGAAATTTTACTTCATGCTTAGTCTGGGAGTGGAAAACACTCGTTTAAAGTTTCAAATTAAACTCCATTATAAAATCGATGAATGCCTGAAAATTACGTAGAATAAAAATTCACTGAATATTATTAAAACCGGGAAAGTCAGAGAAAAGTCATTAAATTATATTCAAATTGACCAAAACACTAACAAAAAAGCCATATGACATTATTAAATGTGTCAAAATCAGCAGGCAAATTACAAAACATGTACAAATTTATAAAATTAACTTAAATATTGGCAAAAACAATGAAAACAATTTAACAAAATGGAGAAGAAAGTTATATTAAAAGGCCAGGGAAAAAATCTTGAATCAGGGAAATGTCGAAAAAATTTAACATTTTAGATTTTGGCTACCCTGTCAGTTTTACTTCAAATATTATTAAACATAATCTTGAAAACTAGATTATAATCTCTAAAAACATGTTTAGTCATTTAATGTTCATATCAAAGCATTCCGTTTGAAATTTCGAACAAGTGTTTTCACTCCCTGTGGGTCTTTTTGAAATTTCGCATTTACCACAACAAACCACAAACCTTGCAAGTCTTGAAAGCCAACATTGAAGAAGAAATCACGAATTTGGGGCCAGATGTTTTACGAACAACAATTCAAAATGTTGTAAAACGAGCACAATCAACATCAACTCAGGAGATGGTCATTTGACCGATATCATTTTTTTAACTTTATATTATCAATTTTACACCTTTAAATTAACTTTCAGTCAAAACATTGCCCATTTTTTTCATTTCCAATAAAATGGTAGCCTATTTATAATATGACATTACTTTTGCCTTATACACTCGACCGCAAAAAAAACGTGCCACTTGAAAATTCACGTTTTTTCGTGAATATTCAAACAGCTATAACTTCGGTCGATGTGGATGAAATTTGATGAATTTTTGAGTTTTTGGAACGTTAAAGTTTTCTCTTTAAGGACACATAAGTGGATATAACGAAATTTAAGCATTTCTGCATTTAAAAGTCCTACCAACAAAAAAATGTTCAGAATGTTAAAAATGATAAAAGTTGAGAAGTTATACTATGCCCAAAAAAAATCGTAGCTCTACTTCAAAAAAAGCGCAACGAAATTCCATCATTTTCCTTTGAAATAAGTGAAAAATCATGTCGATCCAATGATTTGGCTCGAAGCTATGGCAGTTTTTTTAAATAGTGTATTTTGGGGCAACCCGACACCATATGGTAAAAGGGAATACTGATTATATATATATATATATATATATATATATATATATATATATATATATATATATATATATATATATATATATATTGGGGCATAACTTTGGCGGACAGGCATAACTCTGCTCGCAAACCTGTGACATTATGCGATTTAAAAAGCTTGAAGTTTTCTCTTTGAGGCATATTAGTCAGATCTTTAAACATGCACATTTTACCCCCTTTCGCCCCCTAAAGGCGATGAAACGTTTTTCACTTGAAAACTTTTAACTTTGTTAACTTGTACAATGCGCAAAAAAAATGTGGCTTCAAGCTAGGGACATCCAGAATAAATTCAGTCCTTCTCCTTCAATATGCGCAAAAATTGCGCATATTAAAGGAGAAGGACTAAATTTATTCTGGATATCCCTTGCTCGAAGCCACAATTTTTTTTGTGAAAAACGTTTCATCGCCTTTAGGGGGTAGAAGGGGGTAAAATGTGCATGTTTGAAGATCTGACTAACATGCCCTTAAAGAGAAAACTTCAATCTTTTTAAATCGCATAATGTCACAGGTTTGCGAGCAGAGTTATGCCTGTCCGCCAAAGTTATGTCCCAAAATACACATTTTAAAAAAACTGCCATAACGTCGAGCCAAATCATTGGATCGACATGATTTTTCGCTTATTTCAAAGGAAAATGATGGAATTTTGTTGCGCTCTTTTTGAAGTGGAGCTACGATTTTTTTTGGGCACAGTATAACTTCTCAACTTTTATCATTTATAACATTCTGAACATTTTTTTGTTGGTAGGACTTTTAAATGCAGAAGTGCTTAAATTTCGTTATATTCACTTATGTGTCCTTAAAGAGAAAACGTTCGCGTTCCAAAAACTCAAAAATTCATCAAATTTCATCCACATCGACCGAAGTTATGGCTGATTGAATATTCACGAAAATTCACGTGAATTTTCAAGTGGCGCGTTTTTTTTGCGTTCGAGTGTATTACACGAGACAAAAAGTTTATATCTTAAAAAATGTTAATTTTTGTTTTTTAACATAAATTCACTATCCTTGTTTACGCACGAAGTAAAATATTGGGTTTAGAAAATTCTGAAAATTTGGTTTAGTTGCGTAGCGAAACGGATAAAACACTGAAATATTGTGAAATTGAAAATATACTGGTTTTTACTTATTATGTTTGAATTTCAAAGCAAATTCAGTTTGATTTTATTAGAAATATCTATGTCCCGAGAAATACAGGGATTTTTTCTGACGTCACACATGAAATTCCTCGCGTGACGTAAAAGTCAATGTAATTAAACTAACAAGGTCGACTCGGTTTTAAATTAAGACAACCTTATACACTAACCACCTCGATTGCTGACATCACGCGGGGAAGTCCTCACGTGACGTCAACAATCAAGGTAATTAAACAATACAAGGTCGGCTCGGTTTAAATCAAGACAAACTTACTTACACACCTTGGTTGATGTCGTCACGCGTGGAAGTCCGTACGTGACGTCAAAACCAAGATCATTACTGTGCAAGGTTGTTTCGATTTAAACCGAGCCGACCTTATCACGCGCGGAAATCCTCACATGACGTCAAAATCAAAGTCATTACTATATAAGGTCGACTCGGTTTAAGCTGAGATAGTCTTGTATAAAGTTGTCTTGATTTAAACGAGTATTTTCCATTCCCAGACTAAGCATGAAGTAAAATTTCGAGTTTAGAAAAGCCCCGTGAAAATTTGTTTCGGGTCGCGCAGCGACCCGAAACAAATTTTCTGGGCTTTTCTAAACTCGAAATTTTACTTCATGCGCCACGCGTATAAAACAGTGATTTAACGAGAAATTTAAAAACACAGAAAAGACATTTTTCATGTTAATCCTCACAATTAATTCGAATTATTTTTGACGATTCAAATCCTTTTGTAAGTATTCGAATCCTGTTATAAATATTCGAATCCTTTTATAAATATTCGAATCCTTTTATAAATATTCGAATCCTTTCATTAGGATTCGAATCCTTTTGTATGGATTCGAATCACCCACATTTGGATTCGAATACGAATACTCTTAAAAAAATGTAACGAATCCGGATCACGAATCCTGTTAAACTAAAGTATTCGAATGCCTCTTTTGAATCCTCTAAAAGGATTCGAATCCAGGATGCGAATCCTGAATGATTCGAATCCTGCCCAGCTTTGTTCGGTACAATGTATACAAGCAGAAAAAAACAATATTTAAAAGGCGCCGCAAAATCATTTTTTGTCATTTTGCCACAAGCTTGTCAAAACACGTATGGCCGGTTTTGCGTCTAGGCGACTCATTTATAAAATCTTATTTTATATATACATACATCTTTATTCAGACAATTACAGTAGTATAGTATAATACATATATATATTATTACACTATGGGGTTACTCTGTCTGGGCTATCGACCAGAGGTCTTTCTGCCTTTCTTATTTTATTTTTCTCATTTTATTCTTTTTATTTTTAGCTTGTAAGTATTTCGATACAGCTGTTGAAAAAGCTCCGAAGGACAAAAGGGCGTTGCTCGGAAGAAGCGTAGCCCGAGCTAAGGCCGTCCAATATGAAGGCGCTATGGATGACATCAACAGGGCCTTGGCCATAGATGCCGATGATCTGGTGTCTTTAGCGCAAAAATCCCTTTACATTTATCTCTGTTGTAATTTCGAAGAAGCTCTCGTTTCAAATCTTAATTGTCGCCCGAAGAGAGAGAAACCCGATAATTTCGTCATGGGAGTAATGCACGTAAGTAAATTACGCTACAGTGAATTTAAATCTCTCAGCCAAAATATTGAAATTATCAGTCTTCAGTCAACGAAAATATGTACGTTTTGCCAAGGTTTTCTTCTCACTAAGCAAAAAATATGATTGAATTAATGTATCATTAACATTACAGTAACATGGAAAGCTGATCTAATGTTATCAAATATTATATGAACCCACTGAACGTTGTTTTAGTATTGATAAAACATTACTTAAATGGATTTGCTCAGTGGGAATGTATCTGCTAAAATCATTCATTGCCAATGACGCAAACGCTGCGTCAAGGATGAGTCTGTATTGTATTGACGTATCATAAAATCCTGAAATAATCGAATATATTAACCCATGCATCGCCAATGAAGCTACTTAGCGATGAATGGGTAAGTAAATATGAATAATTTAAATACAATATTTATAATTCTTTATTTTATTCCAATGTATTTATTACATTTTTATCGCCAATAGAGTTATAACACAGGCAACACAAAGTGTTGATGGGTATACTAAGTTGCATATATTAAATTCCCTTAAGGTGAGTGTATATAAAATTGCATGTATGTCAGCGAAGTGCGTGTATATCAAGTTGCACGTTCGTGGAGAGAGTGTATATTAAATTGCATATATTAAATGTCCGCGGAGTGAGTGTATATTGAGTTGCATGTAATAAATGTCCGTGGAGCAAATGTATATTAACTTGCATACATTAAATATTTGTGGATTGTCTATATTAAGTTGCGTATATTAAATGTTTGTGGAGTATGTGTATATAAAGTTGCATATATTAAATCTAGCCAATGAAGCTAATTGGCGATGAATGGGTAAATGGATTGAATTATTTCAGGATTTTAGGATGGATAATCAAAATACAGGATTTTTTCTTTTATGTATACATATCCCAATTACAGTGTGTATACTTAAATCTTCGGATGTGCGTAGTTTATTAAAAAAGTTCAATTTGAAGCTTTAAATTAGTGTTTTCCACTCCCAGGCTAAGCATGAAGTAAAATTTCGAGTTTAGAAAAGCCCCGTGAAAATTTTCTGGGCTTTTCTAAACTCGAAATTTTACTTCATGCGCCACGCGTATAAAACATTAATATAATGTCAAATTTATGTATACTTGAATTTCATTTCAATACTTAAATCTTCGAATATTCGTAGTTTATTAAAAAAGCAGGATTTGAAGCTTAAAATGAGTGTTTTCTACTCCCAGGCTAAGCATGAGGTAACATTTCGAGTTTAGAAAAACCCGTGAAAATTTGCCGAGGGTCGAGCAGCAACCCGAGACAAATTGTTTGGGCTTTTCTAAACTCGAAATTTTACTTCATGCGCTACGCGTATAAAACACTAAAATATTGTGAAATTTATGTATATTCAAACTTCACTTGAAATCAGCGTTTTATACGCGTGGCGCATGAAGTAAAATTTCGAGTTTAGAAAAGCCCAGAAAATTTGTCTCGGGTCGCTGCGCGACCCGAGACAAATTTTCACGGGGCTTTTCTAAACTCGAAATTTTACTTCATGCTTAATCTGGGAGTGGAGTACACTCGTTTAAAGTTTCAACTTGAACGCTTTTAAGAAACAACGAATATCAGAAAATGTACAGTACATCCACATGTATACTTAAAAGGAAAATTCCTTGTATTTATTGCAATTGAAGCGAAATAAAATAATGTTTTTCACTTTAGAATTTTCTTGTACTTTTAATTAATTTCAGTGTACTGAAGCGATAGAGAATTGTGTAGGAGCGCGTGCCGGTCGGCCGCTTCGAGACCACTTCAAAATCATCCGCGTTTTAGCTTGGAAGAAAGCCCGCGAATCCGCCGTGCCCTACGTCGCCCGCCAGAAGAAGAAGAAGCAGAAAAAGAAGAAGAACGAAGGAAAACGCTTCGAAGCCCTCGCTCCTCTCGGGAAAAAAAAGAAGGGACCCTGGGCGGCTGAATCGGACATAAATTTGAAAATTTTCGACAGCGTTTACAGCCATAAAGAGGAGTTGAACACGATTCCTCCTGGCCCTCCTTTTCCTTACAAGCCCTTGCAGGACTACACGTCTAATATTGAGAACTATATGGCTTCCAAGTATTTGGAGAGCATGTATTTAGATAAGATTTTTTTGAAGGAGCTCAAGGATGATAAGAGTGTGAAAAATCCGAATGAGACTAGCACGAAGAAGATTTGGTCGATTACTAAACATGGATATAAAGCGTTGTCTTATAAACAGGTAACAATTTCTATTTTTAAGTTGCATAATAATTAGAGCAGGCAAAATAACATTGGTTAAGGGGAGACAGCTTTAGTGAAGACTACACTAAGACACTAAGACTGCATTAAAAACGTTGAACCCGAGTTCAAGCTGAACTTCAGTTCAAGATGACAGGTTCTATTGTTCTAATGTCACTTTGAACTGAAGTTCAGAGTTGAACCAGTTCAACTTGTTTGGTGCAACTAGCTCTACTATTCGTATATGATTGACAGACCAATACTACAAGTAAAATGTGATTAAAATAATTATTGACTAAATTACTCATGACTTCTTTAGTCATTAATTTTAATTATAACTACTTTAGTCATTTAGTCAACTGGCGCTCCTTAGCTCAAGCGCCCCTAGGCGGTCGCCTAGAATCGCTTAATAAAAGAGCCGCCCCTGTCTATTAATAATAGGTAATAACAATAAGTAATCTTTATTTGTCTAATATAAATATACTAAATATAAGAATAGACGTCACATAAAAAAAGAAAATATCCGGCCCCGTCTACTAATAATAATAATAAGTTTTTTTTTTGAAATAAAACAACGCAGTTGGGAGGGTTTCACTTTTATTGTTGAACACTGCAACATGTTTCACCACACAGTGGCTTCATCAGGCAGATGAAATAATTATTTCATCTGTCTGATGAAGCCACTGTGTGGTGAAACATGTTGCAGTGTTCAACAATAAAAGTGAAACCCTCCCAACTGCGTTGTTTTATTTCAAATAGTATTATGGAGTTATATATATATATATATATATATATATATATATATATATACATAGGGAACGAAAAAAGTATGCTTAAATAATTATGAAATGTGAATAATTTAAATCCAATATTTATAATTCTCAATTTTCTTCCAATGTATTTATTACATTTTATATCGCTAATGGAGTTATATTACAGCTAACACAAAGTGTTGGTGTGTATACTAAGTTGCATATATGAAATTCCCTTGGAGTAAGTGTATACTAAATTGCATATATGTCTGCGAAGTGCGTGTATATCAGGCTGCATACGTTAAATGTTCGCGGAGAGAGTGTATATTAAGTTGCATATAATAAATGTCCGCGGAGTGAGTGTACATTAAATTGCATATATCAAATGTCCGCGGAGCGATCGTATATATAATATATAATTGCATATATTAAATGTCCGCGGAGCGAGCGTATATTAAGTTGCATGTAATAAATGTCCAGGGAGTGAATGTATATTAAGTTGCATGTATCAAATGTACGTGAAGTAAGTGTATATTAAGTTGCATATATTAAATGTCCGTATGGTAGGTGTATACTAAGTTGCATATATTAAATGTCTGTTAAATAAGTGTATACTAAGTTGCATATATTAAATATCTGTAAGCAACCTAAATAAATTACCACAATAAAACATATTAATATGCACAAATCCTATTTATGTAGAAATTATTTTCTCTATGATTTTTATATGGGATAATGAGTCGATTTTAAAAATTTAAAATCCAACTTCACTCTAATTTTGAAATCAGAGTTTTTTTTGCATACTAAATACATATCTTGTTGCATACGTTAATTGTTCAGGCATTTGTTGTTTTTTTTTTAAAGTGTTCAATTAGAAACTTCTAACGGGTGTTTCTACTTATTGATTAAGCATAAAGTAAACTTTATTTATAGGCTTTTCTAAACTCGAAATTTTATTTCATAGGCATAAAACATTGATTTAACGGGAAGTTTAAGATATACTGCTTCAGCATATTGCTTTCACAGTATATTTTAATCCTCACAATAATTGTGCGTTTTATTCGCGTGGCGCATGATGTAAAATTTTGAGTTTAGAAAAATCCGAAAATGTATGTTTGGTCGCTTTGCGTTGTAGAGCGACCAAACCAAATTTTCAGGTTTTCTAAACACAAAATTTTACTTCATGCTTAATGAAGTAGTAGAAACACTCGTTAGAAGCTTCAAATTTAACACTTTTCAAAAACAACACATTCTTGAAAGTAAACAGAGTACACATCAGGATATGTATACTTAAGTGAAAAACCCCCTGTATGGATCTGAAGACATTTTTTGCATCCGCGGTATTCCGTTTTTTTTAAAATACTTAAAATGACCTTTATATGAAATCAATGAATAAATTATTAGAAATATGAATTTGTATTCAGTATTCAATTATTCACCGGTTAACTATACTGGGTGATCAATGTCAACTGTCCTGAGTTAGCAATACTAAATTTAAGGTGGTATGATTGAATAATTGGCTATCATGATTTATTAAATATCCGGTTTTAATCTGCCAAACTAGAGTTGAGCTTCTATTAGACGGCACTATTTTCTTGTGTGTACCAAATAGAACATGTCCTATTACAAAACTGTACAAGATTTGCGATTGGTCATATTTTGTGTAATACACCATGATAGAAAATAGTATACTACAGGGTGTTCCAGGGTTCTTTTTACAGTTTCATCGTTTAAAAAAATGCACAGACTACTGCTGTTTTTAAACTTTATTAATGAAGTATGTTCATAAGGACTTACCATTAAACAACCGAAAATCTAAATCTATGTTTTAAAAATGACATCCTCTAAATGATGCCCATTTCGGCGCACGCACATTTCGAGCCTCTTTCGAAACTTTAACATCACCTGCTAAATCATTTATCGAGGAATAGCTGCCACCTCTCGTTGAATTGCCTTCTTTAGTTCTGGTACAATCCTCGATTTGCTGATGTAAGCTTTTGCTTTGATGTATCCCCAGAGAAAATAATCGCATGGGGATAAGTCAGGGGACCGAGAGGACCAGGCAACATCTCCTCGCAAAGAAATGACATGTCCGGGAAAAAGGTGACGCACTTCAATCATTGACACTCTTGTTGTGTGGGCAGTCGCCCCATCTTGTTGGAACAATATGCTTTGCCTAGTAACGTGTCTTCTCCGTAGCTCAGGCATAAGAAATGTTCTAAGTATTTCCATTTAACGGGCAGAGTTAACGGTGACCGCTGCACCATGCTCCTCTTCAAAAAAGTAAGGCCCAATTACACCAATACTTCAACAGCACACCATACAGTTGCTCGTTCACAATGCTAGGGTCGTTCATGGATATGGCGTGGGTTTCATAATGCCCAGTACCTATAGTTGTGTCTATTAACAAAACCGGATAGGTGGAAGTGGGCTTAGGATAACGATGTCTTCTGTCAACATTTCAAGCATTGTTTGAGCAATTTTGATTCTGATACCGTAATCATGGGGCAACAACTGTTGTGTGTTTTTAGTTTGTAAGCGTGGAAATTCAACTGCTTCAGATTCCCCAGAACGGATGAATAGGACATCCTCTGTACAGCTACTTGCCTCCGTAGTGAACGCCTTGGACTGGCCTCCACTGTGCCTTTTTTATTTGTAGTCTGCTTGTCCTTAAGATACTGACCTGAAATGGGTCTACTACTCTCTCTCCCAAAACAGCGCCCTATTTAAACTGTAAATAGAACCCTGAAACACCCTGTATTTTCTTGTGCAAGAAAATAGTATCGTCTAATACAAGCTTTATGTTTTGGTTATGTTATAAACTGGATGGTATTTGTATTTGTTATTGTCATGTTTCACATGGTTCTACGAAATATAAAATGTTAAAGAATAGCAAGAAAAATCAATTTTCTTTAAAACAAATTATTAATCCTTGCAATAGTAGCTGCTTTCATTTAAATAGTTCATGAGTCAAAGATTAGGTAATCAACAAAATGGACAGGTATTGTTTTTTGGTTAAATGTTTGTATTCAAATCAACATGATCATATTGAACTTGTGATTATTCAAATCGCAGTCAAAATCGCTTAATCAGAAATGTGGGAAAAACAATCTTTTTAACGAAAACATTATTCAAGATGTAACAAACAAAACTAAACTTATAAATATTCATACTGACTAGAGTGAATGTTCAAAATGACCACATTTACACTCTAAACAAAGGTCCAGGCAGGTCTGGATACAACCGGCGGAACACCGGGACAATTCCCGGCCGGTGTCCTCCTGAGAGCCAGGCCTTGGCTTCTAATGGGCCGGTAGGAAAATATTTTTCCCAAGCTGGTCTCATACCTTGTATTCGGGTCTAGGTCCAGGTGCCATCTTCGTTCTGGGTTACACTTCGAAAGTGCGCCATAACAATAAATATATCGTGAGGTATTGTAAACGGCATCGTCTTAATAAATTCGGAGAAAACAATAAACACGAGTGACAGCACAACGTCTGATAAATCAGCGAAAATAATAAATTACTGTTTGTAAACTTTCAAACGTAAAAATGTGTAATGTAGGGATTTTGTTGTTGCCACCTCAAACACTTGGGATTGGTGACCCGGTATACGCTTTTTAGACTTCAACGCCATCATCAGTATTGTCACATGAGGTGGTGTCACTGAGCGTCCCTGCACTGTGGTCTCTGTGGTCCTCTTTTGCGCCTCTGGATGGTTTATACCTTCAGTGGACTCCTGTGTCTTCTATGAAGTTCAGGAGTTTCAGCCAGGGGATTTTCTTGAGCTCTATTTCAAGAAGCACAGGCTTCTTCTCCGTGCGTTGCCTTTTATAGGCTACGTGTGTACACAGTAGGTGTTGGGGAGTTTCTTCCTTTTTCAAACAAACATCCACGACAAAGGGGTTTTTTTCTCAATTCCCATCCTATGTTTGTGCTTATTCAGGTCGCAGTGTCCAGTGACTAGTCCTGTGATTTTTCGTAGTTTCATTCTACTCAGTCCTAATATCGTCAATGTGCTGCTTCTAATCATCAGTATAGTCCTGAACCAGTGCTTGAAGAATACTGAACATCTTTGACCATTATATCACACAACACGACGACTTAAACGCCAACTGTTACCCATTTGCGAAGTAGCATTTGTCACTTATCATATGGATAATAGATGGTGTTTACGTCGTCGTGTTTTGTGAATAAATTAGTATTCATTTATTAAGGAATTGTTGAGAGTTCGCAGACCTTTCTACTTCATGAAATTTCAAGAACTGACCCTACTCTCCCCGACCTTACACGCCCGCCAAATGAAGGAAGACGAACGGATGCGCGAAGTTGTCCAAATGAACGCCGGAATCCTGCTAAAGAGCATCATATACTGCATACAAACCAAACAGACGCGAATGGCTCTGGAACTGGCCGAAAAATTGAAAATCATGTGCGAAACGAAGCACAAGAAATTTTTCCCCGACAGGGCCGACTACCTCACCAAGATCTACAGTCTCGTAGCGACAGCTCATTTAGAATTGAAAAGATTGAACAAAAATCAAATTGAGCAGGATCAAGTCAGGAGGATTTATAATATGCTGGGGTATCCGTTGACGAAGCAGTTGAGCAAGGATTCGGTTTTGAAGGAGTTCAAGGATGTGTTCATTGATTGGAAGTAAGTCATCTTCTTTTTAGGAAATTTACACTTTAACTTTGTTTGAATTTTTCTGAATGATTCTTGTTTCAATTTTAGGAAGCAAATTACGATTGCGGAGAATCGTGTGAAGAAAGCGAGGGAACCGAACGAGTTGGCCTGGCTGTATCACGATCTGTCTAGATACCACACTGAAATCAAACAGTACGAATTGGCCAGGGTGTACGCGAGGAAATGCATCGCCGAGGCGAAAGAAATCCACGAAGACACTTGGATTTTGAACGCGACGCTCTTGATCGTCAGGATCAACATGCAGCTGAGGAATAAAACTGACGCCAAGCAGGAACTGACCACCGCCATTGAGTTGTCCAAGGAAATGGAAAATGAAAATTTAACAGAGTATTTAATGAAGGTAGAGATAAACTGCTTCACTTAAATATTTTGTGTTTTGAGTATCGACATTTCCTTGTCGCAATCTGTTTAACTAGGCGATAAATTAAAACACATGTGTGCTCATTATACCAAAAGTTATAAAATGCGATTTGTTTAACTTATCAAAAGTGAATTATTAAACGTATTATATCGAAACATGAAAATTTTTAGGCAAATCACTTAATTGCATAGGTAAACTAAGGAGTGTCTATAAACTGTCGGCATCCCAGTAGGTTCTGACTTCAGAAACATACGTCGTAAATAGATTCAGCACTGTAAAACTACCCAATGACATATAATTGAATATAATATATAAAATTACGAAAAACTATTCGTGAAAATGCAAACAATGTCTTAATTAATAAGACAACTCAAGACGATAAATATCCATTAAAACAACTACTTCCCGTGCAAATACACCTCCGGATATTGAACTATACAATGAAATATTTAAAATCTTATTTAATTTGATTTGTTACAACGCTCTATTAAAGTATATGTAACTCTATTAAAGTATATGTAACGTTTAATGTCTTAGGCTATCTATAGACGCGTTTCGAGATTTATCTCTCTTCAGTATAGCTTTGCTTATGACGTTTAAAAAAATTATGAATAAAATGAAAACAAACTTACTTGGAAAAAGTGTTGTGTGTGGAATGAACAGGTACACAGAAATGGAATGAGTGAAAATTATGGTCGGTATTTATAGGTAAAAAAGGGGACCATATAATTGAATGTATTTTACGTTTCCAAGATTCACTGTTTAGTATGGCATAATCTAAGATATGTAATTTGTTTTTCAAAGCTATAGAGACGCTGACAGTTTATAGACATTCGTTACATAGAGATACAAATATGTTTAAATTTCTCGCCTAGTTACATGGACAGAGCTCATTCCTATATAACAAAATAAAGATGTTTCTGAAATATTCAATCTTTATCTGCAACAGACTATGGACGTTATAGAAGGATTCAGTTTCGAAGATGTGAGCACGAAAGTTCACGAAAAACGCGAGAAGCAGATCATCGATTTGATGGCGACTTCAGCCATGAAAGGGGAAGTGGAGCATCTTTTCAGAATGATGGCGGTCATGCCAGCAGCTAGGAGGATGTCCGTGATGCCTGGTGTTCGATTCCCTGATGATCCAAAGAAGGTAAGAGAACAAGTTTTGTCTAAACGTTTGCTGGAAACATTAAAGAAATGTTAACAGTCCTCATATGATCTGATGTTATCTAACTACTACAGTTGAAAATAATATACGGCCTTCTGCATAGTCCGCTAATCGCTACTAACTAACCCACTGAGCAAATCCATTTAAGTAATGTTTTATCAACATTAAAACAACGTTTAATGTTGCTACAATGTTGATATAACGTTATTTGTTTGTTTTTTGCTCATAATAATAATAATAATAATAATAATAATAATAATAATAATACCTTTTTATTTCATACAAACATAAATATTTACAATCTACATAATGTACAAAATGGTGTCAAGACAAAGAAAAATTAATTAGTGTTAATTCATACTCATATACTCTTCAACAGTATAAGGTTCTAAGTCGCAGAGAAGTGCGTAAATTTGACGCTTATACTTTGTTATATTTCGTTCCTCCTTAATACAAGTTGGTAGGCGATTAAAAAACCTTAAAGACGCATAATGAATCCCCTTCTGTGTACGAACGCGGTTAACCAGAGGATATCGTTTGTTTACTTTGTTCCTTGTATCATATCCGTGATTTATTTCAAAGCAGGTATATCTATCATCATGTTTACGGACAAATAGTAAGCATTCGTAGATGTATATACCGACTGTAGTAAGGAAAATTTCTTTCGGCATGTTTCGGTTGATTTTAAGTGAAGTATTATCCGCAGTGCACGTTTTTGTAGTGCTAGAACCCTGTATAAATCTGTAGAGCCCCCCCAATGAACAATACCGAATCTAATTAGTGAGACAAAACTTGCGGAGTATACTATTTTTAATGTAGCAACGTCAACAGTATTTGCTAATACTCTCAGCATATAACATGTATTTGTTAATCTAGTACTTAATTTACTTATGTGCTCTTTCCAGTTTAGGTTTTGGTCAAGAGTGATACCAAGTACTTTTGTGTTGTTCACTATTTTATAATTAGTTTCATTAAAACATACGGTGTTACTTAAATCATCATAGTGTTTTATTTGGAAAATTATACAATTTGTTTAAGCCTTATTTAGCAAGAGTTTGTTAATATTGAACCAATTTTCCAAATATTTCAAAACGACTGTTGCGTTGTCTTTTAATTCAATTATATCCGCTCCTCGCAAAGCGATATTAGTATCATCGGCATAATTTATTAGTACTGATTTATGTTGGATGTCTTTTTGCATAAAAATATCATTAATATAGATATTAAACAATAACGGACCAAGCATACTTTCTTGTGGGACGCCCAATTTGACAGTGAATGGTGTTGACTGATGGATATTATTACTATGTGTAATTTTTACTATTTGTGTTCTATTTGTCAGATAAGAAGTTAACCATGAATTTGCTGTACCGCGTATACCATAAGAATTAAGTTTATCTAAAAGTCGATTGTGTGGTATACTATCAAAAGCCTTTGATAAATCCAGAAAAAGGCCACAAGCAATTTCATTATTGTCTAGTGCTTCATATATTATCTTAGTGAAGTCAAAAATGGCTGTATTTATATTTTTGCCAGTAATGAAACCATGTTGCTGTGCATTTATCAAACTATATTTATTGAGAAAGCTTATTAACCGCTTTGCTATTGCCTGTTCGAATATTTTGGAGAATGATGGCAGAACACTAATTGGTCTATAGTTAGATAATACATTAGCATCGCCCTTTTTATGAACCGGTTTTACCAATGCAGTTTTAAGTTGACTTGGGAATACTCCGTCTATAAAGGAACTATTTATTATATTACACAGCGGATTCGCTATGTGATGAGAAATCTTTTTAATTAAGAAGGTCGGGATGTCATCGATACCACTACTCCTTTTCCCTTTTAATGAGTTAATTATGCTTAGTATGTCGGATTCTATTAAAGGATCTAAGAATATTGATTGATGAAAATTATTTATCTTACCGGGGGAATTGTTCGTTAGTTTATTCGTTTTTGCAATTGTGTCTTCTGCATCATTTATAAAGACATTATTAAATTTATTAACTAAAGTTGGTAACTCTTTTTCTGGAAATACATTCTTAACTTTGTTCTCGGTTATATCTTTTACTACATGCCAACTAGTTTTAGTTTTATTTTCTGACTGCATAATTAGTCTTGAGTAATGTTCTTTTTTGTAGATATTGAGTGTGGAATTAAATTTCTGTTTGTAGCTTTTTAGAACTGGCTTAACGGATGGTTCATACACTGCAATGGTATCTAATGCTAATATTTTATTTTTTAATGTTTGTAATTCTGCATTATCAAAAATGTAACGCGATTTATTAGGGATTATTCTGATTTTACTAAGTGGAAAATACTTGTTGAATAGATTTTGAAATATTAACAGAAACATGTTATATCTTTCTTCGGTTTGTGTAAGATTATATACTGAGTCCCAAGATACCTCTTCCAGTTGTTTACTAAAGTTTACTATTGCGGATTCGCTGAATACGCGCCGGTATATAAAATTATTGTTTTGATTGTATGCAATATTTAAGCTAACTATTTGCCCTAAGTGATCAGATATACCTGTTTGGATGACATTACATTTTGAACCATTCATATTAGTTATTACATTATCTAGGCAGGTAGATGAAAATGAGGTAATACGGGTAGGGACATCTACAAGAAGGGAACATCCATACGATTGTACTATATCTAAAAATGTCTGTGAGTCTCTTGAGATCTTTAGTGTGTCTATATTAAAATCACCTAAGATCATATACAGGCACTATTTATCAAATAACAATTTTAGTAAAATGTCTAATTTGTTTATAAATATATCTACTTCAGTGTGTGGCGCACGATATATTACTATCACTATTAATAACTTTGAGTCAATTTTAAACGCATTTGCCGCACATTCAAAAGTACTTTCTTCGGAGAGAAGTTCGATGTCGTTACATGGAATATCATTCCAATTAATGTCTGCATAGAGTGCAACGCCGCCATGCTTATTTTGCTGTCTGCAAAAGGAGGATGTCAGCTTATATCCTGGAATATTTAGTACTTTTAGTTGATTTGTCGATTGCCAGTATTCGGATATACACACAAAACTACATTTATATTCTTGTGCGCAATAGTGTATTTGATTAAGTGAGTTTCCAATCGATTGTACATTATGATGTAGAATTGTTATAGATTTATTTTCTCGTACTAGGGATCCACATTTCTTCTTTGGATCCATGGTAAAAACGGATTTATGCAAACTCCTTCGGGCCACAGTTCAGGTTGTTTGAGAGAATCTATATTTTTCGTGGTATCGGATATTTTGAAGGATGAGTATAGGTTGGGGTATTTTGATTGCATTTTCTCGCATTTTACATTTGGAAATTGCGTGGAAAGATATTGATATAATTGATCTTCGGTTAATTTAGGGTCTAATCTAAATACATGAATATGATTTATTTTCGGAATCCCGGTTATGGCAATATTTTTCGCTGCACCCTGTATTGTGTCTGGGCGTGGTTTTCTCTTTCTATAAGAAACAATTTGGAAGTCATCTGATTCGATTTTATCAGTTTGTGGTTTTAATTCGTTGTTTTGTGCTGCATGTGGATTTTTTCTGATTCCTCCAGTTGTGGTCAATTGTTCGGCATCAATGGCTTGTTTATATGTTTTTTGTGTTAATTTTTTGTTCTTAGCATTCGTTGAGTTGTTTCCATCCAGTCCAGTTTCGAGCTCAGTAGGGAAGGTTGAGTAATATAATAAAATATGTCTCGTATGCATAGTCCAATTTTAGACGCGATTAGCGCTATTCGCTGTATAAATTTTTAATTACAGCATACACTTAGTTAAACATTTGACTATACGTAACGTCAAACGTCATTCGCGTAGTTGTGAGCGTCCAAGTTCTGTGTTTCCTAGAATAATGAGCTGTGTTTTTGTTCAAACTAGTGTTGTAAAGTTCGCGAATGATCTGTGCTATACCTGTGCTCATAAAAACACGCACATTGTAAGAGGAACGAATTTCCCTAAAACGGCGGTTGGATGAAGGCCACATTCGTTCGTCCGTTTACAATTGTAAGCTTAGCAAATACAGTGTTGTAATTTGTCTTCATCGAACGTATAGAGTATTGTCTTTCTTCTTTCGATGTAAGTGCAGTATGTGGGCACAGAGAAAGCGCACCTTTTTAGCTCATTCAAGAACTTCACAACACTAATTTAAATCACTATGAGGTCTATGGTAAATAGTAACCTATAAAGAGCTATAAAAGTTAATTAAAATCTACAATTGGTAATTGAACAATTAAACAATTGGTAGTTGCTAATGCTACGCTGAAATAATTTGTTATAGTGTAAATTAGTTGGCAACATTGGCACCGAGGGCGTAGCAATCCTCGTTACATAGATAAATATCGTAAAGACATATGCAGAGAGTTTTATGCTACACCGAACATTTTCATCCAATACAATTAGAAACCTTTAATTTTTAAATTATGTGTAAATTGGATTGCCTACATGACCATTAAAAATTGTAGCCAATCAATCGCAATTTTTGCCTCAACTTGTACATACAGGGAGTTTTTCTTTCAAGTACACATGACTTAATTACAGCGTATATGCCGTAAATCTTTAGATACTCGTTGTTTTTCAATTTTAAACTTGAAATACGTTGTACATTTGCCAAATCCCGGTTTATTAAAAAATTAATTTGAAGCTTTAAGCGAACGTGTTTCACTCCCAGACTAAGCATGAAGTAAAATTTCGAGTTTAGAAAAGCCTGAAAATTTGGTTTGGGCGCGTAGCGCGAAGCGCGGAGCGGCCAAACCAAATTTTCAGGCTTTTCTAAACTCGAAATTTTACTTCATGCGCCACCGGTACAAAACACTGACATTACGAAGTTTAAAACCCACCGCTAAACTTTACATTGCATCAGTGTTTTGTACCGGTGGCGCATGAAGTAAAATTTCGAGTTTAGAAAAGCCTGAAAATTTGGTTTGGCCGCTCCGCGCTTCGCGCTACGCGACCAAGCCAAATTTTCAGGCTTTTCTAAACTCGAAATTTTACTTCATGCTTAGCCTGGGAGTGGGAAACACTCGTTTAAAGCTTCAAATTACATTCTTTTAATAAACCGAGCGTCACCAAATGTACAAGGTATGCTAATGTATACCGAAAAGGTTCGGTGTTACATAAAACTCTCTGTATATTGTTGTTCCATTTGACATAGAAATGACAGAAAAAGCAATGTTGCCGATACGAGCGACTAAAGATAGGCGCTAATAGCAAGTATGTGTTAAAACATGACTACCGCGTACTTAGTAACATACCGCGTACCGCGTACTAAGTAACACCCCAATCGCGATTAATTAATCACACGTTAGTAACAGTTTAATCATAGTACTATGCATAAGGCCGATAATGTTTTGTCTTAATGTCATTTTTAATTGAATTTACAACTGAATGCTTTTTTTTTGTTCACTTAGAAATCATCAAAGAAACAGACTATTCTACCAACGAGTGTGAAGGATGAAGTCGAGCTCTATCAACCGAAAAAGAAGAGTGCTAAGAGCGAAGTGAAAACCGACGAATGTTCAGGGAAAGAGTTTATGAAGCTCATGCAATTTCATATTGATTAATTAATTTGTTTTTGTTCAATGAAATATCTTAAATATATTTTTGCAATTATTTTACTCTCAATTAAAGATGACAATTAATAAAACTACAAATTAATTTGATTCATAAAGAAAATCTAATTTATAATTATTTTTTGTTTGTTTGTTTGTTTGGCATAGGTTCTAGCCATTCAGCCACTGACGTTGATTGTATTAATTTAACATATATTTGGACGTCACGACACATTCACACCACACCCAGGGACACGACCAGAAATTATTTTTAAATAACAACTGCCCGTGCACGGGAATCGAACCCGGTCTGTGGCTCGCTATAATTATTGAAAATAAAAATTATTATTATTTCCAATAAAATAAAATCGCTGCATATCTGAAATTAATTAGAAAAACATGGGAATATTTTTTTTATCAGGAAAGGAATTTAATCAACAATATAAGAAAAAACATTTCGTATTTATTTATGAGCCAAATAAACGTTTACAACAGGAACAGGAACATCATTTTTTTCCCTCTACCCATTCACTTAACAATTTCTTCTTTATCTCAAGAATTAAAAAAAAATCACCTCCCTGCGAATCCTTGCTTATTCCCCTACAGAGAGAGAGAGAGAGAAGGCGACAAAGAGAGACTTTATTTCATCATCAGTTCATCACGCATTGAAAAACAAACAAAAAAAAATCGTTTCTTTAGAATATTATGACTTATGTATCAATGTGCGTGAATAAAAATTACTTTTCCATAAATATCTGGTCGTGAATGAAGAAAAGAGCGAAATTATATTTTCTTTCTCATATATTTCGTATAATTAATTAATTTTACATGTATTTTTTGAAGTACTTACATTTAGCATCTATATTTTTTTTATAATTAGAATATACAGTCATTAGAAAATATGGAATATTTACATTTTATTTTTTTGATATAGTTCCTATAATAATAATATACAAGCCGTTTTTGTCGTTTTTTTATGTATATAATCATTGTTTTTTTTAAAGGGGGCAGGTTCTCATATTTTGTTTGTTTCTTTGCTTAAATTTTGATATTTGAAAAAATGTATAAACACCGAAAAGCGTTTGACTATACAATAGTTTTTTTACAGTTAATAAAATTGGTTAGGTTGGCGCTTATAGTCGTTTTTTCTTCATCTTTAAATATCCAGACAACGAAGAGTTTTGTTTCTTCTTTCAAATGTATGAATATAGAAAGCCTGTTTTAAACAGCACAATTATTTCTTTCTTTCAAATGTATCGTATGTATAAATAAAAAAAAACCTCTGGAGTGCCATCTTAAATATTGTAGTTTGGCAACTCAAAAAACCTCAAGAGTGTTATGATTTAATGTGTTTCTAAATTCAAATTATTCATTTATAAGTTGAATGTAACATCCGCAAATGAACGGCAAATATCGGATTGTGTTGTTTTATAACAAGCTGCAGATTTATTCACACATTTGAAAAAAATCAATGTCTTTGCGAAAATAATCGCAGTTTTGATGTTTTAACAAATGTGTTGTTTAAATAATTTTCAACAAAAAACCTCTAGAGTGCCATGATTTAATCTGTTTCTTAATTTAGTTTGCTACATGCTTTAGGAGTTGACATATAAAACGTCAGACATAATAATTAAATATCGTATGTTCATTAAAAAAAACCTCTAGAGTACAATGGAAAATATTATAAGTTGGCAACTCTGAAATTTTATATTATAATTATTATTATGTTTGACGTTTTATATGTCAATTACTAAGGCGTGTAGCCAACTTAAATTTAAAAATAATTAAAATCATGGCACTCTAGAGGTTCTTTTTTATTGAACATACAATATATATTATAATTATTATGTCTGACGTTTTATATGTCAATTTCTGAAGCAACATAATAATTATAATATATATAGTATGTTCAATAAAAAAACCTCTAGAGTGCTATGATTTTAATTATTTTTAAATTTAAGTTGGCTACACGCTTTAGTAATTGACATATAAAACGTCAAACATGATAATTATAATATAAAATTTCAGAGTTGCCAACTTATAATATTTTCCATCGTACTCTACAGGTTTTTTTTAATGAACATACGATATTTAATTATTATGTCTGACGTTTTATATGTCAACTCCTAAAGCATGTAGCAAACTGAATTAAGAAACAGATTAAATCATGGCACTCTAGAGGTTTTTTGTTATTGAAAATTATTTAAACAACACATTTGTTAAAACATCAAAACTGCGATTATTTTCGGAAAGACATTGATTTTTTTCAAAGGTGTGAATAAATCTGCAGCTTGTTATAAAACAACACAATTTTCAATCCAACATTTGCCGTTCATTTGCGGATGTTACATTCAACTTATAATGCTCGATTTAAAATGTTTACTCTTTTGTGTTGTAGGCGTTCACTTTGTGGTACATCTTAAATACACTTGTAAATAAAACACTTTTTTTGTGTTTTATTTAAACAGTGTCAAGTGTAAAATGTTTACATTTTTTTCCGCGAGAATTAAATGTTTCGGTTTTATGATTTATCACAAGAATTAGCAGTAAAAATAAATAAAGCATTAATTTCAAAGAAAAGTGTTGAAATTGGTTTTAAGAGAAATAGTTTTCTATTTCCGATAGAAAATAATTACATGAAATATAAACAAATGCAATTAAATCAATTGGAAATGGTGATTAAATCGATAGAAAGTATTTACATAAAGTGTTGATTAAATCAATTAGAAATTACGATTAATTTTAATTTTTATAAACTTCTAACAAGTATTTCCAGCCCTTGATTAAGCATGAAGTGAAATTTCGAGTTTAGAAAAGCCTAAACATTTGGTTTGAAGCGACAAAACAAAATTATCAGGCTTTTCTAATCTCGAAATTTGACTTTATGCCTCAGGCGTATTAAACACTAAAACATTACGAAGATATAAAATACTGGTAATGCAGTATGCTAAAGCAGTATATTTCGAACTTTACGTTAAATCCGTGTTTTATACGCATGGCGCATGAAGTAAAATTTCGAGTTCAGAAAAGCCTAAAAATTTGGTTTAGTCGCTCCGCTACGCGGAGCGACCAAACCAAATTTTCAGGCTCCTCTGAACTCGAAATTTTACTTCATGCTTAATCAAGGATTGGAAACACTCGTTAGAAGTTTCAAATTGAACATTTTTATATAAACGACGTATGCGTTTATTTTTGTAAACTTGCATCACATATAAAAAATTAAATGAAAAACTTATAAAATTCTATGTTCACATTAAACATTATTATTTTTATTCAATTTTGTTAATTTAAATCGACATTATTAACTCCATAACAACCGTAATCAACAAGGTTTTATTCACTAGTGAACTAAATTTTTTTTAGGTCACTAGTGAGTTAAAAAATTTATTTAAAAATAAATGTAAAGTACATTTTCTTTACAATTTCGTCAAAATTGAATAAAAACATATATACGCCACGTGAATTAAACACCTTTATTCACTCAAAGAAATGATTTCACTCGCGCCGAGGCGCTCGTGAAATCAAAAATCTTTTCTTGAATAAAATCGTGTTTAATTCACTTGATGTATAATATTTATTATTTAATTATTGAAAATGTTTTAATGCATTTATTCGATATTTTTTTGGATTGAATTTATTCAATTTGTTAGATTGCATGAATACCAAAATTCTCTGTTCTTAATGGAATTTTTTTTTATCAACATTTTTCATTTATTAATTGATTCAATTCATTATTTTGTGAGGTCTTTCATTACACACAAAATAAATGAATAAATGAATGTATAAAATATTATGTTCTCATAAAATGATATTATTTTTATTCAATTTATTTATTGATTTAAAATGTGTGGTCTATTATCACACAAAATAAAAGAATGTATGAAAAATGCTTTCTTTATCATTTTTATTCGTTCGTTCAACATGTTTTTGTGTAGGCTTTCATCACATACAAAATATATGAATAAATGAATGTATAAACAATTCTTCATTCTCACATATTATTTTTATTTAATCATTTAGCTTTAATTTGTTCATCCATTCAACATTTTCTGTGTGGTCTTGAATAGAACAGAAAAAAATCATTTAACGAATTAATAAAAAAATTTCATTGCAAAATTATTATTTTAATTCAATTATTCAACTTTTTTAAAATTTATTCAACATTCTTTTTTATTAATTTATTCAACTTCCTTTTTGTGTGGTCCTTCAGCTCACAAAAAAATGAATGAATAAAATAATTCTTTGTTCTCATAAAACGACATTATTTTTATGTAATGATTTGACTTTTTTTTTATTCATTCTTCGAATGTTTTTTCGGTGTGGTCTTTTATCCAACAGAAAAAATTAAATAACCGAATTAATAAATAAAAACTGACCTCATAAATTGATATTTTTATTATTATTCAATCATTCAACATTTTTTGTGTGAACTTTTATCGAAAAAAATGAATGATTGAGTGAATAAAAAAATGCTTTGACTTTTTTTTATTCATTCTTCGAATGTTTTTTCGGTGTGGTCTATTATCCAACAGAAAAAATTAAATAACCGAATTAATAAATAAAAACTGACCTCATAAATTGATATTTATATTATTATTCAATCATTCAACATTTTTTGTGTGAACTTTTATCGAAAAAAAAAAAATGATTGATTGAGTGAATAAAAAAATGCTTTGACTTTTTTTTTTATTCATTCTTCGAATGTTTTTTCGGCGTGGTCTTTTATCCAACAGAAAAAATTAAATAACCGAATTAATAAATAAAAACTGACCTCATAAACTGATATTTATATTATTATTCAATCATTCAACATTTTTTGTGTGAACTATTATCGAAAAAAAAAAAATGAATGATTGAGTGAATAAAAAAATGCTTTATTCTCATACAACGATGTTATTTTTGTTTAATCATTCAAAAGTTTAGTATGAACTTTTATCACACAAACAAAAAATTAATGAATACAGTTTTTATTCCAAAGGAATTTTTAAAAATCCTATTCGAGCAAGATTTTTGTTTGTCATTGTTAAAGCATTATGTTCGACTATTTATTTTTCAAAAATTAATGTAATAATAATAATAGATAACTTTATCAAATTAACATAACACATACTTGGCATTTTTTAAATCAAGATTGAATGAATCAATAATGTTCTGTTCTCACAAGACGATGTTTAATTATTCAATAGTTTTGTGTGAACTTTTATCACGCAAACAAAAAATTAATGAACACATTTTTTTTATTCAAAAGGAATTTTAAAAATCTTGCGTCAACATTTGTCATTGTTAAGGTATGATGTTTACCAAATGAAGGGCTGAGGGGAAAACAAAATGAGACTAAAAAGATCAGAAAATCGATTTTCACGCCATTGTGTAGCTTAGAACAAGTATTTTAACGTAGGCAAACTTAACAGGAAACAAACAAATGATTCACCAGTTATTCACGACTAGATAGCCAAAAATAGTGTGGATGTTTTGATGGGGTCTCCATTTCATTTTATTCCCTTGCAAAATTCCAAAAATGGGACTCATTTGGTTTTTCTCCTTAACGCTTGAAATGTATTTTTCAAAAATTTAAGTAATAGGTAAACTTTTTGAATTAACATAAAAACACAAGGATTTTTTTAAATTATAAATTCTTATGTATACACTTTTGCAAATGTTCAGGTATCCGTTGATTTTATAGAAGTATTCAATTTGGAGTACCAGTTTAGAAGAGCTTAAAATTTGGTTGGTCGCTCAGCGAATTTGTTTATTGCAACTTGAAATAGTTTGGTGCCAACTTCAATTTGATTACAAAATTGAAAATTGTTAATAACTTAGTTATTTTTACAAATAAATATGTCTAGTGATATATCAGAATAAAGAGACAATAATTACTTTCTAATGATGACATAGCCAACTATAGTTGTCGTTTAAAAAATGCAAGTTTGTGTTATATCTCGTAAACTAATGTCAATATAAACTATCTGATAGCATTTTATTATTCAGGGTAAAATTATCTAAAACTTTGGTATTTACAGTTTTTTTATATCTCTTTTAATAACTGAAAAAAATTGATTTAAAAAAATCGACACTTTCCACATTTTTCAAAATATCTAGTTACCCTTGACTTTTTTCAAAAATGTTACAAGTGTCTTATTCAGCTCGTAAAACTGCACTACTTTGCTCAGTTAACCGTTTTTCTATCTCTTATGGTTTCCCATAGAGAACATAAAAATGAAACTTACCCTGTAAATATTTACCAATATTTTGAAAAATTCAAGGGTAACTAGATATTTTGAAAAATGTAAAAAGTGTCGATTTTTTTAAATCGATTTTTCTCGATTTAAAAAAATCGACACTTTTCACATTTTTCAAAATATCTAGTTACCCTTGACTTTTTCAAAAATGTTACAAGTGTCTTTTTATTCAGCTCGTAAAACTGCAGCTCGTAAAAAAAACTATCTCTTATGATTTCCCATAGAGAACATAAAAAAGAAACTCACCCTGTATATATGAAATATTTACCAATATTTATATTTCACAGAATATGAACTATTACATTGTTATGAAGTATTAGTAGATTATGGAAAGTATACAATTAAAATCTAAGCAACGTGTTATAGAATAAAATATACCATTTAAAAAAGATATCCATGCAAGAAGAAAAAAATTGGAGTGGCCCCCACTTGACTTTTCTCCACTTTGATTGCATAGAAACTTTATCGGTAGATATATACACTGCTCAAAACAATTAGCGGGTCACTAATTTGTGTAGAATGTTTATTCTCAAAATAACTTTTAATACTTGTTATTAATATAGATACATTTATGAAACAAACATGACTATTCGCAGAACTACATGTACATTCTATAAATCAAATAAAACAGCTATACAGGGTGATTCAGTTTGTTGTTCCATCCCCTTTTAACTTTTGTATTTTAAGAGTAAAGTACAACAAATCATATATATTTGTAAACGGCAGGAAATTCTCAATTCAATAGTGTCACCGAATCGATAATAGGATGACAACTGTCAAAGTAGCGATAGTCAACTTTTTGTTTTCAAATGACTCGATACCTATTTTTTGTTCAATTTGGAAAGAATGGATATATCCAAATATTCATAAAAAATATCCAAATCGGTTTAATTTATAAAAAAAATCATATGTGGCAAAGAAGATTATAAAAAAATAAACAAACAATTTCATTAACTGCTAAATTCTTACAGTTAGGTCATTTAAAAAATTGAAACATTCTTTTAAAAGAAAAATAGCCACAAATGAAAATAAAACAGTGGATAATTTTGTAAATCCTTATACCTCACAGAGCTGGGATGAATTCTCAAAAACAGGATTCGAATCACGAATCCGAATCACCTAATATGATTCGAATCACGAATACTCGAATAAAGGATTCGTAAGTGAAAAATATGATTCGAATCAACGATTCGAATCCTCATTTTTGAATCACGGATACAAATCCTTTAAAAATAAATTTGAATCTATTATTTGCAACCAGTAACATTTTATTCCATCAGTTTCTATTAACAAAAATGTTCATTCACCGACTAAATATCAGATTAAATAATGATTTTAAATAATGAACATATATGTTTTATTGAACTTCAGTTTAAATCAGTGTTGTATACGCGTGGCGCATGAAGTAAAATTTCGAGTTTAGAAAAGCCCCGTGAAAATTTGTCTCGGGTCGCTGCGCGACCCTCGACAAATTTTCTACGCGGGGCTTTTCTAAACTCGAAATTTTACTTTATGCTTAGTCTGGGAGTGGACAACACTCGTTCTTAGAAGTTTTAAATTGAAGGATCACTCTAGATTACTAAGTTTATTACCATTTTACAAAGGCTACAGCTCGAAGGACCAATCATGATCTTCGGAGACCGAAGGACTACAGGGAATCGAAGTTTTTTACAAGAAAACAACGAATATCTGAAAGTTTACAGCATGGATAGGAAAGAAAATATCCAATTTTGTAAAAATATCGAAGTTGGGTTTGTTTTCAGTGAATTTTTAACTTCACTTTAAATCAGTGTTTTATACGCGTGGCGCATGAACAACAAATCCTTTAAAAATAAATTTGAATCTATTATTTGCAACCAGTAACATTTTATTCCATCAGTTTCTATTAACAAAAATGTTCATTCACCGACTAAATATCTGATTAAATAATGATTTTAAATAATGAAGATATATGTGTTATTGAACATCAGTTTAAATCAGTGTTGTATACGCGTGGCGCATGAAGTAAAATTTCGAGTTTAGAAAAGCCCCGTGAAAATTTGTCTCGGGTCGCTGCGCGACCCTCGACAAATTTTCTACGCGGGGCTTTTCTAAACTCGAAATTTTACTTCATGCTTAGTCTGGGAGTGGACAACACTCGTTCTTAGAAGTTTTAAATTAAAGGATCACTCTAGATTACTGAGTTTATTACCAGTTTACAAAGGCTACAGCTCGAAGGACCATAAATGGTCTTTGGAAACCGAAGGACTACAGGGAATCGAAGTTTTTTAACAAGAAAACAAGGAATATCTGGAGGTTTACAGCATAGATAGGAAAGACAACATCCAATTTTGAAAAATATTGAAGTTGGGTTGGTTTTTAGTGCGTTTTTAACTTCACTTTAAATCAGTGTTTTATACGCGTGGCGCATGAAGTAAAATTTCGAGTTTAGAAAGCGCCCGTGAAAATTTTCTACGCGGGGCTTTTCTAAACTCGAAATTTTACTTCATGCTTAGTCTGGAGGTGGACCGTCAAGATTTTCTACATGTCGAGATTTTCGATATTTCTAGATTTTTGTCGATTTATTCACAGTTTATTATTATATTAAATGCAACTTTAATATTAAATAAATACGGTTTTCCTTAGGAATAGAATATTCACCCATTAAATTATAAAGTTAATTAATCTTAGGTAAAATTTTGCATCGTTTTCTATGATTTCAATGAATGATTTATTATATTACATACGTCGGTTTTATAAAAGAGTTAAATTTAAAGTTCAAACGAGTGTTGTCCACACCCAGACTAAGCATGAAGTAAAATTTCGAGTTTAGAAAAGCCCCGCGTAGAAAATTTGTCGAGGGTCGCGCAGCGACCCGAGGCAAATTTTCGCGGGGCTTTTCTAAACTCGAAATTTTACTTCATGCGCCACGCGTCTAAAACACTGATTTAAAGTGAAGTTAAAAATGCACTGAAAACAAACCCAACTTCGATATTTTTACAAAATTGGATGTTTTCTTTCCTATCCATGCTGTAAACTTTCAGATATTCGTTGTTTTCTTGTAAAAAACTTCGATTCCCTGTAGTCCTTCGGTCTCCGAAGATCATGATTGGTCCTTCGAGCTGAAGCCTTTGTAAAATGGTAATAAACTTAGTAATCTAGAGTGATCCTTCAATTTAAAACTACTAAGAACAAGTGTTGTCCACTCCCAGACTAAGCATGAAGTAAAATTTCGAGTTTAGAAAAGCCTCGCGTAGAAAATTTGTCTCGGGTCGCGCAGCGACCCGAGACAAATTTTCACGGGGCTTTTCTAAACTCGAAATTTTACTTCATGCGCCACGCGTATAAAACACTGATTTGAAGTGAAGTTAAAAATATACTATTAAGGTTGGACATTTTTTATGGTTAAGTAACCAAATATGCATTCACAAATATTTGAATTATTCGAACATTTAAATATTTATATTCAAATAGGAATAATTTAGTAATTTAAATATTCATATTAGAAAATTTAACTATTTGAATTAATCGAATTCGAATCCTAGCCTCAATAGCGATGATTCGAATTATTTGGGAGGATTTGAATCCGTGTATGAGGATTCGAATCTTATTATAAGGATTCGAATCCTTTTATAAGGATTCGAATCCTTTTATAAGAATTCGAATCCTTTTATAAGGATCCGAATCATCTACATCTGGATTTGAATACGAATCCTTTTAATAAATATTATACATCAAGTGAATTAAACACGATTTTATTCACGAAAAGATTTTTTATTTCACGAGCGCCTCGGCGCGAGTGAAATCATTTCTTTGAGTGAATAAAGGTGTTTAATTCACGTGGCGTATATATGTTTTTATTTAATTTTGACGAAATTGTAAAGAAAATGTACTTTACATTTATTTTTAAATAAATTTTTTAACTCACTAGGGACCTAAAAAAATTTTAGTTCACTAGTGAATAAAACCTTGTTTATTACGGTTGTTTTGGAGTTAATAATGTCGATTTAAATTAACAAAATTGAATAATAAATAATATAACAAATTTTTTAACTCACTAGTGACCTAAAAAAATTTTAGTTCACTAGTGAATAAAACCTTGTTTATTACGGTTGTTATGGAGTTAATAATGTCGATTTAAATTAACAAAATTGAATAAAAAATGTAACGAATCCGGATCACGAATCCGTTTTCACTAAAGTATTCGAATACCTCTTTTGAATCCTCTAAAAGGATTCGAATCCGGGAATCGAATCCTGAATGATTCGAATCCTGCCCAGCTCTGATATCTCACATATAAGTTTTTTTTTAAATAAACCAATTTTATTTTATTTTGTTGTTATATGAGCGTATAGTTCGAATAGATATTTGGATGCAGGAAAGTGATCTCTATTCGAATTGAACAAAAAATTGGTATGGTGTAGTTTGAGAAAAAAAAAGTTGATTATCGCTACCTTGATAATTGTTATCGTCTTGTCGATTGGGTGACGGCATTAATTAGAGAATTTTCTGCCGTTTACAAATATATATAGTTTGGTATACTTTACTCTTAAAATTAAAAAGTTAGAAGGGTGGAACACAAATCTGAATCACCCTCTATATATTTAGTAAAAATGAAAGTTAATGTCACTTTCGGTTAAACCGGAAGTGCAAATTGGCTAAAAAATACTAGCGATCTTCCGGTCAAGGTCTAAAACGTACCTGCAAAATTTGAGCGAGATCGTTTTTTCTCTTCGGCAATTATCGTGTTCACAAGCGCACATACATACATACATACATACATACATACATACATACAAACATATGCATGGGGTCGGTGGGTCGTGTGGCCTCTGGGCCTTTCGAAGTTACCTCGACCTAAAAGATCTTTTGTAAACATACACACATACATAAACACATTATCATCGTAAACAAATGAAAAGCGTACTCAGGCGACCCGACAACGTAAAGAAATACCAAAATTGGATAGTTGGATTTTTGTCATGATTACAATACTTTCCTTACATAGCAGTGTCGGAAAGTAATAATTAAAATACATCCATGCAAATTTATTTAATTTTAATGTACTATCGGTGGACATAAAATGTTGGAACAAATCAAAAACTGGATATTATCGGTTAAGTCAGGTTTTTGTATTCAGGTTATGGAAGTGACAATGAAAATATGTAAATGAAAGGAATTATCGAAACACTTATTTAATTTTCGACAAATCACATGACAATTACCTGACAAGTCCAAAGCTTGATACATACTAAAAAACTTGTACGTGTCCCAACATTTTGCTTCCACCGATCGTACGTTTCTATCATTTCACTTAAGTAATCGCAATCACTTTCTACATTCGTTGTTATTTGTTATCCTAAATAACAACGAATGTATAAAGAAATGTTCGTAAAATTTAAAATTAAACAAATTTACATGGATGTACTTGAATGGTATATTTTGGTCTATAACACATAGATTTTTACTTTCCCCCGTATGTAATACAAAGGGAGAACAATACTTTCCCTTTGTATTACATACGGGGGAAAGTAAAAATCTATGTGTTATAGACCAAAATATACCATTCAAGTACATCCATGTAAATTTGTTTAATTTTAATTTCGTGAAAATTATCGAATCAAAAATGTTTGCGGAAATATCCGTTTTGAGGTCCCCTGAGTCGAATAAGACCATTTTTGAAAAAAGTCTGTCTGTCTGTGTGTGTGTCTGTGTGCGCTGTACCGCAAAAACCGCTAAAGATATCGAGATGAAACTTGAAACTTAAGCTTTTTGTTACAATCGGAAGAACTGAAAAGCTTTTGGTGAAAATTGGAAAACCGGAAGTGGTACTTTACTCTTAGCGTTTTTCAGTTTTTTCAGATTTTTTCTATAAATGTTCATCAAACATCTTTCAAATAAAAGTTGTAGATAATAACAAAATGAAGATGTATTGTTCACTTACTTTTTGTCATAGCACTCTTAGTTTTTGAGATATTTCAAAAGTTGTGTGTTTTATCTAGTTATTGGTGTGTGACAGTGTATGTGTCGATACAATTGAAAAATGTTTCAAATAAAAGTTGTAGGAAATGAAAAGCTAAAGATTTTTTGTAGATTCACTTTTTGTCATAGCACTCTTAGTTTTTGAGATATTTAATGAATAGTGTTTTTTATCTAGTCATTGATTTGTGTCAGTGTGTTTCAAATAAAAGTTGTAGGTAATAAGGTATTAAAGATTTTTTGTATCTTCACTTTTTGTCATAGCACTCTTAGTTTTTGAGATATTCAATAAATAGTGTTTTTTATCTAGTCATTGGTTTGTGTCAGTATGTGTTGATCCAATTGAAAAATGTTTCAAATAAAAGTTGTAGTTATCAAAAAGTTGAAGACATTTTGAAAATAATAATGCTACAAATATTTTAAAAGTGATTTAATACGCAATTTACGGAGGAAAGTACTATGATTGACACATCACCATTTTTTTTATATACTCTTCATAATTTACAAATACAACAATTAAATAGTTTATATTTTTTTAAATAACTGAGATATCGGTAAATATTTCATAAGTTTTACAAAAACAGGTAGATGTAAATACAAATTAAATAAAAATAATAACAAAATAAAAAAGTCCCTTTTTATGCCAAGAAAGGTTTTTTTCTATAACAAAATAAATCGCTAACAGAAAAAGAGCACTTTATTTCATTCTCCTATCTACGCCACTGACCAGCTTAACAAATGGTCGCGGTGTGCCGTAGTAGTGTGACCTTGAACCTTCACAAATGAAACACGATTTTAACTTTGTTTGATAACTGAGACTTTTTTAAGTAACTATAGTCGACAACTTTAACTTGTCATTTTCAAACTCAAAGTACTACGATAGTCACTTAATAGAGTCTTAGGTATACAAATAAAGTTAAAATCGTGTTTAATTTGTGAATTATGATGTTTAACGAAGTAGAAGCCTCCACCGTTAACAGTTTGAACTATCACTTTTGAACGCAGAGTTGTTCATCTAGTTATCTATGAGACATATGGGCAAAAAATGGGTTAAAGTTTAATTGTCAAATTTCAGAGTTGCCAACCTACAATATTTTCCATGGTACTCTAGTTTTTTTTTTATTGAACATACGATATTATGTTATATTAAATTGTCAATAAATATATCTATTTGAAATAAAACAACGCAGTTGGGAGGGTTTCACCTTTATTGTTGAATACTGCAACATGTTTCACCACACAGTGGCTTCATCAGGCAGATGAAATAATAAATAATAAAAGTGAAACCCTCCCAACTGCGTTGTTTTATTTCAAATAATATTATGGAGTTTCATCATGTATCCGCCTAATCAATTAAATAAATATATCGTTGTTGTTGTTATTTTATGAACTTTCTCGATATTTATAAATTGTGCTGTGTAAAATAGACTTTAAATTAGTGATGGGAATAATCGAGATCCGATAATCGAATTAGTCGTTTATGGAAATATCTCTGATTATTATTTTAAAAATCGATTATTCTGCATTGATTGGTATATCGATTATTATTTGTTGATTGCTACATCGATAATTGTAGATGTGAGATTATTTGTTTGCTTTTCACATACAGGGATTTTTTTTTTATTTAAGTATACATATCCCGATGTATAAGCTGTAAATGTTCAAGCAATTATTGATTTTCTAATTTTATTTATAGCTTGTAAGCGAGGGTTTCCACTCCCAGATTAAGCATGAAGTAAAATTTCGAGTTTAGAAAAGCCTGAAAATTTGGTTTGGCCGCGTAGCGCTACGCGCTACGCGGCCAAACCAAATTTTCAGGCTTTTCTAAACTCGAAATTTTACTTCATGCGCCACGCGTATAAAACGCTGATTTAAAGTGAAGTTCAAAATATACTTAAGTTTGGTCTCATAAATTAATACATTTTACAAATATTTATTTCGTGTAACCAAATCGAGCGCTTTTGAAATTCTAACATTTTTTTTTCCGGATATGCAAGTAAGTAGAATTTGAAGAACTTATTATTATAATTCTACTTATTTGCATGTAGAAATAAAAGAGAGATTTAACTACATGCGAGGAAGCAGAATTAAAAGAATAAAAGCAAAATATTCAAAGCACTTGAGTTTTAGAAGATTTGGTTTGCACAAAATACACATTTGTAAAACAGGACCCAATCAAAACATTCACACAGTCTATCAGAAGAATGCCAATAATGAAATTTTAAAGAGCAGAGATTTCTTGTACAAAATTAATTCTTCTGTTTAAGCAAAGCTAACTTTGGAAACAAAACCAATACGATTGGTTTTAAAGAAAATATTTACAATTCGCGGAACAATAAGCAGATTATTTTTAATGTAATTTGCATATTTTATTGGATAAACTGCAAAATATTACAGGCATTTACATTTCTAAAAGTTAGTACATACGAATAAGTACTTTAATTTTTTACTTAAAAGAAATCAAAAGTATGCCAAACAAGTAGATATAAGACCAGTATTACGGCTGGCAAAATGCTTGAGTTTTAGAAGATTTAGTTTGCACAAAATCAACATTTGTAAACAGGACCTGATTAAAACATCTACACAGTCTCTCTGAAGAATGCTCAACAATGAAATTTGAAGGAGCAGATATTTCTTGTACAAAATGCATTCTTTTGCTAAAGCAAAGTGAGCTTTGGAAACAAAACTAACACGATTGGTTTTAAATAAAATATTTACAATTCGCGAAACAATAAGCACACTATTGTTAATGGAGAAACTGCAAAATATTACAGGCATTTACATTTCTAAAAGTTAGTACATACGAATAAGTACTTTAATTTTTTACTTAAAAGAAATCAAAAGTATGCCAAACAAGTAGATATAAGACCAATATTATGGCTGGCAAAGTGCTTGAGTTTTAGAAGATTTAGTTTGCACAAAATCAACATTTGTAAACAGGACCTGATCAAAACATCTACACAGTCTCTCTGAAGAATGCTCACCAATGAAATTTTAAAGAGCAGATATTTCTTGTACAAAATGCATTCTTTTACTTAAGCAAAGTGAGCTTTGGAAACAAAACTAACACGATTGGTTTTAAAGAAAATATTTACAATTCGCGAAACAATAAGCACACTATTGTTAATGGAGAAACTGCAAAATATTACAGGCATTTAAATTTCTAAAAGTTAGTACATAAGAATAAATACTTTAATTTTTTACTTAAAAGACATTGTCAAAATTATACCAAACAAGTAGGTACAAGACCAGCATTACGGCTTGTAATAGGTCAATAGTAATACAAATTATAAATTTATACAATACCTAGGGTCGAATCATTACAGGCTGTCAAAAATAGTGTGAATGTTTTGATAGGGTCCCTTGTAAACTAGAAGTATATTTCAAATTCAAAGCTATTTTAAATTCGAAAAAATTTGCTTACACGTTTAGTTTGCATGGCTTTAAATATAAAATATAAAATTATTTTTATTTTATTTTTTTTTATTTTGGGTTTTACGTCATCTATTTCCGCTATTATTTGTAATATTGATTAACGTAAAATCAAACTCAAGCGGAATATTTTGAACTTCAATTTAAATCAGTGTTTTATACGGGTGGCGCATGAAGTAAAATTTCGAGTTTAGAAAAGCCTGGTCGCGGAGCGACCAAACCAAATTTTCAGGCTTTTCTAAACTCGAAATTTTACTTCATGCTTAATCTGGGAGTGGAAACACTCGTTGGAAGCTTTAAATTAACCGCTATTATAAAAACAAAGAACTCCTGCAAATTTACTAAACAATCGAATTATCGGGATGTGTATACTTCAAAGAAGCATTCGCTTCAAGTTGGGGTATTTTTGCACCTAAAATTGGTAGAATTTCATTGTAAGCTCTTTATCTACAAAAAATAATCGATTAACCAATCGATTCTTAAAATGCATCGCTCAAAAAACATCGATTAATCGAATCCCATCACCACTTTATATACAAAAAAGCGCTCTGTTATTTTTTTACTGGCTAGAGGATCACAGTTTTTAAACACTACGACAAGCTGCGATCTCGCACAATTAAGTCCTGGCTTAAGTAATAATACTGTTTGCGGTCTCATCCGGCATGGCCGCTTTTCATTTTTCCCATACTTCGAGTTTAATTTTCGTTTCCAGCGAAAGAGAGGATTACAATTTAAGTCAACATTTTCACGAGATCGTTGAGCGTCCGCTTGTGATTGTCCGCTTGTAATTTCTCCAAATAACAAAAAAGAAACGCGTTACATCCGCACGGAATGTCCATTTTTTTAATTTAAACCTCAGTCCTTTTATAATTTAAGTTATAAAAATATAAAATAAGTTACACGCGAGAGAAAGAGAAGTTTGAATAGTTTCGAGGGTGTGTGAAGAGCGCTCAGAGTTTTGGTTGGAAGCCCAAGGTTCTAATAAAAAGTTCGTTTTGTTTTTTTTTCTTCTTTTATACAAACACTCGTATTTTTTTATGATTATAAAGCACATCCAGTACAAATCAGGAGCGGATCCAGAGAGCATTTTTTTGGGGGGAAGGAGGGGGACAATTATCTTTCAAAGACAGACAGCTTTAAAATTTAGGTTAAATTCCACTAATCAATTACTCGTTTGGAATTTTACATTTTTGTTGATTTGGTAAATTTTTACATTTTTGATGATTTTGGTAGTTTTCCAACGTTGTTGATTTGGTAAATTTTTACGTTTTTGTTGATTTGGTAAATTTTAACATTTTTGATGATTTTGGTAAAGTTTTCTAATTTTGTTGATTTGGAAAATTTTTACAGTTTTGATGATTTTGGTAATGTTTTCTACTTTTGTTGATTTGGTAAAGTTTTCTACTTTTGTTGATTTGGTAAATTTTTCAATTTTTGATGATTTTAGTAAAGTTTTCTAATTTTGTTGATTTGGTAAATTTTTCAATTTTTGATGATTTTGGTAAAGTTTTCTACTTTTGTTGATTTGGTGAAATTTCAATTTTTGATGATTTTGGTAAAGTTTTATAATTTTTTGACTCGAAAAATTTTTACATTTTTGATGATTTTGGTAAAGTTTTCCAATTTTGTTGATTTGGGAAATGTTTATATTTTTGTTGATTTGGTAAATTCTTACATTTATGTTGATTTGGTGATTTTTTATATTTTTGTCAATTTGTCGTAATTTTCACAGTTCTGAAGTTTTCGTAAAATTTTATAATGTATGTTGGTTTTGACGATTTTATTTAAAATAGTAATAATTATTTAAAATTTGTGATTTTTGTTAAATGAGTTGCCTATTTCGAAAAACCCCTAATCCATTTGAAAAAAATGGATTTAAGGCTTTTTGGAAATAGGCGACTCAAATATTAACATAAAGGTTTTTTTTTATTAAGTATACTTTTACATATTCCATATAAACATTTGCAAAGTTAATGAGCATGTGATCAACCAACCTAAGTCGAGGTATATAATAACTTTACTTTAAATCAGTGTTTTGTACCTCAGTGTTTGTTATCTCATGTTTATTCGTCATTTCAATAACGAGGCAATACTATTACAAGAATCGCGTGTTCATAAGTTTTTAAAGTCCTTGGTAACTGTGGAATCAAATGAATGTCGATTCCTACTTAAAAATTATTAAAACTGACGTTTGTTAAGTCAAAACATTTCATAGAAGCAATAATTGACATTCATGTTTGATTTCACAGCCACTCTAAGCTTCAACAATTGTTGGACACCCGCTTCATAACCATTTTTTGTTGTCTGATTATTTGGGAAGGGGGTGAATTTTCCCCCAATTCCCCCCCTGTGGCCCATGGATCCGCGCCTGGTACAATTACAGAGAGTAGAGAATAAGTTAAGGGTTTAGTTTTAGTTATTCGATAAGGCACTCATCTTTTTAAAAGGTTCTAGCTATTTCTTTGTTGCTGTGTTTAAATAAGAAACCCTGTGGATGGTCACTTGGTTTTGTTCATCTCTAGGTTTTTTGTTTTGTTTGGTCCACTTCCGCACTTATTTTAGCACCACGTTAACAAACCACCAGTGCCACTCTTAGCACTAGCAAAAGCCATTCTCACACTTCAGTCCCGTCCTCGCCTTCGTCTTCGAATAAAGGCCCGGTGGAGGCGCGTTTCTTTGGTTTGGGTGGGGGACGCGGGGGGATCTTCGGGGTTTTCCCCTCGCTTGGCAGCAAGGACGCCGTCGATTCCCTCCTGCTATCACTATCCGGACTCCTTGCCCAGCTCCCCCGCATGCTGTCCAGGTTGGGGCTGAAGGCTCGCTGCGCCGACATGCTCCTGGGCAGGGTCGAGGCCGTCGGGGGAGAATCGTGCTCGGCGATGGGGTCGCAGGTTTGCGGACTCAGAGGAAACGCCGGTCGGGGTCCCCTGGGACTCGTTGCTTCCTGCAGCTTGTTCAAACTCAACGCCGACGCTCCAGTTGCCGTCGTTCTTAAACCTAAATTATCATAAAGCGGCTCCCCAATATCGGACAACTGCGGTGGTTCGCTGCTCCAGCTCGCTCTGGGTCTTCTTGGTATCGTCACATAACCTCCAGTTTTCGGGACGCGGATCGGCGCTCCGTGGGGGGATGTGAACGGTGAATGAGATCTAGAGTACGGTAAAGTCCTGTAGAGGTTCGAAGTTTCGTAAAGTGGGCTGTGAATCGGTGAGTGGACGCTGTGGTGTGGAGGAAGGCGTGAAGTGTCTGCGACCGTTGAAGCCGAACTTCCCGCTGGTGAGATTTGATTAGTGGCTCTTGGGGGGAACGAGAGCAAGTCTGGTGGGTATGGATTATCGCTTCTGAAATCTATGTCCAGGTGGTTTTGGGATTTTGGCAACATCCTTCCCATGTAATCATAAGATCTTGATTCCTCATCACCACCTAGAAAAAATATGAACATAAAAACAATAAAAAATAATAGATTAATGAAACATCATTTAACATTAATGAAGATGCGATAAAAGAAGATTTTAACTTGTAATTCTAATTAGGTACTAAGACGATTACCCCTGAAAGACACACCTCTGGTTTTGAGTACAGCTAATCTACAGGGTCCGGCAGCGTTACCTGACGGTTTGTAAAATAGCACAACTCTATCATTTCAATAATATTTTATTAAATAATTTTTTTTTGTAAACAGGAAGATTGGAAGTTTATAACATATACAAAAACTTAGAAAAGAGCCTCAAGTAGCGAAAATAACATCAGATAAATGTCGACCTCCGTTTTCGATGCACAGTTGAAGTCGGATGGACTTTTATTTGTGGGGTTACTAAAGGGAAAAGTGTACTTTGACAAGCCTCAAAATTTGACTCTACTGCGTGATAATACTCAGCGAGAAATTCGTGCGGTTCCTCGAACAACTTTGCAAGGAGTGATGACTAACTTTACCATCCGACTTCAGCTGTCCATCGAAAACGGGGGTCGTTATTTACCTCATGTTATTTTCGCTACTTGAGGTTTTTTTATAAGTTTTTGTATACGTTATAAACTTCCAATCTTCCTGTATACAATTTATTTTTTAATAAAATATCTTAAAAATTGATTGAGTTGTGCTATTTTAAAAACGCTGCCGGACCCTGTAAATTATTTTTATGTTGATTCCATTCAATTGTACTTTTTTATCGATATGAACACGATCAGGAATCAATTACACAAAACAAAACAATTTATTTTTTACCGCCGTGCCCATTACAGCCCAATAGATTTAATTAAGATATCGACATCCATTAGTGTTTCTTTTATGAGCGAATTGAACCGGAGTGCCCGTTTCCATAACTGTACTCGAGTGCCTCCATTGATTCAGCACATTAAAACAAATTGATCAATCAACCCGGGGCAGACGATATCGACTCCCGACTTCAATATAATGTACATGAACACAATAATGGACTCACCACCGTAATTAGATTCATCGTCGATGAGCATTTTCTTCGCCTCGCTGACTTCGGTCCCCCCGCTCGTAACGGACGGCGGCACCGAGTGTTGTCTGGGTGGCTTCATCACCGGATTCACATCGGTTAGCAAAGATTTTTCCATTTCGGAGGGTCGACCGTCGAGATCTATGAATTCGTTCGATTGAGTGAGCGGCCGGTTTTTTGACATCGGCGCCCTGTTTCTGGTGTTCCTCTTGCAGCAACAGCAAATCAAGAGGAAGATTATAATTAGCAGCACGATTGCACCTACGACTAGCACAATTGTTAAAATCATCACGTTGGACATTGATGTGGATGAAAGTGTTCCACCTCCCATATAATCAGTTCCTCTTAAATAAACAGTAACATTCCTCTCATCTGTTCCTCCTGCATTTGTAGCTACACACTTATACTCCCCTCTATCCCGGTAATTAATATTGAAAATTGTAAGGTTGTCCCAGTAGGGGACTTCTTTGGAACTAGAGATCATGTATTTTTGTCCATTCCTCTGCGTGTCGACGTTCCTGCCATTCGAAACCCAAACTACGCTAGGTCTCGGCTCACCTTCGACTTTACAAGGAATAGTGTAGTTGATTGTGTCTACCTCCAAAACCGCACTCATTGAAGGTTCAATTATTTTCGGATCACAAGCGAATATCACGCCTTCGGACCATTTTCGACCTTTCAGCCTTTCAGGGGTGTAACACTCGATATCCCTTGTGATCCAATTATTATCCGAAGCTTTGCTACGAAACGGTTCTAGCTTACAATTGCAATCCCATAAATTCCCCGCTAAATCCAAGCTACCAATTTTCTTCAGCTTGTCAGCGAAATCAGGTGCTATGTAAGTCAACCGGTTGTTCTCTAAACTTAAATGCAACAACGGACATTCTTCCCCAAAAATATCATTGCTGATCACCTCAAGCTCGTTGTTGTCCGCATGGATTTTCTGCAAATGCGACATGTTCGCAAACATGTTCGCCTCCAACCGCTTCAAACGATTATGCGATAAATACAACAACCGCAACTTCGTGTTGTCCTTAAAAATATTCTTATCCAACTTCTTAATCATGTTGTTTGATAAATCTAACTCAATCAGCAGTCGCAGGCTGTCGAAAGCCAAACTATGAATGGCTTCAATACTGCAGTTTTGCAGCCTAAGTTTGTGGATGTTTTGCAAGCCCGCTATCGAAAACACCCTGGATTTCAGTTCGTAGAGAGCGTTGTTGGAGAAGTCGATGTCCCTCAGCTCGCTGCTCAACTCCTGGGGGATTTCGCTGAACTGGAGTCCTTTGCAGTCGGCGGATTTTTTCCCCGACGACCACATGCACTTGCACTTGCTACATTTCGCCGTCCAATCTTCTTCTGCTATCGCCAGCAGGATGGTCAGGAGGATTATGGTTAGTGTTCTTAGCGCCATTGTTCATTCAGATCGTCGTAGGTTCCTTTAATTTTTATCCATCTGAAAAAAAAAATTACCAATTAGGATTTTCTAGGTATAACAGGGTTGGAAATCATAAACGTTTGGAAGTTTTTCTTTTAGGTATACATATTCCAATTTCAGCATTTATGTTTTAAATTTGCAGATATTGCTTGTATTAGTGTTGAATTTTAAGTTTTAAACGAGTGTTTTCCACTCCCAGGTTAAGCATGAAGTAAAATTTCGAGTTTAGAAAAGCCTGAAAATTTGGTTTGGTCGCGTAGCGCGAAGCGCGGAGCGACCAAACCAAATTTTCTGGCTTTTCTAAACTCGAAATTTTACTTCATGCGCCACGCGTATTAAATACTGATCAAGCTTAAGCAGTATATTACGAACTTCGCTTTGCTTACTTGTTTTATACGCGTGGCGCATGAAGTAAAATTTCGAGTTTAGAAAAGCCCAGAAAATTTGTCTCGGGTCGCTGCGCGACCCTCGACAAATTTTCACGGGGCTTTTCTAAACTCGAAATTTTACTTCATGCTTAGTCTGGGAGTGGAAAACACTCGTTTGAAGCATCAAATTGAACTATTCTAAAAAACAACGCATGTCGGAAAATGAACATCGTACGCATATGTATACTTAAAAAAAATTGCCTGTATATCTAAGACGAATAATTGTTTTAGTTAACGACCAACATATTTTGCTTGTCATAAAGCTTTTCTTAGTCTACCTGTCCCTCTCTGGAAATCATAAACTTAAATATCTAAACAGTATACACGACGCACAAATGATTCAGTCGACGTACAATATTTTTTGTTAGTCTATAAGTCTGTAAATCCGTCGCTTTTTTCCTTCCTTATGTAGTAAGAAAGTTTTGAAATGTAAGCGTACAGATCAAGGAATCCGCGCAGCAACCCGCCGACCCAGATTTTATCATAGAAAAGATAACAATAAGCCGAGATTTCTGCATTTAGATAGCGGCCGACTTCCCCCTAAGACTTGGTGAAATATTATTAATTTTTACCTAATTAATTAATGGTTCTTTAAAATGTCTTATTCAATGATAATTAGTGTAATTTAATGTAGTACTATAATATAATTATTATACATTTATGCTTTCTTTTCATATCGCAATCATCTGTTGAAAAAAAAGGAATATAATCCTTTCAGCAACATCAAGTCTTTCAATCCGTCGCTTTTTTTGTTTTTTATGTAGTAACGAAGTTTTGAAATGTCAGCGTACAGTTCAAGGCATCCGCGCAGCAACCCGCCACCCAGATTTTATCATAGGAAAGACGACAATAAGCCGAGATTTCTGCGTTTAGATAGCGGTCGACTTTACCTTAAGACTTGGTGAAGTATGATTAATTTTTACCTAATTAATTAATAGTTCTTTAACATGTCTTATTCATGACAATTGGTGTAATTTAATGCAGTACTATAATATAATTATTATACATTTCTCCTTTTCTTTTCATATCGCAATTGTCTGTTGAAAAAAAGGAATATAACCTTTTCAGCAAGCAACATGAAGTCTGTCAATCCATCGCTTTTTTCGTTCCTTATGTAGTACGGAAGTTTTGAAATGTCAGCTTACAGTTTAAGGCATCCGCGCAGCAACCCGCCGACCCAGATTTTATCAAAGGAAAAACGACAATAAGCCGAGATTGCTGCGTTTAAGACTTGGTGAAATATGATTAAGTTTTACCTAATTAATTAATGGTTCTTTAAAATGTCTTATTTATGATAATTGGTGTAATTTAATGTAGTACTATAATATAATTATTATACATTTCTGCTTTTCTTTTCATATCGCAATCGTCTGAAAAAAAAAGGAATATAACCCTTTCAGCAACAATGGCAACGACAGCAGTCGCAATAAAATCCCAACGCCAACTGAGCCATACAATGAAAATGTTATTACAGCCATAGAACAATTTTTATATAAAAATGTTGCGAGATGTGCACGTGCGAGTCGTCATCGGCATGTTCTCTGCGCGGCTTATCTCGAAACATGTGACGACACAGCCAAGCCGCATTATTGCGATTTTCCGCTGGGGAGTCTTGAATAATTACAAAAAGGTGGAAAATATGTAAGAGATGTGCCCCGGCCTTATCCAACTATTAAACGTCGCTTTTTGCATGTCCGCCTTTCGTTCTGCATAATGTTCCATAAAGATTGCGCGCGGATAAAGTAAATTGAAAATGTTGAAAGTGTTCACTGGATTTTTGCCCCTTTTTTTTCTTTCTTGAAATCTCCGGACATTTGCTCTTCGGATCTCTTATGTGGTAAGTTTTCTTTGTCGATGGTTTTGTAGAGGGTGTATTTTTAAAGGTGTAGAACTTTGATAATGAATATCTGTCAAACCGATATTAGAATAAGGAGCTGTTAGTGGCAATTTTGTTCAGTAAGCTTCGGCAAATTATCATGCCAAATTTATTTACAAAATGCATGCTCTGTGTGCCAAATTTATAGAACACTTCGCCTATATTATGGTGCTCATAATCGTCCATCTGAGCAGCATATACGAAATTTGATGGCTCGATTTACACTTGTGGACAATATCAACCAATGACGAGCTCGTACTATGCGCACCAGACAAGAAATCGCCGCGCACCAGACAAGAAATCGCCGATATAAATGAGAGTGGAGCCGAAAATCCTAATTTATCAATTTGACGTCGTTCTTAACAACTTGGTCTCTGCCTGTCCACTATATAAAAAAATGTTAGCTACAGATCTTTCAAGTCAATCCTGATTTTTACTGCCAAATATTTTTTTTTGATATTAGGCTCATTTTTGGCTGAATTGGTTCGTGAATAAGCAAAATTGTCGGTTCTGAAGGCAAAACAATACCCACGAAATAACGCGACCCCATAATAACCATTGAAAGTTTCTGTGTGGTGTGGATCGCATGCTGGAGGCAAAAATGAAGATGGAGCCAATATTACCATCAATGGCGAGGGCTACAGGTCATTGATTCGATTTTTTTCTATCCTTAACATCAATGCAAATCTGTTGAGAATTAAATAGTTTCAACAGGACGGCGCAGCTTGCCACACCGCGCGTGAAACTCTCACATTGTTTGGAGAGACGAGCTTGTACTGTGCGCACCAGACAAGAAATCACCGATATAAAGGAGAGTGTAGCCGAAGATCCTAATTTATCAATTTTACATTCTCAACAACTTGGTCTCTGCCCGTCCACTATATGGAAACTGTTAACTACAAATCTTGGCCTGCACCCACACCAAATCAACTGGTACAGGAATTAAATCCATGTAGCCATTAACAGCGTCGTATCTTTGGTGAATGGGTTCTAAACAAAATTCAAGTCGATTCAAGTCCTGATTTTTACTGCCAAATATTTGTTTATTGATGAGGCTCATTTTTGGCTAAATGGGTTCGTGAATAAGTAAAATTCGACAATTTTGCTTATTCACGAACCCATTCAGCCAAAAATGAGCTTCATTACTAAAAAAATATTTAGCAGTAAAAATCAGGATCGACTTGAAATTGGTTTTGAGCGCATTCACCAAAGATACGACGCTGTCGATGGCCCCATGGATTTAATTCCTGCACCAGTTGATTTTGTGTGGATGCAGGCCAAGATTTGTAGCTAACATTTTCCATAGAGTGGACGGGCAGAGACCAAGTTGTTGAGAACGACGGCAAATTGATAAATTATGATCTTCTTCTGAAGGCAAAACAATACCCACGAAATTAGCACGACCCTATTACAACCATTGAAAGTTACTGTGTGGTGTGGATCGCATACTGGAGGCAAAAATGAAGACGAAACCAATGTTACCGTCAATGGCAAGCGCTACAGGTCATTGATTCAATTATTTATCCCTAACGTCAATGCAAATCTGTTTAGAATTAAATAGTTTCAACAGGACGGAGCAGCTTGCCACACCGCGCGTAAAACTCTCACATTGTTTGGAGAGACGCTTGGTGATCAAATTATTTCGAAGCATGGGCCTGTTAATTGACCGCCTAGATCAGTGGTGGGGAAACTTTTTTTAAGACGGGCCATTTGTAATAACCAGACAATCGTAGCGGGCCAAAGAATAATGCTTAATCGTAGGTACGTAGTTTTTATGCGGGTCGTCACATTACGAAGTAAGAACGCGTTGAAACATTCTCACGACGGCACTCTTAAACGGGCCGGATTAAACCTTTCCGCGGGCCGGATTTGGCCGGCGGGCCGTAGTTTCCCCATCACTGGCCTAGATCATGTCATTTTACCCCATTGGACTACTTTTTGTAGGGCTACGTCAAATCACTATTCTATGCTGATAACTAGCAACGATTAAAGACTTGCTAGAGGTAAACATTCGACGCGTAATTGGCGAGATTAGCCCTGCAACATTGGACAAAGTTATGAAAAATTAGACCTATAGAATGGTTTATCTACGACGTAGTCGCGGTGGTCACATGCACGAAATTATTTTTAAACACTAAATGCCATTACATTAGTTACCTATTAAAGCCAAAACATCTGTTGTTTTATTGATTTTTATGTGTTTTGTTCGAAAAAGAAGTTCTAAACCTCTAAAAAAAAACACCCTTTATAATTAGGTATTATATATTTTTTATCGGTCCTCGACTTCCACACATGCCATAGAACCCCTTGTTTACTTTCTTACCCCTCGTTTACTTTCATACCCCTCGTAAGAAAGTATTTTAAATGTACATAAATAAATTAATATTCTTTTAGGTAATAACATTTACAAAGAAACATAAAAGAGTAAGAATATTAACCATGATCTCTTTTGGGATATTTGACTACCTAACAATAAAAATTCCCGGATGTCGCATCGCGACATTTCCCGGGAAAAAAAAATAAAAAAACCCATATCGGCATACACGAATTCCCCACCGGCCATTCAGATATCCATCAGGAAAAAACGCGAGATAATATTTTATGCAACCATATAATATTTAACGCCGAATACAAGTGCGTCAGGGGCAATAAAACTGTAACATTTATATGATTCAGTGTAGCGGTGATGGCCGAGGGATGATAAGAGTTTATAAAAATAACCCGAAATACGACCGAACAACAAAAATCCTCTGATATCGCACTTAATAGTCGCGGTGTAACAGATGGCTTGTATAAAAAAGGAGCGCGCCTGGGGCTTAATAGCCCTTGCAGATTTCGGAGCTGACCCCCATCCTTTTCGTTTGTTGCAAACCGCAAAACCTACCCTTGCAAATAATCAAACACCGGTGGTAATAACTTTTGAACAGGGCGCGCGGTAGGTTTATTCGAGAGGGCTTTGAGTTGATACACTATGGGCTAAAACTAACCCATCGCTGCGTTTGTTGTTGTGTATTTCGAGTGTTGTTATCGTGAAAATGTTCGGAGTTTCGACTAAAGCTTTCGTGGTTGCGTAGTGGAATTATTAATTTTGATATTTTAACTTTAACTTTATTGTTATCTAAATATTGTATACTGATGCTATAAGTTACAAGTTTGTAAATTAATTACAAGACTTTCATAGATATTAAAATATATCTCACAACAAAAAAATGGATTGTGTTACAGCGTTTGGCCGCGTAGAGAATTAAAAATATTGTTGCTCTAGAGGTCGCTATTATAGAAGTATTACACTGTAAACACATGTTGTACTATTTCCTGCTATCTAATAGATCAAATCATTCTGTTGTTACAAAGATTATTACAAAGATTATTTTCTTGTGAATATTGGGCTCCAAAATCGGATAGAAAGAGAAAGACAAAAAAACCTCATGCACATAACTTATTGGACTTAACCCACTATTCACAGGTAAGTAGAGTAATGCACTATAAACAAATTTTGCTACTATTTCTTGCTATCTAATGGATCAAGTGATTTGGTTATTACAACGATGATTGTTTTCTTGTGAATCTTGAACTCCAAAATTAGATAAAAAAAATAAAGACAAAAAAGAACTCATGCACATAACTTATTGCAGTTAACCTACTATTCACAGGTGCCACAGATATTCATTAATAGAAGTAATACACTATAAACACATTTATTACAATTTTCTGCTATCTAATGGATCAAGTGATCCAGTTATTACAAAGATGATTGTTCTCTTGTGAATCTTGGGCTGGAACTTCAAAATTGGATAGAAAGATAGAGACAAAAAAAAACTCATACACATAACTTATTGGACTTAACCACTATTAACAGGTAAGTAGAAGTAATACATTATAAACACATTTTTTTACCATTTCTTGCTATCTAATGGATCAAGTGATCCGATTATTACAAAGATAATTGTTCTCTTGTGAATCTTGAGCTCCAAAATTGGATAGAAAGATAGAAACCAAAAAACAAAAACTCATGCACATAACTTATTGGACTATTCACAGGTAAGTAGAAGTAATAAACTATAAACACACTTTTTTTACTATTTCTCGCTATCTAATGGATCAAGTGATCTGGTAATTACAAAGATGATTGTTTTCTTGTGAATCTTGAGCTCCAAAATTGGATAGAAAGATAGAAATAAAAAAAAAACTCATGCACATAACTTATTAGACTTAACCCACTATTCACAGGTAAGTCGAAGTAATACACTATAAACACATTTTTTTACTATTTCTTGTTATCTAATGGATCAAGTGATTTGGCAATTATAAAGATGACTGTTCTCTTGTGAATCTTGAGCTCCAAAATTGGATAGAAAGATCGAAACAAAAAAAAACTCATACGCATAACTTATTGCACTTAACCTACTATTCACAGGTGCCACAAATATTCATTAACAGAAGTAATACACTATAAACACATTTTTTTTTACTATTTCCTGATATCTAATGGATCAACAAAGATAATTGTTCTCTTGTGAATCTTGGGCTCGAAAATTGGATAGAAAAATAAAGACAAAAAACACATAACTTATTGCACTTAACCCACTATCCACAGGTGCCACAGATAGTCATTCACTCATACATGTATAATTCAGATTGATGTTTATTTTGTTATTATTGAGGGTAATTGCGTGGTAGCACTTTGATGGTTTCGTGATAAAGTTTCGCATAGATGCGGTCGTTTGTCATGTGTGGAACACTCGCTTTACTGCAAAAGTTCTGCTTTTACGTCGCGACGTCGGCTATATAGTGAGTTATGTTTATGGAAGTTATGACGGGTTTCTTGAGGCGGAAGAATAAATGACATCAAAGATGGGACACTTGCCTACCTATATTTTCATAAATTAAAAGTTCTATAGAAAGAACATACTAACATTTGAAATATAAAATTACGAGAAAATCAGTATGAACCGTAAACAGTAGGTTTCAATTAATGTGACTACTAAGTCAATTAATATACATTGAAACAACTACTTCCCGTGCAAATGTACCATCGGTGGAAACAAAATGCAGGGTTTCTTGAGGCGGAAAAATAAATGACATCTTGCCTACTTATTTTTCATAAATTAAAACTTCTATAAAAAAAAAACAGGCTAACATTTGAAATATAAAATTATGAGAAAATTCGTATGAACCGCAAACAGTAGGTATCAAATAATGTGACTACTAAATCAATTATTATCCATTGAAGCAACTACTTCCCGTGCAAATGTACCATCGGTGGAAACAAAATGCTGGGACACGTAAAATTTGGTTAGTGTATGTTAAACTTTGGACTTGTCATCTAATTGTCATTTGATGTGTCAAAACTAAAAATCCCTTTCTTTTCCTCTCATTTACATATTTTTATTGTCACTCCATATTGTAACAATCCTTCAAAAAAACTGACTTAACCGGCACAAATTTGGTAATACTTGACATTACCCAATGTTCGAGTTGTCCCAACATTTTATGGTTGAATTATACAATAAAAATTTAATAAAATGTATTTGCATTTTAGTAGGTTTTTCCAATTCAAAATACCGTTGCATTTAAAATATATTTATAAAGTGGAATTCGGAAGAGATGTCCTATGACTTATTGAAGTGGAATGTGTGGTTTAATTTTTTTAGAGAGTATGTCGACAGTAGTATGCAACGATTTTTCCTGGTTGTGTCAAATGTTGAAGTTACATGACAATGTCATACTGTTCAGGTCGCGAGTATATTAGTGTTCTTTCTATTAGATAAACTTTAAATCATAATTTCTTGTGATTTTTTCTTTTAAGTATACATATCCCAATAACGTGTTGTAGATTTTTGAATATTCGTTGTTTTTTTAAAAGAGGTCAATTTAATAATTAAACGAGTGTTGTCCACTCCCAGATTAAGCATGAAGTAAAATTTCGAGTTTAGAAAAGCCTGAAAATTTGGTTTGGTCGCGTAGCGCGAAGCGCGGAGCGGCCAAACCAAATTTTCAGGCTTTTCTAAACTCGAAATTTTACTTCATGCGCCACGCATATAAGACACTGATTTCAAGCGAAGTTTACTCGTTCACAATATTTCAGTGCTTTCAGTGTTTAATACGCGTGGCGCATGAAGTAAAATTTCGAGTTTAGAAAAGCCTGAAAATTTGGTTTGGCCGCTCCGCGCTTCGCGCTACGCGACCAAACCAAATTTTCAGGCTTTTCTAAACTCGAAATTTTACTTCATGCTTAGTCTGGGAGTGGAAAACACTCGTTTTAAGCTTTAAATTAACCTCTTAAAAAAAACGGATGCATATGTATACCTAATAGAAAATTCCCTGTATGTAAACTTAAAAGAAAAAATCCCGGTATTAACAGATTAATCCGATTTGCCAAATCAACTGAATGCGCATTCGATTCAACTAACATTTTCGTTTGAGCTTACACAAAATCAACATAAATGCATTATTTATTTCTGTAAAAACCTTAACTATTTAGTAGATGTGGAAATTGGAATTATACCACTTAAACTCACATTTAAAACGATTGTGCACATGAATTTAAATGATTTGTGGCTGGGTTTCTGCAGATTCAGTTTTACGAAGACAGTGTCAAAATGTGACGTTTAACCTTAAAATTTTAAAGCTGCATAACGGAACATACCTTTTCGCATGTTCCATCTAAAAAAAAGCAGACATATTGTGAAGTTTTCTGTCTCTTTTCACACATGTAACCTGATGACATCAAACTATTCACGTATTCATATATTGGTGCAGAAAGCACTACAAATCAAAGAAACCATGGGACACCTCTCGTAACTCGCACCTTACTAACATTTTTGAAATTTTAAATTCCATAAAAATAGACACAAAACAATACCTTTTTTTTAAATACACATCAGGAAATATCTACAAAGAGAAAGAGGACAATTTGTGATTAACACGGGCAGACGTTTCGGAAGTAGAGGCGGTTTCGACGTAATTTAATTAAAATGTGTTACTGTTAAAATAGCCTCCCGCATGCACGTGTACGTGTGTGTGTACAACGTGTAGGAAAATGCCCAAGGGTGGAATTTAATTTAATCTTAATTACGGCTCGTGTAAATCCAAGGATGGAAGGGATGGATTATGATGTCGGTGTAATCCCCTCTTTCACCCCACTAGAAGCAATTCCTCTCTTTTACAAACGCGTTTCGACTTAAAAATTAACTTTCCAAATTCTGCAATTAACACACTGACATTCAGTTGAAATGTTCATTCAATTAGTTTGAGGTATTAAATCGTGCGAACATTTAAATGCGCCCTTAACATTTAATTGCGCCTTTTATTAAATTTTAGATTAGAACATTCTTTTCTATTCTTCTCTAGCAACTGCATTGCTTTATAGCATCTTTCTTCTCCAACTATCTTATATATTATCTTCTTCAACTTGTCATTCAGTTTCTTCTGATCTTCTAGAGTCTTCCGTAGCTGGTATCTTAAACTTCCCTTCTCTTCAGTTTCTTCCCCAACTTTCTAGCATCTTCAGCTTATCAACCTGAGTCTTCTGGACCTGAAATTGCATTTTTGTCTCTCTTTAGCATCTCTTCCTGTTCCTTCTTAAGCTATACTTTTCTAATCTAGTTTCTCTTCTTACTATCCAGTTTCTTATTTAGTAGCTTATCATCGAGTTTCTTCTGGTCTTGTGGAGTCTTCTGAAACTGGTTTCACAGTTTCTTCTGAGGATAATGATTTCTTCTACAGCGTTACAGCTTACTTTTCAGTGTTCTCTCTAATTATCACGATTTTGATCATGAATATAGATCAGAATCGAGAGAGTGAAATTATTTATATTATTTATTCATTGTCAAATTGGGTAAAGTACTACACTTGTTATGTTCCATATTTTTATTTTCAGTTGCCTGACACGTGTTTCGATCCGTTACGATCATTTTCAAAGTTAAAACTAATTTTGACAAACACAAATAATTTAGGAAAATTAATAGTTAACAATAAAATCAAAACTGAAAATTGTAAATTGAAGAAAAGTGGTATTTATGAATTAAAATGTGATGATTGTGATGCAGTGTATATATATATATTTGATATCAGGTTAAAAGAGCATAAAAAAGACATAGAGAATAAAAAACAAACCACTGGTTTTTCTAAGCACTGTATCACATCTAATCACCATTTTTCTTCAAACGATTTAAAAATTCTGCATACAGGTAATAAGGAATTAACGCGTAACTACCGGGAGGGTTTAGAAATTTCAAAAGCCATAAAAGCAAGTAAAAATGTGGTCAATGACAACGAAGACCTTTGGAATTCCCCGATATTAAATGCCCTTATTACCCAATAAAACCTAAAACTCGAAACTGTATATATTCCCAAACAAATCCATTTGTACATCATTCTTGATAATGGCATTAAGCCGAAACTAGTAGAAAATAAAATACATATAAGTGAAACAAAACCAAGTGAATTTAATTTACAAACCATTATATGTTAAAACTAATTTGAATTTGACAAATGTTCCTATATATGTACAAACAAACAGGCTAATTAGTGGACATTCCAGCGCTACATATATAGGAACATTTGTCAAATTCAAATTAGTTTTAACTTTGAAAATGATCGTAACGGATCGAAACACGTGTCAGGCAACTGAAAATAAAAATATGGAACATAACAAGTGTAGTACTTTACCCAATTTGAAAATTTGGTTCCATCAAGAAAGTAGCAGAACAAGTATCGAATTTATTCATTGTCTCTTTCGTAATGTTCTTGTGAAGTACTCTTTTATGAACATTACATTATTTATGATATCCCTGTCGTGGTAAACTTCTCGGTTTATTAAAAATAAAAACTGGATATTTATCGTACATTTTTAATTTATGTTGAATGCACCAGATTTCTTTTAGAAAATTACTGTTTTCATTGTTAAACAGGATGATAACAATTGAGGAATTATTAATTTAATATGCCGTTTTTCTTTCAATTTTACGATCGAAAGGGATTATTACATTTCTGTGGGAGGCAGCGAGGGAACGTAAAATATCGCGGCTTGGTCGTGGACTCAAATTCCTCGTTTCGCCAGAAATGCCTCCTTTCAGACGAGACGCTCGTTCCTTGGCATAATGCAGGACTTAATTGAATTAAATTCAGTCGCAAAAATCACGAGACCGGCATACCTTTGTTGTGCAATCCGCGTAAAATTTAATACTACTCCTCAAAACCATACAATAATTTCAGTAAATAGCTTAAATACACTATTGAAATATATTAAATAATTAATTCTAACATGTGTATTCACTCCTTGATTAAGGATTAAATACAATTTCAAGTTAAGAACGCTTTTAAGGCGTTAAGAGAAAAAGTCCTGAAATTCGTCTTTTCCAACAAAACGTTAACACAAAGTCGAATTTTAAATAAAGAAAAACGAAACTTAATAGATGGTCATGGCAGCCCATTTTTTTACTAACAATCTACTTTTGCTATATAATTGCCAACATTAAGGAAATTATTACTCTCTTTAAATAGTATTTTTTCGGAAAAAGGAAGAGATCTTATTTTCAAAATGTACGGGTCTACTAGAAATTAACTAAACCGTACTCAGTTCAAGAATTCATAAACAGCATAGGATAGTTTGTAAGCATTTTTGAGGTAGATATATGATTGGTTTATAACATTTGTTACTTTAGGACAGCTCCGTAGTAAACTTTTAAAATTAAATGATTTTTAATATATTGCTACTGTGTTGGTACCTATTTAATTACATTGACGATACTTTAAATTTGTATTATTTTAATGTGTTATTGTGACTATTTTCACATTCCCTGATTTTTTACATGTAGTATTATTTCGCTTGTGAATGTGTTTATACCTATTGTCTATTTAATTGTATTTATTTCATAATTTATTTTTATATACTATATTTTATATTATTTTTGTAGAATGGTGATCCGTGAATAAAGATTACTTTAAGTAAAACACTTTGTTTATAACTAACTGGAAAGCACCGAAATAAACAAACGAAAATTCAGCGATCAATTACTAAACGATCAGACAGATATTAATAACTCCCCATTGCTCAATTTAAAACTGTAACCCCACCCCTCTGACTTATCAGCTATCCCTATATATACGTTGTAATTAGGTTAAGTTAATCACTTGTTCTTCACCTGAAGAAGCCACAGTGTGGCGAAACATTTGTTGTGAATACAAAATAAACAATTTTTGAAAGTTATAAACAAAGTGTTTTACTTAAAGTAACGAATATGAACTTTCAACAACTATCAGCCACCTCGATTAATAGCGTGAATAAAGATATTATTCATATTATTATTTGTCAGATATATTGTAAATAATCATTTGCAAATGAAACGTGAGTGCGAATAGATGTTCTTGTGAGTGCTCCGATTTTGACTGCCTTTTTCTCTTATCAAGTACATCTATTATATCGATAATCTACACTAACACCTTACTGTAAGTACGCATATTGATTACGTTAGCTCATTTTCGTTATGCCTCTTACACGTGAAAAGAAAGAGGGCGTTAAAGACACTATTAAAGAAGCATTAATGGAAACTTTGAAGGATGACACTTTGATATCTGGTCTCATTCAAATAGCTATCACCAAGGTTAGCACTGAGCTCAATGATAAATTTAATACACGTTCTTACGTAAGAATTTTTAATTAGTTGTTTTTTAAAAGGTCGTAGCCAGTTTGTATAAATTGTCGACTCAATCTCAACTACCTGTAGCGTGGAGGCGGGTGTTCCCCAGGAATCTATCTTAGGGCCAGTTTTATTCTGTATTTATACTTCCTCTTTACTATCTGGCATAAATCACTGCTCCGTAAATGTATACGCTGATGACACATAACTATCATACGCTTTCAATATTAATGATATATCCACCTCGCCACTAACTCTGATATCAGAAAGCTAGTCCTTACATCGCTCAGTCACTCACTTACTATAAATCCATCAAAATCATCAGCTATGCTTTTCGGTCCAAAAAAATTAATAGAAACAGTAAAATCACAATTAGAAATTAAAATTGGTAATGGACTTTCCCTTCTGTGTGAAACCTAGGTCTAATAATCGACGATAAGCAGCGGTTCAAATTACACATTTATAAATATATCTCTCGTGCCTATATTAATCTAAAAATATTTGTTTCTAACCGAAATGTGTTAAGCATAAAAACTAAACGACTTCTATGTGCTATGTGTGGTACTTAGCTACTTCAACTTTGCGATTGCCGTATACAATGCCTACCTAGACTCTATAACAACGAAACGCATACAAAAGGTTCAGAATGCCTGTATTAGACATGTTTTTGGCATGTTACATTGCTGCGTGATATATAAGAAAATTGTTGAGAAACGCACACCTCCCTATCTCTATAAAAAGATCGTGTATCGGTCAGATGTACACAATACAAATTTGAGGTTTAGAGGAACTATCTTACCTCCTAAATTCAAAACCACCTTTTTTAAGAGATGTTGTTCACTATTTTTAATAAAATCCCCTCTAACCTCAACCAGCTGTCACCCTTGGTTTTCAAAAAGGGCATGTCTCAACAAATTAGATCTAAGAAAGTATGTGTTGGATTTTGATTTGAGTTTATTTTTGATTTAATTTGAATTTGTATACATTGTTTATTTAACACACAAGTCTAATTACTTTTATTTATGCTTAATAATATAACTACGTACTCCTCTATGGTTTTTTTTTTTCTCGAAGCAGGTTAAGTGGAAGAACAATTGAAGTCATACTTGGCTGGATGAACTTTGCCTGCTCTACATTGTATTTTTTTTCTCATGTATTTTTTTCTTGGTTTTGAATAAAGACAATTTACTATTATTATTATTAAATTAGAATATATATATAAAGAGAGTTTTATGTAACACCGAATATATTCAATGTTAATTTTCGTACAGAGAATTTTATTTTTAAGTATACATATGCATACGTTGAAAATTTTCCGACAGTTGGTTTATTAAAAGAAATTAATTTGAAGCTTTAAATAAGTGTTTTCCACTCCCAGGTTAAGCATGAAGTAAAATTTCGAGTTTAGAAAAGCCTGAAAATTTGGCTCGGGCGCATAGCGAAGCGAAGCGACCGAGCCAAATTAGGCTTTTCTAAACTCGAAATTTTACTTCATGCGCCACCGCTACAAAACACTGATTCAATGAGAAGTTTGCCGTGTGTTTTAAACTTCGTAATATGTCAGTGTTTTGTACCGGTGGCGCATGAAGTAAAATTTCGAGTTTAGAAAAGCCTGAAAATTTGGTTTGGTCGCTCCGCGCTTCGCGCTACGCGACCAAACCAAATTTTCATGCTTTTCTAAACTCGAAATTTTACTTCATGCTTAGTCTGGGAGTGGAAAACACTCGTTTTAAGTTTCAAATTGAACTCCTTAAAAAAACTTCAAAGAAGACTTGAAAGAAAAACTCCCTGTTTCTACAATTTGTACTGAAATAAGTTGAGGCGTTGATTGCAATTGGCTATAATTTAATTAATGGTCTTATAGGCAATCCTGTATACACATAACCTAAAAATTAACGGTGTATTGAATGCTTTGGTTTGACAAATCTAACATACGAAAATAAACATTGATAATGTTCGGTGTTACATAGAATAGAATAGAATAGAATAGAATAGAACTTTATTCATGTATACAACTACAAACGGTCTTACAATCGTCAACATAAAGATATAATGAATTATATGTGTACAATATTACCAATAATTTACAATTAACATATCACATAACAATAATAGTAATATCAATGGGAACAAACAAGTATTTCAGATTATTGCTCACTGATGGTCCAGCCGAACCCTAACGCACAAAATTAAAATATTCATCAAAACTGAAAAATACTGCATCCAATAATAATGATTTCATCCTAGATTGGAATTTTTCAATTGGAAGACTTATTATGCTATCAGGTAATTTATTAAAGAAATGAATTCCATAATAGTTACTTCCAACTCTAGATCGCTGTAACCTCAGCTTGGTTGGGCAGAGTTTATCTTTTGTTCTTGTGTCATGTATATGTAAAGAACTGTGAGAGCAATATTGATCAATGTGTTTCTTAACATCCTGACGATGATGACTGCGACGTCATCGAAACGTCGAATTAAAAATAAAATGGACCAGAGCCAAGAAAATACGCGGGACCAAACCCGAACAAACAATGATACATATATATATATATATATATATATATATATATATATATATATATATATACTGGGAAGTGTCATTATTTTTAGTTTATTGTAGGCTTCTTTACTCTCTGTATATGGCATGTATTAAATTAGATAAGTTAAGACACAAATTGATGCCATTTCTACTTTTTTAATGTAACTTGACACTCTGAAAATAAAGATTTATTCTATTCTATTCTAAGAAATTTTAAAAAATTATATCTATATCTTTTTTGCCTTCTTTTCTCTCTCTCTCTTCTTGAGATTTGCACTAATTATCCTAAAACAGAAAATATCCAGTTATTCCTAGCGTAAAAACGCTCATTACATTCTCTCTTCTTCCCACCCATTCTCGTTGCTGAATTTTTATCTAGTAGGACTCATGAATATTTAAAAGGGCCTTGTGCTGGCTGTACTTAATAGGGGTGAATTCTAAGGGCGCGCGTGTTTCCTTGCCGGCGGCAATAACACTAACGGAAAAGAAGGTGCAAATTTTGGTAAACAATACGCGGTCGTCGGTATGAATACAAAACGCCACATTAAAAGGGGCGGCAATTGCGCCGAAATAAAAAAAAAACGCGCTTCTCTAAGGCTGAAGTCTGTATTTTTATTGCACTAACGCTTAATACAACAACTAGTACGTGATAAAATAAGAAGATCGTAATCTAATTTAATTATTATTATTTGAATCTTGGACTTCGTAATACATTTTTATTTTTGATATAAATAAACCATTTAACCCTTTCGGCCCTGACGGTGGTATTTGCCACCACTAAAATTTGGTAAACATACTGGGATTTTTTTTTAAATATACATTAATATATGCATGAGCTGTAACTTTTTCGCTAATTGTTAGTTTTTGCAGAAAAAAAAAAAATTTTAGACGTAATAACGCTACTTTACCAATGTTTGATAATTTTTATGAAATAACGGTAAAAGTAGAAAACATGTTAGTAAGACAAGCACAAGGTTTAAAGTACAAACCTTGTGCTTGTCTTACTAACATGTTTCCTACTTCTACCTGAAAGTATACCAATTTTTTCAAAAACTTTGATCCTTAAATAAGGATGTAGTTAAAACGACAAGATGCAGAGTTTTATTAGATTAAATAGCGGTCAATGTCCTCTCAACCCTCTCAGCTCTGGAATTTTTTCAAAAAAATATTTTGTATACTGCATATTATTTATTACTACATCAGATATACAGAGAAGTATATAAGTATACATATCTCAATATATTGTATACTCTGTAAATCTTCAGATATTCGTTGTTTAGCAAATATTTTAAATTGAATTTTTAAACGAGTGTTTTCCACTCCCAGACTAAGCATGAAGTAAAATTTCGAGTTTAGAAAAGCCTAAAAATTTGGTTTGGTCGCGTAGCGCGAAGCGCGGAGCGACCAAACCAAATTTTCAGGCTTTTCTAAACTCGAAATTTTACTTCATGCGCCACGCGTACTAACTCTGATGTGGAGTGATGTGCAGAATACACGTTTTTAGCATACAGCAGTATAGGAGAATGTTTGAACTTTAAAATCAGTGTTTTATACGCGTGGCGCATGAAGTAAAATTTCTAGTTTAGAAAAGCCTGAAAATTTGGTTTGGTCGCTCCGCGCTTCGCGCTACGCGACCAAACCAAATTTTCAGGTTTTTCTAAACTAGAAATTTTACTTCATGCTTAGTCTGGGAGTGGAAAACAGCTTAAAGCTTCAAATTGAACTTTTGAAAAAAGTTGTTGAGGTTTGTTTGTGAAAATTTGGTTTGGTCGTGTAGCGCGTAGCGCTACACGACCAAACCAAATTTTCAGGCTTTTCTAAACTCGAAATTTTACTTCATGCGCCACGCGTACTAACTCTGATGTGGAGTGATGTGCAGAATACACGTTTTTAGCATACAGCAGTATAGGAGAATATTTTGAACTTTACCTAAAATCAGTGTTTTATACGCGTGGCGCATGAAGTAAAATTTCTAGTTTAGAAAAGCCTGAAAATTTGGTTTGGTCGCTCCGCGCTTCGCGCTACGCGACCAAACCAAATTTTCAGGCTTTTCTAAACTAGAAATTTTACTTCATGCTTAGTCTGGGAGTGGAAAACAGCTTAAAGCTTCAAATTGAACTTCTGAAAAAAGCGTGTATACTTAAAAGAAACATTCTCTATATTTGAAAAACTGTTTTTTAACCCCCTCTGATTTTTTTCTGGCTACGGCCTTCGAAGAGTCCGTAGCTCGATTTGCCCCGAATATTCTACCTTTAAACTAAACTGTGCTTCCTAATTGTAATCAATGTAATCAATCAACTCATGGAAATGAAAAGGCACTCGCAACAAACGCATTTGTGTTGCAAATCCAAAGTGGCCCTCTCTCGCCCGCGCCGTTTGTGTGTATTATACCCGTGTGGGACATAATTCAGGGCTAAAAATTACCATACGAAATAAATAATTCAGAGAACAGACCAACACTCGCCGCCCCCCGGAATCGATGGGGTAAGGGGGGCACAGTGTGCTGCTTGTGACGTGAGTGTGTGGTCAGTCGTACTGCAAATGATGTGGTCATATAATTTTTACGCAGTGCGAAAAAAACTGCCCCACAAAAAGGGGTGCATGTTATAACCATTAATTAAGGCATGAAGTGGAGGAATAATTATGAGTCTAAAGTTTTTTTTTTACTTTCTGAACTCCGCTATTGTTAACAAAAGTCCGCTTTGTCCTCATTTAAATTGTATTTTATTTTATTCAAAGACGTATTTGTAAAAAAAAAAACTGTCCTTGGCATTTCTGGTATAAAGTATTGTAATCCTAAAAAAAATTACTTCGAGGTTTTCATGAAAAACGTGAAGACGTTTTTGACCTCGCCAAGTCCGAAAATAAGTATTCTTTTCTCGCAAGAATTCACAGAAAATTGTCTCATCAATTAAATTAGTAATCCTGGACATCAAGAAATTGTATATTTTTAAAGTTTCACGTAAAAAACTGACCTCGAGGTTTTCATGAAAAACTTGAAGACGTTTTTGACTTCGCCAAGTCCGCAAATAAGTATTCTTTTCTCCCAAGAATTCATAGAAAATTGTCTCATCAAAAGAAATAGTAACCCCCCCTGGACATCAAGAAATCGTATATTTTTAAAGTTTCACGTAAAAAACCTCGAGGTTTTCATGAAAAACGTGAAGACGTTTTTGACCTCGCCAAGTCTGCAAATAAGTATTCCTTTCTCCCAAGAATTCACCGAAAATTGTCTCATCAAAAGAAATAGTAACCCCCTCTGGACATCAAGAAATCGTATATTTTTAAAGTTTCATATAAAAAACCTCGAGGTTTTCATGAAAAACGTAAAGACGTTTTTGACCTCGCCAAGTCCGCAAATAAGTATTCTTTTCTCCCAAGAATTCACCGAAAATTGTCTCATCAAAAGAATTAGTAACCCCCCCCCCCCCCCCCCGGACATCAAGAAATCGTATATTTTAAAAGTTTCACGTAAAAAAACTCGAGGTTTTCATGAAAAACGTGAAGACGTTTTTGACCTCGTTAAGTCCGCAAATAAATATTATTTTCTCCCAAGAACTCACAGAAAATTGTCTCATGTCCCCCTGGACATCAAGAAATCGTATATCTTTTTAAGTTTCACGTGAAAATGATTAACATATCATAAGTTTTTTACAAAATATTTGACATATCGTTAACATGTTCCATATTGATTACTTGGTAAAATATGTTTACTTATGAATTTGTTTTTTGACTAGTTTCGGCTTGATGCCATTTTTAAGAATGATGTACAAATCACAGAATTGGTTATGTACACTGATTGACGGCATTTCAGGTAATAAGCGCTTTAATTATCGGGGAAACCCAGAGGTCCTCGTTGTCGTTGGCCACGTTTTTTTCCCGCTCTTATAGCTTTGCTTAGTTCTAATCCCTCTCGATAATTTAACACTAATCCCTTATTACCTGAATGCAACATTTTACAATATTTTGAACTGAAAAAGTGATTAGATGGGATGCAATGTTTTGCGAAACTCGTGGTCTGTTTATTATTCAAAATATCCTTTCTTTGTTCTTTTAATCTAGTTTAAAAAGACCTGCCCGTCTGTCCTATATATATATATTGCGTCGCAATCATTACATTTCAGCTCTGTAGACAATGGCAGCGCATCCTCTGTCCTCTTATCAAAACAGACCTCAATAAGCTCCAAGCAGAAATCCAAAAAGAAATTAAGTAATTTACAAATTCCAACTGGAATTGAGTAATAGAGGATGCATCCATACACAAACCTAAAATGTGGAAGCTCACTGATTTACAACCAAACATCAAGCGACCACTCCGATTATTCACGGAGGAAACGGACTAGCCTTCCTTCCGGACGACAAGGCCGAATCCTTCGCGGAAAGCCTAGAGTCACAGTACTCCCCGAATCCGCTCACAACAAGTGACGAATTACTCGACGAAGTTGAGGAAGCAATGGATCGCTTTGAGCGAACCCCAGCCCATACTCCCAAACCAACATCTTCTGTAGAGATTCGTAATATAATCAAATATGCGCCAAATTAAAAGGCGCTAGGTCACGATAGTATAAACTCCGCATGTTAAAAAACCTTCGTAACAGAGGAATAGTTTTCTTAACCACCATTTTTAATGCATATCTAAGGATAGGCTATTTTCCAAAAGCGTGAAAACGCGCAAAAGTGATTTTAATCCCAAAGCCTGAAAAAGACCTGATATTTTCACAAAATCACCGCCCTATCTTCCTGCTGTGCACACTGAGAAAACTAGTCGAAAAAATTATCCATGCCCGCCTCAGTGAATGGTGGGGTGATCATATGATTATCTCTAAAACTCAACACGGCTTCATAAAAGGCCTCTCATGCAACAGGACCCGATCAAAACATCCACACAGTCTCTAAAGAATCCCCAAGAATGAAATTTTAATGAGCGGACATTTCGTGTACAATATATACAGGGCTATTCAAATAGAAGGAACAGATTTCAAACATGTATTTCTTCCAAACTACAAAAAGTAGAACTATAATTCCAACGTTCCTGGACAGACAAAAGTTTAAAATTTGAACAGTCCAGGCAGAAGTTCTAACCACGGCCGCATTAGCGCTGTTGCTTGTCATTTTGATTGTCTGTAGTAAAACAGCGATACAACAAGAAAAAGCACTTTGTGTGCTGCAATTAGAAAAACTAGTGTTCATTATTGAAGTTCAACGTACTTTTTACCGCTTCGTCATAGGCAGATTTACCAGTGGCATCGAAAATTCGTAGACGATGGTTGCATCTAGAAACAGAAAATCACGGGACGTCCACGCACATCGAATGAAAATGTCGAGCGTATTCGTACAGTTTACGAAAGGAGTCCAAAAAAATCCACAGCACGGGAAACACATGGCGCTCATATTGAATGCATAAAACAAATGAACTTTTCTCTTTCTAGGAACGTTGGAGTTGTGTTTCTATCTTTTGTAGTTTGGAAGAAATAAATGTTTAAAATCTGTTCAATGAAATAAAACACTTTAACTTTGTTTGTATAACACACTATTTTTATTTTCGTGCTGCAGTTTCGGCAATTCAACTTGCCATTATCAAACAGAGTAACTTAAATTACGGTATGGTACAGGTATATATGCACAAAATGGTTATTTACAAAATAGCATTAAAAATGGGGGTATACACTAGATCGACCTGGTCGTTAATTAGGGGGATTCCCGGATTAGCGCGGGCTTTCTGTATCTCCAGGGATTCTAGGAGGTTCATTTTTCGGCCCTTTTCGGCATAATGATTGATCTTAAGTACATCCTCGCCAAAAGAATGGTTTTCATCGATTAGATGTTTGGCTAAATTTTATTTTTCTATTTGATTAAGCCGAAAAGGGCGCTGATGTTCTTTGAGCCGAGTGCTAAAATTACGACCAGATTGACCAATGTATACTCCTTCACAATCGGGACAAACAAGTTTATATATACCGAATTTACTAAGATTACAATGTTTTCAAATAGAAAAATCAAATTTCGCCAAACATCTAATCGATGAAAACCATTCTTTTGGCGAGGATGTACTTAAGATCATCCATTATGCCGAAAAGGGCCGAAAAATGAACCTCCTAGAATCCCTGGAGATACAGAGAGCCCGCGCTAATCCGGGAATCCCCCTAATTAACGACCAGGTCGATCTAGTGTATACCCCCATTTTTAATGCTATTTTGTAAATAACCATTTTGTGTATATATACCGGTACCATACCGTAATTTAAGTTACTCTGTTTGATAATGGCAAGTTGAATTGCCGAAACTGCAGTCACGAAAATAAAAATAGTGTGTTATACAAACAAAGTTGAAGTGTTTTAGTTCATTTAATTAACATGTATAACGAAGTAGAAGCCTCCACAGTTCAAAATCTGTTCGTTTATTTTGAATAATCCTGTATTTTTTTGTTTTAGCAAAGTGGGCTTTGAAAACAAAACCAACACGATTGGTTTTAAAGAAAATACTTACAATTCGCATAACATTAAGCACACTATTTTAAATATCACTACAATTGCATTTTTTAACGGAGAAACTGAGACATATTGCAGGTAATTACATTTATAAAAGTTAGTACATACGAGTAATAATAATAATATGTAATTTAATGTTTTATTTAAATGAAATTATCAAAATTATGTCTAAAAAGTAAATAGATTACGGGTGGCAAAAATAGTGTGGATGTTTTGATAGGGTCTCTATGCAACCACCAACTTGTTAGAAATAGCGACTTCATAACCAACGGCTTTAACAGAAAGCAGAGTATGTTAGCCATCTTTCTCGATGTTGCGAAAGCATTCGATCGAGTGTGGCACGAAGGCTTGCTATATAAACTCATGTCACTTAACTACTCTACATATCTAATCCATCTGATCAGGGAATTCATACAAAACCGCTCCTTTTCGGCTCATTTCGAAAATGCTACATCTCTGCCGCGCAAAATGACTGCTGACGTCCCACAAGGATCTGTACTTTCCCCAATCCTTTTTAATATATTTATTTATAACAAGATAAATTTATACTACACCTCCGGATATTGAATGAGATTTTAAATATTTCATTGTATAATTCAATATGCGGAGGTGTATTTGCACGGGAAGTAGTTGTTTCAATGGATATTTATCATCTTAAATTGTCTTATTAATTAAGACACTGTTTGCATTTTCACGAATAGTGTTTTCGTAATTTTATATATTATGTTTAAAGTGTGCAAACTATAAGAAGCGTAAGCTTGTTTTCTCGAATTCAAATAGTTTTGAATTTGAATTTATCTTGTTTGAACTGTACCGTAAGGTAAATAATAAGGTCTCACATTCTTCATACCTGCTAATGACACAATCCCCTTTTTTACCTATAAATACCGACCATCATTTTCACTCATTCCATTTCTGTGTACCTGTTCATTCCACACACAACACTTTTTCTAAGTAAGTTTGTTTTAATTTTATTCCCAATTTTTTAAACGTCAGAAGCAAAGCTATACTGAAGAGAGATAAATCTCGAAACGCGTCTATAGATGGCTTAAGACATTAGTTTTAATCCAAGTCCTTTCACTTCTAATTTGTTGCTATCTCTCCTTTCATTTTAAATTGTATTGTTAGTTGGTTTGAAGAGAATTTGACCTAAACGTTACATATACTTTAATAGAGCGTTGTAACAAATCAAATTAAATAAGATTTTAAATATTTCATTGTATAATTCAATATCCGGAGGTGTATTTGCACGGGAAGTAGTTGTTTCAATGGATATTTATCGTCTTAAATTGTCTTATTAATTAAGACACTGTTTGCATTTTCACGAATAGTTTTTTCGTAATTTTATATATTATATTTATTTATGATTTTTCAACCCTAAAAAATTTGCTTACGGCCCAATATGCAGATGATACTGCTTACCTATATCGAGGCAAATATCTGCCCTATATGATCCCAAAAATCCAGACCGCACTCAACCAACTAGAAAACGACTGGTGTATCGCCATAAATGCTGAAAAAAGCCAAGCAATATACTTCACCCAAACTAAAAAACACCCCTAAGAACATTTTACCTTTGGAGGCACACCAATTCCATGAGTAAAACAAGTAAAATATCTTTATTTACAAATGGATAACCACCTTAACTGGGTAAAACACGTTCAATCTGCGATTAATAAAGGTAATTCCGCATTCGTGGCTCTAAAATCATTGCTTTTAACAAAATACAACCTTTTTCTCGCCAGTAAAATTCATATTTACAAGGCAATTATCAGGTCAAAATTAACCTATGGTTGTTCGTCATGGATACACATCTCAAAATTGCAGATGAACAGACTGGAAGCCACGCAGAGCCGCATGATCCGTAGGATCGTAGGCGCTGCGTAGTTCGTCAGTAACGAACAACTCCGAAACGAAACTGAAGTACCGAAATTACAGGATTTTATCCGTCAATTGGCAATTGCACATTCCTCTAAATTCGACATCTTCCTCTTAGAGCAGTGGTCTCCAAACTACGGCCCGCGAGCCAAATCCGGCCCGCGACATGCATGAATCCGGCCCGCGATTGTTTGTAATTTTTTTTTGTAAATGTCATATTTTGAAATATTGTAACAATTGTTCCTTAAATTTTTCATAATTTTATAAAATTAATCGGATCTTGGCCGACTCTATTATGTAGAATTGTATTTGTGGCCCGCGAAGAAGATAGTTTGGAGACCCAGGTCTTAGAGGATAGCCTCGAAGTTCCTGAAAACTTCAGAACCGGAAAAAAACGTTCACTACAACTGGACGTTAACTTTTAAAAAAAAAAATCGGAATTGTTTCTGATTTTTTTTTTAAATACTACTCCGCCTACTTGACACAAAGATATGCTACCCTATTTGAGTAACAGAAATAATTATTTTTCCCAAAGTTATCAAACACTTCAATATCACTACAAAGTAGTAAACATTTATTCCGAATTTGGCTTACTGGAAACCCCCTCCAGTAAGCCAAATTCGGAATAAATTTTTAGTCAGTAAGAGTCTGACATAATGACATAACCTATTGTAGGTGGGATAATAGAAGGTATCCATGAGAACTTTCTCGTACTCTCCAAAAAAAAAACACATTTCAGCTCATATACTCCACTTTTCTTAACATGACTATTGTCTGTTATTATTTTATTATTTACTAACTTTTTTCCTAAATTAAGTGAGTTAGTCAAAATTATGTTATTCTTTCCTTTAATTGTTTTTTTACTCTTGTCTGCCCCCCCCCTCCCCCTCTGGACACAAAATTTTGTCTCTCCCCCCTGATATTGATCATGGCATACAAATTTAAGCTCCGTTGCTTGTAGTTAAATTTATAGTATAAAATATGCAAGCTGTGTGTTTCAAGTCTCTAACCTAGTTTGAAACCGATCTGTCGCGACAGATCGAATATTTTTTAGAAGAGAGATCAAAAAATTATCAAAGAATTTCAGCTCAAACATTTTTTGTAGCTTTTATTTTTTTTTAAGCTGCTTAGAAAACCTTTTGTCTTTGTGGGGTTTAGCACACCCGTGCAGAGAAACGGCGCGCGGAACAGCGTCATGAGTAGGGTGACTCACCAGGGAACGCAAGTACACGAGGCGACCCGCGTACACCCCCACGACAACGCGCCCACACAGAAAACAACCCCACCGCTCGAACCAGCTACCAGGACGGAAACACGATATAAAAACGCTCGTCCAAGCGATAATAGTCAGTCTGCTTGGCTCATTCACCACGTGTTCACCCACAGCCGCGGTAAATTGATCAAACTAACGTTCTAACGTTCACCCACAGCCGTTAGAAATCAGACATTATAGCGAGTTCACCCACAGCCGCTAAATCCGTCGAACGTCTATCGCAAACACCAGTTACATGGAAAACCGTAAACCAGAATCTAAACTGGAGATCAGGAGCCGCCACGTCCGGAACTTACGAAGAAAGGCGCATTGACAGCCGGCGATACCCAGGTTGATATCCCCGCTGCCACCGACGCCGAAGAAGCCACCGCGACCACAGGAAGACCAACCGCTTCCTACATACAGGCACATCCTAATCGCACTTACACACGGAACAGAGCTCCAGAACGCCTGCAGCCACCCAGTCACACCACTGCCGAGGACCCCGCAGAAGGCATTCCGAGTGACAACGCTGCCAGCCAGTCCACCACGATACCCCTTTCACATACTGCCCTGTGATCCCCGTCGATATCGCGTTAGAGCCGCGTACCGACGAAGATTGATTACAACTTCAACGTCAAATAAATAACCTTAATTGTAAATATAATGTAAATAAAAACACGCTACGTTAAACACCTCTCTTCTTACCCTCGCATCGAAGTGGTCGGAGAAATTTCTCCACCATACACCCAAAACACCCAAAGTCTTTATATCTGAATCTTGCTTGGTTATTTCTTTCTTCTAACAAAATTTACAATAATAAACTTGAAAAAATTATAAGAACGAATTGAATTTTATATACCTACATAAGGAAATCATTCATTATCAGTAACAACGTAATAAATCCATTTCCGCTCGCACAAGCAATCGTAATAATTCCAACTCCTTTCTTTCTTCATGCAGAATCCCAGCCAGGAAGTCGTTCTCCGTGTATACATACATTATCCTATCTGCGATATTCCGTTAGTTGCATTCAAAGGGGATTTTTTTTTTGTTTTGTTCGACCGTCATCGGGTTTTAATGAATATAATAAGGTGCAATTGCAGCGCTAACGGGACACACCTACTTAAATTGAAATTAGCAACATGTGTTCCATAATGCACCATTACCGGAGTGTGGGCTGCAGCAGGAGTTTTAGTTTGCAGTACCTGCGAAACTTTCCGAAACCGTTTAAACGGCACGAATGCTCATTTTCCTCTTCCGAATTGGAATCAATATTGACTGTTTACATGTTTGAAAATTGGAAGAAATTCAATGTATTAATGATTGAAAATTAAATTAATTTCTCACTTAATATTTGGCAGAGTTGGGACGAATCCTCGTAAAAAGGATTCGAATCACGAATCCGAATCACGTAATATGATTCGAATCACGAATACTCGAATAAAGGATTCGTAAGAGATAAATATGATTCGAATCGAAGATCCTGTTTCTCGAATCACGAATACAAATCATTTAAGAATAAATTTGATTTTATAATTTTTTTGCAACCATTATAATATAACTATCGTTTACCAGTTGTTTTAACAAAAATATTCAAAACCTAATTATTTATTATTAACACTGAACATCGTTGATAACAGACTAAATATCTGATTCCCTGTTACTCTGATTATAGATGTATTCATGTGTTTGTGAACTTCACTTCAAATCAGTGTTTTGTACGCGTGGCGCATGAAGTAAAATTTCGAGTTTAGAAAAGCCCGAAAATTTGTCTCGGGTCGCTGCGCGACCCTCGACAAATTTTCACGGGGCTTTTCTAAACTCGAAATTTTACTTCATGCTTAGTCTGGGAGTGGAAAACACTCGTTTAAAGCTTCAAATTGAACTCTATTATAAAATCGTCGAATGCCTGAAAATTACGTTTATAAAAAAATTCAGTGAATATCATTAAAACCGGGAAAGTTAGACAAAATTCATTTTATTCAAATTGACCAAAACACTAACAAAAAAGCCATATGATATTATTAAATTTGTCGAAATCAACAGGTATCATAAAAATTACAAAACACGTAAACATTTATAACATCAACTTAAATATTGACCAAAACAATGAAAGAAATTTAACAAAATGGGGGTTTCCCACAGAAGAATGTTTTATTAAAAGGCCAGGAAAAACATTTTAGATAGTGGCTACCATGTCAGTTTTACTTCAAATAATATTAAACCAAATTTTAAACACTAAATTATCATCTTTAAAAACATATTGTTATTTAATGTTCTTATGAAAGCATTTAGTTTGAGGTTTCGAACGAGCATTTCCACTCCCAGACTAAGTATGAAGTAAAATTTCAAGTTTTCGAAATTTTACTTCATGTGCCACGCGTATAAAACACTGATTTTAAGGGGGAGTATTTTTATAATTGTGCCAAAACTACCTGATGTTTGGCAATTTTTGAAAAGACTTAGACACTTGCGGTTTTTGGCACAATGTTTATTCATCTCTTTTCTACAAAATGGAATTTTTTCGAAGTATAATAATTTAAAATGGCGTCCGTAATGGTGGCTCCGAGAAGTCATGTTTTGAAAATATTTGTTATCTGCGGGATGGATAGAAGCCGCAATACGTCTCCTAGAAGCATGAAACCAAAAAATAAGTAAAGTTTAAACTCCAAGGAGGCATCTGAACCTAAGAAACATGAAAAAATTCCTTATAGAAATAAAATGGCGGCCGTTTGAAAAAAAGGTACGAATTTTCGAATGATTTTTTCAACTTTGGCATGCCGTTAAAAATCGTTAGTCATCTAAATGTTGCGATTTTAAAGGTTCAGAGGCCCATAAATTCAATTTCCTTTTAGGCAGTCAAAACTAGAAGTCGATTGGTTGAACGGTTCGCAAGCTAGAATTCCCGCAGATTTGAAAAATCTTGTTTCGAGATAAACGCGTTTGAAGTTTGACAACTGTTTTTCCGCTACCTGAGCGGCCGGTCCGCGCTCAGGACAATGGTTCATTGAAAGCCGTATAGCGACGGAACTAATGCACGGACCGCCATATAATTTTAACCAAATATTCTTCAGACATGTGGCATTAGATTTATGTAATAAAAAAAATCGATTTTTTGAAAAAATTATAAAAATACTCCCCCTTAAGTGAGGTTCAAATATACATAAATTCACAATATTTTTGTTTTGTACCTGTGGCGCATGAAGTAAAATTTCGAGTTTAGAAAAGCCCAGAAAATTTGTCTCGGGTCGCTGCGCGACCCTCGGCAAATTTTCACGGGGCTTTTCTAAACTCGAAATTTTACTTCATGCTTAGTGTGGGAGGGGAAAGCACTCGTTTATTGATTCAAATTGAACTCTTCTAAAAAAAAACAACGTGAACATTTTTCTTTTAGGTAAACATATGCATAAGCTGTAAATTTTCCGACATCGGTTGTTTTTCAAAAGAGCTTAATTTAAAACTTTTAACGAGTGTGCACACGCTTTTTTTAAAGAGTTCAATTTGAAGCTTCAAAGGAGTGTTTTCCACTCCCAGACTAAGCATGAAGTAAAATTTCGAGTTTAGAAAAGCCCCGTGAAAATTTGTCGAGGGTCGCGCAGCGACCCGAGACAAATTTTCTGGGCTTTTCTAAACTCGAAATTTTACTTCATGCGCCACGCGTATAAACAGTGATTTAACGAGAAATTGAAAAAGACACAAAAAACATTTTTCTTGTTAATCCTCACAATTAATTCGAATTATTTTTGATGATTCAAATCCTTTTGTAAGTATTCGAATCCTTTGTAAGTATTCGAATCCTTTTATTAGGATTCAAATCACCCGCATTTGGATTCGAATACGAATCCTCTTACAAAAATGTAACGAATCCGAATCACGAATCCAGTTTGACTAAAGTATTCGAATGCCTCTTTTGAATCCTCTTAAAGGATTCGAATCCTGAATGATTCGAATCCTGCCCTACTCTGATAGTTGGTTAGTAAGATTAAATTATAAAAAATTAACTTGGAAATGAATACATGATATTTGTATCCGATACTTGCTCTGCTACTTTCTTAATGGAACCACAATGAGATTCACTATATCTTAAATATCTTTCACCTTGTCAAATATACGCCGAAAGATTTCCTGATTTACGAAATGAGTTTCACTATACAGGGTGTCCCAGACCACCCGTCTCAGCCTTTTTTGAGAAAACGAGTAGTTCTAGAGAGCAAGGACAAAAAAATGTATAACAATAGCCGTATTAAAAAATCGAATAGTAATATTGTTTTTTTCTTAAAAAGGTTGGCATCCCTAAGAGTTTGCTTAAAAATGTCAATAACTCAAGATTTTTAAATGGCACGATAGGTCAAAAGTGGTATCATTAAAAAGGTCTTTCATATTCATATTAGGTGATTCGAATTCGTTTTTGAGGAAATTTACACATTTGCCGGGCCGCATCTATTTACCGTATTATGTTCAAACAGTATGCACATTTATGTATAGTTTATCCAATTCCCCATCGTAAATAAACACCAAGGCGAGTCGCCTTTACAAAATTTACATCTTTATAAATAACACACCCCGCACAATGTAACTAATATTTAATTCGCCGGGCGCGCTCCGAAATTTACGATTTCGCTTTAAACACACAAACACGAAATAAACAACTTTTAAACGCGTCCCCTTCATCTTCTCCGAGATTGCTAAATAAATAAGTGCATCTCGGAAACCTCTCCAACCTTCCGTGTATGTATATACTTGTGTGCATGCTTACTTACACGGGTGGAAATATTATTTCCATTCCAAAGGAGAAAATACCTTTAAGAATAAATAACGAGGAGAGGGCGGAGGTGTTAATAATTCAAGAATAATAAGTTTATTTTGTTATGCAAATGTCCGATATGGTCGGAAGTTCAACGCAACCCGCGCGAGTTCAGTGGAATGCTTACATTTTACCTTCACGAGGTGGGCTGGTATTTTCAGGTTTTGTTCGTTTACTAGGAAAATGAGGATGTGTATGTATACAGAGTTTTTAATGTAGTCATAACACTGAATAAGTTTATTAATAGATATTATTTCACTGTTTTCCATTAAGCATGTAAGTATTCCACTATGCATGTAAGTGTTTTCGCATTCCACTAAGCATGTAAGAATTTAGTACACCAAAAAAACATAAATTAATTGCACATCAAGAGCAGTAAGGCGATTTGTGATGATCTACTATGATATCACTCTTATTTGTATTAGTTGCACATCTAAAGCATCAACGAGACCCTTGATGCTCTACTATGTCATTACCTTTATTTGGAATTTGTACATATAGAGCATCAACGTGACCCTTGATGCTCTACTACGTTAACGTTTGTATTAATTGCATATCTAGAGACGCAGAATTCAGAATTTAGAAGTGTACCTAAATAATTTCTTTTTATCATTGAAACAATTTTATATCATTTATTAAAGCCATTTATCATCCCAACATAAAGATGAAGAGCTAATATTATTAACAGTACAAGATAATAACTTAAAACCGAATTTAATTACAAATGACAAAAGGCGCGTTGAAAACAGATGGATCCTTGATGCTCTACTATGTTATCACCTTATTTGTATTAAATCAATATCATAAAGATGAAGAGCTAATATTATTAACAGTACAAGATAATAACTTAAAACGGAATTTAATTATAAAAGATAAAAGGCGCGTTAGAAACAAATGGATCCTTGATGCTCTACTGTGTTATCGCCTTATTTGTATTAAATCAATATCTAGATGTGTAGTATTCAGAATTATATCTTCAATTTGGTTCTCAATAATCACTTGATGAAACATGTTTACAATATTGATAATTAAATAAAAGTCACTTGGTTTGTTTCACTACTATTTTTTTTTTAATCTCTCCGACTAGTTTCGACTTATCGTCATTCTCAAGGAGTAATACAGAAAAATATTTTACAAGTTATATATACATTTTTTTTAAGGTCAGGTAATAAGGGGTTTAAGAATTGGGGAGTTCCAGATGTCTTCGTACTCGTTTTCAATGTGTTTTTTCCCTGTTTTATAGCCTTGCTAATTTCCAGGCCTTCCCTAAAATTCAAATCTCGTGACTTATTACCTGAATATAAAATTTGGAAATCGTCTGAATTAAAAAAATGATTGGATGCGATGCAATGACGGGCAACCCCGTTGTTTGTTTGTTATTTAGGATGGATTTTTTATGTTCATTTAGTCTTTTTTCAAAACTTCTACCCGTTTGTCCAATGTACATTGCATCGTATTCACTACATTTGATTTCGTAAATACCGCATTTTTGATTTTTATTAATTGGTGGTTTATTATTTACAAATACTTTTCTCAGGTTGAGTGGATTCGTCATAATAATAATATTAAATTCTTTTCCCTTTATGAATTATTCAGAAATAAAGAGAAATGATTTCGGTACACTCCTACCTAAATCATTTCTTTTTATTTCTGAAAATTTTTTTTATCATTTTTAAAATCCTATTTATCATCCTAACATATAGATGAAGAGATTATATTCTTAACAGTACAAGATAATAACTTAAATCCGAATTTAATTATAAAAGATAAAAGGCGCGTTAAAAACAGATGGCACGCGTAAAATCCGATCCGAGCCCGGTGTTTTAATAGAGAAAACGTTAATTTCGTGATTTATACGAAATAATTCCACTGCGAAAGCATTAAGCACATAAGGGTGCGAGAGTTGGCAGAACGATAGCGAGAGAGAGAGAAAGGGTATAATTTACGTTCTCCCCGCTTAATTGGTTTCTCAGGTGCTTCCTTAATAAGAAGAATAATCCCGAGCCCAACTTGTGTCTGTACTTCTCTGCATCCACACGATTCTCTGCATCCACACGAAAGTCTCCTTTTCCCCTTATCTGCGGGTTAATTAAATGCTTAATTATTAATCGTGTGCGCGAGGGAGGAAAAGTTGAGAGGGATATTTTCCAGATTTAATGAATGAAATAATTGGGATGTCTAAAAATACATCAGAATTATTTCGTTCCTTAGAAAATGAACAACTTGTATATTTACTAACAAAAACACGCATAAAAGTTTCGTACACTTTATTTTTTGTTTGTGATTAATTACGATAATTGATCAAAGCTAAATTTGTAAAAGAGATCAAAGATATGTATGTACAGATTTTTATGTACAGGATGTATAAACATGGAATTTTTCATTTAAACTACATACTCTGTATATACATAAATATTCTGTTAATTTTCTGATATTCGGTTGTTAAAAGAGTTCAATGTAAACCTTTCATCGAGTGTTTTCTACTCCCAGATTAAGCATGAAGTAAAATTTCGAGTTTAGAAAAGCCTGAACGTTTGGCCAAATTCAGGCTTTTCTAAACTCGAAATTTTAGTTCATTCGCCACGCGTATAAGACACTGATTTCAAGTGAAGTTCGCTTGACCACAATATTTCAGTGTCTTCAGTGTTTAATACGCGTGGCGCATGAAGTTAAATCTCGAGTTTAGAAAAGCCTGACTTTGGATTTGGACGCTTCGCCAAATCCAAACGTTTAGGCTTTTCTAAACTCGAAATTTTACTTCATGCTTAGTCTGGGACTGGACAACACACGACTTAAGCTTCAAATTGAACTCTTGTAACAAACGACGAATTTCGGACAATTTACAGAGTATGCATTTTAAAATAAAAAATGTCATCTATGTACATCTAGGGATGTACATACATAGATGACATTTTTGTATGTAAACTTTTCGGATTTTCTAAACTCGAAATTTTCCTTCATGCTTAATCTTGAAGTGGAAACCTATGTTAAAACATAATTGAAAAAACACGAATAATTAACATTTCTTAGAATTTTATAAGAAATTGACAAGGCAAAATTTTAAACTTTTGTCTAGAACAGATTATTGCAATATACTAATATATATTCTTCCTAATCATATATTTTTATATAGTATATTTTTTAATTTAATTTTATATTTATAGTTTTATTTGCATTTTAATATGTTAATAAGTCTTAAGTTGTCTTGTTGTTTGCAGTTTATACGAATATTGTCGTAATTTTATATATTATGTTAATTTTATATTTTTAGTTCTAATTTGTTATGTATTTTTAAACGGACTCCGTTGAGTGAATAAATAAATGTCGAAAAAATATCCAAAAACGTCATAACTGTCGAAACATTTAATTACTGTCACGAAAAAACATAATGTTAAGTGAGAAATTAATTTAATGATAATATAGAAAATTGTAATTTGTCCAAAAATATTTAAAAATATTACAATAGTGTAAAAAATGCGAATCCATACCTCGAAAATAACATTCTATTATAGTCAGAGAATATTATCAACATAAACTGGCGATATATGAGAAAAGTGAGAATTTATGTCAAGAATGAAAATTAAAACAAAAAAATGTATGACAAAAACGACAATTTAAATCAATAATCGTCAATTAAATAACTTAAAAACCATTGATGGACTTTTTCAATTTTTTTTATTATATGGATTGTTTATTTTGAAAGTGGTGCAAGTTTAATGTTTTATAGATAGAAGAAATTCAAGATTAAATATCTTGGTCATTAATTTATCTCCATCTATGACAAAAACGAAAAATGAAATCAATAATGTTCAATCAAATTACTTAACAATTATTGATAGGTTTTTCTATTTTTTTTTTTTATTAATTTAATGAACCGTTTAATCTGAAAGTGGTGTAGTAAGTCTATTTTTTTTAAGGAAAGAAGACATTTTAAGATATTTGTTCGTCATTATATTTTTATCATCTTTAAAAAATGTATGAAAAAAATGATAATTTAAATCAAACAAACAATTTAAATCAATAATAGTCAATCAAATAACTTAAAAATGATTGATGAAGTTTTTCTAATACTTCTAATTATATGGACCCTTTATTTTGAAAGTAGTGTGAGTCTGCTTTTCTATAGAAAAAAGAAATTTAAGATATTTGCTGGTTATTGACTCTCCACCTATATTTACGATTACTTGAGTAACGTACAATTAATTTATATTTACGATAAGAACACGGTTTTGAGATTATGTAAAAAATAATTGGCTTTCATCATCATTTACTATAGATCGAAAATTTCAAAAAGATTCAGAAGGAATTAATTATTCCTCTTTATTTGGAGAAAGTAAATAGCCTAAGAGGTTTGGTAGTGGTTGATTTTTATCTATCTACATTTGAGACGGAAATAATTGACATATCATAAGTTATTAACAAATATTTTGACTCTTAAAATAATCCGATTTTAATCAAAATTAGGTTATCCAGACAAGATTCCATAATAATGATAATAATAATAATAATTTTATTTTCCAATGGAAGAATCTAACAAGGAAAAATATAGAATAATTTACATAAATAGTAATATAAAAAAAAAATGCCGTAAATCTTTAGACAACCGTGGTTTTTTTTTGAATGAGTTCAATTTGAAATATGGAATGAGTGTGTTCCACTCCCAGACTAAGCATGAAGTAAAATTTCGAGTTTAGAAAAGCCTGAAAATTTGGTTTGGTCGCGTAGCGCGAAGCGCGGAGCGGCCAAACCAAATTTTCATGCTTTTCTAAACTCGAAATTTTACTTCATGCGCCACCGGTACAAAACATTGACATATAACGAAGTTTAAAACACACCGCTAAACTTTACATTGCTTCAGTGTTTTGTACCGGTGGCGCATGAAGTAAAATTTCGAGTTTAGAAAAGCCTGAAAATTTGGTTTGGCCGCTCCGCGCTTCGCGCTACGCGACCAAACCAAATTTTCAGGCTTTTCTAAACTCGAAATTTTACTTCATGCTTAGCCTGGGAGTGGAAAACACTCGTTTAAAACTTCAAATTAAATTCTTTCAATAAACCGAGCGTCGGCAAATGTACAACGTATGTTTATGTATACTTTAATTTAAATAACTTTACATATTCTAATATGTTTCACCAAGTGCCAGATGACAAATTAATTCAAGAAATTACGCACTTTTAATGTTTGAAGTATTTTGCAACCAAGGAAATTTCAAAAAGATTCAGAAGGAATTATTTATTCCTCTTTATTTGGAGAAAGTAAATAGCCTAAGAGGTTTGGTAGTGGTTGATTTTAATCTATCTACATTTGAGATGAAAATAATTGACATATCATAAGTTATTAACAAATATTTTGACTCTTAAAATAATCCGATTTTAATCAAAATTAGGTCATCCCGACAAGATTCCATAATAATGATAATAATAATAATTTTATTTTCCAATCGAAGAATCTAACAAGGAAAAATATAGAATAATTTACATAAATAGTAATATAAAAAAATACAAGCAAACTTAGTTAAATTTAAAAAGAAAATGGTAATTGAATTTAACTAAAATAAGCGACACAAGACATTATTTTTATGTACAAACACGAATTGCCGTTAATAAATTAATAAATAAATTAAAAACGGAAATTTTAAATTATAAGAGTAATCTAAGTTTTGAACTTCACTTTAAATCACTGGTGTATACGCGTGGCGCATGAAGTAAAATTTCGAGTTTAGAAAAGCCTGATTTTAAGGCTTTTCTAAACTCGAAATTTTACTTCATTCTTAATCTGGGAGTGAAAACACCGACTGATAGCTTCAATTTGGACGTTTTTATTGTTTTAATCGTCAAAATTGAAGAAATTACAAAGGTTGTGTACACTAAGAAACTTTAGGCTAAAAAAATGATAAAATTACAAAGGTTATTTACGTTATAAAACGTTTGACTAAAATCATCAAATCATTTACAAAAAAACATTTTTTTTATATATACATTTATTGGATGTGGGTTTTAAACCATTCCACCATTTCACCTCTATATTTTCTAATTTGTTTATATTTAGACACCACAACACGTTCACACACATCCATGGACGCAAGTGGAATCATTTTGTATTTTAAAATGACTCCACCCGGTGAAACACGAGCCCGCGACCCCTGGCTTGGGAAAAAACAAAAAGATAAATATTTTATAAATTATGTCGCTTTGATAAATGTCGATGAATTAGTAAATGAGTTTAATAGATAGAGTATTTTAATTATAAAAATTCAAAAATTGTAAATGTATATATTTTGTTCTGTGAATGTATGTATACAGTTCTGAATTCGCTTAATAAATGTAATTGGAATATTTAAAGTGCGATATATATTGATAATGAAGGTTTAAATTAAATTACACTTGGTTTGTTTCACAATTTTTTTACTTTACTATTTACTCGACTAGTTTCGCGTTTTACAGCATTATCACTCCTGATAATGCTGTAAAACGCGAAACTAGTCGAGTAAATAGTAAATAGTGAGAAAATTATTCAAGAAATATTATGTGCGATATATATATATATATATATATAATAATCTTTATTAAAGATCAGTACAAAATAATTGTTTACAATATGTAATGAAATGTATACATCTTAAAATTTTATCTTGATCTTTGAAGGACTATCGACCAGAGGTCTTTCAGCCCGTAGTCTGCTGACATTGATGTTTTAGTTTATATTATTGATGAGATGAGATGTACTGTTAGATGGTATTTGCTGGATGCTTGAATTTAGGATTTTGATTGGGATTGCGGGAAAGGCATAGGTGATTCAGGGTGTCTACGATGTGTGGGTTGGTGGCGAATTTTGTACTTAGATGTGTGATGCGTTCTTCAATTGGTATTAACTGGGTACGTTGATATAGGAGGGCATTAGAAGGGTTATGGAGTGGATTATCTGGATGCCTAATTTTTGTTAGTATTCTAAGAGCTGATCGTTCACCTACTTGTATATTTTTTAAGGATGTAGGATTGGGTTCATGGAATAGGATAGCTGCATAATCAAGCAGAGGCCGGCAAATCATTTTATAAATGTGTCTGCTGTGTTGGTTGAAATTCCTTCATCCTTGTACGTTAAGGATCTGAAGTGCCGAGCCCTATTCTTGATTTTCAGCTTAAGGGATTTGGTGTGGGTTTTAAAGGTAAACTTGGTGTCAAAGGATACTCCAATGTATTTGCATATTGGGAGTGGAAATAATTGGTGGTGATTAATGGTGACGGAATATGAAGTGCGATATTTTTTCGCAATCTACTTATAAAAGGTTGATCCACACACTTTGAGACATACTGACCTATATTGAAATTACATTTATTTACATATTCATTTTTACTTTTATTGAACTATAATGTACAATTAAATTATTTACTTATTTAGTCAACGTAGTCCATTTAAAAAATACATGATATAGTCCAACTAAATAAATTTATTATACTTATAGTTAAGTCATATTAAAATAACATAAGAATAAAGTAGATGGAGGAAGAGACATAGCAGAGGGAAGATTAACAATATATTTTTACAACATCTAAACTTAATGTCATAAATTTGATAACAAGTCACATAATGCAGTTACAGATCGTCATTAATTCACGTATGTCATATTTTTGAGGAACATTTTTATTTTTTGCTTAAATATGAGTCGCCTATTTCCAAAAACCCCTAAATCCTAAAGTTTTAGGAAATAGGCGACTCATATGTTAATCTGTAATTATTTTAGGTGTTAAAGCAATGCATTGTATAATTTTCTACAGTTTTATGATGTAGATTTTTAGAAAAATACATTTCGGTGTTTAGTAACTAAAATGTTTTCACATTAACTAGTTGAGTAGTTGTGTATATCTCAATTTATAGTGAATTTATTTAACTTTTATGTGTGCTGATCAATATTTTATATATACCAATATTTTATATATCTCAAAGTGGTTGATCCACACACTATTGACATTTATATTTTTATATTGATACTAAAGTCAATCAATTTTATATTGATACTAAAATCAATCAACCTTCTCTGTAATCCAGATGCGTTTATATTTTTAGGTAAGTTAATATTTTCATGTCAATTTCCTAATTCTCATTCAAATCACGTGAATTTTAACGGGAAACATTATTTTTCGTCCGCCGGAAGAAATTCTGCACCGGAAGGTCCAATAGAGGGTGGCTTTAATGTATTCAGGAGGGGCATTTTCGAGGGTCATAATATGGGCTTTCGTGAATTAAATGTGATGGCAAGAGATGCCGGGGGTTAGTTTTGCGTTCGGCCTGATTAATATTGTGGAGACGATGGCATGGTTAAAAAGCAAACCTGTTGACTATACATATTATATACATACCAGAGCTGGGCAGGATTCGAATCATTCAGGATTCGAATCGTTTTAGAGGATTCAAAAGTCATTCGAATACTTTAGTTCAACTGGATTCGTGATCAGGATTCATTACATTTTTTTAAAAGGATTCGTATTCGAATACAAATGTGGGTGAATCGAATCCTTATAAAAGGATTCGAATCCTTATAAAAGGATTCGAATATTTATAAAAGGATTCGAATATTTATAAAAAGGATTCGATTATTTATAAAAGGATTCGAACACTTACAAAAGGATTTGAATGGTCAAAAATAATTCGAATTAATTGTGAGGATTAACATAAAAAATGTCTTTTGAGTGTTTTTAAATTTCTCGTTAAATCACTGTTTTATACGCGTGGCGCATAAAGTAAAATTTCGAGTTTAGAAAAGCCCCGTGAAAATTTGTCTCGGGTCGCTGCGCGACCCTCGACAAATTTTCTACGCGGGGCTTTTCTAAACTCGAAATTTTACTTCATGCTTAGTCTGGGAGTGGAAACGCTCGTTCGAAACTTCAAACTGAATGCTTTAATAAGAAGAGTAAATGACTGAATGTTTTTAAAGATAATAGTCTAGTTTTCAAAATTTTGTTTTATATTACTTGAAATAAAACTGACATGGTAGCCACAATCTGAAATGTAAAATTTTTCCGACATTTCCCTGATTCAAATTTTTTTTCCCTGGCCTTTTAATATAACTTTCATTTATGGAAAACCCCCATTTTGTTGAATTGTTTACATTATTTTTGTTAATATTTAAGTAAATTTTATAATTTTTCACGTGTTTTGTAATTTGCCTGCTGATTTTGACAAATATAATAATATCATATGACTTTTTTGTGTGCTTTGGTCAATTTGAATATAATTCCATTACTTTTCTCTGACTTTCCCGGTTTTAATCATATTCAGTGAATTTTTTATAATTATATAATTTTCAGGCATTCGTCGATTTTATAAAAGAGTTCAATTTGAAGTTTTGAACGGGTGTTTCCACTCCCAGGCTAAGCATGAAGTAAAATTTCGAGTTTAGAAAAGCCCCGTGAAAATTTGTCGAGGGTCGCGCAGCGACCCGAGACAAATTTTCGGGCTTTTCTAAACTCGAAATTTTACTTCATGCGCCACGCGTACAAACACTGATTTGAAGTGAAGTTCAGAAACACACAAATACATCTTTAATCAGTCCTAATTTAGTCTGTTATCAACGATGTTTAGCATTAATAATAAATATTTATGTTTTAAATATTTTTGTTAAAACAACTGGTAACGTTATTTATATATTAATGGTTGCAAGAAAATAATAAAATCAAATTTATTCCTAAAGGATTTGTATTCGTGATTCGAAAAAACAGGATTTGAATCTTTGATTCGAATCATATTTATCTCTTACGAATCCTTTATTTGAGTATTCGTGATTCGAATCATATTAGGTGATTCGGATTCGTGATTCGAATCCTTTTCACGAGGATTCGTCCCAGCTCTGATACATAGTGTTTTCAATATTTTAATATTTTTAATATGTTTGCGACTATATATACATATATTAATTGTACCTAGCTCAGTGTTCAAACACTTATATTTTCTTTTACCTTGACAAATGTAAACTTTTATATATAAGTTACACGAATAAATCTTACTTACTTACTTACTTACCCACATATACAGACATATGAATTTAGAAAGTTAAAGTTTTAATTTAATGAAGGCCATTGTAATTGATGAAAAAGAGGATAATAGGGGAAGAAGCAGAATATCTGAGAATCGGAAAAAAATTAAAGATTCATCCATTAAGGCATCTAGTAGTAGCTGTAATTCCTCAATTTTAAAATCCCTCATTACCTGATTATTTACAGGGAATGTTTCTTTTACGAATACATATCACGATTTATCGATGTTAATGTTCAGACGTTCGTAGTTTTATTAAAAAATTAAATTTGAAGCCTCAACGAGTGTTTCCTATCCCAGATTAAGCATGAAGTAAAATTTCGAGTTTAGAAAAGCCTGAAAATTTGGTTTGGTTGCTCCGCGAAGCGGAGCGACCAAACCAAATTTTCAGGCTTTTCTAAACTCGAAATTTTACTTCATGCGCCAGGCGTATACAACACCGATATGTTGTGAAATACAAAATACCCTTGTATAACAGTATATTTAAAATCCCGCGCAAGGCCGTAGAAAGAAAAAATCGGAGGGGGTTATACAAATTTCGAGGAGGCGGGTTTAATGGTAAAAATCTTGTTTTTACTCTTGAAGGGCGCATTTACATACAAAAATTCAACATTTTAAAAACTTCGGGGGAGATTTGAACCCCTATATCCTTCCCATGGCTTTGACCTTGATCCTGCGTAAGCAGTATATATTTAATACTAATTTATCAGTATATTCTTAACTGTCACAATAGTTTAGCGTTTTATACGGGTAAGCATGAAGTAAAATTTCGAGTTTAGAAAATCCTGAAAATTTGGTTTGATCGCTCCGCTACGCGGAGCGACCAAACCAAATTTTCAGGATTTTCTAAACTCGAAATTTTACTTCATGCTTACCCCGGGAATGGAAACACTCGTTCGAAACTTCAAATTAAACATTTTGAAAACATCAATTAATGCCTGACATTTCACAGCGTTTGCATCGGAATATATACACATTAAATCACAATATGTAGTAAGCCCAACATATAGGGATCTCTACAAACTCTCAAACAATATTTTGTATTCATTACAATTTATCAAACGATACTTAAGTGTTCTTTACAAAAACATTCTAGTTTTTTTATTCATTAGAATCGATCAATTCATATCAATCTCTCTCGCGATAATTAGCTTCCGTAAAAGGCAATTCCGGCGACCGATTTTAATTAAAGTTGTGATTCTGCCGAAGAGTCCGCGAAAAGAACAGGTTTCATGATTCACAGAAGGCGCCTCGCAACTTTCTTGTATTCTCTCGCCACATTCATTCGATCCGCACACAGCCAGCAAGCACATGTGCTATTGATTGGGGCCTAATTAAAAACATGAATTATTAGCGGCACGAGATTGTTACGCCTGTAATTGCCAGTTTAATGAACGCCGTCACTCCTCGAAGTGAGTTATTAACGATGCATTAACGCAACCGAGATTTTCCCAGAAAATACAACCACACAAGAAAATTTGCATGAGTATAGAGAATACATAATATACGTATAGTATTTTCTAACAGAGATAAGGAGTTGGATTTTAAGGATATCAATGTAATCATGTGTTTTAATTTACATTATGTATATACAGAGACGAATAAAGCACTAATAACCTTTCTCCACACTTTTATTTGAAGATCAAATTAATTTTATCTTTACGTAACTCACAATCAATTTATTCATATACAGAGAGTTTTATGTAACACCGAACATTTTTTTTTTAATAATAAACAATGTTTATTCCTTTAAAAATATACATAAGAAAGAAAATAAACATATACTTAATATAGGAATTTGCGTCAAGGAAAACACGTATGTATAGGAATGTTATACAATTTTATAGTGAAAGAATTCTTCCAAATTATATGGTTCCATTAACAATAGCACATTAATTAGTCTATTCTTGAAATTATTGATCCTATTCTCCATTTTTAGGTTAGACGGCAAAAAATTATAAAATTTCATACACCTATATTCGGGACTTTTTTCAGTGAAAGTATACTTGTGAATAGGGTATACAAAATTTTGTTTGTGTCCAGTATCGTGCTCGTGTGAACTTTTGTTTTTCAAAAATAGATGTTGTTGTTTCCAAACGAATAGTAGACTTTCTAGTATATATATTGCAGTTACTGTGAGTATACCATTTTCAGAAAACAATGTTCTGCATGAAGCAGTTGTTTTAAGCCCTAACATCGCTCTAAGTGTACGCTTTTGGAGAATGAAAATTTTATTAAGCTGTGTGGAGCTCCCCCAATGTATTATTCCATATCTAATATGGCTTTCAAAGTTCGCGTGGTATGTCATTTTTAAAATGTCAAAACCAACAGTTAATTTTAAGGACCGGATTATAAAGCTTGCTCTGCTTAGCTTTTTAGAAACATGAGTTATTTGATCATTCCATTTTAATTTGTTATCTATATAGATGCCTAAAAATTTCGCAGAATTGGTTACATTTAATAAACAATCACCAAACCTCAAATTTGACGGCGTGGCAAGAGCATCGTTCTTTTTAAATAGAATGCAATTTGTCTTACTTTTATTTATAGCTAAGCCGTTATCATCAAACCATTTGAAAATTAATTGCAGCGCATCCGTCCCGTTTTGGCATAGATTCGTCATGTCACTACCTTTGATTACGATATTTGTATCGTCTGAGTAGTTACTAATTTCAAAATTCTGATTGTTTTTATAAGCAAATAAATAATTAATATAAATATTAAATAGCAGAGGGCCTAAAATGCTCCCTTGTCACTACCTTTGATTACGATATTTGTATCGTCTGCGTAGTTAATAATTTCAAAATTCGGATTGTTCTTATAAGCAAATAAATCATTAATATAAATATTAAATAGCAGAGGGCCCAAAATGCTCCCTTTCATCCAATACATTTAGACACCTTTAATTTTGAAGTTATGTGTAAATTGGATTGCCTTTATGACCATTACAAATTGTAGCTAATCAATCGCAAGTAATGTCTCAACTTGTACATACAGGGAGTTTTTCATTCAAGTATACATGTCCCAATTAACGCGTATATGCCGTAAATCTTTAGATAACCGTGTTTTTTTTTTAATTGAGTTCAATTTGAAATATGGAATGAGTGTGTTCCACTCCCAGACTAAGCATGAAGTAAAATTTCGAGTTTAGAAAAGCCTGAAAATTTGGTTTGGTCGCGTAGCGCGAAGCGCGGAGCGGCCAAACCAAATTTTCAGGCTTTTCTAAACTCGAAATTTTACTTCATGCGCCACCGGTACAAAACATTGACATATAACGAAGTTTAAAACACACCGCTAAAGTTTACATTGCATCAGTGTTTTGTACCGGTGGCGCATGAAGTAAAATTTCGAGTTTAGAAAAGCCTGAAAATTTGGTTTGGCCGCTCCGCGCTTCGCGCTACGCGACCAAACCAAATTTTCAGGCTTTTCTAAACTCGAAATTTTACTTCATGCTTAGCCTGGGAGTGGAAAACACTCGTTTAAAACTTCAAATTAAATTCTTTCAATAAACCGAGCGTCGGCAAATGTACAACGTATGTTTATGTATACTTAAAAGAAAAATTTTCATTATGAACATGTTCGGTGTTACATAAAACGCTTTGTATATATATATATATACAGGGTTATTCAAAATAGAGGAACAAACATTTATTTCTTTCAAACTACAAAAGATAAAAACACAATTCCAACGTTCCTGAAAAGAGAAAAGTTAAATTTTGTATGCATTCAATGTGAGCGCCATGTGTTTCCTGTGCTGTGGATTTTTTTGATTCCATGTGCGTGGACGTCCCGTGATTTTCTGATTGTAGAAGCAACCATCGTCTACGAATTTTCGATGCCACTGGTAAATCTGCTTATGATGAGGTGGTAAAAAGCACGTTGAACTTCGATAATGGACTCTAGTTTTGCTAATTACAAAACACGGAGTGCATTTTCTTGTTGTATCGCCATTTTACTGCAGACAATCAAAATGACAAGCAACAGCGCTAATGCGGCCGTGGCTGGAACTTCTGCCTGCACTATTCAAATTTTAAACTTCTGTCTGTCCAGGAACGTTGGAATTATAGTTCTACCTTTTGTAGTTTGGAAGAAATAAATGGTTGAAATCTGTTCCTTCTATTTGAATAGCCCTGCATATAAGAAAAAATCTCCGTTCTGTTCCATCGTTCCGGTTCAATTTGGTTACATATAGAAATCGTTCCGGCTCAGTTCTTGTATTTAATGTATCTAATTTATTGTAGATTACGCAAAGAATTGCACTTTTAATATGTAATGTTATTTAAATTAAAAACACTTGGTATTGTTTCACAAACAAACAATACCAAGCGTTTTTAATTTAACTAACTTTACATATTCTAATATGTTTCACCAAGTGCCAGATGAGAAATAAATTCAAGAAATTACGCACTTTTAATGTTTGTAGTATTTTGCAACCAAGTATTGGCAATTTTATTTGTACCAATGTTTATTATATCTGTTACCTGCACTCCATCAGACTGTGCTAACTTTGAGCTTTTGTAATTTTGTTTACAGTTTATCGCTGTCAGTATAATTATCATATAATTAATTCGTATTTGTTTTACTTATTATTAAAACCGCAATTCCTGCAAAACCACGTGTATATCTATTATTTTGATTCGGATGAATAATTCTAAAATCATCAGTGTGATAGGTGCAGAACAAAAAGCTCCGCTCACTCGCACGGGCGACAGTTGTACATCACTAAATTAATTCATGATTTAATTACACGGTGATAAATGAATGAATACGATTTAATTAAAACTTATGGAAGTATAGTCGCGCCCGTTAATACGAGCCAATGGTGTGTGATTTAGTGAGCCGTTGTCCGCAAATAAATACGGAACAAATGAAAATGCGTCCTGTTGTGTGTGTGTTTTGTTTGTACGCTATTGGACGGATAAAAATTAATTAAAGTTCAGCCCGTTTGGCGGGATTTTTTTAATTTTTTAAATTTTTTTACATGAACAAAAAAAAACTAATGTAATTAATTATGGTAAATAAATAAATAGTGTTGACGGCTGGTGATTTGCAGTTAAACTTTGGATTGTGTCGGTAAATTCAGTTTGTATTATGAAATGCTGAATTAGATTATTGTTTATCTTTATAAACTGGATATTATTACAAACATTTTACTGGTTTAATAAATTGAATCACCTGGAAGCAAAAGGGTGTAAGAGATTAATACAGAAAATTGATTAATCAATATTGAGACGTTTTTCAATATAATATGGATTACCACGTAGTAACGCTCAATACTATACAAATACAAAAAATGTAGAAATCCAGTTCTGAAGTTCATCTTATATTTAAACAAACAAACAAAATAGCAGAGTGGTTAAGTGGATTTACAGAAAATATACTGGGTAGTACCTGGTACCCATCAATGAAAGCTTTATATCTCTTTGCTAATTAATAAAAAAACTGTTCTCCTTGTATGTACTCTATTTTTTTAAAATTGCCACTAACATTCTGATGTAGTATACAACTTTTGTTTAGATAAAAAAACAATTGATAAAATTCAACGTATGCAAAATTCTTGTTTGAGATTAATCTTCGGTATTAGGAAAATTGATCATATAAGTCATAAGCTTCAGGACTTAGGTTGGCTTAAAATGAGTGATCGCCGTTTACTTCATTTTGCCACTTTTTGTCACAAAATAATTAAAGACAAGACTCCACCTTATCTTTACCACAAAATTAAATTCCGCTCTGACGTTCATATACTTAATGTACGGTTTAGAGGATTACTAACTCCACCTCAACATAAATCTGTTTTTGCAGAAAGATCATTCTCAATCCAAATTTCTAAAGTGTACAATAAGGTACCACTAGAATGCAAAGCGAAATGTGTCTTAACTTTCCGTAAACATTATGCCAAACATCTTAAAGACAGATAGATGTATATTTTGTATTTCAATATTGCCGATTTAATTATAGAATAATTTAAATTACTGATATTTGAAACGCACTGAAACAAACTTCTGCGCTTGTTTGATATTTATTTAATTTTAAATATTTAATTGATGAGGCGGATACATGATGAAACTCCATAATACTATTTGAAATAAAACAACGCAGTTGGGAGGGTTTCACTTTTATTGTTGACCACTGCAACATGTTTCACCACACAGTGGCTTCATCAGGCAGATGAAATAATGATAGTGATATTTATTTATTACTTATGTTTTCAATGGTTAAGTTGAAAAACAGTCGCGGCGACCCAGCCAAAGACTGAACTTCGCCATTAGATTCCAAATACTCGATTATTATCTTTTGAGTAAAAATGCATGTAACTAAATAGTATTTGAAATAAAGATTATTATTATTATTATTATTCCTTTGCTTCTAAGTGCATCAATTGTGAAGTTTCATTATGGAAACTTTCAGAAATATTCCGTTTAAATTTCTCCATGAAATTTTTTCTCAAGAAAAGGGTGTGTCAAGTTGGCACCGTTATAAAAAGTTACAATAGTTCTGAATAGAGTTCAAAACTCACTTTAAGGTATCTAAGAGTGATTTTAGTTTATGTAAAACACTCATTACTTTCAAACACTTTATTGTACTCGCGATAATTGTTTCACCGCACTGTAGCGTCTTCAGTCGAGTACAATAAAGTGTTTGAAAGTAATAAGTGTTTTATTTAAACTAAAATCAAAGTGAAAATGAACTTTCAACTATTAACTGCCTCAACAATTAAGGTATCTAAGAGTATTGGCAAGTTTTATGATGGTTCTGCAAAATTATCCTGTACATTTTTTTTAATAATTGCAGCTAAAGGAAGAAAAGAAGAGGGAAAAAAAACTCTCATACAGGACATTTTTCTTTGAAGTATATATACTCATGTATAGGTTGCTTCTAAGTGAATCAATTGTGAAGTTTCATTATGGAAACTTTCAGAAATATTCCGTTTAAATTTCTCCATGAAATTTTTTCTCAAGAAAAGGGTGTGTCAAATTGGCACCCTTATAAAAAGTTACAATAGTTCTGAATAGAGTTCAAAACTCACTTTAAGGTATCTAAGAGTGATTTTAGTTTACGTAAAACACTCATTACTTTCAAACACTTTATTGTACTCGCGATAATTGTTTCACCGCACTGTGGCGTCTTCAGTCGAGTACAATAAAGTGTTTGAAAGTAATAAGTGTTTTATTTAAACTAAAATCAAAGTGAAAATGAACTTTCAACTATTAACTGCCTCAACAATTAAGGTATCTAAGAGTATTGGCAAGTTTTATCATGGTTCTGCAAAATTATCCTGTACATTTTTTTTAATAATTACAGCTAAAGGAAGAAAAGAAGAAGGAAAAAAAACTCTCATACAGGACATTTTTCTTTGAAGTATATATACTCATGTATAGGTTGTAAATGTTAGGACATTCATTGTTTTTATAAAAGCGTTCAATTTTAAGCTTCTCAAGAGTGTTTCCAGTCCCAGCATGAAGTAAAATTTTGAGTTTAGAAAAGATTGAAAACTTGGTTTGTCGCTAAACATACTCAATCTTTTAAGCTTTTCTAAACTCGAAATTTTACTTGATGCGCCACGCGTATGAAACAATGATTTAAAGTAAAGTAAAGCGATATTTTTTGGGAATACGAAAGCTGTTCAAGGCGCTTGAATTTTAGTAGATTTGCTTACACGAAATAAACATTTGTAATATTGATTAACGTGAGATCAAAACTGAGCTGTGTATTTTGAACTTTAGTTTAAATCAGTGTTGTATACGCGTGGCGCATGAAGTAAAATTTCGAGTTGAGAAAAGCCTAAAAATTTAGTTTGGTCGCGTAGCGCTACGCGCTACGCGACCAACCCAAATTTTTAGGCTTTTCTCAACTCGAAATTTTACTTCATGCTTAAAAAAAGGATTGGATACACTCGTTAGAAGCATTAATAAAAACAAAGAATTCATGCAAGTTTACAAAACGCTATAATTATCAGGATATGTATAAAAACATTCCATATATAATAATTTATTGAACATTTTCGATATATGATTGAAAGTAAAATAATTACAAAAATACGTGCCTTTAAAAATGATAACAATCAACAAAGTTTAGCCATCTTTAAACAACCCCTCATAATTCTATTAAAATTTGCAGTTCCGCTATTTTTTTCCTATTCTTTCAGCGGTTTATTCGGCAATAGAGTATCGGATTTTACAGTCTCTCTGCAATTCCGGCATATACGTGCGTCGACTTTTAAATTTCATTACGGGCTTCATTTAATTGATGTATCGGCCGTATTGTGTTTTCCCGAGCCGCACAATACTACTACATTTACGGGTTTTGTTTTTACGATTCCGCCACGATCGATAAATACTGAGCAGACCGTTATTTCTCCGAGCTCGTGTGTATTAATCAAAGCGGCGAGTTTGCAGAAAATATTTATTGCGCGAGTATAAAAATAATAAGAAATGAGTGTGGATTAGTTCAGAAGTATTAGGTTAGGTGTATCAAAGTAGTTGGCTTTTGATTGTAGCAAAATTGAGCAATAAGATTTTTTTGCGCGCCCGGCGCATTCGCCATTTTTACGATGAACAGTGGACTGATTTCATAGCACAATAAATAAATACCCCGTAATTGTGAAACTCTCGTTTATAAGAAATGTATTTAGGAGTAAATACGTTTGAATAATTTCTTGCTTTTACCATGAAAATTGTGTTCATGATACAAGTTAAAAGTTATAAAATTATTTTTAGGCAGTTTTCAAATTATACAGCCGAATATTTTTTTATGACAGGAAAAGTGGTCATTTCTAATATCAAGAAGTATCATTTTAATTTATTTCAGAGTTTTTTAGAAATAAAAATTATAATTGAAAATTCGCAATTTTTGTAAGGTAGGTATGGAAAAATCGTGATTTTCAGTAAAAAAAAAATATTTTTACAATCAAAAAAATCACACATACTTCTACTAATACTAGAAACAAGATAAGTTGTTAATTTTTTCAAGAAAAAAATATTTTCGCCAATTCTTTCCACTTTTAAAAATCACGAGAACGAAATGAATCTACTAAAATATATCATTAGGCGCTTGTACTAAGAACAATTTCAAGGTAAAGATATGTTTATATATCAATTTAAAGCTATTTTAATTCCAAATCGATTGCTTTAAGAATAAATTAAATCAGTTGAGTGTTTTATGAAATAGAAAACTTTTAACAAGTCAAGAGAAAAAATCGTGAAATTTGCCTTTGCCTTTGGGATCTAAACGGGGCTATAAAGCGAAAAGGCCCTATTGCATTTCTACAGGAAGATTCATTGTCGCACAATATTTTCAAATAACAACAACAAATTCAAGTATTTTACAAGATATATCGAAATTCAAGTTTTATTCAAGAAATATAAAAATGTATGTATTATTCAAGATATTTACAGGGTTTTTTCTATTGCATTTCACTATTGATCAAATGAGATTCACTATATCCCAAATAACTTTCACCTTGTTAAAATAAGCGAAATGATTTCCCGATTTGTGAAATGAGTTTCACTGTATACGAAATATTTTTCTTGAATATTTTTGCTGGAAATATTTTATTTTTATTTATACATACATTAAGTTTTTCTTTTAAGTATACGTATTCCAAATTCAGCCTAATTTCTGTAAATCTTTAGATATTCCTTGTTTTTTTATAAAGTTCAATTTGAAGCTTCAAACGAGTGTTTTCCACTCCCAGACTAAGCATGAAGTAAATTTCGAGTTTAGAAAAGCCCCGTGAAAATTTGTCGAGGGTCGCGCAGCGACCCGAGACAAATTTTCTGGGCTTTTCTAAACTCGAAATTTTACTTCATGCGCCACGCGAGTAAAACACTGATTTCAAGTGAGGTTCAAATATACAAACATTTCACAATATTGTAGTGATTTATACGCGTGGCGCATGAAGTAAAATTTCGAGTTTAGAAAAGCCCAGAAAATTTGTCTCGGGTCGCTGCGCGACCCTCGACAAATTTTCACGGGGCTTTTCTAAACTCGAAATTTTACTTCATGCTTAGTCTGGGAGTGGAAAACACTCGTTTAAAGCTACAAATTGATCTCTTTTGAAAAACAACGAATGTCGGAAGAATGACAGCTTATGCATGTTTACGTACAAGAAAAATGCACTGTATGTAACACTACTTACGCCAGGGTTACATACAGTGAATTTGTATGTTACTGTATGTAACACTACTTAGTTCATTGCTAAGATGCATTGTTTGACTAACTGCAGCCATTTTGCTGAGAAGTAAAATGTAATTCACAAACTGTGATAAGGTTTTGACATATAGGGAAAGTCAGTGGTATGTAGGGAAATGTATTTGATAAATGGGAAATATATTTGAGATAAAGGGATACATATTCAATATAAAGTGAAATGCAATACAAAATCTAAAATTAAATATTATTCTAGATACAACAAATTCTAAGACTATGCCAACCCCTGTATGTCGATCCATGTTTATACAGGGATTTGTTTTTTCAAGTATAAACATCCCGATGTGTATTCTGTAAATGTTCGCTATTTTCGAAAAGTGTTTAATTTGAAATTTCTAACGAATATTACCACTCCTTGTGGTAATATTTATATGCGCCAGGCATATATAAAACATTGATTTAGCGTAAAGTTAAAAAAAATCAGACATACTTCTACTAATACTAGAAACAAGGTGAGTTGTTTATTTTTTTAAGAAAAAAAGTATTTCCGCCAATTCTTTCCACTTTTAAAAATAACGAGAACGTAATGAACCCACTAAAATATATCTTTAGGCGCTTGTACTAAGCACAATTTCTAGGTCTTTAAACATGTTTATACCTCAATTAAAAGCTATTTTAATTCCAAATCAATTGCTTTACGAATAAATTAAATTAGTTGAGTGTTTAATGAAAGGAAAAGCTTTTAACGCGTCAAGAGAAAAAATCGTGAAATTCGCCTTTTCTAACAAAAAGCCGAATTTTATGAGCAAATAAAAATTGTTTACAGATTATATATTTAGAATTTAACAAGCTTTAAACTGATGTTAACTACACATTTCTATCACAAGAACTGTATTTACAGTGAATACAAGGGAGGTCCGATGCCACTTGGGGAACAGTCCGTCATACAGTGGATACTAGAAGATGGAATTTGGTTGGATTCACAGTTTTCAAATTATTTTATATAGTTAAAAATTGATTGAAGCAATTTTTTCACAAGAAAGAAAGTAGGTCAAGCTATTTCTTACATTAAAAATAGTATCTGTGATTTTTTTAGATTTTATAAAAAATTAAAATTTCCATCGAAAAAATTAAATTTCCATCGACAAATTGCAATTTTTTTAAGGGAAAAAATCGAGATTTTTACGTGATAAACATTCTACATGAAAATCTCTATTCTCTCACTTATGAAAATTGCAATTTTTTGCTTTAAATTTAATTTTTTCGATGGAAATTTGAATTTTTCATAAAATCTTTTTTAAATCTCTATGAAGATAGAATTTGGTTGGATTCACAGTTTTCAAATTATTTTATATAGTTTCAAATTGAGCGAAACAATTTTTTTACTAGAAAAAGAGTAGCAATTTAGCTATTTCTAACATTAAAAAAAGTAGTTGTGATTTCTTTAAAAAAAATTAAATTTCCATCGACAAATTGCAATTTTTATAAGGGAGAAAATCGAGATTTTCACGTGATAAAAATTTTACGTGAAAATCTCGATTTTCTCCCTTATGAAAATTGCAATTTTTTGCTTTAAATTTAAATTTTTCGATTGTAATTTAAATTTTTCATAAAATCTTTTTTAAATCTCTATGAAGGTGGTATTTGGTTTGATTCACAGTTTTCAAATTATTTTATATAGTTAAAAATTGAGCGAAACAAATTTTTCACTAGAAAAAAAGTAGGCCAAGCTATTTCTAACATTAAAAAGAGTATTTGTGATTTCTTTTAAATTTTATGAAAAATTTTAATTTTCATCGAAAAAATTAAATTTCTATCAACAAATTGCAATTTTTATAAGGGAAAAAATCGAGATTTTCAAGTGATAAAAATTTTACGTGAAAGTCTTGATTGTTTCCCTAATGAAAATTGAAATTGTTTGCTTTAAATTTAAATTTTTCATAAAATCTGTTTTAAATCTCTAAAAAATTACAGACTCTTCTTTTGTTATAAACAATTTCAGCTATTTATTTCTCCAAGAAAAAAAATATTTTTAAGTCTTTTAAAGTTTTAAAAATAACGGAAAATAACGTAATAAGTAGAATGTATCTTTAAGTGCTTGCACTGTACACAATTTTCAAATCTTTTTCACTGATATTTATTGTATTTATCAAGATTCGAGTATGATCAGCACAATCCATCCACGTTACATCCTCTCGTTTCCGTTTTTATTCGTATCTAAAGGTAATAAGATTTCCAAGTGCTGCCTTGGATAGAGCACTGTAGTTCCATGTGATATTTACAAAGGAAATCAAAGTGTGGAGTGTAAATCTTTAATGTCCGTAAAATACGGCCCTTACGGCCGTGTATTATTGAGGGCGCGTACGTGTCCTGTGTTCGTATGCGCCCTGCAGAATCATAAGGAATCATGAGAAATCGCCGGCCCCGCTCGCCCCCAGGAGTATTGCCCCTGCACGTACCCGACTATCCGAGCGACTCCAGTGATTCAATTAATGGACACTACATTTTCTTTACAATTTATCCTCGGCTCGTTCGATTCGAGAGGGGTAGATACCCTATCTTTGTGTTGTTCTGCCGGCTTTAATAATTTAAAAACCGGCCGGCGTGTGCAATACGTATGCAACTGCGGATCCTGCTTGAGAAATTGCGTTCTGTTGGAAAGTGGACAGCGTAATCGATTTTGCTCTTTTAGTGTATAATCCTTGAAATTGTGCTTTTTACTACCCTCTAGCTTTAATAATTCTTTTGGAATTCCCCGATATTAAATGCAGTCATTGTCCAATAAATCGAAAAAATGTATGTATTCCGAAACAAATCCATTTGTTATTTTTATACCAATAAAACAATTTAAACACTTTCAAATATATATTGTGCATTCGCTACAATTGTTTCGCCACACTGTGGCTTCTTTAGGCGAAGAAATGATAAATAAAATTTGTCGGGTCAGGTATACATACAATGTTAATGGGGGTTGAGTATTTTTCAAAAAATTAATATTTAAGAGGGGCAAATTTGTTTAGTCCATTTGGTCGTTGAGAAGATGCCCCATGTATTTTTTTTGGTAATTTCCATGGACTCCATGATGTTGTTTCCTGCCTTTTCTTTCTTGATGTAGAACTTTGAAGTTTTCATCGAAGTGGTGTTTTTCTTCTATGAGGTGGTTAGAGTATGTGGAGTTGGTTTTATTTTGTTGAAGGCTAGTTAAGTGTTCTTTTATCCTTTCTTGGAACGACCTTAGGGTTTATCAGCCTTATCAATCAATTTTTTAAATCCATTTGTATATATCATTCTTAATTTTGAATTTTTTTGTGAATACACTAGGGTGGGTCAATTTGTTACACAAAAAAAAAGTTGAGTTTCATTCGGTCTTATTCGTATTCTACGATGAATTCTAAGATACAAATTCCACTAGAATCCATTTTTGAGCCATCGGATTTTCAATTTAAGCTGTTTTTACTTTCTCCGTACAAAGTACGAGATAGTATTTTGATCGTGGACAGTTTCAAATCCAAAATTTCAATGGATATATCCACTTTGAGGTCAATCGATGGTATGGTATGGTATGGGGTCGGTGGGTCGTGTGGCCTCTGGGCCTTTCGAAGTTACCTCGACCTAAAAGATCTTTTGTAACTATCCCTGACCTACTTGAGTCCCTCAATGTCTAGACTTCTTATGAAGTCTACTATAACTTGAGGGTTAATGTGTACCAGTTCCTCGGTGTTTAAAGTGGCCGATGACAGGTAGTTCCCTCTTTGAAGGGACAAGGCAGGGCATTCACAAAGTAGGTGCTCTGCTGTTTCTTGTGCCTCGTTGCAGAACCTGCAGTTGGCATCAGTTGTCTGACCCATCTTGGTGAGATGGTACTTCAGAGGACAGTGTCCAGTTAGAAGGCCGGTTATGAGCCTTAGGTTGCCCTTGCTTAATCTGAGAAACTGTCCGGCTCTTACGGCAGAGAAGGCGATGAACCTTTTCGCCTGCCGCAGACCAGGTGTGTCTCTCAGGTGAGCACTTTTGGCAGCATGTTCCCATTCCCGGATCATCCCCTTGATGCGGACTTTAGTTATTCCACTGTAAGGTTCTGGTCCGACAAATGGAGTCTTGGACCCTTCCTTGGCAAGGTTGTCGGCAATTTCATTGCCTTTGATCCCTGCGTGTCCCGGAACCCAGACCAGTTTGACTCTGTTGTTCCTAGCCAGCTGCTTTAGGGATAGCTTGCACTCCCAGACAGATTTAGGTCAATCGATACGAAGACGACCATTTTTGAAATATGTCTGTGTGTGTCTGGCTGTGGGTGTGTGTTTATGCTTGGCTGTTTGGCTATCTGAATGTCTGAGGGTGGTGTATTTTAAGAACGAACAGAGATTTCGAAATAAAATTTTACACGTAGGCATTATTTAATAATCTGAAGAACTGCAAAGCATTCTGTAAAACTTCGATCACCGAAAGTGGATGTGCACCGTAACAGTTTTTTTGTTATTTTACTGATATTTTTTTAAATGTGAAAAATATTAGAAAAACATTTTAACAAAAGCTAATGGCAATAAAAAAACTTATCATCTGTTGTTAATAAATATTTTTCGTAAACCTCTTAATTTCCTTCAAAATGTCGGCGGTAGCCGACATTTGAACTGTAAGGATAGTTAAAATAATAATAATTATAATACTTTATTGGTGCTCGTAACGTTAGTTTTACACAGGCCAGATAAGATACATTAAATTACATTATTAAAATTCATCAGGAGGACATCACATCAAAATTACAAAAGTAATACGTATACAGTAAAATAATGACTATAATAAAAAAAAACATAATATAAATAATAACATTTAAAACCTAAAACTTAAAATCTAGAATTATAATTTTGAAACTAGAAATGCAAAATACAAAAAACACTTGAAGTTAAAAAAATGGTTATGTGTAAAAATATTCTACTATAAATACTTGAAATTCAAACGAACACATTTAAATTTAAAAAATTACATATAGTAAGTACACATTAAAAGACATTTGGAGTTGGATATCAGAATGTGTGGTAAAGAAAATCCTCCCAACAATAAAAATCTTTTTCCAGTAGTAACGCTTTAATCTTAGCCCTGAATAATATAATGTCCAGATTTTTGTAGCTATTTGGTAGAACATTGAAAAATTTTAGGCCATTGTAATTTACACCATTTCTAGATCTTTGCAATCTTAAATTTGGAACATACAGGTTGTCCTTTGTTCTGGTTTAAAACATAAGGTTTAGAGGTTGCAATATATAGTTTTCGTAGCTAGACTTCACAGATAACTAACAATAAAGTATATACAAACAGAGAAATATGAGAATTTTAAGATTAATAAAAGCCATTTTACAGTCATCTCGAAATCCCAGGTTGGATAGGATTCTAATGGCCTTACGCTAAAGTCAGAAAATGCGGTGTCTTATTACAGAATATTATTTATAGTTTAGCTGCCTGGGGCAGCTAAACTATAAGTAAGACGAGACTGAAAGAGTACGAAATTTGGTCTGAGCATTTCGTATGTGACGTTATCTCTTAGTCCTCTCAAGGCAAAGATGTTTTAATTTAGTTTTGCTGCAAGTTTGTCGCCTTGACTGTCCCACAACAAGGAATTATCTATGTAAACACCTAGAAATTTAAACGCCGTAAGCATATTTGCCATATGATAGTTATTTAAGGTATAAATTGAGGTTTCAGTTTTGTTGGCATTGAGACTCAATCGATTAGCAGTAAACCATGTCGTAGCCTTTATTAAAAGATCTTTGTTTTTCATAGGCCGTCTCGATGTTATTAGATAAGTTAATTATAGTAGTATCATCAGCGAATAAAACCACTTTACCATCTTTCATGTACAGAGGAAAATCATTTGTAAAAATTATGAACAAAAGAGGCCTTAGTGTTGATCCCTGTGGGATACCACAAGTCGTTTCCAGGAATTCAGATTAGTCCCCTTTATACGTGACCGCTTGCTGTCTCCTAGTTCAAAAAGGCAACAAGAGGTCACAGCTCTGTGGGTTGTAGTTGTACGAGTACAGCTTACTTAGAAGCAGTGTGTGAGGGACACAGTCAAAGGCTTTGGATAGATCAATATAGGTAGCAAAAGCGAAATGATCATTTTCATAAGCATCAATAATCGATCTGTAAGATCCAGTATAGCGTTAAGTGTAGATTTTCCTTCCCTAAAGCCATACTGTTCTTTACTAAGGATATTATTGCTTCAAAATGTTTAATTATTTGTTTGAGTAATATATTTTCAATAATTTTTCAGCGGTAGCCGACATTTAACTAATCGTGCCAACTTGACTCGAGTTTGAATTGAAGTATCGTCAGATCGCCATGTTATTTGTTTTTCCTTGTGACAGTTACGATACATATTTTAGTACTTGTGACGTATTGTAAAGTAACGAGTTTCGTCCACTCCCAGACTAAGCATGAAGTAAAATTTCGAGTTTAGAAAAGCCCAGCGTAGAAAATTTGTCGAGGGTCGCGCAGCGACCCGAGACAAATTTTCACGGGACTTTTCTAAACTCGAAATTTTACTTCATGCGCCACGCGTATTAAACGGATTTACAGTAAAGGTAAAAATATATAACGCTTAGATGTGATGGTGATCAATTATTAATTTTTCAGCGTTAGCCGACATTTAACTAATCGTGCCAACTTGACTCGAGTTTGAATTGAAGTATCGTCAGATCGCCATGTTATTTGTTTTTCCTTGTGACAGTTACGATACATATTTTAGTACTTGTGACGTATTGTAAAGTATCGAGTTTCGTCCTCTCCCAGACTAAGCATGAAGTAAAATTTCGAGTTTAGAAAAGCCCAGCGTAGAAAATTTGTCGAGGTATTAAAAACGGATTTACAGTAAAGGTAAAAATATATAACGCTTAGATGTGATGGTGATCAATTATTACCGAGATGTAGCGACAAATGCAAGAATTACTTTGTTTAAGAATAGTTTTGGAATAATAATAATAATAAAAGTAGAATAAATTTAGTTTAAGCAACTCTTCCATATTGTTGATATTTAAATCACCATATCTTTAACGGGGAAAGTGCTATGATGGATACATCAGTATTTTTTTGTTAAGAAATATATCGATTTATCTGTTAAAATTATATAAAATTTAACAAACATTGCTATGTAGCATGCCCTGATGGGCATTTTACGTAAAAACAGATATTAAGAATAAATATCCCGTTCTCAAAAATCCCCGGATACAATTTATTTATAAAAAATTATCAGAAGATTACATCTTAAGTATAGGATACTGTTATACAAATTATGAAAAATAGCTAAAATTAAAAATCCGGGGGCTCAAAAATGGATTTAGAGATATAGTCTAGTGGACTTTCTTTCTTAGAATGTATCGTCGAATACGTATATTATCGAATAAAAATCGAAAATATATTTGACCCACCCTAGTATACACCTTGTAACACTTTTGTATCCTTTCTTTACATTAATTTAGGATACAACAATATTAATTTTTATTGATTATACTCTTCACGAAACTCAAAAACTCACATTTATTACGTTATTAGATGACATACTTATCATGTACACAATCGTATCTCGCTTTGGTTTTTATTCCGCAACCCCGCAGCAGCCTATGGACCCACTAACGTCATATGTTGCTATGTTCAGTTCACATATGTATTATGACAATGACAGTAATCGTCTACAAGTTTACTGTCATTCGATAAATGACGTGTCATTTAATACCTGATAATTCTTCTTTGGGTAATTAATGAAGCAATCAAAATAAAAAATGTATCACAATTATTTGTATAGGAAATCGTATCCAGGGGAAACAACGAAGTATAATATATCCAGTGACAATAAAAACATGAAGACAGGCTATGCTCACTTGCTGAGCTGCCTGGCTGTCTTTCAAGCCGAAATATTCGCAATTATAGAATCTGCGAGAACCAATATAGAGAAGAACTGTCATGACAGGCAAATCTATATTATGTCCGATAGCCAGGCGGCACTGCCTCTAAAGAGCCAAAAGACTGGTGTTGGACTGCTTCGACACACTGAATCACCTGGCGAGACAGAACAAGGACGCTGGGTCATTCAGGTATCATTCAGGTATCGAGGGAAATGAAAAAGCTGACGAGCTAGCAAGCAGGGAGCTATCATATTAGGTCTTGGGCATCACAAAAAAGTCGAGTCGCCTAGAAGTCAGAAAGTGGATTCGCAACAAACACAAGGAATACTGGGTAAACAGACCAGACCTTAACCACAGGAAGGCTATTATAAATGGACCTAACTCTAATCATGCTGCAGAACTACTGACACTAAGTAGGGCACAGCTAAAAACAACTATAGGACTACTAACAGTTAAAGATCACCTAAGGAAAATAAGTATATACAACGGCGACACCAGTTGTCAACTCTGTGATAGGGCACCGGAAACAACAATGCACATTCTGTGTAGCTGCAATGCGCTGGAAAACAAAAGACAATTCATATTTGGAAACAGTCAAATGGTATCAAATGATTTCCACACACAACCCCTGAAGGACCTACAGAAGCTAGTACAGGAAATCGAGTTTGGAATAATTGCTTGAGTAAGACAATATGGGGTAGTACAATAAGCCACCTAGGCTGCAGTGCATCCGGGTCCGCAAGGAAGACGGCCCCCACAGGAAGAAAAAAAATCCAGTACGTTACGCACGATACATTTATTACGTTATTTTCCGTGTGTGATCTGTTGTTGTCGCCACGACCCTCCCCTTGCTTCTTCAGCAAAAACGTAAAATTGTGTTATACCTAGACACATAGTATACATATATGTCATTCAAATAGCTTGCATTGATTACACACTTTTGGTCATAGCACCCTTGTTTTTGATTAAAATATAAAAGTATTCCCCTTCATTGCCCTTAACTGCTGGTACTCATGATTTTCTTGTAATAAAATTATGTTTTAATAAAACAACATAACTAATTTACTTACAAAACATTTGACATGTTCATGTCATGTTGGCTTATAATAATGCCATAAATTACTCTCACATTATACATAATAATTTTTGCGATTTCATCCTCCCTGAATTAATTTGCATAATCAAAGTAATATGCATATCATCTGAGGGTTTAAGTAAATAAAGGCGGGCATTTTCTACCAAACAGCCGGGTAACTCCCACAAGAGAACGAATGCAGTTGCATTTTAAATGAACCCAACTTTTCTATCTTAATTGCGATCTAAACGGGGCAATAAAGCGAAGGGGCAGTATTCACGTGAAGATTCATTGTAGCACACTATTTTCAAATAACAACAAAAAAACTCAAGTATTGTACAAGATATATCGTAATTCAAGTACTATTCAAGAAACATCACAATGTCGCACACTATTTTTAAATAACACCAAAAAATGCAAGTACTGTACAAGATATATCATAATTCAAGTACTATTCAAGAAATATCACATTTTATGTATCATTCAAGATACTTACAGGGTTTTTCTATTGCATTTCCAACCCTTAACAGTGAAGCTCTACTTATATTATAGTCATAAGATATTACATGTTTATTACGTGAAAATGACATTACCTTTTATTTACTTGTATTCAAAAGTAATTTTTTAGCTAAACACCATCCGTGAATGCGACTAATATTACCTTGTAAAACTATGCTGTCCTTTATAGAGTAAATAGGCACGGGGCAATAAAGCGAAGGGGCAGTATTCACGTGAAGATTCATTGTAGCACACTATTTTCAAATAACAACAAAAAAACTCAAGTATTGTACAAGATATATCGTAATTCAAGTACTATTCAAGAAACATCACAATGTCGCACACTATTTTTAAATAACAACAAAAAATACAAGTACTGTACAAGATATATCATAATTCAAGTACTATTCAAGAAATATAACATTTTATGTATTATTCAAGATACTTACAGGGTTTTTCTATTGCATTTCCAACCCTTAACAGTGAAGCTCTACTTATATTATAGTCATAAGATATTACATGTTTATTACGTGAAAATGACATTACCTTTTATTTACTTGTATTCAAAAGTAATTTTTTAGCTAAACACCATCCGTGAATGCGACTAATATTACCTTGTAAAACTATGCTGTCCTTTATAGAGTAAATAGGCTTGAAAAGTTTCATATCATCTGCAAATAACAAACATGAAACATCCAACTCTTCAACAATATCATTGATGAAGTAATTAAAAAATACTGGGCCAAGAACTGATCCCTGAGGTATACCAGATGTAGTATAATGCAGAATTTTCAAAACTCGAAATATTTACTTCATGCGCGTACAACACTGATTTAGTGTAAAATTCTAAAAACACTCGCCAATAACACAAAACAAAACCAAGATGTATTAGAAATTGATATTGATTGATCAATAAATAATTGAAAAAATATTACACAAAAAACAAAGAAATACATTAATATATTCCATTTACCTGATTATCAGAGACAACTCTATAAAAAAACTACACTTTATTAACATTCACAAGAAAAAATAATATTAAAATCGAAAAAAAATTAAATATTAATGTAGTAATGTAGTAGTAAATAACTCTATAGGAAAAAAATTAAAAACAATAAAGATAAAGATAATAAAACTCAAGTGGCGTCTATTTATTAAATTGCAAAGACTGCCCCAAGTCATATATAGGACAAACCGGAAAGTCGTTCCAAAAGAGGATGAAAGAACATTTAACCAGCTACGAGCAAAAGAAATCTAACTCCACATATTCCAACCAGCCCATCGAAGACAGCCACCACTTCGATGAAAACTTCAAAATCGTTCACCAAGAAAGAAAAGGCCGGAAACTCAACATCATGGAGTGACGTCCACCACCATGGTCAAATGTAAGACGAAAGAAGCTGATTTCACTAGCACAGCGCTGTTACTGCATACAGGCAAAAAATCTAAGTAAGCAATTATTTATATTCGTGTTAAGAAAACCACATTTTGCACGCAAATCTCGTGATAAATGTACTTGAGTGTTAAATGCACCCCATTTATGCTGCCCACACAATTAAATAATGCATGGACATTAACTAAAGAAAAAACACAGGACATCTTCTCAACGACCAAACAGATTTAACTAATTCGCTCCTCTTAAATTTACATTTTTTTAAAAAACATGTATACATACCCGAACCGGCTAATATTATTTATCATTTCTTCGCCTGAAGAAGCCACAGTGTGGCGAAAAAATTGTAGCGTTCATTTAGTTATTTGAGTTACGTGAAGATTTTAAGTCACTTAATTAAAACGCAGATATCAATTAAACATGTTGGAAGCAATAGAACTGATGAGAAACAGGAAAGAATTACTTAATTTCGATTTCAGCCCAATCACGAAGCCCTTATTGAATTTGTTACCTAATTAGATAATCCTCACTAACTCTATTGTAAACCCTACCTAGATCGATGCCGAATATCCCTTACCATTCCCATTTCCAAGATGCCGCATATTTTCAAAATGTAAATTTCTTTTTGGTTTTTCCGCCTAATCAGACTAGGTATATATTGTAAACAATTTCCGTTTTGTATTCAGTTAGCTATTGATAATGGGTACATAGTACCCGAAATGTACATCTAGCATCTAAAAATAAAAGTAAAGAAAGAAATATAACTGAGTTTTAATTAATTGTAGCGTTATACAATATACAGAGAGTTTCATGTAAAACCGAACATTTTCATAGCGAGAATTTTTCTTTTAAGTATCCATATGCATTTCTTGCACATTTTTCGATGCTCGATTTATTAAAAGAATTAATTTTGAAGCTTTAAGCGAGTGTTTTCCACTCCCAGGCTAAGCATGAAGTAAAATTTCGAGTTTAGAAAAGCCTGAAAATTTGGTTTGGTCGCGTAGCGCGAAGCGCGGAGCGGCCAAACCAAATTTTCAGGCTTTTCTAAACTCGAAATTTTACTTCATGCGCCACCGATACAGAACACCGACGTATTACGAAGTTTTAAACACACCGCTAAGCTTTATATTGAATCAGTGTTTTATACCGGTGGCGCATGAAGTAAAATTTCGAGTTTAGAAAAGCCTGAAAATTTGGTTTGGCCGCTCCGCGCTTCGCGCTACGCGACCAAACCAAATTTTCAGGCTTTTCTAAACTCGAAATTTTACTTCATGCTTAGCCTGGGAGTGGAAAACACTCGCTTAAAGCTTCATATTGAATATATAAGATGCTCGGTTTATTAAAAGAATTAATTTTGAAGCTTTAAGCGAGTGATTTCCACTCCCAGGCTAAGCATGAAGTAAAATTTCGAGCTTAGAAAAGCCTGAAAATTTGGTTTAGTCGCGTAGCGCGGAGCGGCCAAACCAAATTTTCAGGCTTTTCTAAACTCGAAATTTTACTTCATGCGCCACCGATACAGAACACCGACGTATTACGAAGTTTTAAACACACCGCTAAGCTTTATATTGAATCAGTGTTTTATACCGGTGGCGCATGAACACAAATTTCCAGTTTAGAAAAGCCTGAAAATTTGGTTTGGCCGCTCCGCGCTTCGCGCTGCGCGACCAAACCAAATTTTCAGGCTTTTCTAAACTCGAAATTTTACTTCATGCTTAGCCTGGGAGTGGAAAACACTAGCTTAAAGCTTCATATTGAATATATAAGATGCTCGGTTTATTAAAAGAATTAATTTTGAAGCTTTAAGCGAGTGTTTTCCACTCCCAGGCTAAGCATGAAGTAAAATTTCGAGTTTAGAAAAGCCTGAAAATTTGGTTTTGTCGCGTAGCGCGAAGCGCGGAGCGGCCAAACCAAATTTTCAGGCTTTTCTAAACTCGAAATTTTATTTCATGCGCCACCGATACAGAACACCGACGTATTACGAAGTTTTAAACACACCGCTAAGCTTTATATTGAATCAGTGTTTTATACCGGTGGCGCATGAACACAAATTTCCAGTTTAGAAAAGCCTGAAAATTTGGTTTGGCCGCTCCGCGCTTCGCGCTACGCGACCAAACCAAATTTTCAGGCTTTTCTAAACTCGAAATTTTACTTCATGCTTAGCCTGGGAGTGGAAAACCCTCGCTTAATGCTTCATATTGAATATATAAGATGCTCGGTTTATTAAAAGAATTAACTTTGAAGCTTTAAGCGAGTGTTTTCCACTCCCAGGCTAAGCATGAAGTAAAATTTCGAGTTTAGAAAAGCCTGAAAATTTGGTTTGGTCGCGTAGCGCGAAGCGCGGAGCGGCCAAACTAAATTTTCAGGCTTTTCTAAACTCGAAATTTTACTTCATGCGCCACCGATACAGAACACCGACGTGTTACGAAGTTTTAAACACACCGCTAAGCTTTATATTGAATCAGTGTTTTATACCAGTGGCGCATGAAGTAAAATTTCGAGTTTAGAAAAGCCTGAAAATTTGGTTTGGACGCTCCGCGCTTCGCGCTACGCGACCAAACTAAATTTTCAGGCTTTTCTAAACTCGAAATTTTACTTCATGCTTAGCCTGGGAGTAGAAAACACTCGCTTAAAGCTTCATATTAAATTCATTTAATAAACCGAGCATCGGAAACTGCATATTGATACTTAAAAGAAAAATTCTCGTTATGAAAATGTTCGGTGTTACATAAAACTCTCTGTATATATGAAAATGTTAAAACTGTTTTATTTATATAAAAGTGAAGAAATTGATATTTTCCGCGTTAATAAAGTTATCAGCTCGATTTTACATTAAATCATACGTTATTAACACAGAGCTATATTGAATTTTTTCATAATTCTTCAAACTGTGCTTTAATTACAAAAAAAAAACATTTCAATTATAAACATCCGAAGGACTCTTTAATAAACCTATGCTGTACAACCCTCCAACATTTAATTAACGCATAAATACCACCCTCCATTCTGAACCGACACAGATATTGAAATTCCCATATGAATCGGTGCGTGTTTACATCAATGTGTACGTTCCGAACACTCTGAATTATTGATCCCTATATTTCTGACGGTATCTCATCCAGATACGAAACTTTAATCTTTTCGCAAATGATCAACTAGTCGAAAATTAATTTAGCCCCGCAATAAGGAAGTAATAACGAGCAAAAAGTTTCGTAATTAGCAAACACACGTACATACACAAATTCTCGCTATGCTGAGGAGACTAATTACGGTGCTGGTAATTACAAGTGTTGTGTATATGTATAATTCATGTGAACCGACAATGTAAACTTGTCGAAGTAGTAAAGTTGAAGTGTATGTGCCAGCAGCTATTTGCTACATGCTACGCGCGCGAGGTAGGGCGTCAAAGGACGTCCCTAAAAAAAATGAAAAATACATCAGCTCAGACGCAGTTTCTCTCAAAAGACTGAGAGTTATCCGCTTACTCTTTGTATTTCTGGAGGAACTAATTAATTAACAAGGATGTGAAACTGCGAAACGCTTAATCAATTAAATAGTATATTGTACACCGGGCATATAATGATAGCTATTAATCACGAGAACGATGTTTGCCGAACGAGCCGAAGGCGAGTGGAGCACATCGTTCGAGTGATTAATAGCCATTACATGGGAGTTATACACTATACTTTGTTCACGACAACAAGACTATATAACACAAATAGAAAGACTGTTATTCCTTACTTCACTTTTTATTTTTATGTTAGATGTACATTTCGAGACACAAGGTGCTCATTATCAATAACAAACAGTTTGTTATTGATAATGAGAACCTTGTGTCTCGAAATGTACATCTAACATAAAAATAAAAAGTGAAGTAAGGAATAACAGTCTTTCTATTTGTGATTAATCACTTCACGTAAACTCGAAACAATACAGTTAAGACATGTATTATATAAATTTATCAAATACCAAATTTTCAAGCTTTTCTAAACTCGAAATTTTACTTTATGCTTAATCTGGGATTGGAAACACTCGTTAAAAATTTTAATTGAATGCTTTTATAAAAACAACGAATGTGGGAAAATTTACAATAAAAAATCGTGTGTATATACCTAAAAGAAAAATTCCTGGTATGATAATATTTCTAAAGGGAAAATGAAAGTAGAATTATTGACAAATCACAATTTTTTCATATCATTTCTCAGTTTTATGTGCTTAATTTTATTAGCTCAATTTTTATTGCTGGCTATGTAGGAATCGATTAACAGGTAGCAAAGTATTTGTCAAAGAGAGACCAATAAAATCATCTCTGCGTGAAATTCCGGCCCGATTGGGATTGGAGCTTTTGTACTGTTCGAAAAATCTGATTTACAACCCTTTCTACCTGTTGAGGGAAACAGGATTTACACGGCTTATAAAACGTGCCACGGGGTGTCACTTAACAGCCCGAAAATCGTGTGCAAATATCAATTTTACAGCTTCACACAATTTCGGAGATTTGTGATGAAAAATGCCAATAAAATATCCGCACTGTGCTGTAAATGAAATTACAAGAGTCTCAAATCAAAGTAATTTATTCTTAAAGAATAAAAGCGGCAAAAAAGTAAATTATTCATTATCTGAAAGGTTAATGTAATTGTAACTAAAACACTTTTTACTTGGTTCTACCACTGTATTTTGTATTTAATTTGTAACTTTAGTTTCGACTATCTATTAGTCATTATCAAACTAAACTGTTAGTTTGATAATGACTACTAGATAGTCGAAACTATAGTCACAAATTAAGTGCAGAATGCAGTGGATAAATGAAGTAAAAAGTGTTTTATTTACAAGTGTATTTAAGATGTACCACAAAGTTAACGCCTACAACACAAAACAGTTAATGTAATTTTTCGAATATATAAAATTAAGATAATATTCGTATAAATTGCAAACCAGGCAAAAAATACCGATTAAAACAACTACTCCCCGTGCAAATAGACCGCCGGATATTAATTATGCAATGAAAAATTTAAAATCTTCAACAATAAGTTTAAGTAGATTGTTTGATTGGGTTACGTGAAGATCAAATTAAATGAGCAAATCAAGTACTAATAACCTTCCTGCAAACTTGTATTTAAATTTAAATTACAAAATGTACATTTTAGACACAAAGTTACCATTAACAACACATTGTGTCCAAAATATACATTTGGTAATTCAAATAAAAGTGTGAAGATAGGTTATTAGTGCCGTATTCGCCAATTTAATTAGTTTATGCTTTTTATAAAAATATAAACTAAAATAGAATCACTGGATTTGTTTCACTTCACTCTTACACATTATATCATAAGATAATCATTCTTCAGAAGCCTCCCTACTTGTACCGCAGAATTGTCTTTAGAACCGACATTCACAATATTAACGTCAGGTCTCGGGGGCTAATATCACCTCCGAAATATAAAACTGCCTTCTTTCTAAGAAGTTATACTTATAATATTTACAAGTTATACAACATGATCCCCTCATACCTGAAATCTGCGACATTATTAGCATTCAAAAAACAGATGCGCAAATTAATATTCCAAAATGAGCTCTGAGATTATTAAGGTATAGAAACCAAAGAGACTATAAGATTTTTTTGTACATGTTTATGAATACTCACTTTATAACCTTTATATATTTTAACTGGCATAATTATAATAGGTTAAGTGGAAGAACAGTAACAGATAATGCTGACTGAACTTCGCCTATTCTTTTACACATTTTGTTTTGTAACATTACTCTTAATTTGAATAAAGACGTTTATTATTATTATTATTATTATTATTTCATTATTGGGACAATATCAAAACATCCACACTATTTTTGCCAGCCATAATGCTAGTATTAGTATGTATTAACTTTTATAAACTTAAATACCTGTAACATTTTGCAGTTTCTCCACTAAACATGCAATTTACATTAAAAATAGTGTGCTTAATGTTTCGCGAGTTGTAAATATTTTCTTTAAAACCAATCGTGTTGGCATTGTTTCCACAGCTCAAAAGAATTACTTTTGTACAAGAAATCTCTGCTCTTTAAAATTTCATTCTTAGGCATTCTTCACAGAGACTGCGTGGATGTTTTGATCGGGTCCTTCATTATTTATTCCACCTAGTTTCGCCTGCTAGCCATTTTTCAGAAATGTATTGATAGCAGCTCAAACTAGTCGGAATAAATAATGTAATAAGTGAAACAAATCAGGTGATTCTATTTTAATTTAATTTTTTTTTAATTTAATGAGTTTCATCAAGCGATCAATAGGAAATAAGTTAAAGAAGTATCAGGTGTTCATTCAAAAATCCGATCGAGAAGGCGTTGTTTTTTTGATAGAATGAAATTGAACGAAAAAGTGAAGTTGCAGGTTAATTTACGTTTTGTCATACCTGACATAAATGCCAGATTGTGTTACTCAGTAGCTCATTAATTTGCCTTATTCTTATAGTTATTTTGTTGTTTCTCCTTCTTTCGTGTGAGAGGGCATTAAAATACCGAATAAAATAAAAAACTTTTAGAAAACTGTTTTAGATGATACTTCACAATGTTTTGAACATTCCATAGTCAACTCGATAAAATAAAAATAAACTTTTATAAAACTGGTTTAGATTAACATTGACAAATTCACGTACGACTAACTTTATAATGTTTTGAAAATTTCATACCCAACTCGATCAGGTTTTTAACTGAACACCAGATACAAGCTGCATTTAATTGTTGAAATTACCTGATTTCCTTTAAATGTTATTCGACACTTTCACAGTGAATCCACACGATCAACAATTATAAAAAAAAAAACTTCGAAAACCCTGTTTTCAAGGTTCTGTAAACCTAGCAGTGTGGTTTTTATACTCTTGAAAAGAAGGTTTCAATTTGTTTTATTTTACAATGAAACACTTTTAACTTTGTTTGTATAACACGTTTTATTTAATGTGACTGCAGTTTCGACAAATTTAGCTTGTCATTATCAAACGTGGAGTAACTTAAACTAGAGGTTTTACAGGTATATATACACAATTACAAGACAGCGGTAAAAATGGGGGTGTACATTAGGTCAACCTGGTCGTTAATTAAGGGAATTCCCGGATTAGCGCGGGCTTTGTGTATCTCTAGTGCTTCTAGCAAATTCATTTTATGACCCTTTTCGGCATGATGGATTATGGTAAGTACATCTTTTTCAAAAGTGTGATTTTCGTCTAAAATGTGTTTTGCAAAAGACGACTTATCACTCTGTTTAAGCCGAAAAGAGCGCAAATGTTCCCTCAATCTTATGTTGAAATTACGACCAGATTGGCCAATGTATATCCCTTGACAATCTGCGCAAGTTAATTTATATATTCCGGATTTATTAAATTTATCTAATTTTGTTTTACTATTAAAGATATGGTTATTGATTTTACAGTACGGTTTAAATGCAACTTGAATATTATGCTTTTTTAGGATATTTTTAACTTGAAAACTGACATTGCCAAAATAAGTTAACGATTTATATTTAATAGTTTCTTTTTCAAATGGTATTCCAGCGTATAATAGATGTTTGATGTTATTAAATTTCTGTTTTTTAAGAAGTCTATCAACCAAATCACAACCATAACCATTGTTAATTGCCATAGCTCTAATCAAGTTAATTTCCTTCTCGAAAAAATTAGCTGACAAAGAGATTTTTAAGGCTCTATGAATCATTGAATTGAATGCAGCAATTTTATGTTTATAGGGATGTCTGGAATGGTTAGGGATAATTGAGTCGGTAAAGGAAGGTTTTCTAAAAATGTCAAAAGAGAGTTTGTTATTTACTCTGGTAATAGACAGATCTAAATATTTAATGTTGTTATTGATTTCGGTTTCAGCTGTGAATTTAATTTTAGGGTGAAGTTTGTTTAAGAAATCTAAAAATTGAGTGAGTTGTCTATCAGTTCCCTGGAAACAAGCTAATATATCATCGACGTAACGGTGCCACATTTTAATATGTTTTTTAGCTAGTGACGAATTTAATATTATTTTTGTAAAATTATGCATAAATATATCTGCTAGCAATGGGCTTAAAGGGCACGAGCAAATTCATTGCTAGGCCTTCTGTTTGTTTAAAAAATTATTGTTAAATGAAAAAAAGTTATTATTTAAGATGATTTCTAAGCAATCCAAAAATTCTGTTTTTACTGTGACATTAATATTACATTTATCGAAAGATTGTTTTATTTTAAGTGCACGACCCCCGGAAGAAGATAAATATGCCGTTGGGATATGAAACAAATAATTGAACGTGTTTTAAAAGGAATAAATTGCGTAAATATGGTAAAATCATGTGTAATTGTAGCACTAGTTTCAATAAGTAATATAAATTAAATTAGCTTTAAATTGATCGCTTTTAAAAACGAATGCCTTAAAATTATAATTCGGTATATGAATATTTAAAGTGCTTAACCTGGCAGTGGAAAAATCTAGTTGAAAGCTTCGAATTGAACTCTTTCATAAAAAAGCGTATACATTTTGAAAGAGTTCAATTCGAAGCTTTCAACGAGGGGTTTCTACTCCCAGGTTAAGCATGAAACCAAACCAAATTTTCTGGCTTTTCTAAATTCGAAATTTTACTTTATGCGCCACGCGTGTACAACACTAATTTCAAGTAAAGTTCAAAATTACGTTGCTAATATTAAAATAGTGATTGTGTTCATTTCCTATATTTTCTTGAAGTGTTTCGAAGATAATAGAATATCGTGCTATTTTTACATTCGCTCTAAATAATATAATTATTTCTACAAATTAGGGTCGGATCGCGCAAAAACTGCTCATTAGGGTCATGCATTGTGTTTGCGGTAATTTTCATCCTACGTCTTTATGAAAACTGTACAAAGGTCAAATTGAATTTCCTAGTCGTGGTTAATCTTTAAAAGCTAGTAATAATACAAAAACTCGAATTAAAATTATGTTTATTACATGTTAATTGTGGATAATGATCAATCAATCTAATCTTAATATAATGCAGATTTGTAGAAATTAATTTTGGGGAATTAAATTTAATTTCTGCAAATCTGCATTATATTAAGATTAGATCGATTGATCATTATCTACATATAATAAATGATGTTTTTGTATTATGTGCGCAAAATCAGTGCTTTTCGACGCATCGTGAATGCATTTTTAGTCGAGACCGCAGGACGAGACTAAAAATAAATTCGAATGCGTCAAAAAACGTACTGATTTTTCGCACAAAATACAAACAACATTTTTTTACAACCGCAAAGGAAGAAATTCTACCATACGTACGTTTTAATAATAAAATAATTAATTTGAAAGATTTCATTATACTTAGTCGCCGATGTAAATGTAACCATGGGCACGAGCAAGATAACAAAAACATTAATCAGTGAACGAATTTGTCAGAATTTCTACCGTTGGCGTTAATACAAATAATGATAATTTACGACGATCACTAGCATCGTCGTAAATTATTATTATTATTTGTATTAACGCAAACGGTAGAAATTCTGACAAATTCGTTCACTGATTAAGAGATACCCCCATGGAGATCACGGATGAAGCAGACGCGTCAGTTTTTGATTTATTAGCGAAGAAATCAAAAACACAATACGAAAAAACATATTGCCGATTTCGTGATTGGTGTACGAAGAAAAAGGTAGTAAACATTTCCAAGAATGTACTTTTGGCCTATTGAGAAGAGAAATTAACAAAATTAAAACCGCAAACATTATGAGCACCTATGGATAATTAATTGCTAGGTATCGCATTAAATAAAAATTGTTAATTTATATTTTGTATTAATTGTCGCCATATTGGAATTTAGCGTAAAAAATGACATTTTTTTACGCTAAATCATTACATTTTTTCACGGTAAATAAATAGCCCACTTTGCAAATTCAAAACGGTGTGTCAATGTCACCTTTTTTTGAATGTTGTAGAAAAACGTAATTTTAATTCGATTTGAGTTTACATTTAGAAATATTTCATTGCGAAAACATTCGATCTTTGATCCTAATGAATAATTGATGAATTTGAGAAGTGTTGACTCACTAATATATGCGTGTATTTCGTTTGGGCATTCCATTCTGAATTGTGAGTCAGATAACAATAACAATAACAACAAAAAAATAAAAAAACCTGCATACAAAATGTTGTCGACATTAAAATTCAAATTCCAGACTATATAAAGGAAAATCGTTTAAGTTAAGTAAGAGAGCGTCATTAAACCACGCTCTCTCTGGCATACAATGAGGCCTTAAATCAAGTTTGGGATAATCAAGAGAAGAACGGATTCGTCCGTTACAAATCTGCATGATGGGTAATATAAAAGTTGTAAATTATAAACACTATTGTAAATCCCAGGACTGCAAATAAAGAATTTAACTTTTATTTTATATCAGTTACATAAATATAAAAATCTTCACTTGAAAAAGTAAAGAAACAATAAATAATAATCTGTTTGCAATAAATGTTAAAAAAAATATTGAGAATTTTTCTGAAAAACATAGAAGAAGGTTTTCAATCCTTTCTTCAACGTGTTATGTAAATTATTTTAAATTTAATAAATCTTCGTTGCTTTTCCAGGCGCGTTTGGTTTGAGACTTCTAACAAGTGTTTTCCACTCCCAGACTAAGCATGAAGTAAAATTTCGAGTTTAGAAAAGCCCCGTGAAAATTTGTCGAAGGTCGCGCAGCGACCCAAGACAAATTTTCGGGGCTTTTCTAAACTCGAAATTTTACTTTATGCGCCACGCGTATTAAACACAGATTTTGAGTGAATTTCGAATATACATAAATTTCACAATATTTTAGTGTTCTATACGCGTGGCGCATGAAGTAAAATTTCGAGTTTAGAAAAGCCCAGAAAATTTGTCTCGGGTCGCTGCGCGACCCTCGACAAATTTTCACGGGGCTTTTCTAAACTCGAAATTTTACTTCATGCTTAGTCTGGGAGTGGAAAACACTTGTATAAAGCTGTAAATTGAACTTTAAAAAAACAGGGAATATCCAAAGATTTACAGAAAATAGGTTCAACTTGGAATACATATACTTTAAAGAAAAATTTCGTCAACATTTTATAAGTCGACGAAAATATTCGTATGTTAAAAAAATCATGTGCATTTTATAAATTGATGAAAACATCGAAATATTGAAAATCTGACGAACATTTTTTAAAACAACAAATTCACAAAATACTGAAAATGTCATGAAAGTTTTATAAAATTTTATTTATGTTAAAAATCACGAAATATTCAAAATTTCATCAACATTTTATAAATCGACAAAAATCTCGAAATATAAAAAATCTGATGAAAATCTCTAAACATTAAAAATCTCATGATTTTTTTATAAATCGACGAAAATCTCGAAAAATTGAAAATCTCATGAGACTTATAATAAAATCGGCAAAAATGGCGATATGTTGAAAATCTCATCAAAATTTTAGAAATCGACAAAACGGGTGTCGTCCACTCCCAGACTAAGCATGAAGTAAAATTTCGAGTTTAGAAAAGCTTTTCTAAACTTGAAACTTTATTTCATGCGCCACGCGTATAAAACTAAACTATTGTAAAAATTATGTATATATGAACTTCACTTAAAATCTGTTTTATACGCGTGGCGCATGAAGTAAAATTTCGAGTTTAGAAAAGCCCAGAAAATTTGTCTCGGGTCGCTGCGCGACCCGAGACAAATTTTCACGGTGCTTTTCTAAACTCGAAATTTTACTTCATGCTTAGTCTGGGAGTGGAAAACACTTGTATAAAGCTGTAAATTGAACTTAAAAAAACAGGGAATATCCAAAGATTTACAGAAAATAGGTTCAACTTGGAATACATATACTTTAAAGAAAAATTTCGTCAACATTTTATAAGTCGACGAAAATATTCGTATGTTTAAAAAATTCATGTGCATTTTATAAATTGATGAAAACATCGAAATATTGAAAATCTGACGAACATTTTTTAAAACAACAAATTCACAAAATACTGAAAATGTCATGAAAGTTTTATAAAATTTTATTTATGTTAAAAATCACGAAATATTCAAAATTTCATCAACATTTTATAAATCGACAAAAATCTCGAAATATCAAAAATTTGATGAAAATCTCCAAACATTAAAAATCTCTTTTTTATAAATCTACGAAAATCTCTAAATATTGAAAATCTCATGAGACTTATAAATCGACAAAAATGTCGATATGTCGAAAATCTCATCAAAATTTTAGAAATCGACAAAACAAGTGTCGTCCACTCCCAGACTAAGCATGAAGTAAAATTTCGAGTTTAGAAAAGCTTTTCTAAACTTGAAATTTTATTTTATGCGCCACGCGTATAAAACACTAAACTATTGTGAAATTTATGTATACTTGAACTTCACTTAAAATCTGTTTTATACGCGTGGCGCATGAAGTAAAATTTCGAGTTTAGAAAAGCCCAGAAAATTTGTCTCGGGTCGCTGCGCGACCCTCGACAAATTTTCACGGGGCTTTTCTAAACTCGAAATTTTACTTCATGCTTAGTCTGAGAGTGGAAAACACTCGTTTAAAGCTTCAAATTGAACTCTTTTAAAAAACAACGAATGTCAGAAAATTTACAGCTTATGCATGTTTACCTAAAAGAAAAAATTCCTATATAATTGTATTGTATAATACAACAGTCTTAGACTACAGTCTTAGATAAAAAAAAATAGTATGTTATATGAACAAAGTTAAAGTATTTTATTTTATTAAACTACAGTCTTAACTAAAAAATAGTATGTTATACGAACAAAGTTAAAGTCACAATGAAAAAACTGTTTTTATTCCTTACTTCACTTTTATTTTTATGTGTTAGATGTACATTTTGAGTGCTAAGCACTCATTATCAATAACTAATGTTAAAGTTAAAGTGTTTTATTTTATTAAATTGCCATTATTTTTAGTCTTGGAATTAATAAATTGGAGTAAATTAGAGTTGGCAGTGCCTTAAAGTTTATTATAAATTAAGGCTGTGAATTGGAATTTACAAAATAGTCAAATATTTATATAAGTAAATTATTTGAATTAATTAGTGTTAAAAAGTATGTCAAACTACTAGTAACACTAAATAAACTTATAGTTCAATTGATTACATGGGTAATAATTAAACGTTATCAAAATTTATATTTAAATATTAGAGTTCTCAGCTTTATTATAATCCGTTTTGTACAAACAACTATTTTGTCGATTGTACGACATTTTTACCACTCCATTTTTACCACCATATATTTTTTACCACCAATTCTTTTTACCACTCCGGTTTTACTACCATATATTATTTACTACTAATTTTTTACCATTAGTTATCTTACAAATATTTCTGAAGTATTTACAAGTCTGTAAAAAACATTCATTCGGTTCTATTTTGATTTTTTCCTGGTTTGACATGTGTCTGTCAAATGTTAATTTAAACTTGACATTTGAGGTTTGCTAGTCGTTTTTACGTTTATACATTTTTGCTAACGTTTTTACTGACGGTTTTTTACGATGGTCGTGGAGCTTATTCAATCCACCAAAAATTACTTGCTCCATATAGATGGTATTTTGTATTGCAAGCAAGATGAAAGAAAGGGAAGAGTTTTTTGGAGGTGCAGAAATTATCCCGCATGCAAATGGCGAGCAACCACTCGATGTCATTTGAGTCACGGCCAGGTAAACAATAAAGGCGAAATTACAAAACTAACAAAAAATTAAAAACATTACAAATTGATCGTAGGCGATTGAAGTGATCAAGAGTACACCTTTGGATGATCACTCTGGCCACGCGCCAAATGTCGAAGAGGTTGAAGCCTTAAAAATAATAATAATAATAATAATAATATTCTTTATTTTCTACAATAATTTGAAAAGAAGAGCGGCAGCTCACCATGAAGCTCCACCTGCGCGACTTTTGAGGACGGAGTTACAAAATGTTTTATCAGGCGTACTGGCAGAACTTCCCGAAAGACCAAATTTGACGAAGAGTATCCAGCGTACCCGGCTGAAAGACATTCCCACCAACCCAAGAACTATCGACGATCTCGGTAATTTGCCTCAAAATTACAAGAAAACACTAGCTGCTGAAAATTTCCTTATATACGACTCTCGAGACAACGAAGACGCCTACATCGGAAGACTGTTGATTTTTGCGACAAAAGAAAATCTTAAAAGGCTTGCAAGAAGTGAAACGTGGTATGTGGATGGTACCTTTAAAGTCGTCCCAAACATCTTCTTCCAGCTGTTCGCTATCCTTGGGTCTTCGTCCAGCTACACCACCGCGAGGAAAAAAGAATTGCACTTCCCCTTGTTTACGCACTAATGGAGAGTAAAACTCAAGCCGCTTACGAAAAAGTGTTTGAGGTAGTGAAGGAACAATACATACTACATGGGCACAACATCATATCATCGACGATACTTACGGACTTCGAGCTTGCCATCATAAATGCTTTCTTTCACTTACGACAGTCAGTCTATCGTCGAATTCAATCTGCGGGTCTTCAGCAATCGTACAACGATCCCGAAGATCGTTCTATTAAACAAGCCGCTCAAATGATGTGCGCAACAGCATTTGTAGAATTGCACTTCCCCTTGTTTACGCACTAATGGAGAGTAAAACTCAAGCCGCTTACGAAAAAGTGTTTGAGGTAGTGAAGGAACAATACATACTACATGGGCACAACATCATATCATCGACGATACTTACAGACTTCGAGCTTGCCATCATAAATGCTGCCAAAAAAACTGAACCTTTCCCTAAGAGCATGTTTCTTTCACTTACGACAGTCAGTCTATCGTCGAATTCAATCTGCGGGTCTTCAGCAATCGTACAACGATCCCGAAGATCGTTCCATTAAACAAGCCGCTCAAATGATGTGCGCAACAGCATTTGTACCCGTGGAAGACGTGGGCGAGGCGTTTGATATCTTCGTGGAAGATATGCCTGACGCTTTCCAAGAAATTGCAGATTATTTTGAGGATAATTATATAAGAGGCAGACCCGCGAGAGGAAGACGTCGTGCAACTGCACCTAGGTATTTTATGATAATGTGATACTAGGATACTGTGATTTCTTATCGATTATTTATTCAGGTACCCACCAAGGCTGTGGAACATGTACGAGGCCGTGCTGCAGAACAAGTCAAGAACTAAAAACATGAGCGAGGGGTGGCACAATCGGTTCGCAGTAGTCGTCGGCAAGAATCATCCCAGCCTCTACGCGTTCTTGGCGGAGTTGCAGAAGGAGCAAGGGGATACTGAGACGATGCTTCGAGAGTTGGACTTAGGAAGAAAAATTAAGAGGGCTGAAAATCTGTCCAGCGTCAAAGCGGAAGAACGAATTTCCAACATCGTGCGCGATTATGAAACACGTAAAGACGAAGACGAATTTATTACTAAGTATCTTAGGGCCGTTGGTCACAACATCCAATTTGGATGTACACAATTATGATGTAAATCAGGAAAAATATGATTTGTAATAAAATATGACGGTAATAAAATGGTGGAAAAAATATAGTGGTACAAAAATATAGTGGTAAATATAGAGTGGTAAAAATGGAGTGGTAAAAATGACCCCTAACGATTTTGTCAATTAATGCTAGCCTCTAAAATTTAAGGTTAAGCCAGCACGGTTTTGTAATTTTAGTTGTTAATGCTTATACATTGGAAATTTATATCATATAACAATAAAAATAAATATGCATAAAGTATACGTGGATTGCAACATTACGAAGAATTAAATGTGGAAATACAATATGTTGCCAATGCTATTTCCAAATCAAATTATATCTTTTATCTAAGATAATTGTTATATTATTAATATAATTTAATAGTAATAATAAATATTCAGTTACTGTAAGTACTTGTAAATATCTAAATCATGAAGTAAACACATTTAAATTTAGCGCGCATTTGTGACGTAAGCGATCTCTACCCCCATTCCAAAATCTTCGATTCTGTAGAGCCTTCTTACCGTATACTCGACCGTTCTTGGTTTGCAGTATGCATCAATGTTGCGCGCGCATTCATCGAATCGCTGCTAGCATGGCTTCTCCAGTATGTTTAGACCCATAGATATGTACATTTATGATTCATGATCCTTCTTATCGTATACTCGACCGTCCTTGGGTTGCAGTATGCATCAATGCTGCGCGCGCATTAATCGAATCGCTGCTAGCATGGCTTCTCCAGTATGTTTAGATCCCATATCTATGGGATCTGCATTTATATTTATGATTCATATCTACCGGATATGAAAGCTATTTTATTTATTTATTTTAAACCTAACACTCTTAGGCCAAAACAGTAATAAATTTCAGAAATGTTTATTGCATCTTTCACCTTAAAAATTCAACTTATAACTCATTGTAAATAATTGTGGTTTTGTAATTTTTGTTGTTGTTAAGTTAAAATCGACTATAAATTAACTTGTAATTCTTTGTAAATGCTTGTGTTGTTATTCTCAGCTTCGATTTGATTTGTTGGGAGTACATCAAAAGTCGATTTCAGTTTTCTTTCCGTATTATTGCTGTAAACAGTGGAATGAAACGTTCGACTCGCTCAAAAGTAAATATTTACTTTGGAACTCGGCTTTGGTGGTAGTAAAATTTTAATGCTTTCCTCACCCCATTCAAATTAACGATCCTGCCCCCTTCCTTCGGTCACGACCAATAAACATCAATGTCTTTGTATAACGCGACTATTTTTGTTACTTTTTCTTATGGGGATATTTAAATTTTGTAGGCGGAAGATGAAAGAAATTAATTTTACGACCCGTTGAGTTTATAACTGTGAATTTTCGTAAATTGATTATTTTTAATTAACATTAATGAGATGTGACAGATTTAACAGCTCAAAGCATATAATAGGTACATTAGAAAATATGTTTTGTTCCATATTTATATTTTCAGTTGCCTGACACGTGTTACGATCCCCTACAGCATTTTTTTAAAGTTAAAACTGTTTTAACTTTGAAAATGATCGGAACGAATCGAAACCAGGGTGGTTACGTTTAAAACACTTTGTTTTAAAACAGTGTATTAAACATGTTTAAAAACAACCGTCGTATTTTGGACGGATTTGTTCTAAACATGTTTTACATCTTAAATTTGTTTAAAACATGTTTTAAACGTTAAATTTGTTTAAAACGTTTTTTTTATTATCTTAAATTTGCTAAATTATATTTTATATTTCTTCATTCAAATTTGTTGTTTACATTTTTAAATATTAGCTAAATTGTTTATTTTAAATTACATTATTAAACATTTTATTAAAATAAAATATCACAACTGTCTGTGCATAAATATAAATAAATATTATTATTTCTTTGACGTATACATATTTATTTATTTATTTATACGGGAAAACCCCTTTTAACAAAAATAGAGCACTAATAATTCAAACAACAATCAAAATTACATTACAATTTTTTTTCCACTTGAGGTGGTATCGCTTAGCGTCCCTGCACTACGGTCTCCGTGGTCCTTTTGTGCTCTACATTACATTAAATAATACTATTAATATTATGCCTACACTGTAAATTTTACGACATTCGTTGTTTTTTTAAAAGATTTCAATTTGAATCTTTAAACGTGGGTTGTCCACTCCCAGACTAAGCATGAAGTAAAATTTCGAGTTTAGAAAAGCTTGAAAATTTGGATTGGCCGCGTAGCGAAGCGAAGCGGCCAATCAAAATTGGGCGAATAGACGAATATCTAAATATTTAAAGATAATAATCTGAATTTAGATTTCTTATACTTGTAAAGAAAAACTCCCCGTATATACTCATATGGAATATCAAACTAAAAAGGCATCTGTTTGTATACAGTTGTATGTATGTCGATAGAAATTAAAATCGTGAATATTTATCCAGTTTACTTGGGTCTTCTGTAATTCAATACCCATTCATTTATTCGCACGGCGCTATGTAAACAAACAAACAACGCGCTCCGCACACATCATTTTTATTATTCGTTGTGATAAAATTCGGAATGTACTATAAACCAATACATAGTCAAAACTACTTTCTGCAATTTTGCTATTTCTGCGCCATCTCGTATCCTAGAAACACAACCAGCAAAAATTGGCCCTCTTAAAAAAATGTGCAATAATATAAAGAGATAAAAAATAAATTAAATTCTTGATTTAAATTCAATGTAATTGAGAGCTTTTAAGAGCTATTAATTAGCCAACGTTTTAGTAAAATATTTTGTTTCTCCTGAGCATCTGTTTTTTTTTTATTTCGATTTATACAAGGAAAATAAAATAAAAGTGATTTATTGTTGCTGACTGTTAGCGCAGCTTTTCGTAATTTTCGGTAATGCAGTCACGTTTTCGGATACCTTCACAAACAACCGAAAGGTGCACCTTTTGGGTCCAGGTACAATCCCGCCAAAATTTCGGGCCCGAACACCTGGCATTCGGAAATTACGCTCGAGTGTTTCACGCACCATAAAATCTCCAACAAAAGAAAGGTATAAACTATTTGTGTTAACATTAAAAAAAAATGGAAAAACAAAATTTAAACATTTTACTTAGATAGACTATTTTGAGAAAATATATTATTACGAGTATATATTATTATCTGTGTAACTGTCTGTAAATAAACTGTATTTACCAATCCCATAAAAGTAAACGAGGAGTAAACATTTAAATCACACGTTAAAGAATCGCATAATTAACTAAACTTTCCCTTTTTAATTCACAGTTTTCAAAAACCCGACAATTATCTCATAAAACTCGAAACACGATGTAACAGCTGGAGCGATTTATTGATACTGATTGTGAACATTTAAACATTTTACTTTGATAGAATATTTTAAGAAAACAATATTATTATCTGTGAAACTGTACGTAAATAAACCGTATTTACTAATCCCATAAAAGTAAATAATGAGTAAACATTCAAATCACACGTTAAAGAATCACATAACTAAACTTTCCCTTTTTAATACACAATTTTTAGAAACCCGAGAATTATTTCATAAAACACGAAACTCACGTTAACAGCTGGAGCGATTTACCGATACTGATTGTGAGATAAAAACCGGCACTTTACTTTTTTTGCATCGAAATAAGCATATACCATCTCTTTCTATTAATAGAACAGATAATCAAACGATTAGAACTTGCACCGAAAACCAACATATATAACGGGGTTTTTCATTCGATAAAAATCCCGATTTTTTTGTTCGTGTGCAGATGAGGAAATGAGAGTGATTCACTTGAATGGAATGCAACAATTTAATGTAGACAATAAGGATGTACTTTCTTTTAATTGTTCTTCTTTTATATAAAGGCCTTTAAAGAGAAGAAAATATAATAATTTCCATATAATTGTAAATACAAAATTGACGTTGTCGAAATTATAGTCGCATAATAAAAGTCTCAGTTTAGAAATTAAATTATTATATAATTTGTGTAAAAATTATGTTTAGGCATTCAGTGTTTTTATCAGGGTTGTTTTTCATTTTAATTAAAACATAAAGACAATTTAACATAAAGAAAAATTGAGTTTGTCAGTAGTTTGCAGAATATTTACAAAATATAAAAACGAATTAAAATTAATATCGACTTTCTGTAAAATGTTTGTCTCATTGAGACAAGTCTCCAAATATTGAGACTTGTCTAAATGAGACAAACATTTTGCAGAAAGTCGATATTAATTTTAATTCGTGTTTATATTAATTAAAACAAACAGTTTTTTTAATAAAACGCGTTTTTTCATTGAAACAGCGTTTAAAACATTAACAATTAAAAATATGTTTAAAACACGTTTAAAACATGTTTAAAACAGAACATACAGGGCATTTTTTTTTTTAGTATACATATCCCGATAATTACAGCGTTTTTTTTAATTTGCGGGAATTCGTTGTTTAAAAGCGGTTAATTAGAGGCTTTTAACGAGTGTCTTCCACTCCCAGACTAAGCATGGAGTAAAATTTCGAGTTTAGAAAAGCCTAAGAATTTGGATTGGCCGCGTAGCGAAGCGGAGCGGCCAATCCAAATTAGGCTTTTCTAAACTCGAAATTTTACTTCATGCGCCACGCTTAAAAACACTGATTTACAGTGAAGTTCAAAAAACACACACATACAACAACGATTATAGGCAACCTAATACACGTTAGAGTTACTGGGTTGCCTTAAACAATTTGTTCAGCGCAGAATTTGACTCTCGTTTTATTCACATCTACATATCGGATTGCTAAAGCCGTATATTTTAAACTTTGCGATATTTTAGTGCTTTATACGTGTGGCGCATGAAGTAAAATTTCGAGTTTAGAAAAGCCTAATTTGGATTGGCCGCTTCGCTTCGCTACGCGGCCAATGCAAATTCTTAGGCTTTTCTAAACTCGAAATTTTACTTTATGCTTAGTCTGGGAGTGGAAAACCCTCGTCTAAATATTAAAATTAAAATCTTTTTAGAAAACAACGAATGTCGTAAAATTTACAGTGTATGCATATGTATACCTGCAAGAAGAATTCCCTGCATTTATAAATCACATTTATGCACACATATTTGATATTTTCTTGAAATACTGTTTACTAATGCAATTTGAAATATCTTCAACAATTTAGCTAAAATTAAAAATGTAAACAACAAATCTTAATGAAGTAGTATAAAATATAAAACATAATTTAGAAAATTAAAAATAATTAAAAAAACGCTTTAAACAAAACGTTCAAAACATGTTTTAAATAAATTTAAGATTTAAAACATGTTTAAAACTAAACCTTTTAAAATACGATGGCAGTTCAAAACACTGTTTTAAAACAAAGTGTATTAAACATAACAACCCTGGTTTTTATTAAGGTGTTGAATTTTATTCGAGCGAGTGTTTTCCACTCCCTTGTTAAGCATGAAGGAAATATTTCGAGTTTAGAAAAGCCTGAAAATTTGGACTTCTGGGTTTTCTGAACTCGAAATATTTAATATTAACTTCATGCGCCAGGCGTGCAAAACAGTGATTTAAAGTGAAGTATGTTTTTTACCTTAACTTTAGATCAGTGTTTTACGCGCCTGGCGCATGAAGTAAATATTTGGTGTTCAGAAAACCCTGAAAATAACGCTTATTAAAAAGGGTGTTTTTAGGAGAAAAATCAAGGCAATTCTTTCCTTTCCTGTTGATTTTATGAACATCTGTTATAGAAATTGTTTTATGCAATATGAATTCTCGAAATTTATTGTATTTTCCCGCATTTAAGATATTTTATTTTTAATAAAAATTTACCATTTGTACTTTGATAAAAAAACTCTTAGAACCTTTCTTCAATACTTTATTTTGTAACCAAATGTACATTTCGGACACGAAGTGTCCATTATCAATGGTTTGATACTAATACGAATACGAATACGAAAATTACCATTTGTAGTTCCTAAAAATTCCAACGAGTGGTTTTCTGAACTTGAAATATTTACTTCATTCGCCAGGCGTGTGAAACACTGATTTCAAGTGGTGCTTAAAAATTAACCAATCAAAATTTTCAAGCTTTTCTCAACTCAAAATTTTACTTTATCTTAATTAGGGAGTAGAAAACATTCGTTCGAACTACAAACGCTTCTTTTTTTTATTAAGAATAAAATATCTTAAACGCAGGAAAAATAATTTCTTGAATTAATTTCTCATCTGGCACTTGGTGAAACATATTAGAATATGAAAATTAATGAAACACTTGTATCTTTTCTTCACTTATTTATTTAGAGTACCAAATGCACATTTCGATCACGATGTGATCATTATCAATGGTTGACAAAGTATTTGTCAACCATTGATAATGATCACATCGTGATCGAAATGTGCATTTGGTACTCCAAATAAATAAGTGAAGAAAAGATACAAGTGTTTCATTAATTTAAAACCATTTTCACGCAACTCAACAACAATTAAGTAGAATATGTAAAGTTAATTAAATTAAAGACACTTTGTATTGTTTCACAAATTAAATTGTGAAACAATACCAAGTGTTTTTAATTTAAATAACTTTACATATGCAGGAAAAATACTTAAAATTTAAGAAATTCATGTTGTATAAAACAATTTCTGAATCAGATTTTCATGAAATCTACAGGATAGCAAAGAAGGGCGTTTTTTTTTCTCAAAAAAACATCCTCTTCAATAAATATTATGAAACATGTTATGATCAATTTGGGAACCCTATCAAAACATCCACACTATTTTTGCCAGCTGTAATGCTGGTCTTCCATCTACTTGTTTAGCATAATTTTGATAATTTCTTTTAAGTAAAAAATTAAAGTACTTAAATGTATGTATTAACTTTTAGAAATTTAAATCCATGTAATATTTTGCAGTGTCTCCATTACAATATGCAATTTACATAAAAAATAGTGTGCCTAATGTTTCACGAATTGTAAATATTTTCTCTAAAACCAATCGAGTTGGTTTTTTTTTAAAGCTCACTTTGCTTAAACAAAAGAATTAATATTGTACAAGAAATCTCTGCTTTTTAAAATTTCATTCTCATGAATTCTTCAAAGAGACTGTGAAAATAAAAATAAACATTCATATGTTTTGTGTCATACATCGTCATAATTTACTACCTGTTTTTTGAATGTTCCTCAAGATATCTTATTGATAATAAATCCTGTTTAACGTGCGATTTTTTGCAATTACTTAGATATTTAAGATTTTTGCAAGATGTAAAAATTAACTGAAAACCCCGTTGACGAATAAAGCACTAATAACCTTTCTTCACACTTTTTAAAGTGTGAAGAAAGGTTATTACTGCTTTATTCGTCAAATTAATTTGATCTTCACGTAACTCACAATCAATTTATTTGAAAACCCCTTATTTATTATCAATATTTCTTAAAGCACTACATATATTTAAAAAAATCTTTAAATAAAAGTTGTAGATCTTATAAAAATACACAAAATGTTTATATAATACTTTTCTGTAGATCTAATATTAAGAAAGCTATGAAGTTTTTAAAAGTTAGAAATATGTACGTTTGTTCAGATCAGCGTACCCAATAGTATTGTAAATAATTCCTATGTAAAAGCGGTCCTGAAAAAGCAAAAACAATATGTTTACCAGTAGAACCCCGCCATAATTGTTTTCTAGCTACGGCCTTGATAATAATAATAATAATAATAATAATAATGTTTATTTCCAGTGCAAGTGTTATACAAATAATTTATTATTAGTGTCATTGACTGTATTCTAAATAAATTGAATCGATAAAATGAAAATTGATGTAAAATTCTGAAAGGATTAATGTTAAAAAATTACCTATTTATACGAAATGCTTTGATGGTATTCCATAAGCAAATCTTCCAATTGCCAGTTGATAGTATTTCATAAAAAAATCTTCCAATTGCTTTAAACTCCAATAGAATATAACACTGAATCGTTTTCCTTTGGATGGTATTCTATGAAAATATCTTCGAGTTGCTTTAAACTCAAATTAAATCCAACTATACGTTTTTCCTTTTAAAGGTATTCTATACAAATATCTTCGAATTTTATTTAAAATGCTTCTTCACTGCTATTCCTTGTTTTAACTCACTTTCCTTATAATTTCCACAAATAAGAACGTAAAATAAAATCAAAAACCACTCTCACACTTGATCACACACAAACCGACAATACATATTCCTCTTTTAATCCTCCATAAAACTCACTTTCACATTTTTTGATACAACAACAACAAAAAAACATTCCCGAAAACACTTTCTTTCACTGAATCCAATTCGATCGACGCTCACGCACGAACCACAAAACTAAATCAAAAACGCAGTTATTAGTTTTAGACTAGAGAGAGGGAGAGTAGAATACCGAGGGGAATTCAAACACGTGTTCACCTCTTCCGTCTGCGGCCAGAAGAGGAATGAATGCTCCCAACAACAACACTGCAAGGTGGAGAGGCAGAAGAACAGGCTTGTAATACCTCGAACCTGGCCTTGACCAAACAAAGACATTGCAACCCGAACCGAAAAGAAAAGGTGTACCCTCTTTTACCTGGACTTGAAATGAGAAAAGTACGCGCGCCTGATTTATATATTTAGTTTTCTTTTTTCGAATAAATGGGATCGATTTTGTTTTTTGATCGGGCGCAGAGCCGGCTTCGAGCAATTGGGGATTTTGTTGGTGTAAATTGAGCGATGGGAATAATCGTGAATGGTATTTTTTTCTGTTTAAAACTCTAATAACTTTAGTTAACTTAGAAGTCTTGTTTTTTTTTTCTTTTTTATATAATAAACTTGGCCATTGTGGAGCAACACAATGATTATATAAAAGTGTTGTTGAAATGATCAATGACGTGAACATAAATTAAAGTAATTCAAATTAAATTCGAAAAATGTAGTCTTTAGGTAATTTAAAATTTAAAAAAAAGTTTTAATAGTATATTACGTAACGAGAGTGGTATGCAGCATATTACATATGAGCGGACATGTTGCGCACGAGCCGCGCAGCGGCGAGTTCAGTATTCCGCGAGAATGTAATTGCCACACCACTCGAGAAACGTACGTTACTTTACCTAAGCCCTAACAAAATAAACAATGAGTATGAAAGAACAATTTATTTATTGTAATAATTTTTAATAGTACCATGACAATGATGAAAACTAAATGACTACTTGATCAATATACAAGGAATAAAACTGTACATTTTCCGACATTCGTAGTTTTTTAAAAGAGTTCAATTTGAAGCTTTAAACGAGTGTTTTCCACTCCCAGACTAAGCATGAAGAAAAATTTCGAGTTTAGAAAAGCCCCGTGAAAATTTGTCGAGGGTCGCGCAGCGACCCGAGACAAATTTTCGGGCTTTTCTAAACTCGAAATTTTACTTCATGCGCCACGCGTATAAAACACTGATTTCAAGTGAGTTTCAAATATATTAGAGTTCACAATATTTTAGTGTTTTATACGCGTGGCGCACGAAGTAAAATTTCGAGTTTAGAAAAGCCCAGAAAATTTGTCTCGGGTCGCTGCGCGACCCTCGACAAATTTTCACGGGGCTTTTCTAAACTCGAAATTTTACTTCATGCTTAGTCTGGGAGTGGAAAACACTCGCTTTTTTAAACTCGAAATTTTACTTCATGCGCCACGCGTACAAAACACTGATTTGAAGTGAAGTTCAAAAACACACAAATACATCTTTAATTAGAGTAACAGGGAATCAGATATTTAGTCTGTTATCAACGATGTTCAGTGTTAATAATAGATAATTAGGTTTTGAATATTTTTGTTAAAACAACTGGTAACGATATTTATACATTATTGGTTACAAAAAAAATAATTAAATCAAATTTATTCTTAAAGGATTTGTATCCGGGATTCGAAAAAAACAGGATTCGAACCTTTGATTCCAATCATATTTATTTTTTACGAATCCTTTATTCGAGTATTCGTGATTCGAATCATATTAGGTGATTCGGATTCGTGATTCGCATCCTTTTACGAGGATTCGTCCCAGCTCTAGTAAAAGTATTATTATTTTTCTTTTCGAATAAATGGGATCGATTTTTTTTAAAGGTGAATAAATTTGTTTAAATCAGGTGCATAGGAATATTATTATATTTCTTTTTGAACAAGTAGGAGCGATTTTTTTTTTCTAAGCTGAGTATATTTGTTTAAATCAGCCACGTATGAATATTATTATTTTTCTTTTTGAATAAAAGGGATCGATTTTTTTTAAGCTGAGTGAATCTCGTCTAGCCGTTTCTGACTGGGGGAGGGAAACGTTGATCTTTGGAATGAAAGAAAAGTGGAGCGTAAAATAAAAAAAAAAGTGTGAGCCCTTTTTGGATGTTATTTAACGGCGGCAAAATGGGTTTGACGCTTTCGTGCGTGGGGTAATTGAATCGAATTGAATCCGATCGAAAGTGGCTCTATTTCTATACAGAGATTCTTTCGTTCTAGCGGATGATGTGCTGGCTATTTCAAGCCCGGAATTGTATCAACTTGAGTCATATTAGTTATAAGGTTATATCGGGTGAATCACCAGTTGTTTAAACAAATATGCAAGTCACGTGCGTATAAAATGATTTCAATGATTTCAACAATCATAGTTTACAAAAACACACCTCGATACGTGCAGAAAACATAATATTTCATTATTTTATCAAATCAACGTATGCATTTTGAGGCAATCGATTTTTTTTTTATTGAGTTCAATTTGGAATTACTAACGAGTGTTTCTACTCCCAGACTAAGCATAAAGTTAAATTTCGAGTTTAGAAAAGCCTGAAAATTTGGATTTGACGGCGCTTATTATTTTTAATTTTATTATTATTAATATTATTTCAAAATGTTTCATTTCAAGTGATAAATGAGAAAGTTATTCAAGAAATATTTTTAATTTATTACATATTAACATCACCTTTCACAAAAACAGTTATAATGATATTAAAAATAAATTAAATGACTTGTCGTTCAGTTTTTAATCGCTAATTTCCAATAAACTTGCCTACTTTCATTTAATTTAAAGACAAAAGACAAACTTAATTGTGATATAATTTTTGTAATATTAAATTTATTTCAAATAAAAATAACAGCGACTGTCGAGATTCAATTTTGTTGGATATTACGCCATTAAAAATAAATGCAATTAGCCTTCCTCTCATAAAAAAAAACAATCGTTATTTAATAAATGAAATTAATGTGGACCAAACTGTACGCTCCAATAAGTAATTAACTTTACAATGAAATTTCATTTTCTATAAAGTTAATCGAAAAAATGTCAGCTATATTTTTATTCAAATACAGTTTCTACTCACATTTAACATTAAATTAAAACGAAAATTAAACGCAAAATATAGTTTAATATGTTCTTTTAGATATTCTATATTTATAACCTTAATACCAGATTTCACCAACGTCAATTAAATCGACCAATAGTTAATCATCGATTAAAATCTAGTAATAGTTACACATAAAGAAACATTTAACATAAAGATAAATTGAGTTTGTCAATAGTTTGCAGAATATTTACAAATTATAAAAATGAATTAAAACATTTTATTCACTTTGCCGAGAAGGGTAGAAAGATGGACCTCCTGGAGTCTTTGGAGATTCACAGAGCCCGCGCTAATCGGGAAATTCCCGTAATTAACGACCAGCTTGACCTTAAATACACCCCCCTCTTTAACGCTGTTATTAGAAAATTTGCAAATATAAATAATGTTCCTTTGTAGTTATTTGTTACTAACGGTTTGATAATGATACGTGTAGTATCGAAACTATAGTCACCAAATAAACCAATTGTTATACAAACAAAGTGATAAACAGTGTTTTATTTATATTCAACAATGTATAACGAAGTAGAAGCCTCTATAGTCAGTGAATTAAAACATTTTTCGCTCCAGTTTTGTGTACTTGTTTCAACGACACACTTCAACATTCCTGTAAGTTTTCTGTGTATTTCAATAATTTTTTGTATTGAAAGTCTAAAGCATAAATCTCGAAACGCGTCTATAGATGGCTTAAGATAATTAATATTCATTCTCTGTAATTTATTTCAATTTCCTGTTGGTTCATTTAGTTTGGTAAAAGAATAATTTGACCTGATGTTGCATTTTGCATATAAATTATGCATAGAAAAGTAAATCTGTTATTGTATAATTCAATATATGTAACTCAAATATTCATTGTATAATTCAATATCTGTCGGGGTATTAGCTCGAGAAGTAGTTGTTTCAATGAATATTTGGAGACGTGTCTCAATGAGTCTAATTTTTTGTAGAACGTCGATATAATTTTAATTCGTTTTTATAATTAGTAATAGTTACATACATGTCAACAATCAATTCACATAGCATTGATGTTTATGACATGGAAAATGTCTATTCCAATCGACAAATACATTTAATCCACGAATAGGATTTAATTGAAGTTGGTGAAACGTGACATTAATCTATTAATCTGTATATTATCAATAGTAATATATTAAGTGCATTAAAAATGATCGAAAATTTTGCACGAAAAGCCGTTGCCTAGAAACTGCATGAGTCCATTTTGATTGTGATTTGACAAAAAGTGCCCGAGACGCGAAGCGTCGAGGGCACTTTTTCAGTCAAATCACAATCAAAATGAAGGAATGTAGTTTCTTAAAGGCAACGAACTTTGAGTACTAAATTTTCAGAGCATTATTAATGCACGAAATGTATTTAATAGACTATTTCCTGAAAAATACGATTTTTAATCAAGTTGACGTATTATTTAAAATATTAATTATCAATCAGTGTCACTTAATGTGTCAACATGAATCGCTTCGGAAGTTTTTCTTCGAAAGATATATCGAAAAATATCGAGAAAAAATCATCTGAAAATACAAGAAAGAGTAAAGAGTTCGTTTGGAAACAATTTATGACATTCTGTGATGAAAGAAAATACGAGTTAGATCAAAAAACTTCAGATGCTTTCTTGGCAGAAATGCTCAAAGACTAGGCATATAACATGAGGAAGCAAAATGGAGACGACTATAAAGAAATGACAGTCAAGACAATATGGAATACAACAGCTAAAATATTAATGGACAAATATTATAAACAATATGGGCGCGAGATTGATCTGTTTTAAGCAATAGAATACAAAGAAGCGAGGGAGGCACGAAATTCAAAAAGAAAGGAGTTACAAGTGATGCCTTCAAAACGCAAGCAGAGTTCAGCCTCCCTAACTCATGATGAATTTAAAAAACTTGTAAATTTTTGCGATGAGGATACCCCAGACGTCTCCAGAAAAAGGTTTTTTATATGCTGTGATATGAATTAGCTTGGAGGGGAGGTGAAGGAGTTAAGTGCTTACTCAATTATTTTGATGAAGAATTGGATAATTTGGGAAACAAAACCAAAAGGATTGAATATAACCCAATTTTTGAAAAAACTGCACAAGGGGGAAGTAAACGCTGTGCCGAATCAAAATGGTTAATTCCTAATGAAACTAATCTGAATTTGTGTCCTGTAAGATTATATAGTAAGTTTATAGAAAAACGACAACATGTAAAAAGCAATCGTTTTTTCTTAACAGCAAATCCATATTGGCAAGTAAATAATAATTGGTATAAGGATGCCCCAGTTGGCAGAAACAAAATTTCAAAGTGGACTCTAAATACTGCAAAACAAATTGGTCTCAATACTGTAACAACAAAAATTACGAATCACTCACTACGATCATCAGCTATATCTAATTTAGCCAAGGAGGGAGTAGGTGAACAACAGTTGCTTAAAATTACTGGTCATTCAAGCACCAACTCAATTAAACCTTACCTTCAATTGGATAAAGAACATCACCAACAGATAATTAAGAAAATGAGAGGCGAAGCCTATTTAGAGGAGGACAGCAATAAGGCAGTTGATGTTTCAGAGTCTTTGTCTAATCAAGAAACACACAACACAATACAAGCAACTGCATCTACATCAAAAAATAATTCCACAATTTATAATAATTGCGTTTTTAATTGTACTAATGTAAATGGTTCCAATTTTAGTAATATGTTAGATTAATTAAAAACCTTATTTTTAGTTCTGGAAATAGTCGCATAAATTATTCTCAATACTTTCCAGATTCTTTTAAAAGAAAAACTTTCCAATCGATTAATTTTGAAAGATTGAGAGAAATTGATTGATACCTGACATGTGACGTCACAACAGTGCAATTTTCGCTGTAATTTTTCGTAGAATTTTCACCTACTATGCAATTTTCGCTGAAATTTAATTGTGATTGGGCAATGAAAATGAATTCTCGTAATATGATTGGTAGACATTTTTTGAAGGAAATAGTCATATGTATTTTTTTTATATTATTATTATGACTTATCTAATATTGTATTTAACAATACCCTATATATCAGTTTTTTTTCTTTATTTTATGATCGTTTATTAATTGTATTTTTAATATTAACTGTAGGCATTTCTTTAAAACTAAATATAAAAACATGACTCTGATTTCCATAACAGAAGAGAAAATTGAATCATATTTTCGTGTTCCGGATTTAATACGAAGAGCAGACATTTCAAAGAGACTTCCTTTTCAGAAGTCAACAGGTGGAGTATTGGCCAAATTAAAAATATGTTGTTTTTATATAATGGTGTCTTATATACGTACAAACATTTTCCCCTCTCGAAGAAATTGCAAAGGCATTACTTATTGCACAATTTTTACCCTCATTATTTTCACGGAGAAAATAAAATGTGAAAATATAAGTGACGGAAATACAGGAATTGCTAAAATTGTATATTATATTACTACGATAAAATATACAATTGGTATATAATTTCAGAAAATGTTGATGTAATAAAAAAAATCATACTAGAGCAATAACATATTATAACTTGTTATGATAATAATAATTATCATTTATTTTACGGTAATCACCTTTTCCATTAAATGAGTCACTTATTTTTGGAAATAGGCGACTCAACTAACAAAATAATATTTCTTAAGTATAAGCTGTAATAAATTTATATTAACATAAAAACAACTAGCGTAAAAACGTAATAAATTAGGGCCATTGGAGATCTTCAGATCAGTTAGATCTGAAGATCACCAATGGCCCTAATTTATTACGTTTTTACGCTAGTTGTTTTTATGTTAATATAAATTTATTACAGCTTATACTCTATACTTTTATTTCTACAAAGTGTTTCACCTAAAACTTGCCAGATTTATTAACGGACAGAATTCTGTAAGAGAAAATAAACAAATAAATAGAAATAACATATATATCAGAAAAATGTAAATTGACTTCAAATTAAGACCATATTATCCGTTAGGATTATTAACTTTAAATTTCTTTTAAACGCGTAAATATTTTCAGAAGAAACGTTATTTCTTGTTTATATTGTTTTAAATTATTAAAGTAATTATTATTAACACATAAACAATAAATAGATTAATTTAAAATAAGGTATAAATAAAATTAGCCGTTGCTTAAAAATCCCTTTTATAAATAAATACTTTTCAATTTATGCCGACGGAATCACAACATATTCATTTGTTTATTTGAAATGTTTCATTTATTATTGTTTATAAACAAAGAAGTTGCGATATGTTAAAGTTGGGTTAATCGTGAAACGACATAAAAAGCCATTTTTTTAAATACTTTTTACAATGTTAATTTATCAAATTATTCAATACAATTGAAACGTCAGTACAGTGGTAATATTAATATGTTTGTTTACCTACGCCCTATCTAGTAACCACTCTGTCATCTTGACAAGTATGATTGACATTACGTACACATGCACGTAATAGCTTTAACAAGTACATTACGTGCTGACAGCTGAACAGCTGATTGATTACCGTACAACCAAATGACATTTCATTGATGTACAGGGAGTTTTTCTTTAAAGTATACGTATTCCAAATTCAGCTTATTTTGTTTAAATCTTTAGATTTTCGTTGTTTTTTTTAGGAAGTTCAATTTAAACCTTTAAACGAGTGTTTTCCACTCCCAGACTAAGCATGAAGTAAAATTTCGAGTTTAGAAAAGCCCGTGAAAATTTGTCGAGGGTCGCGCAGCGACCCGAGACAAATTTTCTGGGCTTTTCTAAACTCGAAATTTTACTTCATGCGCCACGCGTATAAAACACTAAAATATTGTGAAATGTTTGTATATTTGAACCTCACTTGAAATCAGTGTTTTACTCGCGTGGCGCATGAAGTAAAATTTCGAGTTTAGAAAAGCCCAGAAAATTTGTCTCGGGTCGCTGCGCGACCCTCGACAAATTTTCATGGGGCTTTTCTAAACTCGAAATTTTACTTCATGCTTAGCCTGGGAGTGGAAAACAACCGTTTAAAGCTTCAAATTGAACTCATTTAAAAACAACGAATGTCGGAAAATGTACAGCTTTATTCCTTGTATATTGATCAAGTAGTAATTTAGTTTTCATCATTGTCATGGTACTATTAAAAGTTATTACAATAAATAAGTTGTTCTTTCACGCTCATTGTTTATTTAGTTAGGGCGTAGGTAAAGTATCATACGTTTCTCGAGTGGTATGGCAATTACATACTCGCAACATGTCCGCTCATATGTAATATGATGCATGCCACTCTCGTTACGTAATATACTATTTTGTATGAGCCCCACAAGTAATGTGTTTATATCAAACATTCTACAAGTTAGAATGTTTGATTTAAACTTATAACATATTTCCAATAAACATTTTAACAAGTTAGAATATTTGACGGAAACACGTTACTTGGCAGGCGCGTTTATAAACATACTACTTGATTAAAGAAATCAATTATTTTTTAAGTGTTGTTATTGGAAAATGTTTAATTATTAGTGTGTAAAAACATCTTATTTTTGCTTCACAGATTATTTTTTATTACCCTTCAAACACAGGGGCTCAATCTTTTGAAACAGATTTTAGAAATGTCGATTAATTGTTCCTTACTTAACTATTTTAATTTGCTAATTTTAAAATTATTGGTTAAAATATAGTTCTTTTTTTTAATATGTACAAACATCTTTTTTTGCTTCACAGATTCCTTTTTATTACCCTTCAAACACAGAGGCTAAATCTTTTGAAACTTTTTGTAATAAATTACACGCCTTTCTGTTAAATAAATCTATATATAATATAAGCGAATATTTTAATAATTAATTGTTAAGATTACTATATGTATATTGACGTGTCTCATATATATGTATGTACATTTTCGACTAATAAATATTATTATTATTATTATTAAACAGATTTTAGAAATGTCGATTAATTGTTCCCTACTTAATTAACTTAATTTTAAAATTATTTTAGTTAAAATACAGGGAATTTTTCTTTCAAGTATACATATGCATACGGGTTTTTTTTTTTAAAGGTTAATTTGAAGCTTTAAACGAGGGGTTTCCACTCCCAGGCTAAGCATGAAGTAAAATTTCGAGTTTAGAAAAGCCTGAAAATTTGGTTTGGTCGCTCCGCGAAGCGGAGCGGCCAAACCAAATTTTCATGCTTTTCTAAACTCGAAATTTTACTTCATGCGCCACGCGTATTAAACGCTAAAAACACTGAAATAATGTGAACGAGTAAACTTCATTTAAAATCAGTGTCTTGTACGCGTGGCGCATGAAGTAAAATTTCGAGTTTAGAAAAGCCTGAAAATTTGGTTTGGCCGCTCCGCTTCGCGGAGCGACCAAACCAAATTTTCAGGCTTTTCTAAACTCGAAATTTTACTTCATGCTTAACCTGGGAGTGGAAAACAATCGTATTAAGCTTCAAATTGAACTCTTAAAAAAAATACAAAAAATATCTGAATGTTTTCAGCGTACAATTGGGATGTGTATACCTAAAAGAAAAACTCGCAGTTTAGTAATATGGTACTTTCTACTGTTTTAAAGTTCTGCCGCAAAGAAAGGAAAGTATAGTACTCACCATAAAAAGAATGGAACCACGTAGCTCGTTTTTGACGAATAGTCCAATGAAATTATCCCGAATCATTAAAGTGTCGATCGTCAATTTCTGAAATAATTAAAAATAAATACGTTAGCATTAATTTTATTCTAGAGCGCAGTTTTGTTATTAATTATAATTATGTATGAATAACTCAATAACAAATAAATCAATTAATTCGCCGAATGAAGGAAAAAAAACACATTCACTTGATAATGAAAATGTAAACATTGTATTATGTAAATCGATTAAACCAGTCGTAAAAGCATTAATGAAAATAATAATTACAAACGGACTAATGATAAAAACATTCACACCGAAATTAAGTAATAACATCGTTACGCGAACGAATATTTTAATTACAGGCTATCCGCACAAAAATAGGCTACTGAATGAAATTTGATTGGCCTCGCGTCTAGTATTGTTTTAAATTTAGCCGAAAAAAGTAATTAACTATACAGGTTTTTTCAATATCGAAAAATGGAACCATATAAATGATCGAAATAATTGGTGTGAATGACGTGCGGAAAATCAACAACCTTGTAAAATAGAGTGAATGAAATTTATAAATTTATTGGAATTGTCGGATACATAAATTTGATTTTTACTTATCATATAGAATCAATTGGAAATGCAATTCCAAGTATTTTTCGCATTATGGCCAATTCATATCGACTAAGTGGGCGATATCTGTGAGTCCGACGATGGACTAGTTTTCACTTCATGCGCCACGCTGATTTCAAGTGAAGTTCAAAATATACTGTTCAAGTTGATCTCGAATTTATATATTTTCAGGGTTCGGAAATATCATGATAAATCATATCATGATATATATATATATATATATATATATATATATATATATCTATTAAATTAATTTTTCACTTAACTCTTGGTGAAACATTTTTGAAGTATTAAAGGTTTTAAAATTGAATAAAAACACTTGGTTTGTTCACTTAAATTAAATTAAGTGAACAAACCAAGTGTTTTTATTCAATTTCGAAACCTTTAATACTTCAAAATATCGGATTTCAGGGTGTCCGAGGGTGCGTTCTCGGAGGATATCTCGGCTCACGTTAAAGATAGAGCAGTTGTTTCTACATCAAAGTTAATTGGTTTATGAAGCACCCTGTATGTATAAAAATATGTTTAGGTTATGCAGCTCTTGAAACCAATTAACTTTGGTGAAGGAACAATTATTTTATCTTTAACGTGAGCCGAGATATCCTCTAAGAACGCACTAATGGGACGCCCTCTTTATCCAATATTTTGATATTTATATAAATATTTTTTATCATAATATTTATATAAATATCAAAATATTGGATAAAGAGGGTGTCCCATTACTGCGTTCTCGGAGGATATCTCGGCTCACGTTAAAGATAAAATAATTGTTCTTTCACCAAAGTTAATTGGTTTTAAGAGCTGCATAACCTAAACATATTTTTATACATACAAGGTGCTTCATAATGATAGTAGCGGATGCAATTAGTTTTTTTTAAATAGATCACCCTGTATATAGTTTAGTTTTTGAATACCTCATAAAAATTGCTTGTCATTTTAGTAAAAACATTTGGTCTAAGTCATACGGTTTCGGAGTTATTTGACATTGATTTACAACAATGATGTCTGCAGGGGTTTCGTAAAGCTAAAACATCTCTGAAACTAAATTAAATAGAAAGTTGCATATTTCGCCAATCTTTTGAGAATGCTGTCGATAGCATTTATAGTCCTATCGGCTGCACTATAAAGTTGTTGCGTTTAAGAAATAATAATAGTTGAATTTATAAATTTTCAATCAAAAATAACTTGATTTTCTTAAATAAAACGATATCACTTGTTTTAAATCTATCGACTCAAAATGAAAGTCTCTTTCGAGTTTGCTAGTAATTTTTATTTGTAAATTTTGTACATGCTATATTTTATCTTTTCTATTTATAATGGATTATGTTAACGCCCTCTTTGGCTGTTGGTTAAATAAATAAATAATATAATTATCTTTTGCCCGTTTGCACCCAACTCGAATAACTTAATCAGTGATTAGTAATAATAATAATAATAGCTTTATTCACGTATGCTACATAATGCAATGATACAATACATTGTATATGATAGATGTAAAGCGTCAAAACAATATCAAAACAAATTTTATATAGTATGTACAGGTACACTTTTGCCACCGATCGAGGTTAAAACTTGAAGTCATTAATTGTGTATACAACTCTATTTAGTAGCATATTTTGTATGACCTTTTTAAATTGTGGAGAACCAAGATTTTTAATGTCGTACTTTTTAAAAACACAACAATTGTATTTTCAAATTGTTTACATAATTGCATATTGATGAAAGAGACATGTTTAGGATATTTTAAAAATTTTTAACAATCTTATATTCTAGAAATTTGAATTAATCAGAGGTTTAATCAATGATTAGTGGATGATTAAAAGTAATCGGTCGGGGTGCAAATGGAAGGTCCATTTTAGAATTACAGATAAAAATTATAAACCTAATCGAAAGACAATTGAATTTTAAGTCGATTGATTGGTGTTAAAAAAAGTATATCCTTTTATTTAAAAAAAGTCAATTTACCCTTGATTGAAAATTTTCAAATTCGACTACTTTTATTTTGTAGCCAAATAACCTAATCGCAATAACTTTATAGTGCATCCGATAACGCCCTCTATTCTCAAGAGAGTGCCAAAAACACCCACTCTCTATCTTATTTACTTTAGGAGATATTTTAGGTTTAAGAAATGCCTGCAAACGTGATTTTTATCCATAAATGTTGAATAACTCCCAAGCGGTATGATTTAGAACCTGGGTCTCCAAACTATCTTCTTCGCGGGCCACAAATACAATTCTACATAATAAAGTCGGCCAAGATCCGATTAATTTTATAAAATAATGAAAAATTTAAGGAAAAATTGTTACAATATTTCAAAATATGACAATTACAAAAAAAATTACAAACAATCGCGGGCCGGATTCATGCAAGTCGCGGGCCGGATTTGGCCCGCGGGCCGTAGTTTGGAGACCACTGATTTAGAACATCCGGTCTAAATCATACCGCTTGGGAGTAATTTAATAAAATGAATGAATTTTTATGAAGAATTAAAAACAAAGTAATATACAGGGTGGTCCATTTAAAATAAGCAAGTTACATCCGCTACTGTCATTATGGCACACCCTGTAAACATACAAATATTTTTAAGTTATGTAGCTCTTAAATCCAAGCAACTTTCTTTAAGAAACTTTTGGTCCGTCTTTAACGTGAGCCGAGATATCATCCGAGATATCATTCTAGAACGGACAAATGGGACACCCTGTATACTGATATTTATCTGATACATATCATCTTCTTGATAATCTTGTTCATTAATATTATATATTTATATTGTTTATTGTTTATTTACGGATATCCATTTAAAATAAATACATAATGCTTAGTCTAAAATAAGTTAAAAGTAATATTATATTAATTATACAAGAAGTTATTTTTTAAGTATACACGTCCTAATTTACATTATATATGCTATAAATCTTCAGATATTGGTTCTATTTTTAAAGAATTCAATTTGATGCTTTACACGAGTGTTTTCCACTCCCAGACTAAGCATGAAGTAAAATTTCGAGTTTAGAAAAGCCTGAAAGTTTGGTTTGGTCGCTCCGCGAAGCGGAGCGGCCAAACCAAACTTTCAGGCTTTTCTAAACTCGAAATTTTACTTCATGCGCCACGCGTATAAACTCTGATTTCAAGTGAAGTTCAAAATATACTACTAAAGCAGTATACTTAAGAGATATATTCTGAACTTCACATCAAATATCTAGGTAATACATGAAAGGTGTCAAAGTTTTAAAAAGTAACGAAAGAAAATCTTGGAAATTCACGAAAATTGACAAGATTTTAAAGATAACCTTAAAAACCCTCAAGATTTTGTAAACTAATGAAAATATTGTAAAAAGCCATTCATTCTTTTTTAACGAATGTTTTCCACACCCAGACTAAGCATGAAGTAAAATTTCGAGTTGAGAAAAGCCCTAAGAATTTGGACTTGGACGCGTAGCGTCCAAATCCAAATTCTGGCTTTTCTCAACTCGAAATTTTACTTCATGCGCCACGCGCATAAAAACACTGATTAATTGTTAAGTTTAAAATATTTAAAACATATTTTTATTATTGTCACTTTTCACATACTTCAAATTGTTGTCAAATTTCAATATTTCTTGACATTTCATCACTTTTTGACATTGTTTCAACATTTTCTTAAAATTAAACATTTTATCGATTTCCGACAGTTTTCGATTTTTTCAAAATGAGGGCAAATTAAAACATTTTTACCATGACATTTCATCACTGTTCCATGGTCTATTTTTATGAACCAATACATAGTCATAACTACTTTTAGCAATTTCGCAATCTCTGCGCCATCTCATGCCCTCTTAATACAAATCATTAAGAAAAGCCTGAAAGTTTGGTTTAGTCGCTCCAAACCAAACTTCTAATCTCGAAATTTTACTTCATGCGCCACGCGTATAAACTCTGATTTCAAGTGAAGTTCAAAATATACTACTAAAGCAGTATACTAAAGAGATATATTCTGAACTTCACATCAAATCAGTGTTTAATACGCGTAGTGCATGAAGTAAAATTTCGAGTTTAGAAAAGCCTGAGAATTTGGTTTGGTCGCTCCGCTGCGCGAAGCGACCAAACCAAATTCTCAGGCTTTTCTAAACTCGAAATTTTACTTCATGCTTAGTCTGGGAGTGGATAACATTCCTTTAAAATTCCAAATTGAAATCTTTTAAAAAAAACCACAAATATCGGAAATTTACTTTCGAATTGCCTGTATAATACACATACTTTATTTTATTTGCATTTATTACAAAAAAAACATAGCTGGTTACAAAATAGTAAAAAATGTAACATTAAATCTTCTTTTAAATTGCAAAAACACTTAACTATCTTAAGATATTAGTTTAATTAATCATGGAAAAGTTAATTCAATTAATCATGGAAAAAATCCATAATGATTGATTTAGGAATAGGAGCATATTTCCGAAGCCAGTTTAAATCGCAATCTCTAGGAAAATGTTCACAATTTAAATTTTTAAATAAAAAGACAAGTTTGGCGGCTTTCTAATTTCCCAATCTATTTTTTACTTTTGATTGCACCAAGTCAAATAATGAAAAATATCTCTCGAGTTCCGCTGTTGTTGCACTATTTGTTAGCAATTTATCAATTAATTGAAAATCACTGCAACTGGAAATATTTTAGAAATAGGGGGAAAAAAATATATCATGGATATTTATGGAATGCATATAACCATTAAATTGCACGTTGCCGGGTAACGTGCAATTTAATGGTGGTTTTATGCATTCCATAAATATCCATGATATATTTTTTTTTCCCTTTATTCAATTTAGAAATAATACATATACATACTATAAATAAAGTTACAATAAATTATATGTTACTGCTAATTGAACACGTCAGACGAAAGAAAGACACAGCTTATTGAATATTGATAGTTTCTGACATTGAGTAATACTCCTTTCGGATTAGATAATCTTTAATTTGAGTTTTGAATGAGTATTCACTTGTGAGCGTTTGTAGTCGGGTTGGCAGTCCATTGAACATCTTCAGTGCGACATATAATGGTGATGTTTCATACAGCGATAATCTATGCCGGGGGAATACGTACTTATCTCTATTGCGTGTATTATACATATGTTTCGCTTTATAGGAATGAATTTTGACTTTATATTTAAAATTGAATAGTAACACTTCGTACGCGTACAAACTATAAAATGTAAGTATATTAGCCCTCTTAAATAATCCTTTGCAACTTTCAGTATATTTTAAATTAAAGATTATTCGTAATGTCCGTTTTTGAATTATAAACAGATTTTTCGCATGAGTAGATGAGCCGTAGTGGATTAGTATAAATATCGATACATATTATGATAAATATCGTGATAGATATCTAATGAAATATGTCGTCTGAACGTTGTAAATTTTACAAGTATTAATTGCGTCTAATTAAATCTTGCGCATATAAAATTCAAGCTGTTTTCTATGGGATATCAGTTGTACTAAACCCGTTGAACTGGTTCTACTTTGAACTTTAGTTCAAAGTGACATTAAAACAATAGGACCTGTCATCCTATCAAAGTTTAACGTTTTTGGTGCAACTGGGCCTAAGAGTCATTAAAAGAAAAAAACGGCCAATTTCTCCAGGGGCTTGAATTTTGGAAAATTACACAAAATAAACATTTATAATATTTATTAATATGAGATCAAACTAAGTGTTATATTCGCGTGGTCGCATAATGTAAAATTTCGAGTTTAGAAAATACTGAAAATTTTGATTGGTCGCCCCGTTTCGCTACTCGAAACAGAAAAATGTTTAAGGTTTTTTAAACTCGAAATTTTATTTCATGCTTAAATAAAGATTGGAAACACTCTTTAGAAGCATATATCCCGATAATTACAGCGTTTGATACATTTGTAAGAATTCGTTTTAATAAAAGCGTTAAATTGCTTTTATTACAACGAATTCTTACAAATGTATCAAACGCAGCAATTATTGGGATATATTTATACTTAAAAGAAAAATTCACTGTATAAATTTTAATTTACGTTACATTACTTACATATATAATTTGTGACTCCCCTAAAGGCTCTGCCACTAATTCATCAAATTAAACGTATATACTAAAGATTCATTTTTAATGTGACAATAAAAACCTTCGTTGTTTTTTTTTTTTATCGGAATGCAATGAACATTCCCATTTTGCGAAACGCCCCGGATTTTTCAGTTTAAAAGTGCACTTTGCACTTCAACATACGATCAATCTGTGGCCACTTAGGGGCGAACAGCGACCGCCATCCTTCCCTCCCCCAGGGCTGACAGTGCTCACGTAATCCCCAGAGAAATTATTCTGTTTGCCTATGTACCCTCCCGCCCCCCCTCGTCCTATGAAGCTCAATCCGCCCCCGTTATCTCTCCTATTGCAGTATTAAATTCCAACCGCCCCCCCTCCGTCAGCCACCCACTCCCATTCAATTTTCGCGTTAGGAAAGCGATATCTCTTTACCTTTCATAATTGAAACGTCGCTGCGAATTATTTCCAATTGCGCCCTTCACCCACCCAGCTTGTACACTCACTTTTCAGTTTGCACTTTTCAGTTTTCGCCGAGTCATCCGGTTAATTGAGTGAGAGAGCTTCGAAAAGCGGGTTGAACATTTTATTAAGTTGTTCGAGTTGAAAACAAAGATAAAAGAACAAAAAAAAAGATTTTATTTAATCTCAATAATATACCATGTAACTTTTTTATTGTCCATTTTTCGACAAAAAGTAATTCTTTTTTTGATTTATACTGTTGGCCATACAGTCAGCTGCTATTTGTGATCAATTATTTTAGATTTAAATTACCTTATCCACATACATACGTTATCAGTGACGGCTCGTGATCAAAAGTAGTGGAACGGCCGAATGTATCTTAGCGCACGCGCACTGAGACTAAACGGCCTGCCATACCAAACCATACCACCTTCGTTAGAATGATATTTAAAAAAAAAATCGCCCGACTTTTAAAAATAGAGAGAGAATGCTCTCGAAGTTACGATAACATTTTTAAACTTGTTATATACAGGGAGGGGCAGAAAAAGCTATCCGATTGCAAATCCCTTTTTCTCAGAAGAGGGAACAGGTAGAGTAGTGGGGTAAAAACCGTTAGAAAGCCGGTTTTATGCCATTTATCATTAGTCAACATGCCTTGGTCTGGTGAACATCGTGCTTTTGTTATTGAGCGGTTTATCGAAATCGGCGGTTCGATAATTGCTACACAACGTGCTTTTCGAATTCATTTCGGACTCGGGCGTCATGATCCTGTTCCACATCACGCTACGATTAAAGTGTGGGTGTCAAATTTTCGACAGACGGGTTCAGCATTGAAAAAGAAGTCGCCTGGACGTCCCAGGACAGCAACAGGACCTGAAAACGTGGTCAATGTGAGAGCCGCGATTGAACGTTCCCCGCGTCGTTCGGCACGAAAACATTCGCTCGCTTTGGCGATTTCCAACCGCAGTATTCGGCGAATTTTGCACCGGGACCTCAAAATGCATCCCTACAAAATGGTTGTTGCACAGGAATTAATTGAAAGGGAATTTGAAACCCGTATGAACCTGTGTCGCGATCTCCGAGAACTCCCAATAGACGATGTTGTGCTCTTCACGGACGAAGCCCATTTTTACCTTTGTGGCGCCGTAAACAGGCAGAATTTTCGATATTGGAGTGACGAAAATCCTCGGGAAATCCATCAGAAACCCCTCCATAGCCCAAAAGTGACTGTGTGGTGTGCTCTTTCCCGCCTAGGCGTCTGGGGGCCTTACTTTTCTGAAGAAAATGGGCAAACCGTAACGGTCAACAGCAAGCGCTATTGTTTCATGCTGGAAAATTTTCTTCAACCCAAAATGGAAGAAAATGGCGTGGAAAATGTGTGGTTTCAACAGGATGGTGCAACCGCCCACACATCGCGACGATCAATGGACATTCTCAGGGAAATGTTTCCCGGATGCCTCATTTCTCTGAGAGGTGATATTGGCTGGCCGCCGCGCTCACCGGATCTCACTCCATGTGACTTCTTCCTTTGGGGTTACCTCAAATCGAAGGTATTCCAGCATCGACCAAGGACCCTTCTTGCTTTAAGAAGGGAAATTGCTCGGGCAATTAAAGAAATTTCTGTGGAAATGACGGTGAAAGCACAACGAACATATATACGAATTAAACGATTAAATATCGAATACAATCAAAAGTCATTAAAACGAAAACATGATTTGGAAAATAGAAAAAATGCAAAAAAAATGAAAAAAATTTGTACATAATTTATTTATGTTAATAAATACATATTTAAAACATAAATTGGCCGTTTTATTTATTTATAATCTATCCGAAATTTAAATGTATATATACTTTATATTAATAAAATAAACAACTAATTTCTGGGAAAAAGGAAAAGCACGCAAAACTTTTGGACAAAATTTCGTAAAACAAAAAAAACAAATAAATCGAGGAAAATGTGCTGGAACGCCGCCCGGTACGTTCATTTAGAAACAAAAAACACTTATAATTTCCATAATTTTAAGTTATTTAACTATATTTTTATATGACCCGCTTATTAAAAAAACGATTAAGTACAATTTTAATTTCCTTTAGATAATTATCTCTAAATTTGTGATAACCCATACATGTATTCGAAAACACTATAGTGTAATGAATGTCTGTTTATTTCTTTGTAAATTGATCTTACAATGCTATACGTTAGGATTCTCATATAATATTTTGAAAAATGAATCATTAAGACTATACATGTTCCAAAAAACCATAAAACTAATTTAAACAAATGAAATATTACTTTAGGCCAGTGGTCTCCAAACTACGGCCCGCGGGCCAAATCCGGCATGCGACTTGCATGAATTCCTCCCGTGATTGTTTGTAATTTTTTTTGTAAATGTCATATTTTGAAATAGTGTAACAATTGTTCCTTAAATTTTTCATAATTTTATAAAATTAATCGGATCTTGGCCGACTTTATTATGTAGAATTGTATTTGTGGCCCGCGAAGAAGATAGTTTGGAGACCCAGGTTTTAGGCAATACATATAAACACAGCGCGCTCGTGCTAACTAGCCCGCAGTGACGTCACACGCGCGTCGTATCCCCACTCCTGCCGCTGCATGCGACAACCGTTAGAGTATATAAACCGTGGGTATTTACTTTTCTAGAATTTCGTTAATTTTCAGGCTTGCAAATTTTAAAACGTTTAATAATAGTTAACGATTAATATAACCTCTAAATGAATTAATCGATGCTGAAAAATTCATGAAAGTTAATGAAAATCTCGATATGTTGAAAATCTAACGAGTGTCGTCCACTCCCAGACTAAGCATGAAGTAAAATTTCGAGTTTAGAAAAGCCCCGCTTAGAAAATTTGTCGAGGGTCGCGCAGCGACCCGAGACAAATTTTCGCGGGGCTTTTCTAAACTCGAAATTTTACTTCATGCGCCACGCGTATAAACCACTTATTTAAAGTAAAGTTGAAAATATATACTGCTAAGATGTGATAGATATTTACTAAGATATAACGAAAAAATGTAAAAAATATTTATTTTGTAATGGCGATAATAATAATAAAAGTAGAACAAATTTAGTTTCAGACACTTTTCCATATTCTTAATATTTAAATCATCATATCTATAGCGAGGACCGTGCTATGATGGACACATCAACATTTTTTTATTATGAAATAAAACATGTGAAAAGTTAAAACAATCGCTTACTTGGAGCTGAACCGAAAACCGCAAAAACCGTTATTTTTTTCGGAACGAAAACCGCAACGAAAAAAATACCGGTTAGAATCCCTGATTAAATTTCGGGTTCGTTAAAAAAAAATTATTTGACAAAAAATATGAGACCTTTCTTCAAAACATTTATTAATTATTAACGATTAATATAACGCTTGAAGTAATTAATCGATGCTAAAAATTCACGATAAATGTTAAAAATTCATAATAAATATTGATAACTTCTTGTAAATTTACACTTGTATGAAATTTTGAAGATTAGCGGCAATCTTGGAATTTTGAAATTTATCGAAAGTCTTTGGATTTTACGAAAACTGTCGAAATTTTGAAAATTAACGGAAATCCTGGTAATTTATGAAAAGCATGAAATTCATGAAAATAGCATGATGTTCATGAAAAAAAAAAGTTTAGAATATTTACGAAAAGACCGTCAGAATTTTAGAAATCAACGAAAATCTTGGAATTTCATAACACGCGTCAAATGTTTAAAAATTAATAAAAATCTTAGGGAAATTTACAAAAACTGGAAAATTGATGAAATGTATCAACGTTTTAGAAAAAAAGTCTTTGAAAAAAAATGTATAATTTCTGTTCAATCATTTAACGGTACGGCCCGGCCGACCCTGCCGTCCCTGACGAGCCGTCACTGCACGTTATATAAATCATATGGACCGCACAACGCATTCATAGAATATCCATGGCTCCAGGGGGTGCAAATTTCCCCATAAGAAGGCGACACTCCCCAGTGGGATTCGAACCCATGACCCTTTGGTCCAAGAGCAGGAGCTCTACTCACTAACCCACGAGGGTACCCAGAAGTCATTCTTTACAAAACGTTTTGGATGACTTAAAAACACCGTGTTAACTGTCACATCTTAAATTTACTATAGAGGGCGTTTAAAAATTAAGAAAAAACGAAATTGTCATAATAGTAAAGTACCTTTAATTATAATTTTAGAGATAAATGTTATTTGAAAAAGTAATTTGTAGTCGAGAATTATGTTTACATACAAAATATGAACTTAACCCATTAAGCGCCATTGATGCATACACGCAACATTTTAAATCGTTAATAAAATTTCTAAATAAGTTTATTTTATATATTATATTATTTGACTTGACTTAAAAATCTATGAAGAAAAATGTGAATGTTTTGTTATTTTAATATATCGATTATTACTCATTTAACATTTAAAAAAGTGTCAGTGTATTTCTAACTTCACAATATTTCAGTGTTTTATACGCGTGGCGCATGAAGTAAAATTTCGAGTTTAGAAAAGCCTGAAAATTTGGTTTGGCCGCTCCGCGCTTCGCGCTACGCGACCAAACCAAATTTTCAGGCTTTTCTAAACTCGAAATTTTACTTCATGCTTAGTCTGGGAGTGGAAACACTCGTTCTAAACTTCAAATTGCACGTTTTTACATAAAATCGACAAATGCCTAAAAATATACAGGGTATACATTATGTATATTCAACACAAAAATCACAGTATGTATTACAATAAGTCATTCATAGAAATGACAAAAAAAGTGCAGAATTTTACCTGAATTCAACTCTATAATTGCTCGGCCGTTAATAGGTTAATAGAAACTATTTTATTTTTGTTAAATTTATTTACTTTTATAATTATGTATCGTACATTTTTGACGTGTATTGATTCAAAATAATTGTATTTCTAATAAATTATCAATTTTTCAGCGAATTTGGTGATATTTAGCCAATAAAAATAAACATATTATGAAAATTAATTCTTTTGTAAATATCTTAAATAAACTTAAATTACTCATATCAAACTGAAAGTATACAAGGAGTTTTTCTTTTGAGTATACAAATCCTAATCACTCTGTAAATCTTCACATGTTCGTTATTTTTTTACGTGTTCATTTTGAAGCTTTACACGAGTGTTATCCACTCCCTGATTAAGCATGAAGTAAAAATTCGAGTTTAGAAAAGCCTTAAAATTTGGTTTGTTCGCTCCGCGAAGCGGAGCGACCAAACCAAATTTTCAGGCTTTTCTAAACTCGAATTTTTACTTCATGCGCCACGCGTAGACTACACTGATTTCAAGTGAAGTTCAAAATATACTGCTTGAGCAATATTCTAAGGTAGCATATTTTTAACTTCAAATAAAATCAGTGCTGTTTACGCGTGGCGGATGAAGTAACATTTCGAGTTTAGAAAAGCCTGAAAATTTGGTTTAGTCGCTATAAGTGTAGATTTTTTTTTTCAATTACAAGGAAGTGGCCATGTAATTGAAAAAAAAAATCTACACATATACTTATTGTTTTCTTTTAATCAGCAGTAATAGAGCTGGTTTTAGTTAGACCCGATTGAAGTTTATTCCTTTCCGGAATCCTCGCAGCTGAAACATTCATGCAGGCCAATTTGAAATGGGAGAAAACTTTGTTGTGTTATTATGCAAATGCCTTTGTTTTCAGATTCCGCATTAAAATCTTATATATCCGGGGTCTCTCCTTTATAATAGTTCTATTTTTGTTTTTTTTTTTTAGGGCGAGAGGGAAAAAATGCGCTTTGTGTTTTAATGAAGGCACTATTCAATCTTGCGAAAGGAAAAGAGAATTATATCCTTTAATCCTCGTACAGAAACAAAAAGATCTTTGGCGAGGAACTACGAAATCATATCTTGAATTTTAAATAATTACGTGAGAAGTGTAATACGGGTAATCCGTTTTATTGATTTATCGAGAAAAAAAGAAAGAAAGAAAGAAAGAAAGAATACTCTCCAAAATAAACTCGAAATTTTACTTCATGATTAGTCAAGGAGTGGAAATACCCATCTTAAATTTCGAATATAACACTTATTAAAATAATTAAATTCAAGTATTCATTGTTCTAATAAGTGTTAGATTTAAAATAGAGTGAATGAAATTTATATATTTATTGAAATTGTTGGATACATAAATTTGGTTTTACTTATCATATAGAATCATTTGGAACTATTTTTTGCGTTATGAATTGGCCTCATATCGACTGAGTGGGCGACTTCTGTGAGTCCGACGGTGAACTAATTTTTACGTCATGCCCCACGCGTATAAAACACTGATTTCAAGTGAAGTTCTAGCGATTAAGCTGATCTTAAGTTTTTACATTTTAGGCTTAAAAAATATCATATTTATATAAATATCAAAATATGTGATATATATCAATATTTATCCGATACATATTAACTGCTTGATAAATATTCTTGTTCATGAATATTAATTAATATATAATTATATTATTTATATTAATTATACAAGAAGTCTTTCTTTTAAGCATGCATGTCCCAATTTACACTTATTAAAATAATTAAATTCAAGTATTCATTGTTTTAATAAGTGTTAAATTTAACAAAGTATGCGTTGAGATACTTAAAAAAAGATTCCAGTTTACTCTATGATCAAGAACTACGAAAACTGCAACTCTGTATTGAGGGGCTACGGGGAAAAACTAAATGAGTCCAAAAAGTACCAAACATTGTTTATGACGCCATTGTGTAGCTTGGACCAAATATCATATGTTCAATTAAAAAAAATCTCTAGTGTTATGGAAAATATTCTAGGTTGGCAACTCTGAAAATATACATTATAATTATTATGTCTAACGTTTTATATCTCAATTCCTGAAATGTGTAGCCAACTTAAATTTGAAAAAAGATTAAATCATGGTACTCTGGAGTTTTTTTTTTTATTGAACATATCGTCGGTGTAATTCTAATACCTCGTAATCCATTTTTTTGGGATTTTGGGATTATGAGCTATTCCCATAGTAAAAAATACGCTAAATCGAGTGGAAAATACTTCGTAAGCCATAGAGCAATTAGTGGTTGTGCTGTAGCTCTATGGCTTACGAAGTATTTTTTACTCAATTTAGTACACTTTTTACTATAGAATTAGCTCAAATACGCTAAATCAAGTGGAAAATACTTCGTAAGCCATAGAGCAATTAGTTGTTGTGCTGTAGCTCTATGGCTTACGAAGTATTTTCCACTCAATTTAGTACACGTTTTACTATAGAATTAGCTCATGACCCCAAAATCCAAAAAAATGGGTTACAAGGTATTAGAATTACACCGACGATATGATATTTTCACGTAGACAAACTTAACGAGAAACGATCAAATAGGTCAACAGTTATTGATGACGAAAGAAATGTCATAGCCTGTAAAACATACGAGTTCAAAACTTTTATTTTGTTTCCTTGTAAAATTTCAAAATTGTTACTCGTTTGGTTTTTCCCTATAACCCTTCATTAAGTTCCAGAGATATTTATGTTTATGAAACTACTGCAAACGATTTTTTTTAACCTAAATATCCGTCTTCGCTGAAAACACCCTGTAAATTATAAATCGTGAATTGTGAGATTGTGGGATGATGACGTCCGTTTTGCTTCCATTACGTGGGTGTTGTTTATGGGATGGGATGAGATTTAGGGGTTTGTCTTGTGGGAATCAGGGAAGCTGTGTGTGTATGTGTGTGTGTGGGAGGAGGTGGAAAAACATCTACCGGAGTAATTTATTTATGTTGTTTATCTTCGCTCTATTCCTATTGTGAGTACTTAACTGCAGAGTTCATTTATTTGGATCGTGTACGTTTTCTTTTCTAATGGTTTCAACAAACCTCGAAATGAAATGTTTCTTTATTTAATTTATAAGGCGAGGAATATTCATGAAATTATCATTATTACTTTATTATTAAACGAACAAACAGGACATTTTAAAGACTATCAGCGAATGAATTTTAATTGAAAGAATCTGAGGTAATCTGTAGAGTCAATGTTAAAGGGAAAAGCCTAAGCCATCTTAATTTATATCTTATATTTTCTCTATTTGTCAAATGTCTTTCCTCATTTATCAAATTTGAGTAACACTTAGTTTGTTTGTTGGCAAGGAATATTCATGAAATGATCATGGAATTAAATCACATTATTATTAAACGAACAAATAGGAAATTTAAAAGACTATCAGGGAAATAATTGAAAGAATCTGAGGTAATCTGTAGAGTCAATTTTAAAGAGAAAAGCCTAAGCCATCTTAATTTATATCTTATATTTTCCCTAGTTGTCAAATGTATTTCCTAATTTATCAAATTTGAGTAACACTTGGATTGTTTCATTGATTCAAAAGTGTTTTACTACGGATTAAGAGGACTGTGAGTGTAAGAATGCTTATGAAAAATCAATGTGAACTAGTAACCCAAATTTAAAAAAAAACATTTAAAATACCAAATTTCTGTTTTCACACGATTATCTATATTATCTAAGTAAACGATAATATAAATAATCGTGTGAAAACAGAAATTTGTTGTTGTTGTGTTTTAATAGTGCCAATGTTTTTTTTGATTTCTCAATAAACATATTTTGGAGATGAAATAAATAATGTTTACAAATCGTAAAATTGTGCATTTCGTCTAAGCTTTTAAAATGAATTATTTTCTTGATTTTGCATAGTCTTGATAGAGGAAATAAATACCCCTTTTTTGCAGCGTTTTCTTCTTTTTTCATATTTTTATTAAGGGCCTATTTTGCGGAGAGTAATTCATAAATGTCTTTAGGTTTTAATTTGGGGGAGGATTTATAGAGGGGTGGAGTTTTTCCACTTCTGCGCTCGGCTGCAAAAAAACGCGTTAGGGGTTGTTAAAGTGAATTATTGCTTAATTAATTTGGATTTATATAAATGTATGTACAAACAGTTCCTAATTAGAAACGAAAACATTCGTTTTAATTGTTTTTATCATGTAATAAATAGCAATTCAAATAATGATTTTGAAACAAATTTATAATAAGAAGATTCGGTATAAAATCGAAAATTAGGTTGGTAGTTAATAAATAATTCTAATAATTTGTAGAACGTACAACTTACTATCGGTGTTTTATTCATTCAATAATTAATATACAGGGAATTTTTGTTTTACGTATGCATATGTAGACGCTGTAAATATTCAGATATTGAAGCTTAAAACGAAGGTTTTCTTTCCACTCCCAGATTAAGCATGAAGCAAAATTTCGGGTTTAGAAAAGCATGATAGTTTGGTTTGGTCGCTTCGTGAAGCGGAGCGATCAAAACAAATTTTACGGCTTTTCTGTGTATTGTGTATAAGTTGGAATACCTGAAATGATCGATGTTATTAGTGAGTTTATTTGTAAAGAGCGGGTATGTTAAGGAAGCAACTTTATTGATTAAATCCATAATTGGGATTTAATTGCTTGCCTTGGTTTCGCGTGATTGACCAATAATGAATAATGTAGAAAAATTGGTCTTCAGGCTCGTTACAAAATTATTTGATTTTAATAATTAATAAGAACGAAATTGGATGTGTTTGGATTGATTGAAGGGTAGTAATTGGGTATTTAAATAAATGTGTTCCTAAAGTGTTATTATCGATGATTATTGACAACAAGAATGCTTTACCTTCATGGTGCATTTAATGGTTATATGGTCTGTTTGTATTTAATTTTTAATATTCAAAAGCAGTGGTCTCCAAACTACGGCCCGCGGGCCAAATCCGGCCCGCGACTTGCATGAATCCGGCCCGCGATTGTTTGTAATTTTTTTTGTAAATGTCATATTTTGAAATATTGTAACAATTGTTCCTTAAATTTTTCATAATTTTATAAAATTAATCGGATCTTGGCCGACTTTATTATGTTGAATTGTATTTGTGGCCCGCGAAGAAGATAGTTTGGAGACCCAGGGTCTAAAGCATAGCAATACTGATGAGAGATAAATCTTGAAACGAGTCTCTAGATTTTTTAAGACATTTTCTCTAAGATAAAATAAGATTCTTTTAATTAAAATAAATTTTTTGATTTTTCGGCAGTCAAATTCAAATCAGTTGTTCGGTATTTCTATGTTCGTAGTCATTTTTTCATTTAAGCTAAACTTAGATATATTTCTATTATTGTTATTCATGTAAAATGTAGTTTTGACGTCAAATAAATAAAATTAAAAACAAATTAATATTCATTCTCTGTCAGTTTCTAAACTTCTTATTTATTTGATTACTTTGGTGCGAGAATAATTTTACCTGATGTTGCATTTTGCATATAAATTATGCATAGAAAGCTGTTGTGTAAGTCAAATATTCATTGCATAATTCAATATTCGTGGAGGTATTGGTTCGGGAAGTAGTTGTTTCAATTGTAAAAAGTCTCAACGAGAAAAAATGTTTGCAGAAAGTGGATATTAGTTCGTATTTTTATTTTTGTTAAAAGCAAAATGGCCTATATAAAACAATTGTTGCAGTGTTAACTAATAGATAGTGAAATCTTAACCAAGTGTGTTATTTTTTAAAGTGTCTATATGTTTTTTGTTAAAAACCAATAATAAAACATTTTATCAAAATCATAAAAATCATGAATTAATTCCTCATCTAGTAACTATAATTCGTATATAATTATCTACACAATTTACAGATCTGAATAATGTTCACAACTTTCATTATCCTGCTTAACTTTTTTCCTCATGAGAATTATTCTGAAAACTTCGAAATATTCACATTTTTTTTCAATAACAATAATTTATTTACGGAATAAACCTTTTTACATTATTTTTAATTATAATTTTACACAATTAATAATATACATTTAACAATTTAAAATATAAACATACATATTCGATTTACTTAATTGCAATAAATTGCCTGCCCTCTAGACAAAAACAATTAGACGTGGTTATATAAAGATGGATCAATTAGCTTTAATCGTTTCATAAATGCTTTGAACGACATTTTGAGCTATACGGTATAGCTCAAAATGTGGTGATACAGAAACCAAATTAAATAATTTTATCATACGATTGCTGTTGTAGTTGTTACGATACATTGTTTCTCTAAAAATTAATTGAAAACGTGTATTAGATGAGATTAGAAACTTAAAACCAGTGAGTAATTCATTGCAGTACATTAGGCCGTTTACTATTTTAAAAAGAATTCCCAAATCAGACAAGATACGCCTCTTTTTTAGAGTTGTTAAGTTTAAAAAAGTTAGAGTAAAACTGCGACTATAATTAATTCTGACAATTCCCAATCTAAAAGATATTGATAACAATTATACAGGGTGGACCAAAAGTTCGTTTACATATCAAATGATGATTTAAAAGAAACTAGTTATGTGAAATAAAAACTTTCTATTTATTATTAAAGTACACAAATAGGGATTTTTTTTTAAATTACATCATCCATATGTGATCCTTGACTATTTTGACACTACTGCAACCTGGAGCGGAAATTTTCAATGACGGCCTCACAAGTGTTTCGTGAAATGTTTTGCATTTCCTCTCGAATATTTTCCTTTAATTCCTCTAGGGACACTGGGTTGCTGTTGAAAACTTTACTTTTAAGGTATCCCCAAAGAAAGAAGTCCAGTGGGGATAAGTCCGGGCTACGAGGTGGCCAGTTAATGGCACCTCTTTTGGATATCACTTTTTGTCCAAAAAATTGCAAATTGAAGCCTGTCAGCGTGGTCTTGACGCTTTGACGGATGTAAATGTAAATCTTTGTGAAGAATACGAATCAAAGATGTTCTGGGCACACCTAAGGCGTTAGACCGCTTCCGAGTAGAGAGTCCATCATTTTCACGAATAGACGCTCTTACACGCTCGACGTTTTCGGGATCTCTTGATGTTCTAGGTCGGCCGGATCGTAGTTGATTCATTGTTGAACCTGTCTCCTCGAACTTCTGTACCCATTTTCGAATCAATTGAATCGATGGAGCTTCATTTTTACGCCGTATACTGTAATGAGCGCAACATTTTCGTTGCGCTAGAGTAGAAGAATCGTTGTTGCGGTAGTAATCGCGAATACAGAACGCACGTTGTTTATCGCTGAGCGACGCCATGGTACTGAATTCCCATTGGCCGCTCTTGCGCTTCGTAACCCCTCCGCCCCACCCCGCCGACGCTGCTCGTCACAGCTACCGATTCAAATTTAAACGGACTTTTGGCCCGCCCTGTATATTGTACCCTCTCTGATCAATTTTACTATTATAAAATAGTGACCAAACAAAGGAAGCATACTCTTGTTAAATTCTTACCAGAGAAAGAAATAAGTGTTCATTGGGAAATGCTTACCAAATCTGTTTATAAAGCCAAGCACTTGCAATGCTTTGCAGCACACGCTGTTGCGTAAATGACAAGGTACAGTTAAATATTACTCCTAGGTCTTTCACATGTGAAACTGTGGATAGCTGGTATACATTAATTTCATAATTTGATTTAATGACGTGACCACGTCTAAAGGAAATAAACACGCACTTGTCATTATTAAAATAGCACCATTTATTATTCAAATCTTGTTGCAAGACAGTGATGTCGTTAGTGTTTTTGATTTAACGAAAAATTTTAAGATCGTCTGCAAGAGAAGAAATTTACAATGCTTGACATAAAACTTCAGATCATTAATGAACAGCAAAAACTGTATTGGTCCACAATGCGACCCCTGCGGAACACCTGATGTGCCATTAATTTCATTTGAAATAAAATGATTGATTTTCACATACTGTAACCTGTCTGACAAAAAGCTTTGTATCCATTTAGTAATTTTTACTCCAAAGCCCATTCGCTGCAATTTATGCATTAAAATATCCTGCGAAACGCAATCAAAGGCTTTAGTGAAATCGGTGTACAACGCATCAACTTGGCAATTACATTCAAAGGCATTTAAGATGTATGATTGGTATGCAACCAAATTTAAAATTGTGGATCTCCCGTACTCAACTCAACACAATCATTTCCATGTTGCTTTTCAAGGATAACATGTTTGCAATGAAATGATAATTGATCAGCTATTAATTTGTCAACATTTTTTACTATAACGATTGAATGGATATTCCTCTATAGTTTACAATACTTTTCTGGTTTCAACTTTTAAAGATAGGTCTTATAAAGCTTTATTTCTAGAGGGAGGGGAAATTGCCCTGATTTATTGATAAATTGAATGTGCAGAGTTGTACATAATGAATAAACACATTGTTTTATAAAAAACGATGGTATGCCATCGAGGCCAGGTTTACATGAGTTTTCTAATGAATTGCACTAAAGACATCCCTAATATTGACAACAAATTCGGATAAGTTAACAAACTGATCTTCGCAAAATTGTTCCACGCCCCATCGGGCATTGGCGCATTATCATTGCTATATATGAGAGCGCGCCAATGCCCGATGGGGCGTGTAACAATTTTGAGAATGATCAGTTTGTTAACTTATCCGAATTTGTTGTCAATGTTACCAGAAAAATAATCTGCAGACAACTCAACACAATCATTTCCAGAATCACTTGATTTTTCATTGAAAAACATTACCTTGGGGAATCCATTAATTTTCCTGGATTTATTCACATCGCTCCAAAATGATCTAGGTTCATGGGCAATATTTAATTCAATTTTTTTGACATAATTTTCATATAACTGAGTAACTTACAATTGCAACGATAGATTTTGAATTGTTCATAATCATAAAATGTACTACTTCTTTTATATTTTGTATGAGCTTCTTTTTTTCTTTTAATTATATTTATGAGAGCGCACCTTGGGTAAGATTTAATAATTTTAATAAGAACGTATTTATCAATTCATACAAACAAATATCATAAAATTTGGCAAGAATTACATTTATGCCAGAGTGCTCAAAATTCTCATTCCATGAAATTAAAGACAAAAATAAATGTATTTCATAATAATCTGCGGCCTTGAAATTATATATATAATCAACATACTTGAGTGAATCTTTTATTTTTACATTGTTAATATTAATCAATATGGTATAAGGTATATGATATGCATATGGCATTCACGACCTAAATCCATAAACTATGAAAATATAGACATTTTCATTTTCCCTACTTAACATTTTTTTTGTCTGCTGGAGTATTATCTAAAAACTTTGAATGGAATCTCCATTTAGCGGATGGATCGGCGTATCGGAAACTTTTGTGCTCGCCGTTTTAGTCCGCACGGTTTCCGCCCGCGTCCATGTTTTCCGATTTATTGCATTCATGCCTAAAAGTTACGGACGAATAAAAAAACAGTGCACCTGACTCGCATTCCGGAACCTTTTTCCCAATAAACGGGAATATTTATACGATAAACATACGCGCATAACGTACGATCCACCCTTGTGATTTTATAGAAGAATTTGCTTAAAAAGTATTGTGCGCGAACAACCCTACATCTAGGTTTCTCAACCCCGAAAAAAAACTTTCAAGCTCTTCTAAACTAGAAATTGTACTTTATACTTAATCAACGAGTACAATGTTAGTGGTAATAATAATAATTATAATAATAATCTTTATTTTATACAAATACACAAAAAAATACATTTGGGTATAATGTAAAAAATAGTGTCACATGAAACAGTGCTCTCTATAATTTAAATTTAAAAAATTCCTCAATAGTGTAAGGTTCTATTTTACAAATTAGATCATAAATTAAATGTTTATATGTTACATAATCCTGTTCCTACTGAATCTGTTTAGGTAGGTGATTATAAAAACGCAAAAAAGCATATTGGACACCTTTTTGGGTAAATGAGCGATTTATAATCGGGTATCGCATATTTTGTCTATTGCGGGTATTAAAATTGTGTAGCATTTTATGGGATCCAAATCTATCTTTATAGATAAAAGTCATTAAATACATTAGGCCGTATGATTTCCTTTTCGTTAACTAAATAATTGATTAGAGTGAGTAAACACATTTAATTAAAACGCAGTTATATTTCTTTCTTCACTTTTATTTTTCGATGCTGGATATATATATCTGGTACTATTATCAATAGCTAACTATTAAAAACATGTTAGATTTGATGTATATAACAAGTACAAACTAACTTAACGACTGTTAACTTTAACGAAAGGGAAATCATACGGCCCATTTAAAACTAATAACATTGATGACTTATCTTTAACGGGGGTTGTAAGATAAGTCATGTTAATCCCACCAAGACACAAAAAGAAGAAAATGCGCGGGCCTCAAACCCCCAACCTTCTTTAACCAAACTCTACAACTAACCAATGAGGTCAAATATCTAGGTATCTACCTATATACAAAACTCACATGGAACCGTCAATTAAAGCACACAACCGACAGAGCAACAAGGACGATAATGACAACAAAGCGTGCTCTGGGAAAAACATGGGGCCTTAATCCAAAAATGACTATGTGGTTATATAATGCAATAGTAAAACCCATGATCACCTACGGATGCACCACTTGGTGGCCGAGAGTAGAACAAAGTACTGCGCAGGCAGCTCTATCTAGAGTACAGCGACTAGCATGCTTATGCATAACTGGCGCACTGCGTACAACACCAACAGCCTCAATGGAAACCCTACTAAACCTCCAACCGCTGGACCTAGTGGTTAAAAGCGAGGCCAGACTAGGGGCATATAGGTTGAGGACAACTGGAAACTGGCACTCCACAGGAAACCACTCCAGAATAGAACAGGTAGTTACCAAACCTCTATTACAAATGGGAAGTGACTACATGATACCACGCTACTCCCTGAAGAGACCCTTCACAATAGAATGTGAGGGGGACAACGAAAAGCGCAACCCTTCACCTGGAACCCTGATCTGGTACACCGATGGGTCAAGAAGAGAAGGTGGAGCAGGCGCTGGGATTCACGGCGTAACCCCAAAATGTGACATCTGCGTGTCTCTGGGGAGAATGGCAACTGCACATCAAGCCGAGATCTTCGCGATTAACCAATGTACCATGGAAAATCTGCGACGGGGATATAAGAGGCAAAAGATCCTGATCCTCACCGACAGCCAAGCTGCTTTAAGAGCACTCAACAGCTATAAGATCCAATCTGAGCTATCATGGGAGTGCATCCAAAACCTGACGAAACTGGCGACGGAAAACACCGTACCACTACGCTGGACGCCGGGACACACAGGGGAGGATGGCAACGAGAAAGCCGATGCTCTGGCAAAGATTGGATCACGCAGACCCTACATTGGACCAGAACCAATGCTACCGATTCCTAAAAAATCAATAAGACCAAGCGCAAAAGAGTGGACCCTAGAAAGACACACCGAGCGCTGGAAAAACCTGACAGGGCATAGACACAGTAAACTACTGATGGAAAAACCCTGCCAAGAACTAGTAACTGAGGCCCTCTGACTCAGTAGAAACAACCTTAGAATAGTCACAGGACTGATAACTGGACACTGTACCCTAAGGAAGCACCTGCATAACATGAAACTGTTCACAGAAGATCCAATATGCAGACTATGCCTGGAAGAGGATGAAGACGCCTCACATGTACTATTCGAGTGCGAGGCACTTTCCACCTGGAGGGAAGCAAACCTTGTCCAAGGGAATCCAAACCACTTCCCGAAGGGAAAGATGATCGAAAGGCTGCTGGGACTAGCCAAGGAAACAGAGCTTTTTGATTAACTACGGTAACGGAAGAAGTACAATAAGCCACACGGCTGCGGTGCTAGGGCAGAAATAACCCTAACTTCCGTTTCCTGCCCCTAAAAAAAACAAAAGATAAGTCATCAGTGCTACTAGTTTTAATTGTATTTATTGACTTTCATACCTAAAATTGTAAACCAATTTTAATTTAATGAATTACCGGCAATTGAAAAAATTGATAAATTTACAATCGCTGCGCCCATACGCTTTATTACAAAAAAAAAGAGTTGCACGAATACTGCGTATTCGGGACTGTCCCTGGAAAATCGTCACTATAATTTTAACAAACATGTCCATACCTTTTAATACATGCATTGATATGTTAGATTCTTGTCTAGAATTGAAACGCAAAATAAACCTTTGCGACCTGTACGTAAACAACTTAAGAACCGTAAATATAAATTTAACAGTATTTTCCATGGAAATCCGATTAAATAAGCGTCGAGAGCTGTCGCTAGTTGGCGGCAATATGAGAAAAAAAGCATAGGGAAACGCAATTGAATGTGCCCGCTGTGCACCCGTTTGCAATGCAGGGCAACAAGGGCGATGAAATGCAACAGGTACTTGAAACTCGATTATGCAACGCCTTTTCAATTCTAAAACGTTTCCGAACATCTATATTCGCGTTTTCTAACGTCGGGATATTTACATGAAACACCCACGTATTGTGAAATTCAGAGCTATAGTTACATTTTTCTATTTATCTTTTTCTTCGATTTTTTTGAATATTCGTAAAATAATGGCTACTATTATAATATTGTATTTCTTTTGTCTAAGTCTAAAAAATAAATGACTAAATAAGGTTATTGGTTATTGTCGAAAGAGTGTTTCCACTCCCAGACTAAGCATGAAGTAAAATTTCGAGTTTAGAAAAGCCCCGTAAAAATTTGTCGAGGGTCGCGCAGCGACCTGAGACAAATTTTCTGGGCTTTTCTAAACTCGAAATTTTACTTCATGCGCCACGCGTATAAAACACTAAAATATTGTAAAATTTATGTATATTTGAACCTCGCTTGAAATCAGTGGTTTATACGCGTGGCGCATGAAGTAAAATTTCGAGTTTAGAAAAGCCCAGAAAATTTGTCTCGGGTCGCTGCGCGACCCTCGACAAATTTTTACGGGGCTTTTCTAAACTCGAAATTTTACTTCATGCTTAGTCTGGGAGTGCAAAACACTCGATAAAGCTTCAAATTGAATTCTTAAAAAAAAACAAAGAATAACTAAAAATTTAAACAAAATAAGCTCGAATCAGCTAATAGTTTTTAATAGTACCCTGACAATGACAAAAACTAAATTACCACTTGATCAACATATAAGGAATAAAGCTGTACATTTTCCGACATTCGTTGTTTTTCAAAAGAGTTCAATTTGAAGCTTTAAACGAGTGTTTTCCACTCCCGGACTAAGCATGAAGTAAAATTTTGAGTTTAGAAAAGCCCCGTGAAAGTTTGTCGAGGGTTGCGCAGCGACCCGAGACAAATTTTCTGGGCTTTTCTAAACTCGAAATTTTACTTCATGCGCCACACGTATAAAACACTAAAAAATTCTAAAATTTATGTATATTTGAACCACGCTTGAAATCAGTGTTTGAAACGCGTGGCGCATAAAGTAAAATTTCGAGTTTAGAAAAGCCCAGAAAATGTGTCTCGGGTCGCTGCGCGACCCTCGACAAATTTTCACGGGGCTTTTCTAAACTCGAAATTTTACTTCATGCTTAGTCTGGGAGTGCAAAACACTCGATAAAGCTTCAAATTGAATTCTTAAAAAAAAACAAAGAATAACTAAAAATTTAAACAAAATAAGCTCGAATCAGCTAATAGTTTTTAATAGTACCCTGACAATGACAAAAACTAAATTACCACTTGATCAACATATAAGGAATAAAGCTGTACATTTTCCGACATTCGTTGTTTTTCAAAAGAGTTCAATTTGAAGCTTTAAACGAGTGTTTTCCACTCCCGGACTAAGCATGAAGTAAAATTTCGAATTTAGAAAAACCCCGTGAAAATTTGTCGAGGGTCGCGCAGCGACCCGAGACAAATTTTCTGGGCTTTTCTAAACTCGAAATTTTACTTCATGCGCCACGCGTATAAAACACTAAAATATTGTGAAATTTATGTATATTTGAACCTCGCTTGAAATCAGTGTTTTATACGCGTGGCGCATGAAGTAAAATTTCGAGTTTAGAAAAGCCCAGAAAATTTGTCTCGGGTCGCTGCGCGACCCTCGACAAATTTTCACGGGGCTTTTCTAAACTCGAAATTTTACTTCATGCTTAGTCTGGGAGTGCAAAACACTCGATTAAGCTTCAAATTGAATTCTCAAAAAAAAAAACAAAGAATAACTAAAAATTTTAACAAAATAAGCTCGAATCAGCTAATAGTTTTTAATAGTACCCTGACAATGACAAAAACTAAATTACCACTTGATCAATATACAAGGAATAAAGCTGTACATTTTCCGACATTCGTTGTTTTTCAAAAGAGTTCAATTTGAAGCTTTAAACGAGTGTTTTCCACTCCCGGACTAAGCATGAAGTAAAATTTCGAGTTTAGAAAAGCCCAGAAAAGTTGTCTCGGGTCGCTGCGCGACCCTCGACAAATTTTCACGGGGCTTTTCTAAACTCGAAATTTTACTTCATGCTTAGTCTGGGAGTGCAAAACACTCGATAAAGCTTCAAATTGAATTCTTAAAAAAAAAAACAAAGAATAACTAAAAATTTAAACGAAATAAGCTCGAATCAGCTAATAGTTTTTAATAGTACCCTGACAATGATAAAAACTAAATTACCACTTGATCAATATACAAGGAATAAAGCTGTACATTTTCCGACATTCGTTGTTTTTCAAAAGAGTTCAATTTAAGCTTCAAACGAGTGTTTTCCACTCCCGGACTAAGCATGAAGTAAAATTTCGAGTTTAGAAAAGCCCCGTGAAAATTTGTCGTGGGTCGCGCAGCGACCCGAGACAAATTTTCTGGGCTTTTCTAAACTCGAAATTTTACTTCATGCGCCACGCGTATAAAACACTAAAATATTGTGAAATTTATGTATATTTGAACCTCGCTTGAAATCAGTGTTTCATACGCGTGGCGCATGAAGTAAAATTTCGAGTTTAGAAAAGCCCAGAAAATTTGTCTCGGGTCGCTGCGCGACCCTCGACAAAATTTCACGGGGCTTTTCTAAACTCGAAATTTTACTTCATGCTTAATCTGGGAGTGGAAACACTCGTTAGACAATAACTAATACCTTATTTAGTCATTTATTTTTTAGGCTTAGACAAAAAAATACATTATTATTATAAAAGTCTCGTTTTACTACCCAAAATGTATTTTCAAACTCAATACTTCCTGTAGAAATATTACATTATTCAAAAGAACAAATTGTTTAGACCCCCCCCCCAATGATTTACTGCAAAGCCTCTCTCGTACGCACAAAACGGTATTAATCACCGAAAGGGATTTAAAAAGACGAAGGAGGAAAAAATTACAAACGACTTTATAATTTATCAAGAGGGGGCGGCTCTTGTCGTACCTGAGAAATAGAAAGAGTGAACGAGAGAGAGAGAGAGAGAGAGAATTTAAAACAGCCCTTTTTACCTCGTGTTGCGTGCTCCTCTATAATCCCATTTAAATTGAGGGCTTCTATAAAATGTCCATTTCGATGTAACGACGATGGATGTTTTTTGTAATAAGTTTAAGTGCGTCGTTAAGCTCCTGGAAAATGATTTAAGATTGAAAAAAACAGTAAGAGACAGAGAAGGAAAAAGGGGGAAATGTTCGTATGGATTATTTATTCCTTGCAATAAAAAAAAAATGGGAATGAAGGTATTTCATGGAAGTTATTTTTAGAAGTCAATCGATAAGGAAAGAACGATAAAGTTTGGATTAATTTTTATAAATAGAATATGATGTTATTTCACATACATGTATATCCTAAAAATGTTTGTTCTTTAGTTTTTCCTTATTCTTGTTTTTGTATCTGAAGTCATAAGTCAGCGGCGTAACTAGAAAGTACAATGTTGCTATAAGGTCTAGGAATAATAGGAATTATTTATAAATAAATTATAAAATAGAATTACAGATTCATATTTTATATTATTTTAATAAAACATAATAATAACAATAATAATTTATTGATCTTAGTGGTTGAGCTAGCAACAATAAACTAGTCAAATATACACAAGTTATTATATTAGTAATTTCTGTAATTAATATAATTACTCGATGTGAAATGCCAATGACTTCACTATAAATCAGTATTTTACACGCCTGGCGCAAGAAGTAAAATTTCGAGTTTTGAAAAGCCTAAAAACAGCTTTGTTTAACCTATTAAGCGGCATTTTTGCAATAACGCAACATTATTATTTTATTCTTAGCTGAACTACTAAATAAGTGAATTTGATACATTGAGTTATTTAACGTGACTTGAGAATGTGTAAAGAATAATGTAAATATTTTTTAATTTAAATATTTTGATATTATTACTCATTAAAAAAAAAGGATTTTTAAGTGTATTTATTACTTCAGAATATTTCAGTGTTTGACGCATCAAGTAAATGCTAATCGGTCGGGGTGCAAATATACCTAAGTAAGTTAAAGATTATTTAATCAAACAAATGTAATATAAATATCGTTTCAAAACTTTTAGAATTTAGATTTACTTTTTCATTGCTTATTAATTAGGCTATTTAATAACAGAGTGAATAAAATATTCAATTAAACCATGCCTTTGTACTGCTTTAAAACTGCAAATCACCGTAACACGAGACCTTCGCCGCGATTCGAGAATAGCAATTTCTGGATCGCGCGATTGCAATTACGGGCGCGATTCACGTCTCAAAGTTGGAAAAGGTTAAGCCGTGTTGAACGTGAAGTGAAGGAACGGTTCAAGTGAGTGTAATTTTAAGCGTGGGATTATGCTCTGGTCGACGCCCCGGACAAAAGAAACTTTTTCAAAAAAAAAGAGAAAATATAATTCAGCGGCGCTCCAGAAAAATTGCTAATGTTATTACCCCCTCCCGCTAGTCCTGTTAAGTTCTTGCACAAAGTGTACCCTTTTACTTCCTCGTGCTTGGGTTTTCATAAAAAAAGGATTATAAAAGTAATTAAGACTGTTTTAGTCGTGATTATTCAAAAAATATTTTTATGTATATAGCTCACTTATTATTTTTTAAATTAATTATGACAATTGTGATATATTTCAAACTAAGGAGTGTCTTCCACTCCCAGATGATTTAAAGTAAAATTCAAAACATACTGCTAACGTTTGATCCCATGTTGTTTGCCCCCCCCTAAAACGAAATCCTTGCTGCGAAACTGGCCAATGTTATATATGCTTAATCTGGGAGTGGAAAACACTCGCTAGAAGCTTCAAATTGAACTCTTCTATAAAAACAACAATTGCATAAAAAAAAAACATCGTACACTTACTAAATAGAAAAATTTCCTGTATACGTGTACATTATATTGCTCTTCTGGTACATATCTATTTATAGGTTAAAAAGTACAGAAATAATTCTGGGAAACAACTGCACATTATCAACATAAGACAATAATGTTTGTAATGTGTTGCAGTTTTTCAGAATTATATCTGTATTTTTTAAATTATAAATATATTAACATTGAAAATTGGTTGAAATTAATATTACAGTTACGTCGTTGTTACACTGGAACGGCGATATTGTGTGTTTAATTTAAAAAAACCTCTAGAGTGCCATGATTTCACCTTTTTTCAAATTTAAGTTGGCTACACGCTTTAGGAATTGACATATAAAACGTTAGTCATAATAATTATAACACAGGGCTATTCAAAATAAAAGAACAGATTTCAAACATTTATTTCTTTCAAACCACAAAAGGTAGAACTATAATTCCAAAGTTCCTGGACAGACCAAAGTTTAAAATTTGAGCAGCTTAGGCAGAAGTTCCAACCACGGCCGCATTGGCGCTGTTGTTTGTCATAATAATAATAATAATAATCATTTATTTCTCAGCAGAATAAATTCTATTTGCAGAGAAAAATACAGTTTATTTTTGTCATGCTAATTGTCTGTAGTAAAATGGCTACACAACAAGAAAAAGCATTTTGTGTGATGCAATTAGCAAAACTAGAGTCCATTATTGAAGTTTAACGTGTCTTTCGCCGTCAGTTTAATAAACAACCGCCTCGTCATAAGCAGATTTACCAGTGGCATCGATGGTTGCATCTGTAAACAGAAAAGCACGGGACGTTCACGCACATCAAATGAAAATGTCGAGCGTATTCGTATAGTTTACGAAAGGAGCCTAAACAATCGGAAGCATAGTGTTCATATTGAATGCATAAAAATTTGAACTTTTATCTTTCCAGGAACGTTGGAATTGTGTTTCTATCTTTTGTAGTTTGGAAGAAATAAATGTTTGAAATCTGTTCCTTTATTTTGAATAACTCTGTATATAATTTCAGAGTTGCCAACCTACAATTGTTTTCATGGCACTCTAGTTTTTTTTCTTTTTTATTGAACATACGATATTTCCATGTATTGTAATATAGTTAAAAACCAACGCGTGTATTATTTTACAAATTACATCCACACGTAAAATAATCCACACTTCATTATTTTCCAACTCACCAGTTTTAAATTACTCCCCAATGTACGAATCGGGTTTTATTACACGGGTGTTCTTGAACATATCAATTTACGACACCCTCTCGACTCAAATAAAAAGAAGGCAATTTGTATTGCTTCAAGTTAAATTCCAGCTCTCCGCACTAGATTTTATTAAGATATTTAATTATGTTGTGTGTAAACTTTATGTAAATTTGAATTAAAAAAATGACTTTATACTTGAATACACTAAAAAATGTATACATTTTATCCCACTATTAATATAATTAAATATCTTAACTTATTTTTTAAATTTAATGAGCCAAAGTTTAAATTTCGCATTGAAATAAATGCATTTGGGTAAATATTTTGTTTGAATAATTGTAAACAATTATCAGATTGTTAAATCAACATAAAATTTAGAAAACACGCACAAAAGTGAATAAACTTCACCCTAATATAAAGAAAATTAAAATATCTCAACCGATTTTCAAGCTTTATTGAGCCAAAGTTGAAATTTTGCAATGAAATAAATGAATTTGGGCAAATATTTTGTTTGAACAATTGTAAAAAATTATCAGATTGTTCAATCAACATATAATGTACTAAATACGTACAAAAGTTAATAAACTTTACCCTACTATACAGAAAATTGCAAAATCTCAACCGATTTTGAAAATTTACAAAGGCAAAGTTGAAATTTTGCAATGAAAAAAATTAATTTGGGCGAAATTTTGTTTTAAAATTATCAGATTGTTTAATGAGCACAAAATTTACTAAATACGCACAACAATGAATAAATGTAAGCCTACTAAACTAAATTAAAATATCTTAACTGGTTTTTTTTTTAATTTAATGAGCCAAAGTTTAAACTGCATCGAAATAAATGAATTTGGGTGAATATTTTGTTTGAACAATTGTAAACAATTATCAGATTTAATTGATGAGGCGGATACATGATGAAAATATTCGCCTAAATTTATTTATTTTATTGGAAAATTTCTACGTTGGCTCAATAAAGCTTCAAAATCGGTTGAGATATTTTAATTTTCTTTATAGTAGAGTAAAGTTTATTCACTTTTGTGGGTGTTATATAAGTTTTATGTTGATTGAACAATCTGATAATTATATTTGAAATAAAACAACACAGTTGGGAGGGTTTCACTTTAATTGTTGAACACTGCAACATGTTTCACCACACAGTGGCTTCATCAGGCAGATGAAATAATGATCTGCCTGATGAAGCCACTGTGTGGTGAAACATGTTGCAGTGTTCAACAATTAAAGTGAAACCCTCCCAACTGTGTTGTTTTATTTCAAATATAATTATCAGATTGTTCAATCAACATAAAACTTATATAACACCCACAAAAGTGAATAAACTTTACTCTACTATAAAGAAAATTAAAATATCTCAACCGATTTTGAAGCTTTATTGAGCCAACGTAGAAATTTTCCAATAAAATAAATAAATTTAGGCGAATATTTTGTTTGAACAATTGTAAATAATTATCAGATTGTTCAATTAACATAAAGTTTACTAAATACGTACGGAATTGATTAAACTTTACCCTACTATACAGACAATTTAAGTATCTCAACTTATTTTGAAAATGTATTAAACCAAAGTTAAAATTATGCAATTATAAGTTATAATTTTGCAATGAAATAAATTAATTTGAGCGAAATTTTGTTTAAAAAATAGTAAAATTTGTGATATTGTTTAATTAACATAAAATTCACTATATAAGCACAAAAGTAAATAAACTTTATTCTATTATAAAGAAAACTAAAATATCTTAACCGATTGTCAAATTTATTGCGCAAAAATTGAATGAAATAAATATATTTGCGTGAATATTTGTTTTGAAAAACAGAAAAAAGTTAGCAAGTTGTTAAATCTGCATGAATTTTACTTAAATGCGCATAAAAATTAATAAACATCGTCTTATTATAAGGAAAATTCAATTTTCTGAACTGATTTTTCAATTTTATTGAGCCAAAGTTCAAATTTTGCAAAGAAATAAATGAATTTGGCCGAATAATTTGTTTAAAAACTCGTAACAAATTAGCAGAATGTCAAATTAACAGCCAAAGTTAAAATAATGTGCTTAAACACATTTAAGGCGAACATTATAAAAAAAATTGTTATGTTTTATCGAATGGGTTTAATTAATTTGAGCGAAATTTTGTTTAAAAAATAGTAAAATTTGTGAGATTGTTTAATTAACATAAAATTCACTATATAAGCACAAAAGTAAATAAACTTTACTCTATTATAAAGAAAACTAAAATATCTTAACCGATTGTCAAATTTATTGCGCAAAAATTGAATGAAATAAATATATTTGCGTGAATATTTTTTTTGAAAAACAGAAAAAAGTTAGCAAATTGTTAAATCTGCATGAATTTTACTTAAATGCGCACAAAAATTAATAAACATCGTCTTATTATAAGGAAAATTCAATTTTCTGAACTGATTTTTCAATTTTATTGAGCCAAAGTTGAAATTTTGCAAAGAAATAGATGAATTTGGCCGAATAATTTGTTTAAAAACTCGTAACAAATTAGCAGATTGTCAAATTAACAGCCAAAGTTAAAATAATGTGCTTAAACACATTTAAGGTGAACATTATAAAAAAAATTGTTATGTTTTATCGAATGAGTTAGTCAAGATAAAATTAACTAAATATACCCACAAGTGAATAAACGTTAACCTACTATAAAGACAACTAAAATATCCCAATCGATTTCAATTTTTTGAATTTTAACTAAGCCAAAGTTGAAAAAGTTATAAGTTTTACTCATAAACACACAAAAGTAAATAAACTTTATCTTATAATAAAGAAAATTATAATATCTCAACCAATTTTTCAAATTTAGTGATCCATAGTAAAAATCATCTGTTAAGTTGAAAAAAGTAAGGTGAATGTTTTGATTGTTCAAGATTAAGTTACAGAAAAATGTATGAACATGCTTTAAGTAAAATTAAAATATCGTAACGTATTTTTTCTTTTTTTTACGTTTAAGTTAAAACTTTTTCGAAATAAAGCCATTGAAATCGATTGAGGAATGATATGTTTAAAAAATTATAAAAAAATAACAAACTGGTCAATAAACATAAAATTTATTAAATGTGTAAATGAATTAACGCACTTGAACATTAATAAAAGAATAATGAAATACGGGTAGTTTTTTTTTTAACTATAGATATCCCAATTAAAGCGTATATTCTGTAAATTTTTGCATATTGGTTTTTCCTTGAAAAAAATTTAAAAAAAGCTTTAAACGAGCGTTTTCCACTCCCAGACTAAGCATGAAGTAAAATTTCGAGTTTAGAAAAGCCCGAAAATTTGGTTTGGTCGCGTAGCGCGTAGCGCTACGCGACCAAACCAAATTTTCGGGCTTTTCTAAACTCGAAATTTTACTTCATGCGCCACGCGTATACAACATTAAATATTGTGAAGTATGCAGTGTATTTTAAAGTTAACTTGAAATCCGTGTTTTTATACGCGTGGCGCATGAAGTAAAATTTCGAGTTTATACGCGCTTCTCGGCCAAACTAAACATATGAATACTTAAAAGAAAAAATCCCTGTATATGTACTTGTTTTTGGAAAATGCGGAACTAAAGCTCTATTGGCTTTAGTTTAAAATTTCCAATTTTTAAAATTTGCAAAACGAATAAACGTTGTGTCTTCTTCTAAATTTAATTTCTAAAATAGCTGAACCAAGAAATATACTGGTTACGATAAATTGATATAAGTAAATTTCTTGGTTTTGATATTCTAGAAAATGAAATGTCTATTGTTTAAAGAGAGGGCTTTTACCGTTTAAATTAATGAAGTGTTGTATATTCTTTACCAAAGCTATTATCAAAGAGGATAATATATAATGGTTTGTAAATTAAATTCACTTGGTTTTGTTTCACTTATATGTATTTTATTTTCTACTAGTTTCGGCTTAATGCCATTATCAAGAATGATGTACAAATGGATTTGTTTGGGATATATAATATATATTATCCTCTTTGCTATTGTGTTTTTTACTAGGCAATATTACAGAAAAATAATAAAAAATTCAAATGTAGGATTTTGTCGCTCAAAAACAAAAATATTTTAATTTAAATTAATTAAATATCCACAAAAATAATGGACTAAGGTTTTTTTTTATTTCAACATTGTTGAGTATAACAAACATCATCATAATCACAATCGGTACACTGATGGAATAAAACAAAGTCTTAGTGACTTATTTTCGACTTTCGTTTGGTCCGCGTTTCTGTCACATTCTGTTTTTCATTACTTTTCTATAAATATCTAATGTTTTCAACAATACATTCCGGTTTTCTTTATTTCTTTTTAAAAATAAATGTAGTTTATTCGTAAAAATAACGTTCAGGCGTTTTTACCACACTTTTTTCCAAATCACAAGCGACATTTCTGTAATTTACGAGCAATTACCTCCACATTTCAGAAGAGAAGGTGTGGAATAGAAACATTCCCCTAGAACTACATGATTTTAGTTTTTTTTTATGCGCGTTGGATTTGTAATTAAGGGGAAAATTTCGGCCTCGAACAGATGTTAGGTCTTGTTTATTGTGGGTTATTTGAAGTTTGTTTACTTCGGGTGGTGAGGGCACAAAGGGCGGTTTCCTACCGTTCTGTAATTATGTAAATTTTAGTTTTCGGGGAGGTAATTCTCAACATCTGGTCATATTTTGTGTTAATGGAAATATTCACACAGTCTTTCTAAAATCGAAATTTTACATCATGAGCAAGCCATGTGAAATACTTGATTTAATATGAAATTCAAAATATAAATTACTAAGACCCAGTTGTTGAATTGTGGCTTAAGCTGAGTTTATACTTAAACTAGGCTTAAACACATGTTGGTGTTTTTTAATCATAGCTTAGTACTAAGCAGTGGTTTAAACTCCAGTTTTTGAAAGCGGTCGACCACCCCTGCATAACGCGCTAAACTCGAATTCATTACCTCAGGCATCAAAAATAGTTGACATTTTTAATATGATGTAGACACAGTGGATATTCGAGCAGATTCAGTAAGCAAATATGGTAAATTAACATTATTAGTTTAGCATATTCACATATCGCTGGTAATATTACATTGTGGGGTAGCATGGCAAAATATGAAAGAATATTTGTTGAGAATTAAGGCTCATATACAATCTCAAAACGAAAGATACATGCAAGCCAATATTTAAAATAAATAAAATCTTGACAGTTCCGTGTATTTATATATACAAACTACTTCTCTGTACAAAAACTCTAACAACCACATACATAACAAATCAACACCTACATTGCTATAATACCAGAAATGCAAGTAATTTTGTAATTGAGAAACATAATACAACAAAATTTGAAAAGTCGCCCAGTTATATGGGAAAAAAACTTTATTCACATTTGCCAAAACGAATTCAAAATCTTAATATTAAGGAATTTAGAACTACCATCAAATTACTGTTGATTGAAAAGGTATTTTACAACACTACCGAATATTTAAACGAAAAAATTGTGTGACTGCTATTATTTTTAATCTGTTTCTGTGACCGCTATATTTCATGTTTAAACAATAAATTGTGTGATTGCTATTATGTTGAATCTGTTCCTGTGACCGTTATATTTTATATTTTATGTGTTAAACAATTTAAATTATTCTTGACTTGTATATCCATTTGTAATGGCTTTAATACCAAATAAACGTATTATATTCTATTCTATTCTATTCTATTCTAACGTGTATGTTATTCTTCCAATCTACATTCTAAGTGGATTTTGTATATATGATGTGTACAAAACTCACTTGATGATCTTGTTATTTTTAACGTTTTCCTTACAAAATCGACTCGATTATTTCTATAATTCAATGGATACCGATAAATCATTCCCGAGCTGGTCGGATTGTAGACACGGCCAATCACGTTAGATTTCTGTATCTTGTTGCATGCTTTTGGTCAGATACATTTTAGATTAAATCCTTACATTGCCTTTTAGTGTACCCAATCCTATTAATTCTACGTGTATTTTCCTAGTCCTCACGCAGGAGAAATGATGCAGCAATATCATTATTATAATCTCCTTGAATTTATTTTTATCAATATTTTGTTTGCACGTTTGTACGTATTTAGATATGACACAAAAATAACTTTTGTATGGTTCGTTAGTATCAGATGTACCATATTGGAACAGAGCATATTTGCTATCAACATAACTTAAGCGACGCTCAAATAAGCTTGGCTTAACATGTGATTCGGAAACACATACGAACTAAAACGCCGCTTATCTAAAACTACGGTTTACGAAAACTGCAGCTTAAGCCACGTTTCAACAACTGGCCCTTATAGATTTGAAAATGTATGAATAACATTTCTGAAATTTCTCATGTTATGCTAAGATTAAAAATGAAGGGTGTTTAAAACATTAATGTAACAAGAAATTATTTTGTGATGGCTATCATGTTTATGGATGTGGACATTTTTCAATTTATCCGAGTGTAAACGAGAATTTATGAAATCCAAAAACAAATGGAGCATCTAATTTACAGTTACGATTAGATTTATGAAACATAGAGGCGATTTATTTACTTCGCAGACATGTCTACGCTCATTTCTAACCAGCTGTATAAATTCACGGTTCGCCGCGCGAAATCTCTTCCCTTCAAGTAATCGAATCCGGCATTACTGCAACACCATTCCACCACATCAAATAATTCACATCCAACCCACAAGATTTTTTTTGTATAGATATTTTCCCGTACTTCTATATTCATTTCAACTCTTTACTATTAATTAGATGATACGATTATACTCTATTCGTTTTAAGAAAAATGTAACTAGAAGCCTGGTTTACACGGTTAAAAACTTGTAACATTTTTGGGCGCGGAATTTAAAATTAAGGGGAAAGGTGTGTTCGCCTAAAGTTGGTTAACCTTAAATCTATTTTTAAATGAAGAGTGTTAAAATAAAACTGATAACTAACAATATTTAAAGTTATTTATAATAATAGCCAACATGGTAGTCAACATGATAACCAACGTTCGTTAAGAGTGCGCTCTACGCTTAGAACTTAGAATATTGATTTTTTTTGTTATTATCTTGATTATTTAATTTTTTTCTTTACACATCTGTCTAAAATTGAATTGCAGAGGGCATGATGATTTGATTTTATTTTTTATTTTAGTATAGTTAAAAATGAAATAAAAAAAATAAAAAAATTAAAATGTGACTTCATCATGCACTCCACAATGATTTTGTGAAAATATAATTCTAATATAATTTTCTCATAAAATGTATAGTTATCAAAAAATCCACGTGTCCCTTTGGAAAAAAAAAACATTTATAATATCAATACAGACCATTTTATTGAATAATTACATTTTGAAAATAAAATATGACGGTGATTTTGGTTACTAAATTTAATCAAGTTTAAGCTCATATAACTTTTTTCCTAACTTAAGAATTTTCTCTGAACTTGCATAAAAATAAAGCTTTATCATCCCTTTAACAATTCCTGAAAAATTCACGTTGGTCAGACATGTCACTCATATTTTACAATTTTTTAAAATGAAACATGAATTTATTGTTTTTTTTTTAAAATCAACTAAACCATTTTATTGGATAATTACATTTTGAAAATAAAATATGACGGTGATTTTAGTTACTAAATTTAATCAAGTTTAAGCTCATATAACTTTTTTCCTAACTTTAGAATTTTCTCTGAACTTGCATAAAAACAAAGCTTTATCATCCCTTTAACAATTCCTGAAAAATTCACGTTGGTCAGACATGTCAGTCACATTTTACAATTTTTTAAAATGAAACATGAATTTATTGTTTTTTTTTTTTTAAATCAACTAAACCATTTTATTGGATAATTACATTTTGAAAATAAAATATGACGGTGATTTTAGTTACTAAATTTAATCAAGTTTAAGCTCATATAACTTTTTTCCTAACTTAAGAATTTTCTCTGAACTTACATAAAAACAAAGCTTTATCATCCCTTTAACAATTCCTGAAAAATTCACGTTGGTCAGACATGTCAGTCATATTTTACAATTTTTTAAAATGAAACATGAATTTATTGTTTTTTTTTTTAAATCAACTAAACCATTTTATTGGATAATAACATTTTGAAAATAAAATATGACGGTGATTTTGGTTACTAAATTTAATCAAGTTTAAGCTCATATAACTTCTTTCCCAGTTCAAGATTTTTCTCTAAACTTGCATAAAAATAAAGCTTTATCATCCCTTTAACAATTCCAGAAAAATTTACGTTGGTCAGACATTTCAGTCATTTTTTACAATTTTTTAAAATGAAACATGAATTGATTGTATTTTTTTCAATCAACTAAACTATCAAAACCCAAATAGGGTTCTGCTAGTTTGGGTGGATACTTCCAGAAACTGAAGTCAGAATTTAGTTTACATTTTATGTGCTGCACTGAATTATGTTACATATTTTGTTGGTGGGGCTGCAGACCTAAACATAGAAGGCCTTTTTCTTTCAAGTATCCATATCCTGATGTATATGCATTTAGAGGATTTTTTTTATGAGTTTAATTTGCAACTACTAACGAGTGTTTCCACTCCTTGATTAAGCATGAAGTAAAATTTCGAGTTTAGAAAAGCCTTAAAATTTTCAGGCTTTTCTAAACTCGAAATTTTACTTCATGCGCCACGCGTAATAAACTCTGATATATTGTGAAATTTAAAATATACCACTCATGTAGACTTGAAGTCTAATATTCTGCTAAGATTAATTTTGTTTAGGCAAAGAATAGTTTTACCTAAATTGTTTGTAAGATTAAACATGTTCAATGTATTTTCTGAGATTTTGTGCTAGATTTGTATCAAGGAAACGTTTGTTCGGATAATTAGGATTACTCACGTGTGTTAACGTGGAAAAAGTGAGTATGTGACTTTATTAGGAGCAGTTTCCTCGTTATCTCTGAGAACAATAGCCGTCTGATGTTTACATTTAGATTGCACCTAATCAAAGCAAACAAGTGAGTCAAACTACTAAGTATGTGTATGCACGAGTAATACTTATACAATGGAATAGTTGAATTTTTCTTTTTCCTACTAAATCAGTAAAACTGAGAGATTGAAATAAATATTTAGAGTTTAAATAATTAAAAGACTGAGATTTTGGATTTGCCGGCCCTTTACCAATAATTGCCGTTTATATAATAATTGTTTAACTATCTATATTTCTTTAAATAATAAAAAGATTGAGATTTTGGATTTGCTGGCTCTTTACCAATAATTGTCTTTTATATAATAATTGTTCAATTATCTATATTTCCTTATATGTTGAATTCATTTCTCACTTAATCCGTGGTAAAACACATTTAATTAATAGTAGAACTTATATTTAACTTTCAATTATCTAACTAATCAATATCAAATTAATTGAGAATAAACAATTTTAAATTGGGACATCAAACATAGCTGTCAGTTTAAACACAATCAAAATGGGATTAAACAACATCAAATTGAGAATAAGCAATTTCGAATTGGAATAAAATAAATTTTATTTAAGAAAAACCGTATTTCTTCTAATTTTTGAGCATTTGGAATGTGTTTTGAAGGTGAGCGATATATATTTTCTTTTAAATATGTACAGATATTCTGATGTGTACTTTGTAAATTTTTCAATATCAGTAGTTTTTAAAAAGCGTTTCGTTTGAAGCTTGTAACGAGTGTTTCCACTTATAGAGTAATCATGAAATAAAATTTCGAGTTTAGAAAAGCCATAAAAGTTGGTTTTCTGGCGTTTATATTGTAGAAAATACTTTGTTTCAAGTATACATATCTTGATGCATGTAAATGTTAATGCATTCGTTTCTTATAGTTAAATTTGAAAGTTTTAACGAGTGTTTTCACGCGTGTAGCGCTACGCGACCAAACCAAATTTTCAGGCTTTTCTAAACTCGAAATTTTACTTCATGCTTATCCTGGGATTGGAAACACTCGTTAGAAGTTTCAAATTTTACTATTAAAAACAAATGCCTTAAGATTTACATACATTAAGATATGTATACTTGAAACAAAGTATTTTGTACAATATGGACTTGCTTGGTCTAATTTTAAAGGTATCAAAGACAAAAAACAAATTTAATCTTAGCAGAATATTCTAGACTAGCAGTATATTTTTATTCCTGCTTAAGCAGTCTATTTATAAGTCTAATTGAGTGGTATATTTTACAATCACAATATATCAGTGTTTTATACGCGTGGCGCATGAAGTAAAATTTCGAGTTTAGAAAAGCCTGAAAATTTGGTTTGGTCGCTTCGCTTCGCTACGCGACCAAACCAAATTTTCAGGCTTTTCTAAACTCGAAATTTTACTTCATGCTTATCCTGGGAGTGGAAACACTTGTTAGAAGTTTCAAATTTAACTATAAAAAACAAATGCCTTAACATTTACATGCATCAAGATATGTATACTTGAAACAAAGTATTTTCTACAATATGAACTTGCTTGGTCCAATCGGAAAGGTATCAAAGAAGACAAATCTGTTCAGATACTACAACTAGTAGGTAATAAAGGCAAATCCTATATTTTGCAAACCGAGTTTAGATTTAGTCGATCTGGAACATATTTAAAAAAATTAAAAAAACGTACAATAAGCGTTTAACCTAGTGTAAAATACGTCACTCACATTAGAAAATAGATTTCTAATTTAGAAGGAATTTAGAAGATATGGATATGAAAGATGTACAATTATTGTTGTTTCGCGTCATTTTTGGTAAATATTAGGTTGTTCGGAAAAAAAATTCGCTAAGATTGTCTTATTTTTAAATTTAATAACTGTGTTTGCAAGGCATCAAAATTTATTAGAATAAATTAAAAATAAATAAACATCTAGTTTTGTTTCTATACATTATTATTTATGTTTATGTATTTTGTGTAATATAATCATTTTGAATTAAAAAAAACGACACTTTTTTTGGGACAACCTAATATTTAATCTGGTTATTTCTTCAATTTTATTTGTTAAGTCCTAATTTGAAATTGATTATTCTCACTTTTATATTGTTTATTCCCAATGTAATTGTATTCAAACTCCTAATTTTAAATTGCTTTAAACAGACAAGTATGCTTATTTTCTAAGTTGCGTTTTAATATACCAAGAGGTGCTAATTGTAGACACCGTTATTTCGTTTGTCTTATCATCCTACAAATTACAGTATGTTCAACTCCATTGACAGACTTTTGCGCAATGCAAATAAATTGCAAGATAAAATTTACTTTAAACTTTTTTTGAATTTGCCGGCCCTTCACCAATAATTGCCTTTTATATAATAATTGTTTAACTATCTATATTTCTTTAAATAATAAAAACACTGAGATTTTGGATTTGCTGGCTCTTTACCAATAATTGTCTTTCATACAATAATTGTTCAATTATCTATATTTCCTTATATGTTGAATTAATTTCTCACTTAATCCGTGGTAAAACACATTTAATTAATAGTAGAACTTATATTTAACTTTCAATTATCTAACTAATCAATATCAAATTAATTGAGAATAAACAATTTCAAATTGGGACATAAAACATAGCTGTCAGTTTAAACACAATCAAATTGGGATTATACAACATCAAATTGAGAATAAGCAATTTCGAATTAGGATAAAAGAAATGTTATTTAAGAAAAACCGTATTTCTTCTAATTTTTGAGCATTTGGAATGTGTTTTGAAGGTGAGCGATATATATTTTCTTTTAAGTATGCACAGATATTCTGATGTGTACTTTGTAAATGTTTCAATATCAGTAGTTTTTAAAAAGCGTTTCGTTTGAAGCTTGTAACGAGTGTTTCCACTTATAGAGTAAGCATGAAATAAAATTTCGAGTTTAGAAAAGCCATAAAAGTTGGTTTTCTGGCGTTTATATTGTAGAAAATACTTTGTTTCAAGTATACATATCTTGATGCATGTAAATGTTAAGGTATTCGTTTCTTATAGTTAAATTTGAAAGTTTTAACGAGTGTTTTCACGTGTGTAGCGCTACGCGACCAAACCAAATTTTCAGGCTTTTCTAAACTCGAAATTTTACTTCATGCGCCACGCGTATAAAACACTAAAATATTGGGAAATTCAAAATATTCTTGTTTACCAGTATATTTTTAAGCCTGCTTAAGCAATTAATTTTTTATACAAATTTAATAGTATATTTTAAATTTCACAATACTTCAGTGTTTAATACGCGTGGCGCATGAAGTAAAATTTCGAGTTTAGAAAAGCCTGAAAATTTGGTTTGGTCGCTTCGCTACGCGACCAAACCAAATTTTCAGGCTTTTCTAAACTCGAAATTTTACTTCATGCTTAACCTGGGATTGGAAACACTCGTTAAAAGTTTCAAATTTTACTATTAAAAACAAATGCCTTAAGATTTGCATACATTAAGATATGTATACTTGAAACAAAGTATTTTGTACAATATGGACTTGCTTGGTCTAATTTTAAAGGTATCAAAGACAAAAAACAAATTTAATCTTAGCAGAATATTCTAGACTAGCAGTATATTTTTATTCCTGCTTAAGCAGTCTATTTATAAGTCTAATTGAGTGGTATATTTTACAATCACAATATATCAGTGTTTTATACGCGTGGCGCATGAAGTAAAATTTCGAGTTTAGAAAAGCCTGAAAATTTGGTTTGGTCGCTTCGCTTCGCTACGCGACCGAACCAAATTTTCAGGCTTTTCTAAACTCGAAATTTTACTTCATGCTTATCCTGGGAGTGGAAACACTTGTTAGAAGTTTCAAATTTAACTATAAAAAACAAATGCCTTAACATTTACATGCATCAAGATATGTATACTTGAAACAAAGTATTTTCTACAATATGAACTTGCTTGGTCCAATCGGAAAGGTATCAAAGAAGACAAATCTGTTCAGATACTACAACTAGTAGGTAATAAAGGCAAATCCTATATTTTGCAAACCGAGTTTAGATTTAGTCGATCTGGAACATATTTAAAAAATTAAAAAAACGTACAATAAGCGTTTAACCTAGTGTAAAATACGTCACTCACATTAGAAAATAGATTTCTAATTTAGAAGGAATTTAGAAGATATGGATATGAAAGATGTACAATTATTGTTGTTTCGCGTCATTTTTGGTAAATATTAGGTTGATCGGAAAAAAATTTCGCTAAGATTGTCTTATTTTTAAATTTAATAACTGTGTTTGCAAGGCATCAAAATTTATTAGAATAAATTAAAATAAATAAACATCTAGTTTTGTTAATCATAATGATGGTTGCGACCGTAACTACGTGGTAATTCATGATCACTGAATCAAACACTTACTATGTTTTTACCACAAAATATCTAGTTTTGTTTCTATACATTATTATTTATGTTTATGTATTTTGCGTAATATAATCATTTTGAATTTAAAAAAACGACACTTTTCTTGGGACAACCTAATATTTAATCTGGTTATTTCTTCACTTTTATTTGTTTAGTCCTAATTTGAAATTGATTATTCTCACTTTTATATTGTTTATTCCCAATTTAATTGTATTCAAACTCCTAATTTTAAATTGCTTTAAACAGACAAGTATGCTTAATTTCTAAGTTGCGTTTTAATATACCAAGAGGTGCTAATTGTAGACACCGTTATTTCGTTTGTCTTATCATCTTACAAATTACAGTATGTTCAACTCCATTGACAGACTTTTGCGCAATGCAAATAAATTGCAAGATAAAATTTACTTTAAACTTTTTTTGAATTTGCCGGTCCCTTCACCAATAATTGCCTTTTATATAATAATTGTTTAACTATCTCTATTTCTTTAAATAATAAAAAGACTGAGATTTTGGATTTGCTGGCTCTTTACCAATAATTGTCTTTTATACAATAATTGTTCAATTATCTATATTTCCTTATATGTTGAATTAATGTCTCACTTAATCCGTGGTAAAACACATTTAATTAATAGTAGAACTTATATTTAACTTTTAATTATCTAACTAATCAATATCAAATTAATTGAAAATAAACAATTTCAAATTGGGACATCAAACATAGCTGTCAGTTTAAACACAATCAAATTGGGATTATACAACATCAAATTGAGAATAAGCCATTTCGAATTAGGATAAAATTCATTTTATTTAAGAAAAACCGTATTTCTTCTAATTTTGAGCATTTGCAATGTATTTTGAAGGTAATATATTTTCTTTTAAGTATGTACAGATATTCTGATGTGTACTTTGTAAATGTTTCAATATCAGTAGTTTTTAAAAAACGTTTCGTTTGAAGCTTGTAACGAGTGTTTCCACTTATAGAGTAAACATGAAATAAAATTTCGAGTTTAGAAAAGCCATAAAAGTTGGTTTTCTGGCGTTTATATTGTAGAAAATACTTTGTTTCAAGTATACATATATTGATGCATGTAAATGTTAAGGCATTCGTTTTTTATGGTTAAATTTGAAAGTTTTAACGAGTGTTTTCACTCCCAGGTTAGGCATGAAAAAAATTTTGAGTTTCGAAAAGCCATAAAATTAGGTTTGCTCGCGTCTATATTGTAGAAAATACTATGTTTCAAGTATACATATTTTGATGCATGTAAATGTTAAGGCATTTATTTTTTAGTTATATTTAAAACTTCTAACGAATGTTTCCACTTCCAGGTTAAGCATGAAGTAAAATTTCGAGTTTAGAAAAGCCTTAAAATTTAGTTTGGTCACGTAGCGAAGCGAAGCGACCAAACCAAATTTTCATGCTTTTCTAAACTCGAAATTTTACTTCATGCTTAACCTGGGATTGGAAACACTCGTTAGAAGTTTCAAATTTTACACTTAAAAACAAATGCCTTAACATTAACATACATTAAGATATGTATACTTGAAACAAAGTATTTTGTACAATATGAACTTGCTTGGTCTAATTTTAAAGGTATCAAAGACAAAAAACAAATTTAATCTTAGCCGAATATTCTAGACTAGCAGTATATTTTTATCCCTGCTTAACCGATTAACGGCCAAGCAATTATAGAGTTAACTCTAAAAGTTGATTTTAGGTAAAATTCTACACTTTTTTTATCATTTCTATGAATGACTTATTGCATTACATAATATACATAATGTATACGCTGTAAATGTAAGGCATTCGTCGATTTTGTATAAAAACGTGCAATATGAAGTTTGTAACGAGTATTTCTATTCCCAGACTAAGCATGAAGTAAAATTTCGAGTTTAGAAAAGCCCCGCGTAGAAAATTTGTCGCGGGTCGCTGCGCGACCCGCGACAAATTTTCACGGGGCTTTTCTAAACTCGAAATTTTACTTCATGCGCCACGCGTATAAAACACTGAAATATTGTGAAGTTAGAAATACACTGAAAGCATTTTTTTAAATGAGTAATAATCGAGATATTTAAATAACAAAATATTTACGTTATTCTTCATACATTTTCAAGTCAAGTCGAATAATATAATATATCAAATTAACTTATTTAGTAATTTAACTAACATAAAATTAATAATGTTGCGTATATGCATCAATGGCGCCTAATGGGTTAGGCAGTCTATTTATAAGTCTAATTGAGCAGTATATTTTACAATCACAATATATCAGTGTTTTATACGCGTGGCGCATGAAGTAAAATTTCGAGTTTAGAAAAGCCTGAAAATTTGGTTTGGTCGCTTCGCTTCGCTACGCGACCAAACCAAATTTTCAGGCTTTTCTAAACTCGAAATTTTACTTCATGCTTATCCTGGGAGTGGAAACACTTGTTAGAAGTTTCAAATTTAACTATAAAAAACAAACGCCTTAACATTTACATGCATCAAGATATGTATACTTGAAACAAAGTATTTTCTACAAAATGAACTTGCTTGGTTCAATTTTGAAGCTATCAAAGAAGACAAATCTGTCCAGATACCACAAATTGTAGGCAATAAAGGCAGATCCTATATTTTCCAAACCGAGTTTAGACTTTGTCGATCTGAAACATATTATTAAAAAAAAAGTACAATAAGCATTCAACATTGTGTAAAATACGTCGCTCACATTTAGAAGGAATTTAGAAGATATGGATATGTAACATGTATTTTATTATTGTTTCGCTTCATTTTTGGTAAATACTAGGTTGTTCAGAAAAAAAATCGTTAAGATTGTCTTTTTTAAATTTAATAACTTTGTTTGCAAGGCATGAACATATGTTAGAGTAAATTGAAAATAAATAAGCATCTACTTTTGTTTCTAAACATTATTATTTAAGGTTATGTATTTTGTGTAATATAATCATTTTGAATTTAAGAAAACGACACTTTTTTTTAGAACAACTTAATATTTAATCTGGTTATTTTCTTGAATTTTATTTGTTTGTTTGTTGCAAATTAGGACTATTTGAAATTGATTATTCTCACTTTTATATTGTTTAATCCCAATTTAATTGTATTTAAACTGTCAGCTATGTTTAAAGTCCTAATTTTAAATTACTTTAAACTGATAACCATGCTTAATTTCTAAGTTGCGTTTTAATATACCAAGAGGTGCTTATTTATTTATTTATTTATTTATTCTTACGGGTGGCCAGTTACATAGAAAAAATAACATATATAATAAAAAATACAATAATACAACAATACAAGAACATTACTTATGAGTTAGAATCTAAAACTACACGACACGTACGCTTAAAATACTTCAGACTAACTCCGAACATATCAATTAAATTATAATATTTGTTATATATTAAGTAATTACGAGGGCTATTAAAACCAAATGCCAATTTGTGAAATTCACAAGCAAGAAGTTGCTGATGCCGCGTTGCATGCCTGGGGATAAAAAATGATAAAGATGACAATACATCCGAGCAATCAGGGTAGGTGGTGGCCGAGCGGTAACGTCGCCGGGCTGTATCGCTCGGCGAGCTTACAATTCGGGTTCGATTCCCGTGCACGGCGAGACTTTGTTTATAAATAATTTCTCGTCGTGACCCTGGGTGTGGTATGAATGTTAGTGCTTGTCCGTATGAAATAATAGCATACTACAAATTGTAATATTAACAATTAATACAAATACAAATAAATATATAAATGATGTTGGCTAATGGGCAAGTTCCCAAGGCCAGGCAAAAGCCAAAACAAAAAAAACAAAAAAAAATCCGAGCAATCGATTAGATTGTTAAATAAGCGATTATTGTAGACAACGTTATTTTGTTTGTCTTATCATCCTACAAATTACAGTAAGTTCAACCCCATTGATAGACTTATGCGCTATGCAAATAAATTGCAAAATAAAATTTACTATAAAATTTTTACATGTTCTGCACCACTGATTAAATCTAGCCTTCGCCGTATTTGTCTCTCTGATATCAATAGATAAGTTATAATTTTTTTCTCTATTTATTTATGTAATTTAAATCTCGGTATTTATGTAGGTATTGTATTTAGTAAATAATAATATTCGCCGTATTGCCTTTGTGATATCGATGGATAAGTTATAAGTTATAATTATAACTTAAGTTATAATTATAACTTATCCATCGAGATAAATTCAAATTCAAAACTATTTGAATTCGAGAAAATAAGCTTACGCTTCTTATAGTTTGCACACTTTAAACATAATATATAAAATTACGAAAAATTATTCGTGAAAATGCAAACAATGTCGGAATTAAACAAAAACTTAAGACGATAAATATCCATTAAAACAACTACTTCCCGTGCAAATGCACCTCCGGATATTGAATTATACAATGAAATGAAATAAGATTTTAAATATTTCATTGTATAATTCAATATCCGGAGGTGTATTTGCACGGGAAGTAGTCGTTTCAATGGATATTTATCGTCTTAAGTTGTCTTATTAATTAAGACATTGTTTGCATTTTCACGAATAGTTTTTTTCGTAATTTTATATACACTCGACCGCAAAAAAAAAACGCGCCACTTAAAAATTCGTTTTTTCGTGAATATTCAAACAGCCGTAACTTCGGTCGATGTGGATGAAATTTGATAAATTTTTGAGTTTTTGGAACGCTAAAGTTTTCTCTTTAAGGACACATAAGTGGATATAACGAAATTTAAGCACTTCTGCATTTAAAAGTCCCACCAACAAAAAAATGTTCAGAATGTTAGAAATGATATAAGTTGAGAAGTTATACTGTGCCCAAAAAAAATCGTGGCTCCACTTCAAAAAGAGCGCAACAAAATTCCATCATTTTCCTTTGAAATAAGCGAAAAATCATGTCGATCCAATGATTTGGCTCGAAGTTATGGCAGTTTTTAACTTAGCGTCAAATTTCACTTTGCAATGAAAATGCAAAAAATTGTCACCCAGCCAAAACATTTATTTGGCAGTAGGTTTTTTTCAGTAGAGGTGAAATGCAAGTTTATGTAAGGCTTTTGCCTTATTTCAGGCCAAAATTAACTTCTGCTCATTGAGTTTGGGGAAAAAATCAATTTTTCTCATATTGTCATAGCTTTACTCCAAATCAATTTATCGATCTAAATTTTTGCGCATTTTAAAGGAGAAGGACTGAATTTATTCTGGATGTCCCTTGCTTGAAGCCACAATTTTTTTTGCGCATTGTACAAGTTAACAAAGTTAAAAGTTTTAAAGTGAAAAACGTTTCATCGCCTTTAGGGGGCGAAAGGGGGTAAAATGTGCATGTTTAAAGATCTGACTAACATGCCTCAAAAAAACACTTCAAGCTTTTTAAATCGCATAATGTCACAGGTTTGCGAGCAGAGTTATGCCTGTCCGCCAAAGTTATGCCCCAAAATACACTTTTTAAAAAAACTGCCATAACTTCGAGGCAAATCATTGGATCGACATGATTTTTCGCTTATTTCAAAGGAAAATGATGGAATTTTGTTGCGCTTTTTTTGAAGTAGAGCCACGATTTTTTTTTTTTTTGGGCACAGTATAACTTCTCATCTTTTAGCATTTTTAACATTCTGAACATTTTTTTGTTGGTAGGGCCTTTAATTGCAGAAATGCTTAAATTTCGTTATATCCACTTATGTGTCCTTAAAGAGAAAACTTTAGCGTTCCAAAAACTCAAAAATTCATCAAATTTCATCCACATCGACCGAAGTTATGGCTGTTTGAATATTCACGAAAAAACGCGAATTATTTTCAAATGGCGCGTTTTTTTTGCGGTCGAGTGTATTATGTGATCCATCGATATCACAGAGGCATATACGGCGAAGGCTAGATTTAAACGGTGGCGTAGTACATATAAAAAGTTTAAAGTAAATAATAGTAAATACTATTTATTATTAACCCATCTAATTATTAAATTATTGTTAGTTCAATTCTTGTTAGTGTTTGTTATTTCCATTAAGTACCTATATGTATTTTTACACAATTTGTTATTGTTAAAGTTTGATGTAAAAGGATTTCCATTAATAAATGCAATGAAAATAAATAAAATGTTTGAAATCTCAGTTTTAAATTGCTTATTCCCAATTTGATATTGATTAGTTTAAATTTGAAGTACAGCAACTATTATGTGTTATTTTTAAATTTAAGTAATCCCCGACTAATTAATTTTTCACATCCATTCAACATTTCGACCCTCATGAGAACTTTAGCAGTAGCAGCAGCAGCAGCAGTATCATTTTTTGCCCAACAATGATAAACCTTGATGTCGCCATTGTATAAAAATTTGAAGTGGTTGCGGTCTATATGGATCATCCTAAATCAAGCCCTTAACAAAAACCCACCGAGGACAGAGAGAGGAATGTATAATTTTTCACCCTAGCAACGCATAAAAGCCCGCCACTCGAGCGAATGTCCGAAAAATGCGGGCCACTAACCGCCGGCGAAAATTTTCAAAAGCGGGACATAATCCACCGGAACGGACAACCAGGTAAAATATTCGGCCCCTTCCCCCCTGCCCCGCCGGTCCCGCCATCCATGTGCAGCATAAAGAGGCGATTCTTTTCACGAGAGGATCACAACCTTCGGCAGGTAAAAATCCCTCTCTATCTGCATTATGTATGGACGCTATGTAATGCATTTGATAGATAATGCATACATCCTCCGTTTTTTTAATAGTTTTTTAAATCTTTAAAGTAGTGCAGCATACACTGAAATGTATATTTTTAAAAAGATTTTTTTTTGTTTGTTTGTTTGTTTGGCATAGGTTTTTACCATTCAGCCACTAACGTTGATTTATATTAACATATATTTCAACTAATTTGGACGTCACAACACATTCACGCACATCCATGGAACCGGAGACGAGTATTTTTCGTTAGAAAAATTACTCGCCTCCGCTGGGAATCGAACCCAGATCACCTCCGTGACCGATTTGGCGAAACCGGCGGCTCAACCGCTCGGCCACGGCGGGCCCTTTAAAAAGATTACAAATTAGTACAGCTAAGATTCCATTGCCCATTTTCCTTTTAGTAGTAATATTAATAATAATCTTTGTTCACGGCAATCTTATATGTGCATCATTTCATTTTGTAGGCATCATAAATGGAGTGCATTAAACACTCAGTTTCATTAAACATGGATTAGCGTGTTTAATGTGGTTTTTAAACCACGCTAATTCGCGTTTTGATTGGTTCACAGAACGCGATTTATGATGGCGTCAGTTACAAGCCCAATTACACAAATCACGATACCGCAATCTGTTATCATTTATATTTCAATGAATCAGTAACCCAGTAAACCAGTTAATCAGTGAATCAGTGAATCAGTGAATCAGTGAATCAGTGAAACAGTGAATCAGTGTATCAGTGAAACAGTTAATCAGTGCATCAGTGAATCAATGAATCAGTGAATCAGTAAATCAGTGACTCAGTGACTATGTGAATCAGTAAATCAGGCAGGCAGGTAATTTAAAAATAGCGCCTACAGTGGCCAATACAGACGAGAACACAAAACTTCCTGCAAATTTAAATAAAATAAACACATAATCATTGGCTTTGAAGTATTTATGTACTCTTAATATAATATCAACTATAATATAATATTTATAATATTATTTTATATAATTTTCAACATTCATTTTGATAAATATATTATACAATAAATGTTGTGTTATGTATTGTTGTTTTCGTGAACAAAGTAAAGTGTATAACTCGCATTTAATGGATATTAATCACTTGAACGACTTGCTCCACTCGCCTACGACTCGTTCCACAAACATCGTTCTCGTGATTACTAGCTATCATTATATGCTCGTTGTAGAATATACTAATATTTCTTACTACATATACATAATAGAGAACAAACAGCAAAACATAAGAGTAAGAAAATGTATTGTGTCAAATAATACCACTTACTGTTCTTCCACTTAACTACAAGTAGCTAATATAATTTTGTAGAAATTACTGAACTTATTTTACAGCGCATGCATCGGAATATGTACACCCCATTCCGATGCATGCCCTGTAAAATTTTAAGCATTTATTGCTTCTTTTAAAAGTGGTCAATTTACAGTTTCGACCAAGTGTTTCCATTCCTTGATTAAGTAAAATTTCGGGTTTACAAAGGTCTGAAAGTTTGGTTTCGTCGCGTAGCAAAGCGGATACAGAAAATTTGTGTTTCAAGTATGCATATCAAGTTGAATTTGAAGCTTTAAACGAGTGTTTTCCACTCCCAGACTAAGCATGAAGTAAAATTTCGAGTTTAGAAAAGCCTGAAAATTTGGTTTGGTCGCGTAGCGCGAAGCGCGGAGCGACCAAACCAAATTAGCAGGCTTTTTTAACTCGAAATGTTACTTCATGTGCCACGCGTATAAAACACTGAAATATCGTGAAATTAAAAATATACTGCTTAATCAGTATTAAATATATAATGCTTAAGCAGGATTAAAAATATACTGCTAAACAAGAATATTTTAAATTTCACAATACGTCAGTGTTTTACACGCGTGGCGCATGAAGTAAAATTTCGAGTTTAGAAAAGCCTGAAAATTTGGTTTGGTCGCTCCGCGCTTCGCGCTACGCGCCCAAACCAAATTTTCAGGCTTTTCTAAACTCGAAATTTTACTTCATGCTTAGTCTGGGAGTGGAAAACACTCGTTTAAAGCTTCAAATTCAACTTGATATGCATACTTGAAACACAAATTTCCTGTATCTTTATATCTGTAGCCCCACCAATTAATATTCTCACGAGCCGCCGATGGAGAAGAGGGTTAAGGTTTTTACGATAAACTGTCAAAATAGAAAAAAAATAACATATTTTGATATTGTGTTTTGTGTTGTTTGTTTCGTATAAAATCTCATATTAAAGGCTGTTGCTGTTCACATTGGGTAAAGTTAAACACTTGTATTGTTCCATTTTTTTATTTTCAGTCTACTGACATGTGTTTCGATCTGTTACGATCATTTTCATTGATCATCATTATTGCTGTTGTCATGAATAGCGAGTTACTTAAAATGTTAGATATTTCTATCTATTTTTATTAACTTCACAATTGAGTGTAGTTAAGTTTGGTTACTTGACAAGTTGTGAAGTTAGGTTAGAAGACAAACCGTAAAGTTAGGTTACAGGACAAATTGTGAAATTAGGTTAGGTTGACAACCAACCTAGGAGTTAGATTAGATGACAAATTGTGGAATTTGGTTAGGAGTTAGGTTAGATGAAAAATTGTCAGTGTTTTACACGCGTGGCGCATGAAGTAAAATTTCGAGTTTAGAAAAGCCTGAAAATTTGGTTTGGTCGCTCCGCGCTTTGCGCTACGCGACCAAACCAAATTTTCAGGCTTTTCTAAACTCGAAATTTTACTTCATGCTTAGTCTGGGAGTGGAAAACACTCGTTTAAAGCTTTAAATTCAACTTGATATGCATACTTGAAACACAAATTTCCTGTATCTTTATATCTGTAGCCCCACCAATTAATATTCTCACGAGCCGCCGATGGAGAAGAGGGTTAAGGTTTTTACGATAAACTGTCAAAATAGAAAAAAAAAAACATATTTTGATATCGTGTTTTGTGTTGTTTGTTTCGTTAAACATCTCATAATAAAAGCTGTTGCTGTTCACATTTGGTAAAGTTAAACACTTGTATTGTTCCATGTTTTTATTTTTAGTTGACTGACATGTGCTTCGATCCGTTACGATCATTTTCATTGATCATCATTGTTGTTGTTGTCATGAATAGCGATTAACTTAAAATGTTCGATATTTCTACCTACTTTTATTAACTTCACAATTAAGTGTAGTTAAGTTTGGTTACATGACAAATTGTAAAGTTAGGTTAGAAGACAAACCGTAAAGTTAGGTTACAGCACAAATTGTGAAATTAGGTTAGGTTGATAACCAACCTACGAGTTAGATTAGATGACAAATTGTAAAGTTAGGATAGAGGACAAATTGTAAAATTTGGTTAGGAATTAGGTTAGATGAAAAACTGTAATGTTAGGTTAGCTGTAACATGTTACTGTGTCGATTAAATTTTGACTATTGTATTAGTGTTTGGTTAGATGACAATTGGTAAAGCTAGACTATTGTATTAGTGTTAGGTTAGATGACAATTGGTCCACCAACCAACCTACGAGTTAGATTAGATGACAAATTGTAAAGTTAGGATAGAGGACAAATTATAAAATTTGGTTAGGAATTAGGTTAGATGAAAAACTGTAATGTTAGGTTAGCTGTAACATGTTACTGTGTCGATTAAATTTTGACTATTGTATTAGTGTTAGGTTAGATGACAATTGGTAAAGCTAGACTATTGTATTAGTGTTAGGTTAGATGACAATTGGTCCACCAACCAACCTACGAGTTAGATTAGATGACAAATTGTAAAGTTAGGATAGAGGACAAATTGTAAAATTTGGTTAGGAATTAGGTTAGATGAAAAACTGTAATGTTAGGTTAGCTGTAACATGTTACTGTGTCGATTAAATTTTGACTATTGTATTAGTGTTAGGTTAGATGACAATTGGTAAAGCTAGACTATTGTATTAGTGTTAGGTTAGATGACAATTGGTCCACCAACCAACCTACGAGTTAGATTAGATGACAAATTGTAAAGTTAGGATAGAGGACAAATTGTAAAATTTGGTTAGGAATTAGGTTAGATGAAAAACTGTAATGTTAGGTTAGCTGTAACATGTTACTGTGTCGATTAAATTTTGACTATTGTATTAGTGTTAGGTTAGATGACAATTGGTAAAGCTAGACTATTGTATTAGTGTTAGGTTAGATGACAATTGGTCCACCAACCAACCTACGAGTTAGATTAGATGACAAATTGTAAAGTTAGGATAGAGGACAAATTATAAAACTTGGTTAGGAATTAGGTTAGATGAAAAACTGTAATGTTAGGTTAGCTGTAACATGTTACTGTGTCGATTAAATTTTGACTATTGTGTTAGTGTTAGGTTAGATGACAATTGGCAAAGCTAGACTATTGTATTAGTGTTAGGTTAGATGACAATTGGTAAAGCTTGGTTTACCAATTGTCATCTAATCTAACACTAATACAATAGTCAAAATTTAATCGACACAGTAACATGTTACAGCTAACCTAACATTACAGTTTTTCAACTAACCTAATTCCTAACCAAATTTCACAATTTGTCCTCTATCCTAACTTTAGCTGTGCAATTTCATTGTGCCAATCGTTTTTGACTACTGGGATTGTATGTCACTCTATATGTCTGTCTTTTAACTATGAATGTATTTTATAGTTTTACAACTTTTTCGACCGGTTTCAATAGCTGAAGCTTTAAGTTGTTGAAATTCCTTAATATCAGTTTAATAAAACAATTAATTTGTTTAGGTTTTAATTTTTTCACCACAAAGCGGCTTCATCAGGAAGATGTATGCCTGTATTTTGACTATCATGCCGTTTCGACTGTAAGTCACTTGGTCGATAGTCTGTGTTAGTATTTCATCATTAAATCACTCGGTTGGTTGTTTATTCACCTTAAACTATTATCGTTTTCTAACGTTACGTTCCTTAGTCGATTATGGACGGTATTTTGACTATGACGACTATATTTTAATTATTATCGTATTCTGTCGTTACGTACTTTGGTCGATTATGGACAGTATTTTTGACTATAACTATGTGGACTGTATTTTAACTATTATTATCGTATTCTGACGTTACGTTCTTTGGTCGATTATGGACTGTATTTTAACGATTGACTAAGTGATCTGTAGTTTAACTATTATCGTATTCTGACATTAAGTATCTTGGTCGATTATAGGCGGTATTTTGACTATGACTATGTAGACTGTATTTTAACTATTATTGTATTTTAACGTTACGTACTTTGGTTTATTATGGAGATATTTTGACTGTGACTATATGGATTTACATGTATTTTAACTATTATCATACTCTGACATTATGTACCTAAGTCGATCATTTACGGTATTTTAACTATGACTATGTGGACTGTATTTCAACAGTCATCGTATTCTGATATTACGTACTTTGGTCCGTAATGTGGACTATTGTGAATATTTTATAAATTAGAAGAGCTACAAAGAAAATTGTGTAGATAATAAATGTTTCGTTTATTATTTCGGTCAGCACGTTGATTCCCTAATTCACAGATTCACCAATTCACTGATTCACCGAGTCACTTAGTTACTTAGTCACTAATTTCCCAAGTCACTGAGTCACTGTGACTAATTCACTGATTCGATGTTTCACTAATTCACTGAGTCACTGTTTCACTTTTACTTTACTTTATATTCGTCAATTAATTTATACTATCAAACATAAAATTACCACGAGATCGGTAAGAAATGTAAACGTAAGTAATTAATAAAAAAATGACTTCGCATTAGATCAATGTTTTATATACGTGGCACATGAAGTAAAATTTCGAGTTAAGAAAAGCCTGAAAATTTGGTTAGATCCCGTAGCGTGACCTAACCAAATTTTCAGGCTTTTCTAAACTCGAAATTTTACTTCATGCTTAATCAAGGAGTGGAAATCCATCGTTATAAAATAAAATAAACCATTATTAATTAACATTCTTAATTTTAAATTAACATGAGCTTGGCATACCTTTTCCGTATTGCGGCCATACCTGGTTAAGATCCTAGCTACGCCTAAAATCTATAATAAATACACAGCTGAAGATTTTGTTTCGAATTTGTATTCAAAAAGGATCCAAAAATACGAAAGCGTAAGCTTTTTAATTGAACAAAAGAAAAAAAAACAAAAATAGAATCGCGCGCGCGTGTTTATATAAAACTCGCTGATTGCATTTTAATCAGTCGCAGCGGCAACCGGGTGGCGATCCGAAAGGCAAATAACCCTATCAATTATATGTTCGGATGGACACAATGGATGTAACTGAAATTGCGTGCCTGTGTGGGAGCCCAGTGTGTACACAATACGCAACAATTGATCGTTTAGTTCCGGCATGCGAGTCCCATTTCAATACAGTTGGAAATCAAACAAATAGTTACAAGGGGAAACACTTGAAATACACTTCACATTTATAAAACAAAAACAATGCAATAATGAAAAGGGTTTTTGTATCAACTATTGATATTAGTTTGTAAAAATATTGAGCTCGAATTGTATACACTTACGTGCAAAAAACGGCCTACCCAATATTTATTTTCATTTTATTTTTATAATTGCATTACTCTTGCAATACTGCGAATAACTCTTTTGTTATTTTACGATAAAATAGACTATCAGGGTATAGAAAAAAAAAACAACTATGGTACTTATCAGTTTATTTACTGAACAATAATCATCATAAATGAAATTTAAAGATTGCTGTCCATTCGAAATTATGCACAAAGTACCAAGATTAGACATCTTTTTTTTTTTTTTTCTTACACTTTTTTGTTTTGCTCTTCGGTGGATGTGGGATTTAAGAGGCAAGTCTGACATGTCTAATTTTTAATCACGTTTTTATCATTTAATATTTAATATTATAATATTTAATATTTTAAGTTATAGAAAAAAACTTTTCAAATAAAACGTATTCAAAATATTATTTTAAAGCGAACCCGGAGAAGAAAAAAATTATTGAATTGTTTATAATAAAAAAAATATTAAAAAAAACCTATTAAATTAAAGAAAATTGAAAAACTTTGCCTGAGGTTCCCTTTTAAATAACATACAGGGTGAGTTACTAAGCGGAAATCGGTCTATAATGGGCGTATGTTTTTCTCATTTAATATTCATTTTAGAAGAAAACTTTTAAAATAAAACTTGTATTATACAGGGTGAGTCACTAAGCGGAAATCGGTCTATAGTGGGCGTATCGTTAAAAATAGCAAAAAAAGTTTCAAATAAAAGTTGTTCAGAATCAAGTTTTTCATAACCTAAAATTATTGCTAAATATGGCCTTGCGTTTATACCGGAAGTAAACACCAACTTCCTTATTTTAAATAGAACACCCTATATATTATTACATTTTTGGATTGCTCGTTAAAAATAAACATGAGTTTATTCACACAACATTGTGTCTCAGTTGAACCGTTTTCGAGTTATTTCATTTTTTTTTGATAAATTTGACGATTTCAGAGCTCGACGCCATTAACAATATCTTCAAAACGAAATAAGTCAGAGTTATTATTATTATTATTATTATTCTTTATTTACGGAATTCACCTTTTTTACAATTGAAATTAACAACATTAAAGCAATAAATAACATGTAGGAATAAAATATTGAATTAAAAGATAAATATAAATAATTATGATCACTGGTCATTGTATGAAATTTGTCAACTTAATGCGCTTTAATCGGTTTTTAAACTGCGGCAGTGAAGATGTGAATAATAAGAAGTCGTTACTACGCGACAGTAGGTTTGCGTAACGCATCATACGATCCATGGGATTAAACATCCCATAGTTCGTTGAGTGAAATGCCAATCTAAACAAGGGTTTATGTCTAGACTGAGCATTTCTTAGTATATTGAAATTTAACATCTCCAACAGTTCGCCGCAATTCAAAATCCCATTAACTAATTTAAATAAAAACAAAATGTCAAGAAACTTTCTCCTCCCCGCCAACGATTGAATATTTAATCTAATCAGCATCTGGCTATGGCTAAAGATTGAATTAGGGCCATCCAGTCTAAACTGCATAAGTTTTAAAAATTTGCTCTGCACCATTTCCACCACCAGTTGTGCGGCTTACGGTTTTGGATTCGGCAAGAAATGTAGTATTTGCTTAGGTTTTTGCCATTAGTCAGATTTTCTAAATTGAGCCAAGTCCGTCGACGGTATTATTCAGTACTTCAAACGTGCATAACTTCATTTTTTTTAAATGGAACCATCTTTCTTGTGACACTTTATCTGATGCGAAATTAAATTTCCTCTTTATTGATACCGGGTTGTTGCCATATCCTTCCAACAGTTTTTGAGAAATTTTGGATTTTGTAAAAATTTTAATACATTTCGTATTATCGCGTTACCCCTGGATACTGATGACGTTTGGTGATTTTGTTTTGACTCGCATGTCCGACAAATGCCAGTTTATTTTACATTATTTTGGCGAGATCTTGTAATAAAAAAACCGAACATGTTTTCTCCAGAAGAACTGGAGAACACCTTGGGCAGTGCTGATGGAAATACATTACTTGCTTTAAGAATGTATACCCAACGTTTTGCCGATCGGAGACATCCAAAATCAGCGGCATTCGCTACATTTATACTTAATGATTAACTTTTATGTAATAAATTTTGACATTTCAGGGGGCTATTCACAGCACAGATGCAATTTGTCATCGGTTAGAAGTCACACTAAAATGACGTCATTTCGGGAATAATTTACCAAATCGTATGAAGTAAAATGACGCCATTTCAGTGCAACTTGTCACCGATGACAAATTGCATTAATGCTGTGAATAGCCCCCCAGAAGTTTTCCAGTATAATATAAATAATGCAAACTAAACTACTCCAATCATTAAACCAAATCTTACATTTTAAATACAAATGGTGTATTCAGACGTTAAAAAGTAGAAAATTTGTTTTTTTTGTTCGTGAAACATCCATCTAATGTGTATTCCAAGGACGGTCGAGTATACGGTAAGAAGGATCGACAGAATCGAAGATTTTAGAGTGAGAGTAGGGATCGTTTACGTCACAAATGCGCGCTGAATTTAAATGTGGTTACTTCATGGTAAACTTTAGGTAAACATGCATAAGCTGTAAATTTTCTGACATTCGTTGATTTTTAAAAGAGATCAATTTGAAGCTTTAAACGAGTGTTGTCCACTCCCAGAGTAAGCATGAAGTAAAATTTCGAGTTTAGAAAAGCCCTGTGAAAATTTGTCGAGGGTCGCGCAGCGACTTGAGACAAGTTTTCTGGGCTTTTCTAAACTCGAAATTTTACTTCATGCGCCATGCGTATAAAACACAGATTTTAAGCAAAGTTCGAATATACATAAATTTCACAATATTTGAGTGATTTATACGCGTGGCGCATGAAGTAAAATTTCGAGTTTAGAAAAGCCCAGAAAATTTGTCTCGGGTCGCTGCGCGACCCTCGACAAATTTTCACGGGGCTTTTCTAAACTCGAAATTTTACTTCATGCTTAGTCTGGGAGTGGAAATCACTTGTTTAAAGCTTTAAAATGAACTTAAAAAAAAAACAGGGAATATCTCAATGACTAACTAAATGTCAAAACAAAATCACCAAACGTCATCAGTATCCAGGGCTAACGCGATAATACGAAATGTATTAAAATTTTTACAAAATGGCAAATTTCTCAAAAACTGTTGGAAGAATATGGCAACAACGCGGTATCAATAAAAAGGAAATTTAATTTCGCATCAGATAAAGTATCTCAAGATAAATAGTTCCATTTAAAAAAATGAAGTTATGTATGTTTGAAGTACTGAAGAATACCGTTGACGGACTCGGTTCAATTTAGAAAATCTGACAAATGGCAAAAAAATAAACAAATACTACATTTCTTCCCGAATCCAAAACCATAAGCCGCACAACTCTGACTTATTTCGTTTTGAAGATATTGTTAATGGCGTCAAGCTCTAAAATCATCAAATTTATTTAAAAAAAAAATGAAATAACTAGAAAACGGTTCAACTGAGACCCAATGTTGTGTGCATAAATTCATGTTTATTTTTAACGAGCAATCCAAAAATGTAAAAATATATAGGGTGTTCTATTTAAAATAAGGAAGTTGGTGTTTACTTCCGGTATAACCGCAAGGCCGTCATATTTAGCAATAATTTTGGGTTATGAAAAACTTGATTCTGAACAACTTTTATTTGAAACTTTTTGTGCTATTTTCAACGATACGCCCACTATAGACCGATTTCCACTAAGTGATTCACCCTGTATAATACAAGTTATATTTTAAAAGTTTTCTTCTAAAATGAATATTAAATGAGAAAAACATTATTAAAAATTAAGCAAAAACGAGTTTGTACAAATATTGAGCTTAAGTTATATAGATCGAAAAGTGAATGATTTGTGATGGAGTTACATCTTCAAGCCAGTATTTAAAAATTGGAGTGAACAACAACTAAAAGCTAAATACAAGGCCGTATGCAAGGGCACGCATAGGGGTGTTCAAACCCCAGCCCCCGATTGTTTTTTTTATGTAAAAGCGGCCATGCAAGAGCAAAAACAATACTTTTACTAATTATAATTTGTGTTTATGAAAACATCTCGTATCAGAAAAATGTAGAAAACTTGGCAATATGTTTCGCGTCGCGTGCACCTGCCAAAAGTAACACAACTTCCCGATGCAGGAGCTTTTAAGACCGCATCATCGGATTTTCGAGGCGAGGACCCTAGAAAACGCCTTTCAAGTAATTGATTTATAAAAGGGATGCGGCTTTAAAATCATAATGCGCTCTACACACTCACTCACTTTGAAAGTCTTTTGTTCCGCACCTTTAAGTAGACGCATTTCCTTTTTTATAAGATTTTACTAATGCTTTCACAACAAAACAATATCTTTGATGAAATTTATCATAGTGTGAATAAAAAGTGAATAATAACTAAAACCTTAACCAATCTATCGTACGTTCAATAAAAAAAATCTCTAGAGTGCCATGAAAAATATTGTAGGTGTGCAACTCTGAAATTATATATGATAATTATTATAATAATAAAACACTTTAAACTTTGTTTGTATAACACTAATTTTTCGTGACTGCAGTTTCGGCAACTATAATAATATAAATAATGGCAAGCTAAAGTTGCTGAAACAGTAAATAAGTGTTATACCCACAAAGTTTAAAGTGTTTTATTGTTAAATTAACATGTATAACAAGTACAAACCTCCACAATACAAAATATGATAATTATTCTGCCTGATGTTTTTTATTTATTTTTTATTTATTTATTTATTTCAACGGCTTGCCATTTACATTAAAAATACAATATACAAAAAAAAACAAATATGTACAAACACTAAACTTAAAACTAAGCAAGAAAAGTTATAAATCTTTTAAGAGGCGCTTTAATAATGAAAAAGACCCATTAAAAAAGTCAAAATTTAAAATATTTGCGTGAATATTTCGCATAATCCGTGCGCCTGTAGCCGATATGGAATGTTATGTTAGACCGAAGAGAGCGCGGTGGAACCCGTATACCAACCAATTCCAACAGATTAGGGCAATCCAAATATCCATTAAGTAGTTTGAATACTAACTTAATGTCAGCTTCTACACGCCTTTGTTTAAGGCTGCGAAGGCCAAAGGTCGTCAAAAGATCCAAGTAGGGCTGATCGGTACTAAATTTATAGGCAAGGTACCTTATAAATTTCTTTTGAACTTGCTCAATTTTATTAATGTCGCATTCAGTGTATGGAGACCATACCGTTGAACAATATTCCAAGTGGGGTCGCACTAACGAATTATATAGTGTTGCCAGCGTTCTACTATTTGTAAAGTTCTTACTGTTACGCTTTACAAAACCCAGCATCTGATAGGCTTTCGTGACAATATTTGAAATATGGTGTGCAAATGACCACCTTGAATCCACAGTGACACCTAAATCCCTTATTCTATCAACACGATTTATTGCTACATCGTTGAAAACATAATTTGTAATAACCGACCTTGTACTTCGTGAAAAAGTAATGATATTACACTTTTTGATGTTTAGCGTTAATCTGTTATCGTTACACCAGTGATCAAGTTCCTTTTGCAGGTTCGTTGCATCAAGAGTCGATTCAATACGCATATAAATTTTCATATCATCAGCGAAAAGTAAACAATTGGCATTCTGAAAACATCTTGGAGCGTCGTTTATAAATATATTAAAGAACAAGGGACCCAGGTGTGATCCCTGAGGAACACCAGAAGTAACCTTTAGGGGTCTTGATGTTATTTGCCCAATTTTAATCACTTGCAACCTATCTGTTAAGTAGGACTCTCTCCAACGTAAAAGAATATCAGTAATGCCAACATAATGAAGCTTGTTGAGTAATAACGTATGATCAAGAGAGTCAAACGCCTTGGAGAAGTCGGTATAGATGGAATCAACTTGAAAACCGCGTTCCAAGGCATTGATAATGTAAGAATCATATAACAATAAATTAGATTCCGTAGATGCCCCCACTCGAAACCCATGTTGTTTGTGAGAGATTATGACAATTTCTAAAGTGTACAGCCAAACAAAGATTAAATCATGACGATATAATTATTTTTCTTTTGAAAGCACTTGTTAGAATATGATTAATAAAAAAAAAATCAGGAGTAGATTTTCACTTTATACTTATCTTCGTCTAATAATTATAAATTTCAAAATATAAAAGCGAATTAATATCGACTTTCTGGAAAAATGTTGTAAATATTCTGCAAACTTATGACAACCTCAATTTTTCTTTATGTTAAATTTTCTTCATTATAAATTTCAAAATATAAAAGCGAATTAAAATTAATATCGACTTTCTGGAAAAATGTTGTCCCATTGAGACAAGTCTCCAAATATTCATTGAAGCAACTATTTTTGTGACAAAATTTTTGCAGAAAGTCGATATTAATTTTAATTCGTTTTTATATTTTGTAAATATTCTGCAAACTAATGACAACCTCAATTTTTCTTTATGTTAAATTTTCTTCATTATAAATTTTAATTTTCTATATGATATTTTCCTGTTGTGGTAAATCTAAAAAGCCGTTGTTTATCGTGATCTATGCACTCTTCGCGACGTGAATTATTTGTTTACCGGAGGGGAAAGTTCTTGATTTCGTTCGGATCTGCATGATTCATGCGTTCGCAGTTGGTGTGTTCGCTACGAGAGAAAATTGTTTCATATTTCAGACATTATGTCCGGGATATATTTATTGCTAAGCGCCTCCGGCCTTTCTAATACAATACTGAAGCGTAATTTCGTTTCGATTTTCAAAATCCCAGCCAATAACAACGAAAGGTGTAAATCTTCGAACATCGATAACTTGAAATACTCGGATTCATTTATTTTTACGAGCGATAGAATTTACATAATTGCAAAACCGGAATTCTTTAATTTTTTTATAGAACCGTGTTGATTTTGTTAAAGAAATTACATGTGATTATTACTACAACAACAAAAAAAAAACAATTGGCTAAATCACTTACTAGTTGATGTTAATTTTAAATTTACTTTATGCTTAATCAGGGAGTGAAAACACTCGTTAAAAACTTTAAAATTAACATCAATTAGTAAGTGATTGAGTGTTTACAATCCTTGATTAAGCATGAAGTAAAATTTCGAGTTTAGAAAAGCCTAAAAATTTGGATTTGCCGGGGCGCGCGAGCGAAGCGAGTCGCGCTCCGGCAAATCCAAATTTTCAGGCTTTTCTAAACTCGAAATTTTACTTCATGCGCCAAGCGTATAAATCACTGATTTAAAGTGAAGCTTAAAATATCTCGCCAAATCTTGCTCTTTAATAATTGAAGCAATTTGCTTTTGGATGTATAACTTTAATTAAATAAAAATGGTAAAGCAAATTATTCAAGCGCTTAAATTTTTTGAAAATTTCTTTACACAATATAAACATTTATAATATTTACTAACCTGAAATCGAGTATATTTTGAACATCACTTCAAATCAGTGATTTATACGCGTGGCGCATGAAGTAAAATTTCGAGTTTAGAAAAGCCTGAAAATTTGGATTTGCCGGGGCGCGACTCGCTTCGCTCGCGCGCCCCGGCAAATCCAAATTTTCAGGCTTTTCTAAACTCGAAATTTTACTTCATGCTTAATCAAGGATTTTAAACACTCGCGAGAAGCTTACAATTGATCGGTATTACAAAAAAAGTCCGAAAAACATATATTTAATTCATCCCAATCTGGTTGTAACTGTAATACAAGAAAAGTCGTTTCACTCGTTATGATTTAACGAGTTTTTTCATGATAACTCCTTCACTATATGATATTTTTGTAAATTGTTTGGAAAATTATATTTATAATTCAATTTTCCAAGGCTGGGCCCGCCGTGGCCGAGCGGTTGAGCCGCCGGTTTCGCCAAATCGGTCACGGAGGTGATCTGGGTTCGATTCCCAGCGGAGGCGAGTAATTTTTCTAACGAAAAATACTCGTCTCCGGTTCCATGGATGTGTGTGAATGTAATGTGTTGTGACGTCCAAATTAGTCGAAATATATGTTAATATAAATCAACGTTAGTGGCTGAATGGTAAAAACCTATGCCAAACAAAAAAACAAAAAAAAATTCCAAGGCTTACTGCTCTTCAAACAAAAAAACTAAATACCGACAAATATTGTTTCGACGATTTTAATAGTTAAAAATCTATACACATTATTTTCTTCAAAGAAGAAAAAACAAAAAAAAAACAATCATCACCGACAATCTTCATCGTCGATTTCAATCCATCTCAGTCCTAAATTCCTTCCCAAAGATCCGATCCACCGGATAAATCCCCGGACTGGCAGGTTCGGTTCCTCCGGGGGATTCCCCGCGGTGTACTTCCGTTGTGCAGGGAAAAGACTCTCTCTCATTTTATTCCAAATTAACTGCCAGCGCAAGACCGGAAGAACGGGAGGAAGAAAAAAAAATACGTCTCACACATTTCAAGTGAAATATTAACGGCGACACATGTTATGACCCATTTCGTGTGACGTACGTTGTGCAACGGCGACATTAATTCCCCCTAGTTTCATCTTGACTTGTGTAACTTGTTTTTTTTTAAAAAAACAAAACAAAATAAAGTTTTCTCCTTTGCGTGTTACATCAGTGAAATAGTAAACAAATTATAGATGCATGTTTTCAGTTTGTAGTTCGAATATAATTCCACTTTAAGCTTGTATTAGACGACACTATTTTCTTATACAAGAAAATAGTCTCCTATTTTCTATCATGGTGTACCAAATAGAACATGACCTATTTCTATTATACAAAACTGTACAAGATTTGCGTTTGGTAATACTTTGTGTATTACACCATGTTAGAAAAAAATATACTATTTTCTTGTACAAGAAAATAGAGTCGTCTAATACAAGCTTTAGATATAAATACTAGAGAATGTTGTTTGAATTCCAGACAACAACAGAAAAAAAATACAAGCATGTTTTAATTCCTGGCAGCAGTGGCGTAGCTACATACGCAGCGCCTTTGAGTAAAAAAACTTTAGTATCTCATTTAATAGTTTTCAATAATTTTTTCAACATTTAGTGCATGTAAAGGAACATATTTTAAATGCGTATCCGCCCATTTTCCCGAATACATTTTCCCGAATATATTTTTCCCGAATTACGTTTTTCCTGAATAATACATTTCCCGAAAACACTTTCCCGAATACTACTTTCCTGAATCAACTTTCCCGAATGATGTTTTTCCCGAATGGAATAAATTTGAACAAGCTCCATAGCAATCGTCAAACAAATTGTAGTCACGTCATACCGCCGTACGAAATTGTGCAATAGTTGTTTAATAATTTACAATGGAGGCCAAAATTGTTGATAAAAAACTTGTTCTTTCTATTTTCAGGAAATAAGTGTACGGTAACCCATTTAAAAGGTTTAAATATTATATATTGTATTATATACTATTATATAATATTTTTAAATGTAATATTCGCTGTTTATACAAAAGCGATCAATTTGAAGTTTCTAACGAGTGTTTCCAATCCCAGTTTAAGCATGAAGTAAAATTTCGAGTTTAGAAAAGCCTTAAAATTTGGTTTGGTCGCTCCGCGAAGCGGGGCGACCAAACCAAATTTTCAGGCTTTTCTAAACTCGAAATTTTACTTCATGCGCCACGCGTATAAAACACTGACTCAATACGAAGTTAAGAGACACATACAGAAACTATTGTAGGCAACCCAATATACAATACCGGTATTGGGTTGAATATAGTTACTGTTTTAAACAATTGGTTTAATTCATTTGATACGGATAAAAAAACATTATATCGAGTGTTTACACTTGTTACCTAAGCATGAATTCAAATTCCGAGTTAAGAAAAAACTTTGTAATATTCGCTGTTTATACAAAAGCGATCAATTTGAAGTTTCTAACGAGTGTTTCCAATCCCAGCTTAAGCATGAAGTAAAATTTCGAGTTTAGAAAAGCCTTAACATTTGGTTTGGTCGCTCCGCGAAGCGGGGCGACCAAACCAAATTTTCAGGCTTTTCTAAACTCGAAATTTTACTTCATGCGCCACGCGTATAAAACACTGACTCAATATGAAGTTAAAAGACACATACAGAAACTATTGTAGGCAACCCAATATACAATACCGGTATTGGGTTGACTATAGTTACTGTTTTAAACAATTAGTTTAATTCATTTGATACGGATAAAAAAACATATCGAGTGTTTACACTTGTTACCTAAGCATGAATTCAAATTCCGAGTTTAAAAAAAACTTTGGAAAATTGGATTTACTGAGCAAAGCGAATATTTTTAAATATATTTTATTTTAAAATCTTAAAAAATCACAAAGCTTCTTTATACAGAGAAGAAGCTTTGTGAATTTTGTGTACTTATTTTATCTAAGAAACAATAACTTTACACAAATTCTTTCAATTTTGGTGTAATTAATTGTGTTATTTAAAGATTGTTCTGTTTTTTTTTATGTAGTAAAATGTATCCAACGCGAGTAATTTTAATTCCAAACAGCGCATACTAGCAGCGTGTTTCGATTTTGATGTAAGAAATTTTGATTTAAAGATTGTTCTCTTTTTAAGTATCCAGAATTGTTCTGTTTTTTTTTTTATGTAGTAAAATGTATCCAACGCGAGTAATTTTAATTTCAAACAGCGCATACTAGGAGCGTGTTTCGATTTTGATGTAAGAAATTTTGATTTAAAGATTGTTCTCTTTTTAAGTATCCAGAATTGTTCTGTTTTTTTTTTATGTAGTAAAATGTCTCCAACGCGAGTAATTTTAATTCCAAACAGCGCATACTAGGGGGGCGGAGAAGGATCAGCAACATTGAAATTTATGCTTTTTGTAGAAAGCACGTTTCCATGTCGGCATCAATCATACAATTACATTTTATCATAAAGCTCCGCAGACGCGACACCAGCGGCGTTTTCCTCCAGAGCACGAGCGGGACAAGACGTTTCATCATCATCATCATCATCATCATCTCGTATATTGCAAGATGCATTCCCCAAAGCTGTTACAATGGTAATAAAAGCCGGAGTTACGACTCCGGCCATTTACGTTCATCAAGTCTCGAGTATCGAAACGGTTTTCGAGTGAAAGAGGAGCATGATGAAGGGACAAGGGGTGGTGAGGGAGGGGTTCATTAAAAATATTAATGCGTTTTCCGGGGTGGCGCATTATTATTTTCAGCAATATGTAAATCCGTCTATCTATATGTAAATTAAATGTGGACCGCGTATCGATTCGGTTTAGCGATGTCCTGTCTGCTATTAACACCGAAGAGGGTGTACATTATTGCTTTCTCATTAAGTTACAAATTTTCTCTTGCATATTTCTGCTTTCGTACAAAATTTCAATATAGGTGTAAAAATCTGTACGGTATAAATTAACACACTTGAGACAGAACTTCGGATTTTCATCAAATTCTTTTACAAAAAAATGTTGTATTCTAATTAAATTCTAGAAAAACAGTGGATTTCAGTTTCATCAAAGATTTTATAAGCAAATATATTTAAAAGAACATTTTTAGTCCTGTGATAAAAGTAATAATCCGAAATATTTTTACGGGCCTCCCAACATTTGTATTAATAATAATAATACTAATAAATAGTCTTTATTCAATATATGAAACATCAAATACATCAATACAGAAATAAACATAACAGATAACATATTTGATGGCGTCAATAAAAAAAAAGGTTAATATACAAATATAGTAAAATACAAATGCTTATACTAATTATACACATTAAAATAGTTAAAAAATTCTACAGTTGAATATGGTTCAATAGTTAAAATTAAATCAAATACGTTGGATTTGAATTCCTTAAAATTAATTATTGCTTTTAAATTCATCGGTAGTTTGTTATAAAATTTCACACAAGCATAAAACGCGCACTTTTCCGATAGATACATATGCCTTTGTGTTGTATCAAACAGATGTTTAAATTTTTGACAGAATATAATGCACTCAAAGATGTATAAACCTGGGACCGTTAATATATTATTTTCTTTAAACTTTCATCTACAAGATGATAGTTGTTTTATTTGGAAAATAATTCTGATTGCTCTCTTTTGCAATTTAAAAACCTGCATAATATCTGCTGAAGCCCCCCAATGAATTATACCATAACGGACGTGAGACATAAAAATAGCGTGGTAAGCATTCAGTAATCCGCTGATCCCTAAAACTTCTTTTAGTTTTCTTAAACAAAAACACTTGGTACTTAATTTCTTACAGATGATTTCGATGTGGTGCTTCCAATTTAAATTACTGTCCAAATAAACACCTAAACATCGAACAGACTCATCAACTGTAACTTGACTATGATTAACCGCAATTTCATTTATATAAGTCGGATAATTTTAATTTTTATTTGCTCTATATATTATGTAGTGTGTTTTATCTGAGTTAAGGACCATCTGGTTACCTAAACTCCAATGTTGTATTTGGTTTAATGTTTGAGTCAATTCTGTTTGTAAATCAGTTATATTTTGTTCAGATATTATTAAGTTTGTATCATCTGCATAGCACGTGATGTAATTTTTATTAACTGATTCTAGAAGAAATATGTCATTTATATAGGTTACAAACAGAATTGGCCCAAGTACACTTCCTTGTGCAACCCCTCTGCTCAGAACCATACTACTCGACCTTACTGTTTTCTCTTAATTTTTTATTTCCACAATCTGCTGCCTGTCAGTTAGGTAGGATTTAAACCACTGATTTAGGATTCCCCTTACCCCATATTGATTCATTTTGTCCAACAGTATGGTATGGTTAATCGTGTCGAAAGCACTTGAAAAGTCCAGGAATATCCCACATGTTATATTACCCTTTTCTAGCGACTTCATTATCTCCCTGACATAATTGAAAAGTGACAATTCAATGTTTTTATTTGGCAAATACCCATATTGCCTATTGTCTAATATTTTGTTTTTGAATAAAAAATTAAGCAATCTGTCTGACACCACTGATTCGAATAATTTTGCAAATGTACTTAACATGGTAATCGGCCTGTAATTATCTAATTGTTGCTTATCACCTTTTTTGAACATCGGCTTGATGAGTCCATATTTAAAAACACTAGGGAAAATCCCTTCCTGTATCGACAAATTAAAAAGTTCAGCTAAAGGTTCTGCTAGTATATGTATTATATGTTTTAAAAGGTAGTTAGAAATGTTATCAATACCGCTACTTTTTTTATTTTTCATACTTCTAGTCTTTACTATTAATTCAGTGGGTGTTATCGGTGCAAAATACATGCACTTATTTAGCATCGGTATTTTATTTGTATATATTACTTCAGGCAATGTGGCTACTAATTGTTCTGCTTTTGTAGTAAATTTTGTGTTAAAGCTATTTGGAAATATGCGATAAAAAAAAGATTTCCATTTTTTTTTAAATCAAACTTTGGATTTTCATCATCAAATTCATCAAATTCTTTTACAAAAAATATTGTATTCTAATTAAATTCTATAAAAACAGTGGATTTCAGTTTCTTCATAGATTTTATAAACAAATACATTTAAAAGAACATTTTTAGTCCTGTGATAAAAGTAATAATCCGAAATATTTGTACGGGCTTCCGAACATTTGTATTGGAAATATGCGATAAAAAAACGATTTCAATTTTTTATTAAATCAAACTGTATCACGTTATAAATATCTAAGTATATAAAATATTATATAAATATATAAATATTAATATAAACATTAATATAAATATTATAAAGTATATAAATATGATAAATATCGTTAACTGTCGAAAATAATATTTCACCAAATTAATAGAAAGGCTATAACCTAATAAATGAACTTGACCTTTATCAAGAGGAAGTTTATTTTATTTATATTTATTGATTATAAACAATAATGTAATTAATAAAATTATTTTGTATTGTCCTCTGATAATAAAGATTTGTTATATATATATATATATATATATATATATATATATATATATGAACTTGACCAAATATATTTATAAATGCTACGATTTTTTTGTTTTATAAATGAACATACCTCATCAGTATATCTTAAACTTTACTTGCAATCAGTGTTTTATACGCGTGGCGCATGAAGTAAAATGTCGAGTTTAGAAAAGCCTGAAAATTTGGTTTGGTCGCTCCGCGCTTCGCGCTACGCGACCAAACCAAATTTTCAGGCTTTTCTAAACTCGAAATTTTACTTCATGCTTAACCTGGGAGTGGAAACACTTGTTCTAAGTAAATTCCAATTAAATAATTGTTAATCAAAAAATATACACAATAATTATTTAAATACAGAATATTTAAATTTTCTTAAATACGTGGGTCGTTTGATAAGTTTAGTAAAAATGCCGGTAAAACAATTCATTTTTGAAAAAAATCAGTTTTACTTTTCAACATAGTCTCTTTAGAGTGCCTGTCATATACTAAGTCTAGCGAGTTTTAAATTTTGTAATACCGGGTATTGTTCGGCGAGCATATTTCAGTTTGTGAACAGAAAAAAAGTCTGGAGAGCAGGATGGGCGAGGAATCAATTTAAGCCCAATTCGTGTAATTGTGGGTAAAATTGTTTTGTCACTGCACGGATTCGTGTTTTTTCCACATTTTGCAGAAACTGCTAAGCTACTCTCTATAAACGACTACCAAACGTGAACTATATGTCACTTCTGCTTGGAATTTAGTCTGGGGGGAGGCTTTAAAGACTGGATTTGTTGTTAATTGAGATTGCTAATTTAGTAGAAAATATTGTGAATCATTTAAAGGAAGGGATGATTTCGACGTTTGTCCATAAAAAAGCTTCACGTTTTTATACAGATAAAAAAAAGGTTAGATGAATAACCTGTTTTTTTATTTGTATATAAACGTGGTGGTTATTTTATATACAGTGTGGGCCTGAAAGGCGTACGATTTTAAAAACACTCTTGCGTTTGACGCTTCGGAGAGGGGACTGCGCGGGTGGTGGGGTTAAGTAGCCCGGTTCTTGGAAATTTAGTCGCGATGGATCACTTCACCGGAGCGCAACGTGCATTTTGCGTTAAACATTATTACAAAAATGGCGATTCGTGCGTTATTGTTCGGCGTGAGTTTAGATTACAGAACCTAAATCAGTGTCCGAACGAAAGTGTGATTCGATCGTGGGCCAGAAAGTTCGAAGCTACTGGTTCGACTCTCAAACAGAAGCCTGCGGGACGTCCAAGGTCAACGAGAACAGAAGACGCAATTGAACAAGTTAGAGCTTCAGTTCAACGTAATCCTGATAAATCGACTCGAAAGCGTTCAGCCGAACTTGCGGTATCCAGAACATCTTTGCGTCGCATTTTGTTGAAAGATCTGAAATTGCACCCGTATAAAATTTAAGTTGTGCAGGAATTACAGCCAAATGATTCAATTTTACGACGAGCCTTTGTTCAAACAATGTTGGAACGCTTTCGGAGTGTCAACAATATTCTGTTCTCCGACGAAGCCCATTTTCACATAAATGGGCATGTGAATAAACAGAATTGCTGTTACTGGGCTGCAGAGAACCCACGTGCAAAACTCCAAAAGCCTCTGCATTCGCCAAAAGTAACCGTTTGGGCGGCCATGTCAGCGCACGGAATTATCGGACCCTACTTCTTCGAAAATCGACAAGGCCAATCTGTCACTGTCAATTCTGACGGATACATAGCCATGTTAAGGGATTTTTTCTTTCCACAACTGCAACAATTTGAAGCCTACAATCGTGCGACATGGTTTCAACAAGATGGCGCGACATGCCATACAGCTAATGCCTCTTTGACGGTCGTATACGAGATGTTTGCTGGGAAACTGATATCGAGGTGACATTGCATGGCCTCCTAGAAGTCCAGATCTAACGCCACTGGACTTTTTTTGTGGGGATATCTAAAAAGTAGAGTCTACTCCAATAACCCAGCCACGATTAACCAGTTGAAGACCAATATCCGGGAAGAAATGGCAGCTATTCCCCGTGCAATGTGCCAGCGACTTTTTACCAATTTGAGGTTCAGATTCGAAGAATGTTTGCAGCGCGATGGTGCACACCTGGATGACGTTATTTTTAAGAAATGAATTTCCCAGATGTAAATTTTTATAGAAATAAAAATTTGTATGTGAATTGTACTTAGTTTTTTTTTTAATGATTTTTTCAAATTCGTAATTATTTCTGGCCCACCTTGTACATTTATTAGACATTGGTTTTAAACCATTCCACTATATCACCTTTTTTTGTAGTTTACTATATTTAGACGCCACAAACACATTCACACACATCCATGCACTCAGGCAGAATCATTTTGTACTTTAAATTGACCTTACTACCCGGCGGGACTCAAACCCGAGCCCACTGGGTTAGGAAGCAAGGCCCCTACCCTTTAGCCCACCGGGATCCCTAATTGTGGTGTTTTTTATACTTGAAATATTGCTAATAATTTTTTTCCGTGAAAAAATGATTTCAGTCAAAGGTTATTTTAAATATCTCGAAAAGATAAATATTTATAAAAGACAAATTTTAATTCTAGCATCCACCACAAACAATTTTCATACTAGAGACACCCAATTAACATCAATTTAAAAGTTATTTAATCCGGATTCGACTCCTTTTGAAGTGAATAATGTTTGAAATAAAACAACGCAGTTGGGAGGGTTTCACTTTTATTGTTGAACACTGCAACATGTTTCACCACACAGTGGCTTCATCAGGCAGATGAAATAGTTATTTCATCTGCCTGATGAAGCCACTGTGTGGTGAAACATGTTGCAGTGTTCAACAATAAAAGTGAAACCCTCCCAACTGCGTTGTTTTATTTCAAATAGTATTATGGAGTTTCATCATGTATCCGCCTCATCAATTAAATATGTGAATAATGTTGTTCTTAGTAACACTTTATTCAAATTTGAAAAAAAATTCTGATACTTATTGAAGGATTCGATTTTTTCTAGAGAGTGTTTTCGCTCCCCGATTAAGCCAGCGGCGGTTTGCAGTCCAACTTCAAGGTAGGTCGCGCCAAGACACACAAAATTTGAGGTTGGCATCGCTGTTTATAAATACAAGGAGTTGCACAATAAAGTCACCTTTTAATAACGGATGCGTATTACCTTAGGTCTATCGCCTACCCTGAACTAAGGCCGCGAGCAGCCGCTGCATTAAGCATAGAGTAAAAATTTCGATTTTTAAGGTTTTCTAAAGTCCAAATTCTTACTCCTTGCCTGGCGCAACTTAAGACATTGAAACAACTACTTCCCATGCAAATACACCTCCGGATATTGAATTACTCTATCAAAGTATATGTAACGTATCACTGATTTAGTGCGAAGTATAAAACACACAGATCAAGTTTAATTTCAATAATTTGATGAAAATGACCATAAATATCAAGTTGTAGGAATATTATATAGAAGACGTACTAAGAACATAATTTTTTGTCAATAATGAAAAGTCGTAAATAATTAACACTGTTGTATCCTTTCTTCACACTTTATTTTCTAATGGTTAGATATATATTTCAAGTGCTAAGCACTCATTTTCAATAACAACTAATTCTTACAACTGTTGCGCGGTTTCTTTATACCTACAGTGGATTAAAGCCAGATTAAGGGAAGACCTTTGGGTGGGTTAACAAATTTTATTGCGTGTTGTTTATGGAGGTAACAACAAGTGTTTGCTGTTACATACAGTAACCTACTGCAAATGTAACAATTTGTTTGGAGGGAGTGGCAAAGCTATACTGATGAGAGTAAATCTCGAAACGCGTCTATAGATGGCCTGAATAATTTGACCCAAATTGTTACATTTGCAGTAGGTTACTGTATGTAACAGCAAACACTTGTTGTATAATTCAATGTCCGTCGGGGTATTAGCCCGGGAAGTAGTTGTTTTAATGAGTGTTTGATATAGTCTTTGTAAGACTAACTTGTTGTAGATTGCGAAAAGAATCGCACTTTTAATCTTTTAGGAGTTTCATATTGTTGATGCTGAATTTATGACCTGTTGTAAAGTTATGATGTGCAATTGCAGATTTTTCTGGATTCTGGTTTTTTATGTGATAACTGTGTTCTTTGAATCTAATATTTAAATTGCGGGTTGTTTGGCCGATATACACTTTCTCACAGTTATCACATTTTATTGAATAAATTCCAGATTTTTCAATGAATTCTCTTTTACTAAATGTGTTTCCTAAAAGTATACCACTTTTTGAATTTGTGTATTGTGCTGCCGTGAGGTTGAATTTTTTAAATAACTTATTTATATGATTATTTAGTCTAGGTACGTAAATGACTCTAGCATATTTAATAGGCTGTTTTTCTTGCTCCTGTAAACTCGTTATTGATTTGATCTTGTGAGATTTTATGCTCTTATTAATTCATTTTTGAATGGTATTAGGGTTATAATCTAAAAATTTTGCTACTTCCAATATAAACTTAAATTCTGCTTTTCTGTTTTCTTCAGAAAGTGGTAATTTAATACTCTTCACGAAACTCAAAAACAAATATCGAATGAAAAGTCGCAATATTTTTTCAACGTCATGATTTAGTTATCTAGTCACTTTGCTACTTGGAAATTATAATTAGGTTTCGTGTGCTTTTTATGTACACATTAATATTAAACTTTTTATTTATATAGTAGGGTATACTTTAAATTTTGCATGAACTTACTTTTTTTGTTATAAATATTAACTTTCTATTAGTTTTTATGTTTGTTGCGCTGGTATTGATTGTAATTAAATTATTCCAGAAACATTTGAATTAAACTTAGTTTAAAAGTCTAAATAATTCTGTTAATTAAACTGTTACTCACTGTCAATACCCTAATATTATATTCTGAAGTGAACCATATACATAACATTCACACATAAACGCATCCAATTTAATAATCACTTTGTGCAATTGTATTCAAATTCAGATAACGCTTAATGAGGTGAATATCCATCCTCTCTGCACTAGATGCAAATCGAATTTTGCCGTCCCACATGAGCAGACGAAATTATTAATAATAGCCCTTATAACATATGCACAATCGAACTGGGACCAAACACGACACAATGGTCACTAAATAAATCGACTCGTGCTCCAAAATTAGACAGGTGACATGGATATATTGGAATTCTCCCCAAGCGTTAACCCGCCAAGAGTTATTTTTATTTAATTGGGGATGGGGAATTTCTCTAGCAACCTCCGCTTGTTTTGTGCACAAATTCACTCATGAAGTCATGAACCATGAATTATATTTTAGGTATTATCTCTAAAGTCACTCTCGAAAAGGGTATTGTATTTGACACATATTCCTTGTTAGTATTTAAATAAATTTTAATAAAAACCGTTAAAGTTTTCTGTCGACGCGAGAACATAATCCCCCCTTTTTGCTCCGCAAAAAAAAATAAAAACACGCGCAACGTGCTCGCTCAGCTTCCTTTTTATCAATTCTGGTCGTAAACTATTCATGCATATCCTGCAGTTAAACGGATTTGCATGGTTGACTAAAAATACTGGCCGGAGAAACGGTTTATTCAGCGGGCGCGAGGGGGGCGAAACGCGGACTTATCAAGTCTTTACAATATAAACAACACGACCGCGCATATTTTACGGAAAGGGGGGAAGGATGGGGAGACCTGTATTATAGGGCTTCAGAAACTGCCTGAGGTGTTATCGTGCACTAAACCGCAATAAATCTTTGTCTTTGTTGCCGAACACCATAATGGGAAATGTTGCTGAATGTGTTATCAAATAGTTGAATGCATAAGTCAAATGGGGGAAAGATACTCGTAAATGTAATAAGGACGTATTTTAATTAATTAGTGAAAAGGGTTATACTATAAATGGAGTCAAATATTTAAAGCAAGGGAAATACATACGATGCTGTATCCTTTCATATGTTAGTACACATAACAGTAATCTTAAAAATTAGCGATCCGGTAGGAAACTTCGAGGGCTAGTCCCGTCATGTCGCTGAACAATCGCAATAAACTTCACCGTTGTTGGCGCATCACGAGGCAACAATATGCGAATTTATAATTAAACTTTGTGGAGGGCGAGGGCCTGCCTTTCCGGAAGTTGCGAAAGAAGCCGCTCATTACAGCAAAGTTCCGTCCGTTTTCTTAGACCGTTTGTCTTGTCCATTGTGTCCCTTCCACAAAGTTTCCACGCTGCGTTTATTTTGCATGGAAAAACCTAATTGTACACTTTGATGTCTAATGTCTAATTGTTAGTTGAATATTTAAGGATTGAGGAAAATATGTTCCTATAAAAGTTTCAAAATGTAACTGTAGAGTGAACAACTAAGACGATTTAATAGAGTAGGTTTACTTATCATCTTCCTATTCTCAAAAATTCTTTAGTCAGAATTTTCGAAAAATTTTAGAATTTTTGGAACGTGTAAATCGATGCTTTCAAAATTCCCGTTTTGGTGATTAATTTTGGGATTGATGTAGTAAACCTCGTACAATTAAAGCATGCATTCATATCCTATGCATGTTTCAATTGATCGAGATTAATTTAAATAATCTCCAAATTAATCACCGAAACAAGAATTCATTTAACTCTTATTAAAGCATCAACAAATTCTTTATCAGAGCTGGGACGAATCCTCGTAAAAAGGATTCGAATCACGAATCCAAATCACCTAATATGATTCGAATCACGAATACTCGAATAAAGGATTCGTAAGAGATAAATATGATTCGAATCAAAGATTCGAATCTTTGATTCGAATCATATTTATCTCTTACGAATCCTTTATTCGAGTATTCGTGATTCTAATCATATTAGGTGATTTGGATTCGTGATTCGAATCCTTTTTACGAGGATTCGTCCCAGTTCTGATAAAGAATTTGTCCTGTTTTTTCGAATCACGAATACAAATCCTTAAAGAATAAATTTGATTTTATTATTTTTTTTTTGCAACCATTAATACATAAATATCGTTACCAGTTGTTTTAACAAAAATATTCAAAAGCTAATTAATTATTATTAACACTGAACATCGTTGATAATAGACTAAATATCTGATTCCATGTTACTCTGATTAAAGATGTATTTAAGTGTCTCTGAACTGCACTTCAAATCAGTGTTTTGTACGCGTGGCGCATGAAGTAAAATTTCGAGTTTAGAAAAGCCCGAAAATTTGTCTCGGGTCGCTGCGCGACCCTCGACAAATTTTCACGGGGGCTTTTCTAAACTCGAAATTTTACTTCATGCTTAGCCTGGGAGTGGAAAACACTAATTTAAAGCGTCAAATTGAACTTTAAGAAAAAACAAGGTATATCTAAAGATTTACAGAAAATAAGCTGAATTTGGAATACGTATACTTAAAAGAAAAACTCCCTGTATCTGTTTGCTCCGAAGAAATATGAATAATTATAAACCATAATGAAGATAACAATTATTTTTCAAAAAACACTCGTTAATTAATATTATACACAATTGACGTTTGTTAAACAATGGCGGCGACAAAGAAAAAACATGTATTTTTAATCTTCTAGTAGAAATGCGTTTTATGTTAAGTAAACTATCTATCTTTTAGCTAGTAGTACAAGTTCTTTCTGCTAGCAGCAATTGTTCTTTTAGTAGTAGATGAAGCAACTACTATTTTGTTCCTTCTACTATTACTAGGACTTTCTGCAACTAGTTGTAGTACAGGCTCCGTCTGCTGGTGGCAAGACACGATAAGCCAGAACCATCAGAACAAGACGCTCTGTTAATAGCAGTAGTTCTTTTTACTAGTAGAAATAGTGTTTTTTTGCTATAAAAAAACGACTACTGGGTCTTTCTGCTACTAGTAGTAGTACAGGCTCCATCTGCCGGAGGCAAGATTTGAAGCTAGAACCATCTGAACCAGAAGCCTTATCTGCCAATAGCGGTAGTTGTTTCTGCTAGTAGAAATAGCGTGTTCTGCTGGTTCTGGTTCTGGTGCAAAGGAGAGTGTGCAGTTCTGCACTGCACTTAGGCCTCATCAGGCCCATTGTGCCACCTCCCGTAGATCACCCATCCTCAGTTTAACCAGCCCACCTTGTTTAGGTATTCTAGCATAGCTGAGGTGGGTAGATCTCTTATGTAGGCCATTGTAGGCCATCTATCACCCAATATGGACTCCCTGATTGACGATAGTGCCGGGCATTCACAAAGGAAATGGCATGCAGTCTCGTCTTCCATGCTGCAACCTCTACAAGATGGGGAGTCAACTATCCCCATCCTATAGAGGTGCCCGTTTAGTCCACAGTGACCATTAAGGATGGCAGTTAAGCGCCTGAGATTCCCTCTAGCCAGCTGCAGGTACCGTTTCGCTGATCTCTCATTGGGATACACAAGTGTTTCCTTAGAGAGCTTGCAGCCCTCGATATCATCCCAACGCATCCTGAATTTCTTCAGGGCATTGGTTTGTAACATGTTACACAGGGAGAGAGGAGCTAACCGCACTAGCGGCTCCGGTGAGAGTAGATTCATCCCAGCCGCAGCTCTTGCCAGCGCGTCAGCTCTCCCGTTACCTGTGTCTGTATCATGCCCTTTCACCCAGCAGACTTCAATGTTGGTGAGCATTGCTGCCTGTCTGAGTTTCCCGTGGCACTCTATTTCGGTCTCTGACGAAGCATAGGCCTTCTGCAGAGACAGAATCGCTTGCCTGCTATCCGTTAAGATTAGTATGGCTACATTTGTCACCTTGCGGTTTATGATGTACTCAGCCGCAAGTGTTATTCCCATCAGCTCCAGTTGCGTGATGGTTCCATGAATTCTCATCGGAACCTTTGCTTGGATTTTTAGGGTTTTAGAGAAAACTCCAAGGCCCGATCCTTCTCTCCTTTTAGATCCATCTGTGTAGATCCTTATAGCAGACTCTCTCATCCGCTTAGTGGGTTGAATAGTAACGTTGGAGGGTGTGTTCCGTATTAGTGTTGGTACACAGCAGTCATTAACAGCCTCTAAAAGAGGTATATCTCTACAGACATTCCTCCAGAGGTGTCCTCTAACTTCTCCACAGCTGTGACTGTTCCAAATCCCACTGCTGAATGTGGAAATTATAATTAGCGTGTTCTGCTAAAGAGTAAACGTTTCTATCAGTAGTAATAGTTATTTCAGCTAGTAGTACAATTTCTTTGTGCTAGTAGCGTTCGTCCTTTCAGTAGGAGAAAGAACAACTACTATTTTGTTCCTTCTACTACGAGTAGGTCTTTCTACTACTAGTCTGCTGATGACAAGACATCTGAAGCTAGAACCATCTGAACTAGAAGCTCCGTTAATAGCGGTAGTTCTTTCTGCTGTAGTAATTCTATTAGCTAGTAGCAGTTGTTCTCAAGACCGTAGCCGGGGGGGGGGGGGGGGATGTGGGGGTTCAAATCCCCCCTGAAATTTTCAAAATGATAAATTTTTGTATGTAAAAGCGGGACTGTAAGAGCAAAAAAAAATATTACACGAAATTTTTGTAACCCCCTCCGATTATTTTTTCTGGCTGCGGCCTTGGTCGTTCTTTCAGCTTAAAAGTAGTTTTTTGTTCTACTACCACTAGTTTTTTCTGCTACTAGTAATAGTACAGGCATCGTCTACGGAACTAGAAGCCATGTCTGCTAATAGCGGCAGTTCTTTCTGCTAGTGGATACATCGTTTTTAACTGAAAAAAAGTAAACGTTACAGTTTGTAGTGCTGGTTCTTTCGCCGGATTTAATTATAAAGAAAAACATATTTATTTTTTGAATTAAGCAAACATTTTTGTTTCAACATAAAGAAAAATAGTTCCGATTAAACATGAAATACAACATCAGGCAAATGGCCACCACAAAACCTCTGGCACAGGGTTATTCTTTTGTTGAAATTTTGAATAACGTTTTCGCATAAATGTGGCTGTATTTCACCAATAACGCGCCGGATTTCCTTTTTAAGATGTTGAACTGTTTCAGGCTTATTTGCATACACCTTTTGCTTCACATAGCCCCAAAGAAAAAAGTCCATCGGCGTTAGATCGCACGATCTTGGTGGCAAATGTTGATCGCCAAATCGAGAAATGACACGGCCTGGAAATTTGGTCTGCAGTAACACCACTGTTTCACGTGCTGTGTGGCAGGTCGCACCGTCTTATTGGAAAAACATGTGCTCCACATCAATTACATCCAATTCGGGCTACAAAAACTCCGTTAACATTTCCCGATACCGAACACCAGTAACAATTAGCGCATTTCCAGCCGCATTTTCAAAGAAATACGGCCCAATCACTCCGCCAGCCCAAAATGCGCACCAAACCGTTACTCGCGGTGGATGCATTGGCTGTTCGAGTACCACACAAGGATTTTCAGCACCATAAATCCGACAGTTTTGTTTATTTACGTATCTGTCGAGTTGAAAATGTGCCTCATCTGAAAAAATGATTTTCTTCGAAAAATCCGGATTAATTTGATGATGTTCCAACACCCAATCAGCAAATTCACGGCGCTGCTCATGGTCCTTTGGCTTGATTTCTTGCACCAATTGAATCTTGTACGCGTGCAAATGCAGATCTTTTACCAAAATTCGTTGCATAGTGGTTTTGGAAATGTTTAATTCTTGACCACGATGCCGAATGGAAGTTCCTGGATTCTCGGCCACAGATTCCCTTACTGTGTCTATATTTTCGAGTGACCGACAAGGACGACGACGAACAATGGACTTCTGATCCATCAGCGTAAATTTGGTCTCAAATTTTGTAATTAAACGCGTCACTGTCGATTTATTTGGCGCATAAAGGCGACCGAAAACTTGACGTAATATGCGAATTGTTTTCGCAAAACTTTCACCATTTTTGTAATGTGTTTTTACAATAATTAAACGTTGTTCGTTTGAATTCTTCTCCATATTCTTAAATCGCGTGGTCTGTACTTGACAACTGTCAAAAAAAAATCACCGTACAACTCGTATTAACAAAATGGCGGCAAATTTAAATCCGGCGCTCTTGTTGGGACACCCATTAGTAGTTAGTAGTACTACTACAGGCCTCGTCTGCTGGTAGCAAGATATCTGAAGCTAGAACCATCTGAGCTAGATGTTCTGGCTGGTAATAGTGCTAGTTGTTTCTGCTAGTAGAAATAGTTTTTTCCGCAAAACAGCCTATTTTCTGTAAATCTTTAGATATTCCTTGTTTTTTTTTTCTAAGTTCAATTTGAAGCTCTAAGCGAGTGTTTTCCACTCCCAGACTAAGCATGAAGTAAAATTTCGAGTTAAGAAAAGCCCCGTGAAAATTTGTCGAGGGTCGCGCAGCGACCCGAGACAAATTTTCTGGGCTTTTCTAAACTCGAAATTTTACTTCATGCGCCACGCGTATAAAACACTGATTTAACGAAAAATTTAAAAACACACAAAAGACATTTTTCATGTTAATCCTCACAATTGTTTCGAATTATTTTTGACGATTCAAATCCTTTTGTAAGTGTTCGAATCCTTTTATAAATATTCGAATCCTTTTATAAGGATTTGAATCGCCCACATTTGGATTCGAATACGAATCCTCTTAAAAATACGTAACGAATCCGGATCCAGTTGAACTTAAGTATTCGAATGCCTATTTTGAATCCTCTAAAAGGATTCGAACCCAGGATTCGAATTCTGAATGATTCGAATCCTGCCCAGCTCTGTTCTTTATGTATTTTAAAGCTTTGTGTTTTGAGTACCAATAATCTGAAATTTCTTTAAAAGAAAACAACAGTTGAGAGGGTTTTACTTTTATTGTTAAACACTGCAACTGGTTTTACCCTCTCGTCATCAAATTATTTTATGCTTTGACGCGAAGTTCATGTCCACTTAAATGTATACTTACTAACTAAACTAAACACCGGCAACAATGAATAAAACTAAAGTAAAGTAATGTATATACGTATAAATATTAATTTAATTAAAAATCACCTGTTTTTTTTTTTACAAAATATTACATAAATGGAGTTTTTCTTTTAAGTATACATATCCTAAGTATATGCTGTAAATCTACAGATATTCGTTGTTTTTATAAAAGAGTTCAATTTGAAGCTTTAAACGAGTGTTTCCACTCCCAGACTAAGCATGAAGTAAAATTTCGAGTTTAGAAAAGCCTGAAAATTTGGTTTGGTCGCTCCGCGAAGCGGAGCGGCCAAACCAAATTTTCAGGCTTTTCTAAACTCGAAATTTTACTTCATGCGCCACGCGTATAAAACACTGAAAGCACTGAGATATTGTGCACAAGCAAAACACTTGAAATCAGTGTCTTAGACGCGTAGCGCATGAAGTAAAATTTCGAGTGAAAATAATTTGGTTTGGCCGCCCCGCTTCGCGGAGCGACCAAACCAAATTTTTAGGCTTTTCTAAACTCAAAATTTTACTTTATGCTTAGCCTGGGAGTGGAAAACACTCGTTTAAAGCTTCAAATTGAACTCTTAAAAAAAACGACGAATATCTGCAGATTTACAGCATATAAATGGGATATGTATGAAAAACTGAAATTTCTTTGAAATAAAACAACAGTTGCGACCAAACCAAATTTTCAGGCTTTTCTAAACTCGAAATGTTACTTCATGCTTAGCCTGGGAGTGGAAAACACTCGTTTAAAGCTTCAAATTGAACTCTAAAAAAAAAACGACGAATATCTGCAGATTTACAGCATATAAATGGGATATGTATACTTAAAGGAAAAATGAAATTTCTTTGTTTTTATTTATTGTTTTTATTTTATTGTTGAACACTGCAATTGGTTTTACCACACAGTGGCTTCATTGGGCAGATGCATACTAAAATTTCTTGTAAGAAGAACCTTTCAAGTACACAACAGTTCAACATAAATTAAAATTGATGTTTTACATTTAATTCAAAGTACAAAGACCTTAGCATTTCTCAATAAAGAAATCCGAGTCAATCAAGTGAGACTGCAAAAGCCGGTCTATTTATTACCTACACACGTGTCCAATCCAGTTATAGAGTCGCTGGCGCCGTCAGGAAACGGCCAATTAAACCGGTAATGAACAAAGTCGCAATTTGCATTCTGCACTTTGCATTTTTCCTAGGCGCGCGCGCTGTCCGTCGCCGATTCCAATTGCACTTCCGGTTTCGGCGACGGCTATTCATATTTAAATCAGCCATTTGTATGGGCGTTCCGCAGCCCTGAGGTGTCTATGATATTCTCGCGAGCTGAATTTTAACTACGACTCCACATTACGTGAAGAGTATTGACCAAGTGCTCTAACAGGATGATTCTAATAAGGAAGTTGAATTCAGTTTGGCTCGTCTTTGATGGTGCAATAAAAGTTGTAATTACCGGGGAGTGTGGTTGAATTTTAACAAAGCAAAGATGAGAAGCTTATTCAAGATATATTAAACAGTTGAACGTTTTTTAAGACCACAGAGAAAGTTTTAGAAATAGTACAGCTCGACTTTACTTATACCCCGTGGAATAACATGCATTATAATATAGATTCTTACTGTATTAATAATAATAATAATAAACCGTTTATTGACCATATCCAGAACAAATATGATTACATAAATCTTAAGATAAATTTAATGGTCAAAGGGTCCTGAATCAGTTTCAGTCCAAGGTATATAACCAAACACTGAACCTGATCTTCCTTCAGGCCGTACAATAATAGACAGTACAATACAAATAATATACAATACAAATAATATAGCTAGTAATAATAAGTTATGATGCACTTAGCATTTCTATATATTTCCACTTAAAATCCGTGTATGAGCCATATCGAAACTGTACCGAGTTCATGCAACTTGTAATTGTATAGGTAAAGCACTTTTTAAATAATTGTAATCTATGCTTTGGGATGGATAGGAGCCCTCTACTTCGAATATTTATGTTATGCACATCACTTCTATACGTTATTTTGTTGAAGAGATATGGGGGCGTTTTTCTAAATATTATTTTGAAGTAGAAACAAGCCGTATGTAGTTTTCGCCTGTTGTGCATGTCCAACCAGCCACACTCGGGCAATCTGTGAGCTATACTGGTTCTCTTATTACCACCAAAAATAAGACGCAAGCATGAATTCTGTATTCTTTGGATTCTATTAGTATCTATTTTGTCGATAAATTCATGATAGAGTGTGTCACAGAAGTTAAAGTTCGAAAGCACCAAGGAATTACACGGTATAATTTTTGTACTTTTATTTAGAAGGTGTCTGTTTAGGAATATACTCTTCAGTGCGATGTAAGATTTTCGTATTAGATTATTGGTATTACCTTTAAATTTAAGTTTTGAATCTATAAATACCCCAAGATTTTTAACACTCATCTAAAGATATCGTTTGACCCTTAACTACTATCTTTAAGTTTTGTATCGCGTTTGTACGTCTTGTTGTAGGTCCAAACACGATAGCCTTAGTTTTGCTTTCGTTAATGCATAGTGAATGTGCCGACGAGTATTTTACTAAATTTTCAAAATCAAGATTGAGATATATCGCCCATTAAAATCAATAAATTCACTACGGAAATGATGAAAGTTCACTTTTTTTACCTTTGAAATGTTGACTATAAACTTTTATAAAACCTCACTGCTGTTAACCATTGCAATCTTTACTGGGGATATTGGGGAAGTTGAAAGAAATGTTTGTTAAAGACTTTAATCTAACTTCAACTTAAAGTTAGATTTAACAGGATGACGATTATAACACATTAGCACATTACACTTGGACACATATGGATTTATAGAATAACTAACATAAATTAATACACTCTAGGAAATTCATTTGGGCTGAATTCTAGTTTGTGTCAACGGCTATATTACGCCAAAAAAAAATGTTTGCTCACATTGAATATTCCACATACTTCTAGGTTAGGTTAGGTTAGGAGAAAGGTTTGCAATAAAATACATTGCGTAAATCTCTTTGCGCACGATGATTATTTTACATACTGCTAGGACTCAATATTTTCAAAATTTTCAAACAATTTTTTTTTTATTTATTTAACATTTCCGGTGGAAATTAATTGCATATCTAGATAGTACTCGTCGAGTACTTTCGAATAATATCATTTTTATCTATAATACCCACGGAGTGTATAGAGTAAATATAGTAAATAGAGTGTATAGAGTAAAATAAGAGTAAATACATAGTAAATTCTTACCCAGGATTTTGTTGGACTGCAAGCTTTATCAGTCTTTAGTAATAATAATAATAGTACGAAGTTTTTGGACTGCAAAGTTTAGAAAGCTTTAGAAATAATAATGAGTTTTTGGGCTGCAAGCTTTAGAAATAGTACAGACTTTTTGGGGTGCAAGCTTTAGAAATAGTACAGAGTTGTTGAAACTCTAGCATTATAGATAGTAGACTGTAAGCTATTGAAATGGTACAGAGTTTTTAGACTATAAACTTTAGAAATAGTACAGTGTTTTGGAAACTCTACAATGCTCGAGTATATAGTACAACGTTTTTGGACTGTAAGCTTTAGAAATACTACAGAGTTTTTGGACTGCAAGCTTTAGAAATAGTACAGTGTTTTTGAAACTTGAATAATATACACAATACAAAGTTTTTGGACTGTAAGCTTTAGAAATACTACAGACAAATACTGCAAGCTTTAGAAATAGTTCAGTGCATTGAAACTCGAGTATGATATATAATTTGATTATTATTAATGTCCATTTATTCAAATTCCCGCTCAAATCGATCAGCTGAGAAGACTCTTTATAATAATAATAATATAATAATATATATATATATATATATATATATATATATATATATATATATATATATATATATATATATATATTGGTTTTACTACAAGATTGTTTACACAGGTCACAGTTAATTTTAAATACTACTATGTATAATAACATTCACAATGGCGACCACTTAACATATTAAAAGTATACATTATTTATAGCAGATCACTTTCCTGAAAAACGCCTAAAAAAGCGTGTTAACATATGGTGTTGGATCAAAAACATTGCCTATCCCCAACCATTGCATTACTAGTCTATATTATACTTTGTCTAAAACTAAAGGGCATACCGAATCGAATTTTTATTTTTTTTTAAGAATTAGGCTGCTCTACTGAAGAATAATTAGCATTTGTAATATTTTTGAAGAATGAATCGTTTTGTTTTCAGCAAAGCAGCCCAAAAACAAAACAATAGAATAAATATTATAATGAAGTAATTGTATTTCAACATTTTTAGTTTTTAATAAAGAACCTGAAGTTGATAAAAATATTTTCATATGTTGACACATTCGAAAGAACATCGAATTTTCTCCCCAGTCAAGTTTCATCATGTCATTAAAACTACAATTATAAAAAAAAGATATATCTGGAGGCCAGATCATCATCGTTACAACTTTAATGGAACACCCACGATTCATTAACTAAATGGAAGGCGTTGGGCAATGAAAACAGTTTCTAATTTACATGTTCTTCGGGGCGCTTTCCACACACGCATACACACGTCTGCATCTCTATTCGTGTTTATTCAAATCTTGAATTCCCCAAAAAGACGTGAAATAAATAATTAATTAACATTACACAACATCAACAAACTAAAATGCTGATCTATCGAAATGTTGCAATAGGGTTCTTGCACATTTTTTTATTGAATAAAATAAAACACTTTAACTTTGTTTGTATAACACAATATATTTTTTTGTCTTAATTAATTTTTTAGAAGCAAAAAACATCATGACATAGGACATGATGTTTTTTTTTATTTTTTACTTAATTTTCAAATTATTAATAGATAAAGTTTTCCCGCAAATTGTACTCGTGAAAACGCTGTATGACGTACTGATCCATGTACACGCATGCGCTCCCCTTGGATTGAGAATTAATATCCATCTTGACGCCAAAATAATAGGAAGGTATAACGGACACTTATTAAATTTGGTATGTACCTATAATTTGTTTGTATAACACAGCGAATAGTTGTTTATAAAAAAACACTCAATATCAAATCAATTTTTATTGACGGGGCAAGCGTTGCCAATATATCTGCGGACTTGTTTGTTTACTCAACAGACGCGTCGCCGCGCTAGTCAACATAACCTTTTATACATCGCATACAAGAAACGTAACTGCAGTAAAGTTAATATTTAAAATGAGTTATTGTTACTGTATTGTATCAATGTGCCGTAACAACTCAAAAAGAAAGATCCTACCTGAAAATAAGTATTCAGTTAGAAATAGAATTTTTATTTTATTTGAATATTTAAATTATCGCGGTTATATTGCAATGCGCATGACTTTTCAGGTATGGTATGTTCAATAAAATAAAACCTCTAGAGTGCCATTAAAAATAATGTAGGTTGGCAACTCTGAAATTATACATTATAATTATTATGTCTGACGATTTATATGTCAATTCCTAAAGCGTGTAGTCAACTTAAATTTTAAAAAAGATAAAATCATCGTACTCTAGAGGTTTTTTTTATTGAACATACTATACTTCCAATAAGAATGTGTTTTTCGGGAAAGCCAAAATTTGTGTAAAATTAGCACGTTTCAATTTTATATTAAATGTAAAACAATTTTTATTGAATGTTTATTTTTGGCAGACAATGTTTTTAGAACTTAAAATATATGTAATAATAATTTTATTCGAATTTAAAATTCGTGCAAAAACCCGAGTCTCAGTTGCGCTAGTTCTTCTTTGAACTACAATTTAAAAAGGAATTTTCTATTCAAAACTGAACTTTTTGTTTTAAATTGTAATTTGTAATATATTTTTATAATAACTGTAGCTTAGAATTCAACGCTTGGTTTCGAAGGTCTTTAAGCCAAGAAAAGTGAAACAAAACCCAGTGAGTTAAAACAAGATAAATTCAAATTCAAAACTATTTGAATTCGAGAAAATAAGCTTACGCTTCTTATAGTTTGCACACTTTAAACATAAATTGCATTTTCACGAATAGTTTTTTCGTAATTTTATATATTACAAGTGAGTTAAATTTACAAAACCAATATATTTTAAAATGTTTATCAAGTGATTAATGAGAAAAAGTATCCGATGCAAGAAAAGAAGTGCTACATTTTTTCGATGTTTCTTTTTATTTTAGAGACTTGTATTTTTCAGACCACATAAACTCTGGTATAAAATTTTCTGGTCCTCATCTTGTGATAAACGACAGATGGCAATACTCGTTATTAAATTATTTTATGTTATGACACGAAATTTATGTCAACTTAAATGTATACTCACTCCAAGTTTATGTATAAAATTTGTACGCACTGACAACAATGAATAAAACTAAAATAAAGTACTGTATATATGTGTAAATATTCACTGTAATAAAAATCACTTGTTTTGTTTCACAAAATATTACATACGGGGAGTTTTTCTTTTAAGTATACATATCGTAAGTATATATTGTACAGATATTCGTTGTTTTTTGAAAAGAGTTCAATTTGAAGCTTTAAACGAGTGTTTTCTACTCCCAGACTAAGCATGAAGTAAAATTTCGAGTTTAGAAAAGCCTGAAAATTTTGTTTGGTTTGGTATATACAGGGACTTTTTTCTTTTAAGTATACATATCCTATTTATACGCTGTAAATCTGCAGATATTTGTAGTTCATTTTTAAGTTCAATTTGAAGCTTTAAACGAGTGTTTTCCACTCCCAGGCTAAGCATGAAGTGAAATTTCGAGTTTAGAAAAGCCTGAAAATTTAGTTTGTTCGCTCCGCGAAGCGGAGCGGCCAAACCAAATTTTCAGGCTTTTCTAAACTCGAAATTTTACTTCATGCGCCATGCGTACTAAACACTGACTTCAAGTGAAATCTTCCACCAATTAATTAGAGTGAAATAAATCAAGTATTTTGACTATCAACTATTTAAACGATGGGGAAAAACACATCACCACTATTTCTATATTTGGGTTAAAATGTTCGTTTCACGCCCTAAAATAATAATAGAAGCGGAGCGGCCAAGCCAAATGTTCAGGCTTTTCTAAACTCAAAATTTTACTTCATGCGCCACGCGTATTAAACACTGAAAGCAATGAAATATTGTGAACAAGTAACCACAGTTGAAATCAGTGTCTTATACGCGTGGCGCATGAAGTAAAATTTCGAGTTAAGAAAAGCCTGAAAATTTGGTTTGGTTTGGTATATACAGGGACTTTTTTCATTTAAGTATACATATCCTATTTATACGCTGTAAATCTGCAGATATTTGTAGTATTTTTTTAAGTTCAATTTGAAGCTTTAAACGAGTGTTTTCCACTCCCAGGCTAAGCATGAAGTAAAATTTCGAGTTTAGAAAAGCCTGAAAATTTGGTTTGGCCGCTCCGCGAAGCGGAGCGGCCAAACCAAATTTTCAGGCTTTTCTAAACTCGAAATTTTACTTCATGCGCCACGCGTACTAAACACTGACTTCAAGTGAAATCTTCCACCAATTAATTAAAGTGAAATAAATTAAGTATGTTGACTATCAACTATTTAAACGATGGGAAAAAACACATCACCACTATTTCTATATTTGGGTTAAAATGTTCGTTTCACGCCCTAAAATAATAATAGAAGCGGAGCGGCCAAACCAAATGTTCAGGCTTTTCTAAACTCGAAATTTTACTTCATGCGCCACGCGTATTAAACACTGAAAGCAATGAAATATTGTGAACAAGTAACCACAGTTGAAATCAGTGTCTTATACGCGTGGCGCATGAAGTAAAATTTCGAGTTTAGAAAAGCCTGAAAATTTGGTTTGGCCGCTGCGCTTCGCGGAGCGACCAAACCAAATTTTCAGGCTTTTCTAAACTCGAAATTTTACTTCATGCTTAGTCTGGGAGTGGAAAACACTCGTTTAAAGCTACAAATTGCTTCAGATTTACAGCATATAAATAGGATATGTATACTTAAAAGAAAAAAGTCCCTGTACAGGTATTGTTTATTTAAACGCTGCCCCTTATGTGGTAGAGAGCCTGTACAGTAGTTCGTTTACACGCTGTATATATTTAATCATGTTCATCATGTTAATGCTGATCGTAATTGTTATATTAAAAAAAATCACTTGATTTATTTTTTTGTTATTGAGCTGGAGATGCTAATTATTGAATCAATTAAATACACAACAACCATTTCAGTTGATGTTCGAATTCTAATTGATACCTAGTCATAATTACATCGTGTTTACCACAGATTCATATATACAATTCCAGAACAGAGTTGGGTATTATTATTTCCTCTGTAATTCCAGCAAATCAAACACGCCTTTTACTCACTCACTCACAACACTCAAGAAATACAATCTCAAACGTGTTAATGAGCGATACTCGAGGCATTTAAGTATTCAACAGATCTTTAGTGCGGAGCAATAAAATTCGGTATATAAGAGAGAATTAATCACGTTCAAGATGATAAAATCACTCCCATAGAAATTCCGATGCCCCGGCATAAATTCCCACATACGTATAAACGGTGCAGGACTGAAGGGCGATAAAGCGCGCGCCGGGCCGAATTCAAGAGCCCTTATCGCCCTTTCGTCTGTATCTCACTACATAGACAAAATAGATGGAAGACCCCCCCTCCCTAATCACTCACCTAATCCGAACTCCTCTCTCGCTCCTCTTTTGCTTCCGCTAAACGTTCTGAAACAAAAAGAGAAAATAGAATTGTACTTTGAGCGCTAAAGATTGAGTTTGAGTGTTTATTCCGAGTGTTGGATTTAGCAGATTTGCTCCGAGCGAAAATTGAAGTATTTGTTCTTGCTTAATTGACCCGTTTAGCGCAATTGATGCAATAACACAACATTATTAATTTTTTGTTAATTAAATTAATAATTCGTGATCCGGATTCGTTACATTTTTTTACGAGGATTCGTATTCGAATCTAAATGTGGGTGATTCGAATCCTTATAAAATGATTCGAATATTTATAAAAGGATTCGAATACTAACGAAAGGATTTGAATCGTTAAAAATAATTCGAACTAATTGTTAGAATTAACATGAAAAATGTCTTTTGTGTGTTTTTAAATTTCTCGTTAAATTACTGTTTTATACGCGTGGCGCATGAAGTAAAATTTCGAGTTTAGAAAAGCCCAGAAAAATTGTCTCGGGTCGCTGCGCGACCCTCGACAAATTTTCACGGGGCTTTTCTAAACTCGAAATTTTACTTCATGCTTAGTCTGGGAGTGGAAAACACTCGTTTAAATGAAGACAACCTTATACAAGACTGTCTCAGTTTAAACCGCGTCGACCTTATACAGTAATGACTTTGATTTTGACGTCATGTGAGGATTTCCGCGCGTGATAAGGTCGGCTCGCTTTAAATTAAATCTTATTCATTGATTACAAGTATTCGTAGATTTGAATACACATTTTCAATGTTATAAACATCAATGTCATGTAAATTGATTGATTTTTTGACATGTACGTAACTATCGTATATTCAATAAAATAAAACCTCTAGAGTGCTATGAAATATATTGTAACTTGGCAACTCTGAAATTATACATTATAATTATTATGTCTGACGTTTTATATGACAATTCCTAATGAGTGTAGCCAACATAAGTTTAAAAAAAGATAAAATCATAGCACTGTAGAGGTTTTTTTTATTGAATATACGATATTACTAGATTTTATTCAATGAATAACTATTAGTCGATTTAATTGACGTCGGTGAAACCCGGCATATACAGCCTGTACATAAAAGGTTGTCGTTATGTAACCATGTAAAATATTTTACCTGCAACCACATAAGAAAACAGTGTTTTCTTAACCACCTAACTGATCTAGAAAACACTGTCATAATCACGCGTTTGTTGTAACAAAAAAATGACAAACGTCAGTTTTGAAAAGTCATCGTACAAGTGCGACACGTTATTCAGGTAATGTCTGATTCAAGCGACTGTGAATTCCACTTCACATGGCCCTAGAAGAACAGCTGCACAAACTCCTGAAATTGCAAGCAACAGAGAAAACTATGAAAACGAACACATGGAAACAGCTATTGAGCCTGCGGTAATTTGTAATAAACAACCTTACATTTCACAAGCACCTGAAGTCAGATGCAATGCAGAAAGCAATGAAAACCAACATATTGCAGTTAATACACAAAACTCAATGCGAAATGGTAGCTTTTCTTTTAATAACTGTTCTGTAGTTATAAATAATCATTATCATTATAATAACTAGTTTGCACAAAATAATATGAAAATAGATAAAAATAAAACTTTTTGCCAGTTGCTACTTAAATCTACATTACTATATTTGGTGTTCGCATGAAAACTATATAGGTGGTTGCAGGTAAAACTATGTACAATACGCGTGTGGTAGGCATATTACGTGCTCGTGGAGTTAACACACTCGCCGCTGCGCGGCTCGTGTTTAACTCTACACTCGCACGTAATATGCTTTTTACCACACTTGTAATGTAATATACTATTTATGCCGCTCTAGTAAAATGGGTTGAATTGTTATCTAGGCAACTTAATTTACACACTATGAATTTAGCTATTAAAGTTATATTCATGCTACTGCAAATATTATTTGCTTCAAATGTTCAATATTGACCAAAATATAAGACAAAAGCTCGAATTCAAACCTCACATCTAGTGTTTATTGAATACATTTCAGACAAATAAAACAATCAAAATAATAATAAACATAATTATAAGTGCTGAAAATGTTCACCATTCGCCTGTAAACACATTTGAACCCGTCTTCTTTTATTGTCAAAGATATTGATCAGCATTTCAGGTGTTATCGTTTGACATGCAGTTATAATCGCTGCCCTCAATTCTTCCAACGTATGTAGTCGTCGAAAAACTCTGTCTTTCAGGTATCCAAAAATAGAATAGTCCAGCGGACTTAGATCTGGAGAACGTGTAGGCCATAATCCTTGACTAATTTGTCTATCACCAAAAAATTCTCTAAGATAGTCCAATGTTGCTCTAGCTGTATGAGCTGTCGCACTATCTTGTTGAAAATATCCGTTCTGTAATTCTTCATCGTCCAACTGGTTTATAAAAGGATTGATAAGTTGTTGCCGATATCTCTCACCATTTATTGTGCCATCAAAGAATACCGGCCCAAATATTCTACGGCGAGACACTGCTAGCCAAATTCCAACCTTCCGAGGATGTAACGGTGTTTCAATAAAAAGGTGAGGGTTTTCCGAGTGCCAGAACCTATAGTTTTGCGAATTAACATATCCCGAGAGATGAAACCAAGCCTCATCACTGAAAAACGTTAAATCCAGTGTTCGATCTTCATTTAAATTTTCTAAAAACCATCGACAATAATTCATTCGGCGTTCCGGATCAACTGGTAATAATTGATGAACCACAGACAGTTTATAGGGATGTAAGTTCAACTTCTTCCTCACAATCTTATGGCACGTGCTCGAAGGAATTGCAGTTTGCAAAGCCGATTTGCGAATAGATTTCTGCGGGCTTACAGCGAGTCGTTGTCTGACATCTTCGACAACCTCTTGTGACACAGAGGGCCTGCCTGACGATTTACCTCTCTGCATACTACCAGTTTGCCTGAAACGATTATAGGCTAAGTAAGCGGCGATTGCAGCGCCGCCACGCGGTTTTAAGCCTAAGCAGCATCGGTGCCGGTTGTCATTTCGTCATACGGGAGTTCTGAGCAGAAGTATGAGTTCTGAGCCGAAGCGAGCTAAATGCAATCAAAGTTGTTGTGTCGTCGGATGCACCAGTAAATATAAAAGTGATGGCTCCGTCTCTTTTTATTCGTTCCAATGGGAAACGGAGCGGAAAGCGAGGTGGATTGCCGCTGTACGACGTGTCGAGTAAGTATATTGTTATTAGTCAAAGTTAATATTTCAGCACATATCCGTTGACATTGTAATTGTTACTTTACAACAAGTTCGCCATTCTTAAAAATGATTGTACGCGAAGTTCTGCAAACGATTGAAATGTCAGTGTTGAAAGGAAGGTTAGGGTCATTAATACAAATATGAAGATGCTCGAAACTCATTGCTTCACTGAGATAATTAAAAGAAGTATATACTTGTGCCATGTTTGATTGAAGTTTGCAGTAATTTTTAAAAATTATTATAAATTAATATAATTGTATAGAGGGATTACATAGCGAATATTTCAAATTAAACAAATTCAACTACTTGAAATGAAATTCTATTGCATCATTTAATACAATAAATACAAAACCTCGTTTGTTTAAATAAAGACATTATTATTATACATTACTCTTGTTTATTTAGCGGCGACAAAAAACCGTGGATTCCATCAAATCGGTTACGTGCGAACTTTCACAAAGCTTCCTACCTTTCGACAGGCTTTTCCGTCGGAAAATGGTTGTGTCAACCGTTTCAAAGCCGCAACTTATTATGACATGCATATTTACATCGGTTTTGTACGAACAAATACCACGAACAGCATTAAATTATGACGTTACACAATAAAAAAACCAACTGACACCATGCAACTCATACGCAACTGACACCGATGCTGCTTATACAGAAATCCGCTAGGTGGCGGGTGCCACGGCGCGAACAGCTGTTTACTTAGTCTGTTCATAGAATATGTTTTGATAACACCGAATATTCAAATTGGTGATCCGGAAACTTCAGCTGAAATTCTCGAACACACTCTGGTATTGAATAGATCCATGCCCCATTTTCTAATCGCCCATTCCGAAAGTACGACTCGATTATGAAAGCATTATTCTCATCAGAATACATTTCGATAAATTGCTTTATTTTTGTTTGTTTGACAGACGACAGTAACAGTTTAGTTCAGGTGCACAATTTTAAAAAGGCGGCAAAAAAGAATTGAAGTGATTACATAATTCCAACCATTGATGTACAAGCTGTAAATAAGTTAATATAATACATTGTTAATTTGACCTGATTTAAGAGTGTGAAGAAAAATGTTAATATTTTGTTACTTAAATATTTTTATTATTATTCATTTTAAAAAAAGTATTTTTAGGTATATTCCTAACTTCACAATATTTCAGTGTTTTATAGGCGTGGCGCATGAAGTAAAATTTCGAGTTTAGAAAATCCTGATAATTTGGTTTGGTCGCGTAGCGCTACGCGCTACGCGACCAAACCAAATTTTCAGGATTTTCTAAACTCGAAATTTTACTTCACGCTTAGTCTGGGAGTGGAAAAACTCGTGCGAAACTTCAAATTGAACGAACGAATAAAATCGACGAATGCCTGAAAATTTACAGCGGCGAATACATTATGTATATTTAAAAGAAAAATTCGCAGTACCTGAAATAATAATTAATAGAAATAATCTATAATCTAATCTAATCTATAATAACAATTATAGAAATCATAAAAAGAAATGCAGAATTTCACCTAAAATCAACTTTTAGAGTTAAGTAAGTAGCTGAATTATATACTCTAATCATCGATATATCGTATAATTCCCATTCTTAGATTTCTTCCACGTGTATTTATCGCTCATAACATTGAAATTCAATCTGTTTTTCCGACGATAAAATTACATTCCACGTCCATTTCGGAGCCGGAGCCGGACCGGACCGGGGGAAATCTGATAAGCGGCATTCTTGTCGAGGTGATTTCGACATCGAGAAACCGCAAACGTCGTTACGCCTCGTCATCAGAGAATCTGATAATTCGGACGGCTAACTGATATCGGAACAACCGGCATTTCTCGGTTGAAAATCAACATAATTGCTGTGCCAAGGCCGAGAATCGAGAATCGGATACAGGCTATAAACAATGTTTTTATTACTTTACGGTAGCTGGAGATAATCGAAAATCAATATTGATTTGTTTGACAAAAAATATAACATTATTATTCGGTATTTTTTTTTATTGGCCAACCAGATTTGGGATTTATTTTTATTAGGTTCTTTGATTAGTTATGTGTCTCTACTGTTTGTTATGTAATGACATTGATATACGAATGTCATGTTGCAATTGATTAATTATTTGACAGAAAAGTGGCAATAAAATGACTAAAAGTAATGTTCTGTCAGTTTTTTTTTGTTTGTTTGGCATAGGTTTTTACCATTCAGCCACTAACGTTGATTTATATTAACATATATTTCGACTAATTTGGACGTCACAACACATTCACACACATCCATGGAACCGGAGACGAGTATTTTGCGTTAGAAAAATTACTCGCCTCCGCTGGGAATCGAACCCAGGTCACCTCCGTGACCGATTTGCCGAAACCGGCGGCTCAACCGCTCGGCCACGGCGGGCCCGTTCTGTCAGTTAATTTATCTTTATGATAGGGTAAAATTAAGCATATGACAACCATGTGGAAAACATAACCACAAATTTATTTTGAAAGCTAAAATCAGAATTACAATAAGAGTACCCAACCAAATATCTAACATTATTAAATAATCAGCAGATCTGGTTGGCCCACTGAAATATACTTATACTGGAACGCCCATTGAAGCGAACCGAGAGAGATTGCGCACAAGGGTTATTCCTGTCCTTATCGTAAAAATTCGCGCGTGTGCTTCGCGAGGGAGCAAACAGAACTAAAACATGTCAGATCTCTTAACCTAAATGTCATTTATTTGCGTCCGTTAATATAGTATGTTCAATAAAAAAAAAAACCTCTAGAGTGCCATGATTTTATTTATTTTTAAATTTAAGTTGGCTACACGCCTTAGGAATTGACATATAAAACGTCAAACATGATAATTATAATATAAAATTTTAGGGTTGCCAACTTACAATATTTTCCATGGTACTCTGGAGGTTTTTTTTTTAATGAACATACGATATTTAATATAATGGTGAAAAACTGTTGTGTTAACGTGTTCAACTGTACGGAACCCATACAAAGAAATTTCTCTCTTCAGGTAACTACACTTAACCAAAAAAAAGAATTTTAATGTATTTGAAAGCAGAGCTGGGCAGGATTCGAATCATTCAGGATTCGAATCGTGGATTCGAATCCTTTTAGAGGATTCAAAAGAGGTATTCGAATACTTTAGTTCAACTGAATTCGTGATCCGGATTCGTTACATTTTTATAAGAGGATTCGTATTCGAATCCAAATGCGGGTGATTCGAATCCTCATAAAAGGATTCGAATATTTATAGAAGCATTAGAATATTTATAAAGGGATTCTAATACTTACAAAGGGATTTGAATCGTCAAATATAATTCGAATTAATTGTGGGGATTAATATGAAAAATGTCTTTTGTGTGTTTTTAAATTTCTCGTTAAATCACTGTTTTATACGCGTGGCGCATGAAGTAAAATTTCGAGTTCGAGTAAAATTTGAATTTATTCTTTCTTTCTATTACCATATAAATATCGTTACCAGTTGTTTTAACAAAAATATTCAGAACCTAATTATTTATTATTAACATTGAACATCGTTGATAATAGACTAAATACCTAATTCCTCGTTACTCTGATTAAAGATGTATTTGTGTGCTTCTGAACTTCACTTCAAATCAGTGTTTTGTACGCGTGGCGCATGAAGTAAAATTTCGAGTTTAGAAAAGCCCGAAAATTTGTCTCGGGTCGCTGCGCGACCCTCGACAAATTTTCACGGGGCTTTTCTAAACTCGAAATTTTACTTCATGCTTAGTCTGGGAGTGGAAACGCTCGTTTGAAACTTTAAACTGAATGCTTTGATAAGAACATCAAATGACTGAAAATGTTTTTAAAGATAATAATCTACTTTTCAAAATGTTGTTTAATATTATTTGAAGTAAAACTGACATGGTAGCCACAATCTGAAATGTTAAATTTTTCTGACATTTTCCTGATTAAACATTTTTTCTCTAGCCTTTTAATATAACTTTCTTCTGTGGGAAAGCCCCATTTTGATAAATTGTTTTCACTGTTTTTGTCAATATTTAAGTTAATTGTAAGTTGCTTGCTTATTTTGACAAATTTAATAATATCATATGGCTTTTTTGTTACTGTTTTTGGTCAATTTGAATATAATTCCATGACTTTTCTCTGACTATCGCGGTTATAATTATATTCAGTGAATTTTTTAATTGCGTAATTTTCAAGCATTCGTCGATTATATAATAGAGTTCAATTTGAAGTTTTGAACGGGTGTTTCCACTCCCAGGCTAAGCATGAAGTAAAATTTCGAGTTTAGAAAAGCCCCGTGAAAATTTGTCGAGGGTCGCGCAGCGACCCGAGACAAATTTTCGGGCTTTTCTAAACTCGAAATTTTACTTCATGCGCCACGCGTACAAAACACTGATTTGAAATGAAGTTCAGAAGCTCACAAATACATCTTTAATCAGAGTAACAAGGAATTAGGTATTTAGTCTATTATCAACGATGTTTAATGTTAATAATAAATAATTAGGTTTTGAATATTTTTGTTAAAACAACTGGTAACGATATTTATATGTTAATAGTTGCAAAGAAAGAATAAATTCAAATTTATTCTTAAAGGATTTACAAATTCGTGATTCGAAAAAACAGTATTCGAATCTTTGAATCGAATCATATTTATCTCTTACGAATCCTTTATTCGAGTATTCGTGATTCGGATTCGTGATTCGAATCATATTAGGTGATTCGGATTCGTGATTCGAATCTTTTTTACGAGGATTCGTCTCAGCTCTGTTTGAAAGTACATTTGATAAAATTAAATTAGACGATTTGTTAACTTCTTTGATTTGTTAATATTAAGAGTATTATTTATTTTCAGTTTCCCATGAAAAAACAATGCTCTCGCGGAAGATTTCTTTAGGTGCGTACATACAATTTATAGAAATTAATAAAAAAATAATGCAGCTTTGTTCTGAGTTTCAATCAAAAATTAAAAGTATTAACTCTGAGCGAAATTTGTATTTATTTCGTACTTTATTTTTATTCAAATATTTTATATCATTTGACCTGTTGGCAACACTGCGGCATTCTGGTGGAATTATCATTTGGCCAGTTGGTAATAATGCGGTGTTCTAGTGGAAATATCATTTCTCCAGTTGGCAACACTCGAGAGTAGGATAGAGATACCCCTTGCAGCCCTCTCTCTCGGATCGAGCTGGCGGACTGAATGCGCGTTCCAGTATAAGTATAGTATTTTTAATACCTAATTAGAAGTAACAGTTGTTTTAGTGACGTAATGTACGCGGTTTTTGGAACACACACAAAATTAGGTTAGGAACTTGTCATTTCAAATGGCCGACATCTAAACCATTATTCTTAGGGCATTGGTAGAGTAACTTGATCTTTAAAACAACTAGTGGCGGCGTAGGATTACACCTATTGATTAATTACATAATATGGAATATAATAATTTATACGGACGTTATGCTGTTATGTTATTGTAATACAACTAAAAGTTTCACAAAACATACAAATATTATTTTTTTTAGCAACTTGATATTTAAAAGTGCGATTCTTTTCGCAATCTACAACAAGTTAGTCTTACAAAGACTATATCAAACACTCATTGAAACAACTACTTCCCGGGCTAATACCCTATAGATGGCCTGAATAATTTGACCCAAATTGTTACATTTGCAGTAGGTTACTGTATGCAACAGCAAACACTTGTTGTATAATTCAATGTCCGTCGGGGTATTAGCCCGGGAAGTAGTTGTTTCAATGAGTGTTTGATATAGTCTTTGTAAGACTAACTTGTTGGACATTGCGAAAAGAATCGCACTTTTAATGTTTGAACTATTCTGCAACCAAGAATTGGCAATTTCATTTATACTTATAACTTGATATTTATTTAAAAATAAAATTCTCTTCAACCTGATTCCAGGCATTTTCAATAAATGTTTTCTTCGGTCCTGCTTTCTGAAGCTAAAGCCCGTTTTCTTAATTTCCAAATATAAAGAACTTTTCGAGATCTCAATTTCTGATAATTCTTCCATAAATTGTCAGTGAATAGTTTCTAAAGTAATATGTTTCCTATGGGCATACATTTTGTAGATCATCTGCCTTGAAAAATGTAGAGTATTCTTTGTAATTCGAGTTTTGCCCAGGCAAACGTTTGCAGACATATTCCTTCTAAATTCGAAATCCGTTGATCTGTTTTTATCTTGTAGGTTGTATAATGTTCTTTGTGGAACTTTTGGGACTTCGGACGCTTTTTGAATTACCTTAAATCGAGATCCTAATTCATTTTGAAAATAACTTACTACATTAAGTATTAGCTTTTTGGATCCATCAGAATATCGCATTTTAGTATATTATTGCGTTATTTAATGACATTAACATTAACTTTTGACGTAAAATCTATTTAGTAATCGACGTTCATTTTTGTTGGTAATTTTTTGTTTCATCTGATTAATGATTAATAAATAAGGATGGGAAAGGCACTTGGTATTGTTTCACAATTAAATCTTTATTCCGACTAGTTTCGGTTTGTTAGACCATTTTCAAAGGAATCATTCCCTTGAAAATGGTCTAACAAACCGAAACTAGTCGGAATAAAGATTTAATTGTGAAACAATACCAAGTGCCTTTCCTTTAATTAACTTTACATAGTGTAATATGTTTCACCAAGTGCCAGTTGAGAAATTAATTTAAGAAAAAAAAAAATAAATAAGGATGGGGTTATTCCAAATGGGTATTAAAAATACCATTTATTTCAGTGGGTTGGCCAACAAAAAAAAAAAAACGAATATAGGTTATACAAGGACTATTTCTTTTAATATTGCTTGAATAACTATCTCGCTTATTACTTGGTGAAACATATTGAACTAATAATAACAACCTATAACTCTTAAGAAAACAAACACACTCACAGTCCTGTTAATTTTCTATATTTTATATGATTTCTGTAATTTTTCCTTATTTTTTAGCATTTTCGGAAATTTTAATAAAATCTCCTCATTTGGCTGCGCCACTAGTTAGAGGTGTGGTGATTTATCCTTTCCGATTCCAATTTATATTATTTATTACGACGCACTGACTTTCCCCATCGGCTCGTCGTAAATCAAAGCGGACACGTGACAAATCCCCTGCATATTCTTCAATTCAGCTCAAAGCTAATGAAAAATGAAATGCACGCGCGAGCTTTCGCGACTTATAACTGATTTGATTTGCACGCGACTGAAAATTTGTCAAACTTAGTTTATATTTTAAGAAATGTACTAAGAGAAAGTCGAGCGCTCTCTAAACGCATATTGTCGTCTTAACTACATCCTTATTTAGGAATGAAATATTTTGAAAAAATAGGTATACTTTAAGGAAATTGCAATCTTGTTGTCTGCCTCAATAAAATATTTCCTACTCTTACCGTTCTTTCATAAAAGATATCAAACATTGGTAAACTTGCGTAATATCGTTTTTAAGTTATGTGTAAATTGGGTTGCCCATATGACTATTAAAAATTGCAGCCAATCAATCGCTGTTAATACCTTTATTTGTCTCTCATTTGTAAACGTCAATTTATCAATAGACAGTATTAAACAAGTAAGGTTATGTTTTCAAGCTACTGACTAAAAAAAAAATTAAAAAAAAAATTTTTTAACAAGTCAGTATACTACCTACAAATATTAATGAACACCACTTTTTTTAATATGTTAACATTGAATACCTGTGAACTGGAACATTTTCCTTCATATTTAAACAGCTATTTAACATTGACCATTTCGTCCATAGCGAATTAGGGCTAAATTTTTCAGCAAGGTGACTTACATATGCCAATATCACATCTTCTGTCACGCCAATCACGTCACGTTCTTTCTGCCATATTTTAAAGTCCGTATACTCCCGCTCATATCTCATCGTTGACTTTACTGGCAGCAAACTTGAAACAACTCTTGCGGCTGCCTCAGTAATTGCTGCAGGCACTTTCGGAGGCACGCTCATGTTAAACGAATTGCGAAATAATTTAATTTGATTTAATCAAATAAACAACATAAGTATCCACGGAAATGTTTCATAACTTACTACATATTTTTTTGTAATTCCAATTTGATTAAATTTACCAAATAATTGTATTTTAATTAATTACAAATGATTGACAAATAAAATATATAACAATATACGCAAGTTAACGGGTTTTCCTGGCTCCAGAAGGTGGCTGCTCGTCTAGCGACTCGCCAGTCATATCCGTCTGTCCGCCAGTAAAAACCGTTTTAACAATGCTAATAATGTTAAATACTATAACTTGTACATACAGGGAGTTTGAAAATTTGGTTTGTTCGCGTAGCGCGAAGCGCGGCCAAACCAAATTTTCAGGCTTTTCAAAACTCGAAATTTTCCACAACTAATCGTGGAGTGTGTACTTCGTTTTGAAATAAATAAATAATAAATAAATACATTTATTGCCCAACAGGAAACAAAAAGACCCAATTACAGGACAATATAGAAAACATAAATGTACATAAATATGTTGGCACTATATTATAAAAGAAATATTGTTTTTAAATAATTAAAATAGGATCTCTAAATGGAAAACGCTATATTACTTATATATTTAAAAATGTATTAGATTTCTAATATTCATGTCTGCACTCCCTCATGAACAAGGAGGATATAAGAGGAGAGAGGGTGGCGTGGTTTGCTGCTAAATATATTTATAAGTCGAAAGGTGTTGTGGTTGAGCAGTTTCTCTGGAGTTTATTTGGAGTCTATTTCGATTTTATGGATTTTCCGTGAAATTTAAATATGGGTGGGCATTTAGAAATAGCACGTACAATCAATCCTCTACAGATTTCCAAAAGCGCCCGCAGCAATGAGCCCCCTCTGCCCCCCACCCCTCCCTGCTACGCCTCTGCAACTAATCAAAAAGAAAAGAAGAAACAAATAAGTTGTCAACACTTTGTTCATTAAGTCACCGTAGAAATGTCTATCTTCATTAATCTACAGTCAAAAATTAATATAAATTATTTCAAAGAAGTCAATTCCACGGCATCATAATCAAAATCTCTATATGATCAAAGCAAGATTTCCTAACCATAAGACTTTCCTCTCTGGACAAGTATCCATAGTTGCGGCACGCACGAATTACATAAAACAATCCGCTGATGCAGCTTGCTTCGTTATATACGATAACACCTAGCGAGAGAGTGCGGTCCTCGTCGCTTTTGTTCGCGCTAATACTCAGCGTAATTTTTGCGAGCGCTCAGCGTTTTCCGCTCCCTCTTCAACGGAATAATGGAATGGAAAAACATACATTACAGAAATATCACACACGTATACATGCATTATTTCAGGGAATAACGTAGTGTGCGGACTGTATTTATTATTTAGGGCACGGTCGGGATGGCACGGCCTGAGAGAGGGACGTGACTTTTGTTGACCAACGCGTAATATATCCCAGGCCTTTCGTTATGTATTTATGCGGATAACTATTGGAAATTTCTGGTGGTGTAGTTTTGGGGGAAATGAGGATTTCGGGGATGAGTTGGATGATGAGAGGGGATCGTAATTGACGCACGACAGGCGGTTTGATATTTGTCAAATTCTGATAGAAAGGGGTTTGATTTTTAATTCTTTTCTTATTGAAGAGAGCAGTTGAATTAATTTCTCAGCTCTTTGGTAAAACATATTAAATTAATAGTAGAACTTTGATTAAAACACTTGGTTTGTTTCACTGATTTATTTTTATATTTACTCCAACTAGCTTCGACCTTAGGTCGTTATCAAGCAGATATGTACAAAATTTACAAACGTATCGACATTTATATACAACATATACAGAAAGTTTCATGTAACACCGAACATTTTCATCCAATACAATTTAACACCTTTAATTTTAAAATAATGTGTAAATTTATTTGCCTATATGACCATTACATGTTGTAGCCAATCAATCGCAATTCCGCGCTTGTACATACAGGGAGTTCTCCTTACAAGTATACATGTCCCAATTACAGCGCGTATGCCGTAAATCTTTAGATACTCGTTTTTTTTAAAGAGTTCAATTTTAAACTTAAAATGAGTGTGTTCCACTCCCAGACTAAGCATGAAGTAAAATTTCGAGTTTAGAAAAGCCTGAAAATTTGGTTTGGTCGCGCAGCGCGAAGCGCGGAGCGGCCAAACCAAATTTTCAGGCTTTTCTAAACTCGAAATTTTACTTCATGCGCCACCGGTACAAAACACTGACATTACGAAGTTGAAAACACACCGCTAAACTTTACATTGCATCAGTGTTTTGTACCGGTGGCGCATGAAGTAAAATTTCGAGTTTAGAAACGCCTGAAATTTTACTTCATGCTTAGTCTGGAAGTGGAAAACACTCATTTAAAGCTTCAAATCACATTCTTTTAATAAACCGAGCGTCGGCAAATGTACAACGTATGCTAATGTTTAAACAAAAAATTCTCATGTTCGGTGTTACATAAAACTCTTTGTATAACATTTGCTGTTGTATATAAATATCGATACGTTTGTAAATTTTGTACATATCTCCTTGGTAATGACCTAAGGTCGAAACTAGTTGGAGTTAACATAAAAATAAGTCAGCGAAACAAACCAAGCGTTTTAATCAAAGTTCTACTATTGTTGAAAACTAAATTTAAATACAGTCAAAATCGTCCATAACGACACCGGCTATAATATACAATCAGATATAACGAACAAAATAGTCGGCCCGTGGAATAACGTACCCAAAAAGCATTCATGTTGCTTACAACGAACACATCGGTTAAAACAAATTTCTCGAAAGAGAAGAGTCTTTCGTTCTATGACTTTAAAACAAATGCATATTTGCAGGGTAAACATCATCAAATTTTATATAGGAGTTTTTATTTTAACTATACCTACATATCTTAAACCAAATTCTTTAAATATTGAAAGCGTAAGATTTGGTTAGATGAAAAAAACATTTGTAAAATTAATAAATGTGAAATTAAACATAAAATCAAGCTGAATATACTTTCAACTTTACTTGAAATCGGTGTTTTATACGCGTGGCGCATGAAGTAAAATTTCGAGTTTAGAAAAGCCTGAAAATTTGGATTTGCCGAGGCGCGACTCGCTTCGCTCGCGCGCCCCGTCAAATCCAAATTTTCAGGCTTTTCTAAACTCGAAATTTTACTTCATGCTTAATCTGGGAGTGGAAACCCTCGTTAGACAAACAATTAAAAACTTATTTTCAATATTCCTCTTTTAGTTACATGAAGTGTTTTCTAATAATTATTGTAGTACTCTCTTTCTTCGCTAATTAGTTTTATTCACTAAATGTACATTTCGAACACTATGTGTTTATTCTCAATACTAATATTACTATTGAGACATAGTGTTCGAAATGTACATTTAGTGAATAAAACTAATTAGTGAGGAAAGAGATTACTAAAATAATTATTAAAAACTTATTTGATCAGAATGATTGGAATTTAATCTAATTAAAAAAATCAATATCAAATCAAATGTTAACTTACATTTGATATTTTTGAATATCCAACTTTCATTCAAAAAATGTTTGAATACTTAATTTCCGACGTCAAATCAGTGTTGGATATGCTTGGCGCATGTGTAAAATTTCGAATTATTTACTCCATACACCAAGCGTATAAAACATTGATTATTTTTTAAATAGGTCTTGCTATTATTCTCACATTCCAGTCTGGAGTATTTTTTCATGAAAAACTAGTTATTTTTCGGAAAAAAAGACAAAACAAAAATTAATTAATCCCATTTTTTCTTTTCTATTATACAAATTGCCTTCTCTTTGGTGTAATAATAATTTGAATACTTATTATCCGTCTGAAAACCGTGAACTTTGTCGGAGTGAATAATTTACAAACGCTTAATGTATTTATTAGAGCAATCTCAATCACTGTGCTCTCGCCTTCATAAATATTTAAATTGTATTTTGTTGTGGACGATAAAGGCTCGCTTTTTTTTGTCAGAGTCCGGAGGGTGAATAATTAACACAAACTGAAACGGTCTGAACTACTAAATTGGCTCGCCCTTCGAAACTATCGCTTGACATTTTCATAAATTTAAATTTGCTTTTCAACTAAAAATAATAAACATACAATACGACTTTTTTTCTACTTTAAAACTTGGTGTAGTTTATTTCCCACATACAGACAGTTAAAAAGAAAAATTCCCTGTATGTCTGCATACGGATTTGTTTCTTCTTGTATTTTTATGTGGATGTATTCAGTGGCTGTTCATGTTAATTTTTACTGAGCCCCTTTAGTAAAAATTCACACGAACAGCCACTGAATACATCCACATAAAAATACAAGAAGAAACAAATCTGTATGCAGACATATACAGGGAATTTTTCTTTTTGACTGTCTGTATGTGAGAGGTAAACTTCACCAACTCACATTTTTGAAATTTCACAGTGCTAACTACTTTTCGATAGAGAAAACATCCTGTTTCCAATAGTATAAAAAACATACAACATACAGATATACTCGATATTTGTTTTTGAGTTTCGTGAAGAGTATAATCATAAATAATTAACACTGTTGTATCCTTTCTTCACACTTTATTAAAGTGTGAAGAAAGGATACAACAGTGTTAATTATTTATACAGATATACAGCGATTTTTTTTATTAAGTATACATATGCATACGCTTTTTTAAGAGTTTAATTTAAAGTTTAAACGAGAGCTTTCCACTCCCGGATTAAGCATGAAGTGGAATTTCGAGTTTAGAAAAGCCTGAAAATTTGGTTTGGTTTAAGTATGCATATCCCACCCAACTGTATGCTGTAAATACTCAGATATTTGTTGCTTTTTTTTAAAAGTTTAATTGATAGCTATAAACGCGTGTTTTCCACTCCCGGGTTAAGCATGAAGTAAAATTTCGAGTTTAGAAAAGCCTGAAAATTTGGTTTGGTTGCGTAGCGCGGAGCGCGGAGCGACCAAACCAAATTTTCAGGCTTTTCTAAACTCGAAATTTTACTTCATGCGCCACGCGTATTAAACACTGAAAGCACTGAAATATTGTGGACGAGTAAACTTCGCTTGAAATCAGTGTCTTATATGCGTGGCGCATGAAGTAAAATTTCGAGTATAGAAAAGCCTGAAAATTTGATTTGGCCGCTCCGCGCTTCGCGCTACGCGACCAAACCAAATTTTCAGGCTTCTCTAAACTCGAAATTTTACTTCATGCTTAAAGTGGGAGTGGAAAACACTCGTTTATAGCTATCAATTGAACTTAAAAAAAAAACGAATATCTGAATATTTACAGCATACAATTGGGTGCGATTATGCATACTTAAAAGAAATAGTCCCATTATCTTTATTTAGACATAACTTCTACGGGTGTTGAGTTGGCAGACGCAACATAGGAAATCGCATGTTAATTTTTAAGTGTTCAAATATTGGCTTCTCTATTTATTTTAGAGGCAAAATGTATTTCACTTTTTTGTAGAAGAAAAAATTCTAAATTTATTAATGTTCACACTTAACACTTTAAGTTTCTCTAAGTTAAAATAATTAAGGAAAAGTAATGTGATTTTATAAAAATATTGACATACCATGGAATTGATACAACAATTGCGGACATTTCCTGTTTTTTTTTAAGTTCAATTTAAAGCTTTAAACAAGTGTTTTCCACTCCCAGACTAAGCATGAAGTAAAATTTCGAGTTTAGAAAAGCCCCATGAAAATTTGTCGAGGGTCGCGCAGCGACCCGAGACAAATTTTTGGGCTTTTCTAAACTCGAAATTTTACTTCATGCGCCACGCGATTAAAACACTATAATATTGTCAAATTTATGTATATTCGAACTTTACTTAAAGTCTGTGTTTTATACGCGTGGCGCATGAAGTAAAATTTCGAGTTTAGAAAAGCCCAGAAAATTTGTCTCGGGTCGCTGCGCGACCCTCGACAAATTTTCACGGGGCTTTTCTAAACTCGAAATGTTACTTCATGTTTAGTCTGGGAGTGGAAAACACTCGTTTAAAGCTTCAAATTTACCTCATTTAAAAATCAACGAATGTCAGAAAATTTATAGCTAAAATAATTAAGAAAAAGAAATGCGATTTTATAAAAATAATGACATACCATGGAATTGATACAACAATTGCTGATATTCCCTGTTTTTTTTTAAGTTCAATTTAAAGCTTTAAACAAGTGTTTTCCATTCCCAGACTAAGCATGAAGTAAAATTTTGAGTTTAGAAAAGCCCCGTGAAAATTTGTCAAGGGTCGCGCAGCGACCCGAGACAAATTTTCTGGGCTTTTCTAAACTCGAAATTTTACTTCATGCGCCACGCGTATAAAACACTATAAAATTGTCAAATTTATGTATATTCGAACTTCACTTAAAATCTGTGTTTTAAACGCGTGGCGCATGAAGTAAAATTTCGAGTTTAGAAAAGCCCAGAAAATTTGTCTCGGGTCGCTGCGCAACCCTCGACAAATTTTCACGGGGCTTTTCTAAACTCGAAATTTTACTTCATGCTTAGTCTGGGAGGGGAAAACACTCGTTTAAAGCTTCAAATTGAACTCTTTTAAAAATCAACGAATGTTAGAAAATTAACAGCTAAAATAATTAAGAAAAAGTAACGTGATTTTATAAAAATAATGACATTTTTCTTGTATAGTGTAAATCATTTTGAAAACATTTACTTTAATCAAGTGACTACGATATCTTTTGCAATTTTGACATCCGCAGTTGGTGTTTCAATTCCATGGCATTTTTCGTTCATTATTTTAATAAAATCACATTATTTTTTCTTAATTATTTTAACTTAGAGAAACGTAAAGTGATAAACGTTAACACGAAATTATCAAATTTTGGCTCCCCTATTTGTTTTAGAAACAAAATGTATTCACCTTTTTTTGTAGAGAGAAAAATTCTGAATTCATGAATTTTTCTCTCTACAAAAAAAGGTGAATACATTTTGTTTCTAAAACAAATAGGGGAGCCAAAATTTGAACATTTCAAAATTTACATGGGATTCGCCAAGTCAACACCCGGTATATTGTACACCCGGTATATTGTACATAGAAATAAATATAATAAATGTACTTGTTAGTACGTCTTTATTGTTATTTATTATTTTGTTAATTTATGTAAAAGGTGATTACAGTAAAATAAATTATTATTATTGTCTGAGTTTTGAAGTCTATTTACATGGCTGTCTTCATTTTTTTGTTTTATTTTTAATCCTAATCATTCATTCGAGTTTCGAGTTTCCCAACTTTCAGGCTTTTCTAAACTCGAAATTTTACTTCATGCGCCACGCGTATAATCGCTGACTTTAAGTGATATCTTCAACTAATTGGTTAGAGTAAAATAAATTTAATATGTCAATTATCAATTGTTTAAATGACACGAAAAGTGCTATAATAGACGCAAACCAAAATGCTCTCTTCAAGGTCTTAATTTTAATCCTAATCATTATATTTCGCGCGGACGTTAAAGATAATAATTTGAGTGGAGGTTCGGGGTGAATTTTGTGGTAGCAAATGGCACCATAATTACCTCGTTTTGGGAACGGTTATCTCACTTTAATCATCAATGTGTTCCAATTCAACGCTAGTTAATATTAATTATGTAGAATTGAGCCTGATACGGCGATAACTCTTGTACACGGTGGCCGATGTAGATATTGCGTAAATAAATTTCAGCCAGATATCCCGTTTCCCGATGATGATGATACGGCCATCGATCCCTATCCGTTGCCTTTTGAGGCCGTTTAGATCAATCAGGAGTTAATGAGAACAGTAATTAGTGATACGAGATATTTTGTCAACATTAATTAATAAATAGAATTATTAATTAGGTTTTAGATTATTGAATTTAATTAATGTTGCAAAAGAAAGGGCGCAGAAAAGTGAAATTGATAAAAAAAGCAGCAAAAATAAATCTTCTCTTAAGTAAAACCGAATGTTTTCTACATTGGTACATAAGTAAATTAAAGTAAAGTATATATCGGCCATTCCATAAATAAGTGCACACTTTTTGGGGGTACATCAGGGATTTTAGCGAATTTCACATATATTATAAAGGCTATCATGATATGGTGTTTGGTAGTTACTAGAGGTTAAACAAATTATTGTGTCAAAAGTTAATAATAATAATAATAATCTTTATTCAAAATGGAGACAGTACATGATACATACAATAATTACTAGGATAATTAGAACAGTAACATATTCCGTTGCCAATCGAATGCGTCAAAAAAGAAGAAACTATACAATTCCTAAAATAATACTTGACTAAAAAGAAAAACTATTAATACATGTAGCTATGTACATATACTTATGTATGCATTCATTCACTTATTCATATAATCTAAAATAGAGTAATTTTCCTGTTCGATCAAATAATCTTTCAAATCTGTTTTAAATCTATTCTCATGTTTAATAATTTTTAGGTAAGTAGGTAATTTATTGAACACCCTCAACGCGGCATATACAATAGGTGATGTCTCAAAGAGAGAAAGTCTGTGAGTAGGGTATGCATACATTTCTGAATTACGTGTATTATTATACGTATGCATTGCATTGAACATCTCAAATTTATGTTTATATTTAAAATTAAAAAGTAAGATTTCGTACAGATAGAGATCACAGATAGTAAGTAAACGGTTGTTTCTAAATTTTCCCCGACAAGTTTCGTTAAAGTTCATATTAAATATGATTCTTATTGCTCGTTTCTGAGTGATAAATATTTGTTTTGCTGCACTTGACCATCCATAATGTACTAGGCCATATCTGACCAAACTTTCAAAATTGGATCTGTAAAGTATAAGTAACGTATCAGTATTGACTACTTGACACAATATTCGAAGGGTGTAACATACAACATTCAATTTATTTTCTAATTGCTGACAATGTGAATCCCAATTTATGTTTTTATCAATTACAACACCTAATAATTTTGTTTCATCATTGACATCAAATGATTGGTTGTTCAGTGTTATCTTAGTTAGCATATTTTCTTTCCGTTTTGTTTGAAATAATACTAAATTGGTTTTCGTTTCGTTCATTAGTAATTTGTTTTTCCTCAACCATTCCTGGGTAATTCTTAGAACATTACTTGCTTTGTTTACAAGTTCTGTTTCATTCGCCCTAGAAATGAGGAGATTCGTGTCGTCTGCATATGTAGTTACAAAGACGTTTTCTTTTTCAATTATTGATGGCAAGTCATTAACATAGATAACAAATAGAATGGGGCCTAATATGCTACCCTGTGGTATCCCTATATTTGTTGTCATACTATCTGAAACTGTCTCATTTATTTTTGTTCGATATGTTCTGTTTGATAAGTACGAATAAATTAAGCTTTTTCCAACGCCTCTGACCCCGTAATGCTCCAATTTTTCTAACAAAATTTCGTGGCTTACTGTGTCAAAGGCTTTGGATAAGTCAAGAAATATACCAAGTGGCATTTACGAGTTCTCCAGAGCTTTCATAATTTCTGTTAAATAATCAAAAACTGCTGTATTTGTTGATTTTTTCTTTATAAAGCCATTTTGGGCACTAACTAGTATGTCATACTTTTTAAGATAGTCTGTAATCCGTTCAGCTATACACATTTCAATAATTTTAGAAAAGACGGATAGAAGTGTGACAGGTCTATAATTTCCAAAATTAGTCGGATCGCCCTTTTTATATATTGGTGTTATAACCCCTTCTTTTAGGCATTGTGGAAAAATTCCGTTTTCAAAACTGATATTAATTAAATGAGTTAAAGGGCCAACAAGAGCATCTGTACTGCATTTTATTAATTTGGCTGTAATTTCATCAAAACCAAATGATTTTTTATTTATTAAAAAACATATTTTATTAAAGATTTCCGTTTCCGTCACCGGTTTAAAAAAATAAAGTACTTGATTGCCTTACTATGTTACAATTGAATGAACAATTTGGATTTTTTTTTGCTTCTTCTGTAGCTATATTATTAAAATAATAATTTAATTCATTCTCTCTGCCCCGCAAATGTATGTATTTATCACTTTTGTTATTATTCTTACCCAGCGTTTTGTTAACTATGCTCCAAGTTGTTTTAATTTTATTATCACTGGTTAATATTTCCATTTTAATATTATTTTTCTTTTGTTGACTAAGTAATTCATCGTAATGTTTTTTAACTTGTGAATATATAATTTTAGCATCAGGATTAAAGTGTTTTGTAATTGATAAATAGTCTAATAAATGTTTAGCGTTTATTATATCCGGGTTATTTCTATGATATATATGTTTTCTTTTATTTGTATGATAATATAACAATATAAACTTTTAGTACACTTTTATTTTAACCTTAAAAATATCGTAAACCGTTACCTAAACAAAAAAAGTTATTCAGTACTTTTTTGTGCTTAAATGTTCAAAGTTTAAAATACATTTTTTCCAAAACGAAAAACTTTTTATATAGATTTTTTTTTAATAAATAAAACATATCTCAAATAATAATCAAATACTCATGTTTTAATTTTCTTAAAAAAAATATATGTTATACCCTGATCCTTCCTATGAATTTTTCTGTTTTCAAAAGTATGGGCACTTTAAAACTTTTTGAGATATGATTTTTTTACCCGAGCGCTAAATTGACATGAGGCGCTCCCGCCAATGGTGTAATGGCCCGGATCGCGGTGAGCGCCTCGCGTCAATGCAGCGCTCAGTTAAACAAATTATTGTGTCAAAAGTTATAACAATATAAACTTTTAGTACACTTTTATTTTAACCTCACAAATATCGTAAACCGTTACCTAAACAAAAAAAGTTATTCAGTACTTTTTTGTGCTCAAATGTTCAAAGTTTAAAATAAATTTTTTCCGAAACGAAAAAACTTTATTTATATAGATTTTTTTTTAATAAATAAAACATATCTCAAATAATAATCAAATACTCATGTTTTAATTTTCTTAAAAAAAATATATGTTATACCCTGATCCTTCCCATGAATTTTTCCGTTTTCAAAAGTATGGGCACTTTAAAACTTTTTGAAATATGATTCTTTTACCCGAGCGCTACATTGACATGAGGCGCTCCCGCCAATGGTGTAATGGCCCGGATCGCGGTGAGCGCCTCGAGTCAATGCAGGGCTCAGGTAAAAAAATCATATCTCAAGAAGTTTTAAAGTGACCACCTTTTAGAAAACGAAAATATTCTTAGGAAGGATTGGGGTATTACATATATTTCTTTCAAGAAAATTAAAACATGAGTATTTGATTATTTTGTGAGATTTGCTCGGGAAAAAAATCATATCTCAAAAAGTTTTAAAGTGCCCATCTTTTTGAAAACGAAAATATTCTTAGGAAGGATTGGGGTATAACATATATTTTTTTCAAGAAAATTAAAACATGAGTATTTGATTATTTTGTGAGATTTGTTTTATTTATTAAAAAAAATCTATCTAAATAAAGTTTTTTCGTTTTGGAAAAAAAAATTATTTTAAACTTTGAACATTTAAGCATAAAAAAGTCAAGTATAACTTTTTTGTATCAGTAACGGTTTACGATATTTTTGAGTTCAAAATAAAAGTGTACTAAAAGTTTATATTGTTATAATTTTTGAAACAATAATGTTTAACCTCTAGTAACAACCAAACACCATGTCTTGATAGCCTTTATAACATATGTGAAATTCGCTAAAATCCCTGATGTACCCCCAAAAAGTGTGCACTTATTTATGGAATGGCCGATATACATTTTGGATACGATCTGTTCTTTATCAATTATTAAATGGACATTCACAACAAGCTCATCGGAATAGATTTAACAGGTTGATCGCCACCTTTATAAAAATAAAAATATTACCGCAGGCCATAGCTTAAGTTTTTGTTCCAATTATATCGTATTTTCAATAAAATGAAACCTCTAGTGCTATGGAATATATTGTAGGTTGGCAATTTTAAAATTATACATTATAATTATTATATCTGACGTTTTATATGACAATTCCTAAAGCGAGATCTTTTTTATTGAACATATGATACAAATCATTTTTTGCCAAAATATTTGAACAAACGTTGCTAGACCGCCTAATATCATATTTCTCTAAATTTAATCTTCTTCATTCCAGCCAATCCGGTTTTATGAAGGGAAAGTCGACAATTGATACAATTTTTGACTCTTTAACAGCCATTTACAATGCACTTGATAGGAAAGAAATAACATTAAGCATCTACTTCGATCTAACCAAAGCTTTTGATCTAATAGATCACGAACTACTTCTAAAAAAGCTTTCAGCGTACGGCTTAATTGGTAATATATATAATATAATCAAATCATTTCTAGCAGACAGACTACAGTTCGTTGTATTAAAAGACAAAAAAGATACAATAATTAACCACAAATATAGGTCACATAAAATAAAGTTAGAAAGAGGAACTCCTCAGGGATCAACTCTAGCTCCATTTCTATTCAATATATTTATGAATGATGTGGATATGATGTTTGAGGACATCCCGAAACTTACTCTATGTAAATATGCGGATGATACATCCTTAACCATCAGCAACTCATCCCCGCAAATTGTCGAAGAGCTAGAAAATGATGCGGTTAAAAAAAATTCTCGTGGTGCACTTGCAACAAATTAGTGCCAAATTTATCTAAAACTAGCTATATTCAATTTAAAAATACCAGAAATAAAAATTTACCAACAGTTGCTGGTCTGAAACACAATGAGCAATCAATAGAGCATGTAACATCGGAGAAATTCTTAGGAGTAATCTTGACACCTACATTAGATTGGGGAATGCATATTGATAACGTATGCCAAAAGCTCCGTTCCAGTTCCTTTGCTATTTTGTCAATAAGAGACTCGGTCAGTCGCTCTTCACTCTTAGCTTACTACTATGCTCATGTCCAGAGCCATCTAACGTACGGTATTATTTTTTGGGGTCAATCAAGTCAATCACACAGATTGTTTATACTGCAAAAAATGATTATTCTAAGAATTATGCATGCTAATTATCGTGATAGCTGTCGTGGCTTTTTTAGAGATCTGCAGATAATGACATTTTATTCATTGTACATATATAAGTCCTGTTTATATGTTTTTTGTAACAAAAATAAATTTTGTACAAATTCTAAATTCAACAAAGTAGCAGTAACTCGTAATCGGAATGAACTTGCTGTGCCTTCTCGTTCCACGACACTATTTAAAAAAAGTCCTTATTATATGTGTGTAACTTTATTTAATAATTTGCCAAAAAATATAAAACATTTATCATCACTTAAGGACTTTAAATATCAGCTTAAATTACTGCTAATAGAGAAAGCATACTATTCAATACCAGAATATTTAAATGATTGATGTTTGAAATTGTTTTAATGTTTTGTGTGTGTTTCTGTTTAATTTGATAATATATTATATTAGATTTTAAGAAAATTATATATATAACCATGTTGACTATTGTAATACATATTTTTATGTCTACTTACAAATAAATAAATTATTATTATTATTATTATTATTGATTATAACAGAATAATAAAGCAAAATTTTGAAGGGACATAAACGTTTTTAAACGTTACAGCCATACTAATTCCGAGAAGCATGCTACGATTTTTTTAAAAGTTGTTTCTGGATGCGGCACAAGGTACATGCCGCGTGAACTAAACGCAAATTTAACTGCTGCACAAGTGAATGCCGCGCGGCGGTCAACGTGTTAAAAAATGATAAAACCCAGTGTTTATTAAAACACCCTACGCGAACGTTTTTCGTACTCGAGAACCAATTGACCGAATAAACGAGTAACCGAATAACCGACAAACAACGGCGGAATCTGGATGTGAGTATTGATTTTTTTTGGGAGCGCGGTAAGCTGGAAATATGCGCTGCAACAATTAATGACTTCCTAAATAATGGATTTATTCGATTCACGCTCCTGTGGATACGCATTTACCAGGAATTATTTATTTAGTTTGATTGTAAATAATACGGGTGCATGATGAATAATATTTAATAAAAATGAAATAAAAAATGTGTTCAGTTTGAAAACCCGAGGCGTGAATATTTCGTTGTTGCGGTAAACATTTTTTTTTAAATGTTATATTTGTGCCGGTAAAACCGTAGGTAAATTTGTGTTTTGTGGGTGAATTTATTTTATTTATTTTTAACAAATTATTTTTTTTTTGTTGGTTTTATTGGCCTTGGTAACTATGACCATTAGCCATCAATCTATATTTTATTGTTTTAACTAATTCTATATCGAAATTACATCTAGGATGCCACAACACATTTACACTAGAACCATGGACCCGGATGGAATCGTTTATTATTCATAAACTCGAACCCGCGACCTCTGGGTCTGTGGGCAGGGTCTCTACCCACTCGGCCACCGAGGCCCATTAACAAATTAATATTTATAGAAATATTAATTTGTAAAACTATATGAAACGTTGTATTAAAACAAAAATGGTGATGCGCTATCATAGCACTTTTCCTGTCATTTAAACAATTGATAATTGACATACTAAATTTATTTCACTCTTACTAATTGGTTGAAGATTTTAGTTAAAGTCAGTGATTTATACGCGTGGCGCATGAAGTAAAATTTCGAGTTTAGAAAAGCCCAGAAAATTTGTCTCGGGTCGCTGCGCGACCCTCGACAAATTTTCACGGGGCTTTTCTAAACTCGAAATTTTACTTCATGCTTAGTCTGGGAGTGGAAAACACACGTTTAAAGCTTCCAATTTACCTCATTTAAAAATCAACGAATGTCAGAATAATGATTAAGAAAAAGTAATGCGATTTTATAAAAATAATGACATACCATGGAATTGATACAACAATTGCTGATATTCCCTGATTTTTTTTTAAGTTCAATTCAAAGCTTTAAACAAGTGTTTTCCACTCCCAGACTAAGCATGAAGTAAAATTTCGAGTTTAGAAAAGCCCCATGAAAATTTGTCGAGGGTCGCGCAGCGACCCGAGACAAATTTTCTGGGCTTTTCTAAACTCGAAATTTTACTTCATGCGCCACGCGGTTAAAACACTATAATATTGTCAAATTTATGTATATTCGAACTTTACTTAAAGTCTGTGTTTTATACGCGTGGCGCATGAAGTAAAATTTCGAGTTTAGAAAAGCCCAGAAAATTTGTCTCGGGTCGCTGCGCGACCCTCGACAAATTTTCACGGGGCTTTTCTAAACTCGAAATTTTACTTCATGCTTAGTCTGGGAGTGGAAAACACTCGTTTAAAGCTTCAAATTTACCTCATTTAAAAATCAACGAATGTCAGAATAATGATTAAGAAAAAGTAATGCGATTTTATAAAAATAATGACATACCATGGAATTGATACAACAATTGCTGATATTCCCTGTTTTTTTTTAAGTTCAATTTAAAGCTTTAAATAAGTGTTTTCCACTCCCAGACTAAGCATGAAGTAAAATTTCGAGTTTAGAAAAGCCCCATGAAAATTTGTCGAGGGTCGCGCAGCGACCCGAGACAAATTTTCTGGGCTTTTCTAAACTCGAAATTTTACTTCATGCGCCACACGTATAAAACACTATAATATTGTCAAATTTATGTATATTTGAACTTTACTTAAAGTCTGTGTTTTATACGCGTGGCGCATGAAGTAAAATTTCGAGTTTAGAAAAGCCCAGAAAATTTGTCTCGGGTCGCTGCGCGACCCTCGACAAATTTTCACGGGGCTTTTCTAAACTCGAAATTTTACTTCATGCTTAGTCTGGGAGTGGAAAACACTCGTTTAAAGCTTCAAATTAAACTCTCTTAAAAAGCAACGAATGTCAGAAAATTTGCAGCTTATGCATATTTACCTAAAAGGAAAATTCCCTTTATAATTATATTGTAGAATAGAAACTACAGTCATACCTGAAAAAAACAGTATGTTATAAGAACAAAGTTACAGTGTTTTATTTTATTAAATTGCTTTTATTTTTACTGCTGGAATTATTAAATTGGAGTAAGTTAAAGTTGGCAGTGCCCTAAAGTTTATTATAAATGAAGGCTGTGAATTAGAATTTACAAAATAGTCAAATATTTATATAAGTAAACTATTTGAATTATGTAGTCTTAAAAAGTATGTCAAACCACCAGTAACACTAAATATCCTTATAGTTTAATTGATTACATTGGTTAATAATTAGTAAATGTAATGTAAAGTGTGGAGATATGCCAATAAAGGTCTTTTTTTTTTTGGTTAATAATTAACCTTTATCAGGATTTATATTTAAATATTAGAATTCGCAGCTTTATTATAATCGGTATTGTATGAACAACTATTTTATCACTTCAGTTCTAACTTATAAAATTTAAGTATAAATGAAATTGCCAATTGTTGATTGCAGAATAGTTCAAACATTAAAAGTGCGATTCTTTTAATATAGTCTTTGTAAGACTAACTTGTAGATTGCGAAAAGAATCGCACTTTTAATGTTATAAAATGTAAGTTTAAGCCAGCACGATTTTGTAATTTTAGTTGTTAATGCTTATACATTGGAAATGTATATCATATTACAATAAAAATAAATATGCATAAAGTACACCTGGATTGCATTATTACGAAGAATTAAATGCGGAAATACATTATGTGGCTAATGCTATTTCTAAATCGAATTATTCTTTTATCTGAGATCATTTTTATATTATTAATATAATTTAATAGGAAGAATTAATATTCAGTTACTGTTATTACTTGTAATTATCTAAATCATGAAGTAACCACATTTAAATTTCTACCCCTACTCCAAAATGTTCCGTTCTGTCGATGCTTCTTACCGCGACCATTGATTGAGAAGGAATTTATAAGCGAGCCCTTTATGAATCCTAATAAAGGAACGTTCAATCGCACTAATAATGCAGCTGTGTGATTTTATCAGCGCTAAATTTATTGGTAAGGTTTATAATATATTTTAACCAAATAATGTATGTACTATTCAATTGCAATCTGCTGAATAAAATTAAACTAAGTAAATAACGAGCCGTTAATTACTCACATTAAACAACATTTTAAAAAAACTGTACCGTGTATTCCCGGATTACTGCCCGAATAGTAGAATTTTTTTTCGACAAGTAATTCTATACATTATTAAATCTAAAATGTAATATAGTGTTAAAAAATTTAAAAAAAAAAACAGAATGTGGAACAAGCTCTAATTATAATTTTAGATGTAAAATGTTATTGCAAAAAGTTATATGCAATCGAAAATTATGTCTACGTGTATAATTTTAGGTCAATAGGATTTTTTTAAATGTATCTGACGTTTAATTGTTCAAAATAAAGCTTTTGGTAGTATTTTTCTGAATGTATTAAATAAACTTAAGTTGCTTATATCAAGCTGAAATTAAATTTTCTGTAGTAGTTCTGATGCAAGAAATATATTCCTCTAGGTTCGTTCTAAAGAAAACTGTTATGGTCAAATGTTGCTAAATCATTATTTCTAGTAGTATTCGTAATTTTAAAATTAATATATAGAAAACGTAAATTGCAAGTTTTTTGTATGAACAAAAGTTGTTTTGTTTGATATTTCGATTAGAATGCGAAGAGTTCAGTGAGTGATGCTTAACAATTATTTTGAATTAAACCAATATTTTTTGAGATATTTGAAAAATGTTTGCAGATCTTTTTTTAAAGACCAACAAGATTATGATTGGCATACTAAACGTATTTCACTTGTTAATTGCTTGGTTATAAACCATTTCACACTAAATCTGCGTTTTATACTCGTCGCGCATGAAGTAAAATTTCGAGTTTAGAAAAGCCTAATTTATCTCAGTCGCTCTGCTGCGCTACGCGCCCGAACTAAAGTTTCAGGCTTTTCTAAACTGAAAATTTTACTTTGTGCTAAAACTGGGATTGGAAAGACTCGTAAGATGATCAATCATAACCTTATTTAGCTTTTTTTTATTGCTAGATTAGCGTGTTTTATTAAATCGATTTGATTAAAGCGTAACCAAATAATACCATTGTATAATATATTGATTAATGTGGTAAATTGTTGAGTCATCAAGTAAACATGAACGACCGTTTAAAACGCTTTAAAAAGGGAAAAAAAGGGAAACTACCTGCTATTCTAACAGATAAGGTCATAAATTGTAACATCAACACCCCATAAATTGTGGTTTCTTTTCTTCCATTATACTCCCGCGCTTGTAGAGGATGTCTCTCTTCAAAATTTGCTGGTTTAGACATTTTGTAGAGGTACCCTTCTTACCGTATACTCGACCGCCCTTGATAATCGCCATTGGGCCTGTTTATCAGAGACAACAGTTGGGAGTTTACTACCAACTGTTGAGAAATTTTCTGATGACCGGGTGGTTAATCGTTAACCTGTGTGGGATTTTTGCAATCGTACATAATGGATCGACCGGAGTACCGTTCATTAGATACCAACATGCATTACAAAAAATCGAAACTTGTTCAATGTTAAACATTTTGATGAACGGGCCCATTCATTCTGCATTTGACAGTTAGTACACAGTGTGCATTAAGTTCACGCGCAGATGCAAAACGTGCGCAAATCCTTTTAGTTCACTGTGTACTCACTCACATCTGCGCACGCATTTAAAAAAAAACGGATAATCCTCACAGTATTCGTATTTTCTACACTCATTCTTGAATTTCTTGCAACATTCACTGGTTAGATTATTAAACGGACTAAAAAATAATTCCAAATAATAAAAACAAACACAGCAAACGCCCCTCGAATTTCCAGCGTACGACTACATATATGATTAAACAATAAAGCGGTCGCTGTCCACGTTTAACAATTTAATAAAAACCGACCCTCGAACATCCCCGGAAAATAAGGAAAAGCACGTTTCTGTGCTTTCCACACGCACACGTGCGAACAAAACATTGAAAACGCACAAAGCCGCCGAGTAATTGGTTTTAATCCATTCCCCCCTAAATTTTTAACGCGCTCTTTTATTCGTTTACTGTCCCGTTTTTTTTTGTTTGCGTTTTTGGTATATATTTTTAGGCGGTGCGGAAAATGCGGAAGTAACTTTTAATTAAATATTCAGGGAAAAGTTTTTATTACGCAACAGAAAACTCTATAATCCGCGCTTGACCTCTGCACATACTCATCCCAATCGGTTTGTTTTTGTTGTTTTTTTTTTGAATAAATTTGTGGTTTATTTCTATTATGGTTTATAAATTGTTTCGATAAAAAAGTTACTTCAAATCAATTTAATAATTTTTATATCTAATAAAATAAAGAGTCATGTTTTTTAATTTTATTAATCTATTATTTACTTAAGGGGGTCTTCCGGTATCATTTTAAAAAAAAAAAGATTTTTTTTGTATGAAATCAAAGCTAAACATGTCTAGAATATGTGGGTAAAAGGATATTTCGATCCGGAAAATATTTACGTCGCTACAGGCCTTTGAATGTATCGCCGTCCCGAGCGGTATGGGTCGCGCAGGTATAACTTTAATCTCGAATTTCATAAATTTTGATGAGTACGAGTTTTTTGGTCCGCCATATTGGATCCGCCATTTTGAATTTTTCAAATTTGACCTCAGATTCGTATTCAGTGACCCCGAAAACCTAGATATTGACTACTGTTTGCGAATTTTCCGCCGAATACTTTGAATTACACAGAAAAAATGTTTCGCAAACTTTAAACGCGTTTTTCTCGAAACTACATTTTTCAAAACTGCGAGCATTGTAGCGTTTGAACGGTTCAACCAATTGACTTCGTTCTTTGCTTCCGTTATTGAAAACACTTTTCTTCATGGAATGAACTAACCTCCCGGTGCAATCTGCAATTTTAAAGATTTTTTACAGCCTGTCAAAGTCAAAAAATCGACCGAAAAACACGACTTTTTTTTTCAAATGCCCGCCATTTTGTCAAATTTTGAGTTTTTTTCAAAATTTCGTAGTTCATTCCATTCTAGTCAACATCGAAGCCATCCAGCTCCTCGATAACACGAATTTGACCAGAAGGCTACAGCGGACTAAACCGTTCGAGTTAGTTTAATATTGTGTTAGTGCAAAAGCAGAGCATAGTGCTAGTGTACACATTAATTAGTGTAATTAAGTTATTAAAATCTAAGGGATACTAATGAGTAAACCCTTAGTATTAAACCTTTAGTAAATTAAGTTAGCTAAATATTACTCATTGATCCATTTGTGATCAGATTGTAATTATAGTAAAATACAAATAAGTGTTTTGCAAATAATAAAAAAAAAATCCATTCTCTGAACTATACTCTTCAAGAAACTGAGCTGATTTTGTTTCTAGGTGACGAATAGCGACCCCTAGGCTACTCGCAGTTTTGGAACATTTCCGCCGGGCAGCCGTCATATTGGACGCCATTTTGATTTTTTCGACTCGACAAAAATCCCAATTGTAGAGCAAGGGTGAATAAAGATTTAAAAAAAAACCCAAGTCTCTAACTCTTACCAGTTCCCTGGAAAAAAAATCCAAAGTTTGGGTCAATTATACCGGAAGACCCCCTTAATCAATATTGAGAGGTATTTCAATGTGTAATACCACGTTGTTTAAATATTTCTACGACTAGACATATTTAGTGTCATTTTCAAGTTTGACAAATTTACAATCTTGTTGTTGAATTTATTATACCGAGTGGCCATGAAGGTATTGCCTACGCAATTACTCAGGCAATATAAATGGTAGACAATTGAGTTTTAGGATGTATATATAAATTAAATATAGCTTGATTTTGCCATAGTCCACTACTACTTCCGGTTTTGCCGGAAGTGATATTATTTTCCGATAATCGTTGGTTTAAAATAGTTTAATTTGAAGTCCTAAACGAGTGTTTTCCACTCCCAGATTAAGCATGAAGTAAAATTTCGAGTTTAGAAAAGCCTGAAAATTTTGTTTGGTCGCGGCCAAATCAAATTTTCAGGCTTTTCTAAACTCGACATTTTACTTCATGCGCCACGCATATAAAACACTGATTTAGTGTGAAATTCAAAATCACATATTTCATTCTTAATTAATTACCTTAATTAATTAATTAACAACCATAATAAGAAAAACATATTAAAGATTTATTTAAAACTATAATTATTTTATTGGATACTCATTTCTCATTAATCATTTGGTAAAACATTTTCAAATATATTGGTTTTGTAAATTAAATTCACATGCTTTTGTGTCACTTATATGTATTTTATTTTTCTACTGGTTTCCATTTATTTCTTCAGAAAATAGAAAAATCTATTCTACATAAAATAATCTGCATGATTACAAAGTGCATTCGTTACTAAACAAGCAACTCGAGTGTAGAGATTTTTTTTTGTATTGACCAACCAGTCTTGAACCCGCGCTGACCTTACAACTCATGAAGTTCCTCCTATAGAGTTGTACTTGTACATTGAACCGTAGTCGAGTATTGTCCTTTTCTCCTCCTCCTCCTCTGGTTGTTTATTTTCTCCGCTTTCACGAACCCGTATATATTATTATTATTCCAGACTCTATTTTAAGGCCCGCACCAATAAATAATAGGTGCACCAGATCCCCGAAGTCTGGCTGAGGATTAAACGATGGTAATGAACGAGCAAGGTTAAATAAAAGCGCACATAAATTCATCGACAGATTCATTAACTTGAAGACATTTGTGTATTTTCGATTACTCTGTGAATTTATCTCATGCAGTGATGAGATAAAGTCGGTTCTAAAAACAATAAACCAAAGATTAAAAGTGCGATTCTTTTCGCAATCTACAACAAGTTAGTCTTACAAAGACTATATCAAACACTCATTGAAACAACTACTTCCCGGGCTAATACCCCGACGGACATTGAATTATACAACAAGTGTTTGCTGCTACATACAGTAACCTACTGCAAATGTAACAATTTGGGTCAAATTATTCAGGCCATCTATAGACGCGTTTCGAGATTTATCTCTCATCAGTATAGCTTTGCCATTCCCTCTAAACAATTTGACACCTTAGACTTCAATGTCCGTCGGGGTATTAGCCCGGGAAGTAGTTGTTTCAATGAGTGTTTGATATAGTCTTTGTAAGACTAACTTGTTGTAGATTGCGAAAAGAATCGCACTTTTAATGTTTGAAGTATTCTGCAACCAAGAATTGGCAATTTCATTTATACTTAATAAACCAAAGATTTAAACTGAAAATAGTTAATTTAAAAGTGTCAACAATTTAATTTAAGTCAGGGTTAGACTTTTATTAGTGACTGCAACATGTATTGTATTGTTGTTGAAATTGATTTTCAAAATTTGAAATCAGAAAGTTGAAAAACTTAATAATCGCCTTACAATTTTTGAGTTCGAGCATTTGTCTAATTTGAACGATTTTTATGCTATCTAGCCCACTGTGTGGTATCGTATACTGAGATAATTGGCATTTTAATTACTAGAACTACCGGTTAAAGATAGAAAAGTAGTGTTTAAAACCACACGAAAAAAAAAATTAAACAATTCTATTTATTTTCATTTTAAAATAATTACGTCACGTTTTAATTATCTGATTGTTACTCACAGTAAGTAACTTACTGTTGATCAAATTATCATCTCTTTTGTATCCACCTCTGAATAAAATTACTGACGAGAATGCATGGCTTTTCTAATTTAGCTAAAGTGGTGGAGTTGCTAACTTATCCGCGCGCATGTATGGAAATGGGGCGCCTCGGCTTAAACAAACGACAAAACATCTAAAATGGAGAGAACGCGGGAGAACTGAAACAGTGCGCTTCTTTGTGCATGTGCATTTAAATAATTAAAAGCAATTGAAGGGCCAATTAGTCAGGGCGGGAGGAGCGAGGGATTCACGTGCTTGACCCGAAAGTACGAAGAGAGTTAATTCAAACTGTTGGATGCAGATTCGAACATTTTATCAATTTGCCAACTGCAATTTTATTGAAATTTCGATGTTTAAAACAGTGGTTTCCAGAATGTGTTTTGATCGGGACTCCCGAGATCTTTATTTATTTAACGCATTCACTCTTTTTACAATTGTTTACGAAAAAAATATATATACAAACTTTCCTAAAATAGAATAAATAAAATGATCTAATCTAGAAATACATTTAATATTTTACATAAACGGCATGCAATATTTGTAAATTGAATAATACTATATACTATATGAAAAATTACAAATTGAACGTTAAATTGATAGAATTGAACAATCATTTTAAAAATCCTTCTTCTTTTGTTTTTATTATGGAGCACTAGGTCCTGTATTAACAGGGATAAATACGGAGAATTGGGTAATTTTCTCGATTATTATTATTATAAATCCTGTTTTCTTCTCTTAATTATACTTTCACATATTTCATATAAACATTTGTAAAATTAATGAACATATGATTAAACCTAAGTCAAGGTATATTTTGAACTTCACGTCAAATCAGTGTTTTCTAAGCGTGGCGCATGAAGTAAAATTTCGAGTTTAGAAAAGCCTGAAAATTTGGTTTGGTCGCGTAGCGCGAAGCGCTACGCGACCAAACCAAATTTTCAGGCTTTTCTAAACTCGAAATTTTACTTCATGCTTAATCTGGGATTGGAAACACTCGTTAGAGGCTTCAAATTGAACGTTTTTAATAAAACAACGAAAACATAAAAAAACCTAAAAGAAAAATTCGCTGTATATGTCGCCAAAATATAATTAGTTTTATAATAACAATTAATATTTCTAAGTATAAATGAAATTGCCAATTCTTGGTTGCAGAATACTTAAAACATTAAAAGTGCGATAAAATAATTAATATTTCAATTGTCAATTGAATGATTTGCTGATGGTCAACTTTTTATTAAAGAAGTAGACTAAGATTTTGTTTAAGGGGGGATCCAATACAAACGCAAATTTTTAAAGAATTTTAGAAAAACTAAAATTAAATTCAATGTATATCTTATTTAAAAAAAAAAAACAGGTCATCAAAGTTGATATGCTCTATACATCTAAATTAATTTGTTGATTATTACGATGTTAAGAAGACACTGCTCTTTAAGAATATTCTAACATTTTAAAAATACGCCATCGACAGTTTTCTATTTATTTTCAATTGAAAGTTGAAAACGTAGAATTCTATAGAAATATTTAATGAAATTAAAGTTTAAAACATTTATAGCAAGGAAATTCGCTGAGAATTCTTCATAGAATTTCGTGTGGCTGTTAAGAAGACATTGCCTTTTCAGAATATGTCAAATTAAAAAAAAAACTCTATCGAACGCCTTCGAGTTTTTTTTTCAATTGAAAACAAAAAAAATGGAATTTAATTAAAATATTTAGGGAAATATTTAGGGAAATTAAATTAAAGAAATATTTATGTAATTTCGTGTGAATATAAAGAAGACATTGCTCTCTCAAAATATGACAAAATTAAAAGTACGCCATTGATAGTTTTCACGGTCTTTTCAATTAAAGGTCGAAAAAGTAGAATTTAATGGAAATATTTAGGGACATTTAAGTTCAAAGCATTCAAATCACGGAATTTAAGAAATTTTCATAAAATTTAGTGTGGATATTAAGAAAACATTGCTCTTTCCGAATATGTCAAAATCAAAAAATACGCCATCGGCAGGTTTCGAGTTATTTTCAACTGAAGGCCGAAAAAGTAGAATTTTATAAAAATATTTAGGGAAATTAAAGTTTAAAACATTCACAACAAGGAAATTCTTTAAGAAATCTACATGTAATTTCATGTAACTATTAAAAAGACATTGCGCTCTTAGAATATGTCAACATTGACAAAAAACACCATTGACAGTTTCTAATGTATTTTCAATAAAAGGTTAAAAAAGTAGAATTTTATGGAAATATTTACGGAAAATTAAGTTTAAAGCATTCAAATCACGGAAATTCGTTGAGGAATCTTCATAGAATTTAGTGTGGATATTAAGACGACATTGCGCTTTTAGACTACGGTAAAATCAAAAAATACGCTATCGACAGTTTTCGAGTTATTTTCAACTGAAGGTCGAAAAAGTAGAATTTTATGAAAATATTTAGGGATATTTAAGTTTAAAACATTCACAACAAGGAAATATTTAAAAAAATCTTCATGCAATTTCGTGTAAATATCAAGAAGACATTGCTCTCTTAAAATATGAAAAAATTGTAAAATACGCCACTGACAGTTTCCAAGTTATTTTCAATAAATGGTCGAAAAAGTAGAATTTTAAGGAAATATTTACGGAAATGTAAGTTCAAATCATGAAAACTCGTTGAGAAATTTTTATGGAATTTAGTGTGGATATTAAAAAGACATTGCTCTTCTCTTTTAGACTACGGTAAAATCAAAAAATACGCTATCGACAGTTTTCGAGTAATTTTCAACTGAAGGTCGAAAAAGTAGAATTTTATGAAAATATTTAGGGATATTTAAGTTTAAAACATTCACTACAAGGAAATATTTTAAAAAATCTTCATGCAATTTCGTGTGAATTTTAAGAAGACATTGCTCTCTTAAAATATGAATAAATTGAAAAATACGCCACTGACAGTTTCCAAGTTATTTTCAATAAATGGTCGAAAAAGTAGAATTTTAAGGAAATATTTACGGAAATGTAAGTTCAAATCATGAAAACTCGTTGAGAATTTTTTATGGAATTTAGTGTGGATATTAAAAAGACATTGATTGCTCTTTTAAAATATATTAAAATCAAAAAATACGCTATCGACAGTTTTCGAGTTATTTTCAACTGAAAGTCGAAAAAGTAGAATTTTTTTTTTGCAGTAAAATTGTTTCTGAAATTTTTATAAAAATTCGTGTGGAAGTTAAGAAAACATTTCTCTCTCAGAATATGCCAAAATCAAAAAAAGGACCACCGACAGTTAATGATTGGTTTTTAATTATGGAAATATTTAGGGAAATTGAAGTTTAAACTATTCACAACATTAAAATTCTTTGAGAAATCTTTATGGAATTTCGTGTAAATGTTCAAACGACTTTCAGAATATCCCAAAAACAAAAAAATAGGCCATTGACAGTTTTCGAGTTATTTTCAATTAAAAGTCAAAAAAGTAGGAATTGAATGGCAATATTTAGAGAAATTCAAGTTTAAAACATTTACAACACAAAAATTCTTTGATAAATATTCATGGAATTTTGTGTGCCTGTTAAAAAGATATTGTTCTTTCAGAATATGTCAAAATGTACACGTACGACTTTGACAGTTTTCGAGTTATTTTCAACTGAAAGTCGAAAACGTTGAATTAATTGTATGGACATATTTAGGAAAATTAAAGTTTAGATTATTCACAACACGAAAATTCCTTGAGAAATCTTCATGGAATTTCGTGTGGATCTTTAGAACAGAGCGTGCCAAAATTAAAAAGAACGTTAGTGAAACAAACCAAGTGTTTTTATTTCAAATTTTATTTTAATCATGTTTCACCAAGTGATTAATGAGAACATTGTGAAAGATATAAAAAGAACACTACGGGAGTTTTCAAATTATTTTCAATTGAAAGTCGAAACTGGAATGTTATGGAAATATTTAGCGAAATTAAAGTTTTAAATATTTACAACATGAACATTCTTTAAGAAATGTTTATGAGGTTTCATCTGGTTGTTAAGAAGACATATCTCTTTCAGAATATGCCAAAAGCAAACAACACATAATCGACAGTTTTCAAGCTATTTTCAATCAAAAGTCGAAAAAGTAGAATTTTATGAAAATATTTAGGGGAATTAAAGTTTAAAACATTCACAACATGAAAATTGTTTAAGAAATTTTTATAAAAATTCGTGTGGCTGTTAAGAAGACATTTCTCTTTCAGAAAATATCGAAATCAAAAAATACGCCATCTACAGTTTTCGATTAATTTTCAATTAAAAGTCGAAAAAGTAGGAGTTTTATGAAAATATTGTGAGACATGAAACTTTTAAATATTCACAACATACAAATTCTTTGAGAAATCTTTATGGAATTTCGTGTGAATGTTATAAAGACATTGCTCTTTTAGAATATGCCAAAAACAAAAAATAATCGATCGACAGTTTTCGAGTTATTTTTAATTAAAAGTCGAAAAGTAGGAATTTAATGAAAATATTTAGGAAAACTAAAGTTTAAAACATTTACAACACGAAAATTCTTTAAAAAATCTTTATGGAATTTTGTGTGGCTATTAAGATAACATTGTTCTTTCAGAATATGTCAAAAGGAAAATACAAGACATCAACAGTTTTCGAGTTATTTTCAACTGAAAGTCGAAAAAATTGAATTTTATGGACATATTTAGGGAAATTAAGTTTAAATTATTCACAACACGAAAATTCTTTGAGAAATCTTCATGGAATTTCGTGTGGATGTTAAGAACATAGCATGCTAAAATTAAAAAGTACGCTACGACAGTTTTCTAGTTATTATTAATTGAAAGTCGAAAAAGTAAAATTTTATGGAAATATGTACCGAAATTAAAGTTTTAAATTTTCACAACATGAACATTTTTTGAGAAATGTTCATAAAATTCTGTGTAGCTGTTAAAAAGTTATATCTCTTTCAGAATATGCCAAAAGTAAAAAAAAAAACACGTAATCGATAGTTTCCAAGCTATTATCAATTGAAAGTTGAAAACGTAGAATTTTATGGAAATATTTTGAGAAATTAAAATTTAAAACATTTAACTCTATTTCCAAAAGAGTTTCCGTAGCTTCTGGGATTCCTCAAGGAACACACTCTGGGCCAATATTATTTATACTTTTTGTGAACGAAACTTCTAACAAGTGTTTCCACTCCCAGGCTAAGCATGAAGTAAAATTTCGAGTTTAGAAAAGCCTGAAAATTTGGATTTGCAGGGGCGCGCGAGCACAGAACAGAAGACATTGCTCTCTCAAAATATGACAAAATTTAAAAGTACGCCATTGATAGTTTTCAAGGTATTTTCAATTAAAGGTCGAAAAAGTAGAATTTAATGGAAATATTTAGGGACATTTAAGTTCAAAGCATTCAAATCACGGAAATTCATTAAGAAATCTTCATAAAATTTAGTTTGGATATTAAGAAAACATTGCTCTTTCCGAATATTCAAAATCAAAAAATACGCCATCGACAGGTTTCGAGTTATTTTCAACTGAAGGCCGAAAAAGTAGAATTTTATAAAAATATTTAGGGAAATAAAAGTTTAAAACATTCACAACAAGGAAATTCTTTAAGAAATCTACATGTAATTTCATGTAACTATTAAAAAGACATTGCGCTCTTAGAATATGTCAACATTGAAAAATACACCATTGACAGTTTCTAATGTATTTTCAATAAAAGGTTAAAAAAGTAGAATTTTATGGAAATATTTACGGAAAATTAAGTTTAAAGCATTCAAATCACGGAAATTGGTTGAGGAATCTTCATAGAATTTAGTGTGGATATTAAGAAGACATTGCTCTTTTAGACTACGGTAAAATCAAAAAATACGCTATCGACAGTTTTCGAGTTATTTTCAACTGAAGGTCGTAAAAGTAGAATTTTATGAAAATATTTAGAGATATTTAAGTTTAAAACATTCACAACAAGGAAATATTTTAAAAAATTCTCATGCAATTTCGTGTGAATATTAAGAAGACATTGCTCTCTTAAAATATGAAAAAATTGAAAAATACGCCACTGACAGTTTCCAAGTTATTTTCAATAAATGGTCGAAAAAGTAGAATTTTAAGGAAATATTTACGGAAATGTAAGTTAAAATCATGAAAACTCGTTGAGAAATTTTTATGGAATTTAGTGTGGATATTAAAAAGAAAAGACATTGCTCTTTTAAAATATATTAAAATCAAAAAATACGCCATCGACAGTTTTCGAGTTATTTTCAACTGAAAGTCGAAAAAGTAGAATTTTTTTTAGCAGGAAAATTGTTTCTGAAATTTTTATAAAAATTCGTGTGGAAGTTAAGAAAACATTTCTCTTTCAGAATATGCCAAAATCAAAAAAAGGGCCACCGACAGTTAATGATTGGTTTTTAATTATGGAAATATTTAGGGAAATTGAAGTTTAAACTATTCACAACATTAAAATTCTTTGAGAAATCTGTGTAGAATTTCGTGTAAATGTTCAAACGACTTTCAGAATATCCCAAAAACAAAAAAATAGGCCATTGACAGTTTTCGAGTTATTTTCAATTAAAAGTCAAATAAGTAGGAATTGAATGGCAATATTTAGGGAAATTCAAGTTTAAAACATTTACAACACAAAAATTCTTTGATAAATATTTATGGAATTTTGTGTGCCTGTTAAAAAGATATTGTTCTTTCAGAATATGTCAAAATGTACGACATTGACAGTTTTCGAGTTATTTTCAACTGAAAGTCGAAAACGTTGAATTGTATGGACATATTTAGGAAAATTAAAGTTTAGATTATTCACAACACGAAAATTCTTTGAGAAATCTTCATGGAATTTCGTGTGGATCTTTAAAACAGAGCGTGCCAAAATTAAAAAGAACGCTACGGGAGTTTTCAAATTATTTTCAATTGAAAGTCGAAAATGGAATGTTATGGAAATATTTAGCGAAATTAAAGTTTTAAATATTTACAACATGAACATACTTTAAGAAATGTTTATGAGGTTTCATCTGGTTGTTAAGAAGACATATCTCTTTCAGAATATGCCAAAAGCAAACAACACATAATCGACAGTTTTTAAGCTATTTTCAATCAAAAGTCGAAAAAGTAGAATTTTATGAAAATATTTAGGGGAATTAAAGTTTAAAACATTCACAACATGAAAATTGTTTAAGAAATTTTTATAAAAATTCGTGTGGCTGTTAAGAAGACATTTCTCTTTCAGAAAATATCGAAATCCAAAAATACGCCATCTACAGTTTTCGATTAATTTTCAATTAAAAGTCGAAAAAGTAGGAGTTTTATGAAAATATTGTGAGACATGAAACTTTCAAATATTCACAACATACAAATTCTTCGAGAAATCTTTATGGAATTTCGTGTGAATGTTATAAAGACATTGTTCTTTTAGAATATGCCAAAAACAAAAAATAATCTATCGACAGTTATTTTTAATTAAACGTCGAAAAGTAGGAATTTAATGAAAATATTTAGGAAAACTAAAGTTTAAAACATTTACAACACGAAAATTCTTTAAAAAATCTTCATGGCATTTTGTGTGGCTGTTAAGATAACAGTGTTCTTTCAGAATATGTCAAAATGAAAATACAAGACATCAACAGTTTTCGAGTTATTTTCAACTGAAAGTGGAAAAAATTGAATTTTATGGACATATTTAGGGAAATTAAAGATTAAATTATTCACAACGCGAAAATTCTTTGAGAAATCTTCATGGAATTTTGTGTGGATGTTAAGAACACAGCATGCTAAAATTAAAAAGTACGCTACGACAGTTTTCTAGTTATTTTTAATTGAAAGTTTAAAACATTTACAACACAAAAATTCTTTAAAAAATCTTCATGGAATTTTGTGTGGCTGTTAAGATAACATTGTTCTTTCAGAATATGTCAAAATGAAAATACAAGAAATATGTACCGAAATTAAAGTTTTAAATTTTCACAACATGAACATTTTTTGAGAAATGTTCATAAAATTCTGTGTAGCTGTTAAAAAGTTATATCTCTTTCAGAATATGCCAAGGGTAAAAAACACGTAATCGATAGTTTTCAAGCTATTATCAATTGAAAGTCGAAAACGTAGAATTTTATGGAAATATTTAGGGAAATTAAAATTTAAAACATTTAACTCTATTTCCAAGAGAGTTTCCGTAGCTTCTGGGATTCCTCAAGGAACACACTCTGGGCCAATATTATTTATACTTTTTATGAACGAAACTTCTAACAAGTGTTTCCACTCCCAGGCTAAGCATGAAGTAAAATTTCGAGTTTAGAAAAGCCTGAAAATTTGGATTTGCAGGGGCGCGCGAGCGAAGCGAGTCGCGCCCCTGCAAATCCAAATTTTCAGGCTTTTCTAAACTCGAAATTTTACTTCATGCGCCAGGCGTGTAAATCAATGATTTAATTCAAAATCAACAATATACTACTTAAGATATTTATCTTTACTCTTGAGGAATAAAGCACTAATAACCTTTCTTCACACGTTTATTTGAATTACCAAATGTGCATACATTTCGGACACAAGGTAACCATTATCAATGGATTAACATTGATCCATTGATATGGTCCTTTTGTGTCCGGAATGTATGTACATTTGGTAATAAAAATATACGTGTGAAGAAAGGTTATTAGTGCTTTATTCGTCAAATTAATTTGATCTTTACGTAACTCAATCAATCAATCATGTTTATCTTTACTTTACTTTAAGTTATTTTTATTGAATATTTACTACCATTATTTAAATTATAGTTAAAAATATTCAATAAAAATAACTTAAAAACATTATTTATTCAATTATGTTTTTAAGTTATTTTTATTGAATATTTTTAACTATAATTTAGGAATAAATCATGTTACAAATAAAGCTAAATAAAATATATCCATCTTTTGGATGATTACAGACGAATATAAATTGCTCTGTTGAGCTTTTATTAAGGAAACGCTTACTTCAGCAGAAGGTGTAATTCAACCCGAAATCAGAGGAAGGAATGAGGGAAAGGAAGGCATAAACCCATTATAATTTTATTTAGTAATTACTAAGGAAATCCCTTGTTTTGACTACTTAAATTACAAAGACCTCGCCTCGTCCCCTCAACCTTTCCCTGCACCCCCCGCAGTTTTCACAATTATCCATCCCTTCACTTTTCACCCTTCTTCAGTTTCCACGATCCCTTTAGTTTTGATAAACAGCAGCCTCCTTTTGTAATGAAAGCCCCTCCCCGAATTAGATCAACTAAAGAGATCCCGATCCTTAGCGCGGAAATAAAAGCGATGTAAGGAGTTAAGTTAAAAACCCTGTATAATTTAGACCGAGGGCGGAAACACACAATGGCCCTTTCGCAATTCTAACGCGGGGCGAAGGGGGGATCCCGCGGGGAGATCCCTTCGTGTTTACATTACACGACACTGAATAGAATAGCCTCTTCTGCGGGAGACACCACTTCGAAGAAGGGCGGAAGGACGATAAGGGACGTGTTCAGCGTTTTCGTATTTTCCTGAGTTTTTTTTTTTCTTTCTGCTTTGGCCTCGCCGCTGAGGAATGATCGGTTTTTCGGCTAAACTCTTGTGTTATCTGGGCGTGTTGAAGGGAAGGAGGCTGCGAAAGGAAAAAACGCGATAATTCGAAAAACATCTCGATGGGATACTTTATATTTATCAGGCGGTGTCTAGAGTGACTACTTTTATTCAATTTTCAACGTTGGGCTTCAACTTTTTACAGTTTTTATATCTATCTACTTAGTTATATCTAGTTTTTATCGACTCATTTATTTTGAATTAACAAATTAAAAACGACCTGTCCGTTTCGAGTTTTTTTTTTATCTTATGAGTTTTGACTTTGAGCATCAAGAAATGCTGAATGAAAACAATACTTTCAATCAGGAACGCAACTACAGGCAAGGCCATAGCCAGGTGCCCCCTCTGGCTACGGCTTTATGGGAGTTCAAACCCCCGCCGAAATTTTCAAAATGTTAAAGTTTTGTATGTAAAAGCGGCCCTAAAAAAGCAAAAAACAATATTTTTACCAGTAAATACGGTCTTAGCCACGGGGGATGCACGGAAATATTAAATATCTAAAAAATTGGTGAGATATTCCAGAATATATTTGTGTGTAGGGTGCTCGATCAAAATATATTTGATATAACTTTCGGCAGGAAGAGTCTATCAGTGCTCAATTTTCTGATGGGCGACCAGGTTAAGATGATGGATGGAGGCTGGGCCCCGCATAAATCATTCCGAACACTAACATTAAAGATACGTCTGCACTAATATTGGACATTAATATTCGCCAGCCATTAACTACACTTCCCCCCCAAAGATGCTCCATATCTCCAACCCCACTCACTCCCACACCGCAAGGATAATTAATATTAGTCCTCGACATGTTTTCCTTTAAGGGAAAAGTTACATATGTTTATTCTTTGAATCTCATCAAGGTTCATCAATTTTTCCCTGAAAAAAGAAAATGTATATCGAGATAGAAAAAAAAAAACGCTTTTTAGATCAACAAAAGACTTATAATATATTTATCTAAACAGTGTTTTTCTCTCTATCCTGACATATTTTATTTAAGGGAAAATTGATGAGTATTCAAAGAATGTATCAAGTGTTATTTTTTATAAAATAATATACAGGTAGTTTTTCATTCAAGTTTACATATCCCAATTACAGCGTATATGCTGTAAATCTTTAGATATTTATTGTTTTTTTTAAGAGTTCAATTTCAAGCTATAAAAGAGTGTTTTCCAGCCCCAGATGAATCATGAAGTATAGTTTTGAGTTCAGAAAAGCCTAAACATTTGGAGCGATCAAACCAAATTGTCAGGCTTTACTAAATTCGAAATTTTACTTCACGCGTATAAAACACTGATTTCAAGTGAAGTTCAAATATACAGGGTGTCCCATTAGTGCGGTCTCGGAAGATATCTCAGCTCTCGCTAAAGATAAAAACAAAATGTTTTCACCAAATTTGCTTGATTTTAAGAGCTGCATAACCTAAAATTATTTTCAAATATACAGGGTGTCCCATTATTCCATACTTAATACCAACTTTGTTATTTTAAATAGAATACCCTATATATTATTTTTTTATTTGATCCGCCTTTAAATAACCTATACAAAGATATATCATTATTGGCACTTTAGGTTATTTGTTACTTCAGAAAAAAATATTTTTTGAAAATTTTGGCAGTTTTAGTACTTTACTTAAAAATTCACTGTGTCCTTATTTTTTAAGATATCAGTCTGTAATTTTACACACATATGCAGTAAAGAATGCTCTATCCATTGACTATAACACATTATAATATTACTTATAAAACCTAATAAAAAACGACCTTCTAATATTTAATATTTAAAATGTACATAACTTCATTTTCTTAAATGGGACACCCTATATTTCTTTACTTTATCAGATCCGAAATGAAAAATGCTTTATTTTTTGTATACCCTATATTTGACAGAAAAATGTTAATATCTCCAAAACTAATGAAAATAGATAAAGGGTATGATTTACAAGAAATAAAGCATTTTTTATTGCGGATTTGATAAAATAAAAAAATATAGGATGTCCCATTTAAAAAAATGAAGTAATGTACATTTTAAATATTAAATATTCGAGGGTAGTTTTTTACTAGGTTTTATAAGTAATATTAAAATGTGTTATAGTCAATGGATAGAGCATTCTTTACTGCATATGTGTGTAAAATTTCAGACTGGTATCTTAAAAAATACGAACACAGTGAATTTTTAAGTAAAGTACTAAAACTGCCAAAATTTTCAAAAAAATTTTTTTTTTTAAGTAACGAATTACCTAAAGTGCCGATAATGATATATCTTTGTGTAGGTTATTTAAAGGCGGATCAAATAAAAAAATAATATATAGGGTGTTCCATTTAAAATAACAAAGTTGGTATTAAGTATGGAATAATGGGACACCCTGTATATTTGAAAATAATTTTAGGTTATGCAGCTCTTAAAATCAAGCAAATTTTGTGAAAACATTTTTTTTCTATCTTTAACGAGAGCTGAGATATCTTCCGAGACCGCACTAATGGGACACCCTGTATATATATATATATATATATATATATATATATATATATATATATATATATATATATATATATATATATATATATATATATATATAATTTTAATAATATTTCAGCGTTTATGTAAAGTTTTTTAAATAAAAAACACTTGGTATTGTTTCACAAATTAAAACAACTTTATTCCGACTAGTTTCGGTTTGCTAGACCATTTTCAAAGGAATATTCTAATATGTTTCACCAAGTGCCAGATGAGAAATTAATTCAAGAAATTTCAGCGTTTTGTACGCGTGGCGCATGTGGTAAAATTTGTAGGCTTTTTGAAAAATATTATGGTTAAAATCCGCCATGCAATATTTGTTCAACTAAATTATTTTAATCCAAAGCCGACCGACCGACGAACGAACCAACATCATTAAGACATAATTACTTCATACAAGTTTGGTTTTCTGAACGATATCAGTTAGTTAGTGTAAAAATCTAATCCTCTCTGTACCGGAAAATGTTTCCATCCCTCTTTTCGTTACTAAAAGAGCGGAGAAGTAGTAATAAATTGCGACAGCAACAGATGCCACAAACACGAAACACGTCGCGATGAGTCGGATTCCATCAAAAGTATTCATTTATCCATGTGCACGTACGTGTGTACAAACATCAAACTTTTCATATGTGGGGTTGGTCGGGAAAAGGGAGAGAGATGTGTGTATGTGTGTGTGTTTGCCACAGAAAAATACCATCTGGCTCTACGTGCACTTTCCATCATCTGTACTTTTTTCGTGCTGCGGGGAAAATTATTATTTTAGAGGAATTTAATAAAGGTTGATGTAATATTTACGCTCAAGGGTATCAATCATGTCAGGGGGGATTTAATATATTTTCCACAGTTATCTGATCTTCTGCCTAAAAGTATGCAGTTTGTGATGCAATCGGCATTTTTAAATTTTAGATGAACCGTCGAAACAGTTAAAAAAATGTATGCCCCAACATTATCAAGATCTTCTTTATTCTTATCTCTAACAAATAATATCCATAATATTTATTGTGTAATAAAATATTCTCTAGTAAAACAAAAAATTATTGAATAATACGTACAAAATTAATCTTAAATGCCCGCTTGCACCTAAGTCTATTAGGTTAATCAGTGATTAGCAGGTTTTTTTAATTTGACAACAAATATATTTTTTTTACAAAACGTATTTTTTTCATTGAAACAGTGTTTAAAACATTAACAATTTAAAACGTGTTTAAACATAACATGTTTAAAACACTGTTAAAATCCCATTTATGCTGTGTTTTAGAAAAAATGTGAAAAATTACTAAAAAGTCGGATATTCATGAAATTTTCATGGATCGCTAGAGGAAAGAATGCGTTTTACTCTCACGTAGAAATAAATCAAATTCATTACTTTAGAAATAAACTACAGGTGGTTAAAGTTGATTAATAAGTGAATGAACATTGGGATAAAAGTCAACATATTTGTAGCGTTTTGAAAAAATTGTGAAAAATTACCGAAACTTCGGATTTTCATAAGCTTTTCAGCAATTGCGAGAGCAAAGAATGTGCTTTACTGTCACGTGGAATAAATAAAATTCATAACTTGGGCTAATTTTAATTCGAAAACATTAACTTAAAATTTAAACTTTCGCTTAAGTTCGAGACGTTCAATTCTCTTTTTGAAAAAACTCGATTTTTGTAAAATCTACATGTTTTTTTGAAATAATGACAACGCAGCTCAAAATTAAAACATTGATTTAAGCGTATAAACAATTAAACGTTGCTTCATATCAAAGTGTAATTCTTTGGTAGGCGTTTGCCGAAATTTACAAATTTTTCAAATAAGTTGGGCTTAATAATTTAAACTGTCCATTTTATTTGTAAGTTGTATTAAATTTAATTCACTCGGCGAAAAAGCAATGATTTTGATTTCATTTTAATTGATTTAAGAGTAAAAACAATTGAGCTTTACTTCAATTCAAACCCGCATTCTTCGGCTATCGTCTGCTTTTTGTTTCATGAAAAAATCAAGCATTTTTTTATTTAACAATTAATTAAAACACGGACTTTCACTTGAAATTTAAGCGTCGGCTTGAGTGTGAAAACAATTGAGAGTTACGTCACTTGAAAGCCACGTTCTTCGGTTGTCGTTCGACTTTTATTTAATGAAAATATCAATTTCGTGGTCAAAGTTGCGCTTAAATATTTGAGCAAGCATTGTATAGTTTACTAATTATTTAAACATAGACTTTGACCTTAAATTTAAACCAATAACAACAATTAAGCTTTACCACAATTCAAAGCCAGATTATTCGGCTGTCGCCTGCCTTTCGTTTAATAAAAATATCAAATCCGTGGACCAAGTTACGCTTAATTATTTAAGCAAGCCTTTTTTATTTACTAATTATTAAAACACGGACTTGGACTTAAAATTTAAGCTTTGATTTAAATCTGATATTAATCGAGCGTTACGTCACTTCAAAGCCACATTTTTTGGCTTTCGTTTGCCTTTTGTTTTGAGAAAATATCAAATTTGTGAAAAGAGTTGCGTTTAATAATTTGAGCGACTATTTTTTAAGAATTTCTTAATTATAAAAACACGAACTTTGATTTGAAACTTAATTGATATTTTTGGAATATCCAGTACAGATATTTAAGTTTCAATTACAACCAATCCAAGCTTATTCGCTTCCGTGTAGATTTTTAGAATTTCATGTTAATTTCATAATCTGTAGTTTTGTTACAATTATTTAAAGAAAAAACATTCACCTAAAATCATTGATTTTATTGCATAATTTTAACTTTAGATGAATATTTTCGCAAAACGAGGCGAGATAATTTAATTTTATTTTTATAAGATGTAAGTGCAATCAATTCTAAGTATATTCTGTCAATTTAATATTGATAGTATAAATTTCTAATTTTTTACATTTTTTTAAACGAAAACATCCTCTCAAAATTGTTAATTTTATTGCATAATTTTACCTTTGACTGAATATTTTTAGAAAATGTGGTGAGAAAATATAATTATTATCTTTCTATAATATGTAAGTGCAATTAATTCTTAGTAAATTCTGTGAATTTCACGTTGATGGTGTAAAATATAAATTTTGTACAATTTTTTCAAAGAAAACATTCTCAAACAATTGTAAAATTTATTGCATAATTTCAATTTTCGCTAAATATTTTAAGAAAACGCGGCGAGATAATTTTATTTTATTTTTATATATATATAATATATGTGCAATCAATTCTAAGTAAATTTTGTGAATTTCACGTTGATAGTATAAAATTTTAATTTTTGACAAATTTTTCAAAGAAAACAGTGCCCCAAAATTGTTAAGTTTATTGCATAATTTCAACTTTGGCTGAATATTTTCGGAAAATAATTCAAGATAATTATATTTTCTTTGTATAAGATGTAAGTTCAATCAATCCTAAGGTAATTGCGTAAATTTCATGTTGATTGTATAAAATTTAAATTTTTTACAATTTTTTTAAAGAAAAAAGTCTCCCAAAATTGTCAATTTTATCGCATAATTTGAACTTTGGTTTGTTATTTTGGAAAATCCAGTAGATATTTAAACTTCCATTACGGCGAATCAAAGTTTATTCATTTCTGTGTACATTTTATAAATTTTAGGTTGATTTGATAATGCTTTGAGTGTTTACAATTCTCTCAAAATAAATATTTCCTTAAAATCTTGAATTTAAGTTTCGTTATTTTTGTAAAAGTTTAAATTGAAGCTTTAAACGAGTGTTTTTCACTCCCAGGTTAAGCATGAAGTAAAATTTCGAGTTTAGAAAAGCCTGAAAATTTGGTTTGGTCGCGTAGCGCGCAGCGCTACGCGACCAAACCAAATTTTCAGGCTTTTCTAAACTCGAAATTTTACTTCATGCGCCACGCATGTAAAACACTGCAATAATCTGAAGTTTAAAATACATTATTTCAGCAGCATACTGGTTTAGAAGTATATTTCAAACATCTTAACACGTCAATTCGTAAAATTTCGAGATTAGAAGCCTAAAACGTTAGACTAGCTTCGGTCGCACGCTTCGGCAAATTCAAAATTTTAGGCTGCTTTAAACTCGAAATTTTACTTTACGTGACTCTTAAGTATTTCTGAAAACTCTGTCGAATCTTTTGTTTCTAAGTTTTCTCGTGCCTTTCTTACAGAAATTCGTCCCTTTCTTAAGCGGAACGGATTTCTCGAATCTTTCGTTTGTCAATTCTCTCGCAAAACTCTATTAAAGGCCCCTTAAGCTTTTCTCTCTAGTCACTCTTTTCTCAAAACTCTCTCTAGTTACTATTTTCTCGAAACTCCCTTGAGCATCTCGTATCTCAAAACTGTCTAATAAAACTCTTTCTGGGCAGGTGGTGGCCGAGCGGTAACGTCGTCGGGCTGTATCGCTCGGCGAGCCACAAACTCGGGTTCGATTCCCGTGCACGTCGTATCCCTGGGTGTGATGTGAATGTGTCGTGACATCCAAATATATGTTAAATTAATTAATATAATCATCGTTAGTGGCTGAATGGCTAGAACCTATGCCAAACAAACAAAAAAAAAAAAACTCTTTCAAATGCAAATGTTGTATTGTGGAGGCTTCTACTTCGTTATACATGTTAATTTATTAATAAAAAACGGTTTAACTTTGTATAACACAATTTATATTTATGTGACTGCAGTCACATAAAAATAAATTGTGTTATACAAACAAAGTTAAACCGTCTTTTAAATGCCTTCTACAAATCTCTCACTCTCAAGAGCCATGAGACCTTGCCGAATCTCTTGTTTCACAATTCTCTCTCAAAACTCTGCCAAGTTAAGCCTTTTTCAAAACTCACAGTCACTCGTTTCTCAAAACTCTCACGATTTTTAAATGTTTCTCATATCTCTCTTAGGTGCCTCTTAAGTCTTTCTCAGGCCTGGAGTATTGTTCAAATGCTATCCTTCTAAGTGTCGTAAGACTTTTATGAGTTTCTTGTATCACAAATCTCTCCAAAACTCTCTTAATAAATATCTGTTAAATAATTCTCTCTCGGGTGGTCTCTTAGGTGCCTCTTAAGTCTTTCTCAGGCCTGGAGTATTGTTCAAATGCTATCCTTCTAAGTGTCGTAAGACTTTTATGAGTTTCTTGTATCACAAATCTCTCGAAAACTCTCTTAATAAATATCTGTTAAATCATTCTCTATCGGGTGCTCTCTTAGGTGCCTCTTAAGTCTTTCTCAGGCCTGGAGTATTATTGAAATGCTATCCTTTTAAGTGTCAAGACTTTTTTCGAGTTTCTTGTGTCACAAATCTCTCCAAAACTCTCTTAATAAATATCTCTCGGGTGCCTCTTAAGTCTTCCTCAGACCTCTCATTGTTCAAATGCATATTCATCTATTTTCTTATTTATATTAGGTATGTTGCGAGGTTACATTTTTATATGCGACCAAACCAAATTTTCAGGCTTTTCCAAACTCGAAATTTTACTTCATGCACCACGCGTTGCGAACACCGATTTTAAGTGAAGTTCAAAGTATACTCCTTACGTTTGATTTTAACTTGAAATAAAACAAACATTAAGAGTAAACTTTGAATTACATTGAACAAATGTTTATTTATCGCTTTTAACATTTATAAAATTGAATTTGTTTGTTCTGCTCCTTCGCGGATTTCGAGGCCTGTATGTACACTCTGTGTAATCGTGCCATTGACAATGGCGCTATAGAGCATTAGATGGCGTAGCTATCGAAATTTATTAATAGTTTTCACATATTAGCTTGACATAGTCAGGAATGTTTTCCTTAGCACTGGGTTGGGACCACACTGACGAGGACCTTGAAGTCCAAATCGCGTCGGTGGGTATCCGGTACCGAGATACTGTTCACAAATTCAATAATGTAATTAATTATTAATCTACCTAGCAGAAACTTGCATGAAGATTATCACTATCTCACCAACACGGAAAGCTCTAGAACTTTAGAGGCGAAATCATAAATATTTTGCACCACGTTTTCCCACCCCTCCGAAACCGAGCGAAACCCGAAACAATTTTACGACTCGATTCGCACGACCCGATAACACTTAACACAGTTAATTCTCCACTCATAATTATTTCATTCTCACAATAAAGGAGTAGAACTGCGAAAGTTCCGCGGCGTTTTTGTTAAAAGTTTATTACTTAATATTAAGTGCTGTGTAATGGAGGCGGCAACATTATAAAAATTTAGGTCACGCCATCAACCCCCGCTATTAATGGATCTTATTTTATTTTTGTTCTGTTTTTCTTTTGCATTTTATTACCGCTGCCAAATTGAAATTTATCCCTCGTAAATGTTTCGAAATGGGGCGGCGGGTTTCCGTGCGAACTCTGCTTATTTCTGTGTTGGCGTTTGTTGTACGAACAAAACACTCTCTGGTTACGTGCTCGAATGCAAACACGCCATTTATATTTCGGAATTCAGTCGGCTGCTTATCGGCTGCTAATTACATATTGTTTTAGGGATTTCAGTGGTGAAGGAATCTGAGTTTTGTGAATTCCACTCGATTTATACAACAACGCGATTCACTTTTTCAGCCCTGGATTTTTTCTGGTGTCCAAAAAAATGTTTTGTGCATTGCATATTTTTCATGACTATTTCAGATATACAGAGAGTTTTTCTTTTTAGTATACATATCTCGATATACTGTATACGCTGTAAATCTTTAGATATTCATTGTTTTTACAAATATTTCAAATTGAACTTTCAAACTCCCAGATTAAGCATGAAGTACATTTTTTTGTAACTATGGCTTTTCTAAACTCGAAAATTTACTTCATGTGCCACACATACTAAACACTGATGTGATGTGATGTTCAGAATACACGTTTTTAGCACACTGCTTTAGTAGAATATTTTGAAGTTCATATAAAATCAGTGTTTTGTACGCGAGGCTCATGAAGTAAAATTTAGAGTTTAGAAAAGGCAACCAAACCAAATTTTCAGGTTTTTCTAAACTCGAAATTTTAGTTCATGCGCCACGCGTACTAAACACTGATGTGATGTGATGTTCAGGATACACTTTTTTAGAAAACTAGAATATTTTGAACTTCATATAAAATCAGTTTCTTATACGCATGGCGCATGAAGTAAAATTTCGAGTTTAGAAAAGCCTTTAAATTTGGTTTGGTCGCTCCGCGCTTCGCCCTACGCTACCAAACCAAATTTTCAGGCTTTTCTAAACTCGAAATTTTACTTAATGCTTAACCTGGGAGTGGAAAACATTGGTTTGAAGCTTTAAATCCAAACCAAATTATTAGGCTTTTCTAAACTCGAAATTTTAGTTCATGCGCCATGCGTACTAAACACTGATGTGATGTGATGTTGAGGATACAGTATTTTTAGGAAACTGCTTTAGCAGAATATTTTGAACTTCATATAAAATCAGTTTTTTATACGCATGGCGCATGAAGTAAAATTTCGAGTTTAGAGAAGCCTTTAAATTTGGTTTGGTCGTTCCGCTCTTCGCCCTACGCTACCAAACCAAATTTTCAGGCTTTTCTAAACTCGAAATTTTACTTTATGCTTAACCTGGGAGTGGAAAACATTTCTTTAAAGCTTCAAATCCCAACCAAATTATTAGGCTTTTCTAAACTCGAAATTTTAGTTCATGCGCCACGCGTGCTAAACACTGATGTGATGTGACGTTCAGGATACACTTTTTTAGAAAACTGCTTTAGCAGAATATTTTGAACTTCATATAAAATTAGGGTTTTATACGCATGGCGCATGAAGTAAAATTTCGAGTTTAGAAAAGCCTGAGAATTTGGTTTGATCGCTCCGCGCTTCGCGCTACGCGACCAAACCAAATTTTCAGGCTTTTCTAAACTCGAAATTTTACTTCATGCTTAACCTGGGAGTGGAAAACACTGGTTTAAGCTTCAAATCGACACTTTTGGAAAAACACGAATTCCTGAAAATTTACAAAACACTAATCATCGGGATATGTGTACTTAATAGAAAAAATCCTTGTACACTGTATACTTAGAAGAACAAATCTCTATAGAAATACATAATTCACAAGGAGGAATGTTACATGTAATATGTATTAATGCTTGGAAAATGTAACCATGTGTGTTATGAGCATTAACCCGGGAGGCGGCGGTGCCGGAGGAAGCGGCGGCGCATCACTTGTCACGGTAATCTCGAGTTTAGGGAACCATTTACGTGGATTGCAATTTCGGCAGAAGGTCTCTCTCTCTCTCTCGCATTTAAATTATGTCGCTGCCGCCGAATTTCTGTGTCAACCGAGGGCGCGAGGGGCGGCGGCCTTAATTTCAAACTTTGAATTAAAGATAACGCTGCGTTATTAAAGCTGCAAAATTGGAGAAAAGAAAGAAAGGAAAAGTATCTCCCGAGAGGATCAGTTTTCCCCGCACCAGGGTTTGTCAGGGATTACATAAAGAGGGAGTGAAAAGAGAAAAGGGGGATTCAGGTAGGGGAATGTTTATTAGCCGTTGTTGGATTTTAGTAACAATGAAGGAGGTAATAAATCATGGGCGTAGCCAGGAGTTTGACCAAGGAGGAGCAGAAGGCAAAAAATATACCAAACTTCCCTAGTAGAATTGTATATTGTATTTACGCTGTAGAAACATTGTATCTATATTTACATCTTAAAATTGTTCACGTTTTGTCTAGACTAAATGCGAAATTAAATTATTATTGAGTTACGTGAAGGTGAACGAAGTTATTAAATAAAAGAATTGAGTCTCCTTTCTTCACAGGATTTATTTAAAAATCACAAATGTACATTTCGGTCACGATGTGACCATTATCAATGCTTAACTATTTACAAAAACAAACGAAAAATGTATACCATGGATACAGATTCGGATTATAATTACAATGCTTAATACCTTGGAGGCAATAGAAATGAAAAATGTGGAAAACAGGCTATTAAACTTTGATTTAAGCCCATTAGTAAATCCTTTTCTAGAATTGATCCCAGCGCTCTAATCCCAGTCACCCGAAACATTGTAATTATAATCCGAATCTGTATCCATGGTATAAATTTTCCCTTTGTTTTTGTAAATAGTTAAGCATTGATAATGGTCACAAATGTAAATTTGCGAGTTTTAAATAAATCCTGTGAAGAGAGGAGACTCAATTATTTTATTTAATAAATGCGAAATGTCTATCGCTCACAGATATAGTCCAAATTAAAACATAATTTCGGGTTTTGTTCGTATGAGTTTAGACACGTTCTAACATGCAAAGTGTCATAAAAATGTCAAATTTGTAAAGTTGTAATAACAGAAGCTCAACGTTAATCGAATTTATTGAAAATAAAAGAGCAATGTGATTTCGTTTGAAGCTCGCAAAATAATAAAGAAATAAAATCAAATTAATAATTTGTAAGGAAATATTAATTTCTTTATTTTTATGCAAGAAAACAACAACAACAAAATGAGCCGATTAATCTAGAGGAGGTAAATGTTGGGACTAAATTATCAACAATATGAGATATTCTCCCGTTTTTTTCCCGAAATTATAAAATTAATAGATTAAACAAAACAAATCAAAAAAGTACTAGAAAACATCACTTTGTTTTATAAACAAAGTGACAAATTAGTTATAAGGAGTATATTTTAAACTTCACTTTAAATCAGTGTTTTATACGCGTGGCGCATGAAGTAAAATTTCGAGTTTAGAAAAGCCTGAAAATTCGGATTTGCCGGGGCGCGACTCGCTTCGCTCGCGCGCCCCGGCAAATCCAAATTTTCAGGCTTTTCTAAACTCGAAATTTTACTTCATGCTTAATCTGGGAATGGAAATACTCATTAGAAGTTTCAAGTTGAACGCTTTTATAATTAACCTTGTATAAAAAATATTCTTTGAAATAAAACACTTTCACTTTGTTTGTATAAATTTAAAAATATTCTTCTCATAATTGAAAGTGATTCATTATTAACTAATCCAGTTTGGTTTGATATTATTTAATCCATTAACGGCCGAGCAATTATAGAGTTGACTTTAAAGGTTGATTTTTGGTAAAATTCTGCAATTCTCCTTATTATTTCTATGAATAACTTATTATTAACTTTTTCGATTATTACTTATTAAAAAAATACATCAGTGCGTTTCTAAATTCACAATATTTCAGTGTTTTATACGCGTGGCGCATGAAGTAAAATTTCGAGTTTAGAAAAGCCCCGTGAAAATTTGTCTCGGGTCGCTGCGCGACCCTCGACAAATTTTCTACGCGGGGCTTTTCTAAACTCGAAATTTTACTTCATGCTTAGTCTGGGAGTGGAAACACTCGTTCTAAACTTCATCTTGCACTTTTTTTATAAATAAATCGATTAATGACTAAAAATTTATAGTGTATACATTTTGCATATTTAAAAGAAAAAATCATAGTATGCAGATTGTTTCTTTTAAATCTGCAAAATGTATACTCTGTAAATTTTCATGCATTAATCGGTTTTTTATAAAAACGTGCGATATAAAGTTTGAAACAATTATTTCCACTCCTAGACTAAGCATGAAGTAAAATTTCGAGTTTAGAAAAGCCCCACGTAGAAAATTTGTCGAGGGTCGCGCAGCGACCCGAAACAAATTTTCACGGGGCTTTTCTAAACTCGAAATTTTACTTCATGCGCCACGCGTACAAAACACTGAAATATTATGAAGTTAGAAATACACTAATGTATTTTTTTAATAGGTATTAATCGAAAAAATGTAATTACAAATTACATTTCTCCATACATTTTCAAGTCAAGTCAATTAATATAATATATAAAATTAACTCATTTAGTAACTTGATTAACAAAAAATGTATAATGTTGCGTCTATGCACCAATGGCGCTTAATGGGTTGAATGGGTTAATGTAAAACTTATGCCTATAATTATTGACTTTTTAAATCAAGTAGTTTTATTTTAACTTTTGTATGCAAGGTTTATTATAAAATCGTTCAATTTTGAACTTTTAACGAGTATTTTTGGAAAGGGTGAAAAAATATGAAGGGTAAAAGTTAATGGTTTTATATTTCTTGGGGTAATAATTTAGGCTATTTGAAGTGTATATTTTCAGATTTCATTTAATTTGCTGTTGTTTTTTCCGAAATATGAATTTTTTAAAATCTTTTGCTGGATCTATTGCTAACTTCACACCCGTACAAAATTAAGTATAAGTACAGTGGTTAAACAAAGTTAAAAGTGTTTTATTTACAAGTGTATCATAATATATATTAAATAACTATAAAATATTGTATCAATAATGAATATAATTGATCATTCAATACAGATATTCCATGTATGTAGAATATTGTAGCAATATTGAATACCATTGATCATTCAATATAGAGATTTTATTTGTATACAATATTGTATCAATATTGAAAACTATTGATCATTCAACATAGAGATATTATTCGTATACAATATTGTATCAATACTGAATATCATTGATCATATGTAGTTGTTTGGTTATTTCTGTGGTAAAATAAGATGGAATGTAATTATTATTTATTAATAAATTTGCTTATTATTATATCCAGTTAAGGTCAGTTATTTATTAACGAATTGCGATAAATTTAGTGTCAAGTAAAATGTAATTATTGTGTTTGTAGTAACAAGAAAAATGAACAACCGGCCATAAAGAGAATTTAGAAAAAAGTGGCAAAACAGTGAAAAATAATATTATTTTCTTAATTTATAGCAAATAACTATTTTATATTTGGTTTACATTTTATCAAATTTGCTCATAACATGTAATTACACCATAGCTTGGAATTATTTATTTTTGGAATTTTTGAAATCGATCAACTAGACCAGGGGTCTCCAAACTACGGCCCGAGGGCCACATCCGGCCCGCGGACAGATTTTGTCCGGCCCGCGGAGAGCTAGCATACTTGAAAACTCATATTTTTTATAGCAAATTAAATTTAGTTACTGAAGTATTTTAACTTTAAAGGCTTTTTGTTATGGTTTTGGCCCTCGGAACTTACTGGAGTAATCAATATGGCCCTAAGGCTGGAAAGTTTGGAGACCCAGGAAACTAGACGTTGAAGTTTGAAGAAAATTGAGTTTTTAAATGGATGATTAAAATTAGTTACAGAAACGAATGAATTAATCTAATAAAATATTTAATTAATTTCAAAATTAGGTAGATTTTTTGCCATCTCTTTCCTAAAGAGTGTCTTCCACTCCTGGATTAAGCATGAAGAAAAATTTCAAGTTAAGAAAAGCCTGAACGCTTGAATTTGTACGCGAAACGTCCAAATCCAATTTCAGGCTCTTCTAAACTCGAAATGTTACTTCTTGGGCCACGGGTGTAACACACCGATTTGATGTGAAGTTTAAGCGTTACCCATAAATAACAAGTTTACAATCTTCTAACAATAACTAAATGTTAACACGAGATAATGTTGGCCCCATGTATACTAAAAAGAAAAATGCCCAGTTCATTTATTTATTTATTCAACGAATAACACCTTTTACAATCAATTACATAATATATCTATAACTATAATATTGTAATATATGATCAAGCGAATAAACAGGAACATAAACATAGCTAAAGTAAACTACTATTACCGTAAACAGGAGGATACAATACATGATAATTTATACATATAGGTTTTAGTCTACAAGTATAGATAAATCAATACGTCTGAGTTGACATTTGAACAGAGATAATGTTATGTTTAATTCATTTATATGATTGTATTTAATATGGAGGATATTAAACAGTTCAAGTATTCGGCACGAAGGATTGTTAATTCCATAGTTAGTAAAATGAGATTTCAGAGGGAATAATTGTTTTGAGCGAGTTGACACCCCCAATGGTGTATTGAAATCAATATCTTCAAGTAGACTGGAACAATCAAGATACCCGTTAATAAGCTTGAATCCAGAGCTTATGTCCAAAAATATTCTTCGATTCTTTAATGGCTGCAAATTTAACAATCTTAAAGACTCTGTATAACTATAATACTCCCTGGGAATCCCCCGTCTTCGTGAAACTACTTGACAAAATTTACTTTGCACAGTTTCTAAATTTGATGATGCATTATTATAGAACGGTGACCACGCCTGAATTGCATACTCAAGATGTGATCTGACCAATCCAACATATAATATTTTTAATGTTTCAATTTTAAAATTATAACAAAATCTGAATACAAAGCCAAGTACTTGCATTGCTTTGTTTCTAATTTTATTATTATGTTTATTAAATGTTAATCGAGAATCGTGGACAACCCCTAAATCCTTAACCCCATTTACATTACTTAATTTATAACCATCTAAGAAATAGTTATTTAAGAAAATTTTTCTACGATTGAAGGATATACGTAGACATTTAGACAAATTTAAAAATAATCTGTTATTAATGCACCAATAATGTAAGTTGTTTAAGCCAGTTTGCAAGTTCAGTATATCGTTTTGTGATTTAACCCATTAAGCGAAGTTGGTGCATACACGAAACGTTATTAATTTTTTGTTAATTAAGCTACTAAATAAGTTAATTTGATAAATTTTATTATTTGACCTGACTTGAAAATGTATAAAGAAAAATGTAAATATTTTGTTATTTAAATATTCCAATTATTCCTTACTTAAAAAAAATAATGTCAGTGTATTTTTTACTTCACAATATTTCAGTGTTTTATACGCGTGGCGCATGAAGTAAAATTTCGAGTTTAGAAAAGCCTGAAAATTTGGTTTGGTCGCTCCGCTTCGCGGAGCGACCAAACCAAATTTTCAGGCTTTTCTAAACTCGAAATTTTACTTCATGCTTAGTCTGGAAGTGGAAACACTCGTTCTAAACTTCATATTGCACTTTTTATATAAAATCGATGAATGCCTGAACATTAACAGCGTATACATTAAGTATATTTAATAGAAAAATTCACAGTAAGTCATCCATAGAAATCATAAAAAGAAGTTTAGAATTTTACTGAAAATCAACTTTTAAAGTTAACTTTATAATTGTTTGGGCGTTAATGGGTTAATTGACGTGAATAGTTTCAAATCGTCCGCAAATAAGAGAAAATTATAATGAGTTAGATATGCCTCAAGGTCATTTATAAACAAAAGAATAGGTCCACAATGTGAGCCTTGAGGCACGACTGAAGCAACATGAATAGAGCGAGAACGGTAGTTTGAAATACGGACAAATTGTTTTCGATCAACCAAGTAACCCCTTAGCCATGCTAATACTGTCTCGCCGAATCCCAAGGCCCCTAACTTATCTAAGAGAAGTTCATGATTAACTCTATCAAAGGCCTTGGAAAAATCGACAGATTCTACCTGGAATCCTTTTTCCAGTGACGGTCGTATATAGTTTTGATAAGTCAAGAGATTACTTACAGTTGATCGACCGTCCATGAAACCGTGCTGCTCCTTGCAAATAATATTTTTACAGTGCCACATAATTTGTTAAGATATAATGTAGTCAAACATTTTAGGTATTAGCGACTGTCTTGAAATGGCTTTATAGTTATTGACCAGTTCTCGATTGCCTGCTTTGTGTAGTGGCATAATATAAGATTCCTTCCAGACGGACGGGAATTCACCAGAATCTAATGATTTATTGAATAATATGACTAGTGCTTCGAGAAAGCAAGAACATATTTTGATAAAATAATTCGGAATGCCATCAGGGCATTCGAGTGCGCTCCGGTTTATACCTTTCGGTGTTACCGGTAGAGCGTCCGTTTTAGGGAACGGTGGATCACCGCCATACCAGCGAAACCACTACCCGTCGGAGACCAACCCACATGTGGACCGGAGGGGCGGGTAGACACCACTGGGCTTTACAGGCCCACCCCCGACTCCTCATTTAATGGCGACAAGCACCAGGGCTAAGTGAACCCCGCCGTGTGTAAGTTAGCCCTATCCAAGATAGGGACACAGAGGTTACCTGAAGAAGGTCTACAGCTCCGACTTGGACAATCGTCCCTTTCAGACATCCATCATCCGAAGACTCAGGTCTGTCCCCGCCGCCTCCTGTTTAGGTGCTATGACGGGACCCCCTGCCATCAGTGCAGCTGTTACAATCGTCAGTTAGTTCCTGGATGGCATTGAATATATCAACTCTCTCAATACAAAATTTATTGACATCAACGGAATAACTGTACCTATGAGTAACTTCTAAACAACACTATTATCATACACACTAGAAAAATAGTCTGCAAATAAATTCACGCATTCCTGGCCGTTTATATAATCAATCCCGAATATCACACTTCGAAATCTGGTCAGCTAAAATTACTATTATATTTTTTAAGTCTAGACGATGTGATATTAAGATTAATACCCAACATACCGACTTGTTTTTCCATTTCTATAAAAATATTAGAATAAATACGAAATAATCAAGATAAGTTTCACGCTTGACAAATTTTTAAATATTCGAAAACACAGAATATAAACAAAACGATCAAGATAAGTTTCACGCTTGACAAATTTTCAAATATTTGAAAACACAGAATATAAACAAAACGATTAAGATAAGTTTCACGCTTAATAAATGACAAATTATTCGAAAATATAGATTAGAAAAGCAAATACAAAAATTAGTGTTATTTAATGAAATTGATTATTTCTATGTAAAGTTAATTAAAGGAAAGGCACTTGGTATTGTTTCACAATTAAATCTTTATTCCGACTAGTTTCGGTTTGTTAGACCATTTTCAAAGGAATGTACAGAAAAAATTATTTCCTAAGTATATATACAATATTTTTGTTTCAGGTAATAAGAGAAGTCAGAATTGGGGAATTCCAAATCTCCTCGTTGTCGTTTACGATATTTTTCCCCATTCTTATGGCCCTGTTAATCTCCAGGCCCTCTTTGAGGTTTAGTGCGTATCCCTTATTACCTGAATGCAAAATCTTAAAATTATGCAGATTAAAGAAGTGATTGAATGCGATGCAATGTTTGGAAAAGCCAGTTGTTGGTGTATTATCTAAAACAGATTTTTTATGTTCTTTCATTCTGATTTCGAAAGATCGGCCGGTTTGTCCAATATAAATTGCATCACATTCATCACACTGTATTTCATGAATTCCACAATTCTTTGAATTATCAGTTGTCGATTTATTGTTTATTAATAGTTTGCCTAAATTTAAAGGGTTTGAACATATAATATTAAAGTCTTTTCCCCTACAATGACTGACTATATTATATGACAGGTCATTAACAAAATTCAATTTATGCCATTTATATTCTATTGTTTGCTCAGGTGCGTAAAAGTATTTAATTAAATGTTTTTGTTTATGCTTTTTTAATAAATTATTTATAATTTTCTTGTTATAACCATTATTTTCGGCAATTTTTGTAATAACGTTTAATTCTTGTCTGAAATCAGATTCACTTAGAGGAATATTAATTAATCTATTAATAAAAGAGTGAAATGTACTTAATTTTATTTGTTGTGTGTTGTTTGAATTGGCTGGAATGATTGAGTCCGTATATGTTTCTTTTCTGTGTATTTTAAATTCTAGTTTTTTATTATTTTTAATAATGGTTATGTCAAGGAAGTTTAAGCTATTGTTCATTTCTGTTTCAGTAGTAAATTGTATATTATTATTGATTATTTAGTTTCTGCAAGTAGGCGCAAAAGTTGTCACCCGATGTTCTTTGGTTGTATTTTTTTTATGAATGAAAAACTTAGGTTCTGCTTTAGGATTGTGTTTATTTAATGTCTTAATTTTTTTTCTATTAAGTCGAGAAAATTATATCGATCAAGTGGCCGCCGGCAGAATTAATGAGCATACGGACCCGATTTATGGAATTTTCCATCACTCTTCTCAGAACTTCCGTCGATAGGTTCTCGCATTCTTGAAGCATATTCTCTATGAGGGCTTCAAGAGTCTGAGGCTTGTTGACATAGACTCGTGACTTCAAGAAACCCCACAAAAAGAAGGAACGATTAAATCGAGCGATCTTGCCGGGCAGTTCAAATCACCAAGACGTGAGATTAGGCGGACCCGGAAATGCAATTATTCAATTATCTTGAGGAGTATAGCGATTCATGTCTTGTTGACGTACATTTTGTATCTGTTTACTTCACAAATGTCAAAGCAGAACTAACATTTACCGCCACCTGCAAAAACGATAGTAACTTCCGATAGGGTGTGGACTTTTGCGCCACCTAGTACAAAATAATCCAGTTAAATTTAACGCTTGATAAACGACTAAACATTCGAAAATATAGATTATTTCGTGTTTCACGCTTAATAAATGACTAAACATTCGAAAATTCAGATTATTTTATTTATACAAAATAATCAAGATACGTTTCACGGTTGACAAATCTCTAAACATTTTCTACGCTAAATGCAAATCCAGCTGGTTTTCGCTAATGGACGAATTAGCCGAGTTAATTAATTCATCGTCCCAAAATCGGTCCGTTTATCAACATGTTTTGACTGTTATTTATGTTAATTAATGCATCAACAACTAATCCAATTGAATCTAAATTAATTCGCTTAACAAGAAATTCACCCACACAAGCAATTAATAAAATTAAAAAATATATAAGCAGAATAAATTTGTTCTCATTGAATGCTTGATGAAACATTTGAACTAATTCTCGATATTTAATTAAAACTCTTGGTTTGTTTTACTGATTTATATTTTCTCTGCCTAGTTTCGACCATTGGTCATCTTCGAGAAGAAAATATAAATCAATGAAACAAACAAAGTGTTTTAATTAAGTATCCAGAATTAGATTCAAAAATGTTTGACCACAGATTAAGTGAGAAATTAATTACAAATTTGAACTAATATTAAATTTAAATTAAAGGCACTTGGTTTCTTTCACCTAAATCATGTTTGACGAATAAAGCACTAATAATTAGTGCTTTATTCGTCAAATTAATTTGATCTTCACGTAACTCACAATCAATTTATTTAATTCAGGTTTATCGATTACTGACTTACTGACTTGTTTCACTAACCAAGTGCCTTTAAGATAAATTCAATGATACAGAATTATAACCATTTGTAATGATCTACTTTGGTGGAAGTTAGTAAAAAAAATCAACTCAATCTTTAAGGATTAAGGATGGGTTGGCGGGAGGGCAGCCGCAGCCGCGCCCACTTAGGCAAAGTTTTAAGCACATTGTAAAAACTCAATCTTTAACAAACTAGTGTGTATTTCCTAAGACCAAGCTTTATGTACATTACCTTTTCTAAGAGAAGTACAGGAATTGGTCCATCCAAACACATACCTGAAACAAAGAAAACTTTATATTAGAAATGAATTTGGTAAAAGTTAAACACACTGGTTTGATTCACAGAAGTAAAATTAAACAAATTAATTCAAGAGTTATATTAGAAATTTCTAATATAACTTTTATAAACTCGAAATGTTTCTTCGTGCGCCTCGCGTATTAAACACTGATTTAAAGTGAAGTTTAAAATGTACTCTTTGGGTGATAATAATCATTTAAAATTTGTAATATTTGTTAAATATTGACACAGGGATTTTTTCTTTTACGTATATTTTTACACATTCCATATAAACATTTTGTAAAATTAATGAATATAAATTGATTTTACAAAATGTTTATATGGAATGTGTAAAAATATACGTAAAAGAAAAAATCCCTGTGTCAATATTTAACAAATATTACAAATTTTAAATGATTATTATTATTTTAAATAAAATCGTCAAAACAAACACATATCATAAAACTTTACAAAAACTTCAGAATTATAAAAGTTTGGACAAATTGACAAACATTTGTAAATTTACCAAATCAACGAAAATGTAAAATTCTAAATGAGTAATTAATTAATGGATTTTAACCTACATTTTAAAACTGTCTTTGAAAGATAATGGGAATTATCTTTCAAAGACAGTTTTAAAATGTAGGTTAAAATCCACCCCAAATCCGTTCATGATAGAACTGACATGTATGCAACTTTAATATCGTGTTAGCACATTACTTTACATCAAGTTTATTTGGATAAGTTAAACAAGTAATTCCGTAGTACTTTAGTTTTTATGTTTACAATTCTGTCTTGAATTCTCGCTTAATTAAATGAAACAAGCTCTACGAAAACACACATAATTATTTGATTGTGCACTTTAATTGGAAAACATTTTTTTGTACATTCACTGAATCACAGGTTATTACAAAAATGGGAGCATTCACCCTTAATTACCCGATTGTGCTTTGATATATAAATTACCTCTACAAAAAAAATCATAATCCGAGTCCGAGTGTAGATCGTATTGAGCACGTGCATTCATTTGTCCGAGTTCTGTGGGGTTTATTCTGTGTGGACAAAGCAATTGTTTCGCGGGGCGTCTCCGTGGATTTATGGGACACTTTTAAACATCTGTTGGGCCCTTTTGGATCCTCACACACACATAAACGAACACACAATCAAAAGCACACATCCTTACAATCTCGAGTATACATGTAAAAGGTCACATGCATGCATACCAAATACAACTAGAGACACACATACAAACATTTAAAAATTCGTTCATAGATGTCCCACACATATACATATCAGTTTGAACTTCACACATGCACACAAACACATACATGTTCTTGTATAAAGGTTTCTCTTACGTGCATACCAAATACAACAAGATACACACCTAGCCACACTCAAATATTCATTCATAAATGTATCACCATATACATATCAGTTTGAACTTCACACATACACACACACACACACACACACTATCATATTCCTGTGCTTGCATAAGGTTCTCCCTCTCTCTGTCTCCCCCTCTCTTTCTTTCACACACTCACATACAAAGTTGAAACTCACACAGAGATAAATATACATACATAGGATATTCCATATCAATTTGAAACACGAACACATACATACACATACAAATACCTACATATACAAATCCATACACATACAAATACATACACATTTGACACTGACACATTCATATAACTCCTACAAATATAAACACATACAAATACATATAAATTCGACACTCACACATTCAAATAAAGTGCAGATATATGTATACAGAGAGTTTCATGTAACACTGAACATATTCATAACGAGAATTTTTCTTTTAAGTATACATATGCAAACGTTGTACATTTTACCACGCTCGATTTATAAAAAAAATACAATCCGAAGCTTTAAACGAGTGTTTTCCACTCCCAGGCTAAGCATGAAGTAAAATTTCGAGTTTAGAAAAGCCAGAAAATTTGGTTTGGTCGCTTAGCGCAAAGCGCGGAGCGGCCAAACCAAATTTTCAGGCTTTTCTAAACTCGAAATTTTACTTCATGCGCCACCGGCACAAAACACTGATTCAATGTAAAGTTCAGCAGTGTGTTTTAATCTTCGTAATATGTCAGTGTTTTGTACCGGTGGCGCATGAAGTAAAATTTCGAGTTTAGAAAAGCCTGAAAATTTGGTTTGGCCGCTCCGCGCTTCGCGCTACGCGTCCAAACCAAATTTTCAGGCTTTTCTAAACTCGAAATTTTACTTCATGCTTAGTCTGGGAGTGGAAAACACTCGTTTAAAGCTTCGGATTGTATTTTTTTAATAAATCGAGCGTGGTAAAATGTACAACGTCTGCATATGTATACTTAAAAGAAAAAAAAAAATTAAGTTTCAAATTGAACTCATTTTAAAAAAAGCAACGATTATCTAAAGATTTGCGGCATATACGCTGTAATTGGGACATTGGAGCATTAATTGCAATTGATTAGCTAAAATTTGTAATGGTCATATAGGCAACCCAATTTACACATAACCTAAAAATTAAATGTGTCAAATCGTATTTTATGAAAATGTTCGGTGTTATGTAAAACTCTTTGTATATGTTTCATATGTTCGATTCTCCAGACACATGAGAACATGCTTGGTAGTTCTAACACATACGCACACATACACATACATAGAAATTGTTGTATGAAAGCTCACATACACATTCAAAACATAAATATAAGTGGAGTCATATGGATATGTATGTGCACACGTTGAGCATGTGTGGAGGGTCGCAGAGTATCAAGGGAAGTTGAAAAGATGACAAATGTATAACCTGAGGGTTACAGAAAGAACTCTTGTCGGTAAAATAGCTGCAATAATATTCTGCTCTGCGTAAAATTTATATACACATTTCGTCCAAAGGACGATTAAAACGTACAACAATTATAATTTTAATTTATTAACAAAGAAAAAAATGTTTAATACTTCTAAAGGTAATATTAGATGATGTAGATTGTGTTTTTGAACTCTACGCCTATATATTTATTTTATCAGTGTATTTTTTTAATAAAATTGAATACCATAGGTTTTGAGTAATTTCTGATCACTTTGAACTATTGCAATTTTGTTGAAAATTGTTCAATTTAATGATTTGAAAGGTTACACTAAAAATGGTTATTTTAATAAATTGATAATCTGTGTGATTTTATAATTAAAACTGGTTTTATTTATTAAGCTTTATTTTAATTAATTTCAGTATAATTTAGGCTTTTCCAAACTTTTCGTCAAATATTTGATTTTAATTTACCCTGCAATAAATCAATGTGTGTTCGTTCTCTACAACTTTTTTTTATGTTTACCAAAACATAAATAACACAGGTTTACAAAAAAAAGTCCAGACAATTTGACCGGACCATGGTATCCCGGGGTATTTTTGCGTCCTGAATCCGATCCCGGGGTCAGATGAGCCCCATCACGTCAGAAAAACGAGATTTCAAGGTCACTTAGAGGTTAAAATGGTCATTTTTTGGAACTGGACCCGGGACAATTTCTCAAGCGATCTGTTAAGTTAGAGGGTTACTGTTTAGGTCTTGAATATCTTCCAAACATCGGCAAGGAGCCCTAAATCTCGATCGGGACTATCACAGTGCCACCCCAGTGGATAAAATGTTGCCATGATTGTTTTATCTCGCGGATTTCGATCTCCCTGTCAAGGCATCCAATTCCGGCGATCCGTTCGCTGTGAGATATTGACAGGGAACCCAGCCCTGCTATTAAACTGAACTCTGCTATTAGCATCACCCAGGAACAACGACGTGGACGTTGCAGATTCTGTTCCCTTCGGGGTGCTTGTTTACAGTGAGTCCCCTTGCCTCTCACTTTTCTCCCTCCCAATTTTTGCAGATTCTGGTCTCTTCGGGGTGCTTGTTTACAGTGAGTTCCCTTGCCTCTCACTTTTCTCCCTCCCAATTTTTGCAGATTCTGTTCCCTTCGAGGTGCTTGTTTACAGTGAGTCCCCTTGCCTCTCACTTTTCTCCCTCCTAATTTTTCAATCTTTCCGCGCTTGTTTATGGGGTCTGCAGGTTTGCTCAAAACTTCTTCTAAGTGCCTTTCTCTTATGCCCCTTGGTCGTATCCCTCTTCAAGTTCCAGCAGTAGTCTGCCAACATGTTGATGTCCCAGAAACCTTGGTAGCGTCTTTCCATCTCTTTTATATCTTGGTGAAATCTTTCACCTTGTTCTTCGCTATAATGTCCAAGGTTTTCTGGGAAATTTTCCAAATGTGAATCCAAGAAATGGACCTTCAAGCTCATCAAACATCCAATAGCTTTGTAATTCCGGAGCAAGCCCTCCACCAATTCCCTATAGTTTGGGTCTTTATTGTTTCCAAGAAATTTCTGGGCAACATTCACGAAGCTCTTCCATGCTTCTTCCTCATCCACCGTCATCGTCTTCGGGAATTCTGGATCTTTTATAAGTTCCCTTATTTGCGGCCCATTGAAAACCCCTTCTTTGATTTTGGCATCTGACAACTTTGGGAATTTTTTGTAGAGATATTGGAAGGCTTCGCTACTTCTTTTTTTAAATGCCTTGATGAATTGTTTTATCAACCCTAATTTAATATGGAGCGGAGGTAGTAAAATACTTTTGGGATCCACTAACTGTTCTTGCTCTATGTTCTTCTGACCAACAAGAAAATTCTCCCTTGATGGCCAAACCTTCCTTTCATAATGCTCATCACGAGCTCGACTATCCCATTCACAGAGAAAACAAGGGTATTTTGTAAATCCACTCTGTTGTCCCAAAAGTATTGTTACTACCTTCAAATCCGTACATATTTTCCATTTGTACCTGCTGTAATTAATTTTTTGGAGCAAATAGTCCAGATTGCAGTAGTTCTCACTCAATATCGTCGAGTAAGCTATTGGAATTGACGCGAGGTTATTGCCATTGTTCAACAAAACAGCTTTCAAACTCCTGTTTGATGAATCAATGAATAGCCGCCAATCATCCGAATCATGTTCAACTCCGAATTCGCCGAATAGACCTTCTATATCTCTGCAAAATACTAATGAATCATGCTGGTCATAATATTTCCGGAAAGGCTCATCCCTATTTCTGTAATAGGTCCCGATTGTTCCTTTCTCCAGAGAACCTCTTTCTTTTAAACGAGAAGCTAACAGTGCAGACTGGTCCTTAGATAGCCCCAGATCTCGAACCAAGTCATTGAGTTCCATTTGATTCCACTTTGAATTCTGGAGTTGATCATTCTCGCTGTCATCGTCCACGTCGATTGGAGATTGTGAGAACTCCCCTTCATTTTGCTCCGGTTCTATTTCCTTACCTCCTTCATCTTCGCCATCAACAACCATACATTCATCAAGGTCAACATCAGCTATCACTGGCATGGTAACCGACGAGGTGACCACGTAATTCAGCGATTTTCTGTTCCTGGAATTTAACCCAGGCTTAACGTTTCTGCAAAAGTAGCGATCGCGTTCGTGATTTTCTGGTTCCCGCCAGGTCATAGGAGAAGAAAACATCATTTTCCTAGAGCTAGTCTGCCAACATCTCAAACGCGCTTGGCATGTGCGACAAAAAAACTTTTGGGGCCCATGGGTTGTTATCTGGACCTTCGGCATTGGGAAAACACGACTTAAATTGTGCAGATATGGTCTCTGTGAAATTCACCAAGTTCGTCTTAAGATGATATTCCCCACACAGAACACAGAAAGACTCTCTATTCTTCAAGCACTTAGCCATTGTCCCGAGTGATTTTCCACTTCCGGGGAAGTTGGAGTTAAGGTGCCGGAATAGCCTGAGTTCTTCTCTCTTTAAAATAAATGGAATGAATAGCCGAAAACACTTGATTAAATGACCAACAGAAACCAGTCGCTTGTGAAAGCTCACTCGAGAGGTTGACAGTGCTACTCCAATGGAGAAAAAGATAGAGCTAATGGATTTGAAACTGGCAGTGTTTATTGAGTTGCCTAAATACAAAAACAGTAGTTCGTTGTTAATTAAATTGTAATAAACATTTAGATACTTGATTATACAAAATAAGCCTATTTTATTACTGATATATGGGCAATGCATTTTATTTTTTTATATTTGTTTTATAATGGATTTTAAAATCATCAATTTTATGTAATCAAAAAACGGGATGCATTCCGCCTAATTAAAAAAAAAAAACATTTAATATATTTTATTAATAACATTTTTCATATATCTCAATAATATTCGTTTTATAGTGTTGTTATAAATCGAGAAATCGCTTTGTATAGTGGTGCCCCCAGATCGAAAACACGAACGAATTTCATGCGGCAACATTGTCCCGGGTCCAGTTCCAAAAAATGACCATTTTAACCTCTAAGTGACCTTGAAATCTCGTTTTTCTGACGTGATGGGGCTCAGCTGACCCCGGGATCGGATTCAGGACGCAAAAATACCCCGGGATACCATGGTCCGGTCAAATAGTCCGGACTTTTTTTTGTAAACCTGTGTAATTTGTGTTTGTTCTAAATTTGAACAAAAGAAACAACATCAACTATTTTATTTTATGTCAGAAATTTTGCAATAAAGGAAACTGCAAAATAAGTTTCTGATTGATCATATAACGAATGATTCCACTCCCAGACTAAGCATGAAGTAAAATTTCGAGTTTAGAAAATCCTGAAAATTTGGATTTGCCGGGGCGCGCGAGCGAAGCGAGTCGCGCCCCGGCAAATCCAAATTTTCAGGATTTTCTAAACTCGAAATTTTACTTCATGCGCCACGCGTATAAACCACTGACTTTAAGTGAAATCTTACACCAATTAATTAGAGTGAAATAAATTTAGTATGTCAATTATCAATTATTTTAATCACAGACAACTATACAGACAGTCCAAGTACAGTATGATTAAAACAGAATCTAACAGATGGCGTCTCCGTTCACAATTTCATTAATAATCAGATATAATAATTCTAAATTTAAAGTACGCTATTAATTAATAGATGTTATTATTTTATTTAAACGTAAAAGGCACCTAGATTTCGAAAACTCGATGGAATAGGAAATCCAGGAAACCAAATTATGATTAAAACAAAATCTAACAGATGGCGTCTCCGTTCACAATTTCATTACTAACCTATTAAGCGTCATTGATGCATACACGCAACATTATAATTTTTTTTAAATTTAACTACTAAATAAGATACTTTGATATATTATATTATTTGACCTGATTTGTAAATGTATGAAGAAAAATGTAAATATTTGGTTATTTAAATATTTCGATCATTACTCATTTTAAAAAAAAATTGTGTATTTCTAAATTCAGAATATTTCAGTGTTTTATACGCGTGGCGCATGAAGTAAAATTTCGAGTTTAGAAAAGCCCCGTGAAAATTTGTCTCGGGTCGCTGCGCGACCCTCGACAAATTTTCTACGCGGGGCTTTTCTAAACTCGAAATTTTACTTCATGCTTAGTCTGGGAGTGGAAACACTCGTTCTAAACTTCATATTGCACGTTTTTATATACAAGCGACAATTGCCTAAAAATGTGCAGCTCATAAATTATGTTTATTTAAAAGAAAAATTCGCAGTATGTAATACAATATGTCATTCATAGAAATCATAAAAAGAAGTGCAGAATTTTACCTAAAATCAACTTTTAGAGTTAAAACTCTATGATTGCTCGGTCGTTAATGGGTTAATCAGATATAATAATTTTAAATTTAAAGTACGCTATTAATTGATAGATATTATATTTTATTTATACGTAAAAGCCACCTAGATTCCAAAAACTCCATGAGATGGGGAATCCAGGAAATCAAATTATAATTAAAACAAAATTTAACAGAGACGCCATCCGTTCACAATTTCATTAGTAATCAGATATAATAATTCTAAATTTAAAGTACGCTATCAACTGATAGATGTTATTTATTTATTTATTTATTTATTTATTCCCAACAGAAATAATCCAATTACAGGGAAAATTTTAAAATATAACTATTATAACATATGAAATTATCATTTAATTTAAACGTAAAAGCCACCTAGATTCCAAAAATGGTCTCGCAATAAATTGTTTCTCATCGAAATAATTACATTGGATTGTATGTCTGTTAAATTGTCTGTGGTTTTAAATTACGGGGAAAGTGCTATGATGGACACACCACCTTTTTTGGTAGAACGGCAATACATTCGCTTTTATATTACATATTTCAAAATAAAATCCTAGACTTTAGTGCTAAAGTCCAAAATAAGTTCGTTTAGTTTACACAGCAATCCAATTTGCTTACGGTAAAATATATTTTTAAAACCAGGCTGATGTCGGTGCGTTCTATTTGGGTTAAATGCAGTTTACATTTTTCCGTGTGAACGAACTCGGTTGTAAATAATTTCGCCGGTTGCACCGGCCTTCCGACTCCATTTCTTTGTGCACCATAAACTGTTTTTTAAACCGGCCCGATTAAATTCCTTTTGTATATAAAACCATTGTTTATTGTCGACTAGATAAACTTTGCGCACACAGGACACACAAAACCCTAAACGATTTCCTGTATACCAGCAAAAAAAAAAAAATAGGGAAACTAGCAAAGTTTAGATTTCACTCACTGTCATTTGTTTGAAAAGAGAATTGTTAGTATAAAGCGGTTCACACAGCGACGGAATTTTTACTGTTTGATCCAGTTAATCCAGATTAACTTAAAATTTTAAGTTGGACTACTATTTTTATTAAGGACCCCCTCAAAATATTCACAGTTTCTTTAAAGCATATCTAAATAATTGAAATTGCAAAGAAATTGCAAAGAGCGGAGATTTCTTGCATAACTGTATGTTTTTGAGTTTACGTGAAGTGATTATTACACTAAAAAAGAATGTTATTTCTTACTTCACTTTTTATTTGTATCTTTAGATGTACAGTTCGAGACACAAGGTACTCATTATCAATAACAATCTAAATTCTTACAACTATTTGCGCGGTATATATATATATATATATATATATATATATATATATATATATATATATATATATATATATATATATACAAATATCTTTATTCAAGGGACTTTTACATTACATTAATTATAGTATTGCATAACAAAATATAATATAAAATTGTTGGAGTTGTCCTTTCATAGGCTACCGACCCGAGGTCTTTCTGCCATTGTTTAGCATTTAAAGTGTTTTGATTGATGTATGGTATGAATAATTAAAAATGAATGTATGATGTCTAGTTAGGGTGATTATATGTCCGTGGGTGTTTCTAAGATGAAGTCAGCGATAGTGGAATCAGGGAATTTATATTTGGGGAATGTATTGGGGTTTCTGTATATGTAAAGGTGGTTTATGGGGTCATGGTTAGTGGATCTGGATGCAAATTTATGGGATAGGTGGGTAATTCGTGTTTCTATAGGAACCACTTGTGTTTTTTCATACGGTATATATATTTAAAGGGATTTAGGAAAAACCAGTAAGTAATTATGCTAGGTGTTACGGGGGATAAAGGTTCGGCATGGTTGTCGGTGGGATTATTACATTCTCTGTGGGGTTGTTTTTGGGTAATAAATCTAACAATGGATTATCTAAGGGACTAAGATCAAAATTTAGCAAAACATTTTTATTTTTGTACATTTCAATTGATTCAAGCATATTTAACCTACGATGACTTGACTGCTTAAAAAGTTTAATATTGTTAACCGAAAATGTGTGTCCTGTTTCTAATGAATGGTTTGCGACCGCTAATTTGTCCGGGTTTTGAATTTTAAAGTAATATTGGTGTTCTTTAAATCATTTTAATATATTGCGTTGTGTTTGACCTACTTATATTTTATTACCATTGTTGCAGTTTATTGAATAAATTCCGGATTGTTCTAGATGGTTTCTTGCATAAAATGACATGTTTCACGATTCGCCAAAAATGTTAAGTAACTTAGATGTTAAGTAGTAATGTTCAGTTACTTGGAGCCAACTGTGAATCATTTATTCTTATTGACAAATATGTTTTTATATTCACAGGACACGTCTTCAACATTTAATAAGTAATTATATTGTTACAGAATTATTCTAATTTAATAATTATTATACTTTAAATGTACCAGGCTTATGTTCTGTTTTTGTCTTATAATTGGGAAATGTTTCCTGGTGGACAAAAAATGGAATATTATTATTATTATAAAATAGATTTTTTGTTTTAGCATAGTTGTTAAAATAAAATCAACGCGATTAGTTTTAAATAAAATATTTATAGTTCGTATACTATTAAGCACACTAATTTTAATGGATTTGATAGCTAACGCCATCTAATCGAATCCATTAATAGTTTTCACATATTGGCTTGACATAGTCAGAAATGTTCAGTATTCCTCAGCACTGGGTCGAGACCACACTGAAGAGAACCTTGAAGTCCGAAACGCGTCTGCGGATATCTGGTGCCGGAATACTGAACATAAATTCAATTTTGACACTAATTTTAATTTAAATTGCATGTTTTAATGGAGAAACTGCGAAATATTAACAGATATTTAAATTTGTAGAAGGTAGTAGATATGAGTATTTATTTTTTTTTATTTTTAAGATGTTATCAAAATTATGAAGAAAAATTGATGGGGCACAACATAACGGAAGGCAAAAATTGTAAGGATGTTTTGAATAGGTCCCATTTTACTATAATAATTTTGTAAATTTTAATATTATATTTCTACAAAATACATGTATGGAATATCATAGATTTTTTTGTGTTCACAATAAAAAGAAATGTTTACTTTTTTAATAAAGGTTAAATATAATCTTAACAATCAGTTAGTAATTACGTGCGTGTACAATGTTCCTATAAACTTTATCCTTGACAGAAATAATTGCCTATGTGACGTACGCCTTTAACTGGAAATGATTCAATTATATCTAAATGTAATCACGTGAAAAGTTCGTAATTGTTATCTTCCTGTTCGTATAAAAGTGGATGGTTTTGGAAAATAATCTTAACTTTTTATGTATTTTCAGGAATTGCTCATTCAGTATTCATTCGCATAATCAACTTTGATAAATATTATTCATTCACCTCATATTTCCTATACTTATATTTATTTATTTATTCAGTCAACGGAGTCCAAACTGTATGCTAAATGTTATTTTGTTAGTGAATAAAGATTATTATTATTATTATTATTATTATTCATTTAAGCAATACATAATATAGTCCAAATAAAAATATTAAATTACACAATAAAATATAAATATTAAACATAGTAAAAAATGATTTAAAATATTAGTTCCTTTTCTATTAATTATTCAGAATATTGATCAGATACTTGAACCTAAATGCACTCTTTCTAGTGGTATTTATATACAGAGAGTTTTATGTAACACCGAACATTTTCATTCAATACAATTTGACACCTTTCATTTTTAAGTTATGTGTAAACTGGGTTACCTATATGACCATTACAAACTGTAGACAATCAATCGCAATTAATGCCTCAACTTGTACATACAGGGAGTTTTTCTTGCAAGTATACATGTCTCAATTACAGCGTATATTAAATCTCTATATTCCGCCTTCGTATTGAGTAAGTTGGAATATAACAGTTTAATCTGGTTTCCTATTTATGCTAGTCACTCTCTTGTGTTGGATCGTCTTCACCGTCGGTTCTTAAAATTTCTCTCTTTTAAACTTGACCACTCTTATCCTCCGATTGGAATTTCGAACGATGAACTTCTTCAGCGTCATCAATTCAAATCCCTCGCCGACAGAAGAACTTTGAGATGTGCCACGTTTATGAAGAAACTCGTAGATGGGAAAATCGACTGTTCAGAAATTCTCGCAAGTGTTCCGTTTAATGTCCCTGTGAAGTCTACACGGTTTTCATCAACATTCCGCTTACCAACGGCGCGCTCTAATGTGTTGCAGCGTTCACCAGTGACTGTGTTGTGCCAGTGCTCCGAAAAATTATTCAACGATATTTTTATTCAATAAATCATACTATCCTGTAATATGTATTCAACGTTCACGAACTTACATGTATCTTTCCTTTTCTTATTTATTCAAATTTTTGTTCTGTAATTGGGTTTATCCTGTTGGACAATAAAGTTATTATTATTATAAAGTTATTATTATTATATGCTGTAAATCTTTAGATAATCGTTGTTTTTTTAAAAGAGTTCAATTTGAAACTTGACATGAGTGTGTTCCACTCCCAGACCAAGCATGAAGTAAAATTTCGAGTTTAGAAAAGCCTGAAAATTTGGTTTGGTCGCGTAGCGCGAAGCGCGGAGCGGCCAAACCAAATTTTCAGGCTTTTCTAAACTCGAAATTTTACTTCATGCGCCACGCGTATAAAACACTGATTTCTAGTGAAGTTCACTTATTTACAATATCTCAGTGTTTTCAGTGTTTAATACGCGTGGCGCATGAAGTAAAATTTCGAGTTTAGAAAAGCCTGAAAATTTGGTTTGGCCGCTCCGCGCTTCGCGCTACGCGACCAAACCAAATTTTCAGGCTTTTCTAAACTCGAAATTTTACTTCATGCTTAGCCTGGGAGTGGACAACACTCGTTTAAAGCTTCAAATTAAATTCTTTTAATAAACCGAGCGTCAGCAAATGTACAACGTATGTTTATGTTTACTTAAAATAACAATTCTCGTTATGATAATGTTTGGTATTACATAAAACTCTCTGTATATATAGTACATCTTCATTTAGACAACAATTAGAATTAGTTTTATAACATTATTATATACATATAAATAATTTGTTAGTCTGACTGGGCTATCGGTCAACGGTCTTTCTGCCATGTCTGAATCTGTTATTTGTTATTAAAAAATTAATAATCAGTTGGTTGTTTAATTGTCTGAATGAAACGAGCTAATGAATCAGTGAAGTGTTTGTGTTGGAAATATGTATTTGAACTTGATGTTAGGATTTAGGGCAGTGATGGGGAAACTACGGCCCGCGGGCCAAGTCCGGCCCGCGGAAAGGTTTAATCCGGCCCGTTTAAGAGTGCCGTCGTGAGAATGTTTGAACGCGTTCTTACTTCGTAATGTGACGACCCGCATAAAAACTACCTACCTACGATTAAGCAGTATTCTTTGGCCCGCTACGATTGTCTGGTTATTACAAATGGCCCGTCTTAAAAAAAGTTTCCCCACTGATTTAGGGGAATAGAGTATTTGTTTAAAATTTCAACATTTTTGGGATTGGTAGAGATTTGGTACTTAGGGTAAGTATACGCTGTTCTATTGGGGGTAGTTTTGTGGTATCATAAAGGAGTTCGTTTAAACTCTGTATCACATCCAAGTAGACAAAAGGTCAACTCTCAGAACCATCACCAAACTAAGACACCCCAATAATCCTCTTCATGATTGTTAGGGTGTCTTAGTTTGGTGATGGTTCTGAGAGTTGACCTTTTGTCTACTTGGATGTGATACAGAGTGGAGGGACGGATCTAGTTGAAGAGGTTGCACCCAGCAGTTTTAATAGAAATGCCTTGATTATTATAAGTTGGAAGTGCTTGGAAGTGCCGCACCCTTGTCTTTATTTGGGATTTTTTGGAGAGTATGTGTGGTTTGAAGAATAATTTTGAGTCGGTATCTTATATTTTCTTAAAATTGCAAAACCAAACAATTTTTTTTAGTACAAAAATCTGAAAAAAATCATGTATTTTCCGATAAGCTTACTGTAGAGCGATTCGCCTTGAGAGGACTGTGAGTTTAAAAACGTTTATGGAGAATCATTTTAAACTGGTAACCCAAACTAAAGACAAACCATTTTAAATATCTTATTTCTGTTTTCACACGATTCTTTACTAGACGTTGTGCTTATTGGTTTTGTTGATTTCTCAATAAATATATTTTTGCGATTATATAAAGAGTGCAATTTTGCACAGAAATTGCGGCGTCCTATTCCCACCTAAATAACTATGTAAATATGTTTTTAAATTAAATACAAATAACTGGAACGCATTGCGTCAGTATCATTAGATCCATTACAGGTACAATTATTTATTAGTATTATGTAAATACTTTTAGTTTTGGGCTAAGAATAATGCTTTTTTCTATTGTTATTTGGCCGTTAAAGTGCAAGAAAGAAGGATATCTGCACTTTAAAATGTATTTTATAGCTCATGATCCACCCCCGTATGACGCGAACGAAATTATTCAATTATTCTTCACCCATTAACCACCATTGGCCCTTTTTGAAGACGAAAATTCAATTATTATTTTTCAATGAATTTAGTTCTAAATGAAAAGAAATGCCACCATTAGTTATTTTCCTATTTTTTTTTCAATTTTTGAATCCCGGCGAGTAATTGTTTATTGATTATTTACGGACATCCATTTAAAATAAATACATAATGCTTAGTCTAAAATAAGTTAAAAGTAATGGGTTAGGTCAGTGGTGGGGAAACTTTTTTTAAGACGGGCCATTTGTAATAACCAGACAATCGTAGCGGGCCAAAGAATAATGCTTAATCGTAGGTAGGTAGTTTTTATGCGGGTCGTCACATTACGAAGTAAGAACGCGTTCAACATTCTCACGACGGCACTCTTAAACGGGCCGGATTAAACCTTTCCGCGGGCCGGACTTAGCCCGCGGGCCGTAGTTTCCCCATCACTGGGTTAGGTAAACAAACACACTCACAGCCCTGTTAATATCAATTCAATTCAATTTGTGAAATAATTTCATTTTAGATTCAACTTCCTGGTCGTTTCAATTTTAATCCAATCGTGAAAAGCTAAAAAAAAAATAATTGAAACGAGTCGATCGTCTATAAGAATGTCACGAGAAAGTCATAAAATGTCTCTTCGGCGCAGGCGACATGAGCGATGGCTTTTCGTCTAATGCGTTTCTTTGTTTGTTTACGGAATTGATTGCCTAATAAGAAAACACGTTATATTTTTCCTTACTGGCGTAAAACATTCCGCAACATTTTCGCGCATCACGATCTCGTTTCGCTACAATCGAGGTCTATAATCCATCAAAAGACACTCGGCGAGAAACAAATAAAGGAGAAATTGGTTTCTTTTGTTTGAGACGAGAGATTATGTTTGTTGAAAAATAATAATTCTTCCAATGATTTTATTTTAGAGATTAGACAAGTATTTTGTTTTTCTAATGTTTTTAGAAGATTATTCTTTGTTTATCATTGAGACAATGTGTTTCTTCTGTGAATTATTCTTCTAAATTTACTTCTAGCGAGTGTTTCCACTCCTAAATTAAGCATGAAGTTCTATTTCTAACTTCTTCTACTTCTAACGAGTGTTTTCATTCCCAGGTTAAGCATGAAGTAAAATTTCGAGTTTAGAAAAGCCTTAAAATTTGGTTTGCTAGCAGGGAATTTTTCTATTAAGTATACAATTTTCGGGAAATTGTTGAAAAGTGTTAAATTTGAAACTTCTAACGAGTGTTTCCACTCCCAGGTTAAGCATGAAGTAAAATTTCGAGTTTAGAAGAGCCTGAAAATTTGGTTTGGTTGCGTAGCGCGAAGCGCGGAGCGACCAAACCAAATTTTCAGGCTTTTCTAAACTCGAAATTTTACTTCATGCGCCACGCGTTTAAAACACAAATTTACAGTGAAGTTAAAATAAACTGCAAAGCACTATACTTATGCAGTATATTTTGAACTTCACTTAAAATCAGTGTTTTGTGCGCCTGGGGAATGAAATAAAATTTCGAGTTTAGAAAAGGCTAAAAATGTTGAATCCAAATTTTCTGGTTTTTCTAAACTAGAAATTTTACTTCATGTTTACTTTATTAGGTGTTTAGCGGGATATTTATATATTGCAATTTATATGTATCTATATTATATTACCATTTTGTTGTTATACATTTTTTGTAATACCGTAAAAGGAGAAATCCGCAAATAAATAAATCAATGAATGCGCCAGGTATATAGAACACTGCTTTAGCAGTATATTTTAACTTCACTGTAAAACAGAGTTTTATACGCGTGGCGCATGAAGTAAAATTTCGAGTTTAGAAAAGCCTGAAAATTTGGTTTGGTCGCGTAGCGCGTAGCGCTACGCGACCAAACCAAATTTTAAGGCTTTTCTAAACTCGAAATTTTACTTCATGCTTAACCTGGGAGTGGAAACACTCGTTAAAAGTTTTGATTTCAAGTCTTTTCAACAAATGCCCGAAAATTGTATATTCAAAATAAAAACTCAATGTATTTAGAAAAATATTGAAAATACTCAATCGAATTAAATAGGTGATAAGCTAATACAAACTGCCAACGATTTGTAAATATAATTTATGTCACAATCACACACGCACCAAATGGATAAAAAAAGTAACGGACGCACGTACATACATAAACGTTATCTTATCACCTTGAACACAAATATCTTAACCAGGTGTCGGAATTTTTATCGCGGAATAAAGTTACACAATAAAACTGTTTTTTCATTTTTATTGCAAATTCTGCATTCTGTGTTGAATATCGTGCATTAGAGTTAAGTTGATTTTCCATCATTTTATTGTGGATTTTAAACTCTCTGCAAATTTGTTAAAATCCAAAAATACCTCTTTCATAGTTTTCGAGATATTCTCGTCGGAAGTTAAAATTGTCTTACTTTAGAGAGATACCTTTGAGGAGGTTAAAAAAATACTAGTGAATTTTTACAATATTCACTGTGAATGTCAAGCAATCTTAGCTCTTTATAAATATAAATAAAAAAATCTACTTTCATAGTTTTCGAGTTATTTTCAGTAAAGATAAAAATTGGATTATTTTATTATGATTTTTTGAGGAAGTGCAACTTTAAAAAAAAAAAATGTATGTAAAAAAACAACTCGTTGCTTTGGTTAGTGATGTTCAAGATTGATCAAAAAAGATCAACTACTCGATTTTTGCAAAAGATCGACTACTCGATTCTTGCAAACGATCGAGCTCCTCGATGTTTTCATGGAGCTCTATCGATTACTTAGTTACTGATTACACTGGTCTGCAAAAAACATTTTTTTTTTTTCGAGCCCTGACACCATTCCTGCTGATTCTTATGTAAAATGACCTCCTGAATCCGAATATGACCTCTGTTTTCCCCCATCACCCACCGTTTTCGGGGGAGGCGCCCACCTATTTTTATCTCTTTTCGATAATTTGGAGGGATGAAAAGGATTATTTTAGCCTTTACATTTCTTCTGAGGGGCTAGAGAGGTGAAAAGTTCCAAAACATGAACATTTGTAGCAAGGAGGTAGATTTGGGGGGGGGGATTTGCCCCCTTAAACTGTAAAAAAATCCTTAAAAATGATCGATCCATTCCCCCTCATCCTCCCCCAAACACCCCCAAATAATAAAAATATATTGCAACAATATATAGCAACAATAATAAAAATATATAGCAACAATAATAAAAATATATAGCAACAGTTCGGAAGATTCACTGTACCACGCTGGCGCTCTCAATACTCCCCCCGTTTCCCCCATCCATTGGAGGGGTGAAAAGGATTATTTTAGCTGTAAAGAATAATAAATAAAAAGTAAAATAATAAATGTAAAATAATAAATTCCTGGGCAAACCTGTGCGCACGAGGTATTGAGAGCGCCAGCGTGGTACAGTGAATCTTCCGAACAGTTGCTATATATTTTTATTATTGTTGCTATATATTTTTATTATTGTTGCTATATATTGTTGCTATATATTATGTTTGGGGGAGGATGAGGGGGGATGGAAGCTGGAATATGTAGAAAATAAGTGAAAAAACTGCGAAAAAAACGGAAAAATCGATCATTTTTAAGGATTTTTTTACAGTTTAGGGGGCAAATCCCCCCCCCCCCCCAAATCTACCTCCTTGCTACAAATGTTCATGTTTTGGAACTTTTCACCTCTCTAGCCCCTCAGAAGAAACGTAAAGGCTAAAATAATCCTTTTCATCCCTCCAAATTATCGAAAAGTGATAAAAATAGGTGGGGGGGGGCCTCCCCCGAAAACGGTGGGTGATGGGGGAAAACGGGGGTCATATTCAGATTCAGGAGGTCATTTTACATAAGAATCAGCAGGAATGGTGTCAGGGCCGATTTTCATGCCGACCAGTGTTACTGAGGTTATTGGCAAGGTATTCAAGTTAGATATCACCTTGGATCAAAGCACTGATTTTAAGTGAAGTTTAAATTTATAAATTTCACCGCATTTCAGTGTTTAATACGCGTGGCGCATAAAGTTTAGCAAAGCCTAAAAATTTGGTTTATTCGCTCCGCGCTTTTCGCTAAGCGAGCAAACCCAATTTTCAGGCTCCAAACTCGAAATTTTACTTCATGCTTTGTTTGGGAGTAGAAAACGCTCGTCTGTAGCATCAAATTGAATTCTTTTTAAAAAACGTTGAATATCTGAAGATTTACGGCATACACACTGGAATTGGGCTATGTATACTTAAAAGAAAAACTCCCTGTATATGAACTGTGGTTCAGGTTAGGTTCGTTTACCAATTTCTTTGGTTAAGTTAGACGCCAGTTACTTGAGTAACCATCAACTAATTTGACTTGGGTGGCTGCTAGCTTAATCTAGCTAGAGTTAGGTTAGGTAATCTGGCATCAAGTAGTTTGACTTGAGTCACTGCTCACTCGATTTTGCAAATGATCGATCTTTTTGAGTAGCTCGATACTTTAATTACTTGATCATCGCTTGCTTGATTCTTGAGATAGTCGATCTTGCTCATTTCTGATTTTAATGAAATTCACTATGGAAGTTAAGCAAACTTGGCTCTTTCAAAATACCGTGCGGTCGTTTAAAACATGATTTAGAGTAGGCTTTAAATGTTTAATTAGATTGGCACTACTGACTGTTAACACATAGTTTACCATAACCTCAAATGTTGAACTAATTTGACTTGGGTGGCTGCTAGCTTAATCTAGCTAGAGTTAGGTTAGGCTATCTGGCATCAAGTAGTTTCACTTAAGTAACTACTTATTCGATTTTGCAAATGATCGATCTTTTTGAGCAGCTAGATACTTCAACTACTCGCTTGCTTGATCCTTGAGATAGTCGATCTTGCCCATTTCGAAATTTGATGAAATTCACTATGGAAGTTAAGCAAACTTGGCTCTTTCAAAATACCGTGCGATCATTTAAAACATGATTTAGAGTATTCTTGAGTTTTTTAATTAGATTGGCACTACTGACTGTTAACACACAGTTTACCATAACCTCAAATGTATTCCATCATTCATTAGTTTTAAAACTTATTTGTTAATACTAAATTGTCTTGTAATTGAGAATTTGTTTCCTGTTGGGCCATAAACATTATTATTGTTATTAGCATTCTAGGTAACCACACAAAAAACTGCCGCCTTGTTTAAATCATCAATTAAACGATGGCACGGTATGTAAAAATCCAAAAACACCCCTTCAAAAGTTTTCAAGTTATTCTCGCTGGGAAATCAGAAAAACTGGCGTTGATTTTAATAAAATAAAGCAACTCATTTTATTTTATTTTCAACAGTTTTCAGTGGATGTGTTGAATGTTTTCAATGTTCCCGCTTTATCTCATACATTTCAGAGACGGGTTACTTTCGATTTGGCCAGCCAGGAAGCTATTAATAAATTTCGATCGGGAGGCGGCTCTCGGTGTTCCGGTCAGAAAGCTCCCCGGAATTATTTTCAAGCTCTCCAAGATTCGATTTACTCAAGAGCACTCTAAGCACACACAAATACACACACACACAGTTGCAGAAAGACTAGCGGGATGCGGTTAGTGTTTGCTGTGGGGTTTACAAAAAGACTCGCTCGACGGGATATTATATAAGTTAAATCCGTGAAAGGGTGAACGTTAGCGTTTCCGATAGTTTTTTCTTTTCTTCAGATGATAAAAATGTAATAAGTTAGAAATTTGGAGAATTGAAACTTGAGTATAGTGGAATTTTTCAAATTAGGCACTCTCATGCGCAGAACGAGCGCCGTTCGTGTATTTCCGCTGCTCAAAAAATGAGAGAGTAGAACCTGACTACGTTGGGCGCATATTTATTTGAAAGAAAGGAATTCGCGCGCACATGCCAGGTGGTGCATCAGACGAAGACCCTTCGGGATTTCAATGGTGTTATCTCTGCGAGAGCCAGCGCCGAATGGTACATTTACGGCCCAACGTTTTCAGGACTGTCTTGCCTACGTTCGGGAAGTGCTGTTCTACCGCGCAAGTGCCTAATTTGGGTAATACATCTATAGTAGTGTCTTTTCCGTGGTGAAACATATTTAACTTTTTAGATACCAAAATTTTGAATGAAATCGCGTTGTAAATCATAATCTTTATTTGACAGAACAATATGTCTTGATCTAAGACAAAGTCGATTTTTTTTTCTTTAACGATTTTCAAAATTATTCCCTTTTTTATGTAATGCGTTATATTTTTTACGGTTATCTAGATTTATACCTTAATAGTTTTGACACGAGTCGGGTTCAGCAGCGGACACCCTGTATGTATAAAGCGAAATAAAATTACCACAATTTTAGCAAAATAAGGAGAAATAATCAAAATAAATTAAATCAAATAATACAAAAAACTACTTACTCTTTATATAATACTGTGCTGTGATATGTATTCTTAAAAAAAATCCTGTATATTAATTAATAAACATAAAAGGCAACGTTAAACAACCCGGATTATAAAAAAGTTATCATTACATAAATTACATCTGGCGTGTGACAAATTATGATTCGGGTAGAATTAAAAAATTATTAAAAAATAAAGCCATCGCAACAACACCTCGGGAATTTGCGTGTCGGGAAGAGGTTAATTAAGGCGAGGAGATCATTCGGTGAAGGGGGATCAAGTGTCGGGAGTGATTAAAATTTTAATTAATTATTTTTCGAGTTTGTTATCCCGTGGAACAACTCGGAAGGTGTCGGGGCGTGTAAGAATAATTAGCAGAAAAAAATACACTGACGACACCGAGAAAATGGCGAATAAGGGCGCTTTTTAACGTATATTGTTTACAACGTGTTATACATCATCACTCAACGAAGATTTTATTAAGTTCTTCTATGATTATTAATGCATGACATTGCATCTTTTTAATTAATTTATCACTGAATCAGTGTTGCAACGTTTTGAACAACTGTTAATTATGAACACTTGGTATTGTTTCTTATTTCACTGAACAACTTTAAACTGTCCGGTAAGACAACATTGTGTTTTTAATATTTTATTATTTTCAAACATTTAAAGTACCGTAATCTCTATGCAAAATAAAACAAATTTGTCTTACAAAGACTTAATCAAACACTCATTGAAACAACTACTTCCCGCACTAATACCCCCGGGCATTGAGCATTTCATTCATTCATACTTATGTTTTATTATTATATTATATGTTAAACACAAAGTAAATTTTAATTCGCCAATTATATACCTCCATTTACCCAGTCCCCCTACTTCAAAAAAACTTTTTAAAAAACAATGCACTCTTTATCGTAAGAAACTTTTTCGAAAAATTCATTATTCGTTTTTGTCGCTAAACCAAAGGGATGGACTTTGGTTTAGTGACAAAAAAGAATAATGAATTTTTCGAGTAGAGGATGACTGTGAAGATTGCTTTTAACGTTGTTCGATAGTGCATAGTGGGTGCATTATTATAAAATATATTAATGGAATTACATCAACTTTTAACAATTATATAAATTTCATTTTGGGGAGGTTCGAATATAAAAAATAATTAATATTTCCAGTAAGGGATGACTGTGAAAACTACTTCTAAAATTGTTCAATAGTGCATAGTTGGTGCATTATTATAAAATATTTTATATTGGCGACCGATTTTAAATGTTAAATTTCTCTGACTTTTCCCTGACTCATTCCAGATTTCAGATTTTATTCCCTGACCCTATAAAATAATTTCATATAACCAAACCAAATATAGGGGAGAAAAATGGTAATGTATCCATAATAGGACTTTCCCTGTTAAAAATATCATGATTTAAATATCAATAATATTAAAAAGATGGTCAAACTAAATTTATTCTACTTTTATTATTATTATTCCAAAACTATTCACAAAAAAATAATTCTTGCATTTCTTCGCTACATCTTGCTAAATATTGATCACCATTACATCTAGGCGTTATATATTTTTAACTTTACTGTAAATCAGTGTTTTATACGCGTGGCGCATGAAGTAAAATTTCGAGTTTAGAAAAGCCCCGTGAAAATTTGTCTCGGGTCGCTGCGCGACCCTCGACAAATTTTCTACGCGGGGCTTTTCTAAACTCGAAATTTTACTTCATGCTTAGTCTGGGAGTGGAAGACACTAGTTACTTTTAAACATGCCCTATCCGTACCGCCAGGTCCCCATAAAAAATCGGTTTTGTGGCTAAACCAAAGGGGTGCACAAAATGTAATAAGAAGTGCATAAAGAGTGCATTATAATTATAATAATAATAATAATTCTTTATTAACGGACAAGCTATTTACAATGTAGAGTCAAAAACATATAACTAAAATGTAAGACACAAAACATGAATCACAAATATGCACAAAGACACATATGTTAATCTGCGTAAACCACAATAGGGTTATAACATTTAGTGCACACCATCCGCGAGACTCCTCCTAATTAAACCTAAAGATGAGTTAAAAAAGTCAATACCGCTACAAATGTCATTAGCCGTGCGCGTTAATCGAGTCATGGGGCAATTTAAACTGCAAGTCGTCCTGCAAAATTCGTTATGAAGTAGCATGCGGCTACGTGCATGTCTAGGTGGTACATGATAATTAATCATACTAACAATATGACTTCAATCTATTTTGCAGTTTATGATTTTATAAAGAAAACACATATCTAATTCCATGCCACGATGTTGCAAAGTTGTGAGTCCTAAGTATGCCATCGTTTCCTCGGTTGTTAGGTGTATATTTTTCTGGGTCAATTTATATGACATAAACTTAATGAACTTAGTTTGCACTTTTTCCATTTTGTTGACATATGTAACGTATGAGGGTGACCAAATCGTTCTACAATAATCAAAATGAGACCGAACAAGGGAGTTATACAGGATGTTAAAAGTGCGTACATCGACCAGATCTTTGGTAACACGTTTAATGAATCCTAGCGCCTTATTTGCTTTATTGACAACGAAGTCAAGGTGCGACTTAAATGACAGCTTTGAATCAAGCATGGTCCCAAGATCCTTTACTAAATAAACTTGACTCAATGTTAAGTTATTTAACCTGTAGTTATATGTTATTCCGTTCCTCTTATGCTGGTTAATCAGTGCACAATGCGCTTTTTATGCACTTCTTATTACTTTTTTTGCACCCCTTTGGTTTAGCGACAGAAACCAATTTTTGGCATATTTTAAAGTAACGATTGTCTTCCACTCCCAGACTAAGCATGAAGTAAAATTTCGAGTTTAGAAAAGCCCCGCGTAGAAAATTTGTCGAGGGTCGCGCAGCGACCCGAGACAAATTTTCACGGGGCTTTTCTAAACTCGAAATTTTACTTCATGCGCCACGCGTATAAAACACTGATTTACAGTAAAGTTAAAAATTTATAACGCCTAGATATGATGGTGATCAATATTTAGCAAGATGTAGCGAAAAAATGCAAGAATTATTTTTTTGTGAATAGTTTTGGAATAATAATAATAAAAGTAGAATAAATTTAGTTTAACCATCTTTTCAATATTATTGATATTTAAATCATGATATTTTTAACAGGGAAAGTCCTATTATGGATACATTACCATTTTTCTCCCCTATATTTGGTTTGGTTATATGAAATTATTTTAAAGGGTCAGGGAATAAAATCTGAAATCGGGAATGAGTCAGGGACAAGTCAGAGAAATTTAACATTTAAAATCGGTCGCCAATATGAAATATTTTATAATAATGCACCTACTATTAAGTAAAATTTCGACCCGAGACAAATTTTCACGGGGCTTTTCTAAACTCGAAATTTTACTTCATGCGCCACGCGTATAAACCACTGATTAACCATTGATTAAGGCTAGGTAAATGGAGGTCAATTATATGGAGATTATTTTAAAAATATAAAAGCGAATTTATTGTCTTTCTACATAAAAAATTGTCTCATTGAGACTTTTCTAAATATTTATTATTTTCGCTCTACTTCGCCTCGCTTTGCGACAAATTTTTAGGATTTTCTAAACTCGAAACACACACGGTATCTTTAATCGCAATAGAATCAGACCATTTTTTTTTAATTTTCTCAAAATACACGCGTTTCGTTTAAAAGCATCAGATTCAGCGAATTTTCCTTTTAGGTACACATGTCCCAATTTTTCGATGTAAATCAGACGTTTGTTGTTTTATTACAAACTTTCAATTTGAAGCCACTAACGAGTGTTTTTAGTCCCAGATAAAGCATGAAGTAAAATTTCGAGTTTAGAAAAGCCTGAACATTTGGTTTGGTCGCTCCGCGAAGCGGAGCGACCAAACAAATGTTCAGGCTTTTCTAAACTCGAAATTTTACTTCATGCGCCACCCGTGTAAAACACTGGTTTAAAGTGAAGTTCAAAATATACTTCCCACATGTTAATTAATTTTACAAATGTTTATACGGAATAAGTGAACGTATACTTAAAAGAAAAAATCCCTATACAATCCAAAAACACATTTTTTTTCTTCTAGTCTTATTATGAAACCTTTCCCAGTTAGAACCATAAAACATTACTTCACCCTTACATCATAAAACTAAACTTTACGCCTTTACATACTTTAATACCCTATAACTGTCCGAGGGTTGAAAGAAGCTCCGCGTTTCCTTCGTAATAAAGATCGTTAAAGTATCAAATATCGTCTCGTTTTGGGGAGAAAAAAACTCTATACACACACACACACGAGCAAGGAAAGAATGAAGTGTTGTGAACTGCGGAGGAAGTATTTTTATTTAGTGTGAAAGTCTATTTTTAAAAAAGGGGTTGATTCGGGAGGGTGAATATCACCGTGGCAGATGTTCGAAAACATTTAGACATAAGCATGCGTGGGCATCGATTTATTGAGGGATGATGTGTGTTTATTTTGTGCGTATTGAATATATCGAATAAGGGGGTTGTTTGTTTGTATTTATAATACGGGAACATTTTTAATTTTATGGGTATTTGAACTTGTATTGTGGTAATGTATATTTATCGATTTTTCAGTTATTGTATTTAAAATGTTTTATGTCAACTGATTGAATTTATAAAAAAAAATTAAACATATTTCATCAAGGTAGAGATTGATTCAATTTATTCAAAAAGTAAGAAATTTTTTAGACTTGAAAATTGCGCTCAGAACCAGTGGCGCAGCCAGAATTTCGTTGTAAGGGAGCTGAAACAAAATTATTTTTTTTTTTTAGGGGCAGGAAACGGAAGTTAGGGTTATTTCTGCCCTAGCACCGCAGCCGTGTGGCTTATTGTACTTCTTCCGTTACCGTAGTTAATCAAAAAGCTCTGTCTCCTTGGCTAGTCCCAGCAGCCTTTCGATCATCTTTCCCTTCGGGAAACAACCTTTAGCAGCATGTTTTAAACTTTACTTTAAGTGCTTTATACGCGTGGCGCATGAAGTAAAATTTCGCATTTAGAAAAGCCTGAAAAAAGCAAAATTTTTAGACTTAGCTAAACTCGAAATTTTACTTCATGCTTAACCAAGAAGTGGAAACAGTCGTTCGAAGCTGTATTAAAATTCAAAGAGAAATCTTTAGACAAGCAAAACTAAAAAAAATACATATTTAAATTCAATTGCTTTAAGAGGAAGTCGACCGCTCTCTAAACATATAAAACTAAGCATACTGCCGTCTTAATTACATCCTTGATTAGGGATGAAATATTTTGAAAAAATAGGCATACTTTAAGGAAAGTGGAATCTTAATGCCTGTCTTGATAAAATATTTCCCACTTTGACCGTTCTTTTATAAAAAAATATCAAACATTTTTAAACTAGCGTAATCGCATCTTCAATATAATATTTTTCTGCAACATTTATAAAAATATTGGGAAACTAAATCAGTCACATTGTAGAACAATTCTTTTCGAAGAATTTTAATTTTTTCCAATTATTTCTATCTACAATAAACTCACTGGGATATCACGCAATATTGAAGTTTCAGAAAATTTGAAGAACTTTTTTACGCGCGACATCCTAGTGACTATATTTAACCAAATAAATAAATGAAAACATATCTTTGCAAAGGAATTATCTACAATGTGACTGATTTAGTTTTTCAATATTTTTTATAGATACTGCAGACAAAAATAAAATTAGGAACGCGATTTCGCTAGTTTACCAATGTTTGATATTATTTTATGAAATAACGGTAAAAGTATAAAATATTTTATTAAGACGGGCTTAAAGATTGTACTTTCCTTGAAGTATACCTAGTTTTTCAAAATATTTCATCCCTAAACAAGGATGTAATTAAGACGGCATTATGCTTAGTTTTATACGTTCAGAGAGCGGTCGACTTCCTCTTAATTAAAACCACTTTTAACCTTTCTTCGCAAATTTATTCTATAACATATGTACATTTCGGACACAAGTGACCATTATCAATGGTTTGATAGAGTATCAAACTATTGATAATGTCTAATTTATCACTTAACCCGTGGTGAAACATTATAAACTATAAACTATTAATTAAAACACATGCCCATTTGCACCCAAGTCGATTAAGTTAATCAGTGATTAGTACTTCTTAAAAGCACGGCAATTTTATGTATAAATTATATACAAAATCGCATAATGATAAAAGAGACATGTTTAGGCTATTTTACAAATTTAAAACATTCTTATATTCTAGAATTATGACTTAATCAGAGGTTTAATCAATGACTAGAGGTTGATTAAAGTTAATCAGTCGGGGTGCAAATGGGCCTTGGTATTGTTTCAATGATCAATGAAACTTTAAAAAGTGTTTTAATTAATAATTTATATCATTGATAATGGTCACTTTGTATCAGAAATGTATATCTGGTATAAAATAAAATTATGAAGAAAGGTTAAAAGTTTTGTATTGTGGAGGCTTCTACTTAGTTATACATGTTAATTTATAATTAAAAAACGGTTTAACTTTGTATAACTCAATTTATTTTTATGTGACTGGAGTTTCGGCAAATTTAGCTTGCCATTATCAAACATGTAGTGAAGGTTAAAAGTATTTTAATTAAAGTTATTATCACCTTCACGTAACTTCACGTAACGTACGTGTAAATTCATTTATTTAATTCAATTAAATAAACTTAGATAAAGCGTATTACGTAATTTCCAAAAAATTAAATTAATTCATAATATTTATTAATCATTTCCGAGTATGATGCTCATAACACATTTTATTTCACCACACTTTAATATAGATAACTTATGTAATCATAATTTACCGGATGGATAACCGACAGATCACATTAAACGATTTGGCTAGTGATAAGATAACAACAAAAAATATAGTTGATTATTCTCAGTATTTTTATAAATCAATATTTCATGTAAATACAGACAGTATTGCACCATCAGAATTATGCAATTGTAATCATTTGAAACTCGTTTAATGAATTAATCAACACATCAAGAAGTATAATTTTCATTGACAATAATTATGAGGTAAACATGGAATAAATTACACAAAAAATCGTTATTGGTAAACATGAAGTAAATAACGAAAAAAAATCAATAAGGTACAAGTAATTATTAAGGCTTTTATTACAATTACAAACAACTATTATTTCTTCAAGAAAAAAATTATTCTTGCCCTACAACGTAATGAACTTGAGAACTTATTAAAATCACATCTGTTACTATCAGCTTTAAAACCTAATGACATAACTAGACATAACTTTAATGGCAAACATTCTCAAATCGACAATATATTCACAGGCAGTACACACTTGGTTAATGCATTAATCAAAGAGGTACCTTTTTCTGATCATAATATGATAGTATGCAATCTCAATCTGCAGTATACCCCCGACCATAAATATGTTTTCAAGAGAGATTTTAGCGTGCTAATAAAAATGCATTTCACAACCGTCTCTCCGAGGTATCCTGGAATCTAGTATACTCGACAGATGATTATAACGATAAATTCAACAGTTTTCACAGTATATTATTGCACTATTTTAATCTAAGCTTTTCTTTTAGAAAATATAAAGAATATTCAAGTAAACCCTGGGTAACAAATAAAATTAAAATTTCAAGCCAAAAACTGAAAGATCTATTCCACCTCACAAAACAATATCCCGAATTATTAGTTTTATATAAAGAATCAAAAGTGCGTCATAATCATCTCTGTGAACGAACAAAAGACGCATTCTTTTCTTCAAAAATCAGTAGCTCGGATAATCCTCAAAAAACATCTTGGCAGATAATTAGATCTGTAAGTGGTAAGAATGCAGCAAAACCCGATATTACGTTAAAAATAGGTGAATCATTATCTAACGATCCCAAAGAAGTGTCAAACGCTTTCATTGACTACTTTGACTCTATTCCAAAAAAAATCAGTAGCGGCTTTGATATAAATACATCAGACCTCCCAATTAAAACCAGCATTGGGAACAGTATGTTTCTTTTTGAGTATAGCTCTACTGAGATAGTTACATTAATGAATAAACCGAAAAACATGCCTTGCATTGGCCCAGACGGCATATACTGTAACATTATCAGAGAATTCAGAGATCTACTAGCTACACCACTAACCTATTTAATTAACCTGTCGTTTGAAAAAGGTGTACACCCAAACATATTAAAACAATCAATGATAAAACCTATTCCTAAATAGGGTGATCGAAATGCTATCTCAAACTATAGACCTATCATGCTGGCGAATTCAATATCAAAAGTTTTTGAGTATGCCATGCTCCAGCGTCTCTTTGCTTTCCTAGAAAGATACAATATTATAAATACATTCCAAGTTTGGCTCCTACCTGGAAAATCCACGGCAAACGCCCTTTTGCACTTCTGCAGTGAATCCTACAAGAACTGGAAAATAAGAAGTTGCCTTTGGGAATATTTTGTGACCTTAGCAGGGCCTTTGATTGTGTCCCCCACTGTCGTCTGCTCTGGAAATTAAATTCATATGGCGTGAGAGGCCTAGCGGGCGAATGGTTTGCCTTGTATTTATCCAATAGGTCTTATTTTGAGGAAATTTCTAACCAGAGTGGCCTAGGCGGGGGACATAGATCTGAGATCCTGTCTTCGTCATTGGGTGTTCCACAAGGATCAATATTGGGACCAATACTATTTATCCTATACATTAACGGTGTTGCTGAATACCTTAGTGATTACCACATTGGTATGTATGCTGATGATACCTCGGTCCTAGTTAAAGACGCATCAATTAGAACAGTTGAAACTTCCAGAAACATAGCTCTCTCTAGACTCTGTAACTGGTTCCAGACAAATGGCATTTTCTTAAATTCCGATAAAACAAAAATAATACTGTTTCATAATCCGCAGAAGAAAATTGACAGTACTGTAAAATTAGTAGTCAATAATGAAATAACAAATACAACCGACTATGTTAACTTTTTGGGAGTCACAATATCAAGCGATTTAAAATGGGATGAACACTGCACGAAGCTAGATAGTAATCTGAAAAATAAATAAATCAGCCTACAAACTTCGAGCATTACATCACTGCCTAAATCTTACAGCACTAAAAAAAATCTATTATGCTGAAGTGCAATCTAAATTATTATGTGGACTTCTTCTCTGGGGCTGTTCACACTGGCATGAGAAAGTCTTCATTACTCAAAAATTGATAATTAGACGAATCTTAAATATTGGCCAAATGCAATCATGTCGTACACATTTTAAAAATTTATCTATATTAACATTACCGTCATTGCTTCTACTCTAACTCTGTAAATACGCATATTTAAATAAATACAAATTGGATCATCGCGCACCTCACAACTACAAAACACGTCATAACAATTTACTATTGCAACGTAAAGTTCATCTGGAGCTTTCAAACAGATCCTGGAATATAGTCAGTGTTAAGGTGTACAACAAACTTCCCCCAACCATTCGCAACCTAAATTACCACCTATTTAAAAAGAGACTGAAGTGCATTTTTATTAACCATGCATTTTATAATCTAAACGAATATTTTAATTGCGAAAAACTAGATTAGATTGATGTAATATTTCTCTTATATTTTATATTTTCTATACTCTGTTCTGACGTTCCTATACTATGTATTGTAGTCTTTATGGAAATAAATTGTGTTTATGTTTATGTTTACATAAGTAAGTTTTTCACACCAATTCTGAATCACCGGGTATAAATATTTGTAAAAAACTTACAAATGTAGTGCAAAAATAATTTTTTTATGGGATAAATAAAATAGCTGCGCGACCAAACCAAATATTTAGGCTTTTCTAAACTCGAAATTTTACTACATGCTTAACCCATTAACGGCCTAGCAATTATCAAGTTAACTCTAAAAGTTGATTTAAGGTAAGATTCTGCACTTCTTTTTATGATTTCTATGAATAACTTATTGTATTATATACAGTGAATTTGGTTTTTAAATTAACATAATGTATACGCTGTACATTTTTAGGCAATCGTCGATTTCATACAAAAACGAGCAATATAAGGTTTAGAACGAGTGTTTCCACTCCCAGACTAAGCATGAAGTAAAATTTCGAGTTTAGAAAAGCCCCGCGTAGAAAATTTGTCGAGGGTCGCGCAGCGACCCGAGACAAATTTTCACGGGGCTTTTCTAAACTCGAAATTTTACTTCATGCGCCACGCGTATAAGCACTGAAATATTGTAAAGTTAGAAATACAATGACATTTTTTTTAATAAAATGAGTAATGATCGAAATATTTAAATAACAAAATATGTACATTTTTTTCCTACATTTTCATGTCAGATCAAATAATATAATATATCAAAGTAACTTGTTTAGTAATTTAATTACAAAAAAAATTATTAATGTTGCGTGAATGCATCAATGGTGCCTAATGGGTTAATCTGGGAGCGTAAAACAATCGATTTATCATTAAAACAATTGATAATTGACATAATACATTTTTTACTGTTTTATTAACGGAGAAAGTTCTATGCAATTAAAACAATCTCAATTTTAATTCAAGTAATGAAGCAAGTAGACGTTTTTTGTGCCAGGCGGCAAAAGACAATTCACAATTGATCAAGGGACCTAACGTCTGAATTCCGTAATAGTGGAAACACAGTCGACTAAGAAACTTACAGTCAAAATGTTACAATAGTAATTTATTGATGAAATTCTATCACAGTAAAAAAAAACAATTACCACAGTGATTTATTGCCCTCATTTATTTATTTACTTATTCATTTTCCCAAGAGATATAAAATCCAATTACAGAAAAAAAAAGTAACTAAATATATACATAAATACTTAATGATATAAGTATTTATGTATATATTTTATTACTTTTTTTGTATGTCACAATAATCAAGCTCATTCAATAATGTGTTAAAATGTCATGCTAGTCAAAATAATAAATTTATCACAATAATCAAGCTCATTCAATAATGTGACTTACAGTCAAAATGTCATATAAGTCAAAATAATAAATTTATCACAATAATCAAGCTCATTCAATAATGTGACTTACAGTCAAAATGTCATGCAAGTCAAAATAATAAATTTATCACAATAATCAAGCTCATTCAATAATGTGACTTACAGTCAAAATGTCATGCAAGTCAAAATAATAAAGTTATCACAATAATCAAGCTCATTCAATAATGTGACTTACAGTCAAAATGTCATGCAAGTCAAAATAATAAATTTATCACAATAATCAAGCTCATTCAATAATGTGACTTACAGTCAAAATGTCATACAAGTCAAAATAATAAATTTATCACAATAATCAAGCTCATTCAATAATGTGACTTACAGTCAAAATGTCATGCAAGTCAAAATACAGGTTAGCCTAGAAAAATAAGATTTCTTTCGTTTAATTTCTACGCGACCAACCAAATTTTCAGGCTTTACTAAACTCGAAATTTTACTTCATGCGCCACGCTTATAAAACACTAAAAATACTGAAATATTGGGAACAGGTAAACTTCAGATTAAATCGGTGTCTAAAACGCGTGGCGCATGAAGTAAAATTTCGAGTTTAGAAAAGCCTGAAAATTTGGTTTGGTCGCTCCGCGCTTCGCGCTACGCGACCAAACCAAATTTTCAGGCTCTTCTAAACTCGAAATTTTACTTCATGCTTAACCTGGGAGTGGAAAACACTCGTTTAAAGCTTTGTGTTAAACTTTTTTGAAAACCCAACAAATATCTGAAGATTTAGAGCATACAATTGGGATATGAATACTTACAAGAATAACTCTCTGTATATCCTTAAAAGAAAAAATGTCTGTATGTCTGTCTGCAGCTCTAATAACAAAAATGCTTACATTTTTCATTCAGTTTGAAGCGTGCTAATTATTCTGTGAATTGTTTATACTTGTAACTCTGAATAGTAATTACCATTCAGAGTCTTTATTGATTATAATCAATAACCAGTAATAAGTTCAAGTTTGTTATTAACGCAATGAATAAATCACAGTCGAATAATCAAATGTTCGTACTTTTCATTTCCACATTAACAACCTCAGGCAACTTACTTGTCCACTGAAGCGTGACCGTTCCGAGATCTCTCGCATTTAATTCACAATTTCTCGGGTAAAAAATCGCCGGCCAAGCAGCAAACCTCATAAATCGGCACAAAACGACCAACCAAAACACACAACCGTTACAACTACATTTCAAAAACCTTTCACTACTAAGAAAAAACACTGCGAAACACAAAAACATCCTCGTGATTCACACAAGGAAAACATTTCGCGTGTACACACAGAAAAAAATCGACGTTACGCGCACAACACAACACAATAATAAACCGCTCGAGACTGTATGAATGATTAAATGACCTTAAGTCGGTTGGACGCGGAGCGCTGAGCGCGTTCTGCGCACTGGTGTAAGCGTACTGACTGTGTGGAGAGTGGTGGGAACTGGCTTAAAACTCGAAAACCAGTTTGTTACTAACAGCGTCGGCGATTGTTGTAAGGAAGAACCTTACATTACAGAAACTGCACTCTAGGCTAAAATATGCAATTACGAATAAAAGTGAGTGCATTTTTTTGTAATGCAGGGAAGTAGATTAATGTTGTAGTTTTAGTGTATTGTAACGATTGTCTATAAATTGCCGGCATATCGGTTGCTTTGAAAAACAAATTACTTATCTTAGAATATGCCATACGAAACGGTAAATTTTGGAAACGTCAAATACATTTAATTATACCGGGAATGTTTCTTTTAAATTTCTGTAAATTTTCCGATATTCGCTGTTTCTAAAAAGAGTTCAAGTTGAAACTTTAAACGAGTGTCTTCTACTCCCAGACTAAGCATGAAGTAAAATTTCGAGTTTAGAAAAGCACCGTGAAAAATTGTTGAAAAAAATTAATCGAATACATATGATTTCAAATTATATTTCCATTTCGGTACTTTTCTTATCGTTTTAAAAATAAATCGCTAGTATTTTCGTGTTATCATAATTCCTGATCCCAGTGGGAAAATTTTGTTCTTGGCTTATCGTCCGGCCTCTCTTTAAATATTTGCTGGAACAATTTTGACACTTTCGGCCGGAGTTTATAAAGCAAATTTACTTAGATTGTGAAAATTAGCAAATATTGATTGTGTAAATAGGATTTATTTACACGCTGATGCTGAGTTATGCATAGATTTCGAAATTTCTATGTTAATACGTAAATTAAATTACAACGATAAAAATTGTAAATGAATTATTTTTACTTACTAGAATGTTATTTTAAGTTTATACTTAATTCACAACCTTTATTTCCTTAACAGGCAAAAGCCTTATTACAAAGAAAAGAGTTAGAGCAGAGACGAAGAAATGTAGACGTAATGCTAGGATACAATTTAATAAATGGGGCGATTGATTACCCCTATTTACTTAGCCAATTTTAAATCAATGTGCCAGATAGAAGTTTACGTTCCTTCGACCTGTTCCATGTACCATATTGTAGGACGGACTATGGTAAAAATTTTGGTATATCCAGAATCGCCAATAATTGTAACGCCATCAATCCCGACTTTGGCGCAATTAGCAGGAATGCTTTGAAGAACATCTTCCGACAGGGTAAATAGTCTACATATTTTAATCTGTTGTTTGTACCTAAATGTGTTGTTTGTTTTTTACTCTTTTATGTACCTATATTTATTATGTATTTGTATTTATATTTCATTTATTTTTATTTTTAGTTTTTATAATATTAATGTACTTAAATGGACTTTCGTTAATAAATAAATAAAAAGAAAAGGGTGCTTCAATATTATAAAAAAATAATTTTCAGAAATAACAATATTAGGAAAAAGAAAAAAAACATACTATGTTTATCAATTATCTTAAATTTAACAAGATCTAAATGTAGTCAAAAATTCTGCCTCATTGTTAGAAAACATATGAACTTCGTACTGAACTTCGTGATATCTTTTTTATTATCGTTAGTAAAGGTGAACATGAATGGTGTGTTGTGCGATGAGTTTTGTAATTAAATGTTAAGCTATTGTTAAGCTTCCTATACGCGGTACAGTTAGGTAGATAATATTTACAAACTCATGAATGTCAGGTATTTTATAAAATTCATAAAATACAATAAATCTATGACTTTTGTGAATTGATATTAAATTAAATTCTTACTGAAGTGAGTCATGAGAAACCAGAGCTTACTAGTAAAAATATTCTTTTTGCTCTTTCATGGAAGCTTTTACATAAAAAAAAATTAGCATTTTGAAAATGTCGGGGCTACGGCCTCGTGAGAAACAAAGTAATCTAGATAGACATGATGTTAAAAAAAATAATGATATCTTGCAAACCTCCTTTGTTCAAGTAATAACATACAGAGAGTTTTATGTAACACCGAACATTTTCATAGCGAGATTTTTTTAAGTATACATAAGCATGCGTTGTGCATTTGCCGACGCTCGGTTTATTAAAAGATTTAAAGCTTTAAACGAGTGTTTTTCTCTCCCAGGCTAAGCATGAAGTAAAATTTCGAGTTTAGAAAAGTCTGAAAATTTGGTTTGGTCGCGTAGCGCGAAGCGCGGAGCGGCCAAACCAAATTTTCAGGCTTTTCTAAACTCGAAATTTTACTTCATGCGCCACCGGTACAAAACACTGATGCAATGTAAAGTTTAGCGAAGTTTTAAACTTCGTATTATGTCAGTGTTTTGTACCGGTGGCGCATGAAGTAAAATTTCGGGTTTAGAAAAGCCTGAAAATTTGGTTTGGCCGCTTCGCGCTACGCGACCAAACCAAATTTTCAGGCTTTTCTAAACTCGAAATTTTACTTCATGCTTAGTCTGGGAGTGGAACACACTCATTTTAAGTTTCAAATTGAACTATGGTAAAAAATACAACGAGTACCTAAAGATGTAGGGCATGTACGCTGTAATTGTGACATGTATACTTGAAAGAAAAACTCCTTGTATGTACAAGTTGAGGCATTAATTGCGATTGATTGGCTACAATTTTTAATAGTCATATAAGCAACCCAATTTATACATATCTTAAAAAATACAGGTATTCAATTGTATTGGATCAAAATGTTCGGTGTTACATAAAACTCTCTGTATATTGTTACTACTTGTTATTCTATAATTCTTTTATTTTAGCCTGTTGGGTATTAAAGGTTATTATTATTATTAAATGAACATAGAAAAAACAGCTATTAAGTAAGATTTTGTTATAAAGAATAACACTTAGCTTTTTTATATCACTTTTATTCAAACAAAAATGGTATAAAAACAGTTTTTTACTTTATATCAAAATTGAAAATGTACCACGAAGTAAACGCCTCTAGAATACAAATATTAAGTAAGTTTATAACGAGTGTTTTCAACCCCGCAGCTCTAATAGACGAGCCACTACTGACCAATAGTTAGAGACTTAATTTACTTAATTGTTTACAAGACTTGATTAACTACCTGAAGCATTCGTTAATGTACATTTATCCTTATCTCTAATTCTAAATTTAAACTGTCTCGAAATGATAATAAAGCCCAGACGAGCAGAAACATTCCACGTTTCGAAATCAGTGTCTGGATGGTCTGACTTCAAGTTGACTTCACTCTCGACTCACTTTGTCCTTTCCCCCCATTGCCAGTCAGCCGGCTCGCTCGCGACGTTCCATTGTTGTACAATACAATCTGCACTATTCGAGTATATGCGGGAATGCGACTATGTTATGCCATTACGAGTCATTGCCTTCGGAGCACTATGAACTTTGATAAGTGGCGACCACTCTGCATTATTATTAACCTCGTTCTTTGCAATAACAACCAGACTCGACGCGGAGAGGGCAACTCGACGCTTGACCAACGCATATTTTTCACAATTTAATGGGACAACTTGAATAATACAAGTGCGATTAATGTTGATGTTAATATCAGTTTATGTCTTTGCTAAAAATAGTTGATCAACACAATTCACAATCTTTTTAATTATCATCAATCTGTTCAACAAAATATCCTAATAGCAATACTGCTCTAATCAAAATCCAAGAGTCACAAATTGTACTCATAAAAAAAAACAACGAATGTCTCAAAATGCACACACAGCAAATGATTCTTTGTGCAGCTATAGCAGAGAATTTTTATTGGTAAGGCTACAGACATCAACATATAGGGCAGCTTTCATTCAAGTATACTGAAAGCTGCCCTATATGTTGATGTCTGTAGCCTAACCAATAAAAATTCTCTGCTATAGCTGCACAAAGAATCATTTTATTTAAGCTATAGCTGCACAAAGAATCATTTTAAGTAGGTAATAAAAAGTATATTATACAGGAATGTAAATTTAATTAAGCAAAGAAAATGTAATTATAGCAAAAATGTAGGTTATTAGATTTTCTTTTCTTAGTTTAAAAATTTTATTGTGTAAAGAATATTCTATCCAGGGGCGTGCTGGCTCTCTCAAGGTGTTAAGTTTTTAGCAAACATTTTTCGAAAACACATTTATGTAAATTTATTGAGTACCAACTCAGAAATGAATTCAAGAAATTGTAAACAAAGCCGAGAACATCTCAAACGAGCTGAATATTTTGATATCATCTTGTCTACCGATGTATTTTAGTATTTTAATCTAGAGATGAAATAAAGTTGACATCTTAAAGCTGCTAAAGAATTATATACGGATTTGGGATGCAATTAACGAAAATACAAATACAAACTAGAAGGAGTAAAATTACAGTCCACTAAAGTAAAATTCCTATATATCAGAGCTGAATCAGCGCGAATCCTTGTAAAAAGGATTAGAATCACGAATCCGAATCACCTAAGATGATTCTAATCACGAATCGAGGATTCGTAAGAGATAACTAAGATAACTAAGGTTATGTAATTGAATATGTATTTTGTTTTGTATTTGTTGTTACAATGAAGCGATTATTATTATTATTATTATTATTATAAATATGATTCGAATCAAAGATTCGAATCCCGTTTTTTCGAATCACGAAAACAAATCCTTTAAGAATAAATTTGATTTATTATTTTTTTGCAACCATTAACATACAGAGAGTTTTATGTAACACCGAAATTTATCCATGTTCATTTTCGTATATTCTATTTATCAAATCAAAGCATCCAATACGATTTGACACCTTTAATTTTTAGGTTATGTGTAAATTGAGTTGCCTATATGACCATTACAAATTGTAGCCAATCAACCGCAATTAATACCTCAACTTGTACATACAGGGAGTTTTTCCATCAAGTATACATGTTCAATTATAGCGTATATGCCGTAAATCTTAAGATAATCGTTGTTTTTTAAAAGAGTTCAATCGGAAACTTAAAACGAGTGTATTCCACTCCCAGACTAAGCATGAAGTAAAATTTCGAGTTTAGGAAAGCCTGAAAATTTGGTTTGGTCGCGTAGCGCGAAGCGCGGAGCGGCCAAACCAAATTTTCAGGCTTTCCTAAACTCGAAATTTTCTTCATGCGCCACCGATATAAAACACTGACATATTACGAAGTTTTAAACCCATCGCAAAGTTTTATATTTAATCAGTGTTAGGTATCGGTGGCGCATGAAGTAAAATTTCGAGTTTAGAAAAGCCTGAAAATTTGGTTTGGCCGCTCCGCGCTTCGCGCTACGCGACCAAACCAAATTTTCAGGCTTTTCTAAACTCGAAATTTTACTTCATGCTTAACCTGGGAGTGGAAAACACTCGCTTAAAACTTCAAATTATATTCATTTAATAAACCGAGCATCTGAAAATGTGCAACGTATGCATATGGATACTAAAAATAAAAAGTCTTGTTATGAAAATGTTCGGTGTTACATAAAACTCACTGTATAAATATCGTTATCGGTTGTCGTGAGAAAAATATTCATAACCTTATTATTTGTTGTTAACACTGAACATCGTTGATATTCTGTGATACTCTGATTAAATACGTATTTTTGTGTTTTTGAACTTCACTTTAAATCAGTGTCTTGTACGCGTAGCGCATGAAGTAAAATTTCGAGTTTAGAAAAGCCCCGTGAAAATTTGTCTCGGGTCGCTGCGCGACCCTCGACAAATTTTCTACGCGGGGCTTTTCTAAACTCGAAATTTTACTTCATGCTTAGTCTGGGAGTGGAAACACTCGTTCAAAACTTTAAATTGAACTCTAATATAAAATCGACGAATGCCTGAAAATTACGTAAATAAAAAATTGACTGAATATCATTAAAACCGGAAAAGTCAGAGAAAAGTCATGGTATTTTATTCAAATTGACCAAAACACTAACAAAAAAGCTATATGATATTATTAAATTTGGCAAAATCAACAGGCATCATAAAAATTACAAAACACGTACTCATTTTTAAGACCAGCTTAAATATTAACAAAAACAATTTAACAAACTGGAGGTTTCTCACAGAAGAAAGTTATATTAAAAGGTCAGGGTAAAAAATCTTGAATTAGGGAAATGTCGGAAAACTTTGAAATGTTAACTCTGCGACGGTCGCGTAATGGAATTTTATGCCGCTTTTTCGTTTTTTTGCAAATTGTATTCAAAACAGTCATGGCACGCCTCTGTTCGTCGTTGTATTCCTGGTTGGCAATGTTAACCGCCATATGACGGGGTAGTGGCATTTTTATGAAGTACGTGTTAGTTGTAATTAGGCTGTGAATGTGATAGGTTCCTGAAAGCGGCACTCCGTACCGCAGTGCGACCGGTCATGTAAGTAAATTTAGAAGTAGTTATTACTAATTTCTTTTATTTCCTTTTATTATTATTACGTATAATTTCGTACAGTTGGTGGGGGTAAATAAACTACAAGACTTTTTTTTAATTTTAGGACTACAAATTCGAAATATCTAACAGAAAAAGAATTACGGGAGATTTCCGAAAATTTTGCAGACGATGTTGAGGATGTTGTTGACTTTGATGATGAATCTGAGGGAGAGAACGAAGTGGTTGAAAATGATATAATTAGTAGTGACTCAGAACAGTCCATGGATGGTGGGGATGGTGACTGCAATTACTTTGCCAACATTGAAATCAGAAGAAGATTTTATTTTCTACATTGGAAAAGACAACGAATCAATATGGAAAAGCACTCCTGTTGTCACTTCAAGTAAAACTAATGCTAAAAATATTATCAAGGTGGTACCTGGTGCCAAAGGGGCAGCAAGAAATGTCTTAGATGAAAAAGAGTCATTTTAAAAATTTATAACCAAAGAAATGATATACAAAATTGTTATCTGTACGAATATATATATTCAAAGCAAACCAGCCAGAAATTACGGAAGATCTAGAGATTGTCAATTGATCTCTAGCTCCGAAATTCAGGCTTTATTTGGAGTCCTTTTCATAATTTCAGTAAAAAAAGGGAGCCATACAAACGTTGAAGAGTTGTGGAGCAAAGATGTCACTGGAATGATTTTACTGTGGGCGGTGTTTAGTTACAAAAGATTCTTATTTATTCTTCGTGCTTTGCGGCTCGACGACATTACAACTAGAAAAGATAGGGAAATAACTGACAAGTTAGCTGCTATTAGAGATATTTACAACGATTTCGTTACTAACTGCATGAACAATTATAACTTAGGAGAAAATATAACTATAGACGAAATGCTTCATAAATTTAGAGGTCGATGTAGCTTTGTACAATACATGCCACAAAAACCAGCTAAATACGGCATAAAAATGTACGCTCTTTGTGACAGCAATACTTATTACACGTGGAGTTTCGAGATATATTGTGGAACACAGCGCAATGGACCCTACAAATTTTCTAATAAACCCTTTGACATAGTACAGAGATTAGTAGATCCTCTAAAGCAATCCAACAGAAACCTTACTACCGAGAATTATTATACCAGTGTTCCTTTGGCTGAATATCTTTTGAAAAATGGTCTTACTCTGATTGGAACAGTAAGAAAAAACAAAAAAGAAATTCCACCCGAGTTTCTACCTAATAAATCACGTGAAGTTGGTTCCAGCGTATTTGGTTTTCAGGATGAAATAACTCTCGTTTCATATATTCCAAAGAAAAACAAGGCGGTGCTTTTACTATCTACCATGCATAATACCGACGAAATTGACAAAACTACTAATAAACCAGACATCATTCTGAACTACAATCAAACAAAATGTGGCGTTAATACGGTCGACCAGAAATGTACTTCTTATACAACTCAAAGAATTACTAGAAGGTGGCCCCTAGCAGTTTTTTTTAGATTCTTGGATATTGGCGGTATAAACTATGAAGTTATATTTACCGATACCAAGCCTCAAGTGGCTCCGTCTAGGAGACGAAAATTTTTGACAACCTTGGGATTTCAACTAATGGAAGATCATCTAAAAGAAAGGGCCAAAATTAGTCCTCTTCCTCGGGACACAGTGGAATTTCTTTCAAAGTACCGAGTTGTCAGCTGTGCAGTAAACACAAAAATAATAAAACTACTGTAACTTGTAATTCGTGCAAACAATTTGTATGTAAAACACACTGTGATAAAATTGTCAAGTGTCATAATTGTCTTTACCCTCCAATGGAAGAAGACTGATTTAAACCTATTGTAAGAAGAGTGTTTTATAATATTATCAACTCAGTTTGCTACTTTTACTTAGCTTCTTTTTGGTATATTTTATTGTAAATGCCTCTTCTACAGATGTAAAATATTTACTTATGTAAAATAAATATGTTTATATGCCTACTTTCTTTCACTTTCCTTTAGCGGCATAAAATGCCGCAACGCGACCGCTCATGTAATTTTTAAAGGCGCGACCGGCGCAGAGTTAAAGATTGTGGCTACCATGTCAGTTTTACTTCAAATAATGTTAAACAACATTTTGAAAAATAGACTATTATCTCTAAAAACATTTTCAGTCATTTAATGTTCTTATCAAAGCAATCAGTTTGAAGTTTCGAACGAGCGTTTCCACTCCCAGACTAAGCATGAAGTAAAATTTCGAGTTTAGAAAAGCCCCGCGTAGAAAATTTGTCGAGGGTCGCGCAGCGACCCGAGACAAATTTTCACGGGGCTTTTCTAAACTCGAAATTTTACTTCATGCGCCACGCGTATAAAATACTGATTTAACGAGAAATTTAAAAACACACAAAACAAATGTTTCATGTTAATCCTCACAATGAATTCGAATTATTTTTGACGATTCAAATTCTTTTGTAAGTATTCGAATCTTTGTGTAAGTATTCGAATCCCTTTATAAAGATTCGAATCCTTTTTTAATAATAATAATAATAATAATAATAATAATAATATTTATTGACGGGAAACCCCTTTTATACACAATAGATTTATAAAAAAGAAAAATATCACCATAAAGTGTACAACTAAATAAACATTAATAATAATAATAATACCCATAAAGTAACTAATAGAACTAGGAATAATTTGTGTGTATACATAAATTTCGTTTGAATGAATGTAAAGAGCCAGATGAGGATTCGAATCACCCGCATTTGGATTCGAATACGAATCCTCTTAAAAAAATGTAACGAATCCGGATCACGAATCCAGTTTAACTTAAGTATTCGAATGCCTCTTTTGAATCCTCTAAAAGGATTCGAATCCAGGATTCGAATCCTGCCCACCTCTGCTATATATTTAAATATTTTAGATTGATGAAGCTTTGGTAAAAATTCTTGATGAAAAAACCTCAATCATTTCTTAATATTAAAAAAGAACATTGGTTATTATGTAACAATAAGATTACAATAACAATTGACAAAAGTGAAAGAACACCCAATGCATTATTCCCGCATGAGCGGGCCGAAATTAACCATTTCCTGCGAACCTCCTTTTGACTCATCACTGCCATAAATGCTCTCGCAGAAGAGAAGATAACCCCTCGGATTCCATTCTAAATCGCGCCAGCTGTCACAGCTCTTAACCCGCGCCTAATAGCGCAGAACCTCCCCTCGGAAAAAAATATCTATAATTAACCATCAAGACAAACGGCACGCCATCAATCACGGCTAATCTACAGGCCCTGCACATACCTTTTTATTCTGTATAGATAGCAACAGTTTGAAACGCGCGGAGTATTCGTGTGCCTAGCTATTTATAGTGAAATTCAGTAAGTGATTTCAGGGTAGTTCAAACACACAAAAGTTTAAAAGTTTATTCGGTTCCAATTGCTAAAAAAATTTCGGTATTTTTTTTTTTTGGTTATTAAAACATATTTAACTATGATTTGAAAAAGAACACACTTGGTTAAATTTCACTAATATTAGTAAAATTTACCCAAGTGTTTTCTTTTTCAAATCATAATATTTAGAGATTAAGTTAAACAGGAAACAGGAAAAGTGATCATTTTTTTTTTGAAATTAAAATGAACAAGTTTTATCGGCTGTGTCAAATCTTGTTTTTTATCAGTAAAATATTTGTAAGATTTGTCTTTAAATTTAGGAAATCTTCCTGGTTTTAAATAACTTTGACGTTCTCAATGAATTCTGAAAATTTTATAATGTTACTTAAATTACCAAATTTACATTTCGGACACAAAGTGTCTATTATCAATGGATTAACACTGTATGTATGTTTGACCTTTTGATAGAATTCTATAAAAATATTTTCTACACTTTCTGTAAGTAAATCAACCCGCATTATTCCTCTTTTCGGTGCAATTTTTACTTTAGTCCGAAGCGAATTGAATAATCACCTATAAAGTCGCGCGCGCTCTCCGTGATTTAATTTGCGTCCATAAATTCTCATTATGCAAATTGAATTGAGGATATTCCAATTAAAGGGACGAGTCGGTGTTGCAGTCTCTGAGTCGGAACTGGGGCCCAAGGTATCTTGCGTAATTTATTTACTCGTCGATTCTATTTGAATAAATTATTTAAGCGGGGGACGATTCGCACCTCTTCCTCCTCCTCCTTCTCTGGCCCTCGATAATTGAATGGACGGCCTCTCGTTCCCGAGACCCAGACGATGACAACGATAGGCGATGAGGATTAAACGGAATTACCAAAGAAACGAGCTGCACGTGATGTAATTTTTAGCATTCAACGAAGTGATTGAGATTATGTAAATATTTTTTTTTATCCTGGGGCTCCATTCGGTCTCTGTAACACAAGCTGAGCGTATAAAATTTGAGATTTACGTATTCCAGATCACACTCAGTTAGGTTTTTTTATTATGTTATCGTTGCTATAGAAACCATTACAGTTCTAGAGATACAAGACACCTATAGTAACTCTAGAACTACAATGGTTTCTAGGGATCTGGTTCTGGTTCTTTGGGGAGTGCGCATTTTTGCACTGCAATTAGGCCGCATTAGGCCCATTGGCTTCCTCCCGTCGATTACCCAGCCTCAGCTCAGCCAGCCTACCTGGTTTAGGTAGTCTAGCAAAGCCGAGGTGGGTAGATCCCTTATGTAAACCATTGTAGGCCATCTTTCACCTTGTAAGGAGCCTCTAGTTGACGAGAGTGCCGTACAATCGCTGATAATGTTTTCGGCAGTCTCGTCTTCCATGTTACACCCTCTGTAGGATGGAGAGTCAACTATCTCCATCCTGTATAGGTCTACGTTTAACAGGTACTGTTCCGCTGATCTCTCGTTGGGACACAATTGTGTTTTCTTAGAGAGCTTGCAGCCCTCGATGTCATCCCAACGCTTCCTGAATTTCTCTAGTGCGTTGGATTGAACCATATTGCACAGGGACAGAGGCGCAAGGCGTACTAACGGCTCCGGAAAGAGAATGACCATCCCCCGCGCTATTCTTGCTAGTGCGTTAGCTCTCGTGTTACCTGTGTTCAAGTCGTGCCCCTTCACCCAGCAGACTTCAATGTTGTTACACACTGCTGCTTGCTTGAGTTTTCTGTGGCACTTTAATGTTGTTTCTGAAGTTGTATGTGATTTCTTCAGAGATTAGCGTTTGCCTGCTGTCTGTTAGGATCAGTATGGCTTCATTTGACACTTTGCGGTCTATGATGTTCTCAGCCTCAAGTGTTATACCCATCGTCTCTAATTGTATGATGGCATGGTTTCCCATCGGGACCCATGTTTAGATTTTCAGTGTCCTAGAGAAGACTCTAATCCCTGATCTATCCATCCTTTATTATCCATCTGTGTAGATCCTTATGACCGACTCTCTCATTTGTTTAGTGGGTTGAATGGAAACCGTGTAGGGTGCATTTTGAATGAGTGTCGGTCTGCAGTAGTCAGTGCCAGCCTCTAAAAGAGGTATGTATTTGGAGAAACTCCTCCAGAGGTGTTCTCCGACTTCCCCACAGCGTTTACTGTTCCAGATCCCACTGGCTTAAAGGCGAAGTATGGTCCCCACGGCCTCCCTCTCCACGTGAATATCAAGTGGCAGAAGGCATAGCATGACCTCCATTGCCATCGTTGGAGTAGTGTGCATGGCGCCTGTTATGCTTAGACAGGCTGCCCGCTGCACTTGCGAGAGTCGCTTCCTCGTAGTTAGCTGTTTGGTCCTGGGCCACCAAAGTGAAGCGCCGTATGGGCATGGGCCTTATAATGGCTATGTATAACCACATTGTCGTGCGCGGTTTCAACCCCCATGTTTTCCCCACAGCCCGACGGCATTGCCAAAAAGGCCCTTATGGCTTTGTCTGTTTCGATGTCGATGTGCTTCATCAGCTGTTTCCTGTTGAGAGTGGTTCCCGGTATTTCACCTCGTCTCTGTACTGCAGCATCGTATTCAATAATTTTGGTGCTCTTTTCATCATCATTCTTTTCTTGGTGAACATGACCATCTCCATCTTAGTAGGGTTTACCGTTAGCGAGTGATCATTGCACCACCGCGAAACTGTATTTAGAGCTCCTTACATTTGGTAGCATAGAACGTCTTCGAATTTGCCACTTACAATCATGGCTAGATCATCAGCATAGGCTGTCATACAGAAAGCCTAGTGGCTGAAGTTGTTCTAGAAGGCTGTCCAGAACCATGTTCCATAGTTGGGGTGATCCTTATGGACGGCCTCTGTCAATTTTACAGGTGATCCATTCCCGACCCTGTTCTACTGATACTATACGGCCAGTGCATTGCCAATCCAGTCACATATTTTAGATGGTACTCCACGCTTGTTAAGCGCGTTTCTTATCTTCAGTATGGTCGTTTTATCAAACGCGCCTTCAATGTCAACAGAAACACCCAGGGCTGATTCCTTGACATCCAGTGATCTCTCAATCCTGCTCACTGCTTTATGTAGGGCAGAGTCGGTAGATCTTCCCCGTGTGTATGTGTGTTGTGGCATTGTCAGGGGTTGTCTAGTTAGAGCTGTCGCTCTTGTGTGCTATTCACAAATTCTTTCCTGCGTTTTCATAAGAAACAAAGAAATTGTGATAGGCCTATATGTCTTGAGAGCAGTGTAGTCAGCTCTGCCAGGTTTTGGTATGAATACTACCCTAGCTTGTTTCCAGGCCTTTGGGACATAACCCAGCGCCAGACTGGATCGGAACAGCATCACTACGGGCTCAAGCAGTATTTTCCGTCTCCACTGGAGCAGGGCGGGAAAGATGCCGTCCGGCCCGGGTGCATTAAAGGCGGAAGAGCTGTTAATTGCCTTTATGGTTTTTCTTCATTTATCACTTCATGGGATAACTCCCAATCTTCTGTTGTTTTCTATGGCAACGACCACATAATAAAAAAATCGCATATAATGTATTACATTTACGAATCAATGATGGACCCATAAGTAAGACATTTCATAATAGGATACTTATTTTAATTTAAATAACTTTATATTTTGTGATATGCTTCACCAAGTGCCAGATGAGAAATTAATTCCATAAAAAAAAATCATAATAAGAGTTGAAAAAGTACATTGTAAATAAAATCACTTGAATTTTGTTTAGTATCACTTTTTTTTCATGTGACATCCCTTATTTCTGTAATATTTATATATATATATTTTTTTGGGAAGAGGGATGAATTTCTGAGACTCTTTGTTCGACATATATTTACATTGTGATAGAAGGGTGGGTCGCGTGCGTTTTAGGCGTGTAAATAGCAGTAATGATGCAGTGCGGCTTGTTTTGCGTAACGAGGCATTAATCCTCGTTATAAGCATTGAAGAACGTGCGCCCGGCGCGTACCGGGGTTTGATAATTAATCGCACCCCCCGGAAAGGCCGGCCCGACTCGAGCCTGCCACCCCTGGAATTGTTTGTTTGTTTGGACGGACGAGGGAAAGGGATGAATTTAATCATCTTTTTCATGGAGAGAGGATGTATAATTTAATCTCATGTTCTCACAAGATATGCATACCATTTTGAATTATTTGCTTCTTTATTATATGGCTCGTTTCCAGCGACGGCTCGCAGCCTAACTTAAAGCTCGGATACAGCGCCAAGGCACAGAAAGTTTGAGGTTGGGATCGCGCTTTATAAATACAAGGACTTGCACTATAAAGTCACCTTTGAATAACAGATACATATTACCTTCGGTCTCTCGCCTACTCTGAAGTTAGGCTGCGAACCGCCGCTGCTCCTTTCACATGTTTTTAGAAATCATAGTATATTTTTAAAATATCAAGAAATAGGCACGATGCTGCCCCTATTTATTGAAAGCATAATCAAATTTTACATTGCTCTTATGGAGATTTCTAAGCAACGATTAGTTTTATTTACCAATTATTTTCGATCAATCTATTTAATACAACTTGTTTATTTAAATTACCTCTATAAATTAAAGTAATATAAAAAAGAAATAATGTTTCCAATAGAAGCATTTCAAGGATTTATGTGATCGTTTGACAGTGTTCCATTATTTAATTTATATTTAATTTAAGAACTATTTTTTTTGAATAAATAAATACTGTCACTTTATTCACAAAGCTTTAATGTACAATATGTATAAGTTTTAAAGATCTATTTTCATTATTGTGGAAGATTAATCGTTGTTATATAACATATACTTTAATAGCGTTGTAACAAATCAAATTAAATAAGATTTTAAATATTTCATTGTATAATTCAATATCCGGAGGTGTATTTGCACGGGAAGTAGTTGTTTCAATGGATATTTATCGTCTTAAATTGTCTTATTAATTAAGACACTGTTTGCATTTTCACGAATAGTTTTTTCGTAATTTTATATATTATGTTTAAAGTGTGCAAACTATAAGAAGCGTAAGCTTATTTTCTCGAATTCAAATAGTTTTGAATTTGAATTTATCTTGTTTAATCGTTGTTCGTTCTTATGGCAAAATAACATGTACATTTCCGACCTTAACTAGGCAAAACACATTTTTATCTGCGTAGTTTATCCGTGATACATATTCATTTGCCTAAAAATAATGACCATACGTGGATTTGTCAATTTTTTCTGCATTTAAATTAAAAACTTCATGTGCTCTAGACTCGTAAGTTCAGATTACTATGTATAGTAGTCTGAATTTACTAGTCTAGAGCAAAAGCTAATTATACATAGAAAACTATTGATCCCCATTTTGATCGGATATCAAATGTCGACCCGATCTATCATCCATCAACTTCCCCAAACACGACGCTGAATAAACATCTAAGCGAAGAGGGATCGCGCCCTCTTCTGCCAGCCATCCCCTCCCCCCCTTAGCATTATCCACCCGCTAATAATATTTCCGTTGGAGCATCGCCGAAGGAATCAAACAAGACACACTCACTTAGAGCACAGAATGCTGATAAGTAATGTTTGCCTTAGAAAGTTATTATTCCCCTCCCCATGTTGATGGATCTGGGTGAGGGGGCGAGGGGGACAAATATTACACTTTTAACGTCGCCGGCGCATCCCCAGACAGATAAAACCCGAAACCCGAACGGAACTGATATGAAAACGTGATATGTTTGCTGATGGATTATCGACTGGGTTTCTCTCTAAATGTGTCAGCGTACGTGATTACATCAAATATTATCGATCTCTGGCGGGGCTTCATTAGGGAAATGAAATGGTATCGGTTGATTTCATTGTTGTTGATATAGATTTCAATTCATATGGGATCTATTGAACAAAAAAAAAAGTTATACAAAGAGTGTTGTAGTATATTGAATTAATCAACAGAAGGAAAAATAAAGGGATTTTGATGCTGCACAAAATATGCAAAACTTAGTTGAATTCTCAATAAATGTTAATTATTAGACCTGAAAGACCGTTGGTAGATAGCCCAGATAGACCAACAAATCATTATTTTATATTAATTAAATAAATCAAATCAAATCAAGTCTTCAAACAATATACAAAGAGGGTGTGAATTAATGAAGAAAAGGAAAAATAAAAGGGTTTTGACAATGTAAACAAATATGCAAAACTTGGTTTAAATATCAATAAATGTCAATTATTAGGGCTGAAAGACCGTAGTTAAATAGCCCAGACAGACTAAAAAATTATTATTATATATCAATTAAATAAAAAATATAATATAATAACAATTACTAATTAAATTAAAATATACAATTTTTTAAATGAAGATGTTCTATACACAGGAAGTTTTTTTTTAAGTATACATATCTTAATAATTGTAAATCTTCAGAAATGTTTGTAAAGAGTTCAAATTAAAGCTTTAAACGAGTGCTTTCCACTCCCAGACTAAGCATGAAGTAATATTTCAAGTAACTAACGCCCAATTTTATAAATTTCGTCTATACCGGGTGTTGACTTGGCGGGCGCAACATAGGAAATCGCATGTTAATTTTAAAGTGTTCAAATATTAGCTTCCCTATTTATTTTAGAGACAAAACTTTTTTGTAGAGGGAAAAATTCTAAATTTAATAATGTTCACACTTAACACTTTACGTTTCTCTAAGTTAAAATAATTAAGAAACAGTAATGTGATTTTATAAAAATAATGACATACTATGGAATTGATACAACAATTGCGGGTTTTCCCTGTTTTTTTTTTAAGTTCAGACTAAGCATGAAGTAAAATTTCGAGTTTAGAAAAGCCCCATGAAAATTTGTCGAGGGTCGCGCAGGGCTTTTCTAAACTCGAAATTTGACTTCATGCGCCACGCGTATAAAACACTATAATATTGTCAAATTTATGTATATTCGAACTTCACTAAAAATCTGTGTTTTACACGCGTGGCGCATGAAGTAAAATTTCGAGTTTAGAAAAGCCCAGAAAATTTGTCTCGGGTCGCTGCGCGACCCGAGACAAATTTTCAAGGGGCTTTTCTAAACTCGAAATTTTACTTCATGCTTAGTCTGGGAGTGGAAAACCCTCGTTTAAAGTTTCGAATAGAACTCTTTTAAAAAACAACGAATATCTAAAGATTTAAAGAAAATAAGCTGAATTTGCTGTAAATTTTTCTTTTAAGTATACATATATTAATAATTGTAAATTTTCAGAAATGTTTATAAAGAGTTCAAATTAAAGCTTTAAACGAGTGCTTTCCACTCCCAGACTAAGCATGAAGTAATATTTCAAGTAACTAACGCCCAATTTTATAAATTTCGTCTATACCGAGTGTTGACTTGGCGGGCGCAACATAGGAAATCGCATGTTAATTTTAAAGTGTTCAAATATTAGCTTCCCTATTTATTTTAGAGACAAAATTTTTTTGTAGAGGGAAAAATTCTAAATTTAATAATGTTCACACTTAACACTTTACGTTTCTCTAAGTTAAAATAATTAAGAAACAGTAATGTGATTTTATAAAAATAATGACATACTATGGAATTGATACAACAATTGCGGGTATTCCCTGCTTCTTTTAAGTTCAATTTAAAGGTTTGAGCAAGTGTTTTCCACTCCCAGACTAAGCATGAAGTAAAATTTCGAGTTTAGAAAAGCCCCGTGAAAATTTGTCGAGGGTCGCGCAGCGACCCGAGACAAATTTTCTGGGCTTTTCTAAACTCGAAATTTTACTTTATGCGCCACGCGTATAAAACACTATAATATTGTCAAATTTATGTATATTCGAACTTCACTTAAAATCTGTGTTCTATACGCGTGGCGCATGAAGTAAAATTTCGAGTTTAGAAAAGCCCAGAAAATTTGTCTCGGGTCGCTGCGCGACCCTCGACAAATTTTCACGGGGCTTTTCTAAACTCGAAATTTTACTACATGCTTAGTCTGGGAGTGGAAAACCCTCGTTTAAAGTTTCGAATAGAACTCTTTTAAAAAACAACGAATATCTAAAGATTTAAAGAAAATAAGCTGAATTTGCTGTAAATTTTCGGATTTTTTTATTTTGGTATACAAATCCCTGTTTTCCTAGATAAAAAAAAGCATTGGAACAGTTTTCTTTGAGGTAAACATATGCATAAGCTATAATCTGTTGTTTAACAATTTCAATTTGAAGCTTAAAACGAGTATAAAACACAGAAAACTATAGATTCTCGACACTTACAACTTTGACATTCAAGAGGCACTTTTTAATAGGCAATCTAGTACCATACTTAATTTTACGATAACTCCAACATTTGCCCAAGAACCGTAGTCAACTTTTGTCTTTCTTATGCGCGTCATTTTGGATTTACGTATTTGTTGAAAGAATATTTTTTCTGTATACAGTGATGTATCACACTAATAATTTGATAGGGAAAATTAATTTTCTTTGTTCATTGTAAAGAGTGCCTTGGAAAATTTGAGTAATTCACTCATTTGACAACACCTAAGGCCCATAATTTGTTTACATGTCAGGCCCGTGTGGATAATACCGCTTATTTTAAACCAATAGATGGCGCTGTTCCATTTTTTCAACATGTACGATACACACCCGAGTATAAGCGTGAGTCAGTTGTGCAGCATGTATGATTGCAATGATTTACAGCAACATGGTTAAGTAGGTTTCATTATTGTGCTTCACTAATTTGAGTACGCTGAATCCGAATCCGATGCCGAGTCCGGCGAATAATGGCGCATCTAAAAGAATACATCTGTGCCTTTAAAACGCGTCATTATTCCCCGGCCAGAAGTTACTTTAAGTTCAGTAACTGGGGGGCTAAAAATGCCACAAATGGCATTTTGAGATAAGATATCTTTAAAACGCCCATAATTTGTTTACATGTCAGGCTCGTGTTGATAATACCGCTTATTTTAAACCAATAGATGGCGTTGTTCCATTTTTTCAACATGTACGATACACACCCGAGTATAAGCGTAAGTCAGTTGTGCAGCATGTATGATTGCAATGATTTATAGCAACATGGTTAAGTAGGTTTCATTATTGTGCTTCACTAATTTGAGTACGCTGAATCCGAATCCGATACCGAGTCCGGTGAATAATGGCGCATCTAAAAGAATACATCTGTGCCATTAAAACGCGTCATTATTCCCCGGCCAGAAGTTACGTTAAGTTCAGTAACTGGGGGCCTAAAAATGCCACAGATGGCATGGATGGCATGGATAAGATATCTCAAAATCTGGCGACTTTGGTCCCAAACGGGCCTCGGATTCGGACTCAGTGTATCCAAATTAGTAAAGAACAACAATGAAAACCCACTTAAACAAGGGGCGAATTTACAATCTATTTATTAGTGTTTTCACATGGGTATAATACAACAAAAAGTTGAGTTCTTTTAGGAACAGTTGTATAAAAGAGGTATTTTTTTAATTTACAAGCTCATTTGAAAACTAAAGGAACTGCAAGACTAAAGGTGTTTCGTCTTTCATCCCATATAAATAAAAAGTGAGAGACATTTTCTGTTTCAATTAGGAAGATTTTAAATTTTCATGAGGGAAAATCTATTTACTTCAGTTTCCAACACTGACTGCAATGACATTTTTTTAAAATACATGGTACACATATGGGGATAAAATAACAGTTTCTTATTTCTTTTTCCTATTTCTCAACATTAACGATCTAAAAGTGGGCATAAAACAACATTAAGTTGAATTTTAGTAACAGATAGCGCTATTCCTATTTCTCAACATGTATGGTTCAGAAATGGGTATAAAACAAAATAAAGTTTAATTTTAGCAACAGATGGTGCCATTCCTATTTCTCAACATGTACGATTCAGAAATGGGTATAAAACAAACTAAAGTTTAATTTTAGCAACAGATGGCGCCATTCCTATTTCTCAACATATACGATTCAGAAATGGGTATAAAACAAAATAAAGTTTAATTTTAGCAACAGATGGCGCCATTCCTATTTCTCAACATGTACGATTCAGAAATGGGTATAAAACAAAATAAAGTTTAATTTTAGCAACAGATGGCGCCATTCCTATTTCTCAACATGTACGATTCAGAAATGGGTATAAAACAACATAAAGTTGAATTTTTGCAACAGATGTCGCCCTGTGAGTTTCTCAATATGTAAGATACTCACATAGGTATAAATGAACAGAAAAAAGGGTTAATTTCGATGGTGGTGTACAGGATTACTGAATTTAAATTCAATTTTACCAATAAATAATTTGTTTTCTATTACCAAGTAGAGGGCAGCAAGTATTAAATTACCATATTAGAAAATTTAAAGATATCTTACAATTATTCACAGAAATTCTGTAAATAATAGTAATTGCAACAAAACCAGGTTGCTTAAAATATGCAACGAACATTTAAAAAAATATAAACTACACTTAACAGTAAGTGCAATTTAAATCTTTGATTTGGTTGGCGTTCACTTTGTGGTACATCTTTATAAAATAATATTAAAACACTTAACTTTGTGTCACCACTTTAATTAACTTTTTACAGTGACTATAGTTTCGACTACAAGCTAGTCATTATCAATCTGAATCACTCAGTTTGATAATGACTAGCTTGTAGTCGAAACTATAGTCACTGTAAAAAGTTAATTAAAGTGGTAAAACCAAGTTAAGTGTTTTAATATTAAGTGCAATTTAAACTGAGCTTAAGCTAAACCAAGAGGAGCCAATGCTTATGGGAGAACTGGAAATCGAGTAGAGAAGGAGAGACTATGGTCAGGATGTGGGGTACGAGTAAGACAGACGACTATAAACACCAATCACCGGTCTCGATTCTGGATGCAGCATCCAAACGATGTTACCAAATTTTATACAAAGACTGGCTAACTGGATATATGGTGTATGAACTGTGGCCGAACTTAGTTTGAATCGCTATTAACCAGCTCTCCACTAGAAAGCTCAATTCATTGAGTATGTTTGTGTGTGTGTGTTCCTCTTGGTAAAAAAATGTGCTGTCACGAAATTTCCGTTCGGGGTCCAATAATAAGTCGTGGCAATTCCGATCCCCCCTTTCCGACATTTTTCACGTATCAAAACTCCATCGGGGGGACGATTGAGAAAGGAACTCGCCGACTGGAAGATTGTAAAGCGTGTTCCGGGACGATAAACGTCGAATTTGTTTTATTCGACAACAGCTTATTTCGCCGAATTCGCTTTTGTCCAAATAACCGAAACCGATTCGCATTCTCTTCGTATAAATAAATGTACGTACACTGGATCCGAAAGTGGCCCACATTTGTAATCATTATTGTGTTGCGTGATCATAACGGTTTATCGATTTTATTTTATACTATATTGTTTGAAATGTTTTTATATAATAATAAAATAGTGAAGTGTCCATTATAGCACTTTCCCCATCACATAAATAATTGATATACTAAACTTATTTCACTTGTAAATTGGTTAAAGACCATTTCACATTAAAACAGCGTGTTGTGCGCGTGGCGCATGAAGTAAAATTTCGAGTTTAGAAAAGCCTAATTTGGCTCGGTCGCTCCGCTTCGCTACGCGCCCGAGCCAAATTTTCAGGCTTTTCTAAACTCGAAATTTTACTTCATGCTCAGTCTGGGAGTGGAAGACACTCGTTTGATTGATCATTGAAACAATTGCAAAAAAATCCTATTTTTATCCTCAAAGTTATGTTTTTATTATCAATAAATATATGGTTTATATTAACAAGTTTATCCAAAAACGTGAGCACTTCACTGCATTCGTTACTTTCCAGAGATGTACCGCACAATTTAGGGTTAAACAAGTACAAATATGAACTTCAAAGTCAAACTGTGTGTATGTCAATTTGAACTTTTCAACTCATAAGCAATGTTTTAGTAATAAGAATAAGAGAGATGGGTTCATACAAAAGCACTCCGTCTGTTTCTTTGCAAACGCGTTCGCAATGAATTTTCAATATTTGCTCGCTCTGTCTTGGCAACCGAATATTTGGAAATTTTGATTCGCATCGCATTTGCTTTGGTTCGCAAACTTGACAACAGTAGGTAGTTTTTTGTTGATTTATTGACGAATATTGTTTTGTATTGTTAAAATGGATGTCATTTAATTGTTTGAAATGATTTTATATAATAAAAAAATAGTGAAGTGTCCATCATAGCACTTTCCCCATCACATAAATAATTGATATACTAGACTTATTTGACTTGTAAATTGGTTAAAGACCATTTCACATTAAATCAGCGTTTTGTGCGCGTGGCGCATGGAGTAAAATTTCGAGTTTAGAAAAGCCTAATTTGGCTCGGTCGCTCCGCTTCGCTACGCGCCCGAGCCAAATTTTCAGGCTTTTCTAAACTCGAAATTTTACTTCATGCTCAGTCTGGGAGTGGAAGACACTCGTTTGATTGATCATTGAAACAATTGCAAAAAAATCCTATTTTTATCCTCAAAGTTATGTTTTTATTATCAATAAATATATGGTTTATATTAACAAGTTTATCCAAAAACGTGAGCACTTCACTGCATTCGTTACTTTCCAGAGATGTACCGCACAATTTAGGGTTAAACAAGTACAAATATGAACTTCAAAGTCAAACTGTGTGTATGTCAATTTGAACTTTTCAACTCATAAGCAATGTTTTAGTAATAAGAATAAGAGAGATGGGTTCATACAAAAGCACTCCGTCTGTTTCTTTGCAAACGCGTTCGCAATGAATTTTCAATATTTGCTCGCTCTGTCTTGGCAACCGAATATTTGGAAATTTTGATTCGCATCGCATTTGCTTTGGTTCGCAAACTTGACAACAGTAGGTAGTTTTTTGTTGATTTATTGACGAATATTGTTTTGTATTGTTAAAATGGATGTCATTTAATTGTTTGAAATGATTTTATATAATAAAAAAATAGTGAAGTGTCCATCATAGCACTTTCCCCATCACATAAATAATTGATATACTAGACTTATTTGACTTGTAAATTGGTTAAAGACCATTTCACATTAAATCAGCGTTTTGTGCGCGTGGCGCATGGAGTAAAATTTCGAGTTTAGAAAAGCCTAATTTGGCTCGGTCGCTCCGCTTCGCTACGCGCCCGAGCCAAATTTTCAGGCTTTTCTAAACTCGAAATTTTACTTCATGCTCAGTCTGGGAGTGGAAGACACTCGTTTGATTGATCATTGAAACAATTGCAAATTGACGTAGAAAGTTTTATGTTGATTTATTGACGGATATTGTTCTGTATTGTTAAAATGGATGTCATTTAATTGTTTGAAATGTTTTTATATAATAAAAAATAGTGAAGTGTCCATCATAGCACTTTCCCCATCAGATAAATAATTCATATCAAGGGTTCGACAATGAAACGGGAAGATATCGTAAATAATTTATTGTTGAAAAAAATTTTTTTTGTAATTATTAATACATTAATAGGAAATAAAAGAGTAGCCATTTAATATACAATGTTAAAAAAAAATATTTTTTGAAAACTACATCTGCCAAATGTCCTCCATTGACACCTATGCATTCATGGAGTCGAGCCTGAAAGTTCTGCATAACTCTTCGCAGCATCTCAACAGGTATTGCTGCAATCTCGTCACGAATTCGTTGTTTGAGGTCCGGGATTGTCCTGGGTGGATCAGTTTCAAACACTTTTCGTTTTCAGATAACTCCATAAAAAGAAGTCGCAGACCGTAAGGTCGGGAGACCGAGGTGGCCAAGCGATATCCCTGTTTTGAGAAACGACACGCCCTGTGAACAAAGCATTCACTGCATTCATTGAATTTCTTGCAGTGTGGCTTGTTGCGCCGTCTTGTTGAAAAAGTGTGTTTTCATTAACTGGAAAGCGTTGAAGTTGAGGTGTGAGGAAGTTCTGAATCATTGCAACGTATCTCGCAGAATTAACGGTAACGGCATTTTCAGCCTCATCCTAAAAACAAATACGGACCGACGATTCCACTTGCCGACATTGCACACCATGCTGTCACTTTCTGCGAATGAAGAGGTGTTTCATGAAGCAAACGAGGGTTCTCCTCCGCCCAGTACCTGAAGTTATGTTTGTTTACAAAACCAGAGAGGTGAAAGTGTGCCTCATCACTCATCCACAAGTTGTTAATTTGGTCATCATTTTCTTCCAACCTGGCAAGAATAACCTCACAAAATCTGAGACGCTGATGATAATCACCCAGGTGAAGAGATTGAACAACCTGTATTTTATACGGGTAATATCGAAGATCTTGGTGGAGTATCCGTCTCACCGATCTTTCACTTATTCGAAGGTGTGTGGCGTGACGGACGGCCGATCGACGTGAACTTCTTAACATTGCTTGTCGAACACGTTCGATATTTTCAGGGGTTGGAATCGTTCTGGCACTACCACCTCTTTTTCTAGACGTCGATCCAGTTTGCTCGAGGTTGTTTACCCACATTTTAATCGCATGGTCTGACGGAACAGGTTGGTTACGCGGTATATTAAAATTTCATCTAAAATCCCGACGCGTTTGCACTAAACTCTCGCCATTTACATAATATGCCTTAAGGGGATATTACCATTCGGAAGTTTTAAAAAATTGATTTTTGTTGCATGTATTGATACTTGATAGTATCTAGTTTCATGTCCGAAAGCCGTTTTACAATAGGCGAATTCGTTAGTTAGATTTTTGCTTGTTGAAGTAAACAATGCTGAGTAGGTGGCTGGGTGGAAATACGCAGAACTCAAACGAAAGTTTGAATGCTTGTGTCTGGAAGCTGGCTTCGAAGCACCTCAACTGTGGTGCAAAAACCGTCGCTATCGCGTCTTTCATAGCTACCAGCATTTTCAACGACAGATACTCGGCAGTTTTTAAGACGATAGAGACACTGGGAATCCATATCGGCCTGCAAGCCAAGGCTTTCCGGTGCGGACCGACGCGGAGCGCGAGATGTGGGACGAATTTTGCCTGACTCCAGCAACTCATAAGGCCATCCAACAACGCTGGCAGGAGTAAATCATTCAAACCCAGTTTTTAGAGGAAGAGGAGGGCCTAGTGTACGGAGCTGGCATAGCTGCCTAAAGCCAAAAATCTCCAAAAATAGTTAAAACTTGTGTCAAAACTTTAAACGCGTTTTTCTCGAAACCACTTTTTTTTCGCTGGCCGGAAACTTTCTTTTCAAACTATGAAACGGATTGACTTGAGCTTTTAGTGTTCGGTTCTCCACATTTTCCTCTGGAGTTTGAACCACCGTCATTCAAATATATTAACATTTGATATTTTTCATAGAGCCTTAAAGTCAGAAAAAGGGGGGCAAAAAGCGACCACTTTTTTCGAATGGCCTCCATTTTGTTATTTATCGAGATTTTTTATTGTCGGTGGTTCAAACTCCAGATAATTTAATACAGATTAATAACTACTACTTCATTTTACGTTTCAAATCACAGAATCGAAAAAATCTTTCCGGCCATGAGGAAAAACACGGCGGACACGGCCTTATTTGAGGCCAGATTTAGAGGTTTAGCCGGACAATTGAAATGAATTAAAATTCATTTTTTATAGTTTATGTATCTATAAACAAGTTGCAAGAAACCGCAAGATCGCATGTATTAAATTTCCCAAAAATAAAAATTCTGAAAAACCGTAAAAAAAACGCTGTCCTAGTGGTAATACCCCCTTAATTCCCGACAGGCCTGGGACTGTCTTCCCTACCACTTCACCGCGCGCTGCAAGCCCCACCCCAAATCTTCCCGTTTCATTGCCGAACCCTGTACTAGACTTATTTCACTTGTAAATGGGTTAAAGACCATTTCACATTAAATCAGCATTTTATGCGCGTGGCGCATGAAGTAAAATTTCGAGTTTAGAAAAGCCTAATTTGGTTCGGTCGCTCCGCTTCGGATATTGACGGATATTGTTAAAACGGATTGCATTTAATGATAAAATACTATCAAAATGCCATACGGAAAGAGGAAGGGGCTAGGTTGAAAAATAACATTAGTTTCATTGCAACTTGTCATCTAACCTAACTCAATTTTATTAAATTATAAATTGTCAGAGATGTCCTGAAATGTTATGGTTGGCCAAATTGGTCATTTCGTGTTGAAAATTTAAAAAATCCAAATTCCAAATTAATAATGACACTTTAACAAATATTTACACACATACGAAATACTGTAATTTGACTGTGTTGACTATAATGACTGTACTAACTATAAATAGATGTGTCCATCATAGCATACTAAACTTATTTCACTTGTAAATTGGTTTCAGATTAAATATCATAAATGTATGACAATTTTTATCATTTTTGTCCGCTATTTTGGATCCACCATTTTGTTATTTAAATTTGTAATTACATATTCCTAATAAACGGCCTTGAAATATTTTGTATCCGAATTTTTATGAAAATATGACAACTTTTATCATTTTTGTACGCTATATTAAATCCGCTATTTTGTTTTTCAATTTTTTTATTTCAGTTTCTTAGTCAACGACATCAAAACACCCGATATACTAACTTCCATTTAATTTGAATAACTCCTTTATAATTTGGTTAACTTTTCGGGATTTGAAACCACTGTGCGACAGAATTTCAGAGATACATTTTTCAAAAATGGTCTTAATCCACTCGTATGACTTCAAAATAGATATATCCACATGATAAATTCAAATTCAAAGCAATTTGAATTCGAGAAAATAAGCTTACGCTTCTTATAGTTTGCACACTTTAAACTGAATATATACAGAGCGTTTTATGTAACACCGAACATATTCATAACGAGAATATTTCATTTAAGTATATATGCAGACTTAGTACATTTTACCACGTTCGGTTTATTAAAAGAATACAATTTGAAGCTTTAACCGAGTGTTTTACACTCCCAGGCTAAGCATGAAGTAAAATTTCGAGTTTAGAAAAGCCTGAAAATTTGGTTTGGTCGCGTAGCGCGAAGCGCGGAGCGGCCAAACCAAATTTTCAGGCTTTTCTAAACTCGAAATTTTACTTCATGCGCCACCGGTACACAACACTGATTCAATGAATAGTTCAGCGGTGTGTTTTAAACTTCGTAATATGTCAGTGTTTTGTACCGGTGGCGCATGAAGTAAAATTTCGAGTTTAGAAAAGCCTGAAAATTTGGTTTGGCCGCTCCGCGCTTCGCGCTACGCGTCCAAACCAAATTTTCAGGCTTTTCTAAACTCGAAATTTTACTTCATGCTCAGTCTAGGAGTGGAACACACTCATTTTAAGTTTCAAATTTAACTCCTTTTAAAAAAACAACGATTATCGTAAGATTGACGGCATATACGCTGTAATTGGGATATGTATACTTGAAAGAGAAACGTCCTGTATGTGCAAGTTAAGGCATTATTTGCAATTGGTTAGCTACAATTTGTAATGGTCATATAGGCAACCCAATTTACACATAACCTAAAAATCAAAGGTGTCAAATCGTATTTTATGAAAATGTTCGGTGTTATATATAAAGGAAATGTCATATTTGAAAATTTTCGCAAAAACAATACTTTTACTTTCCCCATATGTAAATGAGGAAAAGTAAAAAAATTGCACTTATCGCCATATCTAATGAACTAGGTTGATGAAACTAGGGATTGTACATTTACCGACTATTTCAATTACCTCTAATTCGGTACATTTGTAAATCAAAACTGATTTATTGATAATTTACCGGTAAATCACAATATCGTTGTATTAGCATTTCATAGTCATGAAATACATTTTACTAAAATGCATTTATAATTATTTTACATAAAAATAGAATGTAGGTAACTATTAATCATCGCTTATGCACCACTTGGAATAAATTTCCTTGTAGGATGTACACTTTATGCAGGCATATAAATCAAGTCGCGAGGAGGATACGTTTACAATCAGACTGATGATGTGCTGCAACGTTTCGGACTAAAAATAGCGTACACCACCGCCACCCGGGAGAATAGTAATGACTATCTAAACCATTCATTAAGCTCTATTTGCCAGCGGGATCATAAATCAAGTCGCAGTTCGAAATTAAGTCCCGAGGAAAAGCGCAGACACCCCTCGTGTAATCCCATCAAAAGTCCACCCCCAACCCATCTTCCCTATTATTAGAATCCAATTTTGTCCGAGCGTATGCAATGGAAACGAGGGGTGGCAATAAAATCAAGTTAGTGAATCGATGGTTCATTATTGGACGCAGTGTGTAAACGTGAATGGAGGAAGAGGGTGGGAAAATGCGCAAGCAGAAAAGTGCATCGTTAGCAAAGGGAAAATGGAAATTTATTTATTTTAGGGGGTGTGTTTTATTGCGCATACAAATATTCCCACCCTTAGTTCTTTCATGAAATACTCAAATGCTTGCAACAAAGAACAATTTCCCCTCTGCACTATTCCATTTCCCTCAAATATCAAGATTGACTATCTACTATGAATTCAATTTACATTAAAAACATCGTCATTCACCACGCAATAATAAGGGGGGAATAAAATTATTCTTCATTGAATAAATATCCAATCTTTAGCTTAAATTGGTCATTTGTGATTCTATCAATTTACAGAATCAATAAAATTTATTATTATCATCAAACCTTGTTATTTTAATGAACGTAAAACTATAGCACGGCAAATTAAAAACATCGTCATTCACTACGCAAAAATAAGAGGGGAATAAAATTATTCTTCATTAAATAAACATCCAATCTTAGGATTAAATTGGTCATTTGTAATTCTATCAATTTACAGAATCAATAAAATTTATTGTTATCATCCAATCTTGTAATTTTAATGAACGTAAAACTATAGCACGACAAATTTAAGATGTACAGACGCGCAGAGAAGAAGGAAAAAACAAGACCGAGCTCGCCACGAACCTATCGAGTGCGGCCATTCCTTTTCCCAGGACCGGCCGGAGGGCGGTGCAAACGGTGCGACCGCACAGGGCCCCGCGCCACTGTTTTTGAAAAATCGTTTCTTTTTCGTTTTCTTTTATTTTTTTTAATCCGAATACTTTTATGAATATTCCTGTAGCTTAAAAACGAAATCCGAAATCCAAAGATCAATAAAAAATAAACTAACTTCACTTATCATTTTTGGTATGACATACTGAATTTAATAATATTGTGAGCAAGATAGTTAAACATTCGAATATAAATATCAGTATTGCAAACTTATATTTTTAACGTCTTTTTAAAATATTGTGAATCGGAAATCAAATCTTCTTTAATAATCGCAATAGAAATCGCCAAAGAGTTGAAAGTTACACCAAAATTTAAGAATTGAAGAACTGGTGTAAAAACGTAACAATTTTGGTATGAAGAAACCGGTCAACCGATTTTATCTTGCGAAGAAATATACCATTTAAAGACAATATTTTACTTACGACACGTGTTCGGGAAGATAAATCCACGCACGCAAAATTTTACAGCTGAACTGCCATTTCAGTTGAATTATCATTTTATTATGGAATCCAGATGTTATGGATTTTAAAGAATAACAAAAAATAATGTAATTGAAGAAGTTTCCGAAAAGGGTTGTTGGTTGGAGATCACCCTTATCAGTTATGGTTTCAAATTATAACCAAGTGTCTCAACGTTGCGACATATTTCATGATTCAAAGAAAAACATGATTGAAAAGATGATATCTCTATATAATTTAATCCAATATTTTTAATGTAATCGGTCATAGATACTATTTAATATTTTAAAATGATATAATTTTTACGCTGTGAACCTTTGTGATATCAGGATAATTTAAAACTTGTATGTGATTCCTTGTGTCATGTGCATATATATATGGAACGTTGTTTTGGGTTAATAAAGAATAATAAATAAATAAATAAATAACAAATAAAGTATACTACGTACTGAATAAGTTTGTCGTAAGTGAGCTACAGGTGTAAGCTATGATACAGAGGGACAACTGTAACGGATAGGAAGAATATTTGCCCTAAGGTGTCTACGTAGAGAAGTGTACCTGAGAACCTGAGAAGAGAGAACATAATTAGAGGTATGATAGATGGGTAATTCTTAGAATTGAATTCCGCACCAATTGGGCGTATTTTTAAGCAAATCAATTTTTTAAGTTAAAAATATGAGCATCGCGAAAGGTCTCGTTGTGTCGGCCGTGTCTCGGAACGTCGGAATTTACCCATCAAAAGGCCCCGTTCGGTCTCTGGTGAGCAACCCCAGTGTTCAAAGTTTCGTTATTGAGGGTTAGAATTTGAGCGTTGGATATTTCAAACCCTCACCAAAAATCAGTCTGCACGGATTCCGTTGGGATCTCGGACTCGATGCCTAGTTTAGATATAACGACCGGCGCCCATTCAAAAAGGGACATGTAAAAATAACTCTTGTTGGCAACTTTTTTATTTGGCCAATTTGGGGGTCCGGAGTGGTCACATTGTATCGGTCGGAGTGATTTGCCTCGAAATTGAGGCCGCGGGAAACGCAAGGCGAGCATTCGAAAATTTGAAATTTCCTGACGTTTGTCAGATTCGGCCAGCCATAATGAAAATTGTATTTTGTCGTTATTTTGTTGCAACCTATTATGTGAGTTAAACAAAAATGTCTAGAAAACACAAAAAGTGTTGAAAACATTTTTGTTAAAGTAGTTATTTTCCCAAGAATTTTTTAATGAATAATTGTATAAGATTTAGGAGATAACTTTACTAGATAGGAGGTTTCATAAACTCATCGGGCCGATAACGTAGAGTCCCTTGATAATAAAACCCTATTTTATAAAAACAAAATCACACAGGGGCAACAAACAAAGTTACAAATATGTGATGTAACGTAAATCAAAACATATATTTAAAATTTATTCAGTAATTGGTTTCGAGTTATGTGAAGTTGTAAACTTAAATTAAAACACTTATTTGTTCCTTTCTTCACTTATTTTATTTTACTTGTTATATAATATACGTGTGTTTTTTATTTGATACACACGTATCATATAAAAAATAGAAACCCCGAAAAATCCGCGATAGCATACCATAATTATGAAACCGGCCATCAATTCCCAATAAAAAATGTAAAATTACTCAAAGAATCAAACAGTTATCGATTAAATATGTTGGAATCAATAGAAATGTATAAAAACAAAAACAAACTACTTAATTTTGACCTGAGTCCCTTAGATAATCCTCTTTTAACCCTCCTTTCGGAAAATTGTAAATCACCGACACTCATTAACACCAATCCACCCCAAACAGGTAACCGACATAATTAGATTAAAGTTTTTCCACTAATCCTCAAACCATATATAAACGATTGTAAATTAGTTTTAAGGCATTCTGTTATTGAAAATGAGTACGTAGTACTCGAAATGTACATCTAACAAGTAAAATAAAATAAGTGAAGAAAGGAACAAATAAGTGTTTTAATATATTTAAAATGTTTCTTTCAGGTATGCATAAACGAAATTTATACTTTTAATATGTATTAACGTGAGATCAAACTTCAGCAGTATATTTTGAACTTCACTGTAAATCAGTGTTTTGTATGCGTGGCGCATAAAGTAAAATTTCGAGTTTAGAAAAGCCTGAGTTTGGATTTGGACGCTTCGCGTCCAAATCCAAACGCTCAGGCTTTTCTAAACTCGAAATTTTACTTTATGCTTAGTCTGGGAGTGGACAGCACTCGGTAAATGCTTGAAAACTGAACGCTACAACCACAGAGAATTGTTAAAAATTGATGAAATTTCGAATAGATTGCGATATTTGGGAGAATTTGCTAGAGCTAGATTGTAATAAATGAGAGATTCGTCGTCCCTTGTGACCCCAGAAAGAGTAGAACATTTATGCTTTCTATTCTCGGAGTTTGTTGAATTTTTTAGAGTTAGGTTCTAAAACAAGGAAGATACGATGTGATGACTCCAGAAAAAGTAGATTAGGGTGAGTTCCCCTTCATGCTTTTTATTCTCAGAGTTCGTTGAATTTATTAGAGTTAGGTTGCATATTAAGGGAAATACGACGGCCCTGATAACAATAGACAGAGTAAAGTAGGGTGAGTTGCCTTCTATGCATTTTATTCTGGGAATTTGTTGAATGAATTTTTTAGAGATAGGTTGTATAATAAAGGAGATATGACGTCCCTGATGACCCTAGAAAGAGTAGACCAGGATGAGTTTCCCTTTATGCTTTCTATTCTCGGAGTTTGTTGAATTTTTTAGAATTAGGTATTTTATTCTAGGAATTTGTTGAATGAATTTTTTAGAGATAGGTTCTATAATAAGGGAGATATGACGTCCCTCATGACCCTAAAAAGAGTAGACCAGGGTGAGTTTCCCTTTATGCTTTCTATTCTCGGAGTTTGTTGAATTTTTTAGAATTAGGTATTTTATTCTAGGAATTTGTTGAATGAATTTTTTAGAGATAGGTTCTATAATAAGGGAGATATGACGTCCCTGATGACCCTAGAAAGAGTAGACCAGGGTGAGTTTCCCCTTATGCTTTCTATTCTTGGAGTTTGTTGAATTTTTTAGAATTGGGTTGTATAATAAGGGAGATATGGAGTCCCTGGTGACTCTAGAAAGAGTAGAATAGGGTGAATTCCTCTTTATACTTTCTATTCTAGGAGTTAGTTGAATTTTTTAGTTAGGTTGTATATTAAGGAAGATGCGACGGTTCTGATAACAACTGAAAGAGTAAAATAGGGTGAGTTCCCTTCTCTGCTTTTTATACTGGGAATTTGTTGAATTTTTAGGTTAGGTTAGATTAAGTTGTAAAATAAGGGAGATACACTAGGGACTTCGTATCTCCCTTATTTTACAACCTAATCTAACCTAACCTAAAAATTCAACAAATTCCCAGTATAAAAAGCACCCCACCCCAGAAAGAGTAGAACAGGGTGAGTTCCCTATATGCTTTTCATTCTCGGAATGTATCGACTGGAGTTAGCCAATAAAACAATTATTTGTTTTTTTTTCAAATACGATTTTGAGTACAGATTATCTGAACTAATTATTATTTATGCTTAATCTTGGCGTAAAAAAACAATTGTTAGACGCTTCAAACTGAACATTTTGTTTCAACATTCTTCTTTTGTAGATGTGACGCTTTGTTTGAAATGAATTGAAGTTTATTGAATTGCATTAAAAATTACAGAAGTCGAAAAATGGTAATTGTAATTGATTGTTGGTATGATGTTTACACATTTTGCTGATTTGGTAACTTTTTATGGTTTTTGTTGATTTTGGTGATGCTTAACTAAAATCTTGAACATTTAATTTTCTTGCAGCAAACTAAACGAGTGTCTTCCACTCCCAGACTAAGCATGAAGTAAAATTTCGAGTTGAGAAAAGCCCGAAGAATTTGGATTTGGACGCGCAGCGTCCAAATCCAAATTCGGGCTTTTCTCAACTCGAAATTTTACTTCATGCGCCACGCGTACAAAACACTGATTTCAAATGAAGATATTGTTGGCATTTCACATTGAGGAAAATCACGAATGCCGACTGTTACAATAATTTACATATTGTGCGATATTTTATGAAACTATATTTAATTCCTTTTTATGTTCAATGAAAACATTTTTTTGCGATGTTTTCCATAACGTGAAATACATTTTTTTATCAAACCATAAATAATTCTCCTTTGTCTTGACTGGTAACATCTTAAAATAAAGAAATATTTAAAATTAACGAATATAAATTATAAAACATTACAAAAATCACAATTCTTTGTGATATTTCAAATTCACTTTGATTTTATTTCACATTTATTAGTTCTGTTTATTTTTTACATTAGCTGCTTTCGTAAATTCGTTCAGTTTAAAGCTTCAAACGAGTGTTTTGCACCCCCAGACTGAGCATGAAGTAAAATTTCGAGTTGAGAAAAGCCCGAAGAATTTGGATTTGGACGCGCAGCGTCGAAATACAAATTCGGGCTTTTCTCAACTCGAAATTTTACTTCATGTGCCACGCGTACAAAACACTGATTTCAAATGAAGATATTGTTGGCATTTCACATTGAAAAAAATCACGAATGCCAACTGTTACAATAATTTAAATATTTATTTATTTATTTATTCTCTCACGGCAAACCCCTTTTACAAAGAATATGTACAAAATTGTGCAATATTTTATGAAGCTATACTTAATTCCTTTTTATGTTCAATGAAAACATTTATTTTGCGATATTTCGCGATAACGTTATAGTTTTTTGTTAAACCATAAATAATTCTTCTTTGTCTTGACTGGTAACATCTTAAAACAAACAAATATTTAAAATCAACAAATATAAATTATAAAACATTACAAAAATCACAATTCTTTGTGCTATTTCAAATTCACTTTGATTTTATTTCACATTTATTTGCTCTGTTTATTTTTTACATTAGCTGTTTTCGTAAATTAGTTCAGTTTAAAACTTCAAACGAGTGTTTTCCACTCCCAGAATTAGCATGAAGTAAAATTTCGAGTTGAGAAAAGCACTAAGAATTTGGATTTGGACGCGCAGCGTCCAAATCCAAATTCGGGCTTTTCTCAACTCGAAATTTTACTTCATGCGCCACGCGCACAAAACACGGATTGAAAGTGAAGTTTTCGTTTTTACGATTTATAGTATAATTTTCAATTCGGACTGGATCTTGCGCACTTTTAGAATATTCAAGTTTTGTTTTGAATTCGGATGAGACATCAACTGAATTTGTTGTTTTAATTAGCAGAAAATGCTGTGAAATTAACATTTTTATTTCAGACTTGGAATAAAGACCATCAATTTTTATTAAGCTCTACGATTTTTTTGATTTCCTATATGATTTGTTTTATTGTTTTTTGAAATCATCAAAAAAAAATCGCCAAAATCCACTTTAAGACAGATGTTGATGCGTTTTCGTGTGCATTTACAGCTTGCAGTCGCAATTTTGACGCACCTTGCGCCTTGATACCCGTTTGCAATGAGGATAATTTTAGATTGAGCTACATACGACAACAGTTATCAAAATTGTTCTTAATTTTGATAACATACGACAACAGTTATCAAAATAGTTCTTAATTTTGATAGCTGTTGTCTGATGTAGCTCAATCTAAAATTATTTACACAAGTGATCTTGCACATATTTTATGACAGCATTATTGTGATGATTTTGCTCGTTTCAAAAAATATTGTACAATCCTCGAGCGTGAACAATTTTCCCGAGTTCACGCACTTAAAGACACTCGCTCCTTCGTCGCTCGTGCTTCAAAAATGCGGTCACTCTGGAAAATTGTTTTTCCGCACTTGTTTTGTAAATAACTATTACATGTTTGTCAATCTATCCCAATTTTTACAGTTTTTAAATTTTTGTAAAATTTTATGATTTGTATTGGTTTTAACGATTTTATTTAAAATAGTAATAATTATTTAAAATTTGTAATTTTTGTTAAATATCAACAGTATACTTTCACATATTCTATATAAACATTTGTAAAATAAATGAACATATGATCAAACCTAAGTCGAAGTATATTTTGAACTTCACTTTAAATCAGTGTTTTATACGCGTGGCGCATGAAGTAAAATTTCGAGTTTAGAAAAGCCTGAGCGACCAAACCAAATTTTCAGGCTTTCCTAAACTCGAAATTTTACTTCATGCTTAATCTAGGATTGTAAACACTCGTTAGAGGCTTTAAATTGAAAGTTAAAAAAAAGTGTTTATCAATCAACAAAATAAAAATATAAATACTGGGAATTTTTTTTAGGTACACATATCACGATTTTTGAATGTAAATTTTCAGACATTTGGTGTATTTATAATAATAATAACAATAATAAATGCCTTTATTTGTCATACAAAAAATAAATACAAAATAAATACTTATAAGCATAGGCGAAGTTCAGTCAGCTTAACCTGTTACTGATCTTCCACTTAACCTACGAAAAATTAAACATAAATGTAATTGCAACGTGTGAGGGATAATAGACAAACATATTTCGTCGTCAATATCTCGAATTAATTCTGTAAATTCAAAAAATGGTTAATAACTTTCAATTTTAAGCTTCTAATCCCAGAATAAGCATGAGGTAAAATTTCGAGTTTAGAAAAGCCTGAAAATTTGGTTTGGTTTTCAGGCTTTTCTAAACTCTAAATTTTACTTCATGCGCCACGCGTACAAAACACTGATTTACAGTAGATTCAAAAATATACCCAACCATTATGTTCGATCCTTACGTCAATACATTCTACAAATGTTTACTATTTACTAATATACGTATCTACCTTTTGTTGTAACTATTGGATTTTAAGATTATATTTTTTTCATATTTAATCGTAATTTTAATAACGAGGAAATAGTATTATAAATATTTAACCATTTTTTTTTAATTTGTTGATGTCAGACTATTTGGGGGGTAAGGAAATCCCTTCCAGCGGAACAAGTTCAAGGCCATGCAACTTAAATTTGCACTAGGCCCCGCTATTTTTTACGCCAGCCCTGTCTTTTTCCGCCACATTTTAACCACTGCGCATCGGCAAGTAATGTTTGCCGTACTATACTGTAGATACTTATACTAAATCAGTGGTCTCCAAACTACGGCCTGCGGGCCAAATCCGGCCCGCGACTTGCATCAATCAGGCCCGCGATTGTTTGTAATTTTTTTGTAAATGTCATATTTTGAAATATTGTAACAATTGTTCCTTAAATTTTTCATAATTTTATAAAATTAATCGGATCTTGGCCGACTTTATTATGTAGAATTGTATTTGTGGCCCGCGAAGAAGATAGTTTGGAGACCCAGGTACTAAATTCTTACTTCAAATTTAGAAGACAATTTTCCATAAACTGTACGTTCTTGTACTAATCTAATCCGTTTGCTAAGATTAGTACACGATTATTTTATACTTCTATAATACACTTTCTCTATTCGAATCGTAAAATAAGGGCGTTATAAATAAAATTGATTACAACAAATTTAAAATAGAAGACTGCACTCCTATTACAAATTTGTTGTAATCAACTTTATTTATAACGCTCGTATTTTACGATTCGAATAAAGAAAGTATATTATGGAAGTATAAAATTCCAACAGCGAAATGATAAATTCAATTTTTGCTGTAGTAATTTATTAGGAATTTAATTAATATGTCGTGCCTCCGCTGCCTCGGCTCCGTAACAAATGAGTTATATTAATAATTCGATATTAAAAGTAACGGATAAATAGATATAAGAGTAAGCGGGCTATTTATCATCCACCCCCGTTTTCTCTCTCATTCTTCGAGTTATCTCTTCCTACCCCTCCCCCCGAATTTCTGCGACACTTGGGAAAGATGGCACCCGGAAAATTTATTACCCGAGGCCCCAAAATTAGATCAGATAACGAAACATCAGGTTCACGATAAAAATTATTGTTATGGAAAATGTCTCACTGAATTACGTTTTTTGGAATATTTGTATGTTAATTTAAAAATTGTTTGAACAATGGAAACGTTACATTAAATATTCATTATCATGTTACTGTTGGGATTACATTCATACACCTTTTACATATATATTTCACTATTGGTGAATGCGCCTGGCTTATAAGTTAAGCAGCAAACTTTCTAGTTTAAGTTAAAATGTTCCCAATTATTTTAACCTAACGTGGAGTATCTGAACTTTACGAAAAATTAGGGTTTACCACGGAGATGAAGTGAATATTTCGAGTTTAGAAAATCCTGAAAATGTTCAGGCTTCTTTAGGCTCAAAATATTTACTTCATGCCACAGAGTATGGAGTAACCAGAGTATTCACGCTGGCTGTGCGGGGTCAGGGGGGGCGGCTCTGTCAGGTGGCTCACCCAGCAGGCGTGTGATTTAGAGTAACTACTAGATTTCCCCACTCTTCCCAATTCATTTGTATATCGGATCCGCAGAGGAATATTTATATTTTTTCCTCTCTAACGGTACCGACGGAACGAAAAATGATGACGCTCGGTGTGTTTATTTTATCAAAATAAACAAATCGAGCGTGAATCTACAGCATTCAATTTTTAATTCCACATATAATATTGAAATCAAGATTTACTCTCATGTAATGCAATTTAAATTAAAATAAATACAGTTATATGATACAGGCAGGGATTGGAATACCGGCATACCGGTTAATCCCAAAAATTGCTCTTCAAAATGTACCGGTATTTTGGTAAATCATATCAACATTATGTACATTTATTTCACATCTTCAACTATACTTCTGACAAAAATAGTAGATCGATTATGTGTTTTTGAACTTCATAATAAATCAGTGTTTGTACGCGTGGCGCACGAAGTAAAATTTCGAGTTTAGAAAAGCCTGAACTCGCTTCGCTCGTGCCGCCAAATCGAAATGTTCAGGGTTTTTTAAACTCGAAATTTTACTTCATGCTTAATCGGGAAGTGGAAAACACTCACACAAATCCATGTTTTATATTTATAGATTTTTTAAATAGGTTTTTCACTAATTTCCACGATTTCTTATTAATCCACTTCTTTTGAAATGTTGTAACAGGTTTCAAGTTTTTGCCAAGATTTTATAAATAAAATTCACTTTGTATACATTGAATGCAGGCTTTGTGCAAGTTATTTTTTAAACTTTTACGAATTTCTTTAATCTTGTCAATTTATTGATGTTAAAAATATTTAAAATACATAGGCTGATATTTCTGTAATTTTGACCCAATTTTAATCATAAATCAATTTGTATTTTTAAAAGTGCGGTTTGGATTTATTTTGAAAATCAAGAACACGAAAAAATAAATTTCATTATGATTTTGAATCCACTGTTTTTAAGACAATCATACATATTTGGTTAAAAAAATGTACGTTTGTGGAAATATTTTATATAGGAACAATAAATTGTAGGCGTTAATTCCAAAGACAATATATGTATTAAATAATAATCAATTTTATTTATTAAATTTGATTATACAATAAACATAAACAAAATATCCAAATTTTCAGGCGTTTCTAAACTCGATTTTACTTCATGCGCAACGCGTATAAAACACTGATTTAATGAGATGTTTAAAAAACGTATTCTTTTTGCTCACTCTTGAACACCGATAATAATAAAATAAACCGTTCAAAATACACGTTTTTATTTTTCAAATATTATATTATAAGCTCCCCCAGTTACCCCCCACCCCCCGTGGATCCGTGCCTGATTGACATATTTAGTTCTCAGGTAATACCTCGGCGGTGGCGGAGAACTTTGCTTAATCGCAGAAGAAACAATATTATTGTTTACTCTGTGGCTATATATTAGTGGAGATATAAAAGATCAAATTATCTATAAACTGAACGCATTAAAACAATAATGTTTTTATTTCACATCTGTCAGTCGCAGTAAATTGGTGTATGGGTCTATTGAAATATGAGTATATTTATGTTTACATTAACATTCCAATGAACGAATCATCCTTTAACATATGTTTTTGTGCCTTAAATCGCCATCAAAATTACAGGAAACTGTTTTGGTTGAAGGTTTTAATAGGTGGATGTTTTGATAATTGCCTCAGAGATGGCTACACTATGCAAACTGTGGATTCCGAGTTACAGGCGTGATTACTCTGTTATTCTTTCCTCTGTGTTCATGCTTAATTAAACAGTGAACACACTCGTTTAAAAATTTTTTAACATCGTTGATTACTGAGGCACTGTAAATAGCATCATTAACATTCTTCACCTGAAGAAGCTACAACGTATCGTGTTTCGATACGTTGTAGCTTGTAGCTTGTAGCTTGTTGTAGTGAAAATAAATACAAAAAGTTGAAAATCATAAATATTTTATTTATTAATTTATTTAAGTATATATTTAACAGTTCAAACAATGTGTGTACTTAAATGCGTTAATTTAATAATAAGTATTGTTGTTGAAATATGCAGGTAACAAAAATGGTATGCGAATAACGTTTAGAGTCCTAAAATTAAATAAAAAAGATGGAGCAATGCGGTGTGCTCTCGAAAAGCGGCAAATAGCCGGGTCAGTGCGGAGATCGTGACAAATGACGAATTCCGCCACAGAAACGGGAAAAATGCAGCGAACTCGGCGACAATGAAACGACCTTTTTGCAGCAGACGAAATAAATAGGAAACAAACGTGGCGTGAATACATCGAAGACAACAATGAGAAACTTTTCACTGTCCAATGCAGCAGCTCATCCCCAACAGACCGTTCTAATTAATAAAAAAAGGCAACACGACAACACAGAAAACGAAAATAAATACCCAACGTGACTGAAACAAAACGGGCACGCTTTATATATAGTGTGAGTCACTAAGCGGAAATCGGTCTATAGTGGGAGTATCGTTGAAAATAGCAAAAAAAGTTTCAAATAAAAGTTGTTCAGAATCAAGTTTTTCATAACCCAAAATTATTGCTAAATATGGCGGCCTTGCGAGTATACTGGAAGTAAACACCAACTTCCTTATTTTAAATAGAACACCCTATATATTTTTACATTTTTGGATTGCTCGTTAAAAATAAACATGAGTTTATGCACACAACATTCGGTCTCAGTTGAACCGTTTTCGAGTTATTTAATTTTTTTTGATAAATTTGACGATTTAAGAGCTTGACGCCATTAACAATATCTTCAAAACAAAATAAGTCAGAGTTGTGCGGCTTACGGTTTTGGATTCGGGAAGAAATGTAGTATTTGTTTAGGTTTTTGCCATTAGTCAGATTTTCTAAATTGAACCGAGTCCATCGACGGTATTCTTCAGTACTTCAAACATGCATAACTTCATTTTTTTAAATAGAACCATCTATCTTGAGATACTTTATCTGATGCAAAATTAAATTTCCTTTTTATTGATACCGGGTTGTTGCCATATCATTCCAACAGTTTTTGAGAAATTTGCGATTTTGTAATAATTTTAATACATTTCGTATTATCGCGTTAGCCCTAGATACTGATGACGTTTGGTGATTTTATTTTGACATTTAGTTAGTCATTGAGATATTCCCTGGTTTTTTTAAGTTCATTTTAAAGCTTTAAACAAGTGATTTCCACTCCCAGACTAAGCATGAAGTAAAATTTCGAGTTTAGAAAAGCCCCTTGAAAATTTGTCGAGGGTCGCGCAGCGACCCGAAACAAATTTTCTGGGCTTTTCTAAACTCGAAATTTTACTTCATGCGCCACGCGTATAAATCACTCAAATATTGTGAAATTTATGTATATTCGAACTTCGCTTAAAAACTGTGTTGTATACGCGTGGCGCATGAAGTAAAATTTCGAGTTTAGAAAAGCCCAGAAAATTTGTCTCGGGTCGCGCAGCGACCCGAGACAAATTTTCACAGGGCTTTTCTAAACTCGAAATTTTACTTAATGCTTAGTCTGGGAGTGGACAACACTCGTTTAAAGCTTCAAACTGAACTCTTTTAAAAATCAACGAATGTCAGAAAATGTACAGCTTGTGCATGATTACCTAAAGTTTACTATGAAGTAACAACATTTAAATTCAGCGCGCATTTGTGACGTAAACGATCCCTACCCTCACTCTAAAATCTTCGATTCTGTCGATCCTTCTTACCGTATACTCGACCGTCCTTGGAATACACATTAGTTGGATGTCCATCGACCGTATTCTTCAGTACTTCAAACATGCATAACTTCATTTTTTTAAATAGAACCATCTATCTTGAGATACTTTATCTGATGCAAAATTAAATTTCCTTTTTATTGATACCGGGTTGTTGCCATATCCTTCTAACAGTTTTTGAGAAATTTGCGATTTTGTAATAATTTTAATACATTTCGTATTATCGCGTTAGCCCTAGATACTGATGACGTTTGGTGATTTTGTTTTGACATTTAGTTAGTCATTGAGATATTCCCTGTTTTTTTTTAAGTTCATTTTAAAGCTTTAAACAAGTGATTTCCACTCCCAGACTAAGCATGAAGTAAAATTTCGAGTTTAGAAAAGCCCCGTTAAAATTTGTCGAGGGTCGCGCAGCGACCCGAGACAAATTTTCTGGGCTTTTCTAAACTCGAAATTTTACTTCATGCGCCACGCGTATTAATCACTCAAATATTGTGAAATTAATGTATATTCGAACTTCGCTTAAAATCTGTGTTGTATACGCGTGGCGCATGAAGTAAAATTACGAGTTTAGAAAAGCCCAGAAAATTTGTCTCGGGTCGCTGCGCGACCCGAGACAAATTTTCACAGGGCTTTTCTAAACTCGAAATTTTACTTCATGCTTAGTCTGGGAGTGGACAACACTCGTTTATAGCTTAAAATTGAAATCATTTAAAAATCAACGAATGTCAGAAAATGTACAGCTTGTGCATGTTTACTTAAAGTTTACCATGAAGTAACCACATTTATATTCAGCGCGCATTTGTGACGTAAACGATCCCTACCCTCACTCTAAAATCTTCGATTCTGTCGATCCTTCTTACCGTATACTCGACCGTCCTTGGAATACACATTAGATGGATGTCCATCGACGGTATTCTTCAGTACTTCAAACATGCATAACTTCATTTTTTTAAATAGAACTATCTATCTTGAGATACTTTATCTGATGCAAAATTAAATTTCTTTTTTATTGATACCGGGTTGTTGCCATATCCTTCCAACAGTTTTTGAGAAATTTGCGATTTTGTAATAATTTTAATACATTTCGTATTATCGCGTTAGCCCTAGATACTGATGACGTTTGGTGATTTTGTTTTGACATTTAGTTAGTCATTGAGATATTCCCTGTTTTTTTCTAAGTTCATTTTAAAGCTTTAAACAAGTGATTTCCACTCCCAGACTAAGCATGAAGTAAAATTTCGAGTTTAGAAAAGCCCCGCGAAAATTTGTCGAGGGTCGCGAAGCGACCCGAGACAAATTTTCTGGGCTTTTCTAAACTCGAAATTTTACTTCATGCGCCACGCGTATAAATCACTCAAATATTGTGAAATTTATTTATATTCGAACTTCGCTTAAAATCTGTGTTGTATACGCGTGGCGCATAAAGTAAAATTTCGAGTTTAGAAAAGCCCAGAAAATTTGTCTCGGGTCGCGCAGCGACCCGAGACAAATTTTCACAGGGCTTTTCTAAACTCGAAATTTTACTTCATGCTTAGTCTGGGAGTGGACAACACTCGTTTAAAGCTTCAAACAACTCTTTTAAAAATCAACGAATGTCAGAAAATGTACAGCTTGTGCATGTTTACCTAAAGTTTACCATGAAGTAACCACATTTAAATTCAGCGCGCATTTGTGACGTAAACGATTCCTACCCTCACTCTAAAATCTTCGATTCTGTCGATCCTTCTTACCGTATACTCGACCGTCCTTGGAATACACATTAGATGGATGTTTCACGAACAAAAAAAATCAAATGTTCTCCTTTTTTTACGTCTGAATACACCATTTGTACTTCAAATGTAAGATTTGGTTTAATGATTGGAGTAGATTAGTTTTTATTATTTATATTATACTGGAAAACTTCTGGGGGACTATTCACAGCACCAATGCAATTTGTCATCGGTGACAAGTTGCACTGAAATGGCGTCATTTTACTTCATACGATTTGGTAAATTCTTCCCGAAATGACGTCATTTTAGTGCGACTTCTCACCGATGACAAATTGCATCTGTGCTGTGAATAGCCCCCTGAAATGTCAAAATTTATTACATAAAAGTTATTCATTAAGTATAAATGTAGCGAATGCCGCTGAATTTGGATGTCTTCGATCGGCAAAACGTTGGGCATACATTCTTGAAGCAAGTAATGTATTTCCATCAGCACTGCCCAAGGTGCGATCCATACCAATTAGTTCTTTTTAAGAAAACATGTTCGGTTATTTTTATTGCAAGATTTCGCCAAAATAATCTAAAATAAACTGACATTTATCGGCCATGCGAGTCAAAACAAAATCACCAAACGTCATCAGTATCCAGGGCTAACGCGATAATACGAAATGTATTAAAATTTTTACAAAATCGCAAATTTCTCAAAAACTGTTGGAAAGATATGGCAACAACCCGGTATCAATACAAAGGAAAGTGTTACAAGATATATGGTTTCATTTAAAATAATGAAGTTATGCATGTTTGAAGTACTGAAGAATACCGTCGACGGTCTCGGCTCAATTTAGAAAATCTGACTAATGGCAAAAACCTAAACAAATACTACATTTCTTCCCGAATCCAAAACCGTAAGCCGCACAACTCTGACTTATTTCGTTTTTAAGATATTGTTAATGGCGTCAAGCTCTAAAATCGTCAAATTTATCAAAAAAAATAAAATAACTCGAAAACGGTTCAACTGAGACCCAATGTTGTGTGCATAAACTCATGTTTATTTTTAACGAGCAATCCAAAAATGTAAAAATATATCGGGTGTTCTATTTATAATAAGGAAGTTGGTGTTTACTTTCAGTATACCCGCAAGTCCGCCATATTTAGCAATAATTTTAGGTTATGAAAAACTTGATTCTGAACAACTTGTATTTGACATTTTTTTGCTATTTTCAACGATACGCCCACTATAAACCGATTTCCGCTTAGTAACTCACCCTGTATATCTATCTATAAAAAATAATTTTTCTTTTGTGGTGAGTTATAGAAAGTGTATCCTCATCAAAAATTTATTGGGCTTGTGAGCATCGACGGTGGAGATGCGCACGCCGTGTACTATCAATAATTCATCCCACTTAAAATTATTGTTTTCCACCGTCGGCGGATATTAAATTTTTATTGCGTGTCTCGAAAATATAACTTTACGGGCATTCAGGTGGCGGCGGGCCTTTTCCAATCTTTTCTCTATTTTCGCATGAATTATGCATGCCCTTGCCGCAATTTTTCCCCGTGCTTGATTAAAAAAAAAAAACGATCCGTACGTACGTGCGGTGGTCGGCCGGTGCGGCGGAAGGAAACATATTTTTAAAACCAGCACGTGAATTTAATTCGCCCACTTTTGATCTATAATTTAAGAGGGATTTTCATTTCAGGGTCTCTCTCCCTCTCTCTTTCTCTCCGGCTCTCTAGTAAGGGGTAATGCGATTTGTACAACTGCATACGCCAACCCGCAAATTGGGTTACTCGGGATTAATATTACAGTGTGTCTAAATTGTAACACACTTTACTGGGTCAACTGGATATTAACTCATGCATATATATTTCACGAAAATAAATGCAGCTATTTTCAACTCCTTTTATTTTAGTGAACAAATGATATGAGGACCCTAGAAGCCAAGGGATACAAGTGTATACAAATAGATTTGGGAAAAATTTCTTAAAAAATCCGTGTGATTCTTAAATCTTGTGTAAATATTGTAGATTTCTTTGTTACTGACATTAACAAAGACATCGAACGACTTTAGAGCAATTTCAAGGTTTATTAAAATTATTGAATGGACACGAAACAAATGGTATTTTTTTTAAATCATAAAATATTTGTTGATTTTGGTGAAAATTACAGCGATTGTTAAAATATGCACAACGTTTGTTTTTATGTTGGAAATAGCAAAATAAAGCCACATTCAATATAATAATATTCATACATATCGAATAATTGTACGCCAATATTTACAAACAAAAATCATTCAAGAAATCCGTGTGAATCTTAAAGATTGTGTAAATATTAAAACACTTAGAACCTTTCTTCAACACTTTTCAAACTGTTAAAGAAAGGTTCCGAGTGTTTTCATCAAATCCGAAATTATTCAAAGTGCGCCTTTTTCTTTAAACCATGACCAATGATAGTTGAGAAAAGAGAGTAAACTATAGAAAATTTGCACTCAATGTCTTATATTAAACTAGAATTACCTTTTATTTATCAATATCAGTAATATTGTGTTGCCAACAAATGATTGAATGTATCTAAAAACCCATCTCCACACTAACTACTCCAATTTTATAAAATTTGCACTTATATTCCATTGCTTTTAGGGTCCTCATATATTATAACCATTTACTAACAATTAGCAACAATGTCGGTATATTGAATTACAATCTCAATTACTTCCTGATTCTAAGTTGTATAAAATATGGCGAATGCGCCGGTTAAACCACATTTTAGGGCAGTTGTTCTTAACAGGGCTGTGAGTGTGTTTGTTTACGTAAGAGTTAGATGTTCTTTTGAATAATTTCCTTTGAATTACATTATGCTGGAGTGTATATGAGTTAGAAAACTATTTTAAAGTAAAGAAATCGTTCTTACACTTTAACGACCAAATATCAATAGAAAATAGCCTTATTGCTAACCCAAAACTAAAATTATATATAAAATACTAAGAATTAATTGTAACTGTAACGGATTCACTGATATTAACGCAAGGCGTTCCGGTTATTTGCATTTAATTTCTAATTACCTAATCAATCCAAATGTGTAAATATTGTTTGTATGTTAGTAAAAAAAGAAATCAAAGTTGTATAAGAGACCAGTGGTCTCCAAACTACGGCCCGCGGGCCAAATCCGGCCCGCGACTTGCATGAATCCGGCCCGTGATTGTTTGTAATTTTTTTGTAAATGTCATATTTTGAAATATTGTAGCAATTGTTCCTTAAATTTTTCATAATTTTATAAAATGAATCGGATCTTGGCCGACTTTATTATGTAGAATTGTATTTGTGGCCCGCGAAGAAGATAGTTTGGAGACCCAGGGACTAGACAAATTACAAAGTTGATTCAAATTATTTAAAGTGTACGAAAAATGGTGTTTTTAAAATTTTTAAAAATTGTTTTTGCTAAAAATTATAGTGATTATTACAAAAATGCATAAAGTTTGTATTAATGTTGATAACAAAATCTAGCAATTCTCAGCAAGATTAGCAAAGTTTAGCATTGGTCATGGTTTAAAGAAAGAGGCGCACTTTGAATAATTTCGGATTTGATGAAAACACTCCGAACCTTTCTTTAACAGCTTAAAAAGTGTTAAAAAAGGTTCTAAGTGTTTTAATATTTACACAATGTTTAACATTCACACGGATTTCTTGAATGATTTTTGTTTGTAAATATTGGCGTAAAATTATTCGATATGTATGAATATTATTATATTGAATGTGGCTTTATTTTGCTATTTCCAACATAAAAACAAACGTTGTGCATATTTTAACAATCGCTGTAATTTTCACCAAAATCAACAAATATTTTATGATTTATAAAAAATACCATTTGTTTCGTGTCCATTCAATAATTTTAATAAACCTTGAAATTGCTCTAAAGTCGTTTGATGTCTTTGTTAATGGCAGTAACAAAGAAATCTACAATATTTACACAATATTTAAAAATCACACGGATTTTTTAAGTAATTTTTGTTTGAAAATGTTAGCGTGTAATAATTCGATGTGTATGAATATTATTATGTTAAGAGTTGCTTCATTTAGCAATTTCCAACATAAAAACAAACGTTGTGCATTTTATAATAATCACTGTAATGTTTTATCAAAATCGAGTCATTTTTTTTATTGAATAGGAGACAATTATTTCCGCGCACTTTGAATAATTTTAATCAACTTTGATATTTGCTTAAAGTCGTTTGATTTCTTTGATACTGTCATTAAAACAATATTTACACATACTTTAAGAATCACACAGATTTCTTGAGTGATTATTAAAAAATATAAAAACGAAATTGAAATTAATTGAATAGATGGCCTAAGACTTTTTCTTTAAGATCGCCTGAGATTCTTTCAATTAATATTCATTACCTGTAATTTTTTCAATATATTTCAATTTCCTGTTGGTTCATTTAGTTTAGTGAGAGAATAATTTCACCTGATGTTGCATTTTGTATATAAATTATGTACAGAACAGTAAATCTGTCCTGTAACTCAAATATTCATTGTATAATTCAATACCTGTCGGAGTGTTAGCTCAAGAAGTAGTTATTACAATGAATATTGGCAAACTTTATTTTTCTTTATGAGTGATTTTTGTTTAAAAATATTGGCGTGAAATTATTCGATGTGTATGGATATTATTAAAATCAGCAACTTTTGTAAAACTATTTTTTTATAATTTTACTTTCCCGTACTTTCAATTATCGTGAATTAGCGTAAGATGAACCAGATAGCTCCATATCAAGTTAAAATAATAGATAAGCAAATTTCAAATTTTAAACATTTTAATTTAGTGGCAAATTTGCTGTCGAACAGTTCATACGTGTTTGTACCGGGCGCCTTCACCAAAACTGAATGTAGCGTTGGAATAACATCTGAATTAAATAAATAATTGTAGACAATTTTTTATAATTTTCCTTAACATGGCCCAATTTTCACGTGCTTTAAATAATCTTTGACTATTTCTTTTGAGTTGCTAGGTTCCCATTTTTTCAACGAATAACCAAAATATATTCATGTTTAATTGATTTCTCACTTAACCCGTGGTGAAAAATTTTTTAATCTAGTTCTGGATATTTAATTACAAACCAAGTGTTTTAATTAAATATCCAGAATTATAAATCTTAAGAATACTGATTTGAATTTTATTTTTACTCCCATTTTAGTTAATTTTAAACTTTATTAATTAAAGAAGCGGATAGTTGATGATACTCTATAATACTATTTTAAATAAACACAATACAGTTAGGAGGGTTTTAATTTTATCTGTCTAATGAACCCATCTATATTATTTTCATTTTAAGTTTAATAAGTTTAATAGGAAAAATTGAATTTGTGTTCAGTATTAGGGCACCAGATACCCACAGAGGCGTTTCGGACTTCAAGGTCCTTGCCAGTGTAATCCCGACCCAGTGCTGAGGAATACTGAACATTTCTGACTATATTAAGTGAATATGTGACAACGATTAATGAATTCGATAGCTAACGCCATCTAATGCTTAATAGTGGCATCGTCAATGACACGAATGCACAAAGTGCATATACAGGTCACTGTTTCGTCCATAAACGAGCTAAACTCTGTAAAACTAGAGAACAAATATCAAAATTAAATTTGATTTCAGTATTTCGGCACCAGATACCCACAAACGCGTTTCGGACTTCAAGGTCCTCGTCAGTGTGGTCCCGACCCAGTGCCGAGGAATACTAAATATTTATTTTTATATCAAGCTAATATGTGCCGGAATACTAAACACAAATTCAATTTTGATATTTGTTTTCTGGTTTCACAAGCAGAGTTTAGCTCGTTCGTGGACAAAACAGTGACCTGTATATGCACTTTGTGTATTCGTGTCATTGGCGATGTCACTATGGAGCATTAGATGGCGTTAGCTATCGAATCCATTAAAGTGTTATAAGATTTGCACGATTTCGTTTTCCTTTTTCTAAGATTAGAATATAGTTTAAAAATGTCTTCACTGCGATAGATCTCTTTTATCAAAACATCTTTTTGAGTTAATGTTTAATTTAAATCTATAAAAATTCTTAATTATATTATTAAAAAAACACCATTCTTTCTAACGTTATTTTCTTATTTATGGCAAATAATTTCCATGTAATTTCTTAATTAACAATATCTATTAAATTGCATGGATTATTATGCATACTTAGTGTGATTGCGTGTATATTGCAATAATCAATCAAATTTTATGTGTTTGCAACAGCGGTCAGTAATGGCGGTGGCCGGACGGCCGTTACCGGGGATTTACTGGTAAACGGAGCGGAAAATGGCTTAAAGGGATTAAAGGTGGCGATTCCATAAATCCTAATGGAATTAAATTGATTTTTTTTAAGTGCGTGTGCATTCGATGAGTCTTTATGGACGTGAATAAAATTTAAGTGGACGCGATTTCTCCGCTCTATCCAACCCACACACTCTGCAATAACAATAAAAATAAATCACGAAAAAAAAAATTTTATCGATACTGTTCAGAAATAATATAACATAATCACAAAGAGAGTGGAATATTTGAAGAATTATTAAATGTATATTTGTAAAGGGTGTTTTATTAGAGGTATAGAACTTCTTTTTTTAATAAAACACTTAAAAATCAATAAACAACAAATGTTTTGGCTTTAATAGGTGATCAATTTCATGTTTAAAAATAATTTAAGGCATGTGACCACCGCGATTGTGTTTTAGATTAACCATTCTATTGCTTCAATTTTTCATAACTTTTCCAATGTGGCCTGGTTAATCTCTCCAATTACCCGCCGTACGTTTATTTATTCATTCATTTCCCAACAGATACATCCAATTACAGGGAAACAATGTATTAATAATAACAAGAATCAAAGTAATAATAGAAGTAAACTAGAAAAAAGTAATAAATATTATACATCAAGTGAATTAAACACGATTTTATTCACGAAAAGATTTTTGATTTCACGAGCGCCTCGGCGCGAGTGAAATCATTTCTTTGAGTGAATAAAGGTGTTTAATTCACGTGGCGTATATATGTCTTTATTCAATTTTGACGAAATTGTAAAGAAAATGTACTTTACATTTATTTTTAAATACATTTTTTAACTCACTAGTGACCTAAAAAAAATTTAGTTCACTAGTGAATAAAACCTTGTTTATTAGGGTTGTTATGGAGTTAATAATGTCGATTTAAATTAACAAAATTGAATAATAAATAATATAACAAATTTTTTAACTCACTAGTGACCTAAAAAAATTTTAGTTCACTAGTGAATAAAACCTTGTTTATTACGGTTGTTATGGAGTTAATAATGTCGATTTAAATTAACAAAATTGAATAAAAAATATAAAAAATAAATGATAGCATGTAAGATACAACAATTAAATCTTACATTAAATAGTGGCAGAATAATAATATGGTACAACCAGATATAACAACAAATAAATAAACTGTAAAATAATCCTTTATAGGGTGGTACGAGAATTTGTAAAAATATCAGCTAAAAAATGGACTTCATTATAAATTCTGAGCATTGAATTTAATGGTGAATTGAAATGGGAAACAGAATTGACCCTCAATATGTAAAATAACCTAGTATTACTTCTAAGTCTTCAATAGTTGCTGGTTTATCAGCATAGGCCAGTGATTTGACGTAGCCCTACAAAAAGTAGTCCAATGAGATCAAATCACATGGTCTAGGCGGTTAATTAATAGGCCCATGGCTCGAAAAAATTTGATCACCAAACTTCTTTCCTAATAATGGGAGTGGCAAGTTGCGCCATCCTGTTGAAACCATTTAGTTCTTAACAAATTTGCATTGACGTTGTTAAAAAAAAACGTCGAATCATTGACCTGTAGCGCTCGCCATTGATAGTAACATTGAGTCTGTCTTGATTTTTAAAAAAGTAGGGGCCAATGATGCCTCCAGCATGCAATCCACACTAAACAGTAACACTTCAGCCAAAAATGAGCCTCATTACTAAAAATTATTGGGTGGTAAAAATCAGTAAATGGGCGAAGTGCTCTATACGTTTGAGGCGCAGAGCGCGCATTTTGGAAATAAATTTCCACAATTTGTAATCGTTGCTCGACTGTGAGTTTTGGCATGATAATTTGCCAAAGCTTACTCAACAAAATTGCCACCAACAGCTTCCTATTTTGACATCGATTTAACAGATATTTATGATTGAAGTTCTATACCTCTAATAAAAACTGGAAAAGAGCACAGTTTTCTTTAAATATTAATGTGAGTTCAAAAATTAACAATATATTTTGAACTTTACATAAAATCATATAAGGAAGCAAACGGGCTCTTCTCTCGTTGCATGCATATTAATTGTTGTTACAGCGGAAAATAATCACCTGATGAAAAAAATCACCTGACGAAAAGCGAAGACAATATTTGGCAAATATTTTGTCCGTTTTTGACAAACCTTCATTTTCTTTTAATGAATATGTAAATTACAAATTATCTCTCATGTTTTAATTGTATCGAAATAAAGAGTTTCTTTATTTCGATACAATTAAAACATGAGAGATAATTTGTAATTTACATATTCATTAAAAGAAAATGATGGTTTGTCAAAAAAGGACAAAATATTTGCCAAATATTTTCTCTTCGCTTATCGTCAGGTGATTTTTTTCATCAGGTGATTTTTTTTCATACTCTTCACTTTTGGTTACTTGAAAAAAAAAACATATTTTCACTTAACGAAAAGTGAAGAGCATGAAAAATCACCCGACGAAAAGCGAACAGAAAATATTTGGCAAATGTTTTGTCCGTTTTTAACAAACGTTCATTTTCTTTTAATGAATATGTAGATTACATATTATCCCTCATGTTTTAATTGTATCGAAATAAAGAAAGTTAATCCCGCTGTAACAACAATTAAAATTCATGCAACGAGAGGAGAGCGTTTCCGCAATTTCCGCACGGTGCACTGCCTGTGGGCCCTGTGTTTCCCTCGGATTAAAACTAGCATTATTCATGGACGTCTGGGACGGGAAGTAAACTTTCCAGCCCTCCGCGCACCCGGGGTGGCAAAACGTCTCAGCGTCTCGCAGTAATTACTATTTGAACAGCTGTTCCGAGTGATGGGAAGACCGTGGATATGGAAAATTCGCTTATTAAATTTTATAATCCGCCTAAATAAGGTTAAGGACAGGCAATTACACCCCTCTGCTGTTTCCACCCCTCAAACGGAAAACAGGCGAAGAGGTATTATTTAAAGTCTTCACAAGCGCCGATTTTCAATTGCCGGCGGTGCGCGCCCGGAAATTCCGTAATCGCCTTTCGGGTCGCATCCTAATGGGACCGGATTAAAATAATTCACTTCCGGGGAAAAGGGTTAGTTTTAATTATTCAATAGACATTTAAATTAATCAAATTGTTACAAAATTATATATTTAGTAGGTATATATAAGGTCTAGTAATAATTAATGTCATTTTTGAGGTAACATTTTAAGACTGCTTTTTCAAAAGCTGAATAGAATTTAATTTATAATTTAATTGCTACCAGTTTGAACTGGGATATGGAAAATTAGCCCCCCACATTTCGCCCCTTAAATTTCGCTTCCCACATTTCGCCCCTTAAATTTCGCTTCCCACATTTCGCCCCCCCATTTCGCTTCCTAAGTTTCGCCCCCACATTTTGCTTCCAATATTTCGCCCCCCTCATTTTGCTTCCCGCATTTCGCCCCCGCACGTTTCATCCCTGTTAAATTTCGCCCCCGTCACATTTAGTACTCCACATTTCGCCCCCGATACATTTCGCCCCGGACACATTTCGCCCTCTACTTTGATCAAAATAATCACAGTTTAAAACTAATATAAGTAAATGTTAACTTAGCCCTTTCGGCCCTGACGGTGGCATTTACTACCATTAAAATTTAGTAAGCATACTGGGATTTTTTCTTTTAAATATACATACATACAGAGAGTTCTATGTAACACCGAACATTTTCATAACGAGAATTTTTCTTTTAAGTATCCATATGCATACGTTGCACATTTTCCGATGCTCGGTTTATTAAATGAATTTAATTTGAAGCTTTAAGCGAGTGTTTTCCACTCCTAGGCTAAGCATGAAGTAAAATTTCGAGTTTAGAAAAGCCTGAAAATTTGGTTTGGTCGCGTAGCGCGAAGCGCGGAGCGGCCAAACCAAATTTTCAGGCTTTTCTAAACTCGAAATTTTACTTCATGCGCCACCGGTACAAAACATTGATGCTATGTAAAGTTTAGCGGTGTGTTTTAAACTTCGTAATGTGTTTTGTACCGGTGGCGCATGAAGTAAAATTTCGAGTTTAGAAAAGCCTGAAAATTTGGTTTGGCCGCTCCGCGCTTCGCGCTACGCGACCAAACCAAATTTTCAGGCTTTTCTAAACTCGAAATTTTACTTCATGCTTAGCCTGGGAGTGGAAAACACTGCTTTAGAGCTTCAAATTACATTATTTTAATAACCGGAGCGTCGGCAAATGTATGCTAATGTATACTTAAACGAAAAATTCTCATGTTCGGTGTTACATAAAACTCTCTGTATATGCATGAGCTGTAACTTTTCCGATTATCGTTTGTTTTTAAAAATAGTAATTTGAAGTCTTTAACGAGTATTTTCCACTCCCAGATTAAGCATGGAGTAAAATTTCGAGTTTAGAAAAGCCTGAAAATTTGGTTTGGTCGCTCCGCGCTTCGCGCTACGCGACCAAACCAAATTTTCAGGCATTTCTAAACTCGAAATTTTACTTCATGCGCCACGCGTATAAAACACTAATTTTAGGTGAAGTTCAAAATATTCTACTAAAGCAGTATGCTAAAAACGTGTATTCTGGACATCGCATAACATCAGTGTTTAGTACGCATGGCGCATGAAGTAAAATTTCGAGTTTAGAAAAGCCTGAAAATTTGGTTTGGTCGCTCCGCGCTTCGCGCTACGCGACCAAACCAAATTTTCAGGCTTTTCTAAACTCGAAATTTTACTTCATGCTTAGTCTGGGAGTGGAAAACACTCGTTTGAAAGTTCAATTTGAAATATTTGTAAAAACAACGAATATCTGAATATTTACAGCGTGTACAGTGTATTCAGATTTGTTTACTTAAAAGAAAAACTCTGTATATCTAAGACAGTAATAAATAATATGCAGTGTACAAAACATTTTTGTGGACACCAGAAAAATTCCAGTGCTGAAAGGGATAAAATTCAAAATATTATGCAGATAATTAATTAATAAGATAATCAACTACATTACGATTTTTATAATATCCGATTATTTCTTTTATTTTAACAAAAAATGGTTTATTTATTTTAAATATCATGAATCTTAGGCATGTGATTCCACATACTTCTATGGTTGGTTAGGAGAATAGTTAGCACATAATAAATTGCAGAACAAAAAAGATGGATTTGTTGCTAGTGAATAAATTGCTTAAATGATATATCACGTAGCAAAATGCAATAAATTGTTATTTTGTTCTACAAAATTAATTTAAGGCCCCGCAGGTCAACTTTGCACCGGGACATTTAGTTTCTGCTCTTTTTGCAATGTCCTGCATGCTGCTAATTCCACATACTCTTACAATTTGTTTCGCGTTTCCCTTTTTTCTTTATTTTGTGTCAAAAATATATTTGGATTTATAAACTCAAACTTAATTGGCAAATCGCGCTACTTAAAGCGTTTTACTTATTTTCTGCTTACCCTATATAATAAATTGAATATGTCTCTTTCCACACACTGCCGCTCTTAGGTTAAGTTAGGTTGGTAGAAAGGTTTGCAATAGAAATAAATCTCTTTGCGCGAATGTGAGGGAAGAAAGTGTGTCCGGTGCGAAATATGCGGGGGCGAAATGTGGGGACCGAAATGTGGTAGGCGAAATGTAGGGGGCGAAATGTGGGGAGCAAATTTTCCGCGAATCGTTTGAACTACTTTTGGTAGAGTTTTAATTTCTCTATTATAATGAAATTACCAACACAGTATCTTAGTATATCTTTAATTAATTTCTCTATGTCTAATCCCTAAGATTAGACATATATTTAATTATTAATTAGTCTATTACGATTGCATCATTCGTTCAATAATGCAATCATAACACAACACAATTCCGGACAATTACCTGATGCCCCACTTACGCAAGAATGACCAGGCGAAAAGGTTCATCGCCTTCTCTGCCGTAAGAGCCGGACAGTTTCTCAGGTTAAGCAAGGGCAACCTAAGGCTCATAACCGGCCTTCTAACTGGACACTGTCCTCTGAAGTACCACCTCACCAAGATGGGTCAGACAACTGATGCCAACTGCAGGTTCTGCAACGAGGCACAAGAAACAGCAGAGCACCTACTTTGTGAATGCCCTGCCTTGTCCCTTCAAAGAGGGAACTACCTGTCATCGGCCACTTTAAACACCGAGGAACTGGTACACATTAACCCTCAAGTTATAGTAGACTTTATAAGAAGTCTAGACATTGAGGGACTCAAGTAGGTCAGGGATAGTTACAAAAGATCTTTTAGGTCGAGGTAACTTCGAAAGGCCCAGAGGCCACACGACCCACCGACCCCATAACATAACATAACATACGCAAGAATGACGAGCGGCTGTCCGGCCGATCCACGGCAACAACTTCTGCAACTCAGCAACGGACTTGTGGACTTTGTGACCATCGGCGTCCCAAATCACCGGGCCAACGCTACCAGTCAGCACCAACACCAAATATAAATACCCGCGAGGAGGCCAAATCCACTACTCTACCCTGAATCCACTACTCTACCCTGAACTATTACACTCTATTATAATGAAATTACCAACACAGTATCTTAGTATATCTTTAATTAATTTCTCACTTAACCCGTGGTGAAACATTTTTGAATCTAATACTGGATGATTTTAATTTAAATTTAATTTAAATCATCCAGTATTAGATTCAAAAACAGTATCTTAGACCAAATGCCATTACTATGAGTTGCATTTAATAAAATGTAAGTAATATATTATAGGGTTCTAGTAAAATGTACTGCACACTCACATGGTCATCTTTATATTGTATTATTTTTATATAGGGTTCTGGAAAAATGTACTGCACATTCACATGGTCTTCATATTGTATATGTAAAGTTATTTAAATTAAAAAGCACTTAGTATTGTTTCACAAATTAAAACATTATTCTAGTTTCGGTTTGTTAGACCAATTTCAAAGAAGTGTCCTTTGAAAATGGTAACAAACCGAAATTAGTCGGAATAATGTTTTAATTTGTGAAACACCAAGTGTTTATTAATTTAAACAATTTTACATATTCTAATCTGTTTCACTAAGTGCCTGGTGAGAAATTTATTCAAGAAATTCAAATTGTATTATTTATACATTATTTTTATATATTTCATAATTAATTAATAATTAATTAAACTATATTGTCTTGTAATTGGGATAGGTTTCCTGTTGGACAATAAAGATTTATAATAATAATTATTATTATTAAGATTGAATTATTCTAAAGTTTATATATAAGTGAATAAGACAAACTTTGTAAGCAAATATTTATTTCAAAACGCCCCCTTCATTCAATCCTCGACCTTTTCTTTTTCTCGATTGCGGCGTAACAGCATACATGTACAACAGTTGTTTTGGGAAACGTTTGCAGTTTTTCCTTCTTACATGTGTGTGTATATTCTATTTTTTTTAAATTGGATAAAGGGCGAGCGTCTGTTTCTGGATTGGTCCCCTTGACTGAATAAGGGATGTTATACACTCGTACGCTATGAATAAATAGCCTTCCGGCACAAGTGCTGAATTCAAAATTGGAAACGGGACAAACGCGAGAGGAGAAGGTGCACACATAAGAGGACTTCTTCGAATATTGCACCACCTCAGCGCACTCTTACGTGAATGGAGGTATGTAGGACGATGGTCGTTTAAAATTTAAATGAAATTTTAACGTTTTGTATGTAGGGAAAATAAACTGGAGAATCGATTCGGAAAACTGTTTCAAATGAAAAGTTAAAGTTAATATTTACGCGAAATAGAAAATAATACGAGAGGATGACAATACAGAAGTTAAGTGGAGATATGAATATTTGAAAAGTCTTGGCTTCGTTTCATTTTTCCATGATAGTAATAGAAACGAATGTTAAGACGATACAATTGGAGAACACTTTTCTTCAATACATTATTTAAAAACAATAATAAGGATAACACATAAAAATATTCGGTTTGTTTCAAAAATCTTCTATTTACTCGACTAGTTTCGCTTTTTACATGATTTGATTACAACAAAATCTGAAATTAAAACTGACAAAAATTGGAAATCTGTTGTTAAATTATAACAAAATATACAATTATAACACTAGCCGACATCAATCTTCTAACATGAAAGCCATCATAATATAAATATACATATGGGTCATATATTTATTAATATAAGCTTAACAACTCCATTATACATCAGAATTTTAAAATATATGCAATATTTCTTTTAACGCATTTTTCAGCATTTCACACCATATTATGGCCATAAATGTCTATAAGTACGGATTCGCTGCCTGAAATATTGCAATGTCCAATTTTATGCATCTTAGTATTCTAGAGTCACAGTGGGCTGTGAAACTTTTGTTTCATTTTGTTTGTTAGCCGTATTTAACCAAGATATTTTCAAATTCAAAACTATTTGAATTCGAGAAAATAAGCTTACGCTTCTTATAGTTTGCACACTTTAAACATAATATATAAAATTATGAAAAAACTATTCGTGAAAATGCAAACAGTGTCTTAATTAATAAGACAATTTAAGACGATAAATATCAATTGAAACAACTACTTCCCGTGCAAATACACCTCCGGATATTGAATTATACAATGAAATATTTAAAATCTTATTTAATTTGATTTGTTACAACGCTCTATTAAAGTATTTAACGTTTCTTCTTGTGCTTCATAATAAATTAGAGGTTAGAAGAGTTTTCATTATAAAGATGTATTATTTTTTCTACTTTTAATTCGGAAAACTGTTTCAAATGAAAAGTTAAAGTTAATATTTACGTGAAATTGAAAATGAAATGCTGATTTTAGAATATTTCTATTTTAATTCTGCCAACCCCACTAAAAAAAATCAATGATAGAAACGAATTCAATAAATCAATAACTTTAATATAAACCCTTATTATTCAGCGGGAGAGTTACATAATGATATAAAAGGTAGCTGTAAATTCTTAAAAATATTTTCATTGAAAAGAGCACACTGGATTACGTGAATGCTGAAAAAAACCCACAAAGAGTTACCTTTGAGCGTTCGAACTTTGCACAATTTTTAAGCCTTAGAAAGTATTTGTACCTCAAACTAAAGCCCACTTAATGCTAAATCACGTAATTTCTGAATAAATAAAACCAGCTGGGTATCTTATTATTTAGAGCACTTTTCGTAAAATAACTGAAAAATCGAAAAATTTGCTTTTTCGCATAAAACGTCTGTGCAAGATTAAATTTGAAAAATGAACCAAAATAGTTTTGAAGGATTGTATCTAGGATTAAATAAGCTTCAAATTGATGTTAATTACTTATTTCTACCATATTGTTGTCGTGGATACGGAATTTAGAATATCCGTTTTTTCAGCGTTCAAATAATTCTAATAAGCCGAAATATTATTGAAATAATTTTTTCCTCTACAAAAAATAAATCAGCGCAAGCTATTTCTAATACTATAGAGATTGTAATTTTTTTCAGATTTTCAATAAAACAAAAAAATCGTTGATTTATCCCAATTTATGTGAGGGGTAGGTATAGAATATATCGAGATTTCTATTGAAAATAATGTTATAAATGATAGAGACTATTTATTTCCTTAAGAAAAAATCTTTTATTAATTTTTTCTACTTTCAAAAATATAAGGAAAATAATAAACCCACCAAAAGTTACTTTTCAGCGCTAATTAATTTTAAAAACTCCAAAAAAAAAAATCACAGACACTTTTCCCAATCGTAGATCTGTAATTTTTCTTAGATTTTCAATAAAACAAAAAAATTGTTGAAATATCCCAATTTATGTGAGGGGTAGGTATAGAAAATATCGAGATTTCTATTGAAAATAATGTTATGAATAATAGAAACTATTTATTTCCTCAAGATAAAAATCTTTTATAATTTTTGTCTACTTTCAAAAATACAAGGATAATAATAAACTCACCAAAAGTTACTTTTGACCGCTAATTATTTTACAAATTTCAACAAAATCCGCAGACACTCTTACCAATTTAGAAATAATAGGAAACAATTTATTTCCTTAAAAAAAAATCTTTTATCAATTTTTTCTACTTAATAAACTCACCAAAAGTTTCTTTTGAGCGCTAATTAATTTTAGATATTCCAAACAAATTCACAGATTCTCTTACCAATGTTAGAAATAATAGAAACTATTTTATCAATTTTTTTCTGCTTTTAAAAATATAAGGATAATAATAAAGTCACCAAACGTTACTTTTGATCGCTCGTGCTTTGCAGTGTTAAAAAGTAATTGTACATCAAATTAAAGCTTATTTAATCCTTAATCGTGTATTATTTGAATAAATTAAATCAGCTGGATATTTTATAAATCAAAGCACTTTAAGTAAAATCAATGAAAAATCGAGAAAATTGTTTTTTAACTTAAAACGGTTGTGTAAAGTTACATTTGAAAAATAAATAAAAATAGTTTTAAAGGATTGCATTTAAAATTAAATAAGCTTTCAATTAATGTTAATTACTTATTATCATAAAAATTATCTTCATTGTGGCTACAAAAAAAAGTTGGAATTTTAATTTTTTTTTTCGACAATCAAATGATTTCAATAGTCGAAATTTTAGTATAATTAGTTATTCCTCAGAAAAAAATAACCCAAGCTATTTCTAACACTATACATATAGAAAGTCTGTAGTTTTTTCTGATTAAAAAAAATATCTCATCGTAAATAGTAAATTTTTGAATGGAAAATATCAATATTTTGAATAAATAAATCAATAAATTAAACTTTTATTTATTTAAAATCGCACGAGCACGAGCACGAGCGCTCAAAAGTAACGCTTGGTGAGTTTATTATTTTCTTTATATTTTTTAAAGTCAAAATAATTGATAAGAGATTTTTTTGAGGAAATAAATAGTTTCTTTGTATTATTATTATTTTATATATCGTTCTTGTTGAGATTAAGAGGAGACAAAAAAATACTACATGCTAATTTTGTATTGTGGAGGCTTCTACTTCGTTATACATGTTAATTTATCAATAAAAACGGTTTAACTTTGTTTGTATAACACAATTTATTTTTATGTGACTGCAGTTTCCGCAAATATAGCTTTCCATTATCAAACATGAAATTTCTGATTTTTGACTTGTCACTGTACTATTCTAGGGTTGGGATATAATAATGTATTAAAATTATTAAATGGTTGGTATTTAGACAATGTTGAGCAATTTCTGGACTATGTCTATTTTATAAAATTAACGAAATATACAGAGTATACATCGGAATATGGAAAAAAACAAATTCCCTGTATATGCTCGTTCATGTACAATCTTTTAAGCTCTGAGCAAATTTCCATTCGAACATCTCCCAATAAATCGAAATATGAAGCGTGATTCCAGCATTAATATGTAAATCCGCATCCCCTTTCGAAAATCCCGAATTCAATCTGTTCCAGCAATTTTCATTACATCCCTCCTTTCTCGCGAAATATTTAATAAAGGGTCCGCTATCTTCCTCAGCAATAACAAATTTTAATCCGCTTGCGGAATGTGATTAATATTTAAGATACAATGAATGGATATCACTGCCGGATCAACCCCTTGATTAATTGATTATGTGTTAGGGGGTTGTGTTTGCATGTATGCGATTGCCAGGCACGAAAAAGGAAAAATTGGGATTTATGTGCGGTCGGGTAATTTTTGGGCTTCGTGTTGTCATTCATTATGACGATACACACGCCATTACACGTATGGTAAATTAGTTTATTTTGGTTTAGCAGGTACGTGTCGTAAACGAGATTTATAATGATTTAATCAATATTTAAAACAAATAGTAGTAGTAGTAGTAGTAGTAGTATTTATTAAATGTATTTATATTAAAAATACATTAAATAATTAACACTGTTGTATCCTTTCTTCACACTTTATTTTCTAATGGTTAGATATATATTTCAAGTGCTAAGCACTAATTTTCAATAACAGTTGTTATTGAAAATGAGTGCTTAGCACTTGAAATATATATCTAACCATTAGAAAATAAAGTGTGAAGAAAGGATACAACAGTGTTAATTATTTATGATTATACTCTTCACGAAACTCAAAAACAAATATCGATTAAAAATACATTATTTATTTTAACCAAAATTGAATTAATTCAATAACAATAATTCTTATTTTTCTTCAAGAAACTAAACAAACGCTTGATTTTTGAAATACGGTATGATTCTTTTATTATTGGTTCTAATTCATTACGTTTAACAAATCCTTAAATAATACTGATCTTTAGATCCGTTGTTGTTTACCAGCTCTTATGATTTCTAGTATTTTGTTCACGAATTTCATTTTTTTTTATTAAACAGGAGAGATAATTTTATAGCATGTTTTTAAAACTTTTATAAATGAAACACATATTTATGAAAAATAATTGCTGACGTTTATTGAAAACTTTTAATTCTGCTAACATAGCATCAATGGTCGTGTATTTATTACATTTTAAAATTGAACGCACACATCTATTTTGCAATACTTGTAATTTATAATATAATAAATAAAACAAAAATGTTAAATGTCCAATTTAGGACTTTTCCCGTCATTTAAATCAGCAATTCTGAACGTAAGCCATTTACAGGGCAGTATTCTTTCCAGTATATTCCTTAAATGTCCAATTTAGGACTTTTCCCGTCATCTTCTCAACGTAAGCCATTAACAGGGAATTGTTCATTCAAGTAGATATATTTTGATGTGTCTAAGGCATTCGATATTTTTTTAATGAGTTTAATTTGAAGCTACTAGTGTGTGTTTCCACTCCCAGATTAAGCATGAAGTAAAATTTCGAGTTTAGAAAAGCCTGAAAATTTGGATTTGCGGGGGCGCGCGAGCGAAGCGAGTCGCGCCCCCGCAAATCCAAATTTTCAGGCTTTTCTAAACTCGAAATTTTACTTCATGCGCCACGCGTATAAAACACTGAATTTAAGTGAAGTTTAAAATATACTGCTTATCATTTGTATTTAAATTTGATCAATTGTATTGATATTGTAAAATTCAAAATATTCTTGTTTATTAGTATATTTTGAATTCTGCTTCAGCAATTTATTTTTGATAATAATTAAGCAGTATATTTTGAAATTCTCGATATTTTAGTGATTATACGCGTGGCGCATGAAGTAAAATTTCGAGTTTAGAAAAGCACCGTGAAAATTTGTCTCGGGTCGCTGCGCGACCCTCGACAAATTTTCTACGCGGGGCTTTTCTAAACTCGAAATTTTACTTCATGCTTAGCCTGGGAATGGAAACGCTCGTTCGAAACTTCAAACTGAATGCTTTGGTGAGAACATTAAATGACTAAAAATGTTTTTAAAGATAATTATCTAGTTTTTTGTGAATATTAAAGTTGGTTTTATACAGTTTTACTTGTTTTGTCATTTTTATGATGCCTGCTGATTTTGGCAAATTTAATATCATATTGCTTTTTTGTTAGTGTTTTGGTCAATTTGAATATAATTCCATGACTTTTCCCTGACTTTTACATGATATCTAGTGAATATTTTATTTACGTAATTTTCAGGTATTCGTCGATTTTATAATAGAGTCAAATTTCAAATATTTAACGAGTGATCTGACTCCCAGGTTAAGCATGAAGTAAAATTTTGAGTTTATAAAACTCGCTCGAAGCGGAGCGACCAAACCAAATTTCATGCGCAAACTTCATGCGCCACGCGTACAAAAGACTAATTCGAAGTGAAGTTCAAAAACACACAAATACATCGCTAACCAGAGTAACACGGAATCAGATATTTAGTCTGTTATCAATGATGTTCAGTGTTAATTATTAGGTTTTAAATATTTTTTTTAAACAACTGGTAACGATATTTATATGTTAATGATTGCAAAAAAAATTAAATCAAATTTATTCTTAAAGGATTTGTATTCGCGATTCGAAAAAAATAGGATTCGAATCTTTGATTTGAATCATATTTATCTCTTACGAATCCTTTACACGAGCATTCGCGATTCGAACCATATTAGGTGATTCGTGATTCGAATCGTGGATTCGTCCCAGCTCTGTTAGTTACAATATAGAAAGAATATGAAATGACTGCGTGTTTACTATGTTAACATTTTTATTTATAGTTTTACAATATTGATTCGATGTTGTAACTATATTGAAATACTATACAGTTTTATTATGTAAAACCAATATAGTAATACTTAGTTACTATGTAAATTTCTACTAGGGTGTAAACCTAATGGTAAAATTCCCGCTATGACTAAAATAATTTAAAATAAAAGTTACTTTGTTTGATGCACTAATTAACTAATCGTTTGTTAAAACCAACGAATAATTTACCATCTAAATTGATTTTTTTTACTGAATTTTCTTTCATATAAAATTCTTTTCATATCCACATATAAAACTGCTTACTATATACCTACATAATGAAGATATATTCAAATGCTAAAGCATAAATCCCCATACAATTTCCTTACTCAAAAGAATTATAAAATTTACATTTTTTATCTTAATTAGTTTTTCACTTTACCCATTAAAGTCATGAGACCGTATATGTGTGTGTGTGTGTGCTTAAATGGGTATTCATAATACATTTTTTAATTACATACTTACGCACATGTGTATAAAAACACACACATACGCAGGGAATTACTCTAGAAACGTCCATCAATTCGAATAGGATTACCGCACGCTCTAATTACCGTCACGTTTCACTTTTCTCGCCGCGGCGCCAATAAAACTGGAACGACTTCGAATGGATAAAGAGATTCGAGCCATTAGCCGTTAATCCGGATTAATTACGTTTTCATTAGCGGATTAATACTAAAAATCCTCTTGTTCGTTTCTGCGCGGCTTTCAAATCAATAAGATACGTAAAAATGACAGTAGATGAGTTAGATATAATGATGTGTATTAATACACGTATTGGTATTTTTTTGTTGTTGTGCGATGTGTAGAGATTTTTCGGTGCTGACCTGAAAACGTCAGTTTCGTCCCTGAACACAAAGGTAAATTGCGCTTTCATTCGCAGGGCTCAATGACAATGGAGAAAAATGTCGATGTCGATGGCGAAATTAAAGGACCATTGATCAACCCTCCCCCTTCACCGAAAACGGTTTCGTTTTAAAAGTCCGCGCGCTCTGTTCGATTTTGTCAGTCCATTAGCGTCCTACTCACTATTTTTTTGTTTTGTTTCACGGTAACATCAAACAATCGTCCTGATTAATAACGACAAATCCGCAAATACAATTGAGCCACTAGAAAAAAAAAAAACGTGTAGATTAAAAACTTCAATTGAACATCATTGATTACATAATGACAAGTCTACTAATAAAATTTGGCAATTAGAATAAAGAAAACGTGAAGATTAAGAACTTCAACTTCAACCTTACTGATCACATGATGACAAGTCAACTAATTAAATAAGCAATTAGATGGAAACATGTACAGTTGCGAGAGGAAAAAGCTAGAAGAGCAAAGTATTTGGCAAATTAAACTAGACTCACTTTGATTTTTCAAATTGTCAATCGAATTGACAAATCTGCGGAAATATCAAACGAAATTTAACTAACGCCGACATGCCTCAACTGACTGAAACGCAAAAAGCGATTATAACGACCCACTTAGGGAAGGTATTAGTATTAGAGACATTGGTAATGAAGTGCATGTCAACATAAGTACCGTCTTGTTGACCAAGAAAAAAATTGTTGGTAACCTGTACATGACAAGTTTGTTTTACAAGAAAAAAATACGACATTTTAAAAGTGGCTAAAGCTCCCTGCTGTACTAGTTTTTTTTTCTGTCGCAACTGTACCTTGGTTAAATGATGACAGATATTGAGGTTAAGATGGAAATAACTGAGAGTTATAATTGTACAGAGAAACTTAAAAGCGGAAAACGAAGATCGGCCCTGAAGGTAAATCGCTTGATTTACTAGTGGTACAATCCCTCGTTTTCCACACAAAAGTCGACTCGGTAAGTCAATTGTACTCACCTGATTACTAGTGGGACAATCCCTTGTGGTACTATTTTATGTTGGCCGTGCACGTTTATTACTTTAGGCAATCAGCTAATGGGATGGATCCTATTAGCTGATTGCTTAACAAACTGGAACGACTTCGAATCCTACTAGATGATTGCCTAAAGTAATATACGTGCATGGTCAACATAAAATAGTACCACGAGGGATTGTCCGACTAGTAATCAGGTAAGTACAATTTATGCACAGAGCCGACTTTTGTGTGGAAAATGAGGGATTGTACAACTAGTAAATCAAGCGATTAACCTTCAGGGCCGAATGTTACACTAGTTAGACGGATTGGGACTTATGGGTTTAATTCAAGGGATTATCCTACTAGTCTATTAAGCGACTAAAGTGCAGGGCCAACTTAACTTAGTACTTAAAACATTATCCTAATAATTCGCTGGATTGGGAGATTGACCGACAGGGCCGACTTGGGCGTGGAAAGCAACGGATTGTTCTACTAGTTGATAACGTGCGCAATAACGTACAAATCCGACTTATGGGTTTAATACAAGGGATTATCCTACTAGTCTATTAAGCGACTAAAGTGCAGGGCCAACTTAACTTAGTACTTAAAAGATTATCCTAATAATTCGCTGGATTGGGAGATTGACCGACAGGGCCGACTTGGGCGTGGAAAACAACGGATTGTTCTACTAGTTGATAGCGTGCGCAATAACGTACAAATCCGACTTATGGGTTTAACACTAGGGATTGTCCTACTAGTCTATTAAGCGACTAAAGTGCAGGGCCAACTTAACTTAGTACTTAAAAGATTATCCTAATAATTTGCTGGATTGGGAGATTGACCGGCAGGGCCGACTTGGGCGTGGAAAACAACGGATTGTTCTACTAGTTGATTCCCCAAAGTAATCGACGAGCATGTCCAACCTGAGCGTAAAAACGGAGGATTATCCTACTAGTTGATTCCCAAAAGTAGGGCCGACTTGAGTTAGTACTGTGAAAGATCCTCCCACTAGTAATTCAAATGAATGAATGAAGCTAAGTGAATCATTTTATTTTATTATTTAGACTTAATTGCCTACACTTTGTTTTGTATATCTCTACTAAGAAAAATGCTAAGTTTTTCTCTCAAATTCATTTGTTTTGTTTTACTAATATTAATAAAATAAACTGAGTGAATTTTAATTAAAAACATAGACAGAGAGTTTTATGTAACACAGAACATTTTCATCCAATACGATTTGACATTTTTAATTTTTATGTTATGTGTACATCCTGTTGCCTATATGACCATTATAAATTGTAGTCAATCAATCGCAATTAATACCTCAACTTGTACATACGCTCAAGTATATATGTCCCAATTACAGCGTATATGCCGTAAATCTTTAGATAATCGTTGTTTTTTTTAAGAGTTCATTTTAAAATTTAAAAAGAGTGTGTTCCACTCCCAGACTAAGCATGAAGTAAAATTTCGAGTTTAGAAAAGCCTGTGATGTTATGATTGTAAGTCACTTGAATCACGATATCAAATACAGGCAATATAGTGATTTAATGACAAAATACTAATACGATATATATTTTAACAATTGTGATATATTTTAAACTTACGAGTGTCTTTCACTCCCAGACTAAGCATGAAGTAAAATTTCGAGTTTAGAAAAGCCCCGCGTAGAAAATTTGTCGAGGGTCGCGTAGCGACCCGAGACAAATTTTCACGGGGCTTTTCTAAACTCGAAATTTTACTTCATGCGCCACGCGTATAAAGCACTGATTTACAATAAAGTTTAAAATATATAACGCTTAGTTGTGACTTTAATCGATTCTCTATCTCTTCAAATAACTAAGATCCCCATACATTCTGTCGAAATACGGACACCCTGTATACAAAGAGTTTTATGTAACACCGAACATTGTCATAACGAAAATTATTCTTTTAAGTACACATAAGCATACGTAGTACATTTTCCGACGCTCGGTTTTTTAAACGATTTTAATTTGAAGCTTTAAACGAGTGTTTTCCACTCCCAGGCTAAGCATGAAGTAAAATTTCGAGTTTAGAAAAGCCTGCAAATTTGGTTTGGTCGCGTAGCGCGAAGCGCGGAGCGGCGAAACCAAATTTTCAGGCTTTTCTAAACTCGAAATTTTACTTCATGCGCCCCCGGTACAAAACATTGACTTATTACGAAGTTTAAAACACACCGCTAAACTTTAAATTGCATCAGTGTTTTGTACCGGTGGCGCATGAAGTAAAATTTCGAGTTTAGAAAAGCCTAATTTGGATTGGCCGCTCCGCTTCGCTACGCGGCCAATCCAAATTTTCAGGCTTTTCTAAACTCGAAATTTTACTTCATGCTTAGCCTGGGAGTGGAAAACACTCGTTTAAAGCTTCAAATTAAAATCGTTTATAAAACCGAGCGTCGGAAAATGTACTACGTATGCTTATGTGTACTTAAAAGAATAATTTTCGTTATGACAATGTTCGGTGTTACATAAAACTCTTTGTATACAGGGTGTCCGTATTTCGACAGAATGTATGGGGATGTTAGTTATTTGAAGAGATAGAGAATCGATTAAAGTTACAACTAAGCGTTATATATTTTAAACTTTATTGTAAATCAGTGCTTTATACGCGTGGCGCATGAAGTAAAATTTCGAGTTTAGAAAAGCCCCGTGAAAATTTGTCTCGGGTCGCTACGCGACCCTCGACAAATTTTCTACGCGGGGCTTTTCTAAACTCGAAATTTTACTTCATGCTTAGTCTGGGAGTGAAAGACACTCGTTAGTTTAAAATATATCACACTTGTTAAAATATATATCGTATTAGTATTTTGTCATTAAATCACTATATTGCCTGTATTTGATATAGTGATTCAAGTGACTTACAATCATAATATCACAATAGCCGAAATACAGTCCATATAGAGATATAATCAGACAACATGACAGTCAATCAAGCCAGTTACAGTCACAATAGTCAAAACACTGTCAATAAAGATATAATATGACAAAATCCTATGATAGTCCAAAGGTATTCAAGCAATATATAAGGATTCAAAATGTCACACCAGTATTTCGTTTATAAGCAAATACATTTTCTATCAGTACAGTAATTAATCAGCTTGATTAATTACTCTACTAAGCATGAAGGATAGGAGTAGATGCGAACACTACAGAGGTATTTCCTTGTTGGATGTAGTATACAAAATCTTTACACGGATTCTGAGAAATAGGCTGAATAAGTACTAGGAGAAAATTGTATAGGACTATCAAGGGGGATTTAGAAAAGGAAGGGGGATAACGGAGCAAATATTTAATCTGAAGATGGTTATGAATAAGAGCTATAAACAAAAACCGAAGAGAGAAGATGTATAATGCTTTAACCAGTCTGGGAGTGCCTACAAAGTTAACAAATCCGATCAAAATGACCCTGAAAAATACTTATAGTAAAGTTTTAGTAGAAGGAAACTTATCAGAAAGGTTTTCAGGAAGACAAGGCCTGAGGCAAGGGGACCCATTATCGACACTACTCTTCAAGCTAGTACTCGAGAAAATAGTGAGAGTGAGCAGAATGCAGGCGAAGGGGATTATTTATCACCATAAACAACAAATGATCGCATATGCAGATGATAGGGCTACATCATCTGCATATGCGATCATTTCACGAGATCAGGGGTGGAATTGGGAAGAGTGTTTTGTGCACTAGTGGAGACGGCAGAAAAGTATGGGTTGAAAGTAAACGAAGCGAAAACAAAGTATATAGTACTCAGGCACCAGTAGGAGATGGAAAGAAGAATGCAGAATTCGGAAGGGGAAATAAAAAATTTAAAATCGGGCAGGTGGAGGAGTTCGAGTACCTAGGAGTGACGGTGACATATAGAAATGAAGAAGAAGTAGAGGTTGAAAAACGTGTGGGATAAGGAAGTAGAGCAGCAGGAAGTCTCAGAAAATTACTAAGAGCAAAAGATATCTCTAGAGCAGCCAAAATGAGGATATACAGAAACGTGATTAGGTAACTTACGGGTGCGAGATTTGGACACTAACAAAAAAAGCGAAATGAAGCTGGAGGCCTGGAAAAGAAAAACATTAAGAACGATATTAGGAGAAATACGTGCGGAGGAAGGCCAATGAAGGAAAAGAACAAACAATGAGGTCAAAGAAATGTACAAAAAACCAACTATAAGTAGATACACAAAGGCGCAAAGAGCAAGATGGCTGGGCCATGTGGAACGTATGACGGGGGAGAGACTTGCAAGAAGAGCACTGTTGAAAGGAGAAGGTGGAAAGAGAGGAAGAGGAAGACCAAAGAAAAAATGGCTGGAAGCAGTCCTGGCAGATGTAAGAGAAATTTGAGAACAGCACAGAATCGGAAGGAGTGGATGAAGATAGTGAGAAGGATTGAAGAAGAAGAATTAGTATAACAAAAAAAGTCTTGGGCCTTCAATGCCTGTAGTACTGTAATATATATATAAACATGAAGTCTTCAGGGGTGATATGTAAGCAAATTATGGGTCCTAGGAGTTGTCAAATGAGTGAGTTACTCAACTGTTTCCAACGCACTCTTTACAAACAAACAAATGATTAAAATTTTACATAGAAAATGTATAATAAACTATAAGTGTGGTATATCATTGAATTCAGAAAAACATACTCATCCAAAAAATATAAAAATCCAAAATGGCGCCCATAAGAAAAACAAAAGTTGGCTATGGTCCATGGGTAAATGTTATAGTTATCTTAAAATAAAATATGTTACTAGATTTCTCGTTAAAAAGCCTCTTAAATGTCAAAGTTGTAAATATAATATATAAAATTACGAAAAAACTATTCGTGAAAAAGCAAACAGTGTCTTATTTAATAAGACAATTTAAGACGATACACCTCCGGATATTGAATTATACAATGAAATATTTAAAATCTTATTTAATTTGATTTGTTACAACGCTCTATTAAAGTATATGTAACGTTTAGGTCAAATTCTCTTCAAACCAACTAACAATACATACATGTAAATGACTGGATTCAATAGTTTTTGAATAAGAAACTAAATACGAAATTTCAAAAAATCCGTTTTTGAGAATATCTCAGAAACGAAAAAAGATATTTCAAATTTGTTTTTAGATTGTTATTGGCTTTCCCCCAATTAACTGACTCTCTGTCTCCAAATAACTGAGATCTCCATACATTCTTTTGAAATACGGGCACCCTGTATATATATTAGTACAAATGTTTTACAAGTGTTCAATAAAAAATAAGTAAATGATATATTGAGTTTCCCCCGTTTGATCTTATGTTTGATTACTTATATAAATATATATCTTAGAACGTTTAACTTTTACACAATATTCTAAACTTAGTCTATATTTTCATCAGTAAATAAATTCTCTGTAAAGTACATTTCTACTGAAAATAAATTTGCGGTGGGAGGTCGTTATTTGTAAAATTGGTCGCAATGGTGTAATTTCTCTACGCGGGTGGTTTTCGGTGCGTTCGGCGGTCTTAAAATCGGGATTAAACTGGATCCAGGGGGCGTGATTTGTTAAACGGCGTGATAATATGTTCGTGCCGCGATTTTAGGGACATTTACGCGCGTTTCAATTACGCCAGGATCAAAATGGATTACGCCGATTCCCGCTGTTTTACACTATTTTCACTAAAACCCCAGATTTCCATTCCGATTTCGATTCCACCGCTCGCAATTCTAATCATTTAATCACAAGGATTTACCCACATAAATCACAATTTACGTGTAATCATCGAACGCTGTAAAATGTCTGTAATAGTCTTTACCTACGCCTATCTAGTAACCGCTTCATACCACACTGTCATCTTGACGCCTATGATTGATATTACCTACACATGTACGTAATAGCTTTGACAAGTATATTACATGCTGACAGCTGAACAGCTGATTGATTACCGCACAATCAAATGACATTTCTTTGATGTATATTGATCAAGAAGTAATTTAGTTTTCACCAATGTCATCGAAAATTGTTGAATTAAAAAGTTGTTGTTTCATGCTCATTGTATATTTTGTTAGGGCGTAGGTAAAGTATCGTATGTTTCTCGAGTGGTATGGCAATTACATACTCGCGGAATACTGCTACACGTAATAGTTTTGACAAGTATATTACATGCTGAACAGCTGATTGATTACTGCACAACCAAATGACATTTCTTTGATGTATATTGACCAAGAAGTAATTTAGTTTTCATCAATGTCATCGAAAATTGTTGAATTAAAAAGTTGTTCTTTCATGCTCATTGTATATTTTGTTAGGGCGTAGGTAAAGTATCGTATGTTTCTCGAGTGGTATGGCAATTACATACTCGCGGAATACTGCTGCACGTAATAGCTTTGACAAGTATATTACATGCTGAACAGCTGATTGATTACTCCACAACCAAATGACATTTCTTTGATGTATATTGATCACGTAGTAATTTAGTTTTCATCAGTCATGTTACTATCAAAAATTATTGAATATATAAGTTGTTCTTTCATGCTCATTGTTTATTTTGTTAGGGCGTAGGTAAAGTATCGTACGTTTCTCGAGTGGTATGGCAATTACATACTCGAGGAATACTGCACTCGCCGCTGCGCGGCTCGTTCCAACATGTCCGCTCATATGTAATATGCTGCATACCACTTTCGTGACGTAATATATTATTAGAAAATGATTTGTACTTTCCCCGTATGTAATACAGAGCGAAAGTATTAGTTTCGTAAATAATTTTAGATCATAAAACCATCAGTGTTATTTTTTCTTTCCGCACAACCTGATCAAAATCAAAATTAATGAAACGGATGAAAATATTTAATTACCACTAATTAAACAAAGTTTACGATTCACCCTTTTCTCTTTACTCCTCCGAAAAATGGATCTGCAAATGTTGGAGAATCGACCGCGGCTGAATTTAAAACACCCTTCCCCTCCGGGGGTTACATCCACATCCAAAGGGTCACGAACAGGAAAACAATCACAAATTAATATATCGGATTTTGTACCCCTTTTTCGGAAAGGGCCCGGTGTAAATAATTACACAGTTTACATTAATTATATCCGACTCGGATTCGAGGCACGTCCCTTCGAAAATATTAATAAGGTTCAGGGTTCCGGGTTGCTTCTTGTGGTTAGTAGATGGGCTTATACATAGAGAAACATAAATAGAGAATCATGTAAAGCAACAGGGTATTTATGTTTTATTGGGTTTTGATATGAATAAATTTCGTGTGTTATTGCATAACAATAAAGTTGATTATGAATGTTAATTTTGATTCGAATACACATTTTTCTACAGGATGAAATTTTAATAGATTGATTGATAAGGCGTTGAGGTGTTACTTTGTATAAATAACATTCTGAATAACTTTATGATTTTCAAAAAAGTGTGTTTATTTTCACAACAATTATTTCTCAAATTTATTGCTTCTTCAAGTGAATAAAATAAATAAAATGTTAGGTAAGGACAGAGGCGTAGTGGGGCGGCACTTTTTGTGGGCGGCAAAATTTTACAATGAATAATAATAATAGTTTGTAAGCTTAACTGAAAACGTTAACTATTTCATTTCATATTTTTATATAATAATACATTTATATACTATAAAATTTATAAATTCATCTGTTTTCATATCATAGCCACCTAACTCAATCGTAGTAACTTTATAGCGTTGGCGACAGTGCCCTCTATGCCTAAGAGGATGACGAAAACTGCAACTCTCTATCTCATTTAATATCAGAGATATTTCAGGTTTATGAAACAACTACAAACATCAATTAAGTAAAATAAATAATATATAGGGCACTCTATTTAAAATAACAAAGTTAAATGACTTCTAGTGGGTATGGGACACCCTATATATGTAAAAATAATTTTATTTTATAACAAAAATTATTCCTTGCAACTTTCATTGGAAACATTTTTTCTTATTTTTAATACGAAGTGAGTTATAGAACTTTCCGTCCTTGCTGAAACACCCTGTATAATATAATAGTAATAATAATCTAATATTAATAATATAATAATAATCTTTAATATTTTTTGACCTTGTTTCAATATCAAGATTTTGAAAATCAACGAGAGTTTCGGATATTTACAAAAACAATTAACAAACGCGAAAAGCGTCAAGAATTTGGAAAAAAACGAAAATGTATTAAATTTACGAAAAATGTCAATATTTTATTAATTAATTTCTATATTTTTCATAACTTTTCGTCATCTTTATTTAAATCTCAATAGTTTTCGTAAATTTCCTAAATGTTCGTTACATCTAAAAATTTTAACGGTTTCCATGAATTTTTCAAAATTTTAGTTGATTTTAAATTTAAAAATCCTGACGATTATTCATAAATTTCCAAAGTTTTTATATTTCAAAACTTTTTTTGAATTTTCTTGATTTACCTTTATGTGATATTGAATTTTTAAAGATTAGACGTCAATCGCGATTTCTGTATTAATGTATTAAATTTACGAAAAATATCAATATTTTGATAATTAATGGATGTTTTGGAAATTCGGGAATAAACGTCATAATTTTTAAAATTTGCAAAAATCCTAAAAAATTCACGAAAGTCGGCAAAATATTGAAAATTAACGAAAATCTTGGAAATTCCTGAAAAGTGTCAATATTTTTTTAAATTTCAAAAATATTTTCGTTAATTTTCAATATTTTGCTGAATTTCGTGAATTTTTTCAAGATTTTCGCAAATTTTAAAAATTATGACGTTTACCAAAATATTGATATTTTTCGTAAATTGAATACATTAATACAGAAATCGCGATTGGCCTCTAATCTTTAAAAAATCAATATCACTAAAGGAAAATCAAGAAAATTGAGAAAAAGTTTTGAAAAATAAAAACTTGGAAATTCATAAAAAATCGTCAGGATTTTTAAATTTAAATTTAACTAAAATTTAGAAAAATTCATGGAAACCGTTGAAATTATTAGATGTAACGATCATTTAGGAAATTTACGAAAACTATTAAGATTTAAGTAAACATGCCGAAAAGTTAAGAAAAATATAGAAATTGACGAAAATCTTGAAAGTTTAGGAAATTTACGAAAACTATTAAGATTTAAAAAAGATGACAAAAAGTTATTAAAACTATAAAAAAAATCTTGAAAGTTTATGAAAAGTTATAAAAAATATAAAAATTGACGAACATCTTGACAGTTTATGAAAAGTTATAAAAAATATAATAATTCACGAAAATCTTGAAAGTTTATGAAAACTTTAAATTTTTAAATTTGAGAAAAATTAAGGGAATTTACAAAAACTGCCAAGATTTAAAAACATTTGCAAAAATATATGAAAAGTGCATAATTCAAAATTATCGAAAATTTAATAAACATTTTAGGAATATCATTTTAGGAATATCATTAGATTGAAAATTAACAGAAATCTTCAAGTTTCATGAAAAACTTAAACATTTTTTTAATTAAAGAATATTTAGTAAATTCATGAAAATTGTCAAGAATTTTGAAAATTGTAAATTTTAAAAACTTATAAAAACTATCGACATTTTCGGAAATTTAGGAAACCCGTCAGAATTTTGAAAATTAAACGAAATCTAAGAAATTTATGGAAAGCGTTAAAAATCAACTAAAATATTGGAAATTCATGATAAATTGTGAAAACTAAACGAGTGTCTTCCACTCCCAGACAAAGCATGAAGTAAAATTTCGAGTTGAGAAAAGCCCTAAGAATTTTGATTTGGACGCGCAGCGTCCAAATCCAAATTCGGGCTTTTCCCAACTCGAAATTTTACTTCATGCGCCACGCGTACAAAACACTGATTTAAAGTAAAGATATGGGCATTTCAAACAGAAATAGCACAAATTCCAACTGTATAATAACCTGAATGTTATGTGACATTATAAGATAATTCTGACATTTTTAAAAAAATTTTTAATTTGTATATTGGTTCTGATTTTATATTTTAACTTATTTATTACTTTTAATTTTTTGTTAGTAAATAAACATTAAACATATAAATTAAATGTGACATTACAGACTAAATGTTAATTGTTATTAGATTCTTGAAAATTAACAGATTTCTTCAAATTTCATGAACATTTTTAAAAAATTTTAATTTAAAAAATATCTAGTAAATTCATGAAAATTGCCAAAATATTTGAAAATTTAAAATTTTTAAATCTTATGAAAAAGATCGAAATTTTCGGAAATTTAAGAAACCCGTCAGAATTTTGAAAAGTAAAGATTATGTTAGAAATGTACGTAAACCGTTAGAAATCAACTAAAATATTGGAAATTCATGAAAAATTGTGATCATTTTGATAATTAACTAAAATCCTGAACATTTATTAACATTTTCAAAAAAATAAACGAGTGTCTTCCACTCCCAGACAAAGCATGAAGTAAAATTTCGAGTTGAGAAAAGCCCTAAGAATTTGGGCTTTTCTCAACTCAAAATTTTACTTCATGCGCCACGCATACAAAACACTGATTTCTTTGAAGATATGGGCATTTCAAACTGAGAAATTTCACAAATGCCAACTGTCATAGTAATTTAAATGTTATGCGATATGATAAGATAAATCTGACATTAAAAATTATATTTGTATTATTTGTATAATGCTTCTGATTTTATATTTTAACTTATTTATTACTTTTAATTTATTGTAAGTATTAAGCATTATGTACTTTAAATGGAATATCTGTAAATAAGGATTCAACATATAAATTAAATGTAATATTACAGACTCAATGTCAACTGTCATGGGAGTACTCACTTTTAAATATACCATAACTGTCAATACTTGCAATTAAATAAAATAATTATATTTTCGGTGTTTTCTGATAAAATTTAATAGTGTCCAAATAAGACATCAAAATTAAATACAACTTAAAAACAACTATTTCAAAAATGACAAATAAATTCTAGAAATTTATTAATACTACCTATAAGACCTAACTGAGGAGGCGGAAAATTTGGCCTCCGCCCCGGGCAGCTGAAACCCACGCTACGCCACTGGGTAAGAAATCAATAATTAAACGAAAAATGTAATGTTATGTTGAAAGCATTAAACGTAAATCTAGATCATAGAGGCAAAGAACCGTATCTCCAATTATTTATTAAATATTATTAATCCTATTTTTAATATGCTAGGAGCTCCAATTTTATGATCATATGTCCAATATTACTAGTTCCTAGATACGATGTTTGGAAAAAGTCGTATCGAAATATTTTCAAACAGCATTCTCATATTTTTGAGAATAGTTAAAACATTTTCGATACGACTTTTTCTAAGATACTATGATCTAGTAATAATGGACATATGATCATAAAATTGGAGCTCCTAGTATATTAGAAAATGCATTAATTTTATTTAATAAATAATTGGAAATATGATTCTTTGCCTCTACGATATAGATTTATGTTTAATGCTCTCGGCGTAAAATTACAGTTTTCGTTTAATTATTGATTGATTTTTTTCAACTATTCTCAAAAATATGAGAATGGTGTTTGAAAAATGTTCGATACGACTTTTTCTAAACATCGTATCTAGGAACTAGTAATAATGGACATATGATCATAAAATTTGAGCTCCTGTCATTTTTTCTAAAAAAATGCTTTAATTTCATTTTCTTTAAATTCATAAAAACCTGTAAAATACAGAAATATTAATTTCCGTTTTCGGTTCTGTTTCGATTTGAATCCATAGTTAACAGTTTTTAATGATTCCTTTTTCAATATACTAAAAGACTAAGTTATATTTAAAAAAAAACAAGGAGTTGATGATTTCGTTAACTGGATTTATTTGTATTTGCACGAATCCAGTAAAAGATATCATCCAATATTTACTGTTCCAATCAATCGCAGTCTTTCTACTATACACAATTTATTTAGGATATTCATTAAATAAACGAGCCTTATAAATTTTATCGTCTGCAATTTTATGTGTCCTTCACAGAATCTCTGTCTCTATGTGTGTGTAGTGTAGGAAAACGCCCTTAGTTTCTGGCGTTGCTTGTATAAAAAAGCACATAAATTGTCGGACGGGGGGCAAGATTTATGCGGTCAATTTCGTTGATGCGGGCCGCTCGCTAAATTAATATAAAAGCGTACGGCTTCATTTCACAAAATCTATACACAAGGGCTTTTAAGATGCGACCACTGGAATGCGGATACGGACGATGGCGCGTCCTCCATTTATTCTTTCTCATCTCGGCCCCCGTTTTTTTTCGTTTAGTGAAGGATTGATATGTATGTTGGGATCTGATGAGATGAAAAAAGATGGATGGAATGGCATTTATTTTTCAAATGAACAAAAATACCGTAGGAGCATTTAAATTATGAGGCATTTTTTTTATGCGGTTGCTCAGAGTGTTAAATAAATGGTGGAATAAATTTGAGGTTATAGTAAACTATGGGGTAGCAGTCAGTAGTACAAATATATTAATTATTGTAGTAATTTCTTTCTTCACTGATTACTTTTATTTTACTAAGTTTTTTTATTATACTAATGCTCGGTATTATAACAATTAATAAATTATTAAATAACTATTTGTGGAGTAAATTTATTTACCTAGTAATCTAATAGGCAAATAAAATTGCGTATTATAAAGCAAACCTACCAAATAAATAGCAATTCTAGAAATACAGACCGAAATTATACATTTTCATTGTGGCCATAGCTGGAACCACCAATTTGTTAAATTGAATTGTCAATATTTCAAATTAAATTGTCAATCAAATTGGAAATTTAGTATAATTCCTTAAAATTATGGAGAATAACCGTGGAATAGGACATAATTACACAGATCAAGAAAAAGTAAGCTTATTAGAAATTATAAAAGACTTAAACGAGTGTTTTCCACTCCCAGGCTAAGCATGAAGTAAAATTTCGAGTTTAGAAAAGCCTGAAAATTTGGTTTGGCCGCGTAGCGCGAAGCGCGGAGCGGCCAAACCAAATTTTCAGGCTTTTCTAAACTCGAAATTTTACTTCATGCGCCACGCGTACAAGACACTGATTTCAAGAGAAGTTCACTTGTTCACAATACTTTAGTGTTTTCAGTGTTAAATACGCGTGGCGCATGAAGTAAAATTTCGAGTTTAGAAAAGCCTGAAAATTTGGTTTGGTCGCTCCGCGCTTCGCGCTACGTGGCCAAACCAAATTTTCAGGCTTTTCTAAACTCGAAATTTTACTTCATGCTTAGTCTGGGAGTGGAAACCACTCGTTTAAAACGTTAAACTAATTTAAAAAAATCGTATGCATTAGTATAAAAATCTTTGGTTATGTCTGATTTGAAAAACTTTAGGTCTTCGACTCCTTAGAATGTCTTGTGGTTCGAATTAATTACTGTCAGGGAAGATACTATGAGCAAACTTAAATCTGATACAGATGATATGGTAGACATGATAACCGTAATGAAATTAATAAATACAAGTAGTAGAATTTTGACTTTTAACTGTAAAATTATTTAGAGAATAAATTTACTTGGTAGAAAAACAAACAAATAATTTATTGCGAGATTTATTAGCCAAATAAAGTTATTTTGTGTTTATAATACCGAAATCATTGGAATAAATTGATTTATTCCTAAAGTAAATTTTATTTAGGGAATAAAACGTTTTATAATACCGGGCATTAATGTACATTTCGAAATATATTTGTCAATTGTATTACTATTGAAAATAAACACATAGTGTTCGAAATGTACATTTAGTATAATAAAAGTAATAAGTGAAGAAAGGAATTACTACAATATTAAATAGAAAACACTTCACGTAATTAATAGAAGAATATTGAGTGCCAATATAATTTAAAATTCAAAGCCTACTCTAAATTATGTTTTAAACGATCGCACGGTATATACATTGTAATGCATAGGGATTTTAATGTATTTTTAAAAATTTATATTCATTTACTTCCTACGTCATTTTATCAATAAATCATGCGCCGCTCAAGAGCAGTGGTGAGTACGCTAGTTTCTGCCTTTAAGCTCATCACCACGCTCAAGTTGCCTGGAGATGACAACATACAAAAATATGGTGAATATTTTTATTCATTGTCCAATACTTTCCTATATATCAGTGAGGTGGTGTCCATTTTTAAAATAATCAATCGTAATTATCTTTGAATTACACATAAAAAAGACTGTTACTCCTTACTTCACTTTTTATTTGTACTCATTATCAATAACAAAGAGTTTGTTATTGATAATGAGCACTTTGTGTCTCGAAATGTACATCTACAATGTACAAGTTAAAATTGAAGTAAGGAATAACAGTCTTTTTATGTGTAATAATCACTTCACGTAAACTCAAAAACATACAGTTAATAGTTTTAAAATTGTCATACGAGTGCAACAATTTAGGTGTATCATAACTCTATATTATAAAGACTGAACAAAAGTATATATTTTTAAAAGACATTTAGTACTTTTTGCCGTCAAGTTATCAAAAACGTATAGAGGTCTTTTATATTTTTATAATGTTATTAAGTGTATGATGTTGTTCCCAAAAATTGAGGCGTTACTAAATCCACACGAACAACAGTTTGCTCATTACCGTGACAAAACCTAATCTATTTTTTATCAGATAATTGGCTTACGTGTTGGTAATTCCGGATGCCCCACGTCCTAATTTATGTAATACAGAGCGGCGAAATCGCTCGATGACTGTGACAAATGCACAGCCGACCGACAGGAATTCATCATTTAGGTTCCCCATTTAATTTAATTACGCAATTCCAACAGATATAAACCAATTAAGTCCAAACTATAATAGAAATGTAATAAACCAAAATTTAACAATTATAATAATTTAAACTATGTTTTATACTTTTCATAGTAATATAAAAATAGTAATATATAAATGTTGAAAGTTCATATTCACTTTTATATAAATAAAACAATTTAAACACTTTCAAATATATATTGTAATAACGCTACAATTGTTTCGCCGCACTGTGGCTTCTTCAGGCGAAGAAATGATCATTTCTTCGCCTGAAGAAGCCACAGTGTGGCGAAACAATTGTAGCGTTATTACAATATATATTTGAAAGTGTTTAAATTGTTTTATTTATATAAAAATAAACCATAGTATTATTTTTCTATTTATTATTGGAAATGAAATAAAATTACGTAGTGAAGGTCTCAACAATCTTATTTACTTCATTAACCCATTAAGCGCCATTGATGCAAACACGCAACATTATCATGTTTTTGTTAATTAAATTATTAAATAAGTTAATTTGATATATTACATTATTTCACCTGGCTTTAAAAGGTATAAAGAAAAATGTAAATATTTTGTTATCTAAATATTTCGATTATTCCTCATAAAAAAAATGGCAGTGCAATTCTAACTTCACAATATTTCAGCGTTTTATACGCGTGGCGCATGAAGTAAAATTTCGAGTATAGAAAAGCCCCGTGAAAATTTGTCTCGGGTCGCTGGCGCGACCCTCGACAAATTTTCAACGCGGGGCTTTTCTAAACTCGAAATTTTACTTCATGCTTAGTCTGGGAGTGGAAAAACTGGCTCTAAACTTCATGTTACACGTTTTTATGTAAAATCGACGAATGCTTAAAATTTACATCGTATACATTATATATACTTAAAAGATAAGTTCAAAGTATGTCATACAATAAGTCATTTATAGAAATCATAAAAATATGTGTAACATATTTACCTAAAACCAACTATTAGAGTTAACACTATAATTGCTCGGCCGTTAATGGGTTAACGTAATGTTAATAAGATAATACTTTATCTTTACTTAGTTTAAAAAATATTGAACATTTTGATTTCTATGAATATCTAAACTGAAAACGTGTCGTCTAAACTAAATGCAAACGATAATTTCAATAAAAATAGCTAAACATGTCAATTGAACACAATATAAATTATTAAACCCTTCAATAAAAACAATTTCAGTTCGTGATGAATGCGGCTTCATAAAAAAACCATACAAATTGCTGCGCTCATTTATTAACAATGAACGCAAAGTGGTGAGTGAATAGCGAACATGTGCACATCTCTCTCTCTATGTATGTGTGTATGTTATAAATAACCAATTGGATTATAGAGGAAACAAAAGTTTATTAACGACGGGGTTGAATTGGGGGTGGTAATTGCCTTTTGTCTATATATATTTGTTTTAACGCCGAGCATTGTTCTGCTTTGTTTATTGTTACACACAGGTGGGGAATATTGCTGATGTAGCTCAAGCTATTTTAATAATAATTGTTGGAAATTAAACTGTGTTTGTTTGAAATTGTGTGTGGTATTGTTGTATAGGGTAATTGATTTAACTTGAATTTGAGTGAATTTGTTATTGTTTCCATATGTGTGGAAAATATTTATACTAAGTCTTTATTATTAAAAATATTCATGAGTTGTTAAATCCTTGGAATTTATTTTATCATACTCGTATCAGTTTACAGTGAATAATTAGATTGCTTTAGTACTAAAGTAATACTCGTAGAAATAAAGCATAATAATTATTCACTGAAAATTGATCTGGCCTAAGAATGCGTGAAGAAAGATCTAAATCACGATGGTTTTGACTGTTACTACGTGCTTAATTATATCAAAATTAAATTAAACTATTACGATGTTTTTTACCACTTTTATTAATTTTTATTAATTACATATACCGGGTGTTGACTTGGCGGACGCAACATAGGAAATCGCATGATAATTTTGAAGTGTTCAAATATTGGCTTCCCTAATTAATGTATTTTACTTTGTTGTAGAGGAAAAAACTCTAAATTTATGAATGTTCACACTTAACACTTTAAGTTTCTATAAATTAAAATAATTAAGAAAAAGTAATGTGATTTTATAAAAATAATGACATACTATGGAATTATTACAACAATTGCGGATATTCCCTGTTTTTTTTATATTTAATTTAAAGATTTAAACAAGTGTTTTCCACTCCCAGACTAAGCATGAAAAACACTATGATATTGTTAAATGTATGTATATTCGAACTTCACTTAAAATCTGTTCTATACGCGTTTGTCTCGGGTCGCTGCGCGACCCTCGACAAATTTTCACGGGGCTTTTCTAAACTCGAAATTTTACTTCATGCTTAGTCTGAGAGTGGAAAATACTCGTTTAAAGCTTCAAATTGAACTCTTTTAAAAATCAACGAATGTCAGAAAATTTACAGCTAAAATAATTAAGAAAAAGTAATGGGATTTTATAAAAATAATGACATACCATGGGATTGATACAGCAATTTCGGATATTCCCTATTTTTTTTTTAAATTCAATTCTAAGCTTTAAACAAGTGTTTTCCACTCCCCGACTAAGCATGAAGTAAAATTTCGAGTTTAGAAAAGCCCCGTGAAAATTTGTCGAGGGTCGCGCAGCGACCCGAGACAAATTTTCTGGGCTTTTCTAAACTCGAAATTTTACTTCATGCGCCACGCGTATAAAACAATATAATATTGTCAAATGTATGTATATTCGAACTTTACTAAAAATCTGTGTTTTATACGCGTGGCGCATGAAGTAAAATTTCGAGTTTAGAAAAGCCCAGAAAATTTGTCTCGGGTCGCTGCGCGACCCTCGACAAATTTTCACGGGGCTTTTCTAAACTAGAAATTTTACTTCATGCTTAGTCTGGGAGTGGAAAACACTCGTTTAAAGCTTCAAATTAAACTCTTTTAAAAATCAATGAATGTCAGAAAATGTACAGCTAAAATAATTAAGAAAATGTAATGGGATTTTATAAAAATAATGACATACCATGGAATTGATACAACAATTGCGGATATTCCCTGTTTTTTGTTAAATTCAATATAAAGCTTTTAACAAGTGTCTTCCACTCCCAGACTAAGCATGAAGTAAATTTTCTGGGCTTTTCTTAACTGGAAATTTTACTTCATGCGCCACGCGTATAAAACAATATAATATTATCAAATGTATGTATATTCGAACTTTACTAAAAATCTGTGTTTTATACGCGTGGCGCATGAAGTAAAATTTCGAGTTTAGAAAAGCCCAGAAAATTTGTCTCGGGTCGCTGCGCAACCCTCGACAAATTTTCACGGGGCTTTTCTAAACTCGAAATTTTACTTCATGCTTAGTCTGGGAGTGGAATCACTCGTTCAAAACTTCAAATTGAACTTTTATAAAATCGTCGAATGCCTGAAAATTACGTAAACAAAATTCACTAAATATCATTAAACCCGAGAAAGTCAGAGAACAGTCATGGAATTTCATTCAAATTGACCAAAACACTGAAAAAAGCGTTTTAAATATATCGCGAAAAGTTACAAAATACACAGAAATTATGAAAAATATTAAAATTAGTGGCAATTATTAAAAATCATGCAACAATAAAAAAATATCAAGATAAGCAGAGTAATAAGAAATCATGAAAATATATAAATACCGTCAACATTTATAAAAAATGTAAAATTAGTAAAGTCAATAAACTTCAATACTAGTTGTATAATGTTTAATTTTGACAATTTGTATTTCTAGTTTATTTTATCAGTAAGTTTTGTTAGCGTTAACTGTATGTTTTTGAGTTTACGTGAAGTGATTATTACACTAATACAGACTGTTATTCCTTAATTCACTTTTTATTTTTATCGTGAGATGTACATTTCGAGACACAAAGTGCTCATTATCAATAACAAACAGTTTGTTATTGATAATGAGCACTTTGTGTCTTGAAATGTACATCTAACGATAAAAATAAAAAGTGAAGTAAAGAATAACAGTCTTTATTTGTTAGCGTTGACAACATTTATTGCTGTCATTATTTATTTTAAACGGTGACAATTATTATTATTGTAGACAATAACAAATTCTGTAAATATAATTCATAATGGGAATAATAATAAAAACTTTCAATATTTTAATTGATAAAATAAACTAGAAATCTTCTAAATTAAACATTATACAAATAATATTTATTAAAAAAAACGTTAAAGTTAAACAAATCATTTACATCAACTAAATCAGCATAAAATTGTCTATATTGACAAATTCAAGAATAATACGACGTCAAAAATAATAATTATTAATAAACAACAAACAAAATCAAAAATAAACTTGGAAAAAAACAAATTGGACTAAAATTGACAAAATCTCTATTTTTGGTCATTTTGTTTTCTACGTACATATGTATTATTTTATTATTCTACGAAGCTATCTTTTTGTAATATTATTCTGTAATTGGGTTATCCTGTTGGGTAATAAATATTATTATTAAATTATTATTATTGTGTAATAAATATTATTATTAAAAAAATGGTGATCTGTCCATCATAGTACTTTCCCCCGTAAATTGCGTATTAAATCAATTTTAAAATATTTGTAGCATTATTATTTTCAAAATGTCTTCAACTTTTTGATAACTACAACTTTTATTTGAAACATTTTTCAATTGGATCAACACATACTGACACAAACCAATGACTAGATAAAAAACACTATTTATTGAATATCTCAAAAACTAAGAGTGCTATGACAAAAAGTGAAGATACAAAAAATCTTTAATATTTTATTACCTACAACTTTTATTTGAAACATTTTCCAATTGTATCAACACACACACTGACACCAATCAATGACTAGATAAAAAAACACTATTTATTAAATATCTCAAAAACTAAGAGTGCTATGACAAAAAGTGAGTCCACAAAAAATCTTTAGTTTTTTATTTCCTACAACTTTTATTTGAAATATTTTTCAATTGTATCGACACATACACTGTCACACACCAATGACTAGATAAAACACACAACTTTTGAAATATCTCAAAAACTAAGAGTGCTATGACAAAAAGTAAGTGAATAATACATCTTCATTTTGTTATTTTCTACAACTTTTATTTGAAAGAATTTTATGTTTGATGAACATTTATTGAAAAAATCTGAAAAAACTGAAAAAAACTGAGTAAAGTATCACTTCCGGTTTTCCGATTTTCACCAAAAGCTTTTCAGTTCTTCCGATTGTAACAAAAAGCTTAAGTTTCAAGTTTCATCTTGATATCTTTAGCGGTTTTTGCGATACAGCGCACACAGACACACACACACAGACACACAGACAGACAGACAGACATTTTTCAAAAATGGTCTTATTCGACTCAGGGGACCTCAAAACGGATATTTCCGCTAAAATTTTTGATTCGAAAATTTTCACGAAAACAATACTTTCCCTTTGTATTACATACGGGGGAAAGTAAAAAGATGTAAACACTGAAAATAATTTAACCTAATAACTAAATATAATAAAAAAATATAAAAAATTTTATTGATCATTTCTAAATCCATAAAACTTATAAAAGTGATTCTAAACAAATCGTCAAATTGATAATAAATAAAAAATCAAATTAAAATTAATAATATTTACATAAATATTTCAAAAAACGACAAAAAATATAATCTTTCAACAGAATTGTCAATATAAACAAACATTGTTAATTATGTTTTAATGTGTATTTTATTTTCTTAGTTGTACTATATTTTGTATTTTTAAATGTACTCCTTTGACTGAATAAATAAATCAATAAACTGGCAAATACGTGTCAAAATCTTCAAAATCAACAAAAAAAAGTATAATTATATTTTTTCCGATTGCCGCATTTTTTTGTTGTTGTAAAAAATGTATAAAATTCAATCGTACCCAGAAAATATCTAAATTAGAAACCAATATCTCGAAAATTACAAGTTATTAATTTAAAAACATATTTTTATTTTACATAAAATTTATAAATCTATAAATTTTAATGTACCCAGACTATTCTCTAGATATAAATGAACCTTAAATTATACGACGCCCTGTACTAATCACTACATGTTTTCCCCATTATATAAAATGTTGTTAAATTATCACGAAATTCAATGCTTTGTCGATATTTTTTTACCCTGTATAGAATAGTTTATGTGTGATATGTTACCGAATGTGATTTCTGAATTTGTTAATTAACTTATTAGTTTGTACTCTACTCACTTACACTGTAAACCTATATTTATTTATTTATTTCAACGGCTTGCCATTTACATTAAAAATAGAATATACAAAAAAAAACAAATATGTACAAACACTTAACTTAAAACTAAGCAAAAAAAGTTACAAATCTTTTAAGAGGCGCTTTAATAATGAAAAAGACCCATTAAAAAAGTCATTTAGTTTATATATATATATATATATATATATATATATATATATATATATATATATATGTTAAAACGTAGATTTTCGCGGGCGTAACATGTATCACTGTTTCTTCGGGTTTGGTCCCGCGTATTTTCTTGTCCATTATATTTTTTTATAATGGACCAGAGCCAAGAAAATACGCGGGACCAAATAATAATAATAATAATTATTATTATTATTAGTATTATTATTATTATTATTATTTTTATAAAAGCAACAGACGATTATAATATTTGAAAAAAATATTCTAAATTGTTAAATTTAACATTAAGCAAATATTCACCAAATGAAAATATGAAACTCATTAATTTCTAATTTTCTACAGAATTAAAAATACATAAATAATGTGAAGAAAATTGTAACATAAAGAAAAATTGAGTTTCTCAATAGTTTGCAGAATATTTACAAAATATAAAAACGAATTTAAATTAATATCGACTTTTTGCAAAAGTGGCCAAATATTAGCCAAAGTTAACGAAAAAAAAATATATATATACTTAATTGACAAATTCAATAATAAACAATACAAAAATTAATAAAATAGATGGCATCAAATAAATGATTAATCATATGATATTATAAACTTTGGCAAAATCAACAGGCATCATAAAAATAACAAAACACGTTAAAATTTATAAAACCAACTTCAATATTGACAAAAACAATTAAAACAATTTAACAAAATTGGGGTTTCCCACAGAAGAATTAATATATTATATTCAAAGGTTAGGGAAAAAAAACTCATAGATCAGGGAAATGTCGGAAAAATTTTACATTTCAGATTGTAGCTACCATGTCAGTTTTACTTCAAATAATATTAAACAAAATTTTGAAAACCAGATTATTATCTTTTCAAAAATTTTCAGTGATTTAATGTTTTTATCAAAGCATTCATTTTGAAGTTTCGAACGAACGTTTCCACTCCCAGCCTAAGCATGAAGTAAAATTTCGAGTTTAGAAAAGCCCCGCGTAGAAAATTTGTCGAGGGTCGCGCAGCGACCCGAGACAAATTTTTACGGGGCTTTTCTAAACTCGAAATTTTACTTCATGCGCCACGCGTATAAAACACTGATTTTACGAGAAATTTAAAAATACAAAAAACAAATTATTCGTGTTAATCCTTACAATTAATTCGAATTATTTTTGACGAATCCTTTTGTAAGTTTTCAAATCCTTTTGTAAGTATCCGAATCCTCTTATAAATATTCGAATCCTTTTATAAATACACGAATCCTTTTATAAGGATTCGAATCACCCGCATTTAGATTCGAATACGAATCCTCTTAAAAGAATGTAACGAATCCGGATCACGAATCCAGTTTAATTGGGTAATCGAATGCCTATTTTGAATCCTCTAAAAGGACTCGAATCCAGGATTCAAATCCTGCCCAGCTCTGATATATATATATATATATATATATATATATATATATATATATATATATATATATGTACAGAGAGTTTTATGTAACACCGAACATGTTCATCCAATACAATTTGACACCTTTATTTTTTAAGTTGTGTGTAAATTGGGTTGACTATATAACCATTAAAAATTGTAGCCAATCAATCGCAATTAATGCCTTAACTTGTATACACGGGGAGTTTTTCTTTCCACTACACATGTCCCAACTACACCGCATATGTCGTAAATAGATACACATTGTTAAAAAAAATCAATTTGAAACTTGAAATCAGTGTCTTCCACTCCCAGACTAAGCATGAAGTAAAATTTCAGGCTGTTCTAAACTCGAAATTTTACTTCATGCGCCACCGGTACAAAACACTGACATATTATGAAGTTTGAAACACACCGCTAAACTTTACATTGCATCAGTGCTTCGTACCGGTGGCGCATGAAGTAAAATATCGAGTTTAGAAAAACCTGAAAATTTGGTTTGGCCGCTCCGCGCTTCGCGCTACGCGACCAAACCAAATTTTCAGGCTTTTCTAAACTCGAAATTTTACTTCATGCTTAGCCTGGGAGTGGAAAACACTTGTTTAAAGCTATAAATTAAATTCTTTTAATAAACCTAGCATCGGCAAATATACAACGTATGCTTATATATATTTAAAAGAAAATGTCTCGTTATGAAAGTGTTCGGTGAAAGTTATGAAAGTGATCAACGTACCATTTCATCGTACCAATTATGGTAGAAACTATGGTATGGCTAGAGTTGCCGCGCACTGCAACTCGGCGAATATAGACTTTGCTACCACAAGCAAAAATAATCTAAAGTCCATGCTCCATGAGACAAATTAGATTTTAATTTTTGTTCACATTTTAATCTGTTTTGTTTGTTTTATTTGTATATTGTGTGTGATTTATATTTTAACCTTATTTATTACTTTTAGCATAGTGATGAGCATTTTGATTTTAATCTGTTGTGTATATTGTTTGTGATTTTATATATTTTAACTTAATTATTACTTTTAACTTATTATAGACTAAGCATTATGTATTTATTTTAAATGGATATCCGTAAATAAACAATAAACATAAAACTCTCTGTATATATATATATATATATATATATATGTATATAAATATTTTTACGACTTATGTTTTGACAGTATGAGTGTCATTATCAAGTATATCAATTTTCGAACATGCAGATCAATATATACCGTTTTTGAGGATTACAGACTAAGTCTAAGTTTGTCTTCCTTTTATATTGTATATCTAACATATTCCACTTTAATTTACAGGAATTTTTGTGAAGTTAATTTCCTGATATTCATCCCTTTAATATATTTCTGATGTATTACTAATTATGGCATACTTTAAATATCGTATCCCTTAGTGAAAATCTTGTTTACACTCCTGGCAAAGATTATTATTTTCTGAATATATCAAAATGAAATACCTTTAAGGAGATTTAACACTCTACAAACAGTAATTAATACTTGGGAATATTATCATCCCTCGCATAATATATTAAACGTTTCGTAATGGAGAAATTAATTTCTCCAACCGTGATTAGTGTAAAGGATAACATAAAGACACATTGTACAGTTAGAGTTCCGCATTAACCTTCCCCCGCACTCAACACAACACTATACAGTTTCACGTGGATATAAATCCGTCCGCTAGAGGGGGGGATGTTCATGTTGTTCCCACATAAATTCGTCGCCGAAACCCATCCATTTGTACGCTTGATAAAGTTCGGAGCTCGCGAGTGGAAATAGTAAAGGCAAGGCTTGGTTTCGGCGAACGCAAATTTATGCTTCACCTTTTGGCGCAGATATACCCACACACATTCACTTGTTTTAAGGGTCGGTGGGTGGTGAAAGATGCCCGAGTTATGGCTGTAAATTGCCCCGTAATGTATGCTTTATTAAATTCGCAATTTGGGGGAAGTGGAATTGTTAGGAAGGGGGGAGGGTTGTTGGGATGCGGGTTTTGGGTGTGGAAGATATATTGTGGGAATTGCTGTTGGGGGAGCGATTGGCCTTGTTTTCAATACAATTCGGTACGCTTTCCAAATTTTATTGATCATTACAGAACATTTCATAAACAACGCTTATACATTCTAATTTATTATTTATTGTTCTTTATTTATGGAAACACAAGATTTTTTATATGAAATACTGCTCATATCATTTATTTAGCAAACATTTTTAATATCAGATATGTTCCTACTTGTATTCCAATCATAGTTTAATAAAGACAATATCCTGAATCCAAGAGCTACAATGAAAAGTGTATAGGAATATTAGTAAATATGTATATCCCAAAACAAATTGCTCCGGAGAGTCGCATTTTTCTAAAATGTATTAACTTTAGATCAAAAACGAGAAATATAATTACAACTTCAAGGGTGTATTCAAATCATAGTTTAATAAAGACAATATCCTGAATCCAAGAGCTACAAGGAAAAGTGTATAGGAATATATATATTAGTAAATATGTATATTAGGGTGTTTCGAAAAAAATCAAAACAGCTGGCTCACCGCTTAAATTAAAGATTTTGGTCTACAATAGATGTGGGCAAAAGCATTTGCGATTGAAAAAATATTTAGAGGGTCCCCCGAGCCCCCAAACATGCCATTTTTAGCCCTTTTTTAGATAATCGGCCAAAAACTTGCCTTATAGTCATCGGATCAAGGCGAATATTTTATATTTTGTGCCCAGATGAATATACTACAAGCAAAATATGCAAAACCTAACTTGGCGTTACGTCTGGGTGAGCTACGAATTTTTTAAATAACTTTTTTCACATTTTAAAGGTTTTTTTCAACTGTTTTGTTAAAAAGTGGGTTTTAACGACAAGAAATCAAGTCACACCCGCGATAATTTGTCCTGAGAAGTATATTGAATAATGTAAGCATGCGAACTGCGTATCTCACCCATGTCCGATTATGTGGCATTATTATGTTTGTTTCTTAAAAAAACGTTTTAAATTAATGAAGAACTGGCTTACGCTAAATATTTCTTGCTTTCATTATAATAACTAGTTGTAAGCGTGCAACTGATGCTTTTGAGATCCATTAAATTCATAAATAACAGCCTGTAATTCTGCGTATAACGCTTAGTATGGATTTTCCCACATTTTCGTTTTAAAATACAGTACATCAATTAATTAATAAATTACATTTTGTTAAACAATATTTGGTTGAAATATGTGTTTTTTAACCTGCAATCGATTACAATAAATTCAAAGTCAGCAATCTTGTTCGATAACAACGTAGTCTTTTTTACTTTGGAATTTGGCTATCGTCGCACGTCCCTTTAGGGCACCAACTATACGGGCATGTCGGGAGTCATGTCCAATAACTGAACGCGAAGCTTCTGTTACCATTTTGATGTGTCTTTCTACCGATTGAGTGTGGCATGGGTAATCGAGCAGTTTCTTTAAACTTACGTTGTCATTCATTATCAGGTAGGTTAATCTGTCGGTTGGAAAATTTTTAATCAGAGGAGGTTCAGAAACTTCGTTCCAGTTTATCATGGATGTGTAATTCTGAGCCTCAAAATCTATGTCGGGTATTTTAAACTTTCGCAAGTTATCATTTGACGATTTTCGGCACTGCAAAATTTTGTTCATGGCATCTACTCTAACTTCCAATAAATCGTCAACGACCATTGTCAAAAGTAAATTTTCAGGGTGGGCGAAATATGCATTGCGTCTTATTACGGGATCAATGACTTGTTTCACTGTTGCATCCAGATTTCGAGACAGAGAAATAGATTTCCAGAGGTGAAGCGCACCGTTGTAACATTCTGGATTCGCTTTGATGGAAAACCATACTGGTGTGTAGACTTTGATAATCAGATTAACAAGATTTTGCAAATTTCAGGCTGTTATTTATGAATTTAATGGATCTCAAAAGCATTAGTTGCACGCTTACAATTGGTTATTTTAATGAAAGCAAGAAATATTTAGCGTAAGCCAGTTCTTCATTAATTTAAAACGTTTTTTTAAGAAACAAACATAATAATGCCACATAATCGGACATGGGTGAGATACGCAGTTCGCATGCTTACATTATTAAATATACTTCTCAGGACAAATCACGGGTGCAACTTGATTTCTTGTCGTTAAAACCCACTTTTTAACAAAAAAAAGGTGAAAAAACCCTTCAAAATCGTGAAAAAAAGTTATTTAAAAAATTCGTAGCTCACCTAGACCTAACGCCAAGTTAGGTTTTGCATATTTTGCTTGTAGTATATTCATCTGGGCACAAAATATAAAATATTCGCCTTGATCCGATGACCATAAGGCAAGTTTTTGGCCGATTATCTAAAAAAGGGCTAAAAATGGCATGATTGGGGGCTCGGGGGACCCTCTAAATATTTTTTCAATCGCAAATGCTTTTGCCCAAATCTATTGTAGACCAAAATCTTTAATTTAAGCGGTGAGCCAGCTGTTTCGATTTTTTTCGAAACACCCTAATGTATATCCCAAAACAAATTGCTCCGGGGAGTCGCATTTTTCTAAAATGTATTAACTTTAGATCAAAAACGAGAAATATAATTAGAACTTCAAGGGTGTATTCAAATCATAGTTTAATAAAGACAATATCCTGAATCCAAGAGCTACAATGAAAAGTGTATAGGAATATTAGTAAATATGTATATCCCAAAACAAATTGCTCCGGAGAGTCGCATTTTTCTAAAATGTATTAACTTTAGATCAAAAACGAGAAATATAATTAGAACTTCACAATATTTAATTGTTTTATACGCGTGGCGCATGAAGTCAAATTTCGAGTTTAGAAAAGCCTGAAATTTTACTTCATGCTCAACCTGGGATTTTAAACACTCGTTAGAGGCTTCAAATTAAAAATGTTCAGCCTGTGGGTTGGTATATAAATACTTAATGGAAAAATTCTCGGACACAACCGACAAAACTGGCCAAATTCGAATTGTGGAAATCAGAATAATTAAAAAGCAATCGAACCAAATGTTCAGGCTTATCTAAACTCAAAATTTCACTTCATGCGCCAAGTGTATACAACACTGATTTAAAATTAAGTTCAAAATTTAGATTACTTATATAATTTAAAATGTCTGATTTAAATTTATGAAATTTGGTATGTCTGGCTTCGATGGCGCATAACTACTGCGGCCCTGATTGAAATATATATTGTATTCCTAATTATTTTTATTGTAATATGAATTATTTTCTAATTATATTTAATTACAATTGAAATGACTTCTAGTTTATATGTTAAGCGGTTGAATATATTTTTACGGCGACGACAATGATTCAATCCAGGATCGCATGTCGGCGGGTGATTGTGGGTCCTTCACCCCCCTCCCAACCCCTTGCTAGAATCCGCCCCGTTTTCGCAATAAATATGTGCCATTAAATTCGCTCGTGTCGGCCGCGGTCGAATGCCGCATATTTTTTTATTTGCTCCCATAAACCGCCCTAATTGCCGGCTTACCTTTTTATCAGCGGCGAAACGAACGCAAAAAAAAACCTTCGGGTTCAAAAATGAAAATTACCGAAACGTTTGGTCAGAATATGTAAAGGTCAAGTCTGTTTTTAAAGGGATACATGATTTAAGTTGAATAATATTAAATAGCAGAATAAATTGTTCTGTAATACTTGCATCAATTTCACTATATGTACCTACACGCTTAACTAGGCATCAACAACTACTTGCTAGCAAGTATCACGCAACAAATTATGCATCCAACAGCCCTCGGAATGCATTAATTGATAATATTAATACATATTGTAGATTGATAGATGTTTTTCGTGTAAGCTTACAATGTTTCAAGCGTAATTGTAAAAATGTGCTTGAATGTAGTACGTAGTGTTATAGTATGTATGATTCCATGTATGGATACTTGTATTTGTATATAAATTTAGTCTTAGTCGTTATTCACATTGTTTGTGTGATTTTGTGCGATTATTTCGATTTGTTAAAAGACTATTGTTATTTTATTATGTAATGGCCCACCGTTAAAATAAATAAATAAATAAATAAATAACTATTTCATATACAGGGAATTTTTCTGTTAGGTAAACATATGGCTAAGCTGTAAACTTTCGGACATCCGTTGCTTTGCAAAACATGTTAATTTGATTTAACGAATAAAGCACTAATAACCTTTCTTCACACTTTTATTTGAATTACCAAATGTACATTTCGGACACAAAGTGACCATTATCAATGGATTAACAGAGTGTTAATCCATTGATAATGGTCACTTTGTGTCCTAAATGTACATTTGGTAATTCAAATAAAAGTGCGAAGAAAGGTTACTAGTGCTTTATTCGTTAAATTAATTTGATCTTCACGTAACTCACAATCAATTTATTTTTATGTTAATTTGAAACTTTAAATGAGTGTTTTCCACGCCCAGACTAAGCATGAAGTAAAATTTCGAGTTTAGAAAAGCCCCGTGAAAATTTGTCTCGGGTCGCGTAGCGACCCGAGACAAATTTTCTGGGCTTTTCTAAACTCGAAATTTTACTTCATGCGCCACGCGTATAAAACACTGATTTCATGTGAGGTTTAATTATACATAAATTCGCAAAATTTTTGTTTTGTACACGTGGCGCATGAAGTAAAATTTCGAGTTTAGAAAAGCCCAGAAAATTTGTCTCGGGTTGCTGCGCGACCCTCGACAAATTTTCACGGGGCTTTTCTAAACTCGAAATTTTACTTCATGCTTAGTCTGGGAGTGGAAACAGATGTTTAAAGCTTCAAATTGAACTCTTTTAAAAATTAACGAATGTCAGAAAATTTACAGCTAAAAAATTAAGAAAAAGTAATGGGATTTTATAGAAATAATGACATACCATGGAATTGATACAACAGTTGCGGATATTCCCTGTTTTTTTTTAAATTTAATTTAAAGCTATAAACAAGTGTTTTTCATTCCCAGACTAAGCATGAAGTAGAATTTCGAGTTTAGAAAAGCCCCGTGAAAATTTGTCGAGGGTCGCGTAGCGACCCGAGACAAATTTTCTGGGTTTTTCTAAACTCGAAATTTTACTTCATGCGCCACGCGTATAAATCACTGATTTCGTGTGAGGTTTAATTATACATAAATTCGCAAAATTATTGTTTTGTACACGTGGCGCATGAAGTAATATTTCGAGTTTAGAAAAGCCCCGTGAAAATTTGTCTCGGGTCGCTGCGCGACCCTCGACAAATTTTCACGGGGCTTTTCTAAACTCGAAATATTACTTCATGCTTAGTCTGGGAGTGGAAACAGATGTTTAAAGCTTCAAATTGAACTCTTTTAAAAATTAACGAATGGCAGAAAATCTACAGCTAAAATAATTAAGAAAAAGGAATGGGATTTTATAAAAATAATGACATACCATGGAATTGATACAACAGTTGCGGATATTCCCTGTTTTTTATAATTTAATTTAAAGCTATAAACAAGTGTTTTTCACTCCCAGACTAAGCATGAAGTAAAATTTCCAGTTTAGAAAAGCCCCGTGAGAATTTGTCGAGGGTCGCGCAGCGATCCGAGACAAATTTTCTGGGCTTTTCTAAACTCGAAATTTTACTTCATGCGCCACGCGTATAAAACACTGATTTCAAGTGAGATTCAATTATTCATAAATTCGCAATATTTTTGTTTTGTACGCGTGGGCGCATGAAGTAAAATTTCGAGTTTAGAAAAGCCCAGAAAATTTGTCTCGGGTCGCTGCGCGACCCTCGACAAATTTTCACGGGGCTTTTCTAAACTCGAAATTTTACTTCATGCTTAGCCTGGGAGTGGAATACACTCGTTTATAGCTTCAAATTGAAAGTAAAACTCCCTGTATATCTAGAGCAAACATTTGCATGCATACCTAAAGGAAAAATATTTATGTATACCCAAAGGAAAAATTCCTTGTATATCAACAGTTGATTATTTTAAATATTAATTATTAGTTTGGGTGATAAGTCATGGCTGTTCTTTTATTAAGTCATGGCTAAAATATTTAGAATCACTCCGCCAATTCCCTCGTCGTCGTGAACAGTGCTTTCGAACCGAGCCACGTCTTTGAGGTAAAAATTGCCACTTCTGAATAGCTGAAACCAATTCTGAGTCGTTCTCTTAGGCGTAGCTTCTTCATCGTACGCGGCACAAATCTTTTGGGCAGCTTCAGCGGCGTTGGCACCTTCATTAAATGCAAAAAGAAGATGGTGTCGGAAATGCTTATTTTTATCAACTTGACACTCGATTTCAATGATCTAAAAATGTACTAAAATCAATTCGACTATTAAATCAAAATACACTATCTTGCAGATTAAGTAATTCCCTTTAAAATAACATGACATTACGCTAAAACATTATATTTTTACCGCGCCAATTTCAACTAAGAAAACAACCGCCATGCCTTATTAGCCAACCTAATAATTAGTATTAAAAATAATTAACTATTAATATACAAGGAATTTTTCGTAGACAGTACATTTGTAAACTTAACCTACATCATTTGCATCTGAAGAGATAGAAGTCATTGTTTCTCAGATATGAGGCCCTATCTTATAATTTACGGTATCCACTAGACGCCGACGCCGACGCCGACATCGACATGGCATCCCATATATCTCATGGAGCCCCCGATATACCACCAACGAAGATTCCTTCCTGGTTTCCTGCTGGTTCCGCGGTGGCACTATCGATTTTTACTGACAGGCCAGGAAGGCAGACAGACAGACAGGCGGTACGGGTTTTGCTCACCTGAAATTCCTCACATTCCGTCCTCTTTACCTGCCTTGGATTATATCATCCCTCCAGACATAAATTTTAGTGCCGCTCCAAACTTTAACGATGATACTGTACCCACTGCTAGGGATAGAAGGGATGGAATAAAACTAGGACGCACCTGCAACTGCATCCGACCGGCCGATTATTTTAAAAGGATGGATTTGCATAAAATTGTTATAAACTTCCTCTAATTGTTTAACTGATTCAGAAACTAGTTTTGTTAAATTGCATTTATACTGTTGTAATTGAGTTTTTTTTTCAAGTTATTCCAATAATTCATATTCTTAAAACTTTGTATAGGTACACATTTCGTTTGATTTTTTTGAAACATGTACTTTCACTCCTTGAGAATGACTCAAAGTCGAAACTATTCAAATAATTTTCGAATTGAATTTTATTTCATTGAATTTTAAGGTACATTGAAATTACAGAAATCCTGCAAACAAATTTAATTAAAATCAAATCGCTTGATTTGATTCACTTATTAAATTATTTATTAAATAAATAAATAAAAAACCAAAATGTTAGTAAAATTTAACGAAGTGTTTTCCTTTTTTAAATCATAAATGTACTTTTAGGATTCAAAAATCTTCCAAACTTGTATTATATCTATAAATTCCTATCTTGGTTCATGGAATAAAGGTGTGAAATCCGTGTTCACTTATATTAAGCTTTTGAACTTCATGTATTGAATTTCCAATGAAATTATGCAAACAACCCCGAAATGGGATTAAATCTTTAGATTACACCAATCCTGGCTCTAAGGAGGTTATTCAGTTATTCAGCAGATCGTCTTGTTGCACACGAAATTAGAATTAGAGATGGAGGGTGCAATCCGTCCATCCCCTTGTGTGTCGACGATAAATTGTACAAGGGGAGTCTGTCCGAAAAAAAATACGTCTTCCAGTCCATTTTCATGTTAATCTGGGAACTCGGAATTGGGATTGGGGGGGCGAGCTTGTCACGGACATACGGAATATCGTCTCGACGGGACTTCGAAATTACTGCGGGAAAAAAAGAGAAGTAGGGGGAGAGATTTTAATCTTGTCGACGGCGTCTTTCTTGCGCGCGTTTTCCGCATTCGGGTAATTAGGCGTAATTTATTTCGGGTTGGAAATTATTTGCTAATGAAGGGGTTTTGTTTTGTAAAATGTCAAAATATTTAACACCCACAAATGATTCAATATTAATAAAAATAATGTGAAACTTTTGCTTAACATTTTTATTTGTAGGCATTTGCTGTTTCTACAAAAGTTTATCAATGATCGAAAAAGTTATAACTTTTATTTGTTATTTTTTTAAGATTCCTACGCTAACCATTACTTACTTAATATTGAAACAATCAACCACATCTCCTCAAACCATTACTTAGTTTTAAAAAAAGTTATAACTTACCTTCGTTTATGAGTTAATTTTTAATATTGTTTATTTCTTTATGGTTTTATGTATTTCTGTTCTGCATGCATCTTTTGTTATATATTTATATAAGTTATATTGTATTTAATTTGTAATAATGATATAGCCCTGTTATTGGACTTTACAGTCTGTTGGGTTATTACCAAATAAATAAATAAATAAATGTTCTTACCTTATCTATCAAAGAAAATCAGGGCTGGATAATTCCATGTTCGTATCTCAAGTCATTTCAGTAAACGTACAACCACTAAGCACATTTTTTAAACACAACAAAAATGCTTTATTTATTCTTTATGCAATTTGAATAACTTAATTAGTTTTAGATTTTGGTAAAATTAATCACTCTTAACATTTCCTTTTAAGTTGTATAAGTTTTTCACAATTTGAAACAAAAATAGTCATCTGTTATTTCTTCCAAAATTATTGATTAACTTAATGTTCGGTTTTTGAAATAAAAATACTGAAAAAAAAATATCTGCTATTAATATTAAAATACTTAACGTATCAATTTAAAAACTAATTATTTTTTAACATAAATAAGAAACACTCTCAACCTTGTCTTATCATCTTAGTTTTTGCTAATTCATTGATTAACCAAATGTACATTTTAGACACAAAGTGACAATGCATTGTGTCCGAAATGTACATTTAGTAATTAAAATTAATGTGAAGAAAAGTTATTTGAGCTTTATTCGTCAGTCCATATTTTACCCATTTCTTTTAAATATTCACTGAATATTTCTTCAAGAATTAACTAAACTAATCTTGGATTTTTGAAATGTATTTCCATTATGGAGAAAAATATCTGTTATAAATTTGATTACAACTCACATTTATGAACAAATTGTTTAAATAATAAATTGTGATTGATCAATTAGAAACACTTCATCTTCCAGTCTAATTTTCAGACTTTAAAGGACTCCATTACTTCGCATATCTTGCACACAGTTTAATTAGGTAGTTGTTATAATCTTAAAATCTGATGTCTTACAACATTTTGGTATTAAAATTAGTACTATTAGCGTAAACTTAGCACTAGATTTACGACACTTTGTTCACGACAATCTTATAATATGTGCATTATTTAATTTTTTGGGCAGCATTAATGGGGTGCATTAAGCACTCAATTTCATTAAACACGGCATTTGCGTGTTTAATATGATTTTTAAACTACGCTAATCCGCAAATCAGTGAATCGGTGAATCTGTGAATCAGGGATTTAGAGAATCAGTGAATAATTGACTCAGTGACTTAGTGACTCCATGACTAGTGACTCGGTGAATCAGTGAATATGTGAATCAGGGAATCCGTGAATCAGATTATCAGGCAGGAAGGTAATTAAAAAATAGCGCCTACAGTGGCCAGCACAGACGAGAACACAGAACTTTCTACAAATTTAAATAAAACAAAAATATCATTCATTGGTCTCGAAGTATATGTGTACTCTTAATATAATATCAACTATAATATAATATTTATAATAATACTTTATATAATTGTCAACATAAATTTTGATAAATATATTATACAATAAATAGTGTGTTATATATTGTTATTATCGTGAACAAAGTATGGTGTATAACTCGCATATAATGGCTATTAATTACTCGAACAACTTGCTCCACTCGCCTGCGGCTCGTTCCGCAAACATCGTTCTCGTGATTAATAACTATCATTATATGCTCGTTGTATAATATACTATTTGTGCATAAACATTTTCAAATATACCAATTTTAATTTAAATTATTAATGTATCTCTCTGATCTAAATAACGAGTACAAACTTTTCATTTTAGTTTGATAGATATTTTCTAAGTTCAGGTAGGGGATCCAATGATTATGGGAGATCTGGAAATCGTGAAGTAGAGGAGAGACTGTGGTCAGATAGTGGGGTAAGAGTAAGATAGCCGACTATATACCCCAATCACCAGTCTCGTATCCAGCAACAACACCCAAACACGGTTTCCAATTTTTTATAGAGGCTGGCTAACTGAATATACAAGGTGCGTAAAAAGTATCGCACCAAATGAGATAATATGGAAACGATTTGGAATTTAGGTTTGATATTTGGTTGGTTTAAGTTAGATACAAATACTTATATTTTGAGATGAGTTTTGTTTGTTTTGCACGACTTGCTTTTGGCAAAGGCTGCTATGCTGAATTTTTTTAAATAGCAACGTAGGATGTTTTGGTGGTGTTTGAAAGGTTATTTTATTAGAAGTACAACGTGTTATAACATTAGAATGTTTATTCTAAAATAACAACGTAAATAAATAATTTAAACAAAAACTGAAATTAACAAGAAACCTATGAAAATCATATTAGGCGCTCAAATTATTGTCCATTCACTTCTTGGCAATAAAAAAGTCTATCAACAAAAGCGCCCAGTGTATTCTGCAAATATGCCGGAGGACTGTTTGTTATTTCAACTTTAACTCTAATTTCAGTTTTTATTTGAATTATTTATTTTGTCGTTATTTTAAAATAAACATACTAATGTTATACTACGTTGTATTTCTAATTAAGTAATCTTTTAAATAACAGCAAAAAAATCTAGGCTGCTATTTAGAAAAAATTAACATGCTGGCCTCTGACAAAAGCAAGTCGTGCAAAACAAATTAAACTCATCTCAAAATATGGGTATTTATATCTTATTTAAACCTACTAAATATCAAATCTAAATGTCAAATCATTTCCATATAATCCCATTTGGTGCGATACTTTTATTACTTTTTAGTCGTGTAAAACAAATGAAACTCATCTTAAAATATGGGTATTTATATCTAATTTAAACCTATTTAATATCAAAGCTAAAAATCAAACCGTTTCCATATAATTCCATTCGGTGGTTATACCCTGTATTTGAACTATAGTTAAGGTTTGTAAATTAATATCAGATTATATTAGAATAATTCATATTTTTTCTCATTTCCTCTTCAAAACAAGAATAAAAAACTTGTGCTTGTTTTCCGGTGGTGTAAGCCCTTCATCCCTCACAAAACCGCACAGGATCCGCAGTTAATTACCCATGAACAATGACCGAATGAGGGTTAGTGCGTTGCGGGGGGCTGGTGATGGTCCGAGGTCATAAATCATTCACTGGAGGGCATTAAATATTTCCCATGAAGGGCGAAAGTTGGGCACGCAAGTTCCGCGGTTTTAAAACGGAAACGGATTTTTAAATGATCACTACCAAAATAATATTCTTTACACACATTTCCTCATAAAAATAATGTTCTTCACAAAAATACTGGAAATGTTTTTTTTTTTTTTTGATATACATATCACAATGTGTATGCTGTAAATGTTGAGGTTGTCATTGATTTCATAAAGGTTTTCAACTAAAAGCTTTTAACGAGTATTTCCACTCCTAGATTGAGCATGAAGTAAAATTATTTCGAGTTTAGAAAAGCTTGAAAATGGATTCATGGACTGTAAAATTCCAGGCAAATTTTTAACCAGCGTTTCCATTCCCAGATTAAGGATGAAGTAACTCAAAATTTTACTTCATGTGCCACGCGTATAAACACTGATTTGCAGTGAAGTTTAAAATACATTACTTTAGCACACTGCTGGAGTAATATATTTTCAGTTTCACAATATTTTAGTGTTTTATACGCGTGGAGCATGTAGTAAAATTTCGAATTTCTGAAAATTTGATTTGCTCGCTCCGCTACGCCGAGCGACCAAACCAAATTTTAAGGCTTTTCTAAACTCGAAATTTTACTTTATGCTTAATCTGGGAGTGGAAACACTCGTTAGAAATTTGTCTGGAATTTTACAGTCCATGCATCGGCATATGTGTACCTGAAAGAAAAATTCCCTGTAGAAATACACTTAGAAAAATCATACAGAATGAACACTACGAAATTTACTAATAATATTTTAATTCACAGAAGTATTAGAAGTCATTTCTTAAATTAATGTTTCATGTGACACTTATACAGTAAAATAAGTTTTCATTATAAATTTAGCCAACAGTAATTGAGAATTTTACTTACCAAGTATAGATAAACTTTGGTTTTTCGGTAGGTCCAATAAAGCAAAAACAATTTAAATTTTACTAATATTATGTTTTTTGATGTTCCAACTTAGTGAAATTCAACCTAGAGTTTACTTTTTTAAAATCATAGTTAAATATGTTTTGCCACGTATAAAATGAAAAACTTATTCCTATTTTTATAAAAAAAGCATCGAATAATAACAAAAATAAATAAATTTATTGCTAGGTATTTAAAACTAGGAATTTTAATTTATTTGTTTATAACACAAAGAAATATCAGAAGTTTCTTTAGAAATTTCTTAACGAAATCTATTTTAACATAAATACAATTTTAATTAGTCACGTGTTTAATAAATGTCTATAAATAATTGTGATATTTTGTTGTGTTATATACCATAAATTTAGACTCTAATGCCCGTTTGCACGATTAACTTAATCAGTGATTAGTACTTTTAAAAACACAACAATTGTATTTACAAATTGTTTACACAATTGCATATTGACGGAAGAGATATGTTTAGGATATCTTACAAATGTATAACATTTTTATGTTCCAGAAATTTTACTTAATCAGAGATTTAATCAATGATTAGTGGATGATTAAAGCTAATCGGTCGGGGTGCAAATGGACCTAAGTTCAATAAAATTACCAAGTAAATTTTGCATTGTTAGGTTATGTTAAATTAGGTTAGTTTAGATTAAATTAGGTTCGGTTATTAATAGACTTAACCCTTAAATGCATGTTGCCAATTGGAAACAAACTTATGTAAGCTTAAAAGTTTCAAAAAAGTGTTAATCTTTGCTTAAATATTGTAATTTTACGGTTTATGTCAAAATCACATAAAACAAAATTATATATTTTTTATATTTTACAAACTTAAGACAATAAATACCCATTGAAAAAAAGAACTTTCTTTCTAGGTTTTTCTGTAAATTTCTTTTTAACAGATCATTTTTGCAGGATTTTTGAAATTTCGATGCTATTTCAAATTTAATGAAAATTTCATTTATACTTATTGAAGTCTAATTTAAAATATCGTTTGAATATGTTACTTAATACTAAAAGACCTAAATCAATGACATATGTTGTAATGACATGTACGGTCAAAATAAAACGTTGTTTCTCTAGATTTTTCTGTAAAATTCTGGAAAATAGATCATGTTTATAATGACATGTAAGATCAAATTTGAAATATCGTTTAAATATGTCACTTAATACTGTAAAACCTAAGTCAATGACATACAGAAAGTTTTATGTAACACCGAACATACTAAAATGTTAATTTTCCTATGTTCGATGTGTACTAGGACGCATCAAAGCATTGAGTGCGATGTGATTGGCTACGATTTCTAATTGTAATATAGTCAATCCAATTTACACTTTTCTCTTCAAGAATAAATGAAATCTGTCAGTTATCGCAAGCAAGTAATATTTGCTGTTCTAGCACTTGAAGCAGACGTAGACGAAGAATGGAGAGTTAAACATATCAATAATGTATACAAAGGAGGAAAAGATTATTCTGGTAAACTTATACCATGGAGAAAACAGTTCAAGAAATTCCCTTGATTTATTTTCTGAAAAATGTTCTGTTCAATCAGACTACCCTTTATTTCAACCATTTCGAACCTTCTAGAACAGTTTGTTTGGATAAATTTTACAAGCGAGGAATTAGAAGTCCGTCGATATTATCAGAAGAGATGAAATTACACAATTTCTGTTATATCCAAGAGTGTTTAATAATATCCTTACTATTGCAAAATCATTTAATATTTAAAAATCTTTTATATGTAGGAGTTCCACAAGAATTCAAGTTTAGATCCTACAAATTCCAACATTACTAGTTGCTGTGTAACAACATTAAGCGATAACATTTTTGTAAAATTGTATTTAATATGTTAAATTAAACAACGAAATTTAATTAGTATTTTACTGATTAAAAATATAACAATAGTTGATAACTATTCCGTTGTACTAAAATATTTATAATACAACATATTGTGGTTGACATAATAATTGACAAATTTAATTTATTTTTGACGTGAAGAGTGGAGCGACTAAATCAAATTTTCAGTCTTTTCTAAACTCGAAATTTTACTTCATGCGCCACGCGCATTTTAGATAAAGTTTAAAATATTCAACTAAAGCACTTGAAATTTTACTTCATGCGCCACGCATAAAACACTGATTGAAAGTGATGTTTATAATATACTACTAAATCAATAATACAACATGTATCAAAGGCATATGATATTTTTTTCATAATACTTAATAATATAATAAAAACATAATTACATGAATATTAAGGAAAATATGGTATTGATATAAATAAATTAATTAAAGTTTTTACTTTATTTATGACACTACGATATTTTATTATATATAGTAAACAAATTATTAGTAGAAATATTATCAAAAATTATGAAAGTGTTTATTTAAAAAAGCGTATTAATTTGTTTATATGTAAAGTTTCAATAATTCGTGTTTATAAGCAATAAAGTTGCGACTTGTTAAAGTTGGATAAATAGTGAAACGACTTAAAATTGCCCACTTTTACAATAATAATTTATGAAATTATTTAATAAAATTGAATCGTTAGTAAATTATTGGAAAACGTTCAGTTATTACCCTGTAAAAAATGTAACTAATTTTTATTCCACGGATTTTATTTATTACTGTTCAAACACAGGGGCAAAAATGTAAAGTTTAATTCATTCTTGTATATAAATAAAAAAGTTGCGATAGGTTAAATTTGGGTTAATCGTGAAACGATTTAAAAATACGTACATTTTACAATAATAATTTATGAAATTATTTAATAAAATTGAATCGTCAGTATTTTATTGGAAAACGTTTAGTTATACCTGTAAAAAATTTAATTAGTTTTTGCTCCACGGATTTTATTTATTACCCTTCAAACACAGGGGTCAAAATGTAAAGTTTAATCTATTCTTGTATATAAATAAAGAAGTTGTGATAGGTTAAATTTGGCTTAGTCATGAAAATACCTACTTTTTACAATAATTAATTATGAAATTTTTCAATAAAATTAAAAATATTATTGGAAAATGTTCAGTTATTAACTTGTAAAAACTGCAATTAATTTTTGCACCACGGATTTTTTTTATTACCCTTTAAACACAGCGACCAAAACCTTTGCAACGGATATTAATTACGTGTATTAATTATTACAAGTATGTCACTTAAAGATGCGCACTAGTACTCAACTGTTATTTTTATTGTTGACTTAATGTTAAGTTGTAGTTTATGGATTACATTTTTAGAAGCACGCGAGCATTAATGTTTTTATTTTTGTTGTTTAATTGTAATTATTGTTAGATCCGTGTGTAACGTTTTCATTCTTGTTGTTGATTTTACGTTGCTGCTTGCTGTTTGCTGTTTACTACCACACTGCCTTTGACGTAATAATTTAATGTTGTTTTTTAAACTGAACGCTGATGATGAGTTAACTTTCCAACTTTCCAGGGTTGTTCAATTAGTCCACTTACGCGTTGTTTACTCCACTGTTTATAAACATCACGTATAATTTAATCCGCACTGGTTTTCTTCGCTTCTAATTATTTCAGAACTCGCGTACAGTATGTTGATTTTAATCTTCCTTAGCACACGCATTTGTAATTTTTGCGCTTGTTTAAATCCGCACGGTCGTGCAGTTAGTCCGTAACTGAGGAGGGGGGAGGAATCGGTGTTCATTACACACACATAATCGTGAAAAGTTGGTGGCGGTGGCGGCGGCGGCGCAGGGGCGGCAAAGTGGAGCGTTCACTTCGGGGGTTGCGTACGCGTGCGGCTGACTCCACGACACGACTACCAACTACCGGCGAAAAGTTTCCACGCCAAACAGACTTGGGGTTGTTTTCCAGACGCCCGTTAAATCGAAATGGCGAGGCCAGCACGGACGGTCGAGGGATGAAGAAGAGAGGGGGTGGATTAAATGGATAGGGTGGTTCGATGCATGCGTGTGCTGAGAGGGTGAGGGATATGTCGATATGTGCAGAAGTGTCGGAACAGATCTTGTTGATGTAACGGAAATATTAGAAAAATCAGCTTCGAAAGTTGTTAGTATACATGTAACAGCCAGTGGCGTTACTACACTTTTAAAGCCCCACTGTATACATGTACAGTTGCGAGTGAAAAAAATAGTACAGTAGGGAGCTTCAGCCACTTCTGAAATATCGTATTTTTTTCTTGTAAAACAAACTTGTCATGTACAGGTTAACAACACTTTTTTTTTCTTGGCTAACAAGACGGTGCTTTTGTTGACATGCACTTCATTAGCAATGTCTCTAATCAAAATTGAATTTGTCTTCAGTGTGGTCCCGACCCGGTGCTGAGGAATACTGAACATTTCTGACTATTTCAAGCCAATATGTGAAAACTATTAATAATTTTGATAGCTAACGCCATCTAATGCTTCATAGTGGCATCGACGATGCCACTATGAAGCATTAGATCGCGTTAGCTATCGAAATCATTAATAATGTCTCTAATGCTAATACCGTCACTCAAGGCCGTAGCTAGAAAAAATAATTGGGGGGGATATACAAATTTCGGGGAGGTTTTACTGGTAAAAATAATATTTTTGCTCTTTTACAGGTTAACAACAATTTTTTTATTGCCCAACAAAACGGTGCTTTTGCACTTCACTAGCAATGTGTCTAATGCTAATACCGTCAATCAAGGCCGTGGCTAGAAAAAAACATCTGGGAGAATATACAAATTTCGGGGGGGTTTTACTGGTAAAAATAATATTTTTGCTCCTTTAGGGCCGCTTGTACAAACAAAGAATTAACATTTTGAAAATTTCGAGGGGGGGGGGGGTTGTTGAACCTCCATCGCCCCCCTGGCTACGGCATTGCCGTCTCTAAACGGGTCGTTATTATCGCTTTTTGCGTTTCAGTCAAAGTTTCGCAACTGTACAATTTAGAACAAAACAAAGGAAACCCTAGATTTTACATTTTATAAATGTGCCTTTTTGTTGTCATTGAATATTTAAAAACGTCACTGTCAGTGGACGAATTGAAGTTAGATAGTCATTTATTTATGAAAAACAAACCGCCTTATTTTGTGAGGGGATTCCATTTATTTGCTCCTAATTGTATTTATGACCAGTTAATTTCTGTCGAGTATATCTACACATTTGAAAGCAAGTAACTCGAAGTGTTAAAAAAGAGCATGAGAGTCGTTTCGACAAAATAAACGATTTTAAAGTTTTTAAAAATGTTAATCAAAAACATAAGCGATATATTTTGAACATCAAACTATTTTAGTGTTTTATACGCGTGCCGCATGAAGTAAAATTTCGAATTTAGAAAAGCCTGAAAATTTGGATTTGCCAGGGCGCGCGAGCGAAGCGAGTCGCGCCATGGCAAATCCAAATTTTCAGACTTCTCTAAACTCGAAATTTTACTTCATGCTTAATCAGGAAGTTGAAACACTCGTTTCAAGCTTCAAATTAAATATTGTTATAAGAATTGGTGATGGATATACGATCATTAAATTAGCGGATCATTAAAATAACATAGGCAATTAACATAGGAAACACGTTTTTTGCAGATTGCAAAAATTGGACTTGCCGGGACGCGCGAGCGAAGCGAGTTGCGCCCCGGCAATTCAAAACGTGAATGCTTTTCTAAACTCAAAATTTTACTTCATGCGCCACGCGTATAAAACACTGACACTGTAGAAAATTCATTTAGCATAATTTCTTATAATTGTGGAGAATATCCGTGAAATGGGTAAGAATTACACAGAACAAGAAAAATACAGCTTATTAGATATTATAAAAGACTTAAACGAGTGTTTTCCACTCCCAGGCTAAGCATGAAGTAAAATTTCGAGTTTAGAAAAGCCTGAAAATTTGGTTTGGTCGCGTAGCGCGAAGCGCGGAGCGACCAAACCAAATTTTCAGGCTTTTCTAAACTCGAAATTTTACTTCATGCGCCACGCGTATAAGACACTGATTTCAAGGGAAGTTAACTTGTTCACAATATTTCAGTGTCTTCAGTGTTTAATACGCGTGGCGCATGAAGTAAAATTTCAAGTTTAGAAAAGCCTGAAAATTTGGTTCGGTCGCTCCGCGCTTCGCGCTACGCGACCAAACCAAATTTTCAGGCTTTTCTAAACTCGAAATTTTACTTCATGCTTAGTCTGGGAGTGGACATACTCGTTCACACTTCAAATTGAACGTTTTAAAAAAATCGACGAACGTCTGAAAATTTGCTGCGCATATATAAAGCAATAAGGGCTTCAAATTTTACAACGCATGCATCGAAATATGTAGACTTGAAAAGATCTTCCCTGTACAGTTAAAATGTTCATGCTTTTCTAACTCGAAATTTTACTTCATGCTTAATCTAGGAGTGGAAAGCACTCGTTTAAAGCTTCAAATGGAACTAAGTCACTGACACTGTAGAATCATACACACACTTATCAACAAAGGGCACATAACTGAAGTTACTTCATGTTTAATCAGGAAGTTGAAACACTCGTTTCAAGCTTCAAATTAAATATTGTTATAAGAATTGGTGATGGACATACGATCATTAAATTAGCGGATCATTAAAATATTATCAATTATTATATATGAATTATTATATATATATATATATATATATATATATATATATATATATGTTATATATATATATACAGAGAGTTTTCTTTTATAACGGGTGAATATTTCTAAACCGAACATAGGCAATTGACATAGAAAACACGTTTTTTGCAGATTGCAAAAATTGGACTTGCCGGGACGCGCGAGCGAAGCGAGTTGCACCCCGGCAATTCAAAATTTTATTGCTTTTCTAAACTCAAAATTTTACTTCATGCGCCACGCATATAAAACACTGACACTGTAGAAAATTTATTTAGCATAATTTTTTATAATTGTGGAGAATATCCGTGAAATGGGTAAGAATTACACAGAACAAGAAAAATACAGCTTATTAGAAATTATAATAGACTTAAACGAGTGTATTCCACTCCCAGGCTAAGCATGAAGTAAAATTTCGAGTTTAGGAAAGCCTGAAAATTTGGTTTGGTCGCGTAGCGCGAAGCGCGGAGCGGCCAAACCAAATTTTCAGGCTTATCTAAACTCGAAATTTTTCTTCATGCGCCACGCGTATAAGACACTGATTTCAAGTGAAGTTAACTTGTTCACAATATTTCAGTGTCTTCAGTGTTTAATACGCGTGGCGCATGAAGTAAAATTTCGAGTTTAGAAAAGCCGGAAAATTTGGTTTGGTCGCTCCGCGCTTCGCGCTACGCGACCAAACCAAATTTTCAGGCTTTTCTAAACTCGAAATTTTACTTCATGCTTAGTCTGGGAGTTGAAATACTCGTTCACACTTCAAATTGAACGTTTTTAAAAAATCGACGAACGTCTGAAAATTTGCTGCGCATATATAAAGCAATAAGGGCTTCAAATTTTACAACGCATGCATCGAAATATGTACACTTGAAAAGATCTTCCCTGTACAGTTAAAATGTTCATGCTTTTCTAACTCGAAATTTTACTTCATTCTTAATCTAGGAGTGGAAAGCACTCGTTTAAAGCTTCAAATGGAACTAAGTCACTGACACTGTAGAATCATACACACACTTATCAACAAAGGGCACATAACTTTACCTAAATAATGATAAAACTGAATTTATATTTTTTAAAACAAATCGTTCGAGGATATCATATCCCGATAATATTACAGTTACAGTTATAAATAGAAATTATAAACCAATACAAAGTGTCAGGTTTCTTGGCATAACCATTGATGACACTCTGAACGGAGCCTCACACATAGCAACAATAGAAAAAGAATTAAGTTCCGTCTGTTATATGCTACGCATTTTAAAGCAGTCTGGAGCACCACGTGGTGTTTTAATGTTGGTGTATCATTCACTCTTTTGCTTCAAACTTCGGTTTGGAATCACATATTATGGGTCCAGTTATCATCTAAACAGATTATTTGTTCTTCAAAAACGGGCTATCAGAATCATATTAAGTTTAAAATACCTAGAATCGTGCAGGGGCCATTTTAAATCCAACAACCTCTTGACTGTTCACAGTCTGTATATTTATGAGCTTATCTTAAATAGAAAAAAAAAACCCGATACAGGTACTGCACATAGTCACAATTATAATACACGTTTTTATAACAATTATGCACTCCCGTCACACCGTTTAACCGTGTATGAAAGAGACCTACAATACGCAGCTATGAAATATTATAACTGTTTGCCAGCTCAATTAAAGTCATTTAATAATGACTGTAAGCGCTTTAACCAATTGTTATTTGATCATTTATGTGAACAAGAGTTATACTCTACCGCAGATTATAAAAATTAGAATTAGTTATTAACTTCTTTTATGTATAATTTAGATTTATATATATTTTGTATCTCTTTTATTGTGACACATTCTCTTTAATATGTAATTTAATTTATCTTGTATTTGTATACATTGTAATGCATATTCTATGAGAATAAAGAATTTAAAAAATAAAACTGAAGTTAGTCGCTATATCAAGCTTTCTGTCATCGCTGAAACACCCTGTATAAATAAGTGAAACAAATCAACTGATTTAATTTTGTTTTGTTTATAGTATTTAACATTATTAGCATTGTTAAAACGGTTTTTACTGGCGGACAGAAGGATATGACTGGCGAGTCGCTAGACGAGCCAGTCACCTTCTGGAGCCAGTAAAACCCGTTAACTTGCGTATATTGTTATATATTTTATTTGTCAATCATTTGTAATTAATTAAAATACAATTATTTGGTAAATTTAATCAAATTGAAATTACAAAAAAATATGTAGTAAGTTATGAAACATTGCAGAGAATGGCGACAGTGGCGGTAACTGGAGCCATACGCACTACCCCATCAGCGGCGCTAGAAATGCTACTGAACCTCACCCCCCTGCATATCCTAATACAGGGCGAGGCCAGATTGGCAACGTATCGATATCACCACGCGGCCCTATTGGATCCGAAGGTGATAGTCTTCACACCAAATGGGCTGTCAACTGCCATTGAGGCGGATGACACCCTAAGTATGAGGACTGACTACGCAGTCACGGACTACTGCGAGGATCAGCCGTACAAGGTCCTGTTCCCAAGCAGGGACGACTGGGAGCGACACAAAATCACCCCAGAAAAGGCTGACTCCTACTGGTACACTGACGGCTCAAAACTGTCCACTGGAACAGGAGCCGCAGTCGTCGGACCAAGGACTGAACTTTACTACAGCCTTGGCAGGTATGCTACCATACTTCAGGCTGAAATATACGCCATTGAAATGTGCGCCCACGAAATCCTTTCAAAGGGTTGGGCGGGCAGGACAATAAAAATATGTTCGGACAGCCAGGCGGCCCTTAGGGCCCTGGCATCTTCTAGATGCTCCTCGCTGGCTGTACGGAACTGCAAGGAAGCCCTCTGCCAAATGGCACAGGTAAACGGGGTCAGTCTGATGTGGGTGCCAAGCCACTCTGGCGTGAAGGGAAACGAATTAGCCGATTCCCTAGCCAGAGAGGGGGCGCGTACAGCCTACATCGGACCAGAACCCGCTCTGGGGATACCCAGATCAACAGCTAGAGACCGTAACAACGGATGGATGAGACACGAGGCACAGGATTTCTGGCAAAACCGCCCTGGGATGAGACATTTTAGAGCGGTAACAAGTGGACCATCTGCGGCCAGGACGGCCTCATGGTTGAAGCTGAGCAGATCAGATGTTCACACATTAACTGCTCTCTTTACTGGACACAGCCGTCTAAGGCATCACCTTAACAAACTAGGACTAAGCGACACCACTGAGTGCCGCCTATGCCTAGAGGATGATGAAACAGCAGAGCACGTCATATGTGCCTGTCCAGTTGGCAACCAGATCAGGACCACGGTGTTTGGCACACCGAAGCTAAACCTGAAGGACCTGGAGAAAACTTCACCTGACAAGATCCTTGACTTCATCAAGAAGATGGACTTGGAAGGTGAGCTGTAAGGTAGGATGTTCGACCTTAATTGTGAGCCACAATAGATCCTTGCGGTCGCAGTGGAGGGTAGCATAACTACCCACTCACTTTCAATAGAATAGAATATGAAACATTTCCGTGGATACTTATGTTGTTTATTTGATTGTTGTTTATTTTGATTAAATTAGGATCACGATAAAAATAGTATTTATTGTATTTTTCTTTAATAAATTCAATTCACGAAAAACTATAAATTACTATTCCAGTACTAACTTGTTAAATTTTAACAAGTTAGTATACTGACTTGTTAAAATTTTACAAGTCAGTAGCTTGAAAACATAACCTTACTTGTTTAATACTGTCTATTGATAAATTGACGTTTACAAATGAGAGACAAATAAAATATTTAATCAAGTGATTAATGAGAAACAGATTATAATCACATATCTCCTAACTTGTCGAAATGGATGAAAAAAAACTAAATTTGTTGAAATATTTTCGACACAAAAAACAATCTAATGTTTATGGATCGAATTTTAATAATTGCGTTATGTATTAAACAGGATATTACTTATTTTAGCATTTCTTTTCCTATTTTGGCTATATCGATTTTTCTGTCATCGCTGAAACACCCTATATAAATAATGGAAAGAAATCAACTGATTTAATTTATTTTTATTTAAATATTTAATCAAGTGATCAATGAGAAACAAATTATAGCCACAAATGTCCTAACTTGTCGAAATGGGTGAAAAATACGAAAATTGTCGGAAAATCTTCGACACAAAAAAAATCTAATGTTTATGAATCGACTTTTTATAATTGCGTTATGTATTAAACAGAATATTACTTATTTTATCATTTCTTTTTCTATTTAGACTGTGCTTACACAACACCATTGCGTGTTTGACATGAAAATTGGCATTGCTTTTGTCGTTAGTTGAACATTCTTTTATCTAAGTTTAGTGTTGATTTTAATACAACACTTAGATTTAAATGTCGACATCAAATAACAATATTCATCTAATATGAACAACATTTAGATGATAATGCTGTTCACGTGAGATGAATATTGACGTGAGTCAATATGAGTCAAATTCGGCGCCAAACCAATTGTTTACAACAGTGATAATAGGCAACCCAATAACTCTAACGTATATTGGGTTGTATATAATCGTTGTTGTATGTGTGTGTTTATTAAACTTCACTGTAAAACAATATTTTTAAGCGTGGCGCATGAAGTAAAATTTCGAGTTTAGAAAAGCCTAATTTGGATTGGCCGCTCCGCTTCGCTTCGCGGCCAATCCAAATTTTCAGGCTTTTCTAAACTCGAAATTTTACTTCATGCTTAGTCTGGGAGTGGAAAACACTCGTTAAAAGCCTCAAATTAACCGCTCTGAAACACAACGTAAATTTTGAATTAATATTTTGAAAATTTTGTCATTATCGGGATATGCATACTAAATAGAATAATGCCCTGTATAGACCTAACCTAGTCTCAAAAGACAACAACAACATTTCCGGCTTTCATAGGTTATGCAGAAACACATACTTTTATACTTAGATATTTATGCTTCAGTTTGCCTTTTCGGCAGCTAATAAGGTCGCGCTATTTGATCAGCTAATTTTTGTTGTAGTCCTCCTATAAATTTCGACTAAATGTCAATGTTTACTGTCAATGCCGACATATGTCTAACCTTCAGCCGATAAGATCGCGCAGTTTGATCAGCTAATTTTTGTTGTAGTCCTTCTGTTTTTGAGACAAACAATAAATGTTGACTAATGTCAATGCCTACTGTCAACGCCGACATATGTTTAAATGGCAGCCAATAAGGTGCCATAAGGATACCTATAAAAAAGCGAGAAGGTAAACCTCTGTCATCTGATGTTTTTTTCTCTTCTCTTCTATTAATCGAAAACGGGTTGATTGCCGAAATGGAAGTCGTAGATCATATTCGTTGAAAGAACAGATTGTTTTAGAAATTGGGTTTTTATTCTGGACTATTCATGTCAATGTCTACTGTCAACGCCGACATGTCTAAATGGCAGCCAATAAGGCCCATAAGGATACCCATAAAAAAGCGAGAAGGTAAACTTCTGTCATCTCATGTTCTTTTCTTTTCTCTTCTATTAATCGAAAACGAGTTGATTGCCGAAATGGAAGTCGTAGATTATATTCGTTGAAAGAACAGATTGTTTTAGAAATTGGGTTTTTATTCTGGACCATTCAATTAAAATGTTGGCGGAGAGATTTGAATTGATTTTGGGAGTAAATTATTAAAAATATTCAGCTTAATTAGGAGTTTAAAATTAAATAAGAAACATTCGCTCCTTGAAGCAGCGCCACAGTAAGGAAAACTTGCGCCTAGGGCATGTGTTATTATCGACTATACGCTAGATATATTTAATACGGCTTCAGCAATCTAATATGTAGATGTGAATAAAACGTGAGTAAAATTCGGAACTAAACCAATTGTTTAAAACAATGAATATAGGCAACCCTAGAGTTATTGGGTTGCCTATAATAACTGATTTAAACAATTGGTTTAGCGCCGAATTTGACTCACGTATATTGGGTTGCCTATAATCATTGTTGTACGTGTGTGTTAATTGAACTTCACTGTAAAACAGTGTTTTTAAGCGTGGCGCATGAAGTAAAATTTCGAGTTTAGAAAAGCCTAATTTGGATTGGCCGCTCCGCTTCGCTACGCGGCCAATCCAAATTTTTAGGCTTTTCTAAACTCGAAATTTTACTTCATGCTTAGTCTGGGAGTGGAAAACACCCGTTAAAAGCCTCAAATTAACCGGTCTGAAATACAACGCAAATTTTGAAATTGTATTTTAAAATCGCTGCAATTATCGGGATATGTATACTTAAAAGAAAATGCCCTTTATAGACTTAACCTAGTCTCAAAAGACATTTTGACATTGACATTTTTAATTACCGATTCTCAGATTTGACAAATAGTGTTCGTAGACCAAAACAAGGTAATAGGATTCTATCACAGCTGTGATAACATGTATCTATGGAAATAAGCCATTCTGATAAGAGGGAATGTAGTACCGTGATGCTTGAGTTATATTCTCAGCCGTAATATAACGAGTGGTATGATTATTATCGATGATATTTTGGAGTTGAAACCGAGCTGCAGATTCAACGAGTCCGTAGGACGAGTTGAATGTGCTGCTTCGGTTTTAACGACTAAATATCATCCGGTATTAATCGTACCACGAGTTATATTTAGTGAAAGAACATAACGAATAAAATGTTATAATCTTACTTATCTGAAACTTCCTAGCGGCACAAAACTCAGAAAATTGTCGCGAATGCAGCAGCACGAGTTGAATGTGCTACTTCGGTTTCAACGACAAAATATCATCGATAATTAATCATATCACGAGTTATATTAAGTGAGAGAATATAACGAATAAAATTATGTGAGTCCCTTAACATTATCGACAGCTGAGATTGTTTCCCTATTGATTGAGAATTTCTTAACAGCACAAAAGTTCGTAAACTGCCGCCACTGTGATTCTGTGTTCATGACGGTGTTTTTTGGCGTCGCAGTTTTTACTTTTCTATTAATATCACTGCACTAAACTTTACCTATTTTGACGTTTCGAATGACAGGACAACTTATCACCCACCGCTTCTTTTGTTTTTTATCATCGCGGTGATAGACATGTACCTACGGCTTTCCTTGCATCTCATTGGTTTAAAATTCATTCTAGTAGGCTATGAGTTGTATTCTCAGCCATAATACAACGAGTGGTAAGATTATTACCGATGATATTTTGAAGTTGAAACCGAGCTGCAAATTCAACGAGTCCGTAGGACGAGTTGAATGTGCTGCTTCGGTTTTAACGACTAAATATCATCTGGTATTAATCGTACCACGAGTTATATTTAGTGAGAGAATATAACGAATAAAATGTTATAATCTTACTTATCTGAAACTTCCTAGCGGCTGTAACGTTCCGTTTTTATTCTTTTGTTAAATATATTTAAATGCCGAATCATTAGCTACGACTATGAGTTTTTTTAAATTATCAGCGTGAGGTTTTCGAGGAATCGAGAACGCGCTGGGAGGGGGAGCGAGATGGTTGGAAGAGAGGTGGTTGGATGCGCGGCGTGGACGGATGTGTGTGCGAGGTGAGCCGGCTTAATACTTATATTGATTAGAACAAATTAAATGATTTAAATGAACTCTTTATATTATTATTCAAATATCAAACTATCGTCGGATGAGCTGTTTGAGCGTTAATGTGTATTAAGAGTGGCTTGAGGCGCACACAACGTCCACCAGCGCTGTTTATTAGTTTTTGTAGATTGCATGTTTTTTTGTTAGAGTTGTGTCGTTGTGTTGCCCCGTTTCCTTTCCTAATTTATTTTGTTATTTGCGCTGTGCGTAAATTTCGCGTTCTGTTACGCTAAGTAGCCACGTAGGGCCTTCATTAAATGCACTAGTTACTGCCAGTATTTTCATCGTAGCTTCACCAGAGGACCAGGGCCCCGTTCCAGAAATAGGGACACTGCAGGAAGGGAACCGGAACCAAGCAAACAGGGAATCCCGTTCGAAGGAGGCGCTGCATAAAAAGGCATCTGGGAGGGTGCATCACCGCTTACCACCCTTAGCTGCTTCTAGACAGGCCAACACCTACCCGCATGCGCTAGACCCTGCTTTAATCCCACGCTGCTTAACACGGAACTCCGCTTGAAATTGGTGAGACGATTCCATTCTCTAGTTTCTTTTACGAACGGGCCAAAACCAATTCGAACTCAACGAGCAGGCAGTCGTCGAATCATTCATTATTATTTTTTTAGTATTGTGGCTACTTTTAATACTTGTACAACCATTTAATATTTCACTCATTGCTTAATTGTTTAATTAAATTGTTATTGTTGAAACGTGACTTAGATCTTGACTAACTTTGCTATTAAAATTAACAGTTTATTTCCCCTATCTGTCACATTTGTGGCTGGCGCCCAATTGATGTTGAAGTAAGTAATAAGTAAGTACGAACCACGACCCAGCGCCGCAATAAGCTAACCTAGCCGTGAGCATTTGTGAAGGCGAACGTCACACGGCACAAAACTCAGAAAATTGTCCCCAATGCGACTCTCTATTTCGCACTGTGTTTTTCGGTATCGTATTTTTCACTACTTCACTTATATTGCTGCTAGAAGCCGTACCAAAACGATTTCCAACGTCCATTTTAATATTTGGAATTCTGACGTCTAACCACTTTGACGTTTAAAAAACAATTTATGACCACAACAAACTTATCATTGCGATGATTTTTTATCATCGCTGTGATACACATACTGCTACGTATATACTTGCATCTGATTGGCTGAAAATACATTCTAGTAGGCTATGAGTTGTATTCTCACTTAAGTATAATTATTGTCCACTCCTTGATTAAGTTTTAATTGAAATTTTGAGTTTAAACAAGCCTTAAAATTTCGTTTGATCGCTCCGCGAAGCGGAGCGAGTCTGTATAAGAGTAGATGACATGTTTAATTATCTTCAAGGAAGGTATGGTGAAAGCAAGGAAGGACGGAAAAGAGCCTTACGTCGTGGAATGTTTCACTTAAACACATCCCGAGCAGACGTACTGAAATTCCTGTACGTGCCACCGTCACCCGGACAGCTCAGCAGGAATCTATAAATGCGTCACATTCCCCGGATAAAACCGTCACTGACAGTCCTCCTCCTCCAACTGTTTTCTCTACCCCAACTCCCCTTTTTGAAATATAGCTACTCGATAATATTCTTATTTTACACGCGAGGAATAAAAATATCATCGGATGCAATAATTTATCCAAGAAAAATGATTTAGGGTTCCACGACAGTTATTTCAGATAAAGAAACTTCAAAGGAAAATACTTGATTAAATTTCAGCGCTTTGTTGTTTTCGATGAATAAAAATGTAGACTAATTTATTTATTACTCTGTTAACTGAATAAATAAATAAATAAAATATCAAGTAAATCATTAAGTAGATAAATCAACTCAAACGAATAGGTTTTAATCTAAGGAATTGATATATTTCCTAATCTTAATTTTATCGTATTTGAACTTTGTTTCTAATCGAATTGATTCTTGTCTATGTAGACGTGTTTATTTTATCGCTGAATTGATTAACGGGGTGTTAATGCTGGGGTGAATATTCAATCGGCATTCCGAGTTATCAGGATCCCCAGCACAGAACGTGCCTCATCTTAAACAGGCCGGATTCAGGATGATCCTTTTTTTTCTAAGCAGAAAATCAAGACGTTCAACATATAACAGCGGATTATTGTGTGCTGAGATGTAATTGAGACCTATAGCAGGTGAAACAGCAACAAAAATTGAGGGCTCGCGTAAAATGTTTGCCATTTTTGTAGGTGCACTACTCTTAGCAAGAAAATTGTTCTAATTCTAGTGACTAACTATAAAGATATGGCAAATAGGCCCGTACTGGGACGAGTCCTTAAAATAGGATTCGAATCGTAAGTCCGAATCACCTTATATGATTCGAATCGCGCGAGCGTTGCTTTTTTTTTTGTTCGTATTTGAAAGTGCAATTTGGCGCCCCCTAATCGTAGCGCTCTAGGGGTGTCTAATGAGAAATCTATCCCTGCTCTTATTAGGTCCCCCTAGGGCGCCACGATCAAGAGACGCCAAATTACACTTTCAAGTACGAACAAGAACGGACAAAATTACAAACTTTACGCCACGTTTGTCTAGAAATAGACTATTTGCTACCAGTGGTTTTAAATTTTAGCGGGGAACACTCAATCATAAATGAGTATTTTAAGACACCCCGCCTTTAATTTGATAAGATATGTAAAAACGAGCAACTTCAGGTAATAAAAGAAGAAATTGCTGTTTTTAAACTTTTACTGGAAATCAGTAAAGGTGAAAATTCCGATTGAACGTGCAAACATACATAAGAAATGATAGGTTTTATCTCAAGGACAGCCGTTTTTATTTGTCCACCAGTTTATTTTATTTTTTTATTTTTTTTTTATCTATTAACGGATAACACCTTTTTTACAAAATATTAACATTAGGAATTCACTAACAAACATTAAGTTACATATTTATATTATTATTAGACTAACTTAAACTTAATCCTAAATACATTCTACCAATTACAATTAATTAGACAGTATACTGCTCGTGAACTGAATTTTATTTACAATATTCTTAAACATAATATGGGATGAACTAAATAAATCAAATATATCATGACTGTTCATTTGATTAGCCAATCTCATGCAGCGGTATATAGGACTGTGGTATTTATAAATCGAAGATACGGTCTGTAATTTGAAAATTGGTTTTTGTCTAGATGATCTAGTGGGAACGTGAAAGTTTAAACATTGGAGCAAATGAGTTGAAGTATGACCGGAAATAATGTTATGCAACAGAAACAGATCAAACTTTGATCTACGTACTTCCAAGTGTTCTATATTTAAATAGATACATACCGATTCATATTTCGTAAATGGTAAATTCAATTTAAATGAAATATATCTACAAAATTTCTTTTGCACAGCTTCAACCTTGTACGAGTATTTTTTATAATAGGGTGACCATATAGAAGTACAATATTCCAAATTAGATCTCACCAAACCACAATAAATTGCTCTCAATGTCTCGCAATTAAAATCTTTGCAATGTCTTAGTAAAAATCCTAGCAATCTGATGGCTTTATTGCATATTTCTGAAATGTGCGCTGCAAATGACAGTTTTGTATCCATTAAGACACCCAAATCACGCATAACCGACACTTTTTCCAGGCTCTCATTATTAATGTTATATGTAAAATCTATCGTCTTTGTTCTTTTAGTAAATGTGATCGATTTACATTTCTTAATGTTAAGAAAAAGCTGATTTAGTACACACCAATCATATAAATTGTTTAGGTCCACTTGCAAATTGAAACAATTCGATGCATCATCAATACAATTATACAACTTGAGATCATCAGCAAATAGTAAATTATTAGAGTGCAAAAAACAACTGCCGATATCATCAATAAAAATAAGAAACAATAAAGGTCCAATATGTGACCCCTGGGGCACCCCAGATGTCACCTGAATAGTAGAAGATATGAAGTTATTGATCTTCACTGCTTGACAACGTTCAGACAAAAAGCTAATGATCCATTTAACAGTTGAGTCTTGGAATCCATATGCATGCAACTTAGTGAAAAGTATCCCGTGTTGTACCCTGTCAAATGCCTTCGCAATGTCAGTGTAAGCCGTATCTACTTGGACATGTGATTCAAATGCATTGTGTAAAAAATATTGGAATTCTAATAAATTTGTTGTGGTGGACTTACCTTTGATAAAACAATGTTGTTCAATGTCAAATAAGTGTTTAGTCATATACCTGATTTGTCTGGTAATCAACATATCAAACATTTTTGGAATTGCAGATTGAATTGCAACCCCGCGATAGTTTTCGACTTTATTTCTATCACCGTTTTTGAAAATTGGCGTAATGTAACTAAATTTCCATTTCTTAGGAACACAGCCAAGTCTAAGAGACGCAGAATACAATAAGTGCAAAGGTTTAGACATTGAACAAACGCAATTATACAGGAAGTCACCGGGGATACCATCAGGTCCACATGTGAAACTTCTATCAAGTGAAACAACTGCGCTGAAGACTTCTTCTAATGAAATCTGCAGCTTGTCAGGAATTTCGGATTTAGATGTCTTAAATGAATATATCTGGTTATTAGTCGGACAGGAAAGTTTAATTGTATGATTTACTAAAGAATGCATTTTCTTGATATTTTGACGTAAAAAACACACAGAACGTCAATAAACGATTGACATAAATTGTATTTTTTACCTTAAATTGACTTTTTGTTGTCATAAATTACCGTTATTTACATAAGCATAAACATAAACTATGGTAATATATTTATTGGTGCTGGTAATAATAGTTTCACCTTTTTTGTACTAGTGTCTGAGGGAAAATACGTTTGTAGTAATTAATAAATTTACAAACAGAGAGTTTTATGTAACACCGAACATTGTCATAACGAAAATTATTCTATTAAGTACACATAAGCATACGTGGTACATTTTCCGGCGCACGGTTTTTTAAACGAATTCAATTTGAAGCTTTAAACGAGTGTTTTCCACTCCCAGGCTGAGCATGAAGTAAAATTTCGAGTTTAGAAAAGCCTGAAAATTTGGTTTGGTCGCGTAGCGCGAAGCGCGGAGCGGCCAAACCAAATTTTCAGGCTTTTCTAAACTCGAAATTTTACTTCATGCGCCACCGGTACAAAACACTGATGCAATTTAAAGTTTAGCGGAGTGTTTTAAACTTTGTAATAAGTCAGTGTTTTGTATCGGTGGCGCATGAAGTAAAATTTCGAGTTTAGAAAAGCCTGAAAATTTGGTTTGGCCGCTCCGCGCTTCGCGCTACGCGACCAAACCAAATTTTCAGGCTTTTCTAAACTCGAAATTTTACTTCATGCTTAGTCTGGGAGTGGAACACACTCTATTCAAATTTTAATTTCAAACTGAACTCGTGAAAAAAAAAACGATTATCCAAAGATTTACGGCATATACGCTGTAATTGGGAAATATATACTTGAAAGTATGTACAAGTTGAGGTATTAATTGCGATTGATTGGCTGCAATTTATAATGGTCATATAGGCAACCCGATTTACACATAACTTAAAAATTAAAGATGTCAAATTGTGTTGGATGAAAATGTTCGGTGTTACATAAAACTTTCTGTATGTTCGAAAGCATAAACGCCATCTAATGCCCATTAGCTTAATTAGCATAGTAAATAGCTAATGGGCATAAAATGGCGTTTACGCTTTCGAACATATGTAAATTGCATAGGCCATGATAAATGGTCAAAGATGTTCAGTATTCTTCAAGCACTAGTTCGGGACTATACTGATGATGGCGTTAAAGCTTGAAACGCGTATATAGTTATCCGGTGAATGAAAGTACTGAAGATAAATTCATATTCTTGAAATCAATAAATTAACAAACATTCAATTTGTTTTCAGTAGTAGCGTCAGCTAACGATATTTCTATAAATAAAATACCAGTTTATCATGTAATGAGTTTATAGGCAGAAAATAATACAAAAACATAATTTATATACATTTTTGTGGGTTGAGTAAAATTAATTCAACAATAATTTAACGCCAAGGGAACAGATAATAATGCATGTTTGCTTAAATCTGCATAAATCCGTTGCAGCAGCAAGCGCGAAGGAAATCAAGACACTGGCGGTTTGGAATATTTCATTTTGACAAGATAAGCGGCTTGATTCGCGTGCCAGGGCCCGGAATATTTTCATACAAATCCAACAACCTAAATACATCTTGTTCCCCCGGCAAATGACTCCGCTGATCATTAAAGCCCCTCCCTTTCCGCTCATCCAGCCTTATCTATCGCACACTGTTGGAGTAAATTCGCGAAATCAGCGGCATTACTGTAATAAATATCAGAGGGATTTAAGCTGGCGGAAAAATGTGCCTCACCTTAATAAATAATAAGAAATTTCGAGTTTAGAAAAACCCCGTGAAAATTTGTCCAGAGACAAATTTTCTACGCGGTGCTTTTCTAAATTCGAAATGCTACTTCATGCTTAGTCTGGAAGTGGAAAACACTCGTTTAAACCTTTAAATTTAAGTATTTAAAAAATAAGAACGAATCTTGAAAAATCTACAGCATATATATACAAAGAAAAACTCCCTGCATGCCATGCGTATTTTTATTTATCTCTGAATATACAAATTCCGAGCATGAAAAATTTCTTATGTTCAGTTTTAAAAAATACACCTTAAATTGTGTGTTTGGTTGCGAACTGTCAAGGTGCAAAGCGATTGAAGTGTGTTTTTTAGAACTTAACATAGGGCATTTTATATGGTCGGAATTTGCATGTTCAGAGATTTAAAAAAAAAGCGAATGGTACATCATTTAAACCCTGCTTCAAATTAAATGCATAATTAACGAATTGTCTAAACAGCATCAGCAAACAATAAACAAGTTGTTGAAGTGTCTGTTCATCGACTCGTCGTATTTCCCGGGCGTGTGGGTGGGCACTCGTTCGGCCGTTTTCAGTGTAGTTTCGTTTGATTACAAACAGGAATAATTACTTGGTTAATTACATCCCTTAATATAATTCGCCCCAGTTGTTTGAAGAAGCTTCCGAAGTTCCCATGTACTAGTCTCCCTCTGCAAAGTTCCCAGAGAGAGCAGATGCTCTCTCGCGTGCAACGCCCCTCCTGACCTGCTGCCGATTTCATTTAATTTCCTTCCAGGATACCTCATTTTCCTCAAAGTACTTAGGACTTCGAGTTGTTGCGGCGCAACAGAAAAATAGCATCGAGCTCGCCAGGAGTTCCGCGAAAGTGTAATTATAACAAAGTTAAGTTTTTAAATTTTCTTGTATGGAAACATTTGATGTGCGCAAAGTGATACTCTAGAGAAAACTCCATGTAAAATATTATATATAATCTGATATCCTTCTACTTAATATTGGTGTAGGTTTCAATTTTAAAAGAACTAAAAATAAATATTGGCTTGCTGAAACATAATCAACTATAAAGAAAAATTGAGTTTGCCAATAGTTTGCAGAATATTTACAGAATATAAAAACGAATTAAAAATAATATCGACTTAATGAATAATAAAATATGGAAAACACCTAGTCAACGAGGAGATTTAGAATTCCCCAATTCCAAAATCCCTTATTACCTGATTATATATAAGCCGGTCGGTTTCTTCTGTAATACACTCTTGATAATGCCGTAACAAGCGAAACTAGTCGAGTAAATAGAAACAAATAGTGAAACAAACCAAGTGTTTTTAATTTACCATTTAATATTATTTCAAAATGTTTCACCAAGTGATAAATGAGAAAGTTATTCAAGAAATATTAATAACCTATGTAATTTCCCACTTTAAAACAGGTCAACCGCTATCTAACTGTAAAAATCAATATATTGTCATCTTAACTGTTTGCTTATGAAAAATGTTATTATGTTTAAAATCTGCATTCTTTTGGTTACATCAATTTAGCTATATTTTTTTGTATATCATTTACTTTTCCTTTTTCTTTTATGCTACCTGAATACTAAATCTCAAAATCATGAATGACTTTTATTCAATTATTAATACTGTTACCATGTTGCATCAAATTCATTAGTGAGAACTGCAAAAGAAAATCCCCAAGAAAACGTCTCGTAAAAAGAGGTGTTTTCTTTTGTGAAAGGAGTATTGTTAAGAAACAAATACATGTATTCATAGGCGTAAGTAAGATTTTGATCAAAGGGAGCTTGATCCAAATCCTACTTACGTTTGCACAAGCTGTCCGTAAAAAATGGTGAGTGGACACATCATTATATTTTTACTTTATGTTTTGTGTGATAATCGATACTTATTATTATTATTATTACAAAAGATTGACAGTTATTAATTAATTTTGACTGCTAACAATAATTTACTGCTTCCCCGTTTATATTTTGATTTAAATATCAGCAGTATAGAAAAGTGGCACAAACTAAATTTATTCTACTTTTATTATTATTAATCCAAAACTATGCGCATAAAAAGTAATTCTTGCATTTATCGCTACATCTCAATAAATATTGATTACTATCAAATCAAAGCGTTATATATTTTCAACTCTACTGTAAATCAGTGGGTTATTCGCGTAGCGCATGAACTAAAATTTCGAGTTTAGAAAAGCCCCGTGAAAATTTGTCGAGGGTCGCTGCCGCGACCCTCGACAAATTTTCTACGCTGGGCTTTTCTAAACTCGAAATTTTACTTCATGCTTAGCCTGGGAGTGGAAGACACTCGTTACTTTAAAATTCATCACAACTGTTAAAATATGTATCGTATTAGTTTTTTGTCATTAAATCACTATTTCGACTGTATATAATATAGTGATTTAAGTGACTTACAATCATAACATCACAATAGCCAAAATACCGTCCATAGAGAGATATAATCAGACAAAATCCTAGCATAGTCAAAGGATAGTCAATCAAACCATTTACAGTCACAATAGTGAAAACCCGATTAATAAAGATATAATGTGGCAAAATCCTATGATAGTCCAAAGACAGTCAATCAATTTATTAGGATTCAAAATATCACACCAGTATTACGTTTATAAACAATTACATTTTCTATCAGTACAGTAATTAATCAGCTGGATGCCTGTCTTCAGGAGTGATATGTGAACAAATTATAGGTCTTAGGAGTTGTCGAATGAGTGAGTTACCCAACTGTTTTCAAGGCACTCTCTAAAAAAACAAAATTATAAATTTTACATATACAATGTACAATAATTTATAAGGGTGATAGATCATTGAATTAAAAAAAATATATTCTTCCAAAAAAATATAAGAATCCAAAATAGCGCCAATAAGAAAACCAAAAGTTGGATATGGTCCCTGGGTAAATGTTATAGTTATACTAAAATAAAATATGTTACTAGATTTCTTGTTATAAAGAGCCTCTATAATGTCAAAGTTGTAAATGTCTGGATTTAATAGTTTTTGAATAAATAAATAAAAACGAAATTTAAAAAATCCCGTTATTTGACAATATCTCAAAAACGAAAAAAGATATTTTAAATTTGTTTTTAGATTATTATTCGCTGAATTGGAACTCCCACTTGGACAAGACAATCCGCAAAGCAAGGTACGCCCTGTGGACGTGCCATAGAATTTGCGGGAAGTCATGGGGATTAAACCCCAAGCAAATGTACTGGCTATATGGTTCGGTCATAAAACCAATAATAACCTATGGCAGTATGGCCTGGTGGCCGATTACAACTCGAAAAACGGCCATATCAAGTGCCATACGCACTACCCCATCAGCGGCGCTAGAAATGCTACTGAACCTCACCCCCCTGCATATCCTAATACAGGGCGAGGCCAGATTGGCAACGTATCGATATCACCACGCGGCCCTATTGGATCCGAAGTTGATAGTCTTCACACCAAATGGGCTGTCAACTGCCATTGAGGCGGATGACACCCTAAGTATGAGGACTGACTACGCAGTCACGGACTACTGCGAGGATCAGCCGTACAAGGTCCTGTTCCCAAGCAGGGACGACTGGGAGCGACACAAAATCACCCCAGAAAAGGCTGACTCCTACTGGTACACTGACGGCTCAAAACTGTCCACTGGAACAGGAGCCGCAGTCGTTGAACCAAGGACTGAACTTTACTACAGCCTTGGCAGGTATGCTACCATACTTCAGGCTGAAATATACGCCATTGAAATGTGCGCCCACGAAATCCTTTCAAAGGGTTGGGCGGGCAGGACAATAAAAATATGTACGGACAGCCAGGCGGCCCTTAGGGCCCTGGCATCTTCTAGATGCTCCTCGCTGGCTGTACGGAACTGCAAGGAAGCCCTCTGCCAAATGGCACAGGTAAACGGGGTCAGTCTGATGTGGGTGCCAAGCCACTCTGGCGTGGAGGGAAACGAATTAGCCGATTCCCTAGCCAGAGAGGGGGCGCGTACAGCCTACATCGGACCAGAACCCGCTCTGGGGATACCCAGATCAACAGCTAGAGACCGTAACAACGGATGGATGAGACACGAGGCACAGGATTTCTGGCAAAACCGCCCTGGGATGAGACATTTCAGAGCGGTAACAAGTGGACCATCTGCGGCCAGGACGGCCTCATGGTTGAAGCTGAGCAGATCAGACGTTCACACATTAACTGCTCTCTTCACTGGACACAGCCGTCTAAGGCATCACCTTAACAAACTAGGACTGAGCGACACCACTGAGTGCCGCCTATACCTAGAGGATGATGAAACAGCAGAACACGTCATATGTGCCTGTCCAGCTGGCAACCAGATCAGGACCACGGTGTTTGGCACACCAAAGCTAAACCTGAAGGACCTGGAGAAAACTTCACCTGACAAGATCCTTGACTTCATCAAGGAGATGGACTTGGAAGGTGAACTGTAAGGTCGGATGTTCGACCTTAATTGTGAGCCACAATAGATCCTTGCGGTCGCAGTAGAGGGTAGCATAACTACCCACTCACTTTCAATAGAATAGAATAGATTATTATTGGGCCCTGAAATACGCAACTTTGCCCCTAACTAACCTAACCTAACCTAATATATAAAATTACGAAAAAACTATTCGTGAATATCCGGAGGTGTATTTGCACGGGAAGTAGTTGTTTCAATGGATATTTATCGTCTTAAATTGTCTTCTTAATTAAGACACTGTTTGCATTTTCACGAATAGTTTTTTCGTAATTTTATATATTATGTTTAAAGTGTGCAAACTATAAGAAGCGTAAGCTTATTTTCTCGAATTCAAATAGTTTTGAATTTGAATTTATCTTGTTTAACCTAACCTAACCTAACCGACTCTATCTCTTCAAATAACCGAGATCCCCATACATTCTGTTGAAATACGGGCACCCTGTATTTGCTTGTTTTTGTTTCGTGACGAGATTATTATTTCTAAGAGGCGCGAAGAAGCGCAGTAAAATTATACGATTTAAGAAATTGCGCATTTACGACTTGAGCGCTCGCAATATTTATAACGAGTTGTAAACGTTTTTCAGCGGAATCGTAAAGTCCACTGCAATTATCTTTACAGCCTGCTGCGATGAAATTTTTGCACGCCGCCACCTGGTATTAGCATGTACGGCTTTTTGATTGCCACACCTAAAACTTAAAGAGCGCGACGCGCAAAATTTAATTAAACTGCACTGAAAAAATAATCGCAGATTTGGAAAATTACATTTAAATCGTTTTTTAAAGTTCCGACGATTAAGGATGTTATTATTTCAGTTTGATTTCCCACCACGTTTTAGTGTTGTTATTAAAGAAAAAACTCATCAAACTTTACAATCGAGAAATGTGTAAAGACAATCTGCAAATAGAGAATACTCATGCTAATACATTAATTTGTGTAAAACTCATTTCATAATTAATATATGTAACGCATTTAATTAAAAAAATGTTTTCAAAATTACAGTAATTATCAATTTGCCAACAGAGTTAAAAAATGTACGATGGTCTACTTGCCAGTTATCAAGCGCCATTGATACAAAACGCAACATTGATAATTTTTTTTAAATTACTAACTAAATAAGGTAACTTGACATATTATATTATTTAACTTAACTTGAGAATGTTTAAAGAAAAATGTAAATATTTTATCATCTTAATATTTCGATTATTATTCACACTCACGAACGTCTTCATATTGTTTAGATTTAAATTTATTTATGTACATACATACATTGTTTATTGTATTATCATTGTCTTGTAATTGGGAAATCTGCTGTTGGGCAATAAATACTTATTATTATTATTATTATTAAAACAACATGTTCAAGTAATTTTCAGTGTATTTCTAACTTTACACATGAAGTAAAATTTCTAGTTTAAAATAGCCTAAAAATATTACCTTTGGAATGTATACATAATGTACATGTTGAAGATTTTAAAACAAATTATAACAATTTTTTCTCAAAGAAATTGTCTATTAAAATAAATATAAATGAAACACAAAATAGATCTACACAAATTAGAATCAATAGCAATCTTTCCACTATCTTTAGTCCAGAGCAAGGTGTCCCTCAAGGATCTCCACTTCCCCCTGTCCTATATAACTTATACTGCCACGACATCTACAACCCACACCCTGACTACTTCAATCCTTTAGCGTACCCTCTACAATTTGAACGTTCAGGCTTTTCTAAACTCGAAATTTCACTTCATGCTTAATCTGGTAGTGGAAACACTAGTTAAAAGTAATTTACAATTAAATTATTCAGCAGGAGAAACACATTTTCATAAAGATAAACAAAAACTGTAAACTAATCTTCAAATTACTCGAAATGTAACTAAAGTGAAGTCGCAACACATGAAAATGCGATGTTGCCACGTTAATTTTATCAATAGTTCAGAACAAACTAATAAATATGTAGATTTTGTTACTCTAATAATAAAATATTAATAGTGCCGAAACCCTTTTCGCAGTTTACAACACATTTGTCTTACAAAGAATAAACTCATTGAACCATTTAGTCTTTATAAGACAAATTTGTTGTAGTTTTTGCACTTTTATGCCCGTTTGCACCCAAGTCGATTAAGTTAGTCAGTGATTAGTACTCCTTAAAAACACAACAATTTTTTGTATAAGTAATTTACAAAATCGCATAACGATAAAAGAGACATGTTTAGCAGATCTTATAAATTTAAAACATTATTATATTCTAGAATTATGACTTAATTAGAGGTTTAATCATTGATTAGTGGTTGATTAAAGTTAATCAGTCGGGGTGCAGATAGGCCTTAATGTTTTAAAGTATTCTACAACCAAGTATTGGCAATTTCATTCATACTTGTATATTTACTTATCTTCTATTACTACGAGATAGTGGTATCGTGTTTGTACAGGTCTATATAGTGAAAATTAACAAGCATTAAGCATTAAAGTATAATGATATTAACGACAATTGTATTAATAAGGCTGTATTGATTTATTAATTTAACCAACAGCTAAAGAGGCCGATTACAGGGTAAATTATCATATTCAATTAGAAAAACTAACTATAAAATATAGCGTATATAATTTATTTATTCTCTCACGGGAAACCCCTTTTACAAAGAATATGTACAAAATAATAACAATAATATTTAAAAATTGATAAAACGTATTAACATTAATAACTAAAAGTTAATAAATGGTGGTAATAATTACAGCAATTATTCTATATAGAAATAACAAAATCTAAAAACAATAAACATAAGGAAAACTAATAATGAAATTGATTTATTATCCTAAAATATTTTGCATGATACCAAATCTAAAACTCCTTAGAGGACTGTTAAATAATATAACTCTAACTAAAAGTGATGATGAATAGTACAAAATTCTAGAACTAAACTTATACCATATATAAATCAATATTTAAAAAATTAAAAACTTAATTTAAAATACCAATAATCCTCACAATAATAACTCCCTAAGTTTTTGTAATTATAAGAAATAACGGTTTTAATTTCACGGCAATTTTTATTGGGGAGAGCTTTTTATCAGGATTTAATTAAGCGTCGCAGGGCTTAAAAGCTCGTTCTAAAAGCCCTTATCAGCAGGGCCCTTTTACCAAATTTGTAGCTATTAGTACGTCGCGATATCGTCGATGTCTCTCATTAAAAATAGTGCGACCCCATCGAAATAGCATGAAGGGCTCATAAAAATACACGCCATACGCACATCACTACCAATTTTCTGATAGAACACCCTAAGGGATTGCGATATTATCTGTTATATATTTTTTATAAGGGGAGATTTTGATGGTAATTTCATCGTTACAACACGAGATAAGAATTTGATTGGCGTTGGTTTACATAACAAAAGTCTTGTTGTTGTCTTATTAATTAAGACGTATTGTTTGCATTTTACAAGAACATTTTGTAATTTTATATATTTAAAAAAAAAATCCTATTAGTAGGATTAATTTTCTTTAACCCATTAACAGCTGGCCAGTTAGAGTTATAATATAATATAATAATATTACGAAAATGTTTTTCGTCTAAAATGCAAACAATGTGTCTGAATTAATTAATAAAGCGTGCAAACTATAAGAAGCGTAAGCTTTTTTTCTCGAATTTAAATATTTTTGAATTGGAAATGTGCTGGTTTGAATTATAGTTAACTCTAAAAGTTGATTTTACTTAAAAATTTGCACTTTTTTTATGATTTTAATAAATAACTTATTATATTACATACTTTTTAGTTTAAGTTAATATTAAGTTTCTCTGTAAATGGATTTATCTGTTGATAAATAAATTATTATTATTATTATTATACTGTCATTTTTTTCTTCTAAATATATATAATGCATACGCTGTGAATTTTCAGAGTTCAATTTGAAGTTTCGAACAAGTGTTTCTACTCTACTGTTTGAGGTATGCTATGTTGAAACTTATACGACGAAATATATATTTTTACATGATTAATTATACCGCAGCAATTGGGATATTTGCTGCGATATTCTGTTAATCTTCACAGGTTCGTGTTTTGAGTTCAAATTGAAGCTTTAAACAAGTGTTTTCCACTCACAGGCTAAGCATGAAGTAAAATTTCGAGTTTAGACAAGCCTGAAAATTTGGATTTGCCGGGGCGCGCGAGCGAAGCGAGTCGCGCCCCGGCAAATTCAAATTTTCAGGCTTTTCTAAACTCGAAATTTTACTTTATGCGCCAATCGTATAAAACTCTAAAATATTGTGGAGTTAGAAATACACTGAAAACCTATCTGCTATTCCTTATAAAAGAGAAATAAAAACAATTATATTCAATTCTTGTAACTAGGAGTAGTTTATGTTACTACTTCATTTTGTATACATCGTAATTATCATTAGCAATATATTTGTATTGACTATAATTTATAATATATTTCAGATATTAATTATTACGTAATTTATTTCTATTATGATATTTGTTGTTACTAATTCTTATGTATATGGGTTAAGTGTAAGAGTATTTAAAATGGCCAAACTTCGCTCTCACATTGCAATGTGTATATATATATATATATATATATATATATATATATATATATATATATATATATATATATATATATATATATATATATATATATATATATATATATATATATATATATATATATTATAAACAAAGACGATTATTATTATTATTATTACTAAATATTTGAAATATTTAGATAACACAATATTTACATTGCTTTTCACACATTCTTAGGTCAGGTCAAATAATACAATGTATCAAATTGATGTATTTAGTTGGTAATATGAAAAATAATAAGTTGCGTTATTGCATCAATGGCGCTTAGTGGGTTAAATCAACGTAAGTCAAAATCTTATCTCGTTATCCAGCATGCATTAATTGCAAATCTGATTTCACTGTTTCCGCCCGGCGCATGCACCATAACTCAATCACCTTTAAGCGGTTATAATTTCTCCAAGAACCAATCGATTTGGAATTTTCTAACCTGAGAACCAAGTTTATTCATTTCTTGAAAAATAAATACTGATTGAAATATGTGAATAACACAATATTCATTGTTTTTCGAACATTCTTAGGTCACGTCAAATAATATAATGTATCAAATTGAGATATTCCTTTGAAAATGGTCTAACAAACCGAAACTAGTCGGAATAAAGATTTAATTGTGAAACAATACCAAGTGACTTTCCTTTAATTAACTATACATAGTGTAATATGTTTCACCAAGTGCCAGATGAGAAATTAATTCAAGAAATTGAGGGATTTAGTTGGTAATTAAAAAAAATAATTATGATGCGTTATTGCATAAATGGCGCTTGTGGGGTTAAACCAATGCAAGTCAAAATCTCATCTCGTGTTGTGACAATGAATTCAATTACAATCACCCAACATGAATTAATTGCAAATCTGATTTCGCCGTCTCCGCCCGGCGCATGCATCATAACTCAATCACCTCTAAGTGGTTGTAATTTCGCTAAGAACCAATCGATTTGGATTTTCCTAACCTGAGAAAAAGTTTATTCATTTCTTAAAAATCGCTCGTAAAAACCGAAATGATTCTAACCGGCGCATCCACCATAATTCAAAACGCTCCGAGCTAAAATTGAATCGCTTTACACTCCGCGCATAAACTTTTATAGACGCAAAACCCGGTTTCTTATTCATAACTATCGGGCACCCATACCACACATAGCCTTGTCCTACACATCCCCAAGTTTTAAAAAAATAAAATATATGTCTCCCCCGGACTGGCGCCGTTTCAACAGCGTTGGTGTATAAATTCCATACTGATTTAAAATCCATTACCTTAATCACTTGGAACTCGGTTCAACAACTGCATTTTGTAAATAATGTGCAATTTGTTTTGTTGTCAATTAATTTAGTTATTTCAACGCTGTATTCCCTGCAGTATTGCAATTACTATGTCTGTTTGAACCCAAGTCGATTCACTTTATTAGGGATTAGTACTTCTTAAAAGAACTTTTTTTATATGACCTCGGTTTTCACCATATAGTCAACTACATTAACACTGAGCTAAAGCTAAAATATAGGATAAACAAAGGATACTTTTCTTCACACCCAGGTGTCCTTCAGGGTGACTAACACTAGACAAACAGATTCAGACAGCGGTTTAAAGAAGGAACTATAAAGGAAACAAACATTATTAACAGTTAAAGTTTTCCCGCAAATTGTACTCGTGAAAACGCTGTGTGACGTAGCGATCCACGCACACACATGCGCTTTAAGATGTTACTGCCCTTAGATTTAGAAGTACCATCTTGACGCCACAATAATAAGGAGGTGTAACACAAGGTACGACGATGGGCGTAACACATATGTGTTACAAGGTATGACAGAAATGGATCTTTCCATGTTTTCCCCTACCCCTTTCCCCGCAGGCCCTAGTTCGTGTGAAAGAGAACAATGACGTTGTATTTGGTTACGTTTTTGAGTCTATCATAACCTCTCCGGTTTCATTTTTAATATTTTATGTTAAACATAAGCGTTATTAAAATAAGACTGTGTGTTAGTGTTGAGTTTAATTAAAATAATAGTTTGTGTTGCGTGTAATTAAATTTAAAAAATATTTTGACCAACGTCAAAATATTTTTTAAATTTAATTACACCCAATCCCAATCAACATTGGGTTATGATAAAAACATATTTGAAACAAAGATTATTTATAAGAACTAATTATTTAAATTACTAATATTAATTTTTAAAAAATAACAAGGATTTTAAGAGCAAAATCTCTTGAATACAATAAAGTACAAAGAGGACCCACTAAGCAAAAAACACACAAATATCGTTGTATCAACATTGCAGCAACATTAAACGTTGTAATAATGTTGATGAAACATTACTTAATTGTGTTTGCTCAGAGGGGAGACATTTTAATAAATTGTAATTAAATAAAATTATTTACATGTTTTAAATATTAATTTCCCCTTTCCGCGCCTTCCTTAAATATGTATTTACTTTATACAGGAAGTTTTTCTTTAAATTATACGTATACCAAATTCAGCCTATTTTCTATAAACCTTTAGATATTCCCTGTTTTTAAAAAAGTTCAATTCAAAGCTTTAAACGAGTGATTTCCACTCTCAGACTAAGCATGAAGTAAAATTTCGAGTATAGAAAAGCCCCGTGAAAATTTGTCTCGGGTCGCGCAGCGACCCGAGACAAATTTTCTGGGCTTTTCTAAACTCGAAATTTTACTTCATGCGCCACGCGTATAAAACTCTAAAATATTGTGATATTTATGTACATTCGAACTTCGCTTAAAATCTGTGTTTTATACGCGTGGCGCATGAAGTAAAATTTCGAGTTTAGAAAAGCCCAGAAAATTTCGCGGGGCTTTTCTAAACTCGAAATTTTACTTCATGATTAGTCTGGGAGTGGAAAACACTTGTTTAAAGCTTTAAATTGAACTTTTTTAAAAACAGGGAATATCTAAAGATTTATAGAAAATAGGCTGCATTTGGTATACGTAAAAGTTAAATTATACGTATACCAAATTCAGCGTATTTTCTATAAATCTTTAGATATTCCCTGTTTTTAAAAAAGTTCAATTTAAAGCTTTAAACAAGTGTTTTCCACTCCCAGACTAAGCATGAAGTAAAATTTCGAGTTTAGAAAAGCCCCGTGAAAATTTGTCTCGGGTCGCGCAGCGACCCGAGACAAATTTTCTGGGCTTTTCTAAACTCGAAATTTTACTTCATGCGCCACGCGTATAAAACACTAAAATATTGTGATATTTATGTACATTCGAACTTCGCTTAAGATCTGTGTTTTATACGCGTGGCGCATGAAGTAAAATTTCGAGTTTAGAAAAGCCCAGAAAATTTGTCTCGGGTCGCTGCGCGACCCTCGACAAATTTTCACGGGGCTTTTCTAAACTCGAAATTTTACTTCATGCTTAGTCTGGGAGTGGAAAACACTTGTTTAAAACTTTAAATTGAACGTTTTTAAAAACAGGGAATATCTAAAGATTTATTGAAAATAGGCTGAATTTGGTATACGTAAAAATTAAATTATATATATACCAAATTCAGCCTATTTTCTATAGATCTTTAGATATTCCTTGTTTTTAAAAAGTTCAATTTAAAGCTTTAAACAAGTGTTTTCCACTCCCAGACTAAGCATGAAGTAAAATTTCGAGTTTAGAAAAGCCCCGTGAAAATTTGTCGAGGGTCGCGCAGCGACCCAAGACAAATTTTCTGGGCTTTTCTAAACTCGAAATTTTACTTCATGCGCCACGCGTATGAAACACTAAAATATTGTGATATTTATGTACATTCGAACTTCGCTTAAGATCTGCGTTTTATACGCATGGCGCATGAAGTAAAATTTCGAGTTTAGAAAAGCCCAGAAAATTTGTCTCGGGTCGCTGCGCGACCCTCGACAAATTTTCACGGGGCTTTTCTAAACTCGAAATTTTACTTCATGCTTAGTCTGGGAGTGGAAAACACTTGTTTATAACTTTAAATTGAACGTTTTTAAAAACAAGGAATATCTAAAGATTTATAGAAAATAGGCTGAATTTGGTATATGTAAAAATTAAATTATATATATACCAAATTTAGCCTATTTTCTATAGATCTTTAGATATTCCTTGTTTTTAAAGAAGTTCAATTTAAAGCTTTAAACAAGTGTATTCCACTCCCAGACTAAGCATGAAGTAAAATTTCGAGTTTAGAAAAGCCCCGTGAAAATTTGTCGAGGGTCACGCAGCGACCCGAAACAAATTTTCTGGGCTTTTCTAAACTCGAAATTTTACTTTATGCGCCACGCGTATAAAACACTAAAATATTGTGATATTTATGTACCTTCGAACTTCGCTGAAAATCTGTGTTTTATACGCGTGGCGCATGGAGTAAAATTTCGAGTTTAGAAAAGCCCAGAAAATTTGTCTCGGGTCGCTGCGCGACCCATCGTATATTCAATAAAATAAGACCTCTAGAATGCTGTAGATTATATTGTACGTTGCTAACTCTGAAATTATACATTATAATATGTTTGACGTTTTAAATGATAATTTCTAATGCCTGTAGCCAACATAAATTTTAATAAAGATAAAATCATAGCATTCTAGAGGTTCTTTTTATTGAACATATGATATTATTGTATTGTAATTTTCTAAATAAAGATGTTCTATATATACCTATTTCCCACATCATTTTGCATTTTATTTATTTCAACTCTGCATTTTCCACTTATATTTTTTATTATTCCAACTCTGTATTTTTTGAAATTTTTATTTATTTCAACGCCGGATTATCAAACACCTGATTAATGAAAGCGAACTTTTCACGATATTACTCATGATGTATTGTTCGGTAATCCGTGTGCAGGTAGAAGTCAATATGCAAATAAACCGTGTCGTTTGTTATGTGATTTTCGCTGTGTACGTACAAATTTTTTACGAAATTGGATTTCCATAATTTTGAATAATTTTTTATTCAAAACTACTCAGCTTGTTTGTATTTACAGAAACATGCACCTGATTTAATGTACATGCTTTATGTGTTTGATTATAAGCAGGTTATATATGTTTGATTAAAGTAGGCCAATTCTTTTAAATTTCCCCTGAAAAAAAAAATTGTGGTAATCTATTATGATAAATAAGATCGTGATGAGAATTTGATGTTCTGAGTTACGTGAAGATTTAAACTAAACGTTCTTTACAATCATTTTTATTTATCTAGCAAAATAGGCCAATTATTTCAAATCTTCCCTGCAAAAAAAAAATGGGAAAATCTGTTATGATAAAAATCAGCAATCCAACTGAAACATATTCAAACACTTTATTAATTAAATTTATTACAAAATCTTGCCTTAAAATGTTCGTTTCAACGTTTTTAATTTGAGCCTTGAACGTTTTAAAAGGAGATTTAAATGGCGGGGGCTGGAAGTCGTCGACGAAAATTGAAGGTGGAAATTAGCGAGCGTGGGATGAGGGTTGAAAGTGCGTGCGTTATTCTAAAGGTGTGCGTGAGCTCAGGGTAATTGCGCCCCCTCTTCTGCCCCCACCACTACGCCATTTATACGAACCCTTTCGCTCTAAAGACAATGAAAGTCGATAAATTAAATCCCGGACACAAAGAAACCCGACTTTATGAAATTAACCGGGGGGATTTGTAATTATAATAATGATGATAATGATCATGATTTTATCCTAATTAAAATTCAAAGCCTTCGCCAAAACATAAGAATTCATTAAATTTGTGGATAGTTTTTATTACGTAAAAATGTATCACAAAGACTGTTATTCCTGACTTCACTTTTTATTTGTATCGTTAGGTGTATAGTGTATATTTCCAGACACAAAGTGCTCATTATCAATAACAAACTGAATTCTTCCAACTATTTGCACGGTATATATATATATATATATATATATATATATATATATATAACTTGCTTGAGTTTTTTGGGCTGCTTTCTCGCGTTGATTGGTTTATTTGCGCTCTACGTTTCGGCAGCATCACTTCTGCCATCCTCAGGAGCTTTTTTGTATACTGAGGATGGCAGAAGTGATGCTGCCTAAACGTAGAGCGCAAATAAACCAATCAACGCGAGAAAGCAGCCCAAAAAACTCAAGCAAGTTATATTTTGCTCGCGAAAACCTAAAAATAAATATATATATATATATATATATATATATCTACAGAGATTTAGGAAAAACCAATAAGTAATTTGCTAGGTGTTACGGGGGCTAAGAGTTCAGCATGGTTGTCGGTGTGATTACATTCTCTGTGGGGTTCTTTTTGGGTAATAAATTTAATAATGGATTATTTAAGGGACTAGGATCAAAATTTAGTAAAACATTTTTATTTTTGTACATTTCAATTGATTCAAGCATATTTAATCTACGATGACCTGAATGCTTTAATAGTTTAAATATTGTTAACCGAAAATGTGTGTCCTGTTTCTAATGAATGGTGTGCGACCGCTGATATGTCCGAGTTTTGAATTCTAAAGTAATATTGGTGTTCTTTGAATCTTTTTAATATATTGCGCTGTGTTTGACCTACGTATATGTTATTGCAATCGTTGCAGTTTATTCCGGATTGTTCTAGGTGGTTTGTTTTTGCAAAAGTGTTGCCAAGTAAATTTTGTAATTTTGTATTGACATAAAAAGCAGGAGAAATGCTGAATTTATTCAATAAACTACCAATTCTCATACAAATTGATGGGTGGTAAATGAATCTAGCAAACTTTTTTAGGGCGTATCTAAAGTTTGAACATCACGATGGTTTTGACCGTTACTACGTGATAATCCATATCAACATAAAGAAAAGTTTACCATAGAGAAATATTGAGTTTGTTAATAGTTTGCAGAATATATAAAATATAAATGCATTGTTAAAATAATTGATAACAAAATTAATCAATAAAAATTAGAATTAGTTGTTTATTTCAATTTCGCTACTTAATATCGCAAATAATTTAAAGTAAACTGAAATAATTCTGATTGCCAATCTTTTTCTGATGTATTTGAATAATTTGTAGTGATGTATTTGTAATTTTTATATTTCAATATATAAAAAATTGTTTCGCAAATCGTAGACTATGCGATGTGTTACAAATAGTTACAAATGTGTGAATAGTTTATATTAGATAAAAGTTTATCTCAAAAATTTAAAGTATGCCTTTTAATACTTTGTTTTTCACTTTTCACTTCAAATATAGAACAAAATAAAAGTGAATCAGCATAATTTCTGTGATTGTAATTAATTATTAATCTCTCAAGGAAAATAATGGTATATCAAATCAACATTATGTACATATCTAAGTGGAGTGTAATGCTCAACAAGCAGCAGAAGCTCAAGCTTTCGCAAATGGGGGTGACTCCCTCGCCCTTTATGTATAATACAATTCTCCCCATGACTTATGCTATTCAAATCCACATAATGCTGCGAATACGCCCTTCTGGCTGAAGAAAACACAGCTGTTATTTCCCACGCTTTGTATACGAAACAAACTGCACGAGAAGTGGCAATCTGCTTTTTGGTACCATATGGTGAAATTTATTGAAAAATAACACATTAACGCATCTAGATTTCAGAGCGCTGAAGATTAGAGTCAGGGCCCGTATTCAAAGTACCGATGCAATTTGTCATCGGTGAGAAGTTGCACTGAAATAACGTCATTTTGCAACTATTCACCGATGACAAATTGCATCGGTGCTGTGAATAGCCCCCCAGAAACGAACGCATGGAATCTAGAGAGACTAGTATTAAGTTATGCGACTAATTCGATTCTAGAGTTTATAGTCCAAGAAACGAAACCGATCTGGAGACTAATCGGAAGTCATAAATCCAGAAACTAGTGTAGAATCTAGACTGTGTCTTTTAAGGGTGTCTCAACAAGAGCGCCGGATTTAATTATTAAGAAAAATACGTTATTTTTTTCGAATTAAGCAAATATTTATATTTTAACGTAAAGAGGAATAGTCGCGATTAAACATGAAATAGGACATCCGGCAAATAGAAACCACGAAATCTCTGGCACAACGTCATTCTTTTCTTGAAATTGTGGATAACGTTTTTGCATTACTGTGACTCTATTTCGCCAATAATGCGCCGTATCTCTTCCTTAAGGCTGTTTGTGGTTTGTTCGCATACACCTTTTCCTTCACGTAGCCTCAAAGAGAGAAGTCCATCGATGTTAAATCGTACAATTTTGGTGGCCAATGTTGATCCTCAAACCGAGAGATGACACGGTCTGGAAATTTGGTCCGCAGTAACACCATTGTTTTGCGTGCTGTATGGCAGATGGCACCGTCTTGTTGGATAAATATATCCACATCAATTCGATGCAATTCGGGCCACAAAAACTCGGCTAAGATACGGCGGGTTATTGGCGAAATAGAGCAAAATAGAGCCATAGTTATGCAGAAATATTAGCCAGAGATTTCACGGTGATGTCGTATTTCATGTTTAATCGCAACTATTCTTCTTTACGTTGAAATATAAATATTCGCCTAATTCAAAAACGAACAAATATGTTTTTCTTGTAAATAAATCCGGCGCTCTTGTTAAGATACCCTTTAGAAACTACAGTCTAATTTCTACTCTGTACTTTAGGCGCTTGAAACTCTAAAATTCGGACATTAGGCAGTCGATCTTGATTATAAACTGGATTCAATAGACAGCTCTACTTTGTAGACTCTATCCTCTAAAGCCTGGGTCTCCAAACTATCTTCTTCGTGGGCCACAAATACAATTCTACATAATGAAGTCGGCCAAGATCCGATTAATTTTATAAAATTATGAAAAATTCAAGGAACAATTGTTACAATATTTCAAAATATGACATTTACAAAAAAAATACAAACAATGGCGGGCCGGATTCATGCAAGTCGCGGGCCGGATTTGGCCCGCGGGCCGTAGTTTGGAGACCACTGCTCTAAAGTAATATCTTGACTCTAATATCTAAACTCTGTATTGCACACGCTCTGCAGTCTAGACTTTGTGCATTAGGCAGTCGACCTCGATTATAAGCTAGTGTCCGTAAACAGCCTAGACTCTACTCTGTAGATTCCTCCCTCTAATATCCAGACTGTAATCTCTAAATTCTGGACTCTTTGCACTTTAAACTTTAGACGTTCGGCGGTCTACAGTTTAGAGCACCTAGAGTACAAAGTTAAGTGATTAGATTCTAGATATTACAGTTTTGAGGCTTGCCTAAGGAGACGAGGCTAGACTGTCAGGGTTTTCTAAACTCGTTTTGCTGAAAAACAAACATTAGGCAGTCAACCTCGATTCTAAGCTAGTATCCCTAAACAGCCCAGACTCTACTCTGAAGACACCACCCTTCTGTAGTTTAGAGCACCTAGAGTACACAGTTAAGGGATTAGATTCTAGATATTAAAGTTTAGAGAGTTGTCTACAGAGAAGAGTCTAGACTGTCAGGCTTTTCTAAACTTGTTTTGCTGAGGAACAAACATTAGATAGTCGACCTCAATTCAAAACTAGTGTCCCTGAACAGCCTAGACTCTACTCTGTAGACTCCACCCTCCAATATTCAGACTGCAATCTCTAAAATCTGTACTCAATGTGCTCTAAATTTTAGACGTTCGGCGGTCTACAATTTAGAGCACCTAGAGTTCAAAGTGATTGGATTAGATTCTAGATATTAGAGTTTAGAGAGTTGTCTACAGAGAGGAGTCTAGACTGTCAGGCTTTTCTAAACTCGTTTTGCTGAGAAACAAATATTAGGCAGTCGACCTCGATTCTAAGCTAGTGTCCCTAAGCAGCCTAGACTCTACGCTGTAGACTCCACCTTCTAATATCCAGACTGCAATCTCTAAAATCTGTACTCTATGTGCTCTATACTTTAGACGTTCGGCGGTCTACAGTTTAAAGTAACTAGAGTAAAGTTAAGGGATTAGATTCTAGATATTAAAGTTTAGAGGCTTGTCTACAGAGAAGAGTCTAGTCTAGGCTTTTGTAAACTCGTTTTGCGGAGGAGCAAAATTCTAGTTACGCCACTGCAGTCATTACATTGTTTTCCTAAAATTTAAAGAGTTGTGTTGTGCATTTCGATTTTAGAGGTGATCAGATGGGGCATGTACAAAAAATTGTTGGAAAACACTGGCCTAAAGTGTTTCAATTTAACGTTTATCTTTAAATCGGTATATCTAAAAAAACCCATCTAAGGTACGATTCACGAGAGGTGTCCCATGGTATTCTTAATTTGTAGTGCTTTCTATACCAATACATGTAATACGAAAATAGTTTGATGTCATCAGATTACGTATGTGAAAAGAGACAGAAAACTTCATAATATGTCTGCTATGGCTTTTAGATGGAACATGCTAAAATGTATGTTCAGGTATGCAGCTTTAAAATTTTAAGGTTAATTGTCACATTTTGACAATGTCTTCGTAAAAATAAATCTGCAAAAACCCAGCCACAAATCATTTTAATTAATGTGCATAATCGTTTTAAATGTTAGTTTAAGTGGTATAATTCCAATTTCCACATCTACTAAATAGTTCAGGTTTTTACAGAAATAAATAATGCATTTATGTTGATTTTGTGTAAGCTTAAACGAAAATGTTGGTTGAATCGAAGCGCAGTTATTAGATTTAGCAAATAGTCATCGGATTAATCTGTTAAAACAGAGAATTTTTCTTTTAAGTATAGATACAGCGAATTTTCTATTAGATATACATTTGCATACGCTTTTCTTTAGGTATTCACTTTGAAGCTTAAAATGAGTGTTTTCCACTCCCAGACTAAGCATGAAGTAAAATTTCGAGTTTAGAAAAGCCTGAAAATTTGGTTTGGTCGCGGAGCGCGAAGCGCGGAGCGGCCAAACCAAATTTTCAGGCTTTTCTAAACTCGAAATTTTACTTCATGCGCCAAGCGTATTAACCACTGAAAGCACTGATATATTGTGAACGAGGAAGTTTCGCTTGATATCAGTGTCTTGTACGCGTGGCGCATGAAGTAAAATTTCGAGTTTAGAAAAGCCTGAAAATTTGGTTTGGCCGCTCCGCGCTTCGCGCTCCGCGACCAAACCAAATTTTCAGGCTTTTCTAAACTCGAAATTTTACTTCATGCTTAACCTGGGAGTGGAAAACACTCGCTTAAGCCTCTTTTAAGAAAACAGCGAATATTTAAAAATTTACCACACGTAGTTGGGATATGTATACTCAAAAGAAAAAAACCACAAAAAATTATGATCTAAAGCTATTTTTAAAAAAAGAACACTAGTATACTCCCGACCTAAACAGTATGACATTGTCATGTAACGTTAAAATTTTACACAACTAGGAAAAATCGTTGCAGATACAACTGTCGACATACTCTAAAAAAATTGAACCACATATTCCACATCAATAAGTCATAGGACATCTGTTCCGAATTCTACCATATATATTTTTGCATATTTTAGAATTTAATACATTATAGGCATATTAATCGAAATCCTCTTTCCCTCCAACCCTCAAAAAAAAAAAAACATCAGTTCCATTCCGCAGAAATACAATAACATTATCGCCCACACCGAACACTCAGACATTTCCATAAATAAAAAAAGTGATGGATTTCACTCTCTGACATATATACAAAACGACACAAAAAATAAAATCATTCCATCTCCCGCTCGACCCCCCTAGAGATAATTTATCATTACTGCCGTCCATTAGTACATATGGGCGAAGGCAAAACTACAAATCGTTCAGCCATAATGAGTTTGATCCACAATAGTAGAAAATGCATAATATTTTTTGCGAGTGTTATCTGCGATTGAACAAAACGGCAAAAAATAGCACGGGGGTGAAAATCAGGGTGTAATGGATTAGTGGGTCCTATTGATTGGACGGACGAGCGGATGTTGATTGATTAAGGGGGAAATATTAATTTAATAAACTGCGGGAGAGTTGATGAGGTTGTGGCAAAAAAAAAATGGCTTGTGGGGGGAAAAAAGTAAATTGGGTTTGTTAACAAATTTTTTTGTTTTTTAGCGACATATCCAAATTTTTAAACTGGAAATATTAATTTTATATATTTAATTGATGAGGCGGATACATGATGAAACTCCATAATACTATTTGAAATAAAACAACGCAGTTGGGAGGGTTTCACTTTTATTGTTGAACACTGCAACATGTTTCACCACACAGTGGCTTCATCAGGCAGATGAATTAATGATTATTTCATCTGCCTGATGAAGCCACTGTGTAGTGAAACATGTTGCAGTGTTCAACAATAAAAGTGAAACCCTCCCAACTGCGTTGTTTTATTTCAAATAGTATTAATTTTATGCGCTAGGCGTATAAATCACTGATTTATTGTGAATTCCAAAAAAACACTGAACTCTATTCTAATCATCATTTTATTATAATATTCAAACAATTCGAAGTTAATTTCATGTAATTAATGAATACTGCACATTTTCATTAATAACAAAAAAGCACACTTTTATTTTCTGTTTTCATTGGCCTTGGTATCTTGCCATCAATTTATTTATATATATTTAATATTTCTGTTTTTAACCAATTATAATTTTTGATAAATAACCATTTATTTCTGAAACAACACAAACTTATTCACACTACATCGATGGACCCGGATGGAATAATTTATTATTTATAAATTATTCCATCCGGACGGGATTCGAAACCGCGACCTCTGGGTCTGTGGGCAGGGTCTCTACTCACTCAAGCACCGAGGCCCAAAAGCACACGTGTTGATTCAATTTGGTAAATTACACCTAAAAAATACATATATACAATATTGTTTTATTATAGTTAAGTATGATTACTACATTACTGGGAAATTCGACACATGTTAGAAATTTGTAGGTGTATCCAATGATTTCCTTAAATTAACAAGCTGTCTTATATGTATATTAATAAAAAAACTACATAACAATAATTGAAGCTACAAGTTTCCTTATAACTAAAAAAAAAACAAATTACAGTGTAATCAAAGCAAATTTTCTTTAACCTTTTCCAAACGATTGTAAAATATATGAGGCACTTAGAAGCAAAGGGATGTAATTACTAATTAGATTTCTACAATATCTTGTATCTTTGTAATAATATTATAATCTTGTTAGAAATTTGTAGGTGTATCCAATGATTTCCTTAAATTAACAAGCTGTCTTATATGTAAATAAAAAAACTACATAACAATAATTGAAGCTACAAGTTCCCTTATAACTAAAAGAAAAAACAAATTACAGTGTAATCAAAGCAAATTTTTTTGACCTCTTCCAAACGATTGTAAAATATATGAGGCACTTAGAAGCAAAGGGATGTAATTACTTATTGTATTTCTACAATATCTTGTATCTTTGTAATAATATTATAATCTTGTATTTTTTTTTCTTGTAAGATGATAAGGAAATTATTATTATTATTACATGCCTGGGAAAGACCTATTTCCTTAGTATCTGGTATCTGGTATAGGAGGGAGTGCGCATTGCTTCACTGCACTTAGACCTCATTACGCCCATTGCTGCCTCCCACGGGTCACCCATCTTCAGCTCAACCATTTCACCTTGTCTAGGTAGTCCAGTATTACTGAGGTGGGCAAATCCCTGATGATGTACATTGTCGACCATCTCTCACCCAGTATGGATCCTCTCGTAGACGAGAGTGCCGGGCATTCACTGATGATGTTTCGTCTCAATTTTACACTCTCTACAAGATGGGGAGTCAACTATTCCCATCTTGTATGTGTCCATTGAGCCCGCAGTCACCGGTTCAAACAGCGGTTACCCATCTGAGGTTCCTTCTGGTCATCTGCAGGTGCTGTTTAGCTGAGCTCCCGGTGGGGTACAGGGTACAGTAATGTCTCCTTCGATTTATCAAGTGTGTTGGAATGTAACATGTTACATAGCGACAGCGGTGTCCATCGCTATTTTCTCAGTTTGCAAATATATACAGAGAGTTTTATGTAACACCGAACATACGTCGTATATTTTCCGATGCTCGGTTTATTAAAGGAATTTAATTTGAAGCTTTAAACGAGTGTTTTCCACTCCCAGACTAAGCATGAAGTAAAATTTCGAGTTTAGAAAAGCCTGAAAATTTGGTTTGGTCGCGTAGCGCGAAGCGCGGAGCGGCCAAACCAAATTTTCAGGCTTTTCTAAACTCGAAATTTTACTTCATGCGCCACCGGTACAAAACACTGACATATTACCCAGGTTAAAACACACTGCTTAACTTTTCATTAAATCAGTGTTGTATGCCGGTGGCGCATGAAGTAAAATTTCGAGTTTAGAAAAGCCTGAAAATTTGGTTTGGCCGCTCCGCGCTTCGCGCTACGCGACCAAACCAAATTTTCAGGCTTTTCTAAACTCGAAATTTTACTTCATGCTTAGTCCGGGAGTGGAAAACACTCGTTTAAAGCTTCAAATTAAATTCTTTTAATAAACCGAGTATCGGAAAATGTACGACGTATGTTCGGTGTTACATAAAACTCTCTGTATATCAGAGCTTTGCTAAAATCTAGAATATTTTTTAGCCCCAGTTAACCATACTGCTATTTTTTTGGGTGGCTTTAATATAACTTGAATTTTAGATCTGGATTTCTCAAAATTTGTTACTGAGCACTTACCCCTTTGCTTCATGCAGTTTTTTTTAACTTTAATAAACTATAATGTACAATTAATACATTTAATTTACTTATAGTTAAGTCGAATGGGAGCATCAGGATAAAGTAGATCGAGGAAGGGAAATTGGCGAAGGAAGATTAAAAATATATTTTTACATCTAAACTTAATATCATAAATTTAATAATAAATCACATAATGGAGTTACAAACAAATTTATATGATACATTAATATAATCATTTGGCGAAGGATTGGCGAAGGAAGATTAAAAATATATTTTTACATCTAAACTTAATATCATAAATTTAATCATAAATCACATAATGGAGCTACAGACAAATTCACATGATACATTAATATAATCATTATATCAATGGGGAAAAATTTGCAATTCTAACAAAATTAATTTCATTTGAATACACATTTCAAATTCCTTCACTCTTAGAACGAAAAAAAAAAATCATCACATTCCGTCAATTAACCCTTATCTCATCTATATCTGTATAAATTCAGGCCTGAATCTCTGTGGCTAATTTAAATAATCCAATTTGATTCGGGTACACACCCCCCTATTTCCCCCCATCCGCCCAAATCGATACACACCCTTTCCCCTCCTTATTATTTCGATCAGGTCCAGAGAGAAAATTGCAAATGGCGAATAATTTTGCATAAAATTATAATTGGGCGCGATGAGCAGCGAATATTCATTGTCGAAGCGTTTTTTTTTATTTTTTATTTTCGTTAATTAAGTCTCGAATTTAAATTATTTTAATTTTCGGTGACCAAGAATGGAAAAATTAGAATTTGCTTCTGTTGTGAAAATAGCTTTTCAGGACTTCCGGATCTACCTTCATTTGTCCCCTCTTCTTCTCTCTATTATTTGTCCCTATTTCTATCTATTTTCTTCTGTTATTTTTAAAATTTTAATTCTAAGTCTCCTAATTCCAGTTATAAAGGGTGTTCTAAATTATCGGGCCACCATTGGTAACTTTGTTATCTTTGGAGCTACGAAGTCGGTTAAATTAACAATCTAATAGTACGATTTAAAAAAACACTTGGTTAAATTTCGAACATGTTATTCGTGAAAATGCAAACAATGTCTTAATTAATAAGACAACTTAAGACACTAATTATCCATTGAAACAACTACTTCCCCTGCATATACACCTACGGATATTGAATTATACAATGAAATATTTAAAATCTTATTTAATTTGATTTGTTACAACGCTCCATCAAAGTATATAGAACATGTAAGTCAAATTCTCTTTAAACCAACTAACAAATAAGAATTAAAATCAAGGGAGAAATTAGAAATGAAAGGACTTGGATTAAAACTAATGTCTTAGGCCATCTATAGACGCGTTTTAAGATTTATCTCTGTTCAGTGTAGCTTTGCTTGTGACGTTTAAAAAAAATAGGAATAAAATTGAAATAAACTTACTTGGAACAAGTTTTGTGTGTGGAATGAACAGATACACAGAAATGGATTTAGTCAAAAATATGGTCGGTATTTATAGGTAAAACGGTCTTATGTCATTAGCAGGTATATATTATGTTTAAAGTGTGCAAACTATAAGAAGCGTAAGCTTATTTTCTCGAATTCAAATAGTTTTGAATTTGAATTGTTCTTGGTTAAATTTCACTATTTTTTTTTTATTCCTACTAGTTTCGACTAGGAGTCATTTTCAAAGAGTACAAAATATTTTAATATGTTTCACCACGTGAAAGATGAGAAACTTGTTTAAGATAAACTAGTAGTATTTTTACGTACATTACGATGGTGTAAATAAGTAAATAAGCGAGTCTCAGGTTTTTATAAATCACTAACCTATATCCAAAAATCAAACACGATTGAGTGATCCATTTCAGCATCATCTTCTTATTTAATGGTTCTTTCGTCAGTGATCTATCTTCGATCGGGTCGCACTTCAAAACACCACTACAATCACTTAATTTTCTTAATTCTCCCAAAATATGAAAACCCATCTTGTTCGATTTTTTACAAACTGATTTAACTCGCAATAATTGCACTTGACAATCTACACGCATACACCTAGATCGATAAATCGGCGCACTTGCATTAAACCGTCAATAGATTTCGGTTGCTTTTTCGTGCCCTTGATAATAATCGAGTGTAAATAATTTGCTAAAAATGAGTAGCAATGTAAAAGTTGAAAACAGGATTCATTGAAGTTTTGTGACATGTGAGTGTTTGTGCATTCATGGAAATTTAAATTTATAAGTTTTTAAAATAATTAAACCTTTATTATTTATGTTAGATTTGTGTATGAATTAATTAAATATATTACATTACATCGCCCAAATATACGTAGTCGTATAAATATATAACTTAAGGGCCGGGTAAAGACTACATTTAAATATTTTAGTGTTTTAGTACTTTCTGTTATGTATACATATCCTAATTTGTATTATCTTAAGTGTAAATAGTACAATATATAAATTGTATTTTTTTAAACATTCGTTGTTTTTAAAATCCGTTCAATTTGAAACCTCTAACGTGTGTTTCCACTCCCAGATTAAGCATGAAGTAAAATTTCGAGTTTAGAGAAGCCTGAAAATTTGGATTTGCAGGGGCGCGCGAGCGCAGCGAGTCGCGCCCCTGCAAATCCAAATTTTCAGGCTTTTCTAAACTCGAAATTTTACTTAATGCGCCACGCGTACAAGACACTAATTTTAAGTAAAGTTCACTTGTTCACAAAATTTCAGCGTTTAATACACGTGGCGCATCAAGCAAAATTTCGAGTTTCCAAAAGCTTGAAAATTTGGTTTGGTCGCCTAACTAAATTTTCGGACTTTCCAAAACTCGAAAATTTACTTTAACACTGATTTCAAGTCAAGTTTGAAACATACTGCTTTCAAATATTGCTTAAGTAGTATATTTTGAACTTCACGATATTTCAGTGTCTAATACGCGTGGCGCATGAAGTAAAATTTCGAGTTTAGAAAAGCCTGAAAATTTGGTTTGACCGCTCCGCTTCGCGGAGCGGTCAAACCAAATTTTCAGGCTTTTCTAAACTCGAAATTTTACTTCATGCTTAATCTGGGAGTGGAAATACTCGTTAGAAGTTTCAAATTGAACGCTTTTTTAAAACATCGAATGCTTAAAAAAATTACAATATCTATATTGAACTATGTATACTTACTACTAGAAATCCCTGTACAATAAAAAATAATGAACTATATGATTTTTGTGAAAACATACACATTATAGTGTGTTACAAATGATTGTGTTTTTTATTTAAATATAAATTGACTATTAAAAATGGAAAATTTACTAAAAACAAGAAACTACAAAAGTTCCAAATGTGCTATGCTTTTAGATTTTGACATTTAATAGAATGCCAAAATATTTTATGTAAAATAGCTAAATGAATATTTATATACAATAATCGAATATCGCAGGGTAAGTTGTAAGTTTAAATAAAAACATCTTGTTAATAGCAATTGTTATCTCTTTCATTCATAACTTTGAAAATTATCAGGATATCATCATAAAAGTTTGTGTGGATAACAAGTAAACATTGCCTTTTCAGAATATATCAAAATATCTAAACACACCATTAACAGTTTTTGAGTTATTTTTAATTACATTAAATTCGAAGATGATTTTATTAAAGTTTTAATAAAATTCTACTTTCAGACATTCATAACTTTAGACATTTTTAGGATATCGTCATACATTTTTTTGTGTATATTAAGCAAACATTGTCGTTTCAGAATATATTAAAATGTCAAAATACTAATTACAATAAATATATTTGCATATTTTAACATATTTAGAAAAAGATAGAATACACAAACAAAAATGTCTTAAAAATGATTATCCCAACATTGAAGATAAAGGAATTTTAGGCATTAAAACACTGCATATTTTATAACTGGACTACCGATTCGAAATTAAAACGGCTATAAACAAACGATGTCGTATGTTGTCAAAGTCATAACGAGAAATGTGACATGTTAGTGTTATTTATCATGTTCAAAAAATGCAGCTGATACGGCGAAAAGGTATGGCAAAAATGACGAGTCAATATAAGAAAATTGGCCTCAATTCAAGAAATTTGGCTAAACATCAAAATGCATGGATACTTTGACAACATCCGACATCGTTTGTTAATCGCCGTTTTGATTTCGAATGGGTGGTCCAATTATAAAATATGCAGTATCTGAATGGTCTATAACTCCTATATCTTCCATTTTAAAATAATTATTTATTTAGATATTTTTGGTGATGTATTTTTCCACTTTCTAAATATGTCAAGTATAAAGGGCATCCTATTTATAAAAATGTTGTTTTTGTAAATATATAAAAAAATTGAGGTTCACTTGTTTTTTTCTGTTTACACCAGGTATGGGCAACCTTTGACATGCTGAGGGCCAAACTTTAGCGTGCAAATACGTTCTCGGGCCGCGCTTAAAAGTACTTAGTGCATTTTAAAGTAGTGATAATATTTTTTGCGATAGATATTAGACAAAAATAATACGACAATATTATTATAGTACAATTTATTAAAATAACAAAATGAAATTTAAAAAAATGGTACATTATAATTAAATCGTTAAATTTGCAATTGTTACAAACTACGAAAGTTAAATACACCGAAATCAATGAGACACTTGAGCTTAAATTTGGGAAACTAATCCATCGATATTTGGATTAATTCCACTGACACAAAGACGTAAAGAATTTTCGAATTATCGTCAGTCAGTCTTGTACGATGTGTTGATTTATTAACTTTCATCAATGAAAAGAACTGTTCGCATTTATAAATACTGCCAAACGCACAAATCAATCTTCTTGCGAATTTTCTAAGCTGCGGAAAATTGTCTTCTTCTAGGTATTTTTTGTAGAAATCGCACAACTCTACGTCTTCAAATTTTGATTTTAGGAGTGAGTTTTCTTGAATCTCGATCAACTCCATTTGTAAGTGTATTGGAGCATTTTGTACAATATATGTTGTAGGAGTAGCAAATCAACTGAAACAGTCTTCCATGTTTTTGAAGTCGCAAAATCTGTTCGAAAATTGTTCCGACAGTAACTTGAGTTCTTCAGCATATTGAGCATAAACAATATTTTCATACGCAGAGAGCGTGTTGAAATGGTAACTGTTACCAGACAGCATCTGTGACTCCCACAAGCGTAGTTTGATCTGAAACGCTTTTAAATGGCTGTACAAATCATTTACTAACTGTCCTTGTTTTTGAAGTTTCAAATTTAAATCATTCAAATAGCCTGTAAGATCGACCAGAAATGCTAAGTCACATATCCATTTTGGGTCACTTAATTCAGATAGTGGTTTATCTTTTATTTTCATAAGGTCTGCTATCTCATTTCTAAGCTTGTAAAACCGTTTCAACATTTTTCCTTTGCTCAGCCATCTGACTTCACAATTATATGTTACGTCGTTATATTCAGCTGATATTTCATCCAAAAACGCCTTGAACTGACGATGGTTAAGCCCTCGGGATCGAATAAAGTTGATGGTTTTTACTACCACATTCATAACATTCTGGAGTCGAATGGAGTTAGAACACAAGTTCTGTTGGTGGATAATGCAATGAAGGACTATCAAATCATCTTTTTGCACATTTAATTCTGTTGCTTTTTCATTCAAAATTCCGATGAAACCTTTACGTAAGCCGACCATAGAAGGTGCACCATCAGTGCATACTCCAATTAATTTTGACCATGGCAAGCCAAAACTTGTGAATACCTTTTGAACTTCAATAAAAATATCCTCTCCTGTAGTGGTTCCTTTTTAGCGGCTGTAAAGCAAGCAATTCCTCAGTAACAGTGAACTCCTTATCAACACCTCGAATAAATATAGCCAGTTGAGCTGTGTCAGATAAATCGGTGCTCTCGTCTAATGCTATGGAAAATGATTCAGAACCAGCCATACAGTCAATGTTATTTTTATATCATTAGCCATCATTTCTATACGTCGAACAACAGTTCGTCTTGACAAACTATTTTTTTCAAATTCTTTTTTGTTTTCAGGACACATAATACCGCAAACTTCTAACATACACTCCTTGATAAATTCTCCTTCGGCAAATTGTTTTAATGCCTTTGCCAATTTTGAGCTAACTATAGAACTAGCTTTCACAACATTATCAAGTTGTGTTCTTTGTTTATGAACCATTTGTTGCTGTTTTTCCAAATTTGCGGTAAGCTTCTGAATTTTGTCCCTTCTTAATTGTCCTGTCAGTGAGTGCAGCGTAGCATGCTTAGTTGAGTAATGCCTCTTTATATTGAATTCTTTCATTACTGAAATGGATTCATTACACAGCAAACAAATAGGCTTACCATTGTGCAAGATAAAAAAGAATTCTTCAGTCCATTTTTCTTAAAAATGGCGACCCTCTGTATCTACTTTTCGTTTCTTTCCACCAGACATCATTTTTGTTTACTTTTCGTTCAATAAACTTAATAACAAACTATAGTTAGTAACCACTTAAGATGCACACAAAGTCACAAAGCAAGTTGACGGCTCGAGCAGTTTGCTAGGATATCGCTTGTCCAAGTTATCACCTTGGTAGCTCAAATAGAACTGAACTAACGTTCGGGCCATCCACCCGCTTATATAGGCAAAATGAACGAATAATCTGGAATAAACTAGTTTAGAATAATTGAGAAGCAATAAATCTTTTGATGTGTCGTCCGTGAGGCGGCAAACCTCAAAGAATTTGATCGAGCAAGTCGAGTAGCGGCGATTATCAAAGAGTGAGGCGGCAAACATCAAAGAATTTGATGTTTGCCGCCTCACTGTCACTCCCTTGAGTACAAGTACCTAATGAAAATTTTTTTAATTGGGTTTTTTCAAAATGTCTCGCGGGCCGGATCATATCTTACAGCGGGCCGGGGGTTGCCCATATGTGGTTTACACCATCGTAATGTATGTAAAAAAATACTACTAGTTTTTCTATTTAACCGACTTTGTAACTCCAAATATAACAAAGTTACCAATAGTGGCTCGATAATTTAGAACACCCAGTATACACATATCAGTTAAATTGTTCCACCCGTTTTTTAATTGTAATTCCATCTCTCTTCATTCCAGTTATGTACACATACCAGTTGAATTGTTTTATGTTTCCCGTTATTTTCGAATTCGTATATTCTTGCTCTCACAATGCGATATCTATTCTATTTTTCACTCATACACACAGTGAAAATAAACCCTTCAAAGGCAAAAACATTCCTGTTTTATTTTTTTTTTTGTTCAGAATAAATTAAAAACAGCACTTATCACTTGGCGCGCAAAATGTAATTATTAAAGTGGACAACGATAAATTAAACGCGCGTGTACAAAAAAAATGCAATTATACACGCGACGTGTTTTTTTTTTTCTGATTTTGTTTTCGGAGTGTGTGGGAAAAAATGACGAGCCGTGATAAGATAGGCTCTCTGGGCGAATGGTAATTGAATTACTACTTTGACGCTTTATCTGGAGCTGCATTTTTTTTGTTTTGTTGATGTTATTGGAGGATGATGGGGGGTAAATATGAGAGCGGTTTGCATTAGCTAAAGTGCTCATGTATAAAATAGTAACATAACTTGTATAATTCGCAGCATGTGAAAGAAAATAACAAACAAATATTTTATGTTTTCCCTGAACCACAGTGGTCCTTCCGTATTTTAATTTTTAATTTAACTGAACATTTTTAATTTAACTAAACATTTCGCCAATAATGAAGTATTTAGAAAAACATTCATTCCTATGAATATCATTAGTAAAATGACCAAAGAGTGAGCAGGTAAAATTATAATCCCCACAACCCCTGATCTCGGTAATTACAGGTACCTAAACATTACCCTATTGCGATGCCGCCCATTAATTGATTGAATGCGCTGAGAAGTGTACGTTTCATATATTTATTTTTCGATTGTGTTTCGTGAAATTTTAAAAACAACGATGGATATATGTCCTACTGGTATGTATTTATAACTTGTGTACAATTATTTTTTTATATTTTTATACAACATAAACAAATATTAACATAAATACAAGAAACAATATTTGATTGAAATTTTATATTATTAAACTTTGATGGAGCAAAAGTATATTAACTACACCTCATTATACGACGGGACTATTTTTAATGAATAATATAACTATTTAGCTTAACATACAAACAAGAATAATCTGCAGCCCCTTGCATCCGTACATGATATATTTTTTTTAGATAGCGTAACCGTACGCCGAAGCGCTCTGTTCAATATTTGGCGCGCTGAATATACACCGGAAGGAAAGAACAACTCTGTGCAGAAATTTATCATGGATTTGATGAATATCGATATCAAAGAAGATGCACAAAATCTTGATGTATTAATACAGCAAATACGCAGTTTTACATCCAGTTCAACATTAAGATGACAAAAAGTGCACAAAGTATTTTCAAGATTTGAAATTAAATTGTTACTTATTCATGATGTATTAGGGAATTCAGACTCTGATACTGAAGGTGAATAGTTTGGATAAATATATGCACGATGTATCTTAGATTCTGGAATGTATTGTACATATGATATATTATAAATATATTTTATGTAAATCATTTTGTGACAATATGTATAGTTATATACAGAGAGTTTTATGTAACACCGAACATATTCATAACGAAAATTTTTCTTTGAAGTATCTATATGCATACCTTGCACATTTTCCAATGTTTGGTGTCTTAAAATAATCCAATTTCCAGCTTTAAGCGAATGTTTTCCACTCCCAGGCTAAGCATGAAGTAATATTTCAGGCTTTTCTAAACTCGAAATTTTACTTCATGCGCCACCGGTACAAAACACTGACATATTACGAAGTTTAAAACACACCGCTAAACTTTACATTGAATCAATGTTTTGTACCGGTGGCGCATGAAGTACAATTTCGAGTTTAGAAAAGCCTGAAAATTTGGTTTGGCCGCTTCGCGCTACGCGACCAAACCAAATTTTCAGGCTTTTCTAAACTCGAAATTTTACTTCATGCTTAGCCTGGAAGTGGAAAACACTCGCCATTTTGTGAAAATATGTATAGTTATATACAGAGAGTTTTATGTAACACCGAACATTTTCATACCGAAAATTTTTCTTTCAAGTATCTATATACATACCTTGCACATTTTCCAATGCTTGGTGTCTTAAAAGAAACCAATTTCCAGCTGTAAGCGAATAATTTCCACTACCAGGCTTAGCATGAAGTAAAATTTCGAGTTTAGAAAAGCCTGAAAATTTGGTTTGGTCGCGTAGCGCGAAGCGCGGAGCGGCCAAACCAAATTTTCAGGCTTTTTTAAACTCGAAATTTTACTTCATGCGCCACCGGTACAAAACACTGATATATTACGAAGTTTAAAACACACTGCTAAACTTTACATTGAATCAATGTTTTGTACCGGTGGCGCATGAAGTAAAATTTCGAGTTTAGAGAAGCCTGAAAATTTGGTTTGGCCGCTCCGCGCTTCGCGCTACGCGACCAAACCAAATTTTCAGGCTTTTCTAAACTCGAAATTTTACTTCATGCTTAGCCTGGGAGTGGAAAACACTCGCTTAAAGCTTCAAATTAAATATTTTTAATAAACCAAGCGTCGAAAAATGTGATGCATGCATATGAATACTTCAAAGAAAAATTCTCGTTACGAAAATGTTCGGAGTTACATAAAACTCTCTGCATTTTAATACAATGTTTCTATTGCATGCCTTTGCAGACTCCTGGTCCATTTTCCTCAATTAGATAAATTTAATTTTTCTGATAATTTTTGCAATAAATTATAAAACTTTATAATTTTTGAATAGAGAATAGAGGCCTTTTAAATGAGGTATCACAAGCTCTTAATTAAAATTAAAACAAAAATGAAGGTTGCAGCTGTTACTGGCAAGGGGTTAAGTGTGTGGATGACATTTTTAGGTTAAATGATATCATTTTAAATGCTAAAACTGACGTATCTCGAAATTTTTGAAAAGATGCACAATTATTCAGATACTGAATTTATTTCATTAGGCTATTCCACCCTGCATGTAAATTAATAGGGTTGGTAGTTACTTTATTTTTTATATTTTTATCCTAGGAAGAAATATTTAAACCATTTGTGTCAACTATTTAGCAAAACAGAAATATTAAAATTAAAATGCACTAATAGGGGTTAATGAGGGACAGATAATTACCCCATAACATAAATGACAACAAAACAGTAATTATAAACACATATCATTTACCTAGAATAAATTTTAGTCGAATTTAGTAAATAATATTAAAATGTTCAGTTAAGTATGAAAATCGACCACTGTGTGAACTTTGAATTTTTCCATATAGCAAAACTGATTAATTTATAATAATTGTATACTAATTTGTTTTAAGTAATTCTATTTGAAATAACCAACAGAATTAAACAAGTTAAAAAGTTTTAAAAGCATATTAAAGCTACTAGATTCGACATCCAAGCAATTTTTCTTTTAAGTATACATACCTCGATATACAGGGTGATTCATTACCCTTTTTAAAAACTTTGGCAATCAAAAGTCGATTTAATTCCACGTAGAAATGCTCATATAAATGGAGATAATATCTTTCATTGCTTAGAAGTTATAGCGCGATAAAAATGTTTAAGTTGAAAAAACGTAGTAGTCATGATTTAGCAAAACAAAATTTCGTAACTATCAATTTAAATAATCACCTGTTAAAAATAGTCCGGTTATGTTAATAGTTTCTGTCACTATTTTTGAATTAATTACCCGTGTAAGAGAGTTTAATTTGTCGTTGCCAAATATGTATTCAGAAAAATGTATCAATTTGAACTTAGGTTCAAGCTGAACTTAAGTTCAAGATGACAGTTCCTATTGTTCTAATGTCACTTTGAACTCAGAACTTCAGAGTTTAACGTGTTTGGTGCAACTGGCCCTTAATGTAGATACATTTTGCTTTCTGTTTGTTAAAATAAATGTTTGTGATTTCTGTTTGTTACAGTAAATGCTTTTGATTTATTAAAATTATGATTATCATAATATATAAAATTACGAAAAAACTATTCATGAGAATGCAAACAATGTCTTAATTAAAAAGACAACTTAAGACGATAATTATCCATTAAAACAACTACTTCCCGTGCAAATACACCTCCGGATATTGAATTATACAATGAATATTTAAAATCTAATTTAATTTGATTTGTTACAACGCTCTATTAAAGTATATGTAACGTTTAGGTCAAATTCTCTTCAAACCAACTAACAAATACAAATTTAAAATGAAATGAGAGATAACAAAAAATTAGGAGTGAAAGGACTTGGATTACAACTAATGTATTAGGCCATCTATAGACGTGTTTCGAGATTTATTTCTCTTCGGTATAGCTTTGCTTATGACGTGTTTTAAAAAAATTAGGAATAAAATTAAAATAAACGTACTTGGAAAAAGTGTTGTGTGTGGAATGAACAGGTACACAGAAATGGAATGAGTAAAAAATATGGTCGGTATTTATAGGTAAGAAAGGGGATTATGTCATTACCAGGTATGAAGAATGTGAGACCTTATTATTTACCTTATGGTACAGTTCAAACAAGATAAATTCAAATTCAGTCTGTGGGTATCTGGTGCCGGAATACTGAACACAAATTCAATTAAGATAAATTCAAATTCAAAACTATTTGAATTCGAGAAAATAAGCTTACGCTTCTTATAGTTTGCACACTTTAAACATAATATATAACATTTCGAAATAAACTATTTGTGAAAACGCAAACAATGTCTTAATTAATAAGACAACTTAAGACGATAAATATCCATTGAAACAACTATCGTCTTAAGTTGTCTTATTAATTAAGACATTGTTTGCATTCTCACGAATAGTTTTTTCGTAATTTTATATATTATGTTTAAAGTGTGCAAACTATAAGAAGCGTAAGCTAATTTTCTCGAATTCAAATAGTTTTGAATTTGAATTTATCTTGTATGATTATTATATTATATTTTTTTAATATTTTAAAAGCGCTATAACGTACGAGCAAAAAAAGATAGGACTTGCGTTCATATGAAAATTTCTTTATGAAATTAAATCTACATTTCATTGTCAAAGTTTGTAAAGAGGCTAATGAATCACTCTGTATACATTGTAAATTTTCAGGCATACGTTGTTTTTAAAATGCGTTCAATTTAAAGCTTCTAATGAGTGTTTCCACTCCCAAATTAAGCATGAAGTAAAATTTTGAGTTTAGAAAAGCCTGAACGTTTGGATTTGGATACGTAGCGTCCAATTCCAAATTCAGGCTTTTCTAAACTGGAAAATGTCTTCATGCGCCACGCGTATAAAACACTGATTTTAAGTTAAGCTCAAAATATACTGCTTCAACAGTATTCTGTAGTATATTTAGAATTTCAACTACAAACACGTGGTGCATGAAGTAAAATTTCGAGTAAAGAAAAGCCAAGAAAATGTTTAGAGGGTAGAGCATTTGACCCTCGACAAATTTTCACGGGGCTTTTCTAAACTCGAAATTTCTCTTCATGCTTAGTCTGAGAGTGGAAAACGCTCGTTTAAAGCTTCAAATTGAACTCTTTTAAAAAAACAACGAATGTCGCAAATTTACAATGTAAATGGGGTGTGTATACTTATAATAAAAACTCTCTGTATATCTTCATCATAGGCGAATTTTGAAGAATATTTGGAGTAGATGGTTTATACTAGGTGTAGGAAATGAAACACGATCGTTTGAGAATTTTCACAGTTTTTAATGTCGAACACTGCGACAATTGTTTCGCCACACAGTGGTTTCATCAGGCAGATGAGTAATGGTTTATACTAATATTGTATGTTCAATTAAATAAAATCTCTAGAGTGCCATGAAAAATATTCTAGGTTAACAACTCTAAAATATATACATTATAATTATTGTTTCTTGAATACCTTTCTCATTTATCACTTGGTGAAACATTTTGAAATAATATTAAAGGATAAATTAAAAACGCTTGGTTTGTTTCACTATTTGTTTCTATTTACTCGACTAGTTTCGCTTTTTACGGCATTATCAAGAGTGGATTACAGAAGAAACCGACTGGCTTATATATAATCAGGTAATAAGGGATTTTGCAAATGGGGAATTCCAAAGCGAAACTAGTCGAGTAAATAGAAACAAATAGTGAAACAAACTAAGTGTTTTTAATTTATCCTATAATATTATAATTATTGTGTCTCACGTTTTATATGTCAATTCCTGAAGTGTGTAGCCAACTTAAATTTAAAAATAGATTAAATCATGGCACTCTAGAGGTTACTTTTAATTGAACATATGATATTTGTTAATTATTAATATCTACTTTACGAGGATTATTTTTAAATGGAGAATTGCGAGGTTCGGAAGTAGTTGATCGATATGAAATGCCCTAATAAACAAGATACCCTCAATAAATACCCTATAAATACATCCATTGCACCCTTTGGCAAACTTGACCCTCTTTCCTCGATACCATCTGCATTAAATCGCGAACGGACTTTAATAATAGGCCCGGATGGAGCGATATTAAAACCCTTTCATTTTTCTCTTCTCTCTCTCTCTCTCTCTGTGTCTCCCTATCTATCTCTCTCTCTTTCTATAGTCCATACACATTCGGTTCGACCCAAAATCGAGCAACAATGAGAAAACGGGATTAATTAGTTGGAAATTAAATTAATAACTGTGTATACGCCGCTTGGCCCGACAGGAAGTCGTCCAATTTACTTATCGCTGTTTTAACATTAATTTCATTAAATCTACGCAATACTGTATGTATGTGCTTCTTCCCTCTAAGGGGATTACATTTTGTGGGGTTTAAAATAATCCCCTGTTTTACTGACTCTGAGTGACTGGGCTTTGGAAATTGGGTTAGTATGTGCAAAGTTGTGATGAAGCGAGAGCTTATTTTCTCAAATTCCAATAGCCTTGAATTTGAAATATTCATGTTTGTTTTGATAATAATTGAGGAGCTAGGTGGAAAAAGGGTACATCTTAAGAAATGCGTGATTCTTCTCTTATACCAGGTCTGTAAATATGAAACCGGAATTTGCTTATAAATGGTTCTACTTGTCAATATAGTGACTGTTAAGTCGCGTTATTGGTCCCTTATTATTGTGTTTACATTTGTAAACGATTTTTAACTCATAAGAATACAAGTTTAATACGTCTACATATGTTTTCATAACGTTGAATATGACTGTTTTTTGGGCCTAGAAATTATGATTCGTCGACATTACTGATTTTTTATTGCCATTCGAAGAAAACTGCTGCAGAATCGCATCAAATGCTTGTCGAAGCTTACGGTGAGCATGCTCTTGGTCAATCACCGTGCTTTGAGTGATTTAAAATATTTAAAAGTTGCGACTTTCACGTGAAGAATTAAGAACGTAGAAGACCACCGAGAAAGTTTTAAGACATCGCATTGCAAGCATTGTTGGATGAGTATGACGTTCAAACGCACCAACAATTTGCGTATCAGTTAAATGTGACACGAGAAGCTGTCTCCATAAGTTTGAAAGCCATAAGAAAGATCCAGAAGGTAGAAAGATGGGTTACACATGAAAGACTGAATGAAAACCGAAAAATCACTGCTTACCAGATACAAAAATAAATCATTTCCTTATCGAATTGTGACTGGCAATGAAATACTTCTGCATGCGGCTTACTCACCAGACTTGGCTCTATCCGATTAATACTTATTTGCATCCATGGGACACGCACTTGCTGAGCAGCGCTTCACTTCTTACAAAAATCTACGAAAATGGCTCGATGATTGGTTTGCCTTTAACGATCAACAATTTTTTTATATAATAATAATAGTTTATTGATGCCAGATCTAATACAGTTTACATAAGTCAATAGATGTATACATATATAAAACATATTGGCGTGGCATCCACAAATTGGCGAAGAGATGGAAAAAATGTGCAGCTAGCGATGGGCAATACTTTGAATAAAATATTTTATACCATTTTCATACAGTAAACGTGTATTTTCTATTAAAAAATTCTGGTTTCATATTTATAGACCTGCTAATTTGGCGAAAAATCAGGAGCGTTCTGCTAGATGTAAGCTTAAAAGCTGATGTGATAGATGTGAAAAAGGCCACTTGTACAAGGTGGCGCAAAAGTAATGACCCTATCAGAAGATGCTTTAATTTTTGCAAATGGCGATTTATGTCATCGGGATTTTGATATTTGTGATGTAGACAGATGTAAAATACACACCAACAAACAATGCAGCCCTATACTTCTCAAGAACGCGCTACATCCTCAAGAAAAGGTCCCCAGGCCAGATTGTGCAGCCTGGAAACGCTCGTTTTGGCGATATGCATTTGCCGCAAGATCAACCGATTTTACCGTTTTCGACTTCTTTCTTTGAGATATTGCAAAGTCACGCGTCTATGCAAACAAGCCACAAATTTTACAGGCCCTAAAAATGAACATTGAAAAAGAAGTGGCAAATCTATAGCCAAAAGTGATGGAAAATACTTAAAAAAAAAACGAGCCCTAAGGTGTATCAACTCTGGCGGCGGCCACTTAACCGATATTATTTTCTTGACTTGACAGAAAAAGTTGTAAAGGACCAAATAAAAATAATCCACAAATAGAAGCAATTGTTTTCATTTAGAAAAAAAAAATATAACCTTAGAACATCATGTCATTACTTTTACCCCACCTTGTACATCCTACCTAATAGTAACCCTTTTAGCCCTGGATTTTTTCTGGTGCCCAAAAAAATGTTTGTGTTTTGTACACTGCACATTATTTATAACTATATATAATATACAGTCAGCCTTTAGATATTCGTTGTTTTTACAAATATTTAAAATTGAACTTTCAAACGAGTTTAGAAAAGCCTGAAAATTTGGTTTGGTCGTGTAGCGCGAAGCGCGGAGCGACCAAACCAAATTTTTAGGCTTTTCTAAACTCGAAATTTTACTTCATGCGCCACGCGTGTAAACACTAATGTGATGTGATATTTAGAATACACGTGTTTAGCATACTGCTTTAGTAGACTATTTGAACTGCATCTGAAATTAGTGTTTTATACGCGTGGCGCATGAAGTAAAATTTCGAGTTTAGAAAAGCCTGAAAATTTGGTTGGGTCGCGTAGCGCTACGCGCTACGCGACCCAACCAAATTTTCAGGCTTTTCTAAACTCGAAATTTTACTTCATGCTTAGTCTGGGAGTGGAAAACACTTGTTTAAGACTCCAAATTAAACTATTTTAAAAAATAAAGGTTATCAGAAAAGTTACAGCTAATGCATACATGTATGAATATTTAAAAAAAAATCCCAGTATGTTTACCAAATTTTAGTAGTGGCAAATGCCACTGTCAGGGCCAAAAGGGTTAAAAGTGCATTTTTTTTTCGCAAATTTACAACTTATTTAATTAAAACACTTTTTTGCAACTAATTTTGATATTCGTTGTTTTTACAAATATTTCAAATTAAACTTTCAAACGAGTGTTTTCCACTCCCAGATTAAGCATGAAGTAAAATTTCGAGTTTAGAAAAGCCTGAAAATTTGGTTTGGTCGTGTAGCGCGAAGCGCGGAGCGACCAAACCAAATTTTCAGGCTTTTCTATACTCGAAATTTTACTTCATGCGCCACGCGTGTAAACACTAATGTGGTGTGATGTTTAGAATACACGTTTTACGCATACTGCTTTAGTAGACTATTTTGAACTTCATCTAATATCACTGTTTTATACGCGTGGCGCATGAAGTAAAATTTCGAGTTTAGAAAAGCCTGAAAATTTTACTTCATGCTTAGTCTGGGAGTGGAAAACACTTGTTTATGACTCCAAATTAAACTATTTTAAAAAATAAACGGTTATCAGAAAAGTTACAGCTAATGCACACTTGTATGTATATTTAAAAAAAAAATCCCAGTATGTTTACCAAATTTTAGTGGTGGCAAATGCCACTGTCAGGGCCAAAAGGGTTAATAGTGCATTTTTTTTTTCGCAAATCTACAACTTATTTAATTAAAACACTTTTTTGCAACTAATTGGTCTTACGACGAATTCAAACACCTACTTAAACAACTGCAACACTATGAATATTTGAATTCGTCTTTGTAAGACTAAAAGTTGTAGAATTGCGCAAAAAATATTAAGTTTATGTCCGATTTCACCAACTTCAGATAAATCTATTTGTTTAGGGACGAGAGTCGTTATTTCTAAATTATTTTATATTTACTTTTTTCCACTCAAATGCGAATTTAACTAGTTAAGATAATATTTTACATATCAGCACTTTGGCTAATGCAAACCGCTCTCATATTTTCACCCCATCATTCCCAAACAGCAACAAAACAAAACAAAAAACGCAACTCTGGATATTTCAATTACCATTCTCCCAGAGAGCTTATCTTACAAGTGCGCGTCATTTTTCCCACATACACTCTGAAAACAAACAAAAAAAAAGCAAACACGTCACGTGTATAATTGCGTTTATTTTTTTGTGCGCGCGCGTTTAATTTATTGTTGTCCACTTTAATAATTAAATTTTGCGCGCAAAGTGCCAAGTGCTGCTTTTAATTTAATCTGAATTTAACAAAAAAACAGGAATGTTTTTGCCTTCGAAGGGTTTTCACTGTGTGTTTGTATGTAAAAATAATAGAAATCGCATTCTGAGTGCAAGAATTCTGAAACAATGAAAAACAAACAATTATTAAATTAATTTTAGTTTTCTGCACAAGCCGTATTACAACTTGACTAAGTTTTAATTACAAGAAAATATTGTTATAAAAAAAAAACACAAGTCGAAACTAGAGAAAAATGGATGGAGTAAAATCATAATAAATGTTCAGTTTAGTAATTTTCTTTAAAAAGGTATTAACTGGAAGCTTCTGTAAAATCAACAATTTCCTGAAAATGTACCGCGTATACACTGGAAAACAAGGTCTGTTCAAATAATTGTTATGGAATGCAATTATTGTGAATGTGCATTCCAATAATATTTGGGAATATTTTGGGAATTGTCTCGAAGACTTTCTAATATAGTTCCTCGAGTAGTTTTCCTTTTTACTTAATTACATACTTTCATTTGTTTTACGTTATAAATATTAAACTTTAGGAATTAAGAGTCAGTTTTGTACAAGTACGCTAAGACGGTAAGACTAACATTGTATTGATACTGTACACAGATGTAATAAAATACGAGTAGTAACTTATCATCGTGGTATCATTGAAGATACAAAACCCTTACCTAGTGGAAGTCATCTCCGGGGAGTGCGTTTGGCAAGTGGTATCCTCGTCAACATTAAATACCACGGGAGTAAGGTTGCGAAAGTACCAACTCCACAACAACCTGAACCTGAGATCGTTAGCTGAAAGAAGAGTATTTTTAAATTTGACTTTCTTACACAAAATTGTTAATGGTCTAATTAACTGTTGTTATTTGGTAGAGGCACTAAATTTCTTTATACCTCGTGGTCTTCAAGCTAGACATAGGCCTATATTCCGTTTACGTTTTCATTCGACCAGATATGGGATGTCTAATCCCATCGATCGTATGATGAGGTATGCCAATGGTATTAGCAATAATCCCAACTTTGTTTTATTTACACCATCAATTCATCAGTTTAAGGTCCAATTACGTCGTATTAGGCTATCCAATGTCATTGACTGTTAGATCTCTAGTCCAGTAATAATTTGTTGGCTGTAATCATTGTAACTCTTTATATGGTTTTTGTTATTTTTGCTCAATATGTATATGTACACTTATGTAAAATGGAGATTCCGTTAATAAATAAATAAATAAATAAATAAACATAATATCCGAACTTTATTTTTTCAAACTTTATTAATTATTTTACCTGTCCTGGATAGCTTAGTTCGAGATGGCGTCTGAGGTCTGTGACTATTTTGCTTTGATGTTCTTAATACTGTGAAAATGGCGTCCTTTCAGCACTGATTTTAATTTCGGAAATAAGAAAACATTGCATGGAGGTAGGTCTGGCGAATAAGGAGGGTGCGGGAGGATAGTTATCTGATTCTTCGCACAAAACTGAGGAATTAACAAAGCTTAGTGTACGGGCGTATTATCGTGTTGCAAGAACCATGAGTTGCCTTGTCACAACTCTGGTTTATTTGCTTATATTTTCACGCAACCGTCGCAAAACGCCTTGATGCGGTTCACTGTTTCACCTTGAGGCAAGAATTCAAAATGCACAAGTCAAAAAAACAGTGAGCATCACCTTGACTTGACGTTGGATCAACATTGACGTGCTTGGGCCTGGGGATCCTTTGCCAATCCATTTTAATGATTGAACTTTTGTCTTAATGCCGTAGCCGTAAACCCAGCCTTATTCTCTCGTTATGTTTCCTTGCATGAATGTTTCATCGTCATTAGCCTGTTCAAGGAGTTGCCCACAAATGTCCACTCGATGTTCTTTCTGTTGTTCGGTCATCAAACAAGGAACAAATTTTGTTGCAACTCTACGCATGTTCAGTTTTTCAGTCAAAATTGTATAGCCCAGTTGAGATGCTAACCTCTTCTGCAAGTTATTTGACAGTCAATCGGCAATTCGCACGCACCAGATCGCACCATCAGTTGAAGTGGAAGACCTTCCTGGACGAGGATCATCTTGAATTGACTGACGACCACGTTTAAATCGTAACAACCACTCGCAACATTGCGTACACCCAGAGCATCAAGTTTGTTTTAAAAACGTTTCTGTGAAGGTTTTGCCTAGTTTCACGCAAAACTTTAGATTGCATCGTTGCTCCAGAAATACAAGATATCAACAATCTGAGAACATGCGCTTATAATGGGGGGTTATGCACAAGGCAGTGCTACCAACAACATATCATTAAATATCTCCGTTGGCGCGTAATTCAAAATGTTCGGTTGTTATCTGAATAGGCCTCGTATGTACTTAAAATATCTTTATAGGATATAATTCACGAGAGTTGTCCTGTGATTACAGATTTAAAATTTATAGTATAACTTCTCTTTGAGGTATTTTCATATTAACATTATTTCATCTACTTTTGTGTGCTCAATTGCAACTTTTAAAATAATTACAGAAATATATATTCCTCTTGGAGGTACAATCACAAACAACTTATAGTCCAATTCAGGAGAGGTGTCCTGTGACATTTAAGTTCAAATTAAAATAACTATAAAAATATAAATGTCTTAGTTAAGAGAGTTTAGACCAGTGATGGGGAAACTACGGCCCGCGGGCCAAGTCCGGCCCGCGGAAAGGTTTAATTCGGCCCGTTTAAGAGTGCCGTCGTGAGAATGTTTGAACGCGTTCTTACTTCGTAATGTGACGACCCGCATAAAAACTACCTACCTACGATTAAGCATTATTCTTATATTTTCTGACTTTTTTTATTTTTTTTACAAATAGAGGGTATTTATAAATTTAATACAAAGAAATTAAAGTTAGAAAAAATTCCCCTTGTAAACAGAATGTAGTTTAATTCTAGTTAATTTCTACTACACCTGTACATAAACGATACTAATATTTCGTATTATTAGATCAAATGCTGTTAACATTTTAGTAAATAACACACTTGATTTCACTATTACTTAATTGACACTACTTGATTTGGAGTTTCGCCAAGTAATACCTTTAGCGATTTAATATACAGGGTTTATCTTTTAAGTAAATCTTTAGATATTCCTTGTCTTTTTAAGTTCATTTTAAAGCTTTAAACGAGTGTTTTCCACTCCCAGGCTAAGCATGAAGTAAAATTTCGAGTTTAGAAAAGCCCCGTGAAAATTTGTCGAGGGTCGCGCAGCGACCCGAGACGAATTTTCTGGGCTTCTCTAAACTCGAAATATTACTTCATGCGCCACGCGTATAAAACACTAAAATATTCTTAAATGTATGTATATTCGAACTTCACATGAAATCTGTGTTTTATACGCGTGGCGCATGAAGTAAAATTTCGAGTTTAGAAAAGCCCAGAAAATTTGTCTCGGGTCGCTGCGCGACCCTCGACAAATTTTCACGGGGCTTTTCTAAACTCGAAATTTTACTTCATGCTAAGTCTGGGAGTGGAAAACACTCGTTTAAAGCTGCAAATTGAACTCTTTTAAAAAAACAACGATTGTCCGAAAATTTACAGCGTATGCATATGTTTACCTAAAAGAAAAAAATACTGTATGCTTTTAGTTATTTCTGAACAATTAAAAAAAATAATCACATTCTCATGTGTTCCAACTTTATTTTAGTTAAAAAATTATTTTTACTCAAGATCAGTGATGGGGAAACTACGGCCCGCGGGCCAAGTCCGGCCCGCGGAAAGGTTCAATCCGGCCTGTTTAAGAGTGCCGTGGTGAGAATGTTTGAACGCGTTCTTACTTCGTAATGTGACGACCCGCATAAAAACTACCTACCCACGATTAAGCATTATTCTTTGGCCCGCTACGATTGTCTGGTTATTACAAATGGCCCGTCTTAAAAAAAGTTTCCCCACCACTGGTTTAGACTAAGGAATTTATATTTTTATAGTTATTTTAATTTGAACTTAAATGTCACAGGACACCCCTCCTGAACTGGACTATATGTTGTTTGTAAATGTACCTTCAAGAGGAATATATATTTCTGTAATTATTTTATTTACTTATGTTGTTATGTATTTGTTGTTGAAAATTTACGTGTGAGATTTTGTTTACGTGCTTATTTTTTTTTTCTTTTATTATTTTTTAAGGGATGGGAAAATTTAAGATTGGCCGTAATCCCCTTTTCACGTTTCAGCGTGTGTGTGCGTCTTATCCTTTTGGGATTACAATGGTTCACTCTTTTATTTCGTCCTGCTTTATAAGGTGAGGTCACGTACAAGGGGATGAACGGATTGGGCCTTTCAGGGAGCCAGAGTGTATGATTTAGTCATTTTCCATTGACTTTATTCAGAAACGTAGAAAAAATACAGAGTAAGAAGATAAAAAATATAAATCAATTGATGTTTGTAACTCTATAATTGAAACGCTAATAATTTTACTGTATTTTCATTTATATATTGTACTAAAGTATTTATTTAATAAAGGGAACTGAAAAATAAGTTTCTGATTGATCGTCTTATGAAGGTTTCCACTCCCTGGTTAAGCAAGAAGTAAAATTTTGAGTTCAAAAAAGCCTAATAATTTTAATTTGCCGTGGCGCGCGAGCTAAGCGAGTCGCGCCCCGGCAAATACGAATTTTTAGGCTTTTCTCAACTCGACATTTTACTTCATGCGCCACGCATATAAAACACTGACTTCAAGTGAAATCTTCAACGAATTAATTAGAGTGAAATAAGTTCAGAATGTCAATTATTAATTGTTTAAATGACGGTGAAAGTACTATGATAACCACGTCACCATATTTTTTATTTTAAAATGCTAGATGATCATTTCGAGCATTTATTAAAACTTATCTATAAATTTGGCGATGTTAGAGCCAAAAAACCGCTTCTTCCTACGACTTTTAGTTTTCCCGCAAAAAAAATCGAAAGTTTACCCACTTTTCGGGTCTCTCTCTCTACAAATAAATACAAAAATAAAAAATCGTCCTGGATTAGAGGTTAGAATCACTATCGGCGGGTTGCTGCTCGGACGCCTTAGCCTGTAGTAATCAGTGCATTGTCATTACTTTCCCAGTATACAATCAAAGAAAAAACAAAACATCGCTATTTTTTTCCTTGACAAAGAAATATTCTCTTCTTTAGCGTAAACAAAATGTCTATCTACATAGAAGAAAGAGGGATGCCTATTTTTGTTTTACTTATTATTTATTTAAAATACATCCAATGAAAATGCAATGTACACCAAGTACATCTCTTTTCCAAAATAAAGTATTCCTAGTACAAGTATTCATCTCAAACATAGATATCCAGCATTCTCTGTGTATTTTATTTGTATATCTGGTGGAAGAACATCCGAAGAGGAGAAACGAGTGAGTATTTTGTAAATGCCGGCTACAAGGAAAACACGGCTTCCATAGGTACACACAATCCTCTCGGTATAAGTGGCGGAACAATGTATTCAAAAATTCTTAGGGCATTCCTTTACGAGCACATGACTACCGATAAATACACCCTTGCGTGTTCCCACGCGGCCCTGATAGACAAAATCGAAATTATTCAGAATATTTTCATCATTCAATACACCAAGCATCATTCAATGAATTAATAGTCAAGAAACATATTTATTTTTGATTAAAAAAGCCTAAGAAATTAATATTGTCACTTAGAATATATCGATTAACTACAAGATAAATTCAAATTCAAAACTATTTGAATTCGAGAAAATAAGCTTACGCTTCTTATAGTTTGCACACTTTAAACATAATATATAAAATTACGAAAAAACTATTCGTGAAAATGCAAACAGTGTCTTAATTAATAAGACAATTTAAGACGATAAATATCCATTGAAACAACTACTTCCCGTGCAAATACACCTCCGGATATTGAATTAACTCAATATCCGGAGGTGTATTTGCACGGGAAGTAGTTGTTTCAATGGATATTTATCGTCTTAAATTGTCTTATTAATTAAGACACTGCATTTTCACGAATAGTTTTTTCGTAATTTTATATATCGATTAACTACTTTCAAAACCTCGTGAGTCCCGATTTTACTTAACAAAATCCTCATAAATCAGATATGATTAGTTTACAAATATTAGTATAAACATCTACTCAAAATAATTATTAAAAACTGCTAATGCTGTTCATATAATAATTAATGGTCTTAATTGAGTCCATTAAGAAAGTTCAAAATATATTTTTCTTGCTGGTTTCATATAGAATGGGCATGGGTCGGGTGCAGTACAGTCGATCGTACAATAACCTTAAAATCTCTACAATACCGAAGGGTTACACTGGATATGTGTTTTGGATTTAAGCTGATTAATGGTCTTGTAAATTCCAGTCATTTAATTTCTTCATTGAATTTTAATTTCTTTTCAAATACAACTGTTTTTAATAGGCCATTGTTCAGTTTAAACTTCCACCACACAAATTATGGCATTCATAGCCCGGTGTTGAGTGTGTGCAGTTGTAAATGTATCACTGGTTCAAAACTGACACGCGTTCTGCTTTAAATACAAAATGTTTGATTATTTCGTTTAACAATCTGTTTGTATTTTATTTCGGACATTGAGTAAAACTCGTTGCATTTAATTAAAAGTTGTGTATATTCATCAAAGTACAAAGTTGGAATGTTTTTCAAAAATATTTTTACAAATATGAAATCTTAATCTAAGGGGGGAGAAAGTGGAGGTGGTATGTACATAATATAAACAAGAAGGGATGAAATGGAAAAGTACAAAGTATATACAAGCAATATTTGTTTGGTCGATTTTGACCACCGTTATGCGGCAGGCAATTTACGATTTTTGAAATACTGTTAGGGTCGGAGTTGTAAACCATCGCAAACCCTGTAATGAAATTGGTACGCAAATAATAATAAAATTAAGTGCAATTTACAATAAATAATTTCAGTTCCTGAAATGTACCAATAAATGAATAAAATCATAAAATATAAATTTCTTAAAATATCTGTAAGCCGAAAATATGAATGCATTTTTAACATTGTAAAAGTAATTTGATATAATAAATACAGTGAATGGAAAGGAAAATATAATTCTGTGAATCCCAAACATACCGCCCGCCTTGAAAGACTGGAGGCTTTCGAAATGAAATCTAAATTTTAATATTTACAAAATGTAATCAAAGATTATCAAAATTTTAACAATAAAATATAATTCTCTAGTCGTCCATTGGAAGAATGCATACGGTTCTAACTGCGCGCTTCACAACACCACTAGACGTTTTAACGGACACTGCGCGCACTACATTATCAGGACCGGGATGAGTTTGAATCACACGGGCAAGTCTCCATCGGAGCGGTGCGTAATTGTCCTCACGTAAGAGTACCAAGTCGTTTACTTGGATTTTTCGGGTTGATTTCTGCTTCCACTTCGTCCGTTGTTGAAGACCATTGATGTATTCAGATGACCATCGTTTCCAAAAATGCTGAGTTATGCGCTGCAGAAGTTGAAATCTGGATAGCCTATTTTCCGATGTTTCCAAAAGATTTGGATCGGGAAGAGCGGTTAACGGCCTCCCGATTAAAAAATGTCCAGGTGTCAAAGCTTCTAAGTCGTTGGGGTCGTTGGAGAGAGGGCAAATAGGTCGGGAATTAAGGACTGCTTCTATTTGAGTCAAACATGTGTATAATTCCTCATATGTCAGAATTGTGTTGCCCATAACCCGCTTAAGGTGCGTTTTCACAGATTTTACGCCGGCTTCCCACAGGCCACCGAAATGTGGTGATCGTGATGGAATAAAATGCCAAGTTATGTCTGATTGACTAGCAGCGTTTATAATTTTGTCTTGATTGACATTAGAATTTATAAATTTAGACAATTCCCTAAGCTCTGAATTCGCGCCAACAAAATTAGTGCCATTATCAGAGTATATCTTAGATGGTTTCCCGCGTCTAGCCACAAATCTACGCATTGCGGCAATGAAACATTCAGTGGTCAAATCACATGCTAACTCAATATGTAGGGCTTTGGTAGTAAAGCACACAAATAAGCATATGTATACCTTTGAGAGTTTGGCACCCCTACCCTTTCTATTCTTTAAGGTGAACGGCCCAGCATAGTCTACGCCACTGGTTTGAAAAGGAAAAGCCGATGTAATTCGTGAGGCAGGCAATAAACCCATGATATGATCAGCCCCTTTCGGATATACGCGAAAGCATTTTATACAACGATGAATAACCCTTTTGCATAAACTTCTACCTGCAATTGGCCAGTACTTATTACGAACAGATGCTAATAATGCTTCTGCTCCGCAATGTAATTGTTTGATGTGTTCGTTACATATAATTAAATTTGTTAAGGGGTGTTTATTCGGCAAAATTATTTGATGTTTTTTATCATACGGAAAACTTGAGTTATTTACACGGCCCCCAACCCGAATTAGCCCATCTTTGTCTAAATAAGGATTGAGAGATAATACAATGCTTTTACGACCAACACATTTATCATTTGATAAATCGCGTATTTCTTGACCAAAACGTTCTTGTTGAGCTCGTTTGACAAGTGCTATAGTCGCTTTATTTAACTCATCATTTGTTAAAGAGCCAACTTTTCTACACTCCTTCGCGCATTTTACATTATCAGCAAATCTAAAACAATACGCAGTGACACGTTGCAGTTTGATATAACTTGAGTATTTAGAAAAAATGAAAAATGGCGAAATTTCAGAAACAATTAGTGATGTTTGAATGTTTTTAGTGTCTGGTAAAATGTCAATATGTTTAAAAGTTTTGTTAGGCCAATGAGTCTCGTCTTTAATTAACCATTGTGGACCTGAAAACCATAATTTTGAACTTGATAGATTATGCGCATTCATTCCGCGAGAGATTAAGTCGGCCGGATTATCATGTGTGCCTACATGCCTCCAATGACTCTTTTGTGTTAAAGTTTGGATTTCGCTCACCCGATTGGCTACAAATGTTTTCCATTTATGACAAGGTCCGCTAAGCCAGCATAAAACAATACTAGAGTCACACCAAAGATATTCTCTTTGAAATTCTAATTCTAATGCGATGCGAACCTTTTTCAATAATCTTACTAACAATAATGCACCACAAAGTTCCAGACGCGGAGTTGATAATTTATTAATTGGAGCTACCTTGGATTTGGCGCAAAGAAGTTCGAGCTGTGAATTTCCCAGATAATCAATTGATTTGACATAAATGCATGCACCGTATGCAATATCCGATGCGTCACAAAATCCGTGAAGTTCAATTGTTTTATAATTAGGACGAAATGCATGTCGATTGAACTTTATATTATTTAAATTTCCTAAATCGTTGATAAAATTTAACCACATAGTGTGTAATTCAGTAGGGATTGACTCATCCCAATTTAGTTTGTGTTGCCATAATTTTTGCATGATAACCTTTGCAATAATAACAATGGGTGCTATTAACCCAAGTGGGTCGTAAATTTTGGCTATTGTAGAGAGTATTGCACGCTTAGTGACCCTACCGCAGGTAAAGTGCTGCGGTTGAAAGTAAAATAAATCCGCTTTGGGACTCCACAGGATACCAAGGGTTTTTATTTCATCAGAATCTCCTAATTTTACAACCTCGAGTGAATTGCAATCTAAACCTTCTAAAACGGAGTAATGATTAGAAGACCATTTTCTGAGAATAAATCCCGCTGATGATAATATATGTGACAATTGATTTCGGATTAGAACCATTTCTTCTGCGCTATCACAACCTGTTAACAAATCGTCAACATAAAAGTCGTTTTCTATTATGGAACTTGCTATAGGAAATTCTGATTTGTTTTCGATTGCTAATTGTTTTAAGCATCTAATAGCCAAAAACGAAGCTGATGCGGTACCGTATGTGACGGTGTTTAATTCGAAACAATCTAGAGTATCATTAGGCGAAGAGCGCCAAAGAATTCGTTGCAATGAACGTTGTTCCTGAGAAATTAATACCTGGCGATACATTTTGGCAATGTCACCAGTAATTACATATGTGTGACGCCGAAATCGGAGTAAGATAGAAAACAAATCGCGCTGAATTGTTGGCCCTACCATTTGCACGGAATTTAATGATAATGATGAGTCTGTTTTAGCAGATCCGTTGAATACTACTCTCAACTTAGTCGTAGTACTGGTTTCCTTTACAACAGGGTGGTGAGGAAAATAATAATTTAATGTTTGAGATTCTGATTCGTCTATTTTGGTCATGTGACCAAGTTCCTGATATTCATTCATAAACTTTACATAATCATCACGCATGGTTTGATTTTTCTGAAGTTTTCGCTCTAGCGCAAAAAATTGTTTAAGTGCAAGCTGTCGTGATTCACCTAATTTATTTATATTATCACGCAATGGCATTTTAACAATAAATCGACCAGAATCGTTACGTTGGGTGTTATTTAAGAAATGTGATTCACATTGAATTTCTTCGTCAGTGAAAGGCAAGGTTGTTGAATTTTCTTCTATTTCCCAAAATTTAGCAATACTTTTATCAATATTAACACTTAAATTTGTAGTCAAGCATAAATTAGTTGTATCATTAGACATGGGACCAGTTAAAACCCAACCCAAAACGGTTTTTTGAAGTGTTGGTAAGTTTTTACCTAGTCGTACCTGACCCACGCATAACAAGTCCCAAAATATACCTGCCCCGATTAATAAATCTATATTATTACTGGTATTATATGACGGATCGGCAAGAGGTAAATTTTTTGGGATTATTAATTGTGATTTGTTGAAAGAAAACGTTGGTAAAGTCTCCGTAATTTTATCTAAAATTAAGCAAGATATCATTGATTTATAGGAACTATGATTTGATCTAATTGTTATATTGCATTTTCCAGTGATCGTTGACATATTTTGATTAATGCCAGAAATACAAATATTTGTTTGATTAACCGGAACATCTAATAGTTTGCACAATTTCAAAGTAACAAAATTTGATTGTGATCCAGAGTCGAGCAAAATACGGCAGTTATGAGAACGCCCAAATTTATCAACAACCTTTACACAGGCAGTTGGTAAAATTGTTTGTACAGAAGTGGATATTGAGTGATTTACTGCAGACGTAGATGGTTCGGTTAATTCATTTTCTCTCTCAGTTTGCAAATTGCTTATTTGTGTGATTTCTGCCTAGACAATTTGTGCATAAATTTAAACTTTGAATTTTATTTAATCGTGCCTTTGCAACTAGGCCAATAAAATTTTCACAAGAATGAATAGAATGATTGTCACTATTGCAATTTGAACACTTCGCCTTATTTAATGAAACATTCGTATATGATTTATTTACAGGCTTGAAAGAATTAGACTTATTATTTAATTTTAAATCCTTGTTTGTTTTTTCATTATTCAGTTTTATTAATAATTGACAACGCTGAGTTAAAAAATCTGTAACATCTATAAATTTAACAATTTTAATTGAGTTAGCATGGTTTTCCCACGCGCGACGAGTTGTATTGTCTAATTTAGAAACAATATTGAAAATAAGAAGTGTGTCCCAATAATCAATGGGTTCACCTAAAGCACCTAACGCTCTTAGATTAATTAAGGTGTTATCTAACAACGCCCGCAAAGAAACATGTGATTCCTTTTGTAACGGGGCGAAATCAAAAATTAGTTCTACATGTCTATTGATTATTAATTGTTTGTTATTGAAACGATCATTAAGTAATTTCCACGCGACGCTGTAATTAGCTGCTGAAATACCTAGTGATTTGATCGCGTTCGCTGCATCTCCAGACAAACATGATTGTAAATAATGAAATTTCTGAATGTCATCTATTGCTTGATTTGAGTGAATTAATGATATAAACATTTCAGAAAATTCACTCCACATTTCATATGAGCCCTCGAAGTTCGGTAAATTTAATATTGGTAACTGACTTTTAGGTTTTATGTTACCAGAGTTCGTACTTGTGTTTGAATTATTATTTTGATTATTAATTACAGTCGTAAATTTCGAATTAATGGAATGGTATAAATTTTCAAATCTGAGACTAATTGAAGCATATTCTTCTTCGTTATTCTGATCTAAAATCTCGATTTCATCTAATAGTTCATTATGTTTTTCTAATAATGGCAAAATATCTCTTCGACGCGACTCAAAGTTATTTATAATTTCTAATGTCATTTCTTGTTTAATTGATTCATTATAAAATAAAACATTTCTTTTTAATGTTTTTTCTAATTTATCCCGTTTAGACAATAATTGTGCGAGAGTTTGCTCGTCTTTTTTGGATTTTTTAGGTGACATTTTTAAATTTGTTGACTCAAATAGAAACTAAGATAAGGGAAAGATGTGAAAGGACTTACTACTTAGATACTGCTTTGATATGTGAGATCGGATCCGTGAAACGGCTGACTCCTATGATGGTTTCTCAGGGTGAAGATGACTCCCGCTGGGTTCGTTGAAGAAATCCTCAGGATTTGATAATGGACGATGAGCGCCGCTAATGAGGTTTCTCCAGGTAGTCCTCCTTCGAACGATATGCGTTGCTTGGTGTCCCTCCAGGTAGCCTGATTACGGACGATGGGCGTCACTTACAGCTGGAGTTCCGGGAATCTCTTGCGGCACGAACGATTGACGTCACTGATTGTTTGTATAAACTTCGACTTATTCACGACGAAACTAGGTTCTTAATGTGTGAAATTGACTTCGAAGTTACCAAGAAGCACTGAACTAATGTGATGTCACTTTTATCTTCTTAACGGTGAAGATTGCACTTTGATGATGATGCTAATTAATAATTATCATCCGGTTCGAAGGACCATTTGTTGAGTGTGTGCAGTTGTAAATGTATCACTGGTTCAAAACTGACACGCGTTCTGCTTTAAATACAAAATGTTTGATTATTTCGTTTAACAATCTGTTTGTATTTTATTTCGGACATTGAGTAAAACTCGTTGCATTTAATTAAAAGTTGTGTATATTCATCAAAGTACAAAGTTGGAATGTTTTTCAAAAATATTTTTACAAATATGAAATCTTAATCTAAGGGGGGAGAAAGTGGAGGTGGTATGTACATAATATAAACAAGAAGGGATGAAATGGAAAAGTACAAAGTATATACAAGCAATATTTGTTTGGTCGATTTTGACCACCGTTATGCGGCAGGCAATTTACGATTTTTGAAATACTGTTAGGGTCGGAGTTGTAAACCATCGCAAACCCTGTAATGAAATTGGTACGCAAATAATAATAAAATTAAGTGCAATTTACAATAAATAATTTCAGTTCCTGAAATGTACCAATAAATGAATAAAATCATAAAATATAAATTTCTTAAAATATCTGTAAGCCGAAAATATGAATGCATTTTTAACATTGTAAAAGTAATTTGATATAATAAATACAGTGAATGGAAAGGAAAATATAATTCTGTGAATCCCAAACACCCGGTTTCACGCATAATGCGGTATTTTAACATACTTATGTTAAATCAAAATTTTATAACATTCTCAAATTATTATAATGTGTTTAAACGCCACTTATTTTTTATTGATCTCGATATTATTATATATTGCTACCATTTTTGTTTAGTTCACTTTATCAAGTGTTCAGCGTGATATGTATACAGAGAGTTTTATGTAACACCGAACATTTTCATCCAATACAATTTGACACCTTTAATTTTAAATATTTGTGTAAATTGTAGCTAGTTAATCGCAATTATTGGCTCAACTTGTACATACAGGGAGTTTTTCTTTCAAGTATAGATGTCTTGATTACAGCGTATATGCCGTAAATTTTTAGATACTCGTTGTTTTTTTTAAAGAGTTCAATTTTAAACTTGAAATACGTTGTACATTTGCCGACTCTCAGTTTATTAAAAAAAAAGTATTTGAAGCTTTGAACGAGTGTGTTCCACTCCCAGACTAAGCATGAAGTAAAATTTCGAGTTTAGAAAAGCCTGAAAATTTGGTTTGGTCGCGTAGCGCGAAGCGCGGAGCGGCCAAACCAAATTTTCAGGCTTTTCTAAACTCGAAATTTTACTTCATGCGCCACCAGTACAAAACACTGACATTACGAAGTTTAAGACACACTGCTAAACTTTATATTGCATCAGTGTTTTGTACCGGTGGCGCATGAAGTAAAATTTCGAGTTTAGAAAAGCCTGAAAATTTGGTTTGGCCGCTCCGCGCTTCGCGCTACGCGACCAAACCAAATTTTCAGGCTTTTCTAAACTCGAAATTTTACTTCATGCTTAGTCTGGGAGTGGAAAACACTCGTTTAAAGCTTCAAATTACATTCTTTTAATAAACCGAGAGTCGGCAAATGTACAAGGTATGCTAATGTATACTTAAGAGAAAAATTCTCGCTATGAAAATGTTCGGTGTTACATAAAACTCTCTGTATATTGTAATTTATATGTACCTATATATTACCATTTTGTTGTCATACAATTTTTGTAATACTGTAAAAAGGTGAAATCCGTAAATAAATAGATAAATTAACTAGTATTTTGTGCTCTTGTTAAACTTCACATTTTGCACTTACGACGTTTCGGAAGTAGATGATCGATATTTCGCAGTCAGCTGAGGTTGTTACTTGGTGAAATTCTATATTAACACTTCGTTAAAATTTCACTGTTTATTAGTTGACACTGCAACAATTGTTTCGCCACACAGTGGCTTCATCAGGAAGATGAATGATGATTTTCATGGTTACTAATCAATAACCAAGAAAATCAAACTAATGCTGTCTCTCAGAAACAAAAACTACACACAGAAATGTTAACATTTTCGCTTACAACTTTGTAAACATTAAATTTCATGTTCCTGCTATGTCCAAAAATTCCTGCAAAGCACTGAACTTATAAAAGATTATTATGGACAAATAAAAACCAGTCACAATATTTGACCAAAAGAATTTTTTTTTTTTCGTAATTTTATATATCATGTCTCATTTTTTAAAATTGGTATAGTAAGTTCTTTTAAATATTTCCCTTGTTATTGCATAAATATTGCAAAATATAAGTTATAAATATGTTTTTATCGTATTATTTTATATAATTGAAGGGCTTATTGTAATAACATGATAAGCCACACAACCAAAAAATGCTGTATTATTCTTCAAAGCAGTAATATTAAAAGCTAAAGTATGCACATATTCACATGCAAACCGAAGCTTGTCAAACAATCTACTATTAATTTTTAATATCATAACTGTTTTGTGTTTTGTGTTATAGGCGTTCACTATGTGGTACATCTTAAATAAACTTGTAAATAAAACACTTTTAACTTTGTTTAACAACTGTATTTACACTTAATTTTGTGACTATAGTTTCGACTAGCTAGTAGTCATTCTCAAAAAGAGTTTGTTTGAGAATGACTACTAGCCAGTTGAAACTATAGTCACAAAATTTAGTGTAAATACAGTAGTTTATTTACAAACCTAATATCACAGTAATAGATTTAACATTATTTTCTAAATTTCAAAGTTCAATATTTCAGTTCTGTTTACTTGTGGTATATCATGTTATTACAATAAGCCCCTCAATTGATTGTGATTTACCGGTACTTGAAAAAGTCAGTAAATATACAATATCTAATTTCAACAAAACGTGAATGAAATCGTAAATATTGTCGTTCGTGCGTCTGTATGTGCACGGTATTAAGTAAAGATAAATTCAGACTGTTGATCCAATATCACAAATAAACAGTGTCGCGTTCGGCTCGGGATTTGGGGTGGGGGAGGGCGATCGTGTAAAAGGATCATCTTTATTAAAGGCGATTAAATTATGTCCTTTTTCCGAAGCGAACAAACAGAAAGTCAATGGTTTAGGCGCCGGGAAGAGATGCGGTGGGGGGAAATGAGGGGGGCAGACGGCGTTTACACGACCGATGAATAATTCGATTTCGTCGCCAAAAAAGGGGGGATTATTTCGAGGGATGATTCTCCCGTTGAAGGGCTCCACTTTCATCCAATTTTCGTTTCATTTCAATCAATGGGGAAAATTGTCTGAAATTTGCTTAGTATTTACAAACGTGAATGTGAAGCTCTAACGTTTCTTTATTTACTGATTCTAATTTTACATTCAATTCCTAAACATCCAATGATTACACTTAAAATTTTGATTTTGTTTAAATTTATTAATTGTAATAATAATAATAAAAAATGCGATATTATCGCGATATTTTCGCATTTTTATTATTATTACTATAATTAATAAATTTAAAAAAAAATCACATTTTAAAAGTAATCCCTAGATATTTAGGAATAAAATGTAAAATGTTATTGTAATGATAATAATAAAAATGCGATAATTTTTACGACAACCTCTCTTGTTTGAGATATATCGACAATTTATGATTTCAAACTAAACGTATTTAGTAATTCAGTTTAGCGACTTAGAAGAAAATAAATAAAGATCCAGCAGTATATAAAAATAATATAATAATAACAATAACAACTTTATTGTCCAACACCCATTACAGGACAATTACAGGACAAGAAAATAATAATACATAATTCTTATACTTATATAAATGACATTATTGTCGAATTCTAATACCTACTTAAGAACTAATAAATTTGATTTAAGAAAAACCGCTAATATATAGAAAAAACAGTAGTACAATTAATAACAAATTAAGTAAAAGTATCATCAAAATTTGATTCGCATTTCTACACACGCTGTGGGAAGGAGATTTTCGGAGAGGTATGGTTCTGGCAGTTGAAATAAATAAAGTTTATTCACGCCTCGACGCTAACCTGGGTACAAAAAAGTTAATTCTAGCTAGGAAGTCAGGACAATCTAGCCTGTTATGGATTAACTTGAAGGTGATTATTACGCTAATTTCTTCTCTACGTGCTGATAGAGAGATACATTCATGTTTTAGTAACAAGCACTTATAATCAACACCCCTCTGTGGGTACGACCCATCAGTTTTAAATGTGAGACATTTTAGGCAACTCCGTTGGACTTTTTCTAGTAGGAGTGGTAAGTAAATATAATGAGGGTTCCAAATAAGAGAAGCGACTTCAAATAAACGCGTTGTACAAACACGTCACAGTTATTATTTTACTAGTGCGCATGACAATACCTATAGTTTTTGAGCTAGATGCGCATACGGATTAAATGTGCTGTTTGAATGAAAGTTTACTTTCGATAAAGATGCCTAAGTTCTTAATTTCCATTAGTTTCTGCAAGGGTTGCCCGTTAATATTATAGTAGTAAGTGTGCGTATGCATACGAGCGTCAGCAAATAAGACAAATGAGCATTTTTGTATATTCAGGTTCAGATCATTCTCACGACACCAACTATATATTAAGTCAAGATTATACTGCAATAAGATTAAGTCTTTAATTCCCTTATAAAAGAAAATATTTTTAAATCATCGGCATAGGCCAGAACATTGCAGGTTTGTGAACTAAAAAGGTCGTTAATGAATATGATAAATAAGAGCGGGCCAAGGATCGAACCCTGAGGCACCCCAGATTTAGAAGTGAAGTTTATTGCAATCGGAAAAAGTTTATACTAGACAAAAGTGGCGTAGAGTTTGTATTATTGTGTGTTTGTCTTCCCTTGTGTTTATCCCTGCTATCTTTCTTTGTTTTTTTGTGCGATCCCATGTTTCTACAATTCAAGGTATATTCCTTTTCGTTTATTGTTAATAGTTAATAAACGATTGTGTACTAATAATCCCTTGGATGTTCGGTTTTTTGCAATACTTCTTAGTTCTTTTTATACGAAGTGCTCTTCTGTTTTTGGATCGTTTTCAATCTATATTTTTGCTATTCTAGTGTTTGCTTTGCTTATTTCATTTCCAATTATTCTATTTTAGGCAAAGTTGTTGTTTTCTTCTTGTTACATAGATGCGTCTTTCCAGTTTCAATGTGATTTCAAGTTTCTCTTTTATAAAGTTTTCAACATATTGTTCGTTTTTCTTTCTTTTTCCCGCTTTTCTATCGTTTCCTTTAGTTTATCTATCTTAAAGATTAGTCCCTCTTTTTCTATTTACCGTGCATCTTCTTTCTATAGTATCTCCTCTTTTCGTTTTCTCATCTCCTAATCATTTTGTCATAATTTCTGTCATCATCCGTTTTAGTTCCTCCATATTTTGCTTTTCATTTATTTGAAAATCTTCCTTCACTTTTTGTTTTGTTTATATTCTGTAAATCTAGTTACTTTCATGCTTGATGCAAAGATATCTTGGTCAAGAATCCTCGATATAAACATTGCATATTTCCAGGCATTCGCTAATATTGAAAAGTGTTTAATTTGAAGTTTCTAAAGAATGTTTCCACTCCCAGATTAAGCATGAAGTAAAAATTCGAGTTTAGAAAAGCGAAGCGCGGAGCGACCAAACCAAATTTTCAGGCTTTTCTAAACTCGAATTTTTACTTCATGCGCCAGGCGTGTATAACACTGAAATATCATGAAGTTAAAAATATCATGCTTAAGCAGTATTCTATAGCAGTATATTTTGAACTTTATTTAAAATCAGTATCTTATACGCGTGGCGCATGAAGTAAAATTTTGAGTTTAGGAAAGCCTGAAAATTTGAATTTGCTCGAAATTTTACTTCATGCTTAGTCTGGAAGTGGACTACACTAATTAGAAGCTTCAAATTGAACACATTTCAAAAACAACGAATACCTGGAAATGTGCAATGTATATATCAAGGATACTTGAGCAGGATATCTTCGGATTAAGCATGAAAGTAATTAGATCTACAGAATACAAACAAAACAAAAAGGGAAGGAAGATTTTTAGACAAAAGACAAGGAAGAGATGGAGTAACTAAAACAAAGTGAAGCGACCAAACCAAATTTTCAGGCTTTTCTAAACTCGAAAACACTGAAATATCGTGAAGTTAAAAATTTACTGCAAGCAGTATTCAAAAGCTGTATACTTTGAACTTTATTTAAAATCATTGTCTTATACGCGTGGCGCATGAAGTAAAATTTCGAGTTTAGAAAAGCCTGAAAATTTGGATTTGCCGGGGCGCGCCCCGGCAAATCCAAATTTTCAGGCTTTTCTAAACTCGCAATTTTACTTCATGCTTAATCTGGGAGTGGAAACACTCGTTAGAAGTTTCAAATTGAACGCTTTTCAAAAACATTGAATGTCTTAACATTTGCAAATTGGTATGTATACTTGAATGAAAAGTTTCGTATATACTAAAAATAGCGTTGTAATTTTAAATAATTAATTGTTTAATTCAATATCCGGCGGTGTTTTTGCGTGGGAAGTAGTTGTTTCAATGGATATGTGTTGTCTTAGTAGTCTTATTAACTAAGATTTTTTGCTTTAGTTTATATGAGCATTATCGTAATTTTCTATTTGATGCTTAGGAATATGTTATTTTTGTGTTAATTCAAAAAAGGCTCAGACCACATATGGGCAACCCTCAGCCCGCGAGACATTTTGAAAAAACCCAATTAAAAAAATATTACATTAGGTACTTATACTCACGGGAGTGACAGTGAGGCGGCAAACATCAAATTCTTTGATGTTTGCCGCCTCACTCTTTGATAATCGCCGCCACTCGACTTGCTCGATCAAATTCTTTAAGCTTTGCCGCCTCACGGGCGATACATCAAAAGATTTATTGCTTCTCAATTATTCTAAACTAGGTTATTCCAGATTATTCGTTCATTTTGCCTATATAAGCGGGTAGATGGCCCGAACGTTAGTTCAGTTCTATTTGAGCTACCGAGGTGATAACTTGGACAAGCGATATCCTAGCGAACTGCTCGAGCCGTCAACTTGCTTTGTGATTTTGTGTGCATCTTGAGTGGTTACTAACTATAGTTTGTTATTAAGTTTATTGAACAAAAAGTAAACAATAATGATGTCTGGTGGAAAGAAACGAAAAGTAGATACAGAGGGTCGCCATTTTCAAGAAAAATGGACTGAAGAATTCTTTTTTATCTTACACAATGGTAAGCCTATTTGTTTGCTGTGTAATGAATCCATTTCAGTAATGAAAGAATTCAATATAAAGAGGCATTACTCAACTAAGCATGCTACGCTGCACTCACTGACAGGACAATTAAGAACAGACAAAATCCAGAAGCTTACCGCAAATTTGGAAAAACAGCAAGAAATCTTTCATAAACAAAGAACACAACTTGATAATGTTGTGAAAGCTAGTTTTATAGTTAGCTCAAAATTGGCAAAGGCATTAAAACCATTTGCCGAAGGAGAATTTATCAAGGAGTGTATGTTAGAAGTTTGCGGTATTATGTGTCCTGAAGAGAAAAAAGAATTTGAAAAAATTAGTTTGTCAAGACGAACTGTTGTTCGACGTATAGAAATGACGGCTAATGATATAAAAACAACATTTACTGACCGTATGGCTGGTAATGAATCACTTTCCATAGCATTAGACGAGAGCACCGATTTATCTGACACAGCTCAACTGGCTATATTTATTCGAGGTGTTGATAAGGAGTTCACTGTTACTGAGGAATTGCTTGCTTTACAGCCGCTAAAAGGAACTACTGCAGGAGAGGATATTTTTATTGAAGTTCAAAAGGTATTCACAAGTTTTGGCTTGCGTAAAGGTTTCATCGGAAGTTTGAATGAAAAAGCAACAGAATTAAATGTGCAAAAAGATGATTTGATAGTCCTTCATTGCATTATCCACCAACAGAACTTGTGTTCTAAGTCCATTCGACTCCAGAATGTTATGAATGTGGTAGTAAAATCCATCAACTTTATTCGATCCCGAGGGCTTAACCATCGTTAGTTCAAGGCGTTTTTGGATGAAATATCAGCTGAGTATGACGATGTAACATATTATTGTGAAGTCAGATGGCTGAGCAAAGGAAAAATGTTGAAACGGTTTTACGAGCATAGAAATAAGATAGCAGACTTTATGAAAATAAAAGATAAACCACTATCTGAATTAATTGACCCAAAATGGATATGTGACTTAGCATTTTTGGTCGATCTTACAGGCTATTTGAATGATTTAAATTTGAAACTTCAAAAACAAGGACAGTTAGTAAATGATTTGTACAGCCATTTAAAAGCGTTTCAGATCAAACTACGCTTGTGGGAGTCGCAGATGCTGTCTGGTAACAGTTACCATTTCAACACGCTCTCTGCGTATGAACATATTGCTTATGCTCAATATGCTGAAGAACTTAAGTTACTGTCGGTTACTGTTTCAGTTTATTTGCTACTCCTACAACATATATTGTACAAAATGCTCCAATACACTTACAAATGGAGTTGATCGAGATACAAGAAAACACACTCCTAAAATCCAAATTTGAAGACGTAGAGTTGTGCGATTTCTACAAAAAATACCTAGAAGAAAACAATTTTCCGTAGCTTAGAAAATTCGCAAGAAGATTGTTTTGTTCGTTTGGCAGTACTTATAAATGCGAACAGTTCTATTCATTGATGAAAGTTATTAAATCAACACATCGTACAAGACTGACTGACGATAACTTGGAAAATTCTTTACGTCTTTGTGTCAGTGGAATTAATCTAAATATCGATGGATTAGTTTCCCAAATTCAAGCTCAAGTGTCTCATTGATTTCGGTGTACTTAACTTTCGTAGTTTGTAACAATTGCAAATTTAACGATTTAATTATAATGTACCATTTTTCTAAATTTCATTTTGTTATTTTAATAAATTGTACTATAATAACATTGTCGCATTATTTCATGTCTAATATCTATCGCAAAAAATATTATCACTCTTTAAAATGCACTAAGTACTTTTAAAGGCGGCCCGCGAACGTATTTGCACGCTAAAGTTTGGCCCTCAACATGTCAAAGGTTGCCCATACCTGGCTTAGACCAATCATCACTTATAACTCTGGGCCCGCCATGGCCAAGCGGTTGAGCCGCTGGTTTCGTTCACGGCGGTGATCTGGGTTCGATTCCCGGCGGGGGCGGGTAATTTTTCTAACGAAAAACACTCATCTCCGGTTCCATGGATGTGTGTGAATGTATTGTGACGTCCAAATATAGATATACTTAAATAACTAAATAAATTAGTTAATAAATAAATAAGTTAAAAAATTGAATGGAGTTGGCTAATAGTCGTAAAACTAAGGCCAGGCAAAAGCCAAAAAAAAAAACTTCTAACTCTATAAATATTTTTCTTTTCTTAGCCTCGGATACTAGTCCATATGGCCAGCTCAACATTTTATTAGGATAAGACAGGGATACAGTTCTTCACGCTTAGGGGGCTTTTATAACGACTTTTATAATTTTTTCACAACGTAATACTCTACCACGGATCAAAGGGATTATATAACAAAGGTGTAAAACAGAGGTTAATATATATTTTAATTTTTTAATATTTTTATTTTAAATAAACTAATTTATTATTATTTATTATTTATTGAAGAATTTTCAACACGTTGCAGATTTTTTCCATCTTCACCACGATTGACTATTTCCCTCGGAGCAAATCCAGTGTACGTGGTAGGATTGGCGGAAAATTTAATTTCCATAAAGGCAGTAGGGCGGCCTCATTTCGCGGATCACTGATAAAAATAAGTGAAAACTGCTATCGATCAGGCGCTGTACAAATTATAGTCACGTCGGGCGCAGTTTGATTAAACTGAAACGAAGGCAAGGGAGTATTTTTTGAGACAGCTCATTGTTTTTCTTTTTCTTTCAAGAAATCAGAATTAGGATGTACATTTTCCGGAAGAAACTTTATGTCAATACTTACTCTTTATATTTCTATAACTAACGTACAGTTTTATTCAATAAAAAAGTACACACTGTATTACATTGTAAATGTAGATAATAATTCAAGTGGGAAAAGTTAAACACTTTATAAAGATGTTTTATATAATAAATGACTGAAAATGGACGTTCTCTTTGGAAATAACAATCCACTTGAATTATATATTCGATACTTGTTCTGCTACTTTTTTTAGTTTATCCATACTTTTCTGATGGAACCAGATTTTCACATTGGGCAAAGTTAAACACTTGTATTGTTCCATGTTTTTATTTTCAGTTGGCTGACATGTTTTCGATCCGTTATTATCGCTTTTAAAGTTAAAACTAGTTTGAATTGGACAAATGTTACAATATTTATTGTAATTATTCCATGTTTTCATCTTCAGTTGCCTGAAACGTGTTTCAATCCGTTACGATCGTTTTCAAAGTTAAAATTAATTTGAATTTGGCAAATATTAAAATACATATTGTCACATTTGTCAAATTTAAATTAGTTTTAACTTTGAAAACGATCTTAACGATCCAAAACATGTACAAGGCAACTGAAAATAAAAACATGAAACAATACAAGTGTTTAACTTTACCCAATGTGAAAATCTGGTTCTATAAAAAAAGTAGCAGAACAAGTATCGAATATATAATTTAAGTGGATTATTATTTCCAAGAAGAACGTCCATTTGCGAACATTTTTTATATAAAATATCTTATTAAATATTCACATCGTTGAATATATTTTCAAGTGTACGTTTTCATTTTTATTTTTTTTGTAATTCTATAATATCGACTCGATTTCATTATTTGTGTGTCTGGATATTGTCGGGTGAAGGTTTCTGGCTCCTGGCACGGAACGTGTGCTCGAGGCCGGTGGAAGGTGCAACCATTCATATTTATAACCCTTATCGAGAAATAGCGGTTTCCGATAAATACAAAATAAATAAATAAAAAAGCGTCTGCGAGAAGGAAAAATGTGTTCCTTTTTTTCATTTATTTATTTATTTGAGATAATAATAAATACAGACAGTAATAATGGGTATCTAACAATATAAATGATTCCTCCTCTACCCGTTAGAAGCTGTAAATTGTTCCTTATCAAACTAATCAATGCCTGAAAATGTACAGTGCTTGTATTGGGATGTGTATATTTAAAAGTAAGTTAGTAAGTAAGAAATTTATTTGTGCTACAGCATAGAGGTTTTACACAAGTCAAAATACATAGTATATAATAAAATAATTAAAACAAACGAGTGTCGATAAACTGTCGGCATTCCAGTAGGTTCTGACTTCAGAAACATACGACGTAATTCGACATATAATTAGATTTATTTGACGTTTCCGAGATTCACCAAATCGTATGACTTAATCTAAGATATGTAATTTGTTTTTAAAGCAACCGAGATGCCGAAAGTTTATAGACACTCGTTATAATAATACAAGAAAAAATCTCTGATTTGATGATTGATTTTAAAAATAAAAAACTTGGTTATATTTCGCTAATACATTAGCGAAATGTAACCCAGTATTATTTTTAAAATCAATCATCTAATAAGAGATTTTTTCTTGAATTATTATAACGAGTATATACAGAGAGTTTTATGTAACACTGAACATGTTCATCCAATACAATTTGACACCTTTATTTTTTAAGTTATGTAGAAATTGGGTAGCCAATCAATCGCAATTAATCCCTCAACGTGCACACACAGGGAGTATTCCTTTCAAGTATACATGTCCCAATTACACTGTATATGTTGTAAATCTTTAGATATTCCTTGTTAAAAAAAAATCAATTTGAAACTTGAAATGAGTGTGTTACACTCCCAGACTAAGCATGAAGTAAAATTTCGAGTTTAGAAAAGCCTGAAATTTGGTTTGGTCGCGTAGCGCGAAGCGCGGAGCGGCCAAACCAAATTTTCAGGCTTTTCTAAACTCAAAATTTTACTTCATGCGCCACCGGTACAGAACACTGACATAAAAAAAAGTTTAAAACACACCGCTACACTTTACATTGAATCAGTGTTTTGTACCGGTGGCGCATGAAGTAAAATTTCGAGTTTAGAAAAGCCTGAAAATTTGGTTTGGCCGCTCCGCGCTTCGCGCTACGCGACCAAACCAAATTTTCAGGCTTTTCTAAACTTGAAATTTTACTTCATGCTTAGCCTGGGAGTGGAAAACACTCGCTTGAAGCTTCAAATTGAATTCTTTTAATAAACCGAGCATCAGAAAATATGCAACGTATGCATATGGATACTTCAAAGACAAATTCTCGGTATGAAAATGTTCGGTGTTACATAAAACTCTCTGTATATATTATAAAATTAAACTTCTTAAGTCCATTGTGTTTTTTTTTTTCGTTCATATTGCGTGTGTAAAATACTTAATGTTGCGGTTATAAAATGTGTCTGTTTTTTTTATCGCCGTCTATATGTGTTGTATATTTTTATTGTTGGCATAACTGTGAGAAATCATTTATGCATGCCCGTTTTTTTTATGGTATGTTAAACATTCCGAAGTTGTGTAAGTGAGGTTTGCTTGTGCGGTCCAGATTGCTGCCCATAAAAATCAATGGGCTGTAATTTACAGCTCGTTTTTTTCCTTCCTCTCTCCAGCAGGTTTGCCCCTTTTTTGTACAGGAATTTTCCGTGGTTTTCCTGCATAAAATAAAAACAACAAACATTGTTTATTTTTTAAGTATTTGATCATAACTAACTTCATGAATTTCCTGCTGTTGTAAAAAGTAGGGTTTTTAATTAAATTGAGTTAATCACTTTGTTTTTTTCTGTGTGAGTTGAATCTCGTCTAATTTTATACAATTTTTTAAACAAAATATTCGTTAAAATATTTATAAATAAAGGATGTAGAAAATTGTAAAATTATTTGTTTACCAAAAAAATATGAATATATGTGCATTCACCGGACAACTATATACGCGTTTCAGGCTTCAACGCCATCTTCAGTATTGTCTCGAATCAGTGCTTGAAGAATACTAATTTTCAAAATAAAACTAAGTTAGACTCAAGTTACAAAAAGTTGTATAATTATTTATAACAAAAATAATACAATAATTATGAATTTTTAAAAAAATATATTTAAAATAAAATCACTTGGTATGTTTCACTAATTTTACGTCTTTATTCCGACTAGTTTCGGCTATCAGCCATATTCAAGGAATGTACAAAAATAATGTTTTACAGTAAATATATACAGATTTACAAAAAGGGGGAGGGTCAGGCAATAAGAGCGTTAGCGATCGGGGATATCCAGATGTCTTCGTTGTCGTTGACGACGTTTTTCTTTAATTTTATGGCTCTGTTAATTTCCAAGCCTTCTCGGAAGTTGAGGATACGACTTTTATTTCCTGTATAATGGATTTTGAAATTATTCGGATTGAAAAAATGTCCGAATGTGTTACAATGTTTGAACAGACCCGTAGACTGTTTATTATTAATTATATCTTTACGGTGTTCATCAAATCTAGTTTTCAAATTTCTACCTGTCTGTCCAATATATATTGCATCACATTCTCTACATTGCAGTTTGTGTATTCTACTGTCGCATAGTTTCTTTTGTTTAAATTTATTGTTAACTAAAAGTTTGCTGAGATTAATGGGGTTGGTCATAATGATGTTAAATTTATTCCCTTTAAAACAATTTTTGATTAATGGTGTTAGGTTTTTAACATATTCTAACTTATTACAATTTTTCTTTTCATTCTCTGTTTCTATATAAAAATATTTCATGAGTTGTTTTAGTTTTTAGTGATTTTATTTTAAATTTAATTTTTTTTAAATATTTAATCATGTTTCATCAAGTGATCAATGAGAAACAAGTTGAAAATTCAATAATTATGTATTAAAGGAAGGGAATTTTAAAAACTAAGCTTGGATGTAGATTTGAAATAATATTTTGTACATTTTTAAAAAGTTATTATTGTACGATCTGTTTTTTTTTTGAAATTTGACATTTTAAGAATTTACTGGTGTGATGCAGGTTGTGTGTATTAGGTTAGGACAAGATTAATCATAGGTTATGTTGTAAATCAACTTTTAATTTGTAGGTTATGTAAAGGGAAATCTAACATTAATATGAGAGTTCAATTAACTCACAAAGAATACGAATACAAATGCATTTACCTATCACCGCCTCAAATTATTTGTATCTACTACCAATTTAATAAAGGATCAGGTAGGATTGGAGGATCAGGTAATATTCCTTTCTCAGGAATGTCTGTCTTTTTATTGTCTGCCCATTTATATGGTAAAATTTAAAAAAAGTACTAAATACGAGGATTTTTTCTTTTAGGTATACATGTTACGATTTTTCAATGTAAATTTCCAGACATCATGATCATATTAAAAAAAACATTTTAAAAACTAACGAGTGTTTTCCACTCCCAGACTAAGCATGAAGTAAAATTTCGAGTTTAGAAAAGCCTGGAAATTTGGCTTGGTCGCGTAGCGCAGTGGAGCGACCAAGCCAAATCAGGCTTTTCTAAACTCGAAATTTTACTTCATGCGCCACGCGTATAAAACACTATTTAAAGTGAAGTTTAGAATATGCTTCGACTAAGTTCTGATTACATGTTCATTAATTTTACAAATATTTATACGGAATATGAGAAAATATAATTAAAAATTAAAATTCCTGTATGTGTTGTAAAGTTGCAAGTTGTAGCTTTCTTTTTTTTGAAAAATCTCTGCATTGTGACAACTTAATTGACATATTATGATTTATTTGTCACACTAATAATCATTTACCAACATCTCAGCATTTGATGTTTAAAATACCCTACTATTAAAGCAGGACTGCAACTGTTTGCAGTAAATACACCCTAAGGTTGGTCATAATAAAAAAATAAACAGAGTTTAGTCTTGGAACTTTAAATAAAACACGTTTAAACTTTACACATTTATTCTAAAAATAAATGGTATAGAATAAAGGTGTTTTATTTAAAGTTATTATCATCTTTACGTTAAAAATACCCTACCGTTAAAGTAGGACTGCAACTGTTCGCAGCAAATACACCCTAAGGTTGGTCATATTAAAATAAACAGAGTTTAGTCTTGTAACTTTAAATAAAACACTTTTAAACTTCACAAATTTATTCTAAAAATAAATGGTATAGAAGGGAATGGGACGTTTTATCGGCAGGCCAGTTCATCGCTAGGCCAATTGCGATAGGATATGTCAGGATAGGTTAGGATAGATTTAGATGGGTCAGGATAGGTAAGGATAGGTTAGGATAGGTTAAGGATAGGTTAGGATAGATTAGGATAGGTTAGGATAGGTTGGGCAGCTTGGTGGTGTAGTGGTTAGAGTGTTGTACTGCCACGCCACGGACCGGGGTTCAAATACCGGCCTAACAAGTTGTCTGCATTTATATAGGTTAGGATAAAAATGCCAAACACTCCGTTTTCTCGGATATGACGTTAAATGCACGTAGGACCCGTGTACTGCCTGGATGTTGCGTGCACGCTAAAGATCCCTACCGGTGGGTTGGAACTCCCACCGGGTTCGGCAAAATTCCTGGATAGCTGTAGACCTAATCTCCGGCGTCATGATTGGCCTTAGCAGCGGAAATAGATGACGTAAAACCCAAAATAAAAAAAATAAAAAAAAAATTAATAATAAAAAAAGGTTACGATATGTTAGGATATATTAGGATATGTTAGGATGGGTTAGGATAGGTTATGATAGGTTAGGATAGGTCAGGATAGGTGAGGATAGATTAGGATAGGGTAGGATTGGTGAGGATAGGTTAGGATAGGTTAGGATTGCACTCAATGACAGCATTCTCATTCGACTTTTATTAAGTTTGAGTAGCGATTACTTGGTTATAAAACCTAATATTAAATTAGTGGACAATATCCAGAATTGGGTAATATTTGAAATTTTATCATTAGATATGATCCTTCTTTCAAAATTTATTTTATAAAAATATTGGCGATGAACAGGCCTGATGATGAAACCGCCGGCGATGAACTGGCCCGGCGATGGAACGGCGGCGATGAATCGGTGGTGATGAATCAGCGGCGATGAAACGTCCTAGACCGTAGAATAAAGGTGTTTTATTTGAAGTTGTTATCATCTTTACGTAACTCACCCAAATTCAAATTCAAAACCTTGTGACTTTTCTGTATGATTAATATAGCCACTAGAGAACATTTTATTAGCGATTGCAACGATTGCCCCTGTCTCAGCCCCCAGTTCAGCCCAGTCCGGTCTATTTTAATTAATTTCCGGGATGTCACAGACCGGAAAACTTCGCTAAAGTGTTTTCAGGTGGCGGCGCGGCCCGCGCTCTAGTTAGAATTCGTAGTTGAAAACAATTCTGAAATTAATTTAACTGCACGCCCGCCACTTTTAAATGGAATTTTAAGTGTTTTATATACCTACAAACCATTTTATGAATTAAATGGAAATAAATAATTGTAATTAATTTTTTATTTCAATTTAATTCATAAAATGGTTTCTAGGTTTATAAAACACTTAAATACATTCAGATTTTCTGTTGATTGTAGGTTTAATTACGGCCTGAAGGAAGATCAAGTTCAGTGTATTGTTACAAACCTTAGACTGAAGCTGATTAGTTTTTTATATTTTGTTTTAAGTATGTAATTATATTTGTACGTGAAATGGTCAATAAATGATGTATTATTATTATTATTATTAATTTGACATTTTTAACGAGTATTTTGACCATTATCTATGTATTTAGTTTTTTATTTTTTGTTTTATTTATGTAATTATATTTGTACGTGAAATGGTCAATAAATGATGTATTATTATTAATAATAATAAATCTTTATTGTTTATCAACAAATTGGCATCACATTGTCAGAAAGAAAATTTTATAATAATATATAAGAATTGTTTAGACAAAAATAAACAAAAACAAAAATTGTCAATAGTAAATAATCTAGTACTAGTGAAGGTCTGTAGCCAGGAGGTTGGATAAATTAACCTAATAATGTAATAATTAGTTGAAATAAAGACGTAAAATTAGTGAAACATACCAAGTGATTTTATTTTAAATATAATTTTTTTTAAATACATAAATATTGTATTATTTTTGTTATAAATAATTATACAACTTTTTGTAACTTGAGTCTAACTTAGTTTTATTTTGAAAATTAGTATTCTTCAAGCACTGATTCGAGACAATAATAAATAAATGTATAAAAAATATAAATATTACTAACTCTACAGTATTGTTTAAAATTTGTATAATGGACAGGACATAACAGTTCAAAATAGAAAATTAGACAGAACAAGACAATTTAAAATTTGTATATGGGACGGAAAGTGTAAAAGATGTATATTGTACAACAATAAAAATTAGACATAAAATTATAATTGAAAGTAAATTGGACAGAATACGACATTTCAAAATTTGTATACAGGACATGACATAACTATTAAAATTTGTAGATTGGACAAAATATGACAATTTAAAATTTGTAAATCGAGAATATAATGTGCACATTACAAAACATAAACAAATGGGTATCGCATAAAGGTCTGCATAACATGATAAACATTTAAAAAAAGAAAAAAATAAATAAAGTAACAATGATGAGTGTAAATATCATATATTAGTTAGGACAGAATTACCCTACCATTTTATTTCAAAAAAGTCTTTAAAGGAATAAATGGATTCTTCGCTCAGTACAGCTTTAATTTTTGCATTATATTTCTTGATGGGAAGATCGGTAACATATTATTAATATTATTATTATTATTAATTTGGCATTTCTAACGAGTGTTCCTGATCCTTGATATTGCATAAAGTAAAATTTCTAGTTTAAAAAAGAATATACGTTTGAATTTGGACGCGAAGCGTTAACATCTAAATTCAGGGTTTTCCAAACTCGAAATTTAACTTCATGCGCCACACGTATAAAACAGTGATTCAATGTGAAGAATGTGTGAAGGCAATACAATTTGCACAAATGGTTGCCTGTAATCACTGTTTCAAACAATTGGTTCAATGCATTTGACTGGAGTTTTATTCAGTGTGTGCATACTTTGTGTCCCTTGATTACTGCCCGGATAGGAACTACTTTTTTCAACATAAAGTTTGAATTTAACTTTTTTGAAAGAAATACATTAAATTGTTTGTATTAAGCTCACATTTTGCCTATACCTATACTTAACTCTCGATTGCATATTTCTAATCAAATATACTGACTCAATATCAAAATAGTGTTTAATACGCGTGGCGCATGAAGTAAAATTTCGAGTTTAGAAAAGCCCCGTGAAAATTTGTCTCGGGTCGCTGCGCGACCCTCGACAAATTTTCTACGCGGGGCTTTTCTAAACTCGAAATTTTACTTCATGCTTAGTCTGGGAGTGGAAAACACTCGTTAAAGTAAAAATCATTGAAGGCTAATTATTCTCCATGTACATATTATTTGATTCAGAGATTCGTGATGCGAATCATTTTAAATACGAGAATTTGAAGACGTGTTTTTTTTTTTGGGGAGGAGTCTTCCAGCTCTGATGCTCACTGTTTGATACTTAAAAATATTTAAAGGGGCTCTTTGATAAAGATAGAGCTAAATTATTAAGTATACACATCGCTAAGTAAAGTGCTATATGTGCTTAAATTTTAGATAGATGAATATAACAAAATAAATGTTTTTAAAATGTATTATTAACGTGGGATCGAACATACAGGGAGTATTTCTTTAATATCCTACTAAATCAGTGTTTTATACGCGTGGCGCATGAAGTAAGATTTCGAGTTTAGAAAAGCCCCGTGAAAATTTGTCTCGGGTCGCTGCGCGACCCGAGACAAATTTTCTACGCGGGGCTTTTCTAAACTCGAAATTCTACTTCATGCTTAGTCTGGGAGTGGAAACACTCGTTTTCAAACATAAATTAATATTATTTAAGCATATATACAGCATGCGTAGTCCCAAACTCGCCTTATCCTAATATTAATTCAAGTGTCAACTTGGTCTTATCGAATTTAAAAAACAACAAACTGTTTTGGATAAAGATAAAATTTGTCTCTTGATTTTTCTATCAAGTATCCACATCGCTAAATAAAATGCTGAAGGTGCTCACATTTTAGATAGATGAATATAACAAAATAAATGTTTTTAAAATGTATTATTAACGTGAGATGGAACATACAGGGAGAATTTTTTTTAATATCACACTAAATCAGTGATTTATACGCGTGGCGCATGAAGTAAAATTTTGAGTTTAGAAAAGCCCCGTGAAAATTTGTCTCGACAAATTTTCTACGCGGGGCTTTTCTAAACTCGAAATTTTACTTCATGCTTAGTCTGGGAGTGGAAAACACTCGTTAAAGTAAAAATCATTGAAGGCTAATTATTCTCCATGTACATATTATTTGATTCAGAGATTCGTGATGCGAATCATTTTAAATACGAGAATTTGAAGACGTGTTTTTTTTTGGGGAGGAGTCTTCCAGCTCTGATGCTCACTGTTTGATACTTAAAAATATTTAAAGGGGCTCTTTGATAAAGATAGAGCTTAATAATTAAGTATACACATCGCTAAGTAAAATGCTATATGTGCTTAAATTTTAGATAGATGAATATAACAAAATAAATGTTTTTAAAATGTATTATTAACGTGGGATCGAACATACAGGGAGTATTTCTTTAATATCCTACTAAATCAGTGTTTTATACGCGTGGCGCATGAAGTAAGATTTCGAGTTTAGAAAAGCCCCGTGAAAATTTGTCTCGGGTCGCTGCGCGACCCTCGACAAATTTTCTACGCGGGGCTTTTCTAAACTCGAAATTTTACTTCATGCTTAGTCTGGAAGTGGAAACACTCGTTTTCAAACATAAATTAATATTATTTAAGCATATATACAGCATGCGTAGTCCCAAACTCGCCTTATCCTAATATTAATGCAAGTGTCAACTTAGTCTTATCGAATTTAAAAAACAACAAACTGTTTTGGATAAAGATAAAATTTGTCTCTTGATTTTTCTATCAAGTATCCACATCGCTAAATAAAATGCTGAAGGTGCTCACATTTTAGATAGATGAATATAACAAAATAAATGTTTTTAAAATGTATTATTAACGTGAGATGGAACATACAGGGAGAATTTTTTTTAATATCACACTAAATCAGTGATTTATACGCGTGGCGCATGAAGTAAAATTTCGAGTTTAGAAAAGCCCCGTGAAAATTTGTCTTGGGTCGCTGCGCGACTCTCGACAAATTTTCTACGCGGGGCTTTTCTAAACTCGAAATTTTACTTCATGCTTAGTCTGGGAGTGGAAAATACTCGTTAAAATTAAGATTATTGAATACTAATTATTCTCCATGTATATATTATTTGATTCAGAGATTCGTGATTTGAATCATTTTAAATACGAGAATTTGATTTTGTGTTTTTTTTTTTTTTTTTGAGGAGGAGTCTTCCAGCTCTGATGTTTGCAGTTTGATACTAAAAATAAAATGTAATTGCGCCTGGGGCTTTTTAGTGTTAATTTCGCAATTAAATCCAGTTTTTAACACGATGATCGCCACCTTTATAAGAGTCAAAATATTACCTCAGGCCCCTGCTTAAGTTTTTGTCCTAATTATACAAAATAATAAGGCAAACATTTGAAGGGACGTAAACGTTTTTAAAGGTTCAGGCCACCTAGTTTACATATCTATATAGTTATAGTAGTTCCGCGGCACGTTCAGCACGATGCTTTAAAAGTTGTTTTTAGATGCGGCACAAGGTACATGCCGTGGAGCTTAAACGCAAATTTAAGTGCGGCACAAGTGAATGCCGCGCGGCAATTAACGTGGTAATTTACATTAAGTGCTGTTCAAAATGTATTTCATTGTACCAATGTTAGTTTGATGGACAGTTCAGTGTTAATGCATATGATCCTTCTATATTCGTCTTTTAGTTAAATAAAGGTGTATATACCTTTTCAAGTTTAAATTGAGACTAATCAATTTAAAATTAGAAATAAACAATTTCAAATTGGACATTTTAAAACTGTCATGCAATAAATAATATGAAATTGAGGATTAACACATTCAAATTAAAATTAATCATTATAAAAATGATAACTAACAAATTTAAAATAAGATTTGTCAGACTGACATAATTAAATTAACATCAAATTGACAATAAACTCAAACGAATTGAGATTAATCAATATCAATTTAAATATAATCAAATTCAAATTGATAATAAAATTTTTCTTGAATAATTTTCTCACTTATCACTTGGTGAAACATTTTTAAATATTGATAATGAAGGTTTAAATTAAATTACACTTGGTTTGTTTCACAATTTTTTACTTTACTATTTACTCGACTAATTTCGCGTTTTACAGCATTATCACTCCTGATAATGCTGTAAAACGCGAAACTAGTCGAGTAAATAGTAAAGTAAAAATTGTGAAACAAACCAAGTGTAATTTAATTAAAACCTTCATTATCAATATAATAAAATTGTTTCATACAGAGCAGAGTATGCCTTACATATAGAAGAATGAAGCTAAAATCGCTAAAAAAACAAATTCGTGCTGTATTTAGCAAGAACAGAGATTGGAAAGCCTTGGCCAATGCTTTGGGTGTAGCAACATCTACAGCTTATCGGTGGACAAATAACCAGAATGATGATAAGAAACGAGGTGGAAAGAGAAGAATTAAAATTACTAAACATCATCGTGAGTGTATTGTTACATTTATCAATGAAAATCTTCGAATAACATTAAAGGAAATTAAAAGAAAATTAGAAGAAGATCACGAAATTACAGTCACAACGGAATGTATACGGAAACATTTGGATGGATTAATCTTTACGTTAAAAGATATTTGAAGAGAGCCTGAGCGTATGAATGTGGAGTAAATAAAATAAAACGGCGAAATTCTGTTCAGCAACTTCTTAATTACCAAGCCAATATTCCTATTTTATACATGGATAATACCAATTTTAATTAATTTTTTTACGAAAACAGGGGGGATCGAAGAAAGGGTCGCGTTGCAAATATATGGCTGCTGGTAGTCGTGGTGCTAATATACATCTCATAGGATGTATAGGCATCATGAGCCTCATTCATTACGAAATCAGAAGAGGTGCTTTCAGAAAGCAAGAAGCTAATGCGTTTGTAAGGAATTGTTTAAGAATGGCTTACAAATTTACCAAACTCCAGTCGTCTTAGTAGTAGACAATGCCCCTTGCCATGTAGCTATTGAGGAGGTATTTCAAATAAATGAATTTGTTCACCATTATCTACTTAGATTAAGTCCGTATAGTCCAATGTTCAATGCCATGAAGCTTGCTTAGTCCAGTTTAAAAGCAGGAGTAAAGCGAGATCTGTCTATCCGCGTACCAGCTGTTTTAGCTGGCGAAAATAGAGAAAAAGTAACTCAAACAGAGGGTCGCCTTAATCAGCTCGTGGAAATATTTCGACAAAATTTGAATTTAATTAATGTTAATAATTGTACACGGTATGTAGCCCATGTACAGAGGTTTATTCACGATGCCCTAAATTTAATTAATATGTTGTAGATATTGTTAGAATTGAAATTATTTTAAAATGTTACTTTTTTTTGTATAATAATAAATATTATACATCAAGTGAATTAAACACGATTTTATTCACGAAAAGATTTTTGATTTCACGAGCGCCTCGGCGCGAGTGAAATCATTTCTTTGAGTAAATAAAGGTGTTTAATTCACGTGGCGTATATATGTTTTTATTAAATTTTGACGAAATTGTAAAGAAAATGTACTTTAGATTTATTTTTAAATAAATGTTGAAAAACCATGTAGACTGTGAAATCCATTTTCATGACGACGTATTATTTATAATTTTCAAAATTTGTAAAACTTCTATCTCGTGTCACAAAAATGTCTGAACTCACTGGAGCATTTCAAGAAAAACTCATATAAGTAAAGATTAATTTACTTATATGAATATTACATACGTTTGGCATCAAGTATAAATATTATTGCTAAATGTGTGTGATGATATGTTTGTTTCTGTTTTCATTTTTGTAGTATATATTTTTTTTAAGTTATTAAACATTGCGTTCTGTAATGTTATTATATGATTATTTTTTTAACTTTCTTAGAAAGTAAACTTTTACTATGGGGTTAGACAAAAGATTGCTTTGATTTTAACTTTTGGACTAAATTCGTTGTGATGAACGCGCAGGTTTCTAAGATATTTTAATTGTTGTAAAGTTTAGTTGTTGTAATTGTTTATATAACAAATTTTTTAACTCACTAGTGACCTAAAAACATTTTTAGTTCACTAGTGAATAAAACCTTGTTTATTACGGTTGTTATGGAGTTAATAATGTCGATTTAAATTAACAAAATTGAATAAATGTAATTATAAATCAATTTAAAATTGTTTATTTAAATTTTGATTGTGATTTATCTCAATTTGATTAATTTTATTTTTAATTTGAAATTATTTTATATATGTCATTTGAAGAGTCTAAATTTGAATTTGTTTATTATCAATTTGAAATTGATTAATCCCAATTTGATTGTGGTAATTCTCAATCAATTTGAATTTGTTTATTGTATATGATATTGACAATTTCCAATATGAAATTGTTCATTCCCAATTTGAAATTGATTAGTCTCAATTTGAAGTTGAAAAGGTATAGTATTTTTTTATTGTTTTATTCCTTCCGTCACCTTATTTTATTGTACGCTATTTGCGCATTTCTAATTAACTTTCTCTGGTATAACAAATTTTTCAATGTATTTAAAAAAACACATTTAGTTTTTTCAAGCAAAAACCTTTTAACCCTTCAGCACACAACACATCAGGAGTTGATGAAGTGCAAGGGAGCATCTCTTTTCACACCTTCACACAACACAAACACGCTCCGGCAACGAGAGAAAATGGACCATATTCCCAGATACACCGGTAAATGATGCGTGCGTATCTTTCAGAAAAAGGGCGCGCGATAAGGGCGCGCGTTTTTCAGGTGCGGCCCCGCGTTTATGACATCCGGTCGTGGAGATAAGCGAAAATCCTCCCTCCGAATTTCGGGATTCATTAGCCGCGCATCTGCATGCTAAACAATCCAACCCTCCTGGTTGTTTTTTTACGCTCTCCCCACTTGTTGATGATGTGCGATTCCGGCACGGTTGATCCGGTTGATTCGCTTCCGGAAGTGTTTGCGACGAACGCGATTCGAGTTATTAAGGATTGTTGATACTTGGGCTTTTAAAGTAAAACATATTTAACACCAAAATTGGAAATATTCTTATTTAGCAGTATATGTTTAATCCTGCTTTAGTTGTATATTTTTAATACTGATTTAGGGGTATACTTGTAATTTTACAATATTTTGGCGTATTTTCAACTTGTTTCACTTGATGAAACATGATTAATTATTTTTAAAAAATTTTACGTCTTTATTCCGACTAGTTTCGGCTCTCAGCCGATCAGCCGATCAGAAAATGGCTGATAGCCGAAACTAGTCGGAATAAAGACGTAAAATTAGTGAAACATACAAAGTGATTTTATTTTAAATTTATTTTTTTTAAAATATTTGGGCGTTTTACACGCGGACTGCATGAAGTTTTTCTAAACTCGAAATTTTACTATATTCTTAATCTGGGAGTGGAAACACTCAGTAAAGTTAAGTTATTAAATTAATTACTAATTTTCCATGTACACTTCTGTGCAATAAAATTAAGCACAAGTCTTATAACTATTTTTCCCATTATTCTAGTTATATAATTCGGGTCTGTTTTAATCGCCTGGCAGCAGTTTTAATAAATAATAAAACACCATACCACTTCTTTCCTGCTCCCAACGTTTCTCAACTTTGAATGCAGTCTCTTTACTAATAATGTTCACCAATCGAGCAATTTGTCTAATAGACAAACCATTTTCTATTTTAGTTAGAATTCGAATATTTTAATTGTTGTCTAAATGACGCGGTATTTGACATTAAAGAAATTGACATATTTCCGTAACTACGAAACTCTTCATGTCCGCTTTAAACTATAACATATTTTGTGTACTTAATTCTATTGCACAGAAGTGTATCTAAAGACCTTTACCGCTAAAACATCGGTATTGTGGCTTACCGGGAAATGATCGGTAAACTGGATTCGATCCAGAAATTGAGTTCAGACTTGCCTCTCTTTAACCATGCGATAATTTAAATTATGATTTAGAGTAGGCGGCATTTATTTGTGCGGTTGCCCAGAGTACTAATTGAATGATGGAGGTTATGGTAAACTATGTGTTAACAGTCAGTAGTGCCAATCTATGTATTTGGATTGAGTTACGTGAAGAGTTGAATATAATTTACTTAATAAAAGACTAACACTTTCTTCACTAAAAACATTTATTTTCGCTAAATGTACATTTCGAACACTAGGTGCTCATTATCAATAGCTTACTGAGTAAATACAAAAAGAAGGCGGGATACTTATACCTAAAGGGGATTATGGGAAAAAACGTGGGCGAGGTTAACATTTGTGTTTGTCAGGGTTATTGGTCGGAATTACCTCTAATAAGGGATTGGTCAGGGGACTTAAATCGAAATTTAGTAAATGATTTTGGTGTTTTTTCATCTGTATAGCTTCCAACATATTTAATTAAAAAAAAAAAAAATTAAATATGTTGGAAGCTATACAGATAAAAAAACACCAAAATCATTTACTTAATTTCGATTTAAGTCCCCTGAACAATCCCTTATTAGAGGTAATTCCGACCAATAACCCCGACAAACACAAATGTTAACCTCGCCCACGTTTTTTCCCATAATCCCCTTTAGGTATAACTATCCCGCCTTCTTTTTGTATTTACTCAGTAAGCTATTGATATTGAGCACGTAGTGTTCGAAATGTACATTTAGCGAAAATAAATGTTTTTAGTGAAGAAAGTGTTAGTCTTTTATTAAGTAAATTAGTGCCAATCTAATTAAAAATTCGAAACCTATTCTAAATCGTGTATATAACGATCGTACGGTATGTAAAAGTTAATGCTTAAGTTGAAAAAAAAAAAATAGATGATGTATTTTATCCAACAAAAGCAAGCTAGACAATCTTCGGCTTCCATCAGTGTAATAAAAAGCGATGATATCGCCGACAAGCAATAAATGAATGATCACCACCGACCGAAAATTATTAACCCCGCGCCGCTCTATTTTTTTTTTTTTTTTTTTTTGGGAAATCGTCTCGGCGTTGTATTTTTTCGTCCGGAAAATGCGACGCGATCCATCAAATAAGCGTTAAAACTCGTGCCGCTGCCGAAACATGGATATTGCCATTATCTGCCGGCCCCCATCACATGACCGATGAGCTCCACGAGATGAACTCAATGCAGTGCAAGGGACCATAAATCCCGGGCGGCTCGTTTCGACCTGCCAATTTGTCCGAGGGCAATAAAAAAAAAAACGAGGGGATCACCCTTAAAAATCCACTAAATCGACGATTTAAAGCCACACACGTGTAAATCGCGTAGTGGTTTAAGAAAACGTTTTGTGTTTATTAAAGATTTTTTTTAAGTATAGTAATAATTAGAGGAGTGTAAGCATGCACTCCTCTAATTAGAGGAGTGTAAGCATGCACTCCTCCACTTATTAACACGATACTTAAAATAACAGTAATATATTTACAGAGATCCCCAACACAATCCCCAAATTTAAATTTTCTCATTCCACCATCGCTGACTTTATTTCAGCAACACCCACTAACTAAACTATTATTTAATTATACTATTCATCAGAGCTGGGCAGGATCGAATCATTCAGGATTCGAATCCTGGATTCAAATCCTTTTAGAGGATTCAAAAGAGGTATTCGAATACTTTAGTGGAAACGGATTCGTGATCCGGATTCGCTACATTTTTTTAAAAGGATTCGTATTCGAATCCAGACGTAGATGATTTGAATACTTATAAAAGGATTCGAATTCGTATAAAAGGATTTGAATTCTTATAAAATGATTCGACTCCTTATATACAGATTCAAATCCTCTCAAATAATTCGAATCATCACTTTTAAGGCTGGGATTCGAATTCGAATAATTCAAATAGTTAAATATTCTAATATGAATATTTAAATTACTAAATTATTTATATTTGAATATAAATATTTAAATTTTCGAATAATTCAAATATTTGTGAATGCATATTTGGTTACTTAACCATGAAAAATGTCCAACCTTAATAGTATATTTTTAACTTCACTTGAAATTAGTGTTTTATTCGCGTGGCGCATGAAGTAAAATTTCGAGTTTAGAAAAGCCCCGTGAAAATTTGTCTCGGGTCGCTGCGCGACCCTCGACAAATTTTCTACGCGGGGCTTTTCTAAACTCGAAATTTTACTTCATGCTTAGTCTGGGAGTGGACAACACTGGTTTGAACTTTAAATTTAACTCTTATAAAATCGACGTATGTAATATAATAAATCATTAATTGAAATCATAGAAAAAGATATAAAATTTTACCTAAAATTAACTTTTAGAGTTAACTTTAAAATTGGCTCGGCTCTTAATGAGTGAATATTCTATCCCTAAGAAAAACCGTACTTATTTAATATTAACGTTGCATTTAATATAATAACAAACTGTGAATAAATCGACAAAAATCTAGAAATATCGAAAAACTCGACATGTAGAAAATCTTGACAGTCCACTCCCAGACTAAGCATGAAGTAAAATTTCGAGTTTAGAAAAGCCCCGCGTAGAAAATTTGTCGAGGGTCGCGCAGCGACCCGAGACAAATTTTCACGGGGCTTTTCTAAACTCGAAATTTTACTTCATGCGCCACGCGTATAAAACACTGAATTCAAGTGAAGTAAAAAATATACTATTAAAGTTGGACATTTTTCATGGCTAAGTAACCAAATATGCATTCACAAATATTTGAATTATTTGGAAATTTTAATATTTATATTCAAATATGAATAATTTAGTGATTTAAATATTCATATTAGAATATTTAACTAATTGAATTAATCTAATTCGAATCCCAGCCTTAATAGCGATGATTCGAATTATTTGAGAGGATTTGAATCTGTATATGAGGATTCGCATCCTTTTATAAGGATTCGAATCCTTTTATAAGAATTTCACGGGGCTTTTCTAAACTCGAAATTGTACTTTATGCGCCACGCGTATAAAACACTCATTTAAGGTGAAGTTAAAAACGCACTGAAAACCAACCCAACTTCGATTTAAAATTAGATGTTTTCTTTCCTATCCATGCTGTAAACCTTCAGATAATTGTTGTTATCTTGTAAAGAAACTTTGATTCCCTGTAGTCCATCGGTCTCCGAAGACCATGATTGGTCCTTCGAGCTGTAGCCTTTGTAAAATGGTAATAAACTTAGTAATCTAGAGTGATCAATTAATTTGAAACTTCTAAGAACGAGTGTTGTCTACTCCCAGACTAAGCATGAAGTAAAATTTCGAGTTTAGAAAAGCCCCGTGAAAATTTGTCGAGGGTCGCGCAGCGACCCTCGACAAATTTTCACGGGGCTTTTCTAAACTCGAAATTTTACTTTATGCGCCACGCGTATAAAACACTGATTTAAAATGAAGTTAAATAACACATATATCATCATTAATTAAAATCATTATTTAATCAGATATTTAGTCGGTAAATGAACAATTTTGTTAATAGAAACTAATGGAATAAAATACTACTGGTTGCAAATAATAGATTCAAATTTATTGTTAAAGGATTTGTATCCGTGATTCAAAAATGAGAATTCGAATGTTTGATTCGAATCATATTTTTCACTTACGAATCCTTTATTCGAATATTCGTGATTCGAATAATATTAGGTGATTCGGATTCGTGATTCGAATCCTGTTTTTAAGGATTCATCTCAGCTCTGCTATTCATTCATTTCCATCTATTCATAACATACTTTAACTAAGCACATTCCTTACAATAATGGCAGAAGGACCTCAGGTCGATAGCCTATGAAAGGAACAAAAATTAAATACAAGATCGTATCTCACTGAGCAATTCTATCTAAGTAATGTTTCATCAAAATTAAAAAAATACATTAAATATTGCTACAATGTTGATTTAACGTTATTTGTTTGTTTTTTTGCTCAGTGGGATTATAATATTATAGAATAGTGTATATAATCCCTAAACAAAAATATTTGTATATATATTTACAAAGATAAAACTAATATATTTTTTTCTAATTTTGAGTTAGTCTACTCCCCAATTACAATTTATTGCTGTAATAAAGATAAACTACTTCTATAAATCTTCAATTTCTGCGAAACCTTTCAATTATTCTCTAATTGTACCTTTAGTAAAAAATCGAGTGTATTTTAAATTAGTTTCGAGCTGCCTTTGAAGAAGAAGACACAAAACAAACCCAGAATACAATTATAATCCTTCGTAATTCATAAAGTTTGTTAATAAACGTAATGTCTGTTGTGTTATTGAATGTTCAACTTTCGTACAAGTTTTGTAGGACTGAGCTCGTTTGTAGTGCGTTTTTTATTATACATTAAACTTTCCAGACGGAATCCGAAGCCCGGTTGCTATTGTAATTTATTTATAAGCAAATATCGTTTACGCTTTGATTAAGTTTACGTGGAAAATGTAATCCCATTACAGTTTAATAATAATTAATAATTATAATAAATGCCTATATTGATTTAAACTAAAATATTATTACAATAAGCTTTAAATTGAAGTAAAAACATTTTCAGAAACTTTGAAATTGTGCTTAGCACGAGCGCTCAAAAAAATATTTTTGTCTGATTACTTATTTCCTCTAATTTTAAACAATTGAAAAAAATGGATACAATATTTTGTTCTTTAGGAAATAAGTTGCTCGCATAGTTTCTTATATTGCTACAAGTATTTGTGAATTTTTGGAAAATTTTTAAAAAATAAAAATTTGGCCATCAAAATTGCGATTTTTTCCTTACAAAATTTGTGAATTTTCAATAAAAGTTTTTATTTTTCAAAAAACCTGATAAAATTCCCACATATTTTCCTTAACGTTAGAAACAACTTTTAATAATTATTTTCTTGTAAAAAAATCTGTTCACTAACATTTTATTTATTGCAATCACCTAACAACCGATTTAAAAAATGAAATTCTGACTTCTAGCATCCATCTTGATGTTTTTACTTCAATTTTAAGCTCACTTAACTCTAAATAACGTATTCTTTAAATAATTCAAATTTGTTGCGTATTTTATAAAATAAAGCACTTTAAATACAATAGTGTAAAAAATTGAGAAATCTGCCTTTTCGAATAAAAATGTGATGTAAAGATAAATTTAAAAAAGTAATAAAAATGGTTTTAAAGGAGTGTATTCAGGATTACATAAACTTCAAATTAATAAAAACTGTGTGTTTCTATCATGAATAGTATCATGAATAGTATCATGATAGAAACACACAGTTTTTATTAATTTGAAGTTTATGTAATCCTGAATACACTCCTTTAAAACCATTTTTATTACTTTTTTAAATTTATATTTACATAACATTTTTATTCGAAAAGGCAGATTTCTCAATTTCTTACACTATTGTATTTAAAGTGCTTTATTTTATAAAATACGCAACAAATTTGAATTATTTAAAGAATACGTGATTTAGAGTTAAGTGAGCTTAAAATTGAAGTAAAAACATTTAGAGAAACTTTAAAATTGTGCTTAGCACGAGCGCTCAAAAATATATTTTGGTTAGAAGATTTATTTCCTCCAATTTTAAAAAGTTGAATAAAATTGATGTAAAATTTTTTTTCTTTGAAAAATAAATAACTCGCATTGTTTCTAATGTTGTTACGAGCATTTATGAATTTTTTGAAAATTTTTAAAAAATAAAAATTTTGTCTTCAAAATCGCGATTTTTTCCATACCCCTCACAACATAAGTGACTTTTCAATGAAATTTTTTATATTTTAAAAAATCTGATAAAATTCCTGCATATTTTCCTTGATGTAAGAAACATCTTTTTATAATTATTTTTTTTCTGAAAAAAAATCGTTTCACTAAAATGTTTGCAATAAATCACCAAAAAACCGATTTAAAAAATGAAATTAATACTTCTAGCATCCACCCTGAACACACTTTTTATGATAGAAACACACGATTGTCACCAATTTAAAGCTTTTTTAATCCTGAATACACTTCCTTGAAATAATTCTTATTTAGTTTTTAAATTTAAATTTACATCATCTTTTTATTCGAAAAAGCAGATTTCTCAATTTCTCACACTGTTGTATTTAAAGTGCTCTATTTTATAAAATACGCAACAGAATTGAGTTATTCAAATAATATGCGATTTAGAGTTAATGAGCTTGAAATTAAAGTAAAAACATTTTTAGAAACTTTAGAATTGTGTTTAGCGCGAGCGCTCAAATATATATTTTGGTTAGATGATTTATCTTCTCAAATTTTAAAAAGTTGAATAAAATTGATGTCAAATTTCTTTCTTCAAGAAATAAAGTACTCGCATTATTTAAAATGTTGCTACGAGCTTTTATGAAATTTTTAAAATTTTAAAAAAAATGAAAATGTTGTTTTAAAAATTGCGATTTTGTTCATACATATCATATCACATTTGTGACTTTTCAATGAAATTTTTTATTTTTCAAAAATTTTAATAAACTTCCTACGAATTCTCCTTGATGTTGGAAACAACTTTTAATAATTATTTTTCTATGAAAAAAATCGTTTCACTGAAATGTTTGCAATAAATCACCTAAAAACCGATGTATAAAAATAAAATTCCTACTTCTAGCATCCAACCTGAACGCACTTTTCATGATAGAAACACACGATTTTTACCAATTTGAAGCGTATTTATTCCTGAAATTGTTTCGAGGGAGTGTACCCCAAAACAATTTTTATTTAATTTTTAAATTTAACTTTACATCACCTTTTTATTCGAAAAAGCAGATATCTCGATTTCACACACTATTGTATTTAAAGTGCTTTATTTTATATAATACGCAACAGATTTGAATTGTTCAACGAATATGCGATTTAGAATTAATTGAGCTTTAAATTGAGGTAAAAATGTTTTTAGAAACTTGATATTTGTGTTTAGTACGAGCGCTCAAAAATATATTTTGTTCGGATGATTGATTTCCTCTAATAATAAAAAAATGAAAAATTGATGTAGTATTTATTTCTTTAATAAATAAACTGCTCGCATTGTTTCTAATATTGCTATGAGCATTTGTAAATTTTTTGAACATTTTTAAAAAATGAAAATTTTGTTGTCAAAATCTCAATTTTTTCTATACCTTACAAAATTTGGGAATTTTCAAATATATTGTTATTTTTCAAAAAATCTGATAAAATATTATTGTAATTATTGTAATAACATGATAAGCCAAAAAATGCTGTATTATGATTCGATTTGATTAAGCATTAAACAAAAGCTACAGTATGCTCATACTCGCATGCAAACCGAACAAAAATTTGGGAATTTTCAGACATTTTTTATTATTAAAAAAATCTGATAAAATATTATTGAAATTACTGTAATAACATGATAAGCCACATAACTAAAAAATGCTGTATTATTCTTAGATTTGATTAAGCAGTAAAAAAAGCTACGGTATGCTTATATTCGCATGGAAACCGAAGCTTTCAAAAGTTGTCAAACAATCTACTATTAATTCTTAATATCATAGTAATTTATTTTAATTTTCTTTTCTAAATTTCAAGGTCCACTATCTCAGTTCTGTTTACTTGTGGCATATCATGTTATTACAATAACCCCTTAAATTATAATTTATTAGCGTAGGCAAAGTTCTGTCAGGTACTAGCTCTTTCACTTACACTTACCAATTGAAAATTGAAAAAAAAAAACAAAGAAAAATGAAATGTGAACGCGAAAGAGTTTTTATTTTTAAAATATGCAAAGTTCTACCTACTACTTTCATCAATTTAATTTCTTTTAAAACTGAATAAATTCATCGATTTAAGGGTTTTATTGTATTACTTGTAGATGTTAAAAGTAAATCACCTAACAAAAACACAAGCGTAGCCAAGGGGAGTAGCGCGGTGCCCTAGGCTTAGAAAATCATACATTTAAATGTTGTCATAAGCAGATATAAGAAAAAATATGTCAGTGTTTTTAATAAATTAATTATTTCTCCGTTTAATAATTTAATTAGGTGAAAATCAAATTAATTTGGCGAATAAAGCACAAAGCACTTTTTTATTTAGTGTTAATCCATTGATAATGGTCACTTTATGTCCGAAATGTATGTACATTTGGTAATTCATATAAAAGTGCGAATAAAGGTTATTAGTGCTTTATTTCTCTAAATATTTCTCGTCAAAAATAATGGAAAATTGTTTACAACAAAATTTTAATGATTGGTAGTGTGCGAGATTTTGTATAGTTTGCATTTGTAATTAAATTTAATAAAACACTGATATTAGGTGAAGTTCAAAATATTCTACTAAAGCAGAATGCAAAAAACGTGTATTCTGAACATAAAATTACATCAGTGTTTAGTACGCGTGGCGCATGAAGTAAAATTTCGAGTTTAGAAAAGCCTGAAAATTTGGTTTGGTCGCATAGCGCTACGCGCTATGCGACCAAACCAAATTTTCAGGCTTTTCTAAACTCGAAATTTTACTTCATGCTTAATCTGGGAGTGGAAAACACTTGTTTGAAAGTTCAATTTGAAATATTTGTAAAAACAACGAATATTTGAAGATTTGCAGCATATTTTAAAATATGAATACTTAAAAGAAAAGCTCTGTGTATATTTGAGATAGTAATAAATAATATGCAGTGTACAAAACATTTTTTTGCTTACAAGAAAAACTCCAGGGCTGAGAGGGTTAAGTATACGTGATGTTAGTGGTAATTTATGTTGGTAATTACCACTGGTAGTTTACTGTAAATGATGGTATATTATCTAGCTGCTTCGGTAACATTAGTAACCTTCTTATATACGCATTCACAAGAGATGATAAATTGAAAAACAAAACTTTTCTAGTGAAAATTACATTTTATGTTAATTTACTATTAGATATTGATGTATACTTCTGAAGTGATTTAATTTAGTTCAACGATAACAGTTTGTTTTAAACGTCATCGAAAAAACAATGTTTTATACGCGTGGCGCATGAAGTAAAATTTCGAGTTTAGAAAAGCCTGAAAATTTGGTTTGGTCGCATAGCGCTACGCGCTATGCGACCAAACCAAATTTACAGGCTTCTCTAAACTCGAAATTTTACTTCATGCTTATTCTGGGATTGAAAACACTTGGTAGAAGCTTGAAATTGAACTATATTCAAAAATAACGGATGTTTGAACAAATACAGCGTATAGATCGGGATATGTATACAAATCCCTATATAAGGAAAGCATATCTAAAATTACCAGAATATTTTTTTTATCTTTTGGTGACGATAGTAATTATATATTTAGGCAATAAACTACCAGAATATTTTTTTAATCTTTTGGTGACGATAGTAATTATATATTTAGGCAATAAACTAAGTTTTCATAAAATACCTTTTTTATATAAATAATTACAAACGTCACATATGGTGAATGCGCCGGGTAAATTCATTGTACGCGTGGGATTTAACCAAATTCTCTGCAAAACCAATTCAAAATTAAAATATTTTAAGAAGTGATAATAGCTATGATATATAGGACCCGATTAAAACACCCACATAGTCTCTGTGAAGAATGCCCAATAATAAAATATAATAGAACGCACATTTGTTTTACAAAATTAATTATTTTGTTTTAGCAAAGTGGGCTTTGAATACAAAACCAACACGATTGGTTATAGAGAAAATATTTACAATTCGCGTACCATTAAGAACACTATTTTTAATGTAAACTGCGTATTTTAATAGAAAAACTGCAAAATATTACAAGTATTTAAATTTATAAAAGTTGGTACATACAAGTCCGTACTTTAATTATTTATTTAAAAGAAATTACCAAAAATATGTTAAAAGTAGATAGAAGGGTGGCAAAAATAGTTTAAATGTTTTGATATGGTCCCTGACAAATTTGGAAATTAAAGTTAATTATCATAAAATAGACGTTCCTTTTATAAAGATTGTTAGAGACGATACATTTAGTGAATGCGCCGGGCAAATTCACGCAATTTTGTCGGTTCGCGTGGGATTAAGGAAAATTCGTAGCTTAAACAACAATAACAAAAAATTTAACACAACATACCTAGTGTAAAGCCTTGAACATTCTGTAGAAAGCTGATGGACCTGAAAATAAACGAATCAGGATGAGAACACTTGCACTCGCAATTACATGAATTTTAAAAGTGAGCGCAATTATTATAACACTGGACAACAAATTTGAACTTATTGACGGTACCCTTAATTTAAAATATGCATTTGTATAGAAATTATGGTGCTAAATATGAAAACAACAATAAAATTCAAAAGTTGGTCGGGAAGATGCGTTCATAAATCGGGACTATTTCATTAATGTGCGGATAGGTGCTAGTTCGTACAACTTCGAAACATGAACTAATAAACAATTTTAAGAATTGAGGCGTTGATTTTATAAACAGCATTTGTCCAAAAATTACGTTTTCAGAAAATAAAAAAAAACTGTTTACCTTTCTAACCGTTACACCTTCTATTTTCACAATTATTTTTATTACTTATCATAGATAACTGATAATATTAAGTAACTAATCATTCAGTCAGTTTACTTGTACTAAGATAAAATAAGGGAAAACAGTTGGATATATGTTGTTTTTAACAGAAGCAGGCACAATATTGCAATCAACTCGTTTATTATATGATATACCCTAACATAAAACAATCATTAGTAACTGAAAATAAAATTCTTCCAAATAAACTATTTTCTACCCTGAACAATTGAAATGACGCCTAATTCACGGCTGTTATATTGGTTCTCTACTTCTGGCTGTCCATATCCACTGCTGCAACTATTCTTCAATAAGATTTTTTCAATAAAACTGGTTGTTTTCTAAGTTTTCGAAAAATCCCATAGGATTTTGAATTATTACTCGGGGTGGGTCTAGGACAAATGCTCTTTGTATCAGAAACGATGTGGACTTATGCTGATTTTCCGAATCAGCTAAAATTTAAGCGTTGTAACTTTGTACACATGTGGTTTTCAAAAAAGTACTTAGAACACCGGATAGCTTGCAAAATACTCTACCATGTACTGCTAAAATGTTGATGTATACAATTTTGGATATATGCTGTTTAAAAAATCAACGCCTCAAATATATTCGTGTTCAGTAGATCAAAATTCGTTGTTTTCATAGATACTTTTTTACTGTTGTCCACTGTAATTGCATTTTCGTTGTTGTTTTGTAGAGAGTTCAATTTGATTCGTATCAACAAGTGTTGATACAAATTCCTTAAGTGAGCATAAAGTAAAATTCCGAGTATAGAAAAGCGTAGAAATTTGGATTTGCCAGGGCGTGAGAGAGAAGCACGCGCGCCAATATTATAAACCTAAAGCCAAACATTTTTTGTTCGAATAAAAAAAAAACATATTAATGTCTAATAATCACTTAAATTATCGTGTTTCTGCAAAAATGTGTTTTTTGTAGACTTGTCCAAATATTAGTTATTTCTATTATGAATTTATTTAATTAACAAGAAAAAACTTCGAACAAGTTTTTTTCCAAATTGAATTAATTTTTAATAGAAATAACTAATATTTAGGAAATGTTTAAATATATCTCTTTTTTTTTTTTCGCGTAATTCTCTCCGCAATTATAATCCCTATGATGAGAAAGCCGGAGAAGGAGAGGCATCTGGCGCTTTTTTAATTGTATTTTTTTCTGATTTATACGCAATTAGGTAATGGAGATGTTGATAATTTTCGTTGCACTCCGTTAATTTTATAGCGGGGTTATTCGATGCCAAAGTTGCCATTAGGAGTTTGTAATAACTTTGCAGTTTTCCGCACACTTTGCGAGAAAGAAACTCAATTAAAATAAAATGACTGGAGGAGAAGTAGGTAATAGAGATCGATTGATTGTTAACTTATAGAAAGTTTTACAATTAAACTGTGTGAGTTTAAAACTGAAATAAATCGCCGAGGGTTGATAAAAAAATAATATACTTTTAAAAATAGCATTTTTTATGAAGAAACCGGTTAAATTTCCGCAATGAAGTGAGCTGTATTAAAAGGGGTTAATTGCCAAATCCATAACGAAAGAAGCAGAATAAGGGCGATAATATGATTTCTAGTTTATGGTAAAATTTGAAACTTCTAACGAGTGTATCTACTCCTAGGTTAAGAGTGTGCTCTACCCTATGGAAACTAAGAATACTGATTTTTGTGTTATTATTTTGAATTTTTTAGTTATTTCTTCACACATATTTCTAAAATTAAATTGCAGAGGGCATGATGATTTTATTTAATTTTTTATTTTAGTATAGCTAAAAATGAAATTAAAAATCTCTAAAATGTGACTTAATTATGCCCTCCGCAATAATTTTTTGATTATATAATTTCTATATCATCTTCTCATAAAATGTATAGTTATCAAAAAAATACTTTTTCCTTTGAAAAAAGAATCGTTCATAATATCAATACAGACCATTGTTTCACTTAATTACATTTCTTTCAGCAAGAGTGCACAATTATGTACCACAACTTCATGTGCCTTCATATTATTAAGCGATTGAAACAACAGTACGGGTTGAGCCTTAGGCATAAAGTAAAATTTAGAGCTTAGAAAAGCCTTAAAATTTGGTTTATTTTATTTTTTATTTTAATGTATATAATGTTTGAAACTTTAGTTTACTTTATTCCTAAGTTGTCTTGTAATTAGGATTTGTTTTCTATTCCACAATCAACGCTTATTATTAATGAATTTGGGAAATATTTATTTGATTAAACCTAATTGTGTATTTTTATTATTACTCATTTAAAAAAATATTTGTTTAAGTGTATTTCTAACTTCACAATATTTCAGTGTTTTACGCGCGTGGCGCATGAAGTAAAATTTCGAGTTTAGAAAAGCCTGAAAATTTGGTTTGGCCGCTCCGCTTCGCGGAGCGACCAAACCAAATTTTCAGGCTTTTCTAAACTCGAAATTTTACTTCATGCTTAACCTGGGAGTGGAAACACTCGTTCAAAAATTCAAATTGTACGCTTTTATAAAATCGACGAATGCCTGAATTTCGATTTTAGAAAAGCCTTAACATTTGGTTTATTTTATTTTTTATTTTTATGTATATAATGTTTGAAACTTTAGTTTACTTTATTTCTAAGTTGTCTTTTAACTAGGATTTGTTTTCTATTCTACAATCAACGCTGATTATTAATGAATTTTGGAAATGTTTATTTGCTTAGACTTAATTTTGTGTAGAATAATGTAAATATTTGGTCATCTAAATATTTTTACTATTACTCATTTAAAAAAAGTATGTTTAGGTGTATTTTCAACTTCATATTATTTCAGTGATTTATGCGCGTGGCGCATGAAGTAAAATTTCGAGTTTAGAAAAACCTGAAAATTTAGTTTGGCCGCTCGACCAAACCAAATTTTCAGGCTTTTCTAAACTCGAATTTTACTTTATACCTAATCTTGGAGTGGAAACACTCGTTAGAAACTTCAAATTGTACGCTTTTATAAAATCGACGAATGCCTGAACAATGACAGCGTATACATTATGTAAATTTAAACGAGAAATTCTCATTGTGTAATATAATAAGTATAGAAATAATAAAAAAGAGTTCAAAATTTTACCTAAAATCAACTTTTATAGTTAACTTTATATTTGCTCGGCCGTGAATGGGTAAAATTAGAAGCAGTAAAGAATATATTTTTTAATCATAATTTAAACAGTAACTGAAATTTAATCTGTGGACTATTCTAAACTTTAATTTTAAATAATACAATTAGTTAAACTGCCAACAATACAAAAATCGATATCACCTGACCCGTTACAAGGTTACACATGGACGAAATAACCTGATGGCCCGAAATTTCCTTCTTCAATTAGGCTGAGTAGAGGGCTGGATAGGGTGGGGGTCGGTTGGTGTTTATGACGGACTGTACGGCCGCAGACTAATTTCGACGGGGATTATGAGAGCAAAATAGGTCGGGCCCACTGATTGTTAATTTGCCCAATTTCGCAGATTGCTTCTCTTACTTTGATTAGCACGTTGGGCTCGCATTAATATTAAATACGTGGAAATATAAACGAGGGAATTAAACAATTCGCCCCAAATTGTTATACACAAATTGTGATTATGAGATGTAATAGTTTAATTTCACTTTATTTACAAAAAATAGTGAATTGTTCATCATAGTACTTTTTTCATTAAACGTCTAGTATCAAACTGTAGGGTCTGATGAAATTTGGTTTGATACTTGAAATAAACACCTTTCAGAAATACACCTACTTTATTTTTTAACATACTTTTCTTATTCCTGTAATTTTTTTATTGAGCTTCATTTATGTGTTCCCATTTCTACAAAATATTAGTCATGTCAATGTCAAAACACTGTCATAAATATTAATGCTGACTGATTTGGAGCAATAAAGAAAAAAATTCTCATTAAAAATGTATTAAATATATAACTTAAATAGCTACGACAAAAAGTTTGAAAGGAGAGAGAAGAAGGAAAGTTTATAAGAGGAGAGAAAAAGAAAAAGGGAAGAATAAACTAGCATCACAACAGTTTTAACCCCTTACTCCGTGGTAATCCATATCAAAATTAAATGAACCTATTACTATGTTTTTTTTACCACTTTTATTATAATAATTAAACTAGAATTTACTCTTCTCTGTGTAGGAATTGCATTAGGAAGAAAAGGATGAACTAATGTTTTTTAATTGTAAACAAAAATAATTGAAATAATTAGAATTTATTAAACTTTCAAAAAAAAAAAAAAAATGTTGTGATTGTTAAACGAGTTGAATAAATAATCAAATGTCCGGTTTTACGAATATTTAAAACATTATAATAATACAAGTACTAAAATTGTAGATTGACTTCGTTGTGTACATTTTAAGGGCGTAACTACTAAACACTAACTTTAAGTGAAATTTTCAACTAATTGGTTAAAGTGAAATAAATTTAGTGTGTTGATTATCAATGTTTTAAATGATAGGGAAAGCCACATGCCCACTATTTTTACATTTGGATTAGAACTTATGTTTCACGCCCTAAAATAATTAAATTGTTATTAATATTTCTGTAAAAGAAAAACCAATAGTGATGAATATTTACGTTTGGGTTTTATTTGTGTCAGAATTCAATAACTAAATTTGGACCAGAATTCTCTTTTCCCACCCTAAAATAAAAATGTCGTTTATCTATTCATAAAAAAACAACTTAGAAAGCAATTGAAAACATTGCGCTTTTTCTTCTATTAAAAATTACTTAAATAGAAATTGAATACACTGCGTTTTTCCTTTTATCAAAAATACAATAAATGGAAACTATCTATTTTTTTCTGTTTATTTATTCAAAATAATACACACCGGTCTTTAAAACAAAAAACATGTTTTTTTTTATATACATTCATTGGATATTGATTCTAAACCATTTTACCTTTATATTTTGTAATTTGATAATATTTAGACGCTACAAACACATTCACACACATCTATGGACCCAGGTGGAATCATTTTGTACTTTAAAATGACCCCACCCGGCGGGACTCGAACCAGCGACCCCTGGGTTAGGAGACAGTGCCTTTATCCATATTTCAGTGCTTAATACGCGTATCGCATGAAGTAAAATTTCAAATTGAACAAAATATTCAAACATATTTACCATCCCTATTCATTAAAATATTGCATTGACCTTATACTGTGCGATCGTTTAAATTATGACTTAGAGTAGACGGCATTATTTTGTGCGGTTACCCAGAATGCTAATGGAATAATGGAATAAATTTGTGGTTATGCTAAACTATGTGCTAACAGTCAGTAGTGCCAATCTAATTTTAAACTCAAAGCCCACTTTAAATCAAATCAATCAAAGTATGTGTAATTTGTGTAACGCCAACGGGTTAACAAAGCTAGAAAATTTAAATTTGGTGCCATTTCTCGTTAATCATAGATATATTAAAAATTGCGTCGCTAATTTTCCAACAAATTCGAAATCAACTTAAAACTTATAAAAAAAGTGCAAGTTTTGCATCAAAAGGTTGACGTTTTCTACATAAAAACTAATCCATGCGTGCAGACAGTTAAATTACATCTCTACGATGTCACATAAATTCAAGAACACTCCCCCACAAGACATTCCGACGTCTCTGCCAAATACACAAAATTACAACCACCCTCATTATACGCGAAGTGCACGAATCGATTTCGAGAAGAGGTAATTTAATTTATTTGTGTCTGGCTGCTCTTCAAACCAACCACACAAACACACACACGTAGAAATAAAATCACACATGAGTACAAATTGAGCAACACGCACATAAATAGAAATTCAAAGTGTAGGTATATATACATCGTGATTTACATTATTTATCTATTCATCATCCGCCCAATGAATGCAAATCACCTCGCCATTATACCCCATCAAGGATCTATATATTAAACCAATTCTTCGTCGTGTTGTTGTGATTATGGTAATCAAATAATATTCAGGGCGTATCGTTGATGCGATCGTGGATTTATTATTGCCGTACACATCAAACAAAACGACCTTTGCCGCTTTTGATTCACTCGATTCCGGCAGCATTGTTGTGCCCTCACTTGGGGATTATTAAACACTGGGTAATTTCATTAATGCAAGGCTCTCTTAATGTATGAGTGCAGTTAATCAACGTTAAAATTATACTTGTGTATTTTAGGATGCATTAACGTAATTATTGATATACAAATTAATTATACATAGAGTAAAATTAAATTTGCTAATCGTTTTCAGAATTAAAGATATTTTTGTTGCAGTTACTTGAAGTGTTAGTAATAATAATAATAACCATTTACTTCAAACAGACTTCATGTCTTACAAAGAAATATACAAACTTAAGTTAAACTACATATGCTTCTTGTTAATAATAATAATAATAACCATTTATTTACAACAGACATAATGTCTTACAAAGAAATGTACAAATTTATGTTAAATTACATATACAATTTGTTAATATATGAGCAAAATATTAAAGATATAAAACTGAAGCTAACATAATAATAATAAATAATAATAATAACGAAAAAATAATAATAATAAAAAATAAAAATAAGCATGTAAATTTAAATTAGGCCATAACTAAAAACCATTCTAGAGCCTTTCTTCTGAATGCTTAAAAACATGTGAAAATACAAATATTACATTAAATATGATGATAGGCCCGAATCATTTTCATAATAGGAGAGTTGGCACAAAGAATTGAGTTTGGTGTGGGGTATGTAAACGTTAATAGGTTCCTAAAATTAGCTCGTGGTACATGGATTGACAGTGCTTGATATATCGTCAATTTGATAGTGAATTAATTTATAGAGTGTAACTACATTTAGTGAATTGTAGTTATAAGCAATCTCTAAGGAGATTCCTAAAATTTCTAAATCTAAATTTTTTAAACACGGCAACTATTCTTATTAAGGATACCCGTAAAATGACTTGATCTCAGAATTTAATATGCTAAATTCTTAGATCAAGTCATTATATAGGTATCCTTGATAAGGATAGTTGCCATGTTATTTTTAGATATAGAAATTGTAAGAATCTACTTAGAACAGACTCAACATTCCGAACATATAGCTGCGAATGAGGGTTACATACAGAAGCACAGTATTTAAGTTTACTCATAACCAGTGAATTGAACAGTAGCATTAGGGTCTGGTAATCTTTGAAATCCTTAGTTGTTCTAATAATGAAACTTAGCCTTTTATTGCAAGTTTTTATGATATTCGTAATATGAGCGTTGAAAGTGAGTTTATCAAATAAAATATGTTAAAAATATGAGCTAATGGTTTGGCTAGCAGTATAGCAGAGTCCTTTACAAGAAACTCAAATATTGTCGGTACCCCTGATTGATTTACCCTTTGAGCGCTTCAGTTCTGTAAAGACCAGATCTTCCAATTTTCTTATTTGGCCCAGTTGAGTCATGGTAGCTGTGTTTTCAGTTAGTATTGGTCCATTGCTTAATTGTGGTTAAAGAGTTCTGCAAATGCCTGCACAATTTGGGATCCGCTGTCTAACTCCTGGCCCTGCCATGACATCACTAATGGAACTCGATCCTGGTTTCTCCTATCATTTACGAAACTCCAAAATTTAGTTGGATCTTGAGACAAACGTTTTTTCGATGTTTCAATATAGCTATGATATTGATGCTTCTTTTGAGTTGTTGCTCTGTTCTCTTGAACGCAAGCTTAGCAAAATTGTTTTTTTGTAGACCATACGTTTTAAGTCGTCTGTTTTTGAGCCGGATTTCCCTTATAATTCAATGATCAAAGTAGGCAGGATAGCGTGTCCTTTTTTCGGGACCTGTTAGATTGCCAAAGTAATGTTTTGAAAATTGCCTGAATCTCTGGGGAACCTAGCTCTACAAGTGGTTAAAAAACTACTATTTGTTACTGAAATTCATTCCTGCAATTCTGGCTTTGGCCAGTGGTATTACAACAAATTGAGAGAATATACAAATTTATTTGCGACAAACGACTATGATGCAAAGTGTAAATTACACAATTCAATTTCATCGTTCAGATTTGGGTTGCGACGACTGTACATTTAAATATTTCATCCCATTCAATATCACAAAGACCTTGATAAATTGAGAATAGGTTAGCTTTTCTAAAATTATAGGTTAAACTATGTTTTTTTGGTACAAAGTGACGGACATCCCTGGTACTAAAAAAGATAGAACCATAATTCCAACGTTCCTGGACAGACAAAAGTTTAAAATTTGAACAGTCCAGGCAGAAGTTCTAACCACGGCCGCATTGGCGCTGTTGCTTGTCTTGTTAATTATCCAGACCTCACTCCTTCTGATTATAATCTGTGGGGTAAGGTAAAAGGCCATGTTTTTATCTCCCCTATGCCTGACACTTTTGAAAATCTGCAACATTGAATTGTTGAAGCTGTGAGTTCTAAATTCGATAACTAGAGACCAGCTGATTCGTGTGTGGCAAGAATGAGCCACTGTTTTGATATTTGTGACACACACATGGTGCTTTTATTGAATGCATAAAAAATTAAATTTTTCTATTTTCAGCTCTCTTTGAAATTGCATTTTTATCTTTTGTAATTTGAAAGAAATATGTTTATAATGAGTGGTGCGTGATATTGGTCAAGAGCAAGAATTGGTTCCGCACACTTTTCCACATTGCCATTTAAATTGCTGCTTATCATAATAAGATCTAATATTCTATTCCTTATATAGTTTTTCTGAACTAATTCGCAAGATTCAAGGAAAGTTTCTAAAGTGATTAATGTAGCAGTTTCTGTATTAGGATTTTGTGTGTTAAATTTATTATCTGGAATTTTAATAACTATATTTTCGCAATCTATATTTGTGTTGAAAAAGTCTAGAACTGATAAGTATTACTTACATTCCTTTATCTTTACTATTTTATGTACATTCTAGATGTTTGCAGAATATTTCCAAATATAAAATCGTATTATTATCGTCAAGATTGTTGAGACTTTCACTACGTCTTATTCCATTTCAAATAGTAAATAGAAAAATTATACTAAATTTGTTATTAAACTTAGTATTCATTTTATTTTTACTATTTGAATTATATTCAGACAGAGACGTACTAACAAACTCATGTATATACAGGGCATTTTTCTTTTGAGTATACATATCCCGATAATTACAGCTTTTTTAATTTGCGAGATTTTTTCGTTGTTCCAAGGCGATTAATTCAGGGCTTTTAACGAGTATTTTCCACTCCCAGACTAAGCATGAAGTAAAATTTCGAGTTTAGAAAAGCCTAAGAATTTGGATTGGCCGCGTAGCGAAGCGGAGCGGCCAATCCAAATTAGGCTTTTCTAAACTCGAAATTTTACTTCATGCGCCACGCCTCAAAACACTGATTTACAGGAAAGTTCAAATAACAGACACATGCAACAACGATTATAAGCAACCCAATATACGGTAGAGTTATTGGGTTGCCTATATTCACTGTTTTAAACAATTGGTTCAGCGCAGAATTTGACTCACGTTTTATTCACATTTACATATTAGTTGCTAAAGCCGTATAGTTGAAATTTTACCATATTTAAGTGTTTTATACGCGTGGCGCATGAAGTAAAATTTCGAGTTTAGAAAAGCCTAATTTGGATTGGCCGCTCCGCTTCGCTACGCGGCCAATCCAAATTTTCAGGCTTTTCTAAACTCGAAATTTTACTTCATGCTTAGTCTGGGAGTGGAAAACCCTCGTTTAAAGATTCATATTTAAATCTTTTAGAAAAACAATAATTGTCGTAAAATGTATGCATATGTATACCTAAAAGTATGCATATGTATACCTAAAAGAAAAGTTCCCTGTATATTATATTATATGTACACAAAAATCGGTTATGTTTGAATAAAGATAATGTATACAGGGACTTTTTCTTTTAAGTATACAAGTGCATACGCTTTTTTTAAAGGGTCCAATTTGAAGCTTTAAACGAGTGTTTTCCACTCCCAGGTTAAGCGGAGCGACCAAATCAAATTTTTAGGCATTTCTAAACTCGAAATTTTACTTCATGCGCCAGGCGTATAAAACACTGATTTAGCGTGAAGTTTAAAATAATGCTTTAGCAAACTGCTTTAGCAGGATGTTTTAAACTTCGCAATATTTTAGTGTTTAATGCACGTGGAGCATGAAGTAAAATTTAAAGTTTAGAAAAGCCTGAAAATTTTTAGGCTTTTCTAAACTTTAAATTTAACTTTTTGCTTAATCAGGGAGTGGACACACTTGTTAGTGGTTTCAAATTTAACAACTCCCAACTAGATATTCAACAAAAAATATTTCACAAAGTGATGAAGGAGAATAAGTTAAGTTTGAAAATCAAGTACAGCTTTATATTTCTCCATTTCTATTAATATCGTTCAATACTATTGAGTAGAAAATGATTAATGAGTGTTTATAGTAAAATTAGCGAATTGTACAGAAATTTCCTTTACCTGTAGGTATTATAAATTACTACACGGTATTGAATTTCAGGCTGGATGTTGTTAGTCGTCGTACTCGTCGGGGTATGAAAGGGTTTTGTCGCTATTTGATGGATTATGGGGAGCATAATTCCAATAAACCGGGAATAACCGCAGGTTGAGCCTCGTTCAATCCGATCCCACCTCCGAGTGCGCGCTTCCATATAATAATAATAATATCCCTTTCCTCGTTCACGTACAAACGCTCTTTCCTGTTGCTCCGGCACAACTTCTGATTGCTTGTAAGTGTCGAAGTCGACACAAGAGGGTAAATAATTGCGCAAGGCTGAGGGGAAAACGACGGAAGTGCGTCGAATAAGAAAACGGGGTTGAATAATTGTATTAGCAGGGATTTTGAATGGGTTTAAAGGATTAATCACTTAATTTTCCAGCTATTTCTACAATTGTAACAACTTTTGATAGATAAAATATATAGACCATTTTTCATATGATGTAAATAATTATTTAATAGTCGTTGTATATTTATAAAGCGTTCAATTTGAAGAATCTTCTAAGAAGTTTCAAGCTGAATGCGTTTGGTCCGTAATTAATTGTCTTACTTCTTCATGTAACTCAAAAGACATTAATAATCATTATAAATCAGGTGTTTTGTATTGGTTTATCAATTTAAAACCAATACAAACAGCTGATTTATAATGATTATTAATTTTCTTTTATATAAATAAAACAATTTAAACACTTTCAAATGTATATTGTGTATTCGCTACAATTGTTTCGCCACACTGTGGCTTCTATAGGCGAAGATATGATAAGTATAATTTGTCGGGTCAGGTATATTGTATATATACCTGACCCGACAAATTTTACTTATCATATCTTCGCCTATAGAAGTTTATAGGGGGTGAGTTTTTTCAAAAAAATAATATTTAAGAGGGGCGAATTTGTTTAATCTGTTTGGTCATTGAGAAGATGTCCCGTGTATTTTCTTTTATTAATTTCCATGGACTCCATGATGTTGAGTTTCCAACCTTTCCTTTCTTGATGTAGGACTTTGTTTTCATCGAAGTGGTGTTTTTCTTCTATGAGGTGGTTAGAGTATGTGGAGTTGGTTTTGTTCTGTTGGAAGCTAGTTCGGTGTTCTTTTATCCTCTCTTGAAACGACCTTCCGGTTTGTCCTACTTTTTTATTTTTGGCAGTATTTGCAATTCGTTATTGGTTCTATATGCTCTATTTATATTTAATTTTTCTAACATTTTTCCGATTTCTGTGCTATTTTTTCCAGTGTATGTTAATGAAGAATAGTTTTTTAAAGAGTTTTCTTTTATAATCGGGTAAATGGAATTAATTAATTTATTTCTTTGTTTCTTATTTACTATTTAAACATTGTATATATACCTGACCCGACAAACTTTACTAATCATTTCTTCGCCTAAAGAAGCCACAGTGTGTCGAAGCAATTGTAGCGAATGCACAATATACATTCGAAAGTGTTTAAATTGTTTTATTTACATAAAAGTGAAGATGAACTTTCAACATTTATCAGCCTTATCAATCAATTTTTTCGAAAGCATTTAATTTGAAACTTCTCACAAGAATCTTCAAATTGAACGCTTTAAAAAAATACAACGAATGTTTGATAATTAATTTACATCATATGGAAAATGGTCTGTATATTTTATCTATCAATAGTTGTTAGAATTGTATAAATAGCTGAAAAATTAAGTGATTGATCCTTTAAACCCATTCAAAATCACTGCTAATGCAATTAATTAGTATATAAAATTACGAAAATTCCTGTATACTGTAAACAATACGTCTTATTTAATAAGACAATTTAAGAGAATAAATACCCATCGAAACAACTACTTTACTTATTGTCTTAAATTGTTTTATTAATTAAGACGTATTGCTTGCATTTTACACGAATTTTATATATACAGGCAGTTTTTCTTTAAAGTATACGTAGTCCAAATTCAGCTTATTTTCTTTAAATCTTTAGATATTAGTTATTTTTTTAAAAGAGTTCAATTTGAAGCTTTGAACGAGTGATTTCCACTCCCGGACTAAGCGTGAAGTAAAATTTCGAGTTTAGAAAAGCCCCGTGAAAATTTTCTGGGCTTTTCTAAACTCGAAATATTACAGCATGCGCTACGCGTATAAATCGCTATAATATTGTAAAATTTATGTATATTCGAACTTCACTTAAAATCTATGTTTTATACCCGTGGCGCATGAAGTAAAATTTCGAGTTTAGAAAAGCCCAGAAAATTTGTCTCGGTTCGCTGCCGACCCTCGACAAATTTTCATGGAGCCTTTCTAAACTCGAAATTTTACTTCATGCTCGGAGTGAAAAACACGTGTTTAAAGCATTAAATTGAGCTTTAAAGAAAAACAGGAAATATCCGCAATTGTTGTATCAATTCCATGGTATGTCATTATTTTTATAAAATCATATTACTTTTTCTTAATTATTTTAGCTGTAATTTTTCTGACATTCGTTGATTTTTAAAAGAGTTCAATTTGAAGTTTTAAACGAGTGTCTTCCACTCCCAGACTAAGCATAAAGTAAAATTTAGAGTTTAGAAAAGCCCCGTGAAAATTTGTCGAGGGTCGCGAAGCGACCCGAGACAAATTTTCTAGGCTTTTCTAAACTCGAAATTTTACTTCATGCGCCACGGGTATAAAACATAGATTTTAAGTGAAGTTTGAATATACATAAATTTGACAATATTATAGCGATTTATACGCGTGGCGCATGAAGTAAAATTTCGAGTTTAGAAAAACGCCCAGAAAATTTGTCTCGGGTCGCTGCGCGACCCGAGACAAAATTTCATGGGGCCTTTCTAAACTCGAAATTTTACTTCATGCTTAGTCTGGGAGTGGAAAACACTTGTTTAAAGCATTAAATTGAGCTTTAAAGAAAAACAGGAAATATCCGCAATTGTTGTATCAATTCCATGGTATGTCATTATTTTTATAAAATCATATTACTTTTTCTTAATTATTTTAGCTGTAATTTTTCTGACATTCGTTGATTTTTAAAAGAGTTCAATTTGAAGCTTTAAACGAGTGTCTTCCACTCCCAGACTAAGCATGAAGTAAAATTTAGAGTTTAGAAAAGCCCTGTGAAAATTTGTCGAGGGTCGCGAAGCGACCCGAGAGAAATTTTCTGGGCTTTTCTAAACTCGAAATTTTACTTCATGCGCCACGCGTAGAAAGCACTAAAATATTGTGAAATTTATGTATGTTTGAGCCTCACTTGAAATCAGTGTTTAATAAGCGTGGCGCATGAAGTAAAATTTCGAGTTTAGAAAAGCCCAGAAAATTTGTCTCGGGTCGCTGCGCGACCCGAGACAAATTTTCACGGGGCTTTTCTAAACTCGAAATTTTACTTCATGCTTAGTCTGGGAGTGGAAAACACTTGTTTAAAGCATTAAATTGAACTTTGAAGAAAAACAGGCAATATCCGCAATTGTTGTATCAATTCCATGGGATGTCATTATTTTTATAAAAGCACATTACTTTTTCTTAATTATTTTAGCTGTAATTTTTCTGAAATTCGTTGATTTTTAAAAGAGTTCAATTTGAAGCTTTAAACGAGTGTTTTCCACTCCCAGACTAAGCATGAAGTAAAATTTTGAGTTTAGAAAAGCCCCGTGAAAATTTGTCGAGGGTCGCGAAGCGACCCGAGACAAATTTTCTAGGCTTTTCTAAACTCAAAATTTGACTTCATGCGCCACGCGTAGAAAACACTAAAATATTGTGAAATTTATGTATATTTGAGCCTCACTTGAAATCAGTGTTTAATACGCGTGGCGCATGAAGTAAAATTTCGAGTTTAGAAAAGCCCAGAAAATTTGTCTCGGGTCGCTGCGCGACCCTCAACAAATTTTCACGGGGCTTTTCTAGACTCGAAATTTTACTTCATGCTTAGTCTGGGAGTGGAAAACATTCGTTTAACGCTTCAATTTGAACTCTTTCAAGAAACAACAAATATATAAGGATATAAAGAAAATAATCTGAATTTGGACTACTTGTACTTTAATGAAAAACTGACTGTATATAAAATTACGAAAATTTGTGTAAAATGCAAACAATACGTCTTAATCAATAAGACAATTTAAGACAGTAATAAAAATAGTGGGCAAACGGAAAATTGAAAATTTATAACTTATGATGTTTACCTAAAAGAAATATTCCCTGTATTATGTTTGAAGTGTGCAAACTATAAAAAGTGGAAGCTTATATTCTTGAATTCAAATAGTTTTGAATTTGAATTATTTTTATCAATTTATTATTTATTTTACCACTTTTTGTTAATTTAAGTTTACAATTTTTGACAATAAACAGATAATAAATTCTATTAAAAAAATTCGATAGCTAGCGCCATCTACTGCCCCATAGTGGCATCGTCAATGACACGGTGCACAAAGTGCATATACAGGTCACTGTTTCGTCCACGGAGCTATACTCTGTGAAACCAGAAAACAAATATCAAAATTGGGACCACACTGAAGAGGACCTTGAAGTCCGAAACGCGTCTGTCGGTATCTAGTGCCGGAATACTGAACTCAAATTCAATTTAGATAATAAATTGTTTGAAAAAAAATAAAATTCTTATTTTACTTTTTTCAAACAATAAAACAGACACAACAATAAACCGAACTTATTTCCATAAATAAACAGAGAGAACTCTTAAGAGCATCCATTACTCAAATTATTCAATTCAAAACGACGGATTCTTCAACGACACGAAGTGGCATTTCTTTGTGAACACTGACCTAACACACACATTACTAAAATAGACGAACGAAATTACCTGTCGCAATATAACCATTACTATTCCTGTTTCCACATTTACATATTCCCGTTTTGTTTCGAATTAGATTGGGCCAGGTGAGCGCGAAAAACAGAATAGGGGTCAATACAGCGTGGTGACATTTGCGGATCGAATGTGTCAATAGTTGCAAATGAAATTTCAGCTCGGATGCACAAATAGGATAACATTAATGGTTACAGAAATTTTACATTACGTAAGGAATTTACTGTGTATATTTACAGCGTGTGTACAGGGTAACCCAAATTCTATGTTTTTATAGGGTATTTCAGTTAGCCGAATAGTTAGACAAAATCATGGCCTCCTTTTCTAAGAAAATAACAATAGCATTAACAGATCATGGCTAGCTTGATTAGTTATGGAGATATCGGGCGTTTTTCAATTGTCGGCTATTCTAAAATTCGTCTTTTTCTCAATGGGGCTGATCATCAAAATGTTCGACATTCAACATCTTTGGATTTATTTGTGATGTATGATGATATCTAATGAACGGCACTCCGGTCGGTCTATTTTGTACGATTGCAAAAATCCTAAACACTTTCGCGATTAACAATCCAATCATCAGAGAGTTGCCTAACAGTTGGCAGTAAGCTCCCAACTGTTGTCTTTGATGAACGGGCCCAATAACTATAAGATATACAAATAAATTGTTTATTTGTGTAGTTTTTTAAATTTATAATTTTCAAAATTAGGACTATACGTAGGTCCTAATTTTTAAAATTTTAACCTCTTGTCTTCAAATAAGTCTTTGAACAATATGGAATTTTTACAACTATTCTAAATCAGCCTTTATAACCTTAAATCCATTTTTTTAACTACCTCGAATTACATCAGACTAATTAACAATCAATGCCAATTTACTAATAATGCAAAATGTCTATGTATACGAGGGTTGCCTTTTATATTTCGGGATTGGGCAACCCTAGTGTTGCAATCTGGCAACTGAGAGCTCTATCGTAAAGTTTGACATTTTTGTGGTTATACGTACTCAGAACGTTTTGACATATGAGCGTTATTTGTGTCGTTTACACTAACTTAAAAGATTTATCTCGGCCAAAGAATGGAATTAAATCGTGAACATTTTCGTGCGATTATTTTTTACAACTTTCGACGTGGATTAACTCAACAACAGTGCATGGATGAACTTAATTCAATTTGTCAATCGCTCAAAAAAAGGCTCGTGTCGATTGGTGCAAAGAAATGCTCAAAAAATACGATTGCGGTGCTTCGAAACACGTCTATGACATCGTGACAGGTGATGAATCATGGATTTACGCGTATGAGCCCGAAAGTAAACAGCAGTCGACCGTATGGGTGTTTCAAGATGAGCCAAATCCAACAAAAGTTGTTCGCGCACGAAGCACTTCCAAGCAAATGGTCGCCTGTTTTTTCGGAAAAACTGGACATGTCGCAACCGTACCACTAGAACAACGCAGAACAGTCAATTCTGAGTGGTACACAACCATTTGTTTGCCAGTTGTCATCCAAGAAATCAGGAAAACCAACCGCCGAAAACAGATCACTCTTCACCACGACAATGCAAGCTCTCACACATCGGCCCAAACAACTGCATTTTTGAGCACGCAAAACATCGATTTGATGAGTTATCCACCATATAGTCCTGACTTGGCACCGAATGACTTCTTTTTATTCCCATCCGTAAAAAATAAAATGAGAGGTCAACGTTTTTCGACACCTGAAGAAGCGGTTGATGCGTTCAGAATGCATGTTTTGGAGATACCTCAATCAGAGTGGCAAAAGTGCTTCGACAATTGGTTCAAACGCATGCAAAAGTGTATAGATCTTAATGGGAAATATTTTGAAAAACAATAAAGCGATTTTCAATGATTAATATTTATTTTTGTTCTCTAATCCCGAAATATAAACGGCAACCCTCGTATATTTGGATGAAACACTATCATTTGTCCCCCATATTGAACCTGTGTGTAAGAAGGTAAGTAGAGCCTGCTTCGGACTTCGCGTTTTAATGTGCAATACGAACACAGAAGTAGGGAAACTATTCTATTTTGCAGACATACAATGGGAAAGTTCAAAAGATAAGACCAAAGTGTTCATATACCAAAAAAAAAGCCATTAGAATACTTAGTAAAATAAATTCAACAATATCCTGTAGAGGCATACAAACAGTATACGGGTTGTATGTTTTTGAATGCGTCAAGTTTCTGCTAAAGCATCGCGCATATTTCGATAAGGTTTTTTTACCCTACAAAGTATCCTAACCGAAAAAGACATCAATATAATTTGCCTAAACAAAAACGTACAAAGCTTGAGAAGGGTTGTTTTTATATATGTATAATAATATATAATCACTTACCTTGCTATATAAGAGAAATTACGGAATACTATAAGTTAAAGCATTGCCTCTTTGATTTATTATGTAACTTGGAATCATACTCGTTATCTGAATTCTTAGATAAAAAAATTGAGTGTGGTTTTTTTTGCTTTTTCTAGTTATGTATTTTGTTTTGTGTAAATTATTTCTTAATTCATCTATGTGACGTTTTACATTACAATTTTTTATTTTGTATATATTTGTAAATCTGAATAAAGGTGATTATTATTATCATTAGTATTCTTATTATTAAACTATCAAAAAACTATAAAGTAAAAATAAATTGAATAAACTTAATGGGTAGTTAGTATTTTTTATGTTATCAATTCTGCATGTGGGAAGAAAACTAGACGAAGTCATTTTTTTTATGAATACGATTTTTTATACTGTTGGAATCAAGACTTATCACACAATCGAAAGGAAAATTGTAGTTTACTTCCCACATACAGAATTATTTAATCGATTCAATTTATGATTATTTTTTCCAAACAGAAAATCCGTTTGAACAATAAAAAAATTGATCACAATGAAGCAGAACCCCAACCAGCAGTTATTAATGAAAGCAGACATAATCTGGTAATAAAAAAAAAACTTTTCCCGCGCGGCTCTTACTACAAACTGCACAGAAGAAAGAGATGATTAATCGCCTCCGCTTGGGAAACAATCAGCACCGTTGCCGCCAGAGTGTGTTAGGGCAAACCGACGCCGACGCCGACGTCGCGTCAAATCGGCAGTGGTGCGAGTAAAAGCAAAAAAATCAACCCTTAGAAATTCATTATCAGTTGCCTTTTCCCTTCAAATCAATCTCGGTATAAACTAATTTGAAGATCTTTCTCTTTCTCGTTGGGATTTTTACCTAAAACGCGATGAAGGAATTAGCTGTTTTTTTTTTATTTCTGCTTTTCACGGAGAGTTGCTACAAAGTTCTAAATGGTGGGAATTAGTTAGAGTACGAAATAAAAATCAGATAAGGATTAAATGGATTAGTTGAGTGTGGTAGAAAAAAATGGGCCGATAGTTTGAAAGAATATGCTGTTAGCATGGAAAGTTCATGTTTTTCAACGTCTTTCAGTATATTCCTCCGCTTGGAACTTTCAGAGTATTTCAGTATGTTTTAGTTGTTGTAGGTCTTTTAGATAATTTATTTTTGTTTGAAAGAATATATGCAAAGTGCAAAATGTGCTGCTTATGGTTGATTTCACGTTAATAAATGTTATCAAATATGCCATATAATTTATCCACTACTCTACTTTATTTCTACCATTTTGTATTAATGTTTATTTTTAGTTAGTATATTTAAAAAAAAACTGTATTTTCTCTGTAAATAGAATTTATTCTGCTGAGAAATAAATGATTATTATTATTATTATTATTATAAACTTACTAATCAAGACACATGTTTGCATTTTACACGAAAAACATTTTTGTAATTTTATATATTATGTTTATGTGAGATCGATTCTTGAATATGGCTCAATTGTTTGGAATCCAATTTATATTTCATCTATTCAATCGGTCGAGAATATTCTGCGTAAATTTTATAAATACTTGTGGTATAAAAAGCATGGTACCTACCCCCCTCAAGGTTTCAGTCATGAATTACTTTTAGAAGAGTTTGATGCTGTTACTTCGGTCGAACGTAGGAATATTCACGGTCAAATCTTATTGTTTAAGTTACTACATAATTCAGTTGATTGTTCGGAACTTTTGCAAAACATACATTTTTATGTACCTAGAGCTTTTATGTTCAAAATGCTCAAACTAATGTCTTGGAACTGTCCCCAGTGCGTCGCATTTATTTGTGTCACAACACATTTGTCACTCATTGTGATATTTTTCACTTGGACTTACGTGAATTCAAGAACATAATTTCTGGTATTTGATATTAATAACAACAAACGGCTGCATAGACTAACTATTGTTATTTCTTTGTTATTTTGTCATTATTTTATTATTATAATTTCTAAATATTTAATTTATTTTGTTTAAATAGAACATAATCTTATATCACGTGATCTATATTTTTGTAATTTTATTTTGTTTTGTTTATGTACATTATTTTAAGAATTTTTACTTTTGTAATATTACTCTGTAATTGGGATGTCCTGTCGGGTAATAAATATTATTATTATTATTAAAGTGTGCAAACTATAAGAAGCGTAAGCTATTTTTTCGAATTCAAATATTTTTGAATTGGAATTATTCTTGATTGAACTGTACCGTAGGGTAAATAATCAGGCCTCACATTCATAGTTGCTAATGGCATAATCCCCCTGTTTACCATATAAATACCATCCATATTTTTACTCAATCCATTTCTTTGTACCTTTCACAAAAAAACACTTTTTTCAACTAAGTTTATTTTAATTTTAGTCCTATTTTTTTTGTTTAAGTAATAAGCAAAGCTGAAAGAGATATAAATCTCGAAATGCATCTATAGATGGCCTAAGACATTAGTTTTAATCCAAATCCTTGCATTTGTAATTTCTTATAATTTTTCCTTTCATTTTTCAATTTTATTTGTTAGTTGGTTTGTAGAGAATTTGACAAAATATTACATACCGGGTGTTGACTTGGCGGACGCAACATAGTAAATCGCATGTTAATTTTGAAGTGTTCAAATTTTGGCTTCCCTATTTATTTTAGAGACAAAATGTATTTCGCTGTTTTGTAGAGGGAAAAATTCTAAATTTATGAATGTCCACACTTAACACTTTTCGTTTCTCTAAGTTAAAATAATTAAGAAGAAGTAAAGTGATTTTATAAAAATAATGACATACCATGAAATTGATGCAACAATTGCGGATATTCCCTGTTTTTTTTTAAGTTCAATTTATAGCTTTAAACAAGTGTTATCCACTCCCGGACTAAGCATGAAGTAAAATTTCGAGTTTAGAAAAGCCCCGTGAAAATTTGTCGAGGGTCGCGCAGCGACCCGAGACAAATTTTCTGGGCTTTTCTAAACTCGAAATTTTACTTCATGCGCCACGCGCATAAAACACTATAATATTGTCAAATTTATTTATATTCCAACTTTACTTAAAATCTGTGTTTTATACGCGCGGCGCAGGAAGTAAAATTTTGAGTTTAGAAAAGCCCAGAAAATTTGTCTCGGGTCGCTGCGCGACCCTCGACAAATTTTCACGGGGCTTTTCTAAACTCGAAATTTTACTTCATGCTTAGTCTGGGAGTGAAAACACTCGTTTTATGCTTCAAATCAAATTCTTTTAAATTTAACGATCATAAAATGTAGAGCTAGAATAATCAAGAAAAAGTAATGTGATTTTATAAAAATAATGACATACCATGGAATTGATACAACAATTGCGGATATTCTCTGTAATTTTAAAGTTCAATTTATAGCTTTAAACAAGTGATTTCCACTCCCAGACTAAGCATGAAGTAAAATTTCGAGTTTAGAAAAGCCCAGAAAATTTGTCTCGGGTCGCTGCGCGACCCTCGACAAATGTTCACGGGGCTTTTCTAAACTCGAAATTTTACTTCATGCGCCACGCGTATAAAACACTATAATATTGTCAAATTTATGTATATTCTAACTTTACTTAAAATCTGTGTATTATACGCGTGGCGCATGAAGTTAAATTTCGAGTTTAGAAAAGCCCAGAAAATTTGTCTCGGGTCGCTGCGCGACCCACGACAAATTTTAACGGGGCTTTTTTAAACTCGAAATTTTACTTCATGCTTAGTCTGGGAGTGGAAAACACTCGTTTTAAGCTTCAAATCAAATTCGTTTCAATTAAACGATCACAAAATGTACAGCTAGAATAATTCAGAAAAAGTAATGTGATTTTATAAATATAATGATATACCATGGAATTGATACAACAATTGTGGATATTTCCTGTTTTTTTAAATTTCAATTTATAGCTTTAAACAAGTGTTTTCCACTCCCAGACTAAGCATGAAGTAAAATTTCGAGTTTAGAAAAGCCCCGTGAAAATTTGTCGAGGGTCGCGCAGCGACCCGAGACAAATTTTCTGGGCTTTTCTAAACTCGGAATTTTACTTCATGCGCCACGCGTATAAAACACTATAATATTGTCTAATTTATGTATCTTCTAACTTTACTTAAAATCTGTGTCTTATACGCGTGGCGCATGAAGTAAAATTTCGAGTTTAGAAAAGCCCAGAAAATATGTCTCGGGTCGCTGCGCGACCCTCGACATATTTTCACGGGGCTTTTCTAAACTCGAAATTTTCCTTCATGCTTAGTCTGGGAGTGGAAAACACTCGTTTTAAGCTTCAAATCAAATTCTTTTAAATGTAACGATCATAAAATGTAGAGCTAGAATAATCAAGAAAAAGTAATGTGATTTTATAAAAATAATGACATACCATGGAATTGATACAACAATTGCGGATATTCTCTGTAATTTTAAAGTTCAATTTATAGCTTTAAACAAGTGTTTTCCATTTCAAAATTTACATGGGATTTCCTATGTTGCGTCCGCCAAGTCAACACCCGATAAACTTTGATAGAGCGTTGTAACAAATCAAATAAAATAATATATTAAATATTTCATTGTATAATTTAATATCCAGAGATGTATTTGCACAAAAAATAGTTGTTTCAATTATGTTTCTTATCTTAAGTTATCTTATTAATTAAGGCACATTGTTTGCATTTTACACAAAAAAACATTTTTGTAATTTTACATAAAATGTTTATTTCGACTAACCAAATATTTCGAAATATAAACGTTTGGAACAATTGGGATTGTGGGTGTATTTAAAAGAAACAACATCTTTGTGTATAGATCTTTCCAATTTTTACTGAACGGCATGCTATGCTTTCTAAACGATTTAACATACTTTCTCATTAAATTTATATTTTCCTCAGTGTCGAAGTAAAACTTAATGACGTATGAAAGTATTTGCGAAGCCGCGACGTTAATACATAAATATGTTAATAAATAAGTCGATAATCTTGCCCTCGCACTAGTGCACTAAGAGATTAATGGGTCGTCGCCATCGCCCTCTGCTGTTTTGGTCCTTTTGCAGCGACGCTAATACGCTTGAAAGCTTTCAGCTGGAATCCGATTCCTGCCACCCTTCAAAGAAGAAAAAAATGGATTGACCACCGACGTCGACAGCATTTAAACAACTATAAATAACAAAATATTAAAGTGCGAAAATCAATCGTACTTGAGTACATTTGCTTCACATAAAAATAAAGAAAGATTTACATACAGTAATAGCAATAATACTTGAAATATTTTTATTACTAATGTTAAGTATATGTTATTAAACTTGGTTTAATGGGTTCGTGAATAAATTCCACAGGCTTTGTTTCAGCCGTTTATTAATTTTTGTTTGTACAAAATTTGCCGGGTAGTTCGCAGCGGTTCACAACTAATTTTTTGATGCGAAATCTTCGCTAGTTGTCTCGAGAGTGTCAGCGCTCGTACCATTGCAGGTACACCCCTGATTGTGGGAGGGATTAAACTTACCCCCCATTAACAGAGGCAACGGAGCACCGCCCATAATAATAATAAATAGAATTGTGTAACAAATATGAAGTAACAGTATACTGTATATAATGAAACTACAATTTAATTTATTCTTGGTAAAAGCCTGTACAGGTTTACAATTGTCAATATAGTGTCCGCTTACAAACAGATAAACTAAATTTAGTGTATTCGTTTGATATTGGGTATTAAGAAGTATGATCACATTTCGCACAAGATAAAAGAAATAAATTGGCTAAATATGAACAACCGTCGAATACTACATTGCTGTACGTTTTATTATAAAATTATGCACTCTTACAAACCTGAATATCTTTAGAACAGGATAGTTTTTCGATCGGATGTTCATAATATCAATGTGAGGTCAAGAGGTACTATTTCACCCCCGTTGCATAAAACAGCTCTCTTTCAACGGTCATTTTCCTACAATATATATAAAATATATAACAAAATACCAACAAAAATAAAAAATCTCACATTGATTAATTTTATACGTGAAATGTGTCATAATTTGAATGAGGGTAAATTAGCACTTTAAAATTTCATATTTTATAGGGATATACTTTATTTTTATATTTGTTTTATATGATTGTAATGCGTACATAGTACATTATACTGTATAATTATGCTTAAATTAAGGTAGGTTAAGTGGAAGAGCAGTTCTGTAGTCAACGAGACTAAAGACTGAACTTCGCCTACATATCTTCAATATAACATGTATTATAACATATCTGAACAAAATAAAGGCATTTATTATTATTATTATTATTATAAAAACGAATTAAAATTACGATCGACTTTCTGCAAAAAAATAATTTAAAAAATGCAGAAAGTTGATATTAGTTTTAATTCGTTCTAATATTTTGTAAATATTCTGCAAACTATCAGCAATCTCAATTCTTCTTAGTGTTAAATTTAGTCTATAATAATAAACAAAACAATATACAAATTTAGAATTAATTAAAATATAAATATTAAAAAAAAACTAATCGTACAATCTTACAAAAAAAAAATCAAGGCTATCTAGTAAATTCCGATAAACTACAAGGCTCCATTTTGCATAGGTGCTTAAATTATCTACTTTTAAATGTTTATAAGATTGTTGCATTCTTTATGTTTTGAGGCGAGATGTTTGATTTAATTTCATTTCATTTATTCCCAGAAAGAATAGGTACATTCTGTATAGTTAAGGCTGTTAGTTGTTGAAACTCCATAATATCACTTTAATAAAACAATTAATTTGTTTAGGTTTCAAAACTATTTTTATTGTACTACAACAATTGTTTCGCCACACTGTGGCTTCATCAGGTAGATGGATGGTGAAGCCACAGTGTGGTGAAACAATTGTTGTAGTGCAATAAATATAATTTTGAAGCCTAAACAAATTAAGTGTTTTATATAAGTGATAGAATAGGTACATTGATAGGTGAGTCAGACGTGTTTAATATAATGTAAGGTAGTATTACCATTTTTGTCTGTGAACTTTCTGCACTTTTTTAGGATTGATTGAGTTACGTGAATAAGATAATAACTTTGAATAAAATACTTGGAACCTTTCTTTAACAATTGTGAACTTTGTTTAGACGTCATATGTGCTGGTATCTGGTATCTGTTATAAGGGGGAGTGCGCATTGCTGCACTGCACTTAGACCTCATTAGGCCCATTGTGCTGCCTCCCACTACGGGTCACCCATCCTCAGCTCATATGTCCTAGTAAGTGATATTATTTTACTTTTCTTAATATTGAGTAGAAATCTTTATTTAATTAATTCCGCATTGAGCAAAATGTTCCATGTATAGACGACATTTACGCATTATATCGATATTTAATAGATATTCATCCATTAAATATCGATATAAAGCGTAAATGTCTGACTAGGAGTATAAGATAGTAATCAAAATTATTGATTTTCCGACGTTTATAAGCTAATAACACACTCGAGCTCCAGGATGCATTCAGAGCACCGAGTTAATTTAAAATTATATTGTGATGTAATACGAGTAATACCGTACGGAACGACCTATGAATAGCGAAAATATGTAGGAAGATGCAGATAGCGATAAATTCATTAAAGTTTAGACAAGAAAACATCCACCGAAACACACAGTGCCAACCAAGTCTCCTAAACGACGCTCCACAGGCTCAGGTACACTAAATCTCCCAAAAATAACTAACAAAGTTTTAGAATTAGCCTTAAAACACTTCGCTGCACAAACCAAACAAACTATTTCATAAACTCAACAAACTACCTCACAAATTCAATAAGCCACTTTACAAACACAACAATCTATTTCGCAAACACAGCCATTTACTTTTTTTACATCTCAGCCTCACACAGTCAGAATTATTGTTTCAGAATTAGAACCAAACACGCCAAAAATGCAAAAAAATATCCACTCGACTACAACTATAATTATCAAAATAAATATTTCCCACTAGAATGGAAAACAGGTATTATAATCTGTATACCAAAACGTAACACAAACCCATAACTTATTCCTAGCTACCGCCCAATAACACTCCTACCAGTCCTTGGAAAGTGATATGAATCCCTCCTCAAATATAAAATCCTTTCTTTAGTTACAGACCACATTCCCACTTATCAATTTGGATTCCTTCCCAAACGTTCCAGCAGCCTACCACTAGCCATTCTTACTTCCAACCTGCAAACAACTCACCTTGAGGTAAATCCTTCGCACTCTATTCCTCGATATCCAGAAAGCCTTTGATTTTGTATAGTACAACGGCCTCCTTTATAAATGTCACATCTTAAATATCCCTACACACCTCATATATGCAATTAGACTCATTCCTCTTCAACAGATCCCTCAAAGTAAGAATTGACAACCTTTTCTCCTGTTCATTCACACCAGTGCAAGGGGTTCTACAAGGTACCCTTTTATCTCCACTCATCTACAGTATCTTCTGTTCCAACATTCATCATTCCGATCCAAAATACTTTAATCCTACTAAATATATTCTACGATTCGCCGATAATACCGCTACTATTTCCAATGCTCATACCCTACCCAAAGCTCTCCGAACTCCTCAAGAGCTGATTGACACCCTCGAACACTGGTTCGCAAAATCAAGAATCAAAATGAATCCCCGAAAGCCACAGCTTCTTACCGTAAAATCAATAACTACCCATTCATCATCTCCGTATCTTAAAACCCCATAACACCCTTCTCCCCACATAAAACATCTTGAGCTTTCTTTCGACCACAAGCTCTCCTTCAAAAAACATGTATTTAACGTGAAAAATAAAGTAACTACACGGGCAAAATTCTTTAGAAGTATGACATATAAACAAGCTGGTATTAATATTAAAACAGCAGTTTTAATTTATAAAATAATATGCCGTCCCCTAATAGATTATGGATCTATCCTATTTTGCTCATCCCAGAACCCCACACTACAGCATATCCAGGTTAGCGAGCGCGCTTCTCTAAGAATCCTCACCAAACTCCGTCACCCATTAACCCACTGCATAACCCTTCTAACCAATTCTTCTATGAAACCACTCTTATAATCCCTATAGATGAACGCCTTCAATTCCTATTCGAAAAACTTTCTAAACACCACTACGACTACCAAATCCTATCCCTATACTGTTTCCACAGAAATCCCTCCATACTTCCCAAATACAAAAAACCACCAATGACAACAGGTGACATTATTTCATCATTTCACCCATTCAGTCATTATTGACTGACGTTGCACCGAATAACTAATCCAGGCGGAAAGACCTCTGATCGATAGCCATTTGAAAGTGACAGTTACATATCCACCCATTAATATGAAATTTCGAACGAGTGTTTCCACTCCCAGATTAAGCATGAAGTAAAATTTCGAGTTTAGAAAAGCCTGAAAATTTGGTTTGGTCGCGTAGCGCGCAGCGCGGAGCGACCAAACCAAATTTTCAGGCTTTTTTAAACTCGAAATTTTACTTCATGCGCCACGCGTATTAACACTGATTTAAAATAAAGATATGTATTTTAAATTTTACAATAATTAAGTGTTTTTCAATACGCGTGACGCATGAAGTAAAATTTCGAGTTTAGAAAAGCCTGAAAATTTGATTTGGTCGCTCCGCGCTTCGCGCTACGCGACCAAACCAAATTTTCAGGCTTTTCTAAACTCGAAATTTTACTTCATGCTTAATCTGGGACTGGAAACACTCGTTCGAAATTTCATATTTAACATTTTCTACAAAAACTTTCTAAACTCGATATTTTACTTTATGCTTAACCAAGAAGACGACAATACTCACCAAACAAATTTTAAAAACTCCGCACAAACAATGTTCCGCCATAACATATATTTTCTTGCAAATATAAATATTTTCCCAACAATCGATTTATATTTTTCGCTCACAAAAAATGAATATATGAAACGTCAATGCATTTCATCTCTTTCGAGTGTGCACATCGTTTTAAATCCTTTTGTCCACTTTCGTGGGTCGCATTATTATTCCTTGGCACGATTCCCCTCTGAAACCCTCACCCCCTAGGGCGGAGGGAAAAAAGTGTGACGGGCGCCGTTTGGATATTGAAATTTTTGTGTGACTTGCACATTCTGGCTCCTCTGCATTTACATGAAATATTCATCGTCCCGCGATGAAAAGAAACTTCAAAATGATATAATTGATGCGAAACAAGTGTAAAGTTCGAGATGAATGAGAAAAACGACGATTCATTTTAAAATTTGAATGTGTTATAATAACTTGATGGATTACGTAATTTATTAAGTAAAAGATTTCTTGAATAATTTTCTCACTTTTAAACCTTTATCAATAAGTAAAAGATGATTTCATACAGAGACGGACTGGCCCTAAAGGCTATTATTATCTTATTTTGCTCATCACCTACTAAAGCAGTGCACACATGTTATCGGCGACCTCTGAAATCTAACTACAAGTTCGAGATGAATGAGAAAAAACGACGATTCATTTTAAAATTTGAATGTGTTATAATAACTTGATGGATTACGTAATTTATTAAGTGAAAGATTTCTTGAATAATTTTCTCACTTTCCAACCTTCATCAATAAGTAAAATAAGTAAAAGATGATTTCATACAGAGACGGACTGGCCCTAAAAGCTGTTATTATCTTATTTTGCTCATCACCTACTAAAGCAGTGCACACATGTTGTCGGTGACCTCTGAAATTCTAAATACACCACTGAATTTTTGACCCCAGGCGCAAATCAATTTTGAGGCGAAGCAGAGCGTCCAAACTAAATTTTTGAAGACCTGTCTGGGCCTGCTGTTCCATCAATTCTATTTTTTTTAAATATACACGTAGTAAATTTCGACGTAGCGATGGAGGAATCTTATTTTGCTCATCACCTACTAAAGGGCCGCATACATGTTGCCGGTGACCTTTGAAATTCTAAATACATCACTGAATTTTTAAGGCCCTAAGCGCAATTCCATTTTGAGGCGAAGCATAGCGACCTAACTAAATTTACAGGCTTTTCTAATCTCGAAACTTTACTTCATACGTCACGCGTATAAAACAATGAAATATTGCAAAGTTTAAAAACGCATTCATTATATTAATTAAAGATGAGCTACGCGTTTTTTGAAGCTAATTTTGAATCAGTGTTTTGTACGCGTGGCGCATGAAGTAAAATTTCGAGTTTAGAAAAGCCTGAAAATTTGGTTTCCAGGCTTTTCTAAACTCGAAATTTTACTTCATGCTTAACCTGGGAGTGGATAACACTCGTTTATAGCTTCAATTTGAACACTTTGATATAAACCAGAAATTCATAAACATTGAAAAAATCAAGGAATACACTTAAACTTAAAAGAAAAAATCCCTGTAAAGATAATTTGTTAAATATTTGAAAGGGAGATAATTAAATGAAATTAGTGGACAATTGCTCATTAATTTAAAGGTGTGTATAGTGGTGTCGCAATCTTTTAACGATCTGACCAATTTAATGAACATTGAAGAAAGCAAGGAATACACTTACATTTAATAGAAAAAATCCGTGTAAAGATAATTTGTTGAATATTTTAAAGGGAGATAATTTAATGAAATGAGTGGACAATTGCACATTTATTGAAAGGTGTGTATTGTGGTGACGCAATCCCTCAACGATCCGAACAATTTAATGAAAACACGATGCACCCTAAATTTTACTTCATGCTTAACCTAGGAGTGGATAACATTCGTTTATAGCTTCAATTTGAACACTTTGATATAAACTAAAAATGCGTAAACATTGAAAAAAGCAAGGAATACACTTACACTTTAAAGAATAAAATCCCTGTAACGATAATTTTTAGAATATTTGAAAGGGAGATAATTAAATGAAATTAGTGAACAATTGCTCATTAATTTAAAGGTGTGTATAGTGGTGTCGCAATCCCTCAACGATCCGACCAATTTAATGAAAACACGATGCACCCCAATAAACTAATCCCATACATTTCATCCCCCGCCGACAAAACATTTAACGCCGTGACGGATAGTGCAATACAACCACCCCATCAATCCAGCAGAAACGACCAAAAACGGACACGTTGTTCGCTTGTTTTTTTTTTCCTCGCCCAGGGGATGTTAAAAATTGACATCACAACCTTTTATTTTCCTTACTATAATGGATACATAAGAATTTCAGTTGATTTAGGGCAGACAGGCAAGATTTATTGATAAGATAAAAGATAGCAGAAAATATCGATGGGAAAGGATACGTATACTTAAAAGTTTATAGATATCTATACTTAAAAGTAGGATAAAACTGTATATCGATCAACTACATCCGGAACCTTGTAAGTCCAAAAAAGCTAAATTTAGAGGAGATGCTAGATACCAGTTAATTATTATACAGGGAATTTTCCTTTTAATTATACATACCTCGATTTCTGAATTGTAAATTTTCAGACATTCGCTGTTTTTAAAAAGCGTTCAATTTGAAGCTTGTAACGAGTGATTCCACTCCCAGACTAAGCATGAAGAAAAATTTCGAGTTTAGAAAAGCCTGAAAATTTGGTTTGGTCGTGTAGCGCGTAGCGCTACGCAACCAAACCAAATTTTCAGGCTTTTCTAAACTCGAAATTTTTCTTCATGCGCCACGCGCATAAAACACTGATTTCAAGGGAAGTCTAAAATATACTGGTTTAGAATAATGATTAAGAAGTATGTTATGAACTTCATTTAAAATCAGTGTATGATACGCTTGGCGCATGAAGTAAAATATTGAGTTTAGAAAAGGCTGAAAATTTGGTTTGGTCGCTCCCCAAAGCTTCTCGATACTCAGATACTCAGTCCATGTACTTGTACTTGTACTCGACGTATAATTTTACCGCAAAATTAACTCCAGTACATTTTGCTCCAACTATCAAAACAATTGAGTTGAGTGGGACGAACGTATTTTTTTGGCAACTCTCTCAATTTTGTTTTACTAGCATCTAACCTAACCTCAATGACTATCACGTACTCTAACCTCAATTACTAGCATCTAACCAAACCCACCATCTAACCTAACCACAATCACTATCATCTAATCTATAATAAAAATAAACGAACTACCAGCGATACCTACAATAATTATATGAATGACAAGCATTCGTTCTCAATGGTTGCATCTAACCTAACCAAAATGACTAGCATTTAACCTAGTCTCAATGATTACCACCTAACCTAACTTCAATGACTACTACCCTAACCTAACCTTATGAAAATGACTAGCAACATCTAACCGTACCTCCACGACTACCATCTAACTTACCAACAATCACTCACTATATAATCTGTCAGTTAGGTTAGGTTGGGTTATACAGTGGTTATTGACTGTCATATTAATAAATTGAGGTTAGACAATAGACATTGAGATTAGGTTATATAATGGTCACTAAGATTAGGTTAGATGATATTCATTAATAACACTGGCACACAAAAAAAATCACGTGCAACGGTATAGACCCATCAGGCCATACTCGTTAAGATGCCATTTGACCAAAAAAATCTTTACAAGGTCTTGGTTAGCCCCAACTTTATATTTTGCCTAAGGAATGTGCTTATTGTTGAAACCGATACATTTTCTTCTAGAACCATTATACTTACAGTATTTTGACTCAGATAACTCAAATTTTACTGTAAAAAAACTTAAAACCAAGCACAATATCGAGTATTTGACGAAAACTTTCAATATCAGACATAAAAACTGGAAAACTACAACTAAATATAATGTTTTCGCTGAGAATGGGTTTAATTTCGTCTTATATATGATGATACTCTTTTTTTTCGTACCTTTTGGCCCTCTTGTGTGGCCCTCTTTATACAATTTTCAAGGAGGTAAAGCTCTACTATAAACTTGAAGTCGAGTATTTGACATTAACTCAAAAAATGAGACATTTTGACTTGAAAACGACGACCAGATATGGCGTTTTCGATGAAGCTAGTGACTATTTCATTTCAAACATGATTGTTTTAACCTCCATATTCTCCCTCCTGGATACTCTTTTTTTTTCGTACCTTTTGGCCCTCTTGTGTGGCCCTCTTTATACAATTTTCAAAGAGGTAAAGCTCTACTATAAACTTGAAGTCGAGTATTCGACATTAACTCAAAAAATGAGACATTTTGAATTGAAAACGACGACCAAATATGGCGTTTTCGATGAAGCTAGTGACTATTTCATCTCAAACATGATTGTTTTAACCTCCATATTCTCCCTCCTGGCTACGGCCTTGGAGCTAACCAAGACCAAGACTAGGATCTTAACGAACATGGCTTGAAGGCATTTGAAAAGATGTTTTTTTGTGTGTGCCGGTGTAATTAATAATTTTATGATAATCATTAACAGACACGTTTTTGAGATTAGGTTAAAACAATAAACCCATATTAATAAGTTGAGGTTAGACAATAGAAATTGAGATTAGGTTAGATAATGGTCATTGGTTACATGATATTCATTGAGGTTAGATTATATGATAGTCATTAACAGACACGTTATTGAGATTAGGTTAGAACAATAAACAACATTATAAGCGGCAACTCGCTCAAACTGTCGAAAAATTTAACGAACTTATTTGAGTAATCGCGCTTCTAAAGATTCGGTATTTTGGAATATCCAATTCTATAAATTTTGTATCGTCTTTGATTCAATATTTTAGGAAAATGAATTAATATTTTCATTCTCTTGAAAGCAGATGTGAGTGCAGTCTATTCTAAGCAAATTCTGTAAATTTATTGTTAATTAAGTAAGGATTTTATTTTATACAATTTTTTTAAACAAAATAAAAACCTTAATTAATCACTATTTTTACGAAACTTCAACTTTGATTTGATATTTTAAAGAATCCATTAGAGATTTTTAAATGTCTATTACAGACGGTCAAGGTATATTCCTTTCTTTGTATATTTTATGAATGGTTTGTCGATTTAAGGTTGCGGTTTACTAGAGTGAGACCAGCCATTTGCTAAAATGAGATAGACCTATATTTCTATTTGCAGCATAAAAAGGTTAACGTAATATATAATTTTTTTTAATAAATGTTGAGCTAATTTAATGCAGAATGTACGAACACCCTTAAATTTTACGTAGTACAAGTTTTTGTTGCCTAAAAAGTAGTAAATAAATGACAAAAATAGCTATTTTCAGGATTTTTTTATGAAAAACCTAAATATTTTAATCGTTTTAAATCGGTGACATTAAAATCCCCCAAATTTTAAGAATATTTTGATGTATCATATAATATTGGCCCATAATCAGAACATAAATGGTGCTGGAACTAGTGACTACCAAAAACGTTGGATTTTACTCATAATAAATCGCAATCTTAATATAAATCCTGATTATTTTTTTAGTTTTTTAAAGCAACTATGCTATCATATTATATTATAATAATAAAATATTAGCTTTAAAAATTCAGAAACACTTGTTCAGATATTTCTATTAATTTATATTTCATTCAATTTTAAATAAATTCTGTTTATTTTGATGTTGATTTACCAACCCTTGATTTTTTATTTAATGTTGAAAATACGTAAAACTTATCTATTTTTCTATAAAAAAAAAATGTAGCAGCGAAGACTATACATTCGGAATTACCAATAAAATCGTTAGTTTTACAGCAATTTTTTTAATCTAAGTCTATGGAAAATGGAATTAAACAGCTTTCATAATCAATCGCTACGATTTTTTTTTATTAATTGTAATTTACACACAACGTATGGATCTTAAAAAAATCCCTATTCTGTGTTAAAATTAAATTGGTTGGTTAATATTAAGTATAAACTAGTTAAAAATGAACTAAATTATTTATAAATTATGTGATTTCTCTTTTTATATTGGACTTACAGCAATTTTAAAATAAACGGTTCAAATATTAAACGAAAATCAACTTAAATTTATCGATTTTTCTATAAAACAACAAACAAAAATCGACAAAACCTCAGATTGCGCCAACAATCACACAGTTTGTGTAGAAATGTATAACTTTGTTCTAACATTGGAAAATTCAAAATTGATTGAATCTCAGTGAAAATACATTTGCTCAAAGGATACTAATACGTTTTTAAATGTTTAGGTAAGCGTTGCTTTTTTTACAAAATGTTTAATATGTAACTTTCAACGAGTGTTTCCATTCCTAGATTAAGCATAAACATTTTTGAGAAAATAATGTTTTTACTCTCAGATTAAGCATAAACATTTCGATTTTGGAAAATCCTGGACATTTTCACTATGCACTATTTTGAACGTATAAAATGAAAATATTGTCGATTGAACTGTTTTGGGAGGTTTTCACTTTATTGTTGAACAATGCAATAATTTTCGCCATACACTGGCTTCATCGGGTAGATAAATATGAATTTGCAGGGCAAATCCTGGAGTTCAGCTTATTATTGAGCAGTTATTTAGGCTTTGGAAAGGAAGAAAAAAAAAACAAGTACGTATGTTAGATTGTTTCAGATATTTAAGTCCTCTATTATTTCTGTCCGTTAAAGCGTGGCGATAAAATCGCGGATAAAAGTCGAAAATAACCCGGCGCCAGCCCTCCGCTTTTCTTTTATCTGGAAAAATGATCGCGAATCGCATTCGTGCAGCTCATTTCCCCGGGAATGAATTTCCGTCGATTTCCACTGCATATTTAACTAACCCTGAAAATCTATTCCTAGTTTCCAAACACTCGAAGGCTGAATACACGAAAAACCACGAAAATTACTCTATTCATTTCCACATTATGAATAAATAAATATACGTATAAAATTTACCGATGAACTATTAGTTAAAATACTAAGGCCCATTTGCACCCCGACTGATTAACTTTAATCAACCGCTAATCATTGATTAAACCACTGATTAAGTTATAATTCTAGAATATAAGATAATTAAATAAAAGTCACTTGGTTTGTTTCACTACTATATTTTTTATTCTCTCCGACTAGTTTCGACTTATCGTCATTCTCAAGGAGTGACGATAAGTCGAAACTAATCGGAGAGAATAAAAAAATAGTAGTGAAACAAACCAAGTGACTTTTATTTAATTATCAATATTGTAAACATGTTTCATCAAGTGATTAATGAGAACCAAATTGTAGATAATATAAGAATGTTTTAAATTTGTAAGATATTTTAAACATGTCTCTTTCATCATTATGCGATTTTGTAGATAATTTATACATAAAATTGCTGTGTTTTTAAGAAGTACTAATCACTGATTAACCTTTTTGACGGGTGCAAACAGGCATAAGGATTATTTAATTGATACAATTTTAGCACTTGGTGTTAGTTCACTAATTGTATTTAAACTAGTTGTGACATCATTATCAAATTTTAATAATATTTTAAAATTTTAAACCATATATTCTAGAACTTTTATATTGACTGATCACTTATTCATTATTATTTTATTTAAACTGTATGTGGTAATGTCTTTACGTCTTGTATATTGTTTTATTAGAGATTTATCTATTTAATTGTTTTTTTTTATATTTATGTATCCATACCATTTTACCATTGACAATTATCATAAGCTTTTCTGAACTCAAAATTTTACTTCTTGCGCCACGAGTACAAATCACTGAAATATTGTGAAATTAATGTATATTTGAACATCACTTGAATACTTAAATGTTCGAATATTTGTAGTTTATTAAAAGAGTTTAATTTGAAGTTTTAAATGAGTGTTTTCCACTCCCAGGCTAAGCATGAAGTAAAATTTCGAGTTTAGAAAAGCCCCGTGAAAATTTGTCTAGGGTCGCGCAGCGACCCGAGACAAATTTTCTGGGCTTTTCTAAACTCGAAATTAAAACTATTATTAAAACTAAACTAAAATATTGTCAAATTTATTTATATTTACACTTTACTTGAAATCAGTGTTTTATACGCGTGGCGCATGAAGTCAAATTTCGAGTTTAGAAAAGCCCAGAAAATTTGTCTCGGGTCGCTGTGCGACCCTCGACAAATTTTCACGAGGCTTTTCTAAACTTGAAATTTGACTTCATGCTTAATCTGGGAGTGGAGAACACTCGCTTAAAGTTTCAACTTAAAATATTTTATGAAACAACGAATATCGGAAAATTTACAGCTCATCCATATGTATACTTAATAGCAAAATGTAAAGTCCTATGTACTAGCATGCAAATTATTAAATAAAAAAATAAAAATAAAAAACTACGAATAATAATGGTTTATTTCTCAACAGAATTGATAATAATAATAATTCATTTATTTCCCAACAGTTACAAAGGATTAATTGTAATTAAAGAGAAATGTATATTGATCTTAACTTATAACTAAATCAAACGTATATGAAGTAACTAATACTACTAATAATAAAAATAAATCAATATGCAATATTGAGTAAGGCGCAAGCTTGAAAATGGGATGTATATAAAGTCATTATCGAAGAATTTGTCAATAATTGTAGACTAATTTATATGTGTAGTTGTCTGCAATAGAAAATAAATTCAAAAAAATAGTGATATGTCCATCATAGTACTTTCCCCCGTAAATTGCGTATTAAATCACTTTTAAAATATTTGTAGCATTATTATTTTCAAAATGTCTTCAATTTTTTGATAACTACAACTTTTATTTGAAACATTTTTCAATTGGATCAACACATACTGACACAAACCAATGACTAGATAAAAAAACACTATTTATTAAATATCTCAAAAACTAAGAGTGCTATGACAAAAAGTGAAGATACAAAAAATCTTTAATATTTTATTTGAAACATTTTCCAATTGTATCAACACACACACTGACACAAATCAATGACTAGATAAAAAACACTATTTATTAAATATCTCAAAAACTAAGAGTGCTATGACAAAAAGTGAGTCCACAAAAAATCTTTAGTTTTTCATTTCCTACAACTTTTATTTGAAACATTTTTCAATTGTATCGACACATACACTGTCACACACCAATAACTAGATAAAATACACAACTTTTGAAATATCTCAAAAACTAAGAGTGCTATGACAAAAAGTAAGTGAACAATACATCTTCATTTTGTTATTATCTACAACTTTTATTTGAAAGAATTTTTTGTTTGATGAACATTTATTAAAAAAATCTGAAAAAACTGATAAACGCTAAGAGTAAAGTACCACTTCCGGTTTTCCGATTTTCACCAAAAGCTATTCAGTTTTTCCGATTGTAACAAAAAGCTTAAGTTTCAAGTTTCATCTTGATATCATTAGCGGTTTTTGCGGTACAGTGCACACAGACACACACACAGACACACAGACAGACATTTTTCAAAAATGGTCTTATTCGACTCAGTGGACCTCAAAACGGATAAATTTTTGATTGGAAAATTTTCACGAAAACAATACTTTCCCTTTGTATTACATACGGGGGAAAGTAAAAAGCAACCTTTGCTCTGTCCTTTACACAATTTACATCGATTTATTTTAATTTAATTTAATTTCAATTGTAGACAACTACACAAGTAAATAAGTCTACTATATTTCTTTTAAGTTAGTTCTGAGTTAACACAAATTCCCCACTTCTTTATAACACAAAAGATCTTGAATTAGGCCTTATAATCCCTACCCATAGCGCCCTTTTTTTTACAATCCCCTCTTTTTTCGTTCTCCGGTTGTATTCATTGAACGCTCGCTCGTCATTATTTCATAGCGAGTTTCTTTCATTCCGTCCGTTTTTTTATTTATTTGTGCAAATTTAATGCGGGGATTTTCCGGCGGATATTTTTGATGCCGACCCGCCCCATCCGGATAACGTTTCTATTTAAGGGTTTCGAAATCGCTAAGTGCCCCGGAGATAAACTTTAGCACTGTCCCTCTTATCGCCGTCCTGCCCTTTTTACATTAAACTTTAAGCCCTCGCAAGGATTTTCGTTTCTTTTTTCTAAAGATGTATTGTTTTCAATTATACAGTTTTCTTAGTATTAAAGAAAGGTGTGAATATATATATATATATATATATATATATATATATATATACAGGGTGTCCGTATTTCGAGGAAATGCATGGGGATCTCGGTTATTTGAAGAGTTAGAGAGTTGGTTAAATTAGGGCAAATATGTGAAATTTGTAGCCCAACAATAATCCGAAAACAGATTTAAAATATCTTTTTTTGTTTTCGAGATATTGCCAAAAAACTATTTTTTTCAAATTTCGTTTTTATTTTTTTTATTCAAAAACTATTGGTTCTAGGAATTTGCAACTTTTACATTATACAGGCACTTTTTAATCAGGAATTTAGTAGTGTACTTACATTTAAAATAACTTTAATATCTTCCCCGGAAACATAGCAAACTTTTGTTTTTCTTATGGGCGCCATATTGGATTTTCAAATTTTTAGAAAGAACTTTTTTTTCTGAATTAAACGGTATATCACACTTATAATTTATTCTGCGTTTCATTTGAAACATAGCAACCTTTTGTTTTTTGTAAAGAGTGCCTTGGAAACAATAATATTGATACGTTATTCAGTTATTGATGTGTCAATAAGATACGATCATTATACATAATACATAAAATAAAGTTAAAAATGGTGTTTTCCAACCAAGAAAAACGAGATATGATCGAAGTTTATTATACTTGAAACAAAAATGTACGTATTTCATCCGAAGTCTATCTACAGCGCTATCCAGAAAGGCAACAGCCAAGTGAAAGTCATTTCATAAAACTACATACAAATTTATTGGAATATGGTTCCTTCGTAAAGCCACGACAAAGATATGGATATCACCAACCCCATGAAAATGAAAACCAAATTTTGCAAGCGGTAAAATGATTTCATTTTAATTACAATAAGATAATATTTATTCCCCTAGATTCAAGATAACCCTTCTTCCTCAACGAGAGAACTTGCGAACCAGTTTGGTGTGACGTTTCAATACGTATGGAGAATTTTGAAAAAAAATAAATATCGCCCATTCAAAATTAAAGTTACTCAAGCTCTCCATCCTGGAGATGCTAGACGAAGGATGGACTTTTGTCGTATTTTATTGGGAAAATTAAACGAAAATCCGAATTTCTTGTCATATGTGATATGGTCTGACGAATGCCGTTTTACCAACACAGGGATATTCAATAGGCATAATGAACACGTGTGGAGTATAAATAATCCTAGACAGCATGAAGAAAGACGACGACAAGTGCGATTCGGACCAAATGTATGGGTCGGTATTTTGGGAGACAATATTGTAGGTCCATACATTTACGAAGATACATTAAATTCACAGAGATGTCACGATTTTTTAAGAACATTATTAAGTGATTACGTAGACAATAACATCCGCTTAAATATGTTAAGAAATGTATGGTTTCAACAAGATGGTGCACCACCTCACAACAGCCAAATTGTCGCTAATTGTCTGTCCGAAATGTTTCCAAATAAAGTTATGGCAAATAATGGTGATATACGTTGGCCAGCTCGCTCACCTGATTTGTCATCTCTAGATTATTTTCTTTGGGGAGCTATAAAAGAAAAAGTTTATAAAACTATTCCAGAGGACAAAGACGATTTAAGAAGAATTATATTAGTTACCATTCAGCAATTAAGAAGAAGAGACATTTTTCGGGCAGTCCAAAATTTAAGGAAAAGACTAGAATTATGTTTGGAGGTCAATGGTGATATATTCGAACACTTACTCTAAGTTTGTGATAATTTTAGTTCAAAAGATATTTAATTAATTTGTTTATTATTATTTAATATTATGAAAAACTTCATCAAGCAGCAGAGTGATTATTCTGGTTCCTTCCCTAAAAAAATATAGTTGTAGGCCTCAGGGATTTTAAAATGTGCAACTGTTTTCAAGGCACTCTTAAAAAAAACAAAAGGTTGCTTTGTTTCAAATGAAACGCTAAATAAATTATAAGTGTGATATACCGTTGAATTCAGAAAAAAACTTCTTTCCAAAAATATGAATATCCAATATGGCGCCCATAAGAAAAACAAAAGTTGGCTATGGTTCTGGAGAAGATATTAAGGTTATTTTAAATGTAAGTACACTACTAAATTCCTGATGAAAAAGTGCCTGTATAATGTAAAAGTTGCAAATTCCTAGATCCAATAGTTTTTGAATAAAAAATTAAAAACGAAATTTGAAAAAAATAGTTTTTTGGCAATATCTCGAAAACAAAAAAAGATATTTCAAATCTGTTTTCGGATTATTGTTGGGCTCCAAATTTCACGTATTTGCCCTAATTTAACCAACTCTCTAACTCTTCAAATAACCGAGATCCCCATGCATTTCCTCGAAATACGGACACCCTGTATATGAAAAGAGGCCGAACAGTCTAAATCAAAGAGATGATGCTAAAAGACTACCACCAATTTGGAAAACTTGTATAAATTCTGGTCAAAATATATTATCTCCGAACAACAACCAAGAAATTCAAAACCCAACCCCTTCCGAAAATAATATTGAAATTGTCACTACTACATCATTAGAAGAACAAAACAGAAGAGTAACACGAAGCCAAACAAGAAATTCACGCATCAAGTAGTACGTAAAAGTCAAACAAGTGGTTGCTAGAGCAATGGAATTTTGATAGTTATTCCTGACGATGATGACTACGACGTCATCGAAACGTCGAATTAAAAATATAATGGACCAGAGCCAAGAAAATACGCGGGACCAAACCCGAAGAAACAGTGATACATGTTAACGAATCCAGACGTAGATGATTCGAATCCTTATGAAAGGATTCGAATCCTCATACACGGATTCAAATCCTCCCAAATAATTCGAATCATCGCTATTAAGGCTGGGATTCGAATTCGATTAATTCAAATAGTTAAATATTCTAATCTGAATATTTAAATCACTAAATTATTCATATTTGAATATAAATATTTAAATTGTCGAATAATTCAAATATTTGTGAATGCATATTTGGTTACTTAACCATGAAAAATTTCCAACCTTTATAGTATATTTTTAACTTCACTTGAAATCAGTGTTTTATACGCGTGGCGCATGAAGTAAAATTTCGAGTTTAGAAAATCCCCGTGAAAATTTGTCTCGGGTCGCTGCGCGACCTTCGACAAATTTTCTACGCGGGGCTTTTCTAAACTCGAAATTTTACTTCATGCTTAGTCTGGGAGTGGAAAACACTCGTTCTTAGAAGTTTTAAATTGAAGGATCACTCTAGATTACTAAGTTTATTACCATTTACCGATTCCTTTAACTAAACTAATAAATAAATGCTTTGAACAAGGGATTTATCCGAATGGATTAAAACAGGCGGTCATTAAACCAATTTATAAAAGTGGCAATAAAAATAAAACAAAAAATTATAGGCAAATAGCACTCATTTCGACGATTTCTAAAATAATTGAGAAAATTATTAAGAAGCAAATATATACGTTTTTAACTAAGCACGGTGAAATTAACCAAATCAATTTGGTTTCCGTGAAGGACTAAGCACGGAGGATGCGTTAGCTGATTTTATAAGAAATGTATATGATGCAATAGATGAGAGAAAACCATCAGTAGCTATAGCGCTTGACCTGTCAAAAGCGTTCGACACGGTATGTCATGACATCTTATACGATAAACTTGAACTCTATGGTATACGAGGAAAACCACTTGAATTGATAAAAAGTTATTTAAATAATAGAATACAATACGTTGACTTGAATAATATCAAAAGTAATCGAAAAACAATAAACGTGGGGGTACCACAAGGTAGTGTGCTGGGACCACTGTTCTTTATCATATACACGAATGATATAATTAAACCAGTGGAATCAGAAACCATTAATATAACATCATTCACTGATGACACGATGGTACATGTGGTAGGAGATAATTGGAATGATGTATTTCAAAAAGCCACGAATGAAATAATAACCCTAAAACAGAAATTTAATTGTAATCTGCTCAGTCTAAATTTGGATAAAACAAAACTAATAGCTTTCTCTTCATATCAAAATAACTTACCTCACCTTGATGAATTAAAAATCCATGAAGTAAATTGTACAAGAAACCTGGGCTGTAAGTGCACAGCAATAAAGAGAGTAAGTTATATAAACTACTTAGGTATAGCAATAGATCAACACCTGAAATGGGATATACACACAACCATGATTAACAGTAAACTTAGGAGCTGTATTTATCTATTTAATAAATTAAAGCACAGTCTTGACTTAAACGCATTAAAAATGACTTATTATGCTTTTGTGCAATCTATACTGTCATATGGATTATTGGTATGGGGAGGTTGTTTAAAGTCACACAGGAGTAATATCGTAACAACTCAAAAATTGCTCCTTAAAACGATGTATAGAAAGCCATATAAAGGGTGTTTTTTGTAGACGTGTGGTTTTCAAGTCGGCACTACTTTTTTCGGAGATGGTCTTTTTGATAGCTGTCACTTGATTTATGCTCAGTTTGGTTTGCCATTTCATAATGAATAGACTTACTCCTGAACAACGTTTGCAAATCGTGCAAATTTATTACCAAAATAATGGTTCGGTTCGCGCGACGCACCGCGCGCTGTGTCCAATATTCGGTCGACATAATCGCCCAGCAGAGTCGGTAATTCGGGCATCGGTTTCGCACCACGTTTACTCTAGTGGATAGTGCGCATCCTCAGAGATGCCGTACAGTGCTTACCGAAGACGCTATTGCTGCTGTGGAGCAGAGTATCGAAGAAGACCCGAATGAGTCTATCCGCCATCGCGCCCAACAATTGGAGCTGTGTCCATCAACTTTATGGAAGATTTTGCGGAAGGATCTTGGTTTGCGTGCTTACAAAATCCAACTCGTGCAAGCATTGAAGCCAAACAACCATCAAGCGCGTCGCACGTTCGGTGAATGGGCCTAAAACGAGATGGCCACCGATCCCGATTTTTACAAGAAAATTTTGTTCAGCGATGAAGCTCACTTTTGGTTAAATGGGTATGTCAATAAGCAAAATTGTCGCTTCTGGAGTAAAGATAATCCACAAGTCATTGTTGAGACGCCGTTACATCCTCAAAAAATCACTGTTTGGTGTGCTCTATGGGCAGAGGGAATCATTGGTCCATATTTCTTCAAAAATAAAGCCGGCCATAATGTTACAGTCAATGGGAATTAATGACTTTTTCGTGCCTGAATTGGAGGGTGTTGATGTGGACGACCTATGGTTCCAACAAGACGGCGCTACATGCCATACAGCCAACGCAAAAATCACTTTGTTGCAGGAAACTTTTGGTGAGCGCATTATCTCGCGTCGTGGACCTGTAGCGTGGCCTCCAAGATCGTGCGATTTAACACCGCTGGACTATTTCTTGTGGGGTTATGTGAAGTCGCTTGTGTACGATAAGCCCGAGACGATTGACGCCTTGGAAGAGAATATTCGGCGCGTTATTGCTGATATACGGCCCCAATTGCTGCAAAAAGTGGTCGGAAATTGGGCCTCTCGGCTGGAATTTATTCGAGCCAGCCGCGGCGCCCACTTGCCCGAAATCATTTTTAAAACATAATTGCAAACCCTTATCTTTATGATAAAGTTAAATTCTTGGCCATAACATTAAATTATATGCGTTTTATTTCTTCTTGAAAACCACACGTCTAAAAAAAAAACACCCTTTACATATTCATCAAGTCAAATCTTCGAAGACTCGGGTGTTCCAGATCTCAACAAGCTTTACTTTACGGCAATAGCTAAATATATGTACAAAAATAAAACATTGCCATCCTTATTACACCCTCATACTCATTCATACTCAACACGAATGGCAACAAATCATTTCTCGTATAACAAAATAATTAAAAAGACAATTTCATCAACGAGCTATATGTATTATACTGTGAAAGTATATAACTATCTCTCTAAAATAATTAATTTAAATTACATAAACAACTTTAAGGAGTTCAAATATAAATTAAAAAAAGCATATCAAAAATGTCAATTCGGAAGAAATGTCTATGATTTTGGGAAGAATGGAATAAAATTGTTTGTTTTCTATTAATAATATGGTTCAGACTTCAATCATGGTGTTTTCTAATTATGTAAATTCTTACTTTCTTTGGTTTATTTTGTTATTTTTACCTTTTGCTTAATTAATAATCATTTATATTAAGACTAACTTTTATTTTAGTTTTTAAGTAAATATAGTTATTATATAAAACTGTGAAAGTTTGCACTTCTCTACAAGCTTATAGCTTCGAGAAGAGCAAACCGTTAAACACTACTAATTACATTTATATATTATATTGGAATTAAATATTGTATTTTATATCCTCAATAAATGGTTTAAAAAAAAATTACAATAGCTACAGCTCGAAGGACCAATCATGGTTCTCGGAGACCGAAGGACTACCAGGAATCGAAGTTTTGTTACAAGAAAACAATGAATATCTAAAGGTTTACAGCATGGATAAGAAAGAAAACATCCAATTTTTAGAAATATCGAAGTTAGGTTAGTTTTCAGTGCATTTTTAACTTCACTTTAAATCAGTGTTTTATACGCGTGGCGCATGAAGTAAAATTTCGAGTTTAGAAAAGCCCCGCGAAAATTTGTCTCGGGTCGCTGCGCGACCCTCGTCAAATTTTCTATGCGGGGCTTTTCTAAACTCGAAATTTTACTTCATGCTTAGTCTGGGAGTGGACAACACTTGTTTGAACTTAAAATTTAACTCTTTTATAAAATCGACGTATGTAATATAATAAATCATTCATTGAAATTATAGAAAAAGATGCAAAATTTTACCTAAAATTAACTTTTAGAGTTAACTTTATAATTTGCTCGGCTATAAATGGGTGAAAATTCTATTCCTGAGAAAAACCGTATTTATTAAATATTAAAGTTGCATTTAATATAATAACAAACTGACTAAATCGACAAAAATCCAGAAATATCGAAAATCTGGACATGTAGAAAATCTTGACAGTCCACTCCCAGACTAAGCATGAAGTAAAATTTCGAGTTTAGAAAAGCCCCGCGTAGAAAATTTGTCGAGGGTCGCGCACCGACCCGAGACAAATTTTTACGGGGCTTTTCTAAACTCGAAATTTTACTTCATGCGCCACGCGTATAAAACACTGATTTAAAATGAAGTTCAATAACACATATATTATCAATAATTAAAATTATTATTTAATCAGATATTTAGTCGGTAAATGAACTTTTGTTAATAGAAACTGATGGAATAAAATGTTACTGGTTGCAAATAATTAATTCAAATGTTTTTAAAGGATTTGTATCCGGGATTTAAAAATAAGGATTCGAATCTTTGATTCGAATCATATTTTTCACTTACGAATCCTTTATTCGAGTATTCGTGATTCGAATCATATTAGGAGATTCGGATTCATGATTCGAATCCTGTTTTTGAGGATTCATCCCAGCTCTTATATATATATATATATATATATATATATATATATATATATATATATATATATATATATATATATATATATTAGATTTTCCAATAGGGATGATATGATTTTGAAGTGACGTTTCGGCCATATGTAATATGTCATGATCTGTCATTTATTTTTCATTGTATTCAGTAGTGTTTACGATTTCATCATGGAGAGATATACGCAAGAGCAACGTTTACAAATTAATTGTCGAGGGTCGCGCACCGACCCGAGACAAATTTTTACGGGGCTTTTCTAAACTCGAAATTTTACTTCATGCGCCACGCGTATAAAACACTGATTTAAAATGAAGTTCAATAACACATATATTATCAATAATTAAAATTATTATTTAATCAGATATTTAGTCGGTAAATGAACTTTTGTTAATAGAAACTGATGGAATAAAATGTTACTGGTTGCAAATAATTAATTCAAATGTTTTTAAAGGATTTGTATCCGGGATTTAAAAATAAGGATTCGAATCTTTGATTCGAATCATATTTTTCACTTACGAATCCTTTATTCGAGTATTCGTGATTCGAATCATATTAGGAGATTCGGATTCATGATTCGAATCCTGTTTTTGAGGATTCATCCCAGCTCTTATATATATATATATATATATATATATATATATATATATATATATATATATATTAGATTTTCCAATAGGGATGATATGATTTTGAAGTGACGTTTCGGCCATATGTAATATGTCATGATCTGTCATTTATTTTTCATTGTATTCAGTAGTGTTTACGATTTCATCATGGAGAGATATACGCAAGAGCAACGTTTACAAATTATTCAGTTTTATTATCAAAATAATCGTTCTCCAATTGCAACTTTTCGTGCGCTTTTGCCATTTTATGGTCGTAATAATCGTCCAAGTGTGCTCGCTATTCGTCGAATTGTTGAAAATTGTGAGCGTACATTTTCTTTACATAATGTCAAAGTGCCAATAAGACAAAGAACCGCTCGAAGTAATGCAAATATTGCTGCCGTTCGGGCAAGTGTTGCTGAAGACCGCAATTTGTCGATTCCAAGACGTTCTCAACAATTGGGACTGTCTTAAACCACAACCTGGCGGATTTTGAAACAGGATTTGGGTTTGCATCCGTATAAAATTGTTCTCACTCAAGAATTGAAGCCGTTGGACCACCGTAAACGTCGTGAATTTGCTGATTTTGCCTTGGAACAACTTGAAAACGATAACGATTTTTTTTAAGAAAATCATCTTTTCCGATGAGGCTCACTTTATCTGAGTGGTGCGGTAAATAAACAAAACTGTCGATTCTGGTGGGAAGAAAATCCACAAATTATTCAAGAAAAACCATTACATTCACTCAAATTGACAGTTTGGTGTGGTTTTTGGTCTGGTGGAATCATCGGTCCGTACTTCTTTCGAAATGAAGATGGTAACACCGTTACTGTCAATGGAGAGCGGTATAATAATAATAATAATAATAATAATAATAATAATAATAATAATAATAATAATAATAATAATAATAATAATAATAATAATAACTTTATTGCCGAACAGTTTTACACCAATTATAGGACAAAATTAATACATTTCTTACAGCTAGTCAACTAACATAAGATTACATACTAAATTACTATTAATTGTTCAACGCAAGAACATCATTGTACACTCACATATTTTTCCATAAATTTAAATTTAAATGCGCATACACACATAACAATAAAGTAAAATGAAATTGTTTTTTTTTGCTACAAAAATATATCGTCGAACATCATGTTTGCGTTCCTACTCATGAGATAAATCGGGGATTTTTGTAATGCGATGGTTCTAGCAGCTGGAATATAAAAGGTGTTAGCATTCCTTGACGCTATCCTGGGCACATAAAAGTTAATACGAGCAAGAAGGTCAGGACAATCTAACTTGTTGTGAATTAATTTGTACATAAATGCTGCACTGCCTTCCTCTCTGCGCGCCGATAATGAGATAAAATCATGTTTTGATAGTAACCACTCGTAATCCACTCCCCTCTGTGGATATGAACCATCAGCTTTGAACGTAAGGAATTTTAGGCATCTTCTTTGAACTTTTTCTACCAAAAATGACAGATACATATAATGAGGGTTCCAAATTAATGAGGCATACTTTAAACGGCTACGTACAAACGCATAGTATAAGTTCTTAACTATGTCACAATCATTAAAGAATTTACAAGTGCGCATGATAAATCCCATAGTTTTTGAAGCAGTCGCACATATCGAAAGAATATGTTGCTTAAATGAAAGTCCACTATCAAACAGCACGCCTAGATCTTTAATTTCCTCAAGTTTCTGAAGTGACTGCCCATTAATGTTGTAATAATAATTAATTGTCTGCATGCGATTATGAGCATATGTAACTGATGCACATTTATTTATGTTTAGGTTTAGATTATTTTCACAACACCACCTGTATATTAGCTCTAGATTATATTGCAATTCTATTGAGTCATGGGATCCACTGATGCTCGAAAATATTTTTAGGTCATCAGCATACGCTAAAACATTGCAAGTTAATGAGGCAATTAGATCATTAATAAATATTATAAATAGAAGCGGGCCTAGGTTTGAACCTTGAGGAACCCCTGACGTAGCAGTAAACGATTTAAATCCATTATAGTGAACGTAGTTGCTACGGCAAGATAGATATGATTTCATAAGGTTTAATGTGCGATAGCCCAGCCCAAACGTTGATAGTTTATTTAACAAAAGTGCGTGATCAACACAGTCAAGCGCTCATGAAAAATCGGTATATATTATATCAGTTTGACATCGTTTTTCTAGAGATTCACTAATATACTGAGAGACAATTGCAAGATTTGTACCTGTAGACCGCCCCTTCATGAAACCATGTTGATGAGGAGAAATTAGTAAACGTATATGATTGTATAAAGCAGTGTACAAGACTTGTTCAGCAACTTTGGCAAAGTTGGATAAAATTGCTATTGGTCTATAATTACTGATGTCGGATCTATTACCTTTTTTGAAAACTGGGATTAAACGCGCACGCTTCCACAAATCAGGAAAAGTATGCGTCTGAACAGCTAGATTAATGATAGTCGTCAAAGGTTTAACAAATATTAATTTACAATCTCTTAAAAAGAAACTGGGAAGCTGATCATCACCTATTGTATTATTACTTTTAGGCTTATAAAAAGCAGATAAAATATCATTATCATTAAACGATGTTAAATCAAAGAAGTTAGCATGTGCGCACGCATCGGAAGAAGAAAAGACCTCGGTAGACTTAGAATAGGCATTAGAAAATAATGTCAAGACTATCGACAATATCAGCCGGATTATCATAACTTATATTACCATTGTTCAATTGTATAGATCGATGATAACCAACTTTTTATAGCCGAAATTAGAAGAAGTTGATCTTGACATTTGGTTCCAACAAGACGGGGCTTCGTGCCACACAGCAAATGCAACAATTGAATTATTGCGAGAAAAGTTTGGAGATTCGATTATTTCAAGAATTTGTGATATCGAATGGCCTCCAAGGAGTTGTGATTTAACACCATTAGACTATTTCTTGTGGGGTTATTTGAAGTCATTGATCTTTCGAAATAAACCAGACTCTCTTCAAGCTTTACAAGTCAATATTGAACGTGCCATTCATGACATACGACTTGATTCAGTGGAAAAAGTGCTCGAAAATTGGGTTCATCGAATTCGTTCCTGCAGAAGAAGTCGTGGAGGCCATTTGAATGACGTTTTATTTAGAACTTAATTGTATCGATTGTACTTCACATTAAATAAAAAACATTTGAATTTCCTTAACAATAAGTGTTCTTTTTTTTAAAGAAATCATATCACTTTATTGGAAAACCCTTTATATATATATATATATATATATATATATAGAGAGAGAGAGAGAGAGAGAGATAAGTACTATAAAAATATTGTTTTTCATTTGGTTGCGACCAAACCAAATTTTCAGTCTTTTCTAAACTCGAAATTTTACTTCATGTGCCACGCGTATAAAACACTGATACATTTGGAGTTGAAAATATACTAAATCAATGTTTTTATAATTAGCAGGCTACGCAGAATAGATTTTCAAGAAAAAACAAATAATCAAACTTGTTAAAAAAAGCGTGTCTTCCTTATTATAAGATGTTTTACGCCATTCATCTTTTTATAGAGTTAAACTTATTCATTAATCAACCGCCAAGCGAAACAATTAATTTTAACAATTATTCCTTCTCTCTTTCAATCTTCTTAATGATGAATGACTTTTTCCGGTCTTGTAATTTTTTTCATTATTATTATTATTATAAAGCATCCGTCGTTAATGCTGGGGTAAGAAAACTTTTTTCATTTCACGGGTCTGCCCCTTATTATTTACTTATTAAGCCCCTTAAGTGGGGTGAAATGGTGGAAGTGAAAAAAAAGAAAGCCAAATTGCCATTATTAATGTCCCCCCTTCCTTATTTACCCCGGACCGCAAATGAAATAACCGAGCGGGTAACTTCAATTTATTCACGACGAGGAGAGAATAAGTTGAAAATTGTGCGGATTAAATGAAATCCTTGTTGCGTTAAGAAGTGAAAAAATAATCAAGAGCAAACTTGTGATGAGTTTAAAAGTAATATTAATTGAGTGTTATTTAGAAGAAAATACTTCAATAAATTTAACTAATATATTGGTTTTTTATTTCAACTAGTATTAGCGTGGAAGAAAAATTTGAATGTTAATTCACTACAATTGTTTCGCAAATTTATTGCTTCTTCAGGCAAAGAGAGTTACAAAATATACAGATTTTTTATGACTATTTATCTATATACAAACTTCTTTGGTGGGAGGAACATTTTTAGTAGTGAGGAGGTGATTTTGCGCACATAATACAAAAATAATATTTTTTGAGAAAATGAAAGAAAGAAATGAAGAGGAAATTGAGAAGAAAATATGTTTAAAAATGAACAGATGGTTCAGCACAAAACAAACTAAGCTTACACAGAATTTATTAATTTCTAATTTTTGTTTTAAGTAAAGTTACATTCACTAGTTTTTCTTACATTTTAAACCAAACTCAAAGAAATTGTACGTCTTTGTGTTTTAAAATTTTCAACCGATTTTCAATATGTCCAGATTTTTATTAATTAATAAACGTTCGCAAGCTTCACTAAACTCGAAATTACACTTCATACTTAGTTAGGGTGGAAAACACTGGTTACAATAATACTGGGGACTTGATTTAGAAAAAAATGTAAATTTGAAAATAAATCCACTTTAATCTGATTTATGATAAGAAATGTTTAAGCCAAGTCCACAACGTGACATCTAACCTAATCTAAACCAACTCAACAAAATTAATTCTAACTTAACCCAATCTAACTCTATAAAATGACATCTAACCTAACCATTCTTAATCGAGGAGTGGAAAACACTTGTTAGTAGTTTTAAATTGAACCATATCATTGTAATTTTTCGTGAATACTGATTTTTTCGGTCGATATTGTCATTTTATGTTAATATCCTACTGTTCGGTCATTTTATGACAGTATTGTATTTTATGTCAATGTCAGTACGGACATTTTACACCAATGTTGATATGTCACTTTCAAAACGTCAATATTTTGAATGTATTTCGATATCGTCAATATATTGTTATTGTATGCCAACGTCATTTTCAAATTTTATATTTGCATTTGACGTAGAATATCTATTTCGAACTAAAATGCTATTCCTTTTCATGTCATACTATACCAACAAAAATCACAAAGTAATCATACATTATATGTTGGCAGCAGTATTTGTGAACACACCCGGTTGCTTGTAAGACTTAATTTATGATGACAAAAAGGTAAAGGTGCGAAAGGTAACAACATTAAGATGCCCGACTCGTGGAATGTTAATGAAGCTGCTGGTCGACAGTGGTACAGGGACTTTAGAAAAGCCCCCGAAAGAAGAATATCTCTCCGAAAACCTGAAGCCACCAGCTTAGGAAGAATGGCCTGTTTCAACAAGTCAAACGTGACAGTTTTTTTCGATAAACTGAGGGATATCTGTTCAAGATTTAAGCTTACTCCTCAGAATGTGTGGAATCTTGATGAGACCGGTTGTTCCACTGTTCACAAGCCCGTTCGTGTGCTGAGCAACATAAGGGTGAAACAAATAGGAACGGCCACTTCTAGTGAGAGAGGACTAAACGTAACCATGATAGCCTGCGTTAATTCTGCAGGAACATTCATCCACTCAGGCATAATTTTTCCGCGCGTCCACTACAAGGAACCATTGGCATGGTCACCGCAAGTGTATGGTCTAATGCGGAGTTGTTCGTGCAATATCTTCAGCATTTTATTTCCACCGTGAAACCTTCTGTGGACAACAAAGTGCTTATAATGGATAATTATGAGAGCCATCTTTCAATAGCTGCCATAAATGTAGCAAGGGAAAATGGAATAATATTCTTGACTTTTTCCCCACACGCCAGTCACAAGCTCCATCCGCTTGATAGATCAGCCTTCGGACCGTCCAAAAGCTACTACAATAGGGCCAGCAAAGCCTGGATTCTCAACCATCCTGGTATGCCCATTTCAATTTATGATGTATCGACATTGATAGGACAAGCATTTCCATTGGCTTTTACACCGAACAATATCTCAGCGGGATTCAGAGTTTCTGGTATATGGCCATTCAATGTGTTTGAAGACCATGAGTTCTTGCCAGCTAAAGTGACAAACAGGCCGTACGAACCTCATGAGGAAAGCATAATTCAAGAGAAGGAGCCGAACGTAGAAACGCCATCAACAAACAGTGCACCTATCACAGCGAAGACTCCTGAGGAACTTCGTCCATTTCCAATAGCGTGGTGTACGGGGCCGAAAACCTGGAAAATGCATAATTGCGACCGACTAACCAGAATTTGATGAACTCAAGCTACAGAAAATGAAAAATAACAAACCTTTTGTTCCGCTAAAACAGACTGTTAAGAGAGTTAGATCGTCATCTGAAGATGAAGACGAACCCGAACTTCAAGACAGCTCCAATGGAAGTTGTCTCGCTGACAACTCTGATAATGAAGAACACGAGTCAGATTTCTACGACGCAGCTCCACTCAACTATTTCGAGGACAGTTATGTGTTAGTCAAGTTCGATGTCTCTGGGAAACCATCGTCGAACAGTGTCCATTATGCCGGTATAGTCGAAGATGTTACAGAATTGGAGGCTACTGTGAAATTTCTGCGAGTGGGGGAAGTCCACATTGTTTTTTCTGACGTTAAAGATGTCACTGTCGTTAGTATGTCCTGCATAGTGAAGATTTTGCCTGAGCCAACCATTCGTCGAGGACAGCATTCCTTCAACATCAAGTTTCCCACGAATATTAACCTTATATAATGTATGGATTTCTTTATAAACATTTTTTTGTACACTATTTTTTTATAATTAAAATGTATTCAAGCATATTCATTTATACAATATAATTCTATCCCTGCCCCAATGTACAAGACCTGTTTGTACCTTGAGACAAATTGCACTGTATTGTTATACGGTGAGTACCGACTTCTTTATTGATCTATTCGCAAATGGGTATTGACCACTTACTTGGCAAAACTATATTCTTTCACGGGATTAATTGCAATTTAATTTGATTTAAAAACCAAAAATTAAATAATTGAAAAGAAAATTCTGTCCCAAGGTATTAAAAGGGATTTAAATTCGTGATTCAAAACTTATAATTCGTATCATATTATTAACATTTTTTTTATTTGGCGATTCGTGATGCAGATCACATTAAATAAGAGGATTAGGATTTGCGATTCAAATTCTTTTTTTAGGAATCTAACCAGCTCTGCAATGCAATTTATCAAACAACGTTTTTATTTAACTGTTTAGATTTCGTTGTTTTACCACGATGAGGCTCCTTCAGAAAAAGAATGTAATACTCTATTACAATAAAAAAAAATACCATTTGTATAAAAATATATTTTTATGCAGAGAATATTTCTGTTAATCATTATTTAGAAAGTATATATTTCCGACGCAAAGCCTGTAAATGTTCACATTCCTTATTACATGTTAATAAAGAGCTTTCCTTGAATAAATAATCAAACTTGTAGATACCATAATTGAAAACTGCATTTTTCATGAAGCTGAAAAAATATTGTATCAAGAAAACTAATTACACCCTTAATCCACGCTTCGCGCGCGCCAGCTCGATCTTTTCCTCATTTCCCTTGTTTTTTTTTTCCAGCTCGTCGGTCGCGGGGAGAAATAATAGGAACAGAAGTAATGCACATAAGTTAAAAACTTTCTAGCACGAATCAAAGTGTAAATAATGAATGGGCATTTGCATACCGAATGACGTTTTCCCGGAAAATGAGGTATTCAATATTTATGATGATGGGGCGGTGAAGGAGGAGAAGGTGGATTTTCACGAAAACACAGGTGAGAGAGGGTAATGAAAGAAACGGCACAAATACTGTAATTTCGAGGGGAAGGGGAGGAAAAGTTGGAAGTTGGGAGAGTAAATGTTGTGCCCTTGTTAGTGGACTTTAATGGCTAAAGTATACTGTCGATAAAAGTAAATATAAAAAAAGGAGCGAGATGGGGACGCTAATGTGACGGCTACGCTATTATTTTCTTTGAAGGATTTTTCCTGAAATTGAACTTTTACTTTCATTCTTGTGAAATAAATTACAAACAAACAAATGGTTAAAAGTTAGTTTTGCGTATTTTCTTTTTTTTTCAGATATTCAACAACAATTTTCCCTTCAGTGTTTGTTTTTTTTTTATTAACGTACAGTCCGCGCCCCATACCTTGGCGAGTGGTTCGAATTTTTTTTTTCAGATATTCAACAACAATTTTCCCTTCAGTGTTTTTTTTTTTTTATTATTACAGTACAGTCCGCGCCCCATACCTTGGCGAGTGGTTCGGATGCGCAGTGGTAAATTACTCCCCGCGACATTTTAAAAATTCCAGCGGCGCCGCGGCGGCCAATAACATGCGATAGAAGTAGCGACGAAACGCAATGGTATTGGACATGTATTTTTAATACAATTTACGTAATTGTAATCTAGTAAGGTTATTTAGGACAAATTACCTTCCCGTCAGGTAGGTAAATAAATACCAAAAGGGAGATAATCCCCTACTAATTACATACAACAAAAGGGCTAAAGAATCTGCGTTACGCCACTGACCGCCGCGCGGTACATTTTACATTTGTCGGTCGGCTATAAACGGTGCACTCGAGACTATTCGAGCTGCGCGGTTTCTCGCCAAGGTATGGGGCGCGGACTGTATTTAATATTATTTTAACGAGTGATTTATTGAAAGCTTCAAAAGCACAAACTTCATATGCAATGCGATCTTTTAACATATAAATTAAAGTAAGCTTTGAATTTTAAACTAAATTAGCACTTCTGACTGTTAACACCAGGGTTGTTATGTTTAAAACACTTTGTTTTAGAATAGTGTTTTAAATATGTTTAAAAACATCCGTCGTGTTTTAAACAGGTTTGTTTTTAACACGTTTAAAATCTTAGATTTTAAATAATTTGTTCAGGGCAGAATTTGACTCACGTTTTATTCACATCTACATATTGGATTGCTAAAGCCGTATATTTTAAACTTTGCAATATTTCAGTGATTTATACGTGTGGCGCATGAATTATTTAAAAGTGCGGGAATTCGTTGGTTAAAAGCGGTTAATTTGAGGCTTTTAGCGAGTGTTTTCCACTCCCAGACTAAGCATGAAGTAAAATTTCGAGTTTAGAAAAGCCTAAGAATTTGGATTGGTCGCGCAGCGAAGCGGAGCAGCCAATCCAAATTAGGCTTTTCTAAACTCGAAATTTTACTTCATGCGCCACGCTTAAAAACACTGATTTACAGTGAAGTTAAAAATACACACACATACAACCACGATTATAGGCAACCTAATATACGTTAGAGTTATTGGGTTGGCTATAATCACCGTTTTTAACAATTTGTTCAGCGCAGAATTTGACTCACGTTTTATTCACATCTACATATTGGATTGCTAAAGCCGTATATTTTAAACTTTGCAATATTTCAGTGATTTATACGAGTGGCGCATGAAGTAAAATTTCGAGTTTAGAAAAGCCTAATTTGGATTGGCCGCTCCGCTTCGCTACGCGGCCAATCCAAATTTTCAGGCTTTTCTAAACTCGAAATTTTACTTCATGCTTAGTCTGGGAGTGGAAAACACTCGTTAAAAGACTAAAAAATCTGATTTTTAAATACAGGGAATTTTATTTAAGATTTCAATTTGAATCGTTAAACGAGGGTTGTTTAACGATTCAAATTGAAATCTTAAAAAAAATTCCCTGTATTTAAAAATCAGATTTATGCACACATATTTGATGATTTATTGTAATAAAATGTTGTGTTTAATAATGTAATTTGTTTGAAACACCTTGCTTTAAAACAGTGTTCTAAACATGCTTAAAAACAGCAGTCTTATTTCAAACGGTTTTGTTTCAAGCACGTTTTAAATCTTAAATTTGTTTAAAACATATTTTAAACGTTAAATTTGTGTAAAACGTTTTTTTTTTATTTTAAATTTGCTGAATTAAATTTTATATTACTTCATTTAGATATTTTGTTTACATTTTTAAATTGTTGAAGATATTTTAAATTACATTATTAAACATAAAATTTTATTACAATAAATAATCAAACATGTGATTTTTAAAAACAGACATTTTTTAAAAGATTTCAAGTTGAATCTTTAAACGAGGTTTTCCACTCCTAGACTAAGCATGAAGTAAAATTTCGAGTTTAGAAAAGCCTGAAAATTTGGATTGGCCGCGTAGCGAAGCGGAGCGGCCAATCCAAATTAGGCTTTTCTAAACTCGAAATTTTACTTCATGCGCCACGCGTATAAAACACTGAAATATCGCAAAGTTTAAAATATACGGCTTTAGCAATCCAATATGTAGAAGTGAATAAAACGTGAGTCAAATTCTGCGCTGAACAAATTGTTTAAAACGGTAATTATAGGCAACCCAATAACTCTGCCGTATATTAGGTTGCTTATAATCGTTGTGTATGTGTGTGTTTTTTTAAATTCACTGTAAATCCGTGTTTTTAAACGTGGCGCATGAAGTAAAATTTCGAGTTTAGAAAAGCCTAATTTGGATTGGCCGCTCCGCTTCGCTACGCGGCCAATCCAAATTTTCAGGCTTTTCTAAACTCGAAATTTTACTTCATGCTTAGTCTGGGAGTGGAAAACCCTCGTTTAAAGATTCAAATTGAATTCTTAAAAAAAAATCCCTATATTTAAAAATCAGATTTATGCACACATATTTGATGATTTATTGTAATAAAATGTTGTGTTTAATAATGTAATTTGTTTAAAACACCTTGTTTTAAAACAGTGTTCTAAACATGCTTAAAAACAGCTGTCGTATTTCAAACGGTTTCGTTTTAAACACGTTTTAAATTATAAATTTGTTTAAAACATATTTTAAACGTTAAATTTGTTTGAAACGTTTTTTTTTTTATTTTAAATTTGCTGAATTATATTTTATATTACTTCATTAAGATTTTTTGTTTACATTTTTAAATTGTTGAAGATATTTTAAATTACATTATTAAACATACAATTTTATTACAATAAATAATCAAACATGTGATTTTTAAAAACAGACATTTTTTTAAAAGATTTCAAGTTGAATCTTTAAACGAGGTTTTTCACTCCTAGACTAAGCATAAAGTAAAATTTCGAGTTTTGAAAAGCCTGAAAATTTGGATTGGCCGCGTAGCGAAGCGGAGCGGCCAATCCAAATTAGGCTTTTCTAAACTCGAAATTTTACTTCATGCGCCACGCGTATAAAACACTGAAATATCGCAAAGTTTAAAATATACGGCTTTAGCAATCCAATATGTAGAAGTGAATAAAACGTGAGTCAAATTCTGCTCTGAACAAATTGTTTAAAACGGTAATTATAGGCAACCCAATAACTCTGACGTATATTAGGTTGCTTATAATCGTTGTTGTATGTGTGTGTTTTTTGAACTTCACTGTAATTCAGTGTTTTTAAGCGTGGCGCATGAAGTAAAATTTCGAGTTTAGAAAAGCCTAATTCGCTACGCGGCTAATCCAAATTTTTAGACTTTTCTAAACTCGAAATTTTACTTCATGCTTAGTCTGGCAGTAGAAAACACTCGCTAAAAGCCTTAAATTAACCGCTTTTAAACAACGAATTCCCGCACATTAAAAAAAAACGCTGTAAATATCGGGATTAGTATACTTAAAAGAAAAATGCCTTGTATGTTCTGTTTTAAACACGTTTTAAACGTGTTTTAAATATGTTTTAAACACTGTTTTTAATTGTTAATGTTTTAAACGCTGTTTCAATGAAAAAACCACATCTTGTTAAAAAAATTGTATGTTTTAATTAAAATGAAAAAAAAGTTTCTTTTAACAACACTGGTTAGCGCCCCGCACCCGAAGCAAATTATTGTTTTCCTTGGTGCTTTACATCTATAAAAATGGAACGATGTTGGAACTGCGAAAATCGGGACATAGGTTTAGTATGTCCCGATTTTTCGCAGTTCCAACATCGTTCCGTTTTATCGAGTGCGACGCAGCCCTCGCCAAGTGCTGTACTACTATTCAAACTGGAGATTTTTAACTCCATTTCGCCTATTTTCTTTGATAATGCATTTACAGCTGCAATTACATTGACATTGTTTTCAACATTCTCATTCAGCGAGTGTAGATGTGACGGTTCTGATTTCAGGTGCGTAGCACTACAATTTTCGATTTTCCTACATAACGCAATCAAGGAAGGAATATTATCAACGTCAACTAAACTTAACTGCGGAACATAGTTTGGCAAAAGATTTTTTTTTATCTTTCTGCAGTAACGCGTATTTTTACAAAGGTCACTTACGCCGCACACAGTAATTGTCAGGAAACTCGAATTAAATTAGCACTTATCTTAATTTCTCTCCCGATGCTCCTCTACTCCCAATCAGGAATCCTCCTCCACAGGTAACAATCCTCCCCAATATGAGCACAGAGCTCAAAAAGGGTCCATCGGTACACGCAACTGTTGTTATTTTGAACACTGCGAATGAAATCGGCAACGCAGGAACGCAGCAAGGTCGAGGAATTGACAACACCGCACCTGGTGTTAAATTGTAGCACCACGGCAACACCTGTTCTGGCAACACGGCGACCGGTGTTAAAATGGAGCCCCAAATAAAAACGATTTATCTTGAGACCCAAAACTGGAGGTTCCTAAATAATTCGGAGGTATTAGGATCAAAAATCACTTGAATCTAACTATCTCACCTCTGTCGAAGAGAAACCTCGCGAAACGGTAATAAAATATCACAACTATTACTTGAAAACTGCGCTAGCGTACGCTCTCTCGCTCTACCTTAACGAAACTCACTCGACACCTGGCAGACCGTCGAACCCCCCCAAAAAAAACCTCTAAAAACAATATTCACAATTGCAGACATTTAGCGTCTGCAACCAAATATGCGCTCTTTTTAAAATGAAACGTTACAACATATAGTTTATGATTACCTCAAATTTTATCCATCATTCATTTAGCATTCTTGGTAACCGCACAATAAATGCCGTCTACTATAATTTATAATTTAAATGATCGCACTGTATTATGTTACAAAAAAATACAGAATATATTTCCAAAATGAAACTTTATTTAAATGTAATCATAAGTTCATTGAAAAATAAGTTTATATATTTTCTAAGCCTTAAAATGAAAGTGGGTGTATGTAAATAAACGTTACATTTTTGACATACTTACATGGATTATTTTTTTAAAGTATACATTGTTACGTTAATATTTGAACAAGAGATTAATTTCGTTATAATTGAAATATAAATACAATATAAAAGTTTTTATATTGAACGTTTTTACAAAAATTCCAAGAGCTTTTTTTAAACATTTTTACTTCAAAATCTGTTTTTATAAAAACTGGAAGAGCTTTTTTTGCATAAAGAGTTATTTTTTCTATTTATAGGAAATGTTTAATTGAACATGTGTACTAAACGGCTTTTTTTAATATTCTTACCATAAAGAGTTTTTTTTAACCTAAATTCCCTTTTCGGGTGGAAAAAAAGTTGAGTAAATTTCGAGTGAGGCACGTAATGCAAAGTCAGCGTAATGATAAGGATCTCTATAAAAGTAGAGGGATGTTATTATTATTATTTTTAAAAAAGGGTTTTGTGATTTTTATTTAAAATAAGCCCTTGGTGTGCAAATGCTGAATAGAGAAATTGGCGTATTTTTTGTGAAAAAGCTTAATTTTCAAGAAAAAATGTTGAATAAATACAACATTTTTTCTTGAAAATTAAGCTTTTTCACAAAAAATACGCCAATTTCTCTATTCAGCATTTGCACACCAAGGGCTTATTTTAAATAAAAATCACAAAACCCTTTTTTAAAAATAATAATAACATCCCTCTACTTTTATAGAGATCCTTATCATTACGCTGACTTTGCATTACGTGCCTCACTCGAAATTTACTCAACTTTTTTTCCACCCGAAAAGGGAATCTGTTTACGGACAGGCAATAATAATTAAAAGGGCCGTCCCTTCAAACATATTATATTGGATAGATAATATCAGCCCGCGTTACAGTTAAAACGGCGCACTTGTGCAATGGTCAGTGTAAAAGCGGTTGTTATTGCGGTTTAACGGGCAGGAGTTTTAATTAATTTAATGGCCTTTAAGGGCCCATTAAGGATCATCGTTTTTATAATAGTTAAAATTGTACGCTTTTTATAATTTTATATATGCATGTATGTATGTAGGTATGAAACAATTAAAAGTGCGCATGTTTAAATTTCATTATTTAAAAATTCAATGTATTAATTTATAAATAATCAGCTTTATTATTAGAATTGTCATTAATATTATACAGGGTGTCCACAAAGGGCGCCAGCAGCGTGAGTGTCAACATTTGGACAACGTAATTTTTTTTTGTTTTTTTTTTTGTTTGTTTGGCATAGGTCTTTACCATTCAGCCACTAACGTTGATTTATATTAACATATATTTTGACTAATTTGGACGTCACAACACATTCACACACATCCATGGAACCGGAGACGAGTATTTTTCGTTAGAAAAATTACTCGCCTCCGCTGTGAATCGAACCCAGATCACCTCCGTGACCGATTTGGCGAAGCGCAAACGTAATTTTTGTATAAAAATTAAAATAAAACTTTATTTTCTCTGACTTTTTTTATTTTTTTTGTATTCAATTTATAAATAGAGGGTATTTATAAATTGAATACAAAAAAAATAAAAGTCAGAAAAAATACCCCCTGTGAACACCTTGTAGTTTAATTCTAGTTCATTTGTACTACACCTGTACAAATACGATACTAATATTTCGTATTTTTAGAACAAATGCTGTTAACATTTTAGTAAATAACACACTTGATTTCACTATTACTTAGTTGACACTACTTGATTTGGAGTTTCGCCAAGTAATACCTTTAGCGATTTAATATACAGGGTTTATCTTTTAAGTAAATCTTTAAATATTCCTTGTTTTTTTAAGTTCAATTTAAAGCTTTAAACGAGTGTTTTCCACTCCCAGGCTAAGCATGAAGTAAAATTTCGAGTTTAGAAAAGCTCTGTGAAAATTTGTCGAGGGTCGCGCCGCGACCCGAGACGAATTTTCTGGGCTTTTCTAAACTCGAAATTTTACTTCATGCGCCACGCGTATAAAACACTAAAATTTTCTTAAATTTATGTATATTCGAACTTCACATGAAATCTGTGTTTTATACGCGTGGCGCATGAAGTAAAATTTCGAGTTTAGAAAAGCCCAGAAAATTTGTCTCGGGTCGCTGCGCGACCCTCGACAAATTTTCACGGGGCTTTTCTAAACTCGAAATTTTACTTCATGCTTAGTCAGGGAGTGGAAAACACTCGTTTAAAGCTGCAAATTGAACTCTTTTAAAAAAACAATGACTGTCCGAAAATTTACAGCGTATGCATATGTTTACCTAAAAGAAAAAATTACTGTATGCTTTTAGTTATTTCTGAACAATTAAAAAAATTAATCACATTCTCATGTGTTCCCACTTCATTTTAGTTAACAATTTATTTTTACTCACGATAATAGACAAATTCGTCACAAAAATAGCACGCATTGAGACTCAGGGTTTATCTTTTAAGTAAATCTTTAAATAGTCCTTGTTTTTTAAGTTCAATTTAAAGCTTTAAACGAGTGTTTTCCACTCCCAGGCTAAGCATGAAGTAAAATTTCGAGTTTAGAAAAGCCCCGTGAAAATTTGTCGAGGGTCGCGCAGCGACCCGAGACGAATTTTCTGGGCTTTTCTAAACTCGAAATTTTACTTCATGCGCCACGCGTATAAAACACTAAAATATTCTTAAATTTATGTATATTCGAACTTCACATGAAATCTGTGTTTTATACGCGTGGCGCATGAAGTAAAATTTCGAGTTTAGAAAAGCCCAAAAAATTTGTCTCGGGTCGCTGCGCGACCCTCGACAAATTTTCACGGGGCTTTTCTAAACTCGAAATTTTACTTCATGCTTAGTCAGGGAGTGGAAAACACTCGTTTAAAGCTGCAAATTGAACTCTTTTAAAAATACAACGATTGTCCGAAAATTTACAGCGTATGCATATGTTTACCTAAAAGAAAAAAATACTGTATGCTTTTAGTTATTTCTAAACAATTAAAAAAATTAATCACATTCTCATGTGTTCCCACTTCATTTTAGTTAAAAAATATTTTTACTCAAGATAATGGATAAATTCGTCACAAAAATAGCACGCATTGAGACTACCAATGATACTGCTACTGTTTCTGTTAGCATTAGAACAGAAATAATAATGATGCAGAAAAAATCAAAATTCGTAAGTCAACACGAAATGCGAATCGCATGCATTGTGAAGACTACCTGCAATTCGATTTCACTTGGATTGCAAATGAATATTGCCCTGCACCTCTCTACATAGCATGTGAAAAGAAATTTGCAAATAGTGCTGCTGAATTAAAGCGCCATTTTCAACCGAACATAAAACACTTTTATCCATAAACAAAGGCTACTTCAAGAGACAAACAAAGAAAATGCTTTAAGAAAAATTAGTGATAAAGCTCAACATGCTTCTTACAAAATTGCTGAGTTAATGGCTTAAAAATTAAAGCACCAAAATAGCAGAATCTCAAATAACACCAGCTTGCTCTGATATAGTAACAATTATGTTATAATAATAATAATGATAATAATAATAACTTTATTTATGCCCACAGGTACATACGTCTATACAAAAGAAACAATAATACATCTAATATTTAAATTTAACAAAGAAATCTTCTATGGAATAAAACGCATTTTCTATTGACATTGACTTAATTTCATACTTAAAATCATTTGGCGTTAGCTGTTTATATTTTTCTGGAATTGAGTTATATAAACGTATTCCAAAAAATCGGGTGCTGTTTTGAGTACGTTTCAATCGGTTAAATAAAGGACGTATTGCACCTGCATTTCTTGTTTTTATTGTACTGTTACTTAGATCTTGGTTAGTGCAGTAATGGTCTATGTTTTCATGAATATGCATTAGACATTCCATTATATATATAGATGGGAGTGTAAGTACTTTCAGTTGCCTGAAGTGGTCTTTACAATCTTCAGTATAACCCAGATTACAAAGAATTCGAATTGCTTTACGCTGAGCCAAAAATACATTGAGTGAGCCTGGGGAGTGTCCCCAAACAATTATGCCATAACGTATATATGACTCTATTAATGAGTGATAGCACATTTTGAGAGTTTCAAAATCAACAACTGGCGAGAGCCGACGAAGTAAGAATATATTCTTATTTGTTTTCAAAACAATCTTAGAAGTATGAGATTTCCAAGTTAATTTACTATCCAGATATAACCCTAAAAATTTTACCTCGAGAGTCAAGTTTTGATCAGGTACCCTTTTCAAGTTAAACTGTATATTTGTTGTTTTGTCATTATTAAGTGATAGTTTATTTGCAGAGAACCAATTAGTAGCCTGATTTACTATGACAGAGCATTCGTTTCTAACTTCGTCTTGCGACCTTCTTTGATTTATCAATGTAGTATCATCTGCATATAGTATGATATTGTCTTCGCCAATGTATTTACATAGATCATTAATGTACAGTAAAAATATTACAGGGCCCAGTTTGGAACCCTGTGGTACACCTTTGTTACTAATATACTCTAATGATAGTATATTTTGAGTTTTAACTGCTTGTATTCTGTTGGCCAAGTAACTCATAATGAGCTTGCAACTAGAATGGTGAAAGTTGTACATATATAGCTTTTTGAGAAGAGTCTCGTGGTGCATGCTATCAAATGCTTTTTCTAAATCAAGAAAGATCGCCTGTATTACCTCATGATCATTAAATGCTTCAAGGCATTTCTCAACAAGCTGTAAGGTAGCACTAGTAGTAGAACGTCCGTATCTGAATCCATACTGACTCTTTGATAATAATTCAGATTTATTAATGAAACAAATTAATTGACATTTCAGTATATCTTCAATTACTTTTGCGATTGTCGGAAAGATTGTTTATAGATGAAGCTTAAAATGGTATTTTAAAGATTCCAGAATCTGATGTCATTATCAGAAGAAGAATAAATTACATGCAAGATTGAAAATAGAGTTGCCAGTAACCTTGAGCATTGCAAGTAGATGCATCGACTAACATCAGTGGCCCAACTCTTGGGCTTTGTTCGATTTATTTTTGAGGACAAAATAATAAATCAATTTTTATGTTGCAAGGAGCTTTCAGGACGTGCCACTGGCCAGGTAATATTGGAGATAATAACGTCGTATTAAATACGTTATGTTTATCCTGGAATTAATGTGATGGTATCTGAAGCACCGACGATGGGGGGATAAATTAAGGGATTTGTGACTTTGGCGACAAGCATACATCCAAATATAATATTACACCATTGTGTTTTGCATTGAGAAGTTCTCATGAATGAGAAGCAAAATAAACTATTAACTCCAGTCGTTTTTATGGTAAATTATATTAAGATAAGACCAATGAATAGCCGAATTTTTAAGAACATTTGTTCAGGTATGGACGCATACTTTGAAAGCTTACTTCTTTACACAAAACTAAGATGGAAGTTTTAAATCGTGTACTGCTTCTAAAAAAGAATTACTGATAACTTTCGACAGAGAAATAACGAACCGCTTTTAGCATACCTGAAAAATTCACTGGTATAATCGTTTGGCGTATTTGGTTGATATTTTTGCGTACTTTAATGCGATGAACATAAGTATGCAAGAAAACAATAAAAACGTACTTCATCGACTGACAAATTATGTGCAATCAAGAAAACACTTTGGCTTGAAAGAGGTACGTCACTGATAAAAACACAGAAATGTTTTCTTTGATGCAGGGTACAAATGAAAACATCATAAATTTACTATTTGAATATTTAATGCAGCTCGAAGAACATTTTAAAAAGTATATTCCAATAACTAAAACCAACCAATTTGATTGGATCAGAAATCCGTTTGTTGCATCCGATATATCCAGTTTTTCCTTTAACGAGGAAGAGGACCTGGCGTCGCTTTCTTCAGATCGAGGAATTAAATTGAAATTGAATTTGCGTTCAGTATTCCAGCACCAGATATCCACAGACGCGTTTCGAACTTCATGATCCTCTTCAGTGCGGTCCCGAACCAGTGCTGAGGAATACTGAACATTTCTGACTACAGCAAGCCAATATGTGAAATCTAGTAATGGATTCGATAGCTAACGCCATCTAATGCTCCATAGTGGCATCGTCAATGACACGAAACAGTGACCTGTATATGCACTTGTGCATTTGTGTCATTGACGATGCCACTATGGAGCATTAAATGGCGTTAGCTATCGAATCCATTAATAAAATTGAAGTTTTATGAGAGTACTGTCTAAGATTTTTAAATAACTGTTAATAAGGAATATCCTGCACTTATACAGGTCATTTGTCTTTTAAGTATACATATGCATATGCATTTTTAAAAAAAGGCTAATATCAAGTTTTAAACAAGTGTTTTCGACTCCCAGGTTAAGCACGAATTAAAATTTCAAGTTTAGATAAGTATACAAATTTGGAACCAAATTTTCCGGCTTTTCTAAACTCGAAATTTTACTTTATGCGCCACGCGTATTAAACACTAAATGGACTGAAATATTGTGAACAAGTGAACTTCACTTCAAATCAATGTCTTATACGCGTGGCGCATGAAGTAAAATTTCGAGTTTAGAAAAGCCTGAAAATTTGGTTTGGTCGCTCCGCTTCGCGGAGTAACCACACTGAATTTTCAAGCTTTCCTAAACTTGAAATTTTAATTCATGCTTAACCTGGTAGTGCTTTCAATTAAACTTTTTTTTTAAAATAACGAAAATCTGAACATTTTTAAACAATAAAAGAAAAACTCCCTGTATATATTATTGTTTTCAACATCTTACCTTTGCTAGTCACGATTTTTATAAATGGTAAATATAAAAACAAATAAACACGAGAGATTAGCAAATTAAGAAGAGGAGATGCGAGTGGCCTTATCACTAATATGGTTAAAATATGCCACGAGTATTAAAGTCATGTTTTGTATTAAAATTAAAATTTTACTTGTTTGATTTATTCAGTTTGTTTGATTAAAATTTGTATACCACTTTTTTAAATTGCCATCACACTTTTTGTTAATAAATATTTACAACAAACCGTAATATTTGTAATATTTGATTTTCTTCCTTGTATTTAAACGCATCAGACTTAATATAATTACAAATAATTATCATAATAATAATAATAATAACAAGATATTTAAGTCATTTAAAAATGTAGGTGTTCCGCAGGAAAAATTTTTAACTTTAGTGTTCCGCGACTTCAAACAATTTGAGAACTAAGGTATTATATTATACAATAATTTTCAGGCTTTTCTAAACTCGAAATTTTACTTTGTTTTTAACCTGGGAGTGGATAACACTTGTTTAAAATTTCTAAATAACCACTTACAAAAAAACAATGAATATCTGAAGATTTACAGAATATATGCTATAATTGAGATATTTATACTTAAAAGAAAAACTCCTTGTATGTGTTTAATGGCTATTAGTTTAAAAGAGATATATAACAAAATGTAAATAGAATGCTCATATTTTTTAATAAATTGCAATTTAAACATATTTTTTTCATTATTCTTTTACTATTTTTATTGATTCTAAATCACATACGTAATTTTCAGCGACTTCATTTGCGTTTGCGGCCACTACTTGTCTAATACTACCAGATGTACACTTCTGTGCAATAAAATTAAGTACACAAAATATATTGTAGTTTAAACCGGACGTTATTAGTTTCCTAGTGACGTAAATATGTCAATTTCCCTAATGTCAAAATGTCTCTTCATTTAGACAACAATTAAAAAATTCGAATTCTAAACAAAATAGAAGATGGTTTCATTATTAGACAAATTGCTCAATTGGTGAACATCAGTAAAGACACTGTTTTCAGAGTTAAGTAACGTTGGGAGCAGGGAAGAAGTGGTATGGTGTTTTATTATTTATTGAAACTGCTGCTAAGCAATTAAAATAAACCCGAATTATACAACTAGAATATATTGATAATGAAGGTTTAAATTAAATTACACTTGGTTTGTTTCACAATTTTTTTACTTTACTATTTACTCGACTAGTTTCGCGTTTTACAGCATTATCAGGAGGAGGACTCCTGATAATGCTGTAAAACGCGAAACTAGTCGAGTAAATAGTAAAGTAAAAAAATTGTGAAACAAACCAAGTGTAATTTAATTTAAACCTTCATTATCAATATTTAAAAATGTTTCACCAAGTGATAAGTGAGAAAATTATTCAAGAAAAAAAAAACTAGAATATTGTAAAAAATTGGCATAAGACTTGTGCTTAATTTTATTTCACAGAATTGTACACTTCTTCTGGCGCACCGGGAATTCAATAGTTCATATTCAATTTGTTATTTTTTTAATTAACAAAAACTTTTTTTATGCTGCACATTTTTCAAACAATGATCTTTATAAAACTCACAGCATTTCAACGTTATTCATCATTTAATTCCCCATTTCTGTGAAATATTTCCAACATGCAATAACGGTACATAAGGATAGAAATTTGATGTAATATCCCTCCCGATTGTAAAATATTGATTCTGCTGAGAGCAATTTCAGGGCAGCGTTTGAGTGTGTTTGTGTGGGCGGGTGTGAGTGAATAAAACGAGAGGGAGAGAAATTTTGAAACGTCGATCTCTGGCGGTGTAAAGCCAAAGAGGAGAAAGCAAGAAGAGGCCAGCCAATATTTGTCGGCGGTGCAACGCAGAAACTGGAGCAGGAAGAGCGTCCTCTGCCTGGTTGTTTCCATCTTCCATCGTTCCGCTCAGATGCAAACATTTGTCGTTGCCGGCGCACACAGAGGGAGAAGCGCTCTATTAAAGGCATACCGCATAGTTATGAAGTTCCTTAATATCCACTAGAATACGTGAAGGGAATATATTTGGTTTAAAGTTGTAAATTTTATAGGAAATATACCTGAGCTAAACCGATCTTTTATTTTGAACTATAATAATATAAAACAAGATTAATTCCAATTCAAAAATATTTGAATTGGAAACAATAAGCTTACGCTTCTTATAGTTTGCACACTTTAAATAATATACGAGGGTTGCCTTTTATATTTCGGGATTGGGCAACCCTAGTGTTGCAATCTGGCAACTGAGAGCTCTATCGTAAAGTTTGTCATTTTTGAGGTTAGACGTACTCAAAACGTTTTGACATATGAGCGTTATTTGTGTCGTTTACACTAACTTAAAAGATTTATCTCGTCCAAAGAATGGAAATAAATCGTGAACATTTTCGTGCGATAATTTTTTACAACTTTCGACGTGGATTAACTCAACAACAGTGCATGGATGAACTTAATTCAATTTTTGGCGATGAAGCTCCATCAAGGACAAGTGTTTATCGATGGTATGGTGAATTCAACCGAGGTCGTAGTTCACTCCAAGACGAATTTCGTGGAGGTCGTCCAAAATCAGTTGTTGTTCCGGAAACCATTGATGCTGTGCGCAAACAAATATTGCAAGATCGTCATGTGACCTATCGTGAGATTGAGACAACCTTAGGCATTAGTGGGACCAGCATACATTCAATATTGCATGAACATTTGACTGTCAAAAAAATTTGTTCGCGTTGAATCCCACACAATTTGTCAATCGCTCAAAAAAAGGCTCGTGTCGATTGGTGCAAAGAAATGCTCAAAAAATAAGATTGCGGTGCTTCGAAACACGTCTATGACATCGTGACAGGTGAAGAATCATGGATTTACGCGTATGAGCCCGAAAGTAAACAGCAGTCGACCGTATGGGTGTTTCAAGATGAGCCAAATCCAACAAAAGTTGTTCGCGCACGAAGCACTTCCAAGCAAATGGTCGCCTGTTTTTTCGGAAAAACTGGACATGTCGCAACCGTACCACTAGAACAACGCAGAACAGTCAATTCTGAGTGGTACACAACCATTTGTTTGCCAGTTGTCATCCAAGAAATCAGGAAAACCAACCGCCGAAAACAGATCACTCTTCACCACGACAATGCGAGCTCTCACACATCGGCTCAAACAACTGCATTTTTGAGCAAGCAAAACATCGATTTGATGAGTCATCCGCCATATAGTCCTGACTTGGCACCGAATGACTTCTTTTTATTCCCATCCGTAAAAAATAAAATGAGAGGTCAACGTTTTTCGACACCTGAAGAAGCGGTTGATGCGTTCAGAATGCATGTTTTGGAGATACCTCAATCAGAGTGGCAAAAGTTCGTCGACAATTGGTTCAAACGCATGCAAAAGTGTATAGATCTTAATGGGGAATATTTTGAAAAACAATAAAGCGATTTTCAATGATTAATATTTATTTTTGTTCTCTAATCCCGAAATATAAAAGGCAACCCTCGTATCAAATTAGGAAAATATTTTTCGTGGAGAATGCATTACACGAAAAACATTCTCGTAATTTTTATATTATAATAATATTAACCTGGAATGTAAACAGTAACACTTTTTTCACCATATTTTTTATTTTTGCCATACTAACCATATTCCTATAATAATCTTTAATTCATTTCTCACTTAACCCGTGGTGAAATATTTTTGAATCTAATACTGGATGATTTAAATTAAATTTAAATTAAAACACTTGGTTTGTTTCACTTATTTATATTTTGCCCGACTAGTTTCGACCATTGGTCATCTTCAAGGAGGAATGTGACATTCCTCCTTGAAGATGACCAATGGTCGAAACTAGTCGGACAAAATATTAATAAGTGAAACAAACCAAATGTTTTAATTTAAATTTAATTTAAATCATCCAGTATTAGATTCCTATAATAATATTGCACCCTCCTGCCTCTCTTTAGCTACGCCCATGCATAAATGTAATTTTTTTTCTCTCGAGTAAACACAGTTCCTGGATTTTATTCAGCATCGAGCATTTAGTTAGTGCAGGTCTAATTTCCAAAGTGGATCGAAGCCCACGGATCGATCCGAGATTAAATTGGATCTACTTGATTGCCCTCCCGTGTTTTAAACGGTATTTATGTTACATAAGTGTCTCCGCCTGCGCTGGAATGTTTTTTTTCCCTCTGCACACGGTGTAAATGTAAAGCGGACAGGGGTGCGAGAGCAGGAAAACGGCAAATGCGAGGGGGATTCAATTAAGTCTTTGATAACTGTTGTCTCGATTCAATAACATGTCCATTCGATTCAATGGCTTTCAACAAATGAAACGAATATTGGATCGTGTTAAAGGAGAAAAGAGAAAAATATACCAAACGAGAGATTATTTTATACACTTTGTAATAATTGAATAATTGGATAATTTATAAAGTATAGTATAGTAGTGATACCTTTGTGATGCATGTTAAACAACGAGTGTTATCACTACTATACTATACTTTTGGGTTAATTAAATTAATATAACGAATTAATTTAATTAACCCAAAAGTATAGTATAGTAGTGATAACTTTGTGATGCATGTTAAACAACGAGTGTTGTGTTGTGCTGTCGGCATCTCGATTGCTTTGAAAAACAAATTACATATCTTAGATTAAGTTATACGATTCGGTAAATCTTGAAAACGTCATGTAAATTTAATTATATGTCTAATTCTGACATATGTGTCTGAAGTCATAACCTACTGGGATGCCGACAGTTTATAGACACTCGTTATATTAATTTAATTAGCCCATTAACGGCCGAGCAATTATAGAGTTAACTCTAAAAGTTGATTTTAGGTAAAATTCTACACTTCTTTGTATGATTTCTATGTACGACTGATTGTATTACCTACTGTAAATTTTTCTTTTAATGTATACGCTGTAATATTTTAGGCACTCGTCGATTTTATATAAAATAGTGCAATATGAAGTATAGAACGAGTGTTGTCCACTCCCAGACTAAGCATGAAGTAAAATTTCGAGTTTAGAAAAGCCCCGCGTAGAAAATTTGTCGAGGGTCGCGCAGCGACCCGAGACAAATTTTCACGGGGCTTTTCTAAACTCGAAATTTTACTTCATGCGCCACGCGTATAAACACTGAAATATTGTGATGTTAGAAATACACTGAATTTTTTTTTAAAATATGTAATGATCGAAATATTTAAATAAAAAAATATTTACATTTTTTTTTCTCCATTTTCAAGTCAGGTCAAATAATATAATATATCAAAGTAACTTATTTAGTACTTTAATTAAAAAAATATATTAATGTTGCGTGTATGCATCAATGGCGCCTAATGGGTTAAAACACTATTTTCTACATTCATGTTGGGCCAAAGTGGGTTCCTTGGGAAACCACAGAAATTACAGAAACTGGTTTCGAAATTTAGGTTAATGTTATACACTTTAATTTTCATCAATATTTCCATAAAATTCTACTTTTTCGACTTTTACTTCAAAATAACTCAAAAACTCTTGATTTTTTTGCCATATTCTGAAAGAGCAATGTCTTTTTAACATTCTCACGAAATTCCATGAAGATTTCTTAGATAATTTCCATCTTGGTAATTAAATACATTACCAAGATGGAAATTATCTAAGAAATCTTCATGTTTATTATCCCTGAATATTTTCATAAAATCTTACTTTTTCGACATTGAATTGAAAATAATTCAAAAACTGTCAATGGCATATTTTTTGTGTTTGACATATTATGAAAGAGCAATGCTTCCTTCCGAAATTCTATAAAGATTTCTCAAAGAAGTTCCATGTTCTTATTGCTTTTAACTTTAATTTTCCTAAATAATTCCATAAAATCCAACTTTCTTGACATTAAATTAAAAATAACTCGAAAACTGTCAACGACTTACTTCAGTTTTTGGCATATTCTAAAAAAGTTATGTCTTGTAAACATCTACACGCAATTCCATGTAGGTTCTCAGAGAATTTCTGTGTTAAATGTTTTTAACTTGACTTTCCATAAATAATTCTATAAAGTTCAACTTTTTCAATATTTAATTGAAAATAAATCAAAAACTGTCGATGTTACATTTTTTTCACATATTCTGAAATAACAAATTCTTCTTCACATTCACACAAAATTTCATAAAGATTTCACAAAAAATTTAATGACGAATCAAATTATCAAATTACCTTATTTAGTAATTTATTCAGCAAAAAATATGAATGTTGCGTTATTGCGACAATGCCATAGGCAATCAAGTTATTATTATTATTATTATTATTATTATTATTATTATTATTATTATTATTATTATTATTATTATTATTATTATTATTATTATTATTATTATTATCAATAGCATTTAATGGGATAATTAAATTGGTCTGCGATTTTCGTATATTTTCACTCTCTATAAACAATTAATTGGCTAACGAAAGCTTCAACGAAATTTAAATAATGCAAAAACAGTTAAATTAAATCTTTACACACAATAACATTTCACAAGCAATAAATTTTAATCAAAGCAAATTTACCTTAATCCGCCCACCAGCTGCACAAATGAATGAATAATCGTGGAAAATTCGTACGAGCAAACGCTCCCATAACTCACTCATGAACACAATAAAACACGTATATTTCATTCATGTGTGTGTGTGTGAGTAATTAGCCTCGGCGATTCGTGCATTCGTTTACTTAATTTACCCGTGCTGGTTGTTTGAAGGGGTAAACAGGATTAATTGCAATTGAGTCCTCTCCCCGCGGGATTATCCCGAGGGGTACTCTCTTGCACGATGTTATCTCAGTGTGCCGAGAAGATTAATGCGATAATGCAGGTGCATCCTAAATGTTGCTATTATTCTCCCGGGGACCATTCTTAAGCCCCAATTGTTGGGAGTCCCAGTTTGTTACGTAATATGCTTAAGTTTGTGGAAAAGGTTTCATTATATGTAAACTATTAAACAAAATTAGGTTTAAATTGAATTTCTGTTCGGAATTCTAGTATAGTTGAAAAACTCGTTAATAGGGGCAAATTTGTGTCTGATATTTTGGAAAAAGTTTCTTGAAAACGAATCGTAATAAAGCGAATGTTTTTTCTGTACCTGGTTTAGCATAAATCCAGAAAAAATTGATGGATTCCCTAAGGTAATGTTTTTCAATGTGTTGAGTTGTTTGCAGATTATTTTTCTGGTGTATATACCAATGATAGCGCGCCAATACCCGATGGGGCGTGTAACAATTTTGTGAATGATCAGTTTGTTAACTTATCCGAGTTTGTTGTCAATATTAGTGATGTCTTTAGTGCAATCAATTCATTAGAAAACTCATGTAAACCTGGCCCCGACGGCATATCATCGTTTTTTATAAAACAATGTATTTATTCAATATGTACACCCCTGCACACAATATTCAATTTATTTATTTATTTATTTATTTATTATTATCCCAACAGATTTACATCCAATTACAGGATAATTTAACAGATAATTTTGGACTATGCGATACTTAACTTAATCAAACTAACATAAATTAACAGCAAAATTAAACATAATGTTATCCTAAAAAAAAAAGCAAAATAGTGGTAACGTTTAAGAATCGAAAATGGAAACCATAAATAGTATACGTTTACAATAGAGTTAAAATTGACTTAACAAACGAACTATAATTTAGATAAAAAATATCTGTCGAATTTCGTACGCCATTGTAAAGTCGCATCATCTTATTGAGCGGAGAATTGAAATATAGATTTGTCCTACTTCGATTAGAGAGAAATGTTAGCGCATTTCTATTGGAATATCTAGGTACATGTATATTAATCTGCGCTAATAAATTCATATCATTTAAATTGTTATAAAGTATATGATGGAGTGTTTTCAAATATATAATATTACGTCTAGCTTCAAGTGATTTTAAATTGAACATAGTTAATAAATTTGTATAGCTGATTGAGTCGTCGGGGTAATGATGGAATTGTTTAAAATATAAGAATTTTACGAAAGTCTTTTGAACTCGTTCGAAAAGTTTTATGTACGTGTCATAAGAAGGTGACCACACCACTACACAGTACTCCAGCTTTGACAACATAAAGGATGTGTAAAGCTTTGTTATTGTGTATCTATTCGTAAATGGTTGAGCAGTACGCCGTATAAAACCAAGCATTTTTAAAGATTTTCTGTGAACACTGTTAAATGTCAAATCCTTGTCAAACAATACGCCTAAGTCGTTGACAGAATCTACACTCTCAAGTGCTATATTATCTAAAAAGTATGCAAATTTAAGTGGCATTTTCGTTCTATAGAATGACATGGATTTGCATTTTCATGTATTGAGTTTAAGTTTGTTTAGCTTACTCCATTCACAAATTCGGTTAATATCCTTCTGGAGCTCCTGGCAATCACTTATAGACTTAATAGACTTAAATATTTTTACATCATCAGCGTATACAAGAATTTCGGATGTTATGCTCTCTGCAATGTCATTTATAAATAGGTTGAAGAGAAGTGGCCCTAGATTTGAACCTTGAGGCACCCCACTAGTGTGGCTGAATATTATTGAGCGGCGGCATAGATATTCTACGTAGTTGGCGCGATTAGACATATACGATTTAATCAGATTTAGTATATCTTGACTAAAACCCCAACGTTGTAATTTATAAAGCAGCACGCCATGGTCTATAGAGTCAAATGCTTTACAGAAGTCTGTGTGAACAACGTCAACTTGACTGCGGTTGTCGAGGTGGTATGCTACATATTCTGTGAAGCATAACAGATTAGTGAGCGTTTTTTCATAAAACCATGCTGCTGTGATGATATATATAATTCAGTATGAGCATAAATTTTATTTGATAATATAGTTTCGAGTACTTTTGCAAAATTATTAAGGACAGATATAGGGCGATAATTTGTTACTTCATGCTTATCGCCTGATTTATAAATCAGGGAAATTTTCCCTCCGTCTGGAAACGAAGCTTTATAAGACCTATCTTTAAAAGTGGAAATAGGGAAAATATTGCTAACTACAGAGGAATATCCATTCAATCTGTTATACCAAAAATGTTTGACAAATTGATATCTGATCAATTATCGTTTCATTGCAAACATGTTATTTGTGAAGAGCAACATGGATTTTCCTCCGGGAGATCCACAATATCAAATCTGCTTGTATACCAATCGTACATCTTAAATGCCTTTGAATGTAATTACCAAGTTGATGCGGTGTACACCGATTTCTCCAAAGCCTTTGATCGCGTTTCGCAGGATATTTTAATGCATAAATTGCAGAGAATGGGCTTTGGAGCAAAAATCACTAAATGGATACAGAGCTTCTTATCAGATAGGTTACAGTATGTGAAAATCAATAATTTTATTTCAAAAGAAATTAATGTCACATCAGGTGTACCGCAGGGGTCGTATTGTGGACCAATACTGTTTCTACTCTTCATTAATGATCTGAAGTTTTATGTCAAGAATTGTACATTTCTTCTTTTTGTAGACGATCTTAAAATGTTTCGTAAAATCAAAAACACTAACGACATCACAGTCTTGCAACAAGCTTTGAATAACATTTATCAATGGTGCTTGAATAACCGTCTCTATTTTTTAATGACAAGTGCGTATCTATTTCCTTTGGTCGTGGTCATGTCATTAAATCAAATTATGAAATCAATGGATACCAGCTATCTACAGTTCCTCATGTCAAAGACCTAGGAGTAATATTTGACTGTACCTTGTCATTTACAAAGCACATTGACAGCATGTGCTGCAAAGCATTGCAAGTGCTTGGCTTTATAAACAGATTTGGTAAGAATTTCTCAATGAACACATACAAGCATTTATTTATTTCTCTTGTAAGAACTCAACTAGAGTATGCTTCCTCTGTTTAGTCACCATTTTATAACAATAAAATTGATCAAATAGAGAGGGTACAAAACAATTATTTGTTGTCAATATCCTTTAGATTGGAAATTTCTAGAATTAATTACAGTCGCAGTTTTACGCTAACTTTTTTAAACTTGACATCTTTGAAAGAGAGACGTCTTCTATCTGATTTGGGAATTCTTTTCAAAATAGTAAACGGCCTAATGTACTGCAATGAATTACTGACTGGTTTAAAGTTTCTAATCCCATCTAATACACGTTCACAATTAATTTTTAGAGAAACAGTTCATCGTAACAACTACACAAGTAATAATACACTTTGTCGTATGACAAAATTATGCAATTTGGTTTGTGTATCACCCCATTTTGAGCTGTACGGTATATCTTTTAAATCATTTATGAAACGATTAAAGCTGATTGATCCATCTTTATACAACTATGTTTAATTGATTTTGTCTACAGGGCTTAGGAGTATATTGTATTAATTATACCGAATTTGTATGTTTATATATTAATTGTTTATAATATATTATAAGTGTGTAAAATTATAATTGAAATAATGTAAAATAGTTTATTCCGTAAATAAAGTATTATTATTATAAGCATACCACCCTGCATCCTTGGTAACATTTTCAAGAAAAATAGTTCAATGATAGCGAAGAACATCGACTTTTAAAATAAGATATTTTTCAGTAAAATGAATTTCAGGATGCTTATAGCCATAATGAGATTGTCTCCGCGAGAAAAAAAATTATTAGCCCTATAGTAATCGAGAAACTATGTTCCCAAAATATGAGCCGTTTGTGGGTGTGAATAAATTTTCAGGTTCCTATAGTCTGTTTAAAAACTAGAAGCAGTAAGTACCAAAGCCCAATTTACACTATAAAAAGTTACCAGAAATATCACTAGATAAATTTGGCGGCAATTTTAAATAATTTCATAATATTGTTTCCGTAAGAAAAAAAAAATTATTAACCCTTCAGTATTCGAGAAACTATGTTCCCAAAATATGTGGGTATGAATAAATTTTCAGGCTCCTATAGTCTGTTTAAAAACTAGAAGCAGTAAGTACAAAAGGCCAATTTACAATATAAAAAGTTACCAGAAATATCACTAGATAAATTAGGCGGCAATTTTAAATAATTTCATAGTAAGTAAGTAAGTAATATATTTGTGCTATAACATAAAGGTTTTACACGAGTCAAAATACATAATATAATAAATAGCTTAAGCTATAAATTGACAAATACATAAAATATAGATACATTAAATAATTACTCCTTGAATAAAATCAAATATACATTTTGTACTTCTTAATTGTGGTTAAGTATTTTCTTTTCCATCGTACGATATCGTCAGTTCAATTAAAATGCTTATACGGCATCTCGCCATATATTTGTGAAATAAAACATATTTACATTAGGTTCATAATATAATATGGAATTTATATAATAATGTGTCTCTATCAGAACTGGGACGAATCCTCGTAAAAAGGATTCGAATCACGAATCCGAATCACCTAATATGATTCGAATCATGAATACTCGAATAAAGGATTCGTAAGAGATAAATATGATTCGAATCGAAGATTCGAATCCTGTTTCTCGAATCACGAATACAAATCCTTTAGGAATAAATTTTCGATTATTATTTTTTTGCAACCATTAATATATAAATATCGTTACCAATTGTTTTAAGAAAAATATTTAAAACCTAATTATTTATTATTACCACTAAACATCGTTGATAACAGACTAAATATCTGACTTCCTGTTACTCTGGTTAAAGACGTATTTGTGTGTTTCTGAACTCCACTTCAAATCAGTGTTTTGTACGCGTGGCGCATGAAGTAAAATTTCGAGTTTAGAAAAGCCCGAAAATTTGTCTCGGGTCGCTGCGCGACCCTCGACAAATTTTCACGGGGCTTTTCTAAACTCGAAATTTTACTTCATGCTTAGCCTGGGAGTGGAAACACTCGCTCAACACTTCAAATTGAACTCTATTATAAAATCGACTAATGCCTGAAACTTACGTAAACAAAAAATTCACTGAATATCATTAAAACCGGGAAAGTCAGAGAAAAGTCATGGAATTATATTCAAATTGACCAAAACACTAACAAAGAATCGATAGGATATTATTAAATTTGTCAAAATCAGCAGGCAAATTACAAAACACGTAAAAATGTATAAAATTAACTTAAATATTAGCAAAAACAATGAAAACCACTAAACAGAATGGGGGTTTCCCACAGGAGAAAGTTATATTAAAAGGCTAGGGAAAAAATCTTTAGTCAGGGAAATGTCGGAAAAATTTAACATTTCAGATTGTGGGTACCATGTCAGTTTTACTTCAAACAATATTAAACAAAATTTTGAAAACTAGATTATTATCACTGAATATAACACTATGTTTTTTACCACAAAATATTTATTGTATGTATATATATTATATTACACAAATGTACACATAAATTCACGATTTAAGTTTTGACGTTTGACGGTCATTTTCAAGTGAAACAAATTACAAAATAGGTTACATTTATACAGGTACAGTATTTAGAGTGAGGGTAACAAAACAAATGGGGGTGAACAGGTACATAAATTTACAGATAAAAGGATTTCGAAAAGTGGCGAATATATTAAATCTGTTTGTTCGTTTAACAGATTAACGAGGGGATTGTTTGTCCGTTTGAAAATTTCTGCGGATTCAAATAGATTAAGCTTGGTGCCTTTGGTACAGTTATGTAAAATTTTAATTTTATTAATTTTTGGAAATGAATTTTTGCACTCTAAAACATGGTTGGAAAAGGAACTGGAGTTTTGGTTCAATCTAAATGCGCGAAAATGTTCCGAATATCTCTTTTCGAAACTACGACCGGTTTGGCCTACATAAACACTATTGCATTCGGAACAAGGAATTTCATAAACACCCGATTTCTTTAAGGGATAAATTTTGTCTTTTGAATTAAATAGAATGTTGCATAATTTGCAACTAGGTATTAACGCGATTTGATGGTTTTGTTTTCGAAGAATGTGAGCAATTTTTTCTGTAGTTTTACCAAAGTAAGTTAGTTAATGTATTCATCTCGGTTCACATTTAAGTAGTTACGGTCGCAACAATCATCATGATTAGATTATTATCTTTAAAAACATTTTCATACATTTAATGTTTTTATCAAAGCATTCGAGTTTAGAAAAGCCCCGTGAAAATTTGTCGAGGGTCGCGCAGCGACCCGAGACAAATTTTCGGGCTTTTCTAAACTCGAAATTTTACTTTATGCGCCACGCGCATAAAACAGTGATTTAACGAGAAATTTAAATACACACAAAAAACATTTTTCATGCTATTCCTCACAATTAATTCGAATTATTTTTGACGATTTAAATCCTTTTGTAAGTATTCGAATCCTTTTTTACAAATAGTCTGTCCTTTCACTTTGACATTTGTGATAAAGTCATAAAAATGGCACGGTTCAGAGAAACATCAACAGCAGAAATTAATGAAATTGTTAAATACTCCGTATCAATAAATACAAATAGAAGCAAGTGTATGGCGTCAATTTAAAAAAAAATGGAAGGCTAGAAATTATAAATTGGAGCAAGCAACCCGAAATGGAGTGAAAACTAAATTTTATAGGATTTAACTTGGAATATGTGGAAGGAGAACGGGGATGACTAAAGGGATATATAATTAATGATTCAATGATTCAATAACTAATCTAAATAAATATAACACGACCATTTCAAATTGCGACTATTATTTTTTTAAATAATTTATCTTAAAGTCTTGCATATAAGTCTCGACATATCAAGCATTAATAATCAAAGAATAAATCTTTTGAGCTTTACTCTTGGGCTTTAATCAGATTATTATTATTAAACAGTGTTTTTAAGAAAATTAACATTACTCCTGCGTATTATTCACAAATTAAAATAAAATTAAATCTAGGGAGTAGTTTCAAAAAGGTAAATGATTTGGAAAAATCCGGTATCTACTCAATAAATTGTAACAATTGTGATAAAATCTATGTAGGACAAACAAGACGAAATTTGGTAATTAGATATAAAGAACACATGTACCATATAAAATCATTTAACCCCGATAAATCTTTAGTAGCACATCATACCTTAAATACCGGATATAAATTTAATATAAATAACGTTCAATTGTTAAAAGAATCAAATTTTTATAAACTAGACATGTTAGAAGCAATTTATATGTTTAAAATTAAAGATAAGCTACTAAATTTCGATTTAAGCCCCCTAAATAATCCCCTCCTTGAAATTTTTGTTTGAGTGACACTGTGAATTAATAAAATAAACATATTTGTCAATTGTAACACAATTAAGTATGAACACATAGTGTTCGAAATGTACATTTAGTAAATAAAACTAATTAGTGAAGAAAGATATTACTACAATAATTATTAGAAAACACATCACGTAACTAAAAGAAGAATATTGCAGATTATTAATGCTTGCTATTTGGTCTCCTTTGAATTGTCTAATTGCCAGTCTTCTCGACAAATTAGTAAAAAATAATAATCAGCTATTTGAAAAGGTCTTGTTATATTGCTGTTAAATATTTAAAATATTCACACATCATTTTATATTATTATTATATTTTTTATAAAACTAAGAAATGACATCAAAAAACAGCCCGACTCCTTATATTTTTATTTTACGCGTTGTAATAAAATCATCTCAAATAAATACTGCATATCCTTCCAACGGCGCTTTTCTTTTATGTATTTTTTATTTTCACTGTTGACTCTCGTTTTTTTTTGTATTTTATTTATATGTGTATGGGTATCGAGAAGGATACATTAAAATATATAGGGCAGAAATAAACCATCCGGGGGAAATAGCTTTCCAATTTCTGGGCCTAAATCGCGTTTATACCGTGAGGGGGGCAGAGAAGGGGGGTGTGGGAGGCTCTCTTAATAGGAGACCTCCCGAAACAATTTGAATATAAATAGGCTAGATTTGAATATTTTTCCCTTTGATCTTCGATATTTATCGTTTCGATATATTCGGGCACGTCGTTACACAAACTAAATCAGCATGGAAATAACCAGATACTGGACAAAAAATTAATTAATGGAGATAATTGAATGTATGGTACATTTCATGAGGTTCGGGTGTCCCTTCCGAAATTTCAGACAGAGTTGAAAATAAAGAAGAATTTAAAGTGGGACGAACACATAAATAAAATAAGAAAAATAAACCCAACTACGATTCTCCAATTCTATGGATTCTCCACTATGGAAAATCCGAAAATACAATCCAGAAAATAGAAAATGATCTGTTTAGCACGCCTTGTTTGCATTTAATAACAGGTGTCCAAAATGGATGAGTGCAGTTTTAAAGTAAAATAAATCAAGGATAATAAATATCTTTAAAAAGTGTTTTATTGATTTTTAATTACAGATAATTGTAGAATTATTTTATAAAAATAATGTCGTCTAAATGTCAACCGTTTCGCTCCTGGCGAGCGAAGATTTTTTACTACGCGATCGCTTGAGGTATCGATGCCATTTCTGCTGCGATATTATCCTTAAACTGCGTCAATGTCCTTGGTTTATCGATGTTCACCTTTTCTCCATAAGAATTAGTCCAAAGGGCTCAGGTCCTAATTGCGTAGTGCCTAGTTAACATCACTTCTTCGCGAAATGAGTTTATTGGGGAATAGGTCTTTTAGAGCTTCAATTAAAAGTAGGTGTTTAATTTTCATTCTTGAAAATGGCATTAAACCGAAACCAGAAATAAAATATTTTTATTTACAAACCAAGTGAATTCAATTAAACACTTATATTTAGTAGAAATGTTTTACCAAGTGAATAATGAGAAACAAGATAATAATATTTCAATTAAAAGGTTTGATGTCTGACTGGTGGCTCTATTTTGTTGAAACTAAGTTTCTACATTAAAGCTATTAAACTGTTGAAAATATAGAGCTAGGAAATTCTTAACGATCTCACAGTATCGCTCTGCACACCCTTTATGGATACCCTGTATAAACTACCTTTCCACAATAGGATGAAACACCATCGGAAAAACGCGTCTTTTTGTAAATTGGCGTTGGCTTGAGCTTCAACATTCTGAAGAGAAAATGAAAATATGTCAATTGGTGTTTCAGAAATATTGCGTCAACGTGGAATTTTGCTAAGACGCAGAAAACATCGAGTTTACGCAAAAATTTGTTTATAAAAAAATGAACGCGTCACTTCGTAAATTTTAAAATTAGAGCGTTTGTTTAAAAATGAACGTGTTTCAACATGTTAGAAAGAAAATGCAAATATGTCAAATCGTTTTTCTGAAATACCGCGTCAAAGAGAAATTTCGCTGAGACAAAGAAAATGTTGAATTTAAGCAGGAATTTGTTTGAGGAATTTAAAAAATAAATATATGCGTCACTTCACAAATTTCAAAATTACAGCGTGTTCTTGGAAATGAACTAGCTTCAACATTCTGAAGAATCAATGCAAATAGATTAATATCACCTTGGCGCGATATTTCTGAAAAACCAGAAATATCGCGTGAAGATGATATTTTGTTGAGACAAAGAAATGTCGAGTTGACGCTAAAGTTCGTTTGACGATTTATAAAAAAATTAACTCGTCACTTTATGAATTTTTAAAGCACATCGTTGCACAGGTATAAATACACTTTGTTTGACTGTAATCGAAATTTTATTTAAATCTCTCATCAGGATTTTCTAAAACTCAAATTTTCCGAAATACCGCGTCAAAGTGAAATTTGGCTAAGACGAAGAAAACGTCGAGTTTACGCAGAAATTTGTTTATAAAAAAAAAGAATGCGTCACTTCGTAAATTTTAAAATTACAGCGTTTGTTTGAAAATTAACGAACTTTAACATGTTAAAAAGAAAACGCAAATATGTGTATTCGTTTTTCTGAAATATCGCATCAAAGAGAAATTTAGTTGTAAGAAAGAAAATGCTGAATTTAAGTTGAAATTTGTTTGAGGAATTTAAAAAAAATGGACGCGACACTTCATACATTTTAAAATTACAACGTTTGCTTGGAAATGAACTAGCTTCAACATTCTGAATAAACAATGCAAATATATCAATTAATTTTACCGAAATATGTCGTCAAGGTGAGATTTTGTTGAAACAAATAAAATATCGAGTTTACGCTAATGTTCGTATGACGAATTATAAAAAAATTAACTCATCACTTCGTGAATTTTGAAAACACATCGTTGCACAGGCATAACTACACTTTGTTTGATTGTAATTGAAATTTTATTTATATCTCTCACAAGGATTTTCTAAAATTTAAATCTAAGTTGGAATTTCGTAAAAGGAAAAGTGATTAATTGAAGGAATTTATTTGTTTGGAAAATTGCACAAAAATCAAAGTTTCGCACAATCAATAAAAACATTTCTTTTTTTCTAAATAGCACGTAGCGAAGCAAAGCGACCGAGCCAAATTAGGCTTTTCTAAACTCGAAATTTAACTTCATGCGCCACGCGTGTAAAACACTGATTTAGTGTGAAATTAAGAAAATACTCTCTGTATGTGTCTCACGTTAATAATTCATTTCAAAAACATTTATTTTATTATATTCATCTATCTAAAATTTGACCATCTGAGCGACTCAAATGTTTATTTCGCCCAACCAAATGTTTAATAATTCGAGTGTCTCGAACAATTATGTGGGTAAATGGAAAAACGAGTTAACTTCACTTTTAAATTATTTAAGAAAATGCAATTTAAATTCTGAAATACTGGTTTGCGATTGGGGAACAATGCGATATCTTGCCGAAGGTTAATGAATATACATTTATAAATCCTTATCTAAGAAATATTTATGAACTGTAAAAAATAATAAAATGATTTTATAGTTGTTATAATTATAAATGCATTTCTTTAGCAAAGTTTATGGAGTTAACCGGTTTTTCCCCCATCGTGATGGAGTTAACTCGCTTTTCCCTAAATTTAACCATTTTCGATCACTTGTTTATTGCTATTACTTCAGAATGATGAACTGTTTGGTCTAATTTCTCTATTTCAAATAAAAGTAGACCAAAAAATAATACGAATTATGGTTAAAACTCATTTTTTTCAAAAAGCATATCCAGAAGCAAATTCTGTGGTTAAAAGGAAAAACGAGTTAAATTTCTCCATTTAGACACAGAATTTGATTCTGGATATGCTTAAAAGAAACATTTGTTTTTGCAAATTATTTCATTAAGAAAATAACTTAATGAAATAATTTTCAAAAACAAATGTTTCTTTTAAGCATATCCAGAAGCAAATTCTGTGTCTAAATGGAGAAATTTAACTCGTTTTTCCTTTTAACCACAGAATTTGCTTCTGGATATGCTTTTTGAATAAAATGAGTTTTAACCATAATTCGTATTATTCGTATTATTCTTTTTTAATTGCACTTGCAATGGGAACATTCGTACGTATCAGAATTAATTAAACACCATAATGACTGTCTTACTTGGTTTGGATATTTGTTGTTCAATTATATTGTAAGATATGCTATTGTGTGGTTTATGTGTGTGCATTGTGAGAAGGTTGGACTGAGTTGGAATGGAGTAAATGAGTTATGCCATAATAATGTATTGCATATGCATCGCGTGTAACATGTTTCGCAATGGCGTATATGATCTATGGCCGTATTACAGGGGACACAATGAAATTTCGCACTAAATTGAATTGCCTGCCATTACCAAACCATTAATTTTACGTCGGCTTATGCACTGTACTCTACTCGACTATGGATCAGGTTATGTGTGTTAATTCAAAAATGCACTCTATCAACATTTCAAACAATACAAGTTTAACTAACTTGAATAAAAACCAAACTTAAATTAAAATTGAAGGGCTTATTGTAATAACATGATAAGCCACACAACCAAAAACTGCTATATTGTTCTTTGATTTGATTAAGCAGTAATATAAAAAAAAACAAATTTTAGAGCTTTTCTAAACTCGAAATTTTACTTCATGCTCAGTCTGGAAGTGGAAAACACTCGTTAAAACTTTTACATTAAGCTTTTTTAAAAAACGACGTATATTTAAAAGGTAAATCCCCGTGTTTACCCCCAATTACTAATAATTATACATATTTTATTGATCATCGTATACACTAAGGAAATAATTGTAATATGTATATTTAAAAAGTAAATACCCTGTGCATTCCCCCCAAATACTAATAATTATACATTTAAAAATAATTAAATTTTACTTCATGCTAAACTTAGAAATGGATACACTCAATAGAAACTTTAAATTTAATTATTTAATAATAGCAACGAATGTTTGGACATTTACATCGCATAAACGGAATGTATACCTAAACAAAAAATCCCTTTTATAAATATCGGCAACATACTTTTGTACTACTACATTTACATTTATCAAATCTTGAAAATGTTTACGTTCCCTAATCCTAACACGTATTTATTATACGAAATAATTTCCGGTATTACTGTCACCCTCTTTTAACATCTCTATCTCCCTCTCTCTCTGTGCCTTACTTATCCAAGTGGTGTGGGGGGAAAGTGTATAAAACTTCATAATTTATGCGGGAACGGACGTCGTACTTTTTCCCTATTTTAATATGGAAATTTAATACCCTTATCAAAAATGTGTCATAAAAATGTAATGAGAGCACCGCGCGGCGTAATTAATTATATATTTTTCTTCCCCTCTAGCAAGTTCGCGCTCCCCTGGCGAAATTAGATAAAAAAATATATAAATTTCATAAATAAAATGCTGAATATGAAACGCGAAAGACTTTAAAGAAAGGGGAGGTTGAATTGGGGATCAATATCAAACACTAATTGCATTTTTTCACTCTTAAAATATTTACTGCCTTATCAATAGACGTTAGCATAAAGTTTTAACACAGGTCAAGGGTGATATTAACATGATCGTAGTTAGTATTAATAAAACATTTTAGTAGATTTCCACTGAGCAAACACAATTAAGTAATGTTTCATCAACATTAAAACAATGTTTAATGTTGCTACAATGTTGACATAATGTTATTTGTTTGTTTTTTGTTTAGTGGGTTACTATTGTTAGTATACAATTAATAATTTAGATATGTTTAAAACCGTAAACGCCATCTAATGCCCATTAGCTTAAGTAGCATCGTTAATGAATTCGCAATGAACACAAATTCATATATTTAATATCTTGTGGCGGAGGCGGTTACTTTATAAAACATTGTAAATATTTAAATAATTAGCATTATTTAAATTTATATAATTACTTGGTAACGTGCTATTCCTAGTTTAAAGGGCGAAATACATGTTATACATCATAACACCAAAGAAAAAACTGAGTTATTTAGAATTTATTTAGTTATAATTACATTTGAAAATAGTAAATATAGTAGGTACACATCTAATCAGTATATTATAAACTTAATTTCAAATCAGTGTTTTATACGCGTGACGCATGAAGTAAAATTTCGAGTTTAGAAAAGCCCCGTGAAAATTTGTCTCGGGTCGCTGCGCGACCCTCGACAAATTTTCTACGCGGGGCTTTTCTAAACTCGAAATTTTACTTCATACTCAGTCTGGGAGTGGAAAAACACTTGTTTAAAATTTCATATTCAGCTTTTTTAAAAAACTACGATTGTCGGAAAGGCACTCGAATTATCAAACATTTGGTTGGGCGAAATAAACATTTGAGTCACCCAGATACAAGTTTTGACAAAGTTGTAGTAAAATAACAAGAACTGATTTCGCAGCGTCATTTAAATAAATTAAAATAGTGTAGAATGAGCGTTGTATCGAATGGGGACAAGAAAATGTATGTAAAACTAAGTAAAAAGTTGGAAGGTTTTGCAACTGAAAAAAATATGCCAGCTTTTACAACCAAGAAATGTAGTGGGTTTTGCATTCGACAGGAATTTTCAAATTTAATTTTATAAGGTTTGGGATGCGTTTTAAAGTCAATTTATTTTTAAAATTGTAGCCTGAGAGAAAATAGTAAATATAGTAGGTATATACCTTATCAATATATTATTAACTTAATTTCAAATCAGTGTTTTATACGCGTGACGCATGAAGTAAAATTTCGAGTTTAGAAAAGCCCCGTGAAAATTTGTCGAGGGTCGCTGCGCGACCCTCGACAAATTTTCTACGCGGGGCTTTTCTAAATTCGAAATTTTACTTCATGCTCAGTTTGGGAGTGGAAAACACTTGTTTAAACTTTCATATTCAGCTTTTTTAAAAAACTACGATTGTCGGAAAGGCACTCGAATTATCAAATATTTGGTTGGGCGAAATAAACATTTAAGTCGCCCAGATACGTGTTTTGACAAAGTTGTAGTAAAATAACAAAAACTGATTTCGCAGCGTCATTTAAGTAAATTAAAATAGTGTAGAATGAGCGTTGTATCGAATGGGCACAAGAAAATGTATGCAAAACTAAGTAAAAAGTTGGAAGGTTTTGCAACTGAAAAAAATATGCCAGCTTTTACAACCAAGAAATGTAGTGGGTTTTGCATTCGACAGGAATTTTCAAATTTAATTTTATAAGGTTTGGGATGCGTTTGAAAGTCAATTTATTTTTAAAATTGTAGCCTGAGAGAAAATAGTAAATATAGTAGGTATATACCTTATCAGTATATTAATAACTTAATTTCAAATCAGTGTTTTATACGCGTGACGCATGAAGTAAAATTTCGAGTTTAGAAAAGCCCCGTGAAAATTTGCCGAGGGTCGCTGCGCGACCCTCGACAAATTTTCTACGCGAGGTTTTTCTAAACTCGAAATTTTACTTCATGCTCAGTCTGGGAGTGGAAAACACTCGTTTAAGGGGGTATTACCATTCCGAAATTTTAAAAAATTGATTTTTTTTTGCATGTATTGATACTTGATAGTATCTAGTTTCATGTCCAAAAGCCGTTTTACAATAGGCGAATTCGTTAGTTAAATTTTTGCTTGTTGAAGTAAACAATGCTGAGTAGGTGGCTGGGTGGAAGTACGCAGAACTCAAACGAAAGTTTGAATGCTTGTGTCTGGAAGCTGGCTTCGAAGCACCTCAACTGTGGTGCAAAAACCGTCGCTATCGCGTCTTTCATAGCTACCAGCATTTTCAACGACGGACACTCGGCAGTTTTTAAGACAACTGGGAATCCATATCGGCCTGCAAGCCAAAGCTTTCCGGTGCGGACCGACGCGGAGCGCGAGATGTGGGACGAATTTTGCCTGACTCCAGCAACTCATAAGGCCATCCAACAACGCTGGCAGGAGTAAATCATTCAAACCGAGTTTTTAGAGGAAGAGGAGGGCCTAGTGTACGGAGCTGGCATAGCTGACTAAAGCCAAAAATCTCCAAAAATAGTTAAAACTTGTGTCAAAACTTTAAACGCGTTTTTCTCGAAACCACTTTTTTTTCGCTGGCCGGAAACTTTCTTTTCAAACTATGAAACGGATTGACTTGAGCTTTTAGTGTTCGGTTCTCCACATTTTCCTCTGAAGTTTGAACCACCGTCATTCAAATATATTAACATTTGATATTTTTCATAGAGCCTTAAAGTCAGAAAAAGGGGGGCAAAAAGCGACCACTTTTTTCGAATGGCCCCCATTTTGTTATTTATCGAGATTTTTTATTGTCGGTGGTTCAAACTCCAGATAATTTAATACAGATTAATGACTACTACTTCATTTTACGTTTCAAATCACAGAATCGAAAAAATCTTTCCGGCCATGAGGAAAAACACGGCGGACACGGCCTTATTTGAGGCCAGATTTAGAGGTTTAGCCGGACGATTGAAAAGAAATAAAATTCATTTTTTATAGTTTATGAATCTATAAACAAGTTGCAAGAAACCGCAAGATCGCATGTATTAAATTTCCCAAAAATAAAAATTCTGAAAAACCGTAAAAAAAAAACGCTGTCCTAGTGGTAATACCCCCTTATACTTTCAAATTCAGCTTTTTTAAAAACCGACGAATGTCGGAAAGTTTACAGCGCATACATATGTATATTTAAAAGGTAAATCCCCTGTGTATATCCCCCAATTACTGATAATTATACATTTTTTATTGATCATCGTATAGAGTAAGGAAATAATGTTAATACATACATATAAATATAAACTATATTTGCTGAACAAAACTACAGCCATTTTAATCAAACCAAATTGTAAAACTCGAAATTTTACCTCATGCTTAATCAAGGAGTGGAGACACTAGTTAGAAGGTTCAAATGCAATACTTATATAAAAACCAGAAATGAATAAACATTTACAGAGTATGCACCGGGATATGTACGAGGGAAGATTAAAAAGACCAAGCCATGTAAACAAATCACTATCATGATCTCTTTCAAGTTGCTGCAACTTTTTAACGAGTATCTGTCAAGTTATTTCTAAATTAAATATGTTTTACGTTTTTTTTTTGTGAAGATGTAAACACGCAGAAATTAGTGTATTACAACTGGAGCATACAAGCGTAATAAAGTTCTTGGCAAATAAAAGGCAGTCAGCCTACAATTATACTTGAACGCATGACTGCTGTATATGATGACAAATCTCCATTATATTTTCAAATAAAATGTTGGTCAAAATAGTTCAAATATGACAGATAACACTATTTAACATTGAAAAATTATTTGAATCGGTTAATAATGTTTCTTAATCATTTAATTAAATAACACTAATATATAAAATTACGAAAAAACTATTCGTGAAAATGCAAATTGTCTTAATTAATAAGACAATTTAAATAAGATTTTAAATATTTCATTGTATAATTCAATATCCGGAGGTGTATTTGCACGGGAAGTAGTTGTTTCAATGAATATTTATCGTCTTAAATTGTCTTAATAATTAAGACACTGTTTGCATATTCACGAATAGTTTTTTCGTAATTTTATATATTATGTTTAAAGTGTGCAAACTATAAGAAGCGTAAGCTTATTTTCTCGAATTCAAATAGTTTTGAATTTGAATTTATCTTGTTTAAATAACATTTTTAACTTATTTGTATTTACTTTTTTATTTATACGGTGACTAGTTTCGACTCGTCAGTGAGCCATTCTCAAACCAAGTTTGACTTGTTTGACAAGTTTGACTAGTTGGTTTGAAAATGGCTCACCGACGAGTCAAAACTAGTCACCGTAAAAATAAAATAGTGAATACAAAAAGGTTAAAGGTGTTATTTAATTAAATAGTTAAAATGTTATTCAGGTTGACTAATGAATAATATCTGTAGACATTGTATTTTAATATCACATCTAGATGTCTGGACATATTACATTTATTGTTTTGACGTTCTTGTGAGTTAAAAAAAGGCTGGTAGTTCTTAAATATAGTTACACAGAGAACAAAATTTTATTTAAGCGTTAGGCTAATAGCTAATCTTTACAATGTCGCACGGTTGTATTAATAGCCCCAATTTATTTTACTACATTTGTTGCGAGTTTACCCCAAAATCAAAAAAGCCACTGAAGGACTTAATCAAAGATTGTTATTTACCTTATTTTAACCAAGATGTAAGAAATCAATATAACTGGTGGGTTCCTAAAGTGTGTTGTTTAAAGTACTTTACGTACCTCAATGGTTGTCACAGCAGAAGAATTAAAAAAAATGCCTTTTGGTACACCAATGGTATGGACTAAGCCAACAATTATTGGATTACTATTTTTGTCAATCGCAATTGAAGTGATTTTCTAAATAACCTAAACGTAGTATTATGTATGCCGATGTTTCATCAGTTACAAAACCTTGGTTACATACCGATGATTTACCCGTTCCTGAGTGTCCAATATTTAATAGAAACAGAAAGTAACTTTAGTGCAACAGACAATGAGAACCATAATGATCCGGACTTTATGATTAAAGATACATCGAAGCCACTTTTAATTAATCGAACCAGGCTTGAAGACCTGGTCAGGGATTTGATAAGGCAGAAAACAGAAAGCATCTTTAGTGCAACAGACAATGAAAATCATAACGATCTGGACTTTATGATTAAAGACACATCGAAGCTACTTTTAATTAATCAAACCAGGCTTAATGACCTGGTCAGGGATTTGATAAGGCAGAATTATTGAGTTTAAGACTGCAGCAATGGAACTTGTGCGAACCTGATGTAAGAGTAACTTATTATCGCAAAAAACAGTTCATTAGTTCCATATTATTCTAAAGAAGATGGTTTACTTTTTTGCAATGACGTAAATGGATTAATGTCTCAACTTGGCCATAATCATGTTCCCACAGAGTGGCGTTTGTTTGTCGATTCTTCGAAAACGAGCATAAATGCTGTTTTACTACACAATAGCAATAAGTTACCATCTTTGCAGCTAGCTTACATTGCTCATTTGAAAGAAACATATGATGTCATGAAACTTATATTAGAAAAAATAAAGTATAAATAACATAAATGGTTAATTTGTGCAAACCTCAAAGGCGTCTCTCTGCTCACTGGTCTACAGTTATGCTATACAAAATATTGCTGCTTTTTCTGTGAATGGGATAGCCGAGCCCGATCACAACATTATATAAAAGAAAATTGGCCATCACGTCACACTTTCGTACTGGTACAAAACAATGTTAAATTTGAACCTTTGGTAGAGTCAGAGAAAGTTATTTTTCCACCGCTACACATTAAATTGGGACTCATAAAAATTGTGTAAAATGCTTACACAAGGATGGTTCTGCATTCCAATTCCTTAAGCAACAGTTTCCCAATCTTAGTGAGGCAAAAACTATAGAGGGCGTATTTGTAGGTCCGGACATTAAAAAACTAATCGAAGATTTATCTTTCACGTCCATTCTTAACCGAATCGAAATAGAAGCATGGAAAGCTTTTACTGACGTCACTAAACATTTTCTGGGCAACACTAAGTCCGCAGACTTTCGTGACAAAATAAAAGTGATGCTGGACTGCTATCATGAAATGGAATGCAATATGTCGTTAAACCTGCATTTTCTGCATTCACACTTACGTTTTTTTTTTTCCAGAAATATGGGAGCGATCAGAGATGAACATCGAGAACGGTTGCACCAAAATGTTTCTGCCATCGAAAAGCGTTACCCCAAGGAGCATGGGAACCTACAATGCTAGCACATTATTGCTGGAGCATTATTAGAGCTACCTCTGAATCCGATTATAAAAGAAAAGCCAGTTTATCCAAAAAATACTTTGCCTTTTAAATCAAACCATTTATAAAAATTGAAGTTTTTGACCAGTCTTTTTATCTGGAAACTGGGATGTGATGAAGAGATTTATTTATGTCGAAAGCATAATAATCACATAGTACGACCTTAGATAAAATAAAAGAAATGAAATTTGTTGAGTAGTGTAATCTATACAAAATGACCTTAAAAGTAGACGTCCTGTGAAGGCAAGAAAGCCTGAAGAAAATGTAATTAATGCTGTTAATCAATCAACGAATCAAAGGTCAGTTATCACAGAGGCAATCGGAATACATGAATAATCGGTTTTGATAATTTTGCATGAGAATTTGGAAATAAACAAAGTGTCAGCGAACTGGATTCGAAAACACTTCACTCTTGAAAAAAGGTGTGCAAGCAAGAAATTTGTGAAGATAACTTGCGGCTTTCCTTGGCGATCTAGACCTCTTTTGCAAAATTGTATCAGGTGATGAAACGTGGGTGGTCTACTGGGATCTCTCAACAAAATTGAAATCAATGCAATGGATACTCAAAGGATCTTCACCACCAAAAAGGGAAAAGATGCAAACATCTGCAGAAAATTTGATTGGGACAATGAGGACATTCTTTGGATTGAGTATATGAAGAAAGGGGCTACAATTAATGCAGTTGTGCAAGAAAGAAATTCGTGAAGAAAACTTGCGGCTTTGCTTGGCGATCTAGATTTGTTTGCAAAATTGTATCAGGTGATGAAAAGTGGGTAGTCTACTGGGATCTCTCAACCAAATTGGAATCAATGCAATGGACACTCAAAGAATCTCCACCACCAAAAAGGGCAAAGACGCAAGCATCTGCAGGAAATTTGATTAAGACAATGAGGGCATTGTTTGGATTGAGTATTTGAAGAAAGGGACTATAAATAATGAAGATGTCTTGGAAGAAATAATACAAAAATTAAATGTTACTGAACGCAAAAAGAGGATGATAATTTTTCCCAATAAACCATATTGCAGTACGACAATTATCTAATTGATAAGACCCATAAAGTTCATAAAAATTTAACAGTTGCAGTTATAAAACTGCAACTGTTAAATTTTAATAATAAGTTGCAATCAATTCTAGTCCAGTTTCGTGAGACTATTACCTTTTCTTTAAGCTGGAGAAATACTTACGAAAACGTCAATTTTCTTTTGATGAAGACATGAAAGACGAGTTCCAACTTTATAAAACACTTACCAAAACAATTTTTTTAGAGGGTATTGCATTATAAGAGAAGCGTTGAACTAAGTGTGTAACTGGCGCCTATTTTTTTGGACAATGAGTGCATTCTTTGGATTGAGTATATGAAGAAAGGGACTACAATTAATACAGATGTAGAGGAAGAAACAATAAAAACATTAAATGTAACTGAACGCAAAAAGAGGCCCAATAATTTTTTCCAAAAAAACTGTATTACTGCACGACAATTATCGAATTTATAAGGCCCATAAAGTTCATAAAAAATCAACAGTTGCAAATTTATTAAGTTGCAATCAATCTATTTTCGTCAGACTATTACCTGTTTTTTAAGCTGAAGAAATACTTACGATTTTCTTCTAATGAAGACACTTAAGACGATATTTCCAAGTTTATTAAACACTTACCAGAACCATTTTATTAGAGGGTATCGCATTATAAGAGAAGCGCTGGACCAAGTGTGTAACTGTTAAAGGGTCATATGTCAAAATATAAATGTTTGTTTGTTCTCGAATGCCTGTTTGCGCCTAAATTAATTATCCTAATCAGTGATTAGTACTTCTTAAAACCACAATAGATTTATTTACAAATTGCTTACACAGTGGCAAATTGATGAAAGAGACATGTTTAGGATATTTTATAAATGTATAAAATTCTTATATTCTAGAATTTTTACAAAATCAATGATTAGTGCATGATTAAAGTTAATTAGACGTGGTGCAAATGAGCATTAATGTTCTTTTGTGATTAGGTGGATTTCATTATAATCTCCCCTCGTACAGTTAAAAGACAAATTCTCTGTATTCGTATTTATATTAGCGTGTCATAATGTATTTATAAATAGTTGGTGGTCATTGCCTTTTGAGTTGAGGCAGGGGCGAAAGGAATTATCGATTTGCGATACGTGGCGGGGGCGGCTAAATATGGCCATATAAAGGGAGTATGGCCTTGTGCGGGGTTGGAAAATATAATGTCTTCCATTAAGGGTCGGTTGCATGGGAGAGGGCGCACGCTGTTCAGGACCCCTGCCCTCGCACCCCTCTCCAACCCTTAACACGGGAATTTAATGAACACTTCGTGTAATTATTATTAATCCATTGTAAAGTAATAGTGTGCACTATGATGGTGTTATTAGGCAGTCTGCCGCTTGTTATGCCGGCTTAATTAATAATTGCCGCTCGGTCCGCCAAATTGGGTATCGTTACACGGTGATTGCAATTGTTCAGGAGTCTGCAGGATTAAATAAAATATTTGAAAATCAACTAGTTTTTTCTTTAAATTTTTCGACATTCGTTTATTTTAATACAGTTCAATTTGAAGCTTTTAACGTGAGTTTTCCACTCCCAGATTAAGCATGAAGTAAAATTTCGAGTTTAGAAAAGCCGCGAAGCGCGGAGCGACCAAACCAAATTTTCAGGCTTTTATAAACTCGAAATTTTACTTCATGCGCCACGCGTATAATACATTGATTTTGTGTGAAGTTCAAAATGCGTTGCTTACTTCACAATATTTCAGTATTTTATACGCGTGGCTCATGAAGTAAAATTTCGAGTTTAGAAAAGCCCAGAAAATTTGTCTCGGGTCGCTGCGCGACCCTCGACAAATTTTTACGGGGCTTTTCTAAACTCGAAATTTTACTTCATGCTTAGTCTGGGAGTGGAAAACATTCGTTTAAAGCTTCAAATTGAACTCTTTTAACATAACAACGAATATCTGAAGATTTACAGCATATAATTAGAATATGCATACGTTGAAAAAAAACTCCTTGTATTAATCAAACAACAATAAAGGCATTTATTGAATGTATTGTGAACAAGTGGAGAGCAGAAATGGCCACAAAGTGTCGCGCCGAAATAGCCGTTTGTACAAACGCGACTAATTACCGATTAAAAGGACCTCGACGTCGAACCGATAAATAATTAATTCGCACGCTGTCGAAACAACATCCACTCAATGACCCATTGTTTCGTCCGGATCGATTCACCTTTCCGAAATTCGCTTTTGGCTGTCGAGAGCGAGGAACGTGACAATGGGGCGGCCTCCTTCCAGTAATTGCATTAGGTAGGACTCTCCACTCGAAAGTGGGGAAATGGGAAATTGGAGGAAAAGGCCCGTGATTCCGACGTGTAATTTCATAAGAGCGCGAAGAGGGCCTCTTCACCCGCCCACAGACAACCCGGTTGGGTTGTATCACACTGATGAAAGTATTAAATATTTATGCCGGATTATTCTTTTGTTTGTTTGATAATTCTAAAAGAAAATTTCCCGCGGCTAAAAAATTTCTGGAACAACAAATGTTGGGGTTGATACTTGTGCACCTCACACTAATGTAAGTCACAACAAGTCTATTTTTATGGATAGTAGATAAACTTAACTTCTTTAAAACAGGCTCTGATTTCACAAATGAGCGTTTTTATGCGTGCTATTCAACAACACAATTCGATAAAGACACCCAAAACGTTCAAAACTTAGAAAACGTAAATTTGACGATGGACGCCAGAAGAAACGCATGCCGCCGGCAAAAGATGTTTACGTCGGCACGCTGCAAAGAACTTTCTAGAGCGTTCGCGAATTGCGGCGAGTATAGAATAGAATAAAATAAAATAGAATAGAAATCTTTATTAGTGCTAACAACATAAAGTCTTACACACGTCAAATAAAATTAATATTTTCTATATTAATATTTAAACAATAAACAATAAAATAAAGTTATACCAACATTTAAAGAAACACAAAAAAATTATAGGTAAATAGAAAAAGACATCGATACACCAGTGAATTAACAAATCATCATATGCCTTCACTGACTTTCTGCGAAAATTCTTCAACTTAGTAGAATGCGTTTTCTAAAAGTATTTGTTTGATTTTAGTTTTTAATATTTTTTTCGGTAGAGACTTTATATTAGGTGGTAGTACGTTTAGTAGATGAATTAAGTAGAAACGGGGACATGTTTTTGCTTTTCATAAACGAAATGAATTTGGGTAGATATTATCCCGCTTACGAGTATCGTGCTCATGTATGTCTGTTGATTGTAAATGTGTGCTCATTTTTCTGGATATTCATTAACCCATTAATTGCCATTGATGCATATACGCAACATTTTAATTTTTTTGCTATATAACTTAATTTCATATATTAATTATTTAACCTGACTTGAAAATGTATAAGGAAAGCTGTAAATATTTTGTTATTTAAATATTTCAATTACTCTTCATAAAAACAAAAAATTGCAGTGTATTTCTTACTTCACAATATTTTAACGTTTTATACGCGTGGCGCATGAAGTAAAATTTCGAGTTTAGAAAAGCCCCGTGAAAATTTGTCTCGGGTCGCTGCGCGACCCTCGACAAATTTTCTACGCGGGGCTTTTCTAAACTCGAAATTTTACTTCATGCTTAGTCTGGGAGTGGAAACACTCGTTTTAAACTTTATATTGCACGTTTTCATATAAAATAGAGGAATGCCTTAAAATGTACAACGTATACATTATGTATATTTAAAAGAAAAAAATCACAGAATGTCATACAATAAGTCATTCATAGAAATCTTAAAAAATAAGTGCAGAATTTTACCTAAAATCAATTTTTTGAGTTAATTTATAATTGCTCGGCCGTTAATGGGTTAAGCAATCTTGCCTGTAGGATAGTTCTGCGATAATTGTCACTGCTTGCCGTTGAAGCCTAAATATATAAGTAGTTATAGAAGAATGACCCAATACAAGAATGTCGTATGCAATATGTGATTGAACAAGTGAATGAAAAGCAGTTACCAAAGGGCACTTATCTTTGCAAATTGCGCAATAAATATGTGTTTTGAGACAGTTTGCTTTTTAGTTCATGTCCGTGAAATTCAAAACTTAAATTTGGGTCAATGATTATTCCCAGGAGTTCGGCTAAAGGTGTTGGTGAAGGTGTAAAATGCTTTAGAGAGAACATTTCAACAGTTTTAGCTTTGTTAGAGATAAACCAATTTATTAGATTAAGTTTAGTGTTATAAAGGGCAGCCACAGGCTGATCGAGAGTATTTCCTTTAGCAGATATAGGTGTATCATCCACGTAGATGATCATAGATGAGTGGGAAAAGGTAGCATAGGAGATCGTTAATGTATAGAATAAACAGAAGATGCTCCAAGACAGATCCCTGTACACCATGCATTAAATCTCCCACATCGGATCTATCATCCCCCCGGTGGACGATTTGCTATCTGTTTGATAAATATGACATGAATCAGGTGCACGTCAGACAAACGCGCGCTGCCGACATCAGTTGTTTACGTCGTCGGCGTGCCTTAACTCTTTCGGGCCTGACGGTGGCATTTGCTACAGTGTGATCAACAATGATTGTAGACAAGTTGAATTTCCCGCCAAAAAATGTTGGTACAACTGATTATATGAAAAGAAAATTCCCTAGATTGCTTTTCCATTGGCTTAGCAAACATTTTATCCCAAAATAAATTAAATATTTAATCATAACTATATATTAAATTTTTACAATTTTAATTAAATATACAAAGTAAATTTAAGTAAGTTAAGGTTTTGTGTATTTTTAATAAACGTAGAGTTAGCATCCCTAATTTTATAAGAAATGTTGAAAATGATAGCCTTCATTTTCTAGGCAAATGTTAACTCTACGTTTTTTATTTTGAAATATACGTTGAAGCTCCTCCGGATTTATGTTCCTTATCTCTTCTTCAATTGCTGCTTTAAGCTCGTTTAGGGTATGCATTCGATTTTTAAAAACCTTATTTTTTAAATGCCCGAATAAATAAAAATCCCACGGAGTGAGGTCTGGCGAACGTGGTGGCCATAATCCGTCGCTTAACAAGCGTTCATCGTAAAATTCCCTCAAATAATTTAATGTCGCCAACGCAGTATGAGGAGTGGCTCCGTCTTGCTGAAAATAACCCATTATTTGTTCGTCATCATGCACTTGATTCAAAAATTCATCTAGGATGAGTGTTCGGTAGCGCTCCGCATTGATTGTTTCGTTGAAAAATATTGGGCCAATTATCAGACGTCTTGAAATTGCTACACAAACACCAATTTTTTGTGGATATAAATCCGTTTCAATACAAGTATGAGGATTTTTTATAGCCCACGTACGATAGTTTTAGCTGTTCACATATCCTGACAAGTTCACATATCCTGACACGCCTCGTCAGTAAAAAAGGTCTTGCCCAACATACCATTATCATACAAATTCTGATTAAACCAATTGCAATAATCAATTCTTTTTTGGTAATCAAGTGGCTGAAGTTGTTGAACTACCTATACCTTATACGGGTGCAAATGCATTTTTTGCGGCTTTTATGCAACTCCCATACGATACTCCTTTAAAATCATTAAACATTAAAATTTGTAAGCACCTTAAAATTAAGAACTAACCGTTTGAGCTGAAAGTGAAAGATTTTGTTGGACTTTGTTCAAATCGTTGTTGAATGTCGCCAACAACCTTTTCTGTTAAGATAGGCAGTCTTCCAGCTGACTTGCCCCTACAGATACAATTCTTTCCCTCAAAACGGTCAACAATGCGGGTTTTATGCGAGGAAAATGTTTTGTAAGGAATTTTGACATCGGGGAAGGCTTGAATAAATTGATTCAGACACGATTGTAACGAGTATGTCCAGTATGTAAACAAAAGCGAATTCTCTTAAACTCCGTAAATTTAGGATTAAACTCAAATTTTCTAATTTTCTAACCTTAAAAACAGCAAATCACTTACCACAAAACAAAGATTTACACAAAGTAGTTCTGATAAGAACTGATGCCTATGAGACAGAATGAAAAATATCTAAATTCGAAGAATGAATTAACCATTGGCAAAATACGACGCACGATGCTGCTAATGTCAAATCGAGTTACTGTTTATTAATTTTTCCTTGGCATGAACTTGGAGTGATCAAATTCCCCAGATTTTTCGGCGGGAAATTTAACTTGTCTACAATGATTGTTGATCACACTGTACCACTAAAATTTGGTAAACGTACTAAGAATTTTTTTAAATATGCATACATCTATGCATAAGCTGTCTCTTTTAAGATAATCGTTTGTTTTTAAAAATAGTTTAATTTGACATCTTAAACGAGTGTTTACCACTCCCAGATAAAGTATGAAGTAAAATTTTGAGTTTAGTAAAGCTTCGTGCTATGCGACCAAACAAAATTTTCAGGCTTTTCTAAACTTTAAATTTTACTTCATGCTTCACCTGAAAGTGGAAAACACTCGTTTATAAGTTCAATTTAAAATACTTGTAAAAACATCGAATATCTGAAGATTTACAGTGTATACAGTGTAATGATATATGTATACTGAAAAGAAAAACTCTTTGTATATCTGAGATAGAAATAAACAATATGCAGTCTACAAAACATTTTTTTAGACATCAGAAAAATTCCAGGACCAAAAGGGTTAAAGAACAAAGGTGTAAATTGTAAATTGTGTAAAAAGTAGAACTATCTATCTATCTGAAGATACTTTCAGCTGTCATATTTTGTTTCTCTTTCTCACAATTATGTGTTTGATACTTATTTCATATTTATTTATTTCATAAGTAAGTATATGATAATTTTTTTTTCGTAAATAATTTCAGTCGCGTTACATTTATTATCTATTTAAATATTTTTCAGGCAAGACTGGAAAGAAGTATAATTAATTAGCGAATTAGCGCGAGCGTTGCAGACGGCGAAATTAAGTCCCCGCCGACTATCTAATCACCGGAACTTGTTGAGCATTCCCGTCACGACAGGCTTAATTAGTTTTGTTTCATTCGGTGTGGTGGCGCAGTTTTTGCCGCGACTATATCACGCACGGAATACAAAAATTCGCAACCCTCGCTTTAAAATTCCACTTTATATTTTTTACTTTTCAGAGATAAACTATAATATTGATATATATATATATATATATATATATATATATATATATATATATACCGGGTAAGCATTTTCAATCCGGAACATGTAATATAATCCATTATATAAATATGACCATCTTTGACTTTAAATTTGTCTGTTATTACAAGTTGTCAAACTTGATTTGTAAACTGAATATCAATTATACTATTAAAGAAAGAGTTTTCATAGTAAGAACGTTTTACTCTAAAGGTAGCAGAAGGGATGTGCGTGATGTATTTAGTTTTAGCACAAGCACAGTATTATTGGACCGTATAAAATGATCGCCAATTAAAATTCGCTATCATATTTAAAACTTTTAATCAACAATGTTGTCCTTGTGGTAAAATCAGCACTACGTGTCAATCAGGAGATTTGGTTTCAAAAAGATCCCTGCTCAGCGCATTTTTAAGTAGATGTTCAGAAATATTTAGACCAAACTTTTTTAAATTGCTTGATTGGTTGTAGTGAAACTGGACCGCCAGATCTCCTAATTAAGCGCCATGTAATTATTTTTTGTGGGGCACTATGAAAAGCAAAATTTGTCAAATATTGATTGTTTAGTTAATGCAATTTTTTAAAAATGTGCGTATATTAACGTTGCAACACTAACGAATGTGAATGATGGATCTTATAACAGGCTAGGGTATTGCTTGGCGCAAAATAGAGGGTTATTTGAATTTTTAGTGTTTATTTTAAGAGACGTTTACTTTGTTTTTAATCTTTAGTTTGGAATTGAAATGCGATTACATTGAATATTTTTTCCCTTTTTGTGAATCATTAATTATATTATATGTTCGGGATTGAAAATGCTCACCCGGTATATATATCTGTATGTGGGAGGTAAATAACACCAAGTTACATTTTTTAAATTTTACAATGCTATTCACTATTCAATAGAGTAAAACATCTTCATTTCAACAGTATATAAACATGTATTTTTATATTTTATTTAGTCGAAATATTTACCCTATGCTTCGAAACTTACAAATAAATACCAAACACCCCATCAAAGTATACGTTGATTAAAACCTAGTTAACCTTAATTAAGTTTTACATTTTGTGCGCAAATGTTTATTAATATCTGCGCGCGCGGGGCAAAGAATAAATAGCCCCCGTTTCGTTTCGCGGAAGTAAGAGTTATGATCCTTGGTTTATTTTACAAAGTACACAAAGTACGGTAAGCCCCGAGATAAAGTATAATAGCGGCGGCGAACGCTTTTAAAGCTGCCGCCCCCTGGAAAATCGCGAAAAATATTTCAATGTTACTCCGCGAGAGCAAACAGAAAATTGTATTGGGCTAGGGGTTTTCCTTATGCGAAGATAAATATCGATCGCCCTCTGCGCGCTCGGTCTGATTTTTCTTCCCAGAGTGCCGACTGGTAAAGAGTGTATTCGGTTAAAAGCCAAAAAATCTACTATATATATTTATGTGTCTGAGTGCATGCGAACGTATCCTTTAATATATTAATGGATGGGGAGCGTTTTTAATATATATATTTTTTTGTAAGTTATTTCAATGTTTAATACACTTATATTTATTTTATTTGATTAAATTTAATATTTTGTAAAAAAGGTGTTATCCGTTAATGGATAAATAAATTAATAAATAAATAAATTGAAGACATAATATTAATTCAACAAATATACTTCGTTTAAAATGTATTACCGTCTGGTTAAAAATAGCTGCAATAATAAAATATAAGTTGCACTAACTTGCACTTCAAAAATTAAAAGTTGCACAAGCAAGGGTAAAAAGTTACAACGGTTTTTGAAATTTGTTTGGAGGGGGGGGGGGTAGCGGTCAAAATTCAAAAATGTTTATGTCTACATTTTTGCATATAACATTGCTTACTACTTGATAAATACTCTTATTTAATGTGGGTATAAAAATAAAACCTATAAAATAAAACAATCCTTTGTTTTCAAACATCCAAAGTAACAGTTTGTCGTTAGTGCACAATTGTATTCTCAGAGCATCATTACCAACATAATTATTTCTCTCTCTATTATCGTTCATTTTTGCAATTGTTTCGTAATGGAATTTCAAGAAGAAGGTATTTACTTTATTTTCACTCACTGTTAAAGTATACATTTCAAAATACATACGTTGTGTGACTTCCAACAAAAATTTTAAATTTTATTTATTTGTTTGAGAAACTTTAAACTACTTTCTCCCACGTACCCTTACACATAATATATCAAAATTTGTTACTTAGGGGCCCTAGAATATTAAGTTATTTGTTTTATCTGCAGCAAGCTGCAGCTGCTCTTTTTACATAACCTTTAAACAGGGTGTTTCAAAATCAACCTCCGCCATGGAGATCTCGCTTATTGCAGTAGATAGAAAGTAGGTTTAAATCCGGCACTTTGGCAGAATTAAATGCTTTTCAATAATCCGTTGAAAAAAGTTAGTTAAAGTCTTTTGAGGCCAAAAAACTGAAAAAAACTGTTTTCCTTTTTTTGATAATTTCGTTTTTTATGACAATATTTAAAAACGGTAAAGATCTTTTTACAATACTTTTTTATTATCTAACAGTTGGGGTAATTGATTCCTTTATAACATGCTTCGTTTCTTTTGAAGCATCATCAACTTTCTTATTTCTAATGGACGCCATATTTATTTTTTATCACATCTAATTGCTTTCTTTTCTTGTAATGATAACGATATAACACACCATACATTTGTTGCCATAAATTAACATACAATCAGTAATAATATATTACGTAACGAGAGTGGCATGCAGCATATTACATATGAGCAGAGATGATGTGCACGAGCCGCGCATCGGCGAGTACAGTATTCCGCGAGTATGTAATTGCCATACCACTCGAGAATCGTACGATACTTTACCTACGACCTAACAAAATAAACAATGAGCATGAAAGACCAACTTATTTATTGTTATCACTTTTAATAGTACCATGACAATGATGAAAACTAAATATCTACTTGATTAATATACAAGGAATAAAGCTGTACATTTTCCGACATTCGTTGTTTTTTAAAAGAGTTCAATTTGAAGCTTTAAACGAGTGTTTTCCACTCCCAGACTAAGCATGAAGTAAAATTTCGTGTTTAGAGAAGCCCCGTAAAAATTTGTCGAGGGTCTCGCAGCGACCCGAGACAAATTTTCTGGGCTTTTCTAAACTCGAAATTTTACTTCATGCGCCACGCGTATAAAACACTGATTTCAAGTGAGGTTCAAATATACATAGAGTTCACAATATTTTAGTGTTATATACGCGTGGCGCATGAAGTAAAATTTCGAGTTTAGAAAAGCCCAGAAAATTTGTCTCGGGTCGCTGCGCGACCCTCGACATATTTTCACAGGGCTTTTCTAAACTCGAAATTTTACTTCATGCTTAGTCTGGGAGTAGAAAACACTCGTTTAAAGCTTTAAATTGAACTTAAAAAAAAAAACAGGGAATATCCACAATTGTTGTATCAATTCCATGTCATAATTTTTATAAAATCACATTACTTTTTCTTAGTTATTTTAGCTGTAATCTTCCTAACATTCGTTGATTTTTAAAATAGTTCGATTTGAAGCTTTAAACGAGTGTTTTTCACTCCCAGACTAAGCATGAAGTAAAATTTCGAGTTTAGAAAAGCCCCGTGAAAATTTGTCGAGGGTCGCGCAGCGACCCGAGACAAATTTTCTGGGCTTTTCTAAACTCGAAATTTTACTTCATGCGCCACGCGTATAAAACACTGATTTCAAGTGAGGTTCAAATATACATAGAGTTCACAATGTTTTAGTGTTATATACGCGTGGCGCATGAAGTAAAATTTCGAGTTTAGAAAAGCCCAGAAAATTTGTCTCCGGTCGCTGCGCGACCCTCGACAAATTTTCACAGGGCTTTTCTAAACTCGAAATTTTACTTCATGCTTAGTCTGGGAGTGGAAAACACTCGTTTAAAGCTTTAAATTGAAATTAAAAAAACAGGGAATATCCACAATTGTTGTATCAATTCTATGTCATAATTTTTATAAAATCACATTACTTTCTCTTAATTATTTTAGCTGTAATCTTCCTAACATTCGTTGATTTTTAATAGAGTTCAATTTGAAGCTTTAAACGAGTGTTTCCCACTCCCAGACTAAGCATGAAGTAAAATTTCGAGTTTAGAAAAGCCCCGTGAAAATTTGTCTCGGGTCGCGCAGCGACCCGAGACAAATTTTCTGGGCTTTTCTAAACTCGAAATTTTACTTCATGCGCCACGCGTATAAAACACAGATTTTAAGTGAAGTTAGAATATACATAAATTTGACAATATTATAGTGTTTTATACTCGTGGCGTGTATCTGAAAAATCTATAAAAAAATATAATTTTGATAAGATATGTCCGCCATTTCGTTTCAAATTTATTAAGTTCAGGTTGAAAATCAGAGACCACGAAAAACCTTATTTATTTATTTATTTCCTCAACAGACCTAAGCCTAATTACAAAGGAAAATATAGTAAAGCAAAAACAAAAAATAGTACATAATAAATCAACTTAAACCTATAAGTTAAACCTATAACCTATAACAAATATAAATTAAGCTTAACAACAAAGGAAAATATAGTAATGCAAAAACAAAAAATAAATATCGTATGCAATAAATCAACTTAAACCTATAACTTAAACCTACAGCTGATTATCTTTTTTGTTCTCTATCTTGGATTCGCTATTTTGTTATTCAAATTTGTAATTATATATTCTAAATCTACTACCTTAAAATGCCCTATATCCGAATTTTCATGAAAATATGCTAACTTATATAATTTTAAAATATTGGACCTGCTATTTTGTTTTTCAAATTTCTAATATCAGATTCTTAATCAGCGACCTACAAAATTCTGATTTACGAATTTACATACATTTTAGATAACGCCTTCTTATTATGGCCACATTTTAGGCATTTGGGACCACTGTGGGACTAAAACGACGCTTGCTCACAATTCAAATTTTTTCATATTTTATGTATGGAATCTATTCTATGAAAGTTGCACTATCGAAACTACTAATTTTTATAAGTTGCACCAGCTAAATACACCCCCTGTTGAAGCGAGAACTAATGGTGCCAGCGCCCCTTTTTATGAAATTTTAACAAAGTTTATTATTTTTTCAGGTAGAGAGGATTGTTTTTGTTGATGCCGGAGAATTTCCTGCGGTAAATTCGTTCCATTCACATGGACGTCTATATTTATCGTCGGTCCGATATAAATCGATTACTTTGATACCGAACAATGGCGACATCAAAGGGAAACTGTTCGGAAAGTTTAGACCACGCAAATGATTCACTCACAATTGAACGTGCCCAATGCCTAACTGATATCCAGTATAAAAAAGAACACAAGCAGAAAAATACAACAACAAAAATCATTATTTCTACAAAGGATTAAGCAATTAGAAGCATTTGTTAAAAATGAAAACAAATACAAAAAACAAAGCAATAAAAAATGCAATTTCAAGAAAGGAAATTGTAAGTATTTGTTAAAAATAAAATAATGCATAAAACCTAATCTCTGCAAACTATTAACTAATTAAATATTTTTAGGTGAATATTAAAAATAATGGGCAGCTTGGTGGTGTAGTGGTTAGAGTGTTGTACTGCCACGCCACGGACCGGGGTTCAAATCACGGCCTAACAAGTTGTCTGCATTTATATAGGTTAGGATAAAAATGCCAAACACTCCGTCTTCTCGGATATGACGTTAAATGCATGTAGGACCCGTGTACTGCCTGGATGTTGCGTGCACGTTAAAGATCCCTACCGGTGGGTTGGAACTCCCACCGGGTTCGGCAAAATTCCCGGATAGCTGTAGACCTAATCTCCGGCGTCATGATTGGCCATAGCAGCGGAAATAGATGACGTAAAACTCAAAATAAAAATAAAAATTAAAAATAATACACACCTAATATCCGTTTTCTTTAATTCCTCTTTTTACAACATTAAATCACTAATATTTGTATGAAATCCGCGTTCTTGTTACCATTCCCATTCTCGAAGAAGGCACATTTCTTTCCTCCCCATTTCTCGAGGAAAGTGCAAACAAAAAAAACATAGAAGAGTTACGATCGTCCAGAATGGGAAGTGAATTATAATAATTCTGAAAGCGCGCCGCTCCGAGGAGACATCACCAACCGGAAATGACTCGAACCTGAATGAATCGCCGGCTAATATAGATCCGAGAATCCGTGCACTTTATGATTATCCGATAAAGTGGTCCTGCTACTCAAACAAGACTCAAGAGAGAAAAAGAGAGAACGTTAAGCGTTTTGTGGATTTAAATCGAGTTCAATTGTAGAAGTTAGAAAAGATGAGTTGGGAGAAAAAATAATATAGTGCTCGGATATGAAATTAAACATAGTTTCAATTTGAAACATCTAAAACAGAAAAATATAAGACTACAGACTGTTTACCTGTTTATCAGACCTGTTTAGCTGTTTATCAGACTGTTTACTTGATTACCTGTTAACCTGTTTGTCCGACCTGTATACCAGTTTATCATAGCTTTGTCCAGTTTATCAGACCTGTTTATCAGATTGTTTACCTGTTTATCATACCTGTTTATCAGACCTGTTTACCTGTTTATCAGACTGTTTACCTATTTATCAGACTGTTTACATGTTTATCAGACTGTTTACCTGTTTATTAGACTGTTTACCCGTTTATCAGACCTGTTTACCTGCTTATCAGACCCGTTTACCTGTTTATCAGACAGCCGGAAACCGCAATCTGCTTCCGGTCTAACCGGAAGCCCTTATCTACACCGGAAACCGCAATCTTATCTAACCGGAAATCGCAAGCCCCGTCCACTTCTGGGAGCTCTTCCTGGCCCAGAACCCGCTGTTTCCCTCTACCTAATTTCATAGTAAGAATTAATACTTAATTACTTAATGTAATTTTCTAAATTGTGAAGTAACACATTAAAATTCAGCGCGCATTTGTGACAAAGTTCAAAATGCACACATCATATTAATTTAGGATAATCAGTGCTTTTACTTTCCCCCATATGCAAAACAAAGAAACGTATTGTTTTCGCGAACATTTTCTAATCAACATTTTTTGTGGTTGTATCCATTTTGTTGTCCCCCGAGTTGATTAAGACCATTTTTGAAAAGTGTATGTAATTCTGTATTTCTGTTGCCACGATAAAGTCTAAGCCGATTGAGCTGTAAAGATGGCACTGAAAACGTAAGCTTATTATTACAATAGTAGTATCCGATCGACTTTTGGTGAAAATGCAAAAACCGAAAGTGGTAGTTTACTCTTAGCATATTTTTGGATCTTTCTTTAATTTTTATCATATAAAAAAATAACCACTAAGAAAGTTGTAGATTATTAAAAAATGGCACTTGATGCGTATTCATTTTATGTCTTAGATGTTTTGGTTGTTTTATTAAAATTGTTTAAAAAATGTTAATTTTACAAATTAATTATTTACTTCGAATTAACTCTGTTTTTTTTAAATATGACCAAACCTAGGGTGTATTCACTGAGAACAGTTGAAGTCTTGCTTTAACAGTAGGGTATTTTAAACATCAAATCTTGAGATGTTGGTAAATGTGACAAATAAATCATAATTTCTTAAATAAATTGTCACGATGCAGATATTTTCAAAAAAGAGAACGCTACAACTTGCAATTTTACAACACATACAGGGATATTTTCTTTTAAGTATGCTTTCACATATCCTATGTAAACATTTGTAAAATTAATGAACTCAACAAAATTAAGTCGAAGTATATTTTGATCTATACTTTAAGTCAGTGTTTTATACGCGTGGCGCATGAAGTAAAATTTCGAGTTTAGAAAAGCCTAATTTGGCTCGGTCGCTCCGCTTCGCTACGCGCCCGAGCCAAATTTTCAGGCTTTTCTAAACTCGAAATTTTACTTCATGCTTAGTCTGGGAGTGGAAACCGCTCGTTCGAGTTTTTGAATTAAAAGTTTTTAATAATCTCACGAATGTCTATAAATATACATTTAAAAATCGTAACATGTATACCTAAAAGAAAAATTCCTTGTATTTAGATTTTTTCTAAATTTAAACATATAAATGGGCAAATAACAAAGAAGACAGATATTCCTGAGCAAGGAATATTACATGATCCTTCTGATCCTTAGAGACACTCTATTAAATTGGTAGTAGATACAAATAATTTGAGGTGATGATAGGTAAATACATTTGTAATCGTAATCTTTGTGAGTTAATTGAATTGTCATATTAATGTCGGATTTTCCTTCACACAACCTACAAATTCAAAGTTGATTTACAACATAACATGTGATTAACCTTGTCCTAACCTATAACACAAATTAAAAGTTGATTTATAACATAATATACAGAGAGTTTTATGTAACACCGAACATTTTCATAACGATAATTTTTGTTTTAAGTATCCATATGCATACGTTGCACATTTTACGATGCTCGGTTTATTAAAAGAATTTAATTTGAAGCTATAAGCGGGTGCTCTCCATTCCCAGGCTAAGCATGAAGTAAAATTTCGAGTTTAGAAAAGCCTGAAAATTTGGTTTGGTCGCGTAGCGCGAAGCGCGGAGCGGCCAAACCAAATTTTCAGGCTTTTCTAAACTCGAAATTTTATTTCATGCGCCACCGGTACAAAACACTGATTCGATGTAAAGGTTAGCGGCGTGTTTTAAACTTCGTAATATGTCAGTGTTTTGTACTGGTGGCGCATGAAGTAAAATTTCGAGTTTAGAAAAGCCTGAAAATTTGGTTTGGCCGCTCCGCGCTTCGCGCTACGCGACCAAACCAAATTTTCAGGCTTTTCTAAACTCGAAATTTTACTTCATGCTTAGCCTGGGAGTGGAAAACACTCTCTTAAAGCATCAAATTAGATTCTTTTAATAAACTGAGCACCGGAAAATGTGCAACGTATGCATATGGATACTGAATAAGTTTGTTATTTGTTGTGTGCTTTGTAGGAGCACGCGGTTGTTACGATAGGAAGAAAAACAAGAGAACACACGTTTAAAAATACTTCTATTGAACTTATCTGTACACTGGTTGAGATCGTAATGAATATTTACAAAAATATATGTACACAGTCTTCTTTATAGTGAAGGGGGTGGTCATCGTTGTCCCTTTTTCGTCTTGGCCTGGAAAGCAGGTATGAACCCAAGGGAGGTTTCGCGTAAACCGATTGTCTCGAGGCCGGGGTGTATTTCCAGGAAGTCCGAGTATTTATTTAGGGTACCGTTTCTAATGCCGTAACACGGGTAAACGAAGGATCGGCACGAGCAGTAATTTTCGGTACAAATTACCTGCCAAACCCGAACATGCCGCCGCCCCTGCAGGAATGCAGCCTCCTTGAGTTATTCGACGGGTAGCACAGCGATGCGCGCTACTGCTCGACGGTCTCCAGAGCACGTCCTGATGGACACTACTAGCGGAATACCATCACTTCCGGGATGAAGTTGGGTGATTCTTCCTACCATCCACTGCATCGGAGGTAGATTATCTTCTTTGACGAGCACCAGGTATCCAATTTTTGGCGTCTGCGTCTTCGACTGCCATTTCAGTCTCTGTTGGCGGCTCGGCAGGTATTCCTTTACCCATCTTTTCCAGAACTGCTCCCTGATGAACTGAATGTGTTGCCACCTGGACAGTCTATTTAATTTAATCCCGGACAAATCCGGGTCGGCAACTGAAGTTAAAGAGTCTCCGACAAAGAAATCGCCAAGAGTTAAGTAAGAGAGATCGTTAGGGTCATTTGAAATAGGTGTTAAAGGGCGCGAATTTAAAATTGATTCAATTTGGCACAGAAAATTTGTTAACTCCTCAAATGTGAACTTACATTCCTTCATAACCCTATACAAATGATATTTTACATTTTTTATCCCGGCTTCCCAAAGCCCACCGAAATGAGGGGATCGCGGAGGGATGAAATGCCAAGTTATGCCTTCGCTGGCAAATGTATTAATAACTTTATGTTTGTGATCTTGACTCATTAATAATTTATGTAAATCTTTTAACTCGTTATTCGCACCAACAAAATTTGTTGCATTGTCGGAGTAAATATTAGTAACTCTTCCTCGACGAGCAATAAATCGTCTGAGAGTTGCAATGAATGCCTCTATGGTCAAATTACTAATTAATTCTAAGTGAATCGCACGTGTAACAAAACAAATAAAAAGAGCGGCATATGCTTTACGAGGCTTAGAATTACGGCCACCATCTTTAATTAAAAACGGACCGCAGAGATCGATTCCAGTTGTGTTAAAGGGTTTTTCAATTTTTATACGGGCTGCAGGCAAATCGCCCATAAAGGGGCTATTTACAATGGGCTTCGCTTTAAAACATGTGATACATTTTCGAATAATATTTTTTATCGAAATCTTTGCTGAAATTGGCCAATAATTTATACGCACTGCGGCCAGTGTAGTATTGACGCCGGCATGCAAGTTTCTTAAATGTTCATTTCTTATTATTAAATTAGTTAGCGGATTCGAAGCTGGCAATATAACAGATACTTCAAAGAAAAATTCTCGTTATGAAAATGTTCGGTGTTACATGAAACTCTCTGTATGATTAATCTTGTCCTAACTTAAAACGCACACTACTAAATTCTTAAAATGTCAAATTTGATTGGTCATATTAAAAAAAAAAACAGATTATAAGTAAGCTATTGCTATAAATGACGTTAGTTGTCCATAGTTTATATTTTGTGGAAAACTGAAAACATAAGTAAGACTTACGAACAAAGTTTAGCAGGAATAAGAAACATTTGTTGAAAAATAAGATATGTTAAAGCTGAAATTCTTGTTGGAGTTACGTAAAGTGTTAGTTATAGATATGTAAGTAGTTAAATTCCTTAATCTTCACCGTTTTATTTTAATTTTAAATGTACGTTTCAGGCACAATGTGCCCTTTTTCAACAGTTTAATGTAATACGTTAAACTATTGAAAAAGGGCACATCGTGCCTGAAATGTACTTTTAGAATTAAAATAAAACGGTTAAGATTAAGGAATTTAACTACTTACATATCTATAACTAACACTTTACGTAACTCCAACAAGAATTTCAGCTTGCTGAAGATTAAGGAATTTAATTTAACTACTTACATATCTATAACTAACACTTTAACTAACTACTTACATATCTATAGGTTAAAGCTATTGATGTCAAGTATATAAAATGGAGTAAACTACTATAGTAGACATATCAATCTTATTTTAATTTAAAATCAGGGTTTTATACACGTGGCACATGAGGTAAAATATTTGGATTTACCTAAGCGAAACGCTGCGCAACTTTCAAAATTGAATCGGTTTTGCATATTTGAGTAATTATTTTATTAATTTATGCAAAGCTATTAATCAATTATAAAACCCATACAAAAAAAATAAACTAAAACAGGAACTCGCCGATTTTAATTAGCAATAAATCGTTGCGTGATAAAACCGTAAACACGGAGCGAACACATATTATTATCCTAAATAAAATAAAATTCAAAAAAATAATATAATTAATTTGTTGTGTGGTTGCGCAGACTATAAATAATGCTGATTTATCTGGCGGGAACAACTATTTTGATTTAAATAGGCGATGAACTATGGATAATGCACCAACCGCCGTTTTACCAGCTTTTTTGTGCGAGAATAAAAAAAATTAAAACCAACTACGTTTTACAATTATTATTAATTTACGAGTGCGATGTCGCGTGTATAAAATTCATTTATGTTCTTAATTATTCCGCTGGGTGTCGTGTGGCGTTAATATTTAATACGTGGAATACATTAAAATGTCAAATGGTTTATTGATTTGTTCATATTTAAATTAGTTCTCGTTAATATAAAATGTCCAAGATATTTGACCAAAAAATGGAATGTCACAAGTTGAAATCATTTAATGCAACTAAATATTTTTCTACAGCTGCTTCAAAATTGGGAATCAATGATAGTCGTTCACCTAATATATCTTTTACAATTAATATCTTTAATATTTCATTCATTCATACTTATCCTAATGTAGTTATTTGAGTTACGTGAAGACTTTAAGTCAATTATTTAAGATAAGCGACTTGGGTGCAAAACCAGTAATTTTTAGAAATTTGGGAACAAGAATCTGACGTTAATCTATATAATTTATTGCAAATTACCTAGAGTAGAATGACATCAAAAATATAAAACAAAAATTCAAGCATGGCTAGGTGAATATCGTGATTAATTGAAGACAAATTTTACTACTACTATAATATTTTTATTAAAAAAGAAATACATCTTAATAAAATACATTTTATAATATGTATACATATATCTAAATAATTTATATTTCCCTCTTCTGTAAGCGCTATCGACTCTTTCTGCCCTGTGCTATATGTGTGTTTGTTTTTTTTTTGTCGATTTCAAGGTAGGAAAGTAGGGTAAAAGGAGGAGATGTATTCAAATAGGGTTATGGGTGGGTTTTTGTATTTTGGGATTATATCGGGGTTTCTAGGGATGCACATTTTTTTAAGATGTTCGTAATTCGACTCGTTACATGCGAATCGTTCTGCAAGAAATCGAATTCTTTCTATTATTGGGGTAAATTGTGTTGTTTCGTAAAGGAATACATTGGATGGGTTGTGGAGGGGATTTTGAGGGTGTCGAAGTTTGGTGAGGGTACGGAGGAAAGCTCTTTCAGCTACTTCAAGGTTGTTTATGGCGACATTGCATGGGTTTATATATAGGATGGAGCTATAGTATAGGATGGGACGGCAAATCATTTTATAAATTTTAGTACAGGTATTGGTACTAATTCCTTGATTTTTGTAAGTCAGGCAACGGAAATGTTTCGCTCGCTTTACGATGTTTGCTTTTATATCGGAGTTGTGTTTTTTGAAGGATAGTTTTGGGTCTAAAAGGATTCCTAGGTATTTACATAATGGGGAGGAGTATATAGTGGATCCGTTTATGGAAAGAGGATTTAGTGGAATACGATGGTAGGGTAGAAAGAGTTGGGATTTGTTAGGTTTAATTTTAAGCCTCCACTTGGAAAACCAAGTGGCTGATCGGTTTATAAATTGTTGAAGGGAGTTTAGGGTTGAGGCTAGGGTTGATGAATGGGTGATTAAGACGGTATCATCCGCAACCTGCAGTTTGCGGATGATACCGCCTTAATCACCCATTCATCAACCCTAGCCTCAACCCTAAACTCCCTTCAACAATTTATAAACCGATCAGCCACTTGGTTTTCCAAGTGGAGGCTTAAAATTAATAATTAACAGGTTGGGTCTATGAAGTTGGAATTGGGATGGTATAAGTCGGAGCAATATATGTTGTATAATAGATGAGATAGAGGGGAGCCTTAAGGAACACCTTGTTCGGGGTAAAATTTCGAGGATAAGGTTTGTCGTATACGGATTTGAAGTTCGCGATTGAGAAGGAAATTTTGGATTAGGTTGATGAGGTGGTTGGGTAGATTAAGGATACTGCATTTATACAAAAGGCCTCGGTGCTAAACGGAATCGAAGGCCTTAGATGCATCAAGAAAAACAGTGGCCTATTTTTGCCTTCTAGATGAGCTGTTTAGCAGTTGAATGTAAGGATAGTTAAAGGGAGTGTTGTGGAGCGATTTGGTAGGAAGCCATATTGGTAGATCGGGATTTGAGGTAATGCATGGTTGATTATTTTTCTTTAAGAAGGGATTCGTACAATTTTCCGAGCACGGGAAGGAGGGTTATAGGACGGTAGTTATTTGATTGTAGAGGGTCAGTTTTAGGTGACAAATTTTATTTTATATAAAATTGTAATTCATAAAAAAATCCTTGTGAAAAAAAAGTTGACAAATAACTGTTATAACGGGTCAATTTTAGTGGCACGCAGTGCTAGAATAGTCTCCTACGTGATTCCATATGTTTCCCAACTTCGCAGCGAGACAATTCCTAAAGTTAAATTGATTTCATAAAATCCAGTTGTTTCTATGATTGGCTGGGAATGAGCGCGGTTTCCCCCTGGGGTGTTCCCGAGGTGTTCCCATTAAATATTGAACCAGTTATTCATACCGGAGGATTATCCAGAGGGAACGAACACCACTACTAGTAGTCTTCAGCAACATTTCCAGAGTATTTGAATGTATGGGGTGCTATTTAAAAATGGAAGAGGTAATTACTTTTCAGACTGCTAAAGTTTTAGGAAAATTGTGAAATATTCATACAATATAATTGTGTCTTTTAAACTCAAAATTTTACTACATGCTTAACCCATTAACGGCCGAGCAATTATAGAGTTAACTCTAATAGTTTGTTTTAGGTAAAAATTGTGCACTTATTTTTATGATTTCTATGATTGACTTTTGTATGACATACTGTGAATTTTTCTTTTAAATATACATAATATATACGATGTACATTTTTAGGCATTCGTCGATTTTATATAAAAACGTGCAATATGAAGTTTAGAACGAGTGTTTCCACTCCCAGACTAAGCATAAAGTAAAATTTCGAGTTTAGAAAAGCCCCGCGTAGAAAATTTGTCGAGGGTCGCGCAGCGACCCGAGACAAATTTTCACGGGGCTTTTCTAAACTCGAAATTTTACTTCATGCGCCACGCGTATAAAACGCTGAAATAATGTGAAGTTAGAAATACACTGCCATTTTTTTTATGAGGAATACTCGAAATATTTAAATAACAAACTTTTTACAGTTTTCCTTATACACTTTCAAGTCAGGTCAAATAATATAATATATTAAATTAACTTATTTTGTAATTCAATTAACAAAAAAATAATAACGTTGCGTGTATGCATCAATGGCGCTTAATGGGTTAATCAAGGAATGGAAAACACTTGTTAGAAATTAAATGAAATTTAACATACGGTGAGGTTTTTTTTTCGCTGAACATACGTTTCCTATGTTCGGTATTAGAAAGACCATGTCAATAAATTATTTCATTAATTTCACGGATTAGGCAACCAAACTTACAGATATTTTATTTATGCTTTTTAAGGGACTGATTTTATTTAAGTGCAAATGTTCAAAGTGACCACCTTCCTGCTCCAAGCAATTTACCAAGCGATTGTAAAATCCTTGTACGGTATTTCTTAAAAACATCTGGATTTATTTCATTGCAGGCGGTACTAATTCTGTTTTTTAGTTCTTCTGTATTCTCTATTGCTATATTATTGTAGATTTTGGGTTGGAGATAACCCCAAAGAATGAAATCGTTTGGCGATAAATCGGGGGACCTAGGTAGCCAAGCTATGGGTCTAAATCTTCCAATCCAGCGATCCTTCAAGGTTTCATTCAAGAAACGTGTAACAGGGCCTGTGAAATGTGGTGCAGCGCCATCCATTTGAAACCATGCGTTCTTAATATTGAAGACTTCTAATTGTAATTGTAATTGTAAATTTAACAGCAGTTGTTAAATGAAACAATGTATTGACATGGACTTTCAAAAACTGAACATACGAAACCTATGTTCAGCGAAAAACAATCCTCACCGTATACAATAACCAGGTTTTATGGTTATCACTGATTGGTAAAAAATAAAGTTTCAACTTCTAAAAAATGAATTCCAATCAAAGGTGCTTTATTCGTTTTTGAACTTCAGTTTGAATCAGTGTATTATACGCGTGGCGCATGAAGTAACATTTTGAGCTTAGAAAAGAATGAAAATTTAGATTAAAAGCGTATAGATATTAAATCTTTATGTTATCTTTAGCTAAAGTATGTTTTTGAACTTTATTTTAAATCTGTGTGTTAGACGCGTGAGGCATGAAGTAAAATTTCGAGTTTAGAAAAGCCTAAACATTTGGATTTGCCGCGGCGTGACTCGCTTCGCTTGCGCAAATCCCCGGCAAATCCAAGTTTTCAGGCTCTTCTAAACTCGAAATTTTACTTCATGCCTAATTATCAAGTGATTAATGATAACTAAATTTAAGAAAAATGCATAATGATCATACGAGGGTAAATCAATCAATTCCCGGACTTTTTTTACAGTGCCTCTGGATACAAATGCAAAACATAAACTGTATTATTATTTAAATTTTTCAGTTGATTAATAATATTTTCATACAATTCATCATTTTTATTTTCAAATCGCTAGATTGATTCAGTGCCCCTGGGACAATATTATGTTATCGGTATGTGAGTTTTAGCTTTGGAGAGGGTGGAAATGGGAAAATGTGCGTGCCATTCCGAGAGTCCAGGATCGGTTACGGGTCGTCGGCGCGAGGAATGGAGAGGGTCTCGAGTTAATTAACATTTCGCATAGAGCGCTGAGGAGAAAAGGTGGAACATGTGCGCACTGCGAAATTTATTATTTCGTGTGTAATGGCGTAATTAGCGCCCGCCCGCCCACGCCCGTCTCGCCCTTTCTTAATTTATATAAAATGTTCCCTCTCCTACTTTTTCCTCAAGGTTAAGGTCGCGTGATCACGAAGATTCTTATCTCGGATTCTTAAATGCTTTGTTATCCAGATCAAACTACGAGGGTCATTCCATAAATAATGCATATTATTTTTTATTTCCTTACATGTTTATATTTTTGATATAATCTCTTTACAATTCTTCAACAAAATCTACCTGCTTCTCAACGACCGAGTCTCAACGTCGGGGAAGCTTTACAATATCATCTAATAATCTTCATCTGACGAATGGCTCGGGTATCAAAAACAGAAATCTCTTTTAGAGTACTGTTGTAATCATTTATATATATATATATATATACATGTATATATATATATATAAATAAATTAGAATTAACGACCTACTTATAAGTACCAAATAAGAAATAACAGCGCATTAGGTCATGATGTAAAAGTTATTTTTTTATCAAGTGAGTGTGCAAGGAGGACAGAAGAAGACGACGATCGTTTCGCTCTTTTTATGAGCTCCTCAGGTCGCCACATCCATCATCCCATACACACTCACTTGATATGTAGAAGTTGTATATATACTGACTTCGCTAACCATAAGCCGGTATTGACGTCAGTATTTATAAATGCTACTGCATTGATAAGGGCATTGATCTCATTTTGCTTCTACAGTTAGTGTCGGTTTTTAGTTTAAACCATCGACTAGCATCGGAGCGGCGAGAAACCCGAACCAATGCGATGATAATATTCAGAACGCCGAATTAAATTAAATAAATTAGAATTAACGACCTGCTTATAAGTACCAAATAAGAAATAACAGCGCATTAGGTCATGATGTAAAAGTTACTTTTTTATCAAGTGAGTGTGCAAGGAGGACAGAAGACGACGACGATCGTTTCGCTCTTTTTATGAGCTCCTCAGGCCGCCACATCCATCATCCCATACACACTCACTTGATATGTAGAAGTTGTATATATACTGACTTCGCTAACCATAAGCCGGTATTGACGTCAGTATTTATAAATGCTACTGCATTGATAAGGGCATTGATCTCTCTAACTGTAGAAGCAAAATGAGATCAATGCCCTTATCAATGCAGTAGCATTTATAAATACTGACGTCAATACCGGCTTATGGTTAGCGAAGTCAGTATATATACAACTTCTACATATCAAGTGAGTGTGTATGGGATGATGGATGTGGCGGCCTGAGGAGCTCATAAAAAGAGCGAAACGATCGTCGTCGTCTTCTGTCCTCCTTGCACACTCACTTGATAAAAAAATAACTTTTACATCATGACCTAATGCGCTGTTATTTCTTATTTGGTATATATATATATATATATATATAGGCAGAGTTCGGAAAATTTCCTAACAGGGCATTCGACCAATTATTGGTCGAATGCCCTGTTAGGAAATTTTCCGAACTCTGCCTCTAACGTAGTACGACCGTTATTTCTTGTGCTGGTATATATATATATATATATATATATATATATATATATATATATACATATATATATATATATATATATATATATACAGAGAGTTTTATGTAACACCGAACATTAACATCCAATACAATTAGACACCTTTAATTTTTAAGTTATGTGTAAATTGGTTTGCCTATATGACCATTACAAATTGTAGCCAATCAATCTCAATTAATGCCTCACCTTGTACATACAGGGAGTTTTTCTTTCAAGTATACATGTCCCAATTACAGAGTATATGCCGTAAATCTTTAGATAACCGTTGTTTTTTTTTTAAATGAGTTCAATTTGAAACTTGAAATGAGTGTGTTCCACTCCCAGACTAAGCATGAAGTAAAATTTCGAGTTTAGAAAAGCCTGAAAATTTGGTTTGGTCGCGTAGCGCGAAGCGCGGAGCGGCCAAACCAAATTTTCAGGCTTTTCTAAACTCGAAATTTTACTTCATGCGCCACCGGTACAAAACATTGACATATTACGAAGTTTAAAACACACCGCTAAGCTTTACATTGCATCAGTGTTTTGTATCGGTGGCGCATGAAGTAAAATTTCGAGTTTAGAAAAGCCTGAAAATTTGGTTTGGCCGCTCCGCGCTTCGCGCTACGCGACCAAACCAAATTTTCAGGCTTTTCTAAACTTGAAATTTTACTTCATGCTTAGTCTGGGAGTGGAAAACACTCGTTTAAAGCTTCAAATTAAATTCTTTCAATAACCGAGCGTCGGCAAATGTACAACGTATGTTTATGTATACATAAAAGAAAAATTCTCGTTATAAACATGTTCGGTGTTACATAAAACTCTCTGTATATATATATATATATATATATATATATATATATATATATATATATATATATATATATATTATAATATATATTTCTTGTTCGATGAAACTGACAAATCTCGCTACAATGTAACATTTATGTAAATTTGTATATAGAAAGAAGTTCTACTATTATTAATATTAGAGATGAATAACGACGTCCTCGCATTGGTTGTTTCAACTTTAAAATTTAGTCAAAGTCTATTTGACTTTTGTGAAGAGTGTAGGATGGATGAATTTACACTTCCCAACTAATCATACAGCTTTTTATTCACGGCATTGGCAATTAGCAATGAAAGCCCCACCCTCGAGAAACTCAGGTAAGGTTTTGTTAATTTTTCGGTTCAGTTTTTAAATGAATTTACAATAATATACTCTTGTGACACTTCATCCACATAAGACTCTGTATGTCATGATGATAATGGTAATCATAAGTAAAGATCATTATTTAATTGACCTTAGATTGAGCTCGACGAAATTTGTTTGAACGTGGAGATGAGTGGGTTTTTAACTGTGTTTGAAAGTTATGAACCCACATTTCTTCAATAGTGATGGTTCGATGCAATAAAGCTTGACCTTCAATGTCAAAGTCTTTGTTTCAGCACTTTGATCTTTAATCCTCAATAGCCACAGGACCCGAGTCCGGTGCAAGCTCCATTTCTAACTCGCGTTATTAGAAAACCAAAACACCCTTCCGATAAAACACAAACATTAGCTTATTCCTTAAGCCTTAGGCCCAATTCACACCGAACAGATGATGCGGCGCAGGCCAGGCGAGAAGCGCAACGCTTCGACGCCACTTCAATATAATAATATGAGTCAAATCACACCGAGATGACGAAGCGCAGGCGCACGCCTCTGCGCACGTGCCTCGTCGCTTTCACGCTTCTCAAGTTGGTTTGGAGAAGCGCACCTCTCGTACGCCTCTTAATATTAATAACTTTTTTTGTATATTTTGAATAATATGCGAGATGGTCCATAAAGAGTGTATCCAAAAACGTCTCTGGTTGTTTAAGTTTAATGAAATTAATGCTCAATTGCACCACAGCTAATTTACTTAAGCCGGTAGTTAGTACTTCTTAAAAACACAATAATTTTATTCATAAATTGTTTAAACATTTGCATTTTGATAAACGAATCGTGTTTGGGATATTCCAAATATAAAACATTTTTATATTGTCGAATTTTGACTTAATCAGAGGGTTAATCGTGATTAACATCTTAACCACAATTAAGTATCTGCGGTACAAGAAAAATAGATAATTTCAAATTGTACCCGTATTATTATCGTTAGAAATTTCTCTTCACTCTTTACTTGACTCAGAATTGCCATTTATACGTGCAGTTTTAACTGCATGCTGGGTCGCGTTCTTTGGTCGACGAATTTTATCATTCTTGTTTCTGCGCAAAAGTTGCATTTACACGTACACTTTTGCGTCAACTCCCGGCATGTGGCATTTATTCGTCGACGTAAAAGTGTACTTGTAAAGGGTCTTATCTATCCTAGATCTTCCAGTTTGTCCTACGTACATTTTGAGGCAGTTTTTCCAAGTTAGTAAGTAGACACCACTTTGATGAGTTTTTACAGTTTTGTCTTTGTTGTTTTTAATGATTTTACAGCCTGTATTCTGGGCTAACAGCGTTTCTGTAATTAATATCTCTTTTGTAAGGCTTACCAGGATCGCAATTCTATAGACACCCTCGTGGGATATCCTGCAATAATTTTGAAACCTTTCCGGATACATTTTTAACTCTCTCACGACATAAAACTTGCCTGTTTTCGATTCTCAAACCACAAAAGGTGAACCCAAACCCTGCTCTGGTTGTTCAAATGTAATAAAATTAAAAGGTCTAAAACATCCCGGTCACTTTCGTTGTCTAAAATCACTTTAACAAATATCATATGATCTGTCGACTATTTCTCGCGATAACCGCACATCGTTGCGGCCTTTTCTGTGTGCATTGAGCTCGCCTGCGCTTGTGCCTCGTATCGCTTACGTTTCGCCTGCGCGCGCCTCCGCCATTTAGGTGTGAATTAGGCCTTAAACTACAACTTACGTAACATTCACTATCGGCGCATCCTTTACACCACAGTGTTGCCAAACGGTGCCTTATTTTGTTTGAAACAAAACTTACATAGAAACAAAAAATGGAAGGCGTAGTCAAATACTTTGATATTTGTTAAGGAACGGTAAAACTCAATTGTTGATTCAATTATCCAAGTGAATTTAGGAGAAAGGAGTATTTACAGAAAAATATAAATAAATATTTTATCCAAATATTTGGAAGTTGTTTCTTGTTTTTAACTCTAACTCATACTTTAAGCTCTCTAGCGTAATAGTTCATTTAACACAATGTCTCCGTTATTATGATAGTTTTAGGTGCGAGAGGGATCGAATTGCATAAAATCACAATAATTTATTGTCGGCATAGCGCCGGAAGTAATTGCGGCGCTCCGCCGCATTTTTCTTGGCGCGAGAAAATGGGAGGAGGCTAGGGTTTAAGTTTTCAGCCTTTGTTATGTAAAATATGAAGTGCTAACGGTGGTTCTAATTACTACAAGCGTTTTCTTTTTTTTTCCTCTCAACGCGTCCGCTGGAATTGTATTACTTTCGTCCTGATGAAAAATCTTTCCTAACTACAAAAACTTACGTGCTGGGAGTCAAGAAAACTTGGCTAATTGCAAAACTACCCACTCTATTTAAAGATGAATGTTTGTAATTATTTGCAATAACCAATGTATTACAAATTGAAAATTATTATATATAAATATAATATACAGGATGTTGATTCATTTAGATATACATAGGGATTTAACATGTAAAACCACCTGTATACATTTGCCTGCTTTCCGGGTTATTTTAGAGGAAACATTCAAGAGTAAACAAACATTTTGAAAAAATCCCGCGTATTCAGTTCGCTACATGGTTAAAATCCAACGTTGGTTACTATATTTAACCAATTTTTGAAATATACGAAAATTTAATAAACTAACCTCAGTAATATGCTGTAAATAGCACGTGATTACGGCTATTTAGAGGTCTAATACTTGACTTTTATGCCTAAAATCATCAACTCCGCATCCGTAGTCTTCATTTAATGCCCCTTTCGATATTCTAGCGCGTCTATATCAAAAATAATAAATGAAGATGGGTGTTCATGAGACTACTCATTTTAAATGTTCGTGATTTTAAAGACTGGATAAAAAATAGTAAACGACGTCGGAATTTAATCAAAAAGCGACCTGTATACCCTAATTTTCTTAAGTTTTGTTTACTCTGGTATGTTTGGTCTAAAATGACCCGGGAAGCAGGAAGATGCATAAATGTGGTTTTACATGTTAAATCCCTATGTATACCTGACCGAATCAACACCCGGTATATATAAATATATATGAATAATGATAAAAGTAAAGTAAGGAATACAAAGTTTTGAACGGGGCATATTTGTTTTGTATTTATTTTATTATTATTATTAACATAAATGTTAATACCGGGAGAGAATTTGTTCGTAGGATGATTATGAAAATTGAGATTCTTGTCGGATCGGCTATAAATTTTATTAGAGGTGTAATCGGGGGCAGCCGCCAGCGCGCTTCCGAAGACGACGATTCTTCATCACCAGCCCATCCCCCTACCCCCCTGAATAATACTTTCCGCGCAAAGTTGAAAAAGTCGTTTAGACAGACAACCGGCTTTTGAATATAAAGTGACTGATTTCCGCCCTATCTGAATTTTATCAGAGACGTTATTGAAACGCATGAATACAATTACACTCTTTTCCCAGCCACCCACAGGATAGATTGACAGTTAATAATAATGAACATGCTATTGGAATTATTTAGAGATAAATGTTCATGAAACATAATACGGAATATAGAGGGAATTTTTTTTAGGTATACATATGTATACGCTGTAAATTTTCCGACATTCGTTGGATTTCAAATGAGTTAAATTTGAAGATTAAAACCCAGACTAAGCATGGTTTCGCGCTACGCGACCAAACCAAATTTTCAGGCTCTTCTGAACTCGAAATTTTACTTCATGCGCCACGCGTATTAAAAACTTAATAATATTGAAATATTGTGAACGCGTGAACTTTACTTAAAATCAGTGTCTTGTACGCGTGGCGCATGCAGTAAAATTTCGAGTTTAGGAAAGCCTAAAAATTTGGTTTAGTGGTAGCGACCAAACCAAATTTTAAGGCTTTTCTAAACTTGAAATGTTACTGTATGCACCACGCGTATTAAACACTTTAATATACTGAAATATTGTAAACGCGTAAACTTTATTTTAAATCAGTGTCTTGTACGCCTGGCGCATGAAGTAAAATTTCGAGTTTAGAAAAGCCTGAAAATTTGGTTTGGTCGCTCCGCGCTACGCGACCAAACCAAATTTTCAGGCTTTTTTAAACTCGAAATTTTACTTCATGCTTATTGTGGGAGTAGAAACCCTCGTTAGATGCTTTAAATTGATCGATTTAAAAAATAAAGAACGTCTGAATAAATACAGCGTATATGTGTATACCGGGATATGCATACTTTAAAGAAAAAATCCCTGTATTTTTATTTATTCTAATAAACCCGCGAATAAAATATGCTTTTTAACCTATTCTAAATCACCCTGTATAATTAATTAATTTCAATATTTATACAGAAATTTAATATTCATGCAGATATGAATTCAAATTACAAACGAATAAAAATAAAAATAAATCAATGGCATCATTAAATACCGCAAAATCCTCGTTATAAAATGTAATTGATATAATTGAAAAATATTTCCTGTAAAATTTCAGCAGCGTGAAATTAATAATTGTAAAATTGAAATTTTGGGCAAAATTCCCGAGTTTATTATTGGTCATAACTCTGTTCCGGTTGAATTATAGTAAATTAATGGGTCTTCTGTACAATCCGATAAACGCGCATAATCCGACAGTATATCCAAAACGGACGTAATCATTGTATTATTAATTATTGTGTACTGCACTTGTAAATACAATCACGAACGTTTATTAGCAAAACCCTAACTGTTGCATGACGAAAAGTAAAATTATAACAATTGAAAAACGAAGTAAGGAAATTTTATGTTAAAGACGTGAAATAATAAACCAAGAAATTTAACAGTAAATCAAATTTTATTTTTGTTCATTTTATTGATATAAAATCCCAACAGACAATACGTTCAATTACAGGATAAAATGTATTTGGATTGAGTTACGTGAAGAGTTGAATATAATTTACTTAATAAAAGACTAACAATTTCTTCACTAAAAACATTTATTTTCGCTAAATGTACATTTCGAACACTACGTGCTCATTGTCAATAGCTTACTGAGTAAATACAAAAAGACGGCGGGATACTTATACCTAAAGGGGATTGTGTGTAAATTACAGGATAAAAAGTAAAATTATAACGGTTCAAAACGTCGCAAGGGATTTTTATGTTAAAGATGTGAAATAATAAATCAAGTAATTTAACAGCAAATCAAATTTTATTTTTATTTTTGTTCATTTTATTGATATAAAAACCCAACTGACAATACGTTCAATTACAAGGTAAAAAGAAAAATTATAACGGTTCAAAACGTCGCAAGGGATTTTTATATTGAAGGAGTGAAATGACAAATAAAGTGATTTAATAGTAAATCAAACATTATTTTTATTTTTGATTATTTTATTGATATAAAAACTCAACAGATAATACGTTCAATTAAACGGTAAAAAATAAAATTGTAACGATTAATAACGTCGCAAGGGATTTTTATATGAAGGGCAACAGTTATATTATAAATAATAAATCAAGCTTTTAACAGTAAATGAAATGTTATTGTTTTTTTATTTTATTGATACAAAAACCCAACAGACATTACGTTTAATTGCAGGGTTTAGTAAATAAACAAACATTATTTTATTATTTTACTATTACTAACTAAATAACCCAATGAGCAAATAACAAAAAAATAACGTTATATCAACATTGTAGCAAAATTAAACGTTATTTTAATGTTGATGAAATATTGCTAAAATGTGTTTGTTCAGTGGGAAGTTAATTAGATGCATTGTATTATTTAACCTAACTTGAGAATCCGTAAACAAAAATGTAAATATTCAATTATTCAAATATTTCAATTAAAACTCATTTCTTAAGTGTAACTTAACAATAGTTCAGTGATTTATATGCGTGGCGCATGAAGTAAAATTTCGAGTTTAGAAAAGCCTAAATTTGGATTTGGACGCTACACGTCCAAATCCAATCGTTCACATAATTTTTGTGAATTTTTCCTTTAATATACACATATTTTGTAATCATTTTAACTGAAACATAATCTTAAAGAAAAAATCATTTATTTAAGGTTTTAACGTTTCTGTAATGTGGAATGTAAAAATAATTAATAATTGGCAACAAATTTATTTTTAATATTGTTAAGTCTCGTTCACACTTAACAACATCAAAAATAAAAAAAATATTGGACTTCTATTAAAATCAATGTTTAATACGCGTGGCGCATGAAGTAAAATTTCGAGTTTAGAAAAGCCTGAAAATTTGGATTTGCCGGGGCGCGTCTCGCTTCGCCCGCGCGCCCCGGCAAATCCAAATTTTCAGGCTTTTCTAAACTCGAAATTTTACTTCATGCTTAGTCTGGGAGTGAACGAACTTGTTCAAACTTTAAATTGAAGTCTTTTTATAAAATCGACGAATGCCGGAACATTTTTAATAAAAATTAATGAATTTTGTAACTTCAATAAATCTCTAGGTTTACATATAAAACACCGATTTAATTTAACTTTCGTATACATTTTCATCATTGTTTTACGATAATCATAAATAATTTTATATATATAAAAAAAAACAAGAACAATTCTAATCAATATTTATAAATTCTGTAACTTAAATAAATCTCAAGGTTTTCACATAAAAAAGGATTTAATTCAATTTTCGCATACATCATAATTTGTCAAAATTTAAAATTTTCAATCAAAATTCGTGAACTTGCTTAATTTCACGAAATTTTTAGTTTTCACGAATAACAAAATTATGATAAAACAAATTATGAAACGTTCCTGATCATCAATCTAAGAGACTTTTCATAATTTGTTTTTATCAAAAAGTGAAAAAAAAAGTGTTAGAAATTAGGTAAGTAAGTAAGAAAGTACATTTTTTCTTGCTGTCACCAAAGGTTTACAAACGTCAATACAAATAAGGTATAAAAGTTAAGTTAATACAAACGTGAAAATATAAAATACCTACATTATAGGTGTAATCAATGAAAGTGTTTGTATAGAGATTTTGAAAACTGGTGAAAAATTCAATTTTCGCTCAGGAGTTTTAACAATTTAGACCTGATCATCGACTTTAAGGACATTTTATAATTTATTTTTATTAAAATGTGGATAAATTCTTGGAAATTTGGTGTAATAAATAAGTGTTTGTATTGAGATTTGTGGTGAAATTATTCAATTTTTTGTTAGATTATGCTTGAAAATTGTTTAACAAAATTACCTCTGTAGTTTTAAAAATTTGGAGCTGATCATCGACTTAAAGGTCTTTTTATTATTCGTTTTTATCAAAATGTGAACAAAATTCTTGGAAATTAGGTGTAATCAATGAAAGTGTTTGCATTGAGATTTTTGGTGAAATTATTGAATTTTTTATTAGATTTCACTTGAAAATTGGTAAAAAAATTTAATTTTCGCTCTGTAATTTTAAAAATGTGTACCTGATCATCGGCTTTCAGGAAATTTCATACATAATTTGTTTTTATTAAAATAAGAACAAAATTCTTAGAAATTTTGTAATAAATGAAAGTGTTTGTATTATGATTTTAAGTGAAATGATTTAACTTTTTATTAGATTATGCTTGAAAATTGGTAAAAAAATGCAATTATCGCTCTGTAGCTTAAAACATTTGAAGTTAGGCGCAGAATTATTCAAAGTTTAAAATGATATACATACCTACGCAGAAATTAAGTTAGTAAATTTAAAATTCATTCACAGCCATTAACATTGAGATTTCGAGATTTGTGAGTTGAATTTTTTCTGCAGAGCTGTAAAAAACTAGGAATCAAGTGTAGAAGAAATATAAGTTTAAGAGGATATACGCAGGAAATTATTTTAGCAATTAAAAATGCATGTTGATTCTTTTACCAATAAAATTCTTCTATTGTGGCTGCACACTCCTTATGGAGTTTGGCCGCTCCTCTTGGAGCCCTTCCAATCCATTTAGCTGGGTGGATCAGTCTCAATTTTCCTTCATTTGTTCTGCAATCTTTCTCCATTTCTTCCTGTCGTTCGCTGTGTCTTTCCACTTCTTAACGCCCAGTGAGCTCAGGTCCTTTTCTACTTCATTCTTCCATCTATTCCTTGGTCTTCCTCTTCTTCTGCTACCACTAGGTTCCCATTCTGTTATTATTCTTAGCCATCCTTCACGATTTGACCTCCATATATGCCCTAACCATCTAATTCTTGCCGCTTTTATGTTATTTATTACATCATCTCCAAGTATCTCATATATTTCTCTGTTTGTTCTTTTCCTTGGTTCTTCGTTCTCATCTTTAAGTAGTCCTAGTATACTTCTCATTATCTTCCTTTCTAGCACCCTTATCCTATGTTGTTCCTTTTGTGTGATTGTCATCGTTTCGTCTGCATAAGTAATAATCGGTCGTACCATTGTTTTATAAACTTTTTTATTAAATTATCAAACATTAATCAAAAAAAAATTAATAATGTAAATGTAAAAATAATGTCGCTTAAAGTTTCAATGCGAAGGGATGCGCATTGGAACTTTTAGCGAAACTATTTTTACATTTACATTATTACATTATTTATTGAATTAATGTTTGATAATTGGTAAGAAAAGCAATGCACGCTCTAGATGTTTAGAAACTTGGAACTAAGCATTGAATTAATCAGAGTTTAAGACGATATCATCAGGAATAAATTCAGAGAACTAAAAAATCATTTACAGCCATTCACTTTCAGATTTTATTTAAAATGATTGCATTTTTTGTTGTTCTTATTTTCAAAAATTACATATTTTTGAAGATAAGACCAACAAAAAATGATATCGTATTAAACTCTGGTTAATTCTATGCTTAATTACAAGTTTTAAAAATCTAGCTCGAAAATTTAATTTTGAGAACAGCTGTTTTAAAAGTGAAATCCCCAAACGTCAGTGTCAAAATTATTAAAATAAAATGACGCCGCCGTTGTTTGGTCGTAGGAAAAACAGAGTGTTAAACACGTACTGAAAGCTACATTGCATGCTCATACAAATTGGTATCGCATGCAAACCAAAGCTTTCAAAACTTGTCAAACAATCTGCTATTTAAGTATATTCTAATTTTCACCAACTCGAAAAATATTTTCAATGTTGTTGAATCTTAATCTTACCATGATTGTAACTAACTATTAATTTAATTAACACTTACATACACACTTTAATTAAACTATACACATTTTATAGGACTCTACCATAAAAAGTATTCTGTTCAACTTTAATAATAATAATAATAATAATAATAATAATTCGTTTATTTCACAACAGATACATCTGTCTTATATTTAAAACGTTGTTTAATAATTATCTATTATTGTAGTGCTTTATTTGATTACTAAAACAAAGGTTTCCACTCCCAGACCAAGCATGAAGTAAAATTTCGAGTTTAGAAAAGCCAGAAAATTTGGATTTGCCGGGGCGTGCGAGCGAAGCGAGTCGCGCCCCGGCAAATCCAAATTTTCTGGCTTTTCTAAACTCGAAATTTTACTTCATGCGCCACGCGTATAAAACATTGATTTCAATTGAAATCCGAACGGTCGTTCACATTTAGCAAAATCAAGAATACATTTGTTGCCAATTATTAATTGTATTGGAGACATTACATATTTTTTTTACAGAAACGTTAAATCCTTGGTATTTTCTATTAGATTATTTTTTAGTTGAAATTATTACAAAATATTTGTATATTAATGGAAATATTTACAAAAAATAATATGACATAAAATATTTATTATAAATTTGTGTTGTTTAGAAAAATAACTCCATTATATGTTTTAGAAATGTGAAAAATTTATTCTTCTGTGTATATTTTTCTGACATAATACGTAAAATTTCAATATTCAAGCAAAAATCAATACATTAGTCATTAAAAGTGCGATTCTTTTCGCAATCTACAAGTTAGTCTTACAAAGACTAAAACAAACACTATTTGTTGCCAATTATTAATTGTATTGGAGACATTACATATTTTTTACAGAAACGTTAAACCCTTGATATTTTCTATTAGATTATTTTTTAGTTGAAATTATTACAAAATATTTGTATATTAATGGAAAATATTTACAAAAAATAATATGACATAAAATATTAATTATAAATTTGTGTTGTTTAGAAAAATAACTCTATTATATGTTTTAGAAATGTGAAAAATTCATTCTTCTGTCTATATTTTTCTGACATAATACGTAAAATTTCAATATTCAAACAAAAATCAATACATTAGTCATTAAAAGTGCGATTCTTTTCGCAATCTACAAGTTAGTCTTACAAAGACTAAAACAAACACTCATTGAAACAACTACTTCCTGAACTAATACCTCAACAGACATTGAATTATACAGCAAGTGTTTGGGTTGCGAAAAGAATCGAACGTTCAATGTTTGAAGTATTCTGCAACCAAGTATTGGCAATTTCATTTATACTTGAAGATTAATACGTTTTTGGAACTTAGATAAAACAGGTTTGTTGCCAAAATTCAACTACTGCAACTACAAATTTTACTTCATGCTTAATTTACTAGTTTACTAATCTAAAGAAACTCCTTAAAACTCGCAGTTTAACCCTTAAATGCATTTAAGAGTAAAACTGAGAGTATTAAGGAGTGTCTTCCACTAGTAAATTAAGCATGACGTAAAATTTAAAGTAATTAATTAGAAGCATATTTCAATATGTGCTTCTTTATGGAAATTTCGAAAATTGTATGTATTTTAAACTATTTATATAGAGTTTATTGTGGTACATATTTTATAATCACGCACTCAAATAAATAAAATTTAAAATTAAATTAAACTATTAGCATGTGTTTAACTACTTTTATTAGAGTGGTAAAAAACATAATAATAGTTTCAATTAATGTTGATATGGATTACCACGTAGTAACGGTAAAAACCATGGTGATTTTATTTTTAATAAAAAAATTCCAACGCTGCAAAATGTAATAATTACATCCGGAACAACCCCAGTGAAATTACAAAATAAAACAAAACGAGCCCTGTTTTGAAAAATTGGAGTTTCACACAAGACTTAACCCAACTTGCGCATTACTCCCCTCTTTATTACTCTTTTCGAATTCTTAATTAAATTAGCAAATGAGGTGGAAGCAATTAACCCCGATATAAAAAATTAAATTTCCACAATGGAATTTCCCGAATAGTTCTTTGAATTAGAGTCCATTAGGGGCATCAGCATCGATTATTAATGGGCCAGGACGGAAATTCGTCGTGTTAAAGAGAGAGTGAGGGAGAGATTCCAGAGAGGAAATTCATCCCGCGAATTTATACCGATTAATGGGCAAATATTGATCGGTGTTCGTGTCCTAATGAAGATGCATCGACGCGTTAATTATCCCGGTGAAATATTGTCGCCGCACCGATCGCTATCTTTCCCAGTTCCCCCCTCTCCTCTCCCGAAAACCAGATTCAGATTACGGGATTCGAATGGGGGATTATATTTCCATATGTTTTCGAACTAATAACGGGTTTCGGGTGCTTTTGGAGTTCGCCCGAGCGGGATTTGTCAAGTGAATTATTGGATTTGAAATATTGTGTGATATTCAGTTTCAATTAAATCAGATTGGGAATTGATTGCCAGTTTATTAGAACCGGGAAAACATGGGCGTAGCCAATGGAGGGCATTTGAATAGATATTAAGTAATCATAAATTTATATATGATTCTTGAATATATTAGAAAAAAAAAACATAACTTAAAAACGTGGCAACACATTGAAATATAATTTTTTGAAATTTATTCGAGATATTATTATTTTTTTGAAATATTTATGTTAAACCTAATTTAAGAAACTTATGTTTGTATTCAATGTTATGTGTATATCAAGTAAACTATACTGTTCCAACATCATCCGCTTCGCTTAGCGACCAAACTAAATTTTCAGGCTTTTCTAAACTCGAAATTTATATATATATATATATATATTCTTTGTTACGGGAGACCATTAAAAATACAACAATATATACACAATAATGAGAAAACAATACAAAAACAAACAAAAAATGTACAAATGAATACAGTCAGAGACAGAAGTTACATCTAATAAAAGAGGACCAAATAAATAATTATATAAAGGACATTAAGAGGAGTTAATCGATCTTAAAGAAAGTCTTTTAAAACGGTTCAACAAGACACCAAAAAAATCTATTGACTCGCCATAAGAATTAACATATCTTATTAAATTGTTTTGTGGGCTGTTATAGCCATTTTCTTTTAATTTCATACTTAACCCATTAAGGGCCGAGCAATTATAAAATTAACTCTAAAAGTTAATATTAGGTAAAATTCTGCACTTATTTTTAATGATTTCTATAAATGACTTATTGTATTACATTCTGTGAGTTTTTCTTCTAAATATACATAATGTATACGCTGTAAATTTTCAGGCATTCGTTGATTGTATATAAAAACGTGCAATATTAAGTTTAGAATAAGTGTTTCCACTCCCAGATTAAGCATGAAGTAAAATTTCGAGTTTAGAAAAGCCCCGCGTAGAAAATTTGTCGAGGGTCGCGCAGCGACCCGAGACAAATTTTCACGGGGCTTTTCTAAACTCGAAATATTACTTCATGCGCCACGCGTATAAAACACTGAATTATTGTGAAGTTAGAAATGCACAGATTTTTTGTTTAATGAGTAATGATCGAAATATTTAAATAACAAAATTTTTACATTTTTCTTCGTACATTTTCAAGTCAGATCAAATAATATAATATATCAAATTAACTTATTTAGTAATTTAATTAACAAAAAATTAATAATGTTGCGTGTATGGATCAATGGCGCTTAATGGGTTAATTAAGGTGTGGAATTACTTGTTAGAAGTTTCAAACTTTTTAAAAGCAATGAATGTCTAAAAGAACAACTCGCGATATGTATACCTACTTAAAAGAAAATTACTGTATATAATTTTCTTTGCTTTTTCTTTTCAAAGAAAATTCTATATTATACCTCTTATCTACACAAAAACCGCCTTATTTCGAGCAAATAAGAAAATATTCCCCGTTTGAGGAAATATCCTTTTGCATTCTCTCGCCAAGGCAAGCCAAGAAGAAGTAGCAGAAAAGGGGAAAAAAACTTGTTATTGTGCGGCTCTATTCTCGCTCTACAGCCACTGAAAAATATCCGCGATACAGAATAATATTCCATAGATCCTTTTGAGCGGGGCCACCCCAAAGGATTTCCCAGAGACGGGATTATGATCTAAAATAGGGTCCCGTGTACCTGGCCCCGTAAGGGGGAGGGATATTACATGTGCAAGGGCCTAACTGAAAAGGTCGAGCCCTTGACCTTCCCTGGGATCAATAAACCGAACGTATTTCGCGTGTGCACACATTATCCCGCAAGGAGTCGTAAGGGCATAATAATTCTGACAAGCGAACGAAAAAAATTAAAAGAATATTTATGGCGGAACTTAATAAAAACATGACTTTAGTTCTTAAACTCATCGAAATTTTACTTTATGATTAATCAAGATGTATGGTAGAGATGCACTAATAGATGAAATTTAAACTCTTTACAATTAAATTATCAAAAGTAAACGTATACCATCGCAATGGACTAGTACCAATCTTTAAAAAAGAAGGAAAAGCTAATCCAAATAATTACCGGGGAATTAGCCTCTTGAGTTTACTTCTGAAAGTCTAAGCTAAAATTGTGTCAGAGGAAATAAGAGCACTAGGATCCATGAACAGCAACAAGGTTTCAGGGGAAATAGGACTACCATAGATGCAATTTTTGTCATCCGACATATAGCGAAAAAGCCATTAAATTTGATAAGATAGCCTGCATGTGCTTCGTTGATCTCAAACAGACCTTTGACTAGAAAAAAATAGTAACATACGCCCAAATATCATAACGCTGCCATGCATTTGTAAGGGCTGAGAAGGGACTTACAGAGGCCATTCCAATAGCAACTGGCATTAGACAGGAAGGATAGCCATTGCTCTGCATTGTTCAACTTAGTAATTATTGAAATAATTGGAGAAACAGTGCGCAGTGGAAGGGGATACCAGATGGGAAATTAAGAAATTAAAATAATTTGTTACTCAGAGGATGCAGCCATAATCTCTGAGAACGAAGGCAATCTCCAAAGAATGCTGTTATTTTTGTCATCCGACATATAGCGAAAAAGCCAGTAAATTTGATAAGATAGCCTGCATGTGCTTCGTTAATCTGAAACAGGCCTTTGACAGGGTGCGATTAGCTGACGTTGTGACTTTGCTAAAAAAAAAAACATACACCCAAATATCATAACGCTTATCTGTGAGTTGAGTATCGGCTGCCATGCATTTGTAAGGACTGGGAAGGGACTTACAGAGGCCATTCCAATAGCAACTGGCATTAGACAGGAAGATAGCCTTAGCTCTGCATTGTTCAACTTAGTAATTAATGAAATAATTGGAAAAACAGTGCGCAGTGGAAGGGGATACCAGATGGGAAATAAAGAAAGTAAAATCATTTGTTACTCAGAGGATGCAGCCATAATCTCTGAAAACGAAGGCAATCTCCAAAGAATGCTGTTTAAATTCGAAAAAATAGCAGAGAGATATAACATGAAAATCTCAGTATAAAAAACGTTTTAACAATAGCCAAGGAACCGAGAAGGTGTAAACTGGCAGTATATGATTAAATCATAGACCAAGTGATGCAATTTAAATACATTGGTGCAAACATCACAAGCAACAGAGACCTGAGAGAGGAAGTCAGAGATGAGACAACAAAAGCAGCACTGGTATCTGAAAATCTTCGGGACAACATATGGAGAAATAAACACCTAAATACAAGTAGTATGGTAAGAATCTATAAAACAATAGTAAGGCCGGTGATGACATACGCAATCAAAACAGCGGAAAACACTACAACCAAAAGGCTCCTTAGAACAACAGAGGTGCGAACTCTTCAAGCAATAAACTTTTACTCCCTACAAGACCGGGTGAAAAGCGGAGAAATCAGGGACATCTGCGAAGTGCACGATGTGGTAAGATAGGCCCTAACAAGACGAAGAGAGTGGAGGGATCATATTGACAGAATGTCCAAGGACCGAATACCCAGAATTGCCAAAGATGGAAAACCATACAACAGCAGACTTCCTAGAGGCCCACCAAAGCGATGGTACGAGAGTTGGAGCTCAGCATCCCAACTCAGACTTCAGCAGCGCTATTGAAGAAAGACAGGACTCTGTCCTACGAGAAGAAGAAGAAAAAGAAAAATCAATATCTTTTGTTAATGATAAGTTATCTTTTCCAGGAATGATATGGAGTAAACATTGTTTTAACCAGTTTCTATAGCAAGTACTTCATATTTGGCCAACGTTGTTAAGTTTATCCCATTAAGCGCCATTGATGCATACATGCAACATTATTAATTTGTTGTTAATAAAATTACTAAATAAGTTAATTTGATATATTATATTATTTGACCAGACTTGAAAATGAATGAAGAAAAATGTAAATATATTCGTATTTAAATATTTCGATTATTACTCATTTCAAAAAAAATAGTGATGTGTCCATCATAGTACTTTCCCCCGTAAATTGCGTATTAAATCACTTTTAAAATATTTGTAGCATTATTATTTTCAAAATGTCTTCAACTTTTTTGATAACTACAACTTTTATTTGAAACATTTTTCAATTGGATCAACACATACTGACACAAACCAATGACTAGATAAAAAAGCACTATTTATTGAATATCTCAAAAACTATGAGTGCTATGACAAAAAGTGAAGATACAAAAAATCTTTAGTATTTTATTACCTACAACTTTTATTTAAAACATTTTCCGATTGTATCAACACACACTCTGACACATATCAATGACTAGATAAAAAACACTATTTATTAAATATATAAAAAACTAAGAGTGCTATGACAAAAAGTGAATCTACAAAAAATCTTTAGTTTTTCATTTCCTACAACTTTTATTTAAAACATTTTTCAATTGTATCGACACATACACTGTCACACACCAATAACTAGATAAAACACACAACTTTTGAAATATCTCAAAAACTTAAAGTGCAATGACAAAAAGTAAGTGAACAATACATCTTCATTTTGTTATTATCTACAACTTTTATTTGAAAGAATTTTTTGTTTGATGAACATTTATTGAAAAAATCTACAAAAAACTGAAAAACGCTAAGAGTAAAGTACCACTTCCGGTTTTCCGATTTTCACCAAAAGCTTTTCAGTTCTTCTGCTAGCGGTTTTTGCGGTATAGCGCACACAGACACACACACAGACAGACATTTTTCAAAAATGGTCTTATTCGACTCAGGGGACCTCAAAACGGATATTTCCGCTAAAATTTTTGATTCGTAAATTTTTACGAAAACAATACTTTCCCTTTGTATTACATACGGGGGAAAGTAAAAATATATATATCAGTGTATTTCTAACTTCAGAATATTTCAGTGTTGTATACGCGTGGCGCATGAAGTAAAATTTCGAGTTTAGAAAAGCCAAACCAAATTTTCAGGCTTTTCTAAACTCGAAATTTTACTTCATGCTTAGTCTGGGAGTGGAAACACTTGTTCTAAACTTCATATTGCACGTTTTTATATACAATCGACTAATGCCTCAACATTTACAGCGTATACATTATGTATATTTCAATGAAAAATGTACAGTATGTAATACGCTAAGTCGTTCATAGCAATCATAAATATATGTGCAGAATTTTACCTAAAATCAACTTTTAGTTAATGACAAGTTTGACTCTTAGTTTTAGACTATAAACAAATGCGGTTATAACTTTATCAGTATACATATCTACTTTCTATCTATTTTTTATAGAAAAATTGCTAAGCATTTTCTATAAATTAAGTGAAGAAGTGGTTGCTAGACATATCAAGTTATCTTCTAATTATAATTTGTTGCTCCTGGCTAGAGAAATAAGGTTAGGGAGTAAAATTTAAAAAAACTGTCCGAACCTTCTCCACCCTACCCCATACTTAAAAGAAAAAAATCTCTTTATGCACTCGTTTTGATTTGTTTTTATTACCTATAACCTGTTGATCGCCAAATAACTTGGCATGAAAAAGTAGCTCGCCTATTACAACAGGTTGAACACCCCTGACATAGTTGAAATAATGCTTCCTTACAATGGTGAATGCACCGGGCACAATTGGTATCTTATCCATTGAGTATCATATCCAACTTGTAATAAAACACTTTAAACTTTTCTTCACAAATGTATTCTTTACCAAATGTATATTTCAGACATAAAGTGACCATTGTCAATGGTGTGCAGTATCAAACGATTGAGAATGGTCACTTTGCGTCCGAAATGCACATCTGGTAAGGAATAAATTTGTGAAGAAAGGTTAAAAGTGTTCTATTTCAAGTTATTATAATCTTCACGCAACTCACCAAAATTTAATTAAAATAAGTAACATTTAATATTTAATGATATTTTTGTTTCATCATAGATTTCATGTATTAAAGCATTTCATTAAAAATACACAACCAAGTTGTAGATTGTGCTCTCTTAAACTAATTTGAGTAAAAATAATTGAAATTGAAAAGAAAATAAACACTCTGCAACCAATGCAATTTCACACGAACCCCTAATCGCACCTTAAAACAAACAATTTGATAAATCATACGTAATATTTCAGGGCGATTACAAAACACACACACACACTGCTGAACAACTTGTTGAATTGGCGTTGACGTAATTTAGTGATTAGCCGCGTTACACTAGGCGGCGGCGGCGGTGGCGGTGGATGTTGTTGTTCGGCGGCGGCGGTTCGTGTGTTGATTAATTGTGTTATAAAGTGTAAGCAAGAGGGGTTACTTAAGGCAATCCTTTCGCCAGCGGAAATTTCAAGTTTAATAAAGCAAACCGTGGAACTCCCTAGGCCGCACTTTGCTAGTGTATTATTGCCAAAGTTAGCGGGACCATTATTGTCGTCCGGGTCAGCCACATTTACAATTGTTACCCTCTCTTTCCAACACACCAGCAATGGAAATCGTGAATAATTGTAGAGACTATTCAAATTGCATCCAAACGTTTGTATAATGAGAGAATTAATTATTCTCGCATGCAATATTGTTGAAAAAGTGCATGAATTTCATTGGAAATCAATGTATAAAGATGGTAAAAATACCTCCTAAATTGACAATAAATATTCATTCATTTAATTAGATGTATTATGTACTTTAATAATTTTATCTTATCAATAAATACGCATTTGTGTTCAATGTATAAATTTTTTTGGATCCGATGATCCTGGCATAGGTTCTCACTACAGCAATATCTCATTATACAGAGAGTTTTACGTAACACTGAACATGCGTGTAACGATATTGTTTCTTTTAGGTATACATAAACATACGTTGTACATTTGCTGACGCTCGGTTTGTTAAACTAATTTAATTTGAAGCTTTAAACGGGTGTTTTCCACTCCCAGGCTAAGCATGAAGTAAAATTTCGAGTTTAGAAAAGCCTGAAAATTTGGTTTGGTCGCGTAGCGCGAAGCGCGGAGCGGCCAAACCAAATTTTCAGGCTTTTCTAAATTCGAAATTTTACTTCATGCGCCAGCGGTACAAATCACTGATGTAATCTGAAGTTTAGTGGTGTGTTTTAAACTTCGTAATATGTCAGTGATTTGTAGCGGTGGCGCATGAAGTAAAATTTCGAGTTTAGAAAAGCCTGAAAATTTGGTTTGGCCGCTCCGCGCTTCGCGCTACGCGACCAAACCAAATTTTCAGGCTTTTCTAAACTCGAAATTTTACTTCATGCTTAATCTGGGAGTGGAAAGTCTGGGAGTGGAAAACACGCGTTTAAAGCTTCAAATTAAATTCTTTTAATAAATCGAGTGTCATCAAATATACAACGTATATTTATGAATACCTAAAAGAAAAATTCTCGTTATAAGCATGTTCACGGTGTTACATAAAACTCTCTGTATATAAATATGTATAATTAACATATATTTGGACGTCAGGATACTTCCACACCACACCCAGGGACAAGACAAGATATTATTTTAAAATAACAACTCCCCGTGCACGGAAATCGAACCCGGTCTGTGGCTCGCCGAATTTAAACATTACAAATTAATGGTTTAAATATAAGTCAAAAATCGGCCTATAAATCAACCGATTAATTCACCTACATCAAAAATATCTTTAATCTTGTTACGTATTATTATTATAACTATGACAAAGATGTGTGTTCTTCGCTCGCGCGCCTCAACAAATCCAAATTTTCAGGCTTTCTTAAACTCGAAATTTTACTTCATGCTTAATCTGGGATTAGAAACACTCGTTCGGATATTGTTTAAAACTTTTATTAAAACTATGAATTCCTAATAATTGTCATTTTGAATTGTATCAAAATTTAATCATCAATTAAATCATCTATAGGGTTTTCCATTAACCTATTAACGGTCAAACAATTGTAGAGATAACTCTAAAAGTTGATTTAAGGTAAAATTCTGCACTTCTTTATATGGCATCCATAAATGACTTATTGTATTACATACTCTGAATTTTTCTTTTAAATATACATGATGTATATGCTGTAAAATTTCAAGCATTTGTCGATTTTATATAAAAACGTGCAGTATGAAGTTTAGAACGAGTGATTCCACTCCCAGACTAAGCATGAAGTAAAATTTCGAGTTTAGAAAAGCCTGAAAATTTGGTTTGGTCGCGTAGCGCGAAGCGCGGAGCGGCCAAACCAAATTTTCAGGCTTTTCTAAACTCGAAATTTTACTTCATGCGCCACGCGTATTAAAAACTGAAATATTGTGAAGTTAGAAATACACTCTTATTATATTTTTTTATATGAGTTATGACCGAAATATTTAAAGAACAAAATATTTACATTTTTCTTCTTACATTTTAAAGCCAGGTCAAATAATATAATATATTAAATTAACGTATTTAGTAATATAATTACCCAAACATTTATAATGTTTCTCGTTGATTGTTAAGGCATTTATCTTTTTTAAATCCATTATTACTTAATATAATAGCAGACTATTTATAATTTTCAACTATTGATATATTTCTTCACCTGAAGAAGAAGCTACAATGTAGCTAAACAATTGTAGTGAGTTAAATAAAAAGTTGAAAATCATAAATAGTCTGCTATTATATTAAATTTGTAATGTTGCCTGTACGCATCAATGGCGCTTAATGGGTTAAGCAGCCCTATTTTAATTATTTAAAAAAAAAACATTTTTTTAATGAAATTGTACCAGCATGTTTATTTCAAAACAACGTACAAACTCTACGATTAGGTGTGGTAAATGGCCTCCTCGGCTTCTTCTGCAAATGGCTATTCATTTAAAAAAAAAATGCGTCACATTTTAGCATTTTCACTCTGGCTCTATTTGACTAATAACCGCTTAAATATTTTCAATGAGTGCCTGAATTGCGGTAATATTCTCAACTGACGTGGCGATACGAGTACGAACTGGCAATTTTACATCAGTAATTTGTCCATTTTGCTCAAATTTCATACCAACCGAAAACACGACGAACAGTAATTAACACTAATATGAATTTCAAAGGCAACAACTTTATTTTCAATCACAATCAAACACAACCCGATCAAAATGTATTATAGATTGATTTTTATCTTGGTTTATAAATTCTTGTACATTGAATCGCATTGAAAATTAGTCAACAAAGAACAAGATCACTTCATTAACTATCGCTCCACTTGAATTCAATTCAATTCAATAAAATAACCCTTGTACTTTATATACTTACGCGAAGAGTATAAAGTAATTGAAATTTCCGTGTCTGGACATTATTGAATCAGCGCGAGGAGGGGGGCGGGAGGGAAATTGTTGTGAAGTGAGTTGGACTTCTTAGCGGAGGAAAGTCGAGTCGGTCGTCTGACACGACCTCGCCTGTTATTTAATTCGATTCTCAAGTTCTAGTGGACTCTTCCCGTACACACGGACAACTCCGTGCAAACTTTTGCTCCGAGTCGGTGTCAATTTTACACAGGAAACACGTCCCCCTTGATAGAAAAAAAAATTACAGAAAAGTAAAAACGTTTAATTAATTTGACGTGGCATTTGAATAAAGTTAAGCTTAAAACGTCTTAAAAGTCTTTTGTTGAAAAAGATTTTAATGCTGCATAATAAACTGTAGATGTCTGTCTTAATATTTATTTAAAACAGAAGTATGAATGAAATTGGCAATACTTGGTTGTAGAATATTTCATAACATTAAAAGTGCGATTCATTATGTAATCTACAACAAGTTTGTCTTACAAAGTCTAATTAAAACAATCATTGAAACAACAACTTCCCGATCTAATACCCTGACGGACATTGGATTATAATGGGTGTTTTTTTCTAGAGGTATAGAACTTCTTTTTCATATAAAACATAAAAATAAATAAAACAACAGATGTGTTGGCTTTAATAGGTAACCAATGTAATGGTATTTAGATTTAAAAATTATTTGAGTCATGTGACCACCGCGACCGCGAATTACGCGGCAAATGTTGAAGATGCCTCAAATTATTTTTAAATCTAAATACCATTACATTGGTTACCTATTAAAACCAACACATCTGTTGTTTTATTTATTTTTATGTTTTATATGAAAAAGAAGTTCTATACCTCTAGAAAAAAACACCCTTTATAATCCAATGTCCGCCTTCAATCATTGCTGGCTTAGCATAGACCAGTGATTTGACTTAGCCCCACAAAAAGTAGTAATGTGGTCAAATCACACGATCTAGGCGGCTAATTAGATAGATATTCGTAGGGGTGGCCTCATTGGCCTGTACCACCGCGACCTTTGCAGATCTATTGTGGATTAGGCGGCTAATTAACAGGCCCCTGTTTTGATATAATTTGATCACCAAATTATTTACTTGTAGCGCTCGCCATTGAGTGTAACAATAACTCCGTCTTCATTTTTGAAAAACTAGGGGTCTTTGTAGAAGTATGAGCTCGTCTTGGATTGACATTGTCCACAAGTGTATACGTAGCCATAAATCGAGCAATCATATTCCGTATATGCTGCTTAGATGAACGATTATGAGCACAACGAAATGGGCAAAGTACTCTATAAGTTAGACGCATAGAGCGCGAATTTTGAAAATAAATTTCCACAATTTGTAATCGTTACTCGACTGTAAGCCTTAGTAAAATAATTTGCCAAAGATTACTGAACAAAATTTCTACAAACAGCTTCCCATTCTGACATTGGTTTCCCAGATACCCATCATTAAAGTTCTACAGATCAAAAAAACACCCATTACAACAAGTGTTTGCTGTTACCTACTGTAAATGTAAAAATTTGGGTCAAATTGTTTAGGTCATCTATAGACGCGTTTCGAGATTTATCTCTCATCTGTATAGCTTTGTCGTTCACTCTAAATAAGCCACTATAAAGATCAAATTGTGAAAATGAAATACTTCGTGCTTGAATTGTTAAAGATTTAGTGACATGAAATAAACCTTTGTAAGATTTTTTTCTTGGCATAAAATTTAAGCAGTATATTTTAAACATCACTTTAAATCAGTGTTTTATACGCGCGGCGCATGAAGTAAAATTTCGAGTTTAGAAAAGCCCAGAAAATTTGTCTCGGGTCGCTGCGCGACCCTCGACAAATTTTCACGGGGCTTTTCTAAACTCGAAATTTTACTTTATGCTTAGTCTAGGAGTGGAAAACACTCATTCCAAGCTTCAAATTAAACATACACCTTTCAAAAAACACCTAATACAACAAGTGTTTGCTGATACCTACTGTAAATGTGAAAATTCGGGTCAAATTATTCAGGTCATCTATAGACGCGTTTCGAGATGTATCTCTCATCAGTATAGCTTTGTCATTCACTCTAAATAGGGCACTATAAAAATCAAATTGTGAAATTGGAATACTTCGTGCTTGAATTTTTGAAGTTTTAGTGACATGAAATAAACATTTGTAATATTTTTTTTCTTGGGATAAAACTTAAGCAGTATATTTTATACTTTACTTTAAGTCAGTGTTTTATACGCGTGGCGCATGAAGTAAAATTTCGAGTTTAGAAAAGCCCAAAAAATTTGTCTCGGGTCGCTGCGCGACCCTCGACAAATTTTCACGGGGCTTTTCTAAACTCGAAATTTTACTTCATGCTTAGTCTGGGAGTGGAAAACACTCGTTTCAAGCTTCAAATTAAACATACACCTTTCAAAAAACACATAATACAATAAATGTTTGCTGTTAAATACTGTGAATGTAAAAATTCGGGTCAAATTATTCAGGTCATTTATAGACGCGTTTCAAGATGTATCTTTCATCAGTATAGCTTTGTCATTCACTCTAAACAGGCCACTATAAAGATGAAATTGTGAAATTGAAATACTTCGTGCTTGAATTTTTAAAGATTTAGTGACATGAGATAAACGTTTGTAATATTTATTTCTTGGGATCAAACTTAAGAAGTATATTTTAAACTTCACGTTAAATCAGTGCTTTTACGCGTGGCGCATGAAGTAAAATTTCAAGTTTAGAAAAGCCCAGAAAATTTGTCTCGGGTCGCTACGCGACCCTCAACAAATTTTCAAGGGGCTTTTCTAAACTCGAAATTTTACTTCATGCTTAGTCTGGGAGTGGAAAACACTTGTTCCAAGCTTCAAATTGAACACTTTTTTGAAAATAAATTTTCACAATTTCTAATTATTGCTTGACTGTAAGCTTTGGCATGATAATTTGCCAAAGATTATTGAACAAAATATCTACGAACAGCTTCCTATTCTGACATTGGTTTGACAGATATCCATCATTAAAGTTCTACACCTCTAAAAGTGTTTGCTGTTACTTACTGTAAATGTAAAAATTTGGGTCAAATTATTCAGGTCATCTATAGACGCGTTTCGAGATTTATCTCTCATCAATATAGCATTGTCATTCATTCTTAACTGGCCACTATAAAGATCTATTTGTGAAATTGAAATGATTTTAACTTATTTATATTGTTTGACTAATAAACTTAGTATAAAATGTTAAAAAGTACAGAAAAACGTTTCGCGCTATTGAACTCGAATTTCTCGTTATTTTAATTCGAGACAGAGTCGTTAGAAACCGTGATGCGAAAATTAAACGGTCCGTATAAAACATATCCTGTGCACATGCAATCGTTGCAAAAAGCGTTGGGTGCGGGGGAGGACGGGGAGTTTGTAGATTTTGCAATTTTCGCCCTCGTTTTCCACTTCTTGCGGCGCCCTTTTTGTGTCATTGTCTAAACGCGATTTCCGACGGGGACTGGCAATTCTGTGAAATTGCGGATTGCGGCGCACGGTATGCAGTATAAATTGTATTCCTCGATGAATTAGGCACACAGACATGAATAAAAATTGCAAAAATTTGGGGTTTTTATATTTTTGAGTGCTACTAATATCGCTTCATAAATTTTGATAGAGGGTAGTTAATATTATTAGCATGGAATAATCTAGAAGAGCCTGAGCTAGACTGAGGTTTGAAGGCGCCAAAATCACCCAGCCCTTGCCCACAAATTAAAAAAAAAATACTACTGGTTAATGGAGAAAATATACGATATAATGAAATTGAATCGATTTACAAGAAGAAAATAAATTTAATAAAATGTTTATCCTGTTTTTCCTAAAAATAAAATATTGTATTATACATATTAAGCAGCTAAACGACCTTAGTCGTATGAATGAAATTGTAACTCTATTTTTATTATTATTATTATATTAATAAAATAAATAGCTAAGGCTGTTACTTGGTAAAATCCCATATCAACATTTTTAGTAAATAACACACTTGGTTAAGATTTCTATTTGGAGAGATTATCTCTTTGGCGATTTCATTTTGCACTGGTTCGGAAATCGCCTCGGTTTTCTAATGCAGGTGAATATATATGAAATAAAATACTTCTTTGCACCTATATTTCTATTCACCGTAAATGTACAAATATATACACTTTTATATACAAATATAATAATAATAATAATAATAATAAATGCCTTTATTTGTCATACAAAAAATAAATACTTATAAGCGTAGGCGAAGTTCAGTCAGCTTAACCTGTTACTGATCTTCCACTTAACCTACGAAAAAATTAAACATAAATGTAATTGCAACGTGTGAGGGATAATAGACAAACATATCTTTACAATAACGTTGTACTACTAAGAATTTTGATGAATTTAGAGTTTTAAATTTTTGATGTTAACAGTTTGAAGTTTTTGGCAAGAGTGATTTTCATATTTAAAAATAGAAGAACATTAAAATGAGTATAAAGAGGGCGGAGCGTTCTTATTAACAAACATATTTCGTGGGTGTGATTTTCGCACTACTTCCTTCGTCTAGAGAAAGGGATGATTTTCTTAGAATTACCTGATGCTTGCAACGGACCAAATTTGAGATATCATAGATGGCTCAACGGTTATCTTTCCACGAAATATGCTGGGACTAAAACAACACCCCCTGTAGTGCGAAAAATGGTCTGCTACAGTTTGCAACAGCCCAATGAACTGAAGGAATTTCTAAAGGCTCGTGTTAACTAATTTGCTAGAAATATTTCAAACATGCACTTAAACTAGGTAGTGTAATTTAAAAGAATAAAATGTGTTGGAAGAAAATATACAAGTAAAAATATAAAACGCTAGAAAAAAATGGTCATGAATTTAATTCCTAAAATAAAGACACAAATGAAAGTTCGAACAATCATGCACCAAAAATGCCGCAGCAATTTCACTGTTTAGTAGTTGACACTGGTTCTCTGGGGAGTGCGCATTTTTGCACTGCACTTGGGCCTCATTAGGCCCATTGTGCTTAGTTGACACTGCAATAATTGTTTGGCCACACAGTGGCTTCATCATGCAGATGAATGATCATTCATCTGCCTGATGAAGCCACTGTGAGGCAAATCAATTCTTCGCTGAAGTTCTATTACAACAAAAAATGTATTATTATGTAAATAAATAGAAGGAACAAACCCAGCATCAAATAGAATAACAACAGATAACTCACAAATAGCCGACATTTTTTCACAATATTTCAAGGACAGTTATACAATGAGAGCCAAAATAATTTGTTCATTTTTAATAGGAAATAACACATGAATTATTTTAAATGCAGAAATAATATAAACGACATCTTAAAAAGTAATAATGGGAGTTTTACTTTTTGAATATAGTGTGTGTTAAATGTCCGCCACCTTTCTCCACACACTCTTCTAAACGACGGACGAAATCTGCCATAACTCGTTGAAGCATATCCCGTGGAATAGCTTCAATTTCTTGTCGGATATTTCATTTGAGCTCCTCTATATTTCTAGGCTTACTCTCGAACACTCTACTCTTTAAATATCCCCAAAGAAAAAAGTCTGGAACAGTAATATCGGGAGATCTCGGGGGCCAATTAAAATCACCGTTTTGAGAAATTAGTCTATTCGGAAATGTCTGTCGCAGGATCTCCATACTTATTCTTGCAGTATGACAGGTGGCACCGTCTTGTTGAAAAAAGTGATTTCTTTCTTCTTCTTCAATTTGCGGTATAAAAAATGTCTGGAGCATATGTGCATACCGTTGAGAATTGACTGTGACTGTTTCGCCGTTTTCTTCAAAAAAATATGGACCGATGATTTTTGACGATGATACAGCACACCAAACAGTCACTTTTGGGGAATGTAAGGGTCTTTCATAGATTTCACACGGGTTTTCGGTAGCCCAGTATCGAAAATTCTGTTTATTTACCAAGCCATGTAAAGTAAAGTGTGCTTCGTCGCTCATGAACAGATGTTGTGCGATATCGGGTTCCTCATTGCTTAACTCCAAAAAACGTTGACAAAACTCAATACGGCTTTGTTTATCATGATCAGTTAACTTCTGCACCACTGCTTTTTGTATGGATGAAACTTCATTTTGTGCAGCATTCTTCGGGTACTTGTTGCAGATAAATTTAACGTTGCCGCATGCCACCGAACTGATCGATTTGGGCTACGCAGAATTGATTGTCTCACCCGTTCCTCATTTTCAGGATTGCATGCAGAGCGAATCCTCCCGGCTGATTTTCTTCTCTCAACTGACCCATGATTTCGCCACTTCCTTACCCAATACGAAATAACAGTTCGAGCCGGAACATCACGAACATTAAAATGTAGACGAAATAAACGTTGAGTTTGAATAATTGAACTTAATTTAAGAAATTTTTCAACACAAAATATGCGTTGCTGTATGTTCCAAAGCACCATTTTGACAACTGTCAAAATATCTTCAAAGTCTCCTCTTTAAAATTGTTATCAGTAATATAGCGATTAATAAATAGTTATATTTGTTATTGCCTATTAAAAATGAACAAATCATTTTGGCTCTCACTGTACAATGACCGACAGCGACAAATTCGATACTGACTATTTCCAATTTACAAATTCATGGTATAAATCCTTCAAAAACAATCCTATCCCTTCTCCTCTTAAAGATGACATAAAAGAAGATGAATACCACGAATTTCTTTCGAAGGGAAAACACACAGCACCCGGTTACGATAACATCCCAAGACTGATCCTGAAATCCTTACCTGATCACATACACAAATACATAAATTCAAATTCAAAACTATTTGAATTCGAGAAAATAAGCTTACGCTTCTTATAGTTTGCACACTTTAAACATAATATATAAAATTACGAGAAAACCATACCAAGGTTTTTCGTGAAAATGCAAACAGTGTCTTAATTAATAAGACAATTTAAGACGATAAATATCCATTAAAACAACTACTTCCCGTGCAAATACACCTCCGGATATTGAATTATACAATGAAATATTTAAAATCTTATTTAATTTGATTTGTTACAACGCTCTATTAAAGTATATGTAACGTTTAGGTCAAATTCTCTTCAAACCAACTAATAATACAATTTTAAATAAAAGGAGAGATAGCAACAAATTAGAAGTGAATAGACTTGGATTAAAACTAATGTCTTAGGTCATCTATAGACGCGTTTCGAGATTTATCTCTCTTCAGTATAGCTTTGCTTATGACGTTTAAAAAATTACATTATTCAAATGTATAATTATGTTTATAGTACTCAGGACGTTCGTTGTGAATGGAAGAGGGGAATAATAACATGTATTCGTAAAAAAAACAACGATTCACTAGCTGTTTCTGGCTATCGTCCCATCACCCTGCTTCCAGTTATTGGAAAACTCTTCGAGTCTATAACCAAACACAAAATATTGCAACATATTTCTGATCACATCCCACCTTATAAATTTGGATTTCCTGAGCATCGCTCTACATCCCTCCCTCTATCAATCTTTACCTCAAACATTCAAACAACACACTTTGAGGGCCATAAATCCGCCGTAGTATTTTTCGACATACAAAAAGCCTTTGATTCGGTTTTGCATCGAGGTCTGTTGTTTAAATGCCACTCACTAAATATCCCTCTACATGTCATTAACCTCCTAGACAATATTCTCTCAAATAGATCCCTTCAAGTTAAAATCCGTACATCGCTTTCCAATACCTTTATACCAGAGCAAGGTTTACCCCAAGGCTCTCCTTTATCACCTCTCCTCTACAATATATTTGTTCATGATTTGTATAATCCCAATCGAAATTACCTAAATAAAACTGCCTACCCTTTGCTATATGCCGATGACAACGCCCTAGTATCCCACGCTCCCACAATCCTTAAGGCCATGGGCACTCTGCAGGAACTGATAGACAGCATCCAATCATAGTTTGCAAAATGGAGAATAACCATAAATCCCAATAAATCCCAACTCTTTATTCCATACCACCGTCCTCTCCAATCTCCATTTAAAATATTATTAAACAATAATTACATTTCCCCGTGTAACACCTGTAAGTACCTTGGTATTACATTTGATACAAAACTCAGCTTCAAGCCCCATTCCCAAAGGCTGAAGGCAAAAGTCGTTGCGAGAGCTCGGCATTTCAGAATGTTAACTTATAAAAACCATGGAATCACAACAAAAACGGCGGTTCATATTTATAAAATGATATGCCGACCTCTTCTCGACTAAGCCGCCATCCTTCTCTTCAATCCTCGTTCAGCTGTCCTACACAATCTCCAAGTAGCTGAAAGATCAGCCCTCAGAGTGCTCACTAAAATCAGACACCCTTTATATCCTCAAAAATGCAACCTCATCCCTATCGAAGAACGCCTCCAACACCTCGCCCACAAATTCTCTAAGAATCCTTTCATCCCTGACATCATAAACCACTTATGTATTCCCCGAAATCATAACATAACCCCAAAATACAAATTTCCAGACATCACAATTTATGAATTCATTTCATCCACATTCTTCATTGACAATAATGATCATGACGTACTTGCACTTTTAGACAAAGACAGTTAAACTGGTTCTCTCAGCATACAAAGAGCCTCATTAATAAAAAAAAACTAGGTACCTAAAATTACGTAATAAGCATAGATTGAACTACCACCGATATTGTATTAAAGACCTGAGACGTACAATAAAAATTGAAATTGAAAAAGATTACACACAGTACATTCAGCAACAAGAACTTAATATCAAAAGTAATCCCAAGAAGTTCTGGAACTATATCCGTAGTAAAAAATCATCTAAGAGTATCCCAGGAATAATGTCCTATTGTGAACAGATCGTAGATACGGAACAAGAAATTGTTAACTGTTTTGGAACTTTCTTTAATAGCGCATATAGGCTTACTTCCAAGATAAATTGTAATTCGCCGACGTCCTCGTGCATTAATGTAAATTTGCAAATTTGTGAAGTATCTGATGATGATATTATTGACGCTGGAAAACGTCTGAAAGCTAGCTTCACACAGGGGCCAGACGGTATTCCCTCATTCATTATTAAGGATACAATTGTATCTCTGGTCACTCCAATTAAACATATTTTTAACTTAATGTTGTCATCAGGATTACTTCCACAAATTTGGAAAAACGCGCGCATATGTCCAGTTTTTAAGTCAGGAGATAAAAGCCTTGTCACAAATTACAGACCAATAGCGCTAATTAACAATTTTGCAAAATTATTTGAAATAATTATATCGAAGAGAATTTCTTGCCGTATTTCGAATTATATCACACCCCACCAGCATGGGTTCGTACGCAAACGTTCAACAACCACAAACCTAGTAAACTTCACCCAATTCGTATCAGAAGTTTTGGACCGTCGTGGCCAAGTGGACGCGATTTATCTGGACTTCAAAAAAGCTTTTGACAGCATTAGTCATGACATCATATTAAGTAAATTATTATTCCTCGGGTTTTCTCCAATACTATGTTCGCTGATGGAGTCCTATCTGAAAGACAGAACCCAATATGTTGAGCTAAGTGGCTTCAAATCCCCTAAATTTTCTCCAACAAGTGGTGTGCCCCAAGGGTCCATTCTTGGACCTTTATTATTTATCTGTTTTATAAATGATATTGTGTCAGATATAACGTCAAACATCCTTCTTTTCGCTGATGACATTAAATTGTATTCTGAGATCAGATCTCAGGAGGATTGTCTAACCATGACTAGTGACTCGCGGAAAATTGAGGAATGGTGCATATTAAACGACCTTCATTTGAATATCAGTAAATGTAATTTTATAAAATTCAGTAGGAAACATAATGCGATACAGTATAACTATGCCGTTGCGAATCACCAACTTACGGAGCATAGAGTTATTAGGGACTTAAGAGTTTTGATCGATAATAAGCTAACATTTGTAGATCATATCGATGCAATTTGTAAATCAAGTTATAAATTACTTGGCTTTGTCATTAGAAATTCCAAGGATTTTAATAATATTGCAACTCTGAAGAATATATATTTTACTTTTGTTAGATCCAAACTTGAATATTGTTCGCTAATCTAGTCGCCTTTTGTTGCACGTCGTAAATTACAACTGGAAACAATACAACGAAAATTCCTTAAAACTCTGTATTTCAAACGCCATAGAATGTACCCAATACAGAATTATGACTACGGTAAACTACTGGCGGAGTTTGATATACCCCCTTTGGAGTTGCGAAGGAAAGTGGCATCGACACTATTTATGTTTACCCTAATAAACGGCCAAATTCATGACCCCTTTTTACTTTTAAAGCTAAACTTTCACACACCTCGGCTAAATGCTAGATTTTCGATCTCTTTCCAATACCCAACTGCAAATACAAATGCTTTACAATACTCTCCTCTATATCGCATGCTGATGTTATGTAACGACATAGACGATGTCGACCTACTTAATATATCACCTTCCTCTCTTAAAAAATGGCTTCTTCAATAATATTGCAAGCGATTGTTTTTTATTTCTTTTTGTATAATTTCATTCTTTGTACTTGTCCTCTTTACCGCTTTTTTATAAGTTGACAAATTTTTAGTTTAAATTTTTAGTTTAAGTTAATATTAAGTTTCTCTGTAAATGGATTTATCTGTTAAGAAATATATTATTATTATTATTATTATTATAAACTGACATTAGTGATCATGACACTTTAATATTATATATTCCATTTGTTTCTGGATCTCGCCTAGCTATGGAAAAGTGACAGTTTAAGTATTGTAAATGGGGCTGGTTGTGTTTTAAATCAGGGTTTTTAAATGTCACTGTCAGATGTTCGATTTTAAGGTTATAATTTCTGACTATTGTGATCTTACACTGTTGCCTGTCTTACAAATTTTCAGATATAACAGGATAATAATATGCAGTTTTAAGATTAACAAAATTTACTACTTGGTTTTTGTACATACAAACACAGCAATAATATTGTATATAACAAATATAATGAATTCGGCTCTGCAAACTTATTTAGTCATCCATTTGTATTTCTCGCTTGGGTCTTCCCGTTAACACATTTTGATCAACTCCATCCATCCACCTTAATTTTGGTCATTCTCTCTTCTGTTGGCCCTCAGTATTTTTTTGTAGAATTGCAAATTTATTCCCACCCTCTTGTGATACTGATAATTTTCATGTCAAACAATTTTTTAACCCTCATTCCACTTTTATTATTTAGTCAAGAGAACCTGCATCTGAATCTTCTGATGTTTGTTCTGAGCCAGATTCCCCAAGCGAAATAATAAAAGGAGGAATGGTTTCAAAAGATAGGTTCCCTATGTGTTTTGTCCAGTCATCCGAAATAAGTTTTTCACAATGATCACAGAAATTTGATTTAATAATAAAATGCTCGAAGAAGCGACCGCGTGGCGAAATAATTGTTGCAAGATTAACAATAAACCTCTTGAAAATTAAAAAGAGGATTACTTATGATATCATAAATTATTGCAACACTGTTAAAATAAGGAATCAGGAGTGGCAACTAATAAAAAATGTAAATGTTGATACTGCAACATAACAACACGAAAGCATGGCTAGGCGAGATCCAGAAACAAATGGAATTGTGTATACTTATTTTTATTAATAATTAATTGACAAAGACAGGCTGAAAGACCACCGATCGATAGCCGATTTGCAGAGAGCTACTATCATTTTATTATTATTAATTATGAATTATTTTATTTTTGTATGTTGTCTGCAAATAAAGATTATTCTTATAGAAGTAACAACAATAATTCTGAAAGAAACAATGAGTAGAAAACATTCGTCAGAAGTTTTAAATTGAGCACTTTTATAAAAGCAACAAATGCCTGAACATTTACAGAGTATTCATGGAGATATTTATTCTAACTAATTTTATAATCAATAACACACTTGGTCAAGATTTCACTGTTTATTAGTTGACACTGCAACAATTTTTTTCATCAGGCAGATGAATGATCATTCATCTGCCTGATAACGCCACAATTGTTGCAGTGTTAATTAATAAATAGTGAAATCTCAACCAGGTGTGTTATTTATTATTATATTAATAAGTATAAATATATCCATGAATACTTTGTAATTGTTCAGGCATTTGTTGCTTTTATGAACATGCTCAATTTGAAACTTCTTACAAGTATTTTCTACTCCTTGATTCTTTCAAAATGGTTGAACTCCCTTTTTTTCATTTACTAAATAATTCATTTTTCGTTGCAATAAGTATATAAAAGTTCAACAAACCCAATTGATTTATAATTAGATATACAAGTAATAAAGTTTAATATTGAATTTTGTTGTATAATCATGTTTGCTATCGCTTGAAACTTCACAATCACTACACACTACGTCGTGTGGTTATTTGCGCTTGTCGATACGAATCAAAAGCAGAATGTAATACGTTCAAAGTTCTGAATGAGTCGCCGGGAAGTTGTGTTATTAAGTAATAAATATTCAATGTAGCTGCGGTTCTGCCGTATGAACAGGTCTCGTTAGCGTAGGCCAGTAACACGATGATGCCCTGAATTAAATGGTTCCCCTTGCAATTCCACGCAAATAGACCTCCCGATATCATGCAATTATTACAAACGAATGTTTCACACACACGAAACCGACCGACGTCAATCGATTTCGTTTTAAACACACGAACTTGACAATATATTCAGGGCTGGATTATAAATCGAATAGGTGAACGTTATGGCGAAAGCGCCGGGTTATGGTTTTATAATTTTTACAGATTACAAGGAGTTTTTTTCTTTTTAAGTATTTGAAACTTCCGACGAGTGTTTCCACTCCCAGGTTAAGCATGAAGTAAAATTTCGAGTTTAGAAAAGCCCCGCGTAGAAAATTTGTCGAGGGTCGCGCAACGACCCGAGACAAATTTTCACGGGGCTTTTCTAAACTCGAAATTTTACTTCATGCGCCACGCGTATAAATCACTGATTAAAAGTGATGTTAAAAATTCACTGACTAAGTTTGTCTCTTTTTAATAAAACACTGATTTAAAGTGATGTTAAAAATATACTGCCTAAGTTTGTCTCATTTTAATAAATTTTACAAATATTTATTTCTAACCAAATCTCGCACTTTTAAAAGTCGAGCAATTTTCTTTGGGGTTAAACACATAGTAATTAAAAGAAAAAAAATCCGAAATCAAAGTGCAACAGGTGCTTAAATTTTTGAAGATTTACTAACACGAAATAAATGTTTGTAATATTTTTTTCTTGGGGTCAAACTTAAGCAGTATATTTTGAACTTTTGAATCAGTGTTTTATACGGGTGGCGCATGAATTAAAATTTCGAGTTTAGAAAAGCCCGAAAATTTGTCTCGGGTCGCTGCGCGACCCTCGACAAATTTTCACGGGGCTTTTCTAAACTCGAAATTTTACTTCATGCTTAGTCTGGGAGTGGAAAACACTCGTTTAGAGCTTTAAATTAAACTCTTTTAAAAAAACAACAAGTATTGGTGAATATACAGCGTATGCATATGTATACCTTAAAGAAAAATTGTAGTTTTTTTTAAGTATTCGAAGCTTATGACGAGTGTTTCGACTCAGAGGTTAGGCATGAAGTAAAATTTTGAGTTTAGAAAAGCCTTAAAACCGCAAAGCGGTGCGATCAAACCAAATTTTCAGGCTTTTCTAAACTCGAAATGTTACTTCATGCACCACGCATAAAAAGCACCGATTTAAAGTAATGTTAAAACTATATACTGACTAAGTTTTGTCTCATTTTAATGAATTTTAAAAATAACTGTTTGGTGTTGTAAGCGTTCACTTTGTGGTACATCTTAAATACACTTGTAAATAAAACACTCTTTACTTTGTTTAACCACTGAATCTGAATTTTAAAAATATTTATTTTGAACCAAATCTTGCGCTTTTCATAGTCCAGCAATTTTCTTTGGGATTGAATACATAGTAATTAAAAATCGGAAAGCAAAATGCAACAGCTGCTTGAATTTTTCAAGATTTAGTGACTCGAAAAAACATTTGCATTATTTTTTTGTTGGGGTCAAACTTTAGCAGTATATTTTGAACTTCACTTTAAATCAGTGTTTCATACGGGTGGCGCATGAAGTAAAATTTCGAGTTTAGAAAAGCCCAGAAAATTTGTCTCGGGTCACTGCGCGACCCTCGACAAATTTTCACGGGGCTTTTCTAAACTCGAAATTTTACTTCATGCTTAGTCTGGGAGTGGAAAACACCTGTTTAAAGCTTTAAATTGATCTCTTTTAAAAAACAACGACTATCGGAAAATTTACGGCGTATACATATGTATACTTGAAAGAAAAAAATTATGGATATCTTATATATTTACTAGTTTTACCCGAATTTTCTGGCTTTTCTAAACTTAACATTTTATTTTATGCCCTACACGTACACAACACTGATTTCAAGTTAAGTTTAAAATACACTTTTTGCATTGATCTCACGTTAATATATTTAACTAACATTTGTTTCGTCCAACCAAATCTTGCGCTTTAAAATCTCGAACGCCCTGAGATTTACCTACTTTGCGATATGAAGGTGCACTTATAAGGATAACTCTACGTACATTGTGTGAGAAAAATATTTGATAGCCTTAGTAAATCCAAATAAAGAAAACCATCTGCGCTGAATAAATACATCGTATTTTCTAGATTAAATCAACCTATTTTAAAACAAAAAGAAAAACTATTTCCTACCCTAAAAAAAAACGCGTTTATATAAATAAACCTTTAAAACTCTTTCCAACTGAAATAATGCAGAGATTTCTTCTTCATTCCTTATTACCGAAACTTTCAATAGGGAAAAGGGAGTTAAACTCGTGCGGAGGGTGAAAAGTTTTTTTTTCTGTTTCCTGTATGCATACATGTATACGTTTATGCACGCACCCCAGGGGCAGGCGTATTTTTTTCCTTCGGAGCGGGATTAGAATTAATTTGAATACGAAATAAGAAGGGGTTTGATTGATTGTTTAGCGTGGTTGATTATGAAGCCGGGTTTATTTTTGATAATAGGTAACACAATATTTTAGGGATTGTTTGGCTTAGAGGTGTTTGTTAGTTTCGTAGAAGGAGAAAACACAGTTCAGTTTTAAGAATATAAATTTGGGGTCAGTACTCATTCACCGGATAACCATATACGCGTTTCAGGCTTCAACGCCATCATTTCTTGGGGTAAACTTTAGCGGTATATTTTGAACTTCACTTAAAATCAGTGTTTCATACGGGTGGCGCATGAAGTAAAATTTCGAGTTTAGAAAAGCCCAGAAAATTTGTCTCGGGTCGCTGCGCGACCCTCGACAAATTTTCACGGGGCTTTTCTAAACTCGAAATTTTACTTCATGCTTAGTCTGGGAGTGAAAAACACTTGTTTAAAGCTTTAAATTGAACTTTTTTAAAAAACAACGACTATCGGAAAATGTGTAGTCCCGAACCGGTGCTTGTAGAATACTAAACATCTTTGACCATTTATTATGGCCTGTGCAATTTACATATTTTCGAAATAAAGCCCTGTTGTGGACAAACAATTGCTGCATACAAATGTTCAGTTTGCGAGCTATTGACGATACTACTTAAGCTAATGGGCATTAGATGGCGTTTACGCTTTTGAATATATGCAGTTAAGTTTGTTTGTTATATTTTTCTTGTTCATTGTTTCTAGAATTTAGAACAAGGGAAGGTTCAATGGATGATGATTTTATTTATGTTTGATCTTCATTGTTGCTAAATTAAAAAAAAATAGTTCAATTGGATGATAATTTTATTCTCATGAATAAATATACATTTCGTGTTATGTTCACTGACTTTTGTTTTACATGCGGTGTATTTTGAACTTCTATGTCAAATTAACACAGTCTTTTACTTTACAATCGCAGATTTATTCTTTTTATTGAAACCAGTGACAGAAACGGAATTATCTAATAAAATATGTTATTTGAAAAATATAAAGTCATACGGTTTTGATGAAATTACTGCCAAATTAATTGAATGTAGTGCAGATACTGTTGTTGGCCCTCTAATTTATTCAATTAATATCGGTATTAAAAATGGAGTATTTCCACAATGTCTAAAAGAATGAGTTATAACGCCTTTATTTAAAAAAATAGGATCCATCTAATTTTGGAAATTACACTGGTCTGCAAAAAAAATTTTTTTTTCGAGCTCTGACACCATTCCTGCTGATTGTTATGTAAAATGACCTCCTGAATCCGAATATGACCTCCGTTTTCCCCCATCACCCACCGTTTTCGGGGGAGCCCCCCCCCCCCACCTATTTTTATCACTTTTCGATCATTTGGAGGGATGCAAAGGATTATTTTAGCCTTTACATTTCTTCTGAGGGGCTAGAAAGGTGAAAAGTTCCAAAACATGAACATTTGTAGCAAGGAGGTAGATTTGGGGGGGATTTGCCCCCTTAAATTGTAAAAAAATCATTAAAAATAATCAATTTTTTCCGTTTTTTTCGCAGTTTTTTCACTTATTTTCTACATATTCCAGCTTCCATTTCTACCTCCTTGCTACAAATGTTCATGTTTTAGAACTTTTTATCTCTCTTGCCCCTCAGAAGAAACGTAAAGGCTAAAATAATCCTTTTCATACCTCCAAATTATCGAAAAGTGATAAAAACAGGTGGGTGATGGGGGAAAACGGGAGTCATATTCATTAGGAGGTCATTTTACATAAGAATCAGCAGGAATGGTGTCAGGGCCGATTTTCATGCCGACCAGTGTTATAGACCTGTTACACTCTCATCCGTCTTTTCTAAAATAATTGAAATGTTTATAGCTGAACGTATTACAGACTATTTTAGAAAATATTACATTCTGGTTAGTGCTTAAAATGGTTTATATAGAAAACATTAACAAATACCGCAATTTTTGATATTTTATCAGAAATTATGAAGGTTCTGGAGAACTCTAAAATGCCACTGGGTATATTTCTTGACCTATCCAAAGCCTTTGACACAGTAAGCCACAAAATGCTCTTAGAAAAATTAGAGCATTACGGTGTCAGAAGCTTAGGAAAAAGCTTAATTCATTCTCACTTGACAAATAGAACATATCGAACAAAAATAAATAACTCAATTTCAAACAGTATGACAACTAATATTGGGATGCCACAGGGTAGCATCTTAGGCCCCATTTTATTTGTTGTCCATGTTAACGACTTGCCAGCAATTATTAAAAATGAAAACACCATTGTAACTACATACGCGGATGACACAAATCTCCTAATTTCTAGTACAAATAAAACATAACTTATAAATAAAGCAAGTAATGCTCTGAGCGTCGCTTACCATTAGATGTGGAAAAACAAATTATTAATGAATGATGCGAAACCCAATTTAGTATTATTTCAAACCAAACGCCAACAAAATATGCTGAAGCTGAAGCTACTCGCTACGCGAGATTATAAATCGAATGGCTGAACGTTATGGTGAAAGCGCCGGGTTATGGTTGAACAATGTTTACATATTACAAGGAGTTTTTTTTCATTTTAAGTATTTGAAGCTTTTGACGAGTGTTTCCACTCCAAGGTTAAGCATGAAGTAGAATTTCGAGGTAAGAAAAGCCCTGCGTAGAAAATTTTCACGAAATTTTACTTCATGCGCCACGCGCATAAAACACTGATTTAATGTGATGTTAAAAATATACTGCTTAAGTTTGTTTTATTTTAATAAACTTTACAAATATTTATTTCTAACCAAATCTCGCGCTTGTAAAAGTCTAGCAATTTTCTTTAGGATTAAAAACATAATAATTAAAAAATAAAAAAATCCGATAGCAACAGGTGCTTTAACTTTTGAAGATTTAGTGACACGAAATGCACATTTGTATTATTTTTTTCTTGGGGTCAAACTTAGGCAGTATATTTTGAACTTTACTTTGAATCAGTGTCTTATACGCGTGGCGCTTTCCTAAACTCGGAATTTTACTTCATGCTTAATCTGGGAGTGGAACACACTCAGTTAAAGCTTTAAATTGAAAGAAGCTACTGAGTGGTTTTGTTAGTAAATCCACGATTTCAATGTTCTCGCATGTTGGTTTTAAATTTCCAGTTTTAAAATGCTGAGTAATATATCCCTTAGACACAAAATTAATCCAAATATCAGGTGTAAACCTTCTCGCAATAACAATTCATATAAAACACCGACATAATCCTCATTAAGTTTACTTGATGAAAAGGTAAAAACCCAGACTGTGGTATTAAGTTTCCAGCTCGAAGGAGAAATAGAAAGAGGAAGAGAAAAAGTGAGAGATAGAAAGAGGGAGAGAGAAAGTGAGAGGTAAAAAGAGAGAAAGAGAGAGAGAGAGAGAAGGTGAAATATAGACACACAGAGAGAGAGAACGAGAGAAAGAGAGGCGCACTCGGTTATTTAAGTTGAGCGTCAGGAAAGTTGTTTGAAAGAATATCCTCATTAGAGCTGGCTCTGCGGAACGCCCGTATTAGTTCGAAACCGTTAATCCCGACAGCTAGTTCTTCAATTTAAGTGACGCCAGGTGCAATAACTCGCGCCTTCACAGACCATCCATCCTCCTCTCTTTGACGCACAAGACAGTCAACCACCTCCAGGATTAATCACGGAATTAACCTCGTTGCACTCAATTGGATTATCCTTCGGATTATCCCGATCTCAATTATCCCAGCTGCAAATTAGATATGTGTTAGGGGCTGGAAACTGGGTTAGTGTAAATAAATAAATACTGAATAACATGAGCATCCAGAACGAGTGATTGACATAGTTTAAATTGAAGAAAATCATGAACTTCTTAAAATTAAATGATATTGAGAGCATTGATTTAAAAGAAAGTTTGAACTTTTTAATGATAAAAAATCCATTAATCCATTAAAATATAACTTTGAGCGCTTGTACTTTACCTAATTAGTCGCTTTTATTTTAAATAAATATTCTGGAAATAATTGGTAAATTCAGTTTTATTTTATGTTAAAATAATGTAAATTAAAAATTACTCCTGGTTTTTAATTTAAATTATTGTATCATATATTTAAAAACAGTTGAATTCCAAAAAAAATCACGGTTTTTATAAAAAGTTTCAGGAATCAAGCATAAAGTAAAATTTCGAGTTTAGAAAAGCTTCAAAATTTGGTTTGGTCGCTCCGCTCCGCAGAGCGACCAAACCATATTTTCAGGCTTTTCTAAACTCGAAATTTTACTTCATGCGCCACGCGTATAAAACACTGATTTAACGTAAATTTAAAAAACACGATCATGATACAATATATAATTTTTCCTGATTTATTCCCAAATTAAATATCACATAACTTATCTTTATTTGCAATGAAAATAAACGAAAAACATGTTTATCCAAAGTTTAAGGCTTTCCAAAACTCGAAATATTCACTTTATGCTTAATCAAGCAGTAGATAACCAAAACAACAGCTTGTTTAAATAATATATAGGTCAGAGAAATTGATTATTTCATTAAAGCGCGGACGAAAATAACAAACAGTTTCACGTCTAAAACTACAAACCAAGCAATTAATTTTGCACTGAGTGGTAATACGTGTCTATATATGACTATTATCGCCTGCTGTATGAATTATTGGATTATTGGTTTTTATAAAAAGTTTCAGGAATATCTTAAAGCGTATGTTTCCACTCCCAGATTAAGCATAAAGTAGAATTTCGAGTTTAGAAAAGCTTCAAAATTTGGTTTGGTCGCTCCGCGAAGCGGAGCGACCAAACCATATTTTCAGGATTTAATGTAAATTTTAAAAACACGATCATGATACAATATATAATTTTTCCTGATTTATTCCCAAATTAAATATCACATAACTTATCTTTATTTGCAATGAAAATAAACGAGAAACATGTTTATCCAAAGTTTAAGGCTTTCCAAAACTCGAAATATTCACTTTATGCTTAATCAAGCAGTAGATAACCAAAACAACAGCTTGTTTAAATAATATATAGGTCAGAGAAATTGATTATTTCATTAAAGCGCGGACGAAAATAACAAACAGTTTCACGTCCAAAATTACAAACCAAGCAATTAATTTTGCACTGAGTGCTAATACGTGTCTATATATGACTATTATCGCCTGCTGTATGAATTATTGGATTGTGGAGTCATAATGTGCGTTCCAATACAAACCGTGCTCGACATTCTGCGGGAATCGTTGAAACCTGCCCAGGTAATTAGCAAATGATCTAATTAATTAATTAGTTATAATCGTGATTAAAAGGTAGGCCGGATTTCGGGATTTCAGTGTGGTTATTTGGAAATGCAATTTATATATTTGTGTCCATGTTAATGAGTTTAATGATGATAATGATGATAGAGTTTCTGTTGATTTATTTTCAAAGTTCTATTAAGTAAAATTAATTAAATACTACAAAGTCCTACATCAAGAAAGAAAAGGCCGGAAACTCAACATCATGGAGTCCATGGAAATTACTAAAAGAAAATACACGGGACATCTTCTCAACGACCAAACAGACTTAACAAATTCGGCCCTCTTAATTATTAATTTTTTGAAAAAACCCACCCCCCATAAACATTGTATATATACCTGACCCGACAAATTTTACTTATCATTTCTTCGCCTGAAGAAGCCACAGTGTGGCGAAACAATTGAAGCGAATGCACAATATATATTTGAAAGTGTTTAAATTGTTTTATTTATATAAAAGTTAAATACTATTATCTGTAGATAGTACATTTCTGTAGAATTTAAAATTTTACATTACCTTAGAGTGAATTATTCCGTAGCATGTTCTCCATTTTTTTGCAGATATGTGGATAAACGAGGGATATGTTTACCTAAAACAAAAAAACAAATTGCTCAATACTTTTTTCTTCATACAGGGATAATGCTGTAAAACGCGAAACTAGTCGAGTAAATAGTAAATTAAAAAATTGTGAAACAAACCAAGTGTAATTTAATTTAAACCTTCATTATCAGGGAGTTTATTTTAAGTATCTAGATCCCGATGTATACGTTGCTAATTTTCAGGCATTCATTTATTTTACATAGGCGTTTAATTTAAAGTTTCTAACAATTTGATTAGGCATGAAGTAAAATTGCTTACTAATTTAGGATGCCACAACAGATTCACACACATCCATGGCTCCAGAGGGTGCTAATTTTCCTATAAAAAAGCAGGTGCTCCACTCACTGATCTACGAGGGTCCCCAAACCTGGGCATTCAATTAGTTTATAATTTTATTCGACAATTTTAATTGTTTCGACATTACTGAACTCTTATGTAAACCTAATTTAAGCAACTTTATCCGTCTGTTATCCCGTTAAAGAAGCAATTACGGAACACTAATCCACTTAATATTCTACAATTACAATACTACAAATCAATATTCCTACTATGATATTGATATTACACAGACGTGTACATTTCGAGGTAATCCTCTGGGATGTGCATGAGAGGAAATCAATTACATTAGCGTTAAGATAATAGAAGTCCCGCTCCGGTGTGTGTACCGAGGGCGAGGCACTGATTTCGGGGGCGCGGGGGGTGGGGACACGTCACTTATTTATAGGGTTAAGGGCGTCCCCAATGAATTTATGGAAGACGGTGTACCTACCGGAATTCCGGCATTGTTTGCCCTTGCACCGCTGAAATGATCATGTAACCGATGGGAATGGGCTTGTTTGCTATTGAGGTTTCGATGTTGGAATGGCACGCACTCTCACATACAAACACAAGATGAATTGATGTTGTGAATCCGATGGGCAATAGACGTTTATTGTGAGTATTCCTAGAATTGTTTATTTATCTTTAACTTTATTCACCGCTTGATACAGGTATATATACACGTACAGAAAATCTTTCTTTTAAGTGTATAAATATATGTGTGTGCATATACACTTAAAAGAAAGATTTTCTGTACGTGTATATATACCTGTATCAAGCGGTAAATAAAGTTAAAGATAAATAAACAATTCTAGGAATACTCACAATAAACGTCTATATATATATATATATATATTATATATATATATATATATATATATATATATATATATATATATATACCAGTACAATAAAGTAGATTACAAACATCTCTCCTGCCGTATTATTGGTCGAATGCCCTGTTAGGAAATTTTCCGAACTCTGCCTCTATATATATATATATATATATATAGATAATATATATATATATATATATATATTATCTATATATATATATATATATATATATTAGAGCTTGGCAGGATTCGAATCATTCAGAATTCTAATCCTGGATTCGAATCATTAAGAATTCTAATCCTCGATTCGAATCCTTTTAGAGGATTCAAAAGAGGCATTCGAATACTTTAGTTCAACTGGATTCGTGATACGGATTCCTTACATTATTTTAAGAGAATTCGTATTCGAATCCAAATGTAGATGATTCGAATCCTTATAAAAGGGTTCGAATCTTTATAAAAGGATTCGAATATTTATAAAAGGATTCGAATATTTATAAATGGATTCGAATATTTATAAAAGGATTCGAATATTTGTAAAAGGATCCGAATTTTTATTATATGATTCGAATACTTACAAAAGGATTTGAATCGTCAAAAATAATTCGCATTAATTGTGAGGATTAACATGAAAAATATCTTTTGTGTGTTTTTAAATTTCTTGTTAAATCACTGTTTTATACGCGTGGCGCATGAAGTAAAATTTCGAGTTTAGAAAAGCCCAGAAAATTTGTCTCGGGTCGCTGCGCGACCCTCGACAAATTTTCACGGGGCTTTTCTAAACTCGAAATTATACTTCATGCTTAGTCTGGGAGTGGACGACACTCGTTCGAAACTTTAAACTGATTGCTTTGATACGAACATTAAATGACTGAAAATGTTTTTAAAGATAATAATCTAGTTTTCAAAATTTTGTTTTATATTATTTAAAGTAAAACTGACAGGATAGCCACAATCTGAAATGTTACATTTTTCCGACATTTCCCTGATTCAAAATTTTTTTGCCTGGCATTTTAATATATCTGTAAGAAGCCCCATTCTGTTATATTGTTTTCATTGTTTTTTTTTTAATTTTTAAGTTAATTTTATAAATTTAATAAAATCATATGGCTTGTTTGATAGTGTTTTGGTCAATTTAAATATAATTTCATGACTTTTCTCTGACTTTCCCGGTTTGAATGAAATTTAGTGAATTTATTATTTACGTAATTTTCAGGCAAACGTCGATTTTATAATTGAGTTCAATTTGAAGTTTTGAAAGAGTGTTTCCACTCCCAGACTAAGCATGAAGTAAAATTTCGAGTTTAGAAAAGCCCTGTGAAAATTTGTCGAGGGTCGCGCAGCGACCCGAGACAAATTTTCGGGCTTTTCTAAACTCGAAATTTTACTTCATGCGCCACCCGTATAAACCACTAATTTGAAGTGAAGTATTGAAACACACAAATACATCTTTAATCAGAGTTACAAGGAATCAGATATTTAGTTTGCTATCAACGATGTTCAGTGTTAATAATAAATAATTAGGTTTTGAATATTTTTGTTAAAACAACTAGTAACGATATTTATATATTAATGGTTGCAAAAAAATAATAAAACCAATTGTATTCTCGATTCGAATATTTATAAAAGGATTCGAATATTTATAAGAGGATTCGAATATTTATAAAAGGATTCGAATAATTGTAAAGGGATTCGAATTTTTATAAAATGATTCGAATACTTACAAAAGGATTTGAATCGTCAAAAATAATTCGAATTAATTGTGAGGATTAACATGAAAAATATCTTTTGTGTGTTTTTAAATTTCTCGTTAAATCACTGATTTATACGCGTGGCGCATGAAGTAAAATTTCGAGTTTAGAAAAGCCCAGAAAATTTGTCTCGGGTCGCTGCGCGACCCTCGACAAATTTTCACGGGGCTTTTCTAAACTCGAAATTTTACTTCATGCTTAGTCTGGGAGTGGACGACACTCGTTCGAAACTTCAAACTGAATGCTTTGATAAGAACATTAAATGACTGAATATGTTTTTAAAGATAATAATCTAGTTTTCAAAATTTTGTTTAATATTATTTAAAGTAAAACTGACAGGATAGCCACAATCTGAAATGTTACATTTTTCCGACATTTACCTGATTTAAAATTTTTTTGTTTGGCATTTTAATATAACTTTCTTCTGTAAGAAGCCCCATTTTGTTAAATTGTTTTCATTGTTTTTGTTAATATTCAAGGTAATTTTATAAATTAAATAAAATCATATGGCTTTTTTGATAGTGTTTTAGTCAATTTATATATAATTCCATGACTTATCTCTGACTTTTCCAGTTTTATTGATATTCAGTGAATTTATTATTTACGTAATTTTCAGGCAAACATCGATTTTATAATTGAGTTCAATTTGAAGTTTTGAAAGAGTGTTTCCACTCCCAGTCTAAGCATGAAGTAAAATTTCGAGTTTAGAAAAGCCCTGTGAAAATTTGTCGAGGGTCGCGCAGCGACCCGAGACAAATTTTCGGGCTTTTCTAAACTCGAAATTTTACTTCATGCGCCACGCGTATAAACCACTAATTTGAAGTGAAGTTTAGAAACACACAAATACATCTTTAATCAGAGTTACAGGAAATCCGATGTTTAGTCTGTTATCAACGATGTTAAGTGTTAATAATAAATAATTAGGTTTTGAATATTTTTTTTAAAACAATTAGTAACGATATTTATATATTAATGGTTGCAAAAAAATAATAAAACCAATTGTATTCTCAACGGATTTGTATTCGTGATTCTAAGAAACAGATTCGAGTCTTTGATTCGAATCATATTTATCTCTTACGAATCCTTTGTTCGAGTAGTTGTGATTCGAATCATATTAGGTGATTCGGATTCGTGATTTGAATCCTTTTTACGAGGATTCGTCCCAGCTCTGATATATATATATATATATATATATATATATATATATATATATATATATATATATGTATATATATATATTAAAACGTAGATTTTCGCGGGCGTAACATGTATCACTGTTTCTTCGGGTTTGGTCCCGCGTATTTTCTTGGCTCTGGTCCATTTTATTTTTAATTCGACGTTTCGATGACGTCGCAGTCATCATCGTCAGGAATAACTATCAAAATGCTCTAGCAACCACTTGTTTGACTTTTACGTACTCCGAACAACAATCAAGAAATTCAAAATCCAACCCCTTCCGAAAATAATATTGAAATTGTCACTATTACATCATTAGAAGAACAAAACAGAAGAGTAACACAAAGCCAAACAAGAAATTCACGCATCAAGTAGTACGTAAATGTCAAACAAGCGGTTGCTAGAGCAATGGAATTTTGATAGTTATTCCTGACGACTATGACTGCGACGTCATCGAAACGTCGAATTAAAAATAAAATGGACCAGAGCCAAGAAAATACGCGGGACCAAATCCGAAGAAACAGTGATCCATATATATATATAACATATATACACTGATCAAAACAATTAGCGGGTCACTAAGTTGTGCCTCCATAAAATTCAAACGGGAAATTACATGCAAATAAATTTAAGGACATCTGAAAGACGCTCTATTTAATTGTTATAATTGACACATAGGGAATTATCAGCATCGCACACTCCCGGAGTATCCGTAATAATGAACAAGAACTACCAAAACTAAAGTGAAATAATGTCTCCCAAATTTGATTCAAAGAGCTAGGAAAGCCTTGTTGAGATCAATAAACAAACGAAAATGTTTGCAACTGACAGTTTGACTTAAGGTAAGTGTAAATGAGGCATCTCAACGAAGTGGAAGTTGTTCGTGCTATAACATTAATTGAAAATGGCGAAAACCTTCGACAAGTTTCAAGAAACTTCAACGTAAGCCTGCCTGTGATTCAGCGATTGTGGATACAGGTCAATATACCAGGCGAGGTGGGCAAGGTCGCAAGCGAAATACAATTCAACATCAAGACCGATTTTTACTGATTTCGAGTCTTCGCAATAGAGTTTCTACGGCGAAAGACCTCTTAATTTCCCTCAGGACGGCGCATGGAGTCACTGTATCAGACCAGACAATTAGGAATAGGTTGAGGGAATCAAATTTGAGAGCAAGACGATCCGTCCGAAAATCCTCTTTGACACGACGCCACAGAAAAAGGATTAATTTTGCTCGTGAACATGTCGCATAGCAACGACAATGGAAGTCTGTGCTCTTCGCGCATGAATCAAGGTTCCGTATTACTCATTGCGATGGCCGAGTACGTGTTTACAGACGCCCAGGAGAACGCTACGTAGCTGCTACTGTCCAGGAAGTCGAAAGATTTGGAGGTGGTTCAGTTATGGTTTGGGGTGGGATTAGTATCGACAGTGATACCAGACCTTGTTGTTATTCCAGGAAATCTTAACGCTAATCTTTATGTTGACATTGTGTTAGGAGAACATGTTGTCCCTGTGGCATATGGAATAGGTCCTAACTTTTTGTTATTGCAGGATAACGCAAGACCACATATTGCGCGAATCACTTTAGACTTCCTACAAGAATTGGAAATTCAAATGGTGTGGCCTGCGTTAAGTCCTGATTTAAATCCCATAGAGCATGTTTGGGATATGCTCGACAGACGTGTTCGTGGTCGCCCGCATCCTCCTCAGACCATCCAGCAGCTAACGGCGGCTCTTATTGAAGAATGGGACGCTATACCACAGGAAGACCTTCGAAGACTTTTGCGAAGCATGCCAAGACGGTGTAATGGCGTTATTCGTGCTATGGGAGCACACACTCGTTATTAAGTTACCACTTTATGTACAAAAGTTTACATTGACAATTAATTTAATTTTGTTTTGCACTTTGGTTTTGGTAGCTGTTGTTAATTATTACAGGTACTTCAAAAGTACGTGATGCTGACACTTTCATATGTGCCAATTAAAACAATTCAATAGAGCGTCTTTCAGATGTCCTTAATTTAATTTGGATATAATTCCCGTTTGAATAATATGGAGGCACAAATTAGTGACCCGCTAATTGTTTTGAGCAGTGTATATATATATATATATATATATATATATATATATATATATATCTTGTATTGCGTATTATATTTTTTTTAATTCTTTAAGTGCTATCAATCTTGACTTCTACTTGCAGGTTTTTGCGTAGGATTTTTATATATATTTTTATATTTATGTAGATATATATTTTATTATTATTTGCTGTTTAATAGCAATATTTCATTAGTGATGTAGGCGATTATTGAATGACACATTTCGATTTGACGTTGAATGTAAGTTGCGTTAGAACTACTAAAATCGTAGCTAATGAAACCGCACTCAATGCTTTGATATGATCCTGAAAACATCGAACATAGGAAAATTTACATTGAACATTTTCTGGAATATTTGGTGTTACATAAAACTCTCTGTAATTCGCTAATTCGGCAGTAATTCACTGTACATTTTCAGGTATTCGTCGTTTTTGAAAAACTCAAGTTGAAGTTTCTAACGAGTGTTTCCGTTACTTGATAAAGCATGAAGTAATATTTCGAGTTTAGAAAAGCCTGAAAATTTGGTTTAGTCGCTACCAAACCTAATTTTAAGGCCTTTCTAAACTCGAAATTTTATAGTATACAACACTGAACTATTGTGGGTGTTTAAAATACACTGCTTCATCATACTGATCTATATTTGTTTTATTGATTTTTATTTTATTGATGTATAATTATTTATTCCGTTACTTTGTATTAATTCATTATATTCGTTTATACTTTGCTAGTTGCTAGAAATGTTTGTCATTTTTCTATACATATATGTTTGCTTTATATATCTTTACGTGATATTCCATCTGTGATAATTCCATTCCAACCTAAAATCATGCATATTTGCTAACAAACAAAATCGCAGAAGTAAAAATGCAAGTGGATATTTTAAAATTATCTTATTTACGTTCTCCATGCCAACGACTGTACGATCGCGCTGAATTAGTGACGTTAAGTTCAATGCGTCAAATCACTACGTAATGCATAATTGTCACACAAATCGTTTCGGAACAATTTCCAAGGAGGAAATTATAAGTAATATAAATTTAACAGTGCCGCTAAATACCAAGAAAAGTAAATCGTCAATTTGGACCCAATAAAGAGAAAAAATAATCCTCACTTTCTAATAGCGGTTTGCTGTTTAATTTAAAAGTGCGTAACTGATTAATTATTACTAATGCATTGAATATAAATTATTCTTGCGCGAAACGTTTCCACAAACTAAAAGAAATTTAATAGAACATTGGCAACGCTGCAAGAGCGGATGACAGATATTAGAATGACAATACACCTTTGTCATGGAATTATCTTATCAAATACCACTCGAGGTTTGGTTTTGGGAGGATATTTTTTCATTTTATAACTCGTGCGTGGTTTTCCAATTTTACTCGAGAAAACTTGTATAGACAAAAACACTCGAGCTTCGCTCTCGTGTTTTTGTCATCCAAGTTTTCTCTCATTAAAATTGCTAGGCAACCACGCACTCGTCTAAATAAAAAAATATCCGGCCAAAACTAACCTCTTGTGGTATTACATACGATAATTTGCTTTAGCGAAGGCACTGTGATTTATTCTGTGATACAAACGTTTATACAATATATTACATTTTATTTATATTTTTATATATACAATGTCATGAAATTTTTAGTGAATTAATTATGTATTTTTTTACGTTTATTAACGATTGTTTGTCTTGTCATTTAACAGAAAAGTTAAGCGATAATAAATTTATAATTTTAAGGATTTATTGAACCATTTTGGGACGTGAAGTAACATGTTTAAATTTAACGCACCAATTATGTTATGTTTTTACTATTAATATTACTATTCTTTGTTAATGAAAATATAGATTGTAAAATGGAGATTCCGTAAATAAATTAAATTAAATTAAATATGTGTATTTTAAACTTCACTGCATATAACTATTACTAGTTTATAGCGGCAATAAGCATGTCTGTGTTAATTTGCCGAAGTAACTATAAAATATTGGTAAATTTTTTACGATCTACCGATAAATCGATTTAGCGGTATTACAGCCTTTAAATAAAACACATTATTTGTATATTATGCAAAAAAATGCTGTAATAATTTTCCTTTATTATTTTATTATAATGTATTTGTATGTTAAATATGTTTGTTGATATACTCGATGTGCCCATGTCATTAACATTCCATCAAATATCCATTATAAACACCGTTAATTATTATTCAGCGCATCCCTCGCCCACTTTATATAAACAACAAACTCTCCTTTCTGCGGCACGTTAACATCCCATAATTCAAACCGCGCGACAAATTAATTAGCCCAACCATCATCAGGATGATAATAAAATGACGGAATTGTCCGATCGCATGTTAACACATTTACATACTTATGTAATAATGTACTTATTATTATTATGTCAGTTATAAATATTCCATATACATACAGAGAGTTTTATGTAACACCGAACATTTTCATCCAATACAATTAGACACCTTTGATTTTTAAGTTATGTGTAAATTGGAATGCCTATATGCCTATTACAAATTGTAGACAATCAATCGCAATTAATGCCTTAATTTGTACATACAGGGAGTTTTTCTTTCAAGTGTACATGTCCTATTCACAGCGTATATCTCGTTGATTGGTAAGGCACTTATTTTTTGAAAATCCATTATCACTTAATATAATAGCAGACTATTTATGATTTTCAACTTTTTATTTAACTCACTACAATTGTTTCGCTACACTGTAGCTTCTTTAGGTGAAGAAATATAATACAATTTTTACAAACCAATTTACATTATATACAGTTTTCAGAAGTGTGGGTGGAGGGGGTGTTTTTCTTCAGTTTAAGTAGTAGTTTTAGAGTTTAAGCTGGTGTTCAGCAAGTTTCCTGAATAGATGTGTTTATTTATTTCTAAATTTTCCAATAAATTTAGTTTCCGTCCTTTATTAGAGGTGTGGAGGATTTTGAAGTTGTTGTCAAATTGGTGGTTTTCTTCAATTAGGTGGTTTGCGTAAGTTGAATTATCTTTTTGATGAATAAACTCTTTTTGGTGTTCATTTATTCTTTCAGTGAATGCTCTCCCGGTTTGGCCTATATAAATCTTCGGGCAGCGTATATGCCGTAAATCTTTAGATAACCGCTGTTTTTTTTTTAAATAAGTTCAATTTGAAACTTGAAATAAATGTATTCCACTCCCAGACTAAACATGAAGTAAAATTTCGAGTTTAGAAAAGCCTGAAAATTTGGTTTGGTCGCGTAGCGCGAAGCGAAGTTTGAATTTTATGAAGGCACAAATTAGTGACCCGCTAATTGCTAATATATATATATATATATATATATATATATATATATATATATATATATATCAGAGCTGGGACGAATCCTCGTAAAAAGAATTCAAATTACGAATCCGAATCACAAATACTCGAACAAAGGATTCGTAAGAGATAAATATGATTCGAATCAAAGACTCGAATCTGTTTCTTAGAATCATGAATACAAATCCTTTGAGACTACAATTGGATTTATTAGTTTTTTGCACCATTAATATATAAATATCGTTACTAGTTGTTTTAACAAAAATATTCAAAACCTAATTATTTATTATTAACACTGAACATCGTTGATAACAGACTAAATATCTGATTCCCTGTAACTCTGATTAAAAATGTATTTGTGTGTTTCTAAACTTCACTTCAAATTAGTGGTTTATACGCGTGGCGCATGAAGTAAAATTTCGAGTTTAGAAAAGCCCGAAAATTTGTCTCGGGTCGCTGCGCGCCCCTCGACAAATTTTCACAGGGCTTTTCTAAACTCGAAATTTTACTTCATGCTTAGTCTGGGAGTGGAAACACTCTTTCAAAACTTCAAATTGAACTCAATTATAAAATCGATATTTGCCTGAAAATTACGTAAATAATAAATTCACCTAATATTAATAAAACTGGAAAAGTTAGAGAAAAGTCATGGAATTATATATAAATTGACTAAAACACTATCAAAATAGCCATATGATTTTATTTAATTTATAAAATTAACTTAAATATTAACAAAAACAATGAAAACAATTTAACAAAATGGGGCTTCTTACAGAAGAAAGTTATATTGAAATGCCAGGCAAAAAAATTTTAAATCAGGGAAATGTCGGAAAAATGTAACATTTCAGATTGTGGCTATCCTGTCAGTTTTACTTTAAATAATAGTAAACAAAATTTTGAAAACTAGATTATTATCTTTAAAGACATTTTCAGTGATTTAATGTTCTCATCAATGCATTCAGTTTGAAGTTTCGAACGAGTGTCGTCCACTTCCAGACTAAGCATGAAGTAAAATTTCGAGTTTAGAAAAGCCCCGTGAAAATTTGTCGAGGATCGCGCAGCGACCCGAGACAAATTTTCAGGGCTTTTCTAAACTCGAAAGTTTACTTCATGCGCCACGCGTATAAATCAGTGATTTAACGAAAAGTTTAATAACATACAAAAGATATTTTTCATGTTAATCCTCACAATTGATTCAAATTATTTTTGACGATTAAAATCCTTTTGTAAGTATTCAAATCATTTTATAAAAATTCGAATCCTGTTACAAATATTCGAATCCTTTTATAAATATTCGAATCCTTTTATAAATATTCGAATCCTTTTATAAATATTCGAATCCTTTTAGAAAGATTCGAACCCTTTTATAAGGATTCCGTCCTTTATTAGAGATGTGGAGGATTTTGAAGTTGTTGTCAAATTGGTGGTTTTCTTCAAATAGGTGGTTTGCGTAAGTTGAATTATCTTTTTGATGAATGCACGCTTTTTGGTGTTCATTTATTCTTTCACTGAATGCTCTCCCGGTTTGGCCTATATAAACCTTCGGGCAGCGTATATGCCGTAAATCTTTAGATAACCGCTGTTATTTTAAAATAAGTTCAATTTGAAACTTGAAATAAATGTGTTCCACTCCCAGACTAAGCATGAAGTAAAATTTCGAGTTTAGAAAAGCCTGAAAATTTGGTTTGGTCGCGTAGCGCGAAGCGCGGAGCGGCCAAACCAAATTTTCAGGCTTTTCTAAACTCGAAATTTTACTTCATGCGCCACCGGTACAAAACACTGACATATTACGAAGTTTAAAACACACTGCTAAACTTTACATTGCAACAGTGTTTTGTACCGGTGGCGCATGAAGTAAAATTTCGAGTTTAGAAAAGCCTGAAAATTTGAATTGGCCGCTCCGCGCTTCGCGCTACGCGACCAAACCAAATTTTCAGCCTTTTCTAAACTCGAAATTTTACTTCATGCTTAGCCTGGGAGTAGAAAACACTCGTTTAAAGCTTCAAATTAAATTCTTTCAATAAACCTATCGTCGGCAAATGTACAACGTATGTTTATGTATACTTAAGGGGTGATACCTACCTGCGAGGCTAAAAAAATTCGGAATTTCGGGATTTTTTTTCTCGAAAACGAAACAAGATAGGAAACTGCAATTATACCAGTTTGTTGGTTGTTAATTGGTCTTTTTTCCACCTTTTTGGACCACCTGGGGGCCCGTGGCGCAGCTCCCTGCAGAAGACCTTTTTCAAAAGGCGTTTGGCGGTGACCGCGCTTGCATGTGTAAAAATCATCTGAAATCAAAATTTTCAATGGCGCTGCATTGAGAATGAGTAAAAGCGGTCATTGATTGTTGGGTTTTGAAAAAAATTTTTTTTGAGAAAGTAGCGGCCTCCTGAATGCAAAAGTCATTTTTTCGAGGCAAAAAAGTGTCTTTGATCGGCTGTAAAAAATCGAAAATAAATAATAGGCAAAATCCGAACGATCAACGACTAGAAAAAAAGGTTTCTGATAAGAGACGCAAAGGCTCGTTCAAATTAAATGAATACACGTTGAGTTATCGCGGTCACCGACTTTGAAAAAGTGGTTTCGAGATAATCGCGTTTGAGATGTGTTTTCGGTGTTATAAGTGATTAATTGTTGGCACTTACACGGACTCAGTTTTTGAGGTTATGTCACTAAATGTAAACACGGTCATGCGCATCCCAGTGCGCATGGGAAGAATGCCGATGCCTCTTTTCTATTTGGGCAGCAGTACGCACGCTTTGTTCCGCGCACAGCTGGCGCGCGCTACCTGCTCTGGCAGGGGTGTCGACTACCTTTACATAATCTCGCATAACTTCGACAATTTGTTTCCAATCGACATGAAACTTTGGGAAAATATTCTTCAATGTGTACACTTTCGAATTCCGCAATAAACAAAAATCGATTTTTTGAACCATTGCAGGTAGGTATCTCGTTATGAACACGGTCGGTGTTACATAAAACTCTCTGTATATATACCATATTTAACTTTTTACAAAAATATTAAATCACGATAGTATGAGTATATTGTAACTTTATATTTTGGATATATCCACTAACATTTTTTATTTGAAAATTTTCGCTAAAACAATACGTTCCCTTTGTCTTGCATGTGGGGGAATGCAAAAATAGACGTTAACTTTTCTTTATTTCTGCATTTATTTGCGGAAATATAGGAGAATATTGCATATAATAGTTTTGAATTTTTCTATAAAGGAATCTTTGATTTGGTTGGCGTTCACTTTGTGGTACATCTTTATAAAATAATATTATAACACTTAACTTTGTTTTCTACTTCAATTAACTTTTTACAGTGACTATAGTTTCGACTATACTATAGTCACTGTAAAAAGTTCATTAAAGTGGTAAAACAAAGTTAAGCGTTTTAATATTATTTCTATAAAAGTATGCATTATACTAAATTGGAACAAAATCTGAGATGGCAGGGTAAAATCACTGTGTTGATTCGACATAGAATTTCCTTTTATCATTAAATACATTCATGCAAATTTTGAATTCAGCATACAATTATTACGTCTAGATCAATATTCTGGTATATGTATGATCTGTATATGTGTGTGTGTGCCATAAATATTTATTCAAAACCGCAACGCTATTTGCCGGTAATTATAAGTAGGGACCGGATAATAAATTATTCAGAGGGTGGCGAAAACGTTTATCGATTAGTCGCGGGGAAGGACGCTAATTTATGAAAACGGACACGGCGTGGATTTATTTATTTCATTTATACTTAACCTTGACTTTTTCCTACTTTGTATTGCTCATTTTCATACGTAATGAAAGGAAATTAATCTACCTGCTTATTATTTTAGGAATTGATTAGGTATATATACAAGTAAGATTTTTTAAGATTTCCAACTTAAATATTATTTTAAGTTTGGTCATGAAACACTACTTTTTCATGACCTAACTTAACTTCACTTGCATTGTATTTGTACGATTTATACTTCACCTTGACTATTTCATACTTCGTATTGCTTATTTTCATACGTAATGAAAGGAAATTAATCTACCTGCTTATTATTTTAGGAATTGATTAGGTATATACAAGTAAGATTTTGCAAGATTTCCAACTTAAATATTGTGTTAAGTTTGGTCATAAAAAACTACACTTCTATGACCTAACTTAACTTGCATTGTATTTGTACGATGACTATGTCAATGTCATTCATTAAGGAACATTTATTAAAAACAAAAGAAAAAAAATGGCAACACTGTCCTGAGCTTACTTAATAAAAAAAAATCATTAATGATGATGTTAACACAGCGACTTAAAAGTAACAAAACATACGCTTCTTTTTAAGAAGTTCATTTTTAACCTTTTAACGAATGTTTTCCACTCCCAGACTAAGCATGAAGTAAAATTTCGAGTTTAGAAAAGCCCCGTGAAAATTTGTCGAGGGTCGCGCAGCGACCCGAGACAAATTTTCGGGGCTTTTCTAAACTCGAAATTTTACTTCATGCGCCACGCGTATTAAACACTGATAACACTAAAATATTGTAAACAAGTGAACTTAACTGGAAACCAGCGTCTTACACGCGTGGCGCATAAAGTAAAATTTCGAGTTTAGAAAAGCCTGAAAATTTGGTTTGGTCGCTCCGCGCTTCGCGCTACGCGACCTAACCAAATTTTCAGGCTTTTCTAAACTCAAAATTTTACTTCATGCTTAACCTGGGAATGGAAAACACTCGTTTAAAGCTTGAAATTAAACTCTTTAAAAAAACAACAAATATCTGAAAATGTACAGTACATAATTGGGATATGTAAACTTAAAAGAAAAACTCCTTGTTTGTTGCTAGATTGTAAATTTGGATCTCATCTTCAAAATGAACATCATGAAATCACAAGATGTACCCCATTTATATGCAGCCATTAGGCGTCTTACACGCGTGGCGCATAAAGTAAAATTTCGAGTTTAGGAAAGCCTGAAAATTTGGTTTGGTCGCTCCGCGCTTCGCGCTACGCGACCAAACCAAATTTTCAGGCTTTCCTAAACTCAAAATTTTACTTCATGCTTAACCTGGGAGTGGAAAACACTCGTTTATAGCTTTAAATTAAACTCTTTAAAAAAACAACAAATATCTGAAAATGTACAGTACATAATTGGGATATGTAAACTTAAAAGAAAAACTCCTTGTTTGTTGCTAGATTGTAAATTTGGATCTCATCTTCAAAATGAACATCATGAAATCACAAGATGTACCCCATTTATATACAGCCATTAGAAGAACAATATTTAAACAAGACCAAAAAGACAAATACGAATCACAACACAAATGACAATTGTATACGATTCAGTGTGTCATGAAATGTTGCTAAAACAATGCTTCTAAAAATGTCAAATGTCAAAATAACAAATTAATTTGCACGTTTTTTAAATCAAATCTTTCTGTTATTACAAAAAGCTACCTATGGATGTCTTTTACCATCAAATAATTGCTTCTACAATAAAAAATAAAAATTCGGAGTGATTGTTGTGACGTCTGTGATGCATCAAAATCGACTTTTACATATTATTAAGATCCCCTCCCCCCCATAAGGTCGCATAACATAAGATCGATTCCCATTAGGTCAAAGCATAAAGGTAGAAGTCCCATAAAGTCAAATTTGTATTGCTAAAAAAACAACTTTTTCTGTGATATAACTCTTATTTAATTAGTGTCAATCGCAACTGTTTCGAAAAAAGTAATGATCTCTTTGTCTATTAGGTATGAGGCCAACAAATTTGTACACATTTGTTCGTTAGTTGTACAGAGTGGACCAAAAGTTCGTTTACATTTCGAATGATGATTTAAAAGAAACTACTTATGTGAGATTAAAACTTTCTATTTAATATTAAAGTACACAAATAGCGATTTTTTTTTAAATTACATGATCCGTATGTGATCCTTGACTATTTTGACACTGCTGCAACCTGGAGCTAAAATTTTCAATGACGGCCTCACAAGTGTTTCGTGAAATGTTTTGCATTTTCTCTCAAATATTTTCCTTTGATTCCTTTAGGGGCACTGGGTTGCTATTGAAAACTTTACTTTTTAGGTATCCCCAAAGAAAGAAGTCCAGCACTTAATGACTCGTTGGAAGTGTGGCATGTTGCCCCATCTTTTTTTTTTATTTATTTTTTTTTAGGGGCAGGAAAAGTTAGGGTTATTTCTGCCCTAGCACCGCAGCCGTGTGGTTTATTGTACTTCTTCCGTTACCGTAGTTAATCAAAAAGCTCTGTTTCCTTGGCTAGTCCCAGCAGCCTTTCGATCATCTTTCCCTTCGGGAAGTGGTTTGGATTCCCTTGGACAAGGTTTGCTTCCCTCCAGGTGGAAAGTGCCTCGCACTCGAATAGTACATGTGAGGCGTCTTCATCCTCTTCCAGGCATAGTCTGCATATTGTATCTTCTGTGAACAGTTTCATGTTATGCAGGTGCTTCCTTAGGGTACAGTGTCCAGTTATCAGTCCTGTGACTATTAATAATAATAATAATAATAAATTTATTCATGTTATTAACAAAAGTTTTACATAAGTCAGGAGGGTGGAAAATTTAAAGCACATGTATATATATGCATATTAAAATAATTAAAAAAATATAAGGTCGTATTTATAAAATTTGAACAATACAAAAATAAAAATATCACCTACCAAGTTGGATTACCCGATATACACATTAAAATAAATAATTAGAAATAAAGTCTTGTTATACCATATATACATACATATATCACATATTACATATGGATTACACATTAAAATAGGTAATTAAAAATAAAGTCATGTTATAAAAAATATATATATATACATACCACACACCAAGTTGACTGTTTGGTAGTACATCAAAAATTGTGTTTGTTTTGTAAGAATTCATCAATGCTGTAAAAAGTATGTCTGCTCATGTAGGCTTGAACGGTCTTTTTAAATGTATGTATATCTAATTCTTTGATATGAGCGGGCAGTGCATTGTAGAGTTTTGGCCCAAGGAAACTGATCCCATTTTGCGATTTATTAAGTCTGAAGCGTTCAGAGTGTAATAGATGACCTGAGCGTGTATTGTGGTCGTGGTGTTCTGCTCTTCTATTGTATTGGCTTATATTTTTATGAACGTACAACAGACATTCCCGCATGTATAAGCTTGGGACAGTGAGAATATCTAATTTAGAAAAAGTTGATTTACAGTCACTCCTATGTGGTATTTCATCTAAGATCCTAACTGCCTTTCTTTGGAGGCCAAACACTCTTGACATGATTGCTGAGTGTCCCCAAAGTAGAATCCTGTATGTAATATGGCTTTCAATTAAAGCATAATAAGCCATTTTGAGTGCAACTTTTGGTACTACTTTACTGATGTGTCGGATTCTGTATATGTTAACACATAGTTTTTTAGCCAGATGCTCTTGTTGGTTATGCCAATTTAGTTTAGAGTCGAGATATGTACCTAGAAATTTTACTGTACTGAGCTCCGTATCTGCACGCAAAGAGAACACTATGCTTGTCGTTTTATCTATATTTATAGTCAGCTTGTTTGACATAAACCATTCCTTGGCCTGATCTACATAAGCCTTATTATTATCTAAGGCCATCTCTTTGTTTCTATTTGAGTTTTTTAGTGTTGTGTCATCAGCATACAACACCATTGACCCCTCATTGCTGATGTTAGGAAGGTCATTTACATAAATAAGAAACAAGAGTGGCCCCAAAATAGATCCTTGGGGAACACCGTGTTTAGTAGACAGTTCATCTGATAATTTGTTATTTGTCTTCACATAGTGCCCTCTATCGATTAGATAGCTGCATAGTAATCTACAAGACTTTGGATCAAAGTTGTAGAAATATAGCTTCCGCAAGAGGAGCTCATGAGAGACACAGTCAAAAGCCTTTGTTAGGTCTATAAGTGTGGCTATTGAATACATACTATGTTCAAAACCTTTGTGTATTTCATTTACAAAGGTAGCGACTGCATCCCTCGTAGATCTTCCTCTGCGGAAGCCATATTGATTATTTGAAAAGATATTGTGTTCTTCAAAGTAATGTGTTATTTGCTCGAACAGTATCCTTTCTAGGACTTTGGAGAGTATCGGTAAAAGCGAGATAGGTCTATAGTTATTTGGATCGTTACGATCGCCTTTTTTGTGAATTGGTATGATGCATGCTCGCTTTAAGCAATGCGGAAAGGTACCTGATTGTATGCATAAATTTATTAAATTTGTTAGGGGATAAATGATTGCCTCTTTTATACTTTTTAGGAGATTAACATTTATCCCGTACATGTCTCTGTAGGCTGAATTGTGAAGTTGCTTTATTGCAGTTCTTACAGTATTTTGGGTGACCTCATTAAAAATAAACGCATCTGTTGGAATGGACATTACATTTAGTAGGTAGTTTATTGGGTCGTTCTTTGGCTTTTCTAAGTTTTCCTCGAGATTATTTGCAATATTGTTAAAAAATCTATTTATGTCATTAGGATTTAAATCACAGTTGCAATCACATTTGGACATTGATTGATTAGAATTGATTATGGACCATATCGCTTTTGATTTGTTATTTGAGTCTCTAATAAATTTAGCATTTGTTTCCTTTTTTGCCTGGTCGAGAGCATTTGTATATGATTTTTTTAAATTAAGATATTCTTGTTTTAAGTTCGGATTTATTTTCATTGCATCGTACAAAAAGTGAAGAGTGTCCCTCATAGATCGTAGTGAATTATTGAACCAGAGTATATTGTTATCTTTATTTCATTTAAGTTTAAATTGTTTTGTAGGAAAACAGATATCAATTAGCGACTTTACAGCATTGATGAATTCAGAGAATTTGTCTTCGACGCTTAATTTACCATTCTGAATAAAACTCCAATCAGAGTTGTCAAGAAGTTGGAAAAGATTATAACGGCCTAGCCGAGTATATGGTTTGATTATTTTTAATGCACTTTCCACTAAGTCATTTCTACTTATTTCCAATTTTACATGTATCCCAATATGATCTGATATCTTTGGGTCACAGGGTGAGACATTGATTAAGCTATCATTTATATTAGTAAACACATTATCGATACAATTATTTATCCTAGTTGGAAAATGGACTAATTTTCGAAGATTGTATGTAGCTAATAGATCAATTAGTGCGGTTGACGTAGTGTGATCTGAATTAAAATTAATATTAAAATCACCACCCACTAAAATATTTTTATTTATATTGATATTATTAAGAGCGTGCGTTAAGATCAAGATGAACTCATTAAAATCAGAATTCGGAGAGCGATACACTGTTATAACACTTAGATTTAATTCTGGGTAGTGTGCAGCAGCAAGTTCACAATTTAATTCCTGCGATAACTTGTTTATCTTTTCAGATTCTTTAAAAATAATAGCACATTTACTAAGCTGCAGCATTCTAAGGTTGTTTCTACTGAGTCTGAGGGCCTCAGTTGCTAGTTCTTGGCAGGGTTTTTCCATTGCCCCATCTTGCGGAAACCACGATCGCATATGTAAATCTTTGTGAAGAATACGAAGATGTTCCAGGCACACCTTAGGCGTTAGACCGCTTCCGAGTAGAGAGTCCATGATTTTCACGAAGAGACGCTCTTACACGCTCGACATTATCGGGATCTCTTGATGTCGGCCGGATCGTGTTTGAATCAATGGAGTTTCATTTTTACGCCGTATGTTGTAATGAGCGCAAAATTTTCATTGCGCTGGAGTAAATGAATCGTTGTTGCGGTAGTACTCGCGTACACAGAACGCACGTTGTTTATCGCTAAACGACGCCATGGTATTGGCTCTTGCGCTTTGTAACCCCTCCGCCTCACCCCGCCGTCACTGCTCGTCGCAACTACCGATTCAAATTTAAACGGACTTTTGGTCCACCCTGTATAAGTATCACGTCCATGTGGAAAAGGCATCGGGCGTAAAATGACTTGCGCAATTTATTCTATTGCAAACCTTTCTACTTACCTAACCTAACCAAACCTAGAAATATGTAAAATCGTTAGCGTGAAAAGATACTTAAGCAATGTATTCAATTTGAAACCTTCCACATCAAGCGTTTGTGCTTTATTAGACAGGCCTCATACTTAATAGACGAAGATATCATTACTTTTTTCGAAACAGTTGCGATTGACACTAATATCGTTTAAACTAATTAAATAAAAGTTATTTCACAGAAAAAGTTGTTTTTTTTGCAATACAAATTCACCTCATGGGACTTCTACCTTTTCGCTTCGACTTCATGGAATTAGATCTAATAGTATTCGACCTTATGCGAAAGTACCTATTAATATTGTTCGCGTCTCCTGAATGATTCAATTTTCAAAACTTTTCATTATATCCAAACTGATTCATAATCTCTCATACAATATTTCAGTATTTAATAATAAATTATTATTCGTTAGTTAATACCAACGAATAATTAATTATTTCTTAGTATTAGCATTAAATACTGAAATATTCTATGACAGATTAGGAATCAGTTTGAGTATAATGAAAAGTATGAAAAATTGAACACATGCATAAACGCCATTCTTCTCTCACAACATTAGACACACGTTAAGAGAATTTATGATGAAAACTCCGGGAAAGTCTAGTGCACATGAAACGTCCGTGATGTATATTTAAAATATGCTACAAAGTTGATAAACGCGCACCTTAAGAGACTGCACTCGAATCGCGGATAAATGGCGAATGCGCCGGGATAAATCACTCGCTCGCTTTTGTTACCATCCCTTCTTCTTTTGTCAAAGAAAACCCGCTACGTTTGAAATTGATATATTTAATAAATTCTCAATTTCAATTTCGTTGTTTACAATAAATTCCCGAAAACTTAGTTTCCCATTACATAAAGTGCTCGATGAATGCCGGCGTTTTAACGATACATTAACGATGTTTTATACATAATAAATTTCTCGCCTGGTGGGGATTTTCAATGCGTAAAATTCAGACGGATTTATTTTTGAAAGAAGCCGGGAGGAAGGGAAGGTTTCTGTTTCGCCTGGAGTAATCGTTTATTTATTATTTACGCTCCGAAAACGGCTTTTAATTGGATTTTAATTAGATGCCCGAGTCCTTCTCTCAGGTAATTATATCTGCTTGCTGTTATTTCCTTTTTTCTGCCTTTACCTCCCTCTGACACGCAGACAAACTGCCGACGGTGGTAATTAAAAGTGGGGAGAAGAAGGAAAAATATAAGTTATTGTTGGAGTTAATTCTTAATATCGGTATTGTTTTCTTTCAATTTTAATCGGGGGCTTTATTAAGTACTTAATGTATTATTAGAAACGCCTTTAAACCTTATTATTTAACTTTAATAATAGAACAGATAAATGGTAGGTAGGTAACAATTATTGAACTTTAATAATAGAAAAGACAAATTATAGGTAGTTTCTGCCTGTAATAATACTTACTTAACTTTGTTATACTTTCATTTTATTTCTAAGTTTGTATAATTTATCAAAATATAAAAACTAATTAAATTTAATATCAACTTAATGCAAAAATGTTAGTCTCGTTGAGACTTTTGCAAATATTCATTGAAACAACTACTTCTCGGGCTAATACCCAGACATATATTGAATTAAACAATGAGATTTAAAGTTTCACAACTAATTTACTACTCTATGCATAATTCATATGCAAAATGTAACATCAGGTCAAATTATTCTATCACCAAACTAATTGAACAAATAGGAAATTGACATTTTTGTAAAAAGTCGATATTGTTTATATTTCGTTTTTAAATTTTGTAAAAATTTTGCAAACAATTGTATAATTTAATTTTACTTTATGGTAACATAATTTATCATTATTTTTGTTATCGTTAAGTCAAGAAAGGGTGGCAATATTTTAAAGTGGGCAAGATCCAATCCGAATTAAAAATTATACCATGAATCGTAAAAATGAAAACTTCAATTTCAATCGGTGTTTTGTGCGCGTGGCGCATGAAGTAAAATTTCGAGTTGAGAAAAGCCCGAATTTGGATTTGGACGCTGCGCGTCCAAATCCAAATTCTTAGGGCTTTTCTCAACTCGAAATTTTACTCCATGCTCAGTCTGGGAGTGGAAAACACTCGTTTAAAGTTTCAAACTGAAAGAATTTAGGAAAACAGCTAATGTAAAAAAAAACAGAGCAAATAAATATAAAATTAAATTAAAGTGAATTTTAAATATCACAAAGTATTGTGATTTTTGTAATGTTTTATAACTTATTTTTGTTGATTTTAAATATTGCCTTATTTTAAGATGTTACCAGTCAACACAAAGAAGAATTATTGATGGTTTGATAAGACAATGTATTTCACATTGGAAAGATAGCCAAATAAATGTATTCCTTAAACATAAAAAGGAATCAATTATAGTTTTGTGAAATATCACATAATATTTAAATTACAATTATCATTTTTCGACTTCTGTAATTTTTTGTGCAATTCAATAAACTTTAATTGATTTCAAACAAAACGTCACATCTTCAAAAGAAGAATGTCGAAACAAAATGTTTAGTTCGACTCTGCTACTAATTGTCTTTTACGCCAAGATTAAGCATAAAGAATAATTAGTCCAGATAATCTATACTCAAAATAATATTCGAGAAAAAAAAATTAGATTGGCTAATTCCAGTTTATACAATCCGGGAATAAAAAGCATATACGGAAACTCACCCTGTTCTACTTTTTCTGGGGTCACCAGGAGGACGTTTTCCTTATTTTACAACCTAACTCTAAAACATTCAAAACAAGTTCCCAGAAAAAAAAGCATAGAAGGGAACTTACCTTATTTTACTTTTTCTGTTGTTATCAGAGCCGTCGTATCTTCCTTAGTATTCAACTTAACTCTAAAATATTCAACCAACTGTCAGAATAAAAAGTATAAAGGGAAACTCATTCATATTTTACAACCCTAACTCTAAAAAAATCAACAAATTTCCAGAATAAAAAGCATAGAAGGAAACACCCTATTTTACTCATTCTGTTGTTATCAGAACCATCGGATCTCCCTTAATATACAACCTAACTATAAAAAATTCAACAAAGTCTTATAATGAAAGGTATAAAGGCAAACTTACCCTGTCTACTCTTTATAGGGTCAGCAGGGACGTCATATCTCTCTTATTATATAACCTAACTCTAAAAAAATTCAACAAACCCTGAGAATAAAAAGCATAAAGGGGAACTCATCCTGGTTGTCTCTTTCTAGGGTCACCAGGGACGTCATATCTCCTTTATTATACAACCTAACTCTAAAAAATTCAACAAATTCGCAGATTAAAAAGCACAGAAGGGAACTCACCCTACTTTACTCTTTCTGTTGTTATCAGGACCGTCGTATTTTCCTTAATATGCAACCTAACTCTAAAAAATTCAACAAACTCCTAGTATAAAAAGTACAAAGGGAAACTGACGCTGTATACTCTTTTTAGGGTCACCAAGGACATAATATCTCCCTTATTATACAACCTAATCTTCAAAAATTCAACAAATTCCCAGAATAAAAAGCATAGAAGGGAACTCACCCTACTTTACTCTTTCTGTTGTTATCAGGGCCGTCGTATTTCCCTTATTATACAACCTAACTCTAAAAAAATTCAACAAACCCCGAGAATAAAAAGCATAAAGAGGAACTCACCCTGGTCTACTCTTTCTAGGGTCACCAGGACGTCATATCTCCTTTATTATACCACCTAACTCTAAAAAATTCAACAAATTCCCAGAATAAAAAGCACAGAACGGAACTCACCCTACTTTACTTTTTCTGTTGTTATCAGGACCGTCGTATTTCCCTTAAAATGCAACCTAACTCTAAAAAATTCAACAATCTCCTAGTATAAAAAGTACAAAGGGAAACTCACGCTGTATACTCTTTCTAGGGTCACCAAGGACATCATATCTCCCTTATTATACAACCTAATTTTCAAAAATTCAACAAAATCCCAGAATAAAAAGCATCGAAGGGAACTCACCCTACTTTACTCTTTCTGCTGTTATCAGGGCCGTCGTATTTCCCTTATTATACAACCTAGCTCTAAAAAAATTCAATGAACCCCGAGAATAAACAGCATAAAGGAGAACTCACCCTGGTTTATTCTTTCTAGAGTCACCAGGGACATCATATCTTCATTATTATACAACCTAACTCTAAAAAATTCAACAAATTCCCAGAATAAAAATCACAGAAGGGAACTCAGTCTACTTTACTCTTTCTGTTGTTATCAGGGCCGTCGTATTTCGCTTAATATGCAACCTAACTCTAAAAAATTCAACAAACTCCTAGAATAAAAAGTATAAAGGGAAACTCACTCTGTATACTCTTTCTAGGGTCGCCAGGGACATCATATCTCCTTTATTATACAATTTAACCTTCAAAAATTCAACAAATTCCCAGAATAAAAAGCATAGAAGGGAACTCACCCTACTTTACTCTTTCTGTTGTTATCAGGGCCGTCGTATTTCCCTTAATACGCAACCTAACTCTAAGAAATTCAACAAACTCCGAGAATAAAAAGCATAAAGCAGATCTCACCCCGTTCTACTTTTTCTGGAGTCATCAGAGACGTCGTATCTCTCTTGTTTTAGAACATAACTCTAAAAAATTCCACAACTTCCGAGAATAAAAAGCTTACAGGAGAACTCACCCTGTTGTACTCTTTATGGGGTCACAAGAGACGTCGTATCTCCCTTCTATTACAATTTGGCTCTAGCAAATTCTCCCAAATATCGCAATCTATTAGATATTTCATCAATTTTTAACAATTCTCTGTGGTTGTAGCGATCAGTTTTAAACATTTAAGGCATTTCTAAACTCAACATGTTATTTCATGCTCAACATGTTATTTCATGCTCAGTCTGGGACTAGATTAATTAATCACTTTTAGAAAAAAACAACAATTCTTTTTTTCTTTATTGGGTTTTGGCTTTTGCCTGGCCTTAGTTACTAGACTATTGGCCATCATCAATTTTTATTATTTGTATACATTTGTTTTATTTTAACTTATTACTAAGTACATATAACTATATATTTGGACGTCACAACACATTCACACACACCCATAGACTCCGGGACGAATATTTTTCGTTAGAAAAATTACTCGCCCCGGCTGGGAATCGAACCCAGATCACCGCCGTGAACGATTGGCGAAACCTGCGGCACAACCGCTCGGCCACGGCGGGCCTAAACAACAAATTCATAACCATTTAGAGCGCAAATCAAATAGAGCAAATCTGCATCGAGATTTGTATACTTAACAAAAATAATATCGTGCAGGTGTATTATTTTCGTTTAATTTATAATTTAGCTCTACTGCTAGTTATGTGGGTTTTGTTAGTTATTATAAGAAAATACGAGTATATTATTCCGAGAACTAGACATCGATTTTTTAAGTAATTTAATAAATCATTCTAATGTTAACATCGTGTTCTTTTAATAACATGTTTCTCTTTCTAGCATATCTAATATAGGTAAGTCTATATGATTAAGTATAATGGATAATATTCATGAAATTTAAATTATTTATTCATAATCAATCTGAAATTGGAAAAACAATGGAAGCATACAGTAATCTCATAGTTTATCCATTAGCCATTATAAATTATTAATGTCTGAAATTACGTAACATTCATTCTCTGCATATGTTTTATTTTCATGTAACTTTCTGTTAATTTATTTATTGATAATATATTTGTTTGAAAATGGATAAACAATGGCAATATATGGTGTTTTAATTGATTATCCATTAGTATTTATAAATTATTAATGTCTAAATATAATTTACTCGCATTCACAATTCTCGACGTAACTGAATAAATATAAATAAAATAGCAATAGCAATATAAGCTTGAAATTTCTAAAATGTCTAAACATCGGTATGACTTGAAAAATGTCTGAATGTATCCAAACCAAAGTTGTTAAAAAAAAAAACGTGTTTTTTCATTTTAATTGAAACAAACAGTTTTTTTACAAAACGTGTTTTTTTTTTTCATTGAAACAGCGTGTAAAACAGTAACAATTAAAACATGTTTAAAATACGTTTAAAACGTGTTTAAAACAGAAAATACAGGGAATTATTTTTTGAGTATACATATCCCGATAATTACAACGTTATTTTTTTAATTTGCGGGAATTCGTTGTTTCATAGCAGTTAATTTGACGCTTTTAACGAGTGTTTTCCACTCCCAGACTAAGCATGAAGTAAAATTTCGAGTTTAGAAAAGCCTAAAAATTTGGATTGGCCGCGTAGCGAAGCGGAGCGGCCAATCCAAATTAGGCTTTTCTAAACTCGAAATTTTACTTCATGCGCCACGCTTAAAAACACTGATTTACAGTGCAGTTAAAAAAATACACACATACAACAACGATTATAGGCAACGCAATACACGTTATAGTTATTGAGTTGCCTATAATCACTGGTTTAAACCAATTGTTGAGCGCAGAATTTGAGTCACGTTTTATTTAAATCTACATATTAGATTGCTAAAGCCGTATATTTTAAACTTTACAATATTTCAGTGTTTTATACGTGTGGCGCATGAAGTAAAATTTCGAGTTTAGAAAAGCCTAATTTGGATTGGCCGCTCCGCTTCGCTACGCGGCCAATCCAAATTTTCAGGCTTTTCTAAACTCGAAATTTTACTTCATGCTTAGTCTGGGAGTGGAAACCCTCGTTTAATAATTGAAATTGAAATCTTTTAAAAAAACAACTGATGTCGTAATATTTACAGTGTATACTTCCCTGTATTTGAAAATTACAATTATGCACACACAATTGTGATATTTTATTGTAATAAATTTTATGTTAATTAATGTAATTTGAAATATCTTCAACAATTTAGTTAACATTTAAAAACGTAAACAAAAAATCTTAATGAAGTATAATAAAATATAATTTAGCAAATTTAAGATAATAAGAAAAAAGTTTAAAAGATGTTTTAGACAAATTTAAGATTTGAAACATATTTAAAACAAAACCGTTTAATACACACAATACACGCCGGCTGTTTTTAAACATGTTTAAAACAGTGTTCCAAAACAAAGTGTTTTATATTCTGCTTACATTAACTTAAAAAAACTGTACCCTCATCGAATGTGCTTACCTATTAAAACTAAAACCATTCTTTGCAATGCGTTTGTTCTTTCGCATTTCTCATTTTGTTCGACATTATATAACTCGTCAATTGATAAATTAACTGCAAAAAGAATACAATATGTTCAAAATGCATGTTTACGTTTCATTTATGGCATTCGGAAGTTTGATCGTATCTCGCACAAGCTTAAGGACGCCGGATAGCTAAATATGGAAACAAGGAGGCATTATCAAGCCGTTCGGTTTTACCATAAAATCATTGTAACAAAATCTCCAGAGTTCCTATATAACAAAATACGATTTCGAGAAGACGTTCATACCTTAAATACACGATATAAGGGTAACCTATCACCACCTAAACACAAGACTACCCTTTTTGAGCGATCATTTTCCTTTCAAATTTATTGTGTATATAATTCGGTATCTAATGATATGAAACAACTTAATATCAGGCAATTTAATAAAAAATATAAATCTCTCTTAAATGTGTAATGCAAGGTGTGGTTGTTGATACAATATTATATAAGTGTACACATTACTAATATTTAATTTACCTATTTTTTTGTCTTTCTTATTCCATTTCTTTTTTGTTGTTGGATGCATTTAGTTTATATATTCATTAGTTTGGTTGACAATTCCTTTGTGTTATTTTTATATTACTCATATTTTATGTTCTTGCGTAAGCATAGTATTCAATAATTGTTTTTTCATACATTAAGGTTTAGATGGAAGACCAGTTGAGCAATAAATGCTCAAATTGAATCTCGCCTTAAGGTTTGTAGAATACCTAAATAGTTTATTGTATATTATGTACCTATTTGACTACAAATAAAGTTTATTATTATTATTATTATTATTATTATTATTATTATTATTATTATACATAACAACCCTGATCTATACAAATAAAATCTATGAAAATAGTTTAAATATCTCTAGAAAAATGTCACTCTCAAAAAAAAAATGTTATCTTGATGAAAAATGCTTCTATGTTTACACTGTATACACTAATAACAAAACACATACAAATAAATAAATAAATATACATGCAAAGTTATAAAATAAGCATATTTCAAATTTAAAACTATTTTGAATCCGAAATATGTTACTTAAGCTTATAGTTAAGTTGATGAAGACCTCTTTTGAAAAATATCTGTCTGTCTTCTGTAATTTTATAATTCTGTCGCGACATGTCGCCACTATAAAGTCTAAACCAATTCAGCTGTTAAGATGGCACTATAATCTTAAGCTTTTTATTACAATAATAGTATTCGATCAACTTTTAGTGAAAATGCGAAAACCGGAAGTGGTAATTTATTATTAGTATTTTTTTGGATCTTTCTTAAATATTGATCATATAAAAATCTTGTTAAGGAAAGTTGTAGATAATCGAAAAATTAGCATTTAATGCATTTTCACTTTATGTTTTATTGTTTTAAAAATATGAATTTTACAAACTAATCACTTTGAATAGGTGAGCTATTGCTATAAATGGTGTTAGTTTGACATTGCCATTGTTACCGGTGATTCTTTCAATCGTCGGCAACAAAAATTAAATTTCTAATTTTATTTATTTTTTGTATATAATATGAGTTTATCCCCAACAATTACCTGAGGACCGATTGGGAATTATCTCGGGTAATTTATTAGAGTCCGAGCACCTGGAGTGCATTCCAAGAAGACCTCCTAGAGGGAGGATTGGTGACCAACGGCAGTCCGTTTTTCGGAAAGGGATTTGTGTAATCTTTTGCATTCTCCTTTCCGAAGAACGGATTAGATGAGATTCAAGAATTCTCGAGATTCGTCGAATCTGGTAATTGCGACGAATTTCGGCCGGCTGGTCACGTCCACCAAGAAAACTACCTCTCTCCACCCTCGTTTTCGGCATTTATATAATGGAGGACGGCACTTCTGCAGCAGTGGCAAACCAGTAACAAAAGCAACAACAAGTCTAAGTAAAATGCAGTCAGTGGTTTATACGTTATTTTTTTGATAACTTCGTGTTGTGTTTTTTTTTGTGTCAAATTATCTTTGATTAGTGCAAGTGCACTAATCAGAAGAACCGGAATCGCTACCAGTGCCGCCTGTCACCACTCCGGTCTTCGTTACTGCCAAAGCAGAATTTGGTCGATGCTTTCCGGAACCCTCCGGACTTTTTCCGATACCGCTCGACTCTCGACGACGCCTTCCGGACTTTCACCCTCGTTTTCGGCATTTAAATAATGGACGGCGGCACTTCCGCAGCAGTGGCAAACCAATAACAAAAACAACAACAAGTCTAAGTAAAATGCAGTCAGTGGTGTATAAGTTTTTTTTTTTGATAACTTCGTGTTGTGTTTTTTTTTGTGTCAAATAGTCTTTGATTAGTGCAAGTGCACTGATCAGAAGAACCGGAATCGCTCCCAGTGCCGTCTGTCACCACTCCGGTCTTCGTTACTGCCAAAGCAGCCTTTTGTCGATGCTTTCCGGAACCCTCCAGACTTTTTCCGATATCGCTCGACTCTCGACGACGCCTTCCGGACTTTTCTGACGCCGCCGGTCTTTATCTTTGCTCTCCGGACTTCGACGACGGATTCCGGATACATCCGGACTTCTCTGAAGCCGTCCGGACCTTATCGTCGTATACCGGACTTTGCCGTTTACGTCCGAATTTAGCTGCCGCCACTCACCATTTCTGACGACCAGCCTGCTACGGTCCACGCCTACTATGCCCACGTATTAGTCATTATTTGTTGATGTGTTTTTTTTTTTTGGTGCTGTGGTTCTTTTTTTTTGCTGTGTTTTTTTTGTGTAAATAAATTTGTTCGTTTTTGGATCGGTGTTTTAAGGACTAGTTGCTCGTGCTCTCGACCCCTAAACCCCTGAGCTAGCTGGAAGTGCATTTGGGGTACCTTCCCCCTATGACACCATGATTAATATTTTGTGGAAAACTGGAAACATAAGTGAGGCTTACGAACAAAGTTTAACAGGAATATGAAACATTTGTTGAAAAATAAGGTAGGTAAAAGCTTCTGATTTCAAGTATCTAATATGGGGGAAAGAAAGTACTATGATGGACATCGTAACAGTTTGAAAACGAATTTAAATATATGCCGATATTTTTATTCTCCTTGTAGCGTTTTAATATAGGCAACTTTGTGTACTTCGACAATGAATCGTTCATACATCAATTATTGATTAATTGGGTTGGTACGAAATTGCGAAATGACATTTAATTCTCTTCCGGATTCATTTCATTACCATCTGTCAAACGTGCCAGATTTAATTAGCGATTGGATTTTATCAGATCGTCTTATATCACTATTATTGTGGCTCTGATTGATATATCCATTTTCATCGGGGAAACTTTGGATTAATTTGGGATATTATTGTGGCTGTTTCGTTGAGGATGTTCCCCTGTGATCACTCGTGAGAGGATTTTATATCGCTGAAGAGGTTTTGTCGGGCACATGGTTTTGTAGGGTATGTTGTCTTAGCTCAGGTAAGAGATTATTTTTCATCTAATCAGATTCAGTTATTGCATTGGGAGAATTGTCATTTATTCGTGTTTTATGCATTTGTTCGTGGCATATCGCTAATACCACCATTGGCCCTTTTAGGATTTCTGTGTTGGACTAATTTATGGATAACTGAGAATATTTTTGGGATTTCACTGGAGTTTTTCCTTTTTCTGTTTTGGATATGGTTCCGTTATTATTAGTTTGCTGTTGAGGGCTTGTTGCTGAACCGAATTTTATCTGTCGCCTACCCTTAAGGAATTTACTGTGAAGAACGCTTAAGGGAGCGGATTGTCTTGGAATAGGGAGTAGAAAGCATCCCTTTTTTTACGAGGACTGTTCTACATCAGTACCGGATAGTTACACAAGATAAGTGCATTCAGGGGTAAAATATTTACCATTACATTTGAATTTTGAGTTAAATCGTACAATTTACTCGCCTTAGTCATTGTGCGTTGAGTTTTATTCAAGTTTACTATACTTGAGGTTAATAATATAATATTTTATGTCAAGTAATACTATATACATCTCTTATTTAATTTTCCTACTTAAAGTTATAACGTTTTTCAATTAAAATATTCAAACTAATTTTTAAAGTATATTTTTCTACCGATCTGACACATTGTTCATTCTTGAATTATTTGGGGCTGGATTTATTTGTCATATGATGATTAATTTAAGACTTACATTTTGCTTATTAAGTATTTAGGAATGAATAATGTCTGATAACTGAAATTAATTAGGTCACAAATTAATGTTAATGAATTAATAGAGTTTTACCGAAGGGATTATTCTCACATTATTTTGCTGGTGTAATATAATGGTTCTACTGTATTAAAACTGTAAACCAAAAATGATCATTGATGGTATAATAATATAATATTATATTCTGTGAGTTATATAGGTGGGCTCAACTTTACTTAAAGGTACATTAGTTGAGTATATTATTTTAAACGTTTATTTAGTATTTTTGAATTAAAGATATATTAGTTGGGTATGTGAATGTTTATTAAGTATTTTTGAATTATTGACTTGATTAGATTTGAGAGTTAATTGGAATATTTATTTATTTAAAGTGATATTCAAGGTAATGAAATATTATAATTTGTTTTGATACATATTGAATGTTTATGTCTACGAACTCTCTCTCTCTAAATTATATTCGTCATACATATATATATATATATATATATTTTTTTTTTTCTTATATTTTTCCATTGTTTTAATTTCATTTATAATAAAGAGTTTACTTTAGTAATAATTTAACTGACGATTTCTTTTCTTTATTTTGGACTTTCTGGACTTACTGGTCACTATAAAGGAAAATATTTAGTAGCCGAATATTTTTATATTTAATAATTCTGAACCTGGGTCTCAACTATTTTCCTTTATGGTTACTGGCGCCCAACAGAAAACATTTATTACATATATCCCACGACCAAACTCCCCGAACTGAGTTAGACAGGTTTAGGTAATCTATGCCAACAGGTGATCAGCAGTCTAGACTGAAAGTCAGTACAATTTCCCTTTTCTCTTTTATTCCAGAGAATACGTGGCAACATATCAATTTATTTTTTTTTTAGTTTTAATTTAAATAATTAACAAGCAAATAAAAATAAGTGTAATAATATATTTACCAACTAATGAAGGTGATGCTGCATTTTTTTCATCAGCAGCACAATGACAGTATACTCTAATTTCTGGTGATGCTGCTGTGAAACACTCGACCACTTTACTAAGAACCAATTTACTATGAAAGTACCTTGACAGACATATCAACTTTATTATTATTTTATTTTTTATTAATAATTACATTCTTCTCCATCAATTTTCTTTTGATTTCAGTGACAACGATTTTGCAACAATTTCATCGATGGATGTAATTTTGCGCAATTTCCCATTAACGACAATGCATCCGTCCGTCCGTTAATTATCCCCTTTTCATAACTCGTAATTTCCCCCGTGTGCCGTCGAAATTACACGACGGGAAAAACTGTGCGCGTTTTCCCATTCGGGTTCCGAATATTTTATGCATGCGTGATTTTATCCGTTTCTTAATTGCTGAAATTTTAGGCAATTAGGCCAATTAATATCCCTTCAGTAGGAAGAACAAAATGTGGCAGGAATGAATGAAACAAAAAAAAAAACAAGGATAATTGTCCCCCTGAGAGCGTGTAAAAAAATGTTTTTTACGATATGTATATGATACTGTTTATGATTATGGAATTGCTAATTAATTAGTGGAATTTACTGTGTGGAAATTACCCCAGGGATACATTTACAAATTTATTTGTTTGTATATCTATTTCTTAAACAATACGTGTTCGTTATTTACACTTTATGTTCAATCTGTCAAATTTGCATTTGTTGTACATGTTAAGATACTATTTTATCCTTTTATATACAGATATATATTGGTGGTTTGTTATTCAATATGTATTCGTCATATACTATTTATGTTCCATCTGTGATCATTTGTATTGTTGACATCGCTGTGATATCTTGTGTGAGTTTGGGTCTGTTCCTTTTATTAAGTTTTGTCATATATTTTATATTTATATTCATATATATATTAATTTATTGGTTGTATAATTAATTGATCGATTGAAGGTTGTGTTTGATTAATTAATCTATTTATTGTAACTTGAAGGTGGGAAGGAGCTTGTTTCATATTGTTACGTTTTGAACTATTTGGGATCAATATGCAATATATTTTGAAATAAAATATTTCTGTAGGGTTATAAGTTTAAATTTTGTTAGGCATATTTAGATTTTGTTTTTGTTTAGTCAATTTATTGTATTAAGATGTATATGTATTAATCTATTGTAAACTGGAGATTCCGTAAATAAATAAATTAAATTAAATTAAAAAAACCTTAAATTACTAAATCAGTGGTTTTTGACCTCCGTGAACTTAGATTAAGTGTTCCGGTAAAATGTAAACATGGCATGTGACCCTGGGATATTTTTCCAGATCTAAATGTTTGGAATTTTGTGTGGCGCGTTATTATTATTCACCCATTTTTACGATCCCATAAAATAGGTTTTAGTGTGTGAGCGGGGCTAATAACGCGAGTTCCGCTTGAAATATTAATAAGGGCGACACGTCAATGTTTCACACACACACATACACGCACGGATTTATCGCTGAATATCCCCGACATGTTGTTACGCTATTTTGAATGGTTAATAACTAATACCCTGCGTGATGGTAAACACTGAAAAATACGCGAAAATAACAATAAACGGTTAATAGCGAAAATCATTATCGGATAATTGCTTTGTAATTGTGCCCCTGATTGCGCTGCTGATAGTGTTTGTTCTGCGGTGATAAAATAGCCATTATGGTGTTGCATATTATGTAGAGAGGGTGTATGCTGTCGATATACAAAGAGTTTTATGTAACACCGAACATTTTCATAACGAGAATTTTTCTTCGAAGTATCCATATGATTACATTGCACATTTTTTGAGGCTCGGTTTATTAAAAGAATCCAATTTGAAGCTTTAAGCGAGTGTTTTCCACTCCCAGGCTAAGCATGAAGTAAAATTTTCAGGCTTTTCTAAACTCGAAATTATACTTCATGCGCCACCGGTACAAAACACTGACATATTTCGAAGTTTAAAACACACCGCTAAACTTCACATTGAAACAGTGTTATGCACCGGTGGCGCATAAAGTAAAATTTCGAGTTTAGAAAAGCCTGAAAATTTGGTTCAGGCTTTTCTAAACTCGAAATTTTACTTCATGCTAATGATAATTTTTTTAATTATGAAAACAGTAAATTGCACCAATAATGAATAATTAGTTTCGCTTAATGGAAGAGCCTTCCCTAAAAATTAGCGTACGTTAAATTTTATTTAAAAAAATATACAGAGAGTTTTATGTAACACCGAACGTTTTCATAACGAGAATTTTTCTTGGAAGTATCCATATTTCTTTGAAGTATCCATTGCACATGTTTCGATGCTTGGTTTATTAAAAGAACTTAATTTGAATCTTTAAGCGAGTGTTTTCCACTCCCAGGCTAAGCATGAAGTAAAATTTCGAGTTTAGAAAAGCCTGAAAATTTGGTTTGGTCGCGTAGCGCGAAGCGCGGAGCGGCCAAACCAAATTTTCAGGCTTTTCTAAACTCGAAATTTTACTTCATGCGCCACCGGTACAAAACACTGACATATTTCGAAATTTAAAACACACCGCGAAACTTCACATTGAAACAGTGTTTTGTACCGGTGGCGCATGAAGTAAAATTTCGAGTTTAGAAAAGCCTTAAAATTTGGTTTGGCCGCTCCGCGCTTCGCGCTACGCGACCAAACCAAATTTTCAGGCTTTTCTAAACTCGAAATTTTACTTCATGCTTAGCCTGGGAGTAGAAAACACTCGCTTTAAGCTTCAAATTGGATTCTTTTAATAAACCGAGCATCAGAAAATGTGCAATTCATTATGATTACATTGCACATTTTCTCATGCTCGGTTTATTAAAAGAATACAATTTGGAGCTATAAGCGAGTGTTTTCCACTCCCATTCTAAGCATGAAGTAAAATTTCGAGTTTATAAAAGCCTGAAAATTTGGTTTGGTCGCGAAGCGCGGAGCGGCCAAACCAAATTTTCAGGCTTTTCTAAACTCGAAATTTTACATCATGCGCCACTGGTACAAAACACTCACATATTTCGAAGTTTAAAACACACCGCTAAACTTCACATTGAAACAGTGTTTTGCACCGGTGGCGCATGAAGTAAAATTTCGAGTTTAGAAAGGCCTGAAAATTTGGTTTGGCCGCTCCGCGCTTCGCGCTACGCGACCAAACCAAATTTTCAGGCTTTTCTAAACTCGAAATTTTACTTCATGCTTAGCCTGGGAGTAGAAAACACTCGCTTAAAGCTTTAAATTGGATTCTATTAATAAACCGAGTATCAGAAAATGTGCAATTCATTATGATTACATTGCACATTTTCTGATGCTCGGTTTATTAAAAGAATCCAATTGGAAGCTTTAAGCGCGTGTTTTCCACTCCCAGGCTAAGCATGAAGTAAAATTTCGAGTTTAGAAAAGACTGAAAATTTGGTTTGGTCGCGTAGCGCGAAGCGCGGAGCGGCCAAACCAAATTTTCAGGCTTTTCTAAACTCGAAATTTTACTTCATGCGCCACCGGTACAAAACACTGTTTCAATGTGAAGTTTAGCGGTGTGTTTTAAACTTCGTAATATGTCAGTGTTTTGTACCGGTGGCGCATGAAGTAAAATTTCGAGTTTAGAAAAGCCTGAAAATTTGGTTTGGCCGCTCCGCGCTTCGCGCTACGCGACCAAACCAAATTTTCAGGCTTTTCTAAACTCGAAATTTTACTTCATGCTTAGCCTGGGAGTGGAAAACACTCGCTTAAAGGTTCAAATTAAATTCTTTTATTAAACCAAGCATCGAAACATGTGCAACGTATGCATATGGATACTTCAAAGAAAAATTCTCGTTATAAAACGTTCGGTGTTACATAAAACTCTCTGTATATTTTTTTAAATAAAATTTAACGTACGCTAATTTTTAGGGAAGGCTCTTCCATTAAGCGAAACTAATTATTCATTATTGGTGCAATTTACTGTTTTCATAATTAAAAAAATTATCAATATTTCTTTGTGAATATTTTGTATTTATTTTTGTATACTAAAATATAAGTACAAGTTCACAAAAGCCGCAAATTCAAATAGATACTAAGTTATTATTAATGCACCACAAGATCAAAACTAAATAAGGATACATGTTTTGATTAACACTGCGCATATTTCCATTTTTTTATTAAGCATAAAGTAAAGCTTCTATTTCCACTCCCAGACTAAGCATGAAGTAACATTTTGAGTTTAGAAATGCCTGAATTTGGATTTAGACGCTTCGCACAGCGAAAAGGTGATGCGGAATTTCCAAATTGGGAATAATGGGGCTCTTCTTTTTTAATAATGAGAAAGAGAGTAGGCAGTAACGATAAACTTCGAGCGGTACATCACTTGCTTCAAGAATGTTTAATCCCCCATCTTGAAATGAAATCGACACTGAAAGCATATGGTTTTAACAAGACGGAGTTACAGCTCACACGGCAAGGATTTCTATGGAATTTGTGAGATCGATTTTCCCCCGACGCTTGATTTCCCGAAATGGTGATGTTCCCTGGCCTCTGCGCTCACCCCCGTGATTGTTTTCTGACATCAAAAGTATATTCCGACAAACCCAGAACTATCCAAGAATTAAAGGAATCCATCAGAAATGAAATCACTGCAATACCACACGATATGGTCTACAGAGTCATGAAAAACTTCACGGACCGCCTAGCAATGTGTATAGCAACCAAGGGTCGTCATTTAAATGATATTATTTTTCACACCTTATGTTTTAAATTTTGTGTAAATGTGAAGTTTAACGGTGTGTTTTAAACTTCGTAATATGTCAGTGTTTCATACTGGTGGCGCATGAAGTAAAATTTCCAGTTTAGAAAAGCCTGAAAATTTGGTTCGGCCGCTCCGCGCTTCGCGCTACGCGACGAAATCAAATTTTCAGGCTTTCTAAACTCGAAATTTTACTTCATGCTTAGCCTGGGAGTGGAAAACACTGGCTTAATGCTTCAAATTCTTTTAATAAATTGAGCCTCAGAAAATGTGCAACGTATGCATATGGATACTTCAAAGAAAAATTCTCGTTATGAAAATGTTCGGTGTTACATAAAACTCTCTGTATATTTTTTTTAAATAAAATTTAACGTTCGCTAATTTTTAGGAACGGCTCTTTCATTTGGCGAAACTAATTATTCATTATTTGTGCAATTTACTGTTTTGATAATTTAAAAAATTATCAATACTTCTTTGTGAATATTTTGTATTTATTTTTGTATGCTAAAATATAAGTACAAGTTCACAAAAGCCGCAAACTCAAATAGATACTAAGTTATTATTAATGCACCACAAGATCAAAACTAAATAAGGATACATGTGTTGATTACGACTGCGCATATTTCCTTTTTTTTTTTATTAAGCACAAAGTAATGCTTCTATTTCCACTCCCAGACTAAGCATGAAGTAAAATTTCGAGTTTAGAAATGCCTGAATTTAGATTTGGAGAGAGAGTAGGCAGTAACGATAAACTTCGAGCGGTACATCACTTGCTTCAAGAATGTTTAATCCCCCATCTTGAAATGAAATCGACACTGAAAGCATATGGTTTTAACAAGACAGCTCACACGGCAAGGATTTCTATGGAATTTGTGAGATCGATTTTCCCCCGGCTCTTCTTTTTTAAAAATGAGAGAGAGAGTAGGCAGTAACGATAAACTTCGAGCGGTACATCACTTGCTTCAAGAATTTTTTATCCCCCATCTTGAAATGAAATTGACACTAAAAGAATATGGTTTTAACAAGACGGAGCTACAGCTCCACGGCAAGGATTTCTATGGAATTTGTGAGATTTTCCCCCGACGTTCCTCCGTTCCCTGGCCTCCGCGCTCACCCTCTGTGGTTTTTTTCTGACATCAAAAGTTTATTCCGACAAACCTAAAACTATCCAAGACTTAAAGGAATCCATCAGAAATGAAATCACTGCGATAGAAGACGATATGGTCTACAGAGTCATGAAAAACTTCACGGACCGCCTGGCAATGTGTATAGCAAAAAGGGTCGTCATTTAAATGATATTATTTTTCACACCAAATGTTTTAAATTTTATTTCTTTTTAGCAAAAAACTTACTGAGTACATAATTGAGCTTATATTCAACCCAGTATGATCTAAATTAAAATTTTGACAGGGTTTTAAAATTCGTCCGTTTTGGTTTGACTACCTTGTAGTTTTATTTGTGTTTTAGTGTGTAATTCTATATATTTGGTTGAACTATATTGTGTATTATTTGAGCCTGATTTCTACTGGAGTTAAATTTTAACATAATTGCAGGTTTTATGCGACATTTTCTTTAAACAAAATAGAAGACGTTTTAATCAATGTTAGAAAAACAAGGTTGGTTGCTTGTTTTCTCAAGAAAAACAAATTTTTACAGGGGTCTAAGTCATTTAAGTTAAACATTAGTCTACTTATTCTTATAAATATTTAATTAATGAGGCGGATACATGATAGAACTCCATAATACTATTTGAAAAAAAAAACAACACAGTTGGGAGCGTTTCACTTTTATTGTTGAACACTGCAACATGTTTCACAACACAGTGGCTTCATCAGGCAGATAAAGTAATGTATTTCATCTGCCTGATGAAGCCACTGTGTGGTGAAACATGTTGTAGTGTTCAACAATAAAAGTGAAACCCTCCCAACTGTGTTGTTTTATTTTAAATAATATAATTATTCTTAGTTGTAATTCGAAGCAAATTAATATTTTTTTCTGTACCCATTGTTATTTTTAATAATTACATTTTAACTAAGTATTTGTTGATATTTCAGCGTATCTATCTTTGTATCAAGAGCCTCGATACGTTTATGAATATTTATAAATCGGCAGCCAGCGCATGAATTCGTGAAAAGGTTTTGCCGATTCGAAGGGAACGAGAGTCCAATAATAGCCAGCCGCACAGGGCACTTCTTTGTCGGTCCCTTCCGATTCATTTCCTACCCCTAATCACATGCGATATCTGCCTCACTGACCATTTAATTACAACCCCCCGAAACCCGCTGATTTATGTATTCCTATGATAAATCGTCCCCGCGATTCTAACGATGAGCAAACGCTATATTTATACGCACGCGAATAATAAAATTCGTGAAAAGATTTATCCAAAAATCTACAATTTTGAACGTTTGTGTACGTATTTGTCTATTTTACTTTATCTAAAAAATCTATCATTAATAAAAGTAGAACAAACTTGATGTTCACAAGTGTGTAAATAATACTCAATTATCTATATTAGGTTATCAACAAATTTTACATTATTAAAAATTAAGTAAGTGTATGAAAATTAACCCGCAAATGAGAGAAGCAATTGAGCGAGGGAAAAAATGGCTCAGGTTATCAATTAATCAGGGAATAATTAAATTTTTACAAGGGCCGCCACTGGAGGTCCTTTCTTTCACGAACTAAACTTAATTAATTTATTACGCGGGCACCGCCCGCAACGGCGCTAAGTAAACTTTATTGGAACAAGAAGGGTGGCAAATTTAAACATTGTAGTTTAATTAGTATATTATTCATAACACAACATTACTATTAAAGCAGAATAATGTTGTATTTGATGAGAATTTCGTAATATTAGGACTTAAGTTCCGAGTATTCTAATATTTTTATTATAATTGTACAGTTTATTCTGCATCCTTTCATCATTTCATAATTTTTAATGTAAATGGCAAGTTGAAATAAATAAATAAATAATTTTATTTCAAAATTTTTCAAAAAATCACTTGAGTTGGTTTACTTAAGAAGGAATCACTCGCTGAAAAAAAAAAAAAACTTAGACTTGAATATTGGCTCATAACATCTCAAATCACAATATTTATACAACATCAGAAATCTTTAAAACTAGAAAGTCATGGAATGCTGCTAGACTTATTATTTCTAGTTTTTTTTTTCGAAAACAGTATTCCAATAAATTTTAAAATAATTTAAAACATGTTACATTAGCTTGTTTGGTCATATAATTTAACCGCATTTAAAATGCATTTCGATATCTTGAAATAATAGAAAGTTTATAACAATAGGGTTTTTCAAAGGTAAGTCCTATTTTGAAATACTGATATTTTTATCAATTTTTGAGCAATTTGAAAATTAAACATGCCTGTATGCATAGAAAGAAATGGGATTTATTGAAAATATTTAGATTATCGTAAATGTTGTATGTGGCCGCCATTTTCATCTTGAACAAGAAGTAACCTTTCTTCAATACTAGATGTTCCATGTTCGTTTTCATTTACTAAATTTTGCATTTCTTGTAAAACTTAAGCAACTGCAACATATGTGGCCACAGGGGGTATTCTTGATTTTTTGGTTATTTATAACAGAGCCACTTTCTTCAAATCTTGCTGGTATTACATTCGTAGTAACAAGTCTAATGTGAGTTTGCAAAGGCAAAACCATTTTTGGTTTACACAAAAGAAATTATGTTCTAATATGAAAAACCTGAGACACTTACATACAATTACTATTTTTCATGCAACTGTTTTTAAACTTTTTGCTATGACGACCAAAAGGTGATAATAAAAAAATCTCGTTTTCTAAGTGACCTGATACTGTACTTATTTTAAAAAATGCATAAAAATCAGCCACCATACGAGTAGTTTAAAATACTCCTATACGTGGTTGTTTTTGGCATAATTATAAGCCGTAACACTCATTTTCATTTTTGACGCATAATCCGGCGAACTCGTCTCTTATTCGCCTCGGATTTAAAAGGATAGACTTTATATTTTCTAACGAACTAGATGCAAATAGATACGTGACTCTTCAATTTTATATAAAAGTTCTAAATACGGTCCGACGAATAAAAAATGTGGTATCCCTATAGATTTTTACATAACAGAAATAAAAAAATTAGGTGACTCTTGGATTTATTTCTCATTTACCACTTGGTGAAACTTGTTCAAAAAATTATAAAATTACACACCGAGGGTTTATTTCACTAACATTTGCGAAAAGAAACTGAATTTCACATTAAATTAGTGTTGTGTACGCCTGGCGCATGAAGTATAGTTTCGAGTTTAGAAAAGCCTGAATATTTAAACTGGTTGCTCCGCTTCGCTATGCAACTAATCTAAATTTTCAGACTTTTTTAAACTCGAAAGTTTACTTAATGCTAAACTAAGGAGTGGTAACACTCGTTAGACGCGTTAAGAAAAACGCTTTTATAAAAACAACGAATTCCCAAAAAAATATACCAAATAATCTGGAATACAAGTACTTAAACAAAAATTCACTGTATGTATACGATGAAAAAAAAAAGATGTATAAAGGGTGGGCCATCGATTAGTTTCTTTTTGAATTGTTTGTTATTTCCTCATTGGCAACATAGACGTGCTTGACATATTGACATAAATGTAGTGTCAAACCTCTGCTGTAAGATATGAATCGTTTTTATTTGGAACAACGTTGGGAAATATTGAAAAATTATTTCCAAAGTGAGTGTTATGTCGCAATGTAGTGCGGTACAGAGACATACTGACTGATTTTTTGTGGCTGCAATTAGATGATTTCGACTTTGGCGAGCTTTGGTTCCAGCAGGATCGAGCAACAGCCGTGAAATTATCGATCTTTTGCACACTGTTTGGTAACCGTGTTATCAGTCATTTGGCCATCGCGCAGCTGCGATTTGTCGTCGTTGGACTATTTTTGGTAGGGGTATGTTAAGACCGTTTTTACTCCAACGATCCACAAACAATTGACGCACTGAAAGAAAACATTTGTTGAACTATTCGTCAAATAGAGCCACAAACAATCGAAAATGTACAGCAATATTGGATGAAAAGGATGCACTACTGTCAATCTAGCCGCGGCGGTCATTTATCTGAAATTGTTTTCCATAATTAATCGGAAGGTGTACTTTCTTGAATAAAGCAATAATCATTAAAACATATTTAATGGTGTAGATTTAATCGCAAATTTAAAAATAAACCATTACATGGCTTCCTCTTTATTATGTTTTGTTAGTTGACATAAAAAACCTTCTAGAATACATGTAGAGGTTGCACTCAATATGCCATCAACTCTCCCTCTCAACTGAAAAACAAACAATACGATTCGATTTTGTTTCACCCTCGGCATTAGCTAATCAAAAAATGTACCCCTTGAAATTGGTGATATCGCTCCCAGGTGATGGATGAAAAGACATCAAATTATTTCACCCCATTTAAAGCACTAAAGGAATAAACACGACGTTGACTTTTTTTTTAATTACAAATTGTTTTTAACAGTGATTGCAATAGCTGAAATTTGAGTTAAGTACTATTTTTCATGAAAAATAATAAAGCTGAAGCTCTTTGTAGCATCAACAAGAATACCAGAGATTTTTAGAGAAATGTCACTAACAACATCTAACTTACACCAACTGGTTTTTGTCTTTATTATAGCAGATATAAAATATGACTCAACGTCGGATCTAGTTGGAATTAAAATCCAAAATGTTAGGTATTATAATGAATGTGAGGTATTCCACTAAAATCTCGAACTCTATTTTGTACTATTTTTCTTTCTCTGTACGAAAAAGTTGTAATGAAATCAATTAATTTAATTTCTGTGTTTTGTTTTATCACTCAAATTTCTTAACACGTTGATCGCCACCTTCATAATAATAAAAATATTACCTCAGGCCGCTGCTTAAGTTTTTGTTCCAATTATACAGAATAATAAAACAAATATTTGAAGGGACATAAACGTTTTTAAACGTTCAGGCCACCTAATTTATATGTCTATAGAGTTATTCTAGTTCCGCGGCACAGGCAACACGATGCTTTAAAAGTTGTTTCTGTATGCGGCACGTGGGGCCTGAACGCAAATTTATTTGCGGCACAGGTGAATGCCGCGCAGCGATCAACGTGTTAAACCCCTCTAAGACAACTGTTAGACACACATTTTGTGACATAGACTTTTTGGGTTTTTCTGGTGTATTTTAGTACCTTAATAACGAAATTAAAAACTGAATTTGCCTATCACGCACAGATTTTTTGTAACAAACAATTATGTTTTGCAAGAATGTAACACGTCGAACAACATTTTTCAAATGAAAACGCCTACATATTTTTCCAATTTTAACGAATATTCAGCATATTATACTACCCAATTCACCAAAGTGTTTATTTCTATTTTGTAACCTAACAAAGATATGGCCCATCAAAATGTTTTTTTGGTGCAGTAACTAATCTCTAATGGTTAACTAAACGTAACTTTGCTACAAACATCCGATTTCAGCTTATCTTGCAGTTATTGTAAAAATAAAAGCTTGTTACATAAAAATCTGTAACTGATAGGCAAATCTTGTTTTCAATTTCGTTTTGAGGATGCTGAAATGCATCAGAAACACCTAATATTGCAGATGACACAAAATGTGCGCTTAATAGTTTTATTATAGATACAATTTAGCAATTTAAAAATACGTGAATAATAAAATAAGTTTTTTTTAAATGTTTCTTTACAAATGCATCTAATAATAAAAATGGGATGGAAGATGGTAATTGAGCTACGAATTTATAAAATATCCATTATCGCGTTTAGTGTAATAGTAAAAACATAGCAATATTGATATATTTTCGTATAACCCAAAACATTTCGTTGCAAACAAACAATTACAACAATTTATTTTTTCTTCCTTTTTGGGTATGAGGTAAACGTGTGAAATTCCGTCAGGGGGATCCGGCCAATATCCAGCTGAACGTTCGGCAGAAACTGAGTAATGGCCAATTCCGGTCGCGCGAACACTCAAGCGGACCAACGCCACACATTTCTACAATGTCTTGACAGAAAACGGAATTTAAACACGTACTCACTCTTTTACCTCCGCACAGACAAATCCAACTCTTGTCTGATGATTCCTAATGTAGGTACACACACACACACACAATCCCCACGTGAATTGAATGCATCAACATTTGTGTGATAGCATTCGAAAATAAATTTAAAAAATCAAACAAGAATAATTCAAATTCAAAACTGTTAGAATCCGAGAAAATAAGCTTACGCTTCTTATAGTTTGCTTACTTTAAACATAATATAAAAAATTACGAAAATGTTATTTATTGTCTTAAGTTGTCTTATTAATTAAGACATTGTTTGAATTTCGCGCTCCGCTTGCGCGCCCATGCAAATCAAAATTTTCAAGCTTTTCTTAACTCGAAATTTTACTTTTTTATAGAAGGTTTTTTTACTAAGATATTTTCTTTATTACATTAACAAAGCTAATAAATAGAATTGATGATTCTTTAAAAAAAATACACTCATTTGAATTAACACCTTCAATTTATTCTTCCTAAATGTTCTAGCAATGCTTTGCAGATATTAAAACATGACGTCAGAAAATTAAAACTGTTAAAATACAGAATAAATTCAGCTATAGAAAATAAAAGAACAATGGTGAGCCTTGAGACACACCAGAGAAAACATGAATACATTTCTTAAAAAATAACTCAAAAACCATCAATGTTTATATATTTTTACATATTCTGAAAGAGTAATATTTTTGTTTTTCAATATCTGCAGCAAATTTAATATAAACCTAAACCCAATTTTTAAATTAATTAAAAAAATGTGTTCAATTTTTGTTTTAAGTTAAAATTGTTATAAATTCAACCTAATCTTCGTGAATATTGAGAGTTAAAAAATTCATATGTTAAAGGATTTTTTAACGTTCAATATTCTCAAAAATTGTATTTAATACAATGTTTACCTCAAACAAAAACTATTGAAAAAATCTTAGAACGCAGATGTTTTTTTAATTAGTTTTGATCTAAGTTTTTTTTAGTAATATCTGATCAAACATTTTTTCAATAATTTCTGATTTAAGATTTGTTCAATAATTTCTGATTGAAATAAAAAATATGTCAAATTCAGGGCCATTTTGGTGGATATTAAATAATGGGTGTTTTTTTTTTAGACGTGTGGTCTTCAAGTCGGCACTACTTTTTTCGGAGATGGTCTTTTTGACAGCTGTCACTTGATTTATGCTCAGTTTGGTTTGCCATTTCATAATGAATAGACTTACTCCTGAACAACGTTTGCAAATCGTGCAAATTTATTACCAAAATAATGGTTCGGTTCGCGCGACGCATCGCACGCTGCGTCCAACATACGACATAATCGCCCAGCAGTCAGTAATTCGAGCAACCATGGATCGGTTTCGCACCACGTTTACTCTAGTGGATAGTGCGCATCCTCAGAGACGCCGTACAGTGCGCACCGAAGACGCTATTGCTGCTGTGGAGCAGAGTATCGAAGAAGACCCGAATGAGTCTATCCGCCATCGCGCGCAACAATTGGAGCTGTGTCCATCAACTTTATGGAAGATTTTGCGGAAGGATCTTGGTTTGCGTGCTTACAAAATCTAACTCGTGCAAGCATTGAAGCTAAACGACCATCAAGCGCGTCGCACGTTCGGTGAATGGGCCCAAAACGAGATGAAGCGATGATGACGCGATGAAGCTCACTTTTGGTTAAATGGGTATGTCAATAAGCAAAATTGTCGCTTCTGGAGTAAAGGTAATCCACAAGTCATTGTTGAGACGCCGTTACATCCTCAAAAAATCACTGTTTGTTGTGCTCTATGGGCAGAGGGAATCATTGGTCCATATTTCTTCAAAAATGAAGCCGGCCATAATGTTACAGTCAATGGGGAACGCTATAGAGCCATGATTAATGACTTTTTTGTGCCTGAATTGGAGGGTGTTGATGTGGATGACCTATGGTTCCAACAAGACGACGCTACATGCCATACAGCCAACGCAACAATCACTTTGTTGCAGGAAACTTTTGGTGAGCGCATTATCTCGCGTCGTGGACCTGAAGCGTGGGATCCAAGATCGTGCGATTTAACACCGCTGGACTATTTCTTGTGGGGTTATGTGAATTCGCTTGTGTACGAAAATAAGCCCGAGACGATTGACGCCTTGGAAGAGAATATTCGGCGCGTTATTGCTGACATACGGCCCCAATTGCTGCAAAAAGTGGTCGGAAATTGGGCCTCTCGGCTGGAATTTATTCTAGCCAGCCGCGGCGCCCACTTGCCTGAAATCATTTTTAAAACATAATGGCAAACCCTTATCTTTATGATAAAGCTAAATTCTTGGCCATAACAATAAATTATATGCGTTTTATTTCTTCTTGAAAACCACACATCTAAAAAAAACACCCAATATTAAAAAAATATCCATGCGTTGGAGGATTTTTAATTTTTAAATATTCTAGGAAATTGAGCTTCATTTAACATCATTTTTAATTCAAACAGAAATTATTAAAAAAAAAAGGCACAGATGTGTTTTTTAATAATTTTTAATCTAAGATTTTTTAATAATCTAGATTTGATTGAATTATTTCTGATTAAAATAAAAATTATCTGAAATCAATCCTGATTTTTGTGGCTATTAAATGTTAAAAAATCCATACCTGAACGGGTTTTTTTAACATTGAATATTCACGAGAATTGGGTTCAAAAATATTAGCTCAAGTTTTAAAAATAACGATATTGTAATATACTGGTATATACCTAACCAGTTTTGATTAGTGAATATACCAAAATTCCAGTATTTGAATATGTCGGTATATTTTTAATCCCCAATTATTAAAAAATAGTTCGTTTATGTATTTAATGTTAATGTTCAATAAAAAAAAAAACTTAGAGTGTCATGATTTAACCTTTTCTTTCATTTAAGTTGGCCACACGCTTTAGAAATTGACACATATAACGTCAGATATAATAATTATAATGTATAATTTCAGAGTTGCCAACCTACAATATGTTCCATGGCACTCTAGAGGTTTTTTTTTATTGAACATACGTTACTTAGTTAATATGAATCGCAAATTTGTGTTACAAAATGTTGCGTTTGCTCCATAAATAAAACCCCCGTAAATTAACAAACAACAATTTTCCATAAAATTCATAATTTCGGAATTATGTAAAACTAAAGCAATCCGTATACATATTACATGCACGGAATTACCGCGCATAAATTTTAATTATTATGCGCATAACAAATTTTCATTTTCGTAAAATAAATTCTTGTCGGTTTTCGTAATCGATAAACATTGATAGCAACTGGGTATGTGCGTGTGTTTAGTATGGCGATTTGCTTGGTGGGCAATTTAATTACAAAGGCGGACATTCTAAATCATCCGGACGCATCAAGGGGCCTAATGGCCAATATCTGTTAAATTATTATGCATACTGGGTTATTTATCCGCTCTCTCCCACCAGCGTGTAAATAATGAAAACTAATGTGAGGTGGGTACTGTGCTCTAGTTTATGCTGTACTGGATTTTAATATAATCTACATAAAAATTTTAAAATAGCAATTTAATTTAAATTTCGTGATAGCAGTATTTGTGCATAAATTTTACTTGAAAGTAATTAACAATGATTAAAAATGATTAAATGAAAACGCAGGACATAGCGTAGCCAAGTGAGGCTCTCTTTATCAAAATTATTATTTTATTGGTAAAAAGAAATAAAAATCATTTATTTTTAATTATCTATAGACATGTGAAAAAAAAAAATTGATTCATAAGTAAAATACAAAACAATGGTGGTGTTCATACTTTACTTAAAAATACCAATAAAACCAGCAAAAATTATTATTGTATTACTACATTTTAGTTTGTAATTAATTTTAGTAAAAAATTAATAAATTAATAATTGAAAGTAAATACGGGATCGCAATTTTCCCGTCATTTAAAGAATTGATAATTGACATACTAAATGTCTTTCACTCTTGTCAATTGGTTTAGAATATCAATTTAAATTAGTGATTTGTACGCGTGGCGCATGAAGTAAAATTTCGAGTTTAGAAAAGCCTGAAAATTTGGTTTGGTCGCTCCGCGCTTCGCGCTACGCGACCAAACCAAATTTTCAGGCTTTTCTAAACTCGAAATTTTACTTCATGCTTAGTCTGGGAGTGGAAACACTCGTTATACAACCAATGGAAATTTTTTTCTGCAGTTTCCTTTATTGTTAAATGTAATGTATGACATTGATGTTAATGTATATTTTCATGAAACAATAAGAGTATAGAAGTCGTTTTATATGATATATACAAGGTGTTTCATTTTAAAATACTACCTAGAAAATCTTCAGAAGCATGCATAGAATGAAAAAAATGTTTCAAATAAAAGTTTAATGATTTAGAGAGGGATATTCAATTCTGTAAGAAAATTAAACCCTTCACCCCCAGGGGAGGCTTGGAAGGGGGTAGCTTTAAACCTTTAAATGGGAACCCCTATTTTATATTAGAGATTTGAAGAGAACGTAGAAAAGTAAGTAAGTAATACCTAAAAATATGTTTAATATATAAAATTACGAAAAAAAAACTATTCGTGAAAATGCAAACAATGTCTTAATTAATAAGACAACTCAAGACGATAAATATCCATTTAAACAACTACTTCCCGTGCAAATACACCTCCGGATATTGAATTATACAATGAAATATTTAAAATCTTATTTAATTTGATTTGTTACAACGCTCTATTAAAGTATATGTAACGTTTAGGTCAAATTCTCTTCAAACCAACTAACAATACAAATTTAAAATGAAAGGAGATATAGCAACAAATTAGAAGTGAAAGGACTTGGATTAAAACTAATGTCTTAGGCCATCTATAGACGCGTTTCGAGATTTATCTCTCTTCAGTATAGCTTTGCTTATGACGTTTAAAAAAATAGGAATAAAATTAAAACAAACTTACTTGGAAAAAGTGTTGTGTGTGGAATGAACAGGTACACAGAAATAGAATGAGTAAAAATTATGGTCGGAATTTATAGATAAAAAAGGTGATTATGTCATTAGCAGGTATGAAGAATGTGAGACCTTATTTCTTGCTAAAAATATGTTTTGTTACTTTGATAAATGGCTCTGCAATCAACAAAGAAAAGTTAAATTTTGATTTTAAATATTTATGAATATTTGCTTATTGAATTAAATTTTATTTATTTTGAACTTTTGTAATTATTTATTAGACTTTATTTTAGATAATTTAAGCTTTTCTAATTTATAATTATATAAGGTGGTATAAAAAAGGCGTTTTCTTTATATCAAATTGAAAATGTACCACAAAGTATACGCCTCCAAGATTCTAAAACTTTTCCAATTTGTTTGTTGGAGTTTAGTAACACACAAATAATGCACAGGAATTTGCTTTCGTTCTGAATTTGAAGTAAGAAATAACATCAACTCTATTTGTTTTACGTCATAAATTTGACAATAAAGGAAATTGCAAACTAAGTTCCTGATCAATTGTCTACCGAAGGTTTTCACTCCCAGACTAAGCATGAAGTAAAATTTCGAGTTTAGAAAAGCCTGAAAATTTGGATTTGCTAGGCGCGCGAGCGAAGCGAGTCGCGCCCCAGCAAATCCAAATTTTCAGGCTTTTCTAAACTCGAAATTTTACTTCATGCGCCACGCGTATAAATCACTAACTTTAAGTGAAATCTTTAACTAATTGGTTAGAGTAAAATAAATTTAGTATGTGAATTATTAATTGTTCAATTTTGTTAATTAGAGCGTCATCTATAAAAGTAGCAAAAAATGTTGTTTGATAAAACTTACTTACTTTTCCACGCTCTATCTAAATCTATAATAAAAAATAGGGGTTCGCATTTAAGATTTCAAAGCTATCCCTTCCCTAGATTTCCCTGGGGTTGGGGGGTTGAACTTTCTTACAGAATTGGATCCCACTTCAAATCATTAAACTTTTATTTAAAACAGTTTTTCATTCGGTGCATGATTCTGAAGAAATTCCAGGTGGCACTTTAAAATAGGACACCCTATATATAAATATATCTGTATATTTATTAATGTTAATGTTAAGCATAAAATATGAAGGAATGTCAACAATTGGTTGTAGAATATTTTAAAATATTAAGTGCTGGGATTCTTTTCACAACTCTGCAACTAATTTGTCTTACAAAGTCAAGCAGACACTTTTTTTATCAATAAAAACAGTTTTACCTTTGTTTGTTTAACACTTAGTTTTTACGTGACTGCAGTTTCAGAAAACATTTCATTGTTTAATTTAGTAGCTGTTGGGATATTAGCCAAGGAGGTAGTTGTTTCAATGGATTTTTAACTCAGGGTTTCTCAACCCGGGATGGGGGGGGAGGCACGCCACATTAGGCAAAATATCAGGGGGGGGCGACAGATTTCTTAAAGAGTAGGTGAAGTGAAATAAGGCTATAATGGTATTTCAATCTTACTAAAAAACCCAAATAAAATCAGAAAGGGGCGGCGTGGAGTTTTGAGTGGGGGGGGCGCGACTTGAAAAAGGTTGATAACCCCTGGTCTATATATACATAGATTTATCTTTAACTTATCCTAACTTGTCTTATAAGCTAAGTTAGTTGTAGGTTTACGAAAATAATCCCGCCAAAAATATTTTTAAAATGCATCTATTAGTCATGAACCGCTAGTGTAACGTGCTCTAAATGAAAACATGCAAAATTAATATCGTAAAATCGTCTACATAATTTACCCTAATGGACTGTCATCAATAAAGCATATAAAATTCGGGATCGCAGCCTCGCCGTCCCGCCTCATAAATATTAATTTTACGCTTTCTGTTTCAATAAATAATTTTTAATACGAGCACTAACAAACCAGGATTTTCCTAAGGCGACTCGAAATAATTATAAAAAAAATAATAATCTGACATTGTTATAATTCATAATTATTTTTTTTATTTATCGTTATTATATTACATTGTTTTCAAAATCTTTAGGCAAGTGATAAGTGAAAAAGATATTCAGAAATATTACATATTTTAAAAATCTTTAGGCAAGTGATGAGTGAAAAGGTTATTTAGAAAATCTGGGATTAAAAAAATAATGTAAGTGCCGACGGGATTCTTTTCGTATTGATTAATTTTTACATTTATTTGTAAGTAAGAGTAAAATTAATTCTACATCAAAACGACTAAGGTGAAATCAAAAAAATAAAACCGACGAAATAATTTATACATCTGGAAATGGGGAGGATCGGGGGAGAATGAAGTGTGAAGAATATATGTGTGAATAATGAAAAAGTCGAACGATTAAAAAAAAAAGAGAATATATGTGTGGTTGATGTGTAAGGCTGACTTAAGCGAGAAAACGAGGGATGTCCTACTAACTACTTGACCGAGTTTGGATGATGTGTAAGGCCGACCTGAGTTAGTCTTGCGATAGATGTCCTACTAACTAATTCATCTATTAGTCATGAACTAACTAATCAGAAGAATGAGGAGTTCGATTATGAGTGGACCGAGGTGAAAGGTCGGTCCACTCACTAATCGAAAATGGATTTGCGATTATGAGTGGACCGAGATAAAAGGTCGTTCCACTCACTAATCGAAAATGTATGTGTGATTGATGTGTAGAGCCGTTGTGAGAGATTGTCCCACTAACTAATTGCAAGTGTGTCGAGTGTGTGATGCTAGCTCCGGGGTGGTTTTTGTAAATTTCCCATCTCGTAATGCAAATTCAGGGGCTAGTTAATTTTGCTTCCACAAGGTAGAGTCATACGAGTTTTGAGTTTAGCTAAATGCACATCGGCTATTCCATAAATAAGTGCACACTTTTTGGGGGTACATCAGGGATTTTAGCGAATTTTACATATTTTATAAAGGCTATAATGTCTTGATAGCCTTTAAATGTGAAATTTCCTAAAATCCCTGATGTACCCCCAAAAAGTGTGCATTTATTTATGAAATGGCCGACATAGCTTCTAAGCACAAACGTTTGGTAAAATATTCTGTGAATATAAATTATATAAGACATACCAATTAATAAAATATGTCATTAATAAGTCAATAAACTTTGCATACGTTAAACTCATATCCTTTTTTATTAATTGCTCACACATCCTTCTGATCAAATTAAAAAGGAAGAAAGACACAGTATTCACGATAATACATATTAACACAAACAAGGAACCTAGTAAATAAATTAATAGATTACTATATACACATCACAACGTAAATTATAACACAAATTATAAATTTTTACAATAAATAGGGCCAAATCATTACAATATTGAGGTTTTGAAAAAAATATAGAATTTTGTTATTTTAAGTGTTTTTAAAAATAAAATAAAAATATGACAAGAAACGGTAAATAGAGTAATTCCGTGAAAACAAAGAGCAAATAATAGACAGCTGGAATATGTTAGATATAAAATAAAAAAGGAAGAGAATTTTATTATGCAAATTCATTATGTGATTTTAAAATGACAAGATTGTCATTATCAACACAAAGTTTTAATTTATTACAATTTTTCAATTAGTTTATACTATCTAATATAATAAGTACTATATATTTTAAACTGCACAATGAATCAGTGTTTAATACGCGTGGCGCATGAAGTAAAATTTCGAGTTTAGAAAAGCCTGAAAATTTGGATTTGCCGGCGCGCCTCGCTTCGCTCGCGCGCCGGCAAATCCAAATTTTCAGGCTTTTCTAAACTCGAAATTTTACTTCATGCTTATCCTAGGAGTGGAAGACACTCGTGAGGATAACACTAAAACTCAATAACAATATGCTCAAAATTTGTAATGTTTATGAAAGCGCTTCGCTCGCGCGCCGGCAAGTCCAAATTTTCAGGCCTTTCTAAACTCGAAATTTTACTTTATGCTTATCCTGGGAGTGGAAGACACTCGTGAGGATAACACTAAAACTCAATAACAATATGCTCAAAATTTGTAATGTTTATGAAAGCGGAAAAAAATGTGTTCATTATTTTCAAGTAAAATAAATAGCCCAGATTGTTTCTTGTATTATTAATATGTCTTTTTTCTGATTTTTAGTGAAATTTTTAATAAAAAAATTATAATAACTTTTCTATTAACGTTTGAAATAAGGTAAAGATACTTATTTTTGTTAGAAACAAATTATTGAGGCGTTTAACTTAAATTGTTATTTATTTATTTATTTATTTATTTATTAACGGAATCTCCATTTTATTACATAAGTACATATACATATTGTATTATATGATAAAAATAACAAAAAACATAAAAATCATATAAAGAATTACATTGAATTATAACCGACTAAGACTACTGAACAAAAATAACAAAAACCATATAAAGAGTTACAATGATTACAGCCAACAAATTATTACTGAACTAGAGATCTAACAGTCAATGACATTGGATAGCCTAATACGACGTAATTGGACCTTAAACTGATGAATTGATGGTGTAAATAAAACAAAGCATTGCTTTTACGGAAAGTATTAACTTTAAGCACTAGTACTAAACACACTTTTCTAGTTACCAAAATCAACATTAACTCAAAATAAAGCTCTTTTATTGATAAGTACGTGTTCTTAAGAATTTCAAATATCTTAAAAAGAGTTTTTTTTTCAACGTTGCTAAGAAACATATATTTGACCTTACGCAAAAATATTTCCATCAATTTTTCGCAGTATTGAGTAACGATAGAGAATGTTGCATTGGATTAACTTAAATTTTGAGTAAATATAATCTGTTAAGAAATAAAAGCCAGAGTCAGCTTATGTTTCATAACAGATTGCATTAACTCAAATCCAATGCAGATTTTCTATCGTTACTCAATCTTGCGAAAAATTGATGTAAATATTTTTTGTAGGGAATATGACGCAATTTACAAAACACTACAATATGCTACAGGGCAAATGATTGCTTATTTATTACAATATATTCATTTCAAAGCAATGTTTTTAGTATTATTCAATGTTTGTTCTAATAAACCCTATTTTCTCAAAAAAAGTGAAAATGTTTCAATTTCGAGTTAAGCTTTATGTTTCATATAAATTTATTTATTTATTTATTTAATTTATTGATGTATTAACATGATAGTTTTACATAAGTCATATACAATTTAAAAAGAAAACAGAAAATATTAACATAGTATCTACATGCATAATAAGTAAATAAATAATGACATGTTTAAAACACATACAATTCAGAGTTAAAATCTAAGTATTCCTCCAAGCTGCAAAATGCATGCTTATTTAGGAACTCTTTCATGATTAATGAGAATTTACGGAGTGAAAGGCTTTTGATGTTGTCCGGCAGTACATTATAAAACTTAATAGCATGGTATCTGATTCCGTTTTGAGCTTTACTTAGTCTGATGGTGTTAGCGTATATATTTGAATTTTGTCTAGTTGGGTATTGATGTACTTTAGTACAGCTTTCGTAGAGATGCAAATGATTTTTAATATATAACAAGCATTCGAGGATATATAGACAGGGGAACGTGAGTATCCGCATCTCTATAAAAGCCGGACGACAATCGTCTGAGTACCCACAACCAGTCATGATACGTAAAGCTTTACGCTGTAGCCCAAATATGCGATGTCTTATCGCAGAATGACCCCATGCTATTAACCCGTACAATATGTGACTCTGGAATAGTGAAAAGTATGCTACAGGAAGTGTTTCTTTAAAGACTACTTTAGAAAGGCTGCGAATGAGGAAAATGTTGGAACACAGTTTGCTAGCAAGAGCATCACCGTGTGATGCCCAAGTCATGCGACTATCCAATAGGATTCCAAGGAATTTCGCATTGTCGTTTGGGTCGGTTCCTTTTGCGAGACTGAAGGTCAAGCATTTGGTTTTGCTACTATTAATTTTGAGCCTGTTGTTAACGAACCAATCCGAGGCCTTCTCCTGAGCTTCTACCTGCAAGCTACTTACAACATCCGCCCGTTTCGATTGGCTTATTAATGTCGTATCATCAGCATATAGGACAAGCTTAGTATCGCAAGAGACCGTGTCAGGTAAGTCGTTGATATAAATTAAAAAAAGCAGTGGCCCAAGAATGGAGCCTTGCGGCACCCCGTGAATAACCGATAAGACGTCAGATAGACTCTCACGATCAGGGACACACTGCGTTTTCCCTGAGAGGTACGACTTCAACAATCCACAACTGTCCGGGTGTAAATTATAGAAATAGAGCTTCCTTAATAGTATTTCGTGAGAAACGCAATCAAAGGCCTTAGATAGGCCAAGAAAGCTTGACATAGTTTTTTCCACTATCGCACCTGTGTTTTCGAAATACTCAGACAACTGTCGTTGGAGAATTTTCTCGAATATTTTCCCGAATATGGGTAGCAACGATATGGGGCGGAAATTGTCGGGGTTATCCTTATCCCCTTTTTTGTAAATTGGGATGACCATCGCTTGTTTCCAAGCTTCGGGAAACACGTTGTCTCGGATGCATGAATTAAATATTTTTGTAAGGGGTGATACCAAAGTAGTAAGTACTGCCTTTATTATATCTGTTGGGAGCCCATAAATGTCTCTACTTTTACTCGAATTCAAGTTATTCATGGCATCGCTTACCATACTTGTAGACATTTCAGCAAATTTATAGTATTGTTTACAGCTGGGAGGATTGCTACACATTAAGACTAGGGGATCAGCGTTAGGTTCTGGTAAAGAATTGACAATTTTGCTGGAAATGTTAGCGAAAAAAAAATTAAATTCGCTTGGCAAGATTTTGGTGCTTTTTTTAACAATCTTTGGTAACCTTTTAGAATTTATAATATAATATTATTGAAGGAAATTAAATGTATTTAAATTTCCTTTAAAAGTATTTAATTACGGATAAAATATTAGCTTTGGTTTGATGTGAAATAAGTTTTTGTAACTAAAATAGTGTGAACATAATATATAAAACAATGTTTGTATAAAATGCAAACAATACGTCTTACTTAATAAAACTACTTAAGAAAATAAATACCCATTTAACCAACTACTTCCCCTGCAAATACACCGCCGAATATTGAATTATTTATTTATTTATTTATTTACGTTTCGACTTTTACAATAATACAATTATACAATTAATTATTTAAAATCTTATTTGATTTGGTACAACGCTCTATCAAAGTACATGTAACATTTAGGTCAAATTCTCTAAAAACCAACTAACAAATATTGATATTTATAAAAAGTTGTACTTAGTTAAAATACTCAAGTTGAATTTTTGTAAGTCTCTGAATTTTTGTTTGTTTGTCATAAAAATCAAAAATTTTGTTGAAACCATTTTTTTAACTAAAAAAAACTAATTGCTTGTATAGTTTCTAATTTTAAAATGAACGTCTGTGAATTCTTTAATTATTTTTTTTTTAATATAAAATTTCAAGTAAAAATCCGCTCTTTTTGCAAAAATCTCAAATTAGTGACAAGTTTTTATTTTTTATATCTCTCAAAAAATTCACACGAGTTCTTTTTTTGTCAAATTGATTGTGAATTTTAAAAATCAAAGTTAGTCTAGTCTACATAGCCAAATATTTTGCTGTACTAGTTTTTTATTTTCGCAACCGTACATGCTATTCTTAATATAACAGTCTAAGCGCGTTTAGTAATTGGTATGTATGCTTAGATTGTAAGGGTAATTAATAATGTATACGTAAAATTTAACGATTCGCGTACGGAATTGGGGGGATTTACTTCATGCTTAATCAGGGAATGGAAAACACTTGTTAAAATAATATTGAGCGCTTAACAACCAAAAAAATCAGAGAAAGGAAAATAACAGAAAATCATAGGTATTGTGTTTATTAATACAATTCAAAATATATTTGCATTGTTGCTATTCCTCTCAGTGTATGTGGAAAATATCGAAAGACGTGTGCAATACAACGCGTCAATAGCCGAGAATGACACGTGTGATTTATAATGTAATCTTGCCTGCATTTTTCATTTCCGTTTTTTTTTTTTTAAATTTGACAAATATATTCTCCTTTCGCTGTGCGCGAGTGCATATCTCCGTTTGTTGCTCGATTTTCTCTCTTTCGAGCAGCAAAAAAATACGCTCGATGATATATCCACGTCACGAGAGCTTTTGAGCTCCGCACTGAAACGAAACGGCTCTCTCTCTCTTTTTTCTCTATCTATCTATCTATCTATCTCTGTAGCGAAACATTTCAATAATTCGGACAGGGAACGAACAGACTGACCGTTATACTTTTCATCGAAGAAAAAATGAACAAAATTGAAATATTTATGGAAATGTAAGAAATATTTATGATATAAAAGGAATGTTTACACATTTCCCCCTGTATGCTCAAATTGTATTCATCCAGTAGCGTATTCAGTTTTTCATAGAAATGCGTTTAATTGTATTTATCCGACAGCAAATTCATTTGTTGATAAAAATAAAATATCGATTATTTCAACTTAAAACTAACTTCTTACTTGTTTAATTCCACCGGCAGGAAATTTATCTTTTAAGTATGCACACGGTTGTTATGTTTAAAACACTCTGTTTTATAACAGTGTTTTAAATTGTTTAAGACAAGTGATGTGTTTTAAACGTGTTTTAAAAGTTTAAAATAGTTTTTAAAATAATTAAATCAACTGATAACTAAATATTTACAGCAATTATAGACTCAACTCTACAAATTTCTCTCATATTACATACTGGAATTTTATCTTTAAAATACCGGGTGTTCGATAAAAAAACGCCCAACGCCATAACTCTTGTATTTATTGACCGATTTTATTGAACTAAAAACCAAAGTCGATGGCTGTTTAGATACTCAAAAATGACATAAATATTGATTTTTTCTATAATAACGCCATTCCCAAATAATAGCCAACTTGGGATTTTTAAATAGCTGACTATATTTTTTTAATTTTATTACATTAGACGTTATTTTTTTCAATCCAATGATTTAGTGGATTTTTTTTAAATCTTCATTTAAAATTATATTTTTTAAAAATTATAATTAGTGTGCCTTGTAAAAAAAGTGATAAAGGTCATTTATTGTTAGGTTATGCCATTAACAATAACAAAACAACAAATAAGTACCTACGTTCAAGGCCGATGCTAGAACAAAATTTCGGGGGAGGATATACAAATTTCGGGGGGGGGGGGGGGGATTTTCTTAGTGAAAATATTGTTTTTGTTTTTTCAGGACTGCTTTTACATATAAGAATTTATTATTTTGAAAATTTCGGGGGGTTTGAACCCCCACTTCTCCCCGCTGACTACGGCCTTGCCTACGTTACAACTTAATGTAGAATAAAAGTACAGGAAAAATGTAAATATTTTGTTATTACAATATTTCGATTATGACTATTTTTTTTAGGTGTATTTATAAATTCACATATTTTAGTGTTTGATACGCGTGGCGCATGAAGTAAAATTTCGAGTTTAGAAAAGCCCCGTGAAAATTTGTCGAGGGTCGCTAGCGCGACCCTCGACAAATTTTCTACGCGGGGCTTTTCTAAACTCGAAATTTTACTTCATGCTTAGTCTGGGAGTGGAATCACTTGTTCGAACTTAAAATTTAACTCTTATAAAATCGTCGAATGTAATATCATAAATTGTTCATTGAAATTATAGAAAAATATGCATATACTTGTTTTTGTTTAATGTTTTGGTCGATTTTTTTTTAATTCTTCATTTAAAATTATATTTTTTAAAAATTATAATTAGTGTGCCTTGTAAAAAAAGTAACAAAGGTCATTTATTGTTAGGTTATGCCATTAACAATAACGAAACAACAAATAAGTACCTACGTTCAAGGCCGAAGCTAGAAATTTCGGGGGAGGATATACAAATTTCGGGGGGGATTTTCTTAGTAAAAATATTGTTTTTGTTTTTTCAGGACTGCTTTTACATATAAGAATTTATTAATTTGAAAATTTCGGGGGGTTTGAACCCCCACTTCTCCCCGCCGACTACGGCCTTGCCTACGTTACAACTTAATGTAGAATAAAAGTAAAGGAAAAATGTAAATATTTTGTTATTACAATATTTCGATTATGACTAATTTTTTGTAAGTGTATTTATAATTTCACATATTTCAGTAATTGATACGCGTGACGCATGAAGTAAAATTTCGAGTTTAGAAAAGCCCCGTGAAAATTTTCTCGGGTCGCTAGCGCGACCCTCGACAAATTTTCTACGCGGGGCTTTTCTAAACTCGAAATTTTACTTCATGCTTAGTCTGGGAGTGGAATCACTTGTTCGAACTTAAAATTTAACTCTTATAAAATCGACGAATGTAATATAATAAATTGTTCATTGAAATTATGGAAAAATATACATACTCTTGTTTTTGTTCAATGTTTTGGTCGATTTTTTATAAATCTTCATTTAAAATCATATTTTTTAAAAATTATAATTAGTGTGCCTTGTAAAAAAAGTGACTAAGGTCATTTATTGTTAGGTTATGCCATTAACAATAACGAAACAACAAATAAGTACCTACGTTCAAGGCCGTAGCTAGAACACAATTTCGGGGGAGGATATACAAATTTCGGGGGGGATTTTCTTAGTAAAAATATTGTTTTTGTTTTTTCAGGACTGCTTTTACATATAAGAATTTATTATTTTGAAAATTTCGGGGGGTTTGAACCCCCACTTCTCCCCGCTGACTACGGCCTTGCCTACGTTACAACTAAATGTAGAATAAAAGTAAAGGAATAATGTAAATATTTTGTTATTGAAATATTTCGATTATGACTAATTTTTTTTTAGTGTATTTTTAATTTCACATATTTCAGTGTTTGGTACGCGTGGCGCATGAAGTAAAATTTCGAGTTTAGAAAAGCCCCGTGAAAATTTGTCTCGGGTCGCTAGCGCGACCCTCGACAAATTTTCTACGCGGGGCTTTTCTAAACTCGAAATTTTACTTTATGCTTAGTCTGGGAGTGGAAACACTTGTTTGCACTTAACATTTAACTCGTATAAAATCGACGAATGTAATACAATAAATTGTTCATTGAAATTATAGAAAAATATGCAAAATTTTACCTAAAAAAAAATGTTTGAGTTAACTTTATAATTTGCTCGGCAGTATTTTTAAATATTATAGTTGCATTAAATATAATACCAAACTGTGAATAAATCGACAAAAATCTAGAAATATCGAAAATCTCGACATGTTGAAAATCTTGATGGTCCACTCCCAGACTAAGCATGAAGTGAAATTTCGAGTTTAGAAAAGCCCCGCGTAGAAAATTTGTCGAGGGTCGCGCAGCGACCCGAGACAAATTTTCACGGGGCTTTTCTAAACTCGAAATTTTACTTCATGCGCCACGCGTATAAAACACTGAAATATTTTAAAGTTTAAAAAATATTAGCCTTTATTTTGTTAGGTTGGTTGAAAAATTGTGTTGAATCTTCTAAGCTGATTATACACACTAATTCCATTTATAAATTTTGATCAGAATTAAAAGTCTAATATTGTTTCAAGGCACAATACATGTATTGCCAAAAAAAATCATGTAAACTAGATTTATTATACATTTTTTCTAGCATAAATATTAAATTATAATCAACATTTCGAGCAGAATTGGATTCAGAAAAACAATGTCTAATATAATAAAATAAGAAAAGTTCCCATTTAAAAATTTGAAGTCAACTTTTATTTGGAAATTAAGTTAATTTATGGTATTGAAACTGCAATTGACTTTGTTATTTAGTTCAATTGAATCAATTAAAAAATAACAGAGTTATAGGGTTGGGCGTTTTTTATCAAACACCTCGTATACATAATATATACATTTTCAGGCATTCGTCTATTTTATAAAAGCGTTCAATTTTAAGTTGGAACGAGTGTTTCCACTCCCAGACTAAGCATGAAGTAAAATTTCGAGTTTAGAAAAGCCCCGCGTAGAAAATTTGTCGAGGGTCGCGCTAGCGACCCGAGTCAAATTTTCACGGGGCTTTTCTAAACTCGAAATTTTACTTCGTGCGCCACGCGTATAAAACACTAATATGTTGTGATGTTATAAATACACATACAAAAATAAGTTAATCGAAATATTGTAATAACAAAATATTTAGAAATCTAAATTCAGGCTTTTCTAAACTCAAAATTTTCCTTCATGCACCACCCATATAAAACACAGGTTTAATGGTAAGTTCAAGATTTAGTGATCAGGTAAGTAAATTTATGTTTTTCGAATTATTAAGTAACTCCTAGTAACCAAGTTTTGTTATGATAATTTAGATTATGTACAAGACCGTAACTAGTAGTACTACGCTATTAAATTATTAGTTGTAAACTATCAATAGTAATCTAATGAAACGTTTTACTTATCTGAAAATCATCTTTAAAACCGTGTTAATACCCTACGCTCTATTAGAAGGCCATTTCTAAGACAAATTTGTTGTAGATTGCAAAAAGAATCGCACTGTCAATGATTTAAAATATTCGCGTTCGGCCTAGTGAAGTAGAAAAAAAGTAGCGTCGATAAAGTTGATCCGAGCCGGACTTTAAATTTTTACTGCTTGCACTTTTACGACTTAATTCCCCCGGAATTATTTAAGGGCTAAGTAAATATTAAAAAGTCGTTATAATTTACGGCGCTTCGCCCATCGTAAAAACCCTCAAAGCGGAAGAGTGAAAAGTGTAAAAGGCTTTTTCTTTTCTTCACACTTTACACAAATATTAGATTAACTATTTGTAGCATTTGTTATTATTAAAAGTGACAAAAAAAAATTATTCAAAAAAAACAAAGTAGATTAGTTTGTCAGAAAATGAATATATTTATTTATTTATTTATTAACGGAATCTCCATTTTATTACATAAGTGTACATATACATATTGTAATATATGACAAAAATAACAAAAAACATAAAAATCATATAAAGAATTACATTGATTACAACCGACTAAATATATATACAGGGTGTCTACGCTAAACCGTTCGTTAAAAGTTTATGGGGTAGCCGTTGCACTAAAAATTTGAAAAAAATCCTTGTCATATGGTTGAATCAGTTCTCCTCATGTGAAATATTTCCAACTTTATATCACTTCCGGTTCCACCGGGAGTAGCACCAAGTTTATTATTTTAAATAGAACACCCTATATATTAGTAATTTTTTGGGTTTCTCGTTTAAATTGCAACATATTTTATTCGAACATATGTACACCTATCTCTTATAGTTTTCAAGAAATAAAAATATTTCTAAAATTCTGACTTCTAAAAGGCATCTTGAAATCTGTCTGTAACTGTTCTTAAGAATAAGATAAAAATATGATTTATATCTCTACTTGTACCTAGAGGATGCCTCTATGAGTGAATTAATTGGAAACTGTAAATGTTCACAATAAGTGTTCTTAAAATGTCAATATCTAAGTGCCCTCTTCAATATCTAGTAATTCAATTTTTTTAAATAGATGGAACCAATTTCTATCACATGGTATGATTGGGAGGGAAATTTCCTACAAAAAAGTATTATAAAACTATACTGCTAAAGCAAGTAGTTTTCGAATTATTTCGAAAATTCGTTTCTCGTCTCGTTTATGCAGGGAACAATGCGCGCATAAGTCGCAATTGAATTTTAGTAGGCCAGTAGTATGCTTTTGTTTTGTCGCGATTGTATTGCGAAATGTCAAATAATAAAAAGAATTAGTACAAAGTTTTACAGAAATCAACAAAATGAGTAATTGTACAAATGAACAAATTATCAATTTATTCTTTATACATGGCAACTGCCAATTGAACATAATTTGATTCCAATCTTCTAAATCTTGTTTTATTCATCGGCGAGAAATGTGGATAAGTTTCATTAAATATTCTACATGTTCGAGTACCAATTCTATCGCAGTTGCCATGTATAAAGAATACATTGATAATTTCTTGATGTGTGTATTTAATTATTTTGTTGATTTCTGTATAACTTTGTACTAATTGTTTTTATTATTTGACAATTCGCATTACATAAGCGACAAAACAAAAGCATTACTACTTGCCTACTAAAATTCAGTTGCGAATTATGCGCGCATTATTCCCTGCATAAATGCGACGAAACACGAATCTTCGGAATAATTCGAAAACCACTTGCTTTAGGAGTATAGTTGTTAATATTTTTTTGTAGGAAATCTTCCCCCCAATCATACCACGTGATAAAAAATGGGTCATTCCATTAAATAAAATTGAATTACGAAATATTGAAGAGGGCACTTCGATATTGACATTTTAAGAACACTTATTGTCAAAATTGACAGTTTTCAATTAATACACTCATAGAGGCATCCTCTAGGTACAAGTAGAGATATAAATCATATTTTTATCTTACACTTAAGGGAAGTTACAGATAGATTTCAAGATGCCTTTTAGAGGTCAAAATTTTTGAAATATTTTTTTTGCTTGAAAACTATAAGAGATAAGTGTACATATGTTCGAATAAAATATGTTGCAATTTAAACGAGGAATCCAAAAAATTACTAATATATAGGGTGTTCCATTTAAAATAACAAACTTGGTACTACTTCCGGTGGAACCGGAAGTGATATAAAGTAGAAAATATTTCACACGAGGAGAACTGATTCAACCGTATGACGAGGTTTTTTTTCAAATTTTTAGTACAACGGCAACCCCATAAACTTTTAAGGAACGGTTTAGCGTAGACACCCTGTATAATTAAGTCATCGGTTACATTAATTATTGACACAATATTGTACAGAAATTGAATATCTATTAATAAGTGATCAATCGTATTTATTGAATTTGTGTTCAGTATGCCGGCACAAGATTCCTACAGACGCGTATCGGACTTCAAGGTCCTCTTCAGTGTAGTATCGACCCAGTGCTGAAGAATACTAAAAATTTCTGACTATTTGAAGCCAATATGTGAAAACTATTAATGGATTCGATTAATTAAAATTCAATTTTGATATTTGTTTTCTGGTTTACAAACAAAGTTTAGCTCATTCGTGGACGAAACAGTGACCTGTATATGCACTTTCTGCATTCGTGTCATTGATGATGCCACTATGGAGCATTAGATGGAGTTAGCTATCGAATCTATTAATAGTTTTCACATATTTGCTTGAAAAAGTCAGAAATGTTTAGTATTCCTCAGCACTAGGTCGGGACCACAATGAAGAGGACCTTGAAGTCCGAAACGCGTCTGTGGGTATCTGGTGCCGGAATACTAAACACACATTCAATTTTGATATTTGTTTTCTGGTTTTACAAACAGAGTTTCGCTCATTCGTGGACGAAACAGTGACCTGTATATGCACTATGTGCATTCGTGTCATTGACGATGCCACTATGGAGCATTATATGGCGTTAGCTATCGAATCCATTAATAATTGTATTTATTATTGACACAGTATTGTACAGAAGTTGAATATTTGTTATTCAATTTTCATTGTTAATTAAATAATAAAAACTAAATTATTTTTACACTGGATTCATACAATATTGTATCTATAATGAATATTAATATAGCATCAATAACCACAATCTATTTTGTGACAATACTTATTAACAGTTTCAAGATATAAATAAAGTTACGATGTAAATACAAGATTAATTTCTACTAGGGATTTGTTAAAATTTCTGAGTTTTAGAAATATAAATCACGTACTTCTAATGGAAAAGAATTAATAAAACTTTCCTTCCATTCGACTCTCTCGATTCGTTTTTTTTTTCTTTTTGTAAGTGTGTGTATGTGCGTGGAAACTTTTTTTGCTGCTCTCCCCATCTGGGCACGTTTCGCCGTGACGTTATTGATGGATAAATATTAGTGAGGCTAATGTCGAACAGATAGTGTTTGATTGTCGGGGCTTCGCGCGGATTTTCCTTTTAATACGGGACCATTAATCTAAGCCCGGAGGCCCGCGGATAAATCCGGAAAAGCGGGGCCCTCGCTTTCTGCGGTTGTGTCGGATTTCATAAAGGGGGAAGAGGAACCGAAGAAGAGGAGAACAGGCACGCATATTTGCGGGAGGGAAATGAATGATGGCGGCGGTTCGCGTGCCTCCGCACAATTTAAACTCGGCGTGCATTTTTTCTCTCTGTCTTTCTTTTTATCAAGCGCAGAGACGGCACCGACTGGATCCGTCGATAACGAAACGCAGACTTTGTTTTTTTTTATTTTGCCTACCTACAACTTTTGTTTTCAATATAAAAGAATTTTTTTTGTTGAAATCAATTTGAAGCAATTAAAATTATGTACTATGCAAAGAAAAGCAATAATATTGCGCTAGACAAATATATGCGCATGCAAGTTTCTAGAATGTTAGCAAATAGCGAAGATGTTAGTAAATGGTAGAGAGGATCCGCTGCACGCCGATCATAAACATTTATTTATTTAACAAAAAATCAATTTTACAAAATATCATTTGACAAAATATAAAAGCTTGTAATTGTAGTATTTATCAACGTGAGATTAAACATAATCAGTATATTTTAAACACTAAAAATGAGTGTATGTATTGACTCACGTTTTATTCACATTTACATATTAGATTGCTAAAGCCGCATATTTGAAACTTTACCAAATTTGAGTGTTTTACACGCGTGGCGCATGAAGTAAAATTTCGAGTTTAGAAAAGCCTAATTTGGATTGGCCGCTCCGCTTCGCTACGCGGCCAATCCAAATTTTTAGGCTTTTCTAAACTCGAAATTTTACTTCATGCTTAGTCTGGGAGTGGAAAACCCCCGTTTAAAGATTCATATTTAAATCTTAAAAAGAAAAACAACAATTATTGTGAAATTTACAAGGTATGGTTATGTATACCTAATAGACAAATTCTCTGTATATTATATTATATGTACACAAAAATCGGTTATGTCTGAATAAAGACAATGTATACAGGGAATTTTTCTTTTAAATATGCATGTGCAAATATTGAGTCATTAATTAATACAAACAAATATATTAACATATGAGGCATTCTTTTACAAATCGAACGGATTTTATAAAAAATATTGGGTCTATTTTTTTATTTGCTTCAATTTTTTTTTTCATGCGTTTCTTATATAAAATAAGCCGACCCGTATTTCTGCGATTTTCCGTTTCATCAGTATTTTCGAAAATACAGACGGTTAAAGTTTTGAAAACTCGCTGATTATGCATTTCTTTAGATCGTGATATCTCCGCTTCTGTTCATCGTATAGAGCTTAGCTATGGCTCACTTTATAGGTAATAGAATTATCTTCTTAATAGTGTTAATTATTATTACATTTGTTGTTAATTTATAATCATTATTAACAATTAAAATATTTAACGTCATTTTGCATCATATCCTTTTAGAAGGGTCATTTGATCCCACCAGTATGAAATAAAACAATTTGTACGGTAGTCTATTTTAAGACACTAAACCTCTCTCTCTATTTGTAGACATCTGTATGTTGTCACGTCTGGTGCCGTTAAATCTGACAGTATAGCCTTGACTGTTGAATGTAAACGAATTCGATTCTTACAGTTTAAGTTTTATTATACGCTGACTTAATTTTAACAGTATGCATTTTTAAATGCAGTATGTGATTTGAAGTGTTATATTTTGTGATCAAATGTAAGTAGCGTATTATCATTCAATGAAGCGCATTTTAGTTCTATCGTGTACATACTTACAGTGAAGATTGAATTACAATGCCGAAAACATCAAAAAAATTGCCGAAAGTCCGGAGGGATGCGTGCTGTAATCCATATAAACTGGATCCCCATCCGAAAACGAGACAACAGACATTGAGAAAAGTGACAAAAAAGAAACTACTCGAATTAAACATACCATGTACAGAAGAATTTCTACAAATGCTTATTTGTACCTCTTGTCGAATCCGACAACGTACACCTTCCAGTACAATTGTGAGGGAAAACCAACAGGTATTCATGAATTACTTCCTCTTATAGGTCATTTATTTTATTTGTCGTAGTTAATTTTATTAATACGGCATTGATTTCTCGAATAATGTCCTATAAATAAAAGGGTAATTCTAAAGACAATTATAGAATTGTACATTTTAGAAAAGTCCTGGAGCGGCAGAGTCCTCGAGTACGAGTGAAGATGCCCAAAACGTCGTTAAAAGTGGAGAGAGTTCACCATATTCAACGGAAGACCCACAAGTTTCAAAAATGTCAGTGCGAGAGCTAAATAAAGGGTTGATTTTTATAGGAAGGGGAAGTTCCTATAAAAAAAATCAAAGAAATCAAAGAAGATAAAATGCGCCAAACGAGATATTCTTCAAAAAAATAAAAAAATATAACTGAAGCACTAAAAACGAAAGTTTTTAGTAATATTCCTCTTGATAGAAAAAGTGATAAAGCCGGCGATGAAGATGAAGATGAAAATGAGGCCAATATTATACAAAAACTCAAAGAACGATACAATACAACTGAAGATAGAACCATGCGGATACGAATACTGACAATTTTCAGTCATTGGTCTTTCCAAAAAATTAAACAACATTTTGAAGCCACAAATCACATGATTATCGTTGCAAAAAGAACTGCCGCTGAAAAGGGAATACTATCAACTCCAAATCCTAAAACCCATCCGACCTTAGAAAGGAGCGTAATAGAATCTATAATTGCATTTTATCAATCGGATACGCAGAGCCGAGTATTGCCCGGACAAACGGATACAGTTTCCGTAAAAATTGATGGACAAAAAGTTCACATGCAAAAAAGATTGGTTTTGAATAACTTAAAAGAACTATTCCAAGAATTTAAGACTGCAAATCCAGGTGTGAAGTGCAGTTTTTCAAAATTTGCAACTTTGCGACCAAAACATTGCGTATTAGCGGGAGCAAGTGGTACCCATTCTGTCTGCGTTTGCGCCATCCATGAAAATGTTAAGTTATTAATTGATGGTGCAAATATTGGAAGATTAACAGGAGATTCACCGCAACCATTAAAAAAATACAATGACTGTTTAAATCGTATGATTTGTAATCCATCTTCAACAGTATGTTATCTAGGAGAATGTGACACGTGTCCTGGTATCACAAACGTTATACAACAAATAGAAAAATCGTGTGACGATAATCTCATTGATTCTGTAACATTCAAGCAATGGACCACTGTTGACAGGACTACGCTGCAGACCTTAATATATCCCGTTGAAGAGTACTTAGAAAAGCTAGAAAATGGTTTATCCAAATTATTACTACATTCGTTTCTTGTAAAAAAACAAAATGAATTTTTGAATAATAAAAAACAGAGTCTGCCGCGAAACGAATGTATTGTTATCTGCGACTATTCGGAAAACTACGCGTTTGTAATCCAAAATTCCATTCAAGGCATACACGAACAATGATCAAGCAACAGTGCATACATTTGCAATATATTATCGCGATACTGATAATGAAATAAAAATGAAAAGCTTGATCATTACGTTTTACGTTTTTCAAAGACATTTAATTCAATTTATAAGAACTTATTTGATGGACATTAAAAAAAAATATTTACTTTTGTGATGGGGCAAGCGCACAGTATAAAAATAAGAAGAATTTAATTAATTTATGTCACCACGAAAAAGACTTTGGCTTAACAGCAGAATGGCATTTCTTCCCGACGTCCCATGGCAAAGGACCGTGTGATGGTTTAAGCGGAACTTTGAAAAGATTAGCCTCTAGGGCTAGCCTTCAACGGATTAACAATCCGATTCAAACTCCGCAAGATTTGTTTACTTGGGCAAGTGAATCGTTGCCAAATATTGCTTGCCGATTTGTTACTAACGAAGAGTATGACAAGGAAGAAAACATTCTAGAAACACGCTTCAAGAAAGCTATGACTATCAAAGGTACTTTAGGGTTTCATTGTGTAATACCATTAAGCAAAAACAAATTGCAAGCGAAACAATTTTCATTGCACGACATATTTATATATGCAAATATTCTGAAAAAGTAAATATGGATAATGTATAATAAATCAGTGACGTTTGGTTAATAAATATATTTAGATTATTAATTTATTTTGGATTTATTCACTTATTTATTTAAAGTTTGCCCAACCTATTTCTTTCCTTACTGCCAGTTTCATTATTATCTTAATATCAATCATACTATTAAAAATCGTATCATTATTATTATTTTATCGAATAATAATAAATAATGGTCGATTATTATATTTTTTAGCTTTTTTTTAATTTCTCTCACATTTAATGACAGGTACAGTACGACGCCAAGGACCCAGCTCCTGCAGCCGCGCGCCGCTAATTGCGTTCTACCGTACAAATTATTGTATTTCATACTGATGGAACCAAATGACCATTCAAAATAGATCTGATTTTTATATAGAATGAAACGAGGAATACAATGGTATTGTTTTAAAATTTTACAGTGCCGACATCTAGAAGAAAATGACATTAAATATTTTAATTGTTAATAATGATTATAAATTAACAACAAATGTAATAATAATTAACACTATTAAGAAGAAAATTCTATTACCTATAAAGTGAGCCATAGCTAAGCTCTATACGATGAACAGAAGCGGAGATATCACGATCTAAAGAAATGCATAATCAGCGAGGTTTCAAAACTTTAACCGTCTGTATTTTCAAAAATACTGATGAAAAAAAAAAATCGCAGAAATACGGGTCGGCTAATTTTGTATAAGAAACGCATGAAAAAAAAATGAAGCAAATAAAAAAATAGACCCAATATTTTTTATAAAATCCGTTCGATTTGTAAAAGAATGCCTCATATACTAGTAATTAAATTAAATAACCAACGTTTTGTATATGAATGAACAAGTCAAATTTATAACAATTACAATACATTTTGCGAGCCCGGCAAATTCACCATTTGCACAAATGGCGATTGCGCTTAGTGTGCACGATTTAACAAACATGATTTTATCTGACGTTATTATGCTGAATTGGGACAGATTAATTACTAAAAATCAATCAAAAAAGACGGTCTTTCCGGTGTTTCCATATCCAAATAGTAAATATTAACGACTATTGAAACTATTTCCGACAAAAAATAGTCGATTCTAGCAATAAAAAAACACACAATATGAGAAATTATAATATTATTTGTACAAAATTTAAATGCGTTTTATCTAAATTAAAAAAAGGCATTAGAAAGAATATAACAATTAGCCCTTGAGTAATTGTAATATTTCTTACAACTAAGACTACAAACATTATAATTGAAAATTACTCAAAAGATATGATTTTTAATTTTCAAATCATAACTTATCGTTTTATGTTATCTAACAATAAAAAATAAATCTACTATTATTAATAATAATTATTACTAAGTATAAATGTGGTAATATATTTTAATAATACATTATTTTTAATTTGAGAAAATCACTTATCTTGTTATGTGATGTAACAAAAAAAATTGTATCTGCCATTAATAATAATTAATTATTATTATTTAGTATAAATACATTTATGTTTTTTTAATATCAAATAATAAATATTGTATTGTTGTTGTTTTTAGATATATAATATTCGAAAGAGAGATTGGAGGCATTCAGAAAAGCTCAACGCGCTGAATTTCTATGTCAATCATTCTTTTTGTGCTTAAAGCTCTCTGTGTGACGCCGACCCTAGCAATCCCTTTTGTGTCCGGTATCTCCTTTCATACTTACAACCAGAGACATATTTATAGCCGGGGCTAAAGGGACGGGCGACTCGGACAATTGTTACATTCATTTCCTCGCAGATATATAAAAATACACACGGAGAATCCTATTATTTTTTCACTCGAGGCACGAAAATAACAACTTAAAGAGAAATAATAATGGTTATTAAGATAAACGATTGTTTTCTAAAAATAATAATACATTTTGTCTATTTCTATTCTAAAATATCTTATTTGTGGAGCAATCACTGATTAGTGAGGCTCGGACTATATGCAAAATGCATATTTGCAAATAAAGGGTTTAATCAATAAAACTGAAAGTTATCTATGCACATCTAAAGTATGGAAAAAATGATTGATTAGGCTGATAATGTTGAAAGTTCATCTTTACTTTTATATAAATAAAACAATTTAAACACTTTTACATATCTATTGTATAGCGCTACAATTGTTTCGCCACGCTGTGGCTTCTTCATTCGCAGAAATGATAAATACAATTTGTCGGCTTCGGTATATACCGGGTGTTAACTTGGCGGACGCAACATAGAAACGCCCATGTAAATTTTGAAATATTAAAATTTTGGCTCCCCTATTTATTTTAGAAACAAAACGAGAATGTATCTAGTACACCTTTATCTTCATCACCGCTCCGCTGGAACTACCTGCGGGTACCAAGCTAAAGCCCGCAGAAAGCGTGAGGGATTGTTCAAATCAAAACTAAAAAATGTTTAATGCATTAACAATGCAATAATTGCAACAATCGAGTGATGACGGGGGGAAAGGAGGAGGGTACGTAAGCCGAATGTTGTGGTTGGAAAATAATGTGTTGTTGAGGTAGTGAGAATGCGATGGATGGAGAAAGCAGTTTGTATATTAAAAGGACTCTGCTGCTCGCTAACGCTCACCCCAGCTCGCTTCGCTCGCTTGCCTGCTCGCTGCGCTCGCAAACTGAATCGGGCTTAGCTTTGATTTTTACACTTTTGAAATCGCTAAAATATCGTTACATTTGCTATTTGTATTTATTTCGATTAAAATTAAATTATTTTTTAATTTAAATTAATAAAGAAAAAATACTTCCGGTTGAAAAAAATAAAACACTTGCTACAAAAACGTCATAGAAAAAAATAAGGAATTTTTTGATATATTTAACAAAAGTTTTTTTTTTTTTCAAAAGAATCCAAAGAGGTACTACCCCTTGATTCGAAATTTAACATTGAAACCCGCATAAGTCTGTCCTTTTCCCACTCATGGCTTTTGATAGCCAGCGCCTAATAATTTTGCAGAATTGCTAAAAAGTAAAAAATATTTATTGCTCCGGTCCTACTTGAGCTAGATAATTGAAATTTGCAGCATTTATACAAATTTATATTTCCCATCCACTGCTATAATTCTTATTATTCTACTGTATCAAATACTGAAACAAAAAAATAAAATTTATTTATTTAATTAATATGAAAAATAAAAAAAAATCTATCTCCTATCCAAATTGAGCTGGATGAATGAAATTTTCAGTATTTATACATATTTGTATTTCCTATTTATTGGTACAATTGCAGTTGTTTCACTGTTTTAAATACTATAGCAAAAAGAATAGAAATTGTTTTTTCTAAATAATTCAAAAAGCAAAAAAAATTTATTTCCGATCTGAATTGTTTTGAAATGTTAAAATTTTGGCTCCCCTATTTATTTTAGAAACAAAATCTATTTATCTTTTTTGTAGAGGGAACAATTCTGAATTCATTCGTGTTAATGTTTATCACTTTACGTTTCTCTAAGTTAAAATAATTAAGAAAAAGTAATTTGATTTTATAAAAATAATGACATACCATAGAACTGAAACAATTGCTTATGTCAAAATGGCAATAGATATCGCAGTCACTTGATTAAAGCAATTTTTTTCGAAATGATTAAAGTATACAAGAAAAAATCCTCCCAATAAAGTGGTCATATGCAGACCACGACAAATAACATAAATCACATTACTTTTTTTTAATTATTTTAGCTGTAAATTTTTTGACACTCGTTGATTTTTAAAAGAGTTTAATTTAAAGCTTTAAACGAGTGTTATCCACTCCCAGACTAAGCATGAAGTAAAATTTCGAGTTTAGAAAAGCCCCGTGAAAATTTGTCGAGGGTCGCGCAGCGACCCGAGACAAATTTTCTGGGCTTTTCTAAACTCGAAATTTTACTTCATGCGCCACGCTCATAAAACACAGATTTTAAGTGAACTTCGAATATACATAAATTTGACAATATTATAGTGTTTTATACGCGTGGCGCATGAAGTAAAATTTCGAGTTTAGAAAAGCCCAGAAAATTTGTCTCGGGTCGCTGCGCGACCCTCGACAAATTTTCACGGGGCTTTTCTAAACTCGAAATTTTACTTCATGCTTAGTCTGGGAGTGGAAAACACTTATTTAAAGCTTTAAATTAAACTCTAAGAAAAACAGGAAATGTCCGCAATTGTTGTATTAATTTCATGGTGTCATTATTTTTAAAAAATCACAATACTATTTTCTAAATTATTTTAATTTAGAGAAACGTAAAGTGTCTACGGAAAAGCAAAATACATTTTGTCTCTAAAATAAATAGGGAAGCCAATATTTGAACACTTTAAAATTAACTGCGATTTCCTATGTTGCGTCCGCCAAGTCATCACCTGGTATACAATATTTATGAGGGGGTGGGTTTTTGAAAAACCTAATCCTAATCTATTGTATGGCTTATTTTAATTAAAAAAAAAACATTAGATATATATAGAAAACTAACAATTTTGCTGATACACCTTGTAATAACAAATATTCATTTTGCAAATAATCCGATCCTTCTTGATTAGTAAATGTGATACATTATATGACAATCTATTTTTGTAGGTCGTTGCCACAAGAACCATTGTAATTCTAGTGTTACAATAGATGTAAACCTCAGGGAAGGCCTAGAAATAAATAGGGAAATAAAAGACGGAAAACACCTCGTCAACGACAATGAGGAGATTTGGAATTCCCCAATCTTAAAATCCCTTATTACCTGACTATATATAAGATAGTCGGTATCTTTTGTAATTCACTCCTGATAATGCTGTATAACGCGAAACAAGTCGAGTAAATAGTAAAGTAAAAAATTGTGAAACAAACCAAGTGTAATTTAATTTAATCCTTCATTATTAATATACAATAGATGTATTGTAGCTTGAGAACTGTAAGAGTTTCTAAGGCAACGACCACATAACAGAGAAATCTTAACTGAGTGCGACCTGGAATACGCGAATCCGACAAAACGTCAACAATTCCAAACTTTATAAGCCTGTGTTACAGAGCCCAAATGAGGCCCCCGGATGGGTCAATTCCGACGTGTCAGTGCTCCCAATACGTGATGACAGTTTGCGATGCTTAATCGTTCCAAATGAAAAGTTAGGTATAGTTAAATTAAATTAAGTTTATTTTTTTCAAAATATGTCTTTTGAATGTATGTATACATTTTATGAAGTTGTTACAAATTGTATATACGTGTATATTTCTCTCTATAAACTCCTAGAGTGCATCCTTTCCTCGCGTTATTGATCTTGTAAAGAGAACACACGAGAGTTAGTAAATAATTCCGGATGAGAAAGGGGGGTAATATAGGATGCACAAGCACTGGCGTAATAAAACTTTAACCAGTTTTATGGTGATCCCCCGCGATCCCAGAATAAGTTGTCGGATTAGCGTTTGATATGAGGATTAGGCAATCGAAACGAATATGCATTAATATTTTGATACACGCAGAATGCACAAGTGATAACTAAGGGAATAACAGATGTTGGAGAATGTAATCTCTAATGGAACAACTGGATTACAGTGTTGGGCATTAGCCATGCAAATTCGCCTACGTGCCCTGTGCTAATGTGCGCATCCGGCCGGCCTTTTAATAATAATTTATATCGAATTAAACGGAATGCGGAGTAACAGGTGGGGTAAAGATTGCGCTGGAGGGTGTATTAATTTTTTTTTCGTTTTCAATTTTTCACTTTTATAGTGAAACTATAAAATCACACGTGTTTTAATTATAGAAATTATAGGAAAATAGAGAGGAAAATAAGTATACCCAAACAAGTTCCATTAAAAGAAACCATACCCGGCCCATTCACCATTTTAATCAACGTGTTCAGGTTAGCCCAAAAGATTAGTAAATTGAATTTGTGGATATTGCATAATTAAAGAAAAAATAAGAAAATAAAAATTTTACACTTAGTTTGTATTTAAATATTATCATTATTATATTTACGAGAATATATTATTTAATGGTAATCTGTAAGTATTGTTTTAACTCTTTCAGCCCTGGAATTTTTCTGGTGCCTAAAAAATGTTTTATACACTGCATATTATTTATTACAACTCAGATATACAGAAACTTTTTCTTTTAAGTATACATATCTCAATATACTGTATAGGCTATAAATCTTCAGATATTCGTTTTTCTACAAATGTTTGAACTTTCAAACGAGTGTTTTCCACTCCCAGATTAAGCATGAAGTAAAATTTCGAGTTTTGAAAAGCCTGAAATTTGGTTTCGTTGCGTAGCGCGAAGCGTGGAGCGACCAAACCAAATTTTCAGGCTTTTCTCAACTCGAAATTTTACTTCATGCGCCACGCGTACTAAACACTGATGTGATGCTATGTTCAGAATACACGTTTTTAGCATACTGCTTTAAAATTTGGTTTGGTCAAATATTGTGAAGTTTAAAATATATTTTTTGAGCAGTATTCTGAAGCAGTATATTTTAAACTTTACTTAAAATCAGTGTTTTATAAGCGTGGCGCATAAAGTAAAATTTCGAGCTTAGAAAAGCCTGAAAATTTGGATTGGTCGCTACGCGACCAAATCAAATTATCAGGCTTTTCTAATCTCGAAATTTTACTTCATGCTTAATCTGGGAGTGGAAAACACTCATTTGAAAATTCAAATATTTGTAGAAAAACGAATATCTGAAGATTTATAGCGTATAAACCAAGTTTTTAGGCTTTTCTAAACTCGAAATTTTATTTCATGCTTAATCTGGGACTGCAGAGCACTCGTTTATGACTTCAAATAAACTATTTGAAATAACAAACGATTATCAGAAAAGTTACAGCTCATGCATAAATGTATGTATATTTAAACGTAATAACTAATAACATAGCACTCATTGAGGACATAAACATTGAACAATCATCAATATCAGACCACTGTGCAATAATAACAAAACTGAAAGACATATAAAAACGCAAACCAATATACCAACAGTTTCACATGAAAAAAATAGATTATAAACGAATAACGGAAGAAATAAACAAAATAAATATAAATAAAATAGACCACTTCGAACAACTATCGAAGAAATTACAAATCATAATGGACGCATGTACATCCACACAAAAATTAAAAAGAACTAGAGAAAATCCATGGATAAATGATGAGATAATCAAACAAATAAAACAACGAAACACAATGCAAAGGAGACATCTAAAAAACCCAACTAACGCAGTAATAAAAGAAACGTACCGCCAACAAAAGAAAACAACAACCAAAATCATAAGAGATACAAAAATGGAATATTTTTAAAATATATTCGAAAAAAACAAAAATGACTCTAAACAATTATGGAAAACAATTAATATACAAATTAAAGTGGAAAAAAAGAAGAACGTCACATAAAGAAAATACGCAAAGAAAACGGAACCCAAACAGACAACAATCAAGAAATTGCTGACGAAATAAACTCATATTTTGCAAATGTAGGAAAAACTCTAGCACAAAAACAAATTACAAATTCAAAAATAATCCCCATAACAACGACAACGAAAAAGAAATACCAAAACATGCAATTCCAGCATATGACAGATCAAAAATTAGACAAAATAATATCAGAACAAAACAAATCACCTGGATTTAATAAAATTACAAACAAAGTTATATAAGAAAACAAAAATATATTAACACCATTGCTAACAAAACTTATAAACAGAGTACTAGACGAAGGAAACTACCCAGATTATCTAAAAAAATCTATCATAATCCCAATACACAAAAAAGGAGATAAAACACTTACAGAAAATTATAGACCCATATCCCTACTGTCGACATTAAATAAAATACTGGAAAAATCAATTCAAGTTCTACTAAGCAACTATCTAAATAAACATAACATAATCCATCAAAACCAATACGCTTTCCAAAAACACTCTGGGACAACATCAGCTGCAAATGACCTGGTAAATTTCATAAAAACAAACCTAGACCAAAAAAAAACTAGTAGTAGCCCTATTCGTTGATATGAAGAAAGCGTTTGATACCATATCAAAAGAAAAATTATTACAAAAACTGCGAGCAATAGGCATAAATGGAAAAGAACTCAACTTAATAAAAACATATATAACAAATAGACCACAAACAACAAGAATTAATGGAACCGAAAGCAAATCGACGGAAGCTGAGTATGGAATACCACAACGAGGCAACCTACCACCCATACTGTACAATATTTATACTAACGACATTTTTGAAATAGACCTAACCGGACGCCCATATATATATGCAGATGATACCTGCCTAGTATACACAGAAAATAATTACCAGAATATAGAAACAAACATAAACAACGACATTAAAAAACTGAAAGACTGGTACTTCAACAACCTACTAACAATAAACGAAAAAAAAAACGGAATACATGATATTTAACAACAAGGATAAAACAGTGAAATTGAACATAAAAATCAACAAAACAGAAATTCATCGAATAAACCAAACAAAATACCTAGGATTACAAATCCAGGAAGACCTCAAATGGGACGAACACATAAACAACTTAACAAGAAAAAACGCCAAAACAATAGCAGCATTACATCCCAAAAACAAACAGAAAACCTATATATAATGCACTTTTTTACATCACAAAACATATACCTTAACAACATATGGGGAGATACATCACTCAAAAACCTAGCAAAATTACAGATTCAACAAAATAAAATACTAAAAATATTATATAAACTAGATAAACAACTCAAGAACTAAATATAAAAAATATGATCAAACTTAGCAATATATTGCTGATATACAAAATCAACAATAAACAAATTAAATCAAAAATTAAACTAAAAATAAACAAACAAATCCACAACTATGAAACGAGAAGAAAATCAGACATTAGAACAGAAAAGTTTACCACAATGAAACACACGCAAGCTCTAACAACGGAAACAATAAGACAATACAACAAATTAGACGAATATATAAAAAATCTTCAATATATTCCATAAAAACTAAAAATTAGAAACCTAATTATAAACAAGAACATATAAACACGACGAAAATACACATAGCAAAAAACATTTTACATCCCTCAATACCGTTAACCCGAGATGGGAGTCAACGCCCAACAATCCCGAGGTGAGGACGAAGGGAAGAAGACCAACAATGTAATGATATTTTCTTACAAGTATTGTAATACAAGTTATTATTATAAAAAATAAAGTTATTTAATCAAAAAATGGAAAATTTTCAGTATGGTTACTAAATTTTAGTGGTGGCAAAGTCCACTGTCAGGGCTGAAAGGGTTTACATAATTTCATCTCTGAGTTCTTATTTTAGTCTATAAATTAATATTTAACATGACATGTATGTATACACAATTATATTCACACGAATGCTTTGCTAAAATAAAGATCGGAGATTAATTTAGGAAATACATAAATGCTCATTACTAAACCCGCAGACCCAAAATTTGTCATTCAGTTTGCGTTTGTGAGTTTTATTTGCTGTGTAAGTATTAAAAGAGAGGAAGATTGAGGCGGGCATTGTTCCATGTTTACTCGATAAAATTAGAATAAATCTGGCGCAGTACAATGGCTGAAGGGTCATGAAACATTCTATTAAATGCGAGGACCTTATCTTAATGGAGTTAACACAAGTTTGCCGGAGATGCGGCCGACCCCAACTTTAAATGTAATCCGACCACAATAAAGATTCCACATATTTTTTTCCTTCACAACTCGAAAATATTTTAATTGAGTTTAACACGCACACAATTAATTAAGAAATTAAATAAATATTGCTGTTATTTAACAGACGGTTTTTCATATTTAATTACTTTGCTGTATTTATTGTAATATCTTATTAACATTTTTTTTAAAAATACAGAAAATTTGTCTTTTGAATATACTCGTACATATGCATTTGTTGTAAATTTTCCTACATTCATTGTTTTATAAAGTTTAATTTTAAGCAATAAACGAGTGTTCTCTACTCCCAGATTAAGCATGAAGTAAAATTTCGAGTTTAGAAAAGCCTGAAAATTTGGTTTGGTTGCGTAGCGCGAAGCGCGGAGCGACCAAACCAAATTTTCAGGCTTTTCTAAACTCGAAATTTTACTTCATGCGCCACGCGTATTAGCCACTGATTCCAAATGAAGTTCTTTTATTCACAATATTTCAATATATTCAGTGTTTAATACACGTGGCGCATGAAGTAAAATTTCGAGTTTAGAAAAGCCTAATTTGGCTCGGTCGCTCCGCTTCGCTACGCGCCCGAGCCAAATTTTCAGGCTTTTCTAAACTCGAAATTTTACTTCATGCTTAGTCTGGGAGTGGAGATCACTCTTTTCAAGCTTCAAATGAACTCGTTTAATAAATACCGAATATCTGAAGATTTTTAACAAATGCGCTCTAATTAAAATATATATACCTTAAAGAAAAACTTTCTGTATTTGTATTTATGTGTTTTGTATTAAATGTTTTATTTATTATAATATTAAATGGTACACCCCCACATGAATAAATTAGAAATAATAAGTAGAGATTTATTTTGTTCTTATTTTGTAGGTTTTCCACCTAAACAAAATCACCTTCTATTAAAATAATTAAGGCAATAAGCCAAAACTAGTAGAAGAATGAAATACATACATGTATAGGTGAAACAAAACCAAATGAATTTACAAAATATAAACACGAATTAAAATTAATATCAACTTTCTGCAAAAAATTAGTCTCATTGAGACAAGTCTCCAAATATTCATTGAAACAATTCGGAGACTTTTCTCAATGAGACTACATTTTTGCAGAAAGTCGATATTCATGTTAATTCGTTTTTTATATTTGGTAAATATTCTGCAAACTATTCTCAAACTCAATTTTTCATTATGTTCAAGTGAATTTAATTTACAAAGAAACTTCATTTAACATAATTCTTATGAATACAAATTAGGAATCTATAAATTTGAACTGTTGTTGTTTTCAATTTTAAGATGCACTCTAGTTATGTACAAAAGTTTCAGAGCAACAACTGTTTTAAGGATTTTTATTCCTGTTAATTTTTCATGATTATTTTTAAGCAAAAATTCGAATTAAATTGAAATAAATACAACAAAAAATACTTCTAAAATCTTGTTACTAAAAACGACAATAATTTTGGTTTAATTCTGAGCACAATGAAATAAAAGAGATAAATGTTCAAATAAAAAAAATATTAGAATTCCTTCTGATGCGCCCTGAAACGAAAAGTACAGTATACCGGGTGATGCATCGGCTTAGGACATATAGGAAATCCAATGTAAATTTTAAATAGTCCAATTAATGGCTTAGTAGAAAGTATTCAGAGTTGGTAGATATTCCTATCTAATGTAGTACTTGAAAAAGTTTCAATAAAAGTTTCTGCAAAAGTTAATAGGAGAAACTTTTGCAGAAACTTGTATTGAAACTTTTTCAAGTACTACATTAGATAGGAATATCTACCAACTATGAATACTTTCTACTAAGCCGTTTTGAAGTTATTTGCAACATTACGCCGTAAAAAAATTATTTGCATAAGTTCCTAATACACCAGTAACTATGCAAATTGAATTTTTTTAGGACACAAATTTTTATACATATTTTGTATGTCCTAGCCGATGCATCACCCGGTATAAATAGATTGTTTTGTATATTATATTTATTTGTATTTTTACATATTTATTATGTATATTTATATTTTATTATTGAACTGTATTGTGTAATTTAATGGATTCCGTTAATAAAGTAAAGTAAATTTAAGTAATTAATAATTAGTTGTAACATTTCAACAAATAAACATTTAATATACATATCTGTATATGGAAGGTAAACTACACGAAGTTTTAAAGATTTATTAACAGTTGATTTTAAAGCTCTATAAATGTGTTGTCAGAGTGTATTCTATCTTGTTATAAATTTAATTTTAACATTCTGATATAAGTGATTCTATTGTAGTCCGAGCTGTGTAAATATTTTATACAGAGAGCTTTATGTAACACCGAACATTTTCATAAAGATAATTTTTCTTTTAAGCATACATATGCATAAGTCGTACATTTTCTGACGCTCGGTTTATTAAAAGAATTTAATTAGAAGCTTCAAACGAGTGTTTTCCACTCTCAGGCTAAGCATGAAGTAAAATTTCGAGTTTAGAAAAGCCTGAAAATTTGGTTTGGTCGCGTAGCACGAAGCGCGGAGCGGCCAAACCAAATTTTCAGGCTTTTCTAAACTCGAAATTTTACTTCATGCGCCACCGGTACAAAACACTGACATATAACGAAGTTTAAAACACACCGCTAAACTTTACATTGAATCAGTGTTTTGTACCGGTGGCGCATGAAGTAAAATTTCGAGTTTAGAAAAGCCTGAAAATTTGGTTTGGCCGCTCCGCGCTTCGCGCTACGCGACCAAACAAAATTTTCAGGCTTTTCTAAACTCGAAATTTTACTTCATGCTTAGCCTGGGAGTGGAAAACACTCGTTTGAAGCTACAAATTAAATTCTTGTAATAAACCGAGCGTCGGAAAATGTACGACGTATGCAAATGCATTGTTAAAAGAAAAATTATCTTTATGAAAATGTTCGGTGTTACATTAAACTCTTTGTATATTTAGCACCGATAAAGATTATTATTATTATTTATTCATATTTTTTAAATTTTACAGGGGACCCAAAAATCGTTTTGCAAATCAGAAACCCTATAATTTGACATACCCCGACGTACCTTTAATCATGGTTTGCTTTGAACTTGGTGACATTTAAAATTATTTGGAAGGATGATACAAACAATAATGAAAGACATTTTTTATAGTTTTGGCGATTTTAATAAATTTCTCAACACACAAATAGTTGATAGATTTTGGTATTTTTCCTTTTCTCTGAATATTCTTCAAAAATGTCTCTTATAGAACATGCGAAATCTAAAAACAACCTATGTATACTTTTTAAGTTATTTTTACTAGAACACAAAAAAATTTACATAACCCGAATTTTAGACGAAATTCAAAAAATAATAACTCAAACATTTTTCTATAGATTTTTGGGAACTTTCATCATGCATGTTAATAAGGTTAACATTTCTATTCCACATCACGTGATTATTCAAAAATACGCTATCTAGTTTTTCAGTTAATTAAAGTTAAACATTTGCCGGACTATTTTATGAAAATCCGGTAAAGAGCGGTTGAATTATGCATTTTTGGAAATTCTATATATATATATACATACATCTTTATTCAGACAATTACAGTAGTATAGTATAATACATATATATATATATATATATATATATATATATATATATATATAACCGAGTGGCACCTGTATTGTTGCTGTTTATGTGAAAACACGTGCGTCGTTTCGCACTAAGATGCGGCCGCGTGAGTAAAAGTTAAACAAATATAAACAATTGCGGTGATAACACCCCGGGTTACCCAAGAAACAGTGGAACACAGTGACAATTTCCAGTTTTAAAATGTGAATGTGCCGTTTGTTTTCTTTTAAAATTTCACTTCTGCCGTAACCACGCGGTTACGATTTTTTGTACACAATAACCTCACTTTTATTTAAATTCAACAACCACCATGAGTATTGATAGGATAGTTAAACAAATGCAGCGTCAGTTTAACAATAGTTTGTTCAAATAATCACAAATGTAAGCTCAAATTTATTCGCTAATTAATATTTTTTTAAGATTTCGTCATTAACTAATAGTTTAATTCAGATCAGTAATTTTTTGTTTTTTGCTCATTGTTTTTAGTGTTAACCCTGAGGAAGGGACAAAATGAGTCCCGAAAGCTTGGTATTACAATAAAGTAGATTACACACATCTCTAGTGCCGTATTACTGGTCGAATGCCCTGTTAGGAAATTTTCCGAACTCTGCCTCTAACGTAGTACGACCGTTACTTCTTGTGCTGGTATATATAAATATATATATATATATATATATATATATATATATATATATATATATATTATTACACTATGGGGTTAGTCTGTCTGGGCTATCGACCAGAGGTCTTTCTGCCCTGTCTTGAATTTATTTTATTTGAAAAATTTTATCGTATGCTAGGCTTGTGAACTGTCTTGATGAACGGTACAAATGAATTGATGTATTGTGAGAGGAGGATGTTTATATTTGGGATGGATATTTTGGTTCCTTGGAAATTCTATTTATTACGTTTCATAGAATTAAAAAAAATGCATTACTTAATAGCTCAATTTTTCTACTAATCGGCTTAAGGCTGCGCTCAACCAGTACTGTCGTTTGAGTTTAGAATAGTTTAATAATATAAAGGCATATGAAGTTGTAGTTTGAAAATATTTATTTGGTTACATAATTCTCTTGCTGGAAAAAAGTGTAATTATAAAATAAAATGGTGTGTGTTGATATTATAAACTCTTCTTTTTTCAAAAAAAAAACTGGATCTTTTGATACCTATACATTTTATGAGAAAAATTATATAAGAACATGAAGCTTTCTTAATAGCACAAAATTATTGTGGAGGGCATGATGAAGTTACATTTTAGAGTTTTCAAATTTTTTTAATGTTATTTTTATTATACTGAAATATAATATAAAATTAAATCATCATGCCATCTGCAATTCAATTTTAAATAGATGTGTAAAGAAATAATTAAAAAATTCAAAATAATAATCGTAGAGCGCACTCTTAATGCCATTATCAAGAAAAACCCTTTACTTAATTTTTATATAATTTTCCAGATATTTTATATAATCTATTCCCTTTCATTATGTACGAAAATGTAAAATTATCCCATCCATACTTTTTGAGTTATTACACGTGAATACAAATAATACTCAACTTTTACCAAATGTAAACATAAAATAATTTTTAATTAATCATAACTCGAAACTGTATAGCGGATTTTTGTACAATTTTGTTTGGATGTCTAGTAACTATAGAACTATTTTATTTTAAAATACCATATTTGTAATTATTTTTATTATTATTGCAGAAAAGTACAGGTGTTACAGTTTTCGAAATATTGTTATAGGTTATATGCTTCTAGCCTTTATGTAATTAATGCATAATATTCGGTAAAGTTAGAAATTCAATTACAAGTTTTTGAGATAAATTTTGTTTTGATTTTTAACAAAATGTAACGCAAACATTTTTTAATGAATTTATAACTTAAATAAATACTGTGCATTGATTTCATAAAGACTAGAATTATATGAGTTAAAATAGATAATAATCTAGGTTTCTCTATACAATTTACAATTTACTTTTTACCTATACAGGCATATTTTGAAAGCGTTTTATTTTAAACTTCTAACGAATTGAATTTCACCTCTAAATCAGCGGTTTAGACGCGCGGCAAACGAAGTAAAATTTCGAGTTTAGACAATCCTGAAAATCCAAATTTTAAAGCTTTTCTAAACTCGAAATTTTACTTCATGCTTAATCTGAGAGTAGAAAACTCTCGTTTGAAGCTTTAACTTGAACTTGAAAAAAAAAAAACAATAACGAACATCTGTAGTTTACAGCATGTACGCAACAATCATCATAAACGCAAACACATAATAATTCACAGAATCTACTAAAATTCATTCATAATTTCTAAATTTTACTTCATGCTTAATCTGGGAGTGTAAACGCTCGTCAGAAGCTTTACAATTAGTTTTATTTATTTTGCAGAAGATCTATTTTCGGGCCCGCCGTGGCCGAGCGGTTGAGCCGCCGGTTTCGCCAAATCGGTCACGCAGGTGATCTGGGTTCGATTCCCAGCGGAGGCGAGTAATTTTTCTAACGAAAAATACTCGTCTCCGGTTCCATGGATGTGTGTGAATGTGTTGTGACGTCCAAATTAGTCGAAATATATGTTAATATATATCAACGTTAGTGGCTGAATGGTAAAAACCTATGCCAAACAAACAAACTAACAAAAAAAAAGATCTATTTTATAAAATATAATTTACCAAAATATAATGGCTGCAAGAAAAATGCAGTAATACTACTACATAAAATAAACTTACAATACTATTAAAATTTCATTGTTTGCAAAATTGCAAAAACTACAAAATTTAGGAATTTTAGATGAAAATCATAAAAACAGACAAAATTATCAACATTTATACGAATATTAATTTATTTGTTTATTTATATAAAAACCTTTTCTAAACTCGAAATGTTACTTCATTCGCTACGCGTATAAAACGCTGGTTTTAAGTAAGGTTAAAATATACTACTAAAGCAGTATGCCAAAGATGTGTATTTTCAACTTCACATCAAATCAGTATTTTATACGTGTGGCACATACAAAATTTCCCAGATTAAGCATGAAGTAAAATTTTGAGTTTAAAGAGTCTGAATTTGTTTTGACGCTACTTCGAATCCAAACGTTCAGGCTTTTCTAAGCTAAGTTAGAAACTCTAAATTGAACCCTTTTTAAAAACAAAGAATGGCTGAACATTTCCATTGGGCTATCTGCCCTAAACCGCTAAATTTAAACGAAATTCTAGTCATAATAAACAATTTTCTTTTTTATCAATTTATCCTCATTATGTGTACTTATTAAACTGATTGTCGACAAACCCTTTGAATTTGAACCCTTCATATTCAGTATTTGGTTATATGAAATTTCGTTCACCCAGTTGAGATTTCGGATGAAAGCTTTCGCTTTTCTCGGGGAACGGAACTTTGCCGTTGCGCGCACGTTAATAATGAAATAAACTTATTAATTAAACATCTGCGGACGGCTTCGAACAAAGGGCCGAAGGCCGACCCTCCGGAAATTTCGCCTCTTACAATGTCTAAAGAGCCTCCGTCGCCGCCATCAATGATTAATTCCACGAATCGTGTAATTTATGCCCAAGAGATGATGGGTATTCTCGATACTTAATTATTAGAGCGTGTTTGAGTTTCGCAGAAAGTTTAATAATACTGGTTCATAGAATACATACATATTTAATAAGAAATTGCTATGGGAATTTGTTTTTTTTTGAGTTACGTGGAGATTTAAACGCTTATAAAACACTGATTTAAAGTTAAGTTCAAAATATACTGCTTAGTTTTGATCACATGTTTAATTTTACAAATATTTATATGGAATATGTAAAACTATACTTAAAAGAAAAAATCCCTGTATGTATTGTAAAAATGCAAACTGTAGCGTTTTCGTTTTTGAAACTTTCTGCATCGTGACAATTTATTTGACAAATTATGATTTATTTGTCATTTACAAACATTTCAACATTTGATGTTTAAAATATCCTACTGTTAAAGCAGGACTGCAACTGTTCGCAGTAAATACACCCAAAGTTTGGTCATATTAAAAAAAACAAAGTTTATATATACAATATGCATGCTATGAAACCCATTATCAAAAGCAAACTTGCTAAATTTCTATTAAGAAAGCATCATATTTCAACAATATTGATTGAATTAAAAATGTAATCAAACTCATTAATAAAAGTGATATTTCTTATCTTTCATTTTTTAGTCCTATTCAAATTTGTAATTTAATCTGAGGGCAGTATTAGGTACCTAATATAGACTTATTGTATAAGTATTGTAGGTATAACCATATATTTATTTTTATAATATATTTTTTTAATATATTTAATCTGATATGCATGAATATGTGACCGGTGTAAACAATGTAAAACTTGTCTAGCACTGATAATAATAAACAAAAACTATAAATGAAATGTCCAGTACTTGGTTATAGGTACAGTTGCGAGAGAAAAAAAATAGTACTACAGGGAGCTTAAGCCACTTCTAAAATATCGTTTTTTTTTTTCTTGTAAAAGGGACTTGTCATATACAGGTTAGCAAAACATTTTTGTTTGGCCAACAAGACGGTGCTTTTGTTGACATGCAATGTCTCTAATGGTAATACCGTCCTAAATGGGTCGTTATTATGGCTTTTTGCGTTTCTGTCAGTTGAAGTATGTCGACGTTAATTAAATTTCGTTTGACATTTGCGCAGATCAATTTGATTGACAATTTGAAGAATTAAAGTGAGTCCAGCTCACAGCCAAATATTTTGCTGTCCTAGTTTTTTTTTCTCTTGCAACTGTACAATAAAAAAGTGCCCAAATACTTTTCGCAATCTACAACTGATTTGTCTTACAAAGCCAAAATCAAACATTCATTATAACAACTACTTTCCGAGCCAAATATTTGTCTAGCAAAATGAGTAATGCATGTTTCTATTTTTAAACTATAAAATTCAAAACTACCGAACGGCAAAGTGGATTTTCCCGGTGGATGTTTAAAATATGTTCGAAGGGTACATAATAATTTGTCAAAGGGCCTTCCGGTCGGATTTATTGGACCTCCACAGACATGATTCACATGTTTCCATAGCGCGCATATTTTTTATTTTTGAAAAACCCGACCCTAAATTCAGCTCGCATATTTCAGCGTCCGCGCACTTTTCATAAACCTCTCGCTCGTATATCTTACGTCGCCGTTTAGCCCTTAAACTTATATATTTAAATACAAACGACACGCGCCCGTTTTTCATACTTTTAACTTTAACGCCGATCTAGCAAATTGCATAAAACACAAAGTAATATTGTATAAAATACGGTAAATGGTATTGAAATTGCCGATTCTTGCTGAAAAGGTAAAACGAGTGCTTAGAATTTTTAGAATTAGTAATTTGTTAAACGTACAGAGAGTTGTATATAACACCGAACATTTTCATAACGAGAATTTTTCTTTGAAGTATCCATATGCATATGTTGCATTTTTTTTGAAGCTTTCAGCGAGTGTTTTATACTCCCAGGCTAAGCATGAATTAAAATTTCGATTTTAGAAAAGCCTTAAAATTTGGTTTGGTCGCGTAGCGCGAAGCGCGGAGCGGCCAAACCAAATTTTCAGGCTTTTCTAAACTCGAAATTTTACTTCATGCGCCACCGGTACAAAACACTGATTCAATATAAAGTTTACCGGTGTGTTTTAAACTTCGTAATATGTCAGTATTTTGTACCGGTGGCGCATGAAGTAAAATTTCGAGTTTGGAAAAGCCTGAAAATTTGGTTTGGCCGCTCCGCGCTTCGCGCTACGCGACCAAACCAAATTTTCAGCTTTTCTAAACTCGAAATTTTACTTCATGCTTAGCCTGGTAGTGGAAAACACTCGCTTACAGCTCAAATTGGATTTTTTTTACTAAACCGAGCATCGGAAAATATGCAACGTATACATATGGATACTTCAAAGAAAAATTCTCGTTATAAAAATGTTTGGTGTTACATAAAACTCTCTGTATATCTACATATTAGAAACTGATCAAGTCTTGAACGAGTGTTTTCCACTCTTAGATTAAGCTCGAAGTAAAAAAATCTTCAGGCTTTTCTCAACTTGAAATTTTACTTCATGCGACACGCGTATAAAACACTTACATGGATTAATAAAACAATCGATTCTGAAATAATATAAAATAACTCTCGGCATTTCGGTTGCTTTAAAAATCAAATTACATATTTTAGATTACGCTATACGAAACAGTAAATCTTGAAAACTTCAAATACATTTAATTATATGTCATTGGGTAGTGTCACAGTGCTGAAATTAATTACGACGTATGTTTCCGAAGTCAGAACCTACAGGAAATTATTCATTATTGAAAAGTTGTTTAATATTATATGCAAGAAAATGACAACATAAAGTTACAACATAATTAAATTCGGCTTAAGACTTTAATCACTAAATACAAGCAGCTAGTCACATTTCATCCACCCAACAAACTCATTAATATTTACTCAAACACAGAAAAATAGTAATTGCATTCAAATCCCATTAATCCTCGTCGTTGTATTTTTTTTTTCTCTCTCTCTGCGACGACAATAATTTGAAGAATAAAAAAGCAAGCAGCTCTCAACGTTCGGAACACTGGAGGATAATTAGTCGGCCCGAAAAAGTGCCTGGACGTTTAAATAAATAATTATTCAATTCGCTCTTGTTCGCGCAAAAAGGGTTAGACATTAGCGAACCGCTTTCGCTACTGTTGAATCGCCAGAGAATGGGAAAGAGCGAGAGAGGAAAAGCGGGGGAAATTAATCATTCTTTTGCTATTGTTTGCGGGGATGTATAATTTCGCTGGTTTTATTAATCGCCTTATGGTAAACGTCTTGATTGTGTTTTTCGTGAAAACGCCGCGCGAATTTGTATTTGAGCAACGGGGGGTGAGTTAGCTATTTGTAATTTATTAGGTTGTTGTAATGACTTATTTCTATATAACAAAGAAAATTGGTCAAATTTTAAATGCGCAAAATTTTGTTTAACTAAATAAATGAGCAGTTTATTTTGAAAGAGGCCTAAGATCTTATCTCAATTTTATGTTGTTGAATGTAATAATCTTTATAGTTTGAGCATTTTTCTCATAAACAACAATTTGTAGTTAATTATATTTAAAACATATACACTCAAGTACATAATAATCGGGCCACATTCTTTTTATTTATTATAATAAAATCATTGTTTCAATTCTGCAAACAAAACGTTTAATATTTTACCATCAAATATCAAGGATAGTAGAACAGTTGACTTTTGTTATAATACTTAATATTACAATTAAATCTACGATGGATTTAGCGGTTTTTGTTTACTCAGTGCGTTGTTACTGGATTTAGCGATGTTTAAAAAATTAAACTCATGCGGATTTAGGGGTTTTTAAAACCAACAGCGATCTTACACGCATTTTTACAGTAGGATTTAATTTTACTTAATGGCTAATATCGTGCTAAAATATTCCTCTAACTATACAGCGTGTAATCTAACTAATGTACATCCTCTTAAGGGCGTATACACAAAATATTTTGACACCAATTGCAGCAAAAATAAAATCGGAATAAATATATTGGATTTATCATAATTTTTCAAGCATTTTTTACTTTTTGAGAACTTCTGGTTACCTGTGTTCATGATATTTTTCGTGGATGCTTAAGTTGTTGTATTTTTTATTTTCTTTTACTACTGCGAGGCGCATAAATCACTTCGCACGCACTATCGAGACGTATAAATCACTTAGCACGCACTACACACACACACACTGTCTAGAATTACTAAATGAAACTGGGTCACGTATAAAAAAAATCACAATAACAACATAGACATAATTCTTCACAATCTGACCCACTTTTCTCTGGATGGTGTAAGTCGATATCCAAATCGTTTAAAAACTACCAGTCTATGTGGAATCTCTCTTAAAATACGCAATGTGCGCGTATACCAGATACCACAAACATGTGGCCAATTATTATTAATTATTTTTAATAATTATTTATGAGCTATCTACTAAAGGTATGGTAATTTCAAATGCAGGTATTGTTTATTTAAACGCTGCCCCTTATGTGGTAGAGAGCCTGTACAGTAGTTCGTTTACACGCTGTATACTAATATCACATAAAAAACCAGAATCCAGAAAAATCTGCAATTGCACATCATAACTTTACAATAGGTCATAAATTCAGCATCAACAATATGAAACTCCTAAAAGAGTCCAATAAGTATCAATTAAACATGTTGGATGCCATAGAAATGCGTAAAAATAAAAATAATTTATTGAACTTCGATTTTAGTCCCTTAAATAACCCGCTTCTAAATGTGTTACCTCCATAAACAACACGCAATAAAATTTGTTAACCCACCCAAAGGTCTTCCCTTAATCTGGGGTTTTTCCCTTTAATCCACTGTAGGTATAAAGAAACCGCGCAACAGTTGTAAGAATTAGTTGTTATTGAAAATAAGTGCTTAGCACTTGAAATATAAATCTAACCATTAGAAAATAAAGTGTGAAGAAACGATACAACAGTGTTAATTATTTATATACTAAGAGATAGCGATACTAGTTCAATTTTTGTAATAAATGGATTTAGAGGTTTTTGGAAATAGGCAAAGTAGGTAGGTAGAAAAAAGCGGAGAAGTTTTTCAAAAGTTCGGGGCCGTTAAACTCCCCGCAATTTTTAAAAACTCCTAGTGTTTTTGATTTTTAAACATACATTTATTTAACATTTTAAAAATGTTTTATATCTTAATTAATACATAAATATTTTTGTCACTTAAATTTTAGAAATAATGAACAGCATGTAGAAACATCTGACTACTAAGATTTTTATTTGAAATGTAATTAAAAATTAAAGATTATGTTTTTTATTTTTACTAAAAATAAGAAACAAAAAGACGTAAAATTTTTGAAAAAAATATTAGAACATAATAAATTCTGTGTGAGTTTGGTGAATTTTATGTTGATTTATTATGATCTGTCCATTTTGCACACATTTTTAAACATATTTTCTCTCAATTTTCTCGTTGTTTAATTTTTTTTGTAATTTTCTTGAAAAAACATTTTTTAATTGTCTATAAAACAAGTTTTAGGTCGATTATTTCTACTGGGAGTTTTTTTTAAGTGTACATATCCCAATTATATGCTGCAAATTTTCAGATAATCGTTGTTTTTTTGTAAAGAGTTCAATTGAAGCTATAAGCGAGTGTTTTCCACTCCCAGGTTAAGCATGAAGTAAATTTCGAGTTTAGAAAAGCCCCGCGTAGAAAATTTGTCGAGGGTCGCGCAGCGACCCGAGACAAATTTTCGCGGGGCTTTTCTAAACTCGAAATTTACTTCATGCGCCACGCGTATAAAACGCTGGATTCACGTGACTTTCACTTGTTTACAATATTTCAGTAAAAGCATGAAGAGTAAGCATGAAGTAAAATTTCGAGTTTAGAAAAGCCTCGCGTAGAAAATTTGTCGCGTAGCGAACCTTGACAATTTTTTACGGGGCTTTTGTAAACTCGAAATTTTACTTCATGTACCACGCGTAATAAACACTCAAATACTGAAATATTGTGAACAAGTAAAAGTCACTTAAATTCAGCGTCTTATGCGCGTTCCGCATGAAGTAAAATTTCGAGTTTAGAAAAGCCCCGTGAAAATTTGTCGAGGGTCGTGCGCGATCCTCGACAAATTTTCTACGCCGGGCTTTTCTAAACTAGAAATTTTACTTCATGCTTAACCTGGGTGTGGAAAACACTCGCTTAAAAGTTCAAATTGAACTCTTTTAAAAAAATCTGATGCATATGTATGTATTCTTAAAAGATAAAATCCCTGTATTTAAATTAATTAGCTTGTTGATTGGGATTAAATAAACCATAAACCTTCTATTTATTAACAAGTTGATATTTTCAGTTAAAAAATCGGTTATCTCGAACATTCGCAATAAATCTCGCTCCAATATTCGCAATAACTAACGGAGTTTGTGGCCGCAGGCCGCACAGAAGCCCTGGTGGGCCGCATGCGGCCCGCGGGCCCTGTGTTGGCCAGCCCTGTTCTATACCCTGATAGTCTATTTTATCATAAAATACCAAAAGTTTTATTCGCAGTATTGCAAGAGTAATGCAATTATAAAAAAAAATAAAAAAAAATAATAGATAGGCCGCTTTCTTTGCACGTAAGAATAAAGTTGTCACTTCTTTAAAGTGGCGTAAATTTATTGCGAGTATAGGAGTATTGTTGAAACTTGATACATGTGAACACTTGTCTTTGATCTTTAATAATTTCCACATATTACAAAAATCATCAAGTGTGCTTATGTCAACTTAAGTAAAATAAGTTAAGTAATCAAAAACAAAGTGGGGTTTACATTTATATTACATGTATACATGCTAGTGTACTTGTTAAAACTGCTTTTCAACATTAATAATAATAATAATAAGCTTTATTCCAATAAATAAATAATACAGCGATAACACACAATCATATTAACAATAATACCACCGCACACTACTTACTGCTATTTTATATTGGAACGGCGTCAAAAAAAGATGGAATCAATTTCGCAACAGAAAAATTCCTCTATAGTATACGGTTCAATTTCCCGCAATATATCGATCACGTAATTTTTATATCTCACCGGATTTAACTCAGTTTTTCTAAATAATGGTAATTTATTGTATAGCCGCAGACACGAGTAGTGAACACCCCTCTCTGTTAATGTAAATATATGTTTAGGGTACACAAGCGTACTTTTATTTCTCGTCGAATAGCAATGTTCGTTAACATTTGGCTTAAAATAATGAAAATATTTCTTGACAAATACCAAACATTCCAAAATATATATACCAACAACTGTTAGTAAGCCATTGTTTTTAAATAACGTCCTGCAAGATTCTTGAGGACTTAAACGTAGCATGGTTCTTAGCGCACGTTTTTGTAAACTTGGTATGTCATTTAAATGCGAGAAGCTACCCCAGAAAATTATGCCATAGCGAACTAATGATATGAAATTTGAAAAATACACAGTTTTTAGTATATGGAAAGATACATTTGGCTTTGAGATTTTTAACATATAACATGCTGTGCATAAGCGCGAAGAAATATATTCAATATGCTTGTACCATTTTAATTTATTGTCAATAAATATTGACAAAAATCTAGTGCCATTTGTTAAATCAATATTGGTAGAGTTGATAGTAATTTACAAGGGATATTGTGTTGCCTCCGACTTTTTAAAGATTACGTATTTGGTCTTATCTTCGTTTAAGATCAGTTGGTTGTTATCAAACCATATTTCTAATGCGTTCAACGTGGAAGTTACGCTTATCTCTAGATCGGTAATATTTTTAGAGCGTACACAGATGTTTGTATCATCAGCATAGTTAACGATGTTGTATTTGTTATTATCTATCACTTTAAATACATCATTTATGTATACGTTAAAAAGAAATGGACCCAAAATACTCCCCTGCGGCACCCCCAGGACAATATCCAAGGCATCCGACCGATATGTTGTGTTTTCGGATACCATTTCTACCATTTGTTTCCTGCCAATAAGATAGATTTTAAACCAATCAAATGCTGCACCCCTAATTCCATAATTATACAATTTAGAGAGCAGCACATTATGGTCGATACAGTCGAACGCCTTGGACAAGTCCAAAAAAATGCCACAAGCCATTTCACCTGACTCTATTCCTTCTATAATGGATTGGGTAAAGTCGTATAGTGCGGTATTGATATTTTTACCTTCCGTAAAACCATGCTGATGTTCTGAAAAAAGTTTATTTTTTTAAAAAAACGATTTACATTGCTCAGCTACAATGTATTCAAATATCTTAGAGAACGTCGACAAAAGACTAATAGGTCTAAAGTTTCACAATGCGACTATTAACTTTTCGGGGAATATACCAGAACTCATAGAATTATTAATCAGGAAACACAAGGGTTCGCATAAATGCTCCACACATTCTTTAACCACGAACATGGATATCTCGTCAAACCCGTAACTTGTTTTATTTGGCATGCTTTTAATAGCAGTTCTTATATCATTATATGTTATCGAATTTATGAATAAAGAGTGTCTGTTCATGTTCACATTTATTTCAGGATTTGCTGTAATGTTCTTTGATTTTATTAAGTCCGGTGCTGCATTTACAAAATATTTATTTATTTTATTGACATCTGCTTGTAAGTTCGAACTTACATAGTTTGTTATATGTTTTTTGCCGGTGATGTCTTTTATTATGGCCCATGCCATCACCCATTATGGATGAACACATTCTAGATACACATCAAATCAAACATTTAAGCTCTAATCTATAAAAAGATTACAAATTGTTATTTTTTTTTTCAGTTACAGCAGTATTCAAATAAACAATACATCTGCCATGCGGATACATTTTATGCGAGTTTAGGAATCATGTTGAAAGTTAGTATACCATGCGGCTTTTTTATCTCTGAACATACAAATTCCGACTATATAAAGTTTCCTATGTTCAGTTTTAAAAAGCATATCTTAAATTGTACCTTTGGTTGCGTAGGGTGCAATGCAGTTGAATTGTGTTTTTTAAAACTGAACACAGGAAATTTTATATAGTCGGAATTTGTATGTTCAGAGATAAAAAAGCCGCATGGTGTACTAACTTTCAACATGATTCCTAAACTCGCATAAAATGTATGCCATTTTGAAAAAGTTACTACTCATTCCTTTTGAGTACTGTATATTTTGAATATACTTAACCACAAGTTGTTTATGACCGAAAACCTCAAATTATAAAGGTTATTAATTTGATTGCCTTATTTGTGTAAATATAGAACTAGAAGCTTTCACAATTAACAATTTGAGAAGTAAATTGAAAACAAATATTAGGCATACTCTAAAAACATAGGACACACAAACCGTCAATTTTTTAAAGTAAATATTATTGATATTTATTTATCTCCGCTTCGCGCACTTAACGAATTTTACCTTAAAAAAAAGATCCCCACAGACCGAATATTTGAATCGCATAACTGTCGAGCGTGGAAAGAAAACTGATCGATTAATATATGGCTGAAGTCGGATTTGAATAAATCTGACGTGTTATTCAATGGGTGCACAAATATAGATATATTCAAAATATATATATTCCGTTTTTTATTTATGTTTGCATATTACACTCCTCACTTGCTGTGTGTGTATATGTGGGTGTGATGATGAGTATGTGTTGAAGCGGAGAGGGAGTCAAAACTAAATGTTGTTCAAAAATAAAACCGACAGCGATGCTCGGGCTAATGCGTTTTGTATATACGGTTTCCCCCAATGGAATAGAAATGCGCTTGTGTGACGTTTCGTATCATGAACTTTTATGGAAATTATTTGCTCATAACGGTTATGTTATTTACGGTGAAAATGAGAGAGCAATTTAAATAAAAATTGTACAATGGAAAAAATTGATATTATAACTCGCCTATTATAAACAGCACACGTTGGAGTTAAAAGCATATCATAAAACATTTTTATTTGTATCAACCTCAAATCAATTATGAAATTCAATACAAAATGTCTGTTTTGTTTGGTTTTAGAAATATGCAAGTATATGAAGGACATTTTTCTTTTAAGTATACAAATTTTAATGCATTCGCTGGAAAATTTAAGAAATTTATTGCTTAAATTCAAATTCAAAACTATTTGAATTCGAGATAATAAGCTTACGCTTCTTATAGTTTGCACACTTTAAACATAATATATAAAATTACGAAAAAAAAAATGTCGTAATTTTATATATTAATTTATTGCTTTTTTTCAAAGGATTCAATTTGCAGTTTTGAACGAGTGCTTCTAATATGATTAATTTCATTCTTCCACACATTTAAACTTCCTCAGAAATAGAAACTTAAAAACAATTTTTCATTACTCGGTTAAATCCAGCACACAGCATAAATATCGAAACTAGTAAACACGGCGATAAATAACTCCGGATGGAGTGGAGGCGAGATAATCTGCGCTCAAGTCGAGATTTTACTGCATGATTAATAGCCAAATAATCTACATCAATAATTATGAATCATGTCTCCCCGTTTCCAGTCGAGAGGGAGGCGGCTCCAGTGCTGCCAACTTCCGCCAGTCCTTGTTGTTTTCGTGTCAAGGACAGAACTCCAAATGACGGGCCCTGTAAAATGCTGGCAACTCTTCAAATGTGACTTTTTGTTCTCTTTTGCTCTATTTTTCCACCACAACGCTTAAAACTAACTGAATACATTATTCCGTTGCAGATTCTTTACAGAAGTTTTCAGAAGTTATTTATTTACTCTAAATGAATTTTAAACATAACATTTATACACAAATGACATATTTCCTAGATAGATTTCAAAAAACTACTCGCGCCAATTTTAAAAGCATTGGGAGAAACCCAAATTACAAGTTACTCTATTTCGAGACCAGAATTCTTATTCTAAATTTGTGGCTAACGCTGTTTTATGTTTATTCAAGGCCCTGGCCAGAAAAATATTTCGGAAAGGGTTATAAACATTTCAGGGGGGGGGGGGGGGGGGGCGTTTTTAATGGTAATAATATTGTTTGTGCTTTTACAGGGCCGCTTTTACATACAAAAATTCAACATTTTAAAAATTTCGGTCGGGGTTTGAACCCCCATATCACCCCCTCCCCCCTGGCTACAGCCTTATGTTTATTAGTTGACTCAAGTAATTTTAAATTTTTAGTAGGGAAGTTTCGAATACTTGTATATGAGTGAGTTACGTGAAGATGATAATAACTTTAAATAAAAACACTTTCTAACCTTTCTTCACAAATTTATTTTTTACCATTTGGTATAATATAGATTTGTATAGGAAGGTTAAAAAGTGTTTTCATTTAAAAGTGGTATTTGTATTCGATTTGGTAAATATTCACTAACATTTTTTATATACGTATTCGCCGAATGTATAACGAATATGCGAATATTATTTACATTTTCAGTTTTGCATTTTATAAATTTTTCAATAATAAGTTGAAATAAAAATAACGCATTTATTAACTGGGGAAATATCTTTTAATACTTTTTAGGTTGGTATTGTATTATTGTAAAAATGAAGTGTTTTTCAAACACCCCATTAAATTCGTGTTTTACGCGCTTGGCGCATGAAGTAAAATTTCGAGTTTAGAAAAGCCTAATTTGGCTCGGTCGCTCCGCTTCGCTACGCGCCCGAGCCAAATTTTCAGGCTTTTCTAAACTCGAAATTTTACTTCATGCTTAGTCTGGGAGTGGAAAACTCGTTGGTATATTATTGAATACTTTAATATAGATGAAGATCTAAAAGAAATAATTCAAACTAAATCTAAGTAGATTTTTCAAAAATGTTAATTTTAAATCAATTTATATATTTCCAATAGAATAACAGGTCACTCAAGGATGGGTTAAGCCATAGGTTCTTAACCTTATTTTGCCCACCGCCCACTTTGAGAATTTTTTTTTTCAAGAGCCCCCCAATTTTGTTTACTTACCATCTGTCGCGAATTTTAAACAGCTATTGCCACGATTTTATTTAAACGTGTAGTATTATACTCCCCCTAATTTTCTTTGGGTTTTCTACTGCCCTCCTGAAAATCTCAAACGTCCACAGGGGGGCGTTATCACCCACGTTGAGAACCTATGGGTTAATCATAATATTAAAATGGTATAAAATAAAAACAATACGTGTAAAGTTACATACATAATAAAATTAAAAGGAAATTAAGATAAAAATTACTCATATTAAAACTTGTATATAGGATAACACCTCAAACATATTAAAATTTGTGTATAATTAAACATTACAAACATATTAATATTTCAATTAGAGTAAAAATACATTTTTTAGAAAGAGCAAATCCTCTAAATTTGGCGATAGTTTGTAAACATAGAAATAGCCTATTTAAGAACTGAAAAAATATCAATATTTTAATACTTCTTAGGTTAGTACTGTATTATTGTAAAAATTAAGTATTTTTCAAACACCCCATTAAATTTGTGTGTTACGCGCCTGGCGCATAAAGTAAAATTTCGAGTTTAGAAAAGCCTAATTTGGCTCGGTCGCTCCGCTTCGCTACGCGCCCGAGCCAAATTTTCAGGCTTTTCGTAACTCGAAATTTTACTTCATGCTTAGTCTGGGAGTGGAAAACACTCGTTGGTATATTTTTGAATACTTTATCTAAAAGAAACAATTCAAACTAAGTATTACTAGATTTTTCAAAAATGTTGTTTTTAAATCAAATTAATCCAATTTATATATTTCCAATAGAATAACAGGTCACTGAAGGACGGGTTAAGCCATAGGTTCTTAACCTTATTTTGCCCACCGTCCACTTTGAGAATTTTTTTTTTCTAGAGCCCCCCAATTTTGTTTACTTACCATCTGTCGCGAATTTAAAACAGCTATTGCCACGATTTTATTTAAACGTGTAATATTATACTCCTCATAATTTTCTTTGGGTTTTCTACTGCCCTCCCCACAGGGGGGCGTTATCACCCACGTTGAGAACCTATGGGTTAATCATAATATTAAAATGGTATAAAATAAAAACAATACGTGTAAAGTTACATACATATTAAAATTAAAAGGAAATTAAGATAAAAATTACTCACATTAAAACTTGTATATAGGATAACACCTCAAACATATTAAAATTTGTGTATAATTAAACATTACAAACATATTAATGGCTCCATAGTCCAGCATAGGTCTACATATCATATTATATATATGTGCGGTGGTGTTAATATTTATACCTTTACCTCTATAAGTGAGGCATCTAAAGTGTTTAGCTCTAGCACGAATTTTGTTTTCAATGGCCAGTGTATGCTTTTAAAAATTGAATTTTTGGTCAAATAATACGCCCAGGTATTTGCAGGTTGGGGATGAGGTAATGCGGGTATTGTTGATGGTAATTGAATGAGGAGTCGGTGGGATGCGATGGAAAGGTATTAGGAGTTTGGATTTTAATGGGTTTATTTTAATTCTCCATTTGTTAAACCACGATTCAATTTTGTTGGAGAATTACTGAAGGGTGGATATGGAATTTGGAATATTATTAGAGTGGACAACGAGAACAGTATCATCTGCAAATTGGAGAGGGTATGCTAAAGGATTGAAGTAGTCAGGGTTTGGGTTGTAAATGTCGTGGCAGTATAAGTTGTATAGGATGGAAGAAAGTGGGAAACCTTGAGGGACACCTTGCTTTGGAGTAAAGGTAGTGGAAAGGTCGTTATGGATTCTAATTTGTAGGGATCTATTTTGTAGGAAGTTGGCTATTAGGATAATGAGGTGTTTGGGCAGATTAAGGGTGTAGCATTTATATAAAAGCCCTCGATGCCATACGGAGTCGAAGGCTTTTTTAATATCTAGAAAAAGCATAGATCATTTTCTACCCTCTAGGTGGGCTGTCTCGCAGTTAGAAGTAAGAATTGTGAGGGGAAGGGTTGTGGAACGATTGGGTAAGAAACCAAACTGGTATGTTGGGATATATTGGGTAATGGTTGACATAAGTTTGCGTTTAATAAGAGATTCGAAGAGCTTACCAAGAACAGGGAGAAGTGTAATTGGACGGTAGCTGGAAGTTAAGGAAGGATCTAGATTTGGTTTTGGAATACATGTTATTATACCATGTTTCCATTCTGTAGGGAAATATTGGTAGCGGTAGTTGTGGTAGAATATTTTAAGGATGTATTGGTCGATATTGTCATTAAGGGATTTTATTATACGTCGATGGATATGGTCATACCCTGGAGCTGTATTTTTTCCTTTATTTAGGATGTCATAATAGTCCGATTCGTCTAGAATGTCATTGTCGGGTGGAGGTGAGGGGTAAAAAGGGAATGTGTCGTACCAAGAATTTACTGTCTCAAGTAGTGTTTTGTCAAATGATTCGTCTTGCGCAAATATGAAGGTGTCCTTGAAATAGTTTTTAAATATGTCTGCCATTTGTCCGGTATCGTTAGTTAAAGTATTCGTATGATCAGTCATTTTATTTCAGTTATCACATTTTATACAGTTTTTTTTCTTTTAACTATTCATACCTCGATGTATACATTGTAGATTTTTAAGCATTCTTTGTTTTTTAAAAACGTTTAATTTGATGTTTCTAACGAGTGTTTCCACTCCCAGATTAAGCATAAAGTAAAATTTCGAGTTTAGAAAAGCCAAAAAATTTGGGTTGGTCGCGTCGCGCGTAGCGCTACGCGACCAAACCAAATTTTTAGGCTTTTCTAAACTCGAAATTTTACTTTATGCGCCACGCGTATAAAACATTAAAATAACGTGAAATTTAAAATATATTGCCTAAGCAGTATTCTAAAGCAGTATATTTTAAACTTCACAATAGAAGACATTCTTGAATAATGTGTTAAATTGTAAGTGCAAATTAAATATTATTCTCATTATTAAAAAATATAAAAACGAATTAAAATTATTATCGACTTTCTGCAAAAATTTAGTCTTATTGAGAGAAGTTTCGAAATATTTATTGAAACATCTACTTCTCCAACTAATACCCCGACAGATATTAAATTATATAATAAATATTTGAGTTACACGACACGATTCTCATTATTTCTTAATATAGATTATCATGTAACTATGTATGTTACAATTTTTCATCGTATGTTTAACGTGGTTATCTTGCATAAATTATTATATAAATTGCTATTATATTATATAACATGCACGTGCTTGTACTACACTGATTATTCGTTCATTATTAATTATTGTAAATCTACTATGACATTGTATTTTAAATATGTGCATCTATAGATTTAACAATAAACATTAATATTATTAAAGTTTGTATTGTGAAGGCTTCTACTTCCTTATATATTTTATTTAAACGTGACCAAACCGCGACCAAACAAAACCAAACCAAAATTTTAGCCTTTTCTAAACACGAAATTTTACTTCATTCTTAATCTGGGAGTAGAAACACCCGTTAGAAACTTGAAATTACACGTTTTTCAAAAACAACGAATGCCTGAAAATGTACAATGTATACATAAAGGTATGTATAGTTACAAGAAAAAAAAACTGTTTGAAATGTGACAACTAAAATAGAATGACTTATATTAATATTATTTTTTTTTGTACATTGAGGTATGTATTGTTACAAGAAAACAAAAACTGTATAAAATGTGATAACTAAAATAGAATGACTTATATTAATATATATATTTTTTTGTTATTTCAATAGAAAAGAAATTGCACATTAATCTGAACACAATTAAAATGTTTATTCTTTGGCATAAATTGGTAGATAATGATGATAAATCTTGTTATTATTCAATAATAAATTTTTCCTATTTTAATTAGGTAGATATTTTAGTATTTTAATTACGAAATTATAATGTATGTTGTGGGATATTGTTGAATTGGTGCATTGCAGAGCGGCGGCGTTTCCTTGTCCTCGTCCTCCTCCGTCTCGGGGGCTCTCGGGCCGGTTTTATGTTACTTGGATCGTTACCAATACCCACACTAACTCGAGCCGCCCCCCAACCCACCCCCTGCTTTTCATAGCCCCGTGCACATATACATACACTAACATGTAATTCCAACGTATTACCCAATTTACGTGCGGGCCTCGGTCGCAATTTTCATACTTTATTAACTCGCTGACTTTGCCGGTGTGGTTTAATCAAATTTTCTGATCACTAGCAAAGAAACGAAAAAAGGATGAAAATCAATACGTTCAATATTCTTTCTTTTAGTTACGTGAAGTTGTTTCAAGTAAGTTTTTAATGTTTTATTACGTTCCTTTACTTTATTTTATTAAGTGAGATGTTTAATTAATATATATGGTGAGTGCGCAGGGATTTTTAAAACCTTCACCAAGAGTGACTAACGATACTATTTAATAGATTTTATAATATGCTTTAGTGTTTTTATCATTAGACTGTGAAAAATTGATAATCGAGATTAAGTGAGTTCTTTAATTAAAATATTTGGTGAATGCGCCGGGATTTTATAAACCTTCAACAATGACTCAAGATACTATTTTATAAATTCATTAATAAACTTCTGTTTCCTTATTCTTTTATTTAATAATATAAGTATTCAATTTATAACTGAGTATATTAAGTATTATTTAGTCTTTTATTCCTTCCTGTACTTTATTTTATTGTACGCTGTATGCGCATTACGGACACGAAGTGTAAGTTTTCAATAGCTAAATGATCGAATCCTGCCCAGCTCTAGTAGATAGTAGTATACTTATAAAACTTAGTATCATTATTCTATTCACTATTAGAAATATTTACTCCATGATTAATCAATAAGTGGAAACACAAATCAGAATTTTTAAATTAAACGTTATAATATATACAATAACTTTTGTTTTGGGAAAAATAACTTACACGAAAAAAAAAATGGTAGAGATTTCTTAAAGAAGAAACATATAGAGAATTTTATATAAGACCGGACATTTTCGTAACAAGAATTTTTCTTTGAGGTATCAATATGCGTACGTTGCACATTTTCGATGCTCGGTTTATTCAAAGAATTTAATTCGAAGCTTTAAGCGAGTGTTTTCCACTCCCAGGCTAAGCATGAAGTAAAATTTCGAGTTTAGAAAAGCCTGAAAATTTGGTTTGGTCGCGTAGCGCGAAGCGCGGAGCGGCCAAACCAAATTTTCAGGCTTTTCTAAACTCGAAATTTTACTTCATGCGCCACCGGTCCAAAACACTGACATATTACGAAGTTTAAAACAGACCGCTAAACTTTACATTAAATCAATGTTTTGTACCGGTGGCGCATGAAGTAAAATTTCGAGTTTAGAAAAGCCTGAAAATTTGGTTTGGCCGCTCCGCGCTGCGCGCTACGCGACCAAACCAAATTTTCAGGCTTTTCTAAACTCGAAATTTTACTTCATGCTTAGCCTGGGAGTGGAAAACACTCGCTTAAAGCTTCAAATTAAATTCTTTGAATAAACCGAGCATCGAAAAATGTGAAACGTATGCATATGGATACTTAGAAGAAAAATTCCCGTTATGAAAATGTTCGGTGTTACATAAAACTCTCTGTATACTCTGTATTGTGGAGGCTCTGTATACCATTTCTATTATAAATGTATACGACCAATATTTCTGGCCGATTTCCCACCAACAACGATGTAAAAGCAAAAGTGGTAAACGCTTTCAATACCCTCCGCAATATCCACCCCCCTCACAAAGGAAACAACAACGCACATCCCTCCGCCCCCGACATTCCAGCATTTTGGCCGCGTTTTGTGTATCAGAAAGGGGCGATTTTAGGGCACATTGCGTGTTCACCGCGTCACGAAATTGCGCGCGTTAGGGGCCCCCCTATGCAGAATTTATTGGCCCGCGCGCGTGTGTGTGTGTGTATACGTCTGGATGTGGCATAGTCTATCCGGCGTCATCATAAATTTCCGGGGGCTCTATATCCGGTGTCATTCACCGAAACAGCTAAATCCTTATATATGTCCCCGGGAGATTACCAAATTAGGTGGATTTGTAGTGAAAGGAAAAGGGCGAGGAGGAAGAAGAAAAAAAAAACTAATCCCGAATTCAAATATTTAAACCCCGGGATGAAGGGTGTTGGTGGGAGGTGGAAAATACGTTTTCTCAATTTTCCTCCGGCGCTAATGTAATTTACGGCCATTGCGAATATCACTGCTTCCTTGAATAGATTCGACTCGGAGAGAAAAAGAGAACGAAACGTAAGGATAAATTCATTAGATTTATATGCATTATTTGAGAAAATCTGATAAGATCGTATGAATGTAAAAAAACAAAGTTTATACATTTTCTCAAGTTTTAAACAAAAAGATGATATACAGATACAAGTATAAATAAAATTGCCAAAACTTGGTTGTAGAATACTTCAGAACATTAAAAGTGCGATTCTTTGGGCAATCTATTACAAATAATCTTACAATGACTAAATCAAACGCTTATTGAAACAACAACTTCCTGAGCTAATACCCCGACAACAAGTGTTTGCTGTTACATACAGTAACCTAATGCAAATGTAACAATTCGGATCAAATCAATTAGGCCATCTACAGATATACCGTGCGATCGTTTAAAACCTGGGTCTCCAAACTATCTTCTTCGCGGGCCACAAATACAATTCTACATAATAAAGTCGGCTAAGTTCCGATTAATTTTATAAAATTATAAAAAATTTAAGGAACAATTGTTACAATATTTCAAAATATGATATTTACAAATAAAATTACAAACAATCGCGGGCCGGATTCATGCAAGTCGCGGGCCGGATTTGGCCCGCGGGCCGTAGTTTGGAGACCACTGGTTTAAAACATGGTTTAGAGTAGGCCTTGAATTTTAAATTAAATTAGCACTACTGACTGTTAACACATAGTTTACCATAACCTTAAATTTGTTCCATCATTCAATTAGCATTCTTGACAACCGCACAAAAAAAATGCCGCCTATCATAATTTAATCGATCGCACGGTACATACCCACACACAAAAATAAACTCTAAATTATTATAAAGTTCATATTACCATTTTTTTTTGCAATTAAATATAAGCATATTCCAAACTTCACATTAAAACACTGTTTTATACGCCTGGCGCATGAAGTAAAATTTCGAGTTTAGAAAAGCCTTAAAATTTGGTTTGGTCGCTCCGCGAAGCGGAGCGACCAAACCAAATTTTAAGGCTTTTCTAAACTCGAAATTTTACTTCATGCTTAACCTGGGAATGGAAAACACCCGTTAGAAGTTTCAAATTGAACGCTTATATTAAAACGAATGCCTGAAAATTTACACCGTATGCATCTCGACATGTAACTTACAAAAAATAATAATTCCCCTTAAGTAGAAGTCATTTTAAACTATTATCAAAAAAGTTTTTCACTAGAAATAATGTTAATAATCACATATTCTAATATTCCATTCAGTTTTCCCATAAATATTTTCATTGCTCGATAAATCACAGTCTTATTTTTTGCATGTATATACATACATAATATTAATAATAATAATATTAATGACTTTATTTGTATTACACAAATCAAATTACACTCGTCAAAATAATACATAATACATAAAATATTGTACATACATCATTCAGTTAGCGAAAACGTTTTATCCTCGAGATACTCTTTAGTAGTATAATATGCTCTGTCACATAGTAATTGTTTAATTGCCTTTTTAAAAGGTGACAGTCCAAGAGATTTCATTGCTGATAGCAGTTTATTAAAAATAATGGTCCGTGATAATTTGTTCCATTCCGAGATCTGTATACCTGAGTGTAGTTTACTGGCGTATCATCTGATGATCTGGTGTTATAACCGTGTTAGTTACGTAATGCATTATATTGTTGCATATTCTTATATACATATACAATACACTTATACAGGGTGAGTTACTAAGCGGAAATCGGTTTATAGTGGGAGTATCGTTGAAAATAGCAAAAATATTTCAAATAAACGTTGTTCAGAATCAAGTTTTTCATAATCTAAAATTATTGCTAAATATGGCGGCCTTGCGGTTATACCGGAAGTAAACACCAACTTCCATATTTTAAACAGAACACCCTATATATTTTTACATTTTTGGATTGCTCGTTAAAAATAAATATGAGTTTATTCACACAACATTGGGTCTCAGTGGAACCGATTTCGAGTTATTTCATTTTTTGTTTGATAAATTTGACGATTTCAGAGCTCGACGCCATTAACAATATCTTCAAAACGAAATAAGTCAGAGTTGTGCGGCTTACGGTTTTGGATTCGGGAAGAAATAAAGTATTTGTTTAGGTTTTTGTCATTAGTCAGATTTTCTAAATTGAGCCGAGTCCGTCGACGGTATTCTTCAGTACTTCAAACATGCATAACTTCATTTTTTTAAATAGAACCATATATCTTGTGACACTTTATCTGATGCGAAATTAAATTTCCTTTTTATTGATACCGGGTTGTTGCCATGTCTTTCCCACAGTTTTTGAGAAATTTGCGATTTTGTAAAAATTTTAATACATTTCGTATTATCGCGTTAGCCCTGAATACTGATGACGTTTGGTGATTTTGTTTTGACTCGCATGTCCGACAAACCGAACGTGTTTTCTCAAGAAGAACTAATTGGTATGGTCTACACCTTGGGCAGTGCTGATGGAAATACATTACTTGCTTCAAGAATGCATGCCCAACGTTTTGCCGATCGGAGACATCCAAATTCAGCGGCATTCGCTACATTTATACTTAATGACTAACTTTTATGTAATAAATGTTGACATTTCAGGGGGCTATCCACAGCACAGATGCAATTTGTCATCGGTGAGAAGTCGCACTAAAATGACGTCATTTCGGGAAGAATTTACCAAATCGTATGAAGTAAAATGACGCCATTTCAGTGCAACTTGTCACCGATGACAAATTGCATTGGTGCTGTGAATAGCCCCCCAGAAGTTTCCCAGTATAATATAAATAATAAAAACCAAACTACTCCAATCACTAAACCAAATCTTACATTTTAAGTACAAATGGTGTATTTAGACGTTAAAAAGTAGAAAATTTGTTTCTTTTTGTTCGTGAAACATCCATCTAATGTGTATTCCAAGGACGGTCGAGTATACGGTTAGAAGAATCGACAGAATCGAAAATTTTAGAGTGAGGGTAGGGATCGTTTACGTCACAAATGCGTGCTGAATTTAAATGTGGTTTCTTCATGGTGAACTTTAGGTAAACATGCACAAGCTGTAAATTTTCTGACATTCGTTGATTTTTAATAGAGTTCAATTTAAAGCTTTAAACGAGTGTTGTCCACTCCCAGACTAAGCATGAAGTAAAATTTCGAGTTTAGAAAAGCCCTGTGAAAATTTGTCGAGGGTCGCGCAGCGACCCGAGACAAATTTTCTGGGCTTTTCTAAACTCGAAATTTTACTTCATGCGCCACGCGTATAAAACACAGATTTTATGAGAAGTTCGAATATACATAAATTTCACAATATTTAAGTGATTTATACGCGTGGCGCATGAAGTAAAATTTCGAGTTTAGAAAAGCCCAGAAAATTTGTCTCGGGTCGCTGCGCGACCCTCGACAAATTTTCACGGGGCTTTTCTAAACTCAAAATTTTACTTCATGCTTAGTCTGGAAGTGGAAATCACTTGTTTAAAGCTTTAAAATAAACTTAAAAAAAACAGGAAATATCTCAATGACTAACTAAATGTCAAAACGAAATCACCAAACGTCATTAGTATCTAGGGCTAACGCGATAATACGGAATGTATTAAAATTTTTACAAAGTCACAAATTTCTCAAAAACTGTTGGAAGGATATGGCAACAACCCGGTATCAATAGAAAGGAAATTTAATTTCGCATCAGATAAAGTGTCACAAGATATATGCTTCTTTTTAAAAAAATGAAGTTATGCATGTTTGAAATACTGAAGAATACCTTCGACGTACTCGGTTCAATTTAGAAAATCTGACTAATGGCAAAAACCTAAACAAATACTACATTTCTTTCCGAATCCAAAACCGTAATCCGCACAACTCTGACATATTTCGTTTTGAACATATTGTTAATGGCGTCGAGCTCTAAAATCGTAAAATTTATCAAAAAAAAAAAATGAAATAACTCGAAAACGGTTCATCTGAGACCGAATGTTATGTGCATAAACTCATGTTTATTTTTAACGAGCAATCTAAAAATGTAAAAAGATATAGGGTGTTCTATTTGAAATAAAGAAGTTAGTGTTTACTTCGGGTATAACCGCAAGGCCGCCATATTTAGCAATAATTTTGGGTTGTGAAAAACTTGATTCTGAACAACTTATATTTGAAACTTCTTTTGCTATTTTCAACGATACGCCCACTACTGACCGATTTCCGCTTAGTGACTCACGCTGTACACATACATAATAATAAATTACTTAGATATTTTACAAACATCTTAATAACTCGAAATCGAAAGAAGATAGGTATAGGGAAAACTAGTATAGATCAATGCAGAATTCAATTCTGCGTCAGAATATGTCAAAATATACAGGGTACTTTATTTAAAGAAATCGAGATTTAATCGTTTAAAGTTGACCTAATCTGAAATAATATTTTGAACACTGTATTTTAAAATTCCAAAAATAAATCACCATTGGGTACCTGTCATTATAACATGACATCCTTTTGAATTTCTCTGGTTTGGAGATACGTATTTTTAAGCTAATTATGAAACAGCACTAAATTTTAACTAAACACTAAATATCACGAAAACGAATAAATTTGGAGGTTATTTTTATTAATTTAATTTAATTTATTTACGGAATTTCCATTTTACAATCTATATTTTCATTTACAAAGTATATTAATTCTAATAGTAAAAACATAACATAATTGGTGCATTAAATTTAAACATGTTACTTCACATCCCAAAATGGTTCAATAAATCCTTAAAATTATAAATTCATTATTGCTCAACGACTGGCCCCCATTTTTACCACTCCATTTTTACCACCGTCCCTTTTTTACCACCAATTCTTTTTACCACCAACGTATTTACCACCGTATTCTTTTTACCACCAATATTTTACCGCTATTTAAAATCGAATTAGAATAACAACTGACAACTTCAATTCGTAACCTGTCAATGTCATTATCGGTTTGTCATTCGCCTAAATCGTTGGTCACTCGTCAAAATTTGCATCGTTCTGTAAATCATGGCAACTTATCAAACTGTTGAGTTATTACAAGGCGTAAAAAATCCATTCCTCCATATCGATGGATATATGTATCACAAAACGGAAGAAAAAAAAGGAAGAATATTTTGGAGATGCAAGCAAGCAAGCAAGGCATATAATGATCGTGAAGATCGTTCAATCAAAATCGCGGCACAGATGATGTGCGCCACAGCCTTTGTGCCTGTAGAAGATGTCGAAGAGGCTTTTGATATATTTCTGGAGGATGTTCCAGATGCCTTTGCTGATATTGCCGACTACTTCGAGAACATTTACGTACGAGGCAAACCAGCAAGAGGAAGACGACGTGCCACATCCCCGCGATATCCGCCAATTCTGTGGAACATGTATCAGGCAGTTCTGCAGAATACGGCACGCACGAACAACATGTCTGAAGGATGGCATAACCGTTTTTCTGTAGTCGTCGGCCGGGATCATCCTAGCCTATATGCTTTTGTCGTCGAGCTTCAAAAAGAACAGGGAGACACCGAGGCAATGTTCCGGGAATTGGACCTTGGGCGAAAAATTAAACGTACGGAAAACCTTGCCAGAATTAAAACTGAGGATAGGATTACAAATATAGTCCGAGATTACGATGTCAGAAAAGAAGAAGGGGAAATTGCAGAATACTTAAGGGCGATCGGTCACAACATACAATTTTGAATAAAACTGATTTTATTTGTAAAAAAGTGTTTTATTGTATAATTATTGGTACAAATATTAGTGGTAAAACTGTATAGCGGTAAAAAAGTATGGTGGTAAAAATGCGGTGGTAAAAATGGATTGGTAAATTTGGAGTGGTAAAACTGTACCCCTACGTTGCTTAACTTTACTGTTGAATGACAAGACAAACAATCGTTAAAAATCGTTAAAAAATACATAATTAATTTACTATGTTAGTATGTACGTTAGTTAATGATTTTCTTTTTATAAAATTTTATGTAGAATCTATATTTGCGATAAAAAATTTATATTAAAAATAAGGACGTTGGTGTTTACTTCCTGTATAACCGGAAGTCGTATAGTCTTGAAAATAACACACACAATTACATCAAGGCCGAAAATTTCATTACAAATCATTTATTAGAAGTCCATATACTTTTCGTGTGCGGTTTTCGCTGATAAAAAGTGGGGTGTATATAATGTAATAAATAAATAATGTTGGCCCGGGTACGTCACGCGTGCGGGCGCATAAAATTTTTCACATTTATTACCCGGCAAAACTTTCGTATTATGTATTTATGTGTTGTAATATATTCGTCCAAGAAATAAAAATAGTTGTGAATACTTTCTCGTGAGTGACACAAAGTACTACAAAGTATATATAAAGCCGCGGTTTTATGGTGAATATATTATATTCGGTACCGATTTATCATCCGCGTTCGGTTTTCATAAAAATACTCAGCTGGAAAACGCGGAAGTATTATTTATTGAACGCTTTGTTTACTACAAAACTACAAAATTGTAATCCCACAGATATAAACTACCCTGCGATCGCTCAAAACATAATTTAGAGTAGGCTTTAAATTTTATATTTTGACCAAGATCGGTTAGACCAGTGATGGGGAAACTACGGCCCGCGGGCCAAGTCCGGCCCGCGGAAAGGTTTAATCCGGCCCGTTTAAGAGTGCCGTCGTGAGAATGTTTGAACGCATTCTTACTTCGTAATGTGACGACCCGCATAAAAACTACCTACCTACGATTAAGCATTATTCTTTGGCCCGCTACGATTGTCTGGTTATTACAAATGGCCCGTCTTAAAAAAAGTTTCCCCACCACTGGGTTAGACCAAATAAATATTCATAAAACTATTAACATCAATCAACACTTAAATAGTGTATTTTAAACTAGTTGAAATATTGTATCATTCGTTAATGCAGATTAAACATTATTTAGTTTTAATTCAATTTGGATAATTATTTAAATTATTTATTTATTTATTAACGGGGTGCATATGCGCCACGCGTATAAAACACTGATTTCAAGTGAGGTTCAAATATACATAAATTTCACAATAGTTTAGTGTTTTGTACGCGTGGCGCATGAAGTAAAATTTTGAGTTTAGAAAAGCCCAGAAAATTTTAAATTTTGACCAAGATCGGTTAGACCAAATAAATATTTATAAAACTATTAACATCAATCTAAACGTAAATAGTGTATTTTAAACTAGTTGAAATATTGTATCATTCGTTAATGCAGATTAAACATTATTTAGTTCTAATTCAATTTGGATAATTATTTAAATTATTTATTTATTTATTAACGGGATGCATATGCGCCACGCGTATATAACACTGATTTCACGTGAGGTTCAAATACATACAAATTTCACAATAGTTGAGTGTTTTGTACGCGTGGCGCATGAAGTAAAATTTCGAGTTTAGGAAAGCCCAGAAAATTTGTCTCGGGTCGCTGCGCGACCCTCGACAAATTTTCACGGGGCTTTTCTAAACTCAAAATTTTACTTCATGCTTAGTCTGGGAGTGGAAACCACTCGTTTAAAGCTTCAAATTGAACTCTTTAAAAAAAAAACAACGAATATCTAAACATTTAATGATAATTTACTGAATTTGCAATACGTATACTTTAAAGAAAAACTCCGTGTACAACATCATTACAATAAAAATAAAACCATCACTAACCTCTTTATAAATCAAAAACGATTCCATAAAATTCTCGATCCATTCCGATAGCGCAATTTTCTAAAACAATTTTAGCAGTCCACTACACAACACATCCCTCTAGATGTTTAAAAATTCTGTGCTTGAAAATCAAAAAGCAAAATCTTTGAAAAACCGAAGTCATACTATACAAAATACACAAAATTCGCACAAGAGTCTTATCACTATTCCAATGCTGCACGTTTTTTGCGCTCTTGATAAACGCAAGTAAAAGAGAGAATTTATTGACTGAAACAAGTTTGATTTTTATTTAAGTAGTAAATGAGTTTTACTGCAGATCAGTCATTTGAAGGCTTTTTTTCAACTCAAAATTTTATTTCATGGTTAAACAAAGGGTGAAAACACTTGTTAGTAGCTCTAAATTTAACGCTTTTAAAAAAACAATTATTGCTTAAAAATGTATAGTGTATGTATACTTAGAAGTTATAACAATAATTAATTTTCTAACAGATAAATAAAAGGGAACTTGTGATAGTTAATTTCTCATTTTTTTGCTGCAACCCTTGTCAGCGAGCCGCCACTAAGTGACTGATTGTTAATTAAAATAGCATTCATCTAGATTTAAAAGGTCAGTCAGAAATGTTAAGGACAAAACTTTATTAATAATTTAGTATACCGTGCGATCGTTTAAATTATGATTCAGAGTAGGCGGCATTTTTTTGTGCAGTTGCCCAGAATGCTAATTAAATGGTAGAATAAATTTGAGGTTACGGTAAACTATGTGTTAAAAGTCCGTAGTTAAAATTATCCTTATTATTTTAAATTTAAATGTGTATGCATTATATACATTTAAATTTTAAATAATAAGGATATATATTTTTTAATTTTAAATTTGAGGTTACGGTAAACAATGTGTTAAAAGTCCGTAGTTAAAACTATCCTTATTATTTTAATTGTTTGGTGTTGTAGGCGTTCACTTTGTGGTACATCTTAAATACACTTGTAAATAAAACACTTTTTACTTTGTTTAACCACTGAATTTCAGTGGTTAAACAAAGTAAAAAGTGTTTTATTTACAAGTTATTATTTTAAATTTAAATGTATATGCATTAAATACATTTAAATTTAAAATAATAATGATAATTTTAACTACGGACTTTTAACACATAGTTTACCGTAACCTCAAATTTATTCTACCATTTAATTAGCATTCTGGGAAACTGCACAAAAAAATGCCGCCTACTCTGAATCATAATTTAAACGATCGCACGGTATACTAAATTATTAATAAAGTTTTGTCCTTAACATTTCTGACTGACCTTTTAAATCTGAATGAATGCTATTTTAATTAACAATCAGTCACTCAGTGGCGGCTCGCTAACAAGGGTTGCTGGAAAAAAAATTGGAAAAATTAACTATCACAAGTTCCCTTTTATTTATCTGTTAGAAAATAAATTATCGTTATAACTTTTATTATAGAATATAAAATTACAAAAACCTTTGTATAAACTGCAAACAAATAGTCTTGGTTAATAAGATTACTAGGACAATAAATATCAATTAAAAGAACTACTTTCCGTGCAGATACACCGCCGGATATAGAATTATACCAGGTGTTCATTTAAAAACACAATCAAGAAGGCGTTGCTTTTTGATAGAAAGAAATGGAATGAAAAAGTGAAGTCGCAGCTTAATTTACGTTTTGTCATAAAGTCAACACATTACCTTTTTACTCCGACGTCACAAAATACAAAACACAATACCACAAACGCATGTCTACCTTTTTGTTTGATTTTATTACTTCATTTATTTGACAAACCTGTCAGTGAGCAATACAATTATTTTAATGGAAGGAACGACAAAGAAAAATAACCCGAATCCCTTAGAACACTAACCCTCAGTTAAATTTGATATTAGTACATTAGATAAGTCACAATACTCAAGAAAATATGCTTTTTCATTATTTAATGCGTTTTTTATGACAATCGTTTCCTATTGGTTCTGCGACAAATTGTAAGTGCTTAACCTCTTGGGGTCATCGTTATTTTTATTATTTTAAATTATTCGTTTACTTACTTTTAATGTTAGTTTATTGCCCGCTATTGTAAATCAGATATTTTTCTTCTTTAAATATAGTATTTTGAAATGCGCTATAAATGTCATAATAATAAATTGCAAACTTAATATTCGACGTGTCAAACAATTGAAAAGGTTCTGTTTCAGCCAGAATCCATTGATAGAAAGCAGATAGAAGTTATTGACGTCAGGGTGGAAAGGTAATGTGTTGACTATACCTGACATAAATGTTAGATTGTAAACAAAAACAAAATAAAAAAAACGACTTACCTGCTAATTGTACTTCGTGTGAGTGCGTGTTGAAATACCAAATAAAAAAAAACACTTTTTATAAAACTGGGTTAGATTAACATTGACAGGAGGAGCGACTGACAAGTTCAAGTACGATCTACTTCACAATGTTTTGAACATTTCACAGCCAACTTGATCGAGTTTTTAACTAATCACCTGATATAATAACACATTTAAAATCTTGTTTGTTTTGTTACAACGTTATTATTAGAATATGTAAGTTTAGGTCAAATTATTATTAACTAGAATAAGAAAAATTAAAGATACATAGACTAAAACAAATATCATAGGCCATCTTTAGAGCCGTTTCGAAATACTTAAAATATTTATAGGTTATTACCTTAGTAGTCTTAATAATTAAGACCTAATGTTTGCAGTTTATATAAACATTATCGGGATATTTATATACAGTGCGATCGTTTAAATTATGATTTAGAGTAGGCGGCATTTTTTGTGCCATTGCCCAAAATGCTAATTGAATGATAAAATGAATTTGAGGTTATGGTAAGCTATGTGTCAACAGTCAGTAGTGCCAATTTAATTTAAAATTCAAAGCCTACTCTAAATCATGTTTATTAACGATTGCACTGTATTATGGTTATGCAGCTGTTAAAGTCAAGTAACTTTAGTGGGCAGACATCGGTTCTATCATAACACACAAATGAAACACCCTGTATATATGTATATATTGTCGAATTAGCTGGAACAATAATGTACCGTTTCCGAGTGATAAGCCGTAATGTCGTAAACTGGGCAACATTGTTTCCAATTATTGAGATATTGTAACACAGATGTCAGAATTGTCTCTAGATGACCGTTAGTAATTAATTAAGGACGGACACGGTGCGCGTGGCGTGTATCTCCGTTATTAACCCCCCACCCCCTCCAATTGCTACAACCCTCTAGAACGACCACCCCCTAACCCCCTCCGACCGACGACACAATGACAGATATTAATAACGAACAATGCTTGACCATACATGTCAAATAACGAAAAATATCTACTATACTTTATACACAAGGAATGTTTCTTTTAAATATACATCTATACACGCTGAATTTGTTAGGGCATTCTTTGTTTTTAAAAATCGTTCAATTTGAAGTTTCTAACGAGTGTTTCACTCCCATGTTATGCATGAAGTAAAATTTCGAGTTTAGAAAAGAATGAAAATTTGGTTTGGTCGGGTAGCGCTACGCGCTACGCGACCAAACCAAATTATCAGGCTTTTCTAAACTCGAAATTTTACTTCATGCGCCACGCGTATCCAGCACTGATTTAAAGTAAAGTTCAAAATATGCTTTCAAATCGGTATGCTAAAGAAGTATATTTTGAATTTAAGAGTATTTCAGTGTTTTACACGCCTGGCGCATAAAGTAAAATGTCGAATTTATAAAAGCTTAAAAATTAACTTTATGCTTATTCAAGGAGTGGAAAATAATCTTTGGAATATAAAATAAAAAATTACGAGAAAATTCGTATAAACAGCAAACTGCAGGTCTCAATTAATGAGACTATTAAATATCCATTGAAACAACTTTTTTTATAAGCTTTATACTGAACGAATTTCAAGAACAACGAATACCTAAACAAATACAGCGAATATATTAGGATACTTAAAAGAAAAATTCCCTGTATAAGAATCTTATAAAGTAGTCATAATAGATGTTTAAAAATGGTGATTTGTCCATCATAGTACTTTTAACAATTAATAATTTACATACCAAATTTATACCACTCTAACCAATAGGTTAAAGATTTCCTAATGTCTGAACAAGATACCTAAAAAAAACTTTCTCTCTTCCCCCAGCTTCTCCAGCGTCCTTACCCCGGCCCCATCCTCTCTCATCTTCTATTCCCTCTTATTCCCACCCCTTCCTCCTTCACCCCCTCGCAATCCACTGCCAAATGACTTCACGTATCCCTTCCCCGCTCACACATTACACACTTCCCATACTCTTCCCCTATTCACACCTTCTTTCCTCTCTCCCCTGACCCACACCTCGCCCTCGCCAGCATACCAAATTTATAACACTTTAACCAATAGATTAAAGATTTCACTTGAAGTCAGTGTTTTATACGCATGGCGCATGAAGTAAAATTTCGAGTTTAGAAAAGCCTAATTTGGCTTGGTCACTCCGCTTCGCTACGCGACCAAGCCAAATTTTCAGGCTTTTCTAAACTCGAAATTTTACTTCATGCTTAATCTGGGAGTGGAAACCCTCGTTAATCGATCAATCAGAGCTTATTATAAAGTTTCCTTTATTGTAAAAGGTATGACATAAAATAGAGTTGCTGTTTTTTTATTTGTTCAAATTTAGAACAAACACATTTCATCTGCATTATTTGTGCTTTAATCAATTTTTAACGTTAACAATTTTCCAGCCTTTTTGTGCATAATTTTAATACTGACACCTTGAGACTTATGTATTGCACCTTGGTTCGGCCACATTTAGAATACGCTGCAACAATATGGCATCCTCATCAAACCTATTTGGTTAATACATTGGAGATGGTCCAGAAAAAATTCCTACGTCGTGTTGCGTTTAGGATGAATATATTGAATCTATAGCTTAACTATAATTTGCTTAGAGTTAATTTAGATTTATCGACGTTACTTTCCCGCAGAAATTATTTTGGTATGTGTTTTTTGTATAAATTAATAAACGGGTATATTTACTGTCCCGCGCTGTTGGCAGGTCTTGATTTTTGGCACCAAAGATCGGGACCTTCAACAAGACAGAAAATTTTATTTAGAGAGAAATTGCATCGTGCTACGTACGTTAGGAACAACCCGTTGTCCAGATTAACCCGCACCACCAATTGTTTACTACCCTCTGTAAATTTTGACTTATTTGCCGCTAATTATTCATGCTTTCGTAGGGCGGTAGTGGTCGTTAATCTAGATTTAATTTTCATTTAGTTTAAGTCCTTCATTTTGTCATTTTGTTATGGGGAAATGTAATTGGTGTTACTTCGGTACTTTATTTTTCAATTCTTTGTTGTATTGTATTAATATTAATTTTATGTTTGTAAAGATATTTTCGTTAATTAAATAAATAAAAATAAAAAATTTGTGCTATAGTCAATTTTTAACGTAAATAATTTTCCAGCCTTATCTTGAAAATATTAAAAAAATAATTTGAAAAATAATTCTACATAAAAATAATACAGATTAAACAAATCTTGTTTTCTACAGGATGAAATAAAATCGATCAATTATTTAAAAAAATTGCAAAACCTCAAATTGTATCGAAATTATATGAGTGCATTAAAATAAAGCCTAATAAATAAACAACCAAAGAACCAATTTTGATAATAAAATAACACAGATTACATATTACTAAGAAATTAACAATTTTTATTTAAAAGTTGGAAAAAGTTAATCTGACAAATTTTAACAAAATGGCTAAATTTTATTTATTTTTATTAATTTCTACATGCAATCAATTAAAGTAAACAGAAATTATTAAAAATTAATTTTATAAAAAATACACTCAAAAAATATAGAAACCTTAAATCCATTAAAATAAACTTATTTAGAGGTTTTTGAAAATAGGCGACTTATATATTTAATCATTATTTATTTATTTATTTCATATTTATGAGCGTCCTCTTTTATAAATTATATGTAGAAATTGAATACAATATCAGATAATAATATAAAAAAAATTAACAGAATAATTAATAATAATAACTGTAAAAAGAACAATAACAGGAATTTAGGCGATACTGTTTATACTTAAAAATATGTTTAAGTTATGCGTTATTGATTGAACTCCAGCCAGGTTTAAAGAAAATTCAAATATTACAATTAATCTAAGTAAATTCAGTAAATTACACGTTGATTGAATAATCTGTTAATTTTTTTTTTAAATTTCTTCAACAAAACATCCTTTTAAACTCCCTTAATTTTACTGCAACATTTCAATTTGCAATCAGCTGGTAAAAGTTCATTAGATTTATTTTAATTATGTAAACGTTTGATTTTTTATAATTTTTCCAACAAAATAAACCCCTTGAGTATGAATTCAATTGCCAATATTTTGTTGTAGCATGTTATGTTATGTTATGTTATGGGGTCGGTGGGTCGTGTGGCCTCTGGGCCTTTCGAAGTTACCTTGACCTAAAAGATCTTTTGTAACTATCCCTGACCTACTTGAGTCCCTCAATGTCTAGACTTCTTATGAAGTCTACTATAACTTGAGGGTTAATGTGTACCAATTCCTCGGTGTTTAAAGTGGCCGATGACAGGTAGTTCCCTCTTTGAAGGGAAAAGGCAGGGCATTCACAAAGTAGGTGCTCTGCTGTTTCTTGTGCCTCGTTGCAGAACCTGCAGTTGGCATCAGTTGTCTGACCCATCTTGGTAAGGTGGTACTTCAGAGGACAGTGTCCAGTTAGAAGGCCGGTTATGAGCCTTAGGTTGCCCTTGCTTAACCTGAGAAACTGTCCGGCTCTTACGGCAGAGAAGGTGATGAACCTTTTCGCCTGCCGCAGACTAGGTGTGATTCTCAGGTGAGCACTTTTGGCAGCATCTTCCCATTCCCGGATCATCCCCTTGATGCGGACTTTAGTTATTCCACTGTAAGGTTCTGGTCCGACAAATGGAGTCTTGAACCCTTCCTTGGCAAGGTTGTCGGCAATTTCATTGCCTTTGATCCCTGCGTGTCCCGGAACCCAGACCAGTTTGACTCTGTTGTTCCTAGCCAGCTGCTTTAGGGATAGCTTGCACTCCCAGCAGATTAGACTTGCATGTAGGCGATTTTATTGCCTTTAATGCAGCTTGACTGTCTGAGCAGATGCAAATCCTCTGTTTGTTGTATCCCCTGTCTAAACATATGTGGGCGCATATGTTCAGGGCCTCGATTTCTGCCTGAAATATCGATGGGGATCGTCCCAAGGCCTTTGATAACTCGAATCGAGGGCCAGTGATACCGATTCCGACTCCGTTCTCAGTTTTGGATCCGTCAGTGAACCAAACTATCGAGAAGCCTTGTAACTGCTTGACCCTCGCTCCAACATCATGGCGGCCATGGATGGCCACTTCAATCGTTGTGTCGAAGTCGTAGTCAGTTGACATGTAGTCTTTGGGCATGTATATCGCTCTTTCACACACAGTGTTGGGGATTTTTAGGTGCCCGTTAAAGTATCCATATTTTGGTATGTCTGTCTGGATTATTCTTAATGCGTCTAATGCTGCTTCCCTTTTCACGTGCAGATGCAGAGGTGTGAGATTTAGCATAGCCTCCATTGCTCCAGTGGGGCAGGTGTTCCTAGCCCCTGTGATGCCCAAACATGCCAGCCGTTGAACCTTGCTGAGCCTTGCTTGGGTTGTGATCTCCGTTGTCTTCGTCCACCAGACAACGGAACCATAGGTGATTATTGGTCTTATCACCGTAATGAAAAGCCAGTATATCATCTTGGGGTGTAACCCCCATCGTTTGCCAAATAGCCTGCGGCAAGCCCATGTTGCCCTTACTGCTTTGGCAGTGATGATATCTACATGGGTTTTCCAGTTTAGCCTCTGGTCAAAGGTGGGGCCGAGATATTTAACTGTGTTGGAAAGCCCAATGAGTGTCCCATTCATGGTTAGTGCCTTAAGATTTAATTTTCTACGACCTGTAAATGGGACAATTACATTTGATAGTGAGCCCCTTCTGCACGCACCATGTACTTACTTTCCGAAGGGCTGACTGCATGTGGTTGGACACCGTATCGTCATGCTTTCCCCTATGATGACGATATCGTCAGCATAGCCTTGTACGTCAAATCCGTCGTTGGATAACACCGATATTAGCTCATCGACAACTAGTGACCACAGCAGGGGCGATAGAACCCCGCCTTGTGGGCACCCCTTTACTGCGAACACAGTTGCCGACTCATGGCCAATGGACAGTGTGATCCTACGACCTTTGAGCATAGCATGGATCCATTTGGATGTGGAGGCATCAATTCCTCTTGATTTGGTGGCCGTGTCTATGGATTCATAGGAGGTGTTGTCAAATGCACCTTCGATGTCCAAGAATGCGCATAGAGCCACTTCTTTGCTTGCGATGCTCTTCTCTATTACACTTGTTAGTGTGTGAAGGGCATTTGTTGTTGTAATTACATGTAACACAAACTATTATTTTAATTACACTTAACACTTACACAAAATATTATTTTAATAACACTTATTTTAAACACTAAGTAAAGAGAGGTTATGATATACTCAAAAACGTAACTAAATACAACGTCAATGTTCTCTCTCTCAGGAACTAGAGCCTGCAATTGGAAAGATCCAATTCTTTCATACCTTTTGTAACACATATATGTTCATATGTGTTAAGCCCATTGACGTACCTTGCGTTCTGCCACCTTATATAACGTTGAAAAGTGACTATAATGTTCAAGCCACAAATTAAAGATGGCACTACGCTATGTTTAAGCCAGAATTGACAACCGAGCACCCCCCTCTTAATCGAGTGAGGAAACCTCAAAACATATATTTCCACTGAAATAGTTATTTGGTCATTTTTACGAAAACAATACTTTTCCTAAGCATTATATACGGGGAAAGTAAAAATTAATATAAACCGCTAGTTACTTAAACTTGAGATAAATCACATCAGTTTTCTATATGTACCTTGAAAGATAACTTTAGTGCCCGAATTACTTTTCTGTGTCAAGCAATTATACATAGTATATAGATTCTCTGCACGTTTACTTGGCATAAATCTCAGATCACCTCACGCGATAACGACTTAATATAACGATCGTGTCATCTCTTTGAGCGGTTCAAATCGTGAGCACACATTACATAATCATTATTCTGTTTACGCCGAAATTCGAAGCATGCGTGTGCGTTCCGGGTCTTTTGTACCCACCCCCAAAATCCGGCGACATGATTGATACCACCTTCAACCGAGCCGAGCGTTAATTAATCGCCCCCCACCCCCGCCCCTTAAATCGCGAGGCATGTCTTTATCATAACACAGCACTATCTCAGGCATGTCTTTAACATCCCCATAAACTAGACGTTAGATATCTACAAGATATAAGGCGCGCATCCAGAAATTTGTCTAAGAGGGGGTCCCGCTTCTTGAGGGGGGCACATTTCGGTCTTAGGGGGGACTAATCCATTTAAACCTATATATACACCAAGGACGGTCGAGTTTACGGTAAGAAGGATCGACAGAATCGAAGATTTTTGAGTGGCGGTAGAGATCGCTTACATCACAAATGCGCGCTGAATTGATATGTGGTTACTTCATGATTTAGATAATTACAAGAAATTACAGTAACTGAATATTAATTCTTAAAAATTTAATTTGCAGCTTTAAACGAGTGTTGTCCACTCCCAGACTAAGCATGAAGTAAAATTTCGAGTTTAGAAAAGCCCCGCGTAGAAAATTTGTCGAGGGTCGCGCAGCGACCCGAGACAAATTTTCTGGGCTTTTCTAAACTCGAAATTTTACTTCATGCGCCACGGGTATAAAACACTAAAATATTGTGAAATTTATGTATATTCGAACTTCGCTTAAAATCTGTTTCACACGCGTGGCGCATGAAGTAAAATTTCGAGTTTAGAAAAGCCCAAAAAATTTGTCGAGGGTCGCTGCGCGACCCTCGACAAATTTTCACGGGGCTTTTCTAAACTCGAAATTTTACTTCATGCTTAGTCTGGGAGTGGAAAACACAGAATCGAAGATTTCTGAGTAGGGGTAGAAATCGCTAACGTCACAAATGCGCGCTGAATTTAAATGTGGTTACTTCATAATTTAGATAATTACAAGTAATTACAGTAACTAAACAATTATTCTTAAAATTTTAATTTGAAGCTTTAAACGAGTGTTGTCCACTCCCAGACTAAGCATGAAGTAAAATTTCGAGTTTAGAAAAGCCCCGTGAATATTTTCTGGGCTTTTCTAAACTCGAAATTTTACTTCATGCGCCACGCGTGTAAAATAGATTTTAAGCGAAGTTTGAATATACGTAAATTTCACAATATTTTAGTGTTTTATACGCGTGGCGCATGAAGTAAAATTTCGAGTTTAGAAAAGCCCCGTGAAAATTTGTCGAGGGTCGCGCAGCGACCCGAGACAAATTTTCTGGGCTTAGTCTTTTCTGGGCTTAGTCTGGGAGTGGAAAACACTTGTTTATAGCTTTAAATTGAACTTTTAAGGAAGGTACGAAAAAGGGAAATTATTATTTTTAAACATGTTAATAATTTTATTTATTTACAATTTATTAAATTTTCTCCTCTTTGCATTTCATTTTATTTGATAGATTTTGCTCTTAAAACCTTTGTTATTTCTAAAAACTCAATACTATAATATTAAAAAGTCTATCTATGAAAGTACAGCGAAACCGGAAAGAGATGTTATGGTAGACTCAAAAACGTAACCAAATACAACGTCATTCTTCTCTTTCGCAGGACCTAGGGTTTGCGGGGAAAGGGGTAGGAGAAAACATGGAAAGTACAATTCTGTCATACCTTGTAACACATATGTGTTCATATGTGTTACGCCCATCGACGTACCTTGGTATACACGTCGAAATACTACAATTTAGTTAGTCTTGGGGGAAGGCTCAAGCCCGTGAACCATCCCCCTGGGTGCGCGCCTGCAAGATATAGTATCTAGATTGTTAAATAAGTAAAAAACTGCATACATTTTTAGGTGTGTTCGTTATATAAACTAGTACAGCACTGTTTATACTTTTTGCATTGAATCTGTTGGTTACATGAACTGGACACCTGCAAATTTAATGGAAAGTTGCACTAATGTGAACTGCAACGTCACACATTTAAAGTTTAAAATTTATCAACAGGGTAAGTTGATAAATTTTACAAATGGGACGCGTTGAACCTTTTACGATTAGATTCTATTCGCGTGCCCGAGATACTGGTTCGGTTGAAAATAAACACGTAGATCTTTTGGCAAAACAACAACAACGATTTATTTACACATTTTACATAACGTTTAAAATTTTTTGTGTGAGACGAACGAAGTCTAGTTTTCGAATGAATGTGAATTTTTGGACTGAGTGCTACGATGAAAAAATGCAAATTTTGGGACCGCCCTGAAATTGGGGGTAACTCGTGTTTAATTTGTAGGTTCGAAATAAACCACCAATAGAGTGTACTTTTTATCTACTTTGACTCGATGCGGGTGCAAATATCTGGAATGTGAACTAGTCACTTAATTTTGTTATAAAAAAAGGGTACGTAGCACTCAGTCCGTTATGCCTTCAAAAACTTTTTGTTTTTATTTATAGTAATATATATTTTGTAATGATTTTATTAACCATATTTACTTATTACTTATTAATTATTGTAATTTATGTTTATGAATTGTATATACTTTTTGTTATTTGTCCTTTTATGGTATATCTGTTAGACAATAAAGATTGTTAGTATTATTATAATTATTATTATTAAAAAAAGAACGGAAATAATTGATTTTAACTAAACCATTTACAGAAATACATTTAGACGAAAAGAATCATATTTACAAAGACGAACAATTTTTAAAAGAGACAAACAAATATATACAACAAAGATCACCTTGAAATTAAAAACACTAACTTGTTCATTTCGCCAAACCAAATTATGCGCTTTCAAAATTCGAACAGTTTGCTTTGTGATATATAGGTAGGTAATTTTAAAAGATAAATTCTCTGTATATAAAGAAATTAAATTAATTAATTTCATAGAATTCGCACGCTGTAGGGATAATTTTAGAATCTATTGAGGGTTTTGCTTTGAGATGGAGTAGGATAAGGGTTGAGCGAGAGCTATTATCAACCGCAGAAAGCAAATAGTAATCTAGCGGATTACAAAGGACACGCCCTGATTTGGTTTACTTTCATTAAATATTATTCAGTAAAATCCCGTATTCTCCCTTCAACGGATTCATCACACACCGAGCTCGTTTTCCTACCCTTTGTCGCCACCGTGGATTATTATTTTAATATTGCATCGGCCGCCTTTTCCTCAACAAAATACATACATTTTCTAGATAATGTTTGAACGTAATAAATATTCCAGTGCGTCTAGTTAAATATTTATTAATAATAAGATGAGAGATTTTTATAAGTAGATATTGAAAAATTAATATTAAAGTATTGATAAAATAGGTAAGATTCTATCTGAAGGCCCTGGATAGACAATAAGTTAGCAAGTATGACGGACTAAAGAAATGAAAAACCAGGGTACAAAGACTTCCGGTCGATAACCCTTTGGTTATATTTTAACTTTAATAATGTATGTTATGTTATATTTTTATTGTATACAAAAGATTTATTATTATATCTAGCTGAAGTTTTCTTTATACAAATCCTCCTAAATTTCGAAGTTTCTTCAACCTATTGATTACCCTTAAATTAATGGGTAATCAATAGGTGGAAGAATCTTCGAAATTTAGGACGATTTGTAGAAAGAAAACTTCAGGTAGATACAGAGAGTTTTATGTAACAGCGAACATTTTCATAAAGGAAATTTATTTTTCTTGAATTAATTTCTCATCTGGCACTTGGTGAAACATATTACACTATGTAAAGTTAATTAAAGGAAAGGCACTTGGTATTGTTTCACAATTAAATCTTTATTCCGACTAGTTTCGGCTTGTTAGACCATTTTCAAAGGAATGTAACACATTCCTTTGAAAATGGTCTAACAAACCGAAACTAGTCGGAATAAAGATTTAATTGTGAAACAATACCAAGTACCTTTCCGTTAATTAACTTTGCATAAGGTAATTTTTGTTTTAAGTATCCATATGCATACGTTGCACATTTTTCGATGCTCGGTTTATTAAAAGAATTTAATTTGAAGCTTTAAGCGAGTGTTTTCCACTCCCAGGCTAAGCATGAAGTAAAATTTCGAGTTTAGAAAAGCCTGAAAATTTGGTTTGGTCGCGTAGCGCGAAGCGCGGAGCGGCCAAACCAAATTTTCAGGCTTTTCTAAACTCGAAATTTTACTTCATGCGCCACCGGTACAAAACACTGATTCAATGTAAAGTTTAGCGGTGTGTTTTAAACGTCGTAATATGTCAGTGTTTTGTACCGGTGGCGCATGAAGTAAAATTTCGAGTTTAGAAAAGCCTGAAAATTTGGTTTGGCCGCTCCGCGCTTCGCGCTACGCGACCAAACCAAATTTTCAGGCTTTTCTAAACTCGAAATTTTACTTCATGCTTAGCCTGGGAGTGGAAAACACTCGCTTAAAGCTTGAAATTGAATTCTTTTAATAAATTGAGCATGGGAAAATGTGCAACGTATGCATTTGGATACTTAAAAAAAAAATCTCGTTATAAAAATGTTCGGTGTTACATAAAACTCTCTGTATAATAATAAATCTTTGTTGGTTGTATACAATACAAATATAACATAACATATACATAAATGTTAATTTTTATTAAAAAAAAAGGGTTTCAATTTGGTTTCGTCACTGCTAATAAAATTATTTTTAAGTGTTTGCCTTGTTCTTATAGTTGTTGTGTTATTTCATTTTATAAATCAGCTATTTTCACAGCTAAATAAACAATGGTAATTGCAATATAGAATAAAATAAAAAACGTTTATAAAACTGGGTTAGATTAACATTGACAGCAGCGACTGACAAATTCACATACGACCTACTTCACAATGTTTTGAAAATTTCATAGCCAACTCAATCGGGTTTTTGACTAAACACCTGATACAATGTTATTAATTGTGTTTAAAATGTGGAGAATCCTAATAAAAGTTATTTTTATATGCACATACTTTTTATCAATGTATTTAAAATTACACCTTAAAACACTGTTATTTCTTACTTCACTTTTTACATAAATAGTGAAGTAAGTTAGGAATATTCGTCTTTTAGTTACGTGAAGTGTTTTCTATTAATTATTGTTGTAATTCCTTTCTTCACTGATTAGTTTTATTTACTATATGAACATTTCGAACACTATCTGTTCATTTTCAATAGTAATACATTTGACAAATGTGTAAATTTTATTAATTGACAGTGTCACTCAAACAAAAATTTCAAGGAGGGGATTATTTAGAGGGCTTAAATCGAAATTTAATAGTTTATCTTTATTTTTAAACATATAAATATAGTGAAGAAAGGAATTACAATAATAATTAATAAGTTAGGAATAACAGTATTTTGTAGTGTAATAATCACTTCACCTAAACTCAAAAACATACAGTATTTAAAATTATATAAAACAAGCACAGCATGTGTACATCATTTTTTATTGCCCATTAGTATTTCCAATATCAACGCCGCGCATGATTTATACACCCGCGGGGTGAAATTAATTACATTTTTCCCTCTCGACGACACGCACAATAAATCCCGGAATCGTCATCTCGACATTAATCACACACACACACACACAAACACAAAAATCTGTTGCCCTTTTCAACGCACGCTCAATAATTTCTATTTCATTTACCGCCCGGTGTTCCCTAAAAATGCATTAACTTCCCCCCACTATCTGGGGGTTATTGATTCATGGCGTTTCGCGCCCAGGACGACATTAAAGTGTCACAAGTGGAAATAATGAAATTTAAATCCTTTTCTTAGAGTTTTTGCGGGAGAGTGAGAGATACCTGAGGGATTTTGAGGGTTGGTAATTAACTGGGCTCTCCATTGCGCTTTCGGGGAATGGAAGATGGAGGTGAAAATCTTTGGGTTATTATTGAAGTTGTTGCTGTCTGGAGTTTTTAAATGATTTATGGAGACATTTTTGAATGAAAATTACCTGTGGAACATTCAAGTGACGACGCGCGATAATAGTAATTGTTATACCATATATAGTTTAACAATTACTATTGGCTTGAGATGTGTATATTTAAAACAAAAAATCCTTGTATAATTAATAGTAATTGTTAAACCATATATGATTTAACAATACTATTATCACGAATTTTTATTTATAAAGAGGTTAGTTATTAATTAAATTGACTCCTAATATTATAGATTATAAGCTTAGTAAATTTTTGGATTAGCAAATATTACATCAGTAACTCATGGGTAATAATCTTCCGCGGATGGAAGGAGGAGGACGTTAATCCCGTCCGAAGTTCCCGAACTCCTTCCAGGTACATTATCTCCCCATAAGTTCGATAGTTCAATAAATCGATTAAGAATGATCCGGCTGATAAAGGTCCGCGCGAAAACTTGGCAACGTCGGATAAGTGTCCTTTTAGGACTAACGGCCATTCCCCGCACATGTTCCTCCAGAATCCATATGAAAACATAAATCTTGAAAAACTCTATTTTATACTAACCACAAATAACTAAAAAAAGATTGTAATTTATACAGAAAATTGTTTCTTTATGTGTACGTGGATTTTTTCTACATATCACAAAGCAAATTGTAATTTGCGCTCGAATTTTGAAAGTTAATGAGAATTCAAATCTAAGCGATATAATTTAAACTTCACAACATTACAGTGTTGTATACGCGTGGCGCATGAAGTAACATTTCAAATTTAAAATAGACTGAAATCCTTAATTCAATCTAGGGTTGGAAACACTCGTTGAAAGCTTCAAATTTAACGCATTTATAAAAACTGTACACATATCTTTAAAATCTACTTCTTCTACTTTTATTATTATTATCATATTCACAAAATAAATATTTCTTACATTCTTTTGTTATATCTTAGTAAATATCTGTCACATCTAAGCAGTATACATTTTTAACTTAACTTTAAATTAGTGGTTTATACGCGTGGCGCATGAAGTAAAATTTCGAGTTTAGAAAAGCCCCGTGAAAATTTGTCTCGGGTCGCTGCGCGACCCGAGACAAATTTTCTACATTTTTTTAAAAGGATTCGTATTCGAATCCAAAGGTGGGTGATTCGAATCCGTATAAAAAGATTCGAATCCTTATGAAAGGATTCGAATCTTTATAAAAGGATTCGAATATTTATAAAAGGATTCGAATCTTTATAAAAGGATTCGAATATTTATAAAAGAATTCGAATATTTATAAAAGGATTCGAATACTTACAAAAGGATTTGAATCGTCAAAAATAATTCGAATTAATTGTGAGGATTAACATAATAAGTGTCTTTTGTGTGTTTTTAAATTTCTCGTTAAATCACTGTTGTATACGCGTGGCGCATGAAGTAAAATTTCGGGTTTAGAAAAGCCCAGAAAATTTGTCTCGGGTCGCTACGCGACCCTCGACAAATTTTCACGGGGCTTTTCTAAACCCGAAATTTTACTTCATGCTTAGTCTAGGAGTGGAAAACACTTGTTAAAGGTAAATCTTTAAATTCTATTAATTATCCACGTAACGTACTTAATGAATTTTACCCCTGAAACAACGAAATCATGATTTCCCGGTGAAATAGATTCATAAATTTATTGAATACCGGGTAAATTACCCGTATAATTACCCTGTATAAAAAATGTTCGAATCAAGTTAAACTCAGGCTTTTCTAAACTCAGGCTTTTCTAAACTCAAAATTTAGATGCTTAGATCAATAAGTTAAAAAAAATATTAAGCGTTAATTTTGAAGCTTAAACGAGTATTTTCCACTCCCAGACAAAGCATGAAGTAAAATTTCGAGTTTAGAAAAGCCTGAACGTACAAATCCAAACTCAGGCTTTTCTAAACTCAAAATTTTACTCCATACACCACGCGTACAAAACGCTGATTCAGTGGAAAGTTCTAAATTTAGATGCTTGTGATTTATGGCGCCCAACTAGGGGCCACAGGGTTAGCCTGGCCTCAGGTTGGGCGCCAAAAAACCTCAAATGCAACCGTTTTAAGTATTTTTAAACGAGTGTTCTCCACTCTTAGCTTAAGCATAAAGTAACATTTTGAGTTTAGAATAGCCTGAGCGTTTTGATTTAGACCCGTAGCGTCCAAACTCATTTTTTTCTAAACTTGAAATTTTACTTTATGTGCCACGCGTACGAAACACTAATCAGGGTGAAGTTTTTAACTTTTACTTTCACAATTTATGGCGCCCAACAAGGGCCTAGCGTTAACATGGCCCCAGGTTGGGCGCCAAAAAAACCTCAAATCTATGCAAGTATTGTACAATTTCTAGATAATTAAGAACACACTTAAACCGCTTTACCGTTTTGTATGGCATAATCAGAGATATGTAATTTGTTTTTCAAAGCAACCGAGATGCCGACAGTTTATAGACACTCGTTATAATTTAATTGCTATCATTTCCAACTACTTCTAGCCAACGTTTTGATAAATTTTTTATTTCTCTATTATAAAATTCTTCAAGTTTTAATTAAAAAGCAGTTGGCAAGTCCATTTTTAGTGTCTCTTCATTATGATTATTTGTTCAGTTTACACTGCCATGGCTGGATACACTGCAATGGTTGCTTTCATAATCTAATGAAATTTTTCTGTGACGAAATTTTTTAAAGCAACTTTGACATTTTCAATTGTCATAGCACCATCATCGAGAGGACTGCAACTATTTTTTTGCCAATTTGGTTTTTTTCCCAATTGGAACTTATACAGCGTGCAGTGATTAATGTGTTTATTTTCATTTCGAACATTTTTAATTGTTTCAACTGAAAAATTGCCATCATTTATCTGCCTGTGTGGCAAAACAAGTGTTGCAGTGTCAACAAATAAACAGTGAAATCTTAACCAAGTGTGTTATTTACTAAAAGTGTTGAAAAATTGTTGTTGTTACGCAAAAATCGTAGTCACTAAACTTTAAACTCTCTGTACATATAAAATGTTTTTATGTTATAATGCTTAGATTATTAACAATCTTTATAATCTCTATCAACGAGCACAATAAAAACGACATTAAATATTACTAATGATATATTTTTTCAGTAATGCGCAAAATCAAGTTATTCCATGATTTTTCGAAATATAAGTTTTTAAGAATCTTTCAACAAACTGTTATTGTTCTCTAAGAAAGAAGATAGTTACGAAAAAACTTAAAGATAGAAAAATTGTCCAAAATTTTCGTATCTAAAACTTTTGTTTGAACAATTTTTTTGTATTCCCATTAGTTATTGAGTTATTCGCAACTCTTGCGAAATACAAAAAAGCGTAAATTCTCGACTTTCCTCAATTTTGACAAAAAACGTTATAACTCAAAAACTATTCGAGCTACAGAAAAGTATAATACATGCATTTAGGCTGTTGCGGCGAGATCTACAAGATGGGCGTGTCTGTTTTTATACAGGGTAATCCATAAAGTATCTAAATAAAAGTCGATTGTTTTTTTTTTCTAAATCAAGAAGGCGAGTGTTTATCAAAAGTTATTATATACAAGACTGTTTTCCACTCCCAGGCTAAGCATGAAGTAAAATTTCGAGTTTGGAAAAGCCTGAAAATTTGGTTTGGTTGCGTAGCGCGTAGCGCTACGCGACCAAGCCAAATTTTCAGGCTTTTCTAAACTCGAAATTTTACTTCATGCGCCACGCGCGTAAAACGCTGATTTATCCCAAAGTTTAAAAACACACACAAATTCCAATAAATTTTTCTAAGAAGTTATTCCATGATTTTGTGAAAATTATAAGTTTTTACGAAGCTTTCAACAAACTGTCGATTTTTCTCCAGAAATAAGATAGCTACGAAAAAACTTGAAGATAGAAAAATTATCTTAAATTTCATTATCTAAAACTTTCAATCTAATAACTTTTTTGCATTCCTATTAGTTATTGAGTAATTCGCAACTTTTGCGAAATACAAAAAAAGCGAGCGCGCTCGCTTAAATTCTCGGCATTTTTCAACTTTGACAAAAAACGATATAACTGAAAAACTATTCGATCTACAGAAAAATATAATACACGCATTTAGGCTATTGTGGCGAGATCTACAAGATGGGCGTTTTTGTTTTAATACAGGGTGATCCATAAAGTATCTAAAAGAAAAAGTCAATTGTTTTTTTTTTAAATAAAGAAGGCGAGTGTTTATCAAAAGTTATCAATATTATATACAAAACTATTTTCCACTCCCAGACTAAGCATGGAGTAAAATTTCGAGTTTAGAAAAGCCCCGTGAAAATTTGTCGAGGGTCGCGCAGCGACCCGAGACAAATTTTCGGGCTTTTCTAAACTCGAAATTTTACTTCATGCACCACGCGTACAAAACACTGATTTGAAGTGAAGTTCAGAAACACACAAACACATCTTTAATCAGAGTAACAGGGAATCAGATGTTTAGTCTGTTATCAACGATGTTCAGTGTTATTTAAAATAATTAGGATTTAAAACCTTTTTTTTAAAACAACTGGTAACGATATTTATATATAAATGGTTGAAAAAAAATTATAAAATCAAATATATTCTTAAAGGATTTGTATTCGTGATTCGAAAAAACAGGATTCGAATCTTTGACCGAATCATATTTTCCTCTTACGAATCCGTTATTCGAGTATTCGTGATTCGAATCATATTAGGTGATTCGGATTCGTGATTCGAATCCATTTTACGAGGATTCGTCCCAGCTCTGATAGATGGTAATGTTGTTGTTTTTCTTTATGACACTGGCAACACACATTTTGATAGTTGTGACATATTGTAAACTAACGAGTGTCTTCTTTTCCCAGATTTAGCATGAAGTAATAATATATTGATTGTGAGTTTCGTAAAGATCAAAATAATTTGACAAACAAAGCACTAATAAACTTTCTTCAAACTTTTATTTGAATTACCAAATGTACATTTCGGGCACAAGGTCACCATTATCAATGGATTAACACTGTGTTAATCCATTGATAATGGTAACTTTGTGTCCGAAATATACATTTGGTAATTCAAATAAATGTGTGAAGAAAGGTTATTAGTGCTTTATTCGTCAAAGTAATAACATATATAATATAATATATATGTCGGCTGACTCATGTCAAGTTGACACAATGGACCAAATGCCGATTATCGTCGTTTTAAGTCAAGGTGACACAATAGACTATTATCAGGTAATTACTATATCGATTGTATTTTCACTATTGTGACTTTATAACTGTGAGTCACTATTTACAGTTATAAAGTCACAATAGTGAAAATACAATCGATATAGTGATTTATTGACAAAATCATATTACAATCAAATAACAGTAAACCAAGTGACTTATATTTTTATTTTCCAAAAAAAAAAAATTGTATGAGCAATTTGCAATATGTCTTTTAATGCTCCTTGAAGACAACTTTTTAAACATTTGCAATTGATGACTCTTCCTTCCTTATACATTTTTAATTTAATTTCATATACATATGATCCAAAAAATACCCTAAAATGATGTCAAGATACTCATAATTATAATGTACGTAATACAGAATATCTTCATTTGACCAAACCAGGTTAAGTATAAATAAAGAAAATCCCGCATATGTCGGCATTAAATGCTATAATAAATTATTAAACACATATGAACAATTCAAAGTTTTGAAAAATAGAATATTCAAATTGCATATACAAATGGCTTTAAAAAATCAATAATGGAAAAAATAGTAGATAAAAAACAAAGAAATAAATTAATTAATTCCATTTACCCGATTATAAAAGAAATTTCTTTAAAAAACTATTCTTCATTAACATACACCGGGAAAATAGCATAAAAATCGGAAAAATGTTAGAAAAAATAAATTTGTAAATAAAATTTAAGATGTACCACAAAGTGAACGCCTACAACACCAAACAATGAAAAAATAAATATAAATATAGCATATAGAAGCAATAACGCCTTGGGTAAAATAATTAAAAACAATAGGGACAACATTATTAATACTCAACAAAGTGGCATCTATTTACTGAATTGCAAAGACTGCCCCAAACTATATGTAAGACAAACCGGAAGGTCGTTCCAAGAGAGGATAAAAGAACACTTTCCTAGCTTCCAACAAAATAAAACCAACTCCACATACTCTAACCACCTCATAGAAGAAAAACACCACTTCGATGAGAACTTCAAAGTCCTACATCAAGAAAGAAAAGGCCGGAAACTCAACATCATGGAAATTAATAGAAGAAAATACACGGGACATCTTCTTAACGACCAAACGTACTTAACAAATTCTCACCTTTTAAATATATTTTTTTTAAAACCCACCCCCTATAAAAATTGTATATAAACCTGACCCGACAAATTTTACTTATCATTTCTTCGCCTGAAGAAGCCACAGTATGTTTAAATTGTTTTATTTATATAAAAGTGAAGATGAACTTTCAACATTTATCAGCTTTATCAATCAAATAGAAGAGTGTTTAAAAATCAACTAAAAATATTATTAACAGAAAAATGATTTTATTCCTTTTCTGAATTCATTAGTGTGCAATGATTTCTATGTATGTTCTTTTCAACACGTAAAAACTATTTTTTATTGTACCAATTACTTCTAATTATTTTTGTCTGATAATTTTATTTAATAGTTGACGAACCCATATAATGTATTAATGATCTGTGGTAATAAATTTGATTTGATTTGATTTGATTATTTATAATATTTCAGTAGTGAAAATACAGTGAATTAATGACAAAATCCGGATAAACTAAAATACAGTCGATAGACAGTCAATCAAGCTACTTACAGTTATAATGTCACAGTAGTCAAACCACAATTGATAAAGACATTTTATGATAAAATCCTAGCATAAACAAAAAACAGACGAATCCTAATAAGTTAAAAGACAGCAAACCAAATCAGAGTTGCCAACCTGCAATATTTTGTATGGCACTCTACAGTTTCTTTTTTTTTATAGAACATACGATACATCATACTAAATAAGAGTCAACACAATGACTTAGAAACATAATTAAGTTGAATCTCTTTACATCTTCAATGGTTTTCAAGCATGTTTTGTATTTATTTGCTATTTGAATGAAAAATAATGTAAAAAAGCTGAAAGACCCAGGTCGATGGCCAATTTACATAATTTAAATTTATTTATTGTAATTATTTATTATAAACTATTGTATTTTACTATGTATTCTGTCAATGATATATTTATATATATATATAAAATTTCTTGATTTGTGTCCGATGTATCTGCATTATTGAAATTACTTGAATTTGTCTGAATATTCCGAAAATTGTTGGATATTGGAGGCAAGTCATTTTTTTGTTGTTTTATTATATTCATCAAAGGTTTCCATGTGGTTTGTAATCTTGTGCCATCATCTCGTTTATTGAGGCACAAAGGATGTTTTTCTATCTCTATGGCTTCACGTACGATTCTTTCTTCAAATTTTGGGATAGAACTAATTACCAAAGTATTTTCAAAATCTATGTTATGGTCTGTATCAAATTTATGTTGGAATAATGAGGAATTTTGGTCGTGATTTTTTATGGCTAATTTATGTTCTTCTCGTCTGACGCTAATTCTTCTGTTGGTTTGGCCGATATATGATTTATGGCAGAAATTTGAAGATTACAAACCACATGGAAACCTTTGATGAATATAATAAAACAACAAAAAAATGACTTGCCTCCAATATCCAACAATTTTCGGAATATTCAGACAAATTCAAGATTTCAATAATGCAGATACATCGGACACAAATCAAGAAATTTTAGCACCTTCTACATCGAGTGGACCAATAACACGCAGCAGATCTAGACTACAAGTCCCTAGTTTACAAAACAAATGTACTGACAGTGAACGTGACATCCATCACTCAGTATACAAAAAAGCTCCTGAGGATGGCAGAAGTGATGCTGCCGAAACGTAGAGCGCAAATAAACCAACCAACGCGAGAAAGCAGCCCAAAAAACTCAAGCAAGTTATATATATGATCGACGTTTTTACATTATATATATATTATATATTTATATATATATATATATATATATATATATATATATATAAATATATAATATATATATATAATGTAAAAACGTCGATCATTCGAGCGTGTTAGTTTAAATGAAAATTCGATACAAACTGTTGCACTCAGTGTGTTAGTTGTTCATGTGTGTACACACAAATTGTTAAAAAAAAAACAGAAATTTGTGACCGCGCTACGCACTCGCAATAATTCACGCTAATTTGTTTGTCCATATCCATAAATCCAACAAACAACGTGCGACTTTGCTGATGCGATTAAATTTATATTTCGCATAATTCGATAAATGGAATTTTATTGTCCCGCCATGTCACTCACCATCAGTTTACTTCAGGATCTATGTACACAGACACACATACATACATATACACACAGGCACATACATTCATGCATGTACATACATACATACATAGATGCAGACACACACAGGCACATACATTCATACATGTACATACATACATACATCCATAGATACACACACAGGCACATATATTCATATATGTACATACATACATACATACATACATACATACATACATACATACATACATACATACATACACACACACAGGCACATACATTCATACATGTACATACATACATACATTAATACAGACATACATACATACATGCATGCAGAAATACAAACATGTTCAAACATACATAAATAAATACATAGAGGCGAGGCACGCAAATTGGTTTTTTTGTAGTTGTCTATTTCGCCTGACTTTTATGGAGTTTGTTTATTAACAGTCGTTACAGATAGATTAATTTCACTGCAGTTACGGTTAGTTTTATGCGTCCTGTATTGCGTTGATATAAACCCTAATTGCTTGCAGTTATTTCTGTCAATATCGGTTTATTAGTGTTTTATTAGTGAGCAACTGGTTTAACATCAAACATAATTATCTACACATCCATTCAAAATCCAATCATTTTGATTAATCCTTAAACGCATCATGTTTCCATTTGGGGAGTTATTAAAGATTAAAAATCGAATATGAATAATTAAAAAATTTGAATATTCAAACATGAACATTTCAATCAGCAAATAAGTCATTAAATTGAATATTCGAATATTCAAATATTCAAATATTCAAATATTCAAATATTCAAATATTCAAATATTCAAATATTTGAATATTTGAATATTTGAATATTTGAATATTTGAATATTTGAATATTTGAATATTTGAATATTTGAATATTTGAATATTTGAATATTTGAATATTTGAATATTTGAATATTTGAATATTTGAATATTTGAATATTTGAATATTTGAATATTTGAATATTTGAATATTTGAATATTTGAATATTTGAATATTTTAATATTTGAATATTTGAATATTCGAATATTCATATATTCAAATATTCAAATATTGGAAGATTTGAATATTCGACTATTTTAATATTCAAATACTTAAGGGGAGGATAGCACTGCATTTCTTGCATTGTTTAATCAATCCCTCACCCTTTATTTAAATAAATAAATTAACGACTGCAACCTATATTATTATTCTAGTCATAAGAATTATAAATATTCAAAAAAATATTAGTCAGACTATAAACAAAGAAATAAGGTTAATGCAAAGAATTTTGTTTAATTACTTATATAAAATATCTAAATTTTACAGAGTAGTAGCTATGGCATTGTTACATGTCATGAGTAAATTTGATAAAATTTACATCATGTATAAAGAAGTTATTTGCTTTTAATTAAAAAAAATTATATTGTTTTTCACCGTTTTGCCACCTTTTTCTAATTTATTTTTACAACAGATTGTTCATTTTTTATAGTAGCATAAACACAATAATTACGCTTTAATTGAGGCCAATTTTATCGCAATCCGTTAATAAATTGCTGAGATTCTTTGCATATTAATAAGCAATGTTATTAAAAAATGTTTCCTTGTTGGCGTTTATACGGTCGTCATATAACGGTCACTTGTCCGAAGGACCGAAGATTTATTGGAGGCCATAAATGAGATGGCTCGGCTGACCCTTCGTTGGGCTGTATAATGGTTTTTATTTTCTCAAATAACTAACGAATTTCACCATCGACGAGAAACCGAATGCTTATTAAAATATATTCTTGCCTGACGGTTTATAAAATAATTTATAATTTATAAAAAATAATTAATTAATTAATTAATAATTATAATTTCCGGTTGTTCACATGACTATCAAATGTCCATATTTATAGCAGTTTTTTGTATTTTTGTAAATATTCTGACTATTTGTCTGTAAAATTAATTAATTAAAAATACATATACAGGGTGGAAACCTTTACTGGAATAAATTCGGTATTTATGAAATAAGAAGTTCCAGAAAAAAATCCTTGGACAGGTCGATTTTCGTTCTTTATTGCGCACTTTTTAGCGTCTTCAAAACAAGTATCACGTCACTAGCCTTTCACGTATGACGTCATAGGAATTTTTTTAAATCGAAACTATTTTTTTTTTATTTTCACCAAATTTGTAGCCCTTTTCATTCTCTTTACGACCTTGTAAAAGTATTTTGGTTTTTTAATTTTTTTATTTAAAAAATTAAACAAAAATTCTTAGAGAAAAATTATATATTTTACCGGAACTGTTTCAAAATGTATGGGATGGAATGTATCACCGATTGGCTATTTGCCAAGAGAGAAACAGTACTCATTTTAAACATTTGTTACGTTAATAAATTTATAATAAAATATTTTTTGTTTTGTTGAAATAAAATTTAAAAAAACTAAATATTTTTACATGGTCGTAAAGAGAATGAAATGGGCTACAAATTTAGTGAAATAAAAAAAATGTTTCTATTTTAAAAACTTGCCTATGACGTCATACGTGAAAGATTAGCAGCGTCATACTTGTTTTGAAGACGCTAAAAAGTGCGCAATAACCAACAAAAATCGACCTGCCCGAGGATTATTTTCTGAAACTTCTCATTTCATAAATACCGAATTTATTCCAGATACGGTTTCCACTCTGTATTTTTTCAAATTAAATAGAAATAATTGATATCTGTGGGAAGCGCTTCTCGAAACAACCGCCGTTTTTTTTAAATCATTGAATATATATTTTTACTAACGAAACAACCGAATTTATTGTATAAAGGTAAGATTGCAAAATACGAATATTATTGAGAATCGATTTTCAACTAAAGTTTACTACTCGTAATTTAAAATTGTTCAACTTGTGGAATAGTGGAAGAGAGAGATTAAATTGAAATTCCAATAGAAAAACCCGCTAAACCTGGATCAGTATGGGTTCGAAGAAAATATACCAAAAAAATTATTTTTGCCCTCCAGAGAAAGCAGGTATAAATAATTAGCATATTGTGCGAGCTGAAGAAGAAACGATTAAGCGACTTTGTCGCACCGCTCCAACCTGCGGGGGTTGGAGCGCGGTGTTACTCTCCTGCAGATTCGGTAGCTACAAGTTTGTAAAATATTAAAATTTTATTGAGGGTATTCAAGTTCATGCCAAGAGAAATCAGGTATGGCTAACGCAAAGGTTAATAAATACATTATTGAGGACAATAAATGGGTTGTGTTGAAAGACCACAAATCTCTCTATAATTTATTGCACCAATGCCGGTCGAAAATGCGAGATTGGCTACATCTAGGCGACCTTTCTTGTAAGTACTTCTTTGCTACCCTCCCGTTAAGTTTGGAAAATTCCTAGCCCTACATATAACTGTAAACAGCAAAAATACACAGCCACACAAAAAATAAGACGAAACATGTACCAAGATAAATTTCCATTTTCTCGTTCGTACTCCCGTTCCCTCCGGTGATTTATTCACAGCGAGATCATAAGAGTCCTCTAATTACACGAAAATCCTTAATTAATTTCACTGTTGTTGTTTATCAAGTTTTACGCGGAGGCGCAGCCAGAAACGCTCAATAACAAACTTCCTTAACAGAATGCGGAACTTGAAAGAGGAAAAATATAACAGAGTGGAGAGCAAAACAAAAAAAAATGAAATTGCGACGGTTTATTATTATTAGTTTTTGTCTGATGAGATAATTTCCGGGGCGTTATTAAAAACTTTCCATTTCACGGTCGCCGAAGCGGCGAGTTAATTGCGGAAAAGTGTCGTGCTCACGGACAAGAGTCCGGTTTTCATGTCCGGTTTCTAAAGAGATTTTGAGTTGGGTTATAACAGTTTTTGTTAGAAAAAAAAAACAATGATTTTCTTCATACAGAAAAGACAATATTTTATACCTTTCAGTTTATAATAACTTTAACTTTAGTTGAGATATTTTAGATATTTTAAATGTCATTGATTAACTTACAATAAATGGTGATGTGTCCAGCATATAACTATTCCCTTGTTTGACATACATTGATAGTTAAATACTGTTGAAAATGTAAAAAACCTAATGATTTTCTACATACAGAAAATACACAATATTTTATACTTTTTAGTATATAGAAATTTAACCTGTAGTCGAGATATTTTAGTTATTTTAAATGTCTGTGAATAACATACAAAAAATGGTGATGTGTCAATCATAAAACTTGCCCCTTGTCTGTCATACATCGGTAGTTAAATACTGTTGAAAATGTCAAAATAGTGGAATAATGTTTTAAATTATAATTTAAATATTGACAATATGTTAAGGGTCGTAAACAAAGTTGTTGTTCTTTTCATTGTAGCTCTAATAATTTGTAAAATGTACGCGAAATAGTTTTTGGCATTATTGTTTTCACTATATCTCGATAAATAATTATCAACATATCTAAGCAGTATATTTTAAACTTCACAATATATCAGCGTATTGTACGCGTGGCGCATGAAGTAAAATTTCGAGTTTAGAAAAGCCCCGTGAAAATTTGTCTCGGGTCGCTGCGCGACCCTCGACAAATTTTCTACGCGGGGCTTTTCTAAACTCGAAATTTTACTTCATGCTTAGTCTGGGAGTGGAAGACACTCGTTTGTTATCATTGAAACAATAAAAATTGATATGTTTATTGTCGTTTTATTAACGAAGAAGGTTCTGTATTGTTAGAAGCTTAAAATCGATTCCAGCTAAAACAATGGTAACGTTTTTATTATTAAAACAATTGATAATTAATTGACAAATTAATTTCAGTTATGAATTGTTTAAATATCAGAAAAAGTTTTATATTAAAAAATATTGCAAATCATCTAAAAACGGCAAATTATCTAAAATGTTCATATTTTGATGAAAAAATAATTCAAAAGATGGGCAAAAAGTTTTATTTTGTTTTAAAAATATTTGTCTGACATATTGATAGTTAAATACTGTTGAAAATGTAAAATAAAAAACAATGATTTTCTACATACAGAAAATACACAATATTTCATACTGTTTAATATACCATAGTTTAACCTTTAGTCGAGATGTTTTAATTATTTTAAATGTTAATGTCAGTGATTAACATACAAAAAATGGTGATGTATCTAACATGCATCTGTAGTTAAATACTGTAAAATATGTTAAAATATTGGAAGTGTTAAAAATCATAATTAAAATATTGGGAATATTATAAACTGTAAATAAAAGTTGTACTTTCCTTTATAGATCTTACAATTAATAAAATATTCACAAAATAGTTTTGGGAATTATTGTCTTTACATCTCAATAAATATTGATCAACATATCAAAGCAGTACATTTTAAACTTCACAATAAATCGGCTCTGAACAACATAATAAAAGAAATTTTAATGATTTGACTGATAACAGCAGTGAAGATAAATTGGTTATGATAAACGAAATTTAAAATGTTTGTTCTGTTAATTATGCGTATTACTTACATAGCACTATTTTTATTGATTTGTGATAAACGATACGATCATTAAACACTAAACGATAATCAGTAAACACTAAACTTTAAAATATACTTGTACATGTTTTTTTTGACGCTTTACGTTGGTATCTAGCGAACGCTCCTCTGTCCTTTCTATTTTGTATGCTTGCAGAAATGACGAACGTGTTTGCAGTTGATAGTGCATTCGTCTGAGAATTCCCAACTGTCGGCATACTCTCAACATGTTTGTTTTTTTTACGCTTTACCACAGTTCATATATATCCAGTTAGCCAATCCCCATATAAATTTTGGGTACACGCGAATGGGAGCAGAGCGCTGGATGCCAAATTAGTGTATACGGCTGCCTATATACACCAGTCTGGCTTCCTGCGGTCGGTCGGTTACGACTATTTTACTCCAGATGTCGCGAAATCACGTTTTTTTTTTCTTTTAACGAACTAAGGATGCGTGTTACATTCATTCATGCGTTTCCTTCTACAATTTTATTTTCTGCGTTATTAGAGAATAGATTTTATGAAATTATATGTGAACGTTGTAAAATTCATTAAGTATTATTTATTTTGTACAAAAAACTTAAAATACAAAACTATTTAACTTTTGATAAAAGGTAAAACAAATACATCAACTTACCATTTTATTAACTAATCAGATCAATCCTATTGATCAGATCAAATCTACTGATCCGTTTGAAGTTTTTAACCCATTAAGCGCCGTTGATGCATACACGCAACATTATTATTTTTTGATAATTAAGTTACTAAATAAGTTTAGTTGATATATTATATTATTTGACCTGAATTGAAAATGTACCAAGAAAAATTTAATAATTTTGTTATTTAAAGTGTATTATAAATACTTCACAATATTGCAATGTTTTATACGCGTGGCGCATGAAGTAAAATTTCGAGTTTAGAAAAGCCTAATTTGGCTCGGTCGCTCCGCTTCGCTACGCGCCCGAGCCAAATTTTCAGGCTTTTCTAAACTCGAAATTTTACTTCATGCTTAGTCTGGGAGTGGATACACTCGTTCTTAACTTCATATTGCACGTTTTTATATAAAATCGACGAATGCCTGAACATTGAAAGCGTATATCCATTATCACTTTAATATAATAATAATAATAAACTATTTATGATTTTAAACTTTTTATTAAATTCACGTATACATTATGCGTATTTAAAGAAAAAATTCACAGTATATAATGCAATAAGTCATTCATAGAAATCATAAAAAAAAGTGTAGAATTTTAATTAAAATTAACTTTTAGAGTTAAAATTGCTTGGCCGTTAATGGGTAAAAATAGTTTTAAATATACTATGTGTCCCGTTTCAAGGCGCATTGTATGTTTCATGTAAAAATTTCCAATGTAATTGGAATTTGAGTTTGTGTCGCTTATTGAACCAAAACGATTACAATAAAATTAAAATCATTTCTTTACCTACTAGCAGTAATTTCGAGGTATTATTTTTGAGTTCTCCTCAGTTTCATTTGAAATATAGCTTGAAAATAGTGAACGATTATACGAAAATAAAATCGTCAAAACAGTAGTTGCTACGAATAGTCAGTGTTTGACATCAAATTTATTAAAACACGAAGCAATAATTCAATTCAACATGAGTGTTTATTCTGCAAAAGAAAAAAATCAGATCCAAAAATGGACTCAGTATATATTTTAATCACGATGGGTATTTTATTAAATGAACCATACTTTTAATAAATATTAACAGTTTCAGAAATTTGTGGTTTTTGCACTGACTACTTTAATTATCCGTTTACTTTGAACGATTGTTACATGATCAACTTGTACTTTTCCGATTGAAATTTTATAAACGCTTATTGTGTGCCATTTGACCAACACCGACAACACTCAGCGGGCACTAAAATGTTACCTAATTTTTGGATTAAAATTTATGGCATCCGTCGTGCGGCTGCATGGGGATAATTTAAAAAAGAATAAGCAGAAATATTTTTCGATATTCTCAATACTTCCCGAGATACACGAAATGTTATATAGAGAAAGTACAAATTATATAAAAATCATGAAACTTTATATCGTTAACTTGTTTCTCATTGATCAAAAACTGCGAAACAAACAAACTTGAATCAAGTAATTAGTCACATTAATAACATTATAAATTTTACATTTTAATAATTGTTATCGACCTCATGGCTATCTTTTTTTGTACGGAAATATACGTTTTAGGGTCCCAGGAATCAGAAACAAGTGTTATCGATAATATTTGAGATAATTGGCTCAAATATTGAAATATGTTGAAAAGTCTCGTTAAGTGATGATAATCAAAAACATTTAGAAAACAACAAGATGTCTTTTAATAAAATAAGTATAATAGATTTTCTCTGAGAAGTGTAATTGCAAAAATTATTGAATACTCTATTTCCAGTTTACAATGTTTTGTATGTCAGGTTAATTCAATTATTTCAATGGTTTCATTCTTAGTCAGATTACATTTACAAAAGGTACCGATGGGATTATGTTACAGACTAAATAGGTAAGTAAAAATAATTCAAAATGATTTAAGAAAACCCGATCAAAAAGTGTCTAACTAAAATATCGGTTAGTGAAAAACATGATAAGAAATTACCGAATTGGATTCTGCGGATACGGATTAAATGTGTCAATAGTAAATAATCTTTTTAAATCCCAAAATATTTATGGTTTTTAGAAGGTTGCGGATTATCTGTAAGTTGCAGTGGTATTGTTCTGGTCGCGCAATACTTGAGGGTATACACCATAATAAAAACGTGGTCGAAAAAATGCCTACAAATAGGTAAAAACAGATAGATCACTTCGAAGAATTTGATTTTTCATCCCTTCTATAAAACTATCCCCACTAAAATAATGAATATTGTCCAAAAAGAAAATAGTCAAGGAAAAGAGTTAATTCGATATTCATACACGTTATTCAGAGTGTAAATGGATGAAACGGAACGTAGCATTTTTAATATTAATTTCTCAAAATTAAAATATTATCTTCCCTAATTATTTCAGGGAAATTATGATATTCATTTGGTTAGAGTAAAAATATACACACCGAACTTTGCTATTTATTGCATTTTTAAAAACCGGAGTGTCATGAAATTAAACAAGCAAATGATGAGGTGTTGATTTGTTGGCTTTTTATTTAAAATATATTCTGTTGATTTTGTGTTACGCTTCGATCAATTCTGTATAATTATTACTGAATAAAAAAAAAAAAACGAAAAAACTGCTTCTAAAATATCGTTAATAAATTAGAAAACAGTTATATGTATATTTAATATAGTTTTTTAATGTTTGTTAGTTTTTTGTATATATGAATGTTTATATGAATCTATATTGCTATGTTTTTAGTTTTGTGTATTCGTAAATAATTTATCTATTTTATTGAAATAATTTCTGTTTTTTATTATCAATTCCAATTAAAATACCCATCAAACATTTTTCAAATTGATTTTTTCATTGTAAAAAGATTTTTGTATTTATCTAACTTTTAAATAAAAAATGTTTAATAACATAAATATATTAAAATTCTATTAATTTTTAAACACGTTTTTATTAAAAATATATATAATAACTAAAAATGTTGAAAATATATTTTACATTTTTTCATTGTAAAATGACTTTATTTATTTATACAAATTATGAATATTTGAAACAATAATCTATTAATCTAATAATTATAACAATTTTTTTATTAAAAATATTAAAAATAACTAAAAACGTTGAAAATATATTTTAGATTTGTTAATTTCATTGTAAATTTGTTTTTATAAAATATATTCCCGAATTTCATAATTTGGAACACGCTTGAAATCTCAAAATAAAAGAAATATTTTCGAATAGACTTTTTGTGGTGATAATAAATTTTATTATTCGTCTACCACAGTTCATATACAGGAAGTTTTCCGTTAAAGTATACATATTTCAAATTCACCTTATTTTCTTTAAATCTGTAGATATTCGTTGTGTTTTTAAAAGAGTTCAATTTGATGCTTTAAACGAGTGTTTTCCTCTCCCAGACTAAGCATGAAGTAAAATTTCGAGTTTAGAAAAGCCCAGAAAAATGTACAGTGTATTCTGTATATTGAGTTATTTATACTTAAAAAACTGTCTGTAAAACTGCCAAATTTGGCAAATAATTTATATTATTGATTAGTAATAATATAAATTATTTGCCAAATTTGGTACATACCAAAGTTTTAATTGAATTTATGAAGAAAAGAAAAACAATCAAGATAAAAATAATATCAAATGAATTCTTTAATGTAAACTCATTGAATTTTATTTTTTGATTTTTAGTTAAATTTTAGGTTTATTCAGGAGCTTTTTAAATATATCTGATTCCCAAAGTCCATAATTTTAAACACGCTGGAAATCTGAAAATAAAAGAAATGCTTCGGAACAGTTAATTTTTTCTGAAGGTCATCAAATTTATCATCGTACAAGTGGTGTAGACGGGATCAAATTCCAGGACGAAATAAAAGCGGGCGCGTTTGTGTGTATGTGTGTGTGTGTGTGTAGACGCAACCGGAGCAGTTTTCTCTAGAATACTTCTACCTTTACTCTATTCATAAGTAGATGGACCCACTTCCCTACCAGTCTCTCCTTTTCTATCCTCGAAAACTCGGAATCCAGTTCTCCCATAAGCATTGTCTACCCTTGGCTTTACGTTGGTATTTAGTGAAGGCTCCTGTGCACAGCACCGATGCAATTTGTCATCGATGTGAAGTCGCACGGATGAAATTACGTCATTTTGGAAAGAATTTACAAAACCGTATAGAGTAAATTGACACTATTTTAGTGCAACTTCTTACCAATGATAAATTCATCAGAAAATTCCCTAACTGTTGGCATCAAACTCCCAACAGTTTACTTTGATGATGCGCCCATTCTAGGGACATGTGTTTTGAGGATCCAAATGTTAATAGCGCGAAATACAAAATAGGAACACCAGAAGGCAAACATAGATATCGCTACTTTTTAAACGAAGTTTGGCACAGAAAAACACTTTCGTCTCTTGAAAAAGTAAAAAAATAGGTTTATTAATCATAGCCCGGAGATTGTAACGCTAACACGGAGAGACACTGTATATTGTAAAGAAGATTATTTATACTAATTTATAATTTAGATCATTCAATGGGAATATGTAAAGTTATTTAAATTAAAAAACAAATTGTATTGTTTCACAAATTAAAACTTAATTGCGACTTAATTCCGAAACTAGTCAGGATAAAGTTCTAATTTGTGAAACAATACCAAGTGTTTTTTTTTTTAAATTTAAATCACTTTACATATTCTAATATGTTTCGCCAAGTGCCAGATGAAAAATTAATTTAAGAAATTTTCAATGGGAGGTTAAAACTAATATTAATTCTATATAAATTATGTACCTCATCAAAGTCTAAAACCCGAAGAGGTAGCAACCCTATTTGTTAGAAATTAGAAATAATTACGGCAAGGATGTACTTTCGGCAATCCATCTTACCGAAAAAGGTAGAAAAATGGATTTACTGCAAGCCTTTGATATCCACAGAGCAAAAATTAATCCGGAAATTTCCATCCTTAACGACCAGGTTGACTTGATGTACACGAAGCTTTCTAAATATAATAACCTGTCTAACTCGTATTTTAAGTACTTAGTTTAACAATGATTTCCGTGTAATTGAAACTAGTCACAAAAGTTAAATAAAAGTGATATAAAAAAGTCAAGTGTATTCTTTATTTCAAATAGTTTTTTTTTATATTCACAGAAAAAATTATTAAAATCCATACATGATTTTTGAGTTAAAATTTATTTTAATTTCACTTTCGAAATAATCGGCCTTGAATAACATTAATTTCACTTAAAAAAATAGCTCAAAAACTATGGGGCATTGATTAATTTTAACAGAGTACAAAAGAGAATAGTTTTCATTTTTCATTATTCACAGAAAAAATAATTAAAAGTTATTTATCTATTTTTGAGTTAAAATCTATTTTAATTTTACTTTCTGAATGATTAGCCTTACTTAACACAAATTTGACTTTAATATTTATATAATAATTAGTTCATTTAGGCAAATAAGTGGCTCGAATTTACTCTCTGCTTGCACACTTTATCTCAAAGCATCCTTTTGTTTCATTTTTGCGTGAAAAATTAGCAAAATAATAAATTAGCACTTACCAAAATCTGTCTGGTTATGAGGTATGGAATGTAGAATTGAAATAATCATACCTGAAAAGAAAAATATTGTCAAACAAATGTTGCAGAATTCCTCTTTTTGAATTGTCTAAAACATTTTTATTTTCATTATTATACAGGGATTTTCTCGTTGAGTATAATTGTAATTTCTATATTTAAATATTAATATTTAGTTAAATGATGTATTCGTATTATAAATGTATTAGTACAGAGAGTTTTTCACACATACCCACTGAAATAAATTTTCAAACATATGTGTTCTTGAAAAAACTTCAATTCAAAGCTTTAAACGAGCGTTTTCTACTCCCAGGTTAAGCATGAAGTAAAATTTCGAGTTTATAAAAGCCTGAACGTTTGGATTTTGACGCTTCGCCAAATCAAAACTCAATCTGTTCTAAGCTCGAAATTTTACTTCATGCGCTGGTTTTAAGTAAAGTAAAGTAAAGTAAAATATACGGCTTTAGCATATTGCGTTAGTAGCATATATATATTTAAAAAAAAACTAGGAAAATTCCTAGTATGTTTACCAAATTTTAGTGGTTCCAAATTCCACCATCAAGGCCGAAAGGGTTAATAAGGATTTTTATATGATAATAGTGGATTTTAACAACGTCTGTAAATATCTATCTTGAACAAGTTTCTTATCTTTCACGTGGCGAAACATATTTTACTATGATTTAAAAAAGAAAACACTTGGTTAAATTTTACTAATCAACGTCAGTTAATTCTTAATTAAAGATTACATTTATTTGTCAATTAAAATAGACATTTTCCATATTATGAACGTCAAACATTTTGAATTGATTGATTATTTTGGCACCTATGTAACTATTACTGAATTTCAACTATTGATTTACGTTGGTGAAACCTGGCATAAGTGATACAAATATTTACGTTACTGATGTAACCTTGGTGAAACCTGGCATAAGTGATACAAATATTTACGTTACTTAAGAATAATAATTGTGCATATTCAATCCACTTTATATAAATTTCTTTGCAGTAAAAAATGATATATCAAAGTACATTTCAATATCTTTTTTCTTTTCTCGTTTGTGGTGACTTTTGTACTTTAAATGGGGTAAAGACGGGGGTGGTTTGAAGAAGGGATGTTGGGACACATTTTCCGGCCATTCCATCCGTCAATCACATTCCGCGCACAAAGTATCCCGGAAGACCGGAAAATTGAAAGGGACGCCCTCCGTGAAAAGTCTCCCCCTTTTCTCAAAATGATTAACATTAACGTCAACATTTATCACTGCGGACAGTTTTGTGTATTAAAATGCTCCAGCAATTTTTCAACTATACAAGATTTTCCCGATTAAATTAAAACTTTTTCCGTAAAAGAATACCGACACTACAGGCAACCTTAAGCCACTACAGGCGACCTTAAGTAACCTTAAGTCTGTAATGTCTGCATTTCTTTTAGGGAAAGGGAATCAGTTTTAATTTAATCGAGAAAATATTGTATAGTTGAAAAAGCTCGAGCAGCTGTGAGCTGTCCTACTGAGCAAATCCATTTAAGTAACGTTTCAACAACAGTAAAACAACATAATAAATAAAATTACGAAAAAACTATTCGTGAAAATGCAAATGTAAATGTCTTAATTAACAAGACAACTCAAGACAATAAATATTCATTGAAACAACTACTTCCCGTGCAAATACACCTCCGGATATTGAATTATACAATGAAATATTTAAAATCTTGTTTAATTTGATTTGTTACAACGCTCTATTAAAGTATATGTAACGTTTAGGTCAAATTCTCTTCAAACCAACTAACAATACAAATTTAAAATGAAAGGAGCGATAGCAACAAATTAGAAGTGAAAGGACTTGGATTAAAACTAATGTCTTAGGCCATCTAAAAGAACGTTTAATATTGCTACAATGTTGATATACCGTTATTTGTTTGTTTTTTGCTTAGTGGGGTACTTCATAAATTCAGTAATTATAATTTTATTCTTATAATAAATATTAATCAACAAACACACGTGCATGTTTTATAATTAATTGCAAAACTCAAACAAAACAACAGTCGCACACAAATACGAGTATCACAGCGGATTCAGGACACGCAAACCGGAATCCATATCCGGTTTGGTGCACGAGCTTGTGTACACTTAGATATGCCAATTGTGTGCAGAGGGTGGGGTGCCTGTGTCTATTTGATCGCACATGGCTAGAGCGATACGCAAATTCAATCAAACGTTAACGTATGGGTAACACTGTCGTTCGGGGATGGGCTATTCTTGAACCGGAAACGTATATGCGATCGCGTGAAATGTTGTAAGGGGAAAGGGGGAGGGGGAAAACTACCCCCGTTTTTCTCCGTGTGGTGGCTGCAAGTTCATGTGTATCGTTGAATGGGGAGAAAGGTAATTTGTTAAATGATTGAAAGTGACTTCTTTTTGCTTATTACGAAAGATGAGAGGTGTTGTAATAATTAACCTATTTAAAGGCTTTATTGAACTTAGAATTGTACTACAGAATTGCGAATGTTGACAGAGTTATGTTGACAACTAAACTAACTAGATTTAACGATGTTCAAATAACCGATCTATAACATTCTTCCTCCCTATGAGCTAACGAAGTCTTGCAGATAAGTCGGAGGCTGACGATCACGAAGCTACGCCGCGAAGGGGGATCTATAGCAGGATTCAGACTCAACCGCAAAGCAGCATCTGGTGTGGGACCTTGTGCAAGTGTAGGCTCGGGAAGTTATTCCGTATTTTCGGCCGGTTCAATTTCATCCTGGATCATGTCTTGACCTTTTGGTGGGCCGCAACTGTCCATTGATATATCCTGAACGTTCTCACCAGCAGGAGCTAAAAGCCTAGTGGAAACTGTAGTCTCTCTGCCATCTGGATATCTTACGTGGGCATATTCGGAGTTACCTTCCAACAGAGTAACCTCGTCAACTATCGGGTCATACTTCGATTGACGAACAGTTCGTTTCAGTAAAACAGGTCCACGCTCTAGTAACCATGTGGGTATAGACTAGCCGTAACTTGATCTTCTTGGGTGTAAAAACATTTGTTCATGAGGGGTAGTATTTGTCGAGGTACAAAGCAACGAACGGATAGAGTGAAGAGCCTCCTGTAGGACTGATTCCCACTGAGTGATGTTCATTCCTTTGTTCTTCAGAGATAACTGAATGGTTTTCCACACAATTCCATTGTATCGCTCGACTTGCCCGTTTCCTTGAGGGTTATAAGGAGGAGTTCTACTAGTAGCAACGCCCAATAATGTTAAGAAAATATTCAACTCTTGTGACATGAATGAAGTGCCTCGGTCTGAGTGAATATAGGCAGGTGTTCCAAAAATGGTAAACAGTTGTTTCAGGTTCAATATGACGGTAGATGTTAACATATTAGGGCATGCAAAAACAAAAGGGAATCGGGAGTACTCATCGACTATAGTTAATAAGTAGCGATTCTTCGATGTTGATGGAAGAGGCCCCTTAAAGTCAATGATTAGGCGTTCAAACGGAGATGTTGCTTTAATTAGTTTCCCTTCTTGTTTGTGAAATCTTGGTTTTATTTCAGAGCAAACGCGACATGCAGAAGTCATTTGTCTAATTTCTTCCAATGCATAAGGCATGTTTTTACTTCGAACCCAATGATACATTCTTGTTTCCCCTGGATGGCAGAGTGATTCATGAAGACATTTCAGTCTCTCAGTTCTGTTGCCAGTAGCTGAGCATGTTCTGGAAAGTGTGTCAGCTACTGGCAACAGAACTGAGAGACTGAAATGTCTTCATGAATCAGAGCGATACAATGGAATTGTGTGGAAAACCATTCAGTTATCTCTGAAGAACAAAGGAATGAACATCACTCAGTGGGAATCAGTCCTACGGGAGGCTCTTCACTCTATCCGTTCGTTGCTTTGTACCTCAACAAATACTACCCCTCATGAACGAATGTTTTCACACCCAAGAAGATCAAGTTACGGCCAGTCTATACCCACATGGTTACTAGAGCGTGGACCTGTTTTACTGAAACGAACTGTTCGTCAATCGAAGTATGACCCGATAGTTATAAAACTCTCTGTATAAACAAATACAAACTATAATAAATTTCTTTAGTTGACGATTGGTTATTAGTTACATTTTTAAATCTGGGGTAAAATCAGTAAAATGGTATCGTTTCACCAATATTTAAAACTTTGAGTAACATTCAATTGTCAACTAAAGAAACAAGTTTATTGAAAAATTGTTTCAAATACAGCAGAAATTTTAACAGTAATTCAATAATGGAATTCGGTGTTTTAATTAATATTTTACAATACAAGATAATTCAAACAAGATAATTGAATTTCTTTTCATATGACTAAGTCTACAATTCCTCTTGTTATAGATCGGTTATTTGAACATTGTTAAATCTAGTTAGTTTAATTGTCAACATAACTCTGTCAACATTCGCAATTCTATAGTACAATTTTAAGTTCAATAAATTGTTGTAATAATTAACCTATTTAAAGGCTTTATTGAACTTAGAATTGTACTACAGAAGTGCGAATGTTGACAGAGTTATGTTGACAACTAAACTAACTAGATTTAACAATGTTCAAATAACCGATCTATAACAAGAGGAATTGTAGACTTATTCATATGAAAATAAATTCAATTATCTTGTTTGAATTATCTTGTATTGTAAAATATTAATTAAAACACCGAATTCCATTATTGAATTACAGTTAAAATTTCTGCTGTATTTGAAACAATTTTCCAATAAACTTGTTTCTTTAGTTGACAATTAAATGTTAGTCAAAGTTTTGAATATTGGTGAAACGATACCATTTTACTGATTTTACCCCAGATTTAAAAATGTAACTAATAACTAATCGTCAACTAAAGAAATTTATAATAGTTTGTATTTGTATATACAGAGAGTTTTATGTAACACCGAACATTTTCATAACGAGAATTTTTCTTTAAAGTATCCATATGCATACGTTGCACATTTTCCGGTGTTCGGTTTATTACAAGAATCCAATTTGAAGCATTACGCGAGTGTTTTCCACTCCCAGGCTAAGCATGAAGTAAAATTTCGAGTTTAGAGAAGCCTGAAAATTTGGTTTGGTCGCGTAGCGCGAAGCGCGGAGCGGCCAAACCAAATTTTCAGGCTTTTCTAAACTCGAAATTTTACTTCATGCGCCACCGGTACAAAACATTGATTCAATGAAAAGTTTAGCGGTCTGTTTTAAACTTCGTAATATGTCAGTGTTTTGTACCGGTGGCGCATGAAGTAAAATTTCGAGTTTAGAAAAGCCTGAAAATTTGGTTTGGCCGCTCCGCGCTTCGCGCTACGCGACCAAACCAAATTTTCAGGCTTTTCTAAACTCGAAATTTTACTTCACGCTTAGCCTGGGAGTGGAAAACACTCGCTTAAAGCTTGAACTTAAATTCTTTTAATAAACCTAGCATCGAAAAATGTGCAACGTATGCATATGGATACTCCAAAGAAAAATTCTCGTTATGAAAATGTTCGGTGTTACATAAAACTCTCTGTATAAAATAAATAAATAGTATATTGTTGCTTAGATATTTTTTTGTATATTCCTCCTTGAAGGAGGTCGAAACTAGTCGGAGAAAATATAAATGAGTGAAACAAACCAAGTGTTTTAATTGAATTTCCAGAATTAGATTCAAAAATGTTACACTACGGGTTAAGTGAGAAATTAATTAAACATGCAGAAATAAGTTTATTGAAACATGATTTCAAATACGGTCCAAATTTAGACAGTAATTTAATAATGGAATTCATATCGAAATCATTTGTAATATGAACAATTATTGACAAAAAACAAAATTGCAAAAATCATCACAGAGCATAAGAATATAAATAATTCTCAATCTTAAAAATATAAAAGAATATCTAGTTTAGTAACCAAATGGACAAAAGCATTTTCTTTTATGCGTTTGTTACAGTAACTAAAGCAGATCATAGAAATCCTGTTATTTTATTAAACAAAAAAGTTTATTTATAGGTAATGGAGACATTAATTCTGACATCTAACTTTAAATTAATGAAAAATAACCCCACAAACAAATTCCAATCAGACTTAAAATCAGTTTAAAAATACTGTCAATATGTAATTCCAGAAATATTCAAAAGTATTAAAACAGTGGCATACTGTTGAAAATGTCAAGATAGTCAATTAGTGATACTTTTATTTTAGGTAAAGATATCCCTAAGATACTTACTCGAATTTTGAATGCGCAAGATTTGCTTAAAGGAAGTAAATATTTTTGAAATTTATCAACATAAAGTGAGTTACATTTTAAAATCCACCAGATATCAATGTTTTATACGCCTGGCGCATAAAGTGAAATTTCAATATCTTTAATTAATTTCTCACTTAACCCGTGGTGAAACATTTTTGAATCTAATACTGGATGATTTAAATTAAATTTAAATTAAAACACTTGGTTTGTTTCACTTATTTATATTTTCTCCGACTAGTTTCGACCATTGGTCATCTTCAAGGAGGAAACAAACCAAGTGTTTTCATTTAAATTTAATTTAAATCATCCAGTATTAGTAAAATTTCAAGTTTAGAAAAGCCTGCACAATTAGTTAGATTAATCAACACATTTATAATTTATTACCCTAAATGAGAAATTAATTAAATACATTATTACCTTTCTATATTAAACCTCAAACAACAAAGATTTGTTTATAATTAACTTTGAGCCAAGCAAACCGAGTCCCATCCTTACATCCTTGTTATTTTAGGCCCTTTCCGTATCCCCCTGTCATTCCCTAACAAAACTATTACAGGTTATCCCATCCTAAAAAAACAAAGACGCCGATGGGATTTTGTTTGATGAGGAGACGAGGAAAAAAATGAGTTAAATATTCCCCTTAAACTGCGCCCTTATTAACTAACTCCTCGCCTACTTAATAAACAATAAGTTGTTAAGGTTTATTGTGTACAGTATGCGGAAAGTTCTCTCGCTCAGGTTTGGAATCACTTAAGGCACAAAAGTTTCTCTCTCTCTCACTCTCTCTTCCTGCGGGAATGGGGGAATAGATTTAGAAGTAAGAGAGATATAAATAAAGAGAGAGTGTGTTTAAGAGAGAGAGGCAGAGAGACGGATATGCACGCACATTTTAGCTAGTATTAGAAGGAATTGTTGCGTTTTATTGTTGAGAATTGTGTGGAATAAATTAACTTATAGAAATTTAGTAAACTAAGTTTAAGTGACATAAGTGTTACTGTTTTATTAAGTTTAATTAAATTGAAATCTCCACGAAACTTAAACCGAATACACATTAGATAAAAAAATTTAATGTAAAAACACTCATGCTTATTTACATAGGTTACGTATTTTTTCTATAATTAGCAGTTTTGATACCTTTTAGGTATTTTATATCGTGCTGTCTATTTATTTAGCATGTTATTATAATTTATTTATTAATTTATTCAATCAACGGAGTCCATTTCAAAAAATCCTTAGTATAATGCAATTAAAAATATAAAAGTATTTGTATATTTGACGTAGAGGGATTATTTTGTTTTAAGTATACTTTCACATATGATTTAAAAATTTTATATTTTAGTACGTTACTTTTAAAAAGCAAGTTAAAAAATATTAATTTGTAAAAATATTATTTGTAGAGCATTCTAAACTTTATTATAATTTCAGTAAATTTACTAACATTTATGCTAATTAAGCAATTTAAAATTATTATTTCCTGCTTTTTCTGTTTTTTTATATATGCTATCACTTTCTAATGACTGTCAAATTTATAATAGACAGTAATTTACAGCACAAACAGTACGAATTTTTAAAATCTTTATGTTTTTTTTAAATTTAAATACTACATTTTATTTATTCTTTAACAGTTAATGAATTTAAGTTAAAATAATATAATATGTTAGCCCGATTGTAAGAATGTGCAACTCTGTAAACAAATATTGTGATAAAATTAACTTTTTTGATGTATCCCTTATCAGATTTAAATCGGTCGCTCGGCATTTTGTTTGTTCGTAGTCATTTTTAAATTTGAGTTTAGTTTATGTCCATTATTGCTATCCATATAAAATGTTCTTTTTAGGTATATTTGTATTAATGTAATCGATGTAAAATGTTCACTGAATCAAACACTTACTATGGTTTTGCCACAAAATGTTTATTGTATGTATATATATTATATTACACAAATATACACATAAATTCACGTATTTTTTTCGTGAATTTATGTGTATATTTGTGTAATATAATATATATACATACAATAAATATTTTGTGGTAAAAACATAGTAAGTGTTTGATTCAGTGATCATGAATTACCACGTAGTTACGGTCGCAACCATCATTATGATGTAAAATGTTTTGGCGTCAAATAGATAAATTAAAAAAAAGACAAATAGAACCTAAATTAACAGAAGATATGAGAAATAAATCTGTATGTGGAAGGTTAATTATACCAGGCCAGATTTTTTTAAGATACATTTTTTATATTGATGGAATCAAGATTTTTTACTAAATCGAGTGGTAAATAGCACCATAAAATTCCAAAAATGTGACTCGGTGTAGCTTACCTCCCACATACAGAAATAAATGAACGACTAAATAACTAAATGTGAATTTAGTTTTTCAGTTAATTCTGTTAACTTTAAATGTGTGTATAAAAATAAAAGCGACATGATCAGTTTTGAATGCAGTGTATGTTAATATAAGACATTAAATATTTGTGCCGAAATGAAAGCCGGATTTAATCTACTCTCGTAATCAACCGATTTAAATTGTTTGCTCGTTTCACACACACAAACACACAAACCCACACACTACGGACTCTCGAAAATGTTACTGTTTATTAAATCGTAAAGCGGCACAATCTGACGCTTAACAGAGCGTATTTAAATATTTAATATCCCATCAGGCGGATATAATAATAATGCGCCATCAGTTATTGAAATCAAGATGGAAACAACGAAATATTTTATTATTATTATAGCATAAATTATGTATGATGCAATAACATGATTTAATTACATTTTCAAAGCACATTTATTTGATCAAATATCTGTTATAGCCATTTTTATTTAATTTGGCGAGAAATTCTAAGAAATGCGAATATATTTGTATCTGTGTGGAGTTTATCTGTGCAATTAATTGAGTGTTTTTCACTTGCAAATATACAATCGAACGATCTTTCGGTTTGTCCTATGTAAAATTTAGGGCAGTCATCATAATTAAACATATAGACTTCAGATATTTTGTACTTCTTAAGTTCTTTTTTATTGTTTTTAATATATTTTCCTAGACTATTAGTGGTGCGGAAGGCTATATTAATATAAATTCTCTTTAGCTAGTTTACTACTTAGTTGCCTATTAAATATATATTATAATTTTGTTTTCATTTATGGAAAATTTAAATAAGAACTATAAGACATTTGGTAATTATATATGTATAAAATAATAAATAAATGCTTTTCAAAGCCTACTTCTTACAATTTTGAACAGCCATAACTTACTAACCTTTCCGAATTGGACCTATGTTGATATAACTTTTTTGGTTAAAATGACTTAAGTAATGCACCCCTAAAGTTTCGCAGATTTCTCCCGGGACACCCTGTATTGTTCAATACTTCTTTTCCATAGATTTTTATCGGATGCTTTCCTTTTCCAGTCCAGTCAGTGTGTATGTCCTTGTCTATTTGATCCTTCCATCTAAGTTTAGTTCTTCTTCTTCTTCTTCCCCCAATACTTACAATGCTAACACTAATTTTTTTGTTCTTGTTTCTGTCTTTCTCTCGATATGTCACAACCAATATACAGGGCATTTTTCTATTGAGTATGGTATGGTATGGTATGGGGTCGGTGGGTCGTGTGGCCTCTGGGCCTTTCGAAGTTACCTCGACCTAAAAGATCTTTTGTAACTATCCCTGACCTACTTGAGTCCCTCAATGTCTAGACTTCTTATGAAGTCTACTATAACTTGAGGGTTAATATGTACCAGTTCCTCGGTGTTTAAAGTGGCCGATGACAGGTAGTTCCCTCTTTGAAGGGACAAGGCAGGGCATTCACAAAGTAGGTGCTCTGCTGTTTCTTGTGCCTCGTTGCAGAACCTGCAGTTGGCATAAGTTGTCTGACCCATCTTGGTGAGGTGGTACTTCAGAGGACAGTGTCCAGTTAGAAGGCCGGTTATGAGCCTTAGGTTGCCCTTGCTTAACCTGAGAAACTGTCCGGCTCTTACGGCAGAGAAGGCGATGAACCTTTTCGCGTGCCGCAGACCAGGTGTGTTTCTCAGGTGAGCACTTTTGGCAGCATCTTCCCATTCCCGGATCATCCCCTTGATGCGGACTTTAGTTATTCCACTGTAAGGTTCTGGTCCGACAAATGGAGTCTTGGACCCTTCCTTGGCAAGGTTGTCGGCAACTTCATTGCCTTTGATCCCTGCGTGTCCCGGAACCCAGACCAGTTTGACTCTGTTGTTCCTAGCCAGCTGCTTTAGGGATAGCTTGCACTCCCAGACAGATTTAGACTTGCATGTAGGCGATTTTATTGCCTTTAATGCAGCTTGACTGTCTAAGCAGATGCAAACCCTCTGAGTATGGTATATGTATACTCAAAAGAAAAATTCCCTGTATAATAATAATAATAATAATAATTTTATTTCCCAACAGAAATTAACATCCATTTACAGGAAAAATATATAAGACTACTTAGACTAAGTGTAAATTTAAACAAACAAAAAAAAACAATGCTTACATACATACACAAACATACATAACATTAAGGAGACGTATTATAATATATTTTTGATACATTTTATAAATTCTTTTGGACTAAGCATAAATATATCTGCATATTGTTGAACATCAAGATGTAACAGTTTCATGAAATTAATTGGAGAATAATAATATAAATTAGTGTAGCTATGGTTACGTATAAATGTTGTACAATTTCTACTAGACGCTCGAGGAACATATATATTTATTAGTGCCAATAAATTGGGATCATCTATATCGTTATAAATGATCTGATGTAGACATTTTAGAAGTAAGATTTTGCGCCTTGAGCCCAATTCTTGTAATTCAAACATTGACAACAGATCACTATAAGATACAGCAGTGTCGGGGTAAACCGAATGTTTTTTAAAATACAAATATTTAACAAACATTTTTTGCACTCGCTCTAATTTTTGCATATACACATTGTAATTCGATGCCCAAACACAAGCACAATATTCCAATTTTGGACGCACATATGTTTGATACAATTTATTTATTGTATAAATGTCCCGAAAAGGCTCACTGATACGCCGAACATTTTTAAGGCATCTTTCTGTATTGCATTATAATGGGGTATAAACGATAAATCTTTATCAAATAAGACACCGAGATCTTTTAAAATAGTTACTATTTCTAACAAACATTGTTCATGTTGTAATCAAATGCTATATGAGTAAAGGTTCTAAAAAGTGATATAGTCTTGCACTTGGATATGTTAAGATGCAGTTTATTATTGAGGCATTCTATGATATTATCCAAGTCGTTTTGTAATGATTGGCAATCATCTACAGATTTAATATAGCTAATAATTTCGACATCATCTGCGTATATTAGGATTTAAGAATTGATATCTTTAACTATATCATTATTAAATAAAATGAATAATAAGGGCCCAAGGTTTTATCCTTGAGGAACACCACTTAAGGGGCAGTACGAGTGAGATTTGTACTGTTTGAATTCTACGTATTGTAGTCTATTAGACAAATATGAGCGCATTAAAGATATCATATTAATACTAAAACCCCATTGTTTTAATTTACAAAGCAGAATATTGTGATCGATAGTATCAAAAGCCTTGCTGAAATCGGTATGGATTACATCGACTTGAAGACGTTGATCTAGCTGACAAGCAATTAATTCAGTAATATTTGAAAGATTTGTTTGAGTTGATCGTTTCGTTATGAATCCATGTTTTCTAGTTGTTAAATATGCCTCCACATGAAGGTATAACTTGTCAGCTATGACCACCTCCAACATTTTAGCAAAATTGTTTAGAATCGATATTGGTCGATAATTTTCGATAGCATTTTTACAACCAGATTTATGTACTGGTGTGACTCTCGCGGTTTTCCAGATAATCGGAAAATGTGAATGATTAATTATACAATTAAATATGTGGACCAGTGATTCAGCAAGGCTTTGGATAGTATCAACCACAATAAATGATGGGATATTGTCGGTGCCGGATGTGAATTTTGTACTGAGCTGTTTTGCAGCATTAAATATGTCTGTTTCTGTGATAGTGGAAATGTTAAAACACTCATTAAACTCAGAATTTACGATATCCATATCAACGGCTGACGTTGTCCTAACATAAACAGATGAAAAATATTTTTGAAAGCTATTTACTATTGCAAATGGGTCATTAATTACTGCATCTTCAAATGTCACTAATCCTGGAATACGCGACTGATTTTTCTTTGAATTAATATAATTCCATACGTTTTTTGGATCATTCCGCACCGAACGTTCTGCATTTTGAATGAATGTATCTTGGTCTTTTTTTATTATAATACGTGCCTCACGGCGGAGCTGCGACATCTTTGTTTTATAAATGCCGAGTTTATGCTTTTTGAATAATCTTCTATAGTGTTCTTTCTTTTTAAGTAATTGTATTGACGCACGTGTAAACCAACATGGATATTTATGGTGATGACTTTTCACTAATTTTCGCAGTACACACTTGTCAAAAATATCGTAGAGTCCGCGGTAAAGCACGCTACAACATTCCTCAACATTATTGATTTTTAGTAGATCAGACCAGTCGCAATCAGAAATTTGTTGGTATAATGGGAGTAATATAATTACAGCGTTTTTTTTTTTAAATTTGCGGGACTTCGTTGTTTGTTCGGAGAAGAAAAATAAATGATATTGCCCACATATCATTTATTGTTCTTCTCCATAAAACAAATTTGGAAATTAAAGTTATGTATAAAGAACTAGATACAGAGAATTTTCCTTTTAGGTAGACATATGCATACACTGTAAATTTTACAACATTCGTTGTCTTTAAAAATATTTCAATAAGAATTTTTAAACGAGGGTTTTCCACTCCCAGACTAAGCATGAAGTAAAATTTCGAGTTTAGAAAAGCCTAAGAATTTGAATTGGCCGCGTAGCGAAGCGGAGCGGCCAATCCAAATTGGGCTTTTCTAAACTCGAAATTTTACTTCATGCGCCACGCTTAAAAACACGGATTAACAGTGAAGTTAAAAAACACGCACATACAACAACAGTTATAGGCAACCCAGTATACGTTAGAGTTATTGGGTTGCCTATAATCACTGTTTTAAACATTTGTTCAGCGCAGAATTTGACTCACGTTTTATTCACAGCTCTGTAGCTGTAGACTGCTAAATTGGTATATTTTAAACTTTGCGATATTTCAGTGTTTTATACGCGTGGCGCATGAAGTAAAATTTCGAGTTTAGAAAAGCCTAATTTGGATTGGCCGCTTCGCTTCGCTACGCGGCCAATCCAAATTTTTAGGCTTTTCTAAACTCGAAATTTTACTTCATGCTTAGTCTGGGAGTGGAAAACCCTCGTTTAAAGATTGAAATCTTTTTAAAATCAACGATTGTTGTAAAATTTACAGTTTTTTAACATAACTGTAATTTCCAAATTTGTTCTTCTTGCCCACATATCATCTATTTTTTATCCCCTAAGGGAGACATTTGGTAATTATGTATGTATAAGTGATCGAAGTTTGTTAAAATTAAAACAAAATTTTACCAAGAAAACAAATATAGGCAACATTTTTTTAATTGCTGCAATTTATTTAAAAACTGATCACTCTTATAATCCTATTCAATATAGCTTTTTCTTTTATTTTCTTTTATGTAATATTGAAATAAGAACGATGAGACATTTGGAATTAATATACAAGCGATCGAAGTTTGTCAAAGTGTGTAAACAGATGGAAAGAAGACGGAATTACAACTCCAATAATAACTTTTATATTGACTTATTTAAAACAAATACGAGGAGGACGATTGAGTTTCGTGATGGGGTCGCACAAACCTCCTGTATTGATTCAACTTTTTTTTTTTGCTTTCCCCCTCATCTTTCCTTTTGAGAATTCTAATGACAAGCACTTAAAAAAAGTTGGGTTTATATACTTAACGTACAAAAGTATATTATTAGATTTTCGTATTGAATTTATAATTTTTCAAAAAAATTGTTTTTGAGAATTCTACTGACGACAAACATTTGAAGAAATTTAGGTTTGTACCATATGTTTTAAAATTATTTAGATAAAGGGTGGCCTTAAATATCTGAACGCATGTTATACAAAGAGTTTTATGTAACACCGAACATTTTCCTAACGAACATTTTTCTTTTAAGTATACATAAGCATACGTTGTACATTAGCCGATGCTCGGTTTGTTAAAAGAATTTAATTTGAAGCTCTAAACGAGTGTTTTCTACTCCCAGGCTAAGCATGAAGTAAAATTTCGAGTTTAGAAAAGCCTGAAAATTTGGTTTGGTCGCGTAGCGCGAAGCGCGGAGCGGCCAAACCAAATTTTCAGGCTTTTCTAAACTCGAAATTTTACTTCATGCGCCACTGGTACGAAACACTGATGCAATGTTAAGTTTAGCGGTGTGTTTTAAACTTCGTAATATGTCAGTGTTTTGTATCGGTGGCGCATGAAGTAAAATTTCCAGTTTAGAGAAGCCTGAAAATTTGGTTTGGCCGCTCCGCGCTTCGCGCTACGCGACCAAACCAAATTTCCAGGCTTTTCTAAACTCGAAATTTTACTTCATGCTTAGTCTGGGAGTGGAACACACTCATTTCAAGTTTCAAATTGATTTTTTTTAACAACGAGTATCTTAAGATTTACGACATATGCGGTGTAATTGGGACATATATACTTGAAAGAAAATCTCCCTGTGTGTACAAGTTGAGGCATTAATTGCGATTGATTGGCTACAATTTTTAATGGTCATATAGGCAACCCAATTTACACATAACTCAAAAAGTAAAGGTAATTGTATTGGATGAACATGTTCGGTGTTACATAAAAGTCTCTGTATGTTAATTCATCGCAATGTCAGTAGTTGAAGCTTGATGACAATAACTGTCAATTTTGGTGTAAAGCTTTTTTCTCATAATGGCATTTTCTCCATTGCATTAACGATTCATCGTTGAATCTTATTTCCGTAATGGAAATCGTGTTTATGGGGAGTAGGTATATAGTGCTTAACCTTGTTAAGCTGAATTTGGCCACAGTTTCCTGATTTTGTATTCTTGGAAGCTGATTTTTTCAATGTGGTCCGGAATTGTGTTCGATTGTTCAGGGAAATAGGAAATTTATCGCACAAGGACGGTGGTGGCAGGTCAACTGTTCGTACGGATAAAATAGTGGAAAATGTTCGCTATATCGTAGTAAATGTTGAGTTGATGTTTAGCAAATGAAGAATGTACAAATATCACATCCGAAATGCTCCACAACGCATTTGATAATATGAAACGTCAGGTAAATTTATCTTTGCAGGAGAATGGTGATCACTTTCAAGATCTATTGTGATAAATTCAATAAACTCTCTGTTTTATTTGACAGATTTCTTGGATTCATTGTATATCGATATATCTTAATTTTTGAGATTCTGAAAATGGAATCAGGGTAAAGGTGTATGGGAGGCACGAATCTAAAGTTCGTTGGTTAAGGCGACTTACTGCTTGGCCGCAAATCGAATTTTAAGTTCCACTTTTAAGGTTATATATGGTCGTGTTTTCGGCTAATAAGCACATTACAGATACAAATTACACACATGATGAAATTATCTCCAAAATGAGGACGTAATTCATCCAATTTGTAGTGTTATCTTCATTAATTCAGCCAATATCACGATATTAGTTTTACGCTAGAATTGACGTCTACTGACGTTTATTTAAAATAATGGATATATAAATCGAGATTGATTATTAAATCATAGGTTATTTAATTTACGATATAAAAAATAGATGGCACCTTCGTACGATAACTAGGATATTTACTGCAATAGAATCACCAAGAATCAAATATATATCTACAAACAAAAAGACTCTCGAAAGCGAAGACTGGTACTAGATTCCACGCTGTTAAATTCTTCAACGCACTACCGAAAAACATACAGCAATTGCCTCCCAAGCAATTTGCAAATAGTCTGAAAACGCTACTTGAGGATAAAGGTTTTTACTGCTGGGAAGAATTCCTTAAATTTGATTTTCAAACTCATTTTAAATTGTGAACGTCCGTATGTTACTTCAATATGTTATTTTAATGTGTTATTTTAATCTGGTATTTTAATATGTTGTTTTAATATGATATTTTAATATGTTATTTTAATATGTTATTTCTTAATAAGTTATTTTAATATGTGACTATAGATCTATTTACTTATTTACTTCGATGTTTCTCACTATACAAACTAGCTTATAAGGTTATATTATTATTATATTTTTTATTATTATATACTCACAGGTTAAGGTGACATATGTAAAACATGTACTTTTGTTAATACATCAATAAATATGAATATGAATATGAATAATAAAATATTAACAAATAATATAACAATATATATTTTCACCTACAAATATTACTTTTGTATTTAATTCACTGTTTTTACTCAAATTTAATTTGTACGGCATATCTAGTTTGGTTAGTAGACACACAGCTAAATTTAAATACAACTAAGATAATTTAATAGAACCACATAACCAAGCAAAATTATCTGATTTAAGGCTTAGTATAGACACACATTTTTCTATAAAATAATAAGATGCAGATAAACATTTTATTATGCTTACGCGATTTTACATGTTTTTAAGTTAGGTTAGTAGAAAGGATTTCAATAGAATAAATTGCGGAAGTCTTTTTGCGCAAGTTAAATATTTCACATACTTAGGTTAGGTTAGGTTAGGAGAAAGGTTTGAAATAGAATAAATTCCGTTTGTCTCTTTGCAGACGATGACTATTCCACATACTTCTAAATTAGGCTAGGAGAAAGGTGTTCAATGGAATAAACTGCGTAAGTCTTTTTGCGCACGGTGGCTATTCCACATACTTGTAGGTTAGGATATGTTAGGAGAAAGGTTTGCAATAGAATAAACTGCTTAAATCTATCTGCGCACGTTAATTATTCTACATACTACTAGGTTAGGTTAGGTTAGGAGAAAAGTTTGCAATAGAATAAATTGCGTAAGTCTCTTTGCGTGTACGTAATAGCCCCTGAATATTTAAATAATAACATTAATATTTTATATCATTCCCAAAAATGTCGATGAGAGTTTTCGGAAACAGTTAATATTTATTATATTTTAATACATCTAGCGCCATCTATTTTTTTATATCGTAAATTAGAATACATATGATTCACTAATAAATCTTGATTTATGTATCCATTATTTTAAATAAACGTCAGTGGACGTCAATTTTAGTGTAAAATTAATATCTTGATATTGACTGAATTAATGAAGATAACACTACAAATTGGATAATTTACGTCATAATTTTGAAGATAATTTCATCATGTGTGTAATAGGTATCTCTAATGTGCTTATTTAGCTGAAAATACGACCATATATAACCTAAAAAGTGGAACTTAAAATTGAATTTGTGGCCAAACGGTAAGTCGCCTTAACCAACGAACTTTAGATTCGTGTGTCTCATGCACGTTTACCTCGATTCCGTTTTCTGAATCTCAAAAATCAAGGTAAATCGATATACAACAACCCCGATTTCTTTACATAAAATATTTAATTTAAATTATTTGCGATGAATTAGGCATACGACATGCATTCAGAATTTCAAAGCCACCCTTTACCTAAATAATTTTGAAGCATATGGTATACTCAACAAACATTAAAAGTGCGATTCTTTTCGCAAATCTACAACAAGTTAGTCTTACAAAGACTATATCAAAAACTCATTGAAACAACTACTTCCAGGGCTAATACCCCGACGGACATTGAATTATACAACAAGTGTTTGCTGTTACATACAGTAACCTACTGCAAATGTAACAATTTGGGTCAAATTATTCAGGCCATCTATAGACGCGTTTCGAGATTTATCTCTCATCAGTATAGCTTCGCCATTCCCTCTAAACAACTTGACACCTTAGACTGGCGGTCACGTTACCGTTCAAACATAAGTATAAATGAAATTGCCAATTCTTGGTTGCAGAATACTTCAAACATTAAAAGTGCGATTTTTTTCGCATTGGCAATTTCATTTATACTTATGTTTGAACGGTAACGTGACCGCCAGTCTAAGGTGTTAAATTGTTTAGAGGGAATGGCGAAGCTATACTGATGAGAGATAAATCTCGAAACGCGTCTATAGATGGCCTGAATAATTTGAACCAAATTGTTACATTTGCAGTAGGTTACTGTATGTAACAGCAAACACTTGTTGTATAATTCAATGTCCGTCGGGGTATTAGCCTGGGAAGTAGTTGTTTCAATGAGTGTTTGATATAGTCTTTGTAAGACTAACTTGTTGTAGATTTGCGAAAAGAATCGCACTTTTAATGTTTGAAGTATTCTGCAACCAAGAATTGGCAATTTCATTTATACGTATACTCAACAATTTCTCAAAAAAATAAGTTTTTATGGTGTTAGTTATATTATAATAACTAAAAACATTTTCTTAACAACCTAGTAGACTTTATAAATTTATCACTGTTAAATTTAAATGTTGCTGAATACTTTCTATTTAAATTTATCTTAGCGAAAAAGTGTTGAAATCATATCAGAAATGTTCGAAAATTTTTCACTAAGGACGATTTGTGATTTTTTATTTTATTGTTAAAACATACAAATATGTGCATTGTTTACGAAAAACTGAAAACTACAATTAAATAAAACTAGCTTTAATTTTAATTCCCAGCTTTACGTTAATAAAAAAATAAAATTTTCGCCTGCATTAACAAAAAAACGCTTTAATAGGATTTAATCCGCTTACTCATAAAAATAAAAAGAAAACTATCGAGTTTACAGACTAATAAAAGAAGAAAATTGTGGATTTTATTTAAAAAAGCAGCAAACAATGTTTAGTGAAATTAGTTGAATTTAATATAAAATATATTCTACAGTTTCAGTTAACACATACAAATTTTAATTCGCTAATTAAAATTAACGATCCTAAAATTCTATACCAATTATAAACCGATTCATAATAAATCCAGGCCGCAGAATTATATTAAACAATATCCGAATTATTCAAACGATTACGTTATCAATAAATGCACATGCCTCCGATCGAATTTTATTAAATCCAAGCGCTGAATATTATTATTTTTTTTGCAAGCGCAATAATTAATTAAACAATTTGTTGGCGTACGCTTGTGCATGTGATTGATATGGGACAATTTAGGCAGGAATTGTTGAAAAATGATTGAAAAAATAATCTTTTAAATACTGGTACATAAATGTTGCGAGCGTTAATTGACGTTGATTGTATTTCAAAATATCGTTTCATTTCAATACTCATTTGTTTTTAACATTATTGTTGTGTTTATTATATTTGTTGCACGATCGACTTTTTTTTGTATTTACCACGTCTGTTTTTAGGATGGTATGTTGTATTTACCAAGTTTAGTTTAGTTTAGTTTATTGACTTATAATCACCTATTACAATAATATACACAAAAGAAAGAGTATAAGGTAAACAATATACATTAAAAATATACAGAGTTTTATGTAACACCGAACATTACCAATGTTCATTTTCGTATATTCTATTTATCAAACTAATGCACGATTTGTCACCTTTGAATTTTATTTTATGTGCAAATTAGGTTGTCTATATGACCATTACAAATTGTAGCCAATCAATCGCAATTAATGTCTCGACTTGTAAATACAGGGGCTTTTTCTTTCAAGTATACATGTCCCAATTATATGCCGTACATTTTTATATAATCGTTGTTTTTTTAAAAGAGTTCAATTCGAAACATAAAATGAGTGTTCCACTCCCAGACTAGGCATGAAGTAAAATTTCGAGTTTAGAAAAACCTGAAAATTTGGTTTCTAAACTCGAAATTTTACTCCATGCGCCACCGGTACAAAACACTGACATATTACGAAGTTTAAAACACACCGCTAAACTTTGCAATGAATCAGTGTTTTGTACCGGTAGCGCATGAAGTAAAATTTCGAGTTTAGAAAAGCCTGAAAATTTGGTTTGGCCGCTCCGCGCTTCGCGCTACGCGACCAAACCAAATTTTCAGGCTTTTCTAAACTCGAAATTTTACTTCATGCTTAGCCTGGGAGTAGAAAACACTCGCTTAAAGCTTTAAATTGAATTCTTTTAATAATCCGAGCGTCGGAAAATGTACTACATATGCATATGGATACTTAAAAGAAAAATTCTCGTTATGAAAATGTTCGGTGTTACATAAAACTCTCTGTATGTACAGGGTGGTGATTTTTTCATTGCTCACCATTGGTATCTCGTGAATTAGATAGTTAAACATAATATATAAAATTACGAAAAAACTATTCGTGAAAATGCAAACAATGTCTTAATTAATAAGACAACTCAAGACAATAAATATCCATTGAAACAACTACTTCCCGTGCAAATACACCTCCGGATATTGAATTATACAATGAAATATTTAAAATCTTATTTAATTTGATTTGTTACAACGCTCTATTAAAGTATATGTAACGTTTAGGTCAAATTCTCTTCAAACCAACTAACAATACAAATTTTAAATGAAAGGAGAGATAGCAACAAATTAGAAGTGAAAGGACTTGGATTAAAAGTAATGTCTTAGGCCATCTATAGATGCGTTTCGAGATTTATCTCTCTTCAGTATAGCTTTGCTTTTTGCTTATGACGTTTAAAAAAAATTAGGAATAAAATGAAAACAAACTTACTTGGAAAAAGTGTTGTGTGTGGAATGAACAGGTACACAGAAATGGAATGAGTGAAAATTATGGTCGGTATTTATAGGTAAAATAGGGGATTATGTCATTAGCAGGTATAAAGAATGTTAGACCTTATTATTTACCTTACGGTACAGTTCAAACAAGATTTTAAATATTTCATTGTATAATTCAATATCCGGAGGTGTATTTACACGGGAAGTAGTTGTTTCAATGGATATTTATCGTCTTGAGTTGTCTTATTAATTAAGACATTGTTTGCATTTTCACGAATAGTTTTTTCGAAATTTTATATATGTATTATGTTTAAAGTGTGCAAACTATAAGAAGCGTAAGCTTATTTTCTCGAATTCAAATAGTTTTGAATTTGAATTTATCTTAGATAGTTAAATTAGACAAAAGTTGCTCTTTATCATAATGATTGAGGATTTGAAAATAAATCTGGTATATTTTTATTAGTTCTTAATTTATCATGAAAACATTGAACATTGTGATTGCAGATTTTTCTTAATCTTCAATACCATTAACAGAGTTTTAATAAAGCTTGGCAATTTCATGTGTTTTACCACTCCAAGTCAAATTATGTTATCAGAGATTTTCTAGACCTTCTAGATTTTAAGCTGCGATAGTCAACTTTTTTATTTCGTATGGCCTCCATATTTTTGTGGGGCAATGTTAAAAACGTTGTCTATGCAACCTTAACGGAAAATATCTGACATCTTCATCCCATTCCAAGGGGTACAAAAAGCAGTGGATGAAATTAATTTGAGAACTAATATTTATGAATAACGGAGCACATTTTGAACAGTTTAAATAATTATCCGTTGTTTCGAATGTATTATCACGTTATCCTTAGACCTGAATCTTAATCTATTTAGTATTTAAGGAATTTTAATAACAATTTAGAAATACAAATGTCATTTTTATCGTTGTATTAATTGAATTTCAAAGCAGTTGTGCTTTTATGCAAAAAAATTAAATTTGCAACAAGTTTTCTGAATAAAAAATGGTTATAAGAGTTACTAATCTGAAGAGCTATTTTTTTTCTATCTAATGGTGTGAAAATCCAATATAGCGGCCATAAGAAATAAAAAAGTTGACTGTCGCAGCTTGACATCTGAAAGGTCTAGAAAATTTTTATTTACATCATTCAACTTGAAATGGTTAAAAATGCAAAGTTACACAGCTTGATTAAAATAACGTCAATGAAATTAAAGATAATATTTTTTTCTCAAATCCCAATTTTAATTTTTTTGTAATAAATCAGGAATCAATCAAATTATCCTGGATTTCTTTTTAGAGTGTCAATCTTCATGATATTACGCTTTATCATGAAGATTGACATTCTAAAAAGAAATCCAGGATATTTTGTCTAATTTAACTGACCTCGTATCTTTTACCGCTCCCGAGATAGTAATGGTGAGCATTGAAAAAATCACCACCCTGTATATAGATAACTTAACTCATGTAACCTTAAGAAGGCACATTTAAACTTAATAATATTTAACAAAAGTTATGAGTAAAACGTAAGTTCTACTTTCTGGTTTGTTATTTATATCAACTTTTTATTTTTGTTGTGTTATTTCTTTTAATTTATTTTTGTCATATAATTATTAACTACATTTTTCTTATTTTTGCAATTTAAATTACAACTTTCAGTTGCAATAATAAAAATGTAATTATTAATAATACGATAAAAATAAAATAACAGAAGTAATATAACAAAAATAAAAAGTTGATATAAATACCAAACCGGAAAGCAGAAATTAAGTTTTCCTTACCGTGTGGTGAACGGGTATTTTAATGATTCTAACGAGTGTTTTCAATTCCAGACTAAGCATGAAGTAAAATTTCGAGTTTAGAAAAGTCTGAAAATTTGCATTTGCCAGGGCGCGCGAGCGTAGCGAGTCGCGCCCCGGCAAATCCAAATTTTCAGGCTTTTCTAAACTCGAAATTTTACTTCATGCGCCACGCGTGTAAAACACTGATTCAAGTGAAGTTTATTAGATACAACTTAAAAGAATTGAATTTGAAGCTTAAAGCGAGTGTTTTCCACTCCCAGGCTAAGCATGAAGTAAAATTTCGAGTTTAGAAAAGCCTGAAAATTTGATTTGGTCGCGTAGCGCGAAGCGCGGAGCGGCCAAACCAAATTTTCAGGCTATTCTAAACTCGAAATTTTACTTCATGCGCCACGCGTATAAAACACTGATTCGAGTGAAGTTTATTAGATACAACTTAAGTTTTATTTTAAGGTAATAAATATTACAAATGATTATTTTGTATAAGTAACCAAATCTGCGAACATTAAGTATCGGAGTGTTTTTTTTTTCCTAAATATGTTATACTTACCTACAGATCCTACAAAACAATTGTTTGGATTTTAAAAGCACAAAATTTAGTTAGACGAAATAAATATATGTAAAATTAATTAATGTCCCTGTTACTCGTAATTTAATTTATTAAAGAAATCTCCAATTTCAGTCTATAAACTGTCGGAATCCCAGGTTCTGACTTCAGAAACTAAGTCGTAAGTAGACATATAGTCACATTTATTTGACGTTTTTGAGATTCACCAAATCGTATGACTTAATCTAAGATATGTAATTTATTTTACCTGCAACCACATAAGAAAACAGTGTTTTCTTAACCACCTTACTGATCTAGAAAACACTGTCATAATCACGCGTTTGTTGTAACAAAAAAATGACAAACGTCAGTTTTGAAAAGTCATCGTACAAGTGCGACACGTTATTCAGGTAATGTCTGATTCAAGCGACTGTGAATTAACGCCTCCGAAGAACAGCTGCACAAACTCCTGAAATTGCAAGCAACAGAGAAAACTATGAAAACGAACACATGGAAACAGCTATTGAGCCTGCGGTAATTTGTGATAAACAACCTTACATTTCACAAGCACCTGAAGTCAGATGCAATGCAGAAAGCAATGAAAACCAACATATTGCAGTTAATACACAAAACTCAATGCGAAATGGTAGCTTTTCTTTTAATAAGTGTTCTGTAGTTATAAATAATCATTATCATTATAATAACTAGTTTGCACAAAATAATATGAAAATAGATAAAAATAAAACTTTTTGCCAGTTGCTACTTAAATCTACATTACTATATTTGGTGTTCGCATGAAAACTATATAGGTGGTTGCAGGTAAAACTATGTACAATACGCGTGTGGTAGGCATATTACGTGCTCGTGGAGTTAACACACTCGCCGCTGCGCAGCTCGTGTTTAACTCTACACTCGCACGTAATATGCTGTTTACCACACTTGTAATGTAATATACTATTTCAAAGCAACCGAGATGCCGACAGTTTTTAGACACTAGTTAATATCTACAATAAACTGTCAAAAAACAATAAAACAAAATGTAAACAGACATTTTTGAGACATTAAACAAGCTGTTAGTACATTTTATACTTCACATTAAATTGGTGTTTTATACGCGTGGCGCATGAAGTAAAATTTCGAGTTTAGAAAAGCCTGAAAATTTGGATTGGTCGCTCCGCGAAGCGGAGCGACCAATCCAAATTTTCAGGCTTTTCTAAACTCGAAATTTTACTTCATGCTTAATCTAGGATTGGAAACACCCGTTAGAATCGTTAAATTGACCGCTTTTATTATACTAACGAATGCTTGAATATTCACAGCGTATACATTGGAATATGTATGCTTAAAACAAAAATTCTCTGCATGTAAATATAATAAATGTAAAAGTTTTGTTGCTACAAGGAAACAAATAATAGAAGAATGGATATATAGAACATAGAGATATAGAAATAAAGTATTATGCCCGTCTGAAATTTAACATATTGCGAGTTGCACTTTCCACAAACCCACGCTTGTGGAATATCTTTGCTCGCTTGGGTTTCTGAATTTTCCTGCGGTAAATCGATATGTAAATGCGCTTCAAGTTCATTTAACCGCCCTCCCATTTGACATACATATTCATACCCCTCACTTTTTCCCCCGCGAGCGCTAAATAGGCGGAAACCTAATTATAAATATCGCCGCGGAATTGCTAAATATCCTCGCCGTCCGGAGAAGTGAAAAAAAAAAACAACGCCAGGGAGTTTTAATGTGGCTAATTTTATTTTCACCCCGAAATGTGACGGACTTTCGAGCGGTAAGAATTTTACGTAAATTCGTTTGAATTTGGTTTTTGTAGAATGCTTATAGTGGACTGTGATACTGTTTTTTTTTCTATACTTCATTTTTCTTTTCTTAGATCGTAAAATTATATCAGGTAAAGTTGTTAAGAGAAAAAACACTTGGTATTGTTTTATATCGTGTAAATATGTTCTACAAAAAGCCAAATGACAAATTAATTCAAGAAATTATAGTTAATATTTTACATCGTTGATTGTTGAGACATTAAAGTGTTGAAAATCTATACTAACCTTTTCGACCCTGACGGTCGACTAAAATTTGGTAAACATACGGGGATTTTTTTTTTAAATATACATACGTCTATGCATGAGCTGTAACTTTTCCGATAATCATTTGTTTTCTAAATTATTATAATTTGAAGTCGTAAACGAGTGTTTTCCACTCCCAGATTAAGCATGAAGTAAAATTTCGAGTTTAGAAGAGCCTGGAAATTTGGTTTGGTCGTGTAGCGCGTAGCGCTACGCGACCAAACCAAATTTTCAGGCTTTTCTAAACTCGAAATTTTACTTCATGCGCCACGCGTATAAAACACTGATTTAAGGTAAAGTTCCGAATATTCTATATGAAGTGTGCTAAAAGCGTGTATTCTGGACATTACATCACATAAGTGTTTAGTACGCGTGGCGCATGAAGTAAAATTTCGAGTTTAGAAAAACCTGAAAATTTGGTTTGGTCGCTCCGCGCTTCGCGCTACGCAACCAAACCAAATTTTCAGGTTTTTCTAAACTCGAAATTTTACTTCATGCTTAATTTGGGAGTGAAATACACTCGTTTGGAAGTTCAATTTGAAATATTTGTAAAAACAGCGAATATCTAAAGATTTACAGCGTGTGCAGTAAATTGAGATATGTATACTTAATAGAAAAACTCTGTGTATCTAAAATAGTAATCACTAATATGCACACAAGCTTGTTTTTCAGTTTAAATTAAAGCTTATTTATTTCTTAAAGCGATTCAAACAACATTTATTCAAACCTTCATCAACATTTATATGTTTTTAAAAGTGTATTTTCATGAAATATTTTTAAAGAAAAGTTAGTTTTATAATGTTTGCATAATCAGTGTTTAAAAGGCTCTCTTGTCCGAAGCTCTAGACACATTTATTCGTTTTCTAAGGTATTTGATTTATGATTAAATAACCCTTGATTTGATGTACAACAAATAAAGATTTCTTCACATCTTACTTAAAATATTTTAAATATCAATTTCTAACACTTAATCTAGATAATGTGTGAACTCATTATTCGTAATAGTTTTATTACTTTGACTTGTATAATTGCATCGTTTTGTTGAATTTGTGTTAATATTAAAGATTTAACATTTATAATATTTCAGCTCAAATTAAAACATATAATATTTATTGTATACGTATTTGTTCAAATGTATTTACTTGTAAATAATCATGATTATTATGACTATTACTGACACATTTTTTAAACTTGAAAATAGTGCTCAGTGTAAGCGCACAATATGTAATTTGTATAAGTTTTGTAATATTCCCATGATTTTAAAAGGTGAGCAATTTATTGAAACATTTAATTATTGCTGAAAAAAGGATCTAACATTATTTCTAAGAAGAAGAAGAAAAGCCGGAAGCCTAAACGGATTTGGACGCGTAGTAAACACTGATTTTAAGTGAAGTTTATAATATATTGATTATTTATTTAATTTTTTTTTAATTGATGAGGCAGATACATGATGAAACTCCATAATACTATTTGAAATAAAACAACAGAGTTGGGAGGGTTTCACTTTAATTGTTGAACACTGCAACATGTTTCACCACACAGTGGCTTCATCAGGCAGATGAAATAATGATTTGACAAAGTACAGGTAAAAGCTTATATACTAATGCAATTAAGTTAATAGAAGGGTGGGGGGGGGTAATGAGGTAATTAGGGTGAAACTAATACAAACAATTTTGAGCGACTAAATATTGATTAAGGGTGCATTGTTTACTTCTATTTGGTCATTTAATAGAATACCTTTTTTGTTATATTTATTAATTTCTAATTCTTCTAATAAGTTTAATTTACGACTTTTGTTACATTCGTGCAAAATTTTGAATTTAGGGTTGAAGTTATGTTGGTATTCGATTAAATGATTGGCGTAGGTTGAAGAGGTTTTCTTAAATTGAAAGCATTTTTGATGTTCTGAAATGCGATCTGGGAAGCTACGTCCAGTTTGTCCAACGTATACCTTAGGGCAATCCCCACACTCCAGCAAATACACGCCAGAGTTCGTAGTTTTATCAGATGTGTCCTTAGAATTATTAATGAATTTATTAAGTGAATTTACCGTTCTAAAGGAAGGAGTTAGGTTTAAGGATTTGAGTTTTTTGCTGATGGCAATCGAAGGGGGACCGTTAAATGTTAATGAGCAATATTTATGATTCTGATTTTGAAAATTGGTGGGATATAATATATAAAATTACGAAAAAACTATTCGTGAAAATGAAAACAGTGTCTTAATTAATAAGACAATTTAAGACGATAAATATCCATTGAAACAACTACTTCCCGTGCAAATACACCTCCGTATATTGAATTATACAATGAAATATTTAAAATCTTATTTAATTTGATTTGTTACAACGCTCTATTAAAGTATATGTAACGTTTAGGTCAAATTCTCTTCAAACCAACTAACAATACAATTTAAAATGAAAGGAGAGATAGCAACAAATTAGAAGTGAAAGGACTTGGATTAAAACTAATGTCTTATTGGTGGGATATACTAATTTCAGAAAAAATATATTGATTATGTATGTACATTTACAAATCATAGCATAAATAAATATATTTGATCAATTTTCATGCATTTGGTAATAGCCATTCTATTATCTTAAATATCCCTTAAAACTTAAACTGCTTAAATGTTGAGAACCACTGGTCTGTCTGCCGACGAGTCTCGATAAATTTATACAGAAAATAGGGGCTCGCAAACTAGACAAGTTGCGCACCACTGCTCTATGTAACTTTGGCAGCGGACTAATGTATAATAAATCATTTAAAGTATGGAAATAGACAAAAGGATATTAATGTGGAGCACTAATAATATTTCTAGTTTTATAATCACGTCCTCTTTTAAAATAATGTAAAAAAATCATTTAAATTTCAATTACGGTTTCACGGAGTCCCTAATAAACCGATAAGAATGCAATTACGTTTTAATTGCAATCACCGCGGTTAAATTATCAAATAAAAATAAAAAAAACCGAGGGAAAAATTCGCGTGCTCTGTCGCGATAAAAAAAGCACCCGGTCAAACGCCCGCCCTAAATCCGAAAATCGATCTGGTTTAAAACACCTGGATTTAAATAACTCGCAACTTACGATTCGAGACGTTCGTTACACAAATCGGAAATCTGGCGTAATGATTAAGTGCGCCAGTAAAGCTTCTGGATTAAAACGAGAGTTTTTTTTTCCGGATTAAAACCGTGTCAGATTTATCTCGAAAGGGGGGAACATTTTAATCGAATGAATTAGCGTTCGCGGATCCATCAGATTTATGGAGCGTTCCGGTTAACGTGGCGTTAAGTAGTTATGGTGGATGCGCCGGGATTAGCGCCGACGCGACGCTTCGTCTCTACTTGCTAATCAAAGGCAAACGCATTCCGCTTTATGCGCTGAATTATTCAATTTATTTGTTCAGTTCGGGAAGCGTTCCCCTTTGTAATTTATACTAAGAGTATTAATTATTTGCATGTTTTAATTGGGTTATTTAGAAACCCAACTCGCATGCATTTAAATGCTTTACATTAAAATCTATTTATTAGAAACTTTGAAAATCATTTAAAGGGTTTTTTTACCAAAAAATTTAACCTTTTAAATAATCTAAGCCAGTGGTTCTCAACCGGGGGTGCACGCCACATTAGGGCGGCGCGGCAAGATGTCAGGGGGGCGCAACAGTTTTCCTAAGGTGAAATGAGGCTCTAATGGTGCTTCTATCTAACTAAAACACCGAAATTAAATCAAGAAGGGGGGTGTGAAGATATTTGGGGAAGGGGGGGGGCGTGACTTAAAAAGGTTGAGAACCCCTGATCTAAACCAAGTGAAATAAGGCTTTAATGGTGTTTCAATCTAACTAAAACACCGAAATTAAATCAAGAAGGGTGGCGTGGAGTTATGCGTGACCTAACGAAGGTTGAGAAACCCTGATCTAAACCAAGAGTGGCCCAAGGTGAGAGTGAATGCGACCCATGCACAAATTGCCAAATTATTTGTTTAAGAAAATATGCTATCGCCTTTTTTTGCTCTTGTCCGAATTTTCAGGCTTTCCTAAACGCGTGAAAAATACTAAAAAAATATGAAGTTTAAAATATACTGTTTTCCTATATAACATTAGCTTTAGTATACTTGAAACTTTTCAATAATTCAGTGTCTTATACGCGGGTGCATGAAGTAAAATTTCGAGTTTAGAAAAGCCTGAAAATTTGGTTTGGTCGCTCCGCGCTTCGCGCTATGCAACCAAACCAAATTTTCAGGCTTTTCTAAACTCGAAATTTTACTTCATGCTTAGTCTGCGAGTGAAAAACACTTGTTTAAAACTTTAAATGGAACTCCGCGCTTCGCGCTACACATCCAAACCAAATTTTCAGGCTTATCTAAACTCGAAATTTTACTTCATGCTTAGTCTGAGAGTAGAAAACACTCGTTTAAAACTTTAAATGGAACACCGCGCTTAGCGCTACGCAACCAAACTAAATTTTCAGGCTTTTCTAATCTCGAAAATTTACTTCATGCTTAATCTGGGAGTGGAAACACTCGTTAGAAGATTCAAACTGAACGCCTTTTTTTAAATCTACGAATGCTTGAAGAATTACAGCTTATACATTATTAATTAAATTAAAACTTCCTGTATATATACATTTTTTTCAAGCAAAACTAATTCTAAATAATAGTAAAAACGCAATAATTCAAGTTTACTATCCGAGCCTTAATTATCGCACAAAGTGCAGTCCGTTTAATGTCGATCCTGGCGTTTCCTGTCCGGATTTTATGCGGCGGAAAAACACGGTAAAAATATACGGGCGCAGTTTTCAGTAGTTTCATAATAACTCATTTACATGAATGCTATTTTCATTGCGTTTTATTTATGCCGCATGACGCCATTCGTTCTCCCGTTATTCGCCGATTTAATGCCTCCCTCTCCGCACACTCAACTCTCGTATAACCGGCGTTATATCCGCTCCAACAATAAACATATATATTTTTCATACTATTCATAAAATATTCTATTAGTTTAACACACACACATATTCACGTATAAAAATAAATTTGTGCAAAAGCGCTTGGAAATTGTAATTTACTTTTATACTCTACTAAAATTAAAATTGCATTTTATAAAAATAATTATTCTTAGGATTTACTTAAAAATAACATTTGTTTGATGTATCATTACAAGATACTAACATGTTTTATTCAAATTTTAAGATATGAATAACCACAATCTCCTTGACCGATTACATCTAAGATGCATTCCTGTTTTCTTTTAAATATACTTTTACATATTTGAAAACATATTACTTCAGACGTCTGAATCAAGCAAAATATACGAGTTCATTTGTTCAATTAATTAACATGAAATCAATAAGTCAGTGTTTAATACGCCTGGCGCATGAAGTAAAATTCCGAGTTTAGAATTTTCGAGTCTAGAAAACTAAACAACGCAAATAAGAAAGAAATACCAAAATCACCTTAAACTAAATTAAATGTTTACGAAAACAATACAGCATTACATACGTGGAAAGTAAAAAGGTTGACTACCTTTGACATAAACTATTCATGACGTTCCTGTAACACATATACAGAGAGTTTTATGTAACACCGAACATTTTCATAACGAGAATTTTTTGTTGAAGTATCCACATGCATACGTTGCACATGTTCCGATGCTCGGTTTATTAAAAGAATCTAATTTGAAGCTTTAAGCGAGTGTTTTCCACTCCCAGGCTAAGCATGAAGTAAAATTTCGAGTTTAGAAAAGCCTGAAAATTTGGTTTGGTCGCGTAGCGCGAAGCGCGGAGTGGCCAAACCAAATTTTCAGGCTTTTCTAAACTCGAAATTTTACTTCATGCGCCACCGGTACAAATCAATGATTCAATGTAAAGTTTAGCGGTGTGTTTTAAACTTCATAATATGTCAGTGTTTTGTACCGGTGGCGCATGAAGTAAAATTTCGAGTTTAGAAAAGCCTGAAAATTTGGTTTGGCCGCTCCGCGCTTCGCGCTACGCGACCAAACCAAATTTTCAGGCTTTTCTAAACTCGAAATTTTACTTCATGCTTAGCCTGAGAGTGGAAAACACTCGCTTAAAGCTTCAAATTAAATTCTTTTAATAAACCAAGCATCGAAAAATGTGCAACGTATGCATATGGATACTTCAAAGAAAAATTCTCGTTATGAAAATGTTCGGTGTTACTCTCTGTATGTTTGATTAAATAATTAATAATTCTCTAACTCGAAGATAAGAGCAATAATATTAGATTAACATAAAGCTAATGGCAATTATTAATCAAACTGTAAAGACAGATTTCACCCCCCGTTCATAACCATTTAAGCTGGTAACACAACGCTAAAACATCCCCTATTTTAGGAAATGAGAAAGCACACGTTATGGCGCCCCAAAGAGGGATGACTGCGTGCGGTTTATTTAATTAAAACTATGTAACAGTTATGATAATTCAGGATTATCTCGAAGCGTCCGTAAATTAATCGTTGGGGGCTTACTGGATTACTCCGAACAGATAAAATCAATAACGCTATCATTGGATCGAATAAATTTAGTTGTGTTGGAGAGGACGCTTTACCCCCATCCAGCAAACCGGAAACACCTGCTTCTGTTTGCTTCCGGTTTTTACACAAAGGCATAAATCACGTTGTGTTATTAATAAGTTTCTCGCCCCCTTGCCAGCGGTTCGATTGGGATTTGGGGTTTCGGGATGTAGACAGGATATTAGTTTCGTGGATGGTAATCTCTTTAATTAACATATAGGAGTGTGTTTGTGTTGTTATAAGTCATTGGATTTAATTAAAGGATTATATTAAATATACACCTCTCTATACTGAAAAACTATCGCATCTTCAATAAAATAACACCTCTAGAGTGCTATGAAATATATTGTAGGTTGGCAACGTATGACAATTCCTAAAGCGTGAAGCCAACTGAAATTAGAAAAGAGATTAAATCATGGCGCTCTAAAGGTTTTTTTTTATTGAACATACGATACAAGTCAAACACCGTTTTATAGATAGCAGAGGTATCACTATTTGTTTACATATGTTCGAAAAAGTAAACGCCATCTAATGCTCATTTGGTTAAGTAGCATCGTCAACAGCTGGCAAACTAAACGATGCTACTTAATTAAATGGGCATAAGATGGAACATATGTAAATTGCACAGGTCATAATAAATGGTCAAAGATGTTCAGTATTTTTCAAGCGCTGGTTCAGGACTATACTGATAATGTCGTTGAAGCCTGAAACGCGTACATAATTATCCGGTGAATAAATGAGTACTAAACACAAATTTATATTCTTAGTCGCTATTTTTCGTTGTTTCTCATTTATAATATTGAATTTTTTAAAATTTATCAACTTTAAATGAATTTTTTATAACTGGTACAGTTAATTGAACTCAAAAAAATATGGTACCAATTAGCATTAATTAAATTCAAAGCAAATAAGTTCTTGGATGGCGAAACTTCCCCTTCATATAGCTACGCAAAAAATAAAAATCGAACAAGAAATCTCTTGTGGATGAATTGAAACCGTTTTCTTTTGCCTAATTATTTTGTCTAATTATTCCTATTCCTATTCAGAGATGAACTACAGATTTGATTCAACTATTTTTTACTCATTTACATTTCTGCAAATTTTACGATTGTTACGGGTTGCCAAACTCACGCGTGCAAATTCACCTGCCGCGGAATTAATAATAAAAACATCCCGCGTTTCTTTTTTTTTCTGAAGCACGCGTGCCGAATGAAACCCGAATGAATCCCCGCGTCGCCGCTGAAACAAATTTATTTCGCTTAGTTTCGTGTACGCTGTAAATCCTCCCCTTTTCCCCAAATGTATCAAATAAATAATGAAGTGCGTTCGGCGGCACTGGGGACGTATAAATTACCGGACAACGACCTAATTGTGAAAAATCTCCTTCCAGGAACCCTCTTGACTAATTTATTCTAATTGCTAAGAACATTTATTAAGCAAAGTTTAGTAAGGAATTAATAATTCAAAATTTGTATATATATTAAATTAGAGAGATAATTTAATATTTATACACAATTTGAATTATTAATTTGTTACTATACTTATGCCCGGTATTATAAACGATTACTAAATCATTAGATAACTATTTGTGGAGTAAATTTTTTTACCTAGTAAACTAATGGGCAAATAAAATTGTGTATTATAAATCAAACCTACCAAATAAATAGCAACTCTAGGAATAAATAATTTAATTAGTAGATTACAGACCGAAATTATACATTTTTATAAATGAAATTGCCAATTCTTGGTTGCAGAATACTTCAAACATTAAAAGTGCGATTCTTTTCGCAATCTACAACAAGTTAGTCTTACAAAGACTATATCAAACCTTGAGTGTTTGATATAGTCTTTGTAAGACTAACTTGTTGTAGATTGCGAAAAGAATCGCACTTTTAATGTTTGAAGTATTCTGCAACCAAGAATTGGCAATTTCATTTATAATTATGTTTGAACGCTAACGTGACCGCCAGTCTAAGGTGTCAAATTGTTTAGATAGAATGGCAAAGCTATACTGATGAGAGATAAATCTCGAAACGCGTCTGAATAATTTGACCCAAATTGTTACATTTGCAGTAGGTTACTGTATGTAACAGCAAACACTTGTTGTATAATTCAATGTCCGTCGGGGTATTAGCCCGGGAAGTAGTTGTTTCAATGAGTGTTTGATATAGTCTTTGTAAGACTAACTTGTTGTAGATTGCGAAAAGAATCGCACTTTTAATGTTTATACATTTTTATTGTGGCCATAGCTGGAACCACCAATTTTTTAAACTGAATTGTTAATATTTTAAATTAAATTGTCAATCAAATTGGAAATTTAGTATAAGTCCTTATAATTATAGAAAATAACCGTGGAATAGGACAGAATTACACAGAACAAGAAAAAGAAAGCTTATTATAAATTATAAAAGACATAAACGAGTATTTTCCACTCCCAGGCTAAGCATGAAGTAAAATTTCGAGTTTAGAAAAGCCTGAAAATTTGGTTTGGTCGCGTAGCGCGAAGCGCGGAGCGGCCAAACCAAATTTTCAGGCATTTCTAAACTCGAAATTTTACTTCATGCGCCACGCGTACAAGACACTGATTTCAAGTGACGTTTATTCGTTCACAATATTTCAGTGCTTCAAGTGTTTAATACGCGTGGCGCATGAAGTAAAATTTCGAGTTTAGAAAAGCCTGAAAATTTGGTTTGGTCGCTCCGCGCTTCGCGCTACGCGACCAAACCAAATTTTCAGGCTTTTCTAAACTCGAAATTTTACTTCATGCTTAGTCTGGGAGTGGAAAACACTCGTTTAAAACTTTAAATGGAACAAATTTTAAAAATGCGTATGCGTTAGTATAAAAATCCCTGGGTATGTCTGACTTGAAAAACTCTAGGTCTTCGACTTCTTAGAATGTCTTGTGGTTCGAATTAATCACTGTCAAGGAAGATACTATGAGCGAACTTAAATCTGACACTGATGATATGGTAGACATGATAACCGTAATGAAATTAATAAATACAAATAGTAAAATCTAAAGTAATTATAATAATATAATACACTTTCGACTTTTAACTGTCAAATTATTTAGAGAATAAAATTTACTTGTTAGAAAAACAAAATTATTTTACTGAAGAGCTTTATTAGCCAAATAAAGTTATATTGTGTTTATAATACCGAAATCTTTGGAATAAATTAATTTATTCCTAAACAATTTTATTTAGGGAAAAAAACGTTTAATAATACCAGGTAATTAATAAATATATTTGGTTTGAGTTACGTGAAGAGTTTAATATAATAAACTTGAGAAAACAGTAACACTTTCTTAACTAAAAAAAAAAAAAAAATATATTTTCGCTCAATGCACACTTCGAACAATACGTGCTCATTATCATAATAATTTATTAATTTTTTTTTTTCGGTTTTGGCATAGGTTCTAGCCATTCAGCCACTAACGATGATTGTATTAATTAATTTAACATATATTTGGACGTCACGACACATTCACACCACACCCAGGGACACGACGAGAAATTATTTTTAAATAAGGTCTCCCCGTGCACGGGAATCGAACCCGAGTTTGTGGCTCGCCGAGCGATACAGCCCGACGACGTCACCGCTCGGCCACCACCTGCCCAATTTATTATTTATTTCGATTTAAATCCTCTGAATAATCCCTTATTAAAGCTAATACCGACAAACAACCCCGAAAAAACACAAGTATTAAGCTCGCCCACGTTTTTTTCCCATAATCGTTTAGGTATAAGTACCCCGCACCGTTTTGTATTTACTCAGTAAGCTATTGATAATGAGCACGTAGTGTTCGAAATGTACATTTAGCGAAAATAAGTTCGTTCTGTGAAGAAAGTCTTACTGATTTATTATTTTATATATGATTTTAAATATTTCAATGTATAATTAAATATCCGGAGGTGTATTTGCACGGGAAGTAGTTGATTCGATAGATATTTATCATCTTAAGTTGTCTTATTAATTGAGATATTGTTTGCATTTTCACGAATAATATTTTCGTAATTTTATATATTCTGTTTTATTAAGTTTATTGTAACAACCTGACAAGTCTAAAGCAAATTAGCTAATAACCCAATAAAGATTATTATTATTATACTTAATAAATGTTTTTCACTTGGATTTATTTCTGTTTTTATAAATAATATTTTATTTTACACTTTTTACGTCTTACTTTTTTAGCGTCTAACTTATTTTATCAATCGCACTTTTACTCACATCATTTTACTTTTTAAACAAATTGAACGCGTCTCTATTTTATATATTCATGCGAAAATGTGTTAAATATTCGACACACGTGTAGTTTGTAAAGTTGTCTGTTAACGTGATGTATTTTCAATGTACAGTATATCCATATCTTAAGTGGCAATAAAGTCGATAACGAAAAGGGCGGCTTCCCGTCTTCCTCGCCGCCGAGTTGGCAGAGCCGGGGCAATTTAGCTGATAGTTAAACACAATTATTGACTGACACGTTCAGTGGAGCGTCGAACCGAACCAACAAAGAAGAACGACCCATATTTCAACAAAAACTTTTCAACAAAAAGTCACGATTGTCAGTCGCACACAATAAATATAAAATTCTAATTAATGACAAATGTTTATATTAATATATTAAATTTATATTAACATAAAATTGAGTGGTCTAACCGCAAAACTCCCATTCTCCACTTTTGAAAACTTTTGTCAAATTGCGAAAAATACGTTTACTTTAACATGGCGGACATAAATAAACCGCAAACTTAATTTTCACAAAAAGTGGAGAGTGTTAGTTTTGCAGTTAGACCACACAATTAGGAGCAAAAAAATGAAAACCCCTAACAAAAACAAGCGGCTTGTTTTTCTTAAAAAAATGTGTTGTAATAATGCCTTTCTAACTTCAATTCGTTCAATGGCGTTTTATAAATGTTTAATGACAACAAAAGGACAAATTTACAAAAACATTTTTTTGTCTAAATTGTACATATGTATACCGTGCGATTTATTTAAGTATGGCCATAGGCATTTACATGGTAAAAAATATTGTCTTGTAATTAGGATATGTTTTTTGTTGGACAATAAAGATTTATTATTATTAGAAGAAAAATACCCTGTATAATTAAAACAATTTAGCAAATATACACTGCGTTTTATTTCAGTAAGGCCATAGGGATTTACATGGAAAAAATGTTAACATTTGTTATCGTCCAAATTCCAAACGTGTTTTATAAATAAATCAAACACTTTTCTACGAAATGTCCATTTTTAGAAGGACGTAAACTTGTTAGAACTCATTAATTTAGCTTTCAAGTTTAGCTAAAAAATACTTACTTTATGACATTTTAGCTGAGTTGATTTTTCGGCTCAATTATTTATATTATTTAATTCAACTATAAAAGCGAAAACAAAGAAATCTTACATGTTTATGTCCTTCTAGCATTGTATATTTCGTAGAGAAAATGTTAGTTTATCAATAAAACCAAAAAATTGTTTCAAATTTGTACGACAAAAGTTAACATAGGGTACATTTTTTCTATGTAAATCTCTATGGCTATACTTAAATAAAATGCAGTGTATATTTGCTAAATTGTTTTAATTATACAGAGAGTTTTTCTTTTAATAATAATAAATTTTTATTGTCCAACAGAAAAAATATCCTAATTACAAGAAAATATAGTAAAAAAAGAAAGTAAATTAATTATAAAATATATAAAAATAATGTAAAATTAATACAACAAGAAAACCATGTGAGTATGCAGTACACTTTACTAGAACCCTATATAAATAATTACTTACATTTTATTAAATACAACTCATAGTAATGGTATTTAGTCTAAGACTGTCAGTAGAGTTTTCCGTTTATGTCACAGGAAAATGAAATGTTATTAAAATATCTGGATACCATATTGACAGGTGATTTTAGACCAATATCAGTTTTATATACTAATATATTAAATGTAGAAGACTGCCTGCTATTAAAAGATGGAATATGCATCATAATTTTATTTAAGAATTCAGTTAAGTTAAATTAAGTTAGGTATACATATTCCAATTATGTGCTGTTGATTTTTTTAAGAGTTTAATTTGAAACTTTAAGCGAGTGTTTTCCACTCCCAGGTTAAGCATGAAGTAAAATTTCGAGTTTAGAAAAGCCTGAAAATTTGGTTTGGTCGCTCCGCTTCGCGGAGCGACCAAACCAAATTTTCAGGCTTTTCTAAACTCGAAATTTTACTTTATGCGCCACGCGTATAAGACACTGATTTCAAGTTAAACTCAATTCTTTACAACTGTCAGTGTATTCAGTGTTTTATACGCGTGGCGCATGAAGTAAAATTTTACTTCTTGCTAAATGTGAGAGTGGAAAATACTCGTTTAACGCTTCAAATTAAACTATTTTAAAAAAGCATATGCATTTGTATACCTAAAAGAAAAATTCCCTGTATAATTACTTAAAAGAAAACTTCCGCGTATATGTACTCGTATTTACCCAATATTGGCTCAATCTAACATATAAATAACTGAAGCTCTTGTTAGACGACACTATTTTCTTTAACGAGAGAATAGAATATTTTTTTCTGTCATGGTGTAATTCACAAAATATGACCAAACACGAATCTCGTACAATTTTGTATAATGGAATAAGAAAATGTTTTATTTGGTAATTTCTTGTACAATATTTTTGGACAAGAAAAAATTGTAGTCTACTATAAGCTTTATATTTTGGCAAAATGTTTTCTAAATATTTAGTAAAATGGAAAATCCTGTACTTCTACCGTTCTTAGCAGACATTTATAAAAAAATCACCCTAAAAATAATTTCAGTCATGTTAATTTTATTTTTTTTAAAACTAATTAGTAGAAATTAATTTGTGTTTTCTCAATCCGAAAAATCATAATATTCTTCTATTAAAATTTTAAGTTTAGAACTTACTTTTCATGGAATGACCGTAAAGCACGTCTTATGGGAATTATTAGTCGTTTTAGGATATTTTCTTTCGAATACTAAAAAAAAAATAGAAATGTTCAAGTCTAGAAAGTATAAGGCTTTTAAGAATTCACTTGCTATTATGAAACTAAAGTCAACATTTTTATTATATTTAATTGGGTTTTACACAAAAAAATTATTTCAGTCAAATTAGGCTTAAATTCCTTGGACTAATTTATAAATTCCAATTTTGCAGAAAATATATGGTTATGGTATTTAGTAGAGATGGTGAAAATCATTTAATAATTTATGATTTCTATATAAATCGTGAGGGATTATAAAATATTTATTTCTGGTCAATAATAAACAAACGAAAAACACGAAAAAAATCCCTTAGTCTATTTCCCTTACAGCAAGTGTTGACCTAAGCAACAGGGGTTAGACCCAAGGTGGCCTTTATTTATCTGCGATATTTCAGGATTACTGAAATGCCTCTTTTAATAAATTGGTCTGGTGAAAAAAAAGAGGACAGCACACAATAGCAAAACCAACAGAGAATACAAATTATATACAGGATTTTTTTCTTTTAAGTTTTGTTTTTTGTGTATCCGCATACATGGACTTTTTTGGGTCCGTAAACTTGGCCCTCTCTTTTTAAAATTTTGAAATCAAAACTATTGCACCATAAAGGTTGCACTAAGTTGTACCGCAAAAACTTAAAGTTACACCAGCAAGAAGAAAAAGTAACAACGGTTTGAAGTTTAGTAGGGCTAAAATGATGCTATCCCCCCGCCCCCCAATTCAATTTTTTTAATATTTTATGTATGGAATCTATTCTACGGACGTTGGCGGACCCGATTTGTTTTCAAGTTTATATATCCCGATATATATATATATATATATATATATATATATATATATATATACTGCAAACTTTTAGTCATTTGTTGTTTTTTTAAGTGCTCAATTTAACGTTTCTAAGAGTTCAATTTGAAGCTATAAACGAGTATTTTCCACTCCCAGATTATTTTTTTTTCCTGTGGGGTCCGTCTTCCTTTCGGATCCGGATGCACTGCAGCCTAGGTGGCTTATTGTACTGCCCCAATATTATTACACTCACGCAACTATTCCGAACTCGATGCCCTGTACTAGCTTGTGCAGGTCCTTCAGAGGTTGCGCGTGGAAATCATTTGGTTCCATTTGTCTGTTCCCAAATATGAGCCGTCTTTTGCTCTCCAGCGCATTGCACCTGCACAGAACGTGCATAGTTGTTTCCGGTGCCGTATTACAGAGGCGACAGTTGGTGTCGCCGTTGTATAGCCGATTTTCCTTAGATGCTCTTTAACAGTCATGTGGCCTGTGAGCAGTCCTATGGTTGTTTTCAGCTGTGCCCTACTCAATGTTAGTAGTCCTGTAGCTTGGTTTGAGTTAGGCCCTTTTATAAGGGCCTTACTATGGTAAGGGCCTGACTTCAAGGCGACTCGACTTTTTTGTTATGCCCAAGACAGGTTCGGGTCCCATAAATGGAATGGTGGCTCTCTGCCTTGCTAGCTCATCAGCTTTTTCGTTACCCGCAATACCAGAGTGACCCGGCGTCCAGACAAGCGTAACCTTGTTCTGTCTCGCTAGGTCATTCAGGGTATTGAAGCATTCCAATACCAGTTTGGATGAAGTCTTTTGACTCTGGAGAGCCTTCAGTGCCGCCTGGCTATCGGACATGATATAGATTTGCCTGTTTCGACAGTCCTTCTCTATGTTGGTTCTCGCACATTCTATGATTGCGAATATTTCTGCTTGAAAGACTGATGCCAGGCTACCCAATGGTTGAGCATAGCCTGTCCTCATGTTTTCATTATAGATTCCTGATCCAGTACCTGTGGTTGATTTAGAACCGTCCGTGTACCAGATCACACTTTGTTTGTGTATATCTTCCCTAAAGCCGTTCCATTCATTGCGGTCTGGAATAGTGACTTTAAAGAGTGAATTTTCAAGATATCTGACTACCATATGATCCGACCTCATTTGCAGGAGAGGTCCCCCTATGTCCGTCAAGAGTCTTCTGTGTGGGGTATCAACTCTTACGTTGACCGATGATAATTGCAGCCTATAGAGTGCCAGTCTTGCCTCTCCCACTATTAGAATATGAAGTGATGTGAGGTCTAGAACCGTCTCCATGGCTGCAGTGGGCGTGGTTCTCATAGCCCCCGTTATGCTAATACAAGCAAGTCTTTGAACCTTGCTGAGTATTTGTATGGTTGTATGCTGTGTGGCTTTAGGTCACCATACCAAAGCAGCATACATGATTGCGGGTCTGAGCACTCTGGTGTACAGCCAGTATACCATTCCTGGTCTGAGCCCCCATTGTCGGTCGTACATTCGTCTAATTACCACAAGGGTAATTTCCGATTTGCGTCTGATTTTTGAGATTTGAGGGGTCCAGGTCAGTTTGGAGTCAAAGATTACTCCTAGGTACTTCACCTCACCCGACATTTTCAGGTTGCCACCATTTAGAAAGAGCGGTCTAAGGCCCGCCAATTTCCTCCTGCGTGTAAATGGTACCAGGGTGGTCTTCGAGGGTGAGACTTTAAGTCCTTCTCTAGCACACCATTTTCTCACCACGTTCAGTGCACGTTGCATACGCTCTCTGATCGTGTTGATAAATTTTCCCTCAACGAGTATGATTAGGTCATCCGCGTATCCTAGGGAAGAGTATCCCTCGTTGCTGAGATCCACTAGCAGGCCATCCATGACCAGGTTCCACAGTAGGGGTGAGAGAACTCCTCCCTGCGGACAACCACCGGCCACCCTGGATGCTAGTGTCTGGTCAGCGAACGTTGTGTAGACCATCCTTTGTCTTAGCATGCAGTCTATCCACCTGCAGCTAATTTCCTCCAACCCCCGCTTTCTCAGGGCAGCAGTTATAGAGTTAAAGGCTGTATTGTCAAATGCTCGTTCTATATCCAAGAAGGCAGCAAGTAAAATGTCTTTGTGTTCCAGGGCAGCTTCGGCACTCCTTGTTAGTCGGCTGAGAGCTGTCTCTGTTGATCTACCTGGAAGGTAGGCATATTGATCTTGGGATAGTGGGTAGGTCACCAGTACCTCCTCTCTAATATGCCTGTCCATAATTTTTTCCATTGTCTTCAGTACAAATGACATGAGACTGATGGGCCTGTACGATTTTGCCCGAGAATAATCTGTTCTACCGGTCTTTGGTACTCCCAGATTAAGCGTGAAGTAAAATTTCGAGTTTATAAAAGCCCGAACGTTTGGATTTGGAGGCAAAGCGTCCAAATCCAAATTCAAGCTTTTCTAAACTCGAAATTTTACTTCATGCGCCACGCGTATAAAACACTGATTTTAAGTGAAGCTCAAAATATACGTCTTTGAAATACTGCTTTAGTAGCATATCTCTAACGACATTTATATAGTTTTTTTGCCATCAGGTTTGTCAAAATTATTTGTAAATTTATGGGAAAAGAGGCTGTTTTCATTTTAAATTATGCGTATAATTAATCCAGAAATATTGGCACAATTAATAATATAATTCTAGTTTAATTATACGTACAATTTAAAAAAAAAATGCCGCGCCCTTTACAAACAGTTTTGCAATATCTTGAACTTTAAAATATTTCAGTGATATAGACGCGTGGCGCATGAAGTAAAAGTGTCCTTCTTAAAAATCACCGAATACAATTTATATATAAAAAAATAGCCGAAGATTCATCTAAAATATATGATACTGTTGTACAAATTATGAAAAATAGGTAAAATTGAAAATTCGCGGGCTCAAAAATCTAGTGGACTTTTTTTTATTAGAATTTATACTCATAAGAAAATCTCATGTATGACTGATTAATAATTAATATAAATATTAGTATTTATAAACAAGAATACATTTTAAGAAGTTGATATATAACAGATAAATATCCGATATTTAGATATTTACATAAATATCATTATATTTCCGAACCCTTGTTAAAACTACTGTATTGTAATTTATTGGTTTAGCAGTTTTCATGACAAATTTACTGAATTACCGAAAAAGTTAAATAATTTACAATCACCCTTTGTTAATAATAATAATTCTGTTGCAGTGTATTTCAAATATAGGTTCATTTATGCTTTTATAATAACTGATTATGATTTGAATGTTTGCTATATAAACTTTTCATGTTGGTAATTATGTTCATAATTAGATTTGATTTAATGAAATTATTGTCGACTTTCAGTAGGAAATTAATATGTGAAATTATTTATTTGATGGTAATTTTCAATTATCGAATTAGATTTTGGCTTATTTTAATGAATGGTTAAAGCCAACTCTATTTCTCATCCTAATTGAATCCGACAAATATTGCTTGTACCATCTCTATTCGAGAGGAATATCATCAAGCTAAAAGAGACATCTTTTGACGTTTTTTTTTTTCTCTCTCTCGCTATCTCACGTGTAGGTATACATATATAAGACTCGAGATCATATGCGCCATCCCATCCCATCCCCTCCCCCCTAAGGTCGTCAGCGGGTTCGTTCGCTCGGATATTTCTTGCGAACGATTCCATTTGCATAGAGCCGTATTGGCAATTCAAGAATAACCCGATTCCAGATGACCCGGAGATAACCCCCCTAAATGATCTCGACATCTCACTACACCGATAAAAGACACTTCCTCTTTCAACCCCGCTGTAAATAACCGCCGTTTTTTTTTTACGTCCTCTTCTTCTTCGTCTCCCGTTCTCGAATCGTTATCTGGTAGGTGCTTTCCTCTCGCGATGGGGATAAGAAAAGGAAAAAGAGTGGGTGTAGTGTATGGGTAGAAGCGATAATCACTAACGGCAACATGTGCGCTCTATTTTTCTGATGGAATGGATAGAAATCGATTGTTGAAAAATGTTTTTTTCTTGACAAAAAAATACTTCAATTTCTAATTTTTTATACAGAGAGTTTTATGTAACATCGAATATTTTCATAACGAGAATTTTTGAATTTTTCGTTTAAGTATCCATATGCGTACGTTCCATATTATTCGATGCTCGGTTTATTAAAAGAATTTAATTTAAAGCTTTAAGCGGGTGTTTTCCACTCCCAGGCTAAGCATGAAGTAAAATTTCGAGTTTAGAAAAACCTGAAAATTTGGTTTGGTCGCGTAGCGCGAAGCGCGGAGCGGCCAAACCAAATTTTCAGGCTTTTCTAAATTCGAAATTTTACTTCATGCGCCACCGGTACAAAACACTGACTTATTACGAAGTTTAAAACACAGCGCTAAACTTTACATTAAATCAGTGTTTTGTACCGGTAGCGCATGAAGTAAAATTTCGAGTTTAGAAAAGCCTGAAAATTTGGTTTGGCCGCTCCGCGCTTCGCGCTACGCGACCAAACCAAATTTTCAGGCTTTTCTAAACTCGAAATTTTACTTCATGCTTAGCCTGGGAGTGGAAAACACTTGCTTAAAGCTTCAAATTGGATTCTTGTAATAAACCGAGCATCGGAAAATGTGCAAAGTATGCATATGGATACTTCAAAGAAAAATTCTCGTTATGAAAATGTTCGGTGTTACGTAAAACTCTCTGTATATGCATTTAGTAGATATTGGTTTTAAATCATTCCACCATTTCACCTTTGTATTTTGTAATTTACTATATTTAGACGCCACAAATTCATTCACGCACATCCATGAACCCAGGTGGAATCATTTTGTACTTTAAAATAACCCCACCCGGCGAGACTCGAACCCGCTACCCCTGGTTTAGGAGGCAGGGCCTCTACCCACTACCCCACCGGGGTCCAACAAAAAATTAACAAATTCCAAATGTTCATACAATTATGACAGGTTATTGGAATAGTAATTCTCAAACTAAGTGTAGGAAATAAATTTTCCCGCGTGAACACATTTTTGAAGCATGATCGACAAAGGAAACATCATGCGATGTTAATTAAAAGCCAATTAAAATATGAATGAACGATTTCACCCTTTCTTGCTCATCAAAATATAATTTAATACATGCATGTAGCAACATAATGTTCTTATTGCTTAAAAACTGTTGATATTGCCACAGCAATTGTGTGGCTGTTACAATACGAGAATGTAATAATTTCAAACAAGAATCATTTAAATTCAAAACTATTTAAATTCGAGAAAATAAGCGTACACTTTGTATAGCTTGCATATTATAAACATCATATATAAAACTACGAAAATTCGCGTAAAATGTTCGTAGTTTTATATATGATGTTTAAAGTATGCAAACTATACAAAGTGTACGCTTATTTTCTCAAATTCTAATTAATAAGACAACTTAAGACAATAAATATCCATTAAAACAACTACTTCCCGGGCAAATTCACCTCTGGATATTAAATTATATAATAAAATATTTAAAATCTTATTTGATTTATAACAACGCTCTATCAAAGTATATGTAACAGTTAAGTCAAATTCTCTTCAAACCAACTAACAAATAAAAAAAAGAAAAATAAAAGTAAAAGGAGTAATTATAAGAGATTGGAAATAAAAGGACTTAGATTAAAACAATGTCTTAGGCCATCAATAATAGTTTCAACTATAAAATATTTTGTAACGTTGGAGAAACCGACAATTAGATTCGAAGCATCATTTGTTTGTAATTCTCTAATTTGATTTTTAGTAAGCCTTATTATTATTATTACTTAATATTTGTTTTATGTAGTATGAGATATCACGTTATTTTTTAGCCAATATGCTTCCCATTTTTCTTTAATACGTTTTTGGTGGCGGTGCACACACGCTGGGAGAACCGCAATCTCGTTTTATTGCTTTTTTCGGGGAGGGGGTCGGGTTGCGGAGGGTGGTGTAGGTCGAAAACGTTATTTGTTCACCGGTGCAAGGGCGGCGGTTCGAAATTTATGCGGGCGTTTCCAGCCGCGATTATCTGAATTTGAGATGGGGGCCTGCATTATGGCGGAGGCGCTTGGAAACACGGAAAATAGCCGACCTTATCCATATGTATGCCTTCTGGCGCGCGAGACGGAGAATTTCTTGTTTCGTACATTTTGTTCAAACTATTCCGTAGATGCTTTTATTAGTTGTAACATCATAGTGTGTCTCAAGAGTGATTTATAGTTTATTTTATTCAAAATTTGTTTCGCTTGCATAAAATTCAGAATACAGGGTGTTTCACCTAAAACTCCCCGGACAAATGAACAAGAAACTATAAATGTTATTAAAATTATGTTTGTTGTAATCAAATATGTTATTCAAGGCTCTATCTTTAAGATATTGACTATTTTCGACATGTGTGTCAAATTTCATAAGAAACCGATAGTTCTTATGAAACTTGACATATAATCAGGGTTCAGAAATATAATTATTTATCAAATTATTAGATATACAGAGAGTTTTATGTAACACCGAACATTTTCATAACGAGATTTTTTCTTTTAAGAATATATAAGTATACGTTGTACATTTGCCGACGCTCGGTTTATTAAAATAATTTAATTTGAAGCTTTAAACGAGTGTTTTCCACTTCCAGGCTAAGCATGAAGTAAAATTTCGAGTTTAGAAAAGCCTGAAAATTTGGTTTGGTCGCGTAGCGCGAAGCGCGGAGCGGCCAATCCAAATTTTCAGGCTTTTCTAAACTCGAAATTTTACTTCATGCGCCACCGGTAAACACTGATGCAATGTAAAGTTTAGCGGTGTGTTTTAAAGTTCGTAATATGTCAGTGTTTTGTACCGGTGGCGCATGAAGTAAAATTTCGAGTTTAGAAAAGCCTGAAAATTTGGTTTGGCCGCTCCGCGCTTCGCGCTACGCGACCAAACCAAATTTTCAGGCTTTTCTAAACTCGAAATTTTACTTCATGCTTAGTCTGGGAGTGGAACACACTCATTTCAAGTTTCGAATTAAACTCTTTTTAAAAAAACAACAAATATCTAAAGATTTACGGCATATACGCTATAATTGGGACAAGTTTAGGCATTAATTGCAATTGATCAGCTACAATTTTTAATTGTCGTATAGGCAACCCAATTTACACATAATATAAAAATTAAAGGTGTGAAATTGTATTGGATGAAAATGTTCGGTGTTACATAAAACTCTCTGTATATCGATATGTATCCGATATATCGGGTGTGTATAAATTGGCGGACAATCTACACGTGGTGATATTCTTCGTAAAATTTTAAGACAAATATCTTACTTCTAAAATGTTGTACCATGCTTCCTAAGCCTTCACTAGGTCTTCAAAGTTTGAAAATTCAATCGTTTTATATACGTTATTATTCGATAATAATTTACAGAAAACCCTGCAATTTTAGTAGAATGAATAGTTTGAAGATTATTTGCCAGTGTGTGCAATCTTTCTTAACACTTCTTTATTAGCTAATTTTCATATAAAATACAGCCGGCAACGTCGACTCCTGTTTACGTCAGTGACAAATTTTGACACTTACTGTTACGAATTCATTTAAATTTGCTAGTTCCAATTTTGTGCGAATTCTGTTTTTCTAGTTATTATCGGTTAGTATTAGTTCCCGCCTTTCAATGTCTTTGTGTTTTTGTGTTATTTTCGTGTTATTGTTCTGTTAATTTTTTGTGACGTTGCCAAATGTCCATTTCTTTTAAATGCCTCCTGGTGGTATATGAAACATGATACAACATTTTTGCGTTGACATTTTCTATTCAGAATTTTATGTAGAATATCGTCACATGTAGATTATCCGCCAATGTATACACACCCGATATATCAACTACTTGATAATTATTCTTGTTTATTAATATAACAAATTTGTCTTATTTATTATTTGTAATTGTAATGTCGGAGTGTGTTTTTTGTTTTGAGGTATGATGCCAAAAAAGGTTATTTTTATATATTATTTATTAATTATACAGGAATGTTTTCTTTTAAGTATACACATCCCAATTATATGCTATAAATCTAATCTCAGATATTCGTCGTTTATTTAAAAGAATACAATTTTAAGCAATAAACCAGTGTTTGCCAAAGTGTTCAATTTGAAACTTTAAACGAGTGTTTTCCACTCCCAGGCTAAGCATGAAGTAAAATTTCGAGTTTAGAAAAGCCTGAAAATTTGGTTGGGTCGCGTAGCGAAGCGGAGCGACCCAACGAAATTTTCAGGCTTTTCTAAACTCGAAATTTTACTTCATGCGCCACGCGTACAAGCCACTGATTTCAAGTTAAGATCATTTGTTCACAATATTCCAGTGTTACCAGTGTTTAATACGGGTGGCGCATGAAGTAAAATTTCGAGTTTAGAAGAGCCTGAAAATTTACTTCACGCTTAACCTGGGAGTGGAAAACACTCGTTTAAAGCCTAAAATTAAATTATTAAGAAAAGTGTACTTGAAGGAAAAATTGCCTATATTGTACCCATACTTTATTTATTTAGTGTTAATTTTCTACTAAAAAAAAAACAGCTGGTTACAAATAATTCAACATTTAAGCTGTTTTTGAATTGTAAAAATACTTAGCAATCTTAGCCATGGTGGCGACTAATCTAAAATGTAAAATTTCCCTGACTTTGCCTTGATTTAAGATTTGTTTTCCCTGACTTTTATTTTTGCAAAAATGCCAAATATTTGTCAGAAAAAAAGTATGGATTGTAAATTTATCAACGTTTCAATTTACCTTTGAAAATTTTGATAAATTTACAAACTCTACTTTTTTTCTTTTTATAATTGTTATTTTTGCAAAAATAAAAGTAAATTCGGTAAATCACAATAAGACTTAGCAAAATTTATTTGTTCAGAAATGTTTAGTTGGATTTTTTCAAAACTCTTTATTAAATAAGCTTCAATGATAGCTGTTAATAATGTTTGTAACTAAAAATTAAAAGTATAGGTAGTTTTGATTTTATGGGATTGATTAGTTTCTAATAATTCCTGAAAGTTGACAAAATGTCAAATATGTAAAATATTTACATATTGTAAATGTAAAATATTTACATTTTGTACATGTAAAATATTTTATTCTTGGATTACATATTTTATCTGATTTTTACAGAAGTTTAATTAAAAACTATGTGAGCGCAGATTTTAACATTTTAGGTGTAAGAGGGGAGTAAATATACAGACAATTATAAGCATTTAATGATTTTTTTAACGAGGGTTTGCATTCCTGGACTAAGCATGAAGTAAAATTTCGAGTTTAAAAAAATCTGGAATTGCCGGGGCGCGCGACGAAGCGAGTCGCGCACTGGCAAATCCAAATATTCACGCTTTTCTAAACTCAAAATTTTACTTTATGCGCCACCCGTATTTAATACTGTTAGTGTGAATTTCAGAAACACACATTCAATTAAAATAAAACTATCCTATTGAAGTGTCTCAATGACACAACTGATTTATATAATTTACAGCTTAAAAATTGGAAAATTACCAGTTCTTTACGATTTACCGGTACTAAGGTTTACCTGTATTACAATCCCAAGTGTTGTGCATTAAGGGCTAATCTGCAAAGCGATGTAATTGTAATATTTGTCATTTATTTAATCGCATTATTTGCATCTTTACTATAAATATTTATTAAAAAAATATCTGGCTTTTCGTTAAAAAAAACCATAAATTTAATGATTTTTCTGCAATATTTATAGTTTTTTGCATTTCATAAATATCTATGATATATATTTGAGTTTATAAATATTAATATATATCATGATGAATATCGTGATAGATATCTAATGATATATATCGTTCGAACACTGGTTCAAACTAAGTTATATTATAGTTATTATTAGTGGTGTGTCATTTTTTATGTATTTTAATAATTATTATTGTTAGATATCCTTATTTTGAGAAGTTGTACTACTTAAAATGCGTATATTAAAAGTTAATACAAATATAAAAATTGGTTATTACTTCAAACATTTTAATGTGGAACATCATATGACTTTGCACCGTGTTAGATACTCGAATTCTTGTACATTTACCCCTGTTTCAATAGTGCCATATCTCTAAAAAAATCATTTTTGGAATATCTGTACACTTCACATTAAACTTAAAATCATCAATTGGTAAAGACATCTTCAATCTAATAATAATGCGCCGAAGATCGTTAAATTTCGAAAAAACTTATTACTACCCAACGTTCTGTCGATATATCCAATTTAAATTTCGTATACCAAAATGTACGAGGTCTCAATGGGAAAATTGTTGATTTTTATAATAGTATCTTATCACACGATCATGACGTATACATGATTACTAAAACATAGTTGCATAATAATATAAATAATTGTGAATTATTTCCAAATACCTATAATGTTTATAGGAAGGATAGAGACTGTGGAAAAGGTGGTGGAGTCTTATTGGCCATAAATCATAAATATCACTCAGAACAGATTAATTTCAATCGAATTCAATGCGCATCAATTGATACTGTCATAACTAAAATTATTTTCAAAAAAATCACCTACATACTTATCTGCACTTATATAAAACTTTCAACTAGTGCTAAAATATACAATATATTCTTTGAGCAAATTGAACAAGAATTTGTTAATCAAAATGAAATCAAAGTTAGTGACTTTAACATACCGAGATATACTTCTGAAGCAACTACTGAAACGTTGAGTGCACTACACACATATTTAAATATTAATAATCTTACACAACACAATCATGTTTTGAACTCCAACGGACGAATATTAGATTTTGTAATTTCAAGTAATTTGAACAGCGTTAACAACTTGGAAAGAAGCATGTTTCCATTAGTGAAGGAAGACTCTCACCATCCGACCCTAACATTTAACATTACAAATAGCTTTGAAGCAAAACCGATCAAATTCTCTAACACATGTAAACGGTACAATTTTCGGAAAGCAAACTTTTTAGGTCTCTATGAAGATATTGCACTGATCGGCTGGCAAGGCTTGTATGATATTGTAGATGTCAACAAGGCATGTGACCTTTTCTACGATCGTATTTACTTTATATTTAATTAGCATGTTCCTCTAACTACAAACAAGCTAAATAATCAAACAAATACCCCTTGGATTAATGCCGAAACAAAAGAACAATTGACACAAATAGACAAGTATCGTAAACTCTATTTCAAGTATCATTTGCCACAGCATAAAACTGAATATCATAACTTAAGAAAATCATCAATATCACCAAAGCACATTCTGAATATGTTAAACTTACCGAGGAAAGAATTGGACAGGAACCAAACCTATTATTTAACTACATAAACAATAAAAACAATTCAACTGGTATTCCTGGAGAGATGTCATATAATAATATAAACATTACTGAACCAGAGAAGATTGTAGAGTGCTTTGGGGACTTCTTCAGCAGAACGTACTCGTCCACTTCCTCCCAAGTAGTTGCTGACAAAAACTACAGTTTACTTGGCGATTACTCCATCAGTCGTAGTGAAGTTAAACAACATTTACTCCGCCTAAAATCCAAACTCACCGCTGGCGTTGACCTAATTCCAGAAATGATTATAAGAGACTGTTCAGACGTGCTATGCGAACCGCTTTCATTCATTTCTAATCTTATTTTATTGAAAGGTGACTTCCCGAATATTCGGAAAGAGGTTCGTATTTGCCCCGTTAAAAAATCTGGTGATGCGAGGAAAATCGAGAATTATCGAGCAATATCGCTGTTGTGTGGCTTTTCAAAGGTTATGGAATCCATTTTGAGTGAATATATTTATTCACTTGTCAGCACGCAGCTCACTATTCAACAACACGGTTTCTTTAAAAGAAGATCTACCAGTACGAACCTGTGTAATTTGACACAAGTAGCAGCAGAAGCCATGGATTCCGGTAAACAAGTGGACGTGATATATACAGACCTTTCTAAGGCATTTGATAAACTCGATCATAATATATTAGTTAACCCTCTCTGCGATTTCAATATAAATCAAAATATTATAAATACTTTAATATCATACTTAAGTAACCGGCAATATTCTGTTGAGGTAAACGGTTTACGTTCACATTGGCGTAGAGTAACAAGTGGGGTACCACAAGGATCTAACTTAGGGCCTCTTTTATTCATAATATATTTCGATAATGTGTGTAAAAATCTGAAGTGCCCCACTCTTATGTATCCGGATGATTTAAAAATCTTTAATAGTGTTGAAAACAACAGAGATTGTATTAATCTTCAAGCAGATATAAATAAAATATGCGAGTAGTGTAACTCAAATAAACTGACTTTAAATATATCTAAATGTTCAGTCATGTCGTTTTCGCGTAAAATAAATACAATATGTTTTAATTATACAATAAATTCAACTATAATAGGTCGCAGCACGGAGATAAAAGATCTAGGGGTCACATTTGACAATTCTTTAAGTTTTACTGTGCATATTAATAATGTTGCACAAGATTGCTTCAAATTATGGGGATTCATATGTAGAAATTGTAAATCGTTCCGAAATATTAATGTCTTAAAGACACTTTTCTTCACTTATATATTAAGCAAACTAACGTATTGTTCGGTTATATGGTCACCTATGTGTTATAAATATATACATTTACTCGAGAGCGTGCAAAACCGATTTCTTCGGTATCTATACTATTTAAAGTATAAAGTATATCGGTACGATATACCTTATTGTGAGTTGTTATCTGAATTTAACTTACTATCTATTCATGGAAGATTTATATATGTATCCTTATGCTATTTGTATAAACTAATACATAATTCAATTGACGATACTAATTTCTTATCGTATTTCAAATTTTGCGTGCCTAGACTGACTTCACGGAATGGACGAACATTCACCTTTTCCATTCCAAATAGTAATTACTGTTTAAATTCACCAGTTTATTGGTTATCATGTCTGTACAATGAATATCAATATGCGACAGACATATTTCAACCTTCAATTAAGACATTATCAAATGAACTATTATCTACAACAAGTTAGTCTTACAAAGACTATTACAAACACTCACTGAAACAACTACTTCCCGGGCTAATGCCCCGACGGACATTGAATTATACAACAAGTGTTTGCTGTTACATACAGTAACCTACTGCAAATGTAACAATTTGGGTTATTTCATTTATACTTATGTTTGGACGGTAACGTGACCGCCAGTCTAAGGTGTCAAATTGTTTAGAGGGAATGCAAAGCTATACTGATGAGAGATAAATCTCGAAACGCGTCTATAGATGGCCTGAATAATTTGACCCAAATTGTTACATTTGCAGTAGGTTACTGTATGTAACAGCAAACACTTGTTGTATAATTCAATGTCCGTCGGGGCATTAGCCCGGGAAGTAGTTGTTTCAGTGAGTGTTTGTAATAGTCTTTGTAAGACTAACTTGTTGTAGATTGCGAAAAGAATCGCACTTTTGATGTTTGAAGTATTCTGCAACCAAGAATTGGCAATTTCATTTATACTTAGAACTATTATCTGTATTAAAATAATTTTTGTTGTTGTTATTTCTTACATTTTTATTTTTAGTTTCACTTATGTATATGCGTATTAATCTTAGTTCTAGTTTTAAGTCGTTTAGATATAATACATGTATTGTAACCACCCTGTAATAGGACGTCTAGTCTCTTGGGTTGTAAGTAAATTAACAAATAAATAAATAAATAAATCTATATATATATATATATATATATATATATATATATATATATATATATATATATATATATATATATATATATATATATATAAGGAATTTGGTAAGCCTAAGTACCAAAATAGCTGAATATCAAAATATTACATTCACAATCGTTTTTTTTTGCCTTTCCTGTAAAATTAACATTTATGAGGTTTATGAGGTTCAAATGAAGGTGCGACATGTATCAAGGTATGCATACTTAAAAGAAAAAAAATCCTGTGTATAGAGAACCTTTGTTTATCTATATCTATACACAGGAATTTTTGTCTTCTATATCTATATAAATAAATATAAATAATGAATAAAATACGATTTCTACTTTTATTGAAAAAAGTTAAATTAATAAAATCTCGTTAATATTTTAATGTTCAGCGAACTCAAGAAAACGCATTCTTAAATGTAACTCTTCCCTGGTCTCTAAGCAATTAAGTCGATTGGAGTTACGGCCGTATCCGACTTTAACACTTTAATTATTCATGATTAAGATTTTACGTCATTTTTAACGGTTATATGCTGGTATTAAGTTGTGTGTTGTATAACTTATACGCTGCTAGTTGAGTTTTACAACTGCGCTCTCCGGTTGTGTTATTGCCCCTCTGAAACTAACCGTAAAATGAAAATTAGATGAAATTTTCATCCGCCTCGGAGAGCTACTACTAAAATAACCCTACCTCTAAATTATAAATTAAAAAAAAAATACAACCAAGAAATAATGGTGAAAACATATTGCATTTAATAATTATAATAATAATATTAAACGTCTTTATTTACACTCAAAAGATACAAGGTGTAGAATGTACAGCAAAATTCCATAGGCTAAGTTCAGTCGATCTGACAGTCATATGAACTGCTCTTCCACTTAACCTATCTATAATTTAAAATAGTCGATAAATCGATACAGTAGAACCAAAGAGATCATTAAACAGTTAATAAAACAAATATATAATTAACAATAAACAGTCTACGGGTCTGTCCAAACTTTGTAACACACTCGGACATTTTTTCAATGCAAATAATTTCAAAATTCATTATACAGAAATAAAGGTCGTATCCTCAACTTCCGAGAAGGCTTGGAAATTAACAGAGCCATAAAATTAAAGAAAAACGTCGTCAACGACAACGAAGACATCTGGACATCCCCGATCGCGAACGCTCTTATTGCCTGACCGGAGGGTCAAGGGGGAGCCCTTTTTGTAAATCTGTATATATTTACTGTAAAACATTATTTTTGTACATTCCTTAAAAATGGCTGATAGCCGAAACTAGTCGGAATAAAGAAGTAAAATTAGTGAAACATACCAAGTGATTTTATTTTAAATTTAATTTTTTAAAAACAAATGACATTGGTTAGATGTTAAAATAATGTATATATTAACAAATTATGACATATCTTGCGTTTAAACTTCATGAATGTCAGCTTTTTGGTGTGAGATGGTATTATTATTATAAGATTTAATTTGTAAAACCAATGGGCACAGCATCCTACAGAAATAAAATTATCAACTATTAATTAAAACATTTGATATTGTATCACTGATTTAAATCAGTTTATAGAGTAACCACGGATTAAGTGACGAATTAATCAAAGGATAAAGAAAATTATGTTTGTAAGAAAATTATCAACTATTATTTAAAACATTTGATATTGTATCACTGATATAAATCAGTTTATAGAGTAACCACGGATTAAGTGAGGAATTAATCAAAGGATCAAGAAAATTATGTTTGTTTGTCAGTGTTTTATTACAAACAGAAAATGATTTATTCTTTAATAATAGTAGTTAAAATATAATAAACATAACCTAATAAACTGTATCTTTCTGTAAAAGTAAAGGCACACATTCAAAACAGAATATTTATAGGCAACCTAATATACGTTATATAATCACTGTTATAAGCAATTTATTCAGCGCAGAATTTGACTCACGATTTATTCACATCTACATATTATATTGCTAAAGCCGTATTTTTTTAAATTTTACAATATTTCAGTGTTTTATACGTGTGGCGCATGAAGTAAAATTTCGAGTTTAGAAAAGCCTGAAAATTTGGATTGGCCGCGTAGCGAAGCGAAGCGGCCAATCCAAATTAGGCTCGAAACTCGAAATTTTACTTCATGCTTAGTCTGGGAGTGGAAAACCCTCGTTTTCAGATTCAAATTGAAATCTTTTAAAAGAACAACGAATGTCGTAAAATTTACAGTGTATGCATATGTATACCTGCAGGAAAAACTCCCTGTATTTACAAATGAAATTTAAGTGAGGAATTAACCAAATGATAAAGAAAATTATGTTTGTATTATTAGAAGCAGAAAATGATTTATTCTTTAATAATAATAGTAATTATATAATAAACATAACCTAATAAAATGTATCTTTCTGTAAAAGTAAAGGCACACATCTAAAACAGAATATTTGTAACTTAGCATTAAATCAGTGTTTTATACGCTTGACGTCTGATGATAGTTCGGTGGAATCAGGGTTGCTAAAAAAAACATTTTTTTCATTTTAATTAAAACAAACAGTTTATTTTTAACAAAACGTTTTTTTTTTCATTGCAACAGCGTTTAAATCATTACCAATTAAAAACATGTTTAAAACGTGTTTGAAACAGGTTTAGAACGTGTTTAAAACAAAACATACAGAGTATTATTCTTTTAAGTATACATATTCCGATCATTACAGCGTTTTTTAAATTTGCTGGAATTCGTTGCTTCGAAGCGTTTAATTTGAGGCTTTTAACGAGTGTTTTCCACTCCCAGACTAACCATGAAGTAAAATTTCGAGTTTAGAAAAGCCTAAGAATTTGGATTGGCCACGTAGCGAAGCGGAGCGGCCGGTCCAAATTAGGCTTTTCTAAAAACACTAATTTACAGTATAGTTCAAAAAACACACCCATACAGCAACAATTATAGGCAAGCTAATATACGTTATAGTTATTGGGTTGCCTATAATCACTGTTTTAAACAATTTGTTCAGCGCAGAATTTGACTCAGGATTTATTCATATCTACATATTAGATTGCTAAATCCGTGTATTTTAAACGTTACGATATTTCAGTGTTTTATACGTGTGGCGCATGAAGTAAAATTTCGAGTTTAGAAAAGCCTAATTTGGATTGGCCGCTCCGCTTCGCTACGCGGCCAATCCAAATTTTCAGGCTTTTCTAAACTCGAAATTTTACTTCATGCTTAGTCTGGGAGTGGAAAACCCTCGTTTTAAGATTTAAATTAAAATCTTAAAAAAAAACAACGAATGTCGTAAAATTTACAGTGTATGCATATGTATACCTGCAGGAAATACTCCCTGTATTTAAAAATGAAATTTAAGTGAGGAATTAATCAAATGATAGAGAAAATTATGTTTGTATTATTACAAGCACAAAATGATTTATTCTTTAATAATAGTAGTAAATATATAATAAACATAACCTAATAAACTGTATCTTTCTGTAAAAATAAAGGCACACATCTAAAACAGAATATTTGTAACTTAGCATTAAATCAGTGTTTTATACGCTTGACGCCTGATGATAGTTCGGTGGAGTCAGGGTTGTTAAAAACACCTTTTTTTTCATTTTAATTAAAACAAACAGTTTTTTTAAAGAAACGTTTTTTTTTCTTCATTGAAACAGCGTTTAAATCATTACCAATTATAAACATGTTTAAAACGTGTTTGAAACAGGTTTAGAACGTGTTTAAAACAAAACATACAGGGCATTTTTCTTTTAAGTATACATATTCCGATCATTACAGCGTATTTTAAATTTGCGGGAATTCGTTGCTTCGAAGCGTTTAATTTGAGGCTTTCAACGAGTGTTTTCCACTCCCAGACTAAGCATGAAGTAAAATTTCGAGTTTAGAAAAGCCTAAGAATTTGGATTGGCCGCGTAGCGAAGCGGAGCGGCCAATCCAAATTAGGCTTTTCTAAACTCGAAATTTTACTTCATGCGCCACGCTTAAAAACACTGATTTACAATGAAGTTCAAAAAACACACATACAATATCAATTATAGGCAACCTAATATACGTTATAGTTATTGGGTTGCCTATAATCACTTTTTTAAACAATTTGTTCAGCGCAGAATTTGACTCACATTTTATTCACATCTACATATTAGATTGCTAAAGCCGTATATTTTAAACCTTACGATATTTCAGTGTTTTATACGTGTGGCGCATGAAGTAAAACTTCGAGTTTAGAAAAGCCTAATTTGGATTGGCCGCTCCGCTTCGCTACGCGGCCAATCCAAATTTTCAGGCTTTTCTAAACTCGAAATTTTACTTCATGCTTAGTCTGGGAGTGGAAAACCCTCGTTTTAAGACTCAAATTGAAATCTTTTAAAAAAACAACGAATGTCGTAAAATTTACAGTGTATGTACATATATGGATACGTAAAAGAAAAACTCCCTGTATTTAAAAATGAAATTTATGCACACACAGTTGTGATATTTTATTGTAATAAAATGTTATGTTTAATAATGTAATTTGAAATATATTCAACAATTTAGCTAAAATTTATATACTTAAACAAAAAATCTTAGTAAAATAGTATAAAATATATGTTTTAAACAAGTTTACGATTTAAAACATATAATTTAAATTTGCGGGAATTCGTTGTTTCAAAGCGTTTAGTTTGAGGCTTTTAACGAGTGTTTTCCACTCCCAGACTAAGCATGAAGTAAAATTTCGAGTTTAGAAAAGCCTAAGAATTTGGATTGGCCGCGTAGCGAAGCGGAGCGGCCAATCCATATTAGGCTTTTCTAAACTCGAAATTTTACTTCATGCGCCACGCTTAAAAACACTGATTTCAAATTATTTAAAATGCGCCACGCTTAAAAAAACTGATTTTAAATTGTTTAAAACACTGTTTTATAACAAAGTGTTTTAAACATAACAACCCTGGGTGGAGTTGCATCTATTACTCAGAGGACTGTAAAAATTATAATCTAAGTTGTTATTATTATTATTGTAATAAGATTTAATTGTTACAATCTAGTTTTAGTATAAATATAATAGTTAATAATTTAAGCCCCTCTTGAAATTATTATTATTGCCGAAACCTGTGGGGTTCGTGGGTGTGAGTGGAGTTTATAAGAGGGGCTGGAAACTGTTGGATAATATCTCATTCGAGTTTAAGTCCCAGCAGGAACGCGTGTATAATTGTATAACATAATTTCCAGCGGTCGCAGTATAACTATCGGAATTAAAGGAAGGGCTCTCCCTCTATACCTTGGCCTTCCGCCTTTTGTATTAATATATAATGGCCACCTTAATAACAGCAAACAACCGACCAGGGCCGGTCCGCTTACGCCGACGCGATCCATTAAGAAAATTGATACTGCATGTACTAATTTATTACAATTAACTATGTTTGGTTACTGTGATGTAATAGGTCGTAATATATTTAGTTGCTATTTATTGTTTACTTCCATGAATTCTGGATTCAATTATAGCCTGGGTCTCCAAACTATCTTCTCCGCGGGCCACAAATACAATTCTACATAATTAAGTCGGCCAAGATCCGATTAATTTTATAAAATTATGAAAAATTTAAGGAACAATTGTTACAATATTTCAAAATATGACATTTACAAAAAAAATTACAAACAATCGCGGGCCGGATTCATGCAAGTCGCGGGCCGGATATGGCCCGCGGGCCGTAGTTTGGAGACCACTGAATTATAGGGTAGAACTAAAACTAAAATTCTAATTTTAATAATGATGGGCGTAGAATGGATTTTCACTAAGGGGAGCCTGCGACATAAAAATTATGCCAAATTTAGTAAATCATTAGCAATCTTGAAAAAAGATAAATATCAGGAAATAGATGTAAAAGAATCCAAACGTGCACCTATAAAATATTATGCTCTTTTAAGATCATCTCAATTAAAAAAGTTAGACTTAATTGTAAACATTTTTTGGAAGCATTAAACGAGTGTTTTGCACTTCCAGGATAAGCATGAAGTAAAATTTCGAGTTTAGAAAAGCATGAAAATTTGGTTTGTTCGTTCCGCGAAGCTTAGCGATCAAACCAAATTTTCAGGCTTTTCCAAACTCAAAATTATACTTCATGCGCCACGCGTACAAGACACTGATTTCTAATGAAGTTTATTTCCTCACAATATATTAGTCTTTTCAGTGTTTAATACGCGTGGCGCATGAAGTAAAATTTCGTGTTTAGAAAAGCCTAATTTGGATTGGCCGCTCCGCTTCGCTACGCGGCCAATCCAAATTCTTAGGCTTTTCTAAACTCGAAATTTTACTTCATGCTTAGTCTGGGAGTGAAAAACACTCGTTAAAAGCCTCAAACTAAACGCCTTGAAACAACGAATTCCCGCAAATTAAAAAAACATGTTTTAAATCGTAAACTTGTTTAAAACATAAATTTTATACTATTTTACTAAGATTTTTTGTTTACGTACATAAATGTTAGCTAAATTGTTGAAGATATTTCAAATTACATTATTAAACATAACATTTTATTACAATAAAATATCACAACTGTGTGTTCATAAATTTAATTTTTAAATACAGGGAATTTTTCTTTCAGCTATACATATGCATACACTGTAAATTTTACGACATTCGTTGTTTTTTTTTTAAGATTTCAATTTGAATTTTAAATCGAAGGTTTTCCACTCCCAGACTAAGCATGAAGTAAAATTTCGAGTTTAGAAAAGCCTGAAAATTTGGATTGGCCGCGTAGCGAAGCGGAGCGGCCAATCCAAATTAGGGTTTTCTAAACTCGAAATTTTACTTCATGCGCCACACGTATAAAACACTGAAATATCGTAAAGTTTAAAATACACGGCTTTAGCAATCTAATATGTAGATATGAATAAATCCTGAGTCAAATTCTGCGCTGAATAAATTGTTTAAAACAGTGATTATAGGCAACCTAATAATTATAACGTATATTAGGTTGCCTATAATTGTTGCTGTATGGGTGTGTTTTTTTAACTTTACTGTAAATCAATGTTTTTAAGCTTGGCGCATGTAGTAAAATTTCGAGTTTAGAAAAGCCTAATTTGGATTGGCCGCTTCGCTTCGCTACGCGGCCAATCCAAATTCTTAGGCTTTTCTAAACTCGAAATTTTACTTCATGCTTAGTCTGGGAGTGGAAAACACTCGTTAAAAGCCTCAAATTAAACGCTTCGAAGCAACGAATTCCCGCAAATTTATAAAACGCTGTAATGATCGGAATATGTATACTCAAAAGAAAAATGCCCTGTATGTTTTGTTTTAAACACGTTCCAAACCTGTTTCAAACACGTTTTAAACATGTTTTTAATTGGTAATGATTTAAACGCTGTTTCAATGAAAAAAAAAATCGTTTCGTTAAAAAAAACTGTTTGTTTTAATTAAAATGAAAAAAAAGGTATTTTTAACAACCCTGACTCCACCGAAATATCATCAGGCGTCAAGCGTATAAAACACTGATTTAATGCTAAGTTACAAATATTCTGTTTTAGATGTGTGCCTTTACTTTTACAGAAAGATACAGTTTATTAGGCTTTTCTAAACTTGAAATTTTACTTGCTTCAAACAATTTCAACAATAATGATAGGCGTAGAACGGATTTTCATTAAGGGGAGCCTGCAACATGAAAATTATGCCAAATTAAATAAATTGTCAGAAATATAAATATCAAGAAAAAGATGTAAAAAAATCCAAACATGCACCTAAAAAATATTATGCTCTTTTAGGATCATTATTGTGAAATTGGTCTAAAGCATTAAATGTGTGTTTTCCACTCCCAGGTTAAGCATGAAGTAACATTTTCAGGATTTAGTAACTTCGAAATTTTACTTTATGCTTAACCTGGGTGTAAAAAACACTCGTCTAAAGCTTCAAATTGAACTCTTTTAAAAAACAACGAATGTCGAAAATTTGATATTGCTTAAATACGAGCTGCCGAATTTCTTAAATATGCCCTCCTACAGAAAACCCCTGCTGTACGGTATTATAAATCAACATTTTGAAAGGTGAAAGTAATTCATTCAAACCAATAATAATCCATTCATTGGGGGTCGATAACAAGTGACTTTGAGCAGTCTACGTGATTGGCGTAATTGGAAACGAAAAGGCTGCCTGAATGTAAATCGAAATTGGAATACTCAACAATTTTGAAAGCTAATTGATTTTCATTTAAAAGGGTATCATGATAATGAAATGTGTCGATCTAAATACTCGCATCTTATATTATTATTTATTTCCTGTTGTTGAATAAAAAAATTATGTATAGACTATAATGTATAAATGAAATTATGAATAACTTTGTCATTTTCAAAAAACTGTGTTAATTTTTACATAAATTATTTCACAAATTTATTGATTTTAGAGGTGAATGAAAGTTTAAAGTAAACTTTCATTTACCCGAAGAAGGAATAATTTTGCGAAACAGTTGTTGGGAAAATAAACACACTTTTTTGAAAATCACAAAGTTTTTCATTATTTTATTAATACAAATTAAATATGACTTACTAATATTTTAATGCCTCATCAATCAACCAATTATAAATGTAATTATGAATAATAATAAAAATTATGTATAAACTATAATGTATAAATGAAATTATGAATAACTTTGTGATTTTCAAAAAAGTATGTTAATTTTTATACAAATTATTTCACAAATTTATTGCTTTTTTAGGCGATAAAAGTTCACAGAAAACTTTCATTTACATGAAGAGGGAATAATTTTGCTAAACAGTTGTTGGAAAAATAAACACACTGTTTTAAAAATCACAAAGTTATTCATAATTTTATTTATACAAATTAAATATGACTTACTAATCTTTTAATGCCTTATCAATCAACCAATTAAAAATGTAATTATGAATAACTTTGCGATTTTTAAAAAAGTGTGTTAATTTTCAGACAAATTATTTCACAAATTTATTGCTTTTTTAGGTGAATGAAAGTTTAAAGTAAACATTTATTCATCTGAAGAATAATTTTGTGAAACAATTATTGGAAAAATAAACACATTTTTTTAAAAATCACAAAGTTATTTATAATTTAATTTATACAAATTAAATATAACTTACCAATATCTTAATGCCTATCAATCAACCAATTAAAAATGTATTATGAATGCCTTTGCGATTTTCAAAAACGTGTGTAAATTGTCACACAAATTATTTCACAATTTTATTGCTTTTTTAGGTAAATAAAAGTTTGAATCTTATCCTAAATACCTTCCTAATAAATAGAACACTAAAAGTAAAAATCCAAAATACCACATCCCAAACCTTTACTTCTGAACAAGGTGTTCCGCAAGGATCACCTCTCTCCCCACTCCTATACAAAATTTTCTGCATTGATCTATACAACCCTAATCCCATGTATTTTAATCCCGCTTCCTATGTCCTGCAATACGCCGATGATACAGCCCTAATAACCCATGAAAAGAACCTACCCAAAGCACTACAAACACTGCAGTAGCAGATTCCCTCGAGCTTTGGTTTGCTAAATGAAGAATAAAAATAAATCCCAACAAATCCCAACTCTTTATTCCTTACCGCCGCAACAATATTTCTGTCAACATCTCCTTTTGTCATAAGCCCATCTGCCCAGCTCCCGATATAAAATACGTTGGAATCACCCTCGACGCAAAACTTAATTTTAAAAACACACAGCCATAATTAAAAACAAAATTACTGCTAGAGCAAGACACTTCCGTAGTCTAACATACAAAAATTTTGGCATCACAACAACAAACGCCACAAAAATCTACAAAATGATATGCAGGCCTATGTCAGACTACGGATCCATCCTATTTTCCACTTCTCCCAATCTCACACTTCACAACATCCAAGTCAGCGAACGTTCGTCCCTGAGATCCCTTACAAAAATCCGCCATTCACTCAATCCACTTTATAACCCATCTAATATTCTCCTTTACAACCGAACAAAATTTATCTCAATTCTTGAATAATTTTCTCACTTATCACTTGGTGAAACATTTTTAAATATTGATAATGAAGGTTTAAATTAAATTACACTTGGTTTGTTTCACAATTTTTTACTTTACTATTTACTCGACTAGTTTCGCGTTTTACAGCATTATCACTCCTGATAATGCTGTAAAACGCGAAACTAGTCAAGTAAATAGTAAAGTAAAAAATTGTGAAACAAACCAAGTGTAATTTAATTTAAACCTTCATTATCAATTATCCCAATTATCCCAATTATCGAACGTCTCTTTGATTTATTCAAAAAATTCTCCAAAAAACAATCTAATTTTCAAATCCTTTCACAACTTTGCACTCCCAGAAATGAGAACATTTTCCCTAAATTCAAAAATCCCTCACAAACAGTCTTTCAATTCATCACATACCATAACCAACATTGATATCATAATTTCATTTACATTATTTCCCCAACATACCCCCTAAAAAAAAAAAAACTCGACAGAAAGGCTGCTGGCCGATAGCCGATTGCCAGTAATATTTTTTTATTCTTCTCATTGTATTTTTTTTAATGTATTTTTTTCTATATGAATTCTGTATGTTATACTGGCAATAAAGATAATTTATATATATATATATATATATATATATATATATATATATATATATATATATATATATGAAAGTTTGAAGCAAACTTTAATTCACCTGAAGAAGGAATAATATTGCGAAAATAAACAAACTTTTTTGAAAATCACAAAGTCATTCATAATTTTATTTATACAAATTAAATATGGCTTAAGAATATCTTAACGCCTTATCAATCAAGCAATTAAAAATAGAATGACAACTTGAGCTTAATTTTATATCGCTTCCGATGGCTGATTAATTCGAAAACGTTAATTAAACCGTGCTTTTTAGTCTTAGTCAAGATGACTGTTGTTTTGTTGCGGTGCGCGGTTTGCATCCCGTTTCCGGTCGTTATTTCCGGTTAGTATGTAATTAAGCCCCGCCCAAATTACAACCGGGCTACGCGAGCTAAATATTTTGAAATCCTCTACCTACCAATTTCGCAAAACAAAACGATGAAATTTAACGGGGCATTGCAAATAATCGCATTACAAATTGTACAAGTGCGCAGCTATCCCGAATCGGATTACTCAATAATTTGTTGTGAATGCGTGTTTGTGTTTGTCGGTGAAACTAATATTGGTAATATTTACATCAATTCTAAATTCAACAATTATTAATTGTATTGATAATTGAACTAAAGTCACTTGTTTTTACTTTCCCCCGTATGTAATTCAAAGGGAAAGTATTGTTTTCGTGAAAATTTTCGAATCAAAAATTTTAGCGGAAATATCCGTTTTGAGGTCCCCTGAGTCGAATAAGACCATTTTTGAAAAATGTCTGTCTGTCTGTCTGTGTGTGTGTCTGTGTGCGCTGTACCGCAAAAACCGCTAAAGATATCGAGATGAAACTTGAAACTTAAGCTTTTTGTTACAATCGGAAGAACTGAAAAGCTTTTGGTGAAAATCGGAAAACCGGAAGTGGTACTTTACTCTTAGCGTTATTCAGTTTTTTCAGATTTTTTCAATAAATGTTCATCAAACAAAAAATTCTTTCAAATAAAAGTTGTAGATAATAACAAAATGAAGATGTATTGTTCACTTACTTTTTGTCATAGCACTCTTAGTTTTTGAGATAGTTCAAAAGTTGTGTGTTTTATCTAGTTATTGAGGACCACTTCGTAATATGATATAAAAAGAAGAACGTTTTTCGGGAACTTTCAAACACAATTTTCTACAGGGTGATTCATTAGCCTCTTTACAAACTTTAAAAAGTGATTTAATACGCAATTTACGGGGGAAAGTACTATGATGGACACATCACCATTTTTTTTTACTACTGTTGTGAGAATAAAAACAATAGTGAAAGCTGCTGATTTTCGCTACTGTTTTTAATAATATATATTGGAAATATTCACATCAATTTTAAATTCAACAATTATTAATTGTATTGATAATTGAATTAAAGTCACTTGTTTTTTTTTTCATTACTGTTGTGAGAATAAAAACAGTAGTGAAAGCTGCTGTTTTCACTACTGTTCTTATTTTCACAATTTTGTCATTGAATAATTTCACTGTAAATTATTTGATCACACTTATAAAATTACGATCAAATTCATTTCAAACATTATCCCCTAAACTCAAGCATAAAACCCGCGTTTCATTACGGCCGCTTCACGTGGAATAAATGCAGTAAACCCGAAAATCCCCCCCTCACTCTCACAAGGTTTGTGCGCGCGTGAATTTAATAGTTTTAGAGATTGCAAAATCCGGACGAGGACGACTTTACAAGTGCAATTTATTTAACAAGTGGCTGGAGGCGTTTTTATGGTCATCATAAAATTCGCGTCGCCGAATTCATACAGATTATACAGTGGGGCATTTTTCACGCGAAAGGCTGACACTTTTACCGAATTACCCGCAATTGTGGAACATCCAAGTTTTTTTTGTTCTTTTTATTGTTGCTTTGTTTAGGTTTCTTTTGCTTTTTCTGCTTTGTTATAATTTTAAATGTTGCGCATGCATTTATTTTTAATGGCAAAGCTGAAAATATTTCAGCGTACATTAGAGCTGTTGAAGAAAAGTGTATGCCTGGGGAATTCAACAACAACAAAACAATGAAATTAACTAATTTCTGTAAAATGCCAAATTGTTGAATATTACATTTATTATACTCCATTTACGTTTAGATTAATTAATTAAATTTAAGATCGTTTAATTTGAAGTTAAAAATACTATTTATACCAGATGAATTATCTACCTTATCAGTAGATATAGGGCTTATTTGTCCTTGATCGCTGACTGGGCGAAATTCGAGGAAAACTCATAAAGCCAATAAATAGACAGTTCGTTCTATTCCCCACTTACTCTCACTTATAGTGAAAAATGAATTGTCAGATTTGTTCCAGTTGTCACAATTGTCAGTGTGTTTTCAAATGTTTGGTTATTATGTCTAATAACGAAAAACTAACGACAGTTTCTTCTTCGAAAAATAAACAAGGAAAAAACCTTAAAGTGGACAGAAGTAAATGGCCCTCAACATTTATTTAAAGTACAAATCTGTGACAAAATTTGAAAACGAAGCTAAAAATCTTGTGGGTGCTGATGTGGGAACATCAATATCATCCATGTTCAAAATTACTGCTGAAATGGAATCAACAGGAGAAGTTAAAACATAGCCGAAGAACAAAGTCCGCCGTGATACTTATTCAAAGATGACTAAAGGTGAAGAAAAAACCATACGACATTTTGTCCACTCCTTTAAGAGAAAACGTTAACATTATCAGTACATTTGTGTTAGGGATGCTCCGGTCCTAAAAAAATATTGATATTGGGTATCGACTATATTGTATAGCCAAGTATCAATTTGGTAAAATCTCGTAGTGAAAAAATATTTTTTTATAGCAGATAATTTAGACTAATTATTTACAATTAGTCAATGCTATAAATTCTTTTCTTAAGGCATTCATTTAAGATTGAGAATATTGCCAAGAATCGTTTAATGACGGTTAAGCAATGATCAATATTTACCTTTTACAAAATAATAATAATATTATTTCAATGTTTTATACGCGTGGCGCATGAAGTAAAATTTCGAGTTTAGAAAAGCCCCGTGAAAATTAGTCTCGGGTCGCTGGCGCGACCCTCGACTAATTTTCTACGCGGGGCTTTTCTAAACTCGAAATTTTACTTCATGCTCAGTCTGGGAGTGGAAAACACTCGTTTTGTAGACTTACATAATTTTGATGAGATTTTCGATATTTTGTAATATTTGTCGATTTGGGAAAATTTCATGACATCAATATTTCGAGATTTTCATGAAGATTTCGGTATTTCAAGATTTTCGTAAACTTTTCCGTTTTTGTCGAATTATAAAACTTTAATAAGATTTTCAATATTTCAAGATTTTTGTATGATTTTCGGTATTTCAATATTTTTGTCATATCATAAAATTTTCATGAGATTTTCAATATTTCGAGATTCTTAATTTATAAAATCTTAGTGAGATTATCATCAAATTATAAACATTTAACATATTTTCGTAAGATTTTCGATATATCGAGATTTGGTTTTCATCTCTGTATGTAAATAATCGATTATTATTTCTTGAGTAATGAGAAAACACCTTTTCTGAATTATTAATCAATAATGTTATAATAAGTTATGTAATTGTAAAAATAATATAGTTCTTTATTAATACTGAAAAATATTGTAAAAATTAATCATTTGATATTGAAAGAAACAATTAACTTTAAATAATGTTGCTTAACAGCTTTATTTAAATACTTTTCCTTCAAAAATCATTTTTGGTCTAACCGATTTTAAGTCAACATATGTTTCCCCTAAATTTTAAATTTTGCGCCCAAAAATGTTAACAGATTTCACCATTTTAGCCGTATAAACCAGGCTTCTAGTTACATTTTTCTTAAAATGAATGGAGTATAATTAATAATTGAGGAGATTTACTATCTTTTATTCGATATTATTTTATAGTTCAGAAATAAATTCAATTGTGGTTTAATCACTTCGAAAAAAAGTATTTTCTTTATTAATGATTTCGATAGTTAACGCCATCTAATGCTTCATAGTGGCATCGTCAGTGACACGAATGCACAAAGTGCATATACAGGTCGGGACCACACTGAAGAGGACCTTGAAGTCCGAAGCGCGTCTGTGGGTATCTGGTGCCGGAATACTGAACACAAATTCAATTTTGATATTTTCTTTATATTAAGTGAACATTTATTAAAGTAAATTTAAATAGGTATTTAGTGTTATTACTTATTATCAGATCTTCATATTGGTTTAAGTGTTCAATAATATTCGAACGAGTGTTTTCCAATCCAAGATTAAGCATGAAGTAAATATTTTTAGGTTTTTCTAAACTCAAAATATTTACTATATGAGCCAGGCGTATTAAACACTGATTTAATGTGAAGTTTTGAAAACATCTTGTTTATAATATTAATAACACAATATAAACGAAATAAGTATATTATTCGAAGTTATAAATCGAATATTTCTACTTCAACTTCTTTGACTGTATCTAATAATATTCAAGTATTCCTAGTAAATGTGGTGAATACGAATATAGAAAAGTAAATCTGACCTGTAAATTGAATACGAATAGATTTTTATTAATTTACAAGATTTTTGTTAATTTGGGATACATTTCATTAACTCTGTCAATTTTCAAGTTATTAATTTTTGGATAAATTTCAACTGTTTGTCAAGTTTCATGTAATAACTATAATAAGTGAAGTAAGAAAAGTGATTTTTGTTAATTTTGGATAAATTTCATCAACTACGTCAATTCTTAAGTTATTAATTTACTAGATTCTTGTTAATTTTGGATTAATTTAAACTCTTTGTCAATTTTCAAGTAATAACTATAACATCTCTTATTCTGATATACTGTTTTTTAATTTTTCTAAAAACTCAATCGTATTTGTTTGAATTATGGGCAATACAAAAAACACACGATTCAAGACTATATCAGTTTCAAACGTTAGCTATCAATAATAATAATAATAATAATAATAATAATAATAATGCGTAATTTTTCAACAGAATTAATTCCAATTACAGAGAAATGTATATTGATCTTAATTTATAACTAAAACAAACGTATATAAAGTAACTAATACTAATGATAATACAAATAAATCATACAATATTGAGTGAGGCGGTACCCTAAGAAGAGAATGTATATAAAGCTATTGTTTAATTATGTTTCACAATTCAATCCTGATAAGCTAATGCGTTGCATGAAAGATGTCTATATCCAGGTTATTATTACAAACTCTGATCATCCGAACTAAAGGGGAGTAATAGAGGGCATTAGTTCTGCATGTAGGATACGCAAAAGTATATTTACATCTGGAGTTTAATCTTAAAACATTAAAATTGAGTTTAGAAATTAAGTTTATATCGTCAATACGATTGTGTAGTAATTTAAAACGAAATAATAAAGAAGATAGTTGTCTACGCGATTCAAGAGATGGCATGTCAAACTCTCGAAGTAACTCACTGTGATCGTAATTTCGAATAGGATAAGAACGGTGTTTTTTAAAATACAGTGACTTCAAGTATTTTCGCTGAATGTTTTCAATTCGGGTAATATAGCATTGAGTATACGGTTACCAGATTATTGAGCAGTATCCAAGTTTTGTTCTTACAAAGGTATATACATTTTTATTAATGTTTCAGTGCTTTTTAAATCCCGGGAATTACGGGCAATGAATTTTAACATTTTATAGATAGCATTACATATTTTGCTAATATGCTCCTGAAACGTTAATTTACAATCAAGTAAGACTCCGAGGTCCTTGACTGTTCGGCTGCTCGTTATTCTATGACCAGAGATAGAGTATTCAAAGTTTAATGGATATAATTTTCTGGTTAAACTCACGATGCTGCATTTATTGAAATTCAGGTATAGGTCGTTGGAGATACACCAATCTTGAATACGATTAAGGTCGTTAGTTAATGCGATACTACATCAGCCACTGTATTAATCTCACGATATATTTTAATGTCGTCAGCGTACAACAAGATATTTGATTCTATGCCATCTACTAAATCGTTTGTGAGGCAAATAAATATTAACGGGCCTAAATTTGATCCCCACTTGTTGAAATAAAAATAGGGGATTCAAATCCATTATAATCTACGTATTGACTACGATTGACTAGGTAAGATTTCATTAACCAGCATAAAGATGGAGAAAATCCAAAGATATTAAGTTTATAAATTATAAGATTGTGGTTGATGCTGTCAAAAGCCCTTTTGAAAACTAAATATATGGTATCCACTTGACCACGCTTATCTTAGCGGCCGTGGAGCGACCGCGAATAATGCCGTGCTGGAATGGTGTAAAATAATTTTGCACATGATCGTAAATTTTTATAATTTTTTTAGATAAAACAGCTTCAAATATCTTGGAAAATTTATTTACTAAGGCTATCGGTCGGTTATTATCTATTTTTATCTCCGGATTTTAGGACTGGGCAAATCCGAGTTCTTTTCCACAAATCCGTCAAACAAACTGTCGCTAAATCCAAACTTTCATCTTTTTAGTAAGTCTCTCTGTAAATTCGTATCCGGTCTCAAACGTATTCAGGTTTAAACAAGATAAATTCAAATTCAAAACTATTTGAATTCGAGAAAATAAGCTTACGCTTCTTATAGTTTGCACACTTTAAACATAATATATAAAATTACGAAAAAACTATTCGTGAAAATACAAACAGTGTCTTAATTAATAAGACAATTTAAGACGATAAATATCCATTGAAACAACTATTTCCCGTGCAAATACACCTCCGGATATTGAATTATACAATGAAATATTTAATATCTTATTTAATTTGATTTGTTACAACGCTCTATTAAACGTTACATATACTTTAAAAGAGCGTTGTAACAAATCAAATTAAATAAGATTTTAAATATTTCATTGTATAATTCAATATCCGGAGGTGTATTTTCACGGGAAGTAGTTGTTTCAATGGATATTTATCGTCATAAATTGTCTTATTAATTAAGACACTGTTTGCATTTTCACGAATAGTTTTTTCGTAATTTTATATATTATGTATTCAGGTTTGTTATTGTATGTAACTTGCCACATCCATATATGTATATATATAACATGTATGATCTACATTTTGTAATAGCTTTAAGTATTTTGTATATTTAAATGTATAAAAATGGATTTTTTCCGTAAATAAATAAATAAATAAATCCGAAAACAATGATGAATTTAAAACAACATAACTATTCGAACATTGGAATATTTTACTAAATAATTCAAGCATCCAGTTATTTGAATTAAATTGTTTAGTTAGACGGTATAAAATTAAAAAAATACAATGGAATATTCTACATACCGGGTGTTCGATACAAAAACGCTCAATACCATAACTCTTGTATCATATGTTCAATAAAAAAAAAATCTACAGTGCTATGATTTTTTCTTTTTTAAAATTTATGTTGGCTATACGCTTTATATTGTCATATAAAACGTCAGACATAATAATTATAATGTATAATTTCAGAGTTGCCAACCTATAATATATTCCATAGCACTCAAGAGGTTTTATTTTATTGAACATATGATATTTATTAACCGATTTTATTGAACTAAAAACCAAAGTCAATGGCCGTTAAGATGCTCAAAAATTACATGAATATTGATTTTTTTAAATAAAAACTTTATTCCCAAATAATAGCTAACTTAAGATTTTTAAATGGCTGCCTATAATTTTTGTAATTTTACTACATTAGATATTATTTTTCTAAATCCAATAACTCAATTTTTTGTTTTTGCTCAATGTTTTGATCGATTTTTTTAATCTTTCATTTTTTAAAATTATAATTAGTGTGCCTTGTAAAAAAAAGTGACAAATGTCATGTATTGTGAGGTTATGCCATTAATTATAAGGAAACAACAAATAAGTACCAACGTTACAACTTAATGTAGAATATAAGTAAATGAAACGTGTAAATATTTTGTTATTTTAATATTTCGATTATGACTCATTTTTTTAAGTGTATTTATAACTTCACAACATTTCAATGTTTTATACGTGTGGCGCATGAAGTAAAATTTCGAGTTTAGAAAAGCCCCGTAAAAATTTTACTTCATGCTTAGTCTGGGAGTAGAATCACTCGTTCGACCTTTAATTTTAACTCTTTTATAAAATCGACGTATGTAATATAATAAATTATTTATTGAAATTTTAGAAAATGATACAAAATTTTACCTCAAATCAACTTTCAGAATTAAGTCTATAATTTGCTCGGCTCTTAATAGGTTAATATTCTATTCCTAAAAAAATAATTTATTGAATATTAAAGTTGCATTGAAAATAATTACAAACTGTTAATAAATCGACAAAGATCTAGAATTATCGAAAATCTCGACATGTTGAATATCTTGACGGTCCACTCCCAGACTAAGCATGAAGTAAAATTTCGAGTTTAGAAAAGCCCCGCGTAGAAAATTTGTCGAGGGTCGCGCAGCGACCCGAGACAAATTTTCACGGGGCTTTTCTAAACTCGAAATTTTACTTCATGCGCCACGCGTATAAAACACCGTTTTCAAGTGAGGTTCAAATATACCTAATGCTCACAATATATTTGTGTTTTATACGCGTGGCGCATGAAGTAAAATTTCGAGTTTAGAAAAGCCCAGAAAATTTGTCTCGGGTCGCTGCGCGACCCTCGACAAATTTTCACGGGGCTTTTCTAAACTCGAAATTTTACTTCATGCTTAGTCTGGAAGTGGAAATAATCGTTCGATTTTCAAATTTAACTTTTTTATAAAATCGACGCATATAATATAATAAATCGTTCATTGAAATCATAGAAAAAAATGCAAAATTTTAGTTAAAATCAACTTTTAAAGTAAAACTTTATAATTTGCTCGGCTCCTAATGGGTTGATATTCTATTTCTAATAAAAAACAGTATTTAATAAATATTAAAGTTGCATTTAATATAATAACAAACCGGTAATAAATCGACAAAAATCTAGAAATATTGAAAATCTCGACACGTTGAAAATCTTGACGGTCCACTCCCAGACTGAGCATGAAGTAAAATTTCGAGTTTAGAAAAGCCCCGCGTAGAAAATTTGTCGAGGGTCGCGCAGCGACCCGAGACAAATTTTCACGGGGCTTTTCTAAACTCGAAATTTTACTTCATGCGCCACGCGTATAAAACACTGTTTTCAAGTGAGGTTCAAATATACCTAATGCTCACAATATATTTGTGTTTTATACGCGTGGCGCATGAAGTAAAATTTCGAGTTTAGTCTGAGAGAGGAAACACTCGTTCGATTTTCAAATTTAACTGTTTTATAAAATCGACGCATATAATATAATAAATCGTTCATTGAAATCATAGAAAATGATGCAAAATATAACTTAAAATAAACTTTTAAAATAAAACTTTATAATTTGCTCGGCTCCTAATGGGTTGATATTCTATTTCTAATAAAAAACAGTATTTAATAAATATTAAAGTTGCATTTAATATAATAACAAACCGGTAATAAATCGACAAAAATCTAGAAATATTGAAAATCTCGACACGTTGAAAATCTTGACGGTCCACTCCCAGACTAAGCATGAAGTAAAATTTCGAGTTTAGAAAAGCCCCGCGTAGAAAATTTGTCGAGGATCGCGCAGCGACCCGAGACAAATTTTCACGGGGCTTTTTTAAACCCGAAATTTTACTTCATGCGCCACGCGTATAAAACACTGAAATATTATTTAGTTTAAAAAATACTAGCCTTTATTTTATTCGGTTGGTTGACAAATTGTGTTGAATCTCCTAAGCTGATTATACATACTAATTCTATTTATAAATTTTGATCAGTATTAAAAGTACATTTTTGTTTCAAGGCACACTACATTTATTGCCAAAAAATCATGTGAACAAGATTTATCATACATATTTTCTAGCATAAATATTAAATTAAAATCAACTTATCGAGCATAATTGGATTCAGAAAAACAATGTCCAATAAAATAAAATAAGAAAAGTATGTGCAGCCAATTAAAAATTTAAAGTTGGCTTTTATTTAGCAATGAAGTTAATTTTGAAAAATATATAATTAGTGTTAATTTATGGTATTAAAACTGCGATTGACTTTGTTGTGTAGTTCATTCAAATCGATCAATAAATAACAGCGTTATGGCGTTGCGTGTTTTTTTATCGAACACCCGGTATACCTAATGTATCCGCTGTAAATTTTCAGGCATTCATCTATTTTGTAAAACCTTTCAATTTCAAGTTGGAACGAGTCTTTTCATTCCCAGATTAAGCATGAAGTAACATTTCAAATTTAGAAAAGCCTAAACGTTTAGATTTGGTATAATGATTTTCCACAATTCTAGAATATTCCATAATGATTGATTTTATAGCAAATACTTTTTCAAACATAAGTTATAGTGATATATGAGAAGTACAGTGGAAGTGACATCCACAGTAAAAGCAGGAAAAGTCTCCCCGTCTGGTTCCAGATGAAGAGAATCACACATTAGCCAACTTACGTCAGTCTTTACGACAGCATATTTTAGAGGAAACGTAAAACGCCAACTTTACCTCGAAAACTTTTAAAATTGCTCCAACTTTGAAAGAGGGACACCCATCCACTCCGACTCCGCTTTCTCTCTCTCACTTTTTCTTTCCCACCCTCAAACAACCTGAATATATCAAGGCATCGAGAGGCTTCACATTTAAATACTCGTACACCCAACCCGCGTTCGCATTAATATTCGTGCAAAATATTTTGTGCTCATTAAAATAATCCTAGACAATCTTCATATATATTAGACGGATGAATAATTCAGGGATATTTTGGTGCGTGGCCGCGTTTTCTCGGGAATTACAGTGCCATTAAGAAGTGAGGCTCTGGGCGTTGGAAATGAGGGCCTGTCTGTGTCTAGGGCGGGGGGTAAATTAGCAAAACACGGCCCGGGAAAAGGGAATTAATAATGTACGTTGTTTGGGATATCTAGGATTAATTTGGTAGAGCTGCAACCGCATTATGCATGTAAAACAGGAAAACCTCGCTCGTGTGGTCACCTTCTAATTATGCCACACTCTGCAAATTCTGTGTCTATATTTCTTCAGGGAATATTCATTCATTACGTAGACATTTTAGGGATTCTATTTATTTTGTTACACAAAATTTCCCTTGGATTATTTTAGAATAGTCTAGGAAAACACAATAAAACACTTTTAACTTTGTTTGTACAACACAATTTATTTTTATGTGACTGCAGTTTCGGCAAATTCAGCTTGCCATTATCAAACATGAATGATAAAATAAAATAAGAAAAGTATGTGCAGCGATTTAAAAATTTTAAGTTGACTTTTATTTAGGAATGAAGTTAATTTTGAAAAAATATATAATTAGTGTTAATTTATGGTATTGAAATTGCGATTGACTTCATGTTTGATAATGGCAAGCTGAATTTGCCGAAACTGCAGTCACATAAAAATAAATTGTGTTATACAAACAAAGTTAAGTGTTTTATTGTGTTAAATTAACATGTATAGCGAAGTAGAAGCCTCCACAATTCAAAATAGTCTAGGAAAGTTTTTTTTTTAATTCAGAACGGCTTAAAATAACTATTAAACTAATTTAGCACTTGGTAAAACATGAATTAGGTTAGGTAAGGTTAGGTGTCAATGGCAGCAGTTAGACCGCTCACTTAGGCCCAAAAGGCCCCTTGTGATACCATAAGAGTAAAAAGTAGTCAGATCTCCCCTTCCTCCCCACCTATACAAACCAATCTGAGCCCCTAATAAAGCCGATCAGATTTCTCACATCTAAAGGTGGGAGGTCCGCTAATCCATTCGCGTAATGCATACCAAGGTACTTCATTATTTTTCCTTCAAGAGCAGGGCATTGTCCCAGATAGTCGAGTACCGTCTCTTCCTCCTCCACATCCAGGCATCCTCTGCAAAAGTCGTTGTGCTCAAGACCCATCTATTGTGCATGTCTGCCTAGGAGGCAGTGGTCCATGAGGATGCCTACCGCCTTCTTTATGTCGATTCTGCTAAGTGCAATTAATCTGTTGCTGTTTATAGTATCCCATATAGGCCATAGTTATAAAACACGTTCTTCTCTCCAACTATGGTTGACCAATGCCATCATTTGGTCCCTTAATAGTCTCTTGCATTCTACAAGAGGAATGTGGGTGGAGACTTCAGAAGACAAGTCCTTCATTCTTGCCCCCTTCCTTGCAAGGTTGTCGGCAATTGAATTCCCCCTGATATCACTGTGACTAGGTACCCACATGAGTCTCACGTCACAGTTATTTGCAAGCCTATTTAGCAATTTTTTACAGTCTATGACCACCTTCGATGTGCAGTACAGACTATTCAGTATCTTAATAGTGGCTTGGCTATCAGTAATAAACCTGATGAGGTTCCCCTGAAGGTCATTTTTGTGGATCCAGTCCACTGTCACTCGGGTGGCCATGACCTCTGCCTGAAGAATGTTACAGTGGTTTCGGAGACTTTTTGAGGTTGAAATCTTGAGAATATTTCTCCCCCTACTCTGTTTCCAGACTTGGAACCATTCGTAAAGACCCAGACGTCCTTGCCTTGAACTATCTTGCCCTCTAACCATTTGGTTTTGACCGGCATGGAAGTGGAGAACTTATTTTCAAAATTAAGTTCTGGAGTGCAGCTGTCAGTCTTCAGGGGGATATCGGCTAGCTCATTCAGGATCCTTCCATGGCCCTGTTTGCTAGTGCCTTATATCCCAACTAAATTGATTCTGATCGCTGCGGTAGCTGCAGCATATCTGCAGTAGAGGTCGACTGGAACTAGATTTAGTAATATATCTAGCGCTTTAGAGGGGGTGGAGTTGTCCGCCCCCGTTATGAGTAATTATGAGTTATGAGCAATATAAACATGAATTAACAATTATCTAAAAAAATCAAACACGATAAACCGTGAGAATTTTTATTGGTAGAACTACAGCCATAAACATACAGCGAATTATTCTTCAATTTCAAGTGAAGTTCGAATATACATGAATTTCATAAAAATTTAGTGTTTTATACGCGTGGCGCATGAAGTAAAATTTCGAGTTTAGAAAAGCCCAGAAAATTTGTCTCGGGTCGCTGCGCGACCCTCGACAAATTTTCACAGGGCTTTTCTAAACTCGAAATTTTACTTCATGCTTAGTCTGGGAGTGGAAAACACTTGTTTAAAGCTTTGCATTCAATTCTTTAAAAAAAACCAACTAATATCTAAAGATTTGCAGCATTACCAAGAAGGCCACATTTTAAAAATGAATTATAGATATGTTATAAACAATCTTGTAAGAATCATTATTTAAAATCCTTGAGCTCAAGAAGTATTTAATGCATAAGCCCTTTAATAACTGCCCTACTTTTTCCCTCTCGCTAATTTTCAAGTATATAGGGCTGAAAACGCAAGAAGCGAGAGTCTCAAGCAAACGAGGATACAAGACTCTAATTAGGTGTCACCGAAAACATTAAACATTATTTAATTAGGCCGAAACATCCCTTCTTCTACCCCTTCTCTCTCACTCTGTTAGTGTGCATGTCGCCGTAATCCCCTTTCACGCCTTAATAATGCAAGATATCTCAGTGGTGGAGGTGAAAGCGAAATCGTGAAGAAAAAAAAAACGACGGCCCTAATCGTCTCATAATGGCGCAACGGGGGCTTAAATAATTAAATTTCTATGCTGCGAAATCGGGTAGGGGGTTAATCGGATATCCGGCGGGGGTGCGCACGTTTTCTCGGGGTTAGTAATTAGGGCAGTAAAGGATTTTCAACATAATTTTACTCCCGGCTTTTGGATTAATATACCGCATTAATCTTATCAAGTTCGTTAATTTTTTTGGTGTTTTTTTTTTTGTTTGCGTAGGTTTAATCGAGTTTGGTTCTTGTTTGAGTAATTGAGGAAGAAAATGCGTGTCGTTATTGAAATTTGATTTTAACTACATTATCTTAAACAAGTTACACATCTTTCATGTAGTAAATAGATTATTAAGTATCTACTTTTGTTCTAATTGTAAGAGAAAAGTACACTTACTTAAATATTAATTATTGTACACACAATTAAAACAAAAATATGATGTATTTATCAGCATTTTCTTCATTAAAGATATGCAGCCTTATGCATAGTCCACTAATCGCGACTACCGTGTGACTAGTAAAAGGTTTAGTAAAAAAATAAAATATTCCGTATGCTGTATTTAATTTTATATCATTGTAAATATGCAATTTGTCAATAAATGGTTTATTATTGTAGTGCACTAATCGCGACTAACGTGTGACTAACTAAGGTTTAGTTAGAAAATAAAAGATTTCAATAAATGGTTTGTTATTATTATTATAAATAGCGGTAAACAAACAAAGTTAAAACGTTATATATTGCCATGTTTTACTTTTTTTAATAGGTAAAATAATTAGGATTTTTAACACTTAAATGTCATTGTACTCAACGAATTTTAAATTTAACTGTTTTTTTATCTATTCTGAACATAATTAGAAATGACAAAATTTAAATACCTAGCTTGAGTAATCTGTAATTTTAAACAAATTTGTAAAAAAATTACAATCGCATTCATTTTTTTATGTGTTTTATGTGTTATTTTAAAACTGATTTTGTTTAAAAAAATAAATGCAGTTTAATAATCAGTAAAGAAAATAGAAATATCTACTTTTTTGTTTCTCTCTAATTTTATATCCAAAAATTGAAATTTTGATTGAATAATCGTCCAATTTATGAAGACATTTGTTTGTGATTTTGCGAAGTTTCGATGTGTTATTGAATAACTTTAAAATCCTTAGATATTGTCGAAAAATAATTTAATTCAGTTAAGTCAAATAATTAGTAATACAAATTTTAATGTATCGTTTAGTTTATCTTAAATTGACAGCCAAAATTGAAATGTTATTGATAAATCGCTTAATAATTAATCAACATGTTTTAATCATCGAGCGATTTTTTTAAAATATGGTTCTAAAATCAATTAAAATTTAGGTAAAATTTCATGAAGCTGTAATTCTTTTGATTAGATTACTAAAATTATATCGACTATAGCTCAAAACTAGAGAAAAATCAAATGATATTTTGAAATATTATTTCTTGGTTGTTAATAGCATTTCAATTTCAATTTATTTACGGAAAATCTCCTTTATACAATACAATAATGACAATCATTTTCTTAAACATAAGTTTGTTTTTAAACAAAATCTATGATTCAACAGACTCTTGAATTTATTCCTTTTAAAATAAATGTCTTTATAAATTGGCTTATATTTAAACTTTAGCTCAAAATTACAGGAAATTGAGCTGTGGAATCAAACCATATTATATTAAACATTAAAAGTGCGATTCTTTTCGCAATCTACAACAAGTTAGTCTTACAAAGACTATATCAAACACTCATTGAAACAACTACTTCCCGGGCGAATAGCCCGACGGACATTGAATTATACAACAAGTGTTTGCTGTTACATACAGAACAGTAACCTACTGCAAATGTAACAATTTGGGTTAAATTATTCAGGCCATCTATAGACGCGTTTCGAGATTTATCTCTCATCAGTATAGCTTTGCCATTCCCTCTAAACAATTTAACACCTTAGACTGGCGGTCACGTTACCGTTCAAACATTAGTATAAATGAAATTGCCAATTCTTGGTTGCAGAATACTTCAAACATTAAAAGTGCGATTCTTTTCGCAATCTACAACAAGTTAGTCTTACAAAGACTATATCAAAGCTATACTGATGAGAGATAAATCTCGAAACGCGTCTATAGATGGCCTGAATAATTTGACCCAAATTGTTACATTTGTAGTAGGTTACTGTATGTAACAGCAATCACTTGTTGTATAATTCAATGTCCGTCGTGCTATTCGCCCGGGAAGTAGTTGTTTCAATGAGTGTTTGATATAGTCTTTGTAAGACTAACTTGTTGTAGATTGCGAAAAGAATCGCACTTTTAATGTTTGAAGTATTCTGCAACCAAGAATTGGCAATTTCATTTATACTCATATTATATTATATCATATCATATCATTCATTCTACGGATCACCATTGTACAATATCATTATTGTTATATCTTTGCTGATTATAAGAGATAGGTTATAATAAGTAAAACTGTGAGTATTACATTGATTCAAAGAGTATTTAATGCTTATAAATTTTCAAAATCAGTCATTTAAATCGATCCATTACTCTAAATACAGCATAAAAAAAGTGATAAAATTTCATTTTGATCTCTGTTTAATAAAGTGCAATAAATTTTAAATAAAATCTGAAACTTCAAAAGCGCATTCATTTTTAATTTTGTTTAATTATCTAGCGATTTTAGCCACAACATTTAAATTTTGTCAAATGCTTTTTTTTAACAATTCAGTATTTTTATTAAAGAATTCAATAAGTTTATAAAGAGTATTTCCAATCCTTGATCAAGCATGAAGTAAAATTTCGAGTTTAGAAAAGCTTGAAAATTTGGATTTGCTGGAGTGCGAGCGAAGCTCGAAATTATACTTCATGCGCCAGGCGTACTAGACGTTGATTTAAAGTTTATTTCAAAACATACTCCATGCATTCAATTATAAGTGTTTTTTAAACTAATAATAATCATAATACATTACAATACAACAAAAATGATAATTTATTTTATCCATATTTTTTCTGAATCAAAGTTAGTTAAAGTGTATAAAATTGACGGAAATCATCAGAATAATAAAAATTCGATCACGAAATTTATCAAAAGGTTGGGAAACCCTGGTTTGGAAGATACTCATGCACGGACTGCCTAATCCGGACACCCTGTATAGCCATTTATAAAGCGATAAGCTCTCCTATTTCCTGTGAGAATAAATAAAAATAATCAGTGAAGAAAGGAATTACTACAATAATTAATAAAGCACTCCACGTAACTAAAAGACGAATATTGAAATATAAATGATTTTATAAGGAAATAATTTTTGTTATGTATTTAGTCTACTATAAAAATATAAAGAGATATACGAGTATTTTTCCAAGACAGTTATTTGTGTTTAACTAGGAGAAATTACTTTCTTAGAACAATTATATATTTATCTAATTATCTACAACTAAGAGAACCCTCATCTTCTCTTAGTTGTAGATAATAAAATAAATATATAATTGTTCTAAGAAAGTAATTTCTCCTAGTTAAATAAAAATAACTGTCTTAGAAAAATATATCTCTTTAAATTTTTATAGTAGACTAAATACATAACAAAAATCATTTCCTTATAAAATCATTTTTATTTCAATATTCGTCTTTTAGTTACGTGAGTGTTTTATTAATTATTGTAGTAATTCCTTTCTTCACTATTATTATTGTTGTGCGAGATTCGATAATTTGCACGTGTGCGTTATCACCACAGTAACTAGTAGAGGGATGAATGATGGATAATTTGTGTATCCCGTGTAAGGTAATTGTCTTCAGACATGCTAATAGTGCGATGATAATTGAGGAAATCGTGCCCTCGTTTCCCCCCAACACACAAAACAAACTGGTGGAATCGTGCAGTTTAGAAACCTCCAAATAACCAACAAGGTATACAACTTAATTCGTTTTATTAGAGTTTTATACAATCGTAAAAGATAACTATAAATGTAGACAATAAGTTAAGTGAAATATTTAATAACATTTTTCGGTAAAAGTGAGATAATTTCTTAACATTCAAAAACGTTTTAACTTTGTTTATATAACACAATTTACTTTTATGTGACTGCAGTTTCGGCAAATTTAGCTTAGCATTATCGAACATGAAGAGACTAAAACCACGAACAAAATTGGTATACAGAGAGTTTTATGTCACACCGAACATTTTCATAACGAGAACTATTCTTTTAAGTATACATATGCATACGTCCTAGATTTTCCGAAGCTCGGTTTATTAAAATAATATAATTTGAAGCTTTAAACGAGTATCTTCCACTCCCAGGCTAAGCATGAAGTAAAATTTCGAGTTTAGAAAAGCCTGAAAATTTGGTTTGGTCCCGTAGCGCGAAGCGCGGAGGGGCCAAACCAAATTTTCAGGCTTTTCTAAACTCGAAATTTTACTTCATGCGCCACCGGTACACAACACTGATTCAATTTAAAGTTTAGCGGTGTGTTTTAAACTTCGAAATATGTCAGTTTTGTACCGGTGGCGCATGAAGTAAAATTTCGAGTTTAGAAAAGCCTGAAAATTTGGTTTGGCCCCTCCGCGCTTCGCGCTACGGGACCAAACCAAATTTTCAGGCTTTTCTAAACTCGAAATTTTACTTCATGCTTAGCCTGGGAGTGGAAAACAATCGTGTAAAGGTTTAAATTAAATTCTTTTAATAAACCGAGCGTCGGAAAATGTACGACGTATGCATATGTAAACTTAACAGAAAAATTCTCGTTATAAAAATGTTCGGTGTTACATAAAACTCTCTGTATATACAAAAATGGTTGGAGAAAAACAAATTATAAAACGGCTAAAAAATAGGTGTATACATTAGGTCAATCTGGTCGTTAATTTAGCGCGGGCTTTGTGTATTTCTAATGCTTCAAATAGATTCATCTTCTGAGCCGTTTCAGCATAGCCTCCACAATACATAATTTTTTAATCTTGATATATTCTACAAATGAAAATTGGCATGGGAAGCTAAATTTGTTCAAACTGCAGTCACATTAAATAAAAAAGTGTTAAAAAAACGGAGTACAAAAACTTGAATTAAATCTAGTAGACTATTTTTCAAGTACCTAATTTTGATCACAATCTTATTACATTTAGGTATTTTCCTTTTTCGAAAATGTATCTGTATTCGCTAGATCCACATTTCGAGTACTATGTATTAATTATTAATAACTTACTGTTTTCAATATTAAAGTAATTCTAAAATATAACTGAAAACATTTACAATATTGATGTTTGGAAAATGTTGCGTTTGCATTATATTGGCTGCGCCGGGTATTCACCTTTAATTTCCATTCATTTTTATTCAACACATTCCATAATTCCGACAAAGCGAAAATAGTGAATCAATGGATGTTGCGTTTGGTTGGAATTGAACAAGGCAACAACAAAATGAATAAACAATCGAAAAATTTGAGAGGAAGGGGGGATGAGTGGGAACGTTGCAAACGGCTGATGGAATGAAAACCGACGCCCCCGACGCCACCGCCATTGCCGCCGCCGTCATATAATTGAATCGAAATTTGAATACATCACATCATTACTGTTCGCATTCACAACTGGAAGAGATAATTCTGACGCGATTATTCACATCCAGAAACACATAAACTGCTCAATTCGCGCACTCTCTCGCAAAGTACGCTCACAAAATACCCGAAAACAAAGCAAGATAATGTACGTACAGAATGTATTTAATAATGAATAAAATACACGTCTAAGAACCGATTATTACCTAATATTTTAAACAATAAATAAACTGTACTCTAGAAAGATCTTTAGCAGATATAAGCTGGAAATTAAAAAATCAGCCACCCTATAAAGTATGAATTAAATTGCCAATTCTTGGTTGCAGAATACTTCAAACATTAAAAGTGCGATTCTTTTCGCAATCTACAAGTTAGTCTTAGAAGACTATATCAAACACTCAGTGAAACAACTACTTTTCGAGCTAATATTCCGACGGACATTGAATTACTTGTTGTATAATTCAATGTCCGTTAAAAAAGTTAAAAACCGTTCACAAACTTGTCTATAGATAATAGAAATAATGATTGAGATACTCATTATTTCTAATATCGATAGGATAGTCTATGATTTTCATGAAATTTATGTTTTAATAAAAGATTATGTATTGTACAACTATACATAGTAATGTTTTTGTATTCGTTTGATCAAGCCATGCAATTAATTAAAAGCCACGGCAAACAATCGACCCTGCGACCTTCTTGGATGCACTCGCATCCAAAGGGCCATTTCATCCTCCATTAGCAAGAGTGCTTGCACATTAATTATTCGTCGGCGATAATATTTCTTCCTTCGAAAGAGCCACCGTAAACTTTCATTGTTTGTGCGTTTTTATTTCCGTTCGGCCAGAGCAACATGTATAATTTAAAGTTTCTTGTGGTCTCTCCTTCGCAAACACTTAAACTAGTTTCTAATTCTGACAGGATATGAGCGAATTTAGCAGTTTGTATATTTTCAATACAATTATTTGAAATAAAGCATTGAGTAAGGTTTATCCGCTTAAGTTATTTAAAGTTCGTTCTCCATTTAAATCGCAAACGATTTTTTGTTTTTCCATAATATACTGCCGTTCAAAAAAATCAGAACACCAAGTATTTATTGCACGATTTTAATAAAATTTACACAATTTGATCATGTAAACGAACTGTATCGATAATCAAAAAATCAACTTGAAAAACAAAAAAACAAATGAATAAAAATTAATAATGTGTTGGGCCTCCACGATTTCCCAAACACTCATTCACACGTCGAGGCATGCTAGAAATCAGGCTGTCAATATCGACTTGGGGTATTTCATTCCAAACTTCGATAATTTGACCTCTAAGTTCCATTACAGTGTTAGCGGGGCGCTGTAAGTTACTTATTCTAACACCTATCATATCCCAAACATGTTCTATTGGCGATAGATCTGGAGAACGAGATGGCCAAGGTAACAAATTGATTTCGGCACTATCAAAAAACTGTCTTGTAATGGCCGCTGTGTAAGGTCGAGCATTATCTTGCTGAAAAATGGGGTTCTGCAAGCCATTTACATAGGGCACTAACACTGGCCGTAAAATGTTGTCAATATACCGAATCGCGCTAAGACTTGCTTCTAAAAAAACTAGAGGAGACCGACTACCATATGCTATCGCCCCCCAAACCATAACTCCCTGTGTAAGAGCCGTATGTCTTTCAACAGCAAATTGTAAAATTTTTTTTGAAAGGCAGTATATATAAAATTACGAAAATATTTTTTGTAATTTTATATCAGGTGTGTCAAAATCAACGGACAGGGATTTTAATGGAGGTCAGTTGGGTCAGTATGTACCATAGTGTGTATCAGTATGTACCATCAAATACTATTAATTTGTAAAAAAACATCAATATCGAAGGCATCCATTAGGAGATATTTGTTAAAAAACAAAGAAGAAAATGGCAACACTGTCCTGAACTTACTTAATAACCATTTAATTGAGAAAGATGTTACTATAGCAAACGCTAAGGTTTGCAGTAGTAACAAAAACACAGGATGCCAGATTGTAAGTTTAAACCTTTTCATTGAAATTAATTGTACACCATTCTTGAAAATGGCATTAAGCCGAAACTAGTTGATAATAAAACAATTTATTAGTAAAACAAACCAAGTAAATTTCAATGAAATACCTATATATTAATAGAAATGTTTAACCAAGTGATCAATGAGAAACAAGTTAACGATATATTGAAATTAACATTATGAAATTAAAAGATGTACGCTAATATTGTGCTAGAAATGCAACAATATCAAGTTCTGGCCATTTTATTAGATCTAGTAAAACTATTTTTTTAAAGTCATAATGAATTCTTTAGTTTTATGAGGTATTTTCTTGTAGATTCAATGGCTTTCTGTGCATTGACGAAGGACAAAATAAAAATATATTTTCTTTATTGTCTCGTTGGTAGTCTAGATTCTTTCCCTTTAAGCTTGATCATTGATTTTGACACACCTGATATATTATGTTTACAGTAGGGTTCTTAAGAAAACGTTGTTTGTTTTTTCATTTTAATTAAAACAAACAGTTTTTTTCTAACAAAACGTGTTTTTTTCATTGAAACATCGTTTAAAATATTAACAATTAAAAACATGTTTAAAACATGTTTAAAACATGTTTAAAACATGTTTAAAACATGTTCAAAACATGTTTAAAACATGTTTAAAACACGTTTAAAACAGAACATACAGGGCCTTTTTCTTTTGAGTACACATATCTCGATAATTGCAGCGTTTTTAAAATTTTCAAGAATTCGCTGTTTTTAAGCGGTTAATTTGGGGCTTTTAACGAGTGTTTTCTACTTCCAGACTAAGCATGAAGTAAAATTTCGAGTTTAGAAAAGCCTAAGAATTTGGATTGGCCGCGTAGCGAAGCGGAGCGGCCAATCCAAATTAGGCTTTTCTAAACTCGAAATTTTACTTCATGCGCCACGCCTAAAAACACTGATTTACAGTGAAGTTAAAAAACACACACATACAACAACGATTATAGGCAACCAAATATAGGTTAGAGTTATTAGGTTGCCTATAATCACTGTTTTAAGCAGTTTTTTGAGCCTAGAACTTGACTCACGTTTTATTCACATCTACATATTAAATTGCTGAAGACGTATATTTTAAACTTTACGATATTTCAGTGTCTTATACGCGTGGCGCATGAAGTAAAATTTCGAGTTTAGAAAAGCCTAATTTGGATTGGCCGCTCCGCTTCGCTACGCGGCCAATCCAAATTTTCAGGCTTTTCTAAACTCGAAATTTTACTTCATGCTTAGTCTGGGAGTGGAAAACCCTCGTTTAAACATTTAAATTGAAATTTTTTACAAAAACAACAAATATCGTAAAATTTACAGTGTATACCTGAAAGAAAAATTCCCTGTATTTAAAAATCACATTAATGCACACACAGTTGTGATATTTTATTGTAATAAAGTGTTGTGTTTAATAATGTAATTTGAAATATATTTAACAATATAGTTAAAATTTAAAAATGTAAACAAGAAATCTTACTGAAGTAGTATGAAATATAATTTAGCAAATTATTATTTTAAACAAGAACATTTTAAACAAATTTAACGTTTAAAACATGTTTTAAACAAATTTAAGAAATAAATCATGTTTAAAACAAATTTTAGATTTAAAACTTGCTTAAAACAAAACCGTTTAAAACACGACCCCTGTTTTTAAACATGTTTAAAACACTGCTTTAAAACAAAGTGTTTTAAACACAACAACCCTTGTTTAATGTGTGCAAACTATAAGAAGCCTAAGTTTATTTTCTCGAATTCAAATATTTTTCAATTGTAATTATTCTTAATTGTTTTTTCCTTGTCTTCACCTGAAAATTTAAGAGACATATTTTGATTTAACAATATTTGAATTTGGCAAGTGTAGTAAAATTTCGATGTTAAAAAAGCCTGAACATTTATCTTAAGTATATTTAAAAAAAAACTGTATTTTTCTCTGTAAATAAAATTTATTCTGCTGAGAAATAAATGATTATTATTATTATTTTTATTATTTATTTATTTTATTTTATTTATTTATTTATTTATTACTTTAGCTACAATAAATGTTGAAAAACATAGTTGTAAGATGTGAACGTCAAGGAAGAGAAGTTAAAAACATTTGTACTACAGATATGTTTAATTATTACCACTGCCGTCGATGGAAGTAGGGAATAACAATATTAAGGATAATACAAATTTAAAACTATTTGAATTCGAGAAAATAAGCTTACACTTCTTATAGTTTCCACACTTTAAACATAACGAGTGTTTTCCACTCCCAGACTAAGCATGAAGTAAAATTTCGAGTTTAGAAAAGCCTGAAAATTTGGCTCGGGCGCGTAGCGAAGCGGAGCGACCGAGCCAAATTAGGCTTTTCTAAACTCGAAATTTTACTTCATGCGCCACGCGTATAAAACGCTGATCTAAGAAATGGTCTTTAACTTATTAACAAGTGAAATAGTTTTAATATGTCAATCATATTTTCGTAATTTCATTTATCGTATATTCTATTAAAAAACATCTCTAGAGTGCCATGGAAATTATTCTAGGTTGGCAACTCTGAAAATATACATTATAATTATTATGTCTGGCGTTTTAAATGTCAATTCCTGAAGTGTGTAGCCAACTTAAATTAAAAAAAAATCATGGCTCCGTAGACGTTTTTTTTATTGAACACATTTATATTTATCTTAAATGAGTGCTATGAAAAATATTCTAGGTTAGCAACTCTGAAAATATATGTAATAATTATTATGTCTGACATTTTATATGTCAATTTCTGAAGTGTGTAGCTAACTTAAATTTGAAAAAAAGAATAAATCATTTTTTATTATTGAACATATGATATTATATTTATCTTAAATTCTAAATATTTATAGTTTGAAATATTTTCCCCAATATTTACCCATCCAATTGAAAACAAACTATCAAATAGCGAATTCCACTGTTCAATCTCTAGAGATTTCTCGTAGGTAAAATTGGGAAACAAATTGTCTCTCGTTCGTTTTCTGAACGGGTAACAGTAATGTAAATATTTCCTCCGCGGACAGAAAATTCAATAATCGGTCGAGTTTCGAGTTTTCCCCGAATTTCGGCTTTTCCACTCGTATCTTTATATTAGTTCAGTATCTGAAATCTCGGAGCGCTCCCTCATCAAATTGTCTCGGCCAGAGTCCGAGTTGCGACTTCCTCCGGGGAATGAACGCTTTTCCACTGTTTCCCCTTCACCTAATGGAATACTCTGTTGAGGAACAGGAAAGAGGAGTCCACTCTTGAAAACGTGATTTTTATTTTTAACTTATTTCTATTCACAGGGGAGTTTATTTGTTGTCTTCAGATATTATTTAGATAGCGTGCGATTATTTAAATTATAAATTAGAGTAGGCGGCAGTTTTTGTGCGGTTGCCTGGAATGCTAATTAACCCATTAAGCGCTATTGATGCATACAAGCAACATTCTTATTTTTTTTTTTTTAATTAAATTACTATTATATTATATTATTTGACCTGACTTGTAAATGTATGAAAAAAAAATGTAAATATTTTGTTATTTAAATACTTTGGTCATTAAAAAAAATGTAAGTGACTTTCTAACTTCACGATATTCCAGTGTTTTATACGCGTGGCGCATGAAGTAAAATTTCGAGTTTAGAAAAGCCCCGTGAAAATTTGTCTCGGGTCGCTGCGCGACCCTCGACAAATTTTCTACGCGGGGCTTTTCTAAACTCGAAATTTTACTTCATGCTTAGTCTGGGAGTGGAAAAATTCGTTCTAAACAAAATATTGCACTTTTTGTATAAAATCGACGATTGCCTAAAAATTTACAGCGTATAGATTATGTTTATCTGAAAGAAAAAGTCACAGTATGTAACACAATAAGTCATTCATAGAAATCATAAAAAGAAGTGCAGAATTTTACCTAAAATCAACTTTTAGAGTTAACTTTATAATTACTCGGCCGGTAATTGGTTAAATGATACATTGATGTATATAACGAGTATCTATAAACTGTCGGCATCTCAATAGTCTCTGACTTCAGAAACATACGTCGTAATTAAATTCAGCACTGTGACACTACCCAAAGACAGATAATTAAATGTATTTGAAGTGTCCAAGATTTGCCGTTTCCTATGGCATAATCTAAGATATGTAATTCGTTTTTTAAAGCAACCGAGACGCCGACAGTTCATAGACACTTGTTATATAACTAAAGTTCATTTTGTTTTTATATTAATTCTCAAATTGTTTTTAAGTTGGAAAAATACAATATTTTAGAATAGGGATTTTGGTCAGTGTTGGTAGTTAATCCTAAATGTCATAGTAACAATGCCATTTAAATTTTGATTTTGTAATCAACGCTCTGTATTCTCATCAAAATCTCTAAAAAGGACGAAATCTTAGCAACAAATCGAGGACATAAGGTGATTTTATTCCTTCGAGAAAAACAGCAGTGGTTAGATACACTGAAGACCTCAAAACTCAAAATAAAAATGTAAACCTGAAAGAACTTCTCGGATTTTAGATCTCAGTTTTATGTATTTATTTTGAAATCTTGATTTTCAATGGTGAATTAAATGATTTTGCAGATGTCAACTATTACAGTTTTTGTAATTAAAAAAAATACGATCTTAGCGGTGAAGTTAAAGTTCAAAAAACATTACATTAATTTGTCAGAATCTAGTAACTACTTATAAGGGTGATTTGTTAAAATGTATTTATTATACCTGGTGATTTTTTACTGAAATGTTGGCATTGACAATTAATATAAAAATCAAATGAACTATAGATACCGAACTTCCTGTCCCGGAACCATGGAAACAGCGAAGCTTCAAGGTCACACACACACACACATTGACACATTTGACACACCGACACATTTGACACACTACGGCCATTTGTAGTGCAGTGCAGTTTCGTAGATATGAGATGGATTTAGTCCCCCTTTAAAAATAGGACAATAAAACAAGAGGCTCTTTTTCTGTTAGCAATTTATTTTGTTATTATTTTTATGTTTATTATTTTTATGTACATCTAACGAAACATAAAACATTTTTTTTCGATAATTTCACTTATGCCCACTTGCACTATTGTAATTTAGCTATGCTTAAAGCTGTCTTAAAATTTAAGTTAGAATTTTGCTTGCACCATACTATAAATTTAGTTTAGTTTTGTTTTCAAGGGGGAACTTGAAAAACAGTGTTTCTTAGATTTCACCTTTAACCCCTCTTACCCCTAGCCACCCCAACTTTATAATTTTAAGCGGCACCCTCTATCGTGTGATACCTCATTTAAAAGGGCATGCAAATTACTATCCAACAAATAAATAATAATTGAAATCAGTGCACTTGTTTTAGAAAGAAACGCTCCTATAAAATGAGGTATCACACGATGATGGAGGGTGCCATAGTTTATACAAAACATTTATAAAATTATAAACGTGTTGCGGCTGGGGGTGAGGGGGTAGAAGTAAAAATTTAAAAAACAGTGTTTTTCAAGTTTTCCCTTGAAAACAAAACTGATGTGTTTTTTCTTAAAACCCTATCTACGTCAGATCCAGAGTTATTTAGGGTGGCTCCTTTTGAAATACAGACCCTGTCTATAAACATTTATGAAATGATAGAATAAATTTGAGGTTATTGAAAGGTATGTGTTAACACTCAGTAGTATCAATCTAATTTAAAATTCAAAATCTACTCTAATTTATATTTTAAATCATTGCACCTCAGTAAATATATTGCGTTAATCTTTTGTTATAAATATTTTTTTAGTGGTTTTGTAAGCAATTTTAAGCGGTTCATTTTTAAAAGTGCGCCATTTTTGTAAAATTCAATATATCAAAAAAATCTCATGTGGTAGCTATTTTTATAAATAATTGAATTAATTTTATTTTCTTATCGTAACTAAAAATTGCGGGAGCTACTGATCCGCCTGTTTAACTACCAATAATACCGGCGTCTTCGAAGAAATGCCTATACTATCGCCATTTTGAAATGTATCGCGTTGGAAAAAATATTGTCTGTAGTTTATAACTGGTATAATCAAGATTTCTGTCTAAAATTTCGAAATATTTCATTGTTCCGCTCAAAAAACAAATTACAAAATATGTCTATTTTTCTACCTCTAGAGTGGCCTAACTCCTTTAAGAAATATCAATGAACTTCTCTAATAGCAGAAATAACGTTAAGTAAAAGCAAAAAGATTCGCTCTATAATTAGGGATTGTTATACCGGTAAAGCACAATGGGTCTAATGAGGCCTAAGTGCAGTGAAGAAATGCGCACTCCCCGAAGAACCAGAACCGGTAAACTAGATTACCGACAGTGGTAAATCGTCAAATATGTAACGGCATTTTTCAGATTTTTATAGCTATTTCAGTAAATTAAATAGAGCCATTGTTTCGTTCCGCAAATTTTATACGATATTATTTATACAAAATCTTATACTTAAGTAAAAACATTCTCAAACATTTTGTAAAACCTGTTTTTATATAAAAAAATAAATAAAACCAAAAATAATAATTATTAACAATTAAATAACAGACTAAATTACTAATTCCTCGCTATTTTATTAAATTATGATATACAAGGATTTGTTCTTTTAAGTTTTTAAGTAAGCATATCTTAATAATTAAGGCGTTTCTTAAACTTGCAGCGATTCGTTGTTTTTCATCAAATGTTAGATTAAGCATGAGGTAAAATTTCGAGTTTAGAAATTTTACTTAATGCGCCACGCGTATAAAACATTGATTTAAAGTAAAAGTTCAAAATACGCTGCTTAAGTTTGATAAATAACTCAAAAGTGCATTTTGTGTATTTTAAAATTCAAGTAATGTGCTTTCGCATTTTTTTATTTTAATTGTACTTACATATCCGAAAGAAAATTGCTCCAATTTTCAAAGCGCAAGATTTGTTAGATGAAATAAATATTTGTAAAATTTAATAAAGTGATGGGGGTTTGCACCCAACTCAATTAATCTAATCAGTGATTAGTACTTCTTAAAAACACAACTATTTGACTCAATCACAAATTTACGAAAGACAATATTAGAATATCTTATAAATTTATAACATTCTTATATTTTAGAATTTTGACCTAATTAAAAGTTTAATCAATCATATGAGGATGATTAAAGATAACCAGTCGGGGTGCAAATGGGACTAAGAGTAGTATATTTTGAAATTCTCACGAAATCAGTGTTTTATACGCGTGGTGCATGAAGTAAAATGTTGAGTTTAAAAAAGCCTAAAAACTTCGTTTGATCACTCGACCAAACCAATTTTTTAGGATTTTCTAATAATTTTGAATAGTTTATACAAAACATTTATAAAACATAACTCGCTTTCCTAAAACAAAACCTTCACTGATTTAGTGAAAATGAACTAGAAGTAGTTTTTAATTAAATTTCTTTTTAAAAAGACGTCATAAATTTTCGTGCGATTAAAAGAAAATGAAATATAATTGTGGCTACTTTCATTAAACTCCGTTGTCCGGCAAAGCCCTTCGACCCGCAGCCCTCCCAAGGGCATCACGTCAGAGGAGATATAAAATAATTGGAACGAGGCCCTTAATCATCCGCACTCCTAAATATGATTGCCCTTTTACCCTCCTATTTTTAATTAGAAGTGATCTGTTTCTGAACACACAATATTCAAAAACAAAATAACGATCAGAAACAAATTAGGCATCTCATTTTCAGTAAGATTTATTAATTAATATCTATTTTCATTAAGGCTGGGATTCTAATACGAATAATTCAAATATTCGAATATTCAACCTAGTAGGAATAAGATTCAATCTTGTCAATTCACATTGTCGCAATATTGTATCGGTAATTATATCTTAAAATTTTAAATCAATGTGCATACAATATTGTCACAATATAGTTTACAATAATTGATAATATATTAATATTTATTATAGATACAATATTGTATCAATAATCAAACCTCAATAATAGATTGATTCATAAGGCTGAGAAATGTTGAAAGTTCATCTTCACTTTTATATAAATAAAACAATTTAAACACTTTTATATAAAAGTGAAGATGAACTTTCAACATTTATCAGCCTTATCAATCAGTTTTTTGAAACAATCCAGTGATGTAGAATTGGCTATATGATATTTCAAATTACGACTAAAGTACAACAAATGTTACTTATCATTTCTTCGCCTATAGAAGCCACAGTGTGGCGAAACAATTGTGGCGAATGCACAATATATATTTGAAAGTGTTTAAATTGTTTTATTTATATAAAAGTGTCAATAATATATATTTATGTTTGTACAATATTCTGTCAATAATGAATATAATTGATCACTCAATAATAGACAATAATTTCTGTACAATATTGCATCAATAATGAATATCAATGGTCCTTCAATATAAATATTCAATATATGTACAATATTGTGTCAATAATGAAAATAATTTCCTTGCATAGGTCAAACCACACTTACAACAAACCACTTTCCAGGTGCGTGAGCATTTCCAATTCACCATATTTGGATCCAAGTTTTGATTTGTTTTCAGAATCTCATTCGCAATTTATGTTAAAATCAAAGCATATAATTTTAAAATTTGATGACTCTTAGTTCATTTTTATTGTAATTGTATTTTACATTGCACTAATAATTGGTTATTTCTAGTTTAGTTATGTTAGTTTAATATTTGTTTTATGATGCTCCATATTACTTTTATGCCCAATATTATAAACGATTAATAAATCATTAGATAACTATGTGTGGAGTAAATTTATTTACCTAGTAAACTAATGGACAAATAAAATTGGGTATTATAAAGCAAGCCTACCAAATAAATAGCATTTCTAGAAATAAATAATTTATTTAGTAGATTACAGACCGAAATTATACATTTTCATTGTAGCCATAGCTGGAACCACCATATTGTTAAATTGAATTGTCAATACTTCAAATTAAATTGTCAATCAAATTGAAAATTTAGTATAATTCCTTATAATTATGGAGAATATCCGTGGAATAGGACAGAATTACACAGAACAAGTAAAGAAAGCTTATTAGAAATTATAAAAGACTTAAACGAGTGTTTTCCACTCCCAGGCTAAGCATGAAGTAAAATTTCGAGTTTAGAAAAGCCTGAAAATTTGGTTTGGTCGCGTAGCGCGAAGCGCGGAGCGGCCAAACCAAATTTTCAGGCTTTTCTAAACTCGAAATTTTACTTCATGCGCCACGCCTACAAGACACTGATTTCAAGTGAAGTTCACTTGTTCACAATATTTCAGTGTTTTTAGTGTTGAATACGCGTGGCGCATGAAGTAAATTTTCGAGTTTAGAAAAGCCTGAAAATTTGGTTTGGTCGCTCCGCGCTTCGCGCTACGCGACCAAGCCAAATTTTCAGGCTTTTCTAAACTCGAAATTTTACTTCATGCTTAGTCTGGGAGTGGAAAACACTCGTTTAAAACTTTAAATGGAACTAAGTTTAAAAAGCGGATGCATATGTATAAAAATCCCTGGTTATGTCTGGTTTAAAAAACTCTAGATCTTCGACTCCTCAGAATGTCTTGTGGTTCGAATTAATCACTGTCAGGGAAGATACTATAAGCGAACTTAAATCTGACACGGATGATATGGTAGACATGATAACCGTAATGAAATTAATAAACACAAGTAATTATAATAATATAATACACTGTTAACTCTCAAATTATTTAGAGAATAAAATTTACTTGGCAGAAAAACAAATAAATAGTTTACTTCGGAGATTTATTAGCCAAATAAAGTAATTTTGTGTTTATAATACCGAAATCTTTGAAATAAATTAATTTATTCCTAAAGTAAATTTTATTTACGGAATAAAATGTTTTATAATACCGGGCATTAAAGCAGTATTATTTGTTATTTATAATACTTATGTCATTTGTTTGTAAAATAGTTTTTGCCGTTAATACAGAAATTTGAGTTTGAATTCATCCTTTAATATGAACATTCAATATATGTACTAAAATGTATAATAATAATAATAATAAACAAACTTTATTTCAATAATGCTTACAAAAGTAAAATATAATTCTGGAAGAACATTGATGAAATTGTGTCAGCGTAACAAGTATATGTATATATCTATTATTTACAAGCTTCAAAATAATCACTCAGGGCATATAATTCTGCTTCTACGAGGAGATTAAACACCCATGTCTTAAATTTTTTAAGTGAATCACCATTTTTGATTTTCGTAGGTAGCGCGTTATAAAACGTTATGCATCGATGCATAGCGTTCTTTTCCGTTATCGTGAGCCTGTGCATCGGTTGTTTAATGTTCACATTTCTTGTGTTGTAAAGTTTGTCACTGTTATTACTGAAAAGACTTTTATTTTTGAATATAAAAATTAATGATTCGTATACAAAGACTGCATATAGTGTCAGTATCCTATTCTTTTTGAATATACCGCGACAGGTCTCTTTAAATTTTAGTCTAAAGATGGATCGTATGCACCTTTTTTGTAGCACAAACACTTTGCTTATTGTTGTGCTATTTCCCCAAAAAATCACCCCAAATCTTAACAGTGAGTCAAAACAAGCATAATAGATTGTCTTAGTCGACTCACTACCAAGATATGACTATTTATTATGTAGCACATTCTTGATAGTTTTGTCACCAAAACGTCGATATGCGAGCGCCAGTCTAACGAACTGTCAATCACTACCCCTAAGAATTTTATTCCTTTTTCCAAGGTTATCCTCTCATTGCCCAGAGTTATATGTTGAGGAGTTTGTGATTTGTTCTGTTTTGTTTTAAATAAAACAGCTTGTGTTTTTTCTATGTTTACCTTTAACATATTTGATGCAAACCAATCTGAAATCTTTTTGTCGAGGTGGCTCCCTTTTTCTTCTAATTCCGAAACAGTTTTTGCTGTTATTAGAAAGCTGGTATCGTCCGCATAATTTGTGATGCGATGATTATTGTTGCACTTCAGTATATGCATATCATTTATGAATACAATGAATATAATTGGCCCTAAAATACTCCCTTGAGGTATTCCTACATCTCCGCATACTTTTATTTCTGATTTAAACACCTTTCCCTCACTATTTATTGCCGTTCTCTGTTTTCTATTTGATAAGTATGATTTAAACCAGTTTAGAGCATTGTTATGAATACCATACTGCTCAAGTTTCTTGAGCAGCAGGCCGTGATTTATAGTGTCATATGCTTTAGAGAGATCTAGGAATACCCCAAGTGTCAATTTTTTTTGTTCGATTGCCTGATTAATGTAACTTGTGAATTCAAATATTGCACTACTTATTGACTTCCCTCTTATGTAGGCATGCTGGGATTCGCTCAACAGATCGCAGGACTTTAAAAAGTTCATTAGTTTGTCGCACATTATGATTTCAAATATCTTTGAAAAATGGCATTATTGAATAAAGGTATTCAATACATATTAATATTGTATCAATAACAAACAACATTATCAACACTTATAATCTTGATACAATAATTATTCATTAATAAAAAACGGTTTAACTTTATTTCTATAACACAATTTATTTTTATGTGACTGCAGTTTTGGCAAATTTAGCTTGCCATTATCAAACATATAGTAATTTTATTATGAATTAACATGTATAACGAAGTAGAAGCCTCCACAATACAAAATAATTATTCAATATAGAACACAAATAGATTCTTAATAATTATTTTTATATTTCAATTCTATGTTGTTACAATATGATCTAGTGATAATATTTAATTATTGTTGCAATATTGTAAAATAGTTTTTCAATATTTATACAAGATTTAATTTATACTAGGGATTATTCAATATAAATAATTAGAATATCTGAAAATGTATAAATTAAATATTTTAATATATTGTATTACTTAATTAAAACGCAGTTATATTCCTATCTTAACTTTCGATGCTAGATGTACATTTCAGGTACTATGTACTCATTATTAATAGCTAACTATAGTGGGTACATAGTACTCGTAATGTACATCTAGCATCGAAAAATATAAGGAATATAATTGCGTTTTAATTAAGTGACTTAAAATCTTCACCTAACTAAAATAACTACATTATATTGTATTAGTTAGTAGTTTTTGTCCCCTCAAAAAATAATCTTTAAATTAATCTTCAATTTCAATGATTATATAAAAAAACAAGAATCGAAACTTTAATAGCAATTTCACCCAATCATCAACATAATACAAATTTAACGATTGATTTTTCAACCAACTTAATAATTCCCTTTCCACCTAATTCCTTGAATATCTTGCTTTTAGCTTTAAATAATACATTACTACAAGGGGTGGATTTTGACCGGGCAAGGTACACATGCACATGTAGTCTTTGTGTCCCACGGAGCACGCGTCTTGCATTATTTAACCCTCGGCCCGGGAACAAAGGAGGTGCACAAACTACACAATACGCTCCTCTGTTTACCTTTAGTGCACTTCTAATTGACTTCTAACTAGTAAATCGTGGAGGAGAGCTCGTCTTAATTGGATCGTGCCTTGCCGGGACTTCCAGGGACATTCTAATTATATAGAGTGAAGAATTTCCTTACAAGGGGGGGACTTGTATTACTAATTTATAAACTATAAGATTAACGATTGAAAACAGGATAATTAAAATAATAACAGTTGCAAGAAATGTATAAGAAAAATAAAAGTTGTATTTAACATAAAAAGGAATCATTATTAAGGTAAAAATTACATAACAAAATAATTAATTTATATAATGATTCTGGAGCTTTTAGGAATACAGATATTTACCGGCTAAAGATTATTATTATTATTATTATTATTACATTGAAAACCATTCTAGAATCCATTAAATTTGAAACATCTAACGAGTGTTTCCACTCCCAGATTAAGCATGAAGTAAATTTTCACGGGGCTTTTCTAAACTCGAAATTTTACTTCATGCGCCACGCGTACAAAACATAGATTTTAAGTGTCAAGTTCGAATATACATAAATTTCACAATATTATAGTGTTGTATACGCGTGGCGCATGAAGTAAAATTTAGAGTTTAGAAAAGCCCAGAAAATTTGTCTCGGGTCGCTGCGCGACCCTCGACAAATTTTCACGGGGCTTTTCTAAACTCGAAATTTTACTTCATGCTTAGTCTGGGAGTGGAAAACACTCGCTTGAAGCTATTTCCAAATCGAATTATGTCCCGACCCGAGACAAATTTTCACGGGGCTTTTCTAAACTCGAAATTTTACTTCATGCTTAGTCTGGGAGTGAAAAACACTCGCTTGAAGCTATTTCCAAATCGAATTATGTCTTTTATCTGAGATAAAATAAACATTACAAATTTTTATTTCGTGTAACTAAATCTGAAATTGATTAGTTTTATATTTGCCCGAGGAAAATTGCTCGAATTTAAAAAGCGTAAGATTTGGTTAGAAGAAATACATATTTCTAACATGTACAGCCGTAAGATCAAACACAAGTAGTGTATTTAGAATTCCCTTTTCAAATCCGTGTTGTATACGCGTAGCGCATGAAGTAAAATTTCGAGTTTAGAAAAGCCTGAAAGTTTGGTTTGGTCGCTCCGCTTCGCGGAGCAACCAAACCAAACTTTCAGGCTTTTCTAAACTCGAAATTTTACTTCATGCTTAATCTGGGAGTGGAAACACTCGTTAGAAGCTTAAAATTTAACAGATTTATAAATTCAATGGATGTTTAAAAATGTACAGCGTATTAATCGACATATGTATACCTAAAACAAAATTCTTTGTATATCTATGAACCTAATTAATAATAGTCATAAAAAACATGGATGTACTTTCATTTAATTTTAAAAATTTACTGCTTAGACATGAATATCAAAGATTCATCGCTAAATCGGCTAGATTGTATGTTTGGTTCCATAATACAAAATTCTAAAAATTATGGAATATTCTTTTGAACTAAATATATTTTCTGTTTCGCTATCAGCAATATTTGTTACAAAGGGTTATTCGAAAAGAAGGAACAGATTTCAAACATTTATTTCTTAGAAACTACAAAAGGTAGAACTATAATTCCAACGTTCCTAGACAGAACAAAATTTAACATTTGAACAGTCCAGGCAGAAGTTCTAACCACGGCCGCATTTGTGCTGTTGCTTGTCATGTTGATTGTTAAGACCTCACTTCTTGTGATTTGTATCTGTGGGGTAACCGAAGAGACTGTGTTTTTATCCCCCCCCCCTTTCTTAACTCGAAATTTTACTTCAATCTTAGTCTGGGAGTGGAAACACTCGTTAAAAGCAAGTCATTGAATACTAATAATTTCCCATGTATTCAATGACGTTTACCACTTGAGACAGCGATGTTGTAATTTACTGAATCACCAGTAATTGAAAATGTCGGTAAATAAAGAATCGCGTCTATAGATGGCTTAAGACAATTAAAATATATTCCCTGTATTTTTTTCAATTTATTTCAATTTCCTGTTGTTTCATTTAGTTTGGTGAGAGAATAATTTGACCTGATGTTGCATTTTGCATATAAATTATGCATAGAACAGCAGATCTGTCGTGTAACTCAAATTTTCATTGTATAATTCAATATCTTTCGGAGTATTAGCTTGAGAAGTAGTTGTTTCGATGAATATTTGGAGACTTGTCTCAGTGAGACAAACAATTTGCAGAAAGTCGATATTAATTTTAATTCGTTTTTATATTTTATTAAATAAAGAATCCTTAAAAGAAATAAACTGAATAGTTTGTCAAAATTATCTAACTCTTGCTTGAAATAAATAATTATCCACAAAAACTGTAATTTCAAACGCTGAAATTAAATTAAAAAAACTGGATTTTCTTCGTGTTTGTTTGCATAGGAATAAACATACAAAAAAGATTCCTCGAATTGAATAGGGGATTAAAACGAGCTTTAACGTGAATAAATCTCCTTTTCCCGCCAGCCAGGTAAAAACAACCCCTTTTAACCTGGGGCCATCAAAGTGTATGATGCGCCGCTTATCTTACTTAACAAGGGGGGTGAAATTTTCTTTGCGAGGGCCCCCGGAGGGGTGGCAACATTAAATTTAATCGCGAGCCGGCTTCAAAGGGCGCAAATACAATGAATTAGGTATAATCAAAATAAATTCGCGTTCCATCCATTAACACTGACACGCCACCGTTCTTCTAATGTTATTTATTATTTAGCACGTGAAAAGTGATGAGTTATTGTGTAGAAAATAAATAAGCATATTTATCAACACATAATTCATAAAGGATTTGCTAATTTCTTTATAAATCAACCCATTTTTTGGTTTATGGATTTTTTTTGGCTTTTGCCTGGGCTAGTTACTGGACTATTAGCCATCATCAATTGTTATTTTGTATACATTTGTTAATTAACTTATTATTAAGTATAACATACAACTATATATTTGGACGTCACAACACATTCACATACATCCATGGAACCGGAGACGAGTATTTTTCGTTAGAAAAATTACTCGCCTCCGCTGGGAATCGAACCCAGATCACCTCCGTGACCGATTGGCGAAACCGGCGGCTCAACCGCTCGGCCACGGCGGGCGCGGTTTATGGATTAAATTGTGATTAAATACTCCACCTAACTCAAATAAACAATTAGTGAAACCTTCCTTGATTTCTTCAGAGCTTCATATTTATTGAAACGTTCAATGAAATTCTAACCAATGTTTCCACTCCTTAAGAATGTGGTTGACTTGCCGGACTGTGGCTTCTCCAGGCGAAGAAATGATCAGAATTATATCTTACTGGAACTAAAATTGCAAACACTCTAACTTAACAAAAATATGTATAGTATAGTATGAACAAAGTAAAACAAAAAATACCTTTATTGGCATAATACTATATTACATCCATATCTACACTAACCACTGCCCCCTCTCTTCCTTCTGCTTTTCCTCTCTTCCTCCCAACTTCTCCAGCGTCCTTACTCCGGCCCCATCCTCTTTCATCCATTCCATCACTCTTCTATTCACTCTTATTCCCGCCCATTCCTCCTTTACCCCCTCACACTCCTCTGCCAGATGAACAAAGTAACATATTTGTTTAAGTATAATTAAAATTACCAATTTTTGGTTGCAGAATACTTCAAACATTAAAAGTGCGATTCTTTTCGCAATCTACAACAAGTTAGTCTTACAAAGACTATATCAAACACTTATTGAAAAAACTACTTCTCGGGCTAATACCCCGACGGACATTGAATTATACAACAAGTGTTTGCTATTACATACAGTAACCTACTGTAAATGTAACGATTTTGGGTCAAACTATTCAGGCCATCTATAGACGCGTTTCAAGATTTATCTCTCATCAGTATAGCTTTGCCATTCCCAAACACTTGTTGTATAAATCAATGTCCGTCGGGGTATTAGCCCGGGAAGTAGTTGTTTCAATGGGTGTTTGGTCTAGTCTTTGTAAGACTAAGTTGTTGTAGATTGCAAAAAGAATCGCACTTTTGATATTTGTTTAATTTACAGGACAATGTAATATAATATAATAAACAATTTGTATTTGGGTTTTACGTCAGCGGAAATAGATGACGTAAAACCCAAAACAAAACAAAACAAATAAACAATTTATATGATTAATTAATTTCTCACTTAACCCGTGGGGAAACATTTCTGAATTTAATTCTGGATATTAAATTAAAACACTTGGTTTAAATCAGTGAAACAAACCAAGTGTTTTAATTAAATATCCAGAATTAGATAAACAATTTATTTTGAAAACTAAACAATATCTTTATATTTCCACTTACAATAATGCACTCCTGAATGTATTTACCAAGACACTTTCCGGAAGCTTTTCTGTTCCAACAATCGATACTCATACACACATTGTCTTACTGCGGGAGGTTTGCGCTTCCGGAAACACCGGACACTTGCCAACATCCACCCGGAAATGACGCGTTTGCGAACCGGACCGGATGTTAGTGTTATGTATTAAGATGGGAAACGCGATTCGCGCCCTTCTCGATAAACCGCAAACTTAATAACGACCACCTAAGCGTTAACTTTCCTGAGGGATGAAGGGCGGGTCGGGTTAGGAGGATCGCCGGGAATGTCTGTATTGAAGACTGACAGTAATACCCGTGTTAGTGGCTTGTCACTTTGGATGGTGACACGCGTCCCCCGGACCCTAAGGGGTGGGTTGTCGGGCCCTCGGTTCGGTCGTTATTACGAACGTGAACTGTATACCTTTCGACTCGACGCCCCGGGCGATATTGTCTTTTTTACTGCTTGACCCTTCTTTGAAGATTTCGTATTGCTAAAAGTGAAGGGAAATGGGACGCGCTGTGCTTATTTATTTAACAGATTAAAACACTATTTGTCAAAGTACAAATTACTATGCAAGGATATTTTCTTTAAAGTATACATACCTCGATATATACTATATTGTTAGATTTCAGGCATTCGTTGCTTTTAAAAAACGTTCAATTTGAAGCTTCTAACGAGTGTATCCACTCCCAGACTAAGCATGAAGTAAAATTTCGAGTTTAGAAAAGCCTGAAAATTTGGTTTGGTCGCGTAGCGCGAAGCGCGGAGCGGCCAAACCAAATTTTCAGGCTTTTCTAAACTCGAAATTTTACTTCATGCGCCACGCGTACAAAACACTGATTTCAAGTGAAGTTTACTTGTTCACAATATTTCAGAATTTTCAGTGTTTAATACGCGTGGCGCATGAAGTAAAATTTCGAGTTTAGAAAAGCCTGAAAATTTGTTTTGGCCGCTCCGCGCTTCGCGCTACGCGACCAAACCAAATTTTCAGGCTTTTCTAAACTCGAAATTTTACTTCATGCTTAATCTGGGAGTGGAATGCAGTCGTTTAAAGCTTCAAATGGAACTAATTTAAAAAAAGCGTATGCATATGTATAAAAATCCCTGGGTATGTCAACGGGTTGCTTCTGACTTGAAAAACTCTAGATCTTCGACGCCTTAGAATTTCTTGTGGTTCAAATTAATCGCTGCCAGGAAAGATATTATAAGCGAATTTGAATCTGACACGGATGATATGGTATACGTGATAACCGCAATGAAATTAATAGATACAAGTAGTGGAACCTAAAGTAATTATAATAAAATATTACACTTTTGATTTTTAACTGTCAAATTATTTAGAGAATAAAATTTACTTAGTAGAAAAACAAACAAATAATTTATTAAGGAGATGTATTAGCCAAACAAAGTTATTTTGTGTTTATAATACCGAAATCTTTAGAATACATTAATTTATTCTTAAAGTACATTTTATTTAGGGAATAAAACGTTTTATAATACCGGGCATAAATTGTTTAGTTTTAGAAAATATATTAGACATTTTCCACCACTAATTTATTGAAATATTTAATTTGTAAATAAAACACTTTTTACTTTGTTTAACTACTGGATCTTAGAGGTTAAACAAAGTAAAAAGTGTTTTATTTACAAGTGAATTTAAGATGTACCACAAAGTGAACGCCTACAACACTAATGAAATATTTAATTATTAAAATAGCTAAATTAATTAAATATTTGAAAAAGTAAGTGATTTAGTAAAAGTAATGTGGTATTTGAACATTCGCGAATATTTAAATACTAAGCCTTAATATTCACAGTTTATTTTGAGTTATGTAAAGTTATCAATGAGTAATAAAACACGGTTTGATTTACTTTCTTTACTAATTTTTGAACCATATTTTATTTAATATTCTTCTTTTAATTACGTAAAGTGTTTTTTATTAATTATTGTAGTAAATACTTTCTTCTTTTAATTACGTGAAGCGTTTTCTATTAATTATTGTAGTTGTAACTTTCTTCACTTACTATTTTTATAATGCTAGATGCACATTCGAACGCTAGTGCCCGTTTGCACCCTAGTCGATTAACTTAATCAGTGTTAGTATTTTTTAAAAACACAACCGTTGTATTTACAAATTGTTTACACATTTGCATATTGATGGAAGAGACATGTTTAGGATACCTTCCAAATTTATAACATTCCTGTGTTCTAGAAATTTGACTTAATCAAAGGTTTAATCAATGATTATTAGATGATTGAAGCTAATCGGTCGGGGTACAAATGGATCTAGGTGTTTATTATCAATAGCAATAAAATTGACAATTATATTTATTTCATTAATTGACAGTGTCACTCAAACAAACATTTCAAGGAAAGGATTATTTAGGGGACTAAAATCGAAATTTAATAGTTTATCTTTATTTTTAAACATTTACCTTAACTAATTAAACCAATGTTTATATTTTTGTGTTTTTGTAACTGGCTACCGTTGATTTGAAAAACAAAATAAAATAAAATATAATATAATATTTAGAAAATTCCCAACGAGACAAAAAATGTTTGCAAAAAAAAAAAAACTCAAGTTGATTCTTGAATTTTGGAGGCGTTCACTTCGTGGTACATTTTCAATTTTGATATAAAGAAATTTCTTTATATCAAAACTCAAGTTGGTATGTTGAAGTGAATTAAAAAGAAAATTAGGATAAAATACGAGTTCACAAAATATGCAGAATCAACAGACTGTATAGGTGACATTTTTTAAGCTTTAGTTATTAGATTTAAGTTAGTTTTGAGTTTTATACCTTTACTATTGTAATTCATGTTTATATTTATGTATTTTTGTAAATGGCTTCTGTTGATTTGACAAATATAAATTGCTTCTAGCATGTCTAATTTATAAATTTTGATTCTTTCAATAATTTAACATTATTTATATTAAATTTATGTCCGGTAGTTAAGGTATTGCTACTGAAGATTGATCAGGGTTAAATGATTTTATATGGTATATGCGTTCTTTATATCTAATTATTAAATTTCGTATTGTTTGTCCTACATACATTTTATCACAATTGTTATAATTTATTGAGTGAATACTGGATTTTTACAAATCATTTTTTTTAAATACTCCCTAGAATTGATTTTATTTTAATTTGTGAATAGTACACAGGAGTAATATTGGTTAAATGCTAAATTAACCAATATTTTCGTAAAGTTAGGTTCCAAAAAAGATTTCTTGTTAAGAATTAAACATTTGACTATCAATTGTTATATCTTGAATAAGTTTCTCATCATTTAAAACATATCTACTGTTGTTCAATCAAGTTGTTACGTTTGAACTAAAATTTCAGATGTTTAATAATGGAAACTTCGCTGAGCGAAAACAGTGTGATGATTTCTGCTTAAGAATAGCATACATTTGACTTTTCAGAATTATAGATATTAAATAATGGAAATCCCGCTAAATGGGACATTTAATATGACGGGCATTTTCCGTTGCCAAATTATATGCGAACTGCGCATCCGGACGCGTTTAATCAAAACTCAATTGCACATTATACTAAGAATTTTGGGAGGACGTTCTATTGTCTACTCGCTAAATTTATACCGTTTCAGCAATTAACGTTCCAATGCTTTACTTTTAACTACACAAAAGTATACGAAAAATATTAATAGTTTAGTATTAGTATAAATTTATTTTATTAATTTATTCATCTGCCTGATAAAGTCACTGTGATGAAACATTCTGCAGTGTTCAACAAAAAGTGAAATCCTCTCAACTGTGTTGTTTTAATTTTAAATGTTTCATTTAGTTATCGATTTAGAATAAACATTGATAGTTGAATCTACAAAAATAGATTATTCACTACAAATATTGTCAATACTTGTTGTGCTTCACTCTTGATGGAGCTAAATATTTAAATTTACTGAAAAAATAAATCTTGTTATAAGTATAAATGAAATTGCCAATTCTTGGTTGCAGAATACTTCAAACATTAAAAGTGCGATTCTTTTCGCAATCTACAACAAGTTAGTCTTACAAAGACTATATCAAACACTCATTGAAACAACTACTTCCCGGGAAGTAGTTGTTTCAATGAGTGTTTGATATAGTCTTTGTAAGACTAACTTGTTGTAGATTGCGAAAAGAATCGCACTTTTAATGTTTAAATCTTGTCATGTTCCATGTATATATTTTCCGATTCTGAGCACGAGTTGCACATCCTGAATATAATATTTGAATAATCTTTTTACCTTAGAGGGCAGTGACGGTTTGTAACAGCAATTGTTCATCTTGGCCAAAGTTTTAAATAATATTTAGATCTCGAACGGTAGTAAGGGTTTGTGCTTCAATTTAAATAATAAACATACTTTTATTTTACCAGAAGTATGAATTGGAGTGTTTAAAAATGAACACACATTTATTTTAATAATAAACATTAACGGTTTGTGCTTTTTTTAAATAATAAACACATCTTTTATTGATTGAAGTGTTAAAAAATGAACACACATTAATTTTAATATTAAACATTAGGCGTCTCGTAAGTAATAAATACAATTATTTTATATTGGAATGTTTGTATAAAAAAAGTTATTCTATTTACAGAAACAACATGTTTAACTTAGTATACAATTTAGTTTATCCAGCAACAGGTCGTGTAGGGGTCGTGTAAAAATGTTCTAGGGGTCGTAAATTTCAAAGAAATTCATTTGAAGAAAAATATCAGGACTTTGTTCAAAACGTAATTAAGTTGAACATTAATAAATTGTGTATTACAGTGTTCTTTTTTTATAATATACAGGGTGTGTCATATATCTTAAAACACTCAAATATCTCAACAATTACTGATTTTATGAGAAAAAGTTTCAAATAAACCCCCCATATTTTAGAGGGGCAAATTGATCTGTTGTGGAATAAAGATCCTACAAGGCTCCCATAGGGGCCCAAGGGGGTTAACTTCATAATTTCAAATGGGAGCCCATTTTTTTTAAATTTCTATTTATATAGTTACTTCAAAAAGAAATTACTTTTCTTGGAACTTTTCTTTCTAATCTCTATAGATGGCGCTGTAATGAGGAACATTTATTGTACTATTTTTTTCCTATGTTCTTGATATTTTTCAGATAAGTATATTAAAATATTTATTAAAATGTATAAACTTTACTCCATGCTTAGCCTGGGAATGGAAACACTCGCCTTATTTCATATTTAATAGAAAAATTCTTATTAAATAAAAGAATTGAGTCTCCTTTCTTCACAAGATTTATTTAAAAATCGCAAATGTACATTTCGGTCACGATGTAACCATTATCAATGCTTAACTTACACAACTTACTTAACTCAGTTCAGCATTGATAATGGTCACATCGTGACCGATATGTACATTTGCGATTTATAAATAAATCTTGTGAAGAAAGGAGACTCAATTCTTTTATTTAATAACTTAGTTCACCTTTACGTAACTCAACAATAATTTAAGTTTAAGATAAATTCTTATGGCCGGTTTCATAATCAACTTAAAGGTACTTTGAATATTTAAGGTCGACTTCAACGTTAGATTTAAAGTAAAAGTCGGCTTTAAAGTTAAAGTCGGCTTGTTAACACTTTAAATAGATAAAGCCGGCTTTAAAACTAACCTAAAAATGTTGTCAAATGTTAAAAAGAACTAACACAGCTATTAATGTCAGAACTAGAAGAATGAATCATATTTTGAATAATATTTCTTTAAGCAATGAAGAAGTTATTGTGATTAAAACAAAAGCAGTATATAGAATGAGAGAAAACTGTGTTGATGCATTTAGGGGCACGGATTTTTTCCAAAAACTTTTACTAAAGTCAGATCAGGAATTGATTATAAAACGAATCAATATTTGAAGTCGGCTATAACTTAAAGTCAACTTTTGTTAAAGTCACTTTAACCCAATTATTATAAAACCGGCCGTTAGTATGCAATATAAAAAGTAAATTATGTGAATCATAAAAATATATGCAGAATTTTAAATCACATCAACTAAGAAAGCTAAAGGATTTAACTTTATTAACGGCGAAATTCTCAAACAACTACTTCGAAAAGCAATCGTAAAACTTACATTTCTTATTAATGCAACTTTAAGATTAAAATATCTAAGATATGGAAAGTAGCAGAAGTGATGATGATTCCGAAACCTTTAAAACTACCAAGTTAAGTTTCTTCTTACAGACCAATCTCGTTATTACCTGTAAACTCAAAACTGTTTAAAAAAATACTTCTTAAAAGAATAAAACCAATTATTGAAGGCAAAAACATAATACCGGAACATTAGTTTGGGTTCAGAGAATGTCGTTCAACTATAGATCAAGTTTACAAAACAACAGACGTTATTGAAAAATCGGAAGAAAGAAAAGTTTGCTCTACCATCTTCCTTGATGTAGCGCAGGCTTTTGACAAAGTGTGGCACAAGGGACTTAAATATAAATTAAGAAAATTTTGATCAGATTGATCAGATTGTAGTAAAATACCATTAGGTGTTTTGCTTAACAATAAGATAAATGTTTAGAGTAACCTTAATAATTGCTCGGCCGTTAATTTGTTAATATGAGGTAGTTTTGAAATTAAAAATATGTAATGGAATTACCCAATTTACACATTATTTATAAAATAATAGATAATTCTATTCAGTATTATTACTATAATTATAATTTTAATATCAAGCCCTCATGCTTCATTATTCCCATGCAAAAACATAGAGGGTGTATTCGGCCGGATTACACGCGCTGTCGCTTTTTTGGGGAAAACCTGGAAAATGTTAATTTTGTATGTGTACTAAAATATGCGCTTCACGTAAAATAAAATTAAAAAAAAATGTAGTGAAATATTAAATAAAGCCCGTTATCACGTGACACAGTGTGGGCGGGCTCGGGCACACTTTTTTTCTCTCCCCCCGGTTGAATTATAAAGTTAATTAAAATTTATAATCCGTGAAATATTTAGTCGATTTCGCTGAAAATTGTTTTTATGGCGTTCCGGATGCGCCGCGCGCGTTTTCCGTTCGCGTCGGAATTGGATTTTTTGATTGCACAGGTGTTTGATGAATTTTTTGATAGGTTGATGAAATAATAATACATAAAACAATTAATGGGTGTAAATATGTACGGGTTGATTAATTAATTTTAAAAAATATGTACAGGGTGGGGCATGGGAACTAAGTGGTTTTTGTATAATTATAATATGTTTAGATTTGAAATAAAACAACGCAGTTGGGAGGGTTTCACTTTTATTGTTGAACACTGTTTAGATTTTACTGTAGAAGGAATTTATTGGTAAAAAAATCTTCGTAATCATTAATGGAATAGATTCCATACTTAATACTTAATAAAAACACAGTTATATTTCTTTCTTTAATTTTAAATGAATATGATTTTTATAGAGAAGATTTTGTAAAAGATAGTTCACTAGAGAGCATTGATCAATAAATAGGGATTAATTTTCCATCCAATTAGCATTGTCCCGACCCTCTCACGAGCCATTTGCGTGCGGCAACCGCAACCGAAAATCGTCTGGGGAAAACATTAGACGCGGTTTTATCGGTGCGTGCGCTACCCATCGCCAAAATCCCTGGTGCGCAAATAATCACTTCCCGCGCCTGGCCGTTCTTTCGCACCCCCAACAACAACACACATTGTTTCAATCGCAATAAATCACAAATTTTTCAACGAATCGATGATTTCGCACGTCCATTGCTGAGTAGGCTTAATCCGGTAGTTGAAATTCACGCGCCCCCCGGGCGCCTGCTCCGAGATTAACGCCACTCTCGGCCCAATTTCAGCCCCTCGGATTTATCTGCGGCCGAAACACGGTGTAAATGGGTGCGTGCCGAGAATCCGAAGGGACCCTTAATTCCTAATCGGCATGGTCAGATGTGTGAAGGGCTCACGTCCTCTTGCTCACAGTCGCTATTTACCAAAACGATTTACGAGTAATTTCTCATCAAATTATATTCGTTTCAGTTTTAAGAAAATACAGGGAATTTGTCTTTTAAGTATAAATGGCCTAGTGCAGTGGTCGACAAACAGAGGCTCGCGAGACGCATAGGCTAGTGCAAGCGGCTCTTCTCAACACGATTATATGGACAACATGGATATATGGACAAGAGGAGCCAATGCTTATGATAAAACTGGAAATCGAGTAGAAAAGAAGAGACTATGGTCAGGATGTGGAGTAAGAGTAAAACAGACGACTATATACACGAATCGCCGGTCTCTAGAGACTGGCTAACTGGATACACATGAACTGTGATATGGACAATTTTTAAAAATCTAAAATTTCAGAATTTTATGAAGTACATCAAAATAATTAGAGATATTTTAAATATAAAAACAGATTATTATTAATACGCAACTTTGCACCTATTAACCAACTCTCTCTTTCTTCAAATAAGCGAGATTCTCATAGTGCCGCTCAAAAAACGGGCACTCTGTAGATACAGAGAGTTTTATGTAACACCGAACATTTTCATAACGATAATTTTTCTTTGAAATATCCATATGCATACGTTGCACATTTTCGGATGCTCGGTTTGATAAAAGAATCCAATTTGAAGCTATAAGCGAGTGTTTTCCACTCCCAGGCTAAGCATGAAGTAAAATTTCAGGCTTTTCTAAACTCGAAATTTTACTTCATGCGCCACCGGTACAAAACACTGATTAAATGTAAAGTTTAGCGCTGTGTTTTAAACTTCGTAATATGTCAGTGTTTTGTACCGGTGGCGCATGAAGTAAAATTTCGAGTTTAGAAAAGCCTGAAAATTTGGTTTGGCCGCTCCGCGCTTCGCGCTACGCGACCAAACCAAATTTTCAGGCTTTTCAAAACTCGAAATTTTACTTCATGCTTAGCCTGGGAGTGGAAAACACTTGCTTAAAGCTTCAAATTCAATGCTTTTAATAAACCGAGTATCGGAAAATGTGCAACGTATGGATATGGATACTTCAAAGAAAAATTCTCGTTATGAAAATGTTCGGTGTTACATAAAACTCTCTGTATATATAATTAAATTAAATTCACCGGTTGTTTCATTCGCTTAACTTATTGTATTGGGTGTATTTTTATTGCAAGGAAAAAAATCAGGACTCTCCCCTTATCACGACAGCACTCACAAGGAGCAATCACAAACTTACGTGACTCCATTCACTCCTAAGTAAAAAAAAAAGAAAGTAGTAAGAAAACTCGAGTGATTTCTGTCAAAATAATACCATAACCTTATTAAGCCACTGCTGAAATATCTATATTTTCTGATTTGTTCCTTATTTCCATTATATTACTATTATAAAATAATAAACTGATTTCTTCCTAAAATAAACTAAACCCTTTTTTAATTCCCTTTCTCTCACCAAGTGTTAATTCCATTTTCAAGTCTCTAACATCCGTGCGTCTCCGGCAATTATCCTCCCACCTGGAATCAGTAAATTGGAATTTTAATTAAAAAGCCCACCTAGCGCGCGCCGGGCTTTAAAATTTTCGACCGCACACGACTTTTCTAATTGCATACCACTCGCGATTTGTGCGATTTTTTTCGCCAAGAACTCGAGCGGCGAGGTTGGGTAATTTTTTGTAAGAAAACAAAACGTAATTTAGAAAAATGATCTAGCTAACGTGTTTATCGCGTGCCGGGGACGAGTTTTTAATTAAATTGCCATGCGGGAGGGACTCGCGTTCTTCGCCCAGACTGAGTTTTGTTATTTATTTTCAAGAAGTATGTTTTTGATGAGAATAGAGAAAATTGTTTTATTTTTAATTTGAATGGAGATTTTTTAAAGTAATTCAATACTTAATTTGAAGTAGAATAAAGAAGACAATAATTTTGCGTATCGTGTGTGAAACTTCCAGTTTAATCCCGGCGCATCCGCCAATTTATACAGTTTTATGTAACACCGAACATTTTCATCCAATACAATTTGACACCTTTGATTTTTAAGTTATGTGTAAATTGGGTTACCTATATGACCATTACAAACTGTAGACAATCAATCGCAATTAATGCCTCAACTTGTACATACAGGGAGTTTTTCTTTCAAGTATACATGTCCCAATTACAGCGTTTATGCTGTAAATCTTTAGATAATCGTTGTTTTTTTCAAAAGAGTTCAATTTGAAACTTGAAATGAGTGTGTTCCACTCCCAGACTAAGCATGAAGTAAAATTTCGAGTTTAGAAAAGCCTGAAAATTTGGTTTGGTCGCGTAGCGCGAAGCGCGGAGCGGCCAAACCAAATTTTCAGGCTTTTCTAAACTTGAAATTTTACTTCATGCGCCACCGGTATAAAGCACTGATGTAGTGTAAAGTTTAGCGGTGTGTTTTAAACTTCGTTATATGTCAGTGTTTTGTACCAGTGGCGCATGAAGTAAAATTTCGAGTTTAGAAAAGCCTGAAAATTTGGTTTGGCCGCTCCGCGCTTCGCGCTACGCGACCAACCCAAATTTTCAGGCATTTCTAAACTCGAAATTTTACTTCATGCTTAGCCTGGGAGTGGACAACACTCGTTTAAAGCTTCAAATTAAATTCTTTTAATAAACCGAGCGTCGGCAAATGTACAATGTATGTTTATGTCTACTTAAAAGAAAAATTCTCGTTATGAAAATGTTCGGTGTTACATAAAACTCTCTATTATTGCATCATTTAGATTAAAATATGTCCCTAAGATATGGAAAGTAGCAGAAGTGATAATGATTCCTAAACCTGGAAAACCACCAAATGAAGTTTCTGCGTACAGACCAATCTCTTTATTACCTGTAATCTCAAAAATGTTTGAAAAAATACTTTTTAAAAGATTATAACCAATTATTGAAGGCAAAAACATAATACCAGAACATCAGTTTGGTTTCAGAGAATGTCATTCAACTATAGATCAAGTCCACAGAATAGCGAACGTAATTGAAAAGTCACTGGAAGAAAGAAAGGTTTGCTCTACTATCTTTCTTGATGTAGCGCAAGCTTTTGACAAAGTGTGGCACGACGGACTTAAATACAAATTAAGAAAACTTCTACCCAGACTATATTCACAAATATTAGAATCATACATTTCAGCTGGAGTTTTCAGAATTAAGCAGGAAGATGCTTACTCTGAACTAAAAGAAATAAAGGCAGGTGTGCCACAGGGCAGTGCGCTAGGACCAGTCCTCTACCTATTATACACCAGCGATATACCTGAATTAGACCATGATACGATAGCCACATTTGCCGACGACACTGCTATATTGGCTGTAGGCAAAGATTACGAAGAAGCAGCAGTAAATCTGCAAACCTCGATAAATAAAATTAACATCTGGACTAAGCAATGGCGAATCAAATTGAATGAGACTAAATCAGTCCACGTCAATTTCACAAATAAAAGAAATCAACATATCTCTGTTAGTATGAATGATATCCAGGTACCATATGCTGATACAGCAAAATATTTGGGTTTTACACTGCACGCTAAGCTACGCTGGAGAGCTCATGTCAAAAAGAAAAAAGAAGAACTGGACATCAAATTTCGAAAAATGTATTGGCTGCTTGGTCGGAACTCCACCCTGTCAATCTACAATAAATTACTGCTGTATAAACAAATTCTTAAGCCCGTATGGACATATGGCATCCAGCTGTGGGGTTGTGCCAAAAAGAGCGATATAGAAATAATCCAGCGATACCAAAATAAAGTACTGAGGAGTATTGTCAATGCTCCTTGGTATTTCCGAAACAGTGACCTCCACAGGGACTTGGAAATGGATACTGTTAATGAGACAATACACAAATTTGCCAAGAGTCATGAACAGCGACTTCTTCAACACGTCAACATCGAAGCCATCCAGCTCCTCGATAACACGAATTTGACCAGAAGACTACAGCGGACTAAACCGTTCTAGTTAGTTTAATATTGTGTTAGTGCAAAAGCAGAGCATAGTGCTAGTGTGCACATTAATTAGTGTAATTAAGTTATTAAAATCTAAGGGATACTAATGAGTAAACCCTTAGTATTAAACCTTTAGTAAATTAAGTTAGCTAAATATTACTCATTGATCCATTTGTGATCAGATTGTAATTATAGTAAAATACAACTAAGTGTTTTGCAAATAATAAAAAAAAAACATAAAACTCTCTGTATGTGCTATAATAATTAGGTAACAAAAGGTGCGAGCGTAACTATTATTTTTTTAAATATTTTTCTAATATATCGCTTGGTGAAATATTTAAAAGTAATAAGATAACAAATAAAGACACTTTGTTTCGCAAATCTTTGTGAATCAAACACAGTGTTTATATTTGATATGCTTATCACATTATACATGTATATCAAAATTTGTTTAATTAAATTTACGCGAAGCTACCAAAACACATTTTTTGGCTTCTGTAAACTTGAAATTTTACTTCATGCTTAAGCAAGGAGTGGAAAAGACTCGCTTAAATTAAATTTATTTTTAGTTATCTGTTTGCATAAATAATAATAAATATTTGTGGTTACAAGTATTATTAAACATAGTAATAATAATAATAATTATTATTATTATTATACTATTATTTGTAACTGCTTCAACTTTAATATTATTTAACATTTAAATAAAACATTCGCCACAAATTTGGTATAAAATAAATTTGCAAAAAAGTTTTAAAAGTGTTCATTTATTAAACATTTAATGATTTACGCGAATAGTTAGATTAGAATCAAGTGAGATAATTTGCATTGTGTTCTGCATGAGTGTGTGTATGTGTGTACAGAGTGAAATTTGCAACTGATGCAAATCTAATGGGGTTTATCCAAGTAATTACATATTATTATCATCTGTCACCGGTGTCGGATCCAGTGCCGTTAAACCGACCAATTAATTATGCACCGGAAATAAATGTACGAAGTGCCACCGTTCGCCATCGATCCCCTCCACCTCGTTAATTATTTCCTTGATTAACGCTAATTCATAATTTAATTGCGAATTAATTACAAACCGTACACACTTTAACGGGGACACAAACGCACGGAATTCGATAATAAATTATTTACAGGATATGATAATTTGAACTGTTTTTTTTTCTATCTGTTTAATTATAAACGAATTTGATAATAAATTAGTTATGTAAGGTTTGATGTGTTTTTAATGAACTGAATGGGTCATTTAATTATTATTAATTAGGTATGTTTTATTTGTAATTAAAAGGAAAAATATTGTATTATCATTCATTCTTAATTAAACGGCTTTCATTTAATATATAAATTATTTAATTACATTTTTTTTATTAACAGCCCAGTTGTATTATGCAGGCTTACAAAATATTAACTGAAAATAATATATTTGTATAGTATTAAGCGTAGCTACGTAATAATCCATATTAATTAATCAATATTGAGAAGTGTTTCCATGTTTTATACCACTTTATTTTATTATATGATTATATGTTTATTTTTTGTTAATATTCAGTAAGCCTAAATTTGTCTTATTTATTCAGAAAATTTGCTAAGATTTAATGGTATAAAAAAATAAATAAGGTAAATATTAATGATGGAAAAAAATATAAATATTTTATTAATCGATTATTTTGGATCTACATATTTTTATAATCGACTTTAATTATGTGTTTCTTAAGTAGACTCCGTTGACTAAATAAATAAATGAATAAATAATGTTTTTTGATGACATTCTGAACATTCAAACAGCATCTACACAAGCATTAGAAGCCATTTCAGAATATGAGCTAGAGCACACATGTGAATTACCATTGAATCACTTTAAGAAGTACATTGATGTAAGAAGGGAATACTAATAATGATAATGCCAAAACAATCAGATATCTTGTTTCATAACTGTATCTTTTTGAGTTTAAGTGAAGTAATTATTACACTAAAAAAGCCTGTTATTCCTTACCTCACTTCTTATTTGTATCGTTAGATGTACATTTCAAGACACAAAGTGCTCATTATTAATAACAAACTTGTTTGTTATTGATTATGAGGACTTTGTGTCTCGAAATGTACATCTAACGATACAATTAAAAAGTAAAGTAAGGAAAAACAGTATTTTTTAGTGTATTTTGTTTCACTTACGTTTTATAGGATTAGTACTGCAAATTAAACACTGTGCAAACAAGATAATTTTTTATTTATATTAAACACTGTGTATACAACAAAATAATTTAGAATTTTAATTGATGTCGTAAAGTATTGTAAAGAATTATGTTTATGTTTATGTTAAAAGATAGGTTGTGAAGTTGGATTAGATAAGTTGAATGCCAGTTACTAAACACATTCGCTACCAGGGGGGGGGGGGTTATTTAAAATTGCTCGGAAAAATGCACATGCGAACATTTGCGAATGTTAAAATTCGCACACGAATTGAAAATTTGCGGAGGGTGGTTTATTTAAAATTACATGTAAATTGTAATGATCACATATAAAATATGAGAAAGGTATAAATGGCAACACCGCACACTTGTTGTAAAATATAATGCATTTTCATAGTTTCGACAATCTGTCAATTTGTATTTGTCAGTGTTTGTATAAATAATTCTATATAAATTGCTTCACTAAGGCGCATTTGTGGTGCAAATGCGCCTTAGTCATTAACTTAGTCTTTAAATTTAATTATCCACTAATCATTTATTAAACCTCTGATTAAGTCAAAATTCTACAATATAAGCGTGTTATAAATTTGTAAGATATCTTAAGATGTCTCATTCATGAATATGCGATTGTGTATACAATTTGTGATTAAAATTGCTGTGTTCTTAAGACGTTCTAATCTGAGATTAAGTTAATTGACTTAGGTGGACAGCTAAAAAATACTCTGTTAAACATTGTTAAAATATCGGCTGCTTAAAAAAATAAAAGCGTTATTTTCAAGGATACCCAAAAGTGTGGCTAAAGGCTGATGGATTATTGAATCTTGTATCGGGAGGTGGGTTTAAAATGAATAAACTTAAAGTACATAAAGCTCTAGAAGATATAAGCAGTATGTTTCGAACTTTACTTACCTTAAATGAGTGTTCTATACGCGTGGCGCATGAAGTAAAATTTCGAGTTTAGAAAAGCCTGAAAATTTGGTTTGGTCGCGTAGCGCTACGCGACCAAACCAAATTTTCAGGCTTTTCTAAACTCGAAATTTTACTTCATGCTTCGTCTGGGAGTGGAAACATTCGTTTCAAGCTTCAAATTAGTCACGTTTATAAAGTTAGAGGTCGTTGCATTTAACTTGGCACGAAATAAAAACGCATTTGTGCACATAACACGAACATTCTCAAAAATCGACTTGTTTAACTGATCTAAAGTAAATTCATATGGGATGGAATTGTTATTATTTTTTTTAGCAATTCACTTAATTTCAATTAGTCACACAAATGTGAAATTAAAAAATATAACTTGGTCTAATGATATTTAAAATAATAATCCATATCAAAGTTTAGCAATCATCAAAACAAAAGTACAAAAGAACATGGCGAATTTCTGAAAAAAAAAAAAACGTTAAAAAATTGTATATGAATACTATAAAAATAATAAAAATATAAATAACACTCCCAATACTGATAAAATAAAGTATGTTCAATAACAAAAAACCTCTAGTGTGCTATGATTTTATATTTTTTCAAATTAATGTTGGCTACACGCCTTAGGAATTGTCACATAACCCAACGCCTGACACGGCCTGTGAATTTCTAATTTCACCTAACCCAACTTCTGACAAGACGTCTGAATTTTCAAATTCACCTTAATAAACGTCTGACACGGCATCTAATTTACCTAACCCATCTCCTGACAAGATGTTTGAATTTCCAACTTCACCTAACCCAACCCCTGACACGGCATCTAAATTTGCAATTTGACCTAACCCAACTCCTGACAAGATGTCTCAATTTCCAACTTCACCTAACCCAACGCCTGACATTGCATCTAAATTTCCAATTTCACTTAACCCAATTCCTGACAAGACGTCTACATTTCTAACTTCACTTTGTATAATTTCAGATTTGTCAACCTACAATATAGAGGTTTCTTTTTATTGAACATACGATATTATAAAAACTGAAATATCTTGTATATTTTTTCTTTCGTTGAAACACTATTCTGTCTCTCTCGATAAGGTTCTTGCATCTAATTATATTCAATTGACAGCTTAAGCAGCATTATTTTTATTTAATAATATTGTTATTCATTACTTTATTAAACTTTGGCGTTATTTTTCTAAATTTATAGAACTTCACACGAAATAAAAAACTATCAAGTGTTTGTTAAAAAATTTATAGTAATGAATAACCCCAATCTTTATTTATTAAATACACAAACTAAAATTGAGTCGTTCATTTTGAAAGTGGCTTAACTCCATTTTTCAATTTCTTATTGTTGACTGTAAAAACCTATATAATTTAAGCTTTTCATTCATCAACTACAATTTATGGTTAAGTATATTAAAAATAAATATTTCGCATATGCTTAACCAGAAATTGTTGCTTATTACAGAAAACTTCAAATTATGAAGATTCTTACAGTCATCAACAAAAATTTAGAAATAGAGTTAGGCCACTATTAAAATCAGCAGCTTAATTATCTACTCAATATATATAAAATTGCAAAATATTCGTGTAAAATGCAAACAATACGTCTACGTCTACACAACATTGATATTATGAATATCGAAAGTTTCCATACATTAATTTGATCTTTGGCCATCTATAGACGCGTTTCGAGATTTATCTCTCATCAGTATAGCTTTGCCATTCCCTCTAAACAATTTGACACCTTTGATATGTCTTTGTAAGACTAACTTGTTGTAGATTGCGAAAAGAATCGCACTTTTAATGTTTGAAGTATTCTGCAACCAAGAATTGGCAATTTCATTTATACTTATGTTTGAACGGTAACGTGACCGCCAGTCTAAGGTGTCAAATTGTTTAGAGGGAATGGCAAAGCTATACTGATGAGAGATAAATCTCGAAACGCGTCTATAGATGGCCTGAATAATTTGACCCAAATTGTTACATTTGCAGTAGGTTACTGTATGTAACAGCAATCACTTGTTGTATAATTCAATGTCCGTCGGGGTATTAGCCCGGGAAGTAGTTGTTCCAATGAGTGTTTGATATGTCTTTGTAAGACTAACTTGTTGTAGATTGCGAAAAGAATCGCACTTTTAATTTTTTAATTGGATCTTCAAAAGCTCACTCGATATTTCTTAATTGTGAACATTTATCCCAAAAATAACAGATTTTTAAACAAACAAAACAATCTGTCTAAAAATGATGCGAGCATTTAAATTAAATTGATAAACCGCAAAATCGAAGCAAAAATGGATTAAAAAAAATCTAAAAATAATAAAATTATTAATGAATGAACAAATAAACTAAATCCTTTGAGTAATAAATACCTAAATAAAAAATGCCGACATTCGCTGTACATATAGATTCGTTAAATTTATAACTTCTAACAGATGTTGTCCGCTCCCAGACTAAGCATGAAGTAAAATTTCGAGTTTAGAAAAGCCCCGTGAAAATTTGTCTCGGGTCGCGCAGCGACCCGAGACAAATTTTCTGGGCTTTTCTTAACTCGAAATTTTACTTCATGCGCCACGCGTATAAAACACTGATTTGGTGCAAAGTTCAGATTAATAGACAGCTCGATTTTATGTTGTATTTTTTTCACGTAATTAATTATTTCTCTCTGAAATATTCAGGCTTTTCTAAACTAGAAATGTTACTTTGCGCTTAATCAAGAATTAGAACCAGTCATTAGAAGCTTGAAATTATACAATCATTAACAGTGTATACATTGGGATACGTACCATGTACTTGAAAGAAACATTCACTCTAGGTCAAATAACATATTGTTTTCGTATTTTTATAAACTGTTGATCTCCCTACATAAAATAGTACTTATCCCGACGTTTAACGTTTTGTCAACATTTTACAAATTAATTAATTCGTGTTTTTAATCATTCCACTTGATCTTTTGTTAATTCTGCTTAAAACTGCTTCTATTTGGACAAAATTTTGGAATATCATATTCAAAACGCACAAGTTAAATGAGAATCTCACAGTCGCTGTTAATTTACGAGTGTTGTTTGAGTAATTGCAAAAAAACAGTTAAATTTGCACATACGAATTAAAGTTTGCGTATGCGAATCTTATTAAATAAACCTATTACTGAAAAGTCATTCGCAAGTGCACAATTGCGTGCACGATTATGTTCAAAATGGAAAGCCTACAGGCAGATCTGAGCTAAAAGACAATTACCTTGTTATATGTTGAACTAATTTCTCACTTAACCCGTGGTGAAACGTATTTAATTAATAATCGAATTTTGATGAAAACACTTGGTTTGTTTCACTGAATCAGTGAAACAAACCAAGTATTTTAATAAAAATTCTATTATTACCTTGTTATATTTTTAAGCAATTGTTTAATGTATTAAACAACTATAAAGACAACTGCATTTAAATTTGTCTCTGAGGCCCCCCTGTTCCTCGGAAAAAAATTCGAAAGCAGTGGTCTTTATAATTGTTTATTAAATTAAACAATTGCTCAAAAAGCTATAACAAGGTAATTGTCTTCTATTAATATATAGGTATTTGATTGAAATTCACTTGGTTTGTTTTACTAATACATTGTTTTATTTTCAACTAGTTTCGGCTTAATGCCATTTTCAAGAATGGTGTACAAAAGAGCAAAATTGATTATATATACTAGATGTCGGCATTTCAGGTAATAAGCGCTCTAATTATCGGGGATTTCCAAAGGTCCTCGTTGTCATTGACCACGTTTTTTTCCCGCCTTTATGGCTTTACTTATTTCTAAACCCTCCCGATAATTCAAAACTAATCCCTTATTACCCGAATGCAACATTTTGAATTATCGTTTTGAATTATCGGGAGGGTTTAGAAATAAGTAAAGCCATAAAAGCGGAAAAAAACGTGGTCAATGACAACGAGGACCTTTGGAATTCCCCGATAATTAGAGCGCTTATTACCTGAAATGCCGACATCTAGTATATATAATCAATTTTGCTCTTTTGTACACCATTTTTGAAAATGGCATTAAGCCGAAACTAGTTGAAAATAAAACAATTTATTAGTAAAACAAACCAAGTGAATTTCAATCAAATACCTATATATTAATAGAAATGTTTTACCAAGTGATCAATGAGAAACAAGTTAACGATATAATTGTCTTCTAGTCCAGATCTTCCTGCAGGCTTTTTATTTTTTTAACTTATACCTATGCTTATACTTATAGAAGCCTAATCTAGATAGGGTAAGGTTAATCTGTGATATAACATAGCCCTAGCTAAATTGTGAAACTAGGTTAGATCAGATGTAACTGTAATAAAATCATAAAAAAGAAATGACACACTTATTTATTCCTTCAAACATTTTTCCCAACAATGACTTTATCTGTATATGTGTGTGTTTCTGTGTATAAAGTGCATAAAAATAGGGAAATATCGGGCAATTGCATGTTAAGCCCGTAATAAAAATGGGTTTAATATGGTAATGGCTTCCATGCAGCGCACCGTCCGACCTGAAATACTTAAATAGTTGCAACGAAAAAATGAAGAGGGGGAACAAAAAAGCGCACTAACGTCCCAATCTTCCTGCGCTCGTTATCGTCGAACGATTGCTCTTTATTAGTTATGCGCACGATTTTATAACGTTGACAATAAAGGGGTATTAAAAAGAAATATGTATGTAGATGTGCAATAATATTGTTCACAAGGATAATATACAGAGAGTTTCATGTTACACCGAACATTTTCATCCAATACAATTTTACACCTTTAATTTTTAAATAATGTGTAAATTGGGTTGCCTATATGACCATTACAAATTGTAGCCAATCAATCGCAATTAATTGAGGCATTCATGTACATACAGGGAGTTTTTCTTTCAAGTATACATGTCCCAATTACAGCGTATATGCCGTAAATCTTTAGATACTCATATTTTTAAAAGAGTTCAATTTTAAACTTAAACTGAGTGTGTTTCACTCTCAGACTAAGCATGAAGTAAAATTTCGAGTTTAGAAAAGCCTGAAAATTTGGTTTGGTCGCGTAGCGCGAAGCGCGGAGCGGCCAAACCAAATTTTCAGGCTTTTCTAAACTCGAAATTTTACTTCATGCGCAACCAGTACAAAACACTGACATTAGAAGTTTAAAAAACACCACCAAACTTAACATTGGGTTAGTGTTTTGTAACGGTGGCGCATGAAGTAAAATTTAGAGTTTAGAAAAGCCTGAAAATTTGGTTTGGCCGCTCCGCGCTTCGCGCTACGCGACCAAGCCAAATTTTCAGGCTTTTCTAAACTCGAAATTTTACTTCATGCTTAGCCTGGGAGTGAAAAACACTCGTTTAAAGCTTAAAATTGCATTCTTTTAATAAACTGGGCGTCGGCAAATGTACAACGTATGCTAATGTATACTTAAACGAAAAATTCTCATTATGAAAATGTTCGGTGTTACATAAAACTCTCTGTAAAAAATTACGCAAATGTTTTTCGTGTAAAATGCAAACGATGTGTCTTAATCAATAAGACAACTTAAGACAAAAATATCCATTGAAACAACTATTTCCAGTGCAAATATACCCCCGGATATTGAAATATACAATGAAATATTTAAAATCTTATTTTATTTGATTTGTTACAACGCCTTATCAAAGTATATGTAACATTCTGACACAAGGATTTTTTCTTTTAAGTAGGTTTGCATATCCCGATGTATACGCTGTAAGTTTTCAGGTATTTATTAATTTTGTAATAGCGATCAATTTCAAGTTCCGAATGAGTGTTCTCCACTCCCAGACTAAGCATGAAGTAAAATTTCGAGTTTAGAAAAGCCTGAAAATTTGGTTTGGTCGCGTAGCGCAAAGCGCGGAGCGACCAAATCAAATTTTCAGGCTTTTCTAAACTCGAAATTTTACTTCATGCGCCACGCGTATAAAACAGTAATTTATAGTAAAGTTGAACTTATACTGCTTCAGTTTAATCTCACGTTAATGAATTTTACAAATATTTATTTCATCTAACTACATTTTCGGCTTTCAAAAATTTCGAAATAAATCTGGCAACACTGAAGTTCAAATCATACTGCTTTAGTTAATCCCTTGGTAATGAATTTTACAAATATTTATTTCATTTAACAACATTTTTAGCTTTCAAAAATCTCTAAATAAATCTGGTAACATATACTAGTGTTGCCAGATTTATTTCGAGATTTTTGAAAGACAAAAATGTAGTTAGATGAAATAAATATTTGTAAAATGCATTAACGTGAGATTAAACTAAAGCAGTATAAAAGAAAATAATCACTGTTTATTAAAAACCTAAAACTTGATAACACGACGTTTTCAAAAATTATCCACTCATCTCCAATTATACGATGTGCACAATGAAAACGTGGAGTTGTTTTAAAAGTCTCGTAGAGTGAAGATCATTTCCTCTCTCTTTCTCCCTTTTGCTCGAGCACCTCCTTAAATTTCCACATTATAATGGAGAACGTATGGGGGCCGTCCTTCCCCAGCTGCTGCGGAAAGGGGGGATGTTTCCCCGGCACAGATATCCGCAGAGAACTAGATTGCAGAACGTGGAATGCACTCATTTACATTTCTGTCTAGAGCGAGTTGGGCTTTTTGCTTTTACTAACCAGTTTATCAATGCGAATAAATCAGTGGATTTTTCTGAGTTATAAAATAAATTACATTTGAAAAAAAACGTAATCTTAGCGTCAATAACATAAATTATAGAATAAATTACATCTACAATCAAATAATAATCGAAGCGTCATATCATAAATTAAATCGCATCTAAATTGCACCAATTCTTGTATATTGAAAATAGCAAAAACCCTGAAATATCATGAAAACTATTACAGCTGTGAAAACCTTCGAAATTATTGTTATATTTAAGAAAATCATCAATGTTGGGACGAAAAAATTATCAGCAGTTTTAAATTTGCTGATTACCAATCTCCAAAATGTTGATTGATTTTTTTTATGTATGCTAATAATAAGGAAACTTTTTGATAAATTGATATCCGTTCACTTAAATTGGATATGTAAAAATACTATCATTGACGAGCATGGGTTTCGGCCAGAAAGATCTACTACTACAAACCTTTTGACATTTAGTTCCTTGATAATTAATCTCTTTGAAAATAAATAATAATAAAAATTATCAGCAGTTTTAAATTTGATGAAGATCATCAATCTTCAAAATGTTGAATGATTTTTTTGATATATGCTAATAATTAGTAAACATTTTGATAAATTGGTATCCGTTCAGTTGAATTGGATGTGTAAAAATAGTATAATTGACGAGCAGCATGGATTTTGGCTAGGAAGATCTACTACTACAAACCTATTGACATTTAGTTCCTCGATGATTAATGCTTTTGAAAATAATCATTTATTCGATGTTATTTACACAGATTTTGCAAAAGCATTCGACCGTGTAAATCATAATTGTTTAATTGCTAAGTTATCTGCCCTGGTATTTTATGCTGCCCTCGTTAAATGGATTATTAGTTACCCTACCAACCGTATACAATGTTTTAAAATTAAGAACTTTTTATCAAATGTCACTTCTGTTCCTTCCGGTGTACCTCAGGGCTCGCACTGCGGACCGTCACTGTTTATACTGTTCATAAATAATATATCGCAAGTAATTAAAAACACGTCATTTTTGTTATTTGCTGATGATCTCAAGATTTTTAAAGAAACTCTAACTACTGATGATTGCATTTCGCTTTAAGATGTAATTCTTCTAATATAAAATGGTCTTGTGATAATTATCATTTTTTTAATATCAAGAAATGCAATGGGCAGGTGGTGGCCGAGTGGTAACGTTGCCGGGTTGTATCGTTCGGCGAGCCACAAACTCGGGTTGCTAAGGTATCTGCCCTGGGATTTCATACTGCCGTCATTAAATGAATTACTAGTTACCTAACCAACCGCACACAATGTAATAAAATTAAGAACTTTTCATCAAATGTCACTTCTGTTCCTTCCGGTGTACCTCAGGGCTCGCACTGCGGAACGTTACTGTTTTTACTGTTCATAAATGACATATCGCATGTAATTAAAAACTCGTCATTTTTGTTATTTGCTGATGATCTCAAGATTTTTAAAGTAATTATAACTACTGATGATTGCATTTCGCTTCAAGATGATAATTCCTCCATTTTACAATGGTCTTGTGATAATCATCTATTTTTTAATATCAAGAAATTCAATGCAATTACATTTACTAGAAAAATGAATACTATTAATCACCATTACATTATAAACCATAATACATTAGGGAAATTAAACGAAATTAAAGAGTTGGGTGTTATTTTCGACGTTAAGCTACCATTGGCCAATCATTTAAATTTTATATGTAACCGTGCTTTAAAAATGCTAGGATTCATAAGACGAATGTCCGATGATTTGTTAACTGCAACGTTAAGTTGGTTCGTTCGCATTTGGAATAAGCATTGTGCGTCTGGTCACCAACTCAATTAATCTATGTCAAAAAAATTGAAAAGTTACAGAAGAAAATCTTAAAAACTATGTTATTTAAGCTTGGTTTAGTTGTAGAGTTAAACTCTAATGTTGATGCCATTTCTTCATACCTACATAACCATTTGCTCAGCCACCGCAGAATCTATGCCGATTTGTCTTTATTTTACAATTAAATTTTCACTTTTCTCAACTTAAAATTTTACTTCATACCTAATCAAAGATCGCAAACTCTCGCAAAACAATTAACCCATTCATGTAATAGCGGAACATTATTAATTTTTCAATAAAAAACGTTTTAACTTTGTTTGTATTTGTATAACACTATTTATCTTTTGCTTGTCATTATCAAACAAAAAGTTTCTTTAATGATAAATTAACATGTCTAACAAAATAGAAACCTCCATAATACAACATTTATTATTTCTATCTCATTAAATTACGGAAGAACTTAATTTGATACGTTGTATTATTCGACCTGATTTGAGAATGTGTGGATAAAATGTAAATAATTTATAATTTGAATATTTTGATTATGACTTATTTAAAAAAAAAATCAGTGTATTTCTAGCTTCACAATATTTCATTGTTTTATATGCGTGGCGCAAATTTCGAATTTAGAAAAGCCTAAATATTGGTTTGGTCGCGTAGCGCAACGCGCCAAGCCGATATAAGTGCAATTACTTTTTAATAAATTCTGTGAATATTATGTTGGTTGTATAATAAAGTATGGCTATTAATTTATAGTACTAAAACTGAAATTTTTAAACTGAATTTTAGTATTGTATATTAAAAGCCATATTGTTCATTCAATTTTTACAAATATTTAAAAACAATTAATCCCTTAATCACTGTTTCTACAAAATTTGAAATGTTATTTAATATTTTGAAAATGTTCACAACACCTACCCTTTGTATTACATACAGGGGTAAAAATGTAATGTAAAAATCGAATCCAGTTAGAATAAGATTGTATGAAAATGTATAAATTTACAGTAATGATATCATTTATGCCCGGTATTATAAACGATTAATATATCATTAGTTAACTATTTGTGGAGTAAATATATTTACCTAGTAGACTAATGGGCAAATAAAATTGCGTATTATAAAGCAAAGCTACCAAATAAATAGCAATTCTAGAAATAAATAATTTAATAAGTAGATTACAGACCGAAATTAAACATTTTCATTGTGGCCATAGCTGAAACCACCAATTTTTTAAATTGAATTGTCAATATTTCAAATTAAATTGTAAATCAAATTGGAAATATAGTATAATTCCTTATAATTATAGAGAATAACCGTGGAATAGGACAGAATTACACAGAACAAGAAAAAGAAAGCTTATTAGAAATTATAAAAGACTTAAACGAGTGTTTTCTACTCCCAGGCTAGGCATAAAGTAAAATTTCGAGTTTAGAAAAGCCTGAAAATTTGGTTTGGTCGCGTAGCGCGAAGCGCGAAGGATCATAGGGATTTTAAATATCCATTGAATTTAACTCAAAACATTATATTTAAAAAAATTAATTTAAACTATAATATTTGATATAATTGACTTTGGTGTATCTGGATATTTCAGACCAAAATTGAATTGAATACTTCACAATTATTGCGTAATTTGTTTAAAGTATCTTCCAATTATCACTATCTGCTGAATATAATTGAGGAGATGCATATTTGATAAAGAGTAAATTACGGATTTTTTGCATTTTTTGTTTAGTGTGCATTAGCGGAGAAAGAGATCCGGGGATTCGCGAAAAGTTTTTAATCGCGCCCTTCTGGATCTCCGGAACAAATTCACCGATAAATCTCCGCAAATGAGATAAATCCGCAGGGCAGGAACGTGTCGGTAAAAGTTTAAGTAAGGAAAATTTAGGACCGGGATTTCTTCCCCCTTCACCAACCCTCCCTGACCTTGAGCAACTTTTTATTTCTTTGTCGCGACAAAAGTCAGATAGGAATATCGGAAGATAACTTAACTTGGGTATTTCGAATGAATATATTGGTTTTAGCTCTTCATTCGATTAAAGCGTTTAAGATTATTCTAGCGAGTGATTGATTAAGCGTGTATATTAAGCATAGGGCATTTTTCTTTGAAGTATGCATATCCCGATGTTTGAAACATAAAACGTTCATTAAATAATTCTGATATGTTTTTTTTTAATCAATACTACTTTATATTTATTATTGACAATATTTAAATTTATTACATTTGGAAATCTTTAAAAAAATCATAAGTAATAAATTTACAATTTGCGTCAAAAAAAGCTTGAAAATTTTGATTTTCATTATGTTTTTAGCAGAGCTGGGCAGGATTCGAATTATTCAGGATTCGCATCCTTTTAGAGGATTCAAAAGAGGCATTCAATACTTTAGTTTAACTGGATTCGTAATCCGGATTCGTTACATTTTTTTTTAAGAGGATTCATATTCAAATTAAAATGTGGGTGATTCGAATCCATATAAAAGTATTCAAATCCTTGTAAAAGGATTCGAATATTTATAAAAGGATTCGAATATTTATAAAAAGATGCGAATACTTACAAAAGGATTTAAATCGTCAAAAATAATTCGAATTAATTGTGAGGAATAACATGAAAAATGTCTTTAGTGTGTTTTTAAATTTCTCGTTAAATCACTGTTTTACACGCGTGGCGCACCAAGTAAAATTTCGAGTTTAGAAAAGCCCAGTTGTTTAAACAACAATATTTAAAACATAATTATTTATTATTAACACTGAACATCGTTGATAACAGACTAAACATCTGATTCCCTGTTACTCTGATTAAAGATGTATTTGTGTGTTTCTGAACTTCACTTGAAATCAGTTTAGAAAATCCCGAAAATTTGTCTCGGGTCGCTGCGCGACCCTCGACAAATTTTCACGGGGCTTTTCTAAACTCGAAATTTTACTTCAGGCTTAGTCTGGGAGTGGAAAACACTCGTTTAAATGAAGACACCCTTGTACAAGACAGTCTCAGTTTAAACCGAGTCGACCTTATACAGTAATGACTTTGATTTTGACGTCATGTGAGGATTTCCGCGCGTGATAAGGTCGGCTAGGTTTAAATCGAGACAACCTTGCACAGTAATGATCTTGGTTTTGACGTCACGTACGATGTTTGTCTTGATTTAAGCCGAGCCGACCTTGTATTGTTTAATTACCTTGATTGTTGACGTCACGTGACGACTTTCACGCGTGACGTCGGCAATCAAGGTGGTTAGTGTATAAGGTGGTCTTATTTTAAAACCGAGTCGACCTTGTTAGGTTAATTACATTGACTTTTCACGTCACGCGAGGAATTTCATGTGTGACGTCAGAAAAAACCCCTGTATTTCTCGGGACATAGATATTTCTAATAAAATCAAACTGAATTTGCTATGAAACTCAAACATTATAAGTAAAAACCAGTATATTTTCAATTTCACAATATTTCAGTGTTTTATCCGTTTCGCTACGCAACTAAACCGAACTTTCAGAATTTTCTAAACTGTATATTTTACTTCGTGCGTACACAAGGACAGTAAATCTATGTAAGAAAACAAAAATTAACATTTCTTAAAATATAATTTTTTTGTCTCGCGTAATATAATCCAAAAGTAATGTCATATTATGAATTGGCTGCCAATTTATTAGAAATGAAAAAATGGGGCAATGTTTTGACTAAAAGCTAATTTAAAGGTGTAAAATTGATAATATAAAGTTAAAAAAATGATATCGACCATCTTCTGAGTTGATGTTGATTGTGCTCGTTTTACAACATTTTGAATTGTTGTTTGTAAAACATCTGGCCCAAAATTGGTGATTTCTTCTTCAATGTTGGCTTTCAAGACTTGCAAGGTTTGTGGTTTGTTGTGGTAAATGCGAAATTTCAAAAAGACACACAGGGAGTGGAAACGCTCGTTCGAAACTTCAAATTGAATGCTTTGATTAGAACATTAAATGACTAAAAATGTTTTTAAAGATAATAATCTAGTTTTTAAAATTATGTTTAATTTTAATACTTAAACTTAAATAATAATAATTCTCCTAATAAACTAAATACAGAATATGTTACTATAAAAAATATTAATATACTTTATATAAATATTCAATCACTGAATAATAAAATCGGTAAAATTAAAACTTTCCTTGCTGCTGAAAACTGCCAAGAGTTTAATATTCTATGTTTAGTTGAACACTGGATAGTTGACAATAACATTACTAATGTAACAATTCATGATTATAAACTTGTATCTTACTTTCGTAGAACTGTTAGGGTGCATAGAGGGACAGCCATTTATGCCCATAAATCAATGGTTTGCACGAATAGAGCAGATATAGTGACCATGTCCTTGGAACATGATTGTGAATTATCAGCCATAGAAATTGTAAATGAAAAAATTATTATTATTACAGTCTATAGAGCACCACAATCACACTTTAGTAATTTCCTTTCTGTAATGGAGAAACTGCTTCCATCATGTAGCCAGAAAGTAATTATAACCGGTGATTTTAATATTAATTTTATTCACAATGATTCTGCTCATTCTAACTTTGAGGATGTATATTTATCAAACGGCTTCAGAGCACTCGTTTCAAATTTCACACGTGGTTCTAGGTGTATAGATAACGTGTTAACGAATATGCAACAAGATTTAATTAATCATTTCGTATTTGAACCCTATCTCTCTGACTATTGTGGAATTAGCATAGAAGTTAAAGTAGAAAATCCGGACACACGTCCTGTTAGATATGTTTGTCGACCTTTAACATCCTACGGTATGTTTCTATTTCATAATATTATTTCAACGTACTCATGGGATTTTGTCAATAATTCAAATACTGATTTAAATGATAAATTTCACAAATTCATTGAAGCAATTGAAAGTGCAATGGAACTAGCATTTCCATATAAACCGAAAGCAATTAAACATCGAAATCCATTTACACCTGGTTGGTATGATGATGAACTGCGACATATGAGAGAACACTTACATTTTTTGAATGATTGGATTAAAATGCACCCAAGTACTAATAATAAAAATGTTCTAAACGAATTTAGAAATAATTATAAATCTAGAATAAATCAAAAAAATCCTATAATAATGACAAATACATATCCAACTCTAGTAATCGCCCAAAAGCGATGTGGGATATATTAAATCACAGTAAAAAAGCTAACATTCAATCAGAATTTACTACCACGATAACATCTAATTATTTCAACAACTATTTTGTTAAAATCGCGGAAATAATGGTAAATCAAATTAGATTTCAACCACATGTTGCAAATCATCATTATTCCCACTATCTAAAAAATACTAATACAAATAATTTTAATTTCAACGAAGTTACTTATAATTATGTTAAAGATATAATTAAACAACTTAAGAATAAGAAGAGTAAAGATATTTATGGTATGAACAAAGACTTAATAATGACAATAATAAACCGCATTATCATTCCCTTAACAAATTTGATAAACGAATGTATTCGTGAGGGTTTTTTCCCTTGTCCGTTAACCATTTCAAAGGTTGTGCCTTTGTACAAAAATGGTGATGTAAATAGTCCAAATAGTTTTAGGCCCATTTCTATCATTCCAATTATTGGTAAAATTTTTGAGGTGATAATAAAAAACCAATTACAAGAATACTTCAAGAAAAACGAATTTCTGAATGTCTCTCAGTTTGGTTTTCGAAATGATAAATCTACTAGTGATGCAATCAGCGATTTGGTGATGCACATTATTGATGGGTTTGAAAATAATAATTACTCTGGTTGTATAATCTACGATCTTTCAAAAGCCTTTGATTGCGTATCATACGATATATTGCTACGCAAACTAAAATATTACGGTTTTGGAATATCTAGCATCAAACTTCTAAGATCGTACTTAAGTAATCGTCAACAGATAACACTATTTAATAGTTCTGCATCCCATCGTAAGTGTAAAACAAGTGGTGTTCCGCAAGGATCTGTCCTAGGCCCGTTGTTATTCATTATTTTTATTAATGACCTCATACTGTGCGATAATACCACCAAATTTACTCTATACGCCGATGACACTACGTGTTATCAATCAAATAAAGACGTGAACTATTTATTAAACTCTCTTAAAGATACACAAACAAAGACTAAACAATGGTTTACATCTAACTTATTAACACTAAATGATGATAAAACAGCAGTCGTATTTCTCTCTCAAAGACTTGTCATTAGTTAGAAATATTGATAAGGTAAAATTTTTAGGTGTAATGCTTGACCCTGGATTGGTCTGGCAGGAGCATGTTAACTATTTTTGTCCTAAAATTTCTAAAGCTATTTATTTATTTAAAAATTTGGCAAAATTCTGCTCAAAACAAATCTTAATAACGGGATATCACGCATTGATATCTTTTCAAATAAATTATGCAATTACATCATGGGGTCACTCAGCGCATGCAAATAGAGTATTTGGCTTGCAACGTAGATGCTTAAGAGTAATTCTACAGCTTGATTATAGACATGATGTTTGTGAACATTTCGTATCACTGGGCATATTGACTGTACCCTCCATGTACATTTTAAACTGCGTTCTACTAGTAAGGAAACACTTTTCCAGCTATTCTACATCATATCAACACGGCTATAATACCCGGAGATGTAGAGATATTCCAGTAGACTATACACGTGTATATAGATCGCGTAATTGTTTAAATTACTATGGTCCGCTTTTTTATAACAAACTTCCCGTAAGAGTTAAATGTGACAATTACACTGTCTCCAAAACCAGAGTTATAACATTTCTGTGCAGTAAAGCTTACTATCATTGGAATGATTTTTTTGAAGACCAAATTTAAATTATTAACAATCTCCCAACTAGCCTGTATTATTATTATAAACTAAGATTGTACTAATTTTGTTTAATTTCATTCATATGTATGTATATTTTGACTTGTGTATCGTTTTGGATTTGACATTAATAAAGTTATTATTATTATTATTATTTGAAGTTAAATAATTATTTAAGTCAATAAATGAAAATTAATAGAGAAAAAAAAAATAGAAAAAACGGAAGTATTGCAAATGGGTCAGTGTACATAGGGGCAGTTGTGTACCTGTGTCGCCTGTGTGTACTTTCACATTTGTTATACAGAGGTGTGATGGAGGTGATAGGGCAAAAAAAAAACTGACATGGTAGCCACAATCTGAAATGTTAAATTTTTCCGACATTTCCCTGATTCAAGATTTTTTCGCTAGCCTTTTAATATAATTTTCTTCTATGGGAAAGCTCCATTTTGTTAGATTTTTTTCATTGTTTTTGTCAATATTTAAGTTAATTTTATAAATGTTTACGTGTTTTGTAATTTGCCTGCTGATTTTGACAAATTTAATTATGCCATAAGGCTTTTTTTTTAGTGTTTTGGTCAATTTGAATATAATTTCATGACTTTTCTCTGACTTTCCCGATTTTAATGATATTCAGTGAATTTTTTATCTACGTAATTCTCGGGCATTCGTCGATTTTATAATAGAGTTTAATTTGAAGCTTTAAACGAGTGTTTTCCACACCCAGACTAAGCATGAAGTAAAATTTCGAGTTTAGAAAAGCCCCGTGAAAATTTGTCGAGGGTCGCGCAGCGACCCGAGACAAATTTTCGGGCTTTTCTAAACTCGAAATTTTACTTCATGCGCCACGCGCACAAAACACTGATTTGAAGTGAAGTTCAGAAACACACAAATACATCTTTAATCAGAGTAACAGGGAATCAGACGTTTAGGTTGTTATTAACGATGTTTAGTGTTAATAATAAATAATTAGGTTTTAATTATTTTTGTTAAAAACAACTGGTAACGATATTTATATATAAATGGTTGAAAAAAAAATAAAATCAAATTTATTCTTAAAGGATTTGTATTTGTGATTCGAAAAAACAGGATTCGAATCTTTGATTCGAATCATATTTATCTCTTACGAATCCTTTATTCGAGTAACCGTGATTCGAATCATATCCTGTTGGGAATAAAGATTATTATTATTATTATTATTATTAGGTGATTCGGATTCGTGATTCGAATCCTTTTTACGAGGATTCGTCCCAGCTCTGATTTTTAGGTACCCTGAGTGCGATTTTGCAATTTTTATAGAAGTACAATAGTATTACATCAGAAATGTGTCTTTTTAACGTTAAAGAAATTACTCTTTGTTACTAGTATTAGTTAGGTAAACAAGAAATTCGTCTATTCAAACGATTCTACACCTTGTTCCATCAAGCATGCAGTTTTCGCGCCAGGAATTCAGAATTGAGAATTCAGGAAGCTGTTTCCTTGTTTAACTAGTCTGAGCGTGTATACGTGAGTATGTGTACGTGTAAGAAACGGTCTATTTATTTTCGATTATAAATTAATGGAGTGAACGCTGTAACGAACAGGTGTTCGGTTCGGTGGTTCGTGTAAACTTATTAAGTAAACTAGCTGCATGCTAGCTAGCTAGCTAGCTGAAGCTCCCTCTTTTCAGAAGGGGTGGGTTTTAACTGAAAATGGGGAAGGAGAGGGGGGATATATTTAGTGATTATTAACGAGTTGCCCGACTTGCCTTATCGACGTCGGGTGCGGAAGCTGACCCGCACTCTAATTACTGCAAGTAATATGCTGTTGTCTATAGATATAAGCCGTTTCATACATGCTCTAAATCGGATAAGGTTTTATATTGAAATTTATGCGCGTGTAAGTGAAAATGTATACACGTGCATTAATCGCTTGTATGTATAAGCAATTAAGTACATTATGGGATTAATTAATTTATCCGTGGATTACAGAAATATGCACGTATATTTTATATTGTATGAAAATAATTAATTATCTAGCTTTTGCACATATAAAAGAACTTTATGCACCACGCGTGTAAAATACTTCAATATTTTGAAGATAAAAATATACTGAAGGATACTAACCTGTCAGAGGATCAGATCAGGACACACTTCTCAGTAAATTTAGTTTAGAATCAATTGACTTTCGCAGACAAAATGAAGATAGATGCTTTTTGTCTGCGAAATTAAATTGATGCATGCATAAATTAATACAAAATGCAATAGACTTACCAGACTTATTAAATCAGATTGGGCTGCATATTCCAGCTTTTCGCAGCAGGCAAAAACCCAGGTTTAGCATTCCTATCCATAGGAATACCCTGAGATTAAATGCGCCCATTGTTATCATGTCTGGAATATCGAACAAATGACCACCCTGTTGTGATATTTTTCACAACTCTGCGAAATGTTTCATGAATAATCTTTTACATATCTGTCATACACACTAGCGTCTTCATATTGTTTAGACTTAAATTTGTATGTACAACTTATTAAATCAGATTGGGCTGCATTTTCCAGCTTTTCGCAGCAGACAAAAACCCAGGTTTAGCATTTCTATCCATAGGAATACCCTGAGATTAAAAGCGCCCATTGTTATCATGTCTGGAATATCGAATAAATGACCGCCCTGTTGTGATATTTTTCACAACTCTGCGAAATGTTTAATTAATAATCTTTTACATATCTGTTATACACACTAGCGTCTCCATATTTTTTAGACTTAAATTTGTATGTACATACGTTAATTGTTTATTATATTATATTACATTGTCTTGTAATTGGGAAATTTACTGTTGGGCAATAAAGACGTATTATTATACTGTTATACTCTTAAATCTTGCACTTTGAAATCGATTTACCTGGGTCTCTCTCTATCTCTCAAAGATCTCACTCTCTCTTTAACTCGACTATTCAACTAATGGAACATCGTGTCCCACTTGTTACTCCTCCATGTGTGTACGTCTATATGTAACATTATTACTTTATTCCTATGAGATGTGAAGATGGGTAACGCTCGAGAGCCCTTTTCGACCGCCTCCCTTGTTATTATTATCGTAGTAGTCGTAGTCAGGGTGTGAGGGTGTTATCAACGCTATTTCAGAGAGGCAGGGAGTCGGACACTTGTGGAACCGGAGAAGGGTGAAGGATTGCCCTGAAGGGATAAGGATGTGTGAGTGTAAGTGAGGGATACAGACCCACACACATGCCCACACTCACAGAGAGATAAATCGTAATTGGGTTTCGTTAACTTGCGCTGGGATGTGAGTGAGGAAATTCTATCTTTGAGTTACGTGGATTTGATTTTTTGGTAGTTTTATTTTGGTTATAAATCACATAATTATAGTTGTATTAATAAAAATGTACGATATTTCTATTATTTCAATTACCTTTTTTTTGTAAAAACAACTTCCTTTGCTGCATTTTAAAATATGCTGAAACTGCTTGATTACGAATAAAATTTTTATTTTATTCGTAATCAAGCAGTTTCAGCATGTTTTAAAATGCAGCAAAGGAAGTTGTTTTTACAAAAAAAAGTTGAAATTAAATACGAATTGTAATTAAAAAGAGTACTGCTCAGTATTCTTGGTAAGATAATTAATTTGCTTCTGACAGGGTTTGATGGAGTTTAGTTACAATTTATAATTAATAGCACAACAATTAAGAGGACTAATTTCTATACCGTGGATTTTTCATGTAAAACATGAAATTAACATTTGCAATATTTATTAAAGTAAAATCAAAACTAGAGCAGTATATTGTAAACTTCAATCTAAATAGGCGTTTTATACGCGTGGCGCATGAAGTAAAATTTCGAATTTAGAAAAGCCTGAAAATTTGGATTGGTCGCTCCGCGCTTCGCGCTACGCGACCAAACCAAATTTTCAGGCTTTTCTAAACTCGAAATTTTACTTCATGCTTAGTCTGGGAGTGGAAACACTCGTTTGAAGCTTTAAATTAACTTCTTTTATAAACAGAACGAATTATTATAAAAAAAAGTTGAAATCAAATACGAATTGTAATTAAAAAGAGTACTGCTCAGTATTCTTGGTAAGATCATTAATTTGCTTCTGACAGGGTTTGATGGAGTTTAGTTACAATTTATAATTAATAGCACAATAATTAAGAGGACTAATTTCTATACCGTGGAGTTTTCATGTAAAACATGAAATAAACATTTGTAATATTTATTAAAGTAAAATCAAAACTAGAGCAGAATATTCTAAACTTCAATCTAAATAGGCGTTTTATACGCGTGGCGCATGAAGTAAAATTTCGAGTTTAGAAAAGCCTGAAAATTTGGTTTGGTCGCTCCGCGCTTCGCGCTACGCGACCAAACCAAATTTTCAGGCTTTTCTAAACTCGAAATTTTACTTCATGCTTAGTCTGGGAGTGGAAACACTCGTTTGAAGCTTTAAATTAACTTATTTTATAAACAGAATGAATTCTTATAAAAAAAAGTTGAAATTAAATACGAATTGTAATTAAAAAGAGTACTGCTCAGTATTCTTGGTAAGATAATTAATTTGCTTCTGACAGGGTTTGGTGGAGTTTAGTTACAATTTATAATTAATAGCACAATTAATAAGAGGACTAATTTCTATACCGTGGAATTTTCATATAAAACATGAAATTAACATTTGTAATATTTATTAAAGTAATATCAAAACTAGAGCAGTATATTCTAAACTTCAATCTAAATAAGCGTTTTATACGCGTGGCGCATGAAGTAAAATTTCGAGTTTAGAAAAGCCTGAAAATTTGGTTTGGTCGCTCCGCGCTTCGCGCTACGCGACCAAACCAAATTTTCAGGCTTTTCTAAACTCGAAATTTTACTTCATGCTTAGTCTGGGAGTGGAAACACTCGATAGAAGCTTTAAATTAACTTCTTTTATGAACAGAACGAATTCTTACAAATTTACCAAATGCTCTAATTATCAAGACATGTCTACTTATAAACAAAATTACAGTACATACTTCATTTTATCACATCTATCTATTTTTTTATATACCAATTTGTTGATTGCAGCTGATTGTTTATTTTTGTAATTATGGTATTTTACCAGAGACGAGAAAAGGTGTAAAGGGTTGCGAGTCTGTATTCGCACCTCGTGAAAGTGTAATGTGTTAATTCACTTTATTCCCGTTGGAGATAATACCGCTGGTGCGCCTGAGAGAACGCTCCAGAATGGATTAGTTTAATAACGGAATTGGATTGTGTAAGCGCCTTTAACGGTTTTATTACAAGCGATTTATCCTGAACGTGATTTACGTATTTAAAGAAATTTGTTTCGGGATTATACTTGCACGTATCATCCAGTTTAAATTATACGCAAACGAGAATACATGCATATCATTTTTAACATTACGTAATTAAATAAGTTCTCAATATGTTACTAAAACAGTATTCTACAGTCGTATATTTTGAATTTCACTTAAGATTAGTGTTTGCAGAGCGACCAAACCAAATTTTTAGGCTTTTCTAAGCTCGAAATTTTACTTCATGCTTAATCTGGGAGTGGAAAATACGCGTTTAAAGCTTTAAATTCAACTTTTATACAAAAACCAACGAATATCGGAAAATTTACAGCGTATCCGTATGTATACTTAAAATAATTATAACAGTAGTACTTACTATGAATACTATTTACAAAAACGATTCTTTTTATAAAATTATTAAGTTACAAGACAAATCAAAATTTTTTTAGTCAACCTTAACAAATTGTTTGTTAAAGTCTTTTATTACATAATTTTTTTTAAGAGTTTAATTTAAAGCGTTATCGAGTATTTTCTATTCACAGATTAAACACGAAGTAAAATTTCGACTTTACAAAAGTCTTAGAATTTTTTTTGGTCGCTTCGCTTCGCGGATAATAACTATATCAGTATTACTTACTATGAGTATTACTTACAAAAACCATTTTTTTATGAAATTATTAAGTTACAAGACAAATAAAAATTTTTGAGTCAATCCTGACAAATTGTTTGTTAAAGTGTTTTATTACATAAACTCGGGATGTTATTTTTTTCGTGTGTAAACATAGGAGTTATAAGATAGATGGGGGATCGTGATAAGTTATTAAATTTGGGCCTATCAAATTCACGGCAGGCCCGTGTAATATTAAGCCGACACGGGGGTGTTATCGTAAACAAAAGTTCGGAACTACACCTTTATTCGTGGGTATACGGTTTTCTGGAAGGGGGGTGGGGGAGGGAACAAAGAAGAAAGTTTGCCGCCTCGCGAAATTATTTTCGGAAAGTCTTCTCTTGTAAGCGCGCCGTGCCAGTGTATGGGCCTCGTAAATTTTCAGGCCGTATACTCATAAATATGGAATTTCGTCGCTTATGTTAAGAAAGTAATTTAAGTTTATTACAAGGAAAGGAAAAAAATCAGAGGTATTGTTTTCGTGGTATCGTTATAATTACGATTGTTCCTATAGTCGACACATTATCCTTTTACCCTGACGTCACAAAAAACAAAAGACAGTATCATAAACGCATGTCTACGTTTTTATATTACTTGACAATTTCAAAAAAGGATAAGAACATGAACAAACTGAAACCCACAGAACAGTAAACCTCAATTAAATTGGATATTAATAATGTGCTTAGTAAATTCTATATTGTGGAGGCTTCTACTTCGCTATACATGTTAATTTCACAATAAAACAGTTTTTACTTTGTTTGTATAACACTTTTTTATTGAATGTGACTGCAGTTTCGACAAATTTAGCTTGTCATTATCAAACGTGATGCTAAATTTGTAGAAACTGCAGTCACATTCAATAAAAAGTTAAAACACTTTAAGAGGGTGTAATCATGATGATGGTTGCGACCGTAACTACGTGGTAATTCATAATCACTGAATAACACACTTACTATGTTTTTGACCACAAAATATTTATTGTATGTATATATTATTTATTTATTTATTTATTTATTTATTCATACAAAAACCCAACAGACAAAGTCCAGTTACAGGGTTTACATTTATCTACAATACAAGTAACATGGTTATGCAAATCAACATACAGATACACAATTTTATAAATTTTATTAAAACGCGCGCTATCAATACACATGTACAGTAATATTATATATTGACACTATGTTACAGGTCTCAGACATGTTAAGAGGTCGTATTTGAATTTCGCAATGCTCTGAGCAAATATATCATTATTTCTGCAAAAATCGTTATATGTACGAGATAATCTAATGATAGGTGAGTTAAGATAATAATTACAACGTGTGGTACAATAATTGAAGGTCTCACTGTCACGAGCGGAGGAACGTGGAATCTTTAAATTAAATAGTCCCAAAATCCGCTGATCGTCTACATAGCCATGTATAATCTTGTAAAGAAAACACAAACCTATATAAATGTGTACATTTTTAATTGATATAAAATCTAATTCGTTTAACAACTCCTCATAGGGAACGTCGAACCTATATACTCTATGTCTAACGAAATACAAGTAACGTAGGAATTTCTTTTAAATTCCCCCAATAATGTTGATATATTTAGAATACATAGGAGACCAAACAATTGCACAATATGACAATTTACTCAGAATAAACGTACGAAATAATAAGCTAATTGCTTTAACATTATTAAATGATTTGCAATTTCGTAAAATAAAACCCAACAAACGGTTGCAATCTCTTGAAATCTGTTCTACATGTTTATTAAAAGTCAACTTTGAATCAAAATATACGCCCAGGTCCTTAACTTCTGAGCATTTTTGCAATTGTATTCCATTAAGCAAGTAGGAATAAGGAATTAAGTTAGATTTTCTGCTGTACGTGACAAGAAAACTCTTTTTTATGTAGAGCGATAGTTTGTTAATGACACACCATTGCGCAAGCACATCGATGTCCCGTTGGAGATGAGAACAATCATCACTGTTTTCAACGACACTATATATTTTAATATCATCCGCATATAATAGTACGTTACACTTCAATTTTATGCACACGTCGTCCATGAAAAGTAGAAAAAGGAGAGGTCCTAGATTACTTCCTTGTGGTACACCACTAGAGGCCACGTAGCGTTCCGAAAAATGACCATCGACTTCAACGATTTGACCACGATTATGTAAATATGAGGCCAGTACAGAGATTATATTGTTGTTTAAACCATGTTTCGTGAGTTTTGATATCAATAAGGCATGATCTAACCTGTCGAAAGCCTTCGTTAAATCCCCATAGAATACATCAAGCTGTGTTATATTGATGAGGTTCGTTGTAGTGGATCTACGTCCAACAAATCCATGCTGCTTTATTGACAAATGGGGACTTACTTGAGTGTATATATGCTTGTACAGGATGGACTCAAACACCTTTGAAAGGTTACTCAGAATAGCTATCGGGCGGTAGTTTTCAGTAGATTTATTAGACCCAGATTTTAAGACGGGGCATACCCTAACCTCCTTCCACTTCTCCGGAAGTATACCATTTTGCTAAATCAAGTTGTATAGTATATATAGGTGAGTGGTTCGCAGATTACTGACGCCGAATCCTTTAGGATAATGGCAGGAATCAAGTCTAATCCCCTCGTAAATTTGGACTTGAGTGAGTTAAGCTGTTTGAGCACTTCCAGTGAATCCATGCGATAATCACCTAAACAGTGTTTACAGCTGTCCATGTACAGCAGAGATTTATTTGAAGGTAGGTATGACCGACTGAAATAGTTCGCAAAGCCGTTTACTATATCGCATGGGGTATTATTGATCGTAGGTCATAGATCCTGGGATACGAGAGCTTTTTCTTTTAATGTTTATGTAATTCCATAATAGATTTGGTTCGTAAGAAAGTCGTTGTTGTGTACGCTCTATATATGCTGAATGAGCAGCTTCAATTTCACGTTTGCATAATCTGCGCGCTTCGTGATATTTCTCGCGATTTTTTACGGTACTTGATGATGTGTAACGTTTGCGAGCCTTATCTTTTAGTTTAATTTTCTTCATAACAGACTTATCAATCCATGGTGCGTAGGTGTTAGGAGACATTTTCTTAGAGAAAGGCACACTTTTATTAAATATGTTGTAAATGATTTTGTAAAATATATCACAAGCAATGTTAACATCCTTGCACAAATAAATTTCGGTCCAATCAGCTTCAACAATATCATTATACCGGGCTTTCATTAATTCCCGAACCCCACGTGACCAAAAATAATAGGCAACCAAATGTACAAGGTGGTATAGCTCACACAAAAATTCCCTAGATTTAAAAATATTTATTCGCCGGCGTATTTTTATGACGACTGAAAATATTATATTTAAAATGATTAAAAAATAGGCTCATCTTCAAAAATGTAACTAATTTTTATTAATTTTTTCGTTGTAAATACCATTTTCGCAGTGTTTGCTTATCCTAGCAAATTGACTCTGCAAAATAAATAGAAATAAAACTCAATGTTTCAGAATAATTAAACAATTTTTGCTTACCTGAAAATTCCGGGCGAATCTTGTAAGATCTCAAAGGTTGGTTTAACGATGCACCGCGCATAAACGTTTATGTCAAATTTGACTTTAGTAACGTTTGGTTACTTTTTTCAAAGCCTCCAACGTACAAATACAATAATTTACGCGGAAATTTTAAATTTAGTCACGTGGGGTTCGGGAATTAATGAAAGCCCTGTACAACAACGGGAAATTTGCTTTTCTGAAATTGTATTTATATCCCATCGGCTCTAAATTTGTGTAGACAGTGTCAGGAAATGTTATTGAGAACGTTAAGGTAAGGTATATTACACAAATATACATATAAATTCACGACTTAAGTTTTGACGTTTGAGGGTCATTTTCAAGTGAACTTGAAACTTGCTAACTTGATAATGACCGTCAAACGTCGAAACTTAAGTCGTAAATTTATGTGTATATTTGTGTAATATAATATATACACATACAATAAATATTTTGTGGTAAAAAACATAGTAAGTGTTTTATTCAGTGAAAGTAAAGAGGGGTTTATTGTGAATGTGCTTAGTTTTGAATTAGTCACAATATTCAAGAAAATATACGTTATCAATTACAATAACTTCTTGGCTCAAATTGCAAGTGATCAATCTGTATGGATTATTTTTATTTGTTATATTTCAATTATTATTTCACTTACTTTAAATGCAAACCTTTCGCTCACTATTGGAATTGCGAAAGGTCTTTCCTTTTACTAATTTTGCCACAGTTTGAACGATATTTTGAGCAATTTTACAACATTGGCGCTTTTGAAGTATTTTGACCGGCGTCATGAATGTCATGATGATAGAAACTTACACTCAACTCTCGACGTGCCAAACAATTGAAGATATTCTCTTTCAACCAGAATCCATTGATAGAAAACAGATAGTATTTAATCACGTCGGGGTAGAAAGGTAATGTGTTAACTACAGCTTAACGGGATTAATCCCGGCGCATTCACTAAAAATTGCACAACAAAGAGCTTTCTTCACGTCTAAATCCAAACGTTCAGGCTCTTCTAAACTCAAAATTTTAGTTCATGCTTAATCAGGAAGTAGAAACACTCGTTAGCAGCTTCAAATTGAACGCGATTATAAAATGCATAGATCTTAAAGGATAATTAGCTGTATGTTTCGTATGTTCAATTTAAAGAAAACCTCTAGAGTGCCATGATTTAATCTTTTTACAAATTTAGGTTGGCTACACGCTTTAAGAATTAACATATAAAACGTCAGACGTGATAATTATAACACCTAATTTTAGAGTTGCTAACCTGAAATATTTTCCATGGCACTCTAGAGGTTTTTTTTTTTTTATTGAACATACGATATTTTGTGTGTTGTTTTTGAATTATCTAAGTATACAATAACCTCTTTGTGAGTATTCTCTGTAGACCAACTGGTGTGTGATGGTGTGTGTGTGTGTGTGTGTGTGTGTGTGTGTGTGTGTGTTCATGAAAATTTAGGCCATTTGTCTAAAAATAAATTGCAATCCAACTTGTTCTAGTTTCGAGCGGAAAACCCGCGAAACGTCTACTATAATATTCAGCACTTAAAATATACGGAGGCACCGTAAACGCCATCAAAGTTCCGAGATTAACTTTTAATGGTGTCTCCAGGTAAAATGAAACGATTGCATAATGTGAGTTTCATTGCACTTTCGTGGTTGCTTCCATTACAATCCCTAATTGAAAACAATGAAAATAAAAAACGCCTTGAAACTAAATCACTTGATTTAACTAGAAAGTAATCCAGTCTATTTAAACATTCAATTGACATAATACAAGAGTTTAGTCAGTCTGAAATGTAAATCTTTGAGAAGAGAAAACAACAAAGATTGCACTTTTAACATAAAAATGAATCAGTGTGAAAACTAGGATTTTTTTTTCTTGAAAACACAGAATGTTGGAGAGATCGTATTTTATTTTTAAATATTTCACTTTTAAGGATAATTTAAAGATTATGTTAATTTTAAAGTAATCCACTTTGTTTAAAAAATTAATTACCATAATACAAGAGCGAAAATAAAAAACGCCTCTAAACGAAATCACTTGATTTAACTAGAAAGTAATCCAGTCTATTTAAACATTCAATTGACATAATACAAGAGTTTAGTCAGTCTGAAATGTAAATCTTCAAAAAGACAAAAGAACAAAGATTGCACTTTTAACATAAAAATGAATCAGTGTGAAAACTAGGATTTTTTTTCTCTTAAAAACACAGAATGTTGGAGAGATGCTATTTGATTTTTAAATATTTCACTTTTAAGGATAATTTAAAGATTATGTTAATTTTAAAGTAAACCACTTTGTTTAAAAAATTAATTACCATAATACAAGAGTGAAAATAAAAAACGCCTCTAAACAAAATCACTTGATTTAACTAGAAAGTAATCCACTTTATTTAAACATATAATTAACATAATACAACAGTTTAGTCAGTCTGAAATGTAAATCATTGAGAAGAGAAAACAACAAATATTGCACTTTTAACATAATAATGAATGAGTGTGAAAACTTGGATTTTTTCTCTCTTGAAAACACAGACTGTTAGAGAGATCCTATTTGATTTTTCAAATATTTCACTTTTAAAGATAATTTATAGATTTAATAAAACTGTTTTGAGTTTCAAAACCTTAAATTTAATTTAGTCAAATCAATTGAGTCGCCCAGATGCAAAATCAGCCATATAACTTTTTTGATTTTTAGGTTTTGGTATCCCTGGATTCTACTCGTCTTTGGCTACATTTTTAAAAATAAATCTACCTTTAAAACATTTCCTCAACTTTTTTAAATTTAGTTTAAAAAATTCTGTCAAATGTAAAACCTGCTATATATTTCGGTTGTAAAAACTGACATATTTTTTCAGTTGCAATACCTGCTCACTTTGTACTTAGTTTTACATAATTTTTATTATCTCTATTCGATACAACACTCACTCAACACAATATTAATGTAATACAGAGAGTTTTATGTAACACCGAACATTATCAATGTTAATTTTCATACAAAGATGTATAAATATGCATACGATACTCGGTTTATTAAAATAATTCAATTTGAATCTTTAAACGGGTGTTTTCCACTCCCAGACTAAGCATGAAGTAAAATTTCGAGTTTAGAAAAGCCTGAAAATTGGTTTGGTCGCGTAGCGCGTAGCGCTACGCGACCAAACCAAATTTTCAGGCTTTTCTAAACTCGAAATTTTACTTCATGCGCCACCGGTGTAAAACACTTACACACTCTGAAGCTCATTTTATATATTTTAAACTTCGCAATATGTCAGTGTTTTATACTGGTGGCGCATGAAGTAAAATTTCGAGTTTAGAAAAGCCTGAAAATTTGGTTTGGTCGCTCCGCGCTTCGCGCTACGCGACCAAACCAAATTTTCAGGCTTTACTAAACTCGAAATTTTACTTCATGCTTAGTCTGGGAGTGGAAAACACTTGTTTTAAGTTTCGAATTGAATTATTTTAAAAAGCGACGATTATCTTAAGATTCAAGGCACATACGCTGTAATTGGAACAATTTTACTGAAATAAGTTTAGACGTTAATTGCGAATTATTACTCGTAAAACATCTGGCTGAAAATTGGTGATTTTTTCTTCAATGTTAGCTTTCTAAACTTGCAAGGTTTGTGGTTTGTTGTGGTAAATGCGAGATTCAGAAATCCTTAAAGGAAAATTTTTTTTACGCGGGGCTTTTCTCAACTCGAAATTTTACTTCGTGCTTAGTCTGGGAGTGGAAGCGCGTATTGTTTTTCATTATGACACTTGCGAAAAACATTTTGATAGTTGTGACATATCTTGAACTAACGAGTGTCTTCCACTCCCAGACTAAGCATGAAGTAAAATTTCGAGTTGAGAAAAGCCCCGCGTAAAAAATTTCTTCCTGTAAGGATTTCTGAATCTCGCATTTACCATAACAAACCACAAACCTTGCAAGTTTAGAAAGCCAACATTGAAGAAAATATCACCAATTTTCAGCCAGATGTTTTACGAGTAAAAATTCGCAATTAACGCCTAAACTTATTTCAGTAAAATTGATCCAATTACAGCGTATGTGCCTTGAATCTTAAGATAATCGTCGCTTTTTAAAATAATTCAATTCGAAACTTAAAACGAGTGTTTTCCACTCCCAGACTAAGCATGAAGTAAAATTTCGAGTTTAGAAAAGCCTGAAAATTTGGTTTGGTCGCGTAGCGCGTAGCGCTACGCGACCAAACTAAATTTTCAGGCTTTTCTAAACTCGAAATTTTACTTCATGCGCCACCGGTGTAAAACACTTAAACACTCTGAAGTTCATTTTATATATTTTAAACTTCGCAATATGTCAGTGTTTTATACTGGTGGCGCATGAAGTAAAATTTCGAGTTTAGAAAAGCCTGAAAATTTGGTTTGGTCGCTCCGCGCTTCGCGCTACGCGACCAAACCAAATTTTCAGGCTTTTCTAAACTCGAAATTTTACTTCATGCTTAGTCTGGGAGTGGAAAACACTCGTTTTAAGTTTCGAATTGAATTATTTAAAAAAGCGACGATTATCTTAAGATTTAAGGCACATACGCTGTAATTGGAAGAATTTTACTGAAATAAGTTTAGGCGTTAATTGCGAATGATTTTCTATAATTTGTAATGGTCATATGCGCAACCCAATTTACACATAACCTAAAAACAAAGGGTGTCAAATCGTATTGAATGCTTTCATTTGACAAATCAAACATACGAAAATGTACATTGAAAATGTTCGGTTTTACATGAAACTCTCTGTATATTAATTGTTGATCACCAAAATAGGTATTACATCGTCAGATTTACAGAATTAATAAAAATTGAATTTGGTATATGTGACATATATAATTGTATAAGAAAATTAGCATATAATAATAGTATTACATAATTACGAGTGAAAGTAAATAAATTATTTAAGATCATTGTTTCAAAATGTAAATTGCAAAGGACTGACATAGGGTGGCAAACGTTACATTAATGTATTTAAAAGACGCCGCAAAATCATTTTTTGTCATTTTGTCACAAGATTGCCAAAACACATGTGGCTGGTTTAGCATCTGGGCGGCTCAATTATTAACGTTAGAATGCTTAAAACAAATAAACACAACCGTTTTTCTAAATCAGTCGACTTCTAGTTAACCAGTGCATGAATTCAAATGGAGGATTTATTATTAATATTTCTATCCACATAAAGGATTAATGTTTTCGCTGACCCAGTTAGTTTTATTCGCTTGAATTTTTACTGCTATAATCTTGATGGATGCCAATGATTTATATCATTAATAGAAACTTGCGTTTTTCCGCTTTTTTCCGCGACTTTTCCGGAAGCGGCGATTTTAAAATAAAAAACTTTGCCCCACTTCCAAACGGGAAATGTTCTAAATCATTTCGCCCGAGCATCCTTGATTTATACAGACAGCATTTAACTCGAGCGGAGAATTAAATACACGCGGGGCTTATTATGTAACATTCTCATAAAAATATCTTCTTTAATAATATTTGGTTTCTTTTACATCTTATTCATTTTGTGTATACTTTTATTTAAATACACACGGGGATAATTTGTGTTATTTGTGATTTTGACATTAAATCACTAAATCGATTGTATTTTCACTATTGTGACTTTATGAATGTTAGTTACTATACTGACTGACATTAATCTATCGTGTTAACTTGACATAAAACCAAGATAGTTTCGCATTTAATCATTTAGGCATTTAATCCATTGTGTTAACTTGACATGAGTAGCCGTTAGCCGACATTAGTCAATCCTGTCAACTTGAAATGACATTTAGTCCAATGTATTATACTTGACACAAATCAGCGTTTTTATTGTTTTTCATTATGACACTTGCGAAACACATTTTGATAGTTGTGACATATCTTGAACTAACGAGTGTCTTCCACTCCCAGACTAAGCATGAAGTAAAATTTCGAGTTGAGAAAAGCCCCGCGTAAAAAATTTCTTCCTGTAGGGATTTCTGAATCCCGCATTTACCACAACAAACCACAAACCTTGCAAGTTTAAAAAGCCAACATTGAAGAAAAAATCACCAATTTTCAGCCAGATGTTTTACGAGTAAAAATGCTGTAAAATGAGTACAAATTTGCATCAACTTAGGAGGTGGTCAGTTGACCCATAACATTATTTCAACTTTATGTCATCAATTTTACACCTTTAAATAAACTTTCAGTTAAAACAGAGACCTTTCTTTTAATTTCTAACAAAATGGCAGCCAATTTACATTATGACATTACTTTTGCCCCACCTTGTACTATGACCCAAATTTATATTTCGATTTTAATAACATAGCGACCAAACCAAATGATCAAGCTTTTCTAATTTCGATTTTTTTTTTCATGCTTAATCTGGGAGTGGGAACACTCGTTCGAAACCTTGAATTGAACGTTTTTATAAAATAGACGAATACCCGAACATTCATAGCGTGTACATTATATATATTTAAAAGAAAATTCTCCTAGTATGTAATACAATAAGTCATGCAAAGGAATCATAAAAAGAAGTGCAGAATTTCACCTAAAATCAGCTTTCAGAGTTAACTGCAATTGCTCGGCCATTCATTAATAATAATAATAATAATAAATGCCTTTAATTGTCATACAAAAAATAAATACAAAATAAATACTTATAAGCGTAGGCGAAGTTCAGTCAGCTTAACCTGTTACTGATCTTCCACTTAACCTACGAAAAATTAAACATAAATGTATTTGCAACGTGTGAGGGATAATAGACAAACATATTTCGTCGCCAATATCTCGAATTAATTCTGTAAATTCAAAGCTCATTTCGTAGTAACAGAGAGCGCAAGTGACATCTGAAGCTGTTGAATTTTAAGTGTTTTAGGTTTGGGGGAATTTTGTTGAATAATTTATAGATGTTGTAAGAAAAACATCTCGTATAAATAGCAGATCTGTGCCTCGGTGGCGATATGAGTCCCCGGAACCTAACATTGACATTATGAATATCAGTCCGAAACACAATTCTACGATATAGATAAGAGGGTTTGCAGAAATTAATTAACTTATAGGAGAGTAAACCAGAATGAAGAATTCTTCGACTAGCCATATTCAGCCAGTTAAGTTCAGTGCATTTACCTGAAATGTGATCGAATTTTCTTATTCCCAGGATAAGCCGTATACAAGAATTTTGAACTTTTTGTATACGATTTATTGTTATACTATCTAAACAGGCACTATAGACCACATCCGAAAAGTTGAAATGACTCAGCACTAGAGTGTCACAGAGAAGTCGTTTGGTGTTTTTACTTAAGATTTTTCTATTCGCATATATCATTCTTAGATTATTATAAGCTGTAGAGATACATTTACTGACATGACATTAATTATTAATTTTATTAAGGAATATATACGTTTTTAATTGAATTCAGTTGGTCTGTTTTATAAATTTACGCTAATTCCAATTTAAGGAAATATAGCCAATCAATTTGAATTAACTTCTTTAAAACGAAGAGAAAGAAAAAAAAACTAATGATAGAATCCTTCCGGGCTCGTTATCGCCTCCAAGTTGCAGGATGTTGACGTTAGCCGACTAGCAGGAGGAAGAAGAGCATTGGGTCTCCCTTTAAAGTGCACATTTCTGTATCATCTTGGGGATGCTGTGCGAGGAGAGACCGAGAGAAGGATGGAGGGAGAGGGTGGTGAACCCTCTGCAGTTGTTATCGGGTAATAAGGGACTGTTGGAGTGAATTTGTCGCAGTTTCTAAGAGGATTTGGGATTTTTATGCAGACGCTCGAATGGTTTTCATGATCGCCGGGTCGGGCATTAATATCCGATTCAGATGGGGCATGGAAACGTCTTAGAAGCACCCGCCATTGTCAACTCAGACTCGTTGAATTACTCGCAATGGATCTATTTAAGGAATTTTCTCAAACTGTTATTACACACGGTTGTTTAAAAAGAATTAAATAATAAATTAACAAAATGTGAATGTTGATGTTTAATGAAGTGAAAACCTCCATCATTAGTAATTCAACAAAATATTAATAATAAAAATAACACATCTCAGCAGGGTTGTTATGTTTAAAACACTGTCTTAAAACAGTTTTAAACATGTATATAAATAGCCGTCGTATTTTAAAAGGTTTTGTTTTAAACATGTTTTAAATCTTAAATTTGTTTAAAACATGTTTTAAACGTTAAATTTGTTTAAAAAGTTTTTTTTTTATTATATTAAATTGACTAAATTATATTTCGTTAAGATTATTTGTTATTATGTTTACATTTTAGCAAAATTGTTGAAGATATTTCAAATTACATTAATAAACACAACATTTTATTAGAATAACATATCACAACTGTGTGTGCATAAATGTGACTTTTTAATACAGGGAATTTTTCTTTTAGGTATACATATGCATACACTGTAAATTTTACGACATTCGTTGTTTTTTTTTTAAGATTTCAATTTGAATCTTTAAGCGAGGGTTTTCCACTCCCAGACTTAACATGAAGTAAAATTTCGAGTTTAGAAAAGCCTGAAAATTTGGATGGGCCGCGTAGCGGCCAATCCAAATTAGGCTTTTCTAAACTCGAAATTTTACATTATGCGCCACGCGTATAAAACACTCATATAGGTATGAATTCATATTTCTTAAAAATAATTAGCAAAATACTAAACTAAAATAAAACCCCACACCCATGCGGGTAGAGCGGGTCATTGAATATATATATATATATATATATATATATATATATATATATATATATATTCTAAAATAAAAATATATAAAAAAATAAAACAATAACGACCAAGTATTTAGGAAAGATAAAACAACAAATTTAAAAACATTGAAAATTAAATAATAAAACTTTTGAAAAAAATTCTAAACTTGCAATTTAATCACAATAAATTTTTTCAATTTTCTTCTTGGATTAAACAATTTTTAGTTAATCTATTGACAAAGGACTCATTGTGCTTGAAATGTATCTTTAGAATTGTAATAAAAAAAGTGAAGATGAAGGAAATGACTACTAATTTATAGTTTAACTATTTCTTTAGCTGCCAAATTATATATGATACCTGATTTGAAAACATACTACTAACGATTGCTTGTACTATTTTTTGACAATAAGCACTTTTTGCATAGATAAAGTATTTGTTTCTATATCTGACACCGTTGAAAATGATTTTTTTTTATTTTTTTTTTTTATTTTGGGTTTTACGTCATCTATTTCCGCTGCTAAGGCCAATCATGACGCCGAAGATTAGGTCTACAGCTATGCGGGAATTTTGCCGAACCCGGTGGGAGTTCCAACCCACCGGTAGGGATCTTTAACGTGCACGCAACATCCAGGCAGTACACGGGTCCTACATGCATTTAACTTCATATCCGAGAAGACGGAGTGTTTGGCATTTTTATCCTAACCTATATAAATGCAGACAACTTGTTAGGCCGGTGTTGAAAATGATTTGCATATTACCATATATTATGCTGCAATTAGAAAAACAAAAGTTGTTATTAATATACAAAAACGAATCGTCTAGCAAATGAAAATGAATCACTATCTGATGCACCATTAAATGTACTTTGACCATGTTTTTACAGTTTTCCAATTTCATTACTAATCAATTGAAAAATTAAAATCAATATATGTTACACATTATTGAAATATAAGCGGAAAATGCAGTTCAATGATGCGCATATCACCTTATGTTCCCATTTGAAAAACAACTTTCGTTTGCAAAATTATTTTTTTTTTCAAATTTTGCATAGGTACTTTAATTTTTATAAATTCTTATGGTGTTGCAAGTAGTCAGACCCAACCTCATCCTAAACTTTCATTTTTTTTTCCAATGTATAAATTCGTTATTGGTAAGTGGTAAATAACACCCTGCTGTTCTTTGAGATGGGCCGCCGGAGAGTCTGGAGCCAAATTCTTATGGTCTAACCAGAATTTAGTTAGAAACTCTCCGGCGGTACCATCCTAAATTTCCTATTTTTGCTAGTCTAGAAATTCGATATGGGTAAGTGGTAATTAGCACCCTGAGGTTCTCTGGGATAGGCTGCCGGAGAGTCTGGAGCCAAATTCTGGCTAGGACCATAAGAATTTGGCTCCAGACTCTTCAGGGACCCATCCCAGAGAACCCCAGGGTGCTAATTACCACTTACCCATATCGAATTTCTAGACTTGCAAAAATTCGAAATTTAGGATGGGACTGAGCTGACTACCTACAACAAGGACCCGATGAAAACATCTACACAATCTCTCTGAAGAATGCCTAATAATTAAATTTTAAAACGTAGAGATTTCTTGTTCAAAATTAATTCTTTTGTTTAAGCAAAGTGAACTTTGGAAACAAAACCAACACGATTAGTTTTCTAGAAAATGTTTACAATTCGCGAAACATTAACCCCACTATTTTTATTGTAAATTGCGTATTTAAATGAGGAAACTGCAAAATATTACAAGTATTTAAGTTTCTAAAAGTTAGTACATACGAATATGTACTTTGAATTTTAACTTACAAGAAATTATCAAAATTATGCCAAACAAGTAGATAGAAGAGCAAGATTACGGCTAGCAAAAATAGTGTGGATTTTTTGATAGGGTCCCGTCCCAACCTTGCAAGTCTTGAAAGTCAACATTGAAGAAGAAATCACCAATTTGGAGCCAGATGTTTAACGAGCAACAATTCAAAATTCTGTAAATCCGTACAAAATGTTCATCAACTCAAGAGGTGGTCATTTGATCGATTTAATTGTTCAACATAATGTCATCAATTTTACACCTTTAAATAAACTGTTAGTTTAATCAGAGCTCGGTCTTATTCGTTTCTAACAAAATAGCAGCCAATTTACACTATGACATTAGTGTCATACTGTGTGGGGCACACCTTGTACAAGCGAAGTTTCTTCCCAACTACAATAATAATAATAATAATAATAATATATATTGGTGTTAATACAAGATTGTTTACACAGGTCACAGGTAATTTTAAATTCTACTATGTATAATAACATTCACAATGGCGACCACTTAACATATTAAAAGTATACATATATTGTATTGTCAAGAGTTTGAAAAATCCATCAATTCCAATCATGCAATATTTATATATAACCCGTCGTCCATTCGGCATTGTTCGAATTTATCGTAAACATCCATGGAAAATATCGAGGTCAATATGACTATCGCATATGAAATCAATTTGTGAAAACTTGGAACAAAACTAACGCGAACGAGACAAGAGGCGAACCGAGATTATTTACCAAAAGTTTGCCGGTCGAAAGATTTCCGCCTCCGCTCCCCCTAGAAAGAGAAAGAAAATATTTGAATAATAGAGATCGCAGTTTGCCGTTCCGAGTTTCGACAGATAGGGAAAATAATCGTAATTTATGCGCGTCATGCGATCCGATCGACGGGCTAGATTAAAGTGGGGATTTATTGGCCTACTTCAGGAATTATTATTACGAGTGGGAATGGGGAATTATATTTCCACTGTAATTTTTGTTTCTTTCGAAGTACACAGGGCATATCCCGATAGGTGCAACATTTGGTACATTTTCATGATTTCGTTGCTTTTATAAATTTTACAAAAATATACAAATTGCCATCGTTCTGGATGTTTCAATCTAATCATAGCTGCCCGCATATATGGGCTAGGGGGACAGCACTTGGATTTCTCCTTAGGGGGCCGAATCAATTTCACAATTCATACAGGGTGTCTGGCGTAGTACTCCCGGCACTTAAGGGACATATTCTTGAGATAATTTCAAGCAAAAAAGTTCATATTTCATGTGAAGTTTAAAATATACTACTAAAAGGAGCTGGGCAGGATTCGAATCATTCAGGATTCAATTCCCGGATTCGAATCCGTTTAGAGGATTCAAAAGAGGTATTCGAATAATTTAGTGAAAACGGATTCGTAATCCGGATTCGTTACATTTTGTTAAAAGGATTCGTATTCGAATCCAGACGTAGATGATTCGAATACTTATAAAAAGATTCGAATTCTTATAAAAAGATTCGAATCCTTATAAAAGGAATCGAATCCTCATACACGGATTCGAATCCTCATAAATAATTCGAATCATCGCTATTAAGGCTGGGATTCGAATTCGATTAATTCAAATAGTTAAATATTCTAATATGAATATTTAAATCACTAAATTATTCATATTTGAATATAAATATTTAAATTTTCGAATAATTCAAATATTTGTGATTGCATATTTGGTTACTTACGCATAAGAAATATCCAACGTTAATAGTATATTTTTAACTTCACTTGAAATCAGTGTATGATACGCGTGGCGCATGAAGTAAAATTTCGAGTTTAGAAAAGCCCCGTGAAAATTTGTCTCGGGTCGCTGCGCGACCCTCGACAAATTTTCTACGCGGGGCTTTTCTAAACTCGAAATTTTACTTCATGCTTAGTCTGGGAGTTCACAACACTCGTTTTTAGAAGTTTCAAATTGAAGGATCACTCTAGATTACTAAGTTTATTACCATTTTACAAAGGCTACAGCTCGAAGGACCAACCATGGTCTTCGGAGACCGAAGGACTACAGGGAATCGAAGTTTTTTACAAGAAAACAACGAATATTTGAAGGTTTACAGCATGGATAGGAAAGAAAACATCTAATTTTAAAAAAATATCGAAGTTGGGATGGTTTTCAGTGCATTTTTAACTTCACTTTAAATCAGTGTTTTATACGCGTGACGCATGAAGTAAAATTTCGAGTTTAGAAAAGCTCCGCGAAAATTTGTCTTGGGTCGCTGCGCGACCCTCGACAAATTTTCTACGCGGGGCTTTTCTAAACTCGAAATTTTACTTTATGCTTATTCTGGGAGTGGACAACACTCGTTTGAATTTTAAATTTAACTCTTTTAAAAAATCGACGTATGTAATATAATATAATAAATCATTCATTGAAATCATAGAAAAAGAACCTAAAATTAACTTTTCGAGTTAACTTTATAATTTGCTCGGCCCTTAATGAGTGAATACTCTATTCCTAAAAAAGACCGTTCTTATTTATTATTAAAGTTGCATTTAATACAATATCAAACTGTGAATAAATCGACATAAATCTAGAAATATCGAAAATCTCGACATGTAGAAAATTTTGACGGTCCACTCCCAGACTAAGCATGAAGTAAAATTTCGAATTTAGAAAAGCCCCGCGTAGAAAATTTGTCGAGGGTCGCGCAGCGACCCGAGACAAATTTTCACGGGGTTTTTCTAAACTCGAAATTATACTTCATGCGCCACGCGTATAAAACACTGATTTAAAGTGAAGTCAAAAACTCACTGAAAACCAACCCAACTTCGATATTTTTTCAAAATTGGATGTTTTCTTTATTATTCATGCTGTAAACCTTCAGATATTCGTTGTTTTCTTGTGAATAAACTTCGATTCCCTGTAGTCCTTCGGTCTCCGAAGACCATGATTGGTCCTTCGAGCTGTAGCCTTTGTAAAATGGTAATAAACTTAGTAATCTAGAGTGATCCTTTAATTTGAAACTTCTAAGAACGAGTGTTGTCCACTCCCACTAAGCATGAAGTAAAATTTCGAGTTTAGAAAAGCCCCGCGTAGAAAATTTGTCGAGGGTCGCGCAGCGACCCGAGACAAATTTTCACGGGGCTTTTCTAAACTCGAAATTTTACTTCATGCGCCACGCGTATAAAACACAGATTTAAAATGAAGTTCAATAACACATATATCATCATTAAATAAAATCATTATATAATCAAATATTTAGTCGGTAAATGAACATTTTTGTTAAAAGAAACTGATGGAATAAAATACTACTGGTTGCAAATAATAGATTCAAATTTATTTTTAAAGGATTTGTATCCGTGATTCAAATATGAGGATTCGAATATTTGATTCGAATCATATTTTTCACTTACCAATCCTTTATTCGAATCATATTAGGTGATTCGGATTCGTAATTCAAATCCTGTTTTTGAGGATTCATCCCAGCTCTGCTACTAAAGCAGTATGCTAATGACGTATATTCTGAACTTCACTTGAAATTAGTGTCCTATATGCGTGGCGCATGAAGTAAAACTTCGAGTTTAGAAAAGCCTAATTTGGATTGGCCGCTCCGCTTCGCTACGCGGCCAATTCAAATTTTCAGGCTTTTCTAAACTCGAAATTTTACTTCATGCTTAATCTGGGAGTGGAAAACACTCGTTTAAAGCTTCAATTTTAACTCTCTTAAAAAGTAACGATTTGATATTTGATAATTTTGTAAATGTTGATGAAATTTATTACTTTGCGGTATTCATTAATTTTATTAATTTTTTGGATCATCTCAATTACTAACACGTGATTTGTAAATATGTGTCAAAATGTGTCGGGTTGTGTAAATTTTACTACATTTATCGACTCATGTAGAATTTTCATTAGTTTTATTAATTTTTTTAAGATTCCGCGGGCGTTCCATGAACCTATTGCTAATTAATTTATTCAGAATCAAAGAAAAATACTTTTTTAAACACCCTGTCAAATTTGAATCACAAAAAGTATAAAGTTAATTGGCGATTTTTTTTGCAAAAGGTGAAATATTCACCAATTAAATCCTATTTAACGTTTTCATGAAAGGAAAATGAGTTTTCTAAAAATCCTCAATAATTAATTCACGCTCGCGCCCTCACTTAATTAACGCATCATTCCGTACCTCGCTCGAGCAAACATCCGATTCACAAACATTATTACCGCTCGCACCGCGATTTTTTTTTCTTTAAAGAATTAATTGCTTGTATCAAAGCGAAATCAACAAAACGCCGCTGCCGACGCCGCCGAGCGACGCTTAATTACGGCAAGTTCGGTAATGAGGCGGAGAAATGGAAATGGAAATGGGAATGGAAACGTGTCAGGGCCGTTACGTACTTTGTATTGCGATTCGATTACACGCGAAGATAAGCCCTTCGCAATTTCCACTACTTACATACGGCGTACGTCGCTGAGGCATTTTTTTTTATATTATTATGTAAATGCGCCTGACACGAGGGTGGTTTACATTAAGCGTTAATCAGATCTGGTGGGAAACAAGATCGCGCGAAACGCACAGTCTGCCGGTTGCTAAGGTGATATCAAGGTAATCGGATACTGTTGTGAGTAAGAATTTTAAAATTTTAATCTGTACTTGAGTGTGTTCAATATTTTTCAAACTCCTTTGTTAGAGGACTGTAAATGTAAAAACACTTATCAGAATCAATATAAACTGGTAACCTAAATTAAAGAAACAGAATATAAAAACGAACTAAAATTAAAATCGAGTGGCAGTTAAGCTCACCAATAGTGTTGGTGGACTGAAGGAGCTTGTTCTCGGATCAGTCTACCTCCCTATTGGAGACCCATGCCCCAGCGAGGCGTTGGAGGGACTGGTTGCAGGCTGCGGGGAACAAGGGACCCAGCTTGTGGTTGGTTGTGACTCCAATGCCCACCATTCTGTCTGGGGAAGTTCAGACATCAACCGCAGAGGTGAGTCACTTATACAATTTCTTATGGCAACCAAGTTAGACACTTTGAATATTGGAAATAAACCGACCTTTGTTACAAGTGATAGCAAAGCGGTGATAGATATAAGAATAGGTACGTCATATGTCAGTAATTTTGTTAAGAATTGGCGAGTGTCAGATGAGGTGAGTTGCTCGGATCACAGACACATAACATTCGATATTACGGGGTTACACTGGGTCACTGAAGTATACAGCAATCCCCGCAGAACAGACTGGGAAGCCTTCAAATCAAAGCTAGACCACAATCTGACGGGTATACTAGGAGCGGTAAGCAATAACTTAGAGCTCGAGATTATGGCAGAGCAAACTGCGGAAGTTATGATCTCGGCATACAACGACAACTGCCCTCTGATTGAGAGACGCATCACCAAGAGAGTTCCGTGGTGGAACAGTGCGCTGGACAAAAAGAGGAAGCAGGTAAGAAAACTCTTCAACGAAGCAAAGCGAACGGGCCGAATACAACAAAGCACTAAGGAAAGCTCGAAGATCAACCTGGAGGAGACACTGTGAGGACATTGAAACTGTCCCAGACGGTGTCAGACTCTACAAGATTCTCTCGAAGAACCCCCAATGTGCGCTTCAAACTCTCGAACTCGATGACGGAGTGTATACAAAAAACGAAAAGGAAACCCTGGGTGAACTTCTACGGGTACACTTCCCCGGAGGGGAAATCTATGATGGACCACTTAATGACTGGGTCAGCCAGGGACCTGATGCAACTGACAACAGAACATCTAAGGAAGACTGGCAGGCTGCCAGAAGAGTGGTCACCTATGACAGAGTCAAATGGGCAATAAACTCATTTGAACCTTTTAAATCGCCAGGGCCTGATGAAATCCTACCCATCATGCTACAGAAGGGATCGGAACTACTGTGGCGAAGGCTTTGCGAGATCCTAAGGGCCAGCATGGCCCTACGATATTTGCCAAGAATATGGAGGCTTATCAGGGTGGTTTTCTTACCAAAGACCGGTAGAACATACTATTCTCGTGCAAAATCGTACAGGCCCATCAGTCTCATGTCATTTGTACTGAAGACAATGGAAAAAATTATGGACAGGCATATTAGAGAGGGGGTACTGGTGACCTACCCACTATCCCAAGATCAATATGCCTACCTTCCAGGTAGATCAACAGAGACAGCTCTAAGCCGACTAACAAGGAGTGCCGAAGCTGCCCTGGAACACAAAGAAATTTTACTTGCTGCCTTCTTGGATATAGAAGGAGCATTTGACAATACAGCCTTTAACTCTATAACTGCTGCCCTGAGAAAGCGGGGGTTGGAGGAAATTAGCTGCAGGTGGATAGACTGCATGCTAAGACAAAGGATGGTCTACACAACGTTCGCTGACCAGACACTAGCATCCAGGGTGGCCGGTGGTTGTCCGCAGGGAGGAGTTCTCTCACCCCTGCTGTGGAACCTGGTCATGGATGGCCTGCTAGTGGATCTCAGCAACGAGGGATACTCTTCCCTAGGATACGCGCGGATGACCTAGTCATACTCGTTGAGGGAAAATTTAAAAACACGATCAGAGAGCGTATGCAACGTGCACTGAACGTGGTGAGCAAATGGTGTGCTAGAGAAGGACTTAAAGTCTGACCCTCGAAGACCACCCTGGTACCATTTACACGCAGGAGGAAACTGGCGGGCCTTGGACCGCTCTTTCTAAATGGTGGAAACCTGAAAATGTCGGGTGAGGTGAAGTACCTAGGAGTAATCTTTGACTCCAAACTGACCTGGACCCCTCAAATCTCAAAAATCAGACTCAAATCGGAAATTATCCTTGCGGTAATTAGACGAATGTACGACCGACAATGGGGGCTCAGACCAGGAATGGTATACTGGCTGTACACCAGAGTGGTCAGACCCGCAATCATGTATGCTGCTTTGGTATGGTGGCCTAAAGCCACACAGCATACAACCATACAAATACTCAGCAAGGTTCAAAGACTTCTTGTATTAGGATAACGGGGGCTATGAGAACTCCGCCCACTGCAGCCATGGAGACGGTTCTAGACCTCACACCACTTCATATTCTGATAGTGGGGGAGGCAAGACTGGCACTCTATAGGCTGCAATTATCATCGGTCAACGTAAGAGTTGATACCCCACACAGAAGACTCTTGACAGACATAGGGGGACCTCTCCTGCAAATGAGGTCGGATCATATGGTAGTCAGATATCTTGAAAATTCACTCTTTAAAGTCACTATTCCAGACCGCAACGAATGGAACGGCTTTAGGGAAGATATGCACAAACAAAGTGTGATCTGGTACACGGACGGTTCTAAATCAACCACAGGTACTGGATCAGGAATCTATAATGAAAACATGAGGACAGGCTATGCTCAACCATTGGGTAGCCTGGCATCAGTCTTTCAAGCAGAAATATTCGCAATCATAGAATGTGCGAGAACTAACATAGAGAAGGACTGTCGAAACAGGCAAATCTATATCATGTCCGATAGCCAGGCGGCACTGAAGACTCTCCAGAGTTAAAAGACTTCATCCAAACTGGTATTGGAATGCTTCAATACCCTGAATGACTTGGCGAGACAGAACAAGGTTACGCTTGTCTGGACGCCGGGTCACTCTGGTATTGCGGGTAATGAAAAAGCTGACGAGCTAGCAAGGCAAGGAGCCACCATTTCATTTATGGGACCCGAACCTGCCTTGGGCATAACAAAAAAGTCGAGTCGCCTTGAAGTCAGGAAGTGGACTCGCAACAAACACAAGGAATACTGGGAAAACAGACCAGGCCTTAACCATAGTAAGGCCCTTATAAAAGGGCCTAACTTAAGCCAAGCTGCAGGACTACTAACATTGAGTAGGGCACAGCTGAAAACAACCATAGGACTGCTCACAGGCCACATGACTGTTAAAGAGCATCTAAGGAAAATCGGGCTATACAACGGCGACACCAACTGTCGCCTCTGTAATACGGCACCGGAAACAGCTATGCACGTTCTGTGCAGGTGCAATGCGCTGGAGAGCAAAAGACGGCTCATTTTTGGGAACAGACAAATGGAACCAACTGATTTCCACGCGCAACCTCTGAAGGACCTGCACAAGCTAGTGCAGGGCATCGAGTTCGGAATAGTTGCGTGAGTGTAATAATATTGGGGCAGTACAATAAGTCACCTAGGCTGCAGTGCATCCGGATCCGAAAGGAAGATGGCCCCCACAGGAAAAAAAAAATATCGACTTTCTGCAAAAGTTTAGTCTCATTGAGACTTCTTCAAATATTTATTGAAACAACTATTCAAATATTCATTAAACAACTACTTTGGAGTATTTTCAACGAGACAAAATTTTGGCAGAAAGTCGACATTAGTGTAAATTCGTTTTTAGATTTCGCAAATTTTCTGCAAACTATTGGCAAATTCAATTATTCTTTATATTTAAAACAGTGTTTCCCGATCATTTTTGGGCCATGCCCCACCCTTTCTAGATTGTAAAAATTGTATGCACTCTAATAACCAGCCAAAATAAAATATCACACTCAATTGTTTTGTATCTAATGCTAATCATAAATTGTTTTTAAAATAAAAAAAAAATTGTTTCTAAAAATGTCTACACATTTAACGATCAAGTTCATAGGCGCCCGCAGAATCATTTACACAAAATGACGTGTGTTTATAAACTATCGGCATCCCAGTAAGGTCTGACTTCAGAAACATACGTCGAAATTAAGTTCAGCACTGTTATACTACCCAATGACATATAATTTAATGTATTTGACGTTTCCAAAATTCACCGTTTCGTATGGCATAATCTAAGAGATGTAATTTGTTTTTCAAAGCAACCGAAATGCCGACAGTTTATAGACACTCGTTATTGTTCAAGAATTTTATGCTTTGTCTTTGCGTACCAAAACCATGAAAAAGTGATGAAATGATAAGGTAAATATGTTGAAATTTGCCAGAATTTAAAAAATATCAAAATTGTCAAAAACGATGAAATATTTAAATTTAGGAAAATGTTGAAACAATGTCAAAAAGTGATGAAATGTTTAAATTTAAGAAAATGTTGAAACAATGTCAAAAAGTGATGAAATGTTTAAATTTAAGAAAATGTTGAAACAATGTCAAAAAGTGATAAAATATGAAAAATATTTGAATTTCATAATATTTCGAAGTATCTCGATAAGTGATAATCTGTAATAAAATAATGTTTTAAATATTTTAAACTTAACAATTATTCAGTGATTGTATGCGCTTGGCGCATGAAGTAAAATTTCGAGTTGAGAAAAGCCCGAATTTGGATTTGGACGCTACGCGTCCAAATCCAAATTCTTGGGGCTTTTCTCAACTCGAAATTTTACTTCATGCTTTGTCTGGGAGTGGAAAACATTCGTTTCAAAACAATCACTGGCTTTTTACAAAATGTTCAGTAATTTAAAAAATCTTGAGGGTCTTCGAGTTGTTTGTTCAACTTTTAAACTCTTGTCAATTTTCGTGAATATCCAAGACTTTAATCGATTTTTAAAATTTTGACGACTCGTGAATTTTTCAATACGTTCGTTAATTTTCAAACTTTTTTTTATAATTTCCAAGATTTATAACAATTGACAACATTTTGACAAAAATCATGCATTATTCAAGATTATTGTTGATTTTCAAATCCTTAACTCCTTTCGTTACGTATTAACTTTAAATTTAACTTTGACGCTTTTCATGTATTTCCTAGATATTCGTTAATTTAAAAAAAAATGCTGGTATTAATTAATTTTCAAGGATTTAGATTATGTTCGGGTTCGCAAATTTCATAAAAATTTATTTGACAAAAAATATGAGGCATTTCTTCAAAAGGTTAATTAATCGTTACCGATTAATCAGTCGTCTAAATTAATTGATCGATGCTGAAAAATGTATCATAAATTTAAAAAATTATTGAAAATTCATAATAAATGTTGATAACTTTTTGGAAATTCACACTTATATGAAAATTTTTAAGATTAACGGAAGTATTGGAAATTCTCGATTATGAAGATTTACAAAAATCTTGTAAAATTCATGATAGGATAGATAAATGTAAAAAATTATTGAAAATCTTTGGATTTCACGAAAACCGTCGGTATTTTGAAAATTAATAAAATCTTGGAATACGAAAAGCGTTAAGATTTGTAAAATTTACGAAAACGTTGAAAACACACGGAATATGTGATTTTTTAAAAATGTGCTATTCGTGAATTTTCGAGTTTTCATTAGATTTTAAAATGTTTACAATTTTCGTGAATTTCCTAAATTTTTGTCAATTTTCATGAATTTCCACGATTTTAGTCAATATTCAATGACTAATATCGTGGAAATGTATGAAAATTTACAAAAGTTTAGGAAATTCAGGAAAATTGTTAACCTTTTAAAATCTGATAAAAATCTCAAAAATTAAAGAATAGCATCAATATTTTAAAAATTTACGAAAATTGCGAAAATCGTCAGAATATGAAAATTAACAAAATTCTTTTAATTTCATAAAACGCGTCAAAATATTAAAAAATTTAAATAGCATTAATATTTTAAAAATTTACGATATTTGCGAAAACCGTCAGAATTTTGAAAATTAACAATTTTTTTTTAATTTCATAAAACGCGTCAAAATATTAAAAAATTCGGCGGAAAGACCTCTGGTCGACGGCGGAAAGACCTCTGGTCGATAGCCAGTTATCAAGAGGAAGTTTATTTTATTTATATTTATTGATTATAAACAATAATGTTATTAATTATTTTGTATTGTCCTCTGATAATAAAGATTTGTTATATATATATATATATATATTAAAAAATTTAAACCAAAAATCTTACTCAAATGCACAAAAACTGAAAAATTGACGAAACGTATCAAAATGTTTAAAATAAACTATATTTTTGTTAATTTTAAGAATTTTATACATTTCGTCAATTTTCCAGTTTTTGTGCATTTGACTAAGACTTTTTACTTAAAATTTATAAAATTTTGACGTGATCCATAAAATTCCAGGAATTTCGTTAGTTTTCAACAATTCAGGAATTTTATAAATTAAAGGAAATCTTGAAAAAGTTACAAAAGCGTTTCCAACATTAGGTAACATTTTATAAATTCATTAAAAATTCTTAAAACTTTGAAAATTAACTAAAACCTTCTAAATTCACGCCCCCCCTATGTGTATACCAAGTAAACTCCACTCTCTAAAAATATGAAAAACACAAAGATTACGCTCTGTTTTAATGAGTTAATTTTATATTTTTAGTCGATCTATATTAAATATTTTTAAAAGGATTCAATAAATAATTAAATAAATGTATAAACTTTTAATTGTAGACTCATCCATCACTTGGTGAAACATTTTTTAAAACACTGGATTTAAACTTTGTTTAAAAGATTTTTTGAAAACACTGGGTTATTGTTTCACTATTTATTTTTATTTTTGAAAAACTGACTAGTTTCGGTCAGACGACCATTTTCAAAGTTATTACAAGAATTCTTGTAATGAATCTAGTAAGTTTTTCAAAAATAAAAACAAATAGTGAAACAATAAGCAAGTGTTTTCAAAAAAAGTTTTAAACAAAGTTTAAATCTAGTGTTTTGAATAAATGTATAGTTTGAAAGTTATTTCCATTTGAATTTAAAATTCAGCGATTTTGCTGTACAAAAAATTACATAAATCGAAATTGTATAATATTGTATTTTGTTTAAAATTATCAATATTTTATAAATTTGTTGAATTTTATGATATTTGTTGATTTTTACGATTTTATTTAATTTTCCATTTCAATTTTTTCGTGTCAAAATACAATGTTTTGTGCAAGTCAGGTGTTCAATTGAAATCAAATAAAACGTTAGTATGAATTAAACTGGCAAAGAAATAAATGTTCAATAATCATGATTATTATAATTATTTTAAATATACATAATAAAAATAATTTAAAATCTTTAAAAATGTCGAAAATAACAAAAATTGACAAAACTCTAAAAATTTTGCAAATCATCAAAAATATTAAAAGATGATAATGTTAGAAACCACTAATTTAAAATATCTCATTTTTGTATCTTAAATAAGTGTCTCATCTTTCGCGTGGTAACACACTTTTAACCATTATTTTAAAAGAAAACACTTGGTTAAATGTCTCTAACATTTATCAAATGTAATCAAGTGTTTTGTTCTAAAACCATCTCATTTCTGTATTCACAATGTCAAACCATTGATATAAGAAAATAAACATGTTTAGAAGCAAATATTTATCGAGATAAATACGTATAAAATATTACTTAAAAAAAATCTCTGTATACTTGTAATGTTTAAGTCTGAAAACACATTCTCTTTTAGTTGAAGGAATTGACTTATCATTAATATTCTTGTTGAAATAAATAGCTCGTAATATTTTGAATATTGGTAAAATGATTGTGAAGTTTTAAAAACAAATCTGTTTATTTCTGTATTAAAAGTTCTTTGATTTAAATGATCCCCAAAAGGGTCGGATTAGATTATTGACCGCAACTAGACGGGGGCCATTAAGAGCAGAATGAGTAGTTAATTCTGAAGATTAATTGCGCCCCTGGAACAGGATCCCAGTGTATCCAAGTATCCGAACGTGGAAACCTCTAGGGTGCGTTTACATGTGTGTGTGTGCATGTGTGAGTGCATGTTGCAAGTACTCTTTAAATGTGTGTGTATGCCCAAGTGGAAAATGTATAGGAATGTAAATGCATAAATGGAAGTGTAAACAGAGAGGTGGTATTTTTTATTATATTTAACCATATCATTACAAAAATATTAAGAAAACACAAATTACCATTAATAAAACTTAAAATTTAGTAAAACAACATTTACTTTTATATTTATTATTAAAAAAAATAAAAATTCTAACAATAATAATAAACAAAGTGTAAAATATATAACAAAAAGTTCAGTTGACTATCGGGAGTTAGTCAGATCAACTGCTCTTCCACTTAACCTATCTGCGTGGTATATCCACAAAGTAAGTTCCGTTTGACTGGTTAAAGAATACAAGGACGTATTCAGAAAACAAATATATTCTGAAAGAATCTGTAAACCATAAACTATTTTTCTACATAACTTCCATCATTTATTGGCATTTGTCACAGCGTGGCACAAGCTTTTGTATTCCCTCTCCATAAGACGGTGCCGCCTGTGATGTCAACCAAGTACCAACATGTTCTTTGATCTGGTTGTCATTGTTGAACCTCTTACCAACAAGACTTACAGACAGCGACGGCTCGCAGCCTAACTTCAGGGTCGGCCAGAGACCCAAGGTAATATGTATCCGTTATTGAAACGTGACTTTGTTGTGAAATTCCTTGTATTTATAAAGCGCGATCCCAACCTCAAATATTGAGTGCCTTGGCGCCGTGGCCTACCCTGAAGTTAGGCTGCGAGCCGTCGCTGCTTACAGAACAGAAATTGTTCACTTTCTCTTTACAGGAATCATTTCTTCAACTGCAGAAACCTATCACTCATCATAGAGACAGTTCAACTGCTTCAACTGCAGAAACCTATCACTAATCAAAGAAACAGATTAATGAAAGACGTGCATGATGACGAACGAAGTGAGCGTCCATTCGTTCGTCATTATGCACATTATCTCGTTTTTCATTGAACTGTCTCACCCATCTCTTTACCATTGAATTACTTATGACATTTGCCTCGTTTATCTCACGGATCTATTGATGGATGTGGACTGGTTAAATGTTCTTCGCATTGAAGAAACGATTTACAGACCTTAACTCACAAGTGGCGGGATTTTCTATTTTATTCGCCATTTTAAATAAGCACCACGAAGCGTACACAAGACTCAGCTAACTCAGCTCAGCTAACTATTAACGTCAACTTCTTCTCAATAGTTTAAATTATTGCGCATGCTCGAAATTACGATCGCAGCGCCGCGGTGGCAAGGAATATAAACGGAATTTACTTCCTAGATAAACTACGTATAATTCAAAATAATTGATAATTCATAATGATAATGATAATAGTTAACAATAATTGATAATTAGAACCAAAGACTACAGTAAACAATTAATAAAGCATATGACATTGGTTACATATTAATATGAGAAACCTGTTGATGTTTTTTCCCGCTATTTAAGATATTTCAAAGCATACTAAATTCTCGAGATATTGTTAACATAATTAAAACAACGCAGTGAATTATTTAATAAGAGGAGTATTTAATTGAGGGGGCAAACATGTAAGATAAATTCCCTGTTGGCATCCAGAGGCGGGGGGGTTATTAATCGTCAAAAGTAAGGTTACTCGGTCGGAGTAATTCAAGGGAATGGCCCTAGGAACGTGTAAATCAGACTCGGCGTGTTATGCAAATGGCAATGTGTGGCCCCCTTGAACTAAAACCTCCCAACTTACATGAACTAAATTCACTGACTCGTCAATAAATTAAAGTCCATCTAGAAATGGACAAATTGTAAAAGTTCCGAACATCAAGAAATGTTTGTTGAATTTTTCAAGTTTTTTTGGGTTGGTTGCTCCGCTTCGCAGGGCGACCAAACCAAATTTTCAGGCTTTCCTAAACTCGAAATTTTACTTCATGCGACACGCGTATAAAACACTGATTTATTCTAAAGTTCAAAAGTAGCTCATGCATTTTTTATTGTTGTCAACAGTGAAGTTAAAAATGTCAGGAAGTCAAAATATGACAACATTCTCAAGGACTTCAAATCAGTGTTAATCCATTGATAATGGTCACTTTGTGTCCGAAATGTACATTTGGTAATTCAAATAAAAGTGTGAAGAAAGGTTATTAGTGCTTTATTCGTTAAATTAAATTAGGTTATGTTTCCATTCAAAACAGTGTTTTAAACATGTTTAAAAACAAGATTTGTTTTAAACGTTTAATTTATTTAATATGTTTTATTCTTTATTGTGATGTTTATTTAAGAAAAAAAAAAACATTTTACAATAACCCTGCTTAGCGATTTATTTGGTAATTAAATTTATTTCATTTTTATTTCTATCTAAGTGAATAATAAATCCATTTTGGTATTGATAATTAAATAAAAGTCACTTGGTTTGTTTCACTACTATTTTTTTATTCTCTCCGACTAGTTTCGACTTATCGTCATTCTCAAGGAGAAAAATTATTTTATAAGTTATATATACATATTTTTTTTTTTGAAGGACAGGTAATAAGGGCTTTAAGAATTGGGGAGTTCCAGATGTCTTCGTGCTCGTTTACTAGGTCTTCGTACTCGAAACTATGCGTTTCATCAAGTGATTAATGAGAACCAAATTGAAAATATCCATTTTAGTACTTGTTTTCAAGAACTTCACAAAATACATTTATGAAACATATTACTAAGTCAAATCCCCCCCCTCGCAAATAGCTATCTACGCCACTGCAGCAGCGCGATATGTATGTATAAAATTAAAACTCTTCTGTGTATCATTGTTCAATTAGTTTGTGAGTAAATTATTATAAAACATGAAATTATCAATTAAAATTATGTCACTGGTAATTTATTTTTTTAGAACACTAATCAAGTGTATTTTTGATTAAATCAAACTTCTCATACATCACATTAAGAAATCCTAAACAATCTATATCTCAAACTTTTCCTCTTTAGCACACTCAACTTAATTTAATATATTCTACGCTACACTTTGCAAGCATTTTAACAAACACAGCGCATCTAGTTGACATTAGGCAAGAAAAAGCGCGCGCATTTCGCGTACCCAATAAAAAAGCTTTTAGCGTCGTCGCGGAAAATTTAAATTTGTATCGACGTCGAAGGTGAGCACGATGTTGAAAGCAATGGGGTTTTTTGGTAGAGAAAAAAAAATGTGAGAGATCTCGAGTGATCAGATCTAGACACAAAATGCCAGGAGAAAAAAAAAAATACAAAAATACAAGACACAAAATACTGTAGGGGATGAAATCTAGACTTGACAATACACGCCGTAAATTGAAGCCGAGATGCGTCCATTGTGTCCCCTCTATTGCAATTGCAGGGAGTGAAAACCCGCCTTGGAAAAACACACTGATGGTGACGGTTCGATTACAGGAGGTGAAGGAATAAAATGAGAAGAGCGTGCTGGGAGCAACAAAAAAATCAATTATAGTGGAGCTAAAATTAAAAGGGAGAAGAAAAGCCATTATAACAAGAAAAATAAAATGAAAAGGCAAGAGAAAACAAAAGATTCTGGAATCGATCCCAACAAATCGATTCCAGTATTAAAAATAAATAAATTCCAGTATTAAAAATAAATAAATTCCAGTATTAAAAATAAACATGGGGAGAGAGAAATATCTCAAATAGTCTTAAATTAAAGATATTAATAGGTGTTCTTTTTTCACATAGTTGTGAAACATAACACAGAGTTTAATTTATGACCTAATTGTTTAAACATGTTTCACCAAGTGTTAAATGAGAAATTACTCTTAGTCATGAAAGTATATAGAGTGAGTTTTTGTTCATGTTCTCTATGGGGATCTCGGAAACTACAAGAGATAGAGAACCGGTTTAATGGGCAAAAATTTACTAATACTAGATTTTGCCAGGACTCAAAATCAGGGTTGTTATGTTTAAAACACTTTGCTTTAAAACAGTGTTTTAAACATGTTTAAAACAGCCGTCGTGTATTAAACGGTTTTGTTTTAAACATATTTCAAATGTTAAATTTGTTTAAAACATGTTTTAACGTTAAATTTGTTTAAAACGTTTTTTTTTTTATCTTAAATTTGCAAAATTATATTTTACTATTATTTTTACTTTACTAATATTTTCTGTTTACGTTTTCAAATTTTAGCTAAATTGTTGAAGATATTTCAAATTATATTATTAAACATAAGATTTTATTACAATAAAATAATATAACTGTGTGTTCATATGCATACGCTGTAAATTTTAGGACATTCGTTGTTTTTTTTTAAAAGATTTCAATGTGAATCTTTAAATGAGGGTTTTCCACTCCCAGACTAAGCATGAAGTAAAATTTCGAGTTTAGAAAAGCCTGAAAATTTGGATTGGCCGCGTAGCGAAGCGGAGCAGCCAATCCAAATTAGGCTTTTCTAAACTCGAAATTTTACTTCATGCGCCACATGTATAAAACACTGAAATATCGTAGAGTTTAAAATATACGCTTTTAGCAGTCTAATATGTAGATGAGAATAAAACGTGAATCAAATTCTGCTCTGAACAAATTGTTTAAAACAGTGATTATAGGCAACCCAATAACTCTAACGTATATTAGGTTGCCTATAATCGTTGTTGTATGTGTTTGCTTTGAACTTCAATGTTAATCAGTGCTTTTATGCGTGGCGCATGAAGTAAAATTTCGAGTTTAGAAAAGCCTAATTTGGATTGGCCGCTCCGCTTCGCTACGCGGCCAATCCAAATTCTTAGGCTTTTCTAAACTCGAAATTTTACTTCATGCTTAGTCTGGGAGTGGAAAACACTCATTAAAAGCCTAAAAATAACCGCTTTGAAACAACTAATTCCCGTAAATTATATACTCAAAAGAAATATGCTCTGTATATTCTGCTTTCAACACGTTTTAAACGTGTTTTAAAGATGATTTAAACATGTTTTTAATTGTTAATCTTTTAAACGCCGTTTCAATGAAGAAAACACGTTTTTGTTTTAGTTAAAATGAAAAATAAAAAACGTTTCTTTTTTTAACAATCCTGCTTAAAATACGTATCCATTAACTAACAACAATTCCAAATACAATCAATCTCAGAATAGTTACTAATTGTTTAATTGAGTTATGTGGAGTATTTAATCCCAATGATTTTTTTTTATTTATCCCCTACTTAAGTTTCTTATAATAGTTACCCTACTTTATATATCAGTATAGAACACAGAGATATATTCTAGTGCATTTTAGAATATCCATCTCGCGACACTTTTTCCTTTGTATGGATTCAAGAATAATTATCTGATGAAAAAGGGGGAGCGATGCTTGTGAATTTCTCCCGAAATACACTGTAGACATGTTTTTCCGTATGCAGGTGTCTGAAAGAGGATTAGCCGGATTACTTTATCTCGGGGTTTTGTGTGTGTCGGGAAGGGCGAAACGAGCGATGGCTCGGATGGCATCTTGTCGCCGGTTGTGACGCACATCTTGTATCTTAAACGCCATTGTGTGACGTTTATGGCGAGTCAGATCAGTGAAAAATATCTAATGCAGCAAGTTTTCAAACCTTATCACAAAAACAAAAAGAAGTGAAACTATTTTTAATAGACTTCTATGAAATTAGTATAACATAAATCTATTTTACATTAATTTGAAAATAACACAAAAACTATTAACAGTGTAATTTTAGATGTTTATATATTTTATTTTTAATTATTCTATAACTGTTGGGAAATTCTCTGATGACCGGGATGTTATTCGTAAACGTGTTTGGGATTTTTGCAATAGTATAACATAGACTGATCTGAGTATCGTTTATTAGTTACCAACATACATCACAAAAAAACCAAACATGTTGAATCTGGAACAATTTGATAGACAGGCCCTATATTATGCTGATGTTGCAATAAGCTAGATTAAAACTCGATCTACCTGTGTGTGATTTTCATAGAGCGTGTTTTTCGCGAGCGGGAATTGAACGGGGGATAAGGAAATTAGCTGATGCAGCTAGGAAAATTGCACGTAGGAATGTCTGTCGATTGGGAAACTTGCGGGAAAACTTTGTGAAGTCGCTGTTAGGCAGCAGGTGGGCGGGGAGGGCCCGAACGGACAAATCTCCAGTTTCCTTCCCTTCTATCCACTTAATTACATCACTTACGTCTCGCCAGGAATGAATTATGGGGCTCGTCTTCTCGACTTTCGATAATTTCCCTTTAATTAGAAATCTAATTAGGGATATTTGTTGATTTGAGAAAAAAAATACAACCTTAAATACAGAATGTCCTAGGATAAGACATTCTGTATTTAATAATAATAATAATAATAATAAATTGTCTTTATTCAATTGAAAGAAAATACAAAGTAAACAAAAAACAAAATACAGGCGAAGTTCAGCGATAGCTTAGACAAACTATCTCTGCTCTTCCACTTAACCTGTGAGGAAAAAAAAAATATATAGTTTAAGAGTGCTTAATTAAATAATGGTTAAAAAAAATAAAGAATTACAGATTTTTTTTTATTTCAATGTTTGTTCTAGAAATAACTGTTTTACAACAAAAAGAAATAAAAAGAGAGAGAAAATAATATATATATAATAATAATAATCTTTATTTAGCATCTTTGCTATATAATAACATAGAAAAATATATGTATATCTATATATATATATATATATATATATATATATATATATATATAAAATAAACATTTGATCATCCTTAATCTATAAATTGTGTATGTATAATAAATTTATCACATAATAATACTTAATATATAATCTTTTTACTACTTTAATAAAATCAGTCTAAAACCATACTTAAATATCTATGTAAAAATAATAAATCCATAATACAACAATACTTATACATTTATGCAAAAAAAACAATAATTAAAAAGGTAATAATACTTATTTAAAATTTGTACTTATACATATAGGAACAATTAATAATATATACACATAATGCACAGCCCATACACTACGACTATTTCTGAAGACTCTTATATACATATATATAATGACAATAATTAAACTAAGATTCTATGGGGGAAAACTTATTACATAATTTAAGGTTGTACTTTTCTTACGCTATACTAACTTTTGTGTTTTCAATTTACTCTTTACGTAAGTCTTATTTATTTATTTATTTATTTATTTATTTATTCCCAACAGAAATAATCCAATTACAGGGAAAATTTTAAAATATAACTATTATAACATATGAAAAATTTAACTAAATTATATATAAAGACTAATCTAAAAGTATATTTATATATATATACTCGTACATAACGATAATTATAAAAAAAATTAAAAACAAAAAAAATAATTACGAACGGCTAATGGCCAGTTTACAATTGTGTGAAAATTCAAAAAAACTTGACATAAATACATCTACATAATCTTCAACACTATGGTAACAATTTAACATATTATGCATAGGTGATTGAGAAAAGTGAAGAGTATTAGGTTTTTTGCTGTAGAACGTTAACGAATTGCGTGTGATAAATCTAGGAGCATGAACGCAAAGTATGTTAAGGAAAAACGGATTGTACAAATGGTAGTGCACATGTTTGTATAAAGTTAGTAGCAATATATATTTGTGACGCTGTATCATTGATGGCATCGAAAATTCATTAAGTAGCATGTCATAAGTGACAGTATCAAGAGGATACGCACCATGTTTAAAATAATATAGATACTTAAAGAATTTTCTCTGAACTTTTTCCAAGGAATGAATATGACAGCGATAGTAAGGGCTCCAAACAGGCGCACAATAATTAAGTTTGCTTAGAATGAATGAGTTAAATAATAGAATAATACTTTCCACATTATTAAATTGTCTACAATTTCTTATAATAAAGCCAAACATTCTTAATGATGATTGAATCGTACTAGTGAGATGGGGCACAAAGCTCAAACGTTGGTTAAATATAACACCAAGATCAGACATTTCGGTTGTTCTGTTAATGAAATCGGCGTTAATTGTATAATTAAACATTACTGGATTTGACTTACGATAATATGATATGATGTTACATTTTTTTATATTAATACTAAGGCCATGCTTCACACACCAAGAATATACATGATTAACGTTATTCTGGAGTACAGCACAGTCTGAAATTGTATTTATTGTTCTAAACAGCTTAATATCGTCTGCATACATTAAAAATTCGCAGTTCAGTGCTTCAATTATGGAGTTTATAAATATTATAAACAACAGTGGCCCAAGATTGGAACCCTGTGGAACACCACTAGTAGCAACATATGGTTGTGATTTATAGCCGTCAACTTCAACGATTTGGTGTCTTTTTTTCTCTGTAAATAGAATTTATTCTGCTGAGAAATAAATGATTATTATTATTACTATTATTATTATTATATAAATAAGACTTTATGACAGAAATAATATTATCATTGATGTTGTGCATATTCAAAAATTTGACTATAATGTGGTGAGGCATGCAATCAAAGGCCTTCGAAATATCTGTGTAAATGACGTCAACCTGATTTTGTTGATCTAATTCAGATGATATTTTATGAGTCATATTAAGCAAGTTCGTCATTGTACTACGTTTCTTAACAAAACCATGTTGACTTGTTGATATATTTTGCTGTACACGGCTATAGATTTCGTCAGAAAGTATACATTCGAAGACCTTTGAAAAATTACTAAGAAGTGAAATTGGCCTGTAGTTTACCACATTTTGCCTACCTCCAGACTTATAAATAGGAACAACGCGCACGGTTTTCCAACAGCTTGGAAATACACCTTGCCAAAGAATTAGATTAAAAATTCGCTCAATCGGTTCGCATAGTATTCCCGCGCAGTCCTTTACTAAGAAGGCCGGTATTTGGTCCATTCCCACGGTTAAATTTGGTTTAACTTTTTTCATGGCCTGTAACACAATCTCTTCTGAGATCTTATAATCGCCTATATGAGTAAATCTGCTGAATACTGGTTCGGTATCTTTAGATGGCCCGTAGCTCTTGGCAAACTGGTCAGCAAATGATGAAACAATAGCATTGTCTTATTAATTAAGACATTGTTTACATTTTCACGAATAGTTTTTTCGTAATTTTATATATTATCACAATGAAAAAAACTGTTTTTATTCCTTACTTCACTTTTATTTTTATGTGTTAGATGTACATTTCGAGTGCTAAGCACTCATTATCAATAACTAATGGTTAATTAGTTATTGATAATGAGTGCTTAGCACTCGAAATGTACATCTAACACATAAAAATAAAAGTGAAGTAAGGAATAAAAACAGTTTTTTTCATTGTGATTAAATACTCCACATAACTCAAATCAAACAATTAGTTTATATATTATGTTTAAAGTGTGCAAACTATAAGAAGCGTAAGCTTATTTTCTCGAATTCAAATAGTTTTGAATTTGAATTTATCTTAATAGCATCTGTATTCGATAGTGACTGGTTATCATATGTCATCTCACCAGGAATTTTTGTGCACTTTCTCTTCTTATTAATGAATGACCAAAAGCGCGCGGGTTTGTTACTAATTTCATCTTCTGACTTTTTAATAAATATATTGTAAGCAATTATGGATTTCTGTTTAAATCTTTTTTGTACATCCGTTAATAAAAATTTATTATAGGTGGTTGGATGTCGCCTACAACGTCTTCTTTGGAATTGTTTACGCTTCAAAAGTCGAATCAGTTCCAGATTATACCACGAAGAATACGATTTATTACGGATTTTATATTTTGGAACATGAGCATCACACATTGAATATAATAATTTGTAGAACTTATTTACGTTAGAATTTGGTTTAAATATCGAATTCCAAACAGCGGTGCATAGTTCGCTATAGAGGGAATGTAGATTCGCCCTTTTAAAATTGTATTGTCGCGTAAGGTCTCCTTTAAATCTAGGTACTTTCACCTTACAGGGTAGTGCAATAGTTATAAGTAGAGCTGGGTGATGTGGGTCTTCCCTTATTCCGTTGAATGAGGCCGGTATAACTAATAAAATTGTTCAAGGGTATGATGCTGCTTGATGATTCACCATGATTAACAAAATTTGAGTAACCCGGAAAGTTAAAATCGCCAATGATCAAAGACTGCTCAATATCTAGTTTGGTTTCAATATATTCGAAGAAGTCGGTGTATTCGTGTATGCTTATGGCAGGAGGTATATATATGCATAAAACATCTAAATGCCTTCCATCAAATGACAATCGAGCTGCGACAGATTCAATGCAGAATAAAATGTATTCTTATTGTTGCGGCAAAAACAGAAAAACAAATGAACATCGCATTAAAAAGATATCTACAAAACAAGCTTAAAAAAATCAACACTTGAAATTTTGTATCATGATTGAAATAATCATTCACAAACAAAGTAATTCTTGCAATTTTTCGCTATACCTCGGTAAATATTGGTCACCATCACATCTAAGCGATATACATTTTAAACTTTACTAGTAATCAGTGGCTTATACGCGTGGCGCATGAAGTAAAATTTCGAGTTTCGCGACCCTCGACAAATTTTCTACGCGGGGCTTTTCTAAACTCGAAAGTTTACTTCATGCTTAGTCTGGGAGTGGAAGACACTCGTTACTTTAAAATATGTCACAAGTGTTATAATGTCTATCGTAACTGTCACGAAGAAAAAAAAAATAATATGTCGATGTCATTAATGTTTAATTCAAACTCGAGTCAAGTTACCACGATTGGTTAAATGTCGGCTTATATACTATTCTTGACAAAATAAATTTATTAAATTTACATAAATTCGAATGGATTTTTTTATAAATTATAAATTAAAAACAAGGACAATGTAACTTATTTGCTAAGAATTTGACTATTCTTGCAGTTATAATGGATTATAGTAACATTCTTAGCAAATAAGTTACAATGTCCTTGTTTTTTATTTATAATTTTAATACGCGTGGCGCATGAAGTAAAATTTCGAGTTTAGAAAAGCCCCGTGAAAATTTGTCTCGGGTCGCTGCGCGACCCTCGACAAATTTTCTACGCGGGGCTTTTCTAAACTCGAAATTTTACTTCATGCTTAGTCTGGGAGTGGAAGACACTCGTTACTTTAAAATATGTCACAAGTGTTATAATGTCTATCCTAACTGTCACGAAGAAAAAAAAAAAATAATATGTCGATGTCATTATTGTTTAATTCATACTCGAGTCAAGTTAGCACGATTGGTTAAATGTCGGCGTATATACTATTCTTGACAAAATAAATTTATTAAATTTACATAAATTCAAATGGATTTTTTTTAAATTATAAATTAAAAACAAGGACAATGTAACTTATTTGCTAAGAATTTGACTATTCTTGCAGTTATAATGGATTATAATAACATTCTTAGCAAATAAGTTACAATGTCCTTGTTTTTTATTTACAATTTTATAAAAAAATAAAAATAAATAAAGAAATACAATGCAATTTATGTAAATTTATTTCATTTATTTTGTAAAGAATAAAACAGAAGCCGACATTTAACTAATCGTGCTAACTTTACACGAGTTGGAATTGAACTATAATGAAATCGCCATGCTATTTTTTCTTTCTTCGTGACAGTTACGATAGACATTTTAACACTTGTGACATATTTTAAAGTAACGAGTGCTTTCCACTCCCAGACTAAGCATGAAGTAAAATTTCGAGTTTAGAAAAGCCCCGCGTTGAAAATTTGTCGAAGGTCGCGCAGCGACCCGAGACAAATTTTCACGGGGCTTTTCTAAACTCGAAATTTTACTTCATGCGCCACGCGTATAACCCACTGATTTACAGTAAAGTTAAAAATATATGTCGCTTAGATGTGATGGTGACCAATATTTACCGAGATTTGGCGAAAAAATGCAAGAATCACCTTTTTTGTGAATAATTATTTTCTGACTTGACACGAGTTTGAATTGAACTATAATGAAATCGCCATGCTATTTTTTTTCTTTGTTTTCTTTCACTCCCAGACTAAGCATAAAGTAAAATTTCGAGTTTAGAAAAGCCCCGCGTTGAAAATTTGTCGAGGGTCACGCAGCGACCCGAGACAATTTTTCACGGGGCTTCTCTAAACTCGAAATTTTACTTCATGCGCCACGCGTATAAACCACTGATTTACAGTAAAGTTCAAAATATATATCGCTTCGATGTGATGGTGACCAATATTTACCGAGATTTGGCGAAAAAATGCAAGAATAATTATTTGCTGACTTGACACGAGTTTGAATTGAACTATAATGAAATCGCCATGCTATTTATTTTTTCATCGTGACAGTTACGATCGAAATTGAACACTTGTGACATATTTTAAAGTAACGAATGTCTTCCACTCCCAGACTAAGCATGAAGTAAAATTTCGAGTTTAGAAAAGCCCCGCGTAGAAAATTTGTCGAGGGTCGCGCAGCGACCCGAGACAAATTTTCACGGGGCTTTTCTAAACTCGAAATTTTACTTCATGCGCCACGCGAATAAACTACTGATTTACAGTAAAGTTTAAAATATATATCGCTTCCATGTGATGGTGACCAATATTTACCGAGATTTGGCGAAAAAATGAAAGAATCACCTTTTATGTGAATAATTATTTGCTAAGTTGACACGAGTTTGAATTGAACTATAATGAAATCACCACGTTATTTTTTTTTCTTCGTGACAGTTACGATCGACATTTTAACACTTGTGACATATTTTAAACTAACGGGTGCCTTCCACTCCCAGACTGAGCATGAAGTAAAATTTCGAGTTTAGAAAAGCCCCGCGTTGAAAATTTGTCGAGGGTCGACCCGAGACAAATTTTCACGGGGCTTTTCTAAACTCGAATTTTTTTTCATGCGCCACGCGTATGAACCACTGATTTACAGTAAAGTTTGAAATATATATCGCTTAGATGTGATGGTGACCAATATTTACCGAGATGTAGCGAAAAAAGGCAAGAATTACTTTTTTGTGAATAATTATTTTAATTATGATGCAAAATTTTAAGTATTTATTTTTTTAATCTTATTTTGTGCTTATCTTTTTATTGCGATGTTCATTTGTTTTTCTGTTTTCGCCGCTACAGTAAGCACACATTTTACTATTAAAGTAACTATTTTTTCACTTAAAATATTACAAGTTTTTAAAACACTATTTCAGATTTTCATCCTTTGTGAACACCCTGTATATCTTCAACTGTAAATAATGGTTACATTTTAGTGTTAAAATGTACGATTTTATAAAGAGTAAAATTTAATTGTAAAATCAAAAATATAAACGTTTGTACCGGGTGTAACACAAAACAGGAGCACCCTCTTTAGTTTTTTTATTAATTGACATATTAATTTGAAATTTGCTCGATTTACACTAAAAATAATTTGGAGTTCGGTGGATATCAGGAAAATTTAATAGCACTTCCGGTGTCACCGGAAGTGACATCAATTTTGAAGTTTTTAATGAAACACTATATATTTATTGGTTTTCAGATAAAGGATCTAATTTTACAGACAAATAAATTGTTTATTTCAAAAAAATCACTAGTGTCATATTTTTTTCTTTTTTCAAAAATAAAATTGCATCTAGGCGGCTGTAGCCGCCTTAATATCCTGTTTTCCTTGTCATAGACATATACAAACATTTATTATAATATCTGTTTGTTTTGTTTTTGTCATTTTACAATAATAAATTACCTGACCTCGCAGACAAATTCGCAACATACCCTTCAAACTACCAATTTCTTTCCCAATTCTGTAAACGTCTAAACCCTCATGTTACCCGAAAACACAAAAATCCCACATCTACCATTTTCGACTTCATTTCATCTCACCACCCACACTAACTGTCAAAGAAAATAGTACCATCATCAATTCTCGGCGGAAAGACCTCTGGCCGATAGCCAGTTATCAAGAGGAAGTTTATTTTATTTATATTTATTGATTATAAGCAATAATGTAATTAATTATTTTGTATTGTCCTCTGATAATAAAGATTTGTTATATATATATATATATATATATATATATATATATATATATATATATATATAATTACCTGATAACAAAAAAAATATAGGGTGTTCCATTTAAAATTTCAAAATTTCAGTCACTTCCTGTAAAAACGGAAGTGCTAATAAGGTTTTATAATTACTACTGAACTAGAAATTGCTCTTAATATGAATTTAGAAAATTTCAAATTAATATTTCAATTAATAAGAAAACTAAAGGGGGTGATCCTGTTTTGCGTTACACCCGGTATATCGTTTCACCTATCCTGGGACATTCTATATAGTAGTGATTTTAAATAACACGCTCTAGTTATTAGTGTTTTACACGTAGTCTGTTCTAGAATAATCATATTATCATAATAGAAACAAATAATTAAAAAAAACAGACAAGGAGCAGTTACGAGAATTTATTGCTAATAACTGCTAATGTATTGAACGCAAAAAACTCTAACTAAATTCAGAATTGTTAAATTTTAACTTTCAGACGTTTCAATGATTGTTATGTTTTTGATTATTAATCAAACCTATATACAAAATAATACGTACAACTTAATGAGAGGCGTTTTTTTTTTTAAATGCACAAAATGAAATTAATTAAAAACTATGGTCTCCCCACTGCAGCAGAAAAAAAACATATTCAATTTGTTCGCCGATCGTAATTTATCAAACATGGCCCGGACGTTATTCCCGTGTTCCCGTGGGAATTTTCGCCGGACCCGGGACTATATAAATTGCGGATATATGTGAAGATATAATCGATCCAGGGAATTATCGGATAAACCCAGAATACACACGCGCGCGCACGCACAATCATCAATGAACACAAACAAAAAAAACTTTGATAATAAAAATATTCGATATTCATTTTAATTTGTTTTATATTTAAAAATATTCTGCAAACTATTGGAAAACTTAATTTTTTTATATTAAAAATATGTTTATTCTACAAGCAAATATTGACATTTTATTATATTTTATAAATTATATATCCGCTGAGTAAGTACACTTCTATGTCTATGATACAATGACTAATTAAATATAGAGAAACCCTCTTAAATTTGTTGTTATATTTTTAGAAAAGGCAGAAAACGTTTTTACACTTAATTATTTTTAAACTAAAAATAGAGAATTTTTGTTATGAGTAGGTAAACATATCGAGATATATACGCTGTACAACTTCTGGCATTCGTTGATTTAAAAATAAAAACGTTGAATTTGATACTTCTAATGGGTGTTTCTACCCCTCTGTTAAGCATGAAGTAAAATTTCGAGTTTAGAGTAGCCTTAAAATTTTGTTTGACCAATCTAAATTTTCAGGCTTTCCTCAACTCTAAATTTTACTTCATGCGCCAGGCGTATTAAACACTGATTTGCCGTGAAGTGCAAAATATACTCACTATAAATCTACGCTTAGCTACGCGTCAAAAAAATCTAAAGTTTATATGTTATAATTCATCATACACACCATTTATTTTGAAAGTTGTGTAAGTCCTTTTTTTACTAAGATTATATCTCATATTTTTAGTTTACACTAAATCATTCACAAATTATGTGATAACTGATTTTATTTTTTTAAGTGGACTTACACTTCTTTTGAAATAAATGGTCCAAAGATCAAAGGTTAAATAAATACAATACAATACAATCTCTCTATTATGTTTTTATCACACATTGTATACAAATATTCGTCCAATTAAAATATAAAACAATTAACACATGCATAATTAGATAACATTAAAACAAATAACGATAAATATTAACATGCATGCACATTTATATGTGGTAGTATTTTTTTAATGAGGGTAGCTTTAGTTATAGATTATTTTAAAATTCACTTTGATTTAATTTTTTTAAATAATTAGGAAGTTTATTCTACAATTAAATTCCGGCGTAATCTGCTTACGTTCAAGATTTCTTGTACATTTCCAGTTGGATTTTTTTTATTATAATAATAAAAATAATATTAATATCTTTATTTCTCCAACAGGGTCACCCAATAACAAAACGAAAATTCGAATAACAAAATCAGCAAAAATACATCTAAATAAATAAAGTAGTGATTACAAATAAGATAATTATTCTAAATAAAAATGTCAATAAATTGTTTTTCCGAGCACTTTCACATCACAGTCACAGGGAAACGTTGCAATACATTAGAACGCGCCTTGGTGCTCGGAACGTTGATGAAAATCTTGTAGATTTTATAGGGACACTAAATGGAACCCTGGAAAGAATTTTCGGACAGTTAATTTTCCCATCTAAGAGTTTCTTCAAAAAGGTAGCACATCGCAAATATCATCTGTCGGCGAGGGATACCATTTCGTGACGCTGAAGTAGTTCATCATCAAATTCTATTGGTAGATAAGTACGGTCAAGTTTAAATGAGAGAAATTTTAAAAATCGACGGTGGATGCGATCCAACAAATGAGAGTGACTAGCATAAATAGGATACCAGATTAAACTTTTATATTCCAACTTACTCAATACAAAGGCGAAATATAGAGGTTTTATAGAATCAACATTAGAAAAGTCGCGGCTAATACGAAGAATAAATTCCAAGGATTTGTTCGGACTGACTCGATATGATTTTTAAAAGTGAGTTCGTTGTCAAATGTAATTCCTAAATCTTTGACATTGGTACGTCTCGACAAAGACTTGCCATCAATCTGGTTACTTGTTTCACGTGAAGTACGGGTGCCAGAATAACTTACAACACAATATTTGTTAACATTTCATATTAAATTTACTGTCTTACTCCAATTAGCAATAATATCTAAATTAAATTGTAGAATGTCTACGTTATTCGAGGATTCGATGTTTAAAAAGAATTTAAGGTCCTCAGCGTAAGCCAAAACAGGACAGGTAATCATTCCCAATAAATCATTAGTAAAAATATTAAACAAGAGGGATCCAAGACAAAAGTCCTGCGGGACACCGGTGGAAAGCGAAAACTCGTAGGATTTAAAGCCATTATAAAATACATAGCATAAACGATTTAGTAAATAATACCTTTATATGGAAGTTTTAGGATATTTATTTAACACAAAAATAAAATATTATAAGATATGTACATATTAGAATTTATTGATTTAAAAGTTCTTAACTGGGTTTCCATGAATTTTTCTATGGATATACTTAGGTATTTCTAAATGTGCAAAAGGTTAAGATATACTGTTTTTAAATGATTTTTATTTGTATAGAAAATTAAATTCCTTCAGGCTTATTTTTATAAAGATTGATAACTAAAAAACATGTGTATTGTAGGTAATTGTATTTGATTATTTCGATTAATAAAATATTCCTTTATATTCCCACATTTATCCGAATAAACAAATGAAACGACGTCGGAATATATTTATTTTCAATTTCCATATATACATGCAAATATCAGAAATCTCCCCCGTTTTTTTTTAATTTATTTATTTATTTTTTCTGGGGCAGTGATTTGATCTATTCCCAAACCATTCAAGCAAAAATCTCAATATTTACCAGCGATAAAAAATAACAATATTTGCTAAAAACGTTTTTTTTCGACACACACATCTAAACAAGCACAAAAATATTATCAATCTTTCCGCATTGTGCGCTCTGGAAATAAAAAAAAAACGGGGAAAGCGGAGCCTTTTTTTCATCCAGTGAAACCCATCAACCCCCTGTCGGGATTGATTTCGATTTTTTGTACGTTCTCTCATTCATTCAGTGCACGATTTAATTTTGTACAGTAATCAGGTTTTTGTGATTTTAAACAAATTAATACAAAATAAATCGATAATGGAAAAAAGGCATTTTTATCAATTATTGAGTGTTTTTAAAATAAGATTTTTAGGAAAACTAAAATTAGGATTGAATGGTAAATCGATTAGGAAAATAAAATAAATTAATGGGTGTTCTTTAAACATTTCGAGTTTAGAAAAGCCTGAGCAATTGGTTTGGTCGCTCCATGCTTCGCGCTACACGACCAGACCAAATTTTTAGGCATTTCTAAACTCGAAATTTTACTTCATGCTTAACCTTATTTAAAAATACACAACACCTAATTGAGATATGCATACTTAAATAAGAAAAAATTCTCAAGTAATTGTGATTTAAAGGATTTCTAAAAGAAATAACACTAATACAGGCAATTTTTCTTTCAGGTATACATTTTCCTATGTATACCTATATAAAAACCGCTCTGTATATTAATAGTATCTGAATAAATAATAAGATATAAATTGTAGAATAATTATCTTGAATAAGTTTTTCAATTTATGTGTACTTGAAAGAAAAAATTCTAATTTAAAGCTTTTCTTAAAGAAAGAACACTAATATACTCGCGACCTAAACAGTATGATATTGTCATGTAACGTCAAAATTTGACACAACTAGGAGAAATTGTTGCAGATATAACTGTCGACATACTCACTAAAAAAATTTAACTACACATTCCACATTAATGAGTCATAGGACATCTCTCCCGAATTTCACTAGACTTGTTTTATCAGTGTAAACAGTGGCCAAATATAGGAAACAATCCAAACAATTGCAACTTATTTGCATTATTAACACAACAAATTGTAACACCTAGGGATTAGTCCCTTAATCCAGCAACGCCCAATTAAGCGCAATTTCCGTTTTTACTTCTCTATGAAAACGGATGACGCGTTTGGCGCAGCGAAGGGAAAAGCGGCTTTGATTGCTAAACTGGCGACATTACAAAGATGTTCATCTTATGAGAGGGCACTTGGACGAGACGGAAATTTGCATTTCAAAAGGAGAGAAGGATTTGCGCGACGAGTGGATTCGAGTGCCCGCAAGCAACTTCCAACTACCTCAAACTATAATGGACGAGATTCACTTATTTAAGAAACGTTCATCAAGTAGAATCATAATAATATATTGAAAGACAAGTACTAGAAATGTATGTACACTTCTGTGCAATAAAATTAAGCACAAGTCTTACAAATATTTTTCACAATATTTTAGTTGTATAATTCGGGTCTATGTTAATTGCCTAGCAGCAGATTCAATAAATGATGAAACACCATAACTAAAAAATAACACCTTTATTAAAAAACCAAAACTATGACCTTAAAAAAGAACGTTTGTAATATATATAAAACTAAGCCGAAATAGAAAAACCATCTTCTATTTTAGTTAGAATTCGAATTTTTGAATTGTTGTCTAAATGACGCAGCAATTAGACGTTAAGGAAATTGACATATTTTTGTAACCAAGAAACTCATCACGTTCGTTTTAAACTACAACATATTTTATGTGCTTAATTTTATTGCACAGAAGTGTACATTTGGTAATTCAAATAATGTGCGAAGAAAGGTTAGTTGTGCTTTATTCGTCAAATCAAATACTAGAGGTCAAATATGATATTAAATGTACAAATTTCAGCTGCATATTATTTGAATTTTAAATTAAATGGGTTCATTAATTTTAGTATTCATTTAGGGCCTGGGTCTCCAAACTATCTTCTTCGCGGGCCACAAATACAATTCTACATAATAAAGTCGGCCAAGATCCGATTAATTTTATAAAATTATGAAAAATTTAAGGAACAATTGTTACAATATTTCAAAATATGACATTTACAAAAAAAATTACAAACAATCGCGGGCCGGATTTGGCCCGCGGGCCGCAGTTTGCAGACCACTGATTTAGGGTAATACATATCTTAGGTAAATTAAATCTAAATTTCAATATATTCATAAGTCTAGAACGACAGCAAGGGCAAGACATACTGGACAGAGGTACAAAAAACTCAGCAAATATAGAAACTCGTACAATATAACAAAAATTCTTGACCCAACGACCAACGAAACGACAAATGACAAGCAAGCAATCTTGGACACATTTGCTCAATATTTTCAAGACACGTATCGACAGACTGAAGACGCTTCATTCGACCGCACTTTTTTAACCATGTTAATGACTAGTATAAAGATTTCTTTAAGACAAACCATCAATTTAATGCTGCTGGCGAACTGACAGAAAAGAACTACTATACACCACTGAAGACCGGAAAAAACACCTCCCCAGGACATGACAATATTCTTCCGACATAGATTTAAAGTTTTTCCCCTCGAAGTCCATCACTATATCCTAAAAATCCTAAACTTTTGCTACGATTCCTGCTATTTCCCACCCGAATAGAAAACGGACATTATCACATGTATTCATAAACGAGACCAAGACCACTCCCTTGTATCCAGTTTCCGACCAATCACCCTTCTTCCTGTTATTGACAAATTGTACGAGTCCCTTCTCAAACAAAAAATCCTGAGTCACATATCCCACTTGATTCCTAACTACCAATTCGGATTCCTTCCTCATAGATCAAGCACACTCCCTCTCAGTATCCTTACTTTAAACATTCAAGCAACGCACCTCGAAGGTCGATCATCTACCGCTTATTTTGTAGACATACAAAAAGCAATTTATTCTGTGTGGCACAGAGGTGTGTTGTTTAAATATCTCTCCTTAAATTTACCTACCCATTTAATCATTATCCGTAAAAACTTCCTAGAAAACAGATCCATAATAGTCAAAATTCTTAATACAAAATCCAAAATCTTCAGTTACGAATAAGGTGTTCCACAAGGATCACCACTATCTCATATCCTATATAACCTCAACCCCCGACCCCATGTATTGTAATCCAGAATCCTATGTTTTACAATATGCTGATGACACAGATCTAATCCCGCATGCATCCACCCTACCAAAAGCACTACAAACATTACAGCACCCTCGAATTGTGGTTTGCCAAATGGAGAATAAAAATTAATCCAAACAAATCCCAACTCCTAATTCCACACCACTACCAAAACAACTCCTTTAACATATTTATCGACCAAAATCCTTTTTCACCAACATCCCATATTACATACCTTGGCATCACCTTTGACAATAAAATAATTTCAAAAAAACACTCCTCCATTATAAAAATCAAAATTGCTGCTCGAGCTACACATTTCCGTAGTCTTGGCATTTCAAGAGAGAATGCAACAAAAATCTACAAAATGATATGTCGACCGAAGTTAGACCCTGTCCTATTCATGACAGCCCCCAATCCTACTCTTCATAACATCCAAGTCAGTGAACGTGCATCCCTTAGTGAACGTACATCCACTTAACCCTCTTTATAATCCATCAAATACCTTTCTTTATAACCCAACCAAAGTTACTCCCATCATTAAACGCATCCTTTGTCTATCTAAAAAATTCTCCAAGAACGACTCTAACTTCGAAATCCTTTCCCAATTCTGTATCCCTAGAATTGATTCCATTAACCCCAAATTTAAAAATCCCCCACAAACACTGTTTCAACTCATCTCATATTATAATCTAAATTAATTAACACTGTACATACATATTTTTCTTTATCTTTCATCTATAAATAATTATCACTTCACCTACATTCACAACACTTATAATAATCATCAACCTCGGCAAAAAGGCTACATGCCGATCAAAAAAAATATAATATTTATTTATAAAAATATTTATATATTTATATTTATTATGTTATAAAAACGATATACCGGGTGTTGAGTTGGCGAACGCAACATAGGATCCCATGTAAATTTTGAAATGTTCAAATTTTTGCTCCCTTATTTAGTTTAGAAACAAAATGTATTTACCTTTTCTGTAGAGGGAAAAATTGTAAATTCATTCGTGTTAACGATTATCACTTTACGTTTCTCTAAGTTCAAATAATTAAGAAAAAATAACGTGATTTTATAAAAATCATGACATGCAATGGAATTGAAACAACAACTGCGGATGTCAAAATGGCAAAAGATATCGTAGTCACTTGATTAAAGTAAATGTTTTCGAACTGATTTACACTATACAAGAAAAATGTCATTATATTTATAAAATCACATTACTTCTTCTTAATTAATTTAGCTGTTAATTTTCTGACATTCGTTGATTTTTAAAAGAGTTAAATTTAAAGCTTTAAACGAGTGTTTTCCACTCCCAGACTAAGCATGAAGTAAAATTTCGAGTTTAGAAAAGCCCCGTGAAAATTTGTCGAGGGTCGCGCAGCGACCCGAGACAAATTTTCTGGGCTTTTCTAAACTCGAAATTTTACTTCATGCGCCACGCGTATAAAGCACTAAAATATTGTGAAATTTATGTTTATCCGAACTTCACTTGAAATCTGTGATTTATATGCGTGGCGCATGAAGTAAAATTTCGAGTTTAGAAAAGCCCAGAAAATTTGTCTCGGGTCGCTGCTCGACCCGAGACAAATTTTCACGGGGCTTTTCTAAACTCAAAATTTTACTTCATGCTTAGTCTGGGAGTGGAAAACACTTGTTTAAAGCTTTACATTGAACTTTAAAAAGAACAGGGAATATCCGCAATTGTTGTATTAATTCTATGGTATATCTTATTTTTATAAAATCACATTACTTCTTCTTAATTATTTTACCTGGTAATTTTCTGACATTCATTGATTTTAAAAAAGTTTAATTTAAAGCTTTAAACGAGTGTTTTCCACTCCCAGACTAAGCATGAAGTAAAATTTCGAGTTTAGAAAAGCCCCGTGAAAATTTGTCGAGGGTCGCGCAGCGACCCGAGATAAATTTTTTGGGCTTTTCTAAACTCGAAATTTTACTTCATGCGCCACGCGTATGAAGCACTAAAATATTGAGAAATTTATGTATATTCGAACTTCACTTGAAATCTGTGATTTATATGCGTGGCGCATGAAGTAAAATTTCGAGTTTAGAAAAGCCCAGAAAATTTGTCTCGGGTCGCTGCGCGACCCTCGACAAATTTTCACGGGGCTTTTCTAAACTCAAAATTTTACTTCATGCTTAGTCTGGGAGTGGAAAACACTTGTTTAAAGCACTACATTGAACTTTAAAAAGAACAGGGAATATCCGCAATTGTTGTATTAATTCTATGGTATATCATTATTTTTATAAAATCACATTACTTTTTCTTAATTATTTTAGCTGTTATTTTTCTGACATTCGTTGATTTTAAAAGAATTTAATTTAAAGCTTTAAACGAGTGTTTTCCACTCCCAGACTAAGCATGAAGTAAAATTTCGAGTTTAGAAAAGCCCCGTGAAAATTTGTCGAGGGTCGCGCAGCGACCCGAGACAAATTTTCTGGGCTTTTCTAAACTCGAAATTTTACTTCATGCGCCACGCGTATAAAACACTAAAATATTGTGAAATTTATTTATATTCGAACTTCACTTGAAATCTGTGTTCAATACGCGTGGCGCATGAAGTAAAATTTCGAGTTTAGAAAAGCCCAGAAAATTTGTCTCGGGTCGCTGCGCGACCCTCGACAAATTTTCCCGGGGCTTTTCTTAACTCGAAATTTTACTTCATGCTTAGTCTGGGAGTGGAAAACACTTGCTTAAAGCTTTAAATTGAACTTAAAAAAAACAGGGAATACCCGTAATTGTTGTATCAATTTCATGGTATGTCAATATTTTTATAAAATCACATTACTGTTTCTTAATTATTTGAACGTAGAGAAACGTAAAGTGTTAAGTGTGAACATTAATAAATTTAGAATTTTACCCTCTACAAAAAAGTGAAATACATTTTGTCTCTAAAATAAATAGTGAAGCCACTATTTGAACACTAAAATTAATTTAATTTAATTTAATTTACTTTATTGACGGCTTATCACCATTTTACAATAATACAATATAAATTTAATTCATGATACTTAATGATATAAAAAAACAAATAGAAAATAGATACAAATGTAGGCAGTGAACAAAAAAGAAATACATAACAATACATTCATATGAATCTAAGTCTAAAAAAAATAATAAGAATACATAACAATATAAACAGACGTACACATCAGTATTTAATAATAATTTTTTGAATTTATTAAATGTGTTACCAAAGATACAAATGTTTCTACTATCACATATTTTGTTCCAATATAGACACATTCTAGAAAGTGGATCATTGCTCCCATAATTTGATTTAAACATTTTAATTCTAAAAGTTAGTTTGGATCTAGTATTGGTAGGGATACTAAAATTAATCATGTTAAGAAGCTCAGCACAATCGCATAAACCATTTACTATTTTGTATAAGAGACATAAATCCAAATAAATCCTTTTTTCATGGAGTGATTTTAAATTTAAAAGTGCTAACATTTGTGATCTGCTGTAATTAACGCGAGATATGCCCAGAGTGAATGAAATATTTAATAAAAATTTGTTAGTACTCTTTCAATGCCGTTCACAGAATTTTTATAATATGGCGACCAAATATTCGACGCATATTCTAGTTTAGATCTTACTAATGACAAATACAATGTTCGTTTAGTGTTAATAGAAAATTTGTAGCCAAAACGTTTAACAAAAAAAAATTAATATGTTTGATTGTATCAATTTTAATATGTTTGTAGTGTCCTTATCTATACCTCATTTATTATTTATTTACTGTAACTGATTTTTAACCAGATATAAGTTTTACTATGTTTGATTGTATCAATTTTAATATGTTTGTAGTGTCCTTATTTACACCACATTTACTATTTATTTACTGTAACTGACCCACCCACGAATGTCTGTATATTCATACTGGAAATAAATTTATTATTATTATTATTATTATTATTATTAACATGCGATTTCCTATGTTGCGTCCGCCAAGTCAACACCCGGTATATGAATGATGACAATAAAGATATTTACTACTACTACTCATAAGTCTGGCTAGACTACAGGTAGAAAATATTTTTGTTATAATGTATAATAAGAAATCTTTACATTTTATTCATATATTTTTTAATTTTTTTATAAGTATTCAAACAAGATCTATATAATGTATACAGATTTTTTTCTAAAGAATTTAAACGTTGAATTAAATAAAAAAAATTAACTCACCTTGAATTCTTAAGTAGATATGAGAAAAAAGGACCGTTCTCCTACAAAAAAAAAGAGCGTAGGAGGAAAAACTCTGTCGGTAAGAATTATTTAAATAATCCAGCTGCTCTCGGGAAGTAATTTAATAAAACTTTTTTTAGGGATTCAAAGGGAGATCGGCATAAAGTTACACAACGCGAAAGATGTATTTAATTATAATATCCCCCGAAAGCATTCAGAGAAGAGGACGAGGGCGAAAAGAGAGAGAGAGAGAGAGAGAAAGAGAGAGAGCTACTTTTTCCGATGAAATAAATCAATTTGCCAATTATTTCCCTTTTCCTGTGATTTTTATTACGCCGTGCATGTTCGGTTATCTAATTAGGATCATTTTATAATTTTATAATAAAAATGTAGATAAAATTTCCAGTAATGTAATTTATTATTCATTCCTTGGGAATAACGATATTTCGAAACTAGTTTGAGAAATAAAGAAAAAGTTGGAGCAATAAAGAAATAAACCAAGTGATTCTAAATCAGTTTCAATATAGTTCTTATTTAAAGGATTTTCTAAACTCGAAATTTTACTTCATGCTTAGTCTGGGACTGGAAACGCTCCATTTTATTTATAATTTAAATATTCAATATAGAAATCCATATAAACTATTCCACCTATTTAAGTATAAATATCTAGATTTTTGTAAATTTTTAGGAGTTATTTTCATAAAATCGTTTAATTGAAGCTTAAAATTCAATCGAACGATTTTATGAAAATAACTCCTAAAAATTTACAAAAATTTAGATATTTATACTTAAAAGAAAAATTCACAGTAGAAGTAGAATAGTTTTTATGGATATCTATATTGAATATTTAAATTATAAATAAAATTGACAGTTCTAGGTTTCCTTTGTATAAATACATTTCTGAATAATTTTATGATTTTCAAAAAAGTTTGTTTATTTTAACAACAATTGTTTCGCAAATTTATTGCTTCTTCGGATGAATGAAAGTTTACACCATAATTAGAAATCTTAGAACATATCTAGTTCTAGTTCTAGGTTGTAGAATATTATTTTAAACTGAGCTTATCAGTTAAAGTTTAAAAATATATCTTTACCCCATTAAAATGAAGTTCAAAATATATATGCAATAATTTTTGTACAACTGCTACAATTTTGAACAGTCACTTATTTAAATTTATATACCGGCTGTTGACTAGGCGGACGCAACATAGGTAATCCCATGTAAATTTTGACATGTTCAAATTTTGGCTTCCCTATTTATTTTAGAAACAAAATGTATTTACCTTTTTTGTAGAGGGAAAAATTCTGAATTCATTCGTGTTAACGTTTATTACTTTACGTTTCTCTAAGTTAGAATAATCAAGAAAAAATATTGTGATTTTATAAAAACAATGACATGCCATGGAATTGAAACAACTGCGGATTTCAAAATGGAAAAAGATAACGTAGTCACTTGATTAAAGTTTAATTTAATGTTTCCGAAATGATTTACACTATACAAGAAAGATGTCAATATTTTTATAAGATCACATTACTTTTTCTTAATTATTTTAGCTGTTAATTATCTGACATTCGCTGATTTTTAAAAGAGTTCAATTTAAGCTTTAAACGAGTCCTTTCCACTCCCAGACTAAGCATGAAGTAAAATTTCGAGTTTAGAAAAGCCCCGAGAAAATTTGTCGAGGGTCGCGCAGCGATCCGAGACAAATTTTCTGGGCTTTTCTAAACTCGAAATTTTACTTCATGCGCCACGCGTATAAAACACTAAAACATTGTGAAATTTATGTATATTCTAACTTCACTTGAAATCTATGCTGCGCGACCCTCGACAAATTTTGACGGGGCTTTTCTTAACTCGAAATTTTACTTAGTCTGGGAGTGGAAAACGCCCGTTGAAAGCTTCAAATTGAAATTGTTAAAAACACAACGGATGTCGAAAAATTTACAGCTTATGCATATGTTTACCTCAAAGAAAACTTTTCCAATGCGTTGTTTTATCTGGGTAAACAGGGATTTGTATACCAAAATAAAAAATGCCGAAAATTTACAGCAAATTCAGCTTATTTTCATTAAATCTTTAGATATTCGTTGTTTTTTAAAAGAGTTCTATTCGAAACTTTAAACGAGTGTTTTCCACTCCCAGACTAAGCATGAAGTAAAATTTGGAGTTTAGAAAAGCCCCGTGAATATTTTCACATTTTTCTGGGCTTTTCTAAACTCGAAATTTTACTTTATGCGCCACGCGTATAAAACACAGCTTTTAAGTGAAGTTTGAATATACATATATAAATTTCACAATATTTTAGTGTTATATACGCGTGGCGCATGAAGTAAAATTTCGAGTTTAGAATAGCCCAGAAAATTTGTCTCGGGTCGCTGCGCGACCCTCGACAAATTTTCACGGGGCTTTTCTAAACTCGAAATTTTACTTCATGCTTAGTCTGGGAGTGGAAAACACTTGCTTATAGCTTTAAATTGAACTTTAAAAAATGGTGATGTGTCCATCATAGTACTTTCCCCCGTAAATTGCGTATTAAATGACTTTTAAAATATTTGTAGCATTATTATTTTCAAAATGTCTTCAACTTTTTGATAACTACAACTTTTATTTGAAACATTTTTCAATTGGATCAACACATACTGACACAAACCAATGACTAGATAAAAAACACTATTTATTGAATATCTTAAAAACTAAGAGTGCTATGACAAAAAGTGAATCTACAAAAAATCTTTAAAATTATATTACCTACAACTTTTATTTGAAACATTTTCCAATTGTATCAACACACACACTGACACAAATCAATGACTAGATTAAAAACACTATTTATTAAATATCTCAAAAACTAAGAGTGCTATGACAAAAAGAAAGTGAACAATACATCTTCATTTTATTATTTTCTACAACTTTTATTTAAAAGCATTTTTTGTTTGATGAACATTTATTGAAAAAATCTGAAAAAACTGAAAAACGCTAAGAGTAAAGTACCACTTCCGGTTTTCCGATTTTCACCAAAAGCTTTTCAGTTCTTCCGATTGTAACAAAAAGCTTAAGTTTCAAGTTTCATCTCGATATCTTTAGCGGTTTTTGCGGTACAGCGCACACAGACACACACACAGACAGACAGACAGACAGACAGACAGACAGACAGACAGACAGACAGACAGACATTTTTAAAAAATGGTCTTATTCGACTCAGGGGACCTCAAAACGGATATTTCTGCTAAAATTTTTGATTCGAAAATTTTCACGAAAACAATACTTTCCCTTTGTATTACATACGGGGGAAAGTAAAAAGACAGGGAACACCCGCAATCGTTATATCAATTCCATGGTAAGTAATTATTTTTATAAAATTACATTACTGTTTCTTAATTATTATAACTTAGAGAAACGTAAAGTATTAAGTGTGAACATTAATAAATTTAGAATTTTTCCCTTTACGAAAAAGTGAAATACATTTCTCTAAAGTAAACAAGGAAGCCAATATTTGAACACTTTAAAATTACTATGCGGTTTCCTATGTTGCGTCCGCCAAGTCAACACCCGGTATATTTTAATTTAGTTATATAAATTATTCTTTAAAAATAAAGGAATTATTCAAATTCTTTGTGACATTACTAAGAAAAGAAAAGAAAAGTTTATGATTCTTATTCTTTCTGACATTACTAAAAAAAATGGTTCCTTTTGTGGTAGAGCTTTTTTTATAAGGGTGGAAAAATCTGCAACGATTACGTTAAAATTGCGTCCGTGTCTAAAAAGTAATTCAATTTCTCAGGAGTCTCGTCTCTCGGAGAGCACTTCTTGCAGAATTTTCTATTTGGCACGTGTCTGTCGCAATTAAAGGGCCATAAATCTTCCACCGAACAAATTAACCCCTTTATCTGCTAACAGACTTCCGCTTCCTTACACAACATCACAACCATAATAAAAAAAATAGTTGAATTCAAAACACTACAATTAGACTAATAGTATGCATATGGATGAATATTAATTTAAATAAAAATCACTTGGTTTGTTTTACAAAATATTTGATTTATTCCGACTAGTTTTGGCTTCTTGTCATTATCAAGGAATGTGTAATAGTATGAAGATTGGAAATACTAATATGTGCCATTTTTATAATTAATTTTAATAAACTTCTGAGTGAATATTAAATATAGTGCTTTCAAAATATTAAAAAATCTAAAAATACCCCTTTTAGAGCTTTTGAGTTATTTTTACTTGAACATACAAATATCGATTTATTAAAGCATATTTTTTGGTAAACTAAAATTTCAACAAAGTGTAACTTGAAGATTTTCTGACGAATTTTAATTAAATTTTGTGTGTATATTAAGTAAACATAGTTCTTTCAAAATAATCAAAATCTAATAACATTCCTTTTATGGTGTTTGAGTAATTTCTACTTGTACATACAAAACACGATTTATTCAAACACATGTTTAGGTGAACAAAAATTTCAATAAAGCGTAACTTAATCATGATTCAATAAATTTCAACTAAATTATGTATAAATATTAAGTAAACATAGCTCTCACAAAATAATAAAAATCTAATAACACTCCTTTTATACTTTTTAAGTTATTTTCACTTGTACATACAAATAACGAATTTTTCAAAAACATTTTTAGGTGAACAAAAATTTCAACAAAGCGTAACTTAAACGTTTTAAAATGAATTTCATTAAAATATTATGTACGTGTTAGGTAAACATCGCCCTTCTAAAGCAATCAAAAATCTAGAAATACTGCTTTTACAGTTTTTGAGTTATTGTCACTTGAACATAGAAATATCAATTTTTTTAAACATAACTGTATGTTTTTGAGTTTACGTGAAGTGATTATTACACTAATAAAGACTGTTATTCCTTACTTCAATTTTTATTTTTATCGTTAGATGTACATTTCGAGACACAAAGTGCTCATTATTAATAACAAACTGATAACGATAAAAATAACAAGTGAAGTAATGAATAACAGTCTTTATATTTTAAGCATATTTTTGGTATACCAAAATTTCAACAAAGTATAACTTGAACATTTTCTAATGAATTTTAATTAAATTTTGTGTATATATTAAGTAAACATAGCTCTTTTAAAATAATCAAAATCTAATAACATTCCTTTTATGCTTTTTGAGTAATTTCCACTTGTACACACAAAACACGATTTTTTCAAACACATTTTTAGGCGAACAAAAATTTCATCAAAGCGTAACTTAAACGTTTTTAAAAAAATTTCAATAAAATTTTGTGTACATATTAAGTAAATATAGCTCTTTTAAAATAATCAACATACTATAACTTCTGTTTTTATAGTTTATGAGTAATTTTCACAATTATCGATTTTCTTTAAGAATATTTTTAGGTGAACCAAAATTTTAACAAAGCGTGACTTCAATATTTTTAATTAAATTTAAATGCAATTTTGTGTAAATGTTGAGTAAACATAGCTCTATTATTACTTAAAACAAATCTAGAAGTAGGGCATTTCTAGTATTTGAGTTATTTTCGCTTGAACATTCAAATATCGATTTTATCAAGCATATTTTTGGTGAAATAAAATTTCAACAAACTGTAACCTATATATTTTTAAATAAATATCAATGAAATTTTGTGTTAATATTAAATGAACATAGCTTTTTTAAAATAATTAAAAATCTAGAAATACTCCTTTTAAAGGTTTTGGGCTATTTTCACTTAAACATACAAATATCACATTTCTCAAGCATATTTTTACGTGAACCAACATTTCAACAAATCTCAACTTAAACAATGATAACGAATATTAATAAAATTTTGTGTAAATATTAAGTAATTATAGCTCTTTGAAAATAATCAAAAATCTTAAAATACCCTGTTTATAGTTTTTCATTTATTTACGGAATCTCCTTTTACATAAATTTATAATATTAGTATATTTATGTATACAGAGTGGATAACAGAAAAATAACAATTGTATTAGACATGTTCATGTTACTCTTACTTTACGCGAGTTAAAATGATAATAATAAAAAATACTAAAGAGTGAATACATTATTTAGAGATAAAATCAACAAATCGGTACAAAGACAAATACATAAACAACTAATAAATTGTACAAATAACATATTGAAATTAATATCAGTAATTGATGAGCAAAATATCACAGTAAAGACTAGATTGTATAATATAATATCGATTTAAAATTATATGAGTTCACAAACTAAATAATTAAAATTAAGATAAAACATTATTAACAATAGCGGATAAATTGATTTGTTTCAAATTAGCCTTAAATGTTGAAAATGAAGGATGATGTAATAAAAAATGATTGTTATTGTTTAATTCGTTACAGTAACTCATCATTCTGCATATTGGATTAAATTTTGCGTAATTAACTGCATGATAGCGCAAATAAAATAAAAATTTCGATTTATTGGGACCTCTAGCAGGCACATAAAAGTCTAATTATTCTAATAAGCTTTGGCAGTCTATCTCGCCGTGTATAAGCTTAAATAGAAACTTAAAAAACATACAAAGATCACATTTTCAATCATATTTTTAGGTGAATCAAAATTTCAACCAAGTGTAACTTAAACATTTAGTGATTAATTTTATTGAAATTTTGTGTAAATATTAAGTAAACATAGCTCTCTTTAAATAATGACTAATCTTCACTTGAACATACAAATATAGAATTTTTCAAGCATATTTTTACGTGAACCAAAATTCTAAGAAATCTCAGCATAAACATTTTTAATGAATTTCAATAAAATTTTGTGTGAATATTAAGTAAATATAGCTCTTTGAATATAATCAAAAATGAAGAAATACTCTGTTTATAGTTTTCTAGTTATTTTCGCTTATAAATTCAAACATCGATTAAATCGATGTTTAAATTTATAAGCGAATATAACTCAAAAATTAAGCATATTTTTTAGTGAAATAAAATTTCAACAAAATGTAACTTAAACATTTTTTAGTAAATGTCAATGAAATTTTGTGTGAATATTAAGTAAACAGAGCCTTTTCAAAATAATAAAAAATCTAGAAATACCTCTCTTATACGTTTTGAGTTATTTTCACTTAAACATAGAAATATAACATTTTGAAAGCATATTTTTAGGTGAACCAAAATTTCGACAAAGTGTAACTTTAACATTTTTTAATGAATTTTATTGAAATTTTGTGTAAATAGTAAGTAAACATAGCTCTCTTAAAATAATTAATAATCTGAAAATACACCTTTTATAGTTATTGAATTATTTTTACTTAAATATACAAATATCGAATTTTTTAAGCTTATTTTTTGTGAACCAAAATTTTAACAAATCCTAACTTAAATATCTTTGATAAATTTCAATTAAATTTTGTGTAAAAATTAAGTACATATAGCTCATTTAAAATAATTTATATTTATATTTTTTATATTTTTTCAGTAAAAGTATCGCCTATGCAATTACTCAGGTAGTATAAATTGTAGATATTTTAGTTTTGGGATATATAAATAACTAACCTATAGCTTGATTTTGGTATAGTATTAAATAGGAATACAACTTTCAGTTTTACCGAAAGTGATATCATTTTTCTTATTTTGAATTACAACCCAAACTTTTTTCTAACTTGTAACGTTCGTCTCTAATTTCCCTTTTCAACGATGTATAACAAGTTAATATTTACTGTAAAACTAACCTCAAAATTATTATTTTTTGAAATTTACTTAGTAGGCCGAGAAATTGTAACTAGGATGAAACATCACAAACGCCTTTGTTTTATCTACGCACGGCCATTTATTAATTGTTGTCATTATTATAATAAAACCTACTTGGTGCAAACTTTAAAAAATTATAATATGGTCAAGTCTTAAACTAATGTCAACTTGCAATACATAACTAAATAGGGAACTTTAAACAGAATATTATGATTACAAAAAAGGCAGGGTGTGCTATTTGAAATATTCATATTACAGTACGTTCAAAAATTTAAATTGTGGACATTTTAATCTTATTTTGCCAGCATCTAGAATAAATATTTAATGTAATTAGAAATTGTTTTTAGGTAACAGACTACGCCTACAACAATCCTCTAGGTCAGACTACGCCTACAACAATCCACTCTCCAGATGCATGCGTATTTCAAACTCGCTGTCTCTTGATCCCAATTTTGATTTTTTTCTCACAATGCCATTCTCAATTTATGTCAAAACTAAAGCATGTACATTTCTAATTTTTATTACTTTTACTTGCATTTTATCTTACACTTATATTTAGAATTAGTCTATGTTGCTTTAATAGCAGTATAATTTGTTAATTGTTATTTATAATATTTATATTCTGATATAAAACGGTTTATTGCCGTTAATAAAGCAATTTGAATTTAAACATGACTATTTCACGGCCTACTTTGTGATGTTTCATCCCAATTACAACTCCTCGGCCTACTAAGTCAATTTAACAAAATATTAATTTTAAGGTTAGTTTTAAAGTAAATATGATCGTATAATAAGATCATATTTACTTTAAAATTTTAAAATGATTTTTTTTTTTCATTAGAGAAGGAATTTAAAGACGTATATTGCAAGTTAGAAAAAAGTAGGGGTTGCAATTTAAAATAAGAGAAATGATATAATTTCCGGCTAAACTTAAAGTAGTAATTCTAGTAATGACTATGCCAAAATCAAGCTATAGTTAATTTATACATACATTCTAACACTCAAATATCTACCATTTATATTGCCTGAGTAATTGCGTAGGCAATACTTTCGTGGCCACCCGGTATACATTTCAGTTCTTTTTAAGATTATTTTTATTTGCACTAAAATTTGCAAAAAGTGTAACTTAATCATTATTTAAGAAATGTCAATGATATTTTGTATAATTATTAAGTAAATATAGCTCTTTTAAAATAATCAGGTCGCTTTAATTATCTTTGGACTAACTAATAAAAACAAAATATAAATAACATAAAATACAATATATTAAAGTAGAAACCTCCACATTTATTTCATCTATCCTTTAATATTGTTATGATTACTATTTATAAGATTATTAATTACATGTAGACATAACTATCCAAAATTTGGGTTTCCAATAAACCAAACTATCCGGGCAAACTTAAATTAGTAAGAGCCGAACTGAAATGTTCCAGGTCGTCGAAACTAATTAATTAATTTAATGACGTCGTGAATGTGTGTTTGGGTGTGAATTTTCAAAAAGATCGGGGCTTTCAGGGAAAGACTTAGCCAACATCGCTGAATAATGTAAGTGCTTTAAATGAAGTGAGCGGAGTTGTAATTCCCTTCTGTAATTATTAATGAATACACCCAGAAACGAGAAATAGGCTAAGTTTTTTTTATTATTTTACATATTCCGGTATTTACACTGTAAATGTTCAGGTATACGTTGGTTTTATTAAAATTGTTTAATTTGGGAGTTCGAACGAGTGTTTTCGCTCTCAGGCTGAGTAAAATTTCGTGTTTAGATAAGCCTGAAAATTTGATTTGGTTGCTCTACAAAATGTTAATATAATTCATTAAAAAATGTTGAAGTTACACTTTGTTAAATTTTTTTTTTAATAATACATATCCGGATGTGTACTCGGTAAATGTTTAGGTATACGTTGGATTTATTAAAATTGTTAAATTTAAAAGTTCTAACGAGTGTTTCCACTCCCAGGCTAAGCATGAAGTAAAATTTCGTGTTTAGAAAAGTCTGAAAATTTAGTTTGATCGCTCCGCGAAGCGGAGGGATCAAACCAAATTTTCAGACTTTTCTAAACACGAAATATTACTTCATGCGCCACGCGTATAAAACACTGATTTTACGCATAGCTTAAAATGTACTGCTTTAGCATACTATTTAAGCAGTGTATTTTAAATTTCGCAATAGTTCTGTGTTTAATACGTGTGGCGCATGAAGTAAAATTTCGAGTTTAGAAAAACCTGAAAATTTGGTTTGGCCGCTCCGCTTCGCGGAGCGATCAAACCAAATTTTCAGACTTTTCTAAACACGAAATTTTACTTCATGCTTAGCCTGGAAGTGGAAACACTCGTTAGAACTTTTAAATTTAACAATTTTAATAATTAACCAAACCAAATTTTCAGGTTTTTCTAAACTCGAAATTTTATTTCATGCTTAGCCTGGGAGTGGAAAACACTCGTTTAAAGCTTCAAATTGAACTCTTTTTAAAAAGCAACGAATATCTGAAAATGCACAGCGAATAATTGGTATATAATAATACTATTTATTACCCAATAGGACAATATATGTATACTTAAAAGAAAAACTCTGTGTAAATAACATCTTTATTTAATATTTATAATATTTACATAATATAAGCAGATAATATATTATTTACCAGTGACCAACCCAAATATTCAGACTTATCTAAACACGAAATTTTACTTCATGCGCCACGCGTATAAAACACTGATTTTGCTCGAAGCTTAAAATGTACTGCCTTAGCATACTATTTAAGCAGTATATTTTAAACTTCGCAATAGTTCCGTGTCTAATACGCGTGGCGCATGAAGTAAAATTTCGAGTTTAGAAAAACCTGAAAATTTGGTTTGGTCGCTCCGCTTCGCGGAGCGACCAAACCAAATTTTCAGGTTTTTCTAAACTCGAAATTTTACTTCATGCTTAGCCTGGGAGTGGAAAACACTCGTTTATATCTTCAAATTGAACTATTTTTAAAAAGCAATGAATATCTGAAAATGCACAGCAAATAATTGGGATATATTAATAATAATTATTACCCAACAGGACAATATATATGTAAAGTTATTTAAATAAAAAACAATTGGTATTGTTTCACAAACTAATTTGTGAAACAATACCAAGTGTTTTTTATTTAAATAACTTTACATATTTTAATATGTTTCACCAAGTGCCAGATGAGAAATTTATTCAAGAAAAAAAAAGGACAATATATGTGTACTTAAAAAAAACTCTATATATATAACATCCTTATTGAATATTTATAATAATTATATATATAAACAGATAATTTATTATTTCCATAAATTAAAATTGATTCTATAAAATAACTATCGACCATACATCTTTTACCCTGTCTTAATTATTATTATTAACTGTATCGATACTTTGCCATACGATTTAATTAATATTCAAAATCGATAAGTTTTTAAAATCAGGACATCAATAACGCAAATCTATTGTAAATTTTTTTTTGTTTTTTTTGTTTGGCATAGGTTCTAGCCATTCAGCCACTAACGATGATTGTATTAATTAATTTAACATATATCTGGACGTCACGACACATTCACACCACACCCAGGGACACGACGAGAAATTATTTTTAAATAAAGTCTTCCCATGCACGGGAATCGAACCCAAGTTTGTGGCTCGCCGAGCGATACAGCCCGACGACGTTACCGCTCGGCCACCACCTGCCCTATTGTAAATTTTAATTCTAATTTATTTACGAAAATCTCCTTTATACAATACAATAATAATGATCATCATTTTATTTAAAAACAGAAAAAAAGTGGCTTCGCAAATCTTGTCTTTTGTAAGACTGTAGGTTTTTGCTGTCAATTAATTTATGAAAATAACTGATAATTACATTTACAAATCATAACAATTTTGAAATATTTCCTCATTCTTCTTCATCTTAACATTTTTTATTTGTTATTTCCTGCACAGATCTTCCTCTCTGGAGTAAAATCAGTGACTGCGAGACAATTTGATTTAAAATTGTCATATGATATATTCGATATTCAAAATAGATAATTTTTTGAGATCGGACATTCCTAACGTAAATCTATTTTCAATTTCAATTTTAATTTATTTAGGAAGAATCTTTAAAACATCTTTCGTCTGAAATTCTAACTCGGTGTTCTAAATGAAGAATTTCCATCAACCTGAATAAATCACAACTATTAATCCCATGTCATCGTCTATCTCCTTCTTTGCCTACTATTTCTAATAATAATTCGATAATCAGTCCATCTCCTTTATGTAAATATTTAGGTAATAACATTGACTCTAAGCTATATTTTTTGAAACATACTCAACATTTTAAAAAATCCATCGTAACCAGAGCTAAACACTTCAAATCTCTTACATTTAGAAATCAAGGTATTTCGAGAGAGGGAGCTGTCAAAATATACAAATTTCAAACTTCATGTTTGATAATGGCAAGCTGAATTTGCCGAAACTGCAGTCACATAAAAATAAATTGTGTTATACAAACAAAGTTAAAAGTGTTTTATTGTGTTAAATTAACATGTATAACGAAGTAGAAGCCTCCACAATTCAAAACAAATTTATATGTCGGCCATTACTAGATTATGGTTTTCTTCTACTTTTTCACTCTTATCCTAAATCCTTTAACAATATACGTGTTGCGGAACGCACATGCCTCCGCATCCTGACAAAAATTAGACATCCCGATAATCCAATTTATAATCCTAGCAACACCCTCCTATATGAACTTACCGAACTAAGATTATGGTTTTCTTCTACTTTCTCACTCTTATCCTAAATCCTTTAACAATATACGTGTTGCGGAACTCACATGCCTCCGCATCCTGACAAAAATTAGACATCCCGATAATCCAATTTTAATCCTAGCAACACCCTCCTATATGAACTTACCGAACTAACTGCTATAGAACACCGCTATCCATTCTTAATTAAAAAATTTTGCAAGTCGCGATCAAATTTCCAAATTCTTTTATTATTTTGTAAAGTTCGATATCCAAACATCCAACCAAAATTTAAAAAACCATCATCAACTATTTTTGAATCCGATTTATCGACACACCAATCTATACAGAATTAAACAATTAATTATTTTTCTTCCCAGGGGTAAACTCAGTGACTACGAAATAATTGGATTTAAAATTGTCATATGATTTAATCGATATTCAAAATCGACAATTTTCTGAGATCGGGATATTCCTAACGCAAATCTATTTTCAATTTCAATTTTAATTTATAAAGGGAAAATCTCCTTTATACAATACAATAATAATAATCATCATTTTATCTCAAAACAGAGAAAAAGTTGCTCCGCAAATCTTATCATTTGTGAAACTTTGTAGTTTTTTGCTATCAATTAATTTATAAAAATAACTGATAACAAATAACATTAACAAATCATAATAATTTTAAAATATTTCCTTTTTCATCTCCATCTTAACCATTTTTTAGTTATTTCCCGCACAGATATTCCTCCCCGGGGTGAAATCAGTGACTGCGAGATAATTTGATTTAAAATTGAAAAGCCACTATATTCCCCAATTCCCCGCCACTAACGTATTTATGGTGGGCACAATGGGCACAAGGATAAATCAGCCAAGAACCGCGGGAAAAGTCGGGGAGGAGAAGGAGGAAAAAAAAGTACACAAGGGCTGGTTTTCAGGCCGAAAAGCCCGCATTGATTCCTCACCCGCGAATTTATTGCGACGATAAATCTCTTAGTTTATTGCCCCAGATTTACATGCCTGCTTATAAATATCAAAATTTTCTCCGTCCGTAAAAAGAAAGAAGAGAAAAAAAATAAGGAAACGAAGAAGTTTGTTTTAATAAATCTGAGTTTATGGGTGTATACATTTTCCCCATAATTGAATATAAGTTTATTTATCTTAAGATAATTTAACCTAAATATTATATTTACTATCAGATAGCATAGTGAGAAATCAAATAAAATTTTAAATATTTCATTGAATAATTCAATATACGGCGGTGAATTTGCACAGAAAGTAATGGATATTTATTGTCTTAGTAGCCTTATTGATTAAGATTTATAAAATACTTCGGTGGAGTAACCCCTTAATTGCAGCAAAACAACGTTTACTGTACTGGTTTAGCATACTATTTAAGCAGTATATTATAAACTTCGCAATAGTTCCGTGTTTAACACGCGTGGCGCATGAAGTAAAATTTCGAGTTTAGAAAAACCTGAAAACCAAAAACCAAAAACCAAATTTTCAAGTTTTTCTAAACTCGAAATTTTACTTCATGCTTAGCCTGGGAGCGGAAAACACTCGTTTATAGCTTAAAATTGGACTGTTTTTAAAAAGCAACGAATATCTGAAAATGTACAGTAAATAATTGGGATATAATAATAATATTTATTACCCAATAGGACAATATATGTATATTTAAAAGAAAAACTCTCTGTATATAACATCTTTATAGAATATTTATAATAATTATAAATATAAACAGATAATATATTATTTCCATTAAAATTGATTTTATAAAATACCTATCTTCTAACTTATTGATTAAGATTTATAAAATAGTACAGTGGAGTAACCCCTGAATTGCAGCAAATCAACGTTTTACTGCTCGCAATTACTTTATATTTTTGGCGGATACAGTATTTATTCAATATTTCAATATTCTTTCGATTTGTGGACAGATTTATTAGGATGTATTAGTTTACATAAATATTTTGTTCAAGTTTTGTTTCAACTTCTATTATATATCTTATTCATTAATCGTGTGATGAAACATGTTTACTATATCGATATCGATCGTTTTATCAATTTTTAAATATTATTGTTATCATTTTGTACATATTCTTTGTAAAAGAGGTTTCCCGTAAGAGAATAAATAAAATAAAATTGAATAAAAGTCACTTGGTATGTTTCACTACTGTTTTTAAATTGTTAAATGGCGAATTCGCCGGGATAAACAAAATTAAACCCTTTCTATGGAACATATTACTACGAGTATATTAAGCCACTTTTCTGAATCTTAGATAAATTGTGTGTTGAATTAATTTACTGGATGAAATAAAGTAATCTCATTAACCCATTAAGCGCCATTGATGCATACACACAACATTATGATTTTTTTGTTAATTAAATTACTAAATGAGTTAGTTTGGTATATTATATCATTTGACCCGACTTGCAAATGTATGAAGAAAAATGCAAATATTGTGTTATTTAAATAAAAGGACTTTTACTCATTAAAAAAAATGTGAGTGTATTTCTAACTTCACAATAGTTTAGTGATTTATGCGCGTGGCGCATGAAGTAAAATTTCGAGTTTAGAAAAGCCTGAAAATTTGGTTTGGCCGCTCCGCTTCGCGGAGCGACCAAACCAAATTCAGGCTTTTCTAAACTCGAAATTTTACTTCATGCTTAGTCTGGGAGTGGAATCACTAGTTCTAAACTTCAAACTGCACGTTTTTATATAAAATCGACGAATGCCTGATATTTTACAGCCTATCCATTATTTATATTTAAAAGAAAATTCATAGCATGTAACACAATAAGTCATTCACAGATATTATAAAAATAAATGCATAATTTTACCTAAAATCAACTTTTAGAGTTGTGTCTCTAATTGCTCGGCCGTTAATGGGTTAAACATGTTTACACTATCGATAAATGAATAAAAGTCACTTGGTATGTTTCACTACTGTTTTTATATTGTTAAATGGCGAATTCGCCGGGTTAAACAAAATTAAACCCTTCTTTGAAACATATTTCTAGGAGTATATCAGGCCACTTTTCTTAATTTTAGATAAATTGTGTGTTGAATTAATTTACTCGGTGAAATAAAGTAATCTCATTAATAATATATTACGTCACGAGAGTGATATGCAGCGACGACGCAGCGACGAGTGCAGTATTCCGGGAGTATGTAATTGCCATACCACTAGAGGTAAGTACGATACTTTTCCTACGCCCTAACAAAATAAACAATGAGCATGAAAGTACAACTTATTAATTAATTTTTGATAGTAACATGACATTGATGAACACTAAACTCCTACTTTATTAGAAAGAAATGTCATTTAGTTGTGCCGTAATCAATCAGCTGTTCAGCTGTCAGCATGTAATGTACTTGTCAAAGCTATTACGTGCATGTGTAGGTAATGTCAATCATACGCGTCAAGATGACAGTGTGGTATGGTGCGGTTACTAAATAGGGCGTAGGTAAACATGTTTACAATATCAATAATTGACTAATAGTTATTTCCTATGCTTCATTAAAAACATTTTAAATTGTTAAATGGCAAATTTGAGTGTGTGTGTGTGTGTGGACATAATGTTTAATGAAATTACTTTATTTCGCCGAGGAAATTAATTCAACACATAATTTATCTAAGATTAAGAAAAATGGCTTGATATACTCGTAGAAATATGTTTCGAAAAAAGGGTATTTTGTTTAACCCGGCGATTAAACAAAATAACCCTTTCTTCGAAACATATTTCTACGAGTATATCAAGCTATTTTTCTTAATCTCAGATAAATTGTGTGTTAAATTAATTTCCTCGGCAAAATAAAGTAATTTCATTAAACATTATGTCCACACACACACACACTCAAAAAGAAATAAACCAGTCAAGATGATAAACACCTGTCACATCAAGAAAACTCGCTTCCTGCGGTTTTCATGCACATGCACTTATTAAAATAAACTGTAGACGATCCATAAGGGAGGAGAGACAACATCAAAAAACCCCTGCTAGGTTTGCGTGCCCGGAAAATTTCTGCTCCTCCTCAACGCAGGAAGACTCTTGAATTATTAAACTCCTCCATTGTGCGCTCATTTTACATACATGCACGTGTACATAATATTTATTATTAATTTTCAAGAAGATTTCACTTAAGGTAATGGTTGAAGTTTGCGTTATATTATGTGTAACTATACTGGAGGTAAATAATTTAAGTCTCGAACTTTCGGAGTGAGTTTACAAGTGCTGGTGCATAGTTTTCATGTATTGGAAATTGTTTGATGATAAAATTGATGTTTTAAACATTCTTCCCCTTAGCAAAATATGGTTGTTTGTCAAATATAAACTCGACTTATTAATAATACCTACAACTTACTTAATTAGTAATTAATTAATATGATTTTATATGATTGAATTGAATTGCGTGTAAGTACCTACTTATGTGTGGTATTGTGGAGTGATGATAATAAAGCAATAACGCAAACAGCAATTCGATGTTCGGAAATTGAACATTAAACGAAGCACTTGATGTCAATGGGGCTTCGCGTTCGTGTCTTGGCCTCCGCAATCTGAGACTAATTACACTTGCAATTCCGCAATTCCGCTTGCAAATAACTAAGTGTTCCCGTGTTCATCCACTACCGCTTATAAATAACCAAGCTTCTCGTCCGACTGTCACTTGTTTTCGACTCCAAAGAGGAATTTATTAGGTTTCCACCAGTCAAATAAACATTTATTTTTTCAACGTTCAATTTTAAGATTTCAACGAGTGTTTTCCACTCCCAGATTAAGCATGAAGGAAAATTTCGAGTTTAGAAAAGCCTGGAAATTCGGTTTGGTCGAGTAGCGCGAAGCGCGGAGCGACCAAACCAAATTTTCCGGCTTTTCTAAACTCGAAATTTTACTTCATGCGCCACGCGTATAAAACACTCATTCAGAGTGGAGTTCGTAATATACTGCTTAAGCTTGATCAGTTTTTTATACGCGTGGCGCATGAAGTAAAATTTGGAGTTTATAAAAGCCTGAAAATTTGGTTTGGTCGCTCCGCGCTTCGCGCTACGCGACCAAACCAAATTTTCAGGCTTTTCTAAACTCCAAATTTTACTTCATGCTTAACCTGGGAGTGGAAAACACTCGTTTCAAGCTTTAAATTTAAATCTTCTAAAAACATGTCGGAAAATTAACATCGCGTGCATATGTATACTTAAAAGAAAAACTGCCTGTATGTTTATCACTGTTAATTTTCAGTGATATTTAGAGCATAAATCTAGAGTTTTATTAATTAATTTTTATTGAAATTCAGCCCTTCAATCTAGAATTTAATTAATACGTATGTGAAACGATTGATTTTTTGTATAAAAGTACGGTCTTTAAATAAAGCTTAGCATTATATACGGGCCGTTCGGAGAAGAAGGCTTTGCGCTGATAAAACGGCAATAAATTCCGGCAGTGAATGCTTTTGATTAGTATCAAATAAAAAAAAAAACGAGAGAGAAAGCATAAATATGCCTTCTGGCTTTTCTAACACCTCCCTACGTATGTTTCCGGGTTACTCCTTTGCCGTTGAAAAATATTTACAAAAGATTCAAACTAATATATAAATCAAAACTGTGAATTATGCATGAGTCATCTTTTTAATTGAATTCTATGTTTGAAGGACCCTCGAAGCCCAGGGATATAAGCGCAAATTTTATAAAATTGAAGTTACAAGTGTGGAGATGGGTTTTTAAATACATTCAATCATTTGTTAGTAACAGGATATTACTAATATTAGTAAATAAAAGGTAATTCTAGTTTAATATAAGACATTGAGTGCAAATTTTCCCTAGTTTAAAGAGTAAACTAGGAAAAATTCTCAACTTTCAATATTTTTTTCCCAAATCTATTTGTATGTACTTGAATTCCTTGGCCTCAAGGGTCCTTATTAAATAAATAAATAAATAAACCTTTATTCACGGATGTATGATTTTACAGAATACGAAAATATTTGAGAAAATAACAATTTAATACTAAAGTTTGAAACAAAAATATTAATGACAACATATTAATATTTTAACAATTCTTATAAATAATATAAAACAATTAAAACCATAAATTGTTAATTTATCCTGATTTTGACATTTTTTAATACATCTCCCTAATATTAAAAAAATGTCAAAATCGGGATAAATTAACAATTTATGTTTTGAATTGTTTTATGCCCGGTATTATGAACGATTAATAAATCATTAGATAACTATTTGTGGAGTAAATTTATTTACCTAGTAATCTAATGGGCAAATAAAATGCGTATTATAAAGCAAACTTACCAAATATATAGCAATTCTAGAAATGAGTAATTTAATTAGTATATGACAGACCGAAATTATACATTTTCATTGTGGCCATAGCTAAAACCACCAATCTGTTAAATTGAATTGTCAATATTTCAAATTAAGTTGTCAATCAAATTGGAAATTTAGTATAATTGCTTATAATTATGGAGAATTACCGTGGAATACGACAGAATTACACAAAACAAGAAAAAGAAGGCTTATTAGAAAATATAAAAGACTTAAACGAGTGTTTTCCACTTCCAGGCTAAGCATGAAGTAAAATTTCGAGTTTAGAAAAGCCTGAAAATTTGGTTTGGTCGCGTAGCGCGAAGCGCGGAGCGGCCAAACCAAATTTTCAGGCTTTTCTAAACTCGAAATTTTACTTCATGCGCCACGCGTACAAGACACTCATTTCAAGTGAAGTTCACTTGTTCACAATTTTTCAGTGTTTTCGGTGATTTCTAAACTCGAAATTTTACTTTATGCGCCACGCGTATTTAACACCGAAAACACTGAAAAATTGTGAACAAGTGAACTTCACTTGAAATCAATGTCTTGTACGCGTGGCGCATGAAGTAAAATTTCGAGTTTAGAAAAGCCTGAAAATTTGGTTTGGCCGCTCCGCGCTTCGCGCTACGCGACCAAACCAAATTTTCAGGCTTTTCTAAACTCGAAATTTTACTTCATGCTTAGTCTGGGAGTGGTAAACACTCGTTTAAACTTTAAATGGAAGTAATTTAAAAAAGCGTATAAATAAGTATAAAAATCCCAGGTTATGTCTGACTTTAAGAACTCTAGGTCTTTGACTCCATAGAATGTCTTGTGGTTCAAATTAATCACTGTCAGGTAAAATACTATGAGCGAACCTTAATCTGACATGGATGATATAGAAGACATGATAACTGTAATGAAATTAAACAAACAAACAAATAATTTACTGGGGAGATTTATTAGCCAAATAAAGTTATTTTGTGTTTATAATACCAAAAACTTTGGAATAAATTAATTTATTCCTAAAGTAAATTTTATTTAGGGAATAAAACGTTTTTTAATACCTGGAAATAATGTATTAATTTTATATTTTTAGGTCGTAGTATATTATCTATTTTTTAATGAATAAAAAGTAGTAATGTTTGTAAGTAAAAGAATGAACAACAAAAATAATATAACTAGACATTTTAACAAGTATTTCTATTGCTTGATTAAGCATGAAGTAAAATTTTAAGTTTAGAAAAGCCTTGAAATTGGATTGGTCGCTCCGCGAGGAAATTTCGTTGGAATTAGCGAAAGTTTGAGAAGAGTACAAACATCATATTTACAGATTATTTTAATCTTTAACGTTTTTTTTTTATAGAGTATTATCTCGTTATTTTTTTTTTTTCATTTTTAGACAAGCAATCTGAGTTAGAATGAATAGACAAAATATAAAATAACTTGAATATCTGAACTAGTCTTCCCATATATTATCATATTATTTTTGTTATTATTTTTATTATTATATCCTATAGCAAACTCAAAGAAATGTAACGTGTTTGCATTTCTCATTTTTATTAAATATGAAAATTAGTAATAATGTTATCGGTTATAGCAGCGGTGGATTATTTAAAAAAATTAATATGTATATATATTTTTTGTATAAATTTTCAATGTATTGATTTTATAAAAAAATGTTTTTAAATACGTGCCAATATTTCGCCAATTATTATTCGCTTCTTCAACGCATATTCTAAAATTAAAAAACAGAGAACAAGCAATAATAAACAAAAATATTATAGCAAAAACAAAATACTTACAAAGGTTGGGCTATGTATAAAAATTGTCAAATTTGTATAATAGTAATGTAAAGACAAAAATTGGTTGGTATTTATAAAAAAAATGTTGAAAGACAGACAAAAACATTGATATTTTAGGAGAACTAAAAAGTAATAATAAAATATACAGGGTGCTCGTATTTCGACAGAATGTATGGGCATCTTAGTTATTTGAGAAGATAGAGAATCGGGCAAAGTTGAGAATTTTAGGGCACAACAATAGTCCGAAAACAATTTTAAAATAGCTTTTCTTGTAATTTGACGAATAAAGCACTACTAACCTTTCTTCACACTTTTATTTGAATTACCAAATGTACATTTCGGACACAAAGTGACCATTATTAATGGTGTTAATCCACTGATAATGGTCACTTTGTGTCTGAAATGTACATTTGGCAATCCAAATAAAAGTGTGAAGAAAGGTTATTAGTGCTTTATTCATCAAATTAAATTGATCTTAACGTAACTCAAAATCAATTTATCTTTTCTTGTTTCCGAGATATCAACAAAAAACTGAGTTTTTGAAAATTCGTTTTAATTTTTTTAGTCAAAAACTGCTGAATCTTGACATTTAGAACTTTGACAATTAAAAGGCACTTTTTAACGAGGAATCAAGCAGCATTTCTTTTCTAAGATAACTTTAACATTTACCCGGGGACCATAGCCAACTTTTGTTTTTCTTTTGAGCGTTATTTTGGATTTTCATATTTTTTGAAAGAATACTTTTTTCAAAACTCAGTGATGCATCACACTCATGATTTATTTTAGATTTGATATTTAAAATTATGATATTTTCTTTTTTGCAAAGAGTGCCTTGGAAACAATGACGTCATATGTGTTAATCAATAACATCTTGACAGCAGTCAATCATTGTTAGCACTTAAAATTAATTAATAACTGTCAATCTTTTGTAATAATAATAATAAGTAGCGATTACCACATAAAAGTTGGTTAAACAAAATTTATTCTACTTTTATTATTATTAATCCAAAACTATTCACAAAAAAAGGAATACTTGAATTTTTTCGCTACATCTCTGTAAATATTGATCACCATCACATCTAAGCGTTATAAATATTTAACTTTACACTAAATCAGTGGTTTATACGCGTGGCGCATAAAGTAAAATTTCGAGTTTAGAAAAGCCCCGTGAAAATTTGTCGAGGGTCGCTGCGCGACCCTCGACAAATTTTCTACGCGGGGCTTTTCTAAATTCGAAATTTTACTTCATGCTTAGTCTGGGAGTGGAATACACTCGTTAGTTTAAAATACATCACCACTATTAAATATGTATCGTCGGATTCCCGTCTTCAGGGGTGATATGTAAGCAAATTATGGATCCTAGGAGTCAAATTAGTGAGTAACTCAACTATTTCCAAGGCACTCTTTACAAAAAACAAAAGATTAAAACTTTACATATATTTTACATATAAAATATCCAACAAACTATAAGTGTGATACATCATTGAATTCATAAATAAATAAATAAATAAATAAAAATAATTTTCCAGAAAATATGAAAATCTAAAATAGCGCCCATAAGAAAAACAAAAGTTAGCTATGGTCTCTGGGTAAACGTTAAAGTTTTCTTAAAATATATGTTAATAGATTAATCGTCAAAAAGTGCCTGCATAATGTAAAAGTTTGAAATGTCCGGATTCAATAGTTTTTAATGAAAAAAATAAAAACCAAATTTAAAAAAATCCTGTTTTGACAATATCCGAAAAACGAAGGAAGATATTTTAAATTTGTTTTTAGATTATTATTAGGCCCTTAATTACGCAACTTTGCGTACTCTCTCTATCTCTTTAAATAACCGAGATCCCCATACATTCTGTTGAAATACAGACACTCTGTGTACTAACACATAAATTATGATAAATTTAGTTTTAATAAATAGAAATACATTAAATGTAAGCCATTTGTATCTGTTTTGAAACGCATGCTAGAATTTTGTTTATTAATATTGACAACTTGATGGTAAAACAGAATAACGTCATAGAAAAAAAATTTAGCTTCTTTTAACTATTTTTTATTATTCTAAAATAAAATATAAACTTCTGTCAACTAAACAAAATATTGAAGAATTTTTGTTTAATACATATATGATCTGGATCACTTGCGTGATCTACTTTGATCAGCTTCAACTTTTGTATGCAAATTTATTAGAACATCACATGAGATTTCTTATAGGAATTTTTTCGTAGGGGGCGTCAAGATGAAGAAAAATTGACACTGGAGGGGGCCCGACTAAATAGTGAAGGTTGTTAATTATGGTGAGGATGAAGTAAATTGTAAAGTAGAGAAAAATAAGATATTATATGACTCAAATGTGTGTTCTAGATAAAAGCACAACCTAAATTATTACAAACAAATATTTATTTCTTTTAGGAATTTAATTATGGCTTTATATATACTAAAATTGTTACAATTATTCCAATCAACGTAGTTTTAAAGAGTTTCCACTTTTATATTGGAGAGTTGAATGTTAACACAGAAAATTTTATTTAAATATATTAGAAATTGTGTTTGTGCTAAATTAAATAATGTTCTTAATTTAATTAATTACCCTCTTTAGCCCTAAAATGTTTCTGATACCTATGTTTTGTACACTGCATATTATTTATTACTATCTCAGATATACAGAGAGTTCTCCTTTTAAGTACACATATCACAATATACTGTATACGCTGTAAATCTTTAGATATTCGTTGTTTTTACAAATATTTCAAATTAAACTTTCAAACGAGTGTTTTCCACTCCCAGGTTAAGCATGAAGTAAAATTTCGAGTTTAGAAAAGCCTGAAAATTTGGTTTGGTTGCGTAGCGCGAAGCGCGGAGCGACCAAACCAAATTTTCAGGCTTTTCTAAACTCATTATTTTACTTCATGCGCCACGCGTACTAAACACTGATGTGATGTGATGTTCAGAATACAATTTCGAGTTTAGAAAAGCCTGAAGATTTGGTTTGGTTTAATATATTTTCAGACAATTCGCGTAAAGTAGTTTTTATGAATTTCGATAAACTTTTGAAAATTTCGAAGAGTTTACATCTTGTCATTGATTAAATACTAAAAATCGACTGCAACGTTTTATGTGTTTGTTTTATAAATATATGTTTCAAGATATTAAGCTTTTCGGCGCTGACGGTGGCATTTGCCACCACTAAAATGTGGTAAATATACCGGATTTTTTTTTATAAATATACGTACATGTATGCACGCGGTAGAACTTTTCCGGTAATTGTTCCCAGATTAAGCATGAAGTACAATTTCGAGTATAGAGGAGCCTACGTGACCAAACCAAATTTTTTGGCTTTTCTAAACTCGAAATTTTACTTAATGCGCCACCCGTATAAAACACTGATTTAGTGTAAAGCGCATTCTTTATCAAATTTTACAAATAAAAATATTTGTAGGCTTATAATTTGTATGATTAATTGCCTTAGATATAAATGAAATTGCCAATACTTCGTTGTAGAATACCCCAAAACATAATTATATTACTTTAATAAATTAATAAATAAAATATTTGTGTAATATTTGTATAGTATTAAGCGTTACACTTAATACTATACAAATATTACACAAATATTTTATTTATTAATTTATTAAAGTAATGTAATAATGTTTCGAGGTATTCTACAAAGAAGTATTTGCAATTTCATTTATATCTATCGCAATTAATAATACAAATTATAAGTCTACAAATATTTTTCGTGGTAATCCATATTAATGAATCAATATTGAGACGTGTTCCAATGTTTTTTACCACTTTATTTAAATAATTCTACTTGAAAATGACACTAAATATGTCGAAACTCGAATCGTAGAATTAATAAAATAAAGTGGTACTAAACATTGAAACACGTCTCAATATTGCTTAAAATATTTGTGACTTTCACCTTTTTATATTCTCTTTCACCACAATTGTTTTGCTGCGCAGTAGCTTCTTTACTAGAAATATTTTATTTAATAATTTATTAAAAGAATCGGATTTATATAAATTAAGCGCCTCAGTTATCAACATTATTAATATTTTAATGTAATTATTGCTTTATTTAAAAATAAAACATTGTATTTTTGGATTATTTTCTCATATTTTACAAAACATTATTTACTCATTTTTTCCGTAATGCGATTTATATTTTCTGAGGCAGGGCATTGTAAATAGGCTCCATTAAATATTTAGCCGGTTATCCTTGGGCGTCGAGGGTGGGATAGAGATTAGCGTTATGCCCGGGCTCCGGGAAAAAATTAATAATCCCACCACCCCATTAAATTCCATTCATTCACCTTCTCCTCCCAGAAGATAAGCACGGGGAGTACACCACTTTTTGCCCTTTTCCCCCCTAATCCTCTTAATTATCCCCATATTCCCAAGAAGACCCTTCAGACCTTTCGGATCACAATATTAAATATTGACTTTCGGAAAGGCTGGGTGTATTAATAAAGAGATATGATGGGGAAAATGGACATTCCTCAATTTGTTTATGGACTGTGACAATTTAATTAAATTTTTCATATTTTCATTTAGAGTACAATCTTCTAAAACAAATAAAACATATAAGCTATTTCTCAAATTGTTATAAAATGTATTCCTGTTTGCACCTTAGTCAATTAATTAACTTATTGATTAGAATTTCTTAAAAACACAATTTTATTCACAAATTGTTAGCACAATCGCATTTAAATTAAAGAAATATACAGGGAATTTTTCATTTGAATACAAACAACGCGATGTGAATTCCTAAGCATTAATTAATCAATGTTAAGAAGTGTTTCAATGGTCTATTCCCTGGGTCTCCAAACTATCTTCTTTGCGGGCCACAAATACAATTCTACATAATAGTCGGCCAAGATCCGATTAATTTTATAAAATTGTGAAAAATGTAAGGAACAATTGTTACAATATTTCAAAATATGACATTTACAAAAAAAATTACAAACATTCGCGGGCCGGATTCATGCAAGTCGCGGGCCGGATTTGGCCCGCGGACCGTAGTTTGGAGACCACTGGTCTATACCACAGTATTGAATAGTGGTGAATACAAGAAATCTGTTTGTTCGTTGATAAATTTTACACAGGAATTACGGGATTATTTTTTAATTTCAGCGGCTTCTAAATAATTAAATTTGGTACCTTTGATAAAATGATGCAAAATTTTAACTTCATTCAGTTTTTTAAAGGGATGTTTGCATTTCAATGCATGATTTGCGAAGGTACTGTTACCGTAATTTAGCTTAAATGCGTGTAACGTGTTTTAAAGCTACGGCCTGTTTGGCCAACATATTAATATATTACGTCACGAGAGTGGTATGCTGCATATTACATATGAGCAGTAATGTTGCGCACGAGCCGCGCAGCGGCGAGCGCAGTATTTCGCGGGTATGTAATTGCCATACCACTCGAAAAATGTACGATACTTTACCTACGCCCTAACAAAATAAACAATGAGCATGAAAGAACAACTTATTTATTCAATAATTTTTGATAGTAACATGACATTAATGAAAACTAAATTACTACTTGATTAATATAATTAAAGAAATTTCATTTGTGCGGTATTCAATGAGCTGTTCAGCTGTCAGAATGTAATATATATGTGAAAGCTATTACGTGCATGTGTAGGTAATGTCAATCATACGAGTCAAAATGACAGTGTGGTATGATGCGGTTACTAGATAGGGCGTAGGTTAACACTATTACGCTCGGAACAGCACAACTGATACACTCCAGATTTATTTAAAGGATCAATTTTCTTAAGCATTGTTCAGGAATTCGTTGTTTTTATAAAAGGGTTCAATTTGAAACTCCTGATGAGTGTTTGCACTCTTTCATTGGGCATAAAGTAACATTTCCAGTTTAAAAAATTTGTTATTATCAGAACTAGGTCGGATAAATGTTTGATTTTTACAATGATTACGCACTCACATAAAAAAATGTGTGCACTAATTTAGATAAAGGGCACATGAGTTATTTAAATAAGACAACTATAAACATCGCCAGCAAATGCATAAAATATATATTTAAAAATGTATAGTTTAATCATGGTCAAAATCAATAATAGTTAATTTTGCATGCAATATTTCAACATACCTGTAGAGACATCTTAACTTTTTTCTATAAAATAAAAATTATGCAATCGTTGTTCTATTTATAGAAAACTGCAGCCTATGTTAAAATATTGCATTAAAAATTGATTACACCAGCATGCTTTATACTTAGTCTGGGAGTGGAAACACTCGTTAGTAGCTTTAAATGTAACGATATTATAAATCCGTATAAAACAAATTTAAAGGGCAATTCGACGTAAAAAAGTAAGATTTTAATTTTTGAAATTTCAGGAACCCTTTAATATTTAAGTGAGTTGAGATAGTTATCTAAAATACAATAGTTTTTTTTGTATACTCTGTTTCTTTTTAATTCTGTTGAATTTATGTATGTTAGGCACTTTAACACTTTTCCATGCCCTTAACTCATTTCCGAAATAAATTATTTTAGTTGACCCTTAATGGTTTTCCGGCGGGTCCTTCGCTAATGCGAAAAAAATCGCCCGCGATGCCCAAGACAAATCATTTGTTGTGTCAGCAGAGGAGGGGAAAAAAAGTAAATAAATGGGGGCCAAATGGAACAAAATGATAAATTACGAGTGTGCAAAGAAGGGGAAAAAAAGAAAAGGAGGACAGTACTGAAAATTATAGAGGAGGCTCATAATGAATAATCACATAAATATAATATATCAACATTAAAGATAAAGAAAATTTTACATAAAGAAAAATTCAGTTTGTCCATAGTTTGCAGAATATATACAAACTATAAACAGGATTTAAAATTAATATCGACTCTCTGCAAACATTTTTAGTCTCATTGTCGTGTAACTCAAATATTCATTGTATAATTCAATATCTGTCGGGGTATTAACTCGAGAAGTAGTTGTTTCAATGAATATTTTGAGACTATTCTCAATGAGACTAAACATTTTTGTTTGCAGAAAGTCGATATTAATTTAAATATTAAAGATGTTTGCATTGATTGAGTTACTTGAAAATATTTAACACATTAATTAAAACGCTTAATTATTATTGGTTTGATACTAATACGAAAATATATACATTTAACACTAATATATATATACACAAAAATAGGGGATAGGAAGATATTGATAGGGGGAGGTGTGGTTTTTAGTGGTAATAAACTAATTTATAGCCGAAAATAGGTTAGTTGTGGGATTACAAGAGAATTAGGAAAACCCCTTGTTTAAAGTGGATACACTAAATCTAATAAATCATTTTCGAGCGGACTTAAATCGAAATTTAACAATTTATTTTCATGTTTTTTCATTTGAACTGCCTCCAACATATTTAATTGATAATATGATGACTATTTTATTAATTTTACGTTCTCTAATATACACCTGTGGCCTGCTTCAATTGCGTGGTTAGCCACCGCAGATTTATCAGGGTTCAGATGTTAAAAATGTGAGACATGTTCTTTAAATCTAGTTAGAATATTTCTTTGTGTTTGTCCTATGTAAATTCTGTCACAATTAAAACAATTAATGAAATTGATTCCAGATTTCTCTAAATTATCTATTTTATTAAAAGTGTTTCTTAGAAATTACTTAGTTTTGTATTTACATAGTACGCTGGGGTTAAATTGACCTTTCTATACACTTTTTTTAAATTATTTTCGATCGTGTAGAGATGTTGACGCTTTGATTTTTCAGACATTAGTTGTTTTCATAAAAGTGTTCGATTAAAAGCTTCTGACGAGTGTTTCCACTCCTTGGTTAAGCATAAAATAAAATTTCGAGTTTAGAAAAGCCTAAAAATTTCGTTTTGCAGGCGCGCGCCTGCAAATCCAAATTTTTAGGCTTTTCTAAACTCGAAAATTTATTTTATGCGCCACGCGTATAAACCGCAGACTTATTGGAAAGTTAAAAATATACTGTTGCACTTTTAATAAAAACAACCAATTTGGGAGGATCTCGCTTTATTGTTGAATACAGCAATATTTGTAGCAACACAGTGGCTTCATCAGGCTGATTAAATAATGATGATTTTTAATATAGACAATAATTTGTTTTAATAATTATATTAAGAATCCTGTATTGCGGAAGCTTTTACTTCGTTATACAGGTTAATATCAGAATAAAAACACATTATACTTTGTTTGTATAACACTTTTGAGTTTGTTACACAAACAAAGTATAAAGTGTTTTTATTCTAATATTAACCTGTATAACGAAGTAAAAGCTTCCACAATACAGGATTTTTAATATAATTATTAAAACAAATGATTGAACAAATTAATTGATGTTTTTTATTTGCTTAGAACAAGAGAGAACTTAATGAATATTGTAAGAAGTTTATTTTATGAAAAATTAACTCTAATTACTTTAAATACCTTCAAGCTTTCATACATTTCTATAACAAACTAGAACTTTTCGATTTAAATTTCTTACATCCCGTCAATTTTTCTGTAAAATGCATGAATACTTTAAACCAGCGATTGTCGGTTTCCGTTAAATTTTTCCGGGCGCGAGCTCGTTTTTCTATTGTTACATCATCGTCGCGCGGGTAGAAAAATAATCCAATTTCCGCGCGTTTTGTGTTTGCCATTGCAGGGTGCCGAATTAAATTGTGTCGCGTTTTATTTTAATAAATATTTTCAGGACCGGAAAACTGGATGTTCCACATCAGCCATCAAAACCATTGTCACGTTCAACATTATCATATAACATAAAATACATAAACAAATGTATATAAGCATTCATATTTATATACTACACTCGTATGTACTATAAATATTTGTTTATGTGTAATGGAGTAAAATTTATGACAGAATTTATTTTTATCCCGATGCATACACTTTAAATTATCGGGCATTCATTATTTTTCAAAAGAGTACAATTTGCAGCTTCTATTGAGTGTTGTCCACTCCCAGATTAAGCATGAAGAAACATTTCGAGTTTAGAAAAGCCTAAAAATTTGGTTTGGTCGCGTAGCGCTACGCGCTACGCGACCAAACCAAATTTTTAGGCTTTTCTAAACTCGAAATTTTTCTTCATGCGCCACGCGTATATACCACTGATTTCAATTGATGTTTAAAATATACTTTGGAAGGTCTATAAAACATTTAAATATTGCGAAATTTGAAATTTAATATTTTGGCACTACATTAGACAGATATAATTTATTCTAAAATATTAACCGGAATTTTGTAATGTTTATAAATCTCCTAAAATTAAAATTTGACGCGTTACTACCGGATTCCTAATTTTTAAGTATATACACTGCGTTTTATTTAAGTATGATCATAGGGATTTATATGGTAAAAAATCTACCCTATGTTAGCTTTTGTTGTCGTACAAATTTGAAACAGTTTTTTGGTTTTATTAATAGATCAACGTTTTTCTACGAAATGTAGTGTTTTATTTGTGTAAATAATGATGTATAACGAAGTAGAAGCCTCCACAGTTAACAGTTTATACAGGGTGTCTAAAATGGGTGAGTGCAGTTTTAAAGTAATATAAATCAAAGATAAATAATCTTTTAAGAGAATGTTTTATTGATTTTTAATTACAGATAATTGGAAAATTATTTACTAAAAATATTGTTATCTAAATGTCTACCGTTTCGCTCCCGACACTCCTCTAATCTTAAGCGAAAATGTTCCACTACGCGATGACACATTGCTTGAGGTATCGATACCATTTCTGCTGCGATATTAACCTTAAACTGCGTCAATGTCCTTTGTTTATCGATGTTCACCTTTCCCCAATACGAAATAATCCAAAGAAGTTAGGTTTGGATTGCGTAGTGGCCAGGTAACATCACCTCTTCACGAAATAAGTTTATTGGGGAATAGGTGGTTTAGTGCTTCAATTAAAGGGTTTTGAGTCTGACTCGTGACTGCATTTTGTTGAAACTAAGTTTTTGCATTAAAACTACTAAACTGTTGCAAAGATGGAGCTAGGAAATTCCTAACCATCTCGCAGTATCGCTCTGCATCCTTTTTGGACACCCTGTACATTCATTAGAAATTGGTGAACATATTGTAGTACTAACGCAATCCAACACGTCTTTGTCAATTACTATTATTAATTTCGATGTTCCCTAACGCACGTTTCGTTTCAACTTCTCTTCGAAATTCTTTCTTTTTTTATAAATACAGATTCCGCGCAGTCTGCACATAAATTCGCGTAAAGATGGCACATGCCACTTCTTATCTGGATTGCGAGAAGGGGTCGCGTCTTTCTTCTTTGCATTTTCAGTTTTCGCTTCCACGTTTTATTTTTTCCTCTCTCTCTCGTCTCCGGCGCAAAAATATATATAACTTATCGCGGAATTCCTTTTCATCGGACATGTTTCTTTCAATATCCATTTCACCAACCATCGTGTGCATTAGGCGCTCGTAAAATCTTTGGTGAAAAGACTCCATTTCATATTGCGAGATAAATTTACTGGGTCTAATGGCGGAAATGATAATATTTATGGATTTGTGTTTTTTTTTAAGAATTTAAAATCCTAACAGAAAATTAATTTAATACATCTGAGTTTAAATGACCTGAAACTACTTACGTGAAGGCAATTTTTTTTTAAGTATTGGAAGGGGTGTATGTTTACAAAGAGGCTGCAACAAAAAGAGGATATGGATATACTCAGATAGTCAGGTTGCATCAAAGGCAAGAAAATCCCCTACATGTAAGTCTCAATCTGTCTAAGAGGTCAAACTATCCCTAAAGCAGCTGGCCAGGAACAACAGAGTTAAACTGTTCTGGATTCCAGGTCATGCATTGATCAAAGGTAATGAAATTGTAGACAACCTTGCCAAAGAAGGCTTCATAACTCCATTTGTTGGACCAGAACCATATAGTGGAATAACTAAAGTCCGCATCAAGGGAATGATCCAGAAGTGGGAAGATGCTGCCAAAAGTGCTCACCTGAGAAACACACCTGGCTTGAGGCAGGGGAAATGGTTTATCGCCTTCTCTGCCATAAGAACAGTTTCTCAGGCTGAGCAAGGGCAACCTAAGGCTCATAACCGGCCTTCTAACTGGACACTGTCCTCTCAAATACCACCTCACTAAGATGGGTCAGACAACTGATGCCAATTGCAGATTCTGCAACGAGGCACACGAAGCAGCAGAGCACTTACTTTGTGAATGCTCTGGCCTGTCTCTTCAAAGAGGGAATTTCCTGTCATCGGTCACTTTAAAGCCTGATGACATGGTACACATTAACCCTCAAGTTATTGTAGGGTTAATGTGTCCACACGATGCACCGATCCCATAACATAACATAACATAACATAGGTACATATCCTAATAATACATAAATGTTTAGACATTCGTTGTTTTTATAAAGGTATTCAATTAGAAATTTGTAACGAGTGATTCCACTTCTTAATTAAGCATGAAGTAAAATATCGAGTTTAGGAAAGCCTAAAAATGTGGTTTGATTGTTTCGCGAAGCGGAAATGTTATTTCATGCTTAATCAAGGAGTGGAAACGTTTGTTAGAAGCTTTAAATTGAATAATACATCGAAATATGCATTCTTAAAAAAAATCCTGCATGTCAATAATATTAAATTATTATATTTTCTTACTATTATCATTAAAGTTAATGCCTAACAATTACAGCGTATTCCATTACAATTAATACTCGACAATTACAGCGTATACTGGGTGTCCACAGATTCATTCTTAACATGGGGCGTGTTTGAACATCTATTGTAACTCTATTATACCTTTATTTCATGTAAAGACTAAAAATGTTTTAAAGCGTTATGTTTTTAACAAATAACTATTATAAAATAGATTGTCTTTATTCCCTTTTTTTCAGTCTTCAGTTGTCAACCTGTCAATGCTAAAATAAGCTATTTTATTGTTTCTACCATTCGTTTTAATATTAGACATAACAGATTATACATTTCTGAAAAGCGGAAACAAATCTCATTTCAATGGTACCAAAGCCAACTATGACTCCCGTTAGAAAAAACAAAGTTGACCCTTGTAACAATAACAATTTTCAAAAATCTGAGCCCACTACAGAATTTTCATTAAAAGAGTGCCTTAAGAAAATGCAAATAAAACTCGACTTCTTCTGAAAATAAATGAGCTATAACAGAAAATAATACAATAAAAAATTCTTTATTTCGCTCTAGCGCCAGAACTACGTAAAATATGAAACGTTTTTTTATGGGATTTAGTACAATTTTAGCTAATGAGTATTTCATCCCATTTAACTAAATCTCTATCTCTTGTAATAACGGAGATCCGCATGTTGAGAATGAATCTGTGAATATCCTGTATATCGTAATATGTATACCTAAAAAATGGCTTTCGTCCGAATATTATTAAATTATATTATTTTCTTGCAATGTATTAATCAAAATTAATGCTAAATCCAGATTCAGAAGAGGAAAAGTGTAATCAACGCACTTCAAAAAGAAATCCGATCATTTTTAAACGACTTGGTAATTTGTTAGGGAATGGGGAAGGAGGGGGACACGCAGCTTTAAATATAAATTTAATCCGGAGGCGGAAACGGCGCACTTAATTACGATCGAAAAATTCGCCGAAAATTACTTTGACGACATTAAAAAAAAATCGACGGAAATTTTGTAAATGGCGCGAAGCTCCTTCGCCCCATAAACTTCTTATCTTTGTTACTGAAAATTGGATTACTCAATCAATTTGATTGAGGATTGTGTTTAAGAGAGAATGGAATGTAAAAAAAAGATTAAAATTAATTCAAATATTATATAACTATACATTATAATAGGGTATCTAGATAACAGACAGATGATACTTAAGGGGGAGACATTTGCTAATAAGAGACTTTAGAGAATGTTGGGAGAGAACTGAGATACAGGATACTTAAGATAGTCTTGAGGCATTTAAAAAGAAGATTTGCTAACAAGAGACTTTTGAAACACTCAAGAAATACTTGAAATAATGTTGGGAGAGAATTGAGATACAGCATCCTCAAGTAAGTCTTAAGACACTTAAGGGGGAAACATTTGCTAATAAGAGACTTTTGAAACATGCAAAAAAATACTTAAAATAATTAAAACACACGATACTTAAGAGAGTCTTGAGTAACAAGGCCGTGACATTTACTAATAGAAGACTTCTGAAACATTCCAAAAAAACTTAAAAGAATGTTGGGAGACAATTGAAACAGACGATACTACTAAGGGGAAACATTCGCTAATAAGATACTTGAGAGAATGTTGAGAGATAATTGAGATAGAGGATACTTAAGTTAGTCTTAAGGCACTTAAGGGGGGGGGGAATTTTCTAATAAGAGACGCAAGAAACACTTGAGATAATTGTAGGAACGAATTAATACACAGAATACTCAATAAATCTTAAGACACTTAAGGAGGGGACATTTGTTAATTTAAGACTTCTGAAACGCAAAAAATACTTAAGAGAATATTGGGAGAGAATTCAGATAGTCTTAAGACACTTAAGGGGGGGACATTTGCTAATGAGAGACTTCTGAAACACGCAAGAGATACTTGAGGGAGATTTTAGAGAAATTCGTTGTTTTGATTAAGCATAAAGAAAAATTTCGAGTTCGCGTAGCGTCCATACCAAATTTTCAGGCCTTTCTAAACTCAAAATTTTACTTCGCGTATAAAACACTGAAATTTGATGTTCAAAAAAGTCTGCTTACGATTCATTCCTCGCATAATTATTCGCTTTATTTTAGCCTCTGGAGAAATTTTCTTTGGAATTATATAAATATTATAATTTTCTGAACACAACGATATGAGATGCGATTAGATGCTAAAACTTTAATTAATTATTAATCAATTAAACTCCTGGCCGAATGGATTAAGTTTCCTACTCTAACAATTGTTTGAGAGTTTAGGAAGAGATTTTCAAAACTTAAAGGGTACCTAAGAGGGACATATTTAAGCACATTTACTTACTTATTTATTAGGATTTATTCTAAAATTCTAAACAAAATATCCCTTTACCAGAAAGGATGTTATTTGTATGCACTTTACGCAATGAATTTTATAGTTTTATGTTTAACTTTAAATTGAATAAATATTTAGAAAAGTCCTAAATAAACTAAAATCTTTCCAGAAAGTCGATAACTCATTTTTATATTTTTCAAATTGCCCTATATTAGAGTTCATTCCATTTAAGTAGGCGAGAAATGTAGACATCTGCATAGATATTATAATGTCTATGCTGATTATTTGTGTGACTATTTAAGTAATCTGTCTAAAAATAATGACATATCGATACCATAATTTAGTTTAGATAATATTTGACCTAAATTTTACATATGCTTTGATAGAGCGTTGTAACAAATTAAATAAAATAAGGTTTTAAATATTTCATTGTATAATTCAATATCCTAAGGTGTATTTGGACAGGACGTAGTTGTTTCAATGGATATTTATTGTTTTAAGTTGTCTTAAATCAATACGGTTTCCGTCAAGGACTATCGACAGTTAATGCAGTATTAGATCTTACTCATCAAATTGTCAAATCCTTTGAAACAGGCGAAACGACAATCGCTTCATTTTTAGATCTAAGTAAAGCGTTTGACTGTGTTCCGCATGAGATTATTATTGAAAAATTACGTTTCTATAATTTTCACAGGACCAGCCAAAAACTAATAAAAAGTTATTTGACAAATAGAAAACAGGCGGTATTTTGCAGTGGCACCCTTTCAGAACCATTGCCCATAAATTACGGTGTGCCTCGGGGCTCGATTCTCGGACCGTTACTTTTTCTTATTTATATAAATGATTTTCCTATGTACGTAGATGGTTGCAGAGTGATCCAATTTGCAGATGACACCACCTTAATTGCAACCGGCCGAGATGTTAATACTGCAAGCTCAATAAATACAGCCACTCTAGTTCAGCTGAAACATGGTTTACAAGCAATAGGTTAAATCTGAATGAGAAAAAGACGGTCACAAGAACTTTCTCCTTGAGTAAGTCAATTCAGGGAAATGAAGCAGTGAAATTCTTAGGAATGTATCTGGACCAAGGCCTATTGTGGTCTGAACAGGGAGAAAATATAGCTAGGAAAGTAAACAAATCGATCTTTTTACTTCGTAACTTGCATAGCAACCTATCTCCATCGATGGTTCGCACAGCTTACTTCTCCTTAGTTCACACTCACTTAGCCTATGGTATAATTATATGAGGTCATTCTTCATGTCGCCATAGGTTATTTTCTTTGCAGAGAAGAGCTATTAGGATTGTTGCAGGTATTAATTACCAGGATGATTGTAAGCAACATTTTGCTATGCTAGGGATATTGACATTACCCTGTATGTATATTCTTGAATGTTTATTGTATGTGAAACGGAACATACATAATTACAGGTTACACGATGACATCCATACTCACAACACAAGGAACAAGGAAAATATGTACCAGCCTAAACTCAGATTATCGCGCAGTCAAACTGGAACAAGTTATTATGGGGTCAAATTTTTCAACAAATTACCACCGATTTTGCGACAACTTGATCTAAAAAAGTTCAAACAAGAAATGAAGAACATGTTAACTGTTAACGCATTTTATAGTTTTGAGGATTTTTTAACGTTTGATTTTAATGCGTGATGAATTCATTATATTACTCCTTATGTGGATCCTATTTGTGTGTCCGAATAGTTTTTTTTTTGTGAGTTATCGTTCTTTTATACATATAAAATTTTACATTTTTTATTATTTATTACATAATGTATTGTTTGTTTGCATTTATTTATACACTTATTTTAACTCGTATGTTTTGTCAATTTTTTTTCATTTTACCACCTAATGTATACACTTATTTTAACCTGTTTATTATGTTGAATTTATTTTTATGTTTACATTATCTCTATATATATTATATATATCCTTCTTGACATGTGTAAGCTATGTATTGGTATTTGCACGAATAAATATATTATTATTATTATTATTATTATTATTATTATTATTAATTTATACACATTGAGTGCATTTTATACAAAAAGCATTTTCGTAATTTTATATATTATAGTTTAGATAACTATTTAATTACTCTGCTACTGATATGGATATTTTTAATACATCTTTATTTATTATTTACTCGCATTACAAATGCCATTGACTCAAGTAATAATTAAGTACTAGTTAAGTTAGTTGTATTATAGTTATCGTATATTTAATGTTAGTATTGTAAACTATTCACATATTATTACTAATTTTAGTTTTTCCCTGTTATTGGATATTGTATCTGTTGGGAAATAAATAAATAAATAAGTTAAATAAGTCGAATCCTAGTACATTTAGTTTTAGGTTTCGACACAAATGTATTTCAATTTCTCGCCTAACTAAATGAAATGAGCTATACCACGTTACTGAAAGATTACCAAAAATATTACATAATTTTTAATGACTGGTAATTTTACATCACTAACTACTTGTTGTACCTACTATTAAAATTATAAAACAATATTTTATGACCATTAAGTCCGGATTTGTTTTAATACGACTCAAAAACACATAAATTTAAATAACTCAGTTGTACGAGTACATGCACGTATGCAAAAAATATAAAAATGGAGAGAAAGAGAAATGTGTGAGTTGGAACAAAAATTAGTTTTGCGGTGAGAAACGGGTTGTTTGAGGCTAATTAAAGCACCCGGGGTGGAACAGGGGGGGAAAGAGAGGGCGTTTAATTTAACGCACGTGACGACTGAAAACCTCGGGTATAATTTATTCATAACTGGAAAGAAGTGTATACATACATGCGAGTCGTAATTGTATGAAATATTATGTATACGCGTGTGTGTCTTGAATTATAGGGTGGAGGGCCCTGGGGTAATTACCAACTGTTATCAAGAAGTATTTTCTTAAGTGTATTATATGCTTGAAATAATTGGGTATTGTTTGAGGAAATAACATAGTTTATAATTATTGGAAGTGAATTCTGAAAAATATTGACATTTATTTTTTTTATACAGTTTTTTTCTTTTGGTTTTCCTCTTCTGTCAATTATATTTAACTATTTCTCAAAACTATATCTCTTTTAAACAAAGTGTTGTAAGAATAACGCAAACTCAAAACTATTTGAATTCAAGAAAATAAGCGAACGCTTCTTATAGTTTGCACACTTTAAAAATAATATATAAAATTACGAAATATTCGTTTAAAATGTAAAAAATACGTCTAAATTATTAAGACAACTTAAGGCAATAAATACCCATTGAGATTTTCAATGGGAAATAGTGAAACACAATTGACAAAAGAGGAAAACCAAAAGAAAACTGTTAATACTGGCTTATTTTAAAATAAAACGCACATGCCAAAATATACAGGGAATTATCATAACGATGGTTTTGACCGTTACTACGTAGTAATTTATATCAAAATTAAATGATACTATTACTGTGTTTCTTTATTACTTTTAAGTATACAATTATTCTATTAAGTATACATAAGCATACGTTGTCCATTTTCCGATGCTCGGTCTACTAAAAGAATTTAACTCGAAACTTTAAACTAGTGTTTTCCACTCCCAAACTAAGCATGAAGTAAAATTTCGAGTTTAGAAAAGCCTGAAAATTTGGTTTGGTCGCGTAGCGCGAAGCGCGGAGCGGCCAAACCAAATTTTCAGGCTTTTCTAAACTCGAAATTTTACTTCATGCGCCACCGCACAAACGTCGATTTGTTTGATTTAGGGGGCCATAATTGAATTTCCTTAAGTATACCAGGTAACAAAACAAGTCATTAGCAGCCTTAGCAGACACTTCCAGGTACAATACCCAACCCCTTTTATCCCCTTGTATTGCGCGGGAGAGCGGCTACAGGTAATTGCCATTTGATCATCGTTCGTGGTGTACGCAAGTAATATCGGTGCTCTCAGTTTAAAGAAAGTTTACAAAGCGAATATTTGTATGTTAAAATCAGTTTTTCAAGAAAATATTAATGGATTCTAGCAATTCAGGTAAGCCCCTTTCTGATAACTATACATTTTTTTAAAACTTATTTCGATATAACATATTTCTAGGCCTTTAAAAATAGTTTATTTACGGTTGTATTTTTTGGAGTAATTTTAGTTTTGAATCGTCTTTTTGTTGTGTATCCCTGTCCGTCCCGGCCTCAAGTTTTTTATGATTAATTAATTTGAAGTTATAGCTACTACCATTTTAAAATTTGGCCACCGGTTTGCACAGTTTTTCAAAATAATTCACTTTAAAAAATATTTGCAATTAAAAAAAAATGTGTTTTTTTCTTAAATGTTGATTTTTATTTTCTTTAGGGTCGTCCGGCACATCGGGTTTGAAAATAGTGACTCGTAGACATCTATTTGAGAAGTTAGATGATCAAAATCTGCCATCGATTAACGAAAAACTCGAATTCTTAGAAAATGATCTTCTCTCGAGTTATGGTGACACAGAAGAGAGTAAACAACTTTTGAAGCATAAATTCTCCTATTTTAAAACCAACATAAAACAAAGATGGTCTAAAGCGCATAACATGAAAGAGACGTTTTTGAAAAACAACGATTCTTGGTTAGAGGGGACATTTGAAATACCCATATTGACGCAAAATCGCCCAGGTCGGCCCTGCAAATCATTTAGTGGATCGAGTGAGAGAAGTAAAAGGAGGAAGACGGAAGAATTTCGTTCTATCGTGGAAGAAGATGCAATAATTCATGCGGCCCAAGTGATACTACAGAAACGTGGACAAAGAAATGCGTCACATATCCTTAAGGACATCACAAATTCTCCAGCAAGTGCAAGTATATATAAAGAAAGGATTTCCGAAACAAAGAAGATGCTGCTGCCCTGACCCCTCAGCAAGCGCTTTTAATGTTTGTAGAAGCAGATTTGACAAAGCGTCAATATGAAATAATAAGAGCAACAAATAAAAGTTTTTACCCGTGCTACGATCTAATATTAAAAGCGAAACAGGAATGTTATCCTCCCAAGGAAACAATACCTGTAACTGCTACCAGTGTTGAAAGTGATTTACAATGCCTAATGGATCTAACCGTTAGGCGCTTATCTATTTACCTGCAAGAAGTCTTAGAAACACTTAACGAGACTGAATGGAATACTCTGCACATAATTTGCAAATGGGGCTGTGACGGTTCACAGCAAGCACAGTTTACGCAGATGTTTAGCAACGATGTGGAATCAGATGCAAATATATTTATAAGTTCCTTTGTACCCTTAAAAATTGTGTGTAGAGAAGAAAAGAAAAAAAGTTGTCTGGCAAAACCCTACACCGTCTTCTCCTCGATATTGTCGTCCAATAAGGTTTAGATTCATAAAAGAATCTAAAGATGTCATCAAAGAAGAAATAAGTTACGTTGAAGACAGTGTAAAGTCACTTGCTATCACAGAAGTGGACCTAAAGGGCAAACATTTCAATTTTAAGCACATTTTGAAAATGACCATGGTTGACGGTAAAGTGTGCAATGCAGCAACCAACACAACATCAACGAGCAAGTGTTATATATGTGGTGCTACCTCAAAAATTTTAATGATTTGTCAACAAAAAATGATGTCAGCTTACAAATTTTAGAGTTTGGGATTTCCGTGCTACATGCACGAATCCGGATATTTGAAAGTATCCTTCATTTGGCCTATAAATTAACTATAAAAAAATATCGCAGAATTAAGACAAAAGAAGAAAAAGATATCGAAGAAAACAGAAAACGAGAAATTCAAGAAAGGTTTCGCCTCGAAACGGGCCTCTTGGTGGATATGCCAAAATCTAATTTTGGTAACAGCAATGATGGAAACACTAGTAGACGATTTTTTACAAATCCAGAATTGGCTGCTGACATCACTGGAATCAGCTTTGAACTAATTTACAGGCTGAAAATAATTTTGGAAGCTATATCAAGTGGATATGACATAAATGTTAAAAAGTATGATCAATACGCTTTAGAGACGGCAAAGCTATATGTTGAATTATATGGGTGGCATCCTATGAGTCCAACCATGCATAAAGTCCTGATCCATGGTGGGGCAATCATAGAAAATGCGCTCCTGCCGATAGGGCAGCTCTCAGAAGAGGCAGCTGAAGCCCGAAATAAACATTTTCGGTCTTACCGCCAGAATTATGCTAGAAAATTTTCTAGAGAAGTATGCAATGAAGATATATATAGCAGATTACTATTAAGCTCAGACCCGTTAATGAGTAGTATGAAAAAGCCTAAAAAAACATCAGTTAAGTCATTTTCTCCAGAGACAATTGATCTTTTAATACCAGCCCAGCCAAATGAGGATAATTAATACTTTATTTTTTAAATATTTCTTTATGTTTACTTTTTTTTATTATAATGTCTTGTCAATGATAAAGAACTATGTATTTTTATTTAAAATATACTATCAAACCTTAATAGACAGTAAAATAATTTTGGCCGCCTAAATCGGCCAAATCGACCTATGTGCACCGGTACGAAACAATGTAAAGTATAGCGGTGTGTTTTAAACTTCGTAATATGTCAGTGTTTTGTATCGGTGGCGCATGAAGTAAAATTTCGAGTTTAGAAAAGCCTGAAAATTTGGTTTGGCCGCTCCGCGCTTCGCGCTACGCGACCAAACCAAATTTTCAGGCTTTTCTAAACTCGAAATTTTACTTCATGCTTAGTCTGGGAGTGGAACACACTCATTTTAAGTTTAAAATTGATTTAACAACGAGTATATAAAGATTTACGACATATAATGTGTAATTGGGACGTATACTTCAAAGAAAATCTCCCTATGTGTACAAGTTGATGCAATAATTGCGATTGATTGGCTACAATTTTTAATGGTCATATAGGCAACCCAATTTTGACATGACTTAAAAAATAAAAGGTGTCAAATTGTATTGGATGAACAAGTTCGGAGTTACATAAAGCTCTCTGTATATATACAGGTTTAACATATATATTTTTTTCGACTTAAGTTTCGACAGTGTGTGTGTGTCGTTATCAAATACTTGATAATAACACTCACACTGTCGAAACTTAAGTTTTCAAAATATAGTGGTAAAAAACATAGCAATAGTTTCATTTAATTTTGATACATTTCATTCAAGTATACATTAAATTCCGGCACATGCGCTGTATTCTTTCAGGTATTCGTACTTTTTTAAATTGTTAAATATGAAGATTCTAACAAGTGTTTTCACTCCCAGGCTAAGCATGAAGTAAAATTTCGAGTTTAGAAAAGCCTTAATATTTGGTTTGGTCGCTCCGCGAAGCGGAGCGACCAAACCAAATTTTCAGGCTTTTCTAAACTCGAAATTTTACTTCATGCGCCACGCGTACAAATCACTGATTTGATGTGAAGTTTAAAATTTACTTCTAAATCAGTATCCTAAAGCAGTATATTTTGAACTTCAGTTAATGTAGGTTTTGTTTAGTTCTATTTCTGCTCTTGATTTTTTTTTTTAAAGTACAATATTCTTTATTTACAAATATTTAGAAACATTCATTACAATAATACTATATTTATATTAAATGGTATTGTAAAAATTGAAATTTTTCTTTTTTCCTTCCCTACTTCTTCGCCGCGGGATCGTTGGGTGATTGTTCCCATCTCGGGCTACTGGTATCGAGGGATATATGTTTTGTACATTTTCTGCTCCGATATATTTACTTATTTTATTTTGTTGTTTAGTATTAGGTTCTTAATTTTTAATTTATATGTTGTATAATTTAGTTCTTTTATGTTTTTGTCAAGTTTATTAAATTGTTTTATAGTTTCTGACATCAGTGTTATTGATGTATTATTAGATGTGAATTTTTGTGTTCTTATGTCTGATTTTCTTTTCGTTTGGTATTGGTGAATTTATTTGTTTAGTTTTATATCCATGTTTGTTTTTATTTGATTGTTTTTGATTTTATAAAGTAACAATAAATTACTTGATTTTATCATGTTGGATATATTTAATTCTTGTGTTTGTTTATATAGTTGTTCCGTGTTAGTTCTTCTGTCCAATTTATAAATTATTTCTAGTATTTTATGTTGTTGTATTTGTAGTTTATTCATTTTTTTCTTCGTTGTGTCACCCCATATATTGTTTAGATACGTATTTTTTGAAGTAAACATTGAATTATATATTTGTTTTCTACAGTTTTCTGGGATGTAGTTTCTTATCTTTGATAATCCATATGTCGTTTTCGTGTTTGTACTAATTAAATGTTTTATGTGTTCATCCCATTTTAAATTTTCTTGTATTGTGAGTCCTAGATATTTTACTTTTGTGATTTGTTGTATTGGCGTTCCTTTAACTTTTATAGTTAGTTTTGTATTATCTATGTTTTTAAAAATCATGAATTCAGTTTTTGTTTCGTTGATTGTTAGTAAGTTGTTGAAATACCATTTTTCCAGTTTTTTTATATCTGATATTATTTGCGTTTGTATCGTATCGTGTGAATTTTCGCTGTATATTAAACATATATCGTCTGCATAAGCAAACATTTTCCCATTTAATTGTTGTTCGAAGAGGTCGTTTGTGTATATTATGTAGAGTATGGGTGGTAAGTTTCCTCCTTGTGGAATTCCGTAATCAGCTTCTGCTGGTTTACTATCTAAATCATTAGTTCTTGTTATTTGAGGTCTTTTTTCAGATATGTTTCTATTAGGTTTGATTCTTTATTAATTATGCCTATTGCTTTCAGTTTTGCCTGTAGTTTTTCTTTTGATATCGTATCAAACGCTTTCTTCATATCAATGAATAATCCAACTACTTTTTTTTTGTTTTCTAGGTTTGTTTTTATGTAGTGAATTAAGTCATTCACAGCCGATGTTGTGCCGGATTTTTTCTGAAACGCGTATTGGTATTTATCTATTATTTTTTCTTCTTTGAGGTGTTCACTTATTTGGGTTTGAATAACTTTTTCCAATATTTTATTTAGCGTTGATAGTAGTGCTATTGGTCTGTAGTATTCAGGATGTGATTTGTCGCCTTTTTTGTAGATGGGTTTGATAATTGTTTTCTTTAGATAGTTGGGGTATATTCCTTCATTTATTACATTATTAATAAGTTTAACAAGTATTGGAACTAATATTTTCTTGTTCTCTTTTACTATTGTGTTTCTTATTTTGTCGAATCCAGGTGTTTTGTTGTCTTCTTGTTCAGTTATTATTTTGTTTATTTCTTCGTTGGTCGTATATTTAAAACTCATGTTCTTATATGATTTTTTGTTGTTGTCGTTTCATGTTTATCATTTGAGCATTGCATTTGTAGTTCTGCTAGTGTTTTTCCAACACATGTGAAATATGTATTTAATTCATTTACTATCTCTTCGTTGCCATTGGTTTGTGTACCGTTACTTTTATTTATTGCTTCTATGTAGTTCTCCTTCTTTTGATCTGTTTTAATTTGTGTGTTTATTATTTTCCATAGTTTTGATTGGTTAGTTTTGTTTTTGTCGTATACATTTTTGTAATATTTTATTTTAGTGTTTTTTTATTTATTTCGTTGTTGTTGATTTATGATTTACGTAGTTTTCTCTTAAGATTGTATTTGTAGGATTTTTTAGATATTTAATTTGCAGTCGGTTTCTTTGTCGTATTTGCTTTATTATTTCCTTTGCTACCCAAGGATTTTTAGTACCTATTTTTATTTTAACGACCGATTCATTATTTTCTATTATGTTCTGTAGTTCTTTTGGCAGTTGTTCAAATTTGTTTATTTTGTCTATTTCTAATTTATTTATTTCGTTGCTAATTTTATCATGATTTATTTCTACGAATTGCCCGATATTGTTGTACACAATTTATAAGACTCATAAATTATTATAGATATATTATCGTAATTTTATTTATTATAATAAATTCTTATTATAGATCAATTGTTTGCATTTTACACGAATATTTCGTAATTTTATATATTAAAGTGTTGTATTTGTCAAGCAATACTTTTGAGAAATAGTGAAACACAATTGACAAATGAGGAAAACAAAAAAAAACTGTTAATTCTGGCTTATTTTAAAATAAAACGCACATGCTGAAATATACAGGAAATTAGTTATTTAAATATACATTAAATTCCTATTCATACGCTGTATTTGTTCATGCATTCGTACTTTTTCAAAATCGTTTAATTTGAAGATTCTAACGAGTGTTTCCACTCCCAGGCTAAGCATGAAGTAAAATTTCGAGTTTAGAAAAGCCTTAAAATTTGGTTTGGTCGCTCCGCTTTGCGGAGCGACCAAACCAAATTTTAAGGCTTTTCTAAACTCGAAATTTTACTTCATGCGCCACGCGTATAAAACGCTGATTTGATATGAAGTTTAAAATATACTTCTAAATCAGTATGCTAAAGCAGTATATTTTGAACTTCAGTTAATGTAGGTTTTGTTTACTTCTATTTCTACTCTTGATTTATTTCTGAGAATTGCCCGATATTGTTGTACACAATTTATAAAACTCATAAATTATTATACATATGTATCGTAATTTTATTTATTATAATAAATTATTATTATAGATAAATTGTTTGCGTTTTACACAAATATTTCGTACTTTTATATATTAAAGTGTTGTATTTCTCAAGCAATACTTTTGAGAAATAGTAAAGCACAATTGATAAAAAAGGAAAACCAAAAAAAACAAACTGTTAATACTGGTTTATTTTAAAATAAAACGCACATGCTAAAATATACACGGAATATTTTATTTAAGTATACATTCAATTCCGATATATACGCTGTATAATATATAAAATTACGAAAAAACTATTCGTGAAAATGCAAACAGTGTCTTAATTAATAAGACAATTTAAGACGATAAATATCCATTGAAACAACTACTTCCCGTGCAAATACACCTCCGGATATTGAATTATACAATGAAATATTTAAAATCTTATTTAATTAAATTGTCTTATTAATTAAGACACTGTTTGCATTTTCACGAATAGTTTTTTCGTAATTTTAGATATTATGTTTAAAGTGTGCAAACTATAAGAAGCGTAAGCTTATTTTCTCGAATTCAAATAGTTTTGAATTTGAATTTATCTTATATACGCTGTATTTGTGCAGGCATTCGTACTTTTTTAAAATCGTTTAGTTTGAAGCTTCTAACAAGGGTTTCCACTCCCAGGCTAAGCATGAAGTAAAATTTCGAGTTTAGAAAAGCCTTAAAATTTGGTTTGGTCGCTCCGCGAAGCGGAGCGACCAAACCAAATTTTCAGGCTTTTCTAAACTCGAAATTTTACTTCATGCGCCACGCGTATAAAACACTGATTTGATGTAGAGTTTAAAATATACTTCTAAATCATTATGCTAAAGCAGTATATTATATACTTCAATTAATGTAAGTTTTGTTTACTTCTATTTCTACTCTTGATTTATTTCTACAAATTGTCGGATATTTTTATACATAATTTTTAAGACTTATAAATTATTACACAAACATTATCGTAATTTTATTTATTATAATAAATTATTATTATTAGTCTGTTTTTCATGATGACTTAATTTACACATTTAGTTCCTAACCACATAAATTTTGTATATGTTACGATCGCGTTTATTTCAACTAATTAACAAATATTATCGTAATTTTATTTATTATAATAAATCATTATTAGTAGTCTGTTTCTCAAGATGACTGAATTTACACATTTATTTCTCAACCACATCAATTTTGTGTATGTTACGTTTGTTTTTATTTCAACTTTTTTTCCACGATGGCTGAATTCACTCATTTATTTCCCCGGAAATAAAAAGGAAAACCCCTCTGTGATGAGGGAGGGTGGTTTAAAAGGTGGGGGGAAACAACAAAGTCTCATCGCTCAATTTATCTGGAGATTACTCAGCAAACTCGCACTCGCCAAAGATTACTTAATAAACCGTCTCTTCTCTTTTCCCCGAGACCCTTTTATATATACCTATATATATAAAAGACGGGGTCCGGTAAACACGTTAGATAAAAAAAAAAGTTGGCCGAATAAAACCGGTGGAAATAATCAAAAAGAACCATCTTAGGGACGTAATAAATAAAACCCAATTTTCTGACAAAGTTTTCCTCGAGTAAAGGATGAACGGAAAAATCGAGAGATTTATTCTTGAAAAGAATTAGTCGAGGAATTAAACTGCAGCGATTTTTGTTCTTTTAAGTAGTTATACCTCAAGAAAAGATGCTTATATTTTGAAAGATTTGGTTAGATGAAATAAATATTTGTAAAATCCCTCAATAAAAAAACGTTTTAACTTTATTTCTATAACACAATAAATTTTTATGTGACTGCAGTTTCGGCAAATTTAGATTGCCATTATCGAACATGAAGAAGACTTCATGTTCGATAATGGCAAACTAAATTTGCCGAAACTGCAGTCACATAAAAATAAATTGTGTTATACAAACATAGTAAAAACCTGGACAATACAAAATTTGTAAGAAGACAATTAGATATTAATAATTATTGTCAAAAATTATAAAAAATTCCATTTGCTTGTTAAAGTATAGTAACACATAAATAATGAACACAAATTTATTCATGTTCTAAATATTCCCTTAAAAATAACATCAACTCTATTTAATGTCATAAATTTACCAATAAAGAAAACTGCAAAATAAATATCCGATTGATCGTCTAACGAGGATTTCCTTTTCCAGATTAAGATTGAAGTAAAATTTAGAGTTTAGAAAAGCCTGAAAATTTGGATTTGCTGGGGAGCGCGAGACTTAACATTTGTAAATGGCTGACTGTAATTTTTTATTTTCATTAGATTAGACCTAATTTTTCAGAATGCGGTAATGCCCAATGTGTTGTTTTTAAAAAATATTTCCGTCGAAAATAAATGGAAATGAATCTTCTATTTAAAGTTATATTTTTCAAAAATTAAATTAATGTGTCTCGGAAAACAATATTCGAATACATCAATTTTAAAAATTCGAACTTCACTTTGAACCAGTCTTTTAAGCCCGTGGCGCATGAAGTAAAATTTCGAGTTTAGAAAAGCCCCGTGAAAATTTGTCTCGGGTCGCTGCGCGACCCTCGACAAATTTTCTACGCGGGGCTTTTCTAAACTCGAAATTTTACTTCATGCTTAGTCTGGGAGTGGAAAACACTTGTTTCATCATTTGACCTTATTTTTAAAGCTCACGCCGTTCAAACACTGGAGGTTTGAATCAAATGCGGAGGTTACGTTTCTAAAATCTAAAATTATATTTTTTTTTAAATTCAATTAATGTGCCTTAGAAAACAATATTCGAATACATCAATTTTAAAAATTTGGACTTCATTTTAAACCAGTCTTTATAATGCCCAATGTGTTGTTTTTCAAAAATATTACCGTCGAAAATAATTTAAAATGAATCTTCTATTCAAAATTATATTTTAAAAAAATAAATTAGTGTGCATTGGAAAACAATATTCGAATACATCAATTTTAAAAATTCGGACTTCACTTTGAACCAGTCTTTTAAGCTCGTGGCGCATGAAGTAAAATTTCGAGTTTAGAAAAGCCCCGTGAAAATTTGTCTCGGGTCGCTACGCGACTCTCGACAAATTTTCTACGCGGGGCTTTTCAAAACTCGAAATTTTACTTCATGCTTAGTCTGGGAGTGGAAAACACTTGTGTCATCATTTGATCTTATTTTTAAAGCTCACGCCGTTAAAATCTCCAGTGTTTGAATCAAATGCGGAGGTTACGTTTCTAAAATCAAAAATTATATTTTTTTTAAATTCAATTAATGTGCCTTAGAAAATAATATTCGAATACATCAATTTTAAAAATTTGGACTTTCTTTTAAATCAGTCTTTGTAATGCCCAATGTGTTGTTTTTCAAAAATATTGCCGTCGAAAATAAATTAAAATGAATCTTCTATTCAAAATTATATTTAAAAAAAATTAATTAGTGTGCATTGGAAAACAATATTCGAAAACATAAATTTTAAAAATTCGGACTTCTCTTTGAACCAGTCTTTTAAGCCCGTGGCGCATGAAGTAAAATTTCGAGTTTAGAAAAGCCCCGTGAAAATTTGTCTCGGGTCGCTGCGCGACCCTCGACAAATTTTCTACGCGGGGCTTTTCTAAACTCGAAATTTTACTTCATGCTTAGTCTGGGAGTGGAAAACACTTGTTTCATCATTTGACCTTATTTTTAAAGCTCACGCCGTTAAAATCTCCAGTGTTTGAATCAAATGCGGAGGTTACGTTTCTAAAATCTAAAATTATATTTTTTTAAATTCAATTAATGTGCCTTAGAAAACAATATTCGAATACATCAATTTTAAAAATTTGGACTTCATTTTGAACCAGTCTTTGTAATGCCCAATGTGTTGTTTTTCAAAAATATTGCCGTCGAAAATAATTTAAAATGAATCTTCTATTCAAAATTATATTAAAAAAAAAAAAAAATTAGTGTGCATTGGAAAACAATATTCGATACATCAATTTTAAAAATTCGGACTTCACTTTAAATTAGTGTTTTATACGCGTGGCGCATGAAGTAAAATTTCGAGTTTAGAAAAGCCCCGTGAAAATTTGTCTCGGGTCGCTGCGCGACCCTCGACAAAATTTCTACGCGGGGCTTTTCTAAACTCGAAATTTTACTTCATGCTTAGTCTGGGAGTGGAAAACACTCGTTTCATCATTTGACCTTAATTTTAGAGCTCACGCTGTTAACATCTCCAGTGTTTAAATCAAATTCGGAGGTTACGTTTGTAAAATCCTGTTTGTTGGCATAAATATTTAAGGTTATGTTTGTTAAAATTCGGATTGTACGATTGTTATATCTTGTTTGTTTACATCAAATGTCTAGGTTAGGTTGGTTAAATCTTGTTTGGTTACTTCATGTTTGTAGGTAAGATCAATTAAATCTTGTTTGTTTATATCAAATTTGTAGGTTAGGTTAGTTAAATCCTGTTTGTTTACATGAAATTTGGGGGTTAGGATTTGTTAAATCCTGTTTCTTAATATCAAATTTAGAGGTTAAATTAGTTGAATCTTGTTTAGTTAGACACTTTATGCAGCATAGAATAGATAAGTAGTGCAAGTATTAAATTAATATTCTTTCTAAAAAATGAAGTATTTAATAAATATTAAAATTGCGATTAAAATTATAACAAACGTGAATGTATAATAAATGAGTTAACGGAACACGCGGATTAAATGTAAACCAATAAACAATTTTAACAAATGTTGTTCATATTTTGGTTAACATTACTTTAAAATAAAATATTTAACTATATTTTTGTTGAATACATAAATTGCGTCTCTTTTCAACATCGTGTCTTTTTTTTATATCGAGTAAATCTGTTTCTAAAATAAATCTAAATTTAAATTCATTTAGGAAATGACCGAAAAATGTAAGGCACTCCAATGGCAAATTTGAAATATTTTCCAGAAATTAATTTAGTTGAGTACTCTATAAATAACTACAATTTACCATTTGTTGAGAAAGTGCGTGATCTAGGGGTTATATTTGACTGCCGCTTAACCTTCATCCCACATATAAACAGTATTATAAGTAGATCTCTTTCGACGTTAGGTTTTGTAAACAGATTCTCTAAACAGTTCAGTATAAATACATTCAGAACTCTTTACGTTACTTTAGTTCGCCCTCATTTGGAGTACTGTTCTGTAATATGGACACCACATTTTAACAACCACAGTGACTTAATTGAAAAGGTCCAAACTAGATTTTTATTACTTGCTTCACATAAGCTAGGTATTGCCCGGATAAATTATAGCCGATCTTATATGCTAAATGTATTAAATTTAAAATCTCTGCGCTACAGAAGAGTTATGCTAGATTTGTGCTATGGGTACAAACTAATTAATGGCTTTGTGAACAGTAGCATATTGGTTGGGGCATTAAACTTTAATTTTTATTCATCCACTGTTCTACGAAACAAACGTTTGTTTCGTTTAAACACCCATCGCACAAATTATGCCTCTAATAATCCTGTTTGTCGCATAATGAAATATTGTAATATACTAAATACATTTCCAAACTTTTTAATATTTTGTAATTCTTACAATATGTTTAAGCGCCACCTTTCGCTCATTGATCTTGTGGTTGTTTTTTAATTGTATTTATTAGCTAATTGTAACTTGCATTTTATAACTATCATGTGCATTGTATTATTTGTTATATGTTTAATTTACACACATTTATTATTATATATATATTTAATGTAAAATGGAGATTTCCGTACAAATAAATAAATAAATAAATAAATAAATAAATACATATAAAATGTTTATATTGAACATTTCTAGTTCAAAATAAACATTTTATTTGTATTTTTGGAAAATATATCAATTTTGCCATTGGAGTGCCTTACATTTTTCGGCCATTTACTAAATGAATTTAAATTAAGATTTATTTTAGAAACAGATTTATTGAATTACTATTGAATAAAATTGAAAACATAATATTCAACATTTTTAGTTCAATATAAACATTTTATATTTATTTTTGGAAAATATTTCAATTTTGCCATTGGAGTGCTTTACATTATTTGGCCATTTTCTAAATGAATTCGAATTTAGATTTATTAAAGAAACAGATTTATTAAATTAATTAATCAATTTATCTATTATTTTACTTTTTGTCGATCAATTAGGAAACCCATACATTTATTTAAATTATGCGTAAAGTGATAATTTTTTTATCAGATCCTGAAGAAATAATACGAATTTAACAAGATAGACAGATGAAACATTAAAATTAAATTACTATCTCTAAGAAAATCCTTTATAGACTTAAGTTTCAGTTACTTTGTTGATAAATACAACTAAAACACACACATCTTTTAGAAACATCGGAAGTCACTGTCAGTAAAAAAAAGGTGAAGGGCGTTTACCCTCCAACAAATAAAGTGCCCATAAATACGGCGATCTACGTAAAAACAGCCGCCCCCGCATCACGGCTCCGGAGTTTCCCTTTTTTTTTTCGGGGGCCACTCACCCCTTAATTTAGGGCGCATCCTTGCGCACTCGTTAAAGTCGCCATGAGGGCAGATTTTTACTACGCGGGAGGCACTTTAATGTCCGGCCAGATTTCTCCTCTCTTTGTGCTTTTTAATTTCCGTCACTCACACATATAAACACAAGAAAAAAGTAATACAAATGTTGGAGTAAAGGGGATGTAGAATAAGTTTAAGCAATTCATAAAATTATATAAAACAATCCAGGGGTGTCCAATCTTTTGTAATATGCGAGCTACTTTTGCATACTAAGTTATTTGGCGATTGACAGGTCAAAGATGATAATAACAAATAAAAGAAGTATATAAAGAGATTTGTTATAAGTATACCTTAAAATTCATTGTGATTTGCTCGAATGCTGATAGCGCGAGAATTGGTTTGTCTGACAAAGAATCGAATTTCAAATGTGTATTATAGCAATTGAATAATATTAATATTACCTTATAGGCTGTGTTCAACAATGTGAGACCCCTATAGTTTTTACATACTTGTCGATCCCCTATTTTGTGAATCGTCACTATATTGCCCATCCTAAAATCTTCAGGCATCTTTTCCTCTTTCCGTATGTTCTTTATGATCCTATATAGTTGCTCCATCAATTCTTCTCCTCCATATTTTAACAGCTCGATGTTTATTCCGTCTGGCCCAGGCGATTTTCCGTTTTCACTTTTGTTGACTATATCTTCGATTTCTTCGTTAGTTGGTTCCTCTATAATTCTGTTGATATCTTCGGAGATGACGAAGATATCACCAGAATTATAGAGGAACCAACTAACGAAGAAATCGAAGATATACTCAACAAAAGTAAAAACGGAAAATCACCTGTGCCAGACGGAATAAATATCGAGCTGTTAAAATATAGAGAAAAAGAATTGATGGAGCAACTACCGACATTCTTACAAGCAGTAAGAATGTCGGTGTTGGTGTGTGATCTCTATGTTTGTTAGTCAATATTTGAGGTTTAAACTAAGTTAAATTAATTATTTCTTGCGTATCATTATATTGAATGTGCAAATGGTTAAATCCAGAATAAATCTAAACAGTAAGTACCCTATAACCGCTATATTTACGTTAATCATAAACATAACCTATATATTTGGTAGGAGGTTATTCGTACATACGTGCTTATCCCTTTCATCCGTGGTCTATCTTACCCTGTAACGTCTTTATTGCAAGTCACCACAAAAGGCCCTGTGGTGTGAAGAGTGTCTATTGTTTAACCATATTATTTCACTATCTATACCTGTGTGTTTTCCTTTGTTTTGATACATCCATTTTCGGTGGTGCGCGCGCGCTTTCCTCTTAGCATTAATTACTATCAAATTTCCAGTGTTGCCGCGGCGACGCATTCATTCATTAATAACTTGAATTCCGTCTGCAATTACTATGCCGATGAATTGTTTCATTTGCGCTCGTAATATTAGTCCGAGATCGGCTGCGCTTAAATGTAAGACATGCGCAGCTTGGCACCACGCTTCTTGTATTGGATTAGAAATCGACCGTATAAATTATTATGTAGAAGAAGCGCGAAACGAAAATGGAGATAGGTGGATTTGCGATAAATGCTCTCCAGATGAAGAATTGGATTCAGCTATTGAAGTTAAAACACCCCCAAAATTATCAGCTAATACACATACTTTATCTGACATGCAAATAATGTTTGAGAATGTTATTGATAGTCGTTTGTCCGCATTTACTACCACAATGCAAAAAACTCTTAATGAATTCTCTTTGACTATGGAGTCGATTATTGTCAGACTTAACAATCTAGACAAAGAAAATCAAAAGTTAAAAGCAGAAATAAAGAGCATCAAGAAAGATCAAGAAGCTGCCGCGGATTATAATAATTTTAACATTATTGAAGAAATTAGCGAAAGAAATACTAGAGCTAAAAACCTAATGATATTTAATGTTGAGGAATCTCGATCCACTGATACACAAATACGTATAAATGATGATACAGCTGCAATACATAACTTGTTAAATCCCAATACTGAACTTCTACCAACTATAAATAAAATTATTAGAGTGGGTCGCAAGGTTCAGAATAAAATTCGGTTAATCAAAGTAATGTTTTCATGTGCTGAAACTCCGAAGCTGATACTAAAATCGTTACACAAATATAAGTCGACAACTGATATACAAATTAAATCTGACTTAACTGAAATGCAGAGAAACTATATTAAGGAGTTGTACAAGAAATTAGCGGAGAGAAGGAACCACGGTGAAACAGATTTATCCATTAAATATATTAACAACAATCCTAAGATTGTTAAGGACAATGAGCCTCGAAAACCACCAAAACAATCCGTATACAACATAAATAAAAAAAACTGAAAATTTATCTCCAGAATGTTAGCGGTATGCGCACAAAAATTGAAGAAATATCTTTAAATGTGAATTTATGTTGTTATGATGTTATAATACTTACTGAGACTTGGCTGAATGATGAAATATCAAATCATTTATAGTGAACTTGCGTCATTATCAAATAATTTCAGTTGTGGCCCTGATGAGATCCCAGGTGACTTTTTAAGTAGATGTGTTTGTACCCTCAGTATGCCAATATATTTGTTATTTACTGCGTCATTGTCACAGGGTGAATTCCCTGCTTTTTGGAAACATAGTTTTTTGGTACCAATTTACAAATCGGGGGAAAAAAGTGAAATCACGAATTATAGAGGAGTTGCTCTTCAATCTGCAATTCCTAAAGTAATTGACAAAATTATTTCAAATAAATTACAGTGGTTATCAAAAAACATAATAATTCCGTAACAGCATGGTTTTTGCCCTGGACGCTCAACAGTGACAAATTTATTGGTTTACCAGTCGTACATATTGGATGGCTTGGAGAATGGGTATCACGTTGATGCTATTTATACAGATTTCTCCAAGGCGTTTGATAGGGTGAATCATATATTGCTCATTAATAAACTGTGGGACTTCCAATTTAATGTTGACGTAATCAATTGGATTCAGTCATTTCTGAGCAATAGGACTCAATCAGTAAGGATAGGGAATTTTACATCTAGATGTGTACATGTACCATCGGGGGTTCCACAAGGAACACATAGTGGACCCATCCTGTTTTTGCTGTTCATAAATGATCTAGGTCAGTCGCTGGAAAATTGTAGATATCTTCTGTTTGCAGATGATTTGAAATTGTATAAGGCAATTTTAAAATCTGAGGATAACTGCATGGTTCAGGCAGACTTAGATCGTTTACAGAGTTGGTGTGCTCAGAATGATTTGAATCTCAATGTCAGTAAGTGTAAACACATGAGATTCTCTAGAAGGATTGCGGAAATTAATTTCTCATATGTCTTAAATAATTCTGTGTTAGACAAAGTTGATGTAATAAAAGATTTAGGTGTTACATTCGACTCTAAATTAAATTTCAACCAGCATATCGAGTTAATTTCACGCAAGGCAATAGGAAATCTTGGATTCCTTTTTAGAAACACTTCAATGTTTAATATTTCGACGTTAAGATTGCTTTACTGTTCCCTAGTACGATCGAAGCTAGAATACGGTAGTATAATATGGTCTCCATTTTATTCTACTCATATAGAAAAATTGGAAAGAGTACAAAACAAATTTTTAAAATTTATGTCATATAAACTTGGGATCTCATCTATGGAATTTAATATCAGCATTACATTGAACACATTAAACCTGAAATCATTGCAGTCTAGGAGAGTTGAATTGGACTTATGCTTTTTTCATAAATTGATATCAGGTGAAAATCCATGTTCAGAATTATTAAGTTTGTTTAATTTCAATGTTAATCCATATTTATTGAAATCTAGAAGCAAGGCGATTTTCAATGTTCGTACTTGTAAGCAAAATTATTCATTCAACAGTCCATTGAATAGAATAATAAGATGCATAAATGTGCTCAATTGTGACGCTAAATTTGATGTATTTGGGAGTTCGTTCGTTACATTCAAGCGGCAACCTAAGAGATTACTTTAAATCTCTATTTGTATGTTAAATCTCTATTTTAAAATAATTATTAACCTATTTGTCAAATTTCGGTCAATGATAATCAATCTAAATGTCAAAATATCTGTCATTCGCAATTGTATTGTTTATAATCTATCTTGCTTCCTCCTATTGTTTGTGCATTTATTACTCTCCAACACATAATAAACGCTATGCTGCGTCAATTTATTGTCGATCGGTATATACAAACAACTCTTAATTTCATCTGTTATTGGTAAGATTTAATTTTAGTTTTAGTTTATATTATTTCTTATTTCTGGTTTAATTTATTTGCATATGTTATGATTTATTTAATTGTAACACTGATATATATATTTGTTTGTATTATTTTGTTAAAAAGGTGATTCCGTAATAAATTATTATTATTATTATAACTATATAGGATCCTAAAGACTTATGGAAAGAGGAAAAGATGCCTGAAGATTGGAGGATGGGCAATATAGTGACGATTCACAAAATAGGGGATCAACAAGTATGTAAAAACTATAGGGGTCTCACATTGTTGAACACAGCCTATAAGGTAATATCAACCCTTATCCAGAGAAGGCTAACAACAACCGCCAGTAATAAAGTAGGACAATATCAGTGTGGGTTCATCAAAGAAAAATCGACAATTGAAGCTATACATACAATAAAACAGATAATGGAGAAAACACATCTATATCAGATAGAAATTCAACTCCTATTTATAGATTTCAAACAGGCATTCGACTCTATCAAAGAAAACAACTGATGAACGCACTAAAAGACATAGGGATACACAAGAAACTTAAAACACTAATAAAAATTACGATAGAGAAAACAGAGGCGAGCATAAAAACAACAAAAGGCGACACACATACATTTGGAATTAATAAGGGAATAAGGCAAGGCGATTCCCTGTCTGCGACGTTATTTAATATGGCCCTGGAGTACACACTAAGACGGATAGATAAATGTAACCTGAGAACGAAAGGAGGACAGATCATAGTATACGCTGACGACATAGTTATCATAGCCAAGAACAGGAGAATAATGGAAGCAATGGTGGAGGAGTTAGTCAGAAAAGGAAAAAGGTTAGGATCAAAAACAAATGAAGAAAAAACCAAAATAATGACACCTAAAAATGCAAACATAGACAACAAAATTGATATTGGAGAACATCACTTTGAAAAAGTAAACAAAATTAAATACCTTGGAACTATAATAACAGGTGACGGAAATAAGAAAACAGAAGTAAAGGAAAAAAATTGGCTGCAAATCAAACTAATTAGTAAGCGTAATTACGCGAATAGAAAATTATTAAAAATACAAATTACTTAGCAAAAATACAAAAATGAAGATCTACAAAACTTTAATACGACCAGCAATGATGTACGGAGCAGAAAAAATGACCATGACAAAAAACCAAGAGGAAAACTTTAGAGTTTCGGAGAAAAAAATGGTAAGAACTATACTAGGACCAATAAAAACAGCCCAAAATGAGTATAGGAAACGCACGAATTATGAAGTGAAACAGGAATTGGAAAGAGACATCGTAAATAAAATAAAAGAACAAAGCGTGAATTGGCTAGGGCACATATGGAGGGCAAGACCAACGTCTATAATATTTTCAATACTTGAATAGAACCCAGGAGGCAAAAAGAAAATAGGTAGACCAAGAGCGATATGGATACAAGAAGTAATTGAAGATCTAAAGAATATTGGCGTTAGAAACTGGTAGGACAAAACAAAGGACTGAAAGAAATAGAGAGAGATTAGCAAGAAACTTTGATAGAATGAGAGGGGAATGATCAACTCCGTAAATAAGGATCTAGAATGGTGATGGAGCAATGTAACCCCTCCTAGGGGTGATAACCACTATATATACAGAGAGTTTTATGTAACACCGAACATTTTCATAACGAGAATATTTCTTTGAAGTATACATATGCATTTCGTTGTACATTTTCCGACGCTCAGTTAAATAAGAGAATTCAATTAGAACTTTAAACGAGTGTTTTACACTCCCAGGCTAAGCATGAAGTAAAATTTCGAGTTTAAAAAAGCCATGAAAATTTGGTTTGGATGCGTAGCGCGAAGCGCGGAGCGGCCAAACCAAATTTTCAGGCTTTTCTAAACTCGAAATTTTACTTCATGCGCCACCGGTACAAAACACAGACATATTACGAAGTTTAAAGCACACCGCTAAACTTTGCATTGAATCAGTGTTTTGTACCGGTGGCGCATGAAGTAAAATTTCGAGTTTAGAAAACCCTGAAAATTTGGTTTGGCCGCTCCGCGCTTCGCGCTACGCGACCAAACCAAATTTTCAGGCTTTTCTAAACTCGAAATTTTACTTCATGCTTAGCCTGGGAGTGGAAAACACTCGTTTAAAGCTTCAAATTGAAATCTATTAATAAACCTAGCGTCGGAAAATGTACAACGTATGCATATATATATATATATATATATATATATATATATATATATATATATATATATATATATACTTAAAAGATAAATTCTCGCTATGAAAATGTTCGGTGTTACATAAAACTCTCTAAATATATATATATATATATATATATATATATATATATATATATATATATATATTCGCGCTACGCGACCAAACCAAATTTTCATTATTTTCACCGACACCGAACATTTTCATAAGGAGAATTTTTCTTTGAAGTATCCATATGCATACGTTGCACATTCTTCGATGCTTGGTTTATTAAAATAATTTAATTTGAAGCTTTAAATTAGTGTTTTCCACTCCCAGGCTAAGCATGAAGTAAAATTTCGAGTTTAGAAAAGCCTGAAAATTTGGTTTGGACGCGTAGCGCGAAGCGCGGAGCGGCCAAACCAAATTTTCAGGCTTTTCTAAACTCGAAATTTTACTTCATGCGCCACCGGTACAAAACACTGACATATTACGAAGTTTAAAATACACCGCTAAACTTTGCATTGAATCAGTGTTTTGTACTGGTGGCGCATGAAGTAAAATTTCGAGTTTAGAAAAGCCTGAAAATGTGTTTTGGCCGCTCCGCGCTTCGCGTAAATTCTCGCTATGAAAATGTTCGGTGTTACATAACACTCTCTGAATATATATATATATAAATATATATATATATATATATATATATATATATATATATATATATATATATATTTATATATATATATATATATATTTATATATATATATATATATATTTATATATATATATATATATATATATATATATATACAAACCAAATTTTAATTCTTTTCTAAACTCGAAATTTTACTTCATGCTTAGCCTGGGAGTGGAAAACACTCGCTTAAAGCTTCAAATTGGATTCTTTTAAAAAAACCGAGCATCGGAAAATGTGCAACGTATGCATTTGGATACCTAAAAGAAAAATTCTTGTTATGAAAATGTTCGGTGTTACATAATACTCTCTGTATATTATAGCACTACAACAATTATTTCACCACACAGTGGCTTTATCAGGTAAATAAATGGTAAAGGAGGAATCAGGAAAATTAAAATTTAATATATTCTAAACATTTTTCTACTTAATTTTTTCATTAAATAAATCTGTATCCTTTATAAATATAATCGTCTGTATTAAATTCTTGGTATTTTTCTTGTATATAAGTGTGAATTAAAGCGGTTGCAAGTCTTTTTAGAATTCGCGCAAATAATGATCTTTAGTAAGTGGCGTAACAACCCCCGGGGCTGGCATAAAAAAGGGTGGGACGTGTGTCTGGGTATGACAAGGGAGAACAAAGCACAGACTCACAACGTTAAGGGATGAATACGCAACGGACTGCCTGACACATATTCCCTTTGCTCTTCAAACGTACGATGTTAATGGGCAACACTATATGCAAATGATCCTACAAGAATCCTTATAATATTATTATAATCGCTTATATCATCCACAAAATCCAATTTCCAATAAACTCAAGTTTCACAAAGTAAAGTAAAACAGATTTTCAAGTACAGAATATTGTAACAAGATAAATTCAAATGCAAAACTATTTGAATTTGAAAAAATAAGCTTACGCTTCTTATAGTGTGCACACTTTAAACATAGTATATAAAATTAATTTTATATACAGAATATTCTGCTTAAATTGATTGAGTTTTCGATGTGGCCCAACAATAAAAAAAAAGGTGCATTTAAAACTTCAAACTCATTTTTTAATATTTCTCATGGGTTGAAATACAAATAAGTTTTATATTTTTATATTCATAATGATATACATCAGTGATGTATATCAGTATGAATATAAAATATATTGTTTTTATTTCAACCCATGAGAAATAATAAAAATGAGTTTCAAGTTTTAAATTTACATTTTTAATAATGAAATATTCGTGTCTAATAATTCCCAACTTTTACCCCTGCGAAAGGTTTTTTTTTTACTGTAGCAAAACCTTCAATATAGTATGTAAATGCGAATAAACCGGAATCGATCTGAATATTCATAACCTAACAATATCGGTCGGTGGTTTCATGAATAATTGGCGGGTTTTAATGAGAACTCTTTCTCGCTCTATTGAATTACTCTTCTCCCTACGCAAAATGCGGACAGGATTTCGAACAGAAAGGGACACGAATCAAATAAAATATGCGAAACTTAAACCTTAAAATCATTTACTTCTTGAGAATGACGATAAGTCGAAACTAGTCGGAGATAATAAAAAATAGTAGTGAAACAAACCAAGTGACTTTTATTTAATTATCAATATTGTAAACATGTTTCATCAAGTGATTAATGAGAACCAAATTGAGATACTTAAAATCATGTAAATTATTAGTTAATATAATCATTCACAGCTATGTTTTTATTGTAAAACAATGTTTTTTTTAAGATTTAGCAATAAATAATTTGGTTGTGATTTAAAATAATTAGGGCGATTTTTTCCGTTTGAATATATGAGTCGCTTTTTCCAAAAACCCTTTAATGCATTTTTTACAAAAATTGAACTAGTATCGCCATCTGTTAGTATATAGTTAGAGGAATATATTAGCACGATATTATCCATCAAATTGAATTAAATTCTGCTGTAAACGTGTGTGTAAGATCGCTGTTGGTGTTAAAAACCCCTAAATCCATTTGCGTTTACTTTTTAAACACCGCTAAATCCAGTGACGCACTTGGTAAACAAAAACCGCTGAATCCATCGTATTGTAATATTAAATATTATAGCAGAAGTAGCTAAATCCAATTTTGTCGATTAATATTAGTGTTTAATACGCGTGGCGCATGAAGTAGAATTTCGAGTTTAGAAAAGCCCAAAAAATGTTTACAAGGTTTTTCTAAACTCAAAATTTTACTTCATGCTTAGTCTGAGAGTGGAATTAACTTAAAAATATATATAAAAAAGGATACAATAATCGACGGGATCCACTATTACAATATATTTAAAAAAATTGTCTATGTAAAGACAATATAGTATAGTATATTAGTGAAATTTAACCAAGTGTTTTCTTTATTAAATCACTATGTAAAGAAATTAGATGCACACATTTCTGTTATTATTAAACCTACTTCTCCGCTTCATATTAAATTAAACTCTTCTAAAAAAATTGTGTTGACAAAAAACAAAACAGGAATCATATTAGTTCATGATGAACCACACTACAACTCAGATATTACCAATTCTCAAACTATACACAAAAGAGGTAAACAAATTGGCTCAACTAACCCATTACTTGTAAAATTAGACAAAGTAAAACTAAACGCAGATAAAATAAAGAATGTAAATGAACTCCTCCAAAACTACGGCATTGAGTAGCACGGATAGAAGAAGAAGATAGAAGAAGAAGATAGAAGAAGAAGATAGAAGAAGTTAGAAGAAAACCTCAACTAATACAAAAACGTCATTAGAAGATATAAATCTAGAGGAAACAAATGTAGTCTGATCACAGGTTGATATATAACCTCATTGCAGGTCAAAGTATAGCCTAATCGTAGGTCAAAATGTAGCCTTATTCCAGGTCAGAATATAGTCTTGCCTCAGACCTACATTAAGCTATGTTTCAAGTTAAAATATTGCAGTATCGTAGGTCAAAATATAGCCTTGTCTCAGTCAAATATATTGCCTTATCGTAGGTCAAAATATTGTCCTATTGTATGTCAAAGTATCGCTCAGTCATACGTCAAATTATAGCTTTATTGCAGGTAAAAATATAGCTATTTAAAGTACATTTTGACGTAAAAAGGCTATATTTTGACCTACGACAGGCCTTATCTCAGGCCCAAATATATTCGTATTACAGGTTGATATATAGCATTATCGCAAGTCAAAGTATAGCCTAGTCATAGGTCAATTGTGTCATGTTGAGAAAATCTTGATATAATAATGTTTTAATCTTGATTTTCAAGATGTAATTCAATCTTGTAACAATATAGAATTTCTAATAAAGATTTTTTATAAAAATCCTAAATAGAAATTCTATATTGTTGCAAGATTGAATTACAACTTGAAAATCAAGATTAAAACATTATTGTATCAAGATTTTCTTATTTGTTTGTCTTCGAAATATCGACGTGGACTATTTATAATAATAATAATAATAATAATAAGTATTTATTGCCCAACAGGAAATTTCCCAATTACAAGACAATGATAATACAATAAACAATGTATGTATGTACATAAATAAATTTAAATCTAAACAATATGACGACGCTCGTGAGTGTGACAGCTATTTGACAGATTGTTCATCATCAATAATATTAAAATAACAACAATTTAAAGCTAAACTTTATTTAAATAAGAGATGTAATAGAATTTGGGATCCGGTAGGCCGTGAAACTCGGGTATGGGGGCCGATTTTTCCGGCAGTCTGTTAAAGGTGCCAATCTGCGCCTGCTGTAGGATAATGGTGAAAGACATTCAATATCACACATCTACAATATTGTTTCTATAATCCGTAAGACACCGCAGCCATGAAAGCTAAAGGAGAGTTGAAGGAGTATGAAGTTATCGGTCGTAAGCTCCCGACCGAGAAGGAGAAGACCACTCCTCTTTACAAAATGAGGATCTTCGCTCCCGATCAGATCGTGGCCAAGTCCCGTTTCTGGTACTTCTTGAGGCAGCTGAGGAAGTTCAAGAAGACCACTGGCGAAATCGTATCGGTGAAACGTATCTCCGAGAAGACCCCGATCAAGATCAAGAACTTCGGCATCTGGCTGCTTTATGACTCCCGTTCCGGTACACACAACATGTACAGGGAATACCGTGACTTGAGCGTCTCAGGCGCCGTAACTCAATACTACAGGGACATGGGCGCCCGCCATCGTGCTCGTGCTCACTCCATTCAAATCATTAGGGTAGAAACATTTAAAGCTTCAGCTTGCAGAAGGCCGCAAGTGAAACAATTCCACGACTCTACGATTAGGTTCCCGTTGCCCAAGCGTATCCAACAACTGAAGAGAATGAACAAATTCTCTGTCCGCAAGCCACGACCATATTTCCTTTAAATTGGTTTATTTAGTGGTTAAGTGGTCAAATAAATATCTTTAATAATGTATGCACATTGTATAACAGTTTAAATGTATAATCAACATACCAATATAGATACAGTAAGTTTTTCTTTAAAGTATACGTATTCCAAATTCAGCTTATTTTCTTTAAATCTTTAGATATTTGTTGTGTTTTTAAAAGAGTTTAATTTGAAGCTTTAAACGAGTGTTTTCCACTCCTAGACTAAGCATGAAGTAAAATTTCGAGTTTAGAAAAGCCCCGTGAAAATTTGTCGAGGGTCGCGCAGCGACCCGAGACAAATTTTCTGGGCTTTTCTAAACTCGAAATTTTACTTCATGCGCCACCCGTATAAAATACTAAACTATTGTGAAATTTGTGTATATTTTAAGCTCACTTGAAATCAGTGTTTTATACGCGTGACGCATGAAGTAAAATTTCGAGTTTAGAAAAGCCCAGAAAATTTGTCTCGACAAATTTTCACGGGGCTTTTCTAAACTCGAAATTTTACTTCATGCTTAGTCTGGGAGTGGAAAACACTCGTTAGAAGCTCAAAATTAAACTCTTTTTAAAAAACAACAAATATCTAAAGTTATAACTAAGTTATAGATAAATTTTCAAAAATAAAATGAATGAATGAAAGTCAAAAAACGCTAAATCCCGATGTATTTTCAAAACCAGCTAAATCCAATTGTTTATTAATGATTCAAGAAAAAGTATAAGAGTAAATACTAGCGGTTTCTGCTATTGCAATTTTAATTATTAATCAATTATTAAGTGAATATAAAAATATTAAATTACTCGAAACCAATCAAAGTGGATTTAGGGGGTTTTAAAAATAGACGACTCATATTCCTTATTTTTTACTAAAAAAAAAATCAAACAGCACAGTTAGTAGTGTTACATTTTTTGTTAAACACTGCAACATGTTTCACCACACACTGGCTTCATCAGGCATTTAATTCAATAACATTTTCAAAGCCTCATTTTAACTCAACATCGCATTTTCTGTTTCGATGCTAACCAAAGAGAAAATAATTACGAGCAGCGGTTTTAAGAACACAAACATCAAAATCCCGCAGTTTTGGGAATTTAGGGAGAGGCATTAATTGGGAATCGCAATATGCACTTTACGATCGACGGGATTGAATAGGTAAGCGGAAATTATACATTTTGGAAACGCGCGGGGGAATGAAAATGGAAGGGGGGTACAGGGTGGAATTGCACCGAAGGGTGGAATTAATGAATTTCGAATGTGCTTCCGGGATTATGTTTAAATCCAATCGAGAATTTTATGTTAGCGTCTATTCATAGCTGGAATATACATAAAATGTGGTCGTATTGGTTATAGAATTTATTTGTTTAGATATTTTGGAATTGTTGTGTGTGTGTGTTTTTTTACTACACTTTTATTAGATGTACGATCTGTTGGATGATGAATAAATAAATGTAGAAATTATTCTTTTACTATGTTTTCATTAATTACATGGTGAAACATGATTAAATATACATGTATAAATAGTAATGTAAATAGAAACGACTTGGTTTGTTTCACAAAATATTTAATTTATTCCGTCTAGTTTCGGCTTCTATCCATTATCAAGAAATTAAATTTTTACAAACTATATATACATAATCAGGTAGTAAGGGCGTTTAATATTAAGGAAATCCAAAGTTCGTCATTGTTTATTGTTTATTGTTTATTTACGGATATCCATTTAAAATAAATACATAATGCTTAGTCTAAAATAAGTTAAAAGTAATAATTAAGTTAAAATATATAAAATCACAAACAATATACACAACAGATTAAAATCAAAATGCTCATCACTATGCTAAAAGTAATAAATAAGGTTACAATATAATTGTCAGTAACTACGTGCTTTCCGGCTTTTATTGCTTTTTGTATTTCCAAACCTTCTATACATTCGTTGATAATGGCTAAAAGCCGAAACTAGTCGGAATAAATAAAATTCTTTGTAAAACAAGCCAAGTGATTTTTGTTTAAATTAATATTTATACATAACGGGTGTTTGATAAAAACAGCCTAACGCTATAACTCTTGTATTTATTGAACTAAAAACTAAAGTCAATGGCGGTTTGGATACTCAAAATTGACATGAATATTGATTTTTTTCAATAATACCTTCATTCCCAAATAACAGCCAACTTAAGATTTTTAAACGGCTGCCTGTATTTTTTTAATTTTATTACATTAGACATTATTAATCTGAATCCAATTACGCTCAATTTCTTGTTTTTGTTTAATGTTTTTTTCTTAAATCTTGTATTTAAAATTATATTTTTTTTAATAATTATAATTAGTGCGCCTTGTAAAAAAAGTGACAAATGTCATTTATTGTAAGATTATGCCAAAAATAACAACGAAACAACAAATAAGTGCCTACGTTACAACTTAATGTAGAATAAAAATAAAGGAAAAATGTAAGTATTTTGTTATTTCAATTTTTATAATGACTTATTTTTTTAAGTGTATTTATAACTTCTCAACATATCAGTGTTTTATACGCGTGGCGCATGAAGTAAAATTTCGAGTTTAGAAAAGCCCCGTGAAAATTTGTCTCGGGTCGCTGCGCGACCCTCGACAAATTTTCTACGCGGGGCTTTTCTAAACTCGAAATTTTACTTCTTGCTTAGTCTGGGAGTGGAAACACTCGTTCGAACATTAAATTTAACTTTTTTATAAAATTGACGTATGTAATATAATAAATCATTCATTGAAATCATAGAAAAAGATGCAACATTTTACTTGAAATCAACTTTTTGAGTTAACTTTATAATTTGCTCGGCTCATTATGAGTTAAAATTCACTTCCTGAGAAAAACAGTATTTGTTACATATAAAAGTTGCATTTAATATAATAACAAACTGTGAATAAAGTCACAAAAATCTAGAAATATCAAAAATCTCGACATGGTGAAAATCTTGACGATCGACTCCCAGACTAAGCATGAAGTAAAATTTCGAGTTTAGAAAAGCCCCGCGTAGAAAATGTATCAAGGGTCGCGCAGCGACCCGAGACAAATTTTCCCAGGGCTTTTCTCACTAATCCCTATTGGTTTTATCAAAATTCGACATATCCTTTGTTATGTCAGATCATAAAAAAAGAAACTGTACCTGTTTGTATTTTTTGTTTTCGTGTAATTACGATTACTACATATGAAAAAAAATACATGTTTCATCTGGCTAATTTCAATTCAATTAATACACATTTTAATTCAATAAATTGGGATCTTCTACTTTCAAGTATAGACATCAACGATGACGTAGATATATTTTACTCTATCATTTATTCTGTAATTGATGAATTTATCCCGTATAAATACGTTTACAATTATAATCATATCTACCTACGATGGATATCGAAGGAATTTATAGCACTATTAAAGAAAAAGAAAACAGCTCATGCTAAATATAAATCTACCTCTTTATACAGCGATTATTGCATATTTTCGAATCTTCGAAAACAATGTAAGAGTTTATCAGGCTCAAATTACAATTGTTATTAATCGCATGCCGGATCAGCTGTCAAATCTAACGCGAATTATTTCTGGAAATATATAAAAGAACTTAAAAAAGATGACGCGTACCCATCCGAGATGTCTTATAAAAGCAATTCTGCCAACACAGGTCCTGATATAGTAAATTTATTTTCCGACTATTTCTCTACTGTTTATGCACACTCTAATATCAATACCAACCAATGTGACACACGTCACTCAACAAACTTAATTCAAGATAACAGGTTGATTGTTAACATGGAAGATGTGTTCAATTCTATCTTGAAACTTAAGCCATCCCATAACTCTGGACCTGATCGAATATCTAGTTATTTTGTTCAAAATTGTCTATTTTCTCTATGTCGTCCTATATATTCCCTGTTTCTAAAATCGCTAAGTTCGGGAATAATGCCAACGAAATGGAAATCCAGCTACATTATACCAATTTATAAAACGGGATCTAGAAATGATATGGAAAATTACAGAGGAGTAGCCATCCAGTCTGTAATACCAAGACTTGTAGACGGATTAATTGCTAGTCAATTGCAGTGGTATTCACGACAGATAATAATTAACAACCAGCATGGATTTATGCCTAATCGATCGATCACCTCTAATCTGCTAGAATATAATCAAGTTCTATCAAATGCCTTGGAATCACGTAACCAGGTGGACACAATATATACGGATTTTTCAAAGGCATTTGATAGAGTTGACATTGATCTGTTAATTGGCAAATTAAACACGTATGGTTTTAATATTAATACTATTAAATGGATTTCATCGTTCTTATCAAATAGAGTGCAGTATGTCCGAATACATAACCATACATCTAAAGCAATATCAGTAACATCAGGGATCCCTCAAGGATCACACTGTGGCCTCATACTGTTCATTCTATTTATCAATGATATAAGCGAAACTATAAATCATTGCAAGTTTTTGATGTATGCGGATGACTTAAAGCTCTTCAGAACCATTCATAATATCAACGACTGCCATTTGATACAAGAAGATTTGGATCGTCTCTATGCATGGTGTACAGATAATAAACTATATCTAAATGTAAAAAAATGCTACTCAATGACAACCTCCAGATGCAAAAAACTAACCAACTTTTCATACAAAATTGGTTGATCCAACATCTCAAAGGTTGATACAATCAAAGATTTAGGGATTATGTTCGACTCAAAACTCACTTTCACATCCCACATAAAGTGTATAACTAACAAGGCGCTGAGAATGGGGAGCGATGTGGCAAAGACCTTGATATTGATTGCATGAAAACACTCTATTGCTTATTAGTTCGCTGTCATCTGGAATTTGGTTCTTGCATTTGGACTCCATCAACATCAGTTAATATTAATTTAATGGAATCGGTGCAAAAGAAATTTCTGCGTTGCACGGAGTACAAACAAGGAATCAAGCACGCAAAAGGCAGTTATAACATCATAATGAAGGAACTGAAAATAATAACCTTAGAAGACCGACGAACAGTTGCTGACCTGTGCATTTAATTCAGAATCAGCAACGGATTGTTGGATTCTCCATCTCTATTGGAAACGTTGACATTTTCGGTTCCCAGCAGAAGAACTCGCTTGAACCAGCCGTTTTATTTGGAAACACATAAAACTGACTACGCTTTCCAAAATTCAGCTACTCGACTAATGTCATTGGCGAATGCAAATTGCATTCTTCCCAGCATAGACTTATATAGTGGATCTTTGAATAGTTTTAAATATCGATTTAATTCCAAATTTCAAATGTAATACTAATCGTACTGCTTGGACGTCAATTTTTAAAATTTTTATTTTGTATATAACTTAACTCTACTTTAACATATCGCATACTTTTGTTATTATTATGTAAAAAGGTGTTATACCGTTTAATAAATAAATGAATAAATAAATAAATAAATTGATAACATTTTATTCAACTTTGAGCGTCTGTAATTTTGTCAGAAATTGGTTGATTTTGTTCATTTTCCAACTTAAGTACAAAGTTTATTTATATATATATATATATATATATATATATTTATATATATATATATATATATATATATATATATATAATATCTTTATTCACAGAATACACAGTACAACAATTAGAATGCATAATAAGTATATACAAGAACAAATATTTAATTCTGCGAATTGGCTATCGACCCTGGGGTCTTTCAGCCAAATTTATTTATTTCTCAACAATCCCCGTTTTCTTTAAAGCAGGTGAAAATTTAATCCCAAGTTGATAATATTGTGTATTTTTTAAATGGACTTTGTGGACTGAAGAAATACATACATTTTATAAACGTTTAATTTTTTTAAAATTTTTGAAAAAAATAAATTAAGTTTGTTTCTATTTGAACCCATTATGTTATCGCGATCATTTTATTGCTTTGTAAGGATTAGAATCTCTTTAGAAGGATTCGAATTACCTACATTTGGATTCGAATTCTAATCCATTTAAAATATCGTAACGAATCCAGATCATGAATTCTTTTTGACTAAAGTAATCAAATTTCTCTTTCGAATCCTTTCCAGCTATGTTATATAAGTACAAAAATTTTCACTATTCTCGATGCTTGGTTTATTAAAAGAATTTAATTTGAAGCTATAAGCGAGTGTTTTCCACTCTCAGGCTAAGCATGAAGTAAAATTTCGAGTTTAGAAAAGTCTGAAAATTTGGTTTGGACGCGTAGCGCGAAGCGCGGAGCGGCCAAACCAAATTTTCAGGCTTTTCTAAACTCGAAATTTTACTTTATGCGCCACCGGTACAAAACACTGACATATTACGAAGTTTAAAACACACCGCTAAACTTTAGATTGAATCAGTGTTTTGTACCGGTTGCGCATGAAGTAAAATTTCGAGTTTAGAAAAGCCTGAAAATTTGGTTTGGCCGCTCCGCGCTTCGCGCTACGCGACCAAACCAAATTTTCAGGCTTTTCTAAACTCGAAATTTTACTTCATGCTTAGCCTGGGAGTGGAAAACACTCGCTTAAAGCTTCAAATTGCATTCTTTTAATAAACTGAGCATCGGAAAATGTGCAGCGTGTGCATATGGATAATTAAAAGAAAAATTCTCTTTATGAAAATGTTCGGTGTTACATAAAACTCTCTGTATATTATAGCACTACAACAATTACTTCACTACACACACAAGGAAAATAAATTAAGTTTGTTTCTATTTGAATCCATTATGTTATCGCGATCATTTTATTGCTTTGTAAGGATTATAATCACTTTAGAAGGATTCAAATTACCTACATTTGGATTCGAATTCGAATCCTTTGAAAACATCGTAACGAATCCAGATCATGAATTCTTTTTGACTAAAGTATTCAAATTTCTCTTTCGAATCCATTCCAGCTATGTTATTTAAGTACAGAAATATTCGCAATTCTTCGATGCTTGGTTTATTCAAAGAATTTAATTTGAAGCTATAAGCGAGTGTTTTCCACTCTCAGGCTAAGCATGAAGTAAAATTTCGAGTTTAGAAAAGCCTGAAAATTTGGTTTGGACGCGTAGCGCGAAGCGCGGTGCGGCCAAACCAAATTTTCAGGCTTTTCTAAACTCGAAATTTTACTTCATGCGCCACCGGTACAAAACACTGACATATTACGAAGTTTAAAACACACCGCTAAACTTTAGATTGAATCAGTGTTTTGTACCGGTTGCGCATGAAGTAAAATTTCGAGTTTAGAAAAGCCTGAAAATTTGGTTTGGCCGCTCCGCGCTTCGCGCTACGCGACCAAACCAAATTTTCAGGCTTTTCTAAACTCGAAATTTTACTTCATGCGCCGCCGGTACAAAACACTGATTCAATGCAAAGTTTAGCGGTATGCTTTAAACTTCGTAATATGTCAGTGTTTTGTACCGGTGGCGCATGAAGTAAAATTTCGAGTTTAGAAAAGCCTGAAAATTTGGTTTGGCCGCTCCGCGCTTCGCGCTACGCGTCCAAACCAAATTTTGTGGGCTTTTCTAAATTAGAAATTTTACTTCATGCGTCACGCGTATAAAACACTGATTTCAAGTGAGCTTCAAATATACACAAATTTCACAATAGTTTAGTGTTTTATACGGGTGGCGCATGAAGTAAAATTTCGAGTTTAGAAAAGCCCAGAAAATTTGTCTCGGGTCGCTGCGCGACCCTCGACAAATTTTCACGGGGCTTTTCTAAACTCGAAATTTTACTTCATGCTTAGCCTGGGAGTGGAAAACACTCGTTTAAAGTTCTAATTGAATTACCTTAATTAACCGAGCGTCGGAAAATGTACAACGAAATGCATATGTATACTTAAAAGAAAAATTCTCGTTATGAAAATGTTCGGTGTTACATAAAACTCTCTGTATATTATAGCACTACAACAATTACTTCACTACACACACAAGGAAAATAAATTAAGTTTGTTTCTATTTGAACCCATTATGTTATCGCGATCATGTTATTGCTTTGTAAGGATTAGAATCTCTTTAGAAGGATTCGAATTACCTACATTTTGATTCGAATTTAAATCCCTTTAAAATATCGTAACGAATCCAGATCACGAATCCTTTTTGACTAAAGTATTCAAATTCCTCTTTCAAATCCTTCCCAACTATGTTATTTAAGTACAGCAATATTCGCATTTATTAAACAAAACAATGAACATTGAAACCAGTTTCAATCAATAAAATACCCTTATCACCAAACGCGCAAAAAAATCGGACAGAAATCGGAGATTTCGAGAGCGCCTCTTCATTCACCTTGCCCAATATCAGTTGTGGTGGATTGAGTACACAGTGCACAACATCACGTCTTCGCTTTTTAAAACAGACTGATCTGTTTTCAAGTTTTATTTCGAGTTTTCAAGTAATAGTGTTTACATCTACGAACTGTGAAGCTACAGCCATTATTACGCAAGAAGTATTATTAGTTTTTTTGATTCGTTAGTGAAGTGTTGCGTAATGGATTATTCGAAAACATTCAGCACTAGAAACTAGGATTTAAAAGAAACATCCAGAACTAAAAATTGGGATTTATAGGATCGTGTTTCATCAACTAAGAGGTTAGTGCGATGGTTTGCTTTATATTTAGGGATGTTGAACGATAGGGCGTTGAAGCCAGGGTCGTTCATTTCGCAAAAGAAAAAGAAGAAGGGGGTGTTTTGTTAAAACTCTTTTATATAACATAAAGAATTTACAACCCAAAAAATACAATCAAAGAAATTTTGTGCAAAAAGTCAGTGTATTCTAGTCAAAAATTTATTGATTAATTGTCCAAGTACTAATTTTACTGTGACACTTATATACAGGGTCTTCGTTTTAAAAGGAGCCACCCTGAATAACTCTGGATCTGACGTAGATAGGGTATTAAGAAAAACACGTCAATTTTGTTTTTAAGGGGAAACTTGAAAACACTGTTTTTTGAATTTTAACTTTCACCCCCTCACCCCCAGCCACCCCAACTTTATAATTTTAAATGGAACCCTTATCGTGCGGTACCTCATTTTAATGGGCGTACAAAATACTATCCAGCAAACAAAAAATAATTGCAATCAATTCACTTGTTTCTTTATTTCAAAACGAGCCAATCTGCTTAACTCTAAACCTGAGAAAGACTGTTATTCCTTACTTCACTTTTTATTTTTATGTTAGATGTACATTTCGAGGCACAAGGTGCTCATTAACAAACTAGTTTGTTATTGATAATGAGCACCTTGTGTCTCGAAATGTACATCTAACATAAAAATAAATAGTGAAGTAAGGAATTGTGATTAATCACTTCACGTAAACTCGAAACAATACAGTTCTAAACCTGAGGTAGACACGATTTTGAATTAAAAAAAACACGGTAATTTTGTTTTCAGGAGGGATCTTGAAAAACACTGGTTGTTCAATATTAACTTTCACCCCCTCACCCCAAACTTAACTTGACTTATAATTTAATATGAAACCCCCCATCGTGTGGTACTTCATTTTGAAGGTCAAAAAATAATTATAATCAACGCTTGTTTTAAGTATAGAAGGTAAAAATGAATACTGGAGATACAGTATTAATTTAATACTCTATAATTGAAACAAGCGTTGAATTAAATTATCTCCTAAGAGTGAAACAAGTGAACTGATTGTTTGATTTGAGTTATGTGGAGTATTTAATCACAATGGAAAAACTGTTTTTATTCCTTACTTCACTTTTATTTTTATGTGTTAGATGTACATTTCGAGTGCTAAGCACTCATTATCAATAACTAATAACATTAGTTATTGATAATGAGTGCTTAGCACTCGAAATGTACATCTAACACATAAAAATAAAAGTGAAGTAAGGAAGTGAACTGAATTCAAATATTTTTTGTTTGCTGGATAGTAATTTGTATAGCCTTTAAAATGAGGTATCACACGATGGGAGGTGCTATTTAAAATTCTACAGTTATGGTGGCTGCGGGTGAGTGGGTTAAAGGTAAAATTAAAAAAAAAAAACAGTGTTTTTCAAGGTCCTCCTTGAAAACAAAATTGACGTGTTTTTTTCTTAAAACCTTATCAACGTTAGATCCAGGGTGGCTCCTTTTGAAATGACTCTGTATGTTTTGTACTGTACTTATTTATTGACGAATGTATCTATACCCTGTATGGCAGTAACAGTACAAAGATATTATTATCATCATAATTAAAAAAAATATATATATTTTTTAGCTATAGACGCTTTAAAACGGAAAATGACTGCAGCACTTAAAAATTCATCAAATTTTTTACTCTAACATTTTAAATGGAGCTAATAACTAGGTAGTTTCTCTCTAATATTTTATATGGGTGTAATAACCAGTTAATTATAAGATAATAAATAAAGCCAAATGGTTTACAATTTTAGATTAGATGGAGTAAACATCGTCATAAAGGCGCAATTATAGCAACAATATGGCGTGAGCGTTCAAACATTAGCACCCGTCTTAAATCTCGTGAACGTACCGGTAAACAGTTCGCAGTGCAGTTAACGGTCTTAATAAACTATAATATAGTGCCACGGCTCGTAACTTCCACTCCCTTGGGACGAATTGGTAATTCCTGAAAACGACAACTATTCCCAAACATGCCAGGAAGTTTGCAGAATTTTCGAATTTTTATTTTTCCCTCTCTGTATGTGTGTATTTAGAGATAATTTCATTCAAACCGAATAAATAATTTCTGATAATTTCATTCAAATCGAAGCAAATGTTTCAGAGGTAACAATAAGGACATATCAATTCGATAAAGAATTTATTAACCCATTTTTTATCAGTAGCCCAGAAATGTACCTGTATATTCTACTACATGCATACATGTATGTATATTTAAAAGAAAAATTCTCATTATTTAAGATTTACCACCAATTGAACGCCTAGAATACAAAACATTTGTATTGTTGGCGTTCAATTGGTGGTAAATCTTAAATACTGGGATTTTCTTTTAAATATAAAACATTTGTATTGTAGGCGTTCAATTGGTGGTAAATCTTAAATACTGGGAATTTTTCTTTTAAATATACAGTATTAAACGAGTGTTTTCCACTCCCAGACTAAGCATGAAGTAAAATTTCGAGTTTAGAAAAGCCTGAAAATTTGGTTTGGTTGCGTAGCGCGTAGCGCTACGCGACCAAACTAAATTTTCAGGCTTTTCTAAACTCGAAATATTACGTCATGCGCCACGCGTATAAAACACTGATTTTAGTTGGAACTCAAAATATTCTACTAACGCAGTATGCTAAAAACGTGTATTCTGAACATCACATCACATCAGTGTTTAGTACGCGTGGCGCATGAAGTAAAATTTCGAGTTTAGAACAGCCTGAAAATTTGGTTTTGTCGCTCCGCGCTCCTCGCTACGCGACCAAACCAAATTTTCAGGCTTTTCTAAACTCGAAATTTTACTTCATGCTTCATCTGGGAGTGAAAAACACTCGTTTGAAAATTTAATTTAAAATATTTGTAAAAACAACGAATATCTAAAGATTTACAACGTATACAGTATATTTACATATGTATACTTAAACGAAAAACTCTAAGTACACTTGTAAATAAAACACTTTTAACTTTGTTTAAATGCTGTATTTTACGCAGAATTTTGTTTGAGAATAAATACTAGATAATCGAAACTATAGTCACACAACTAAGTGTAAAATGCAGTGGTTAAATAATAGTATCCAGTGTTCATTTTTTTACAAAATTATGCGTAATTGGAAAACAATATTAACCAAAAACGAATGAGAAATTTAGCTTTCAGGATTTTTTCAAAATAAACAAATATACAACCTCAACATTCAATTCATTTAATTTCAACTGAATATTACAACAAGAAATAGGAAATAACTAAACATTTTAGACTTGAGATAGACTTACCTAGTTTGTCTTAGTTAGTGCTGTTAATTTCATACAAATCGAAGCAAAAGTTTTAGAGATAACAAGCAGAACATATTGATTTGATAGAGAATCTATTAACCCATTCAAAATGTACCTGTATTTTTTACACAAATGTTTTGTGTTGTAGCCGTTCAATTAGTGGTAAATCTCAAATACATTTGTAAATAAACCACTTTTAACTTTGTTTAACTACTCTATTTTACACTGAATTTTGTTTGAGAATAAATACTAGGGGGGCTATTCACAGCACCCATGCAATTTGTCATCGGTGAAAAGTTGCACTCAAATGACATTATATTGGAAAGAATTTAACCAACCGTTTGAAGTAAAATGACGTAATTTCATTGCAACTTTTCACCGATGATAAATTGCATCGGTACTGTGAATAAGGGCCGAGATGATATAGTCACACAATTAAGTGAAAAATACAGTGATTAAACATTAATGTCCAGTGTTCATTTTATTTACAAAATTATGCGAAATTGAGGAACAGTATTGACCAAAAACGATTGAGAAATCGAGCTTTCAGAATTTTCTCAAAATTAACAAATATACAACATGAACATTAAATTCAATTTATTTCAACTGGATATTACAATAAGAAATAGGAAATAAGTTAACTTTTTCGATTTGAAATAGACTTACCTGGTTTGTTTTAGTTGATGTAGATTAGGTGGATCAATTGTTTTAATTCCTGAAACAAACAATAAAAATGTATAAATTATTATTCTATGGCGCTTTTTCTTGTGTACAAAATTAATAAATTAAAATTGCGGCTATTTAAGCTCACTTGAAACCTGTAAAAAAGTAATATTCCAACTTTTCGCCTATGTCACGAGCATAATTTTAACGATGGAGTGAAATTATTAACATCAATCTAAAGTTTCTTTCGTCTTGAATACACTGACGTAAAATAAGTTTTATTTACTTATGAAATTTAATTGTGTAACAACTTTTTATCAAAAAAAGCAAATTTCACATTTATTGTACTTGTTGTCTGTAAACTGCTCTAATTTATAAAATTTTTAACGGATTTAATTTACGTAAAAAGCAGGTGATTTGCAATTAAAAGAGCTTTTATTTGATCTGTAAAAAATGACAAAAAACCGATTTTGCAGCGTCTTTTAAATAAATCAAAATAGTGTTGAATGAGCGTTGTATCGAATGACAACAAAAAAAAATATGTAAACCTAAGTAAAAAGTTGCCAGGATTTGCAACTGAAAAAATATGTCAGCTTTGCAACCGAGAATTGTAGCTGGTTTTGCACTCGACAGGATTTTTCAAACATAATTTTAAAAAGATGAAAAAGGGTTTTATAGATCGATTTTTTTTAAAATTGTAGCCTGAGACGAGCAGAATACAGGGATATCAAATCCTAAAAATCAAAAAATGGCCGGTTTAGCATCGGGCGACTCAATTGTGATACCTAAAAAATATTAAATGATGGGCAGAACGACTTATGGTCGATAGCCCATATTTGGGAACGCAATATACGAATATTTTTGTTTTGTTAATACTATATGTATTGTACATTTCTCAAATAATAAAGATTTATACATATTTGAGAAATGTACAATACATATAGTATTAACAAAACAAAAATATTCGTATATTGCGTTCCCAAATATGGGCTATCGACCATAAGTCTTTCTGCCCATCATTTAATATTTTTTAGGTATCACAATTGAGTCGCCCGATGCTAAACCGGCCATTTTTTGATTTTTAGGATTTGATATCCCTGTATTCTGCTCGTCTCAGGCTACAATTTAAAAAAAAAATCGATCTATAAAACCCTTTTTCATCTTTTTAAAATTATGTTTGAAAAATCCTGTCGAGTGCAAAACCAGCTACAATTCTCGGTTGCAAAGCTGACATATTTTTTTCAGTTGCAAATCCTGGCAACTCTTTACTTAGGTTTACATATTTTTTTTGTTGTCATTCGATACAACGCTCATTCAACACTATTTTGATTTATTTAATAGACGCTGCAAAATCGGTTTTTTGTCATTTTGCCCCAAATTTGTAAAAACACGTATGGCTGGTTTTACATCTGGGCGATTACTCAATTGTGTTTAGTACGGCAGATCAATAATAAATTTTAGTGAGTTTATTAATTTTCAGGAAACTTTGAAAGTGGGTAAAAGTTGATTATACCGGGTGAATATTCGTAAACCGAACATAGGCATTTAACATGGAAAAAGCGCTTTATGCAAATGCTGCTATCTATGTTAACCTTTAACTATAAACTTTCTTTAAGACTTAAAAATTGTGCTTAGAACGAGCGCTCAAAATCAAATTTTAGGGTACTAGTTAGTTTTTTGTTGATTTTAAAAGCCGAGAACAGTAGACGAATTATTTTTTTATTGAAGAAATAAATACCACAGATTATTTCTAATACTAGTAAGAGTGTCTATGATTTTTTCGGATTTTGATAAAAATATTTTTTTGTTTAAAAACCTTGATTACGAATTTCCGATTTTTTTATAAAAATTTTAATTGTTATAATAATCTGAAAACATTCTCAGTTATTCTCCTTGATATTAGAATTCACTTGAACTATTGTTTTTCTTATAAAAAAATATTTGAAAAAAAATCAGTTATTTAATAATATTTGAAAACTGTTTAAAACCAATGTTACTACAATTAAGCATCTATAATATGCACAATTTTTGAAATTAGAGTACTTTAAACCATTCATCCTACTGATGAAGCCACAGTGTAGTAAAACATTTGTTGTAATACAATAAATATAATTTTAAACCTAAACAAATTAAGTGTTTTATTAAAGTGATACGAATACTTAATTAACATTTATTTTAAACTAATTTTGTAAGAAGATATTTTTACTTCTTAAAACAGACATCATTTGCTCTGTAAATTTAACTTTAAATGCAGTTTATTCAAATCGGAAAATTTGTAGATTTTTCACTTACTGTGTTTAAAATGCTACACTTCACAAAGTATTCTACTGATTTAGTTTTTTTAAAAAGTAAGCAATTCGCGATTAAACAAGCTTTAATTTAATGTACGAACATTTGTTTGAGACTGAAAAATTGTCTTGAGAACAAGCGCTCAAAATTAAATTTTACTGATATGTTAATTTTCCATCAATTTTAGAAGTTGAGAATTGCTTTTTCCTTGAGAAAATAAATAGCTCAGATTATTTCCAATAGTAGTAAGAGCGTCTGTGATTTTTTTATTTTTCGTAATGTTAAAAGTAGCTTGAGCAAAAAATGCTCAGGCTATTTTTAACATTAGGAAAAATAACTTATATATTTTCAGATTTTTTAAAAAATAAAAATATTCATCGAAAAATCGTAATCGTAATTAAAAAAAATATTTTACTAAAATTCTTGCGAAATAAAATCTCCCTGAAAACTGTTTTACTACTTATAATATTTTTCTCCGGCAGGTATTTTAGCATGTTTGTGTTCTTTCTTTCTTTAGCAGGATTAAAGTTAAAAATTTGGTGTGACAAAAACAAATGGACAGAATTATTATTGCAAACCCTTTGCGGATTCCCCTGTATCTCAATTATGATCAATCCTAGTTACACATAAAAACTGTTATCCCTTACTTCACTTTTCATAAAAAGTGAAGTAAGGAATAACAGTCTGTTTATGTGTTATGATCACTTCACGTTAACTCAAAAACGTCATTCCTAGTTCTTTATCTTTTCGTTTTTAAGGTAAGGTATCTAATTAATTTTATGATAAATTATTTATAGTGAACGAAAACAAAATCTAATATTTACCACTTTTAGGGTTTGGTTACAGTCTTGACTGCTATTGTTAGACGTGTTTAAAATTTGTGAAAATTGTTATTAGCACGAAATATACTAGTATGAAGCGAGTTAAAAGTTTTAAAAGTGTTGAAATAAAAAACGAAAAAAAGAAGAACTTGCTTCGGGGGTAAAACTGGGTGTCGGATTATTGCATTGTGCGAAGGGCCATTAAAATTATTAATGGCGGGCCGCGAATGGCCGCCCCGTAAACGCGACACATTGTTAACTGGAAGAAATAGAGTACGTGCAACATAAAACATTGGACGTACTTACATTACATAATTTGTTTGAAAAGGGCGATAATAAATTATCCTCGTTTCATTTATAATTGTTGCTCAACTGTTTAATTTATTATAGTTTTAATTCAATTGAGTACAATAAAATTGCGATTTTAGGTTTTAAAAAAGTGCAATTTAAACACTGTTTTATTTATTATAGTTTTAATTTAATTGTGTAAATTAAAAATTGCATTTTTCAGATTTTAAAAAAGTGTAGTTAATCACTGTTTTATTTGTTATAGTTTTAATTCAATTGAGTACAATTAACATTGCGTTTTTATGTTTTAAAAAGTACAGTTTAGACACAGAGATGTATAGTGCACTTTTCAAAACATGATATTTTTGTTTATGAATAACATGCGTTTCTTGATTGGAAAATATTTAATAACTTGAATTACCAAGTGTTTCCACTCCCAGATTAAGCATGAAGTAAAATTTCGAGTTTAGAAAAGCCTGAAAATTTGGTTTGGTCGCGTTGCGCGTAGCGCTACGCGACCAAACCAAATTTTCAGGATTTTCTAAACTCGAAATTTTACTTCATGCGCCACGCGTATAAAACACCGATTTCAACTCAAGTTTAAAACACACTGCAAAAGCTGTATGCTACAGTAGCATATTTTTAACTTCACGTTAAGTCAGTGTTGTATATGCGTCGCGCATGAAGTCAAATTTCGAGTTTAGAAAAGCCTGGAAATGTAGAAAAGAGCGACATTTTTGCAATATCTAAACAACATTTTATAACATAATATATAAAATTACGAAAAAACTATTCGTGAAAATGCAAACGATGTCTTAATTAATAAGACAACTTAAGACCATAAATATCCATTGAAACAACTACTTCCCGTGCAAATACACCTCCGGATATTGAATTATACAATGAAATATTTAAAATCTTATTTAATTTGATTTGTTACAACGCTATTAAAGTATATGTAACGTTTAGGTCAAATTCTCTTCAAACCAACTAACAATACAAATTTAAAATGAAAGGAGAGATAGCATTTTCACGAATAGTTTTTTCGTAATTTTATATATTATGTTTAAAGTGTGCAAACTATAAGAAGCGTAAGCTTATTTTCTCGAATTCAAATAGTTTTGAATTTGAATTTATCTTGTTTGAACATTTTATAAAAATATCTCATAGAATTTTCAAGATGGGAGTTTTAAAATATTACATTCGAGAATGTTTATCAATCACTGTATTTAATAATATTTCTAAATTTTGTACTTTTTTGATTCTTTTGTGTTATTTCTTTTAAATGTTTAGTCGTTTTTGTTTTAAGTTTTCATATTTTTGTTTTTGTTTAGTATTTTGTTAATGATATTTAAGAACACACTGTTGTAAAGTTAATATGAACTCAAATCGGTCAGTGTTTTATACGCGTGGCGCATGAAGTAAAATTTCGAGTTTAGAAAAGCCTGAAAATTTGGATTTGCCGGGGCGCGACTCGCTTCGCTCGCGCGCCCCGGCAAATCCAAATTTTCAGGCTTTTCTAAACTCGAAATTTTACTTCATGCTTAATCTGGGAGTGGAAAACACTCGTTAAAATAACATTACTACTTTAATTCAAATAATATTGAACGAATGTTATATTAATTTTAGTCATTTGCTTTTTAATTCTACTTAAATTGCGTTAATAGTTCAGCGCAATTAAATTCCCCAATTGCATAAATTATGTAATTTATTTCAACATTAAATATAATCCATATCCCTCGAAATATTGGAACCGCTGGTCTAATTCACGCTCGGTGTTATTAACACGTACGTACATGGATTCATTAAACACGACATAAATAATAATTCGAAATTCATCATGAGAATGATGATCGCACCATTCGAATAACTAGTTAGGAACTCTGGTCAGATGGATTAATCCGGGTCGGCGTTTCAATTAGCCGTTTCGGCCATGTTAAATAATTGCGTTTGAATTTTGATGAGTGGTTGCAACACAAAGGGTTGATGGAAAAAAAACTGTAACAAAAATGAATTAGTGGTTCTGACAGTAATTTGTGTGGTTAATTCTGACTGTGGGAAAAAAACGAAGGTAATAATTAACATAATTAAACGTAATGTGAATTGAACACGTTATTAATTAAAATTATAAGTAAAAATCTGCTTTCAAATTAAAAATATATTGAATTGTTTTGATGTAATTTAAATGAAACTGGAAATTTTGTTAGTAAAAAATTAAAATCTCTATGGTTTATTATTGGAATTAAGTTCTAGAATCTATTGATTTAAATTTAATTTTCGTGGAGATTAAATTTTAAAAAAAACTTATGTATATAACTGAAATTTATTAAATTTTCTGTAGTCAATAGGAACACGTACTTTTGTTAAAATGTGTAAAAACCAAATTTCCCGCTGCTACATTATACAGTGTGTATCAGGAATAATTTCGATAATAAATAATGAAGGCGTGTTTGAACAAACGCTCGAACACCTCGATTGATATTTTTAGTTGCGCATTTTTTTCAAGAAAAACTTTTTATACAGGGTGCGTCATGTAACAGTGGCTAATACTAACTTTCTTATTTTATAATAATAATAATAATAATAATAATAATAATAAGTATTTATTGCCCAACAGGAAATTTCCCAATTACAAGACAATGATAAATGCAACACTCTGTGTATTATTTAATTTTTGAGTTCTTTAGAAAATTCTGGACATAATTTATGTACAATGTCCTATACCTATCTTTAACTGTTTCGGAAATATTTAGTGTTTTCAGGTTTATTGCAAAAATAAACATAAAAAATGAAAATTATTTGTTTACAGAAAATTGCTACAATACACTTAAGAACTAATAAGTAATACTGTTTACTTCTTGATAATGTAAAAAAAGAAAAAAGACCATTATTGTCAATGTAGATGTATTAAAAAAAAATTAATGTTAATTTTTGCAATAAATCTGAAAACGCTTAATATTTCCGAAACAGTTAAAGATAGGAGATGTAATACATGAAATATATCTAGAATTTTCTGAAGAATTCAAAAATTGAATAATATACAGGGTTTGTAGTTAGAATAAGAAAGTTGGTATTGGCCACTGTTACAAGACACCCCCTGTACAAAAAGTTTTTATTGAAAAAAATGCGCAACTTAAAATACCAATCGAACTATCCGAGCATTTTTTCGAGCACGCCCTCATTTATTTATTATCGAATTTATTCTATTTGGCTGATACACACTGTATTTATATAATATACACTGCTCAAAATAATAATATTAATAATAATAATAATTTATTACGGAATCAACTTTTTAACAAAATAATACAAACAAATATATATCAGTGTTACAATAAAATAAATCATAACATATGCAAATAAATTAAACCAGAAATAAGAAATAATATAAACTAAAACTAAAATTAAATCTTACCAATAACAGATGAAATTAAGAGGTGTGTGTATATACCGATCGACAATAAATTGACGCAGCATAGCGTTTATTATGTGTTCGAGAGTAATAAATGCACAAACAATAGGAGGAAGCAAGATAGATTATAAACAATACAATTGCGAATGACAGATATTTTGACATTTAGATTGATTATCATTGACCGAAATTTGACAAACAGGTTAATAATTATTTTCAAATAGAGATTTAACACACAAATAGAGATTTAAAGTAATCTCTTAAGTTGCCGCTTGAATGTAAAGAACGAACTCCCAAATACATCAAATTTAGCCTCATAATTGAGCACATTTATGCATCTTATTATTCTATTCAATGGACTGTTGAATGAATAATTTTGCTTACAAGTACGAACATTGAAAATCGCCTTGCTTCTAGATTTCAATAAATAAGGATTAACATTGAAATTAAACAAACTTAATAATTCCGAACATTGATTTTCACCTGATATCAATTTATGAAAAAAGCATAAGTCCAATTCAACTCTCCTAGACTGCAATGATTTCAGGTTTAATGTGTTCAATGTAATGCTGATATTAAATTCCATAGATGAGATTGGGATCTTTATATGACATACATTTTAAAAATTTGTTTTGTACTCTTTCAAATTTTTCTATATGAGTAGAATAAAATGGAGATCATATTATACTACCGTATTCTAGCTTCGATCGTACTAGGGAACAGTAAAGCAATCTTAACGTCGAAATATTATGAAGGAACACTTGAAAAATCTGTAATACAAAATATACAAAATACAAATACAAAATCTCTTAAATACCAAATAATTCAAATTAAGTATGCTCCAAAAACATATATTTTCGTAACATAATCAAGAAGGTTTATATATTTTAAGTAAATTACACTTTTAAACTTAAAATCTTATTAAAAAAATGACTCTTATTTAAGAAATTACAGATTTTCAAAACAGTGTTTATCTAATTCTTTTGAGCAATGTATTTTCATCTTATTTGAAGACGCAGATGCTTAATAATTATTTAAAAGTGAAATATTGTAAGTGTTTTTTTTTTTAATTAGAAACAACTCATAGATAATCAAATATTTACATATGTTTGAAAGCGTAAACGCCATCTAATGCCTATTAGCTTAGCATTCCGGTGAATTAATTTTGATCAAATTAACAGATTGTTAATAAATGTCAAAATTTCGTTAAATTATTTCACACAACATTGGGTAAATTACGTAATTATTTATTTAAAGAAATAAATGTTAATGCTTAGAAATTGTATACCAATTTTACCATATTGACTCAGTCCTCGTTCAATTTTATGATGTCATTCTAATTCTGTTTGTGATTTTAATGTGTTATATTTTTTGTAGCTAGATGTAAACAATTTATATATGTTTTTGTCATTTCTTTATTGTATTTGCATGGCTTTTATTATTGTTATCTTTAAATTACTGTACCTATATTTTTATTTTACATGTATGTTGCTGTAAAGTGGTTGATCCGTGAATAAATATTATTATTATTTTTATTATTATTATTATAAATGTTGGAAAAAGCCTAACTCTCAGGTGGAAATATTGTAATTTATATTTCAACCTGAGAGTTAGGCTTTTTCCAACATTTATAATAATAATAATATTTATTCACGGATCAACCATTTTGCAGCAACATACATGTAATATAAAAATATATATAGCTCAAAATTGACTTAAATTATGCATAATGTACAAGAAGTTCGTGTTTAATTTTGGCGCTTGGAAAAAAATCAAAGAAATGCGACACATTTTGATAAATTTCACGCAAATTGCTGAGAATTTCGCAGAATTTGTTTCATCGTCAAAAAAACAAAATCAATACAATGAAAGAGGTATTACAAAAAACAAAATCGATACTCTGACAGAGAAATTACAGTCGCTCAAAGTTGAATAAAATAAATGTATTATTTAAAGTGCTGATAATTCATATGTTTTTTAACGCATAAAATCAACGAAACGTCGCATTTTTATAAAATGTACGGAAATTATTAAGAAATTCTCAGACTGTTTCAATGTCGAAAAAAACAAAATCGACACAATGACAGAGAAATTACATTTACTCAAAGTTGATTCAAATAAATGTATTATTTCAAGTGCTAATAATTCAGGTTTTTTTTTTATAAAATCGCATAAAATCAATGAAACGTCACGTTTTGATAAAATTCACAGAAATTGCTGATAAATTCTCAGACTTTGTTTCAACGTCGAAAAAAACAAAATCGATACACTGACAGAGAAATTACAGTCGCTCAAAGTTGATTAAAATAAATGTATTATTTCAACTGCTGATAATTCATGTTTTTTTTTTAAATCGCATAAAATCAACGAAACGTCATGGTTTGATAAATTTCACGCAAATCATAGAGAAATTCGCAGACTTTATTTCAACTTGAGAAAAAACAAAGTCGATACTCTGACAGAGAATTTTATTCATTTACAGTACAGGCCAAAAGTTTGGTTACATTTATTAGTATATAACAATTGCGATACAAGACAATGATTTATTAGTTTATGACAATTGAGGTTATGTACAAGACTTAAACTAGGGCTATTAAATTATTAGTTGTAAACTTACAATAGTAATCTACAAACACGTTTTATGAGTCAATTAATCAATATCATCCTTAGAACTGTGTGTTAACGTCTATTAACAAGGCTGGTTGTGTTTTAAACGCGTTTTAAACATGTTTTTAATTGTTAATGTCTTAAACACTGTTTCAGTGAAAAAAATACGCTTTGTAAATAAAAATGTTTGTTTTAATTAAAATGAAAAAAACGTGATTTTTAACAATCCTGGTTATGACACACACAACATAGGATATTTATTAAAATTATTATTATAATGCAAATTGTGAAATTTATCTATGTAGGTAATTACATTAAGCCACATTAATAATTACAATAAGCCAATTACAAATTAAAAACACGTTTTGTAAATAAAAATGTTTGTTTTAATTAAAATGAAAAAAACGTGATTTTTAACAATCCTGATTATGACACACACAACATAGGATATTTATTAAAATTATTATTATAATGCAAATTGTGAAATTTATCTACGTAGGTAATTACAATAAGCCACATTAATAATAACAATAAGCCAATTACAAATTATTAATCACGTATTTCCAAAATTGATTTCGATCAGAGAGGGAAACGTTCTATGGAATATGGGAAATAATTTTAATAATGAATTCCCTCCGCGCGTTATTTATGTATTCACATGTAGGTTAAATAAATATGAGTTAACTTCGTTTGTGATTATTTAATCCATTCATCCGTATCAATTAATTTTCGAATGAATTCCCCCAATAATTATTTTACATAAACATTAGCGAAATTTGTGAGAATATACAAATATTTGTTGTGCCCAATAGTTATGCTTTCCACTCCTTGATTAAGCATAAAGTAAAATTTCGAGTTTAGAAAAGCTTGAATGCTGTAAATCTTTAGATATTCCTTGATTTTTTTTAAGAGTTTAATTTAAAGAATTAAACGAGTGTCGTCCACTGACAGACTAAGCATGAAGTAAAATTTCGAGTTTAGAAAAGCCCCGTTAAAATTTGTCGAGGGTCGCGCAGCGACCCGAGACAAATTTTCTGGGCTTTTCTAAACTCGAAATTTTACTTCATGCGCCACGCGTATAAAACATTGATTTAAAGTGAAGTTGGATATAAATACTGAAATACTCTGAAGTTAAAAATATACTGATTCAGCATAATAATTAGGAGAATTTTTATAAAGTCACTTTAAATCAGTGTTTTATACGCGTGGCGCATGAAGTAAAATTTCGAGTTTAGAAAAGCCAAGAAAATTTACTTCATGCTTCGTCTGGGAGTGGAAAACACTCGAGTTTAGAAAAGCTTTAAATTTGGTTTAGTCGCTCCGCGATTTAAACATTAGCGAAATTTGTGATAATTTACAAATATTTGGTTTACAAATAGTTGTGCTTTCCATTCCTTGATTAAGCATGAAGTAAATTCGAGTTTAGAAAAGCCTGAATGCTGTAAATCTTTAGATATTGGTTTATTTCTTTTAAGAGTTCAATTTGAAGCTTTAAACGAGTGTTCTCCACTCCCAGACTAAGCATGAAGTAAAATTTCGAGTTTAGAAAAGCCCCGTGAAAATTTGTCGAGGGTCGCGCAGCGACCCGAGACAAATTTTCTGGGCTTTTCTAAACTCGAAATTTTACTTCATGCGCCAAGCGTATAAAACATTGATTTAAAGTGAAGTTGGATATAAATACTTAAATACTCTGAAGTTAAAAATATACTGATTTTGCATGTTAATTAGAAGTATTTTTAAAACTTCACTTTAAATCAGTGTTATATACGCGTGGCGCATGAAGTAAAATTTCGAGTTTAGAAAAGCCCAGAAAATTTGTCTCGGGTCGCTGCGCGACCCTCGACAAATTTTCACGGGGCTTTTCTAAACTCGAAATTTTACTTCATGCTTCGTCTGGGAGTGGAAAACACACGAGTTTAGAAAACCTTTAAGTTTGGTTTGGTCGCTCCGCGACTTAAACATTAGCGAAATTTGTGATAATTTACAAATATTTGGTTTGCCCAATAGTTGTGCTTTCCACTCCGTGATTAAGCATGAAGTAAATTCGAGTTTAGAAAAGCCTGAATGCTGTAAATCTTTAGATATTCGTTGATTTCTTTTAAGAGTTCAATTTGAAGCTTTAAACGCGTGTTTTCCACTTCCAGACTAAGCATGAAGTAAAATTTCGAGTTTAGAAAAGCCCCGTGAAAATTTGTCGAGGGTCGCGCAGCGACCCGAGACAAATTTTCTGGGCTTTTCTAAACTCGAAATTTTACTTCATGCGCCACGCGTATAAAACATCGATTGAATGTGAAGTTGAATATAAATACTGAAATACTCTGAAGTTAAAAATATACTGATTTAGCTTAATAATTAGGAGTATTTTCAACTCGTCACTTTAAATCAGTGTTTTATACGCGTGGCGCATGAAGTAAAATTTCGAGTTTAGAAAAGCCCAGAAAATTTGTCTCGGGTCGCTACGCGACCCTCGCAAATTTTCACGGGGCTTTTCTAAACTCGAAATTTTACTTCATGCTTAGTCTGGGAGTGGAAAACACTCGTTCAAAGATTAAAATTGAACTCTTTAAAAAATTAACGAATATCTAAAGATTTACAGCATTCAGGCTTTTCTAAACTCGAACTTACATCATGTTTAATCAAGGGATGGAAAGCACAACTATTAGGCAAAACAACATTTTGTAGATTATCACAAATTTCGGTAATGTTTAGGTCGCGGAGCGACCAAACCAAATTTTAAGGCTTTTCTAAACTCGAAATTTTACTTCATGCTTACCTGGTAGTGAAAAACACTCGTTTAAAGGTTCAAATTGAACTGTTAAAAAAATAACAACGAATATCTGCAGATTTACAGCATATAATTGGGATATGCATACTTAAAAAAAAGATTCCCTGTATATATAAAGTAAAAAATTAATTTATATTTAATTCAAAATATCAATAAAATTTACTAAAGCATCAACTTTATTTGATTTTCCAGCAATTGCAAAAGGATCTTTCGTTTTCCTAATCTTTATTCTTGTGCAAACTTACTAAACTATTAAGCAACGAGCTTAGTAAGGATAAGTTTTATAAAGGAAAACACTTGGTTAAATTTTACTACTAGTGAAAATGTTTCACCACGTCAAAGATAATAATAATAATAATAAGTATTTATTGCCAAACAGGAAATTTCACAATTTCAAGACAATGATAATACAATAAACAATGTATGGATGTACATAAATAAATTTAAATCTAAACAATATGAAGACGCTCGTGAGTGTGACAGCTATTTGGCAGATTGTTCATCAACGATTTAACAGAGTCGTGCAGAATATCACAACAGGGTGGTAATTTATTACACATGCATGACATGATAACAATAGGAGATTTTAATCTCACGTTAGTCCTATGGTTTGGGATGATAAACATAGGTTTTTGCCTGCTGCAAAAAACTGGAATATGCAGAATAAGAAACTTGTTCAAGATAATAAGGATACAGTTTTGCATTTTAAGTATAATTATAAATTATTTTGTAATGTTTTTGGTGTTTATTTAAAAATTTAATTTTTTATTACCAACGGAGAAAATAAAAAATTAAATAAACTGTCGTGCATGAATTTAAAATTAAATGAACAAATATTCAGTTTCGCTATTGATCCTTGTCAGATTTTCTTTTTATATTGTTTACTTGCATAGGTTTAACGATTCAACCACTAACGCTTGTTTTAATAGGCTATGAGTTCAATATATTTTTTAAAAATAAATATAAGTTTGAGATGAGTTTAAAATAAATAATAATAATAATAAATAATAAGGAAACCTACTGTGAAAATAAGTTAGAAATTTTGTTTTGTTTTTTGTATATATTGTGTTGAGCTGGAGTTTCGGTATGGATGTAACTGCGAGTGCAAATGCAAACGCAAATACCAACTGTGATCATTACAAACGTCAGGGCGGTGTGCTCAATACGGCCCTGGCAAACAATGGGAATAGTTTACTCTCGTTCACAATGCCGAAACGTTGAAACTGTAGCCATTATTGTATGCAAGTTTATATAAGTTTTGAGAAGCACGCAGCTCTAGAGAGACAGAGATGGAAAACAAACGCGCGCCAAAATTGATTGATGTGCAACGTTGTAACTCGCGCATAGTCCAGTTTTGCAGGTAAATTGGATATTCACATAATTGGCTAGTGTTCATTATCGGGTGCACATAGATGTAGATGAGGTTCTGATGTTTATATTCGGGGTAAAGTATACTATTAATTAGAAAATGCTGATTATTTCAGGTGAATGTGTACATTTCCCAATTCGGTAAATGTTGATAGTGTATCTATGCTTATTTTACATAGAGCTGTTCTGAGTACAGGGTGCAGAATTTTAAATGGTTTCGAGTTAAAAAAAGACCTTTATTGGCATAATACTATATTACATCCATATCTACACTAATCACTGCCCCCTCTCTTCCTTCTGCTTTCCCTCTCTTCCCCCAACTTCTCCAGCGTCCTTACTCCGGCCCCATCCTCTCTCATCCATTCCGTCACTCTTCTATTCCCTCTTATTCCCACCCATTCCTCCCTCACCCCCTCGCACTCCTCTGCCAGATGACTCCACGTATCCCTCCCCCGCTCACACATTACACATCTCCCATACTCTTCCCCCGTCCACACCTTCCTTCCTCTCTCCCCTGACCCTCACCTCGTCCTCGCCAGCACCACATCCCTTCGAGTAAAGTACACCATTTATATGAATGATAGACAAAAACTAATATTTGCTTTCAGAGCTCTTGTTTAGAGCTTATTTTCTGTACCTAATCAAAATGTATCTATCTATCTTCAGTTCATTTATAGTTTTCACATATTGGCTTGAAATAGTCAGAAATGGTCAGTATTCCTCAGCACTGGGTCGGGACCATACTGAAGAGGACCTTGAAGTCCGAAACGCGTCTGTGGGTATCTGGTGCCGGAATACTGAACACAAATTCAATTTTGATACTTGTTTTCTGGTTTCACAAACAGAATTCTGCTCGTTCGTGGACGAAACAGTGACCTGTATATGCACTTTGTGCATTCGTGTCACTGACGATGCCACTATGAAGCATTAGATGGCGTTAGCTATCGATATCCATTAATAGTTTTCACATAATGGCTTGAAATAGTCAGAAATGTTCAGTATTTCTCAGCACTGGGTCGGGACCACACTGAAGAGGACCTTGAAGTCCGAAACGCGTCTGTGGGTATCTGGTGCCGGAACACTGAACACAAATTCAATTTTGATATTTGTTTTCTGGTTTCACATACAGAATTCTGCTCGTTCGTGGACGAAGCAGTGACCTGTATATGCACTTTGTGCATTCGTGTCACTGACAATGCCACTATGAAGCATTAGATGGCGTTAGCTATCAATATCCATTAATAGTTTTCACATATTGGCTTGAAATAGTCAGAAATGTTCAGTATTCTTCAGCACTGGATCGGGACCACACTGAAGATGACCTTGAAGTCCGAAACGCGTCTGTGGGTATCTGGTGCCGGAATACTGAACACAAATTCAATTTTGATATTTCTTTTCTGGTTTCACAAACAGAATTCTGCTCGTTCGTGGACGAAACAGTGACCTGTATATGCACTTTGTGCATTCAGCTATCGATATCCATTAATAGTATCTTCAGTTGGTTACGAATTATATTTCAAAACTTAATTAAATAAGTTATTATTAAAATAAAATATTAATGTCATTTCTTAGTATTTAAACGGCCATTGACTTTGGTTTTTAGTTTAATAAAATCGGTCAATCAATAACGAAGTTATCGCGCTGAGAATTTTGTATCGATCACCCGGTATAAGTTTTATATTTACACAAATTCATTCATGTTTATTTTTTGATTGTTTAATTATATCAAATATGTTTATCGTATTATATTAAATAATTCACCGCAATAATGATCAAACAAATAAATAAGTTATTTACTTAATTGACAATCTGTATGCAAAAAATAAATGTCATCAATGTCTATTTGATTCAAATCATCTTTTTACATTTTATAGTTAAAAATCTTATAGAGCGTGAATGCTGAGAAATGTATTTAATTTTCCTTTAATGTATCAGATAAACCAAAGATACACAGCTTTCTGGTTATTCAAGCCTGTTGTTGAAACTCGCTTGCATTTTTTACGTCTACTTTTCGTTTCCATCAACGGGTAGTGAAATCCTCTTCTGCAAGATTGAAGATTGCGAAAATGCGAACGTTAATTACCAGGAATTATAAAGTGCGACCTCTTGCATATCTAATCAGAGGATGCGAACGCTAACGATTGCCTTTCATCAATCCGAAGATCAAACGGCCCTCTTTCATCCATCCTGCCTGTGCTATCTGGTCGCGAAATGCAATCGCTTTATAAACGGTAAATTACAGATTTCCCTCGTTTGTGGATTAATTGATGGGACATTTTCCATTTGAAACGTTTGTGAATCGGATTTATGCGTTTCATCAAAAGGAAAATTACCGAATACTAAATTCAATAGTGGTCAACATGCCATCTTAACCCATTACTCGCCGGAATTCAAATATTGAAAAAAATGGAAAAACAATTAATAGTTAGATTTCTTTTTATTCAGAACTCTAATCTACTAAAAAAGATTGATTGAATTTTCGTCCTAAAAAGGGGCAATGGTGGCTAATGGGTTAATTTGTGTTTGTGAAAATGTAGAGTTCTTAACAGTTAAAGGCAAAGATGAGCAAAAAATCTTGATAGATGACCTGTAAATAATTGTATCTGATTTGTTGCATTTTACAGTATATTCAGAGGCGTAGCGTAGTGGGGGCGGAAAAATTTTACAATAAATAATAATATTGATAATGTTATCTATTTCAATTGATATTTTTATATATGAGGGGTGATAAAAAAGTAAATTTACAAAGCCCGCAATGAAACTTGTACATTTTGTAACCTTACTTTTTGATCACCCCTCGTAATATTGCCTTTATGTACTAATGTTCCGAATATTCCTCACAATTGCTATAAGTAATGTCAGCTGTGTGAGAAATTTTTCAAAATTAAAGTTGATCAAAAATAAGCGCTATTAAGAGATGTCGTAAAATGATAAATAAAAGAAGAGAAATTAAATTTGTTTAGAATAAAAAAAAAACTATGACTATTTTCCATTAAAAATTAATATCATCAATTTTTTATAAAAATTTGATAAGATAATCTTGAAAACTCACGAAAAGCTTCAATATTTTAAAAATCGACGGAATATTCGATATATGCTGTTTCAACGTCAAGATTTTGAAAATCAATGGAAATCTTGGGAAGTTACGACAAAAATTAACAAACGCGAAAACCGTGAAGAATTTGGAAAAAAAAAGGAAATATATTAAATTTACAAAAAATATTAATATTTTGACAATTAACGGATATTTTTGAAATTCAAGAATAAACGTCATAATTTTTGAAATTTACGAAAATCTTAGAAAAATTCATAAAAAGCGACAAAATGTTGAAAATTAACGACAATCTTGGAAATTCCTAAAAAGCGTCAATATTTAAAAAATTATTGTGTCTAATTTTTGAAAATCTAATTTTACGAAAACTGTCAAGATTTGTCAAATAAAACAAAGTCTAGGAAATTCAGGAAAAGTTTTAAATGTTTTAAAAATTTAATGTAGAGATTTTTAAAATTAACTAAAATTGTGGAAAAATCATTTTTAAATGTAACGAAAATTTGGGAAATTTACGAAAACTATTAAGATTTAATAAAGGAGATGACGAAAAGTCATATAAAAAATACAAATTGACGAAAATCTTGAAAATTCATAGAAAGTATCAAAATATTTAAATTTAACGAAAATTAAGAAAATTTTCAAAAATTGCTAAGATTTAAAAAATCAACGAAACTTGTAAAATATGTAAAATATTTTAAAATTACTTAATATTTAAGAACTTTAGGGGTACCGTTAAATTTTTTAAAATTCCAAAAAAAATTGAAATCATCAATTTTTATGAAATTTGATAAGAACTCACGAAAAGCTTCATTATTTTAATAATCGACGAAATATTCGCTATATGCTGTTTCAACGTTCAGATTTTGAAAATTAACGGAAATCTTTGATATTCACAAGAAAAATTAACAAACTCGAAAACCGTCAAGAATTTGGAAAAATCGGAAATATATTAAATTTACAAAAAATATCAATATTTTCACAATTCTCGGATATTTTTGAAATTCAAGTATAAACGTCAACATTTTTAAAATTTGCGAAAATCTAAGCAAAATTCATAAAAGGCGACAAAATATTGAAAATTTACGACAATCTTGGAAATTCCTGAAAAGCGTCAATATTTTAAAAATTAATGTAAGTCTTGAAAAAGGCGTCTTATTTTTGAAAATTCAATTTTACGTAAATTGTCAAGATTTGTAAAGTAAAAGAAAATCTAGGAAATTAAAGAATAATTTTTAAAATTAATAAAAACTTAGGAAATTCACGAAAAATCGTAGAGATTTCTAAAATTAACTAAAATTATGGAAAAATCTGTTTGAAATGTAACGAAAATTTGGGAAATTTACGAAAACTACTAAGATTTAAAAAAGAAAATGACGAAAAGTCATGAAAAAAATACAAATGGACGAAAACCTTTAAAATTTATAAAAAAGTATCAAAATGTTTAAATTTAACGAAAATTAATAAAATTTACAAAAACTGCTAAGATTTATAAAAATTAATGAAAATTCATAAAAAGTGTAAAGTATTTTATGCTTACTGAAAATTTAAGAAATGTAGGAAAATCAGTAAATTTTTTAAAATACAAGACATCTTGGAATTTCATAAAAAAAACTTTAACATTTTCCAAATTAAATAGTGTTTATATTTAGTTTCCAAAGTTGTAGTTTATTTTTAATGCCATTCGTAAATTTCCTAAATGTTCGTTAATTAGAAAAATGTCGATATGTTTCAAAAGTATTTAAAATTTCTCTCAATTTTTTAATTGGCAATTTTCATAAATTTAGTGTTTAAATTCATTAAAATTGCCAATTTAAGAATTGAAAGAAATTTTAAATACTTTTGAAAAGTATCGATATTTTTCTAACTAACGAAAACTTAGAAAATTTACGAGAAGCGTTAAAAATTAACTAATACTTTGAAAATTCTATAATCTTGAAAATACATCAAAATTTTTAAAAAACTAAACGAGTGTCTTCCACTCCCAGACTAAGCATGAAGTAAAATTTCGAGTTGAGAAAAGCCCTAAGAATTTGGATTTGGACGCGCAGCGTCCAAATCCAAATTCGGGCTTTTCTCAACTCGAAATTTTACTTCATGCGCCACGCGTATAAAACACTGATTTATTGTAAAATGGTCTTAAACCAATTTACATTTTAATGATTTAAAGTGAAGATAAATAAAACGTAAATACCAATATTTCAAAAATTACAAATTTTAAATAATAATTTTTATTTTATATAAAATTCAATACATTTTGACAGAAGTTGACAAATCTTCAAAATTGATGAGAGTTAGGGTTTTCCACAAAATCAATTTATATGAATAAGACAGGGAAAAAATATCTTGAAGTTTATTATTAAACATGCTTACCTTCTCTATTTATACCCTGTATAAATAAACCAATAACAAATGTAGTCTTGCCAAAAAAATCTTAAGGATTACTGTACATTTTTGAGACTTTTAAATTTGAATACCTAAATGAGGAAGCGGCGAGTTTAACCTACGCCCCGGGCGGCTGAAACCCACACTACGCCACTGAGTATATCACTGTAAAAAAATTATAATTATTGACTTTAATAAACTTCGTGCTGCATTACCAATAAATAAAATATTTCTATTCTTCTACAATGATGTAAAAATCGAAACCAGTTAAACAAAAACTGATTAATTATACACTTTTATAAACGTCGTGATGCATTATCAATATTGAGATAGTTAAAACACTTAAAAACATTAAAAAGGCAATTCTTTTCGCAAATCAACAAGCACAGCTATTATTCTGGGTAATACCCCGACGATTACTGGATTAAACAATAAAATGGTTGCTATTATTTCATTGTTTAATCCAGTAACCGTCGTGGTTTTACCCAGAACAATAGCTGTGCTTGTTGATTTGCGAAAAAAGTTGCCCTTTTATTGTTTTTAAGTGTTTTAACTATCTCAATATTGATAATGCAGCACGAAGTTTATAAAAGTGTATAATTAATCAGTTTTTGTTTAACTGGCTTCGATTTTTACATTATTGTAGAAGAATAGAAATATTTTATTTATTTATGTGTGTGTGTGTGATATGGTGTGTGTATGTGTGTGAAATAAACTATGCAAACACAGTGGAGAATGTCTAGCATGTGAACGTTGGGAATTGCGTCTTAATGAGGACAAAGGTTCCCTTTGGTTGGGCTGTGTCGACTAAATGGGACTAAAGTTAATATTAATTTGTGCGGTGAAATGGAAAATCTGCATCCGGTGCACCCACACAACGAAAAGTCCAGGTCTTAATTAAAACGAGCCCGCACTTTATTCAAACAATAAGCAGTCGACGACAACGAGTCTTCAGAATATTTAACAAGAAAAAGTAAAGAAAATTAAAAATTGTTAGTGCAAGAAATAAAAAGCTAGTTAATCAAAGGATTTAAAAAAAATCATTCATAACGTTTTAACTTCTTTTTTTTATCTAATGAATAATTGTTCATTTAAAATCAAATATGAAGTAAAGTGTTTACCGCTTGACTGGGGGTTTAAAATTATATTCAAGTATACTTTTACATATTCCAAAACAAATTGCTAGAGACGTTCGAATTTATAAAAATACAAACATTTTAAATTAATTAACGTACGATCAAACATAAGCAGTATATTTTGTACTTCACAATATTTCAGTGTTGTATACGGGGGGCGCATGAAGTAAAATTTCGAGTTTAGAAAAGCCTGTAAATTTGGATTGGCCGCTCCGCTTCGCGGAGCGACCAATCCAAATTTACAGGCTTTTCTAAACTCGAAATTTTACTTCATGCTTAGCCTGGGAGTGGAAGCACTTGTTCGAAACATCAAATTTAAACCTATTAACAAAACAACGAATGGTTGAAAGTTTACAGAGAAAAACCGTGATATGTCTACCTAAAAGAAATGTCTTGAAACACTTCTGGTACAATTACAAAATATTATTTTGCACAGTCTTTTAAATAAATTGAAATAGTGTTAAGTGAGCGTTGTATCGAATGGGAGCAAGAGCAATTATGTAAAACTAAGTGAAAAGTTGGCAGGTTTAGCAACTGAAAAAATATGTCAGCTTTTGCAACCGAGAAATGTAGCGGGTTTCGCATTCGGAAGAATTTTTCAAACCTGATTATAAAAAGTTTATGGTGTGTTTTGAAGGTCAATTTATTTTGAAAATTGAACCCTCAGACAAGTAAAATATAGATACCTAAACTGCAGAATTAAAACAATAGGTGTTCAGCTGGTTTTGCATCTGGGAAACTTAAATATAGTTTAAATAAAGAAAACTGGACCTGTCTGAAAAAAATACCTCTAAAAAAACTTTCCTTAATATAAATATGAATTAAAATTGATACCGACTTTCTAGAATTTTTTTTTTTAGTTTCCAAATATTCATTAATTTCTCTAAATATTTATTGAAACAACTACTTTTTGAGCTATAAACCCGACAGATATTGAATTGTACAATAAATATTTGATTCTTAAATCCTGGAGGCGTTAGTTTGACAATGATTACCGTGTAATTGAAACTAGTCACAAAAGTAAAATGTAAGTGGTAAAAAAAGTTAGGCGTTTTCTTCATATCAAAATGAATATTTGAGTTACCGGACAGATTTACTGTTCTATATATATTAGCCCTGCGAGCCTAGTTGGCTCATGGCTTGATAAGTAATGTTCTTCCATGTCATTTTGTTCTGTGCTTTTTGTTTCCATCCGGTAATTTCTAATTTCTCCATGTCTTTTTCTACTTCTCCTTTTCATCTTGTCCTTGGCCTTCCTTTTTTTCGTACTGGTGAGTACTATTTTTGGTAGCCTAGCTTCGTCAATCCTCTGTACATGGCCTAACCAGCGTAGCCTTTGCACTTGTATTACCCCTGTTATATTTGTTTCTTTGAAAATTTCTTTTATTTTGTTTTTTGTTCGTTTTAGCCATAGTTCTCTGACCTTTTTTCTTCCAAATATCTTTCTTAAAATTATTATCATCATTATTAAAATGGCGGGCGAATCAAGTACGTCTGAAGAAAATATAACTTACTTAAAGTGTTGTATTAACACCATATGTAAAGTGCTAGTATGCATCACGTGCGGGAATTCTTACCACCGTAGCTGTAGCAAAGCAAAGGGCCTGGAAGTATTCGATGGAACTCGAGTAATATGCTGTGGAACTACTAAATAATTTTAAACCAAAAACACCCTGGTTTAACGAAACCCTAAAAGAGCTAAAAAACAAAATGGACTTGTATTACCAATTGTACCAAAGTACTAAGAACATGGCTGTATTAAAAGAATATAAATCAACCAAAAAACTATTCAAAAAAACGCTAGAACAAGCAAAGAAAAATTATAACACACAAAAAATTTACAACTCAAATAACAAAAGTAAAGAATTATGGAACATCATAAAATCCAAATCCCAAACTTCAAATAAAAATAATAAAAATAAAAATGTATTAGATTGCATAATACATAACAACGTCAAAATAGACGATCCCCGTAGCATCGTCAACACAATGAACGAGTACTTCGGCACAATTGGTAATCAACTCAGCACAACAAATACTCACAAACAAAATACTTATCATATTAGAAATAATGTGCCTGGATCAATTTTCCTAGTCCCAGCTACTGAAAAAGAAGTTATAAATCTAATAACCGGCATGAAATCAAGTAATACAAAAGATATAAACGATCTATCTATGACTGTCATAAAGCATGTACTAATCCATATAAGTTATCCTCTTACACAAGCAATTAACCTCGCAATTACAGAGTGCATATTTCCCTCAGCCTTAAAACTAGGAAAAATAATCCCTATTTTTAAAAAGGGCGATACAAAACTAATACAAAATTATAGACCTATATCTATATTACCAGTTTTCTCAAAAATATTCGAAAGAATCCTCTACGATAGAATATTCGACTTTATGAAGCGCAAAGATGTCTTTTGCGAACAACAATACGGCTTCCAAAAAGGTATTACTACTGCACACGCCATATTCAATTTTCTCAATTATGTCCTCAATAACTTAGACAAAAACAAACACGTATTTTCAGTATTCATCGATCTAACTAAAGCTTTTGATTGTGTACCACACGAGCTCCTATTAAATAAACTGTATACATATGGCTTGAGAGGAAACTGTTTCAACCTCATATCCTCGTACCTAACTGAGAGAAGACAGGTCACAACGGCTTACTTAAATTACGAAAACTATCAGTCAAGCATAATTCAACAAACAATCGGATTGCCTCAAGGGAGTATTCTGAGCCCTTTACTGTTCCTATTGTTCATTAATGACATGCCACACGAGATCCACGGGCACATAACAATGTTCGCAGATGATACGACAATTAATTTGGAAGATCGGGACATCCGAACCCTAAATAATGCCACAAATCAAATTATGAGGGACCTAGACAAATGGTTAACCAAGAATAACCTTAATGCGAATGTGTCGAAAACACACATCATGAACTATCGCATGCCGATGGAACAGACAGAGGTACAGCTTAAGGATGAGCCAATACAGGAAACAGACCACGTAAAATTTTTGGGAGTAATTATCCAAAAAGATATAAAATGGGATAAGCATGTTCAATATATTTGCACTAAATTGGCAAAATATTCGTATTTAATTTATATCACCAGGTTAGATATTCATGAAGAAGCTGCACGAATAGTATATTTGTCATACTGTCAATCACAGATGACATACGGCATTATATTCTGGGCCTGTACCACAGATATAAATTTCCAAAAGATATTTACGACGCAAAAGAGACTAATTAGAGCTATTTGCAACGAGAGACCAAACACCAGTTGTCGACCATTATTTAAAAAACTAAAGATAATGCCTATCGCAAGCATATACATATATGAATCACTAAAGTTTGTCAAAAATAATCTCCAGTCATTTAGTACACACCAGAGCCAACACCACTACAATATTAGGATGCGGTACCTAACTCTACCAAAACATCAACATAGCTATTACCACAATTCCTGTATAGTACAATGTGCCAAACTGTATAACTCCCTACCAGGCAATCTAAAAGATTTAACCAATAAGAAATTCAATCAAAAAGTCAAACAAATAATACTGGAAAACGTGTTTTACTCAACCAGTGAATATACAACATTCTGTGATACGATGAGAAGTACGGCGTAATATTGTAACAATTTGTAGTTATAACATTTTTAATGTGTTGCTTCGTTGTCCTTTACAAATACAGCCTATTTATTTTTATATGTATATTTTAACTTATTGATATTTTAATTGTATATTTATATTTTAACTTATTGATAGTTTTAACTGTATTACTATATCTTGTTTTTAATATGTATGTATTGTCCATTTATTTAGAATTTTAATTATTGAATGTAATAAGCTTAATATGTAAGCCACATCACACAATTTGACACTCCCAAGAATGTAATCATTTGTTTCTGGAAATAAAATATATTAATATTATTAATTAAAACGTTTCTCTCCCACACTTCCAACCTTATTTGTTCTTTTTTAGACATTGTTCATGTTTCACAGGCGTACATTACCATCGGTTTTAATACTGTTTTTTATAGCTTCAGTTTGGCATTTCTAGAAATGTTCTTTCTTCTTAATTTCATATTTAGTCCCCCTATGCACCTATTCCCTGCCATTATCTTCGCTTCGATTTCCATTTCGTTATCAGGTTCCCTCGTAAACAACGTTCCTAAAGACATATATCTGTCTATTTCCTCGAATATTAGTTCTGTATTACTCTCCATTTTTATTGTTGTGTGTATCCCTTTTTTAAACTCCCTTTTCGTCCATTCCGTGTATTTTGATTTCGCTTGGTTAACTATCAAACCCTTATTTCTTGCTATATCAACTAACCTAGTAATTACTCTAATTAGTTCTTCATACTTTTTGCTAGCATTAGTAAATCATCAGCAAATGCTGTGCACTGGTGTTTCTTCCTATTCCAGTTCTGTTTAGGCGTCTCTTATAGCTTTTTCTAGCACTAGGCTGAAAAGGATAGAAGATAGCGGGCCCCCTTGTCTTACTCCTTGGCATATTTTGAATCCATCGCTGACGTTGTTGTTAATTTTGACCTCACTTTTAGTGTCTTGCAATGTCATTTGAATCATGTTGATAAGCTTCTCACTGACCTCGAAATATTCCAACGCTTCAAAAATGGCTTCCTTTTTGACACTGTCGTATGCTTGTTCGAAATCAATAAAAAGCATTACCGTTGGTTTCTCAAATTCAAAACTCGTAGCCTGTTCTTCCCTGATTATAAATATTGCATCTGTCGTGCTAATCATCAGCAAATGCTATGCACTGGTGTTTCTTCCTATTTCAGTTCTCTTTAGGTTAGCGTCTCTTATAGCTTTTTCTAGCACTAGGCTGAAAAGGATAGAAGATAGCAGGTCCCCTTGTCTTACTCCTTGGCATATTTTGAATCCATCGCTGACGTTGTTGTTAATTTTGACCTCACTTTCAGTGTCTTGCAATGTCATTTGAATCATGTTGATAAGCTTCTCACTGACCTCGAAATATTGCAACGCTTCAAAAATGGCTTCCTTTTTGTATGCTTGTTCGAAATCAATGAAAAGCATTACCGTTGGTTTCTCAAATTCAAAACTCGTAGCCTGTTCTTCCCTGAATATAAATATTCTGTCGTGCTCCTCATCTAAACCCACACTGATACTCCCCTATTTTATCTTCGACTTCACTAACTAATTTATTCTTTAAATCCGTTGCTAGTATTTTATATGCTACATTTAGAAGTGAAAAGGCCCTGTAATTTTGGCACTCACTTTTGTCGCCTTTTTTTATGCAGAGGACAGATGATGACTTATCTTCATTCTTCTGGCATTACTCCCTTCTTCCACACCTCCTCAAGTAACCCCTGTATATACTTTACCAATGTGCATCCTCCATACTTAAATAACTCCGCTGGAATTCCATCACTACCCGGGTTCTTGTTGTTCCTAATTTCTGTTAGAATTTCTTCTATTTGCTCGGTGTCTGTTCTATGCATAATTTAATGCAAAATGCAACATAAGGTCAAATTATTCTCTCACCAAACTAAATGAACCAACAGGAAAATAAAAAAATTACATTATTAATTCATTTTTATATTTTGTAAATATTCTGCTAACTATTGACAAATTCAACTTTTCTTAATGTCGTTCTTTCTAAAAATAAATCAAGGCAAAAAAATAAACAAAGTTTTAAAGCACTCGCATGACAAAAAGGAAGGAGAAACATCCTCTCGCGAAATAATTCAACTAAAATTAAATTCCGTGCACTTTTCTTTTACAACAATGAGGACTGAAAGCGCCCGGTTTTCGGCTTCATCCTCCGCCAACTATTAACCGTGACAGGGGGGAAAATTTTGACGTAATTACAAATTCTGAAAGTTGCAGAATCGAGTCTCGGAGAGAGAGCCAATTAATGCGACCTCCCCCTTTTTTTTTTACTTCAGAGAAAGCGCGCGCGCGAGCGTGAAAAAGTCACAATTAAAAGCTACTTCCACCCTCTTACAACTTTCACACAGACATGAAAATAAAATTAAGAAAAAAAAAGAACTTTGAAACGATCTTTCTTAAAAGGTTCTAAGACAAAGGGGGATTTTTTTTCGGATTATTATTTATGAGCGATTTGTTAAACTTGGTTAAATGAAAGTGAAGCAAAATGTGTGGGTGTTAAATTTCTTAGAAACGGGAAATATTCTGTAAAAATTAATAATACAGTAAATTAAAATTTTATTTAATTTAATTTATTTACGGAATCTCCATTTTACAATCTATATTTTTATTTACAAAGAATAGTAATACTAATAGTAAAAACATAACATAATTGGTGCGTTAAATTTAAACATGTTACTTCACGTCCCAAAATGGGTCAATAAATCCTTAAAATTATAAATTTATTATTGCTCAACTTTACTGTTGAATGACAAGACAAACAATCGTTAATAAACGTAAAAAAATACATAATTAATTTACTAAATATTTCATGACATTGAATATATAAAAATATAAATAAAATATAATATAATAAAAATTTAAATATAATGCCTGTTTGTACCCAAGTCGATTAATTTAATCAGTGATTAGTACTTCTTAAAAAGACAAATTGATTCCTTATTTATATATTGAAGACAAAGACATGTTTAGAATATTTTAGAAATGTATAACATTCTTGTATTCTAGAATTTTGACCTAATCAAAGGTTTAATCAATAACTAGTAGATGATTAAAGTTATTCATCGAGAGAGATGGAAATGTCCCTAAGGTCCATTTGCACTCCGACCGATTAGCTTTAATCATCAGCTAATCATTGAATAAACCTCTGATTAAGTCAAATTTCTTAGAACATAACAATGTTAATAATTTGTAAGATATTGTAAACATGTCTCTTTAATCAATAGGCAATTTTGTAAACAATTTGTAAATACAATTGTTGTGTATTTAAAAAGTACTAACCACTCATTAAATTAATCGACTTGGGTACATTAGTGTTTTATTTGTGTATATTTCAATTATATGTAGGTATTTTTAATAATTTTATAAATATTTAGTAACGCCTAGCATTGTGTTGATATAGAGTAACAAGAGAATAACGTGTACCTACACTTGATTACCTCGGCAGGCACTTATGCGAATTGGAGGCGTATTAATTACTCGGTTGACACATCTCTCGCAGCCTGTTTGCACAGGGAATAATCATCACGGGATTATGCTTAAAGCCCCCCACATATTTGATTATGTCAGATAATTTAATTACCTTGTATTTCACAAACACACTTATGCATGCACAGGCACTAGTGTCTTCAAATAAGTAATTAAATCATTCAATATACTACAATAACACATTCAACGTGACATTAATGTCTAAGAGATTTTTATTTTTAGGGTATTATATTTAAATAATTTTAAAGTATGATTTTCCGTCGAGCCACACTTAAAAATGTATTTTGCTAATCAAAGTAAACATGAAATATTGCGAAATATTCGTGTAAAATGCAAACATTTCGTCCTAATTAGTAAGACAACTTAAATCAAATAAGATTTTAAATATCATTGTATAATTCGATATCCGGAGGTGTAATTGCACGGGAAGTAGTTGTTTCAATGGGTATTTATTGTCTTAGGTTGTCTTATTAATTAAGACGTATTGTTTGCATTTTACATGAATATTTCGTAATTTTATATATTATCTTAAAAGAGTGCAAACTATAAGAAGCGTAAGCTTATTTTCTCGAATTCAAATAGTTTTGAATTTCAATTATTCTTGCTGATACTATTACTGTGTGTGTGTATTTTAATTCGGATCTTTTAAAAGTTTAATTTTGCAGATCGATTCCGACGATGGCCCTTCGACTCGGTAATTAGTGGGGGCCGATACGAGGGGAAAGGGGGCGGTTATTACGCCATTAGTTCGGTCCGGGGCCGCTTTGAATGGCTTTAAAATGACACAGACCCCGATTTTAAACGCATCAACGTGCCACATTTAAAAGCCGCACTTTTGCGCCGCAACTGCGATTATTTTAAATTTAACCCTTTCACACAGAGTATTCACAAGCCCACACAGACACGAATTCACAAAATAATAAAGCTTTTAAAAATTAAAAATACTTCAACAATGCTGCAGAAAGACACGAATCACAAAATAATAAACAGTTATCAAAAATTCAGAAAGACTGCAAGAACAATATACAATAAATCGTTTTGTATTTCTTTACTTATTTAATAAAAACAACACTTTATTTAAAAAAAGAATGATTACACAACGAAAAACTTTGTATTTCTTAAAAAGAGTTTTGGGTAGGCGCGGCGAGCATCAATTCGGGTTTGATTTCCGTTTTTTTGTTTAAACAATAATGTCTCGTCGTGACATGGGTGTCGTATAAATGTGTGTGTTTGTCCGAATGAATTGTAGCATACAACGTATTGTAATTGTTGAAAATTAATACAAATAGATAAATATAAGTTCCTAAGGCCAGGCAACAGCGACAAAAAAGAGAGAATTCTATTTAATGGAATTTCATTACACATTATTTGATCGTCTGAAATTTTGATTCAAATTTTCATATTGATTTTTTAGTTGATCATAGATAGGACTAGTGCTAACGTCGTAAGTAGTAATTAATGATACAATCTCCGGGGCGACACGCACTAGCCTCCCTTATTTTTTTTAGCATGCGCGCTCCTTCTCCCGTCCGAAAGATAATCTAATTAATTAACAATTTTGCATAATTAATCATTCTGCTCCGGATCGTAATTATAACTTAATTATCAAATAATGGCCAGCGTGTTCAACAAATTCCTACGATAATCCGGGTCGTCGACAATTATAACAAACAAAGAAAAACTTGTAATTTACTCAATTTGTCCAACGAAAACAAAAACGTGCTCACAATCAAGCAAAAGTTATTTACAACAACTTTGTTTTTCTTACAATCAAGTATTTTTAACCTGAAGCTGGAGATGACGTTCTGAATAGGTGCTTCGCGAACTAATATAAAATGTTTTACGAAAATTCAAACTTCAATAAAAATGTAAAAAGATTATTAATACAAAAAAATGATGTATGATGAAATTAGCTCCTAATGCGATCATGTATAAAACATTTAAAAACTAGCTGAATAAAAAATACAACAGTTGTCAGTTTTATATAAAAAAACTTACTCTATACTATCATTTGATTAAATGATAATTCATTATAGTTAGATTATTTGATCATATAATTAGGGTTATGTTAAAGTATTTACATTTAAAACCATATAAAATTGACTGCTTTTGCAGGAGCAACATAGAGATTGTGATGTTAAAATATTTAAGTCTATAATGACCTACATTACTTAAGGTTATTGATACCTGCAATTATAAGAGATTTTTTTTATAGAAAATATACGACTACAGTTGGACCTCTTTAATCCGAACTAATATTTGCACGGGTTGATTTAGATTATCAAGATGATGACAGAAAATATCAATTTTCTTAATTCTCCAAAAAAGTCCACATTCTGACAAGAAAAACTGCTTTATTTTCAAATATTAAATTAAAAAACAACTGTATTTACTACATATGAATAACAAAATAAAGTACATACATCTATAATAAAGGTAATAGTAAATCTAAGAAACTGAAAAATTCGGTGATTTTGCTTTGTTTAATAATAGAATTAGAATGTAGTGTTCCTATTCATCATTTTCTTTAGCCCACTTCAAACACGTTTTGAAACTTCTGACTGCCTCTTTGTTCTTTACATGTCCTGGTATCACTTCTACTTCTTCGTCCTAGCTTGATTCATTCTAAATACGTTCCAAAATATTCATATCATTTGTAGATTCCTATGACACTTCATGTCAAATATCCCATTGAAGAACTTCTTATCGTGTGACATTTTCAGAAATTTGTTTATTAGCGCAGTAACCTCGTTTATATGTCTTTCTATTCCTTCCAACTCCATTTTATCCCTCCACTGTAATAGTGGAAAATTGTCATCTTCAGTCCAACCGACATCAAGAAGTGGTGTAAGAAGTTTAGTCCAATACTTTTGAATAAGTTCCGGCCTCACATCTTCCAAAATAACTTCAGCTCTACAGAATTATCTGCATTTTCAGAAGCAACCATTTTTTTTTAAAGGCCACTTGCGGTAATTTAACTTGATCGCTTGAATCACATTTTTGATCCATCGGTTGAACTAAGGGAGTTAGATTTGGTGGCAAAAACATTACAATATTTATTTTATTTTCAGAACATAAGTCTTAGAGGTATCCTGGGGCAAAATCAAAAGTGCCTTGGCTTCTAAATTCAGCTGATTAATTTTGTTCGCACTGCTGGAACATAATCTGTGTAAAACCAGTCCTTAAATATTTCTCTGGTAACCAAAGCTCTTTTCTGTCCTTGGTCCCTTACGGGCAGCGGTTTATTTCCAAAATCTCGTGGCTTTTCTGATTTGCCCACTACAAACAATTTAATTTTATATGTAGTGATATTTCGTACAGACTTTCATTCAAAGATTCACAAGAAATTTATCGATAGTAAAAAGAATTTTAAATCATCAGAGTCAGATTGTAAATAAATAGAGTTTATTAGTTAATACAAACAAAAAAAACTATTATTTCAGATTTCAGAGCTAAGTCAAAACATGATTTTGTATTAGAAAAATTTATTTTCTTCTAAATTAACTAAAAAACAATCTACAATTGAAAAATTGACTGTTTTTTGAAAAGCTATCACAATCACTATGTATTTTGATATTAAAATATTTAAGTTTCTAATGATCTATATTACATGAAATTATTGATACCTGCAATTATGAGAGATTTTTTTTATAGAAAATATGCAACTATTATACAGAGTTTTTATTTTTAAGTATACATATCCCAATTAAAGCGCATGTACTGTGGGTCTTAGGTTTTTTTTAAAAGAATTGAATTGGATGCTTTAACCGAGTGTTTTCCACTCCCAGACTAAGCATGAAGTAAAATTTCGAGTTTAGAAAAGCCCCGCGTAGAAAATTTGTCGAGGGTCGCGCCAGCGACCCGAAACAAATTTTCATGGGGCTTTTCTAAACTCGAAATTTTACTTCGTGCCCCACGCGTATAAAACACTGAAATATTGTGAAAGTTACACTAAGGCAGTACGCTATAGACATATTGAACTTTACTTAAAACCATTGTTATTACTTAAAACCATTGTGTAAAGAAATTGTATCAAATTATTCTGAATAAAACCTTGATAAACGTAAACAAATAGACATTATATATACGGACTTTGCAAAAACGTTTGATACAATTGATCATAGCGTCGTAGCTTGTAAACTTACCAGGTATGGTTTTACAAATCAGGTAGTGTCATTGATTCGTTCATATCTTCGGGTAGGCAGCAGTTTGTTCAATACATGGGCTATTATTGTTCAACTAAATATATTGCTTCCAGTGGTGTACCGCAGGGATCAAACTTGGGCCCGCTATTATTTATCATTTTTATAAATGATATAGTTGACAATATTCAAAGCAGAGTGTTGTTGTATGCCGATGACATAAAGATATTTAAAGCTCTCGATTCTGAGCTAGATTGCTATTCACTACAGAATGATATTACACTTATTGACAAATAGTGCAACAGTATTGGTTTGTTTTTAAATTTGTCTCAACGAAAATGTGTTTCTTCTAATAGGAAGAGGAATATTTTCACATTCCACTATGGTTTGACTGGAGGTATTTTTGACCGATGCAATTCAATTCGAGACTTAGGCATAACTTTTGATGATAGGTTAACAGAACACATTAATTATATATGCAACAACATATGCAACAAAAGCTATAATATGCTTGAATTTCTTCATCGAAAGTTCAAAGATTTTAATAAAATTGAAGTAACATAGAAGCTGTATTTATTCTATGTCTGCTCAGGCATTGAATTTGCTTTTATAATTTGGTCTCCTCATCACAATATAAATATAAACTAAATTTTAAAAAAATCAGGAAAAGTTCTTTAAAACAATGTATTTTAAAGTGAATAAGGAGTATCTATCAATGTATATATAACATATATAACATATAAAGAACTAAATTTATTTAACATAAAATCTTTGCGAAATCGACGAAATATTGCAAGCGTTTTATTTTTGCATGGCGTTATTAATAACACAATTGATGATCTGAATATTATTTCAAAGATGATATTTTTTGTTCCACGGGCCTTTTCTCGCCACAATAGAATTTGCATACGCATGCGTATTAGGTATAGAGAAATAAAATATTATTTCTCTATACCTAATACGCATACGTATGCAAATTCACCACTAAACACGATGTTCTAAATATGTAATGATATTTTTCATGATGTGGATATATTTCATATGCCAAGAGCATCACTTAATCATGCCAATTCTGTTTTTAATGATAGTTTTTATTTGGTCCTATTTTAAATGATCTCTCTGTTTTATTTTTTCATTTTGTCTGTTAAAATGCAGTGAAATAATTTTGTAAACTAAAAGCACCCTTTTTACAGGAAGGACATAATAATATGGGGCCGTGTGTCTGTGTCTTTATCCGTGTTAATGTATGTGTGTGATTGAACTCTGGCAGATACAATGGAGGAATCATCTGGCCGTGAGTCATTTATGGCAGAGCCGGTTTAATGATATAGATCTGCGTCCATGCGACTAGATTATTGCCATTATGCCCACATCCGCTGATTGAGATAACGTTGAAACATCAATTGTGCGGCCGTGTCTCTGAAATGCTCACTTTATGTCAATACACCCAATCAATTTTGGAGCAAGTTATCAAATGTAACTAATTCATGATTGTTCAATGAATGTAGCACAAAAATTCTGAAAGATATTCTTATTAGAGTTACGTGAAGGCTTATACCGTGTGTCCTGTTTCAAGACGCATCATTGGGAATTCCCATGTTAATTTTTCAATTCGAATTTCTATCTCTATTATTGAATTTAAATGGTCTGAATGAAATTAAAATGGTTCTCTTTTTTATTAACAATATTTTCTAAAATATTGTTAATAAAAAAGAGAACCATTTTAATTTCATTCAGACCATTTAAATTCAATAATAGAGATAGAAATTCGAATTGAAAAATTAACATGGGAATTCCCAATGATGCGTCTTGAAACGGGACACACGGTATAAGCAGTTTTTTTGTATTTTATGCCGTTTTAATTTAATTATTGCTTCAAAATTACATAATATTAATTTTCCTGTAATTGGATATTTGTATGTACCTGTTGGGAAAATAAAAAATAATAATAATGACGAAAAATGATGACGTGTCTAGTTGATCTAGGTACATGATTCGTTAATTTCTCACCTGTTTTCTCACGTAAAGAGTTAGTTTAGTAGTAGTTATATTCCTTTATCTTCACTATTTTATTTAAATTCTATATGTATATTTCAGCAACCATGTGCCTTTTTTCAATAAATTAACTTATTATAAACCTAAATAAAATAGTGAGTGATGACGTGTCTAATTGATATAGGTATATGTTTAGTTAATTTCTCCCCCTTTTTTTCTCACGTAAAGGGTTAGTTATAGATTAGTAGTAGTTATATTCCTTTATCTTCACTATTTTATTTAAATTCTATATGTACATTTCAAGAACCATGTGCCTTTTTTCAATAAATTAACTTATTATAAACCTAAATAAAATAGTGAAGATTTAGGAATATAACTACACCTAATCTACAAAACTTCTGGAAGAACAAAGAGGATTTTATTAAATATTGTTGGAATACGTTGTGTTAGACCACGTGAAATGAGATGAAATTTGCATAAATACATTTAACCAATCACGTTAGCTGCGCAGGCATCCCTGTAATTCTGTTTGTGGTTCCACATAGTTTTCTGGAAAGCTGTTAGTATGGTAATCAGCTTCGGACACATTCAGTCCAAATTGAATAGATTTTCCTGCAACCAACACATTTTGAAAAAAGAAATAAAATAGAAATTGTAGCGTATTACAAACATCTAATATCTAGATCTGATAAATTATTCACAAGAATTGTATTTTTAATATTAGATAAACGCACAGATAGGTTCATTTAAGAAAACATATCCCGATGTATACGCTATGAATTTTTTGCCATTCATTGAATTTGTAAAAACAATCAGTTTAATGTTTCGATCGAGTACTTCCACTCCTTGATTAAGCATAAAGTAAAATATCGAGTTTAGTAAAGTCTGAAAATTTGGATTAGTCGCCTCATCCGAACCACATCCTTTTTCCAAAATATTTTTGATTAAACCTTTTTCTTAATAAATCCACTTGTATTTCCTATTTCCTATCCCTTAGGGGGAGGGACGAGGACGCAGCACTGGCTGTTTAACTCTGTCCAGATTTTATACCTAGATTTAAGATTTATTAGAAAAAATTTCATTAACTCATTTAATCATCCATAACGACGATACTCTAAAAATAGTATATTGTACAACGAGCATATAATGATAGCTATTAATCACAAGAACGAGGTTTGCGGAACGAGCCGAAGGCGAGTGGAGCAAGTCGTTCGAGTGATTAATAGCCATTATATGTGAGTTATACACTATACTTTGTTCACGACAACAACAATATACAACACAACATTTATTATATGTATCTATCAAATACGCATCAGTCTTAATGGTCGGTTTTGTTTTATAATAATTTGACAGATAAATGATGACAGATTGCGGTACTATGATTTGAATGTGTAGTAGGGTTAGTTCCACTTTAACACAAATATGAACAATCGTTCAACTGTAAATAATACTCACACAGTCTACCTTTTCGCCTAAGTTACATAGAAACAAGTTCTTTGCACAAAAAACGAACTCTTCCATTTGGATAGAGTTTTTACGGTTTTAACGTTTGTTCCGCTTTAAGAAACACTCGCGGCGGATAAAAGAACAATTGTTTAACCGATTTTAGAATTATGTATGTTTACAAACGCGCTTTACCCGGGTTCAATTACAGTCTATTGCAGGAATCATGGCATTTACGTCATTAATTTATGTACGTATCAAAGACAAACAATTTTTTAACCATATTATATGCGCATCATCATAACAAATAATAGAAACCTATGCCTTGTGACTCCTGAAACAAGTACCGACAACAGTGCCCATCGGAATTCAGAATTCCGGAATTCAGATTTTTGGAGTTAATGACGTGAATGTCAACATTCACGGAATAGAGTTTAGTGAGAACGGCGGAGATGTTGACGCGTTACTTCGTACTTTAACAAAATGGCGTCGACGACGTCATCACCACCATGGTCAAATGTAAGACAAAAGAAGCTGATTTGACTAGAACAGCGCTGTTACTGCATAACGGTAAAAAATTTAACTAGGCAATTATTTATATTCGTGTTAAATAACCATATTTATCACGCAAATCCTGTGTTAAATGTACTTAAGTATTACATGCACCCCATCTATGCTGCCCACACAATTAAATAATGCATATATTATAAAATTGTCGTAAACAAATGTTATTAACCAATTATAATTATTATTTTATAATTACTATGACTGTTTAACAAAGCTTTTAATTATTATTTTATAATTACTCTGACTGGTCAACAAAGCTCTAATAGCTGAGGCTATGAATAACGCATAGAAGAAGAAGAAGACATTCATGTTTGATTCCACAACCACCCAATATTTATGCCCCAATACATTAATTTGTAATTTCTCTAACACAATTCTTATGAATAATAAAAATTGTTCGATGTTTGTACTTCCGTGAGCACCGAGTATTGAGTGTGGAGTTAAACTGGGAGGGAAGTTCTTATATTTCCAGTAATTTCGCTTGTAAAACATGCACGATTTAAGTAAACCGGCTACGAGAGGAAATGTCCCAAGAGAGCAAGACTTTCGCGAAAAGTTCGCCCCTGGATTAATTTATATCGAAACGAAGTTTATTTTTTACGACGTGAACCTCACTACCAGGTTTAAAAATAAGTCGTTTCATAAGAAATGGAACATTGCATAAAATCGTGTACAAAGTTTACAAGAAAATTTGATTAGTTTATTAAATTGGATCGTATTTTATTCAGAATTAAACATAGATTAACAAAAAGCTGACTTATGCTCGTTTGCACCCAAGACGATTAACTTAATTAGTGATTAGTACTTCTTATAAACACAACAATTTTAGTTAAAAATTATCTACACAATCGCATATTGATGAACTAGATATGTTAAGAATATCTTACAAATTTATAAGATTCCTTTATTCAAGAATATTGAAATAATGAGAGGTTCATTCAATGTTTAGTAGATGATTTAAGTTAATCAGTCGGGGTGTAAATGGGCCTTAGAGATAAAAATATAAACTGTTGAGTGTTTTCTTTATCTTAATAATTAATTATATGTTTTGTTCTAATAAATCAATGTTTTACAAGTAAATATTTTGAGTTTAGAAAAATCTTCAAATTTTAAAAGTGAAATAAAAAAATGAAGAGTTTTCTTTATATCAATAATTTAAAATAAAAGTGATTAAAAGAAGTTAAGTGTTTTCTTTATCCCAGTTGTGTGTTTTAAAACTTTACATTATATCAGTGTTTTACGCGCGTGGCGCATGAAGTAAATATTTCGAGTTTAGAAAAGCCTGAAAATTTGGATTGGTCGCTCCGCTTCGCTTTTAAGGCTTTTCTAAACTCGAAATATTTACCTTATGCTTAACCTGGAAGTGGAAAACACCTGGTAAACAATTATTGAACCCTTTAATAAAAACATTAATAGTGCGATTCTTTTCGCAATCTACAACAAGAATTGGCAATTTCATTTATACTTATGTTTGAACGGTAACGTGACCGCCAGTCTAAGGTGTCAAATTGTTTAGAGGGAATGGCAAAGCTATACTGATGAGAGATAAATTTTGAAACGCGTCCAATCCAAATTTTTAGGCTTTTCTAAACTCGAAATATTTACTTCATGCTTAACCTGGGAATGGAAAACGTCTGGTAAACAATTATTGAACATTTTAATAAAAACACTAGTTTAACACTTGATTCAAAGGTAAATATCAGAAAGCACAAAATCACCCTTAATCATTACAAATTTTACGTAACCGTGTACAAAGTTTACAACAAAATTTGATTAGTGAATTAAATTGGATCGTACTTTATTGAAAATTAAACATAGATTAACAAAAAGCTGACTTAAAGATAAATATATAAACTGTTGAATGTTTTATTTATCTCAATAACTAATTATATGTTTTGTTACAATAAATCAGCGTTTTACAAGTAAATATTTTGAGTTTAGGAAAATCTTCAAATTTTCAAAGTGGTATAAAAAAGATAAGTGTTCTCTTTATATCAATAATTTAAAATAAAAGTGGTATAAAATAGTTAAGTGTATTCTTTATCTCAATAACCAATTGTGTGTTTTAAAACTTTACATTATATCAGTGTTTTACGCGCGTGGCGCATGAAGTAAATATTTCGAGTTTAGAAAAGCCTGAAAATTTGGATTGGCCGCTCCGCTTCGCGGAGCGACCAATCCAAATTTTCAGGCTTTTCTAAACTCGAAATATTTACTTCATGCTTAACCTGGGAGTGGAAAACACCTGCTGAACAATTATTGAACTTTTTAATAAAAACACTAGTCGAACACTTGATTGATTTATCGCAATAACAAACCAATCAAGGAAATTCAAAGCCAAATATCAGAAAGCTGTAATTTTATTTCTTCACAAAATCAACCTTAATCATTTCGAATTTTACGTAATCGTGTACAAAGTTTACAACAAAATTTGATTAGGTAATTAAATTGGATTGTACTTTATTTAAAATGATACATAGATAAACAAAATGCTGACTTAGAAATAAAAATATAAACTGTTGAATGTTTTCTTTATCTCAATAACTAACTAAAATAGAAGTGGTATAAAAAAGTTAAGTGTATTCTTTATCTCAATAACCAATTGTGTGTTTTAAAACTTTACACTATATTAGTGTTTTACGCGCGTGGCGCATGAAGTAAATATTTCGAGTTTAGAGAAGCTTGAAAATTTGGATTGGTCGCTCCGCGAAGCGGAACGACCAATCCAAATTTTCAGGCTTTTCTAAACTAGAAATATTTACTTCATGCGCCACGCGCGTAAAAACTGTTGAATGTTTTCTTTATCTCAATAACTTACTAAAATAGAAGTGGTATAAAAAAGTTAAGTGTATTCTTTATCTCAATAACCAATTGTGTGTTTTAAAACTTTACACTATATTAGTGTTTTACGCGCGTGGCGCATGAAGTTAATATTTCGAGTTTAGAAAAGCTTGAAAATTTGGATTGGTCGCTCCGCGAAGCGGAACGACCAATCCAAATTTTCAGGCTTTTCTAAATTCGAAATATTTACTTCATGCGCCACGCGCGTAAAAACTGTTGAATGTTTTCTTTATCTCAATAACTAACTAAAATAGAAGTGGTATAAAAAAGTTAAGTGTATTCTTTATCTCAATAACCAATTGTGTTTTAAAACTTTACACTATATTAGTGTTTTACGCGCGTGGCGCATGAAGTAAATATTTCGAGTTTAGAAAAGCCTGAAAATTTGGATTGGTCGCTCCGCTTCGCTTTTAAGGCTTTTCTAAACTTGAAATATTTTCTTCATGCTTAACCTGGGAGTGGAAAACACCTGGTAAACAATTATTGAACCCTTTAATAAAAACACTAGTCGAACACTTGATTGATTTATCGCAATAACAAACCAATCAAGGAAATTCAAAGCTAAATATCAGAAAGCTGTATTTTTTTTTCTTTTCAAAATCAACCTCAATCATTATACATTTTGCTCCTTAACGAAATGACAATACATACAATATACAAGTATATTTTGAGTTTAAAATAACCTTAAGTTTACTGTAACCTTAAAATTTCAAATGTTGTACAAAAAAGTTAAGTGTTTTCTCCATATCAATAATTTAAAACAAAAGTAGTATCAAAAAGTTAAGTGTCTTCTTTATCTCAATAACCAATTGTGTGTTTTAAGACATTACATTATATCAGTGCTTTACGCGCGTGGCGCATGAAGTAAATATTTCGAGTTTAGAAAAGCTTGAAAATTTGGATTGGTCGCTCCGCTTTGCGGAGCGACCAATCCAAATTTTCAAGCTTTTCTAAACTCGAAATATTTACTTCATGCTTAACCTGGGATTGGAAAACACCTGATAAACAATTATTGAACCCTTTAATAAAAACACTAATTGAGCACTTGATTGATTTATCGCAATAACAAACCAATTAAGGAAATTCAAAGCTAAATATCAGAAAGCTGTAATTTTATTTAGTTGTGTAAAACAGGCAACAGTGTAAGATCACACTAGTCAGAAATTATAACCTTAAAATCGAACATCTGACAGTGACATTTAAAAACCCTGATTTAAAACACAACCAGCCCCATTTACAATACTTAAACTGTCACTTTTCCATAGCTAGGCGAGATCCAGAAACAAATGGAATATATTATAGTAGGGATGTTTTAAGCAACTCTAGATACTACATATATGGCAACAATGTGAGTTGAAATTTTTATGTTTTATCTAAATTATATCCTATTTCAGGGGTAGGTGGCTCGAATCTGAGAGTTTTCTTAGGGTAGTTTTTGATGTTAGGCTGTTAGTAGTGATGTTTTAATCAACTCTAGATACTAGATATATGGCAACAATGTGAGTTGAATTTTTTATGATTTCTCTAAACTATATCAATTATTGGGGGTGGTTTATTCACGTTATTATTTCTACTCCTCAACGAAATGACAATACACATACAAACATTTCACTTAAGCATTGAGCATTTCACTTTATTATTTATCCCAAACAGATAAGAACTTGGATCCTTTAAAAAAGTTAAAAAAAAACTTGACCTTTTTTCTTTAAGATGAGGGAATATATGCTCGCACTCAATGCCCGATCATTTTTATATTCCATTCGGATTTCCGAGGAGATAATCTTCGGTAGAAAGAGAGAGCGAGTGCCGGTGACAGGAAGGGCTTATCGAGGCTGAGCCAGCTTTATACGCACCGATGCCCCATCAACCATCTAACACGCCATAAAACACGAAATTATCTCTCACTTCAGTTTTTTTTAGATTATTGTACGCTTTGACACTCTCAAAGAATAAATCTAATGGAAAATTTATTATGTAATAGAAAATATTTGTTAATATTATCAAAGGGGGAAATTAAGGTGTTGCCTTCTGGGAGACAACCACCCCGATTTTGAGAAATTTATATTGAATTATTGACCTTGTTCTCAAAATCGGATCACCCTCGATTACCTAGTAGCTCGTAGGCAGAGATACCACACAGTCACTTTTAAAACAAAATAAAACATAAAAATACTCACCCTGTCATCGTCAGGTCCTGGAACAGCATTTTTCCAGAACAACTCACTTTGTATATATATTTCTTTAGGTTATAAGAATTGAAATGATTCGATAAATGAAAGAGTACGATTTCAAAAAAAACATTTACAATGGTGTTTATTAAAAATAAACAAGAGTTGACAATTACCGAAATATATATACAAATAATACAAAAACAACTATCACCTTACGCGACGCAACTCTTACGTTATTTGTTGGATTTAAAACAAAAATAATATTATAACAACACTCGGATTTCGGATGACCGCACGATTCAGAAGACTGATACCGATTACTGTCCTCCCCCTGAACCATTAGTTTCGATAACCACCCTCTCCCTTCCCATGATCGTCGCTAGGTGGGATGTGGGAGATGGAAGTGGTTAAGGCTCCTGCCTCTGATTGGTCCAGCGGTTAGGGGTGACATGCGCAAGTCTATTGCGTTCTCTCATTTTGCGCGCCCTGGCGCATGCGGATCATCCAACCCGAATTACTAGGTGAATTGCCGGTATTTCCCTTTATGCAAATTCCAAGTAGCCGGGCAGTAAATACCATCTCTCCCTAATCCGGAGGGCGGTACTCGACGGTGAGCCTTTCGTGACCAAATCTGTCTTGCTATTGTTTTGGTCACGAACTGCCGTAATGGTGAAAATTTCCCGGCTTAGGGCCGCTACTTGGAATTTTGCATTTTACGACCCAAACGAGATTTGCGCCGCGTAAGGCAATAAAATCAAAAATTCTAAATAAAAATGACTAATCCTATAATTACAAATATTTACAAAACCCGAACGATCAGTGTATATAGACGAACTTATTTCATTTCATAATAAATGATTATGAAAGTGAATTTAAAAATGATTAATAAAAATTATGTGGGGTCCGTTGTTATCGCGAAATGAAATTAAACTATATAAATCGCCGAAATAATCATAGTTGCGGCGTTTCCGGTAAAACGCCGGTAACAATATGAAAGTTTGGAAAAAAGCGGTAAAGTAAATGGTGGATGCGCCGGGATTTTAACGGTTAATCAGCGTTTTGTTACGTATCATTTTTCAGTAAATTAAAAAGATGCAAAGCTGAGATTTGTATGTTTGTATGCGCCGGGATTTTAACGGTTAATCAGCGTTTTGTTACGTATCTTTTTTCAGTAAATTAAACAGATGCAAAGCTGAGATTTGTATGTTACTAAAATTACAAATAAGAAGTATTTTTTGTAGGTTAAATCTTACTCTAATTGTTAACTCATTAAGCGCCACTGATGCATAAACGCAACTTTATTAATTTTTTGTTAATTACATTACTAGTTAAGTTAATTTGATATATTATATTATTTGACCTGACTTAAAAATGTATGAAGAAAAATGTAAATATTTTGTAATTGAAATATTTTCGTTATAACTCATTTAAAAAAACAATGTCAGTGTATTTCTAACTTCACAATATTTCAGTGTATTATACGCGTGGCGCATGAAGTAAAATTTCGAGTTTAGAAAAGCCTGAAAATTTGGTTTGGCCGCGTAGCGCGAAGCGCGGAGCGACCAAACCAAATTTTCAGGCTTTTCTAAACTCGAAATTTTACTTCATGCACCACCGGTACAAAACACTGACATATTTCGAAGTTTAAAACACACCGCTAAACTTTACATTGAATCAGTGTTTTGTATCGGTGGCGCATGAAATAAAATTTCGAGTTTTGAAAAGCCTGAAAATTTGGTTTGCCCGCTCCGCGCTTCGCGCTACGCGACCAAACCAAATTTTCAGGCTTTTCTAAACTCGAAATTTTACTTCATGCTTAGTCTGGGAGTGGAAACACTCGTTCTAAACTTCATACTGCACGTTTTTATATGAAATCGAGGGATGCCTGATAGTTTACAGCGTATACATTATGTATATTTTAAAGAAAAATTCAAAATATGTAATACAATAAGTTATTCATAGAAATCATAAAAACAAGTGCAGAATTTTAGCTAAAATCAACTTTTAGAGTCAACTCTATAACTGCTCGGCCATTAATGGGTTAATGCCGACTTTATTTAACGTAAGAGTTTCCATTCTTTGATTAAGGCTGCGCTCAACCCACTTTGTTGTTTTAGTTTACATTCGTTTAATAATATGAAGGCATTAAAAGTGCGATCCTTTTCGCAATCTACAACAAGTTAGTCTAACAAAGACTATATCAAACACTCATTGATATAGTCTTTGTAAGACTAACTTGTTGTAGATTGCGAAAAGAATCGCACTTTTAATGTTTGAAGTATTCTGCAACCAAGAATTGGCAATTTCATTTATACTTATGTTTGAACGGTAACGTGACCGCCAGTCTAAGGTGTCAAATTACTTAGAGAGAATGGCAAAGCTATACTGATGAGAGATAAATCTCGAAACGCGTCTATAGATGGCCTGAATAATGTTACTCAAATTGTTGCATTTGCAGTAGGTTACTGTATGTAATAGCAAACACTTGTTGTATAATTCAATGTCCGTAGGGGTATTAGCTCGGGAAGTAGTTGTTTCAATGAGTGTTTAATATAGTCTTTGTTAGACTAACTTGTTGTAGATTGCGAAAAGAATCGCACTTTTAATGTTTGAAGTATTCTGCAACCAAGAATTGGCAATTTCATTTATACTTATGTTTGAACGGTAACGTGACCGCCAGTCTAAGGTGTCAAATTACTTAGAGAGAATGGCAAAGCTATACTGATGAGAAATAAATCTCGAAACGCGTCTATAGATGGCCTGAATAATTTGAATCAAATTGTTGCATTTGCAGGAGGTTACTGTATGTAACAGCAAACACTTGTTGTATAATTCAATGTCCGTAGGGGTATTTGCTCGGGAAGTAGTTGTTTCATGAGTGATTGATATAGTCTTTGTAAGACTAACTTGTTGTAGATTGCGAAAAGAATCGCACTTTTAATGTTTGAAGTATTCTGCAACCAAGAATTGGCAATTTCATTTATAAATATGAAGACACATAAAGTTGTGGTATAAAAATATTTATTTTGCTACATAATTGTGCACTCTTGCTGCAAAAAAATGTAATTTTCCAATAAAATGGTCTGTATTGATATTATGAACGATAATTTAAAAAAAAAACACTTGATTAAATTTCACTAATATTTTGGTTTTTTTATTTCAACTAGTTTCGATTTTGAGTCATTCTCACGGAGAATGAGAATGACTCAAAGTCTAAACTAGTTGGAATAAAAAACCAAAATATTAGTGAAATTTAACCAAGTGTTTTCTTTTTTAAATCATAGTTAAATATGTTTCACCACGTGAAAAATGAAAAACTTGTTCAAGATATTATGAACGATTATTTTTTCAAAGGAAAAAGTAGATTTTATTATAACTACACATTTTTATGAGAAAATGATATAAGAATTATATAATCAGAAAAATATTGTGAAGGGCATGATGAAGTCACATTTTAGAGTTTTTTAATTTTATTTTTAACTATAATATAATTAATAATAAAACCAAATTATTATCGCCTCTGCAATTTGATTTTAGATAGATGTATCCATAAAGAATTAAAAAATCAAAACAACAACAAGAAAATCAGCATTCTTAATTTCCATAGGACAGAGCGCACTCTTAAAGAGTGTTTCCATTTCTTGACTAAGCATGAAGTACATTTTTTAGTCAATGATACCCTGAAAATTTGGATTTGGGCGCGAAGCGAAGCAAAGCGAAGCCCAGAGCGGATATCTAAAATAACTTTCTATATTTAACGGAAAACTTTCAATATTTAACGGCGTCGAATTCCGTCCCGTCTATTTTTTGTGGGTAAAAGCCGATACGACTTTCCAGTTTCCCTTCATCCCTTTATGCATCGTGTTTTGCCCCCTCCACTCACCCCCGTTCAGTTTTCATTTTTATTGTTTCCACCGTAAAATTGAGCCACGTTGTTGCGCGCATTCGGGCCGATTTGAATTTTCCTCCCTTTCGAATTTTTTTTTTTTTGTTCATGCGTGTGTGGAAGAGAAGAAATTTATTTACGGCGCTTTTATTTAGTTTTTATCGTCCGGCCAATAAATGCGGTTACGGCCTTCCATAATAATATATTACGCCAATATGTGTTTTGTGTTTTTGTTGTGCGTTATTTGCGTGAAATTTATGAAGTAAATGAAAGAAAAAAATAAACGTCTTGAGATGTTTAAAAAGTTTATTGGAAGAGCATCGAGTGCCAGATAGAATAATTAAATTGTTTTATATTGTACACTTCTGTGGAATAAAATTAAACAAACAAAATATGTTATAGTTCAAAGCGGACATGATGAGTTTCCTAGTTACGAAAATATATCAATTTTCTTAACTTTAAAATACCGCATAATTTAGACAACAAATCAAAAATTCGAATTCTAACTAAAATAGAAAATGTTTTTTCTATTAGACAAATTGCTCGGCTGATGAACATCAGTAAAGAATTAATTTTATTTTTTTTTTTAATAAATGTGTTATTTTATCATTTATTGAAACTGCTGCTATGCAATTAAAACAGACCCGAATTATACAACTAAAATATTGTGAACATTTTTTACAAGACTTGTGCTTAGTTTTATTGCAGAGACGTATACATACAACGAAAATTCGTAGGAAAAAATATCTATAAAAAATTAATACTAAATTAATATACAAGAATATAACAATGAAACTAACTGTTACAGACAATCGCAATTGTTTTATTATAGTCACTATTTCATGGCTAACTATTTTTTTCTTGTTGTTTTGTTATTCATTTTAAATAGTTAATTGCATATAGTATGTAGATTTTGTTCTATTTTTCTATTGAATATAAATTATAGTAATGCCTTAGACTTTAGTGGGTGTATCGCCCTAATAATTAACTAAATATAGTGCACTTCATAACTCAATTGAGCCAATTAGGGCCGTTTAATTTGACATCTCCCAACGGATGGCATTTGCATATTATTGTGCCGTCAGTTGCACAACTACCCCTTCTCTCATCACACATTCACGCATCATCATTCAAAAATCAAGCCCAAACATCCCTTCATTAAAAACTCCAAACAAATTCAAACGAGTGATTCTAATTCCAGATTAGGCAAGAAGTAAAATTTCGAGTTTAGAAAAGCCCCGTGAAAATTTGTCGTAAATATTTATATATTTCTCGTTTTTTTTTTAAGTTCTGTTTGAAGCTTTAAACGACTGTTTTCCACTCCCGGACTGAGCATGAAGTAAAATTTCGAGTTTAAAAAAGCCCCGTAAAAATTTGTCGAGGGTCGCGCAGCGACCCGAGACAAATTTTCTGGGCTTTTCTAAACTCGAAATTTTACTTCATGCGCCACTCGTATAAAACACTGATTTCAAGTGAGATTCAAATATACAGAAGTTTCACAATATTTTAGTGTTTTATACGCGTGGCGCATAAAGTAAAATTTCGAGTTTAGAAAAGCCCCGAAAATTTGTCTCGGGTCGCTGCGCGACCCTCGACAAATTTTCACAGGGCTTTTCTAAACTCGAAATTTTACTTCATGCTTAGTCTGGGAATGGAAAACACTCGTTTTAAGCTTTAAATTGAACTTAAGAATAATCAAGCATAAACAATTCTTGATTAAAAACTCCAAACAAATTCTAACGAGTGTTTTCAATCCCAAATTAGGCATGAAGTAAAATTTCGAGTTTAGAAAAGCCCCGTGAACATTTGTCGTATATCTCTATATATTCCTTGTTTTTATTAAGTTCTATATGAAGCTTTAAACGAGTGTTTTCCACTTCCGGACTAACCATGAAGTAAAATTTCCAGTTTAGAAAAGCCCCGTGAAAATTTGTCGAGGGTCGCGCAGCGACCCGAGACAAATTTTCTGGGCTTTTCTAAACTCAAAATTTTACTTCATGCGCCACGCGTATAAAACACTGACTTCAAGTGAGATTCAAATATACAGAAATTTTCACAATATTTTAGTGTTATATACGCGTGGCGCATGAAGTAAAATTTCGAGTTTAGAAAAGCCCCGAAAATTTGTCTCGGATCGCTGCGCGACCCTCGACAAATTTTCACGGGGCTTTTCTAAACTCGAAATTTTACTTCATGCTTAGTCTGGGAGTAAAAAACACTCGTTTAATGCTTTAAATTTAACTTAAAAATATCAAGCCTAAACAATTCTTGATTAAAAACTCCAAACAAATTCTGACGAGTGTTTCCAATCCCAGATTAGGCATGAAGAAAAATTTCGTATTTAGAAAAGCCCCGTGAAAATTTGTCGTAAATCTTTATATATTCCTTGTTTTTTTTTTAAGTTCTATTTGAAACTTTAAACGCTTGTTTTCCACTCCCGGACTGAGCATGAAGTACAATTTCGAGTTTGGAAAAGCCCCGTGAAAATTTGTCTCGGGTCGCGCAGCGACCCGAGACAAATTTTCTGGGCTTTTCTAAACTCAAAATTTTACTTCATGCGCCATGCGTATTAAAAACAGATTTCAAGTGAAGTTCGAATCTAGATGCATTTCACAATATTTTAGTATTTTATACGCGTGGCGCATGAAGTAAAATTTCGAGTTTAGAAAATCCCAGGAAATTTTCGTCACCAACTTTAGTCCATCATAACGACTAAAGTTGGTTTGCGATGGATTAAAGTTAGGTTGGGTAAGTTAGATTTGGGTTAGGATGGGTTAGAGTTGGGTTAGATGGGTTAGAGTTGGGTTGAGATGGGTTTAAATTGGGTTAAACCCAACCTTATGGGTTGGAATGCGTTAGAGTTGGGTTAAGATGGGTTAGAGTTGAGTTGGGATGAATTAAAGTTGAGTTGGGATGAGTTAGAGTTGGGTTAGGATGGGTCAGACTTTTGGTGATCAACTAAATTTCTTTGTTGTTAAAATTTCATTAATACTGGGAATTTTTTTTTAATTTGCGAAAATATAGAAAATACATAATAAGCGTCAAAGTTTTAAAAAGTAACGAAAGGAGTCAAGAATTTGAAATTTAGCACTAATTATTAAAAATGCATGATTTTTGCCAAAATTTCGAAAATTGTTATAAATCTTCAAAATTAAAAAAATATTTCAAAATTAACAAATGTATTAAAAAATTCACGAGTCGTCAAAATTTGGAAAACTAAATAAAATTTTGGAAATTCACGAAAACTGACAAGATTTAAAAAGTTGAACAAAAACTTGAAAACCTTCAAGATTTTTAATATTTTTACTAGTAACCAGTCTTTATTATTAACTGCAACGTGACTATATTTTGACCTTCGAAAAGCCTATATTTTATCTTTCGACAAAGTTAGATTTTGACTTGTATCAAGACTATATTTTGACCTACGACTGAGCTATACATTGAGCTGCGATAACTCAATATTTTGATCTACGATAGTACAATATATTAACTTACGATAGGGCAATGTTTTATTCTGTAATAAGAATCGAGATCAAGGCTATATTTTGATATGTAACAAGGTTATATTTTGACCTGTAATATGTAACGAAAATTTCGAAATTTAATTAATTTTCGTTACATTTGAGAAACGTCAGTCTTCCACTATTTAAAATAATTAAATTATGGACTTTTATTATAGGCAACTTAAGTTACTCAACGGAATTGTCAGATTCGGCTCAAGCGTCCTGCGTGCGAATCTGGTGCTTCCTTAGGTCTTTGGGGTCGTATCTTGTTGACAGCCGTCACGCACGGTTTGGTTCTTGGTTTTATGGGGACAGTCCCATAGGGTGGCGCATGGGGAATTTAAAATAAATCTCGTCCATCCGGGGTTTGGAGGCTGGCGTGTGAGTATTCTTTGAACCTTTTTTTTAAACTTCTGTTCTGCTGGTGGAAATATTTTTGTAGTTACTTTAAAATTATTAGCCTGTTTCATTAATCGCAAATTTTGAGGTTAGGTACTGCAAGGAAATTAGTGAAGGGTTAGGCCCATTAGTGCAGTTTTGATTGAGGTTTCTTGCAGTAAGATTTTGTGTAAAGTGCACGTAATTCATTGGTGTATTTTGCATGCGGTGAAACTACGGCGTTATTCAGTACAGTTTTTGTTTCCACCAGGTGGACTTTATTGTTTTTGTTCATGGAATCCTCACACACGCGTGCTTGCTCCAAGCTGCGGATGACGTAGATTTAAATTAATATTATTTTTTTGTTTTGAACTTCGTCACATTTCAATTTGTTTTTATTAAATTTCTATTTTCTCTATTAACACTAACATTGCGCACAGCGTAGTTTAAATTGAGCAGTATTTCTGTAAATTTCAGGCACATGGTTGTTATAAGTTTTGAAACAATTCATTGTGTCTATAACCTTAAAAATAAAAAGGTATTATTGATTAATTACTATTTGGCCAATTATTTTGTTTGCATTAAATTCATTTTGTTGAGCAACAATTTTTTTTTGTAAATATTCGTATTGAAATTTTCCTTGTGAATATTCATACTGTTGAATTTTTCATGTTATCGACAACGGGCCAATCCCTGGTGTTTCCGTGAAAAGGGTCAGAAGAGGACAAAAGAGGATTCCGATCAGCTTCCGGTTTCGTTACAAAACCATTGAATTGAGGAATCGCCCCACCACTTTTGACAGCAGGCGCAAGACAACTGAGCCGTAGTAGTCAACCCGCTATACTGCAACTTAACAACTCAATGACAACCGGACTGGAGGACCTTGACCTGGCCAGGAGACAAGATTGGTGCCGCTCCATATTTTTTTTGACAAGGAAAATTTAAGTTTGTTCTAATTTACCTATATTTTATAAGAGAAAGTTAATTATTTGAATTAAAGAACTTTGTTGAATTGTTACTTAGTCTTTTTGTATTATTTAATTGAGTATACTGGCGCCCATAAATAAATTTCTTAATAACCCACGACCTACCGGGAAATAAACTGAGCAGCCCAAAGGCAAGTATAAAATTGTGTAAGACTTATTTAGTTTTCGTTACAAATAACGCTCTATTTTGACCTGTAACGATATTTTTACCTATGCCTGAGCTTTAGTTTGACCTGCGATAAGGCAATATTTTGATCTACAATAAAACAATATCGTGACCTACGATAAGGCAATATTTTATTCTGTAATAAGAATTAATAACAAGGCTATATTTTAATCTGTAACAAGGCTATATTTTGACCTGTAACGATATTTTGACCTACGACTGAGCTATACTTTGGCCTGCGATAAGATAATATTTTGATCTACCATTGAACAATATTTTACTATAGGCAATATATTATTCTATAATACAAATCAATAACATGGCTATATTTTGATCTGTAATAAGGCTATATTTTGACCTATAACTAGGCTAAATTTTAACATGTAACAAAGTTATATTTTAACCTATAACAAAGCTATATTTTGACCTGTAACAAAGCTATATTTTGACCTTGTACATTGTTATATTTTGATCCGTAAAAAGGCTATATTCTTACCTGTAATAAGGCTATATTTTCAACTGTAACAAAGCAATATTTTGAACTGTAAAATTCAATATTTTGAACTATAACAATGCAATATTTTGAACTTTAACAAGGCTATCTTTTTTTAAATTAACCGGTAATACAGGTCAAAATATAGTCTTGTTACAGATTAAAATATAGCCTTTTTATTGATTCTTACTACATAATAAAATATTGTTCTATCGTAGATCAGAATATTGCCTTATCTTATATTACACGAAGTTTGTCAGAAGTGAACTTGCAGATGTGAAATAAATGTTTCAATATGTGAGACAGAAAAATTATTCTTTTTTCAATATATGTTAATGGCAACGAAAATATTAGATTTCTCAGTCGTTACAGGTAAAAACATAGCCTTTTTACAGATTTTGGCGTACCACAAGTCTATATTTTGACCTGCAACAAAACAGAAAACCGTGTGTTTTTCACTCCCAGAAAAGTATGAAGTAAAATTTCGAGTTTAGAAATGCCTGAAAACCAAATTTTCAGGCTTGTCTAATGATGAAACAAGTGTTTGCCACTCCCAGACTAAGCATGAAGTAAAATTTCGAGTTTAGAAAAGCCCCGCGTAGAAAATTTGTCGAGGGTCGCGTCAGCGACCCTAGACAAATTTTCACGGGGCTTTTCTAAACTCGAAATTTTACTTCATGCGTCACCCGTACAAAACAATGATGTATTCTAAAGTTCCAAAACAGTTATTACATCTTCAATGTTCACTTCATGTTGCATAAGTTTGTCAAAAGTGAAATTACAGAAGTGAAATAAATTTCTCAATCTCACATATTGAGAAATTTATTTCACTTCTGTAAGTCCACTATTGACAAACTTCATGTTGCATAAGATGTAATAGCTGTTTTGGAACTTTAGAATACATCAGTGTTTTGTACTTCAGAAGAATTATTCTTTTTTTTAAATATATGTTTTTTAATATATTTTTTTTTAATGGGCCTAATGAGGCCTAAGTGCAGTGCAGAAATGCGCACTTCCCCAATAATATTTTTAATGGCAACGAAAATATTAGATTTTCCGGGCCTCACATTTTCTTTTAAATGCACTGATTGTATTTATACAAAAATATATTTTTGCCTTTGGATTTTTACAACATAACAAATTCCATCTTTAATAACCTTATTAATAATGCTAATAAATCATAGGGGGTAATAACGTTTCATAAAACGTTGAAAAGGGCAGAAGGAGAAAACGCGAGGAGGAGGAATTTACATTTTTCCAGACGGGAAGCCTTTCCTTTCGTTGCAGCTTTGGCGTTATTATACCGCGTGCGCGCGGGCAAAAGGATGATATCTTTTAAGTATCCGAGAATAGAGGAAATGATCAAAGGGGCGGACGTGTATGTATAATGTATACATTTTTGAAAGTCAAATTTCCGTTGTGAAGGCAAATTCTGTGCGAAATTCATTTATCACCACACACACAGAGAAGGCAGAAACCGGAACGCATGTCCATCGAGAAAAGCGAGGTTTGGTTTTAGAGGGGGGCAACAACCACTGTGCTGTGGTTAGTTGTGCGGTTGCAGAAATATTGACTCGATTCCATTCGAAATCCTAAGCGTACCGAACTTGAATTTAATACTGTATTTAAGTGTAGTACGTGTAGCGCAGGCGCGTTTCGAAATTCCTGCATCTCGTCAGTATAATCTGAATTAGTCTAACGTGTGGAATCCCTAATATCTATTAATAAATATTTATTGAAACGTACGTTCAAATAATATTAATACAGCCATTATTTTTTTAACGAATGATTCAATAAATGTTTTCATTTAATTGAGAACATTTGTTTAGGGTTTAACTGACATAAAATTAATTATAAGTATATTTTTAACTTCGAAATCACACATTTATTTCTGGGCAAGATATGTAGACGATGTATTTTGTATATGGACAGGTACAAATAGACAACTGGAAACATTCACAAATTTCATTAATTAAATTAATCTATGCAAGTTTCCTTTCTATATATTTTGTATGACAATTTATTGTTTACTGTTTTCGTGAATGTAATGTCAAGAAAATTGAGGCTGTTATTTATTTCTTTTTCAACTGTAAATTGAATGTTTTGCATTCAATTTACAGTTGAAAATGAAATAAATAACAGCCTCAATTTTCTTGACATTACATTCACGAAAACAGTAAACAATAAATTGTCATACAAAATATATAGAAAGGGAACTTGCACAGATGTCATCATACCAGAATGTTCAAATACACATAGTCAGAATAAATACAGTACATTTCACGCCCTTTTACACAGACTTATTAATATCCCTCTAAATAAAATAGACTTTGAAAATGAACTAGAGACAATAAAAACAATAGCAGTTAACAATGGCTACACTGAAGATTTAATTAATAAAATGTTAAAAAAGAAACAACACAAACAATTACGAAATTACTTTTATAGTGGGACAAATTCAGACACAATAACATGGACTAGATTAGAATATATTAAGCCACTCTCTTTACAAATCAAAAATAATTTAAAAGGAAAGAATAATAACATAATTTTGACAAACACAAATAATTTAGGAAAATTAATAGTTAACAATAAAATCAAAACTGAAAATTGTAAATTGAAGAAATGTGGTATTTATGAATTAAAATGTGATGATTGTGATGCAGTGTATATAGGACAAACCGGCAGGTCTTTTGATATCAGGTTAAAAGAGCATAAAAAAGACATAGAGAATAAAAAACAAACCACCGGTTTTTCTAAGCACTGTATCACATCTAATCACCATTTTTCTTCAAACGATTTAAAAATTCTGCATACAGGTAATACGGGATTAACGCTTAACTACCGGGAGGGTTTAGAAATTTCAAAAGCCATAAAAGCAAGTAAAAATGTGGTCAACGACAACGAAGACCTTTGGAATTCCCCGATATTAAATGCCCTTATTACCCAATAAAACCTAATACTCGAAACTGTATATATTCCCAAACAAATCCATTTGTACATCATTCTTGATAATGGCATTAAGCCGAAACTAGTAGAAAATATAATACATATAAGTGAAACAAAACCAAGTGAATTTAATTTACAAACCATTATATTTTAAAATGTTTTACCAAGTGATTAATGAAAAAAAAGTGTCCGATATATTCGAAATCAGTGTTTAATTCGGGTGGCGCATGAAGTAAAATTTCGAGTTTAGAAAAACCTGGAAATTTTTGAACATTTATATTTATGCAGTAACAATAACTTTCTTCTGGAAATATTTTATTTATATTTATACATACAGGGAGCTTTTCTCTCAAGTATACGTATTCCAGATTCAGCCTATTTTCTGTAAATCTTTAGAAATTTCTTGTTTTTTTTTCTTAAGTTCAATTTGAAGCTCTAAACGAGTGGTGTCCACTCCCAGACTAAGCATAACTCCAACCCATTCCAAACCAACTGTAACCTATCCTAACCCAACTTAAACCCATCGCAACGCAACTCTGATCCATTCCAACCCATCTCTAATTCATTCCGACCCAACTTGAACTCATCCCAACCCAACTCTAACCCATCCCAAATCAACTCTAACCTATCCTAACCCAACTTAAACCCATCGCAACCCAACTCTAACCCATCCCAACCCAAATTTAGCCCATCGCAACCTAACTTTATCCCATCGAAACCCAACTTTATCCAATCGCAACACAACTCTAACCCATCCCAACCCAACTTTAACCCATCGCAATCCAAGTGTAACCTAACTTTAAATAAAAATTCAACAGAATTATTATTTACAGAAACGATAAGATTCAAAATACTTACATCATCATCAAAATTGACATACTCATTGAAAAATATCTAAATATTACTTTTCAAGATATATTGCAATAAAAAAAAGAATCACGGCACTTCTACCAAAACTCACCAGCACTTATATATGTATACAAATTTACAGTATACATATCAAGCATTCGAAAATTTTAAAAGAGGTTAATTTGAAGCTTGAAACAAGTGTTTTCCACTCCCAGATTAAGCATAAAGTAAAATTTTGAGTTTAGAAAAGCCTGAAAATTTGGTTTGGTCGCGTAGCGAAGCGGAACGACCAAACCAAATTTTCAGGCTTTTCTAAACTCGAAATTTTACTTCATGCGTCACGCGTAGAGAACACTGATTTATTCTAAAGTTCAAAACATATTGATTATGTATGTACATATACAAATCATAGCAAAAATTAATATATTTGGTCCATTTTCAGCGTACTGTAATAAATAATTGAGAAATCAGAACTCCAGGAGAGGGCGCATGCCCCCCCTTGCCCATATATGCGGGCACCTATGTGTTTAGTGCTTAGTTTAAAACAGATTATTTTTGTTTTATTGAAATTAATTCGGAAACTTTTGATTAGTTTTTGCAACTGTATACGAAAGAATTATGATGAAAAATGTCTTAAATTCCAAACTATTTAATCCCTTATCCAATGCTCATTTGGCTAAGAAGCTGAACCAAACTGATATTTTTTTAACTTTTTTATACATGTTTATTGAATTTTCTAGGTTTGTTTTACTAACAATTTTAATAATTTATTACTAAAACAAACATAAGTATAAATGAAATTGCCAATTCTTAGTTGTAGAATACTTCAAACATTAAAACTGCGATTTTTTCGCAATCTACAACAAGTTAGTCTTACAAAGACTATATAAAACACTCATTGAAACAACTACTTCCCGGGCTAATACCGCGACGGATGTTGAATTATACAACAAACCATCTGAATTCAATTAAACCCCTGTATATTAATATAAATGTTTTAACAAGTGATCAATGAGAAACAAGTTAATGATTCATTTGTATATTAGTCAAGCTTGAGTGTACGCAAAAACCGCAATTATTTATCGAAGAATAATCAATTATGTGATGGATTCGTAAAAAAAATTACACGTCGAGAAAACCAGCTTAATAATATTCGCAACAAAAATTGTACTTCAAAAAAACGTAAACCCAGTTCGTACTCTAATGGGCTCTGGTTGGTTTATGAAAATCTGACGCCCGGTTTTTTTTTTTTTTATATATGCAATGTATTTGTCAGAATAGATTAATTAACAAAACATTAATATGTTTGATACGCAATATCCGGAATTTATATTTCTATTTGGTTTAACTAATACAATGAAAACTCATTACATTTTCAGCGAAAATCATTAAATCATGTTCCTTTATTATCCTCACGTGAAAATAAATTCAGTACTTTATTCCATTTCCCGAACACATATTTTCTGTCCATTCTTTTTTATATACACATATATAGGGTGAGAATGGATAGGGGCGAGTATTTGAATAATGTAGGGCGCGAACAAGAGAGCGGACGGACACGCACCGTGCCCGGGATCAAAGCGGAACAAAACCGTCCAAATTGGAAAAGACAAATTCCCCACCAGATTGACACATTGCGATGGGGGCGGCCGGCCTCAGGGACGTAACAACCGCTATTCATCTTCGCACTGTGCTTTAAAACCGCCCCCTTCCCCGTTCCTTAACCCTTTTTATTGAGTTTGAACCTGCGGGATTCAATTACTAGCCTAGTTGTGAACTATTTTCACACACTTAGAAACGCACCAGGCGTGAAAATAACTCGATTTATATCCCCCATTGCAATCGCATTCACACACAGATAGATGAGATCGTAGCTAATTTAATTTTTGAAAATTATAAAAAATAATGTACAGAAAATATATTTTTACAGAGATGTATACATAACTCGATTTGCAAATCTTAAAAAAAAGAATTGGTAATGTTAAAAATGTATAAAATCAAGTGACCTCCCGTGCCCTTTTGTGCCATTTTGCTTAATTTAATTAAATCTGTTTTTTTATCGATTTTTATCATTTCTAATTGATTTCTAAATTAATGTTTAATATTTTTTAGAACTTTCACAAATCTTGTTGTTATCAGAACAAATCGAATATTCGAATAATTCAATATTTGTAAATGCATATTTGGTTACTTAATAATTATTGTAGTAATCTCTTTCTTCGCTAATTAGATTTATTCGATTGTGCGACGCAACTTCCACTCCATTTCTTCCACTGACCGTTACTTCCACTAGTTCTTATTTTCACTAACCATCACTTCCACTAGTTCTTTTTTTCACTCCATTTCTTCCACTCCATTTCTTCCACTCCAGTTCTTCCACTTACCAATACTTCCACTACACCTTTACTTCCACTAACCACCAATTCCACCATACCTTTTTTCCAATTCAAAATAATTGTACAATTTATTCAAATTACATTATATTATTCCACATTTTATACAGTATAAGAATCACAGAGAGATATTGTGGCCTACAGCTTGTAGGTACTCCAGAATCCTATTTTCTTCGTCGAATTTACTAAATTTTTTAACAATGTTTGCTATTCTTGAGACTTCGATCCAATTTTCGAATTTCGAATTATGGAAGAACTAGTGAAAAAAAGAACAACCGATTCTCCGTGGTGGTGGGGCGCAATCATCTCAGCATGTATGCATTCCTTTTGGAAGTATTGGTAAGTGGAAGAACTGGAGTGGAAGAAATGGAGTGGAAAAAAGAACTAGTGGAAGTGATGGTTAGTGGAAATAAGAACTAGTGGAAGTAACGGTCAGTGGAAGAAATGGAGTGGAAGTAAAGGTGTAGTGGAAGTATTGGTAAGTGGAAGAAATGGAGTGGAAGAAATGGAGTGGAAGAAATGGAGTGGAAGAACTGTCCCCCTACGGATTTATTCACTAAATGTACATTTCAAACACTATTTGTTCATTCTCAATAATAATACAATTGATAAATATGTATATTTTATTAATTGACAGTATCACTCAAACAAAAATTTCAAGGAGGGGATTATTTAGGGGGCTTAAACCGAAATTTAGTAGCTTATCTTTATTTTTAAACATATAAATTGCTTCTAACATGTCTAGTTTATAAAAATATTATTCTTTTAACAATTTAACATTATTTATATTAAATTTATGTCTGGTATTTAAGGTATGATGTGCTACTGAAGATTTGTCGGAGTTAAATGATTTTATATGGTACATGTGTTCTTTATATCTAACTAACAAATTTCGTCTTGTTTGTCCTACATAGATTTTATCACAATTGTTACAATTTATTGAGTAGATACCGGATTTTTTCAAATCATTTACTTTTTTGAAAGTACTGCCTAGAATTGATTTTATTTTAATTTGTGAATAATACGCAGGAGTAATGTTAAATTCCTTAAAAACACTGTTTAATAAACATAAATTTGAAAACTATTAATGATTTCGATAGCTAACGCCATCTAATGCTTCATAGTGGCATCGTCAGTCACAAACAGAGTTCTGCTCGCTCGTGAACGAAACAGTGACCTGTATATGCACTTTGTGCATTTGTGTCACTAACGATGCCACTATAAAGCATTAGATGGCGTTAGCTATCGAAATCATTAATAGTTTTCACATATTGGCTTGAAATAGTCAGAAATGTTCAGTATTCCTTAGCACTGGGTCGGGACCACACTGAAGAGGACCTTGAAGTCCGAAACGCGTCTGTGGGTACCTGGTGCCGGAATACTGAACACAAATTCAATTTTAAACATAAATTTGGTTCGTAAATGAATCTAAAAAACTTTTAATTTTTTGGGATTTCAATAATTTCTAAACGAGTTGCACAGTGAATTTTGTATTTATTTAAATGTTTATTTATCAGTATTTTAATTGCGTTTTCATTATAATTTAATGATTTTGCAATTTTTAAAATAAAATCAAATTCAATTCTTCTGTTTTCTTCTGAAATTTGTAAATAAATAGCTCTATAAATCATGCTATTAAAACATGCCATTTTATGAGGATATG